>BKCH01000019.1:715000-3375000 GCA_008635985.1 Ficus erecta
TAGATTGTTATATACCTGTTTCAATTCCATCAATTTTTATATAAGAAAGAAATTAATAATCATCCCTAAAAAAATAAATCTTGAGATATATTTCTAGTCGTTCCCTTTATCTGTGAGTATTGACAGAAAACAATGTTATATATAGTCAAATTAGTCTTAATTAGTGTTTTTTTTATGAGAAATAAAACTTAGTCTTATAAATTAGTTGATTCATAAATAAAACTTTAAATAAAAATCATTAAGTAAAGGTATGTAGTATTAGTTGGAACTTGCCAAATTAACTGATACAAATTCTCCACTTTTTCATTCAATAAAAATAAAAAAAATTGTAAAAATTGATTCAGCATTAATTGGTAGAGCTTCAAATTAATACCACATTTTGGCTTGAAAGGTAACTTTCCCCCCAACCACCATCTGGCAGTTGCTTTGACAGTAGAAATTCACAAGCTTTTCTCAAGAGATGGCTGTTATTGTAAGTCCTCCCACAGGCGACCAACGCCTCAACAGCCAACGCCAAACCATGTTGCGTATGTGTAGCAAATTCCCCAACGACCAAACCTTTATCATACCAAACTCATTATAATATTGTCTCTTCTTTTCTCTTCGTTTATAGTGTGTGTATATATATGTGCTTTAGGATGAAATTGAATGCATACAGCTTGAGTTGAAAATTTTAAGTTGTAATTAAATTGTGTGTTTGACTTATTAGAGTTGAAAAGTGTGAAAGTTAGAATTTTTTTTTTGGGGAAAAAATATTAATATCGATCTTATTCTATTCGTTTCGAAATTCTATACAATTTAAAATATATATATATAATTTGGACTTGTATATACAAATTAAGTTATGGTCTTTTAACTTTTTAGTTTTTAAGTTATAGTTTGAATTGCAAATAATGAAATTAAGTTGTTTTTTCAGAAGATGACAAAAACTAATCAATCTAATTGAGCCTTTTCAACTCCTATTGGTGAACTAGACATAGACTTTTAGGTTAGACTTGTTTTTCAAATTATAAAAATAGATGTCACTTTAAATTAATATTAATGTTAACTATCCATTGTCAACTACGTAACATAATTTGTAGTACCAGGAAAAGAGTGTAATTATCATGATAGGTTACTAGCTAACTAAAAAAATATTCGTGACAAATAAGAATACATAAATTTCGCTTCGAAAAAGGGAATCAAGTAATTGTCCATCCTATTCCTTAATCCCTTCGGTTATTTAAGGTAATCACGGAGACCACCAAGGAGTAGATCAAGGCTGAATTTTGGTCTCTCTAAGTCTTCAATCCAGAGCCACAACCGTTTGCCTCCGAACTCAATACTTCAACAACCAAAGTTAGAGCAAAGTTAAATAGGTGCAGGGTTTTAAAACTGGACAGAAGGAGTGAGGAGGTCTAGCAAAGACATCCTGATCACTACATTACAACCTCGATGGTTTGTTCATGACAAATATTAGGCACAAAGAACAATATTAAGAACACATGACATAATTCCTTATGCTTCAGAACGAAAACCAAAATAATAGAATATCTTTATATTTTCATGCTAGTTGTTTTTTCTTGCAATTTCTAAATAAAAAGAATGGAATCAAATACTAGAAGAAAAGTACTTTTTTTTTTTAAATGAAAGAGAAGAAATATAAGAAATGTACTTTTTTGCCAAAAAAAAGAAAGAAAGAAAGAAAAAAGAACAAAGAAAAGACAAGATCCTCAGTGCTCCAGGCTGCTTAGAGAAATGAATTCAACAAAAGGGTTATTGGCCGTGGGGTATGGAAGTTCTTCTGCGCTCTAGCTATTTGTAGAAGAGTGACGTAACGTTGTTATGCTTTTTCGCCTATATTACTGATATTCCACTATATTCGATTATTATTGTCGTTTGTAGTGCGTCTAGATATTTTTTTTTTTTTTTCAAAAGGTGTCATCAAATTTTTAAACCTTCTTTTTATAAATGGTCCAGAATTATAAATCATAGCTTATGTTAGCCATTGATTTTTGAATTTGCACACCATAGTTTTTTGAACTTTTTTATTATTATCCCTATGTCAATATTTATTAAAAATAATTAGAAAAAAAGATGAATATGTTTTTTATCGCTTGAGTTTTGTTTATAAGTAAAGTCATAATTAAACATTTTTTAGAACAAAAGTGAACCTCAAAATAATAGATATTTTGGAAATAAATTATACTAACTTCAATAAAGATATACAACACCATAAAAGATATTTTGGAGGTTCGGTTTCCCTTTCAAAAATGTTCAATAATGATTTTAGTATTACTTAAAGCTCATGTGGTGTGAATGTATTTCATTTTTGTTTAGTTTTTATGGACATAGGTATCATTTGTATAATAATATAAAAGTTCGAGATAATATAATGTTTAAAATCAAAATTTAAAGGAATCGATATAAGACTAGGTAATTTAGGGGTTATTTTATGAAAATAACTCAAATTCTAAATCAGAATAATACTGTAACTATATTTTGTTTCTAAATTATTAATATGTGGTAATAAATATTCATACCAACCAACTAATATCTGACAAACTTTAATATCTCTATGGCTACTTGTTTCTCTACAACACAATTCTTATAGTTCGCACAACCTAAGGAATATTATTGGTTGTGGCCATACTCGATATTTTTGTCACGCCATTTCTTATTCGTACTATGTTGGGTCGTGAGTTCTCTTCTCTCACTTTCTCCCAATTACAGTTAAAATGTTTCTATCAACTATTATTTATGAACAATGTGTACTTTTCGATATCTACACCATGTGACTAGTTGTATATGCATGGTGACAGCCAAGATATTCGGATTAGATTAACATCTCTTTAATATCTTCATCATTTACTCATCGTACACACTATAAATAAGTAATATAAAAGAAAAATACAATAATGTTTGTAATAAAGGTAGAAATAAAAGCAGCTCCAAACAAAGATAATGTCAAAAACAGAAAAACGAAAAAAATTACGACCTTCTCAAAATTGAGTAACAAAATTTCTTCGTGAATTTCGAATTGATTACCCTTCAAACTTACATCTTCTTGGCCTTCCTTCAAATTCCATTGACAGATTTTATCTCTTCTCATACATTTTGATGTAGTACTAAATAACAATTAAAAAAAATTCATATATTGCTGGGAACTCGTGCAATATATCTTTAAAATAAATACCAAAGTGAGAAACAAAGTATTCTTAGCATATAATTCTCTGCAGCAAATTTAAAAAATAATAATTCGCTGACAATTTAAAACACTTTGTCAACAGTAGAATAATATCCACTTGCTATTACGAGCACAAATTTAAATACCACTATGAACTCAAATAATGGATTTGGATGTAAAATAGTAATAATAATGGAATAGAACCATGATAGCTGAGAAGCAATAAATAATTTGGATTTCTATCTGTATTGTTCTTCAAAATATGTCCCTAATCCCATTCCCTATCATCTCCACCATTTCCATATAGAAGTTTTTATAATGCGAAGCCAATACTGAAATATCTTGATACATTTTGATACTACTAATTGCTCCTTCTCATCGTTTACATTTAAAAACAAAAAGAATGGAAACAAAAATTTTATAGAAAGATGCAAACTCTTGTTTGAACAACCCGTTTGTTTCGAGTTTTTGTTTTTATTTTTATTTTTTATTTTTTTTATATAGAAGAAATGTACTTTTTTTCAAGAACAAATTCCTAGTCTATTTCTCGCCGTGTAACCACCCTGACTACTTTGGAATATTAATCCATTAATGGTGACTTATTTTATTAATAAGGCTATGCATCACTTAAAAATGTTACGTTATAATCAATTAGTTATTATATTAACGTACAAAAAAATAATAATGCTGTTTTATCAAATGTGTCGGTTATAAAACAATGAGAATATAGGATAATTCACACACACAAAAAAAAAAAAAAAAAAAAAGAAAAAGAAAAAGAAAAGAAAAAGAAAGAAAGAAAGACAAATTACAAAAAATTCGTGAGGTATCTAGAGCGCTTTTGGCCGTCATGAGGTAAACGAAAGTCTTTCTGGGTATGGGTCTTTTAACTATTCTTCTATCTACATTGCGGAACCACGGATATGAAAATCAAGCACTCAACTCCAAAATTTTCAATTCTTTTTCATTGATAATAAAATTAAACACATTTCTAGAAATTTCAAAAGGCCTTCACTAAAAAACAAAATCAAATATGAAGAAATATTTTTGTAGTAAATGATTAAAGTAAATTTCAAGTTTAAAAATATAAATTTCAGGTTTTAAAAATATTTAGAGTAAATAATGAATTTATTAAATAAATGATTTATTTATTTCAAATAAATATTTACATACTTAGTAAATTTTTTATTATTTACTTTAAATATTTTAACTATCATTCTGTTTTTTTTTTTTTTCATAAAAATAATATTTTCCACCCTACGGAATTTCAAACCACAACCCACGACACTCCGTAAAGATCGAAAGTTTCTTTTAAATACTTCAAGATCTACCCAACCAACTTGGTAGACTTTTCATTCTTAGTTATCTGGATATGAAAAACGTGGTTTAATGAAAGACGGAAGACTTTTGATTTGTACACAGGAAAAGAAAGAAAAAAAAGAACATCAGTTATACATATCACCTTGTTGGCTCACCCCTATCAACGGCAACAAGATTCTTGTCAAACATTATCAAGATTAAAATTATATATATGTATGTATATATATATATATTTATAAGTAAGGTCTTAAATACAACAACAGTAAGATCCGATTAATATAATATCAAGATTAATATCATATAATATTAACTCATTCATAAATGTGTAACTTCTCTTTTCTTACAAGATTAATATCATATTAATATCAAGATATGTATATATGTTTTTTTCTTTGACAAAAAATTCTTTTGGAGACCAGAAACATTTTTAACAAACCATCCAAACACTTGTAAAAACAACTTTTGGACTCAGAAGCCAAAAACAACTTTTAAACTACCAAATAGGCTCATTGTCACAATGATCATCATTAGTAATTATTTTAATCACTTTTTTGATACGATCATTTATGTTTTTATCATAACGATTGCATAGTAATAGTCTTTTCTTTAATACACGATCAATTGCAATTATATGTTTGAGTAGGGAAAGTATCAAAAGTGTTAGTTTTGGCTGAAAACTAAAGGGAATAAGACAAAAAGATAATTGTCATTGACGATGTATACAAAATACTTACTATCACTAGGTAATCATGACCGTTTGATTGAGAAAAATATATGAATGGATCAAAAGGTGTAATCTAATAACTAGATCCGTTTTTTATCTGTTACCTGCTGTGATCAGTTGTTCTAGCAGTTCAACATAACTATCAGCCGTTCTCTTTCAGCCACACCGTACAAAAGGTAATTATATAATATATACATATATAACGGTGACAGAAACAAAAGGTGAATACATTGTGTGTGTGTATGAATCCTTATAATTCAATGTCCCACTTTAAAGTAACATGATTGATACATGACCACAGGCTAGAGGGGAAGGTGGCAATTATCACCGGCGGTGCAAACGGGATCGGAGCTAATGCGGCGTTTTATTCCACGCAAACGGAGCGAGGGGTCATCATCGCAGACATTCAAGACGAATTAGGCTGGTCCACGGCGGAGAAGCTCGGCGAAAACGCCTATTTCGCTCACTGCGATGTGTCGAACGAGGATGACGTATGCAACCTCGTCGACGCCACTGTCGATAAGCACGGTAAGCTTGATATAATGTACAACAACGCCGGTGTTCTGGACAAGCCGTTTGGGGGGATTCTAAACTCGACGAGGTCGGATTTGGACAAATGAGCGTCAACGTGGTCGGCGCATTCCTAGGCGCCAAACACGCCGCGGGGGTCATGATCCCACGGCGCCGAGGGTGCATTCTCTTCACCGCCAGTGCCTGCACCGTTATCGCGGGGCTCGTGACGCACCCTTACGCCGTGTCGAAGTACGTGATTTGGGGGGTTGGTGCGGAACTTGGCGGCGGAGGTGGGCGAGTTCAGCATCCGAGTGAACTGCGTGTCGCCTTACGCCGTCATGACCGGCATCGCGGGTGGTGTCAGCGAGGCGGATGCGGCACAAGCGGAGGAGATGGTGAGCGAGATTGGGAATCTCAACGGGCATATCCTGAAGGCTGAAGATGTGGCCATGGCTGCCTTCTACTTGGCTAGTGAAGAGGCACACTATGTGAGCGGGGGTTAACCTTTTGGTTGATGGTGAGTTTAGTGTTGTTGATCCTTCCTTATTCCCAAGGGCAAGCTTGTAATTTCACTATTATTATGTTTGGTTGAAGCTGAAAATTAGGGCTTGTTTGGGTGATGAGTTCAAACTCATCACCATGAGTTTAAACTTTTGTCTTTTTCCCAAAATTTTTTTGCCTTTTCTGAAAAAGTCAACAAAAATTACTATTTAAACTTATCAATTTCATCTTGAACTTATGCACCAAACAGGCCCTTAGTGATTATTTTATGGGTGCGATTGAATTAAATTAGAATGTTAAGGACTCGTTTCGCATTGGCATGTAGATTCAGATTGAAAAGCATGTAATTATTGTCCCTTCTAAGTTATAATAGCCCATGTTTGGCATCATTTCAAACTAAAATTTTCTATTTTTATCTTTTTATAAAAATAAACAAAATTTTAATTAATTTTTTAAAAATTAAAACAATTTTAATATTAAATTTTTAACTTGAACTCGGTCAACCAAATAGAAACTTAGTAATAATTTGAGCTTAGATAGAGTAAAATTCAAACTCTATACCTTATGATGGATTAGATGTGAAATACTTTTAGCACGTATCCAATGGAAAAGTATTACATCATGTGGATAGTGATAATCCGTAAATTACCTTATAAATTTCAAGGAAAAAAATTAGTTGATTTTGGTCAAGTGATAGAACAAATGCCCCATTCATTTTAGATGCTTGGAGAGTAGGTGACTAGTGTGAATGATGTGATTCACCGCTTCTTTGGTTGAACTGAAAACATAAAAAATTTAAGGGTGCATTTAGGACACCAATTTAGAATGAAATTTTTAAATTGAAATTGATTTACATTTTAAAAATTTTTGTTCACTTTTCTTTACGGATAAGGAATACATGATCTTTTGTTAGTGTCTCTTAGAAGACATCCCTAAAATTTGTTTAGAACCCTGAACCACTCCTATGGGAGATTCGAGTCTTCAAACTTTAGGAGAATTTATACATGTAGTATCTACTTTAAGTAAAATATATAGTTTTGGATTTGACTTAATTAATCGGCCAGTTCTATTTTTCATAGAATTTGCTATTTTTTAATGTGATCATAGTAAGTAGTTTTTCTTAAATAAGGTTTTATTAAATAATTTTTTTTCCTTAGATTACATAAGTACTTTTATGTAATTTAATTTTTTTCTTTATTTAATAATATTTAGTGGGATGGAAAAGTGATGAGGGTGCTATAAGAGTGCTAAATTAGTCGGGATGTCTTGGTGCACTTATTGATTTCTATCACCACAATTTATTCAAAATAATAATACTAATATTTTTTTTTCCTCAAATATGTCCTTTGAAGAAAACTTAATTTGTTAAGTCTTTCGACCAAAATGCAATACTTCTTTTAAACATGGGAATAATTCTTGTATTTCTTTGGTATTCAATTACTTATGTACTTGCTTTTTACATACTGATTAAAAAAAATAAACTTATAATTGTTTCGTTCAAAACTCTTTTTTTTTTTGGTTTCAAATAGGAAGCTTATAGTGATACTGGATTACTGGCGAGTGATGAGTGAATAAGGACCCCACCCCACTTCTGACCTCTTACTTTATTTTATTTTCATATTTTCACAAATGGACAAGTTTTGTTTTGTTTTGTTTTTGTTTTTTGTTTTTGTTTTTTTGCACTTTAACTTCTTTACTACATGCTTTTATTTCAATGTTGATTTTTCGATTTTGAGTCCTTTTGTTTATATGAAAAATTTAAATTCTAATACAATATATAGGGAAATTTATATATAACAGAAATTACAAATTAATTATAACGTATTTATTTATATATTTTAATAGAGAAATGATTAGAAAAAAATGATTTTTTTAATGGTGAAATAGTATTAACCATATTTAATTTTAAGTATTTTATTAAACAAAAAATTCCAAAAAAAAAAAAAACAAAAACAAACACACACACACACGCACACAAAAGGGGACGTGCCCACTAGTATATATAGTAAAAAATATAAAGAAGATTAAATAAAGCAGGCCCCACAAGAACATTCTGATGTCCATCCACTATTTTTTTTTTTTTACAAAAAAAAGTGCAACATGCAAAACCCACTAATGTCTATCCACATTAATAACACATCTTTGCCACTTCCACATTTTATGTGCATCCACAGACTTCATCGTCGTTATAGCTGGTACCATTGATTCATTGATGCAAAAGAATCTTCATGATTGTCCAAAACAGTCTTTCTACAATGGCCAATCTTGTTAGAATTTTTGTGACAATAATTAATATTGGCCAACTGCAAGCATGCATGACATTTAATTATAACAAAGATATAGTAAGTTCTCAAATTAATTCTACAGTTCAGTAACGACGAAAAAAAAAAAAAAAAAAAAAAAGAAGAAGAAAGTCTCCATCTCCCGGGAGCATCAATGATCTTGGATAAAGATCCACATCTATCAAGATCCCAGGCTGGGATTCCCAGCATATTCAAAATCTCCCTTGAAATTGAGATCGGTCAATTATTTCAGTGAGGCCGTAGACTAAAGGATAAAGATTTTAGGAGGATTTGTATACGGATAATCAATATTTGGTGAAGCAAAGTGAAAAAGAAAATGCAAAGTTTTTAAAAATAAAATTATTAAAAAAAAAAAGGTCCACCGAGGACAGTCATGGATGGTTTCGCTCCTTAAGGATGACTCTTTAAAGGTGTACTGATTCTACAATAAGAATATCAAAAGTTTTTTGGATGCCATTATTTCCCATCATACAATATCATCACATAAATGCCAAACCTTAGTGTTTGTAGGCAACAAACGTAATTTGTTTCGTTCAAAAAAAGAAAAAACAAAAACAAAGAAACATAAATTGTTTCAAGCACAACATAAGAATATTTTCTTGTAGTATATTATTATGCAAATAGAACCCGTCGACGATATTCGCCTAAAGCCCAAATAGTAAAGATGTTTCGATACATTGCGAAGTTTAGTACTCCGTTCTTCATATATACTCCATTCACTTCCTGCATTTTTGGGTGCATGTCTTCGTCAATACCAAAATCTTGGTATGTACAGTTTTTATGAAGGGGGAAAAAAAAAAGACATAAAACGCTTATGCAAATTATATATTTCAGAAATATAAATTTTTTTTATTTACTACTTTTATTTTCTTTATTAAAGAAAAAAAGAAAGAAAGAAAGAAAGTACCTGTTGAGGGAAGTCACCATCGTCCATTTGTGAGTTTATCAACAATCTTATTCCACTATGTATTGGGGTTTGATCTCTCTCGGCCTGAAATGAAAGGAACGTTAATTATATAATTTGTACATATAAAAAGAAATGGAACTAGATTAGAGCCTATTAATTAGAAAAGTACCTCTCTTATATTAAGCTCTATGCTCTTTACTTACATATATATAAAAAATGAAATTGATATATTAATTCATATATGTCAATTGCAACCCTAACCTTTTTCTCTTTTTTTTTTTTTTTTTTTTTTGAAATAAACTTCTCTTATTCAACTATATATGTATGTCAATTATGAACACTAAAAGAATTGTTTATTGTATTTATTGTGGTGGAGTAAGTCTATAATTTTAATAGATAATAAATTTTTTAGGGGAGTTTTATAGAGATAATCAGTGTGAACAAAATAAGAAAAGTGTTAAGATATTTTTAGATAAAATTGAACAAAAAAAAAAATCATTGTAGGCAAAACCCCACTTAATTATGGGTGGCTCCGTCCCAATCTATATGCATACACTCACCTGGCCAGCAGCAATGAGACCTAACAATGCCATTGCAGTGTTGAATACAGTTGAACGGTTACCTTCTAGATTAGTGTATACCTGTTTCAAATCCATCAATTTTCATTTAAGAAAGAAAATAATTTTCCCTAAAAATAAATAAATCTTGAAATATATATATCTCTAGTCGTTCCACTTTATCTGCGATGATTACAGAAAACAATGTTAATGGGGTCATCTGTGGCACCTAGATATATATAGCCAACTTAGTCTTAACTAGTTTTTTTGAGAGGAAAGAAAACTTAGTCTTAATTAGTTAATTCATAAAGAAAACTTTTAATAAGAATCATAATGTAAAGATAGCATTAGTGGGAACATTCCAAATGAATTGATATGACAAATTGTCCTCTCTTTCATCAATAAAAATATCGTGAAAAAAAAATTCAGAATTAATTGGTAGAGCTTCAAACTATAATACCTCATTTTGGCCTGAAAGATAACTTTCACCCCAACCACCATCTGGCAGTTGCTTTGACAATAGAAATTCACAAGCTTTTCTCAAGAGATGGCTGTTATTGTAAGTCCTCCCACAAGCGACCAACGCCTCAACTCCAAACCATGTTCCGTACGTGTAGCAAATTGCCCATCGACCATACCTTTTATCATACCAAAATCATTATATTGGAGGAATCTAATTATATATGAAATTTATATTATATATCTATATCATACACATTTAAAAAATATCATGGTTGTCAAGAACTAAGAAGGTAGAAAACACAGGTGAAAAAAGTGAGAATCACAAGTGATTTATTGCTTTGCTATAATCTAATCATGTATTTACCTATGAAGTCGATAATATATATTATAGGGCTGCAAATTAAAAGGAATGAGAAAAGTGGATGTTAAATTGTTAATCCCTATGTTTTCTTGATATTGATTATTTATTATTAAAGGAAATGGATGTAAAATATGAAAAATGATATTTACATTTAATTATATTGATAAAATTACTCCTATTAAAATTAGCAAATACTAAAAAGAAAATTAGACTATTTCAGAGTACTACATATCATCTAAATACACAAATAAACATTAGAAAGAAATTGACCAATTTTTATTATTGGTCATTTACTTTTCTATCAATTCGTCTCATTTTTTTTACGATTTGATAAACACATCTTAATGTAATATTAGCTTAAGAGCATACTTACCATGAACCATCAGGGTTTTGCTCATTCTTGATATAACTTATTGCTTTTGAAATGCAATTATCTATTTCTTTTTTTCGATGATTCGGATATAATTTCCTAAAGAGGACCAGAGCCTGGATCACTGAGGAGGTGCACTCTAGGTAGCTGGTATGAGAGCATGCATATATCAATCAATTTTAATATAGCAAATATAAATAACCAATTTATATATATATATATATAGATATTTATCAATAAATGTTGATGTAATATGATCATTCAAAAATCTTACTCTCGTTCGATAATAGTAGCTGCAAGAAACTCTGTGGGATTTAAGTACTGCAAGTAACAGCGAATTAATTAATATTTAACATCGTTGAATGTTATTACACACATTGAGTTTAAACAAAGAAACAATATATATATATTTTGCTTCTATGTATATAAAAACCTAATTTTTGATTAAGCGCATATTATTTCAACGGTAAATCACTCGTTTGATCCCTAATTTTTTTAGGAACCTGCGAATCAGTCCCCAACTTTTTTGTTGTGAATAAAACCTCCCTAAACTCTTTAACATGCTGCAAAATTATCCTTTTTGTTAACAGACACTAAAAATGTAACAAAAAATGTCACATGTATCACACATGATATACTATTTAAGGATAATTAATACAAAATAATTATATCATGTTCAACTTACGTGCATTTGTCATACACATAATCTTTTTTTTAAATCTAATTTTTAACCTTTTGTTAGTAAAAATGACCTTTTTCACTTTTTTAAAGAGTTTAGACAGCTTTTAACTTTTTAGGGGAAAAAAAAAAGTTGAGGACCAAATTGTAACTTTGAAAAAATTTTATGGACCAAACAAGCAATTTTATCTTATTTCAATTCAATGTAATGTCATGAAAATACCTCCAACCAACGGTATGCTCTTTGTGGTTCCCAAGCGGAAATACTGCCATCGCTACTCTGCAGTCAAAATATCATATATAATTAAGCCTCTGTTTGGTAAGTTAGTTGGAGAAGAAATTTTTAAGTTGGAGTTGGTTGACTTTTTAAAAATTAATTATAATTTTTGTTGATGTTTTAGAAAAAGACAAAAACTGAAATGAAAAATTTAAGTTTGAGATGAAGCACTAAACGTAGCATAAATGATCATTAAAGCGGATTTACCAATAACCAAAAGTTCTTATTAAGAAACTTAAATTTCATTTGCCTTTTAATTCAAATTCATTTTCAAAACTTAAAAAGTACTTAATAATTACTCAGAAAATACATCATCTTTTAATGATAATTGTTTCAGTTTGTATTAAATGAATGTATCTTTCTCATCATGCAACCCGTCATCAATCTTATATCAAAAGGACTATTGAACCCACAACTAGTTCTGTCAAAGTCCCCCACCACCAAGACACCAATTATGTCAATGGCCATGAAATTTTGAAAAAGCAGAAGAAAGTGTCCTCCTCTTCAAGGTCAAGATCTTGTGGATTCTAGATTCCATGGGATCCCCAAGGTTATCACAAGAGGCACCGTGGTTTTTTTATTTTTATTTTTGTTTTTATTTTTTATTATTGTTTTCTTAGGGAAAAAAAAAATGATCAGGAATGCCCTTCAAACGATGTCACAACGTTCAAGAGATTTAACAAACGTTATCTAAAGGATCGTCAGTCAATGCAACACATTTTTAAATTAAGGGGGTCAATTGCCGAACTTTGTTTTCTCCCAGGGACTGATTTACCACAATACAGAAAGCTAAGGCATTACTAAAATAAAATTTAAAAAAAAAAAAAAAAAAAAAACAAAACCAAAACCAAAACCTATAATTGAATCATCACTAATGCACTTACCAAGAGAAAAAAGTGCAAATCGGAAACAAATATTTCTTGAGAAAATATTTGCTAAGTTCTTACCTGATAGGAGAGCAAGATATTTACTGCATCATAAAATTTGTCTGGGTCCATTTTCTCTCCAACTAGTTTTGGTGAAATTTGTGAGAGCAAAAGTGCAGCCTGTGAACAGAACAAAGCCAAATTTAAAAACAAAAGGCCATATTTCTAATATCGCCCCCGTTTGGATCTACAATTTGATCCTTCAATTCAATCTTTCTTTGAAACTTCTATTCAAACTTAATACTCAAACATACGATCCAAATGGAACGATCGTGAATGTGTAAGTAAGTCCTACCTTTAATGCTTCCGCGGTTGTATCAGAGAGTACCCAACCTTGATCCCCCATATTAAAAGTCCATCCACCTTTACATATATGTCTATACATTTGAGTGAAATTTCCAGGATGATTCTCACGAATCTGCGTACATAACGACGAGTACCTGGTTCGGTAAGTACGTAGTAATACATGGACTAACCTGCCAATTGAAGTAGGTTATATATGTCAATAACATCAAACCTGCGAACCCTTCAAGAACTCGTGTGCTTTTCGAAGTGTTGGCCCGTACTCTTCATTTAGACCGCATGAGAGAATCGCTTGAATTGCGAGTGATGCATCCCATATTTGAGAACCAACACCCTGCAATATAATACAAGTAAATTTGTGTTTCTGTGAAATATATAGATATAGATATTGTGGACTTGGTTAATTTTCATTTTGTTTATGAAGAAGACTAGCAAGGGATAACTTCGATATATAGATCGAAACCTGACACTTGGCTCCATCTTCAGCAATCCAAAAGAAATCTGGAATTCTAGCAAGGTGATACTTGAATGCTTCTGAATTTGGATCTTCGACCCCAACGACCAAGCATACTCAATATCTGCAGAACAAGCTCTAACTGTTAAAACTTTTGATTAGAATATGCATACTATACACACACACACACACACATATATATATCAGAATTTGATCTAAGCTACCTTCTCTTGACTTGCAACAGAAAGATAATTGCTAACTGCATCCTCATAATGAACGTGTTCAATAGCAACTTTAAGCGCCTTCTCTCTTAGCTTAGAAAAAGGCCAGCGCATTAGAATTGGCTCCGCAACGTGGTAAAGAAATCCCCAGATAATATCCTGGACTAAAGGATGCGGAAAATAGAGATCCTCCTGAAAAAGCACAATTTATTCAGGAATTCAAATTTCATTTTTTGTTTACCTTTGTTAATATTTTGCTTGGTGAAACTAAGTTATGGAACATGATGTTTTGAACCAATTGAGTTCAGACAAACCTTCGCGACAGTGTTCCGAGCTTTACTCCAGTTTATTTCATGATACGGCTCGTTATACAGTTCTTGCCTTAGTGATTGAACCAAATCCGTAATTGGACCAACGAATCTCTTCCCATACAAGTAGGACATGGGCAAGTAAATGAGACGAGCTAAGGCGATCATTTTCCCTGTATTTCATTTGGCGAACTAAAGTTGTTGGTAAACATTATTTTTTTTTTTTTTACGATGACAAACAGCAAGTCTACTTTGCAATAAAGAATGTCAGATTTTGTCCAATTGACCTGGATGAATGCAAATCATTCTCGGCAAAAGCCAAAGTTCCGGGGGCAGTGGATTGCAGCCTGACCACTCATACACGCCAAGCACCTAAACCAAACGATAGAGCAAAAGACCAGCGATACGAATTTTGGCCAAAATTTTTAGCATTTTCCCGGGAAAAAATAAATTAAACGCGTAAAATTAATGCGTGGTAAGATCGTGTAACTTTCTTACCGTTAGCCAAACCTTTCCCCAAGATGGTATTCCCAAAACGCCACCGTGATCAAGAATCCATTTTCTGCCTCTAGCTACAGCATTATCCTCGCCATCCTCAGGACCCTCTCCCAACAACCTCAAAGCAACGTAGCTCTCCGCGGAACCAATCATCGTGCTTGGACTCTCAATGTGTTTGCCCCAACCTCCATCTTCATTCTAATTACCATCGGGATGAATAAATAATAAATAAACAAAAACAACATCCTTAGCATCACACGTACATCTGATTCACTTAATGCAAAATGTATCAAAGTTCTGCAGACGAAATTACTATGTATTTAAAAAAAAAAAAAAAAAAAAAGGATTACCTGGTGATTGTAAATATAGCGAATTAGTTCCTTCCGATGCTCAGGTCCAAAAACTGCATTGAGTGCTCCAGTAATATACAGTACTATTACCTGCATTTCTTATCTGATCAGGTGAATTGTTCACTTCAAAGTAGCTGGCATCATGAGTTGATACATTATAATTTTCTTCCCATATTATTGATAGAGATAGCGTGTTTCAGCACATTATTAAATTATATAATTTTCTTTTTATATTAATCTTTTGTCTTTTTTTTTTTCCTTTCTCCCAATTAACGTGTAGCTACATTATATTAGAGTAGTTTTAACTATTATCTGACCAATCACATTATGTCATATCAGTTAAAAATTTTGAAATGAGTTGTAATTGAATTTTCCTGCATGTTATGAGGCACTAAATTTAACATAACAAAATTTGGTTTCCCAAGACCCTAATGGCATGGGAAGGGGGTCGGGGACGGCTTTGTATGAGATTTTGAGTTCGATTTCTCTTTTAATTTGAGAAGAACTACAAACATATTTATAACTAATGTGGGTCAAAAAGAAAGTTTCTCAATCTATTTACAGCATGTATATATGTTAATTAACGGGCATTAATATTGGAATGAAAGTAGAAGAAATGTCTTACCAGAGGAGGAAGGAAAAACAATCCACCGGCAAGTTCGGCCGGCCAATGGCCGTCATGGGCTTGGATGGACGAAAAGAAGCTGAGACCTCTTCTCAGTGTGGTTGTCACTGCATCTTTTGTAATCTCCTCACTTTCCTTCACTTTCACCGGCGGTAAAATTGGCTCACTTCCATTTTCCTTTCTAAGCTGTAATTAGAGGTGGAACATTACAGTTAAAAGAAAAGAAAAGGGCAAAAAAAAAAAAAAAAAAAAAAAGAAAAAAGAAACGAAGTGGTATAATAATAATGATAATAATAATAATAGTAATAAATTCTCATAAGACTCCGCTGGACTAACTCGGCCATGGTGGAAGGGAAGGGGGACATTGGATTAACTTTCAAGTTCGAAATCTATCAGTATTTTATTTATTTTTATATAAGTGAGCTCCATGCCATTAAAAACATAAAAACTTTAAAAATTCTAACGTTCAATCCGAAAGTGGGAGTTCAATTGCGTTTTGCATAAATTTTGAGATTACATATTTTATTTGACTAATCGAACAACCCTATGTCGATTTTAGTCGAAACTAGTATTTATACAAAACAAAACTATTATCCTTCATAATTTTTTTTATTAAAAAAAAAAAAAACAAAGGTTCTTTGAAGTCCAAATACATCAAATTTGATCTTCAATTATTTTCGGCATTTAAGAATAATCCCCATTTAAAATAAATATCTTATGAATCTTCATTCAAAATCTCCCTTTCGAGATTTTTAAATAAGTAAAAATTTAGAAGAATATATAAAATAGAACAGAAGAAAATATTTGTGATCGAGATTTGTTTTTTAGGTTTTTTTATTTATTTATTTATTTTTAATTTGATAAAGCTCTGTTTTTTTAGCATAAAAAAGAAAAAAGATGGTAATTTAAGATTAAACAAATTTCAATCGCGAACATGCTCTCCAATAGTGGCATTTGTGGCTACAGTCGCAATTACCTTTTCAACTTCTTCTTTTTACTCCTGTGATATAGCGTACCAAAAACAACAAATAAAAAGGGGAAAAAAAAAATAAAACTCTATTTGTTATTTTATTTTTTCATGCATTAGCAACAGTACGAAACATATCAAAAACAACAAAAGCATAGAAAAAAATTTGAAGAAAGAAAACAAAAAACTCTATTATTTGTTATTTTATTTTTCATGCATAAGATACAGTATGAAATTTTAATGTGGAAGGAAATTATTCTTCTAGATTCTGACGAGTAAATATGGAAAACAAATAGGAGATGAAAAATAACGCGAAGAAAAAAAGTATTAAAATGGCTTCAGTGTCTTGTTCAAATGAAGAATCATTTTGGTGAGTCACCTTTTTACGAAAGAAAAGTAAATATAATAAAACAAAAAGAACAGTTAATAAAAAATTGAGAATAAATGCAATCTAGAAAGAAAAAATTCAAAAATAGGAAGGAATCTTTAATTTAGACTTTATTTTAAAAAAAAAAAACTGAAAAAGGCTATGTTAAGTAGGTAAATACCAAGTTGATCATCCAAATTACATTTAATAAGCTCTCTAAATTTAATACTCATTAATTTTCATTAAAATTTTTGGCCAACTATCTAATTTCTTTCAACCATTGGATCTATATTCTACGGTTAAAAGAGCAATACTTATCCATGAGTAAATATTATGGATAATTATATAGTCTGTTAAACATAAATATGGTGGTGCTACACTTCTACCGGAGCCTAGAACTTTTAATTTCCCGTTCGCTTTCTTGTTGAGCATGTACTGGTTTAAGAGTATTAAGAGAGAATTTTCCAAATGAAAAAAATAACCCAGACTCTTTTCGAATAAATATATTGTTATAGAATATTATTAACAATCCTCATAATAGTAGCTTCCATTTCATTGGTCCATCGGTTCATGGTGATGAACTATTGTATATTGCTAATGATATCACAAGTCCAATTTAAAAAAGGGTGATGATTTTATTGACACATCTTTCTTTACTGGTTTAAAACATGTGCTCGGAAAAATTTATCTAAGGGAAAATTAAAATAATAAGCAAAAAAATAAAAAAAAATAAAAGACCCAAGAAAAAGGCATGAAAAAAAGACAAAAAAGATAAAAGGACTAAATGAAAAAAATTATCAACATAAAAAAGGATCAAAACGAACAAAAAAAAAATGAAAAAATGATCCGGAAAAAACGGAGGACCAAAAAATAAATACAAAAGTAAAAAAAAGGACTAAAATAAAAAAATAAAAAAAAAAGGTCCAGGGGAAAAAGTAAAAAAAAGAACTAAACTAAAAAAAAAAAAAAATTGGTCCAAAAATAATAACCAGAGGACCAAAAAATAATTATAAATTTTTTTTGTCCAAAACGGGACGAAGGGTTGCAACAACAGTACCATTTTTGGTACTTCTATATAGTATATATTTCTACACCTACTTTCTAAATACACACCCCTCTTTAATTTTAAAATGATTAAAATTACTTAATACACACCCATATGTTCTAAAATTTAGTCTAGTTCTGCTGTCCTATTTTCCTATCTCAAAGACTATCCCCTTAATAGACTTTTGACAACTCATCAATTTGTTCAAGAATTTTCAATATTTAACATTTTTTATATGATTAAATTCTTAAATTCAAACGATGTGGCATGACACTATTAGAGGAACAACCAATGTGACAAAAAATTCAGGATAGCGAATTTCAATTCTCTCAAAATAACCCTAATTATTTTCCTAAATAAATATTATTTCAGCCCTTCAAATTATCTTTCCATACTCATCATTTCTTTCTTTTTTTTTTTTTTTTTTTTTCCTTGTTGTTTCAGTTTTTGGCATTAAGCCTTTCTATTTTTATACGCAGCAAACTAGAAATAAAAAATAAATATTTTATTATTTATTTCTTTTAAACGGATATATTTACTGTTTCAGGTATTATCTTATAATTTTTTAAGAAGAGAAAGTTTTTTTTTTCTTTTTTTTTTAAGTAGGCAGACCTTTGATAATAAATAGTAAACTATCGTAAAATTTGTATAACATATACATGAACAAAAACGGCTTTCAGATAGATCTAAATTAAAACTATCATTTAAAAAAGTACAAGATTACAAATATATATATATATATATCAAAATTTATCTGCTTTGTATTATTCATATTATATATACATTTATTACATTGATATATGAATTGTTGCAAACCCCAGACAGAAATTATGGTTTTATAAAGAAATAATAACTACAAATGAATTCAGTTAAAGACAAGAAAAAAATGAAGTATTTTCTATCCCATTTTTCAAAAGAGTCGTTAAAAGTGAAAATATTTTAGTTCTATTTTTGAGAATTAGAGAAATTAAGATTTTGATTTTAGATTAATTCAAAATAGCAAGAACGTATTTTTCTAACTACAATCATGTAATTTTGAGCTATTAAAATATTGTCCTTTTTTTTTTTTTTGTCATTTCACATGAAGGACTTTTTGTAATAATGAATTTCAAGGGGTGTATCAAAAGTTAAAATGAGGTGTGTAAACAAAATCACCCTTTCAAAAATTAGAAAAAAGTTTAGGTAAATTTTTTTTTCTGAAATTAAATGAAGCAAATAACATGATTTTAAAATATTTGAATTGAATAGCGGTAAAAAGAAATTTTAAAACAAATTTACCAAGTAAATAATAAGTAAATTTGCTTTTTACTTTTTTTTTCAGGAAATAAACTATTTATTGATATTAATTTAAATAGTTTTAAAGCAAGTTATTTATTTGAATGATTTACTGAAAAAAAAAATTTATTTACTTGTTTCTACATTAAAAAAAAGGATCATTTACACTTTAAAAATTAAAAAATAAAAGCTAAAAATTTGGCTATTTTATTTAGCAGAGTGCTAAAAATTAGTAATGATCACCTTTTAAAAAAATAGTGATCATTAAAAGAATAGAGTATCGCTTATTATAAAAATGAAACATTGAGTATATGTCATAATCACCGATTTCGTTACTACGTTATTATGACATAAAACAATTGACAGTAAACTATGTACCTTACAAAAATAAAACTAAAATATGTCTCATGTAAATCAAGAGAAATTGTATCATGTTAATAAATAGATGAAAAAATGTGCCCATTGGATAATTTTCACAAATGAAAAAAAAGAATGATATTAGCATACTTTCAACAAAAGAGAAAAAAAAAAAACAAACAAACAAACAAACAAACTATGAACACAGACACTTTATATATAATCATACTTTTTTTTTTTAATAAGTAGCATGAGGCCTTAAAGGGAAATTTGGCAGCATAAAAGCAGCAACTTAAAAGAAAATATTAAAACCTTCTAATTATAAATTCTAAGATAATAATTAGTTAACTTGTCATTGTTCCTGCTTAAAATATCCAATATTTTACTTTTTATCTTTCAAGAGAGCGAAAAATTAAGAAGAAAAAATAACTGATTATTTTATAAAGCATATATATATATATGTATGTATGTATTCATAAGATAATAGTAAGGACTTCCATAATAATTACTTCTTGTAGGTAACATTATAACTACTGATTTTAAGTATGGATAAAAAGAAAAAGGCGCAAAATATTTTAGACTAGATTTTAAAGTTAAAAAAATAAAAAAAATAAAAAAAAATATCAGTGGAGGCTGCCCCCACTCAGCCCAACTTCCCTCCCCCACTGACTTCATTTCTGTGAGAAAATCTTAATACAAGTTTCTTTTCTTTTTGGTTTTTACAGTAGTCTATTTTTTTTTTTTTTTCTTATTAACGCTTAAAATTAATTTCAAACTATAACTTTTATTTGTGTATAAATACTAAATATATATATATATATATATATATATAGATATACAAGGAACTAATTCACCTGCATCCTCATCAAGAAATCAGAACTTTGTTTTTGTCGAAAGCGATTTTTCTTGAATTCTTCACGAAGTTTCTCGACTTGAGCAATTTCTTCTGGTGTTCCGGCATTGGGATCGAATTCCCAGTGTTGTCTACCTAAATGATTATATGCCGTCGTAAGCCACGGCCCTCCTTCGCCTATCTTCAGCTTCCACATCTTCTCTATATGAAACTAGGCAAATTTCATCATGTGCTGGTTTGATAAGATATATATATATATATATATGTATATATATATATTGTATCAATCTGTGATATTTCTTTATAATTAAAATATTATTAAACTAGAAAAACAATCAAATCAAACAAAATAATGAAAAAGAAAAAAAAAATCTAATTGGGTTACTTTACTGTCTCTTCTCTTCTCCTTATTTATAGTGTGCGTATGCTTTACTATGAAAATGAATACATACAGTTTGAGTTAAAAATTTTGAGTTAGAGTTGAGTTATACGTTAGAGTTAGAGTTAGAGTTAAAAACTTTAAAATTTTGAAATTTTATGGAAAAAAATAATCAACATGAATCTTATTTCGCCCATATCAAAATTCTAATATATATATTAATTTGGGCTTGTATATACAAAATTATGGACTTTTAAAATTTGTGTTTTTAAATTATAGTTAAAATTGTGAATAGTGAGACTATGTTAACTTTTCAAAATAGGGTAAAAACTGAGCTAAGTTTTTCAACTCTAACTGGTGAACCAAACATATGCCTTTAGGTTAGACTTGTTTTTCAAATTACAAAAATAGATGTCATTTTAAATAAATATTAGTGTTAACTATCCAATCAACTACGTAACAGACTTTGTAGTATCAAGAAAAGACGTATAAATATCATGATAGGTTACTAGCTAGCTAGAAAAATGTTCATGAATATACATATTTTGCTTCAAAAAAAAGGGAATCAAGTAATGCACACCCTATTCCCCAACCCTTTAAGCTTTTTATTGCAATCCCGGAACCACCGAGGAGTAGATCAAGACTGAATATTGGTCTCCCCTAGTCTTCAATCCAAGACCACTACCGTTTGCCTCTAAACTTGACGCTTCAACAGGCAAAACTGGAGCAGAGGTAAATGGGGATTGCGGGGCTTCAAAACTAGGCAGAAGAAGTGAGAAAGCCTAACAAAAATATCATAACCACTACACTACAACATTGATGGTATAATCATGACAATATTAGGCACAAAGGACAATATTGAGAACAAACATAATTCCTTATGCTTGAGAACGAAAACCAAAATAATGGAACATTTTCATATATTTTGATACTCGTTATTTTTTCTCGTAATTTCTATTTAAAAAAAAATAAAAAGAACAGAAAAAATACTAGAAGAAATGTACCTTTTTTTTTTTTGAATGAGAGAGAGAAGAAATATACTTGCAAAAAAAAAAAAAAAAAAAAAAGAATATCTTCAGTGCTCCATCTCAAAAAATGAATTCAACAAAAGGGCTTGCCCGTGGGGAAGGGACGTTCTTCTGCTTTCTATTTATAGGAAATTGACGTTTCGTTATCTACACCAAGTGATATATATATATATATATATATATATATATATATATAAATAGCAAACAAGCTGCACAGCAACCATCGCCATTATTTTATTAAATAAATGCCAGTGAAATAAACTAATTAATGAATTCAACAAGATATTCTATAAGATCGACATCTTTTTAATATCTTCATTATTTACCAATTTTATATAGTATAAATAATAGAAAAGAAAAATACAATAATTTTTGTAATGAATGTAAAAATGAACAAAAGCAACTCCAAACAATAGACAATATCAAAAACAGGGAAACAAAATATATCAGCCATCGCCTACGTACGTCTTCCGACCTTCTCAAAATTGAGTAAGAATATTTTTTCAAGAATCTAAAATTAATTACCCTTCAAACTTTCATCTCTTAGCCTTCCTTCAAAAGAATTTTTATCTATTCTCATATATTTTGATGTAGTTCTAAATAATAATTAAAAAAAAACAGTACATATAGGGAACTCGCACAATTAATATATCTTAAAAATAAATACAAAAGTGAGAATCAAAAGCATTCTGTAGTTAGCATATAATTCTCCTCAGCAAATTAAAAACTAATAATAATTCTCAGACAATGTAAAACAACTTTGTACCCAAATTTAAATATCACTACGGACTCAAATAATGGATTTGGACGTAGTATATTAATGAAAATAATAACAATTAATAGTAGTAGTGGTAATAATGGATGTGGACCATGATAGCTGAGCAACATTAAATAATTTGGATTTCTATCTTATCGTTCTTCAAAATACGTCCCTAATCCCATTCCCTACCATGGTCCACCATTTTCCTGTAAGTTTTCTATAACGAAAACCCAGAATTGAAATATCTTAATACGTTTTGATACTACTAGCTTGTTGCTCCTTCTCATTGTTTATATATTTAAAAACAAAAAAAGAATGGAAACAAATGCTAGATAGAAAGATGCACACTCTTTTTTGAATAGCCCTTTTGTTTCGAGTTTTTTCTTTTAAAAGAAATGTACTTTTTTTAGAATAAATCCCTAGCGTATTTCCCGTGTAACCACCCTGACTACTTTGGAATATTAATCCATTGGTGACCATATTTTGTAGTAGGGCCATGCAAAAATATTGTATTGTAATCAATTGGTTATTAGATTAACGTACAAAACATTATAGTACTGCTGTTTTATTACAGACATCGGTTATGAAACAATGAGAATATATTATATCAACAAAGTAGGATATATAATTCAGACACACACAAAAAAGGAAAAAATACAAAAAAATTCTTAAGGTATTTAATCCATTAAGCGCTTTGCTGTCGTGAGCTAAATGAAAATATTTCTGGGTGTGGGGTATTTTAAGTATTCTTCTATCCACAATGCGGCACCACGGATATGAAAATCAACCACCCAACTCCAAAATTTTCAATTCTCTTTCATTGATAATAAAATAAATACATTTCTATAGAAATTGCAAACAGCCCTCACTAAAAAAAAAATCAAATATGAAGAAACAAATAATATTTTTACAATAAATAATTAAAGAAAATTTCAGATTTTAAAAGTATTTAGAGTAAATTATAAATTTACTAAGCGAATAATTTATTAATTTCAAATAATTATTTACTTATTTAATAACTTTTTGTTTTATTTGCTTCAATTATTTTTAACAATCATACTATTAAATTTTTTTTTATTCAATTTTGTAAAAATACTATTTTCCACCCTGTGGGTCCGGGAATTTGATTTCAAACCACAACCCACAACACTCGATCCGTAAAGATCGAAAGCAATCAGACCAGCAAGTTCATTTTAATACTTCAAAATTATCAATCAAAACCCACTATCCAACGAACATGGTTTAATGAAAGACAAACTTTTCATCTCTAGACAGAAAAAGAAAGCAGAAAAAGTGCAGCAGTTGTTATGTTTATCACCTTGTCGGCAGATCATTCTTGTCAACATTATCAAGATAAAATTTAGTGTATATATATATATATATATATATACACACACACACACAAGTAAGGTCTTAAGTATGATAATAATAAGGTCCGATTACTATAATATCAAAAGTAAAATCATATAACATAAACTCATAAATAAATGTGTAATATTGTTTTTCATGTTCTTTTTAATAAATATTTCAAGATATAATATGTTATACAAAAAATTACGAAACGTTACAAGTAAATCAACAATAATAATTACATGAATCTAAAATAAAAGTTAGATTTGTTGGATTGTTACGCACGCTGATCTTAAAGTTAGGTTTGTTACCATCATTTAATGCAAAAAGTCCTTCTATACAAGTCGATCTTTGTTGGATTTTTGAGACATTAATGGCCAACTGCATACGTGCATGTTATAACAAAGATATGGTAAATTCTCGAATTCTCTAGCAATTATTTAAGAAATAAAAAGAACATACTATATCTCTCGAGAACATCAATGGTTTTGGTAAAGGCTTAATTTCAATAGTAGCATCATTGAATTTTATTTTATTATTATTATTATTTTTTTTTTTGGAAATACATCACTACTTTTAAGACCTTTTCTTATAACACGTCTATGATCACGTTAAAATATTCTTTAAAATATGGGTCTCATATAATAAGTAAAAAAAATATCCCATTGAGATGTCCTGTATGGTCTAATGAGTAATTAATGAGGTTTGTTTGGCAGAGTTTTTATTTTGATTTTTAGTTAGTACAAGAAGAAAAACAAAAACTGCGGCTTTTCAATAGTGTTTAGGAATTACATCTTTAAAAGAGTATTTGAATTCAAAATGAATTCAAATTTTTCTAGTGAATAATAAAAATATTAAAATAAAATTTATAATGACTAATTTAAACTCTGATACAAGTTTTTAAATCTGTTCATAATAGTTTTTTTCAGAAGTCATATATTTTTACTTCTACAGGAAGCTCTTTTGAAGGCCATAGCTCTTCTGACAAATCATCGAATAAATACTTTTAAAAGCAGTTTTGGACTCAACAATCCAAAAGCAACTTTTGAACTCAAAAGGCCAAAATCAATTTTTAAAAAGGTCTGCCAAATAGGCTCGTTGTCATAATGATCACCAATTTCTTTGTTTTTCTATAGCTCCAGTCATAGTTCATAAGTTGAATCTGTAAAAGCTTGGTATGTGTTATATTCCAAATTTTATTCAGTGCTTTTTGTAGTCCTACTCTTTGCAGGAGAATGGGAGTTGTGACAAGAAGCAATGTCAGAATGAGATAGTTGGTGGTAGTGTGTGGTCATCACGCATCAGGGAGATCTTGCAATAATTCGGCTTCGACAGCTCAGTTTTCCTAAATGATGTGCTTTATTTTATCGGCAAGAACTCTTTCTGTGTGATTAGTTTTTGGTTTTTGATATGTAAGTTTGTGTGTAATAACGAGAATGTTCTCGTCATCTTTTTTTTGGACGTTATATTTCTTTTTGTTATTTATAATAACATATGTGATTTTTGCACCTTCCGAGTTGGTACGTTATCTATCAAATCTTATTCTTGATGGTATTTTGATCCTGCTAGAGTTACTTCTACATGGAGTTAGTAGTGACCCTAGTGCTACTGAGTCTTGGCCTTCGATTGAATGAGAAATTTCATTTATTGTCGGTGTTTTGTCAGAAAGAGCTTTACATATGCTTGATTTTAATATGCCGAAATATATACATATTATCGGATATCAAACATATGTCTTTCCTTTTGAGTGTCATCAGAATTTAGTAGTGGATCCGTTCTTGTTAAATGGTTTTGTCTCATGTAATATGAGATATCTTATATTTGGTATTTTTGTATCTCCTTAAGGAAATTTCCCCTCGCAAAAAAATATAATCTATAATATGATTATTGTTTATTACTTATTATTTATTTATTTATTTATTTTTGCCGAAATCTCAAGACGATTATTACTATAAGTAAGCACTAAGCTATCACTAGTGACAAGCTGTCAGTGTCAAGCCTTATTTCTGGGAAGATGGTTTACAATGTTTCAACTAATATCCCACGTCGACGATCTGATCATTATCGGATTTTTAATCTTTTTTGCTTGTTTCAAACTTTTGAACAATCTTTGTTAAATCCAAAAAATCCAACAAAATAGAAATAAAATTAGATCCTTCCTGTTTTGTACTCTTTCTTTCTTCTTTCAAACTTTTGATAAATCTTTATTAAATATAAAAAATCGAAGAAAAGTAGAAATAAAATAAGATACTTCATGTTTTTTACTCTTCTATCTTCTTTCAAACTTTTGGCTAATCTTTTTAAATCCAAGAAAACAGAAATAAAAAAAGATCCTTCCTTTAGTATAAGAAAAGGAGAACCACATCGACAGAATATGAAGGCGTGTGGGAGACCATATCAATTCTTTTGTCTTTATTGATATTAATCCCAACCATTTGATCATACCTATACATGGAAAAAGGCATTGCCCTTTATATTAGAATATTTTAGAATATTTTATACTATGTTTGGTAAGAGGGATGCAAAATATAAACGAAGAGTAAAATTTCTAAATGAGGGAAATAAATAATACTAATGGAAGTTTTGTTTCATGTTGTTTGGTAGAGAAAAAAAAAAGATAACATAAAAGAAAATATCTCATCTAATACATTTTATAATTATACACTCATATAAATTAGAAGATGATGAAATATTAAGGTTAAAATAGATATTTTATACTTCATTTACTTTGTCAAAATTTTCCGTATACTTTTCTTTTCAAAGTTGGAAGAATTCAAAATTGATGAGCTCGTGAATCTTACAATTTTTTTCCTTCTCAACTTCCTCTTGACTAAACAACTTAAGATTCCCTATTCCTTTCCAAATCCCTCCTCCAATTTCCTTATTCTCCCTTTTTCACTCTACCAAACACAGGCTTATTTAGTTTTTTTAGAAAAACTAATACAAAGCACATGTCCTCTGTGTATAGTTAGATATTTTTTTCTTAATTTATAGTTTTTATAAATTATACAAAGAAATATCAATAAAATTTGGAGTTTTGTTACTTTGGGAGGAAGAACATATTTATTTGATGTCACTGGACAAAAAAATTTCTTAACAATGATATATTTGTTTAAACTTAAATTGGGAATTCGAATTCTACATCTTATGATAGAGTCAAACATGAGGTTACTATTAGATTGTATCTGCAATCATACTTATGATAGTTTTTTTTTTTTTTTTTGAATTGGAAATTACGATAACTTTTTTTAATAAACAATATGAAATGTCTATATTCTTTAACTCGGCCTAATCTTGATGTTTTGTGACGACATTAATTTTCTTGGTTGAAAAGTTGAAGAAAACAATTTGATTACAAGTAAACAAGTGATTGGTTCGTTTATCGACAAGAACTCTTTCTGTGTGCTTGATTGTTTTTTAATGCGTAAGTTTGTGTGCAATAACGAGGATGTTCTCGTCATCTTTTCTTTAGGTATTTTATTTCTTTTTATTATTTATGGTAACGTAGGTGATTTCTGCACCTTACGAGT
Source organism: Ficus erecta (assembly GCA_008635985.1). Classification (NCBI taxonomy): domain Eukaryota; kingdom Viridiplantae; phylum Streptophyta; class Magnoliopsida; order Rosales; family Moraceae; genus Ficus; species Ficus erecta. The sequence goes on from BKCH01000019.1 coordinate 742,736, forward strand.
TTGATCTTTATCCGTCAAATCTGAGTCTTGACGGTATTTTGGTTCCGCTAGATTTACTTATGTACGAAGTTAGTAGGGACCCTAGTGCTACTAGATCTTTGCCTTCGTTTAATTGGGAAATTTCATTGATTGTCGAGGTTTTGTCAAAATGAGCTTTATATGTGCTCGATTTCAGTGTGCCGAGGTATATACACGTTATCAGACATCAAACATACGTCTTTCTCTTTAAGTGTCATCAGAATTTACTGGTGGATCCGTTCTTGTTGAAAGGTTTGTCTCATTTAATACGGGGTTTTTTATGTTTGGTATTTTTATATCCCCTTTATGAGATTAATGAAATTCCCGTAAAAATATATAATCTATAATATAAATATTGCTTATTACTTATTATTTATTCATTTATTTGATTTTGCAGAAAACTTGAGACGATTATTACTATAAGTAAGCACTAAGCTTTCACTCGTGGACAAGCTGTCAGTGTCAAGCCTTATTTTTGGGAAGATGGTTTACAATGTTTCAAGTAATATCCCACGTCAATGATCTGAAGATCGGATTTTTAATCTTTTTTGCTTCTTTCAAACTTTTGAACAATCTTTGTTAAATCCAAAAAATCCAAGAAAATAGACATAAAATTAGATTCTTCCTGTTTTTTACTTTTTCTTTCTTCTTTCAAACTTTTGAGAAATCTTTATTAAATATAAAAAATCCAAGAAAAATAGAAATAAAATAAGATACTTCATGTTTTTTACTCTTCTATCTTCTTTCAAACTTTTGGCTAATCATTTTAAATCCAAGAAAACAGAAATAGAAATGATCCTTCCTTTAGTATAAGAAAAGGAGAACCACATCGACAGAATATGAAGGCGTATGGGAGACCATATCAATTCTTTTAAGTTTTTATTAATATTAAATCCCAACCATTTGATCATACCTATAAATGGAAAAAGACATTGTCCTTTATATTAGAATATTTTATGCTATGTTCGGTAAGTGGGATGGAAAATATAAAGGAAGGAAGAGTAAAATTTTTAAAGGAGGGAAATAAAAAATAAGAATGAAAGTTATCTTTCATGTTGTTTGATAGGAAAAAAAAAAATAAAAGAAATAAAAAGATAGCGTAAAAGAAAATATATCATCCAATGTACTATATAAATTAGAAGATGATGGAATTTAAGGTCAAAATAGTGATTTTACACTTCATTTGCTTTGTCAAAATTTTCCTTCCACTTTTCTTTTCAAGGTTGGAAGGATTCAAAATTGATGAGCTTGTGAATCTTACAATTTCTTTCCTTGTCAATTTCCTCTTGACCAAACAACTTACGATTCCCTTTAATTTCCTTTCCAAATCCCTCTTCCAATTTCCTTATTCTCCCTTTTTCACTCTACCAAACATAGGCTTAATTATTTTTTTGAGAAAAACTAATATAAGGCACGTGTCCTCTGTGTATAGTTAGATATTTTTTTTTCTTAATTTATAGTTTTTTTTTTAAATTATACAAAGAAATATCAATAAAATTTGGAGTTTTATTACTTTGTGAGGATGAACATATTTATTTGATGTTACTGGATTAAAAAATTTCTTAATTATGATATATTTTTTTAAACTTAAGTTGGGGATTTGAACTCTACATCTTATGATAGAGTTAGACGTAAGATTACTGTTAGATTATACATGTAATCAAATTACGATAGTTTTTTTTAATTGGAAATTACGAAAACTTTTATTTAATAAACAATATGAAATGTCTATATTCTTTAACACGGCCTAATCTTGATGTTTTGTGATGACATTAATTTTCTTGGTTGAAAAGTTGGAGTAACAATTTGATTACAAGTATACAAGTGATTGGTTCGTTTATTGGCAAGAGCTTTATCTGTGTGATTTTTTTTTTTTTTTGGTGTGTAAGTTTGTGTGTAATAACAAGGATGTTTTTGTCATATTTTCTTTGGGTGTTTTATTTCTTTTCATTATTTATAATAACTTGGGTGATTTATGCACATTCCAAGTTGGTTGTTTATCCGTCAAATCTGAGTCTTGATGGTGTTTAGGTTCCGCTAGAGTTATTTTTATACGAAGTTAGTAGTGACACTAGTGTTACTGAGACTTTGCCTTCGATTGATTAGGAAATTACATTGATTGTTGGTCAGAAAGAGCTATACACGTGTTCAAATTCAGTGTGCCGTAGTATATACTCGTTATTGGGCATCAAACATACATTTTTCCCTTTGAGTGTCATCATATTTTACTAGAGGATCCGTTCTTATTGAAGGGTTTTATCTCATGTAATACGAGATTTCTTATGTTTGGTATCTTTGTATCACTTTGTTGCGTTAAATCTCGTAAGTGTACGAGTCAAACAAGTAATAAAGTGATAAATAAGATTGTTGATCCCACGAAGATTGCTTTTAATTTTAAGTTAATTACCAAAATTCATTAACGCTAAGATTATTTGAACGACATATTAAAAAAAATGAAAATGCAATTAAAATAAATAAAGTAAACAAAATGATCAAACAAAACTGAATGAATAAAAAGATACAAACAAACAAGGTTCTAGGGATTTGACTTCACTCCATCCCTCCCATGTTCTTCCTATTAAGAAATTGCTAACTAATCTCAATCAATTCATTAATCAAGGGCTCAAAATTAACCTCACTACCTCTTCCTAGTATTAAATGAGATAATATGCATGAATACCTAAAATTGACATTCCTATCAACTAAAATGCACAAACATTCATTAAGATCAAGCAATAAATGCAATTACCCAAGTATTACCAGCCTCTCGAACTCAATACTACTTAGGTTTTGTATCTCAAATCCGACTTATAAAATTCCCTTTCCCGAGTGTCAATTCCACACATCAAAATCAACCAACTTATTTGGAAAAATAAACTAGAGGCATTAAGCATAGAGAAAACAAATGAATTGAAATGAAATTGGAGAAACAATTATCCAAATCATCAAAACATAGTTCAAGTAGGGCTCCCTTAGAACTAACAAACTAGATAATACCCATAAGGAAATTAAACACAAAATTAAACAAATCAATAATTCAAGCATTATCAAATTACAAAAATAAAAAAGGTAGAGTATAAGAATAAAAAACCCTATGAATATTCTTTCAAACTTTCCCCAAAATTCCACCTTCTCCTCTTTGCTCATCAAAAGCTATCTACCTTGAAATTATTGAAGTGTGGATCCCGCATAGCTGAGTGTGGACTGACGCGAGCCTGATTCTCCACGTGCCGCTATCTGGTTTGGAGTCCACACGCGCGTCTGGACCCTTGGATGGATGATCGGACGGCTTGGAGCGCGAGCTGTTGCGCATTCCTCCTCTGCACGTGGTCTCTGGTCAGTTCTGGAATAAATTGAATTTCTAATCCTTTTTGGAGCTTTTAAATAGTCACATTGTCTCCTATTTCACCTAATTAAATTACAGAAATGAGAAAATTAATTATTTTGAGGGATAAATTACTAACAACATATTAAAATTAGTATTAGATTAATTAAACCAAATTAAATAAAATTATGTAAAATAAAAATAAACTATTAAAATTAAAATTATACAAAATTAAGTTAAAATAATCTAAAATTTATTAAAATACTTAAAAATATAGTCAATTTACATACATAAAAGAGGTAAAATAACTCTATTTTATAGAGTTATCACTCTTTTATGAGTTTAATTAATTTCCCCTTAAAAAAATATAATCTATAATATTATTATTGTTTATTACTTATTATTTATTTATTTAATTTTGCCGAAAACTTGAGACGATTATTATTATTAGTCTGCACTAAGCACTAAGCTATGACTCGTGGACAAGCTGTCTGTGTCAAGCCTTTCTGGGAATGTGGTTTACAATCTTCCAACTAATATCCGCGCCACGTCAACCAGCAAAAAAAAAAAAAAAAAACTAACGCGCGATGATCTGATGATCGGATTTTTAATCTTTTTTTCTTCTTTCAAACTTTTGAACAATCTTTTTTAAATCCAAAAATCCAACAAAATAAAAATAAAATAAGATCCTTCGTGTTTTTTACTCTTTCTTTCTTCTTTCAAACTTTTGAACAATCTTTATTAAATACAAAAAAATCCAAGAAAATAGAAATAAAATAAGATACTTTATGCGTTTTACTCTTCTTTCTTCTTTTAAACTTTCGACCAATCTTTGTTAAATCCAAAAAATCCAACAAAATAAAAATAAAATAAGATCCTTCGTGTTTTTTACTCTTTCTTTCTTCTTTCAAACTTTTGAACAATCTTTATTAAATACAAAAAAATCCAAGAAAATAGAAATAAAATAAGATACTTTGTGCGTTTTACTCTTCTTTCTTCTTTTAAACTTTCGACCAATCTTTGTTAAATCCAAAAAATTCAAGAAAATAGAAATAAAATAAGATCCTCCGTGTTTTATACTGTTTCTTTCTTCTTTCAAATTTTTGGCAAATCTTTTTAAATCCAAGAAACTAAAATAAAAAAGATCATTCGTTTAGTATAAGAAAAGGAGAACCACATCAACAGAATATGAAGGTGTATGGTAGAGACCGTATCAATTCTTTTAAGTCTTTATTGATTAAATCTCAGCCATTTGATCATATCTATAAACATAAAAAGTCATTGTCCTTTATATTAGAATATTTTATGCTATGTTTCGTAAGAGGGATGCAAAATATAAAGGAAGGAAGAGTCAAATTTCTAAAGGAGGGAAATAAAAAATAAGAATGAAAGTTATCTTTCATGTTGTTTGATAGAAAAAAAAAAAAAAAAAAAAAGAGATAGCATAAAAGAAAATATCTCATCTAATGTACTTTATAATTATACACTCATATAAATTAGAAGATGATGGAATATTAAAGTCAAAATAGTGATTTTACACTTCATTTGCTTTGTCAAAAGTTTCCGTCCACCTTTCTTTTCAAAGTTGGAGGGATTAAAAATTTGTGAGCTTGTGAATCTTACAATTTCTTTCCTTCTCAATTTCCACTTGACCAAACAACTTAAGATTCCCTTTTCCTTTCCAAATCCCTCCTCCAATTTTCTTACTCTCCCTTTTTCACTCTACCAAATATAGGTTTATTCATTTTTCTAAAAAAACTAATATAAGGCACATGTCCTCTATGTATAGTTAGATATTTTTTCTTAGCATCCATTTGGATCGTTAATTGGAGTTAAAAATTTTAAGTTGGAGTTGGTTAACCTTTTAAAAATTAATTATAATTTTTGTTGACTTTTCAGAAAAAGACAAAAATTCAGCAAAAAAATACAGTTTAGTTAGAGTTTAACTAATGTGTCAAACAAATCCTTAATCTATAGTTTTTATAAATTATACAAAGAAATATCAACAATTTTGGAGTTTTATTACTTTTTGAGGAAGAACATATTTATTTGATATTAGTGGATAAAAAAATTTCTTGACTATGATATATATATATATATATATATTTAATTTAAGTTGGGGATTCGAACTCTACACATTATGATAGAGTTAGATGTGAGATTAATATTAGATTTTGTCTGCAATCATAATTACGATAGTTTTTTTTTTTTTTTTGAAATGGAAATTACTATAACTTTTATTAATAAACAAGATGAAATGCCTATATTCTTTAACTCGCGCGACCAAATTTTGATGTTTTGTGGCGTCATTAATTTTCTTGGTTGAAAAGTTGAAGAAACAATTTGATTGCAAGTATACAAGTGAAAAACTAATAAACACAATAATACCAAAAAGGAATGGATTTTAATTCCATTAGGCTTATGACCTAATGAGGGGTGGGCACTTCAACACTAGAAAACCAAGGCCTAAATAATCAAAAACTAATTACACTTCGAAAGTGTGCCTTGTAAATATAAGATTAGAAAAGACAAATTTGAGACTCTAAAAAAAAGTTCTAAAAAAAAAAACAGAGAGAGAGAGATACCAAATAAGTAATTTTTTTGCTGAACTACCAAATAAGTAATTGAATAATCATATCTCTAACCTTTAAAAATTGAAGTAAAAGAAGTATAGTACTTTGATCGAAACACCTAAACAATAAATATAATATTTTTAAGAAATTACATTTGACATATTTAAGAAACTTTATTTCAACATGGCAATTAATAAAAGAGTATCTTTTAAGAAAAAAAATATTTAGCAGACTATGTGAAAAAAGTAATTATAATTGGTATATATTTGAGAAAGTTACTTTAAGAAAAAATATATGGAAACAAATATTTTGATTGTTTTTTATATAGTAAGTATAATTTTAAAAAGATAATAAGACAGTGTGATAAAAGAAAAAAAACAGTGCATGTGAGAATTTTGAGAAAAAAAGGAAGTGAAAATAAATACGTAATAAAAAAAAAAGCAAGCAATCATCTATACATTTATTAGAAGTAAAAATTTTATTGTCCATGGATTTTTCGACCAAACGATTTGTTTTTGTTGAAAACTTTCTAATTTTTATTTCTCAGTCCTGCTTTTATCCTTTTTTCAATATTTTTGTCTAAAATTTTAATTTTTAATTTTTATCGTTTTTTGATATGTTTTTTTTTCCCTCTTGATTTGTCCATGTTAAAAGAATTAATGTACTACACCATGTGATATATATGTATCGCCTTTATTTTATTAAATAAACGATTGTGAAAGAAATCAATAGGTTCGCTAAGATATTCGAATTAGATTACCATCTTTTTAATACCTTTATCATTTATCCATCCTAGATAGTATAAACTATATAACAGAAAATTACAATAATGTTTGTAATGAAGGTAGAAATTAACAAAAGCAGCTCCAAACAAAGACAACATAAAAAAACAGGAAGGAAAAAAAAATAGGAAAAGAAAAGAAGAAGAAGAGAAGAAGAATCTCAAAATTAAGAATATTTTCATGAATATCAAATTGATTACCCTTCAAACTTTCATCTTCTTGGCCTTCCTTCAAAATTTTTTTTATCTTTTCTCATATATTTTGATGTAGTTCTAAAATATATATATATATATACACACACACACATAGGGAACTCGTGCAATATATCTTAAAATTAAATATAAAAGTGAGAATCAAAAGCATTCTGTATAGTTAGCATATAATTCGCTCCTCAGCAAATTGAAAAATAAAAAATAAATAATTCTTAGACAATGTAAAACAACTTTGTCAACAATAGACGTGTTATTTAGAGCACAAATTTAAATGCCACTACGAACTCAAATAATGGATTTGGTCGTTAAAAAATATAATTAAAAAAAAAAAAAAAAAGAAGACTAATAATAGATTTGGACCATGGTGGCTGAGAAGCATTAAATAATTTGGATTTCTATCTAACAGTTCTTCAAAATACGTCCCTGATTCCATTCCCTACCATGGTCCACCATTTCCCTGTAAGTTTTCTATAACAAGAACCCAGTACTGAAATATCTTATATTAATACATTTTGATACTACTATAGTTAGTTGTTCCTTCTCATCATTTATATATTTAAAAACAAAAAAGAATGGAAACAAATCCTAGCTAGATAGAAAGATGCACACCCTTATTTGAACAACCCTTTCGTTTCCAGTTTTTTCTTTTAGAAGAAATGTACTTTTTTAAGAACAAATTCCTAGCCTATTTCCCTTGTAACCACTCTGACTACTTTGGAATATTAATCCATTGGTGACCATATTTTGTTAATAAGGTCATGCATCACTGAAAAATATTGTATTGTATAATCTTTTTTTTTTTTTTTTTTTTCCGAAGAAAAATGAGTTATAAGGATAGAGGCTATGGGTTAAAATAAATAATAAATTTTTTAAATGGGTGATTTATTTATTTCTAATAAATATTTACTTACTTAGTATTTTTTTAACTGTTTACTTCAATTATTTTAACAATCATGCTGTTAATTTTTTTAATTTGCTAAAAATACTATTTTCCATCCTGTGGGTCTGGGAATTTGATTTCAAACCACAGCCCGCCACGACATTCGATCCGTAAAGATCGAAAGCAATTAGACCAAGTCCTTCTAAATACTTCAAGATCATCAATCAAAACCCACTATACCCAACCGACTTGGTAAACTTTTCATGAAAAACGTGGTTTAATGAAAGACAGACTTTTCATCTGTAAACTAGAAAAAGTACAGCAGTTGTTTTGTTACCCATATCTCCTTGTCGGTTCAATTGTTTTGTTTTCCTTGCATTAGTTCTTAGTTGAACTTGATTATGATTCATGAAACATTTTTTTTTTCCTTTATATTAATTTTTAGTTTCATGAATTCCCACAGCAAATAAGATAACTATAAAAGTTTGGGCTATAACTTTCCATATTGCTCATTGGAACAAATGAAATATCCAAAAAAAAAATTTCAATGAAAAATTTTTTGTGACAAAATACAAATGTGAACCATTCCAACAATTTTCTACAAGAGTCGTCCTTATGGTCACGAGAATGATCGCGATCTCGTCGGGTACTCTTCAACGAGCGATTTGGTGGCCCAAGTATGTCCTAATCCAAACCCGTCGCAAAGGAGGCCGTCAACGGAGACGACGACAAACTCGGGGTGCCAACGACCATGAGATCAGAGGCGATCTAAATCGCGATTGTGATTTCCTCTCAATTCTGCCGTCACGTGAAGTCATCTTCGTCAAGGAGATCGCAATCGCGCTACGGTGTTCGAAACTATAGATATCTCGCCAGAGAAGACGAAGACGCAGTCAGAGAATGGAGATCTCGACGGTTGTTTGCAGAGTCGCTCGCGATGTCAAGTTCTCTCTCCTCATCGCCGGAGAAGTGGCTCTGCTGATTGCACCGGCGATGGACCTCCTACTACACGGTGGAAGGTCGGAGAGGGAGGGGAAGAATGACCAGTAAACAGTGGCCTTTTTTTATATATATTTTTATTTTTTAGTTTATGATACAATGAGTTAGAGTGTACAGTAGTTACTATATACATGCACAATTCTCAGCCAATAGATAACATTTAAACGGTCTAAAAAATGAGCGCTACAGTAGTTACTCTTAATAGAGCATTACCATAAACTTTCCCTTTATTTTATTTCAAATAAATAGTTACTTACTTAATTATTTTTTTTACTATTTACTTCTATTATTTTAACAATCATGCTATTAAGTTTTTTTTTTTAATTTCGTAAAAATAGTATTTTCCATCCTGTGGGTCTGGGAATTTGATTTCAAACCACAACCTGCCACGATACTCGATCCGTAAAGATCGAAAGCAATTAGACCAAGTTCTTCTAAATACTTCAAGATCATCAATCAAAACCTACTACCCGACCAACTTGGTAAACTTTCATGAAAAACGTGGTTTAATGAAAGATAAAGACTTTTCATCTGTAAACAGAAAAAAATAATAATATTAATAATCAAGGGGCAGAAAATGTACAGCAGTTGTTTTGTTACCCGTATCACCTCGTCGGTTCAATTGTGAAAATGGACCCCTATCAACGGCACAAAGATTCTTGTCAACATTATCAAGATTAAAATTAAATATATATATATATATATGCACAGTCTCGTATTCGATACCAAATGATATCCAACAGACTGACATGAATGTGAACTTTAGTTATTCGGAATGTGAATTTATGTAAAAGAAACAAAACAAAAATTGTATTTCACATTCACACTAACGTGATTGTGAACTTTAATTACTAGAAATGCGAATTTTTGTTATTAGAATTGTGAATTCATATAAAAAAAAATATAAATAAGGGGAATTTACATTCACATAATATTTTCCAACATCTCTATATTTACATTTCCTTCTACATGATTTCATATTCCTAATAACTAAAGTTTCACATTCACAACAGTGCCGAATACCATTCAATATTAAATAGGAGACGATTCCTATGTATATATACAAATAAGGTTTAATTATGTGTCAGAATAATAAGGTCCTATTACTAAGATATCAAGACTAAAATGAAATCACATTAACTAATTAATAAATGTGTAATATTATGTTTATACATGCCTTTATAGTAAAATCTCAAAATATTATGTTATACATAAAATTACAGAACGTAATAATTATATCAACTATAATAATTACGTAAATCTTAAATAAAAGTTACATTTGTTGGATTGTTATGCAAGATTGTTATGCAAGATCTTAAAGTTAAGTTTGCTTGATTATTGGTATGCCCACTTCTATATATTAGTTAGAGGCACGTGCAAATATATACATAATTAAATGTTGTTGTTTATTTGAAATTTATTATTATTGTAAACAATGGATTTACATACTAATTAGTTTTCTTAAATTGACGTAATGATAACTTTAAAGTTTTTTTTTTTTTAGGTATAAAGCCTATAGCAATCACTTATTAAAGTATAGTCAAAAGATTTTTTTTTTTTTTTAAAGTCATATTTTGCTGTTTTAGTTAAAAGCACTTAAAAAAAACACTTAGATCATTCAAACACTTTCAAATGTAGTTTTTTTTTTTTTTAATTAGGAAGTCAAAAACGACTATTGAAAAGCTACGTTACACTGACTCGTAATAATTTTAAATCCTTTTGTGTCTTAATAGATAACTCATACACACAGGTTTATAAAGGAGAAATGAAAATAGATTATAAGTTTTATTATTAGAACTGACAATTGCGAAATTAGTAGAAATAGGGCTATGAGATTAAAAACTGAATGCAACAAATAAAAGTTACAAAAAAAAAATCAAAAATCAAAAAACAAAAAACAAAAAATAAAAAGAAAGAAACAATTTATGATGAAAGAATTTGATAGGAATTTTTAAAGGATGCTTCGCCAAAAGAAAAAAAATCAAAAGAAAAAAAGTATGTCAACTTAATTTTGTATTAAAAATCTGTACATTTTATTTTCTCAGGGAAAAAAGAGAAGAGAGTAAGTTTTTATTCTATTTGAAGTACAAAAATGAATAAATCAAACACAAGCTCTATTGATCATAATAAATTTAAGTTATTGATACCATTAAGTATAAAATAATGAATTGTTTGTACTTCAAAAATGAACCAAAAAAAAAATTAATAATAATAAACAAAGAATAGCTTGTATGAAAGAATTCTCTTCCTAGGTGGTAGAAAACATACAATAAATTCATATTGACGATATCTTAACAAAGAAATCTACGAAAGGAAAGGAGTGCTGCAACAGTTAAACGAGCTCAGGTTCAAACATTCCGCATAAACGACTACGATACCATTAGCGTGTATGTGTATACATATATACTTCAAAACCCATACTTGCAGTTAATAGACAACTGATTAAGTTAAGCCTGTTAAACACAAGACAAGAATGGCATCAAATACTAACTTTTGAGTCTAAATCAAGCTTGGTAAAACCTTCATATAGAGCAAAAATGAGAACGAGCTCAATGGCCAGTTGTAGCTTCAATAAATGAAGGAGCTTTACCCACCTAAAAGAGCAAAAAAGTTATTGCCCCCAAGGAACTTCTGAACATCGCAATGTTGCAAATCTTCCCTCTACATTCAAAGTCTACATTCACTTCCAGTCTACTTGGTCTGGGCAAAGAGCAATGTGTTTCTCAAGGCACGAGAGTGAAGTGATGAGATCTTCAAATTTGCAATGATTCTCTCAATCTTCTTTAAGATTTCTTTTGGTCACTTAGAGTGCCCCTTAAAGTTGAAAGTGCTTGCATGTGAATTGGATGAATTAGTATACTATCTATACAACAACTGAACTTAGTAACATGCAAGTGCTCCAAGACTATAATTAAATTCATATAATTAGAAGACAAGTTACGTCTTACTATGAAATGGATAATAGGTATAATAATCAACTTGATCCGCTTTGTTGTCCAAAATTGGATCCATCCATTTGATCGGAAAAAGAAAAAAAAGAAAAAAAAGAGAGAGACCAATAACGATTAAAGCGGAAAAGAAAATACTTCAAACGTCCTATACCATTGTAAAAGATGACTGAAATAAGAATTGTTAAAGAATGATCTTAGGGCAAGCTTCGATCATCAATTTATGTAGTAACTTTGGTTGTACCTTTAGCTGCCTTTGCCTATGACATCTTTTCCTCTAAGAAGGTATTAGGCAAACATCCGTCATTAAAATAGCTGGATCTTTACCTTCAACAGCGTTTATCTACAACCATTTTACTCTATCCAACCTTTTAATAAGGTATTCAACCTTTAAAATTTTTGTCCTAAAGTCCTTTCTGATCATCTGGTTTCCGAACGAAAATAATAAGAAGTGAGTACTTTGAGCAAAAGGGAAAAAAAAAATTAGAGCAATTGATCAAAGTACTAATCCTTATCTAAAACATCACCATCTGGAATAAAATAGCTACTAAGAGTCCAGTTCAAACAAAGATAGATAACAAGATAATAGGAGACATTGTTTCTGCATATAGCTAGACTGCCTAACTGGGACTGATTTTAAGGAATGCATGGTGAACACCTATTATCGTAAAATTAATCTAAAAAGATATATACATATATATATATATGTGTGTGTGTGTGTGTGATCACTCTATGGTCGAACAAGCCGTAAAAACTTTTAAGTCTAACACAACAAAACATATAATATTTGAGTTTAACACAATGATTTCAAAAATTGGAACATTATATTCCTTCAGAATTAGATAATGCGAAATACATAGCCATAATCCATGTTTTAATATGTAGAGATAAACTAAATCTAAGAACTTCCTTTGAAAGAAAAAAAAAATTTAAGAAGAGGAGCAACGGATTAAAACAAAACAAAAAACAAAAAACAAAAAAACAAAACAAAACAAAACAAAAAGAGCAACAATTTTAAGTTTCTAGAATAGAACACGTGCTAAATATGTAAACTATAAGAAATGAGAATCTTATGCTTTTTCTATTTTCAGGGGAAAAAATTGCGAGGAATAACATTTCATTAAGAAGGTGACGAAGGGTATGACTAATCAAGTGCCATTAAAAAAATATCACTTAAGAGATAGAGGTTTCAGGTTCCAACTACCATCGAGCAATTATTTAGCAAAAATAAATAAATAAATAAAAACTAAAACTAAAAAATACCATCAAGCAATTGTCTTCCATGACTCTTTCGATATCAAACATACTTTAATAACGTTCAGCAGAAGTTCTAACAATATAAAACACTTAGAAGAGACTTGTTTTCATAATCAACAAATCAAGAAAATAACATATTGTATACATCCATCGTTCTAAATTATCTATCTAATTGTCTGAATGTTTCTGAATTACAGAAAAATACCCTTTATAACTACAGGTATAGGGGTCCAAGTGAAAAGGAAAGAACTTTGATTTAGCAATGGCTTGGTTTACACAACAAATAAAAGCTATGGTATTTACCAAAATAAATAAATAAATAAATACAAGCTAAATGAAACTAGGCCTTTCCTAATTCCCACCAAAAAAAAAAATTGTTTAAATGAAGCAGGCCCCACTTGTAGACTCTGAGGTCCATCCACATTAATAACATTTATATCCAGCCAGTCAACCACTTCCACATTTCATGTGCATCCATGATTGCTGAAGTGCTTTCCAAATCCAGCACAACAATATTATCGTCCTTACCGTGATTTAATGCAAAAAATCTTTCTATAAAAGTCGATCTTCTTAGATATTTTGCGACATTAAATGGCCAACTGCATACATGCATGGCATTTATAACAAAGATAACGTAAATTATCAAATTATCTAGCAATTTAAAAAGAAAAAGAAAAAAAAAAAAAAGGGAACAACATAATATATCTCTCCAGAACATCAATGATTTTGCTAAAGGATTAATTTCATTAGTAGCATCATTGAATTTTTTTTTTTTTTTTTTTTGGAAACTACTTTTGAGGACCTTTTCTTATAACACTATCACGTTAAAATATTCTTTGATTTATGGTTCTCATATAAGAAGATTAAAAAATGTCCCGTCTCCTACTTGATTTTAGATGTCCTGCATAGTGTAACAAGTAATTAATTTGACCGTTTGATAGAATTTTTAATTTTAGTTTTAGTCAGTAGAAAAAGAGAAACAAAAACTGTGATTTTTCCATAAGTGTTTATGAATCACTTTTTTTTTTAAAAAAATCTTTTTAAATGCAAAATGACTTTAATTTTTTTTTTCTAATGAATAATTAAAATATTAGAATAAAATTTATAATGTCTAATTTGAGCGCTAATACAAGTTTTAAAATATGTTCAAAAGAGCTTTTTTCGGAAGTCATATTTCTTTGCTTTTACAGGAAGCTCTTTTAAATCCAGAAGTTCTTTTGATAAATCATCAAAACACTTTCAGAAGTAATTTTTGGACTCAGGAAGCCAAAAGTAAATTTTAAAAAGGTTTGCCAAATAGGCTCGTAGTCATGAATGATCATCATCAATAATTATTTTAATTACCTTTTGATACAATCATTTATTTTTTCTCAATTTAATCATTACGGTTGCATAGTAATAGTCTTTAATTACTTCTATTTACAATAAATTGTAATTATATGTTTGAGTAGTGAAAGTATCAAAAGTGTTGGTTTTGGTTTTGGCTGAAAACTAAAGGGAATAACACAAAAATATAATTGTAAATATCTCAATGATTATATACAAAGTACTTTACTACTATGTGATTGAGAAAAATATATGATTGAATCAAAAGGCGTAATATATACAATAATTAGCGATGGCACTTACTCGTATGTTGGAATTCAAAGGAATGCTAAAGTCAAGTAAGAGACGAGGACATATTCCATTTTGTTTATTTTATCACTAGTTATAATTTTGTTAATTAAAAAAAATAAAAATAAAAATTGATATGAAAAATTTGAATTTCAATCAGAACACTAAATAAGAGCTAATTCTTTCATCAGTTGATTGACGTAGATATCCAAAAACAAGGCAGCCACACCTGCCAACATACTGTCATCCAAAAAAGTCAACTTAAAACCTGTTATGTGGCGTTCTATCAACCACTATTACAGCCTTTGTTATTAAAAGCCCTAATCTTTTGATAGCATTTTTCTGGTGCCATAGTAGTTTCTTTCTTTTTATGTCTTCAATTATCTTTGCCCGTTGTAAATTTCATTCATTCTTTACGGTGCGATCTATTTATGAATGAATCATTAATAATGATTTGAGGTTAATATTTGATATTCAATACTAATTATAGTCGAGTATTCTTCTACCCAAGATTCATCAAATATTGACATTATATGGAAATATAATTTATCTTCACTCCTTCCAAATATATATATATATATATATACCTTCACTTCACTATAGTTGTGGGTTCCATAAAAATATGTAGTGTTCCTAATAATTAATGAAATTAAAACACCAAACTTTTAAGCATGGTGTAATGAGTCCGAAAGGCTCTTTTTATTACAAAACCAATACACACAACGGAAAAAAAAAGTCAATTGATTGAGATCAAGAGGCTGATTATAGAAAGGTTATCCAAAATCAAAGAGTTGGATTGATCACCTTTTTGTCTTTTTTATTTTTCAATTGGCCATCCCCTCGAGTTGACGTCTTCTTTAGAAATATATATATATATATATATATATATATTCGGACAGAAACATCACACTTTTAAGCTCCAAACTATGCAAATAAAACGCGTCGACGATATTCCCCAAGAGCCCAGATAGTAAAGATATTTCGGTATGATGAGAAGTTCAACATACAATTCTTCATAAATACTC
Organism: Ficus erecta; assembly: GCA_008635985.1. Classification (NCBI taxonomy): domain Eukaryota; kingdom Viridiplantae; phylum Streptophyta; class Magnoliopsida; order Rosales; family Moraceae; genus Ficus; species Ficus erecta. Next base: position 758,369 of record BKCH01000019.1, read on the forward strand.
CATTCATTTCCTGCTTTGTCAATTAATATATAATATTGCATCGTCAATTCATGCATGTGAAGTCACTTAATTAATTTATATACATATATAGTAATTATAGTTATAGGTTATATACCTGTTGAGGAAAGTCTCCATCTTCCATTTGTTCGTTGATCAACAACCTTATTCCACGATGTATGGGCGTGGGATCTATCTCAGCCTAAATTAATGAACAAATTCAGAAAGAACAATTAATCTCACTATATAAAATAAATAAAAACTTTGCAGACACCATTCAAATTACCAGTTAGCAGTTCTATCTGTATGTTAATTGTTTATTCTCATCATTTATTTAAAAGTTTCACAATACTTTGCATTTGTATTATTTTTTAAACTTTATTAACGACTTAATCTCTATGTAATTATTCTCAAAAAAAAAAAAAAAACTGAGTAATCATGTATACGTTATTCGAATTTTTAGTACTTTATCCTTTGAATTTTCTGTGATTTGACGTTATAATAAATTTTTTACATTATTAATACTGTTAATAAAAATAGATATATACTCACCTGCCCAGCAACAATGAGGGATAACAATGCCCATGCAGTATGAACCAAATTTGAATGGTCACCCTTGAGATTAGTGTACACCTAGAAACAGTACAATCAATCTATAAATATTTCAATGTAACTGTGTCTATATGCTTTCTTTGTTCCCTAAAAAAATTGCTTTCTCTGTGAAAATAGACTATATATATATATATATATATGCATATATATGTCTTGTTAGTTGTTAATTTTTTTCTTTGTTTTTGTATACACACGTAAATGTGTATGGAAACATATATAAATGTGAATTGACAATTTGTTTTCAGTACCTCATTTTGACTTGAAAGGTAACTTTCTCCCCAGCCGCCATCTGGTAGTTGCTTTGAGAGTAAAAATTCACAAGATTTTCTCAAGGCAGGACTATTTTTATAATTTTTCCCACAAGCTACCAACCCCTCCACGCCAAACCATGCGGCGTAAGTGTAACAAATTCCCCAACGACCATACCTGTTAATTACATGTTAAGCTAGTCTAAAGACCCATGCATTAAGCTACATCTAATAGAGACTCTAAATATAAATATATATATATATATATATATCTTAGGGCATGTGCTCCGTTGGGCTAACTCAGCTAGTGGATAGGAGTTCTCATATTCAAAATCTGAGATTAAGTGAGAACTATGTATAGATTATATCATAGAAAATAATGCAAAAAAAAAAAAAAAAAAATTCCATGACATGATACTTTTGAGTTTTTTTTTTTATTTTTTAACTATGAGACAGCAAACAATGTATAAACTCAAGTAAAGAGAGAGAGAGAGAGAGAGAGAGAGAGAGAGAATTTCAATTTGAAAAATATTTACCATGAACCGTCAGGATTTTGTGTATTTTCAATGTATCGCACCCCTTTTGATATACAACTATGTATCTCTTTTCTTCGATATTTTGGATACAATTTCTGAAAGAGTATTAGACTCTGAAGTGTTGAGGAAGTGCACTCTACATATCTGAAAATGAAACCAAAATCAGTTTTTGGGACAAACTTCTTATAATTCCTAGAAAGTTCCATAATCTTATTTGTAACGATCTTACTCTCGCTCAATGATAGCATCTTGAAGGAACTCAATGGGATTGAACTTCTGCAGGAATGCAAAAATAATTGAGTCTAACACCTGACTTATAGACCTATTAGATATATATACGTTCATACAATAAACACAAATATTGAATTGTACGGCGAAATCAAAAATATTTAAACAAGGAAAAACAAAAGTCTAAAAATTCATAATCAATTATGAACATAATAAAAATGACTAGATCAAATGAAAATAAAGATATAAATTCAGATATAAATATCGATGAAAAAAAAAAACTAATTGTAGATCAACTCTCTTATGCTATCCGTTAGTCTATTCTAAATAACATTCGACTTTAATTTATTGTTCTATAGAAATAACTTTAATAATTAAAAAAAAAAAAAAAAAAGACTTCGTGTATCAAAACAAATCAAATAAACCATTTATTTGAATGAAATAAAGTCAAATCTGTGGGAGAAACAATACCTCTAGCCAACGAAATGCTCTTAGGGGTTCCCAGGCAGGAAAACCACCATTACTGCTCTGTAATTGAGATTTAAAAAGTAAATAATTTAGTTATTAATTTACCTTTTTACACCTCATATTTTTCTCTTATTTAGAAAATATACATTGAATTTTGAATTTTGTATTTTATATCATTAGATTACATTTATTATACAAATTCACACTATTTCTTGGTCAACAATTAAATTTTAACCTAAAAATGTCAAAAATACCCTTAAAATGTAATCTTAAGTCAAGACTTATTTACGTTTTTTATCATGCATTTTGCTCTTCTTCATAAAGTAATTTGAAGCTATGCATTTTTATATCACTAAAATATGTTTGATCATAAATCTATACTTTTTCTTGATCAACACTTATTTTAGTTTTTTAAAGGGTATTTTATATATTTTAGGTCAAAATTAAGTGTTGACCTAAAAATTATATATTTGTATACTAAATGTAATATGATGGTATTCAATATAAAATTTCAAAATACATTATGTAATACTTTTTGAATAAGAGCAAACTAAAAAATGTAGAAATGTAAATCACCCAAAATCAAAATCATTTACCAACACATTTTTATTATAGAGATTGAAGAACATGAAGAAAGATATACTATTCATATTTGTAAACGCATATTTTCCCAAAAAAAAAAACCTCAACAGAAATGAAGATATATATGCAGGTGATAGTTTCAGGAACTTGGAATAAATTGATGGAGTTTAATATAAAGGTTGCGAAAAGCTGTGCCAATGGAGATCATGAGAAGGAAAAATGCTAATGTCTTCATGCTCGAATTGAAAGAGGCTTCAAGTTGTATTAGTAAAACCAGATCTCTATTTTTCATTTCCGTTATTTTCGCTTTCCTTTTCTTGTAGTGTTATTATTATTTTTTTTTTTATCTTTCTTATTTTCTTGTGCTCGTTAGCTCTGAATCCCTGATCACTGGAGTCAGAATTTTTTTCAAAAAAAAAAGGAAGATAATAAAATAGAGTGAGAGGGTGGGGGATTTAGACTCTAGTTGCTCGGTGTGTATCAACTTAGTTGGGAACGCTCTAATTTTTTTGATATCAATTACTATGTCTACGTTTACTCCAATATATATGTGTGTGTGTGTTTAGATTATATATATATATATGCCAAAGAATTATTACCTGATAGGAAAGCAAGATATCTACAGCATCATAGAAGCGCTCAGGGTCCATTTGCTCTCCAACTAGGGCTGGTGAAATTTGTGAGAGCAAGAGTGTAGCCTATAGACCAAAAAAGTACTTTTCTTTTCAATTGTTTTTTAAAGTAATATAAAGAGAAAGTAACTGATTATTTTAGAGAAATGAATACATGTATTATTGTTAATGGACTACTTGTCATCTTAATACCTTTAGTCCTTCTGCAGTGCAATCAGAGAGCACCCAACCGTGGTCGGGAACACTGAAAGTCCACCCACCTTTGGACCTATGTCTGTGCATTTTTGTGAAGTTTCCCGGATGGTCTTCACGAATCTGAGTGTAACATTTTGGTTCATCAATAATTATTTTGTTGGACCAACTAGCACGGGGGAAAGGATGTTTAATCACATACAAACATAATAATAGTCAAGTAACTTAAATAGCAATGTGAAATTATGGTGCAATAATTTGTGAAGTGAATAGATGACGAGCATGCTAACAAGATATTAACTCAATCAGGATGTCTACATACACCTATTGATTCATGTCTACATCACTTAAGGAAAAAAAAAAACTACTATACACTTAATCAAACCTGTGAAGCCTTCAAGAATTCATGTGCTTTTCTAAGTGTTAGGGCATACTCGTGATACAGATCATTACAGGAGCCAATTGCTTGAACCGCAAGAGCTACATCCCATGTTTGAGAGCCATTACCCTGCAGTATATATATTACATATAAGTGTAGCATTATAATATATATATATATATATATATATATATATAAAGTACTAAATGTTCTATGAACCCTAAGCCTACATTTGGTGTTCAAGTTCATTTTGAACTCAACTGTATCTTACGGCTGGTTTTTTATCATTTTCTGAAAAAATCAACAAAAATTATAACTAGTTTTTGAAAAGTCAACTAATTTCAACTTAAAAATTTCTTTTCATTTCAAACTCAACCCAAATATCAACTGCACCATAAGTATGATTTTGCAAGGGATAAGAGCAAAATTGGGGACTAATTATTTAATTAAAAGTCTCAAAGATTTGCTTGTATCTATTAATGTATGCATATTCATGTTACAATAGCGGTAATTTTCTTTTGTGTTACTAATGGAAAAAAGTATGGAGACGGACAATGAAAAAAATGCATTATTGGTAAACTCCGTTGGAGTAATATTAACTATCTGATCGACATATATTTTGTTTATTATTCCGATGCGAGTTTGACTAGATCCAACTGTACTCAGAAACTTCTTAGGGATGAAATAGAAACCTGACACTTAGCTCCATCTTCAGAAATCCAAACATAGTCTGGGATTCTAGCTAGGTGATACTTGTATGCTTCTGAATTTGGATCTTCAACCCAACGAGCAAGCATACTCAATATCTACATGCAGGAAACAACATATATATATATATATATATATATATATAACTTTTAAGTGTCTTAGTTAGAGAAGAGATAACTTGAATTATTTTCCAAGATATATATATATATATATATATATGAAATGTAAATTACGTTTTCTTCACTCCCTATGCATAAATATCTGGTAATTTCATCCTCATAATGAACATGTTCAATAACAACTTTAAGCGCCTTCTCTCTGATCTTAGAAAAAGGCCAACGTGCAAGAGTAGGTTCCACTACGTGGTAAAGACACCCCCAAAGCATATCTTGCACCAAAGGATGCGGATAAAACAGATCCTCCTGAAAAATCATAATAAGCACCATTTTTTTTAAGGAATTAAAAAAAAAAAAAAGAAAACAAAAGAAAACAAAAGGATCTTACGAACCTAATAAAGTCATAAAACGATCGCGTGAGTTAAGACTAGTACCTTTGCAACGGTATTTCGAGCTTTATTCCAATTTATTTGATCATAAAGCTCGGTGTAGACTTCTTCCCGTAGTGATAGAATCAGTTCAGTGATTGGCCCAACAAATCTCTTTCCGTATAAATATGCCGTTGGCAAGTAAATCATACGGGCTAAGGCCAACATTTTGCCTACAAGTGGTTAGGAAATTAAAGTTATTATTTTAATTATTATTATGAAATTAATTAAGAAAAAAATTGACTGTTGTAAGGAAACATCATGTAGTGTCTGTGGAATGTGGATTAATTAAGAATCAAATTGGGGAGTAAAAAGAAAGTTCGGGGTTTCATATTATTACAATTATAAACTAATAAAGAAGGGTTCATATAGCCTTACAAGAAAATATATTGATCATAAAAGACTAATCTAGCTACTCTAAGTGAGAAGATATAAATATAATTCCTAATATAAAACGAATTAAAATTCTCTAACAGTGTCAAACCTGGATGAATGAAAAACATTCTAGGAAAAAGCCAAAGTTCTGGGGGCACCGGATTGCAGCCTGACCACTCATATACACCAAGCACCTAAACCAAATGTCACGAAAGATCATACCTTTCAATATGTCTTGTTCGAGAGAATATATATATATATATATATACACACACACATATGTGTGTGTATGTATGTATGTATGTGTATATATAAATATAGCATTATTAGTTTTTTCCTCAGTTTGTTCTACTTCTTCTGTGACAAACCTATATCATTTTGCTATTGCATGACATTAGAGATTCTGCATCTAAATAATTCAAGGAAACTAAAATTTTGAAAACAAAAGAATAAAAAGATTTGTATAAAGGTCACTGATGATTTCGATGCTTGATCCTGGATATGCACTCTTTTTTATATATTTTCGGTTTTTTACTTCGGGTTTTTCCCGATTAAAGGATTTATTAAGGCACCTTCTCTATTGAGTTTGGTACCTACATCCTTTAGGATTCCGTTTTTATTTTCTTTAATTTCTTTTTTTTTTTTTTTGGCATCTCTCTCTCTCTTGTTTTTTTTTTTTTTTGTTCTTTGGCATCCCCCCCTCTCTCTCTCATATTTTCACAATACAAGATCTATGACTTGTATTTATTAAAAAGAAATTAAAAAACTCTTAAATTTCAAACCTGCGAGCTCCTATCTAAAATCATCTTCTCTACCCGGTTGAGCCGGTCCTATTCTCTGTCGTGTTCTCTTTTCCTCTTTCACTATTTATTAAAAATAAAAATAAAAAAGGAAATAAATAATGAAAAAAAAAAAGTACTATATAAAGAGGGGGCCGGAAATACAGTTTCCAAGAATCATAATAGACTATTAGGGCCCAAGGGGGGCTTAGGCTCCCCCCGCCCCCCAATTTTTTCTTATTTGCACTTTTAGATGTGTATTTGTTTTATATTTACATATTAACCTCCCTCCAAAAAAAAATTTTAAATGAAAGTCCTCCCTAAAAACTTACAAAGTTCATTTTTCCTTAGAAAAGTTGAATGAAAAAAGTAATATTATTTAACCAAATTCCAACTAATATACGTAAACACATAATAAGATAGTTTCCTTTAATACCATGCGATGTTTATTAAGCAAAGTCTATTTATTTTACTTTCTCATTCAGAGTTAAATAATTAATTTATTTTGAGTAAATTTTCTCGTAGTTATTAACTCCCCCACCGAAATTCCCGGCTTGGTCACTGTAGACCACGATAATGAAATATTAGTCTTAGACCATCTCCAATACATTTGTCTATCCTAATGCTATATTTATCACAAAAAAGTGAAAAATAATATTATCTTACTTTAGACTACAATGCATAATGCTATTTTAATGTTATTTCTACTTTAGTCATCATCAATATGCTTTGTCAAATTTGTAAAAGTGAATTTTCAGTATTTAAATAAATCAAAAATGAAAAATAGTGTAGCGATTACATGAAAAAGTCAAGACAGCAACCAATAAGAATCAAATGATAAAATTGACATTGACTTTATCTTGTGACAAATTTGCTATAATTAAATTTAGTATAAAAAATAGCACTTCATTTCGAAAACACTTCTTTATATTCAAATATCAAAATTTACAGTTGATGTAATAATTTAGCATTGCATTAAAGATACTCTTACCGTTAGCCAAACCTTTCCCCATGATGGAATTCCAACAGCACCGCCATGATCAAGAATCCATTTTCTACCCCTTGCCATAGCTCCATCCTCGCCATCATCAGGGCCCTCTCCCAACAACCTTAAGGTAATATAGCTCTCCACTGAACCAAACATTGTGCTATGACCTTCTATGTGTAATCCCCAACCTCCATCTTCATTCTGTCAAAACATTAATTATGCTTAAAAAAGAGATTATTCTCATAGTTAATTTGGCAGATTAAAAATATATTTTTTTTGTTATTCCGTAATTTAGAAGGTTTTTAACTTAATAGAGAATTTAAATAATTACTTCATGCCCTACCTGGTGATTGTAAATGTACCGAATTATTTCCTTTTTGTGTTCTGGTCCAAAAGAAACATTGAGTGTCCCGGTAATGTATGACACAATTACCTGCATTTTGTATCAAATTATTAATAACTATATATTATCTTGAATGAATTTTGACTGCAAAAGTATGAATTTCACTGCAAAAGTAGCCATTGATTTTTTAACTTTCTCTCTTTCTTTCTTTCTTTCTTTCTTTGATTTTTGAATTTTCTTGAGCCATATACAATATGTGCAGACACGAGATGTTTCTTTTGTACTATCATAGGTACTAGACTAGGCACAAGAACATCTAACATTTTGGAAAAAATACATCTATAATAATCATGACCCTAATCTATACATATGTAGAAATGTGAAAGTGAAGGACTATTGTACACTATCACTTTTGTCCAAAACAAAGTTTTTTTTGTTTGGTCTTTTGGTTTTTTTTTTTTTCATGTATTGATCAAAAAAAAAATTTTTTATTTTAGTCCTTCTATCTCTTTTTTATCTTTTTTCATGCCCTTTTTTTTTCAGGTCCTTTTTTATGGTAATACAGAGATGAGATAACTAGCATAAAGAAATTAGCAGAAAAATTCAGGAATGTGCAATACTTGTCCCCAGTACCAAACAGTACAATTCCCGGCATACCCTTGTTCAAATGGTCAAATGTAATCATGTCAGAATTCAGTTTCTGGTTTCCTTGATACAATTCTCTAATTTCAATATATATAAAATGAATTTAAAATGAATAAAGCTAAGGGATCAGAGATGCCCCCTCACCACATGATTAGGCGGCCTTTGTGGCTGTCCACTTAATTGCGGTGGGATCAATTTAAAATAAATAAAATAATTTTTTTTTTTAAAATACCCCTCAATTATGTCACTAATCTTAATTTGCCCGTCAAACTTAAAAATGTATCACTGGCACCCCTTAAAACATTGCTCCATTAGCAAATGTCCACCTTCCCTCTATTGTCGTTAATTTTTGTACCAATTTTGCGAACGTGGTCAAGAAAGAGAGGGTAGTTACAAAATTAACAGGATTATAAATTAGACCTCAAAGGCGTCAAAACCAGTCATTTTCCCTCCACTGCTTGTTGTTCTTCTACTGTTGAACGGGTTTTGTAGCTTTAGTCGAATTCTTTTGCATATTCAAACGGCTCCTATTTGAGTTGGGTATCTTTCCAGAACAAGTACTAGCTCAAGCCACGTTGAATATGAAATCGAGAAGATCAAGCAAAGTTTTTGTTTGAAAGAAAATGAAACTACAACTGTCAAAGAAGAAGTCTGAAGAGAGAGAGAGAGAGAAATAGATTTTTAACTTCTCGACCTCTCGGTTATCACTTCAAAGTTCAAACCCAGAGTGTTTCAGAAGTTCAATAGATTTTCTCCTTCTTCTTTTTTTGTTTTTTTTTGTTTTAAATCAAAAAGAAGCTTCTCAAACAAACCAAAACAAGCTATGAGTAGCGGAATAAAAACATAAAATCCTTGAAAGGACCAGTGAAAGGAGAGGGAAAAACGAATAGATGACCCTCACGTCGTTTTTTTTTTTTTTTTTTTATATGGTCCCACCTCAATCAACGTAGGCCACCCCATCATGTGGGGAGGGGCATATATGAAAGTGAGGTCTTACAATGGAACCTACTATATCTAGTCTTATGGAGAGCTGCAGACCTGGTCATGATAATAACTTGAAGGATAATTAGCATATCTATGATATTATCGAAAAATAGTTTGTTTTAAATTTTGAAATTATGCATTTTTATCTCATCAGATTATGCTTAATATACGATTTTTTTTTCTCAGTTAACACTTAATTTTTAGATTTTGTTTGGCATTTAATTTAACTCTAACTAAACTATATTTTTTCATCTCAGTTTTTATCTTTTTCTAAAGAGTCAACAAAATTTATAACTAGTTTTTAAAAAGTCAACCAACTCTAACTTAAAAATTTCATCTCCAATCGGTGAACCAAACTCAAGCTTAATCTAAAAATATACCCAAAATACCCTTAAAACCCATAATTTGAATTTGACCTTTTTGTATAATGTATTTTATTTTATTCAGAAAATATACCATATATTTAAAATGCATGAATTTTTCATCAGTATCTCAAATTTAATATACAAATCCGATCAACACTTTATTCTGACATAGAAAATTCCCAAAATGACCTGAAAAAGAAAAACTAAAAAAGGAAAAACTTTTACGCTCCGTTTGGAATACCGGTTTGAGTTGGAATTTATATGTTGTAGTTGGTTGACTTTTTAAAAAATAGTTAAAATTTTTTGTTGATTTTTCAAAAAAAAATACAAACTGAGTTGGAAAATTTCGGTTGGAACTGGCCAACCAAACAGACACTTAGCTTCCGTTTGGTTTGACATTTTCAACTCAAATTTTTCATCTCAGTTTTTGTGTTTTTATGAAAAATCAACAAAAATTATAACTAATTTTTCAAAAGTCAACAAACTCCGACTTAAAAACCTGATCTCTAAAGCACCCTTAGTTTTCTTAACAAAAGATACAAAATACGAGCTAGGTATAAAAATATAAGTATCCTTTGAATTGAAACAAGAAATTTTACCAAAGGAGGAAAGAAAAAAATTCCGCCAGCAAGTCCAGCAGGCCAATGCCCGTCATGAGCTTGAATAGTGGAAAAGAAGCCAAGAGCCCTTTTTATCGTGATTGACACTGCTTCCTTTGTTATCTCTTCGTTTTCCTTCACTTTCACAGATGGAGGAATTTGCTCGCATGGATTCTTCTTTCTAAACTGTCAGTTTTTTTTTTTTTTTTGGCAAAATAATAGTGTTGTATATATTCAAATAATCAATCAATCAAAGTCAATAATTAGCTTGAGAACCATGAATGCAAAGTACGTAGACGAAGTTATTTCAAACAAAAAATGTCATATATATGCAGTATTTTACCTGCATTCTCATTAAGAAATCAGCACTTTGTTTCTGGCGAAACCGATTTTTCTTGAATTCTTCACGAAATTTCTCTACTTGAGCACGTTCTTCCGGTGTTCCGGCATTCGGATCGAATTCCCAGTGTTGTCTACCTATGTGATTATATGCAGTGGGAAGCCGTGGCCCTCCTTCGGCTATCTTCAACTTCCACATGATCTCTGTACGAAAACAATGCATACTTCATCATGAGCTGGTTTGGAGCGCTATATAGATATATATCTATTTATATATACACACTACTATATTTTATATTAGCAAGATATAATTAAAATACTAACGTTCTATCAAACGTTAACCATGTCATAAAATTTGTAGTAACGTGAAAAGGCGTATTATAAGTATCACGATCATCGTAGGATTCTATAGCTAGCTAAAAAAAAAATCGAAAAAAAAAAAAAAAAGAAGTTCATGATAAACACAAGTAATTCTTTGTGCTAAAGAACGAAAATAAAATAATTGCTCCTGCTCATCATTTATAATTAAAAAAAGAATCGAAATTACAGATCGCCCTAGATAAAAGATGCACACTCTTATTTGAACAGCCTTCGTTTAGGATATTTTAGAAGAAATATATGTACTCTCTCTTCTTCTTCTTTTTTTTCATTAAAAATGAAAGAAAAGAACTGTACTTGAAAAAAAAAATCTTCAGTATTGCTCCAGGCTCAGAGAAATGAATTCTAACAAAAGGGTTCTTGGCCGTGGGGGAGGGAAGTTCTGGTGCTCTCTATTTATTTATAGAAAAGTGACGTTACGTTGTTATTCTCCTTTGCTTATATTACTGATATCTACATTCGATTATTATTGTCGTTCGTAGTGCAGCTAGATTTTTTTTTTTTTTTTCAGGTGTCATCAAAATTTTAAGCGTTGTTTTTATAAATAGATCTGAATTATACATCATGCCTTGCATTAATTACTGACTTTTGAATTAACACATTTTTTAAATTCAATGATTCCTTTGTTAATATATTGTTAAAAATAATAGTCATAAATTAAATATATTGTCATCACATGAGTTTTATTTATAAATAAAGTCATAATTCAACATTTTTTAGAGGGAAAATGAACATCAAAATTAGAGATATTTTGGAAATAAATTGTATTAACTTCAGCAAAGATATACAACATCATAAAAGCTATTTTAGAGGTACGATTTCTCCTCCAAAAACATTCAATTATGATTTTAGCATTACTTAAAGCTTGCACGGTGTGAAAGTATTTTATTTTCGTTTAGTTTTTATCGACATAGGTATTGTTTGCGTAATAGCATAAAAGTTCGAGATAATATAATGTTAAAATCAAAAGTCAAGAAATTGATTTAAGACTCGGAAATTTAGGGGCTCTTTATGAGAATAACTTAAATTTTAAATTAAACTAATGTTGTAACTATATTTTTTTAAAGTGTAATTACTCATTTAGTCTCTAAACTTTTAATCTTGTGTAACTTTGGTCCTTGAACCTTTTTTTTTTTTTTTTGGTAGATGAAATGCCCCTTAACTATTAAAATATTACTACAATAGTTCTTTCCGTTAGTTTTTGTACGGAATCTATTAGTAATTTGGTTGAAAGGTGGTACTAATTACGGATTTTGTCCGAAAATTAACGGAAATAACTACTGTATCAACGTTTTTAATAGTTTATGGTCATTCCATCTAAAAAAAAAAAAAAAAAGAACAGAAAATGCCCCTAAATTATTAAAATGCTGCTACAATAGTTATTTCTGTTTATTTTCAGACGAAATCTGTTAATAATTTGGTCAAAAAGCTATGTTAACTAATAGATTTTCTCAAAATATTAATGTAAAGAACTATTGTAACAATATTTTAATAATTTAGGAGTATTCTGGCAAGAAAAAAAAAAATATTCAGGTATCAAAGTTGCACAAAGATAAAATTCAGAAACCAACATAATAATTTATCTATTTTAAAAGTATTAATATGTATTAATAAATATTCGTACCAACTAACCAATATCTAACAAAATTTAATATTTCTATGGCTACTTGTTTCTCTACCACAGAATTCTCAATGATTATCCGATTTAAGCGGCCAGGGTCTAAAGAAATTCGAACTAACCAAAGAAATATTATTGCTTGTGGCCCTATTCAGTATTTATGTCACGACACTTCTTATTCGTACTATATGTTGGATCGTGAGTTCTGATCATCTCTGACTTTCTCTCATTTATATTTACAATGTTTATATATACAGAAAATGTCTTTGGTGCGGTGTCGTATACATACGATGGTTTAAAATTAACCGTTTGATGGTGGAGATGGGCAATTTTGTGTATAAGGGCATCCTAATCTTATTTGTTGACTTCTGTAGCTGAAAGGTGTTAGAGAAAGAATCAAGTATTTGAGGGGTTTCTGAAAAAAAAAAATGGGGGTAGAACGATGTAAAGAAGTAATTTTGGACGAGGTGGAATTACTTATACGGAGTCTTGTTCGAGAAGGATGGGAAGAGGGAAAACCAGAGTCGGGTTGATGTTGGTTTTTTTTTTTTTTTTTTTTTTTTTTTGCGAAAAACAGGATGTAGGGTAGCCATTTTTAAAAGGGGCTTCAAAATTAAAATTAATCTGGTGGTTTGCCACGGGTGTTTGACGACTGAAGATGACTATTTGTCTTCTTAGAGGATATTTTGGACAAACTCATATGCTCGGTCCTCATTTATTTTCAACTTCTTCCGTGACAAAAATGGCCGTCATGGCCTGCTAGATTAAAAAGTAGAGCTTTTGTGTTTGAATATCTCCTAGATACATATAATTTTATAATATTTACTACGCGTCGGTTCTCAAGTCCACTGCTTGTAGATTATATCATCTTCTAGTAGGAAAATTATAAAACAAATATAGTCTGAAAATATATAATTTCACTTATAACGTTCGAATATCAATGTCAAATCAAATGCTTTAACTATATTTAGTGTCCGTTTGCTTTACTGGTTAGAACTAAACTTTTCCATCTCATTTTTTTTTAAGATCAATAAATAATTTTAACCTTGTATTTTTAAAAATCAAACACCTCCAACTCAAAAAGTTTAGTTCCATCTAATTGAACCAAAACGCAAACTTAACCTCCTACCTTTCAACTGATATTACTCTCATTTGAGATAACACATGGATATACAATACAACATTCAACATACTGGGGTGGAATTATAAAATCATATAGAATCATTACAATATATCTGTGAGAGATTCAAAATGAAAATTTTTATCTAACACCAAATCATCAAATGTAGTTCGAAGGGAAGCAAGTTCCCAGAGCCAAGTGATCAGACACGCTTATTTATGTCACTTAAATAATATGCCCCTCTCCTTGACCAAAAAAAAAATTTTAAAGAAAAAAAAAAGTCAAAATATGGATTTAGTCATTGTGATGCTCTAAGATTTAGATCGATTTGATCATTGTGATATACAGTTTTTTTTAATATATAAATTTTTGGGTTCTTATGTTATGACCATCCTGCATGTTCTATGAACAAAACATGCAGTCGGCATCTCTCCATAATTCATTCTCAACAATATGACGACCTAAAGGGAAACACATCATGATATGGGCATGAATATGCTATGAATCCTTTTCTGATTTAATGTGGTCCTTATGATCTGTCTGTAATGTAATTGATTCAGATAATAAAATATGACGATAAGGTATTTATAATATTAAAAATATTTATCATTATTCATCATAATGATAGATAATTTCCATAAAAATACGAGTTATTCTTTAGAATAATATCAAAACGACCTCAATTTATTAATCTTTAATAAGGACGTGGTCTTTAGCGTGATGAGCACAACACCAATTATTATAACAGTATACAATATTGCCTTTTAGAGAAATGGAATCAAAATCCCATTTAAAATGGAAATTTTAGGGGAAAAAAAGTAAAATAGACAGGATATTATGATCGAATTTTGCTCATAAATGAATGAAATCAGATAAGGATAGTGGGAAAAAAAAAAAAAAAAGGAAATAAGTTTTCATTCCTTGAAAAGCTCACGCTAACTGCCAAGTACATTTAATTTTGAAAATAAAATATCTCTTATCAATAATAAAAAAAAAAATTGAAAACATGATCCAAAAAAATGAGGATACAAGAGCTGCAAAGAAATGGAAACAAGGTGAACGGTTTTCCATAAAAATACTTTCAGAAATTAAAAAAAAATTAAAAACAAAAATCAGCGACCAAAGTGGAAGGGTAAAGAAGGAATAAAAAAGTTTCAAATTTGCAAATAAGTTTAAATAAATTTAAATTTCAAAAGTGGTGCTCAAAAATAATCATTTTATATGAATACTTCTAGATAATATCCACTTGTTGTTAAGAGAAAAAATTTAAATACCACGACAAACTTAAATAATGGATTTGGACGTAAAATAAGAATAATAATGGATTTGGAATACAGTAGCTGAGCGGCATTAAATAATTAGATTTCTATCTATATCGTTCTTTAAAATATGTCCCTAATCCCATTCCCCACCATGGCCACCATTTCCATAGAAGTTTTCTATAACGAGAATCCAATACCGAAATATCTTAATACATTTTGATACAACTAGTTGCTTATGCTCATCGTTTTTTTTAAAACAAAAAAGAACATAAAGAAAGACTAGATAAAAAGATGCAAACTCTTATTTGAATGTCGAGTTTTTTTTTTTTTAAGAAGAAATGTACCTTTTTTGAAATCTACTTTCTTTTTGGAACAAACTCCTAGTCCACTTGTTATTAAGAGCAAATATTTAAATATCACTACGAACTCAAATAATGGATTTGGACGTAAAATAATAATAATAATAATGGATTTGAAATATGGTAGCTGAGAGGCATTAAAATTAGATTTCTATCTATATCGTTCTTTAAAATGTGTCCCTAATCCCATTCCCTACCATGGCCACCATTTCCATAGAAGTTTTCTATATCGAGAACCCAATACTGAAATATCTTAATACATTCTGATACTACTAGTTGCTCTTGCTCATCGTTTTTTTTTTTTAACCAAAAAAAAAAAAAAAGAAGAAGAACTAATAGATGGAAAGATGCACACTCTTATTTGAACGTTGAGTTTTTTTTTTTTTTTTAATAAAAGAAATGTACCTTTTTTGAAATCTACTTTCTTTTTGGAACAAACTCCTAGTCCACTAGTTATCAAGAGCAAAAATTTATATACCACTACGAACTCAAATAATGGATTTGGACGTATTATAATAATATTAATGGATTTGGATTATGGTAGCTGAGCGGCATTAAATAATTAGATTTATGTCTGTATCATTCTTTAAAATATGTGCTCAATCCCATTCCCTACCATGGCCACCATTTCCATAAAAGGTTTCTATAGTTTTCTATAACGAAAACCTAATACGGAAATATCTTAATACATTTTGATACTACTAGTTGCTCCTGCTCATCGTTTTTTTTTTTTAAAACAAAAAAAGAACATAAAGAAATACTAAATAGAAAGATGCACACTCTTATTTGAACATCGAGTTTTTTTTTTTTTTTTTTTTTAAGAAATGTACCTTTTTTGAAATCTACTTTCTTTTTGGAACAAACTCCTAGTCTATTTCTCATGTAACCAACCTGACTTTGGGATATTAATCCATCAGTAAAATAATTTTGTTAGTAAAGTTATGTATCACTGAAAAAATTACTTGATAATCAATTAATTGCTATATTGACGTACAAAAAAGTAAAGATGCAGATTATGAAACAATAGGAAAATAACCCAAAAAAGGAAAGGGACAAGAATACGAAAAATTTATGAGGTATTTAAAGCGCTTTGCTGTCATGAGCTAAATGAAAGTATTTCTGGTTATGAGGTGTTTTGACTATTCTTCTATCCACAACGCGGAACCACGGATATGAAAATCAAGCACTTAACTCCAAAAATTTCTGTTCTTTTTCATTGATAATAAAAATAAGTACGTTTCTAGAAATATCAAACAACCTTCACTAAAAACAAAATCAAATGCGAAGAAATAAATCATATTTTCACAGTCAATAATTAAACTTCAGATTTTAAAAATATATAGTGTATATAATAAATTTATTAAATAAATAATTAATTTTTTGAAAATAAATATTTTCTTAGTAATTAACAATCTTTTTTTTTTCTTCCATAAACTTACTATTTTCCACCCTGCGGAATTTGATTTCAAACCACAACCCACGACACTTCATATCAGAAGTAATTAGACCAAGTTCTTTTAAATACTTCAACCCCTGCGCAACCAACTTGGTAGACTTTTCATTCTTAGTATATCTCTTACTTATTTAAGAGCCAATGGATCTTTTGACCATGCCTTCCTTACTTGTCACATGATAGTCAAATAATCGGCATGTTGTACCACATCATTGCCATAATTTTTTTTTCATTTTGTTTTTTTATTCTACACACACAAAGCAGGTGTCATACAACTAGTGGATATGAAAAACATCGTTTAATGAAAAACGATTACTTTTCATTTGTAAACAGAAGAGGAAAGAAGAAAAAGTACAGAAGTTGTTTATGTTACCCATTTCACCTCATGGGTCAATTGTGTGAAATGGACTTTGTCAACATTATCATGATTAAACTAAATACGGGACAAATTTTATATTTTCTCCTAAATTATAGATATTGTCACAAATTGTCCGTTAACTTTTGTAATATTTGTTCCTCTAAATTTTGAAATGTTAACAAATCTACCCCTCCAGTTAGTTTTATTAACGGAATCGCCACATGTCAAGCTATAAGATAATGAGATTAAACAAATGAGTGGAATTACATATTAACCACTTTACGCTAAATATTAAATATTTAACTAAATTTCAAATTAATCATAAAAAGAATCAAAATTTAAAAGATCAAATACTCATACTAAAAACAAAAACAAGCAAAAGAACTTGACCACGGGCACCAATTTAACAAAACATCAAACACTCAAATCCATTATCAATTTAAAAAAAACGAGGAAAAAAAAAAAAAAGAGAAACCATTGTGACTACGTTCATTCGGAGAGGAGCAATACTGAAATCAAAATATTTCTAACTTCTTGAATCAAGGAAAAATAATAATAAGACCACAATCCAATAGCAAAAATTATCATCTCTGTCCTCTCATCTCATCTTTCTTGCCATGCTCTTTAATCTCTCTACAAAAAAAAAAAAAAAAAAAAATGCGAGGTTGGTTGTACATAAACGCAAGCTTGGGGTTGGTCAAAACCACGAGGGGTGAGATCCTGGAGGATAGATGGGATGAGATCCTGTCGTAAGCGATAGAGGGGAAAGGAGACGACGTCGCACGCAGCTGGAAGGAGGTGGTTTCATTGGAGTCCTTGATGTGTTCTTCATGGGAAAGAAGACTTTTTTTATTTTTATTTTTTTTCCTTTCCTTTTGCACCCAAAAAAAAAATCCCTTGAAAAACCTAATTGAGGGTAATAAGCAAACATTTCAGAGTCCGAAGAAATGGATATTACAAATTAAAATTCAAGAGGGATATTTTATGACAACGTCGTCTAAATTAATTCAAAGGACAAACGTGAAATTTATCCTTAAATTATATATAAGTAAGATCTTAAGTATGAAAGTCGTAAGTCTCAATTACTATAATATCAAGACTAATATCTTATAATATTAACTCATTAATAAATGTGTAATAATTTTTTTTATACATATCTCTTATAATAAAAATTTCAAAACATAGTATGCTATATAAAAATTATAAAACGTTAGTCGTAAATCAACTATAGTAATTGTATGAATCTAGAACAAAAGTTAACATTCGCTAAACTACGCACATTGATCTTAAAGTCAAGTTGCCACTCCTGGACAAAGCTGGCCCCACCTGTAGACACTGTGGTCCATCCACATTATCAACACATTTATATATCCAGCCACTTTCCAAATCATATATCCAGCCACTTTCCAAATCCAGCACAACATCAACGTCCTTGTACCCTGAATTCAACGCAAAAGTCTTCTTGATTGGCCAAAAAAAGTATATATATCTAAATAAAAGTCAATCTTGTTCCATTTTTGTCACATTAATGACCAACCGCATGCATGATGACAATTATTCATTTAATCCTTAAATTATTAAGTTTGAGCTATTTCAATCCTTTTTTTTTTCCATCGTTTAATGATTCTAAATTTTTAAAATTTTAGTTCCTTTCCAGTAAAATTTAGACAAATTATGTTAATAAATTAGTCAAAAAATATTATTCACTAATGGATTTCGTTCAAAAATTAACAAAAAAAAAAATACTATTGTGATATTTATAAATTTTTAATATTTAAGATCACTTCACATGCGAGGAAAAAATAAATAAAGAAACGAAAAGAAAAGAACTTGGACCAAAGTTAAAAATTTGAGGATAACCATAAAATTTATCCTTATAAGAATGATATGTTGGTGTCATAATTTTTCATAGTAAATTCTTCTTCTTCTTCATCTAGTTGTTGAAAGACAAAGTGCTAACTATACCTCCTAGTTTTAATTATTTATCAGTTTATCACTCTATTTTTAGTTTATGAAAAATATGTTGGAACCCAACCTTTAATATTTTTTTTTTCTATATCCAATTAATTTTTTTTTCTATATCCAATTTTTCAAGATATTTTAACACTGATGCCCTCCAAACATGTCATCATTTGACAACTTGCTCCTTAAACTTTTAATTTATACAATATACCCTCTTGAACTTTCTAAATTAATGCAATATTTCCCATTTATTTAATTTTATATTAAATTGAAGATTTAAATTTGGAAAATTTTAAAGAAACCAATCACTTTTTCCGTCTAATTTAACAAGATGTGGGATATTTATTAAAACAATGTTTAGAAAGCCTATCTTCCCCCATTTATATATATATATAAATGTATTGTGTATTCAAAATTTCAATGGTACATATTCTTCTATATATAAAAGAGACATACTGTATGCATTAGCTATATTATAAAACCTGACACTTGGCTCCATCTTCAGAAATCCATAAACAATCTGGGATTCTGGCTGGGTGATACTTGAAGGCTTCTGAATGTGGGTCTTCTGCCCAAGAAGCTAGCATACTCCACATATGCATGTTTTTTTTTTTTTAACTTTTATTTTAAAGTATTTTTGTTTAGAGAGAGAAAGAGATCTAAATTATTACACTTTCTTCAATACCCATGCACAAATATCTGGTAACAATTTCATCCTGATAATGAACATGTTCATTAACAACTCTAAGCGCCTTCTCTCTGATTATATTATAGAAAAACGCCAACATGCAAGAACTGGTTCTGCTACGTGGTAAAGAAACCTCCAAACCATGTCTTGCACCATAGGACGCTGGTAAAAGAGATCCTTCTGACAAATTAATCACTATGCATGAGCACCATTTATTTCTTAAAGAAAACTAAAAACAATTTCAAGTTTTGAATATCTGAAGCTTTACATAAACCCTTCCCCTTTCACTTACTGAGCTAACCCCTACATGATTATAATAGCATCATTTATTTAATTAACAAAAAAAAAAACTGAGATCTTGAAAATCTAAGGGCCCATTTGGGGGAACTTCCCCAAACACATCTCCAAATGTTTTTTTTATATATATCTTTCTTCAACTCAAAAACTACATCTTAATAATTATTCACATATCCAAATGTTTATAGTAAACTCAAATTTTAAAAGTCCATTATGACTGTGTTATTTTATGCCCAAATGAGCCATGTGAGCAGGAGGATTGCAGGAAAGGGCAGACTTCATGGATTCAGGAGAGGTGGAACTTGATACTCATATTTTTATTGACCTGTAATTAAAACATTAATAATATCTCGTCGTTCAAGCTGGAGTGTCGATTATCGGTAGGTTTTTTCTCTTTTGTTGGGAGTTTTTGTGATATTAAATAATCACATGTATTTTTTTATTATGTTTTGTGATAATTTACCCTTTTATTGATCATTGCGAATTGGTCGTCTGACAGGACAAATAATTTCACTATTTTTTTAAGCATTTGTTTAAACAAAATTAGATAGTTTGTCTGTTTGAATATTTAAACACTTGTTTAAACTAGAGTTAGATAATTCGTCTGTTAAGATTTATTAATGCCCTGATCTATACGTCACAAAAGCTGAGTGGAAAAGCGTTAAACGAAATCCGATTAAGCCTAAAAATGAAAAGATAAAATAAAAATAAAACACTATAAAAAAACACAAATCTGATAAAATAATAATAACACATACTAAAGTAAACAAGTGGTTTCCATTTTCTTAAAGAGTCGAAGAGGTAACAGTTGAAATATCCATTTCATTTATCTTATCTTATCTTAACATATATAAAAGAGTCAATAATACTCTTCTTTCTTGAGTCATGTGTCAACTATTTTTTTTTTTTTTACTTCTCTTTTTTGCTTTCATCTTTTTCTTTCTTTTATCTTTTTCTTTTTCTTCTCTCATTTATTTTCTTTTATGATTTTATCTTTTTTATTTCTTTGGTCTTTTTCGTTTCTCATTACATATATACACATATTCATAATCATCTATATATCTACTCAATAACTTAAATCTTTTATTAATAAGATCGAAAAGGGTTTTTGTCTAAATTGATTTTAGTTGTTTAAATTTCGTATGGAATTTCAATTTTTTGTTTATTTTTCTCATTTAACCGTTTAGTTACTCTTAATATATCACTACCACATTCTCTCCCTTTATTTTATTTCAAATAAATATTTGCTTACTTAATTATTTTTTTTTACTATTTACTTCGACTATGTTAACAATCATTGTTATTAAGTTTTTTTTAATTTCGTAAAAATAGTATTTTCCATCCTGTGGGTCTGGGAATTTGATTTCAAACCACAACCTGCCACGACACTCGATCCGTTAAGATCGAAAGCAATTAGACCAAGTTCTTCTACATACTTCAAGATCATCAATCAAAACCCACTACCCAACCAACTTGGTAAACTTTCATGAAAAACGTGGTTTAATGAAAGATAAAGATTTTTCATCTGTAAACCAAAAAAAAAAAAGCAGCAGAAAATGTGCAGCAGTTGTTTTGTTACCCATATCACCTCGTCGGTTCAATTGTGAAAATGAACCCCTATCCACGGCACCAAGATTCTTGTCAACGTTATCAAGATTAAAATTATATATATATATATATATAAGTACAGTCTCATATCCGATACCGAATAGTATCTAACAGACTGACATGAATGTGAACTTTAGTTATTATGAATGTGAATTTATGTAAAAGAAACTGTAAAAAAAAATAAAAAAAATAAAAAAAAATTTTTTATTTCACATTCACACTAACGTGATTGTGAACTTTAATTACTAGAAATGCGAATTTTTGTTATTAGAATTGTGAATTCATATTAAAAAAAAATATAAATAAGGGGAATTTACATTCACATAATGTTTTCCAACATCTCCATATTTACATTTCCTTCTACATGATTTCACATTCCTAATAACTAAAGTTTCACATTCACAGCAGTGCCAAATACCATTCAATATTGAATAGGAGACGATTCCTATGTATATATACAAATAAGGTCTAATTATGTGTCAGAATAATAAGGTCCTATTACTAAGATATCAAGACTAAAATGAAATCACATTAACTAATTAATAAATGTGTAATATTATGTTTATACATGCCTTTATAGTAAAATCTCAAAATATTATGTTATACATAAAATTACAGAACGTAATAATTAAATCAACTATAATAATTACGTAAATCTTAAATAAAAGTTACATTTGTTGGATTGTTATGCAAGATTGTTATGCAAGATCTTAAAGTTAAGTTTGCTTGATTATTGGTATGCCCACTTCTATATATTAGTTGGAGGCACGTGCAAATATATACATAATTAAATGTTGTTGTTTATTTGAAAGTTATTATTATTGTAAACAATGGATTTACATACTAATTAGTTTTCTTAAATTGACGTAATGATAACTTTAAAGTTTTTTTTTTTAGGTATAAAGCCTATGGCAATCACTTATTAAAGTATAGACAAAAGATTTTTTTTTTAAAGTCATATTTTGCCGTTTTAGTCAAAAGCACTTAAAAAAAACACTTAGATCATTCAAACACTTTCAAATGTAGTTTTTTTTTTTTTTAATTAGGAAGTCAAAAACGACTATTGAAAAGCTACGTTACACTGACTCGTAATAATTTTAAATCCTTTTGTGTCTTAATAGATAACTCATACACACAGGTTTATAAAGGAGAAATGAAAATAGATTATAAGTTTTATTATTAGAACTGACAATTGCGAAAGTAGTAGAAATAGGGCTATGAGATTAAAAACTGAATGCAACAAATAAAAGTTACAAAAAAAAAATCAAAAATCAAAAATCAAAAAACAAAAAACAAAAAAACAAAAAGAAAGAAACAATTTATGATGAAAGAATTTGATAGGAATTTTTAAAGGATGCTTCGCCAAAAGAAAAAAAATCAAAAGAAAAAAAGTATGTCAACTTAATTTTGTATTAAAAATCTGTACATTTTATTTTCTCAGGGAAAAAAGAGGAGAGTAAGTTTTTATTCTGTTTGAAGTACAAAAATGAATAAATCAAACACAAGCTCTATTGATCATAATAAATTTAAGTTATTGATACCATTAAGTATAAAATAATGAATTGTTTGTACTTAAAAAATGAACCAAAAAAAAATAATAATAATAAACAAAGAATAGCTTGTATGAAAGAATTCTCTTCCTAGGTGGTAGAAAACATACAATAAATTCATATTGACGATATCTTAACAAAGAAATCTACGAAAGGAAAGGAGTGCTGCAACAGTTAAACGAGCTCAGGTTCAAACATTCCGCATAAACGACTACGATACCATTAGCGTGTATGTGTATACATATATACTTCAAAACCCATACTTGCAGTTAATAGACAACTGATTAAGTTAAGCCTGTTAAACACAAGACAAGAATGGCATCAAATACTAACTTTTGAGTCTAAATCAAGCTTGGTAAAACCTTCATATAGAGCAAAAATGAGAACGAGCTCAATGGCCAGTTGTAGCTTCAATAAATGAAGGAGCTTTACCCACCTAAAAGAGCAAAAAAGTTATTGCCCCCAAGGAACTTCTGAACATCGCAATGTTGCAAATCTTCCCTCTACATTCAAAGTCTACATTCACTTCCAGTCTACTTGGTCTGGGCAAAGAGCAATGTGTTTCTCAAGGCACGAGAGTGAAGTGATGAGATCTTCAAATTTGCAATGATTCTCTCAATCTTCTTTAAGATTTCTTTTGGTCATTTAGAGTGCCCCTTAAAGTTGAAAGTGCTTGCATGTGAATTGGATGAATTAGTATACTATCTATACAACAACTGAACTTAGTAACATGCAAGTGCTCCAAGACTATAATTAAATTCATATAATTAGAAGACAAGTTACGTCTTACTATGAAATGGATAATAGGTATAATAATCAACTTGATCCGCTTTGTTGTCCAAAATTGGATCCATCCATTTGATCGGAAAAAAAAAAAAAAAAAGAAAAAAAAAAGAAAAAAAGAGAGAGACCAATAACGATTAAAGCGGAAAAGAAAATACTTCAAACGTCCTATACCATTGTAAAAGATGACTGAAATAAGAATTGTTAAAGAATGATCTTAGGGCAAGCTTCGATCATCAATTTATGTAGTAACTTTGGTTGTACCTTTAGCTGCCTTTGCCTATGACATCTTTTCCTCTAAGAAGGTATTAGGCAAACATCCGTCATTAAAATAGCTGGATCTTTACCTTCAACAGCGTTTATCTACAACCATTTTACTCTATCCAACCTTTTAATAAGGTATTCAACCTTTAAATTTTTTGTCCTAAAGTCCTTTCTGATCATCTGGTTTCCGAACGAAAATAATAAGAAGTGAGTACTTTGAGCAAAAGGGAAAAAAAAAATTTAGAGCAATTGATCAAAGTACTAATCCTTATCTAAAACATCACCATCTGGAATAAAATAGCTACTAAGAGTCCAGTTCAAACAAAGATAGATAACAAGATAATAGGAGACATTGTTTCTGCATATAGCTAGACTGCCTAACTGGGACTGATTTTAAGGAATGCATGGTGAACACCTATTATCGTAAAATTAATCTAAAAAGATATATACATATATATATGTGTGTGTGTTTGTGTGTGTGATCACTCTATGGTCGAACAAGCCGTAAAAACTTTTAAGTCTAACACAACAAAACATATAATATTTGAGTTTAACACAATGATTTCAAAAATTGGAACATTATATTCCTTCAGAATTAGATAATGCGAAATACATAGCCATAATCCATGTTTTAATATGTAGAGATAAACTAAATCTAAGAACTTTTTCTTTTGAAAGAAAAAAAAATTTAAGAAGAGGAGCAACGGATTAAAACAAAACAAAAAACAAAAAACAAAAAAACAAAACAAAAAGAGCAACAATTTTAAGTTTCTAGAATAGAACACGTGCTAAAAAATGTAAACTATAAGAAATGAGAATCTTATGCTTTTTCTATTTTCAGGGGAAAAAATTGCGAGGAATAACATTTCATTAAGAAGGTGACAAAGGGTATGACTAATCAAGTGCCATTAAAAAAATATCACTTAAGAGATAGAGGTTTCAGGTTCCAACTACCATCGAGCAATTATTTAGCAAAAATAAATAAATAAATAAAAACTAAAACTAAAAAATACCATCAAGCAATTGTCTTCCATGACTCTTTCGATATCAAACATACTTTAATAACGTTCAGCAGAAGTTCTAACAATATAAAACACTTAGAAGAGACTTGTTTCTATAATCAACAAATCAAGAAAATAACATATTGTATACATCCATCGTTCTAAATTATCTATCTAATTGTCTGAATGTTTCTGAATTACAGAAAATACCCTTTATAACTACAGGTCTAGGGGTCCAAGTGAAAAGGAAAGAACTTTGATTTAGCAATGGCTTGGTTTACACAACAAATAAAAGCTATGGTATTTACCAAAATAAATAAATAATTACAAGCTAAATGAAACTAGGCCTTTCCTAATTCCCACCAAAAAAAAAATTGTTTAAATGAAGCAGGCCCCACTTGTAGACTCTGAGGTCCATCCACATTAATAACATTTATATCCAGCCAGTCAGCCACTTCCACATTTCATGTGCATCCATGATTGCTGAAGCGCTTTTCAAATCCAGCACAACAATATTATCGTCCTTACCGTGATTTAATGCAAAAAATATTTCTATAAAAGTCGGTCTTCTTAGATATTTTGCGACATTAAATGGCCAACTGCATACATGCATGGCATTTATAACCAAGATAACGTAAATTATCAAATTATCTAGCAATTTAAAAAGAAAAAGAAAAAAAAAAGGGAACAACATAATATATCTCTCCAGAACATCAATGATTTTGCTAAAGAAAAAAAAAAGCATTTTTTTTTTTTTTTGGAAACTACTTTTGAGGACATTTTCTTATAACACTATCACGTTAAAATATTCTTTGATTTATGGTTCTCATATAAGAAGTATAAAAAATGTCCCGTCTCCTACTTGATTTTAGATGTCCTGCATAGTGTAACAAGTAATTAATTTGACCGTTTGATAGAATTTTTAATTTTAGTTTTAGTCTGTAGAAAAAGAGAAACGAAAACTGTGATTTTTCCATAAGTGTTTATGAATCACTTTTTTTTTTAAAAAAAATCTTTTTAAATGCAAAATGACTTTAATTTTTTTTTTCTAATGAATAATTAAAATGTTAGAATAAAATTTATAATGTCTAATTTGAGCGCTAATACAAGTTTTAAAATATGTTCAAAAGAGCTTTTTTCGGAAGTCATATTTCTTTGCTTTTACAGGAAGCTCTTTTAAATCCAGAAGTTCTTCTGATAAATCATCAAAACACTTTCAGAAGTAATTTTTGGACTCAGGAAGCCAAAAGTAAATTTTATAAAGGTTTGCCAAATAGGCTCGTAGTCATGAATGATCATCATCAATAATTATTTTAATTACCTTTTGATACAATCATTTATTTTTCTCAATTTAATCATTACGGTTGCATAGTAATAGTCTTTAATTACTTCTATTTACAATAAATTGTAATTATATGTTTGAGTAGTGAAAGTATCAAAAGTGTTGGTTTTGGTTTTGGCTGAAAACTAAAGGGAATAACACAAAAATATAATTGTAAATATCTCAATGATTATATACAAAGTACTTTACTACTATGTGATTGAGAAAAATATATGATTGAATCAAAAAGACCTAATATATACAATAATTAGCGATGGCACTTACTCGTATGTTGGAATTCAAAGGAATGCTAAAGTCAAGTAAGAGACGAGGACATATTCCATTTTGTTTATTTTATCACTAGTTATAATTTTGTTAATTAAAAAAAAATAAAAATAAAAATTGATATGAAAAATTTGAATTCCAATTAAAACACTAAATAAGAGCTAATTCTTTCATCAGTTGATTGACGTAGATATCCAAAATCAAGGCAGCCACACCTGCCAACATACTGTCATCCAAAAAAGTCAACTTAAAACCTGTTATGTGGCGTTCTATCAACCACTATTACAGTCTTTGTTATTAAAAGCCCTAATCTTTTGATAGCATTTTTCTGGTGCCATAGTAGTTTCTTTCTTTTTATGTCTTCAATTATCTTTGCCCGTTGTAAATTTCATTCATTCTTTAAGGTGCGATCTATTTATGAATGAATCATTAATAATGATTTGAGGTTAATATTTGATATTCAATACTAATTATAGTCGAGTATTCTTCTACCCAAGATTCATCAAATATTGACATTATATGGAAATATAATTTATCTTCACTCCTTCCAAATATATATATATATATATATATATCTTCACTTCACTATAGTTGTGGGTTCCATAAAAATATGTAGTGTTCCTAATAATTAATGAAATTAAAACACCAAACTTTTAAGCATGGTGTAATGAGTCCGAAAGGCTCTTTTTATTACAAAACCAATACACACAACGGAAAAAAAAAAATCAATCGATTGAGATCAAGAGGCTGATTATAGAAAGGTTATCCAAAATCAAAGAGTTGGATTGATCACCTTTTTGTCTTTTTTATTTTTCAATTGGCCATCCCCTCGAGTTGACGTCTTCTTTAGAAATATATATTCGGACAGAAACATCACACTTTTAAGCTCCAAACTATGCAAATAAAACGCGTCGACGATATTCCCCAAGAGCCCAGATAGTAAAGATATTTCGGTATGATGAGAAGTTCAACATACAGTTCTTCATAAATACTCCATTCATTTCCTGCTTTGTCAATTAATATATAATATTGCATCGTCAATTCATGCATGTGAAGTCACTTAATTAATTTATATACATATATAGTAATTATAGTTATAGGTTATATACCTGTTGAGGAAAGTCTCCATCTTCCATTTGTTCGTTGATCAACAACCTTATTCCACGATGTATGGGCGTGGGATCTATCTCAGCCTAAATTAATGAACAAATTCAGAAAGAACAATTAATCTCGCTATATAAAATAAATAAAAACTTTGAAGACACCATTCAAATTATTTGGTTAGCAGTTCTATCTGTATGTTAATTGTTTATTCTCATCATTTATTTAAAAGTTTCACAATACTTTGCATTTGTATTATTTTTTAAACTTTATTAACGACTTAATCTCTATGTAATTATTCTAAAAAAAAAAAAGAAAAACTGAGTAATCATGTATACGTTATTCGAATTTTTAGTACTTTATCCTTTGAATTTTCTGTGATTTGACGTTATAATAAATTTTTTACATTATTAATACTGTTAATAAAAATAGATATATACTCACCTGCCCAGCAACAATGAGGGATAACAATGCCCATGCAGTATGAACCAAATTTGAATGGTCACCCTTGAGATTAGTGTACACCTAGAAACAGTACAATCAATCTATAAATATTTCAATGTAACTGTGTCTATATGCTTTCTTTGTTCCCTAAAAAAATTGCTTTCTCTGTGAAAATAGACGATATATATATATATATATATATGCATATATATGTCTTGTTAGTTGTTAATTTTTTTCTTTGTTTTTGTATACACACGTAAATGTGTATGGAAACATATATAAATGTGAATTGACAATTTGTTTTCAGTACCTCATTTTGACTTGAAAGGTAACTTTCTCCCCAGCCGCCATCTGGTAGTTGCTTTGAGAGTAAAAATTCACAAGATTTTCTCAAGGCAGGACTATTTTTATAATTTTTCCCACAAGCTACCAACCCCTCCACGCCAAACCATGCGGCGTAAGTGTAACAAATTCCCCAACGACCATACCTGTTAATTACATGTTAAGCTAGTCTAAAGACCCATGCATTAAGCTACATCTAATAGAGACTCTAAATATAAATATATATATATATATATATATATCTTAGGGCATGTGCTCCGTTGGGCTAACTCAGTTAGTGGATAGGAGTTCTCATATTCAAAATCTGAGATTAAGTGAGAACTATGTATAGATTATATCATAGAAAATAATGCAAAAAAAAAAAAAAAAAAAAAAAAAAATTCCATGACATGATACTTTTGAGTTTTTTTTTTTTTTTTTAACTATGAGACAGCAAACAATGTATAAACTCAAGTAAAGAGAGAGAGAGAGAGAGAGAGAGAGAGAATTTCAATTTGAAAAATATTTACCATGAACCGTCAGGATTTTGTGTATTTTCAATGTATCGCACCCCTTTTGATATACAACTATGTATCTCTTTTCTTCGATATTTTGGATACAATTTCTGAAAGAGTATTAGACTCTGAAGTGTTGAGGAAGTGCACTCTACATATCTGAAAATGAAACCAAAATCAGTTTTTGGGACAAACTTCTTATAATTCCTAGAAAGTTCCATAATCTTATTTGTAACGATCTTACTCTCGCTCAATGATAGCATCTTGAAGGAACTCAATGGGATTGAACTTCTGCAGGAATGCAAAAATAATTGAGTCTAACACCTGACTTATAGACCTATTAGATATATATACGTTCATACAATAAACACAAATATTGAATTGTACGGCGAAATCAAAAATATTTAAACAAGGAAAAACAAAAGTCTAAAAATTCATAATCAATTATGAACATAATAAAAATGAATAGATCAAATGAAAATAAAGATATAAATTCAGATATAAATATCGATGAAAAAAAAAAAACTAATTGTAGATCAACTCTCTTATGCTATCCGTTAGTCTATTTTAAATAACATTCGACTTTAATTTATTGTTCCATAGAAATAACTTTAATAATTAAAAAAAAAAAAAAAAGACTTCGTGTATCAAAACAAATCAGATGAACCATTTATTTGAATGAAATAAAATCAAATCTGTGGGAGAAACAATACCTCTAGCCAACGAAATGCTCGTAGGGGTTCCCAGGCAGGAAAACCACCATTACTGCTCTGTAATTGAGATTTAAAAAGTAAATAATTTAGTTATTAATTTACCTTTTTACACCTCATATTTTTCTCTTATTTAGAAAATATACATTGAATTTTGAATTTTGTATTTTATATCATTAGATTACATTTATTATACAAATTCATACTATTTCTTGGTCAACAATTAAATTTTAACCTAAAAATGTCCAAAATACCCTTAAAATGTAATCTTAAGTCAAGACTTATTTACGTTTTTTATCATGCATTTTGCTCTTCTTTAGAAAGTAATTTGAAGCTATGCATTTTTACCACTAAAATATGTTTGATCATAAATCTATACTTTTTCTTGATCGAACACTTATTTTAGTTTTTTAAAGGGTATTTTATATATTTTAGGTCAAAATTAAGTGTTGACCTAAAAATTATATATTTGTATACTAAATGTAATATGATGGTATTCAATATAAAATTTCAAAATACATTATGTAATACTTTTTGAATAAGAGCAAACTAAAAAATGTAGAAATGTAAATCACCCAAAATCAAAATCATTTACCAACACATTTTTATTATAGAGATTGAAGAACATGAAGAAAGATATACTATTCATATTTGTAAACGCATATTTTCCCAAAAAAAAAAATAAAAATAAAAACCTCAACAGAAATGAAGATATATATGCAGGTGATAGTTTCAGGAACTTGGAATAAATTGATGGAGTTTAATATAAAGGTTGCGAAAAGCTGTGCCAATGGAGATCATGAGAAGGAAAAATGCTTATGTCTTCATGCTCGAATTGAAAGAGGTTTCAAGTTGTATTAGTAAAACCAGATCTCTA
Organism: Ficus erecta; assembly: GCA_008635985.1. Lineage (NCBI taxonomy): Eukaryota > Viridiplantae > Streptophyta > Magnoliopsida > Rosales > Moraceae > Ficus > Ficus erecta. The sequence goes on from BKCH01000019.1 coordinate 789,187, forward strand.
TTTTTCATTTCGGTTATTTTCGCTTTCCTTTTCTTGTAGTGTTATTTTTTTTTTTTAAATTATCTTTCTTATTTTCTTGTTCTCGTTAGCTCTGAATCCCTGATCACTGGAGTCAGAATTTTTTTCAAAAAAAAAAAGTTAATAAAATAGAGTGAGAGGGTGGGGGATTGAGACTCTAGTTGCTTAGTGTGTATCAACTTAGTTGGGAACGCTCAAATTTTTCCGATATCAATTACTCTCTCTACATTTACTCCAATTCATATGTGTGTGTGTGTGTAGAGTATATATATATATGCCAAAGAATTATTACCTGATAGGAAAGCAAAATATCTACAGCATCATAGAGGCGCTCAGGGTCCATTTGCTCTCCAACTAGAGCTGGTGAAATTTGTGAGAGCAAGAGTGTAGCCTATAAACAGAAAAATGCCAAAATAATTAAGACCAAAAAGCAATTTTCTTTTCAAATTTTTTTTAAAGTAATATAGAGAGAAAGTAACTAATTATTTTAGAGAAATAAATACATGTATTGTTGTTATGGACTACTTGTCATCTTTATACCTTTAGTCCTTCTGCAGTGCAATCAGAGAGCACCCGACCGTGGTCGGGAACACTGAAAGTCCACCCACCTTTGGACCTATGTCTATGCATTTTTGTGAAGTTTCCCGGATGGTCTTCACGAATCTGAGTGTAACATTTTGGTTCATCAGTAATTATTTTGTTAGACTAACTAGCTCGGGGGAAAGGATGTTTAATCACATACAAACATAATAACAGTCCAGTAACTTAATTAACGATGTGAAATTATGGTGCAATAATTTGAGAGGTGAATAGATGACGAGCATGCTAACAAGATACCAACTCAATCTAGATGTCTACATACCCCTGTTGATTCATGCCTACATCACTTAAGGAAAAAAATAAAATAAAATAACTACTATACACTTGGATCAAACCTGTGAAGCCTTCAAGAATTCATGTGCTTTTCTAAGTGTTAGGGCATACTCGTGATACAGATCATTACAGTAGATAATTGCTTGAACCGCAAGAGCTACATCCCATGTTTGAGAGCCATAACCCTGCAGTATATATATTACATATACTTATAGCATTATAATAAATATATATATATATATATATAAAGTACTAAATGTTCTATGAACCCTAAGCCTACATTTGGTGTTCGAGTTCCTTTTGAACTCAACTGTACTTTATGGTTTGCTTTTTTGACATTTTTCTGAAAATGTTAACAAAAATTATAACTAGTTCTTGAAAAGTCAACTAACTTCAACCTAAAAATTTAATTTCATTTCAAACTCAACCCGAATACTAAATGCACCATAAGTATGATTTTGCAAGGGATAAGAGCAAAATTGGGGACTAATTATTTAATTAAAAGTCTCAAAGATTTTGCTTGTATCTATTACTGTATGCATTTTCATGTTACAATAGCGGTAATTTTCTTTTGTGTTTTTACTAATGGAAAAAAGTATGGAGACGGGCAATGAAAAAAATGCATTATTGGTAAACTCCGTTAGAGTAATATTACATAAATTTTGTTTATTATCCCGATGTGAGTTCGACTAGATCCAACTGTACTCAGAAACTTCAAAGGGATGAAGTAGAAACCTGACACTTAGCTCCATCTTCAGAAATCCAAACATAGTCTGGGATTCTAGCTAGGTGATACTTGTATGCTTCTGAATTTGGATCTTCAACCCAACGAGCAAGCATACTCAATATCTTCATGCAGGAAACAAAATATATATATATATATATAACTTTTAAGTGTCTTAGTTAGAGAAGAGATAACTTGAATTATTTTCCAAGAGATATATATATATATATATGTATATATGAAATGTAACTTACGTTTTCTTCACTCCCTATGCATAAATATCTGGTAATTTCATCCTCATAATGAACATGTTCAATAACAACTTTAAGCGCCTTCTCTCTGATCTTAGAAAAAGGCCAACGTGCAAGAGTAGGTTCCACTACGTGGTAAAGACACCCCCAAAGCATATCTTGCACCAAAGGATGCGGATAAAACAGATCCTCCTGAAAAATTATAATAAGCACCATTTTTTTAAAAGGAATTAAAAAAAAAAGAACGAAAAGAAAAAGATCTTACGAACCTAATTAATAAAGTCATTAAACGACCGCGTGAGTTAAGACTAGTACCTTTGCAACGGTTTTTCGAGCTTTATTCCAATTTATTTGATCATAAGGCTCGGTGTAGACTTCTTCCCTTAGTGATAGAATCAGTTCAGTGATTGGCCCAACAAATCTCTTTCCGTATAAATATGCCGTTGGCAAGTAAATCATACGGGCTAAGGCCAACATTTTGCCTACAAGTGGTTAGGAAATTAAAGGTATTATTATTATTATTATTATTATTATTATTATTATTATTATGAAATTAATTAAGAAAAAAATTGACTGTTGTAAGGAAACACCATGTAGTGTCTGTGGAATGTGGATTAATTAAGAATCAAATTGGGGAGTAAAAAGAAAGTTAGGGGTTTCATAATATTATTACAATTATAAACTAATAAAGAAGGGTTCATATAGCCTTACAAGAAAAATATATTGATCATAAAAGACTAATCTAGCTACTCTAAGTGAGAAGATATAAATATAATTCCTAATATAAAACAAATTAAAATTCTCTAACAGTGTCAAACCTGGATGAATGAAAAACATTCTAGGAAAAAGCCAAAGTTCTGGGGGCACCGGATTGCAGCCTGACCACTCATACACACCAAGCACCTCAACCAAATGTCACGAAAGATCATACCTTTCAATATGTATTGTTCGAGAGAATACGTATACACACTCACACACACGTGTGTGTGTATGTTTGTATGTATGTATCTGTATATATAAATATAGCATTATTAGTTTTTTCCTCAGTTTGTTCTACTTCTTCTGTGACGAACCTATATCATTTTGCTATTTGCATGACATTAGAGATTCTGCATGTCAATAATTCAAGGAAACTAAAATTTCGTAAACAAAGAAGAAAAAGATTTGTAGAAAGGTCACTGATGATTTCGATGCTTGATCCTGGATATGCTCTTTTTTATATCTATTTTCGGTTTTTTGCTTCGGGTTTTTCCCGATTAAAGGATTTAATAAGGCACCTTCTTCTATTGAGTTTGGTACCTACATCGTTTAGGATTCCATTTTTATTTCCTTTAATTTCTTTTTTTTTATTTCCTTCCTTTCGGATCTCTCTCTCTCTCTTGTTTTTTTTTTTCTTTGGCATCTCTCTCTCTCATATTTTCACAATACAAGATAAACGGCTTTTATTTATTAAAGAAAAATTAAAAAACTCTTAAATTTCAAACTTGTGAGCTCCTACCCAAATCCCTATTCTTTACCCATAGAGCCGGTCCTATTCTCTGTCTTGTTCTCTTTTCCTCTTTCACTATTTATAAAAAAATAAAAATATAAAAAGAAAGAAATAATGAAAAAAAAAAGTATGATATAAAGAGGGGAAATACATGGCATGTTTACTTATCAGAAGTAGGGAATATGATTTAGAAACCGTCGTGGAAGCATGATCTTCCACGACGGTTTTTTTATAACCGTCGTGGAAGCTTCGGCTTCCACGACGGTTTTCGGAAACTCTGTTCCGCTCCCTGTTTTTGGCGCATTTTCCACGATGGTTTTTTAAAAAATGGTCGTGGAAGCTCCGTCGTACAATCCACATTTTGTATTAGTGTATCCCAAAGCTATATTTATGACAAAAAAGTGAAACATAATATTATCTTACTTTAGACTACAATGCATAATACTATTTTAATGTTATTTCTACTTTAGTCATCATCAATATGCTTTGTCAAATTTGGAAAAATGAATTTTCAGTATTTAAATAAATCAAAAATGAGAATAGTGTAGCGATTACATGAAAAAGTCAAGACAACAACCAATAAAAATCAAATGATAAAATTGACATTGACTTTATATATCTTGTGACAAATTTGCTATAATTAAATTTAGCATACGACAAATTTAACATAAAAAATAGCACTTCACTTCGAAAACACTTCTTTATATTCAAATGTCAAAATTACAGTTGATGTAATAATTTTGCATTGGATTAAAGATACTCTTACCGTTAGCCAAACCTTTCCCCACGATGGAATTCCAACAGCACCGCCATGATCAAGAATCCATTTTCAACCCCTTGCCATAGCCCCGTCCTCGCCATCATCAGGGCCCTCTCCCAATAACCTATATAGCTCTCCACTGAACCAAACATTGTGCTATGACCTTCTATGTGTAATCCCCAACCTCCATCTTTCATTCTGTCAAAACATTAATTATGCTTAAAAAAGAGATTATTCTTCTAGTTAATTTGGCAGGTTAAAAAAAAAGGTTTTTGTTATTCCGTAATTTAGAAGGTTTTTAACTTAATAGAGAATTTAAATAATTACTTCATGCCCTACCTGGTGATTGTAAATGTACCGAATTATTTCCTTTCTGTGTTCTGGTCCAAAAGAAACATTGAGTGTCCCGGTAATGTATGACACAATTACCTGCATTTTGTATCAAATTATTAATAACTATATATAATCTTGAATGAATTTCACTGCAAAAGTAGCCATTGATTTTTGAACTTTCTCTCTTTCTTTCTTTCTTTCTTTGATTTTTGAATTTTCTTGAGCCATATACAATATGTGCAGACACGAGATGTTTCTTTTGTAGTATCATAGGTACTAGACTAGGCACAAGAACATATAACATTTTGGAAAAAATACATCTATAATAATCATGACCCTAATCTATACATATGTAGAAATGTGAAAGTGTAGTACTATTGTACACTACCACTTTTGTCCAAAACAAACTTTTTTTTGTTTGGTCTTTTAGTTTTTTTCTTTTTTTTCATGTATTGATCATTTTTTTTTTTAAATTTTAGTCCTTCGATCTCTTTTTAATCTTTTCTGATGCCTTTTTTTTTTCAGGTCCTTTATTTATTTTTATATATTTTTATTAATTATCTTAATTTTTTAATATTCAAATAAATATTCTCAAATATCCAACAATATATATAATACATGCTTTGAATTAATATGACAACAAATTTATATATTAAACTGTCACGTTATAACATTAATAGCGGCTCTAAACTACCATACTTTTTATCATGGAGCAAATTTTCGAATACTATACATTTTAAATAGTGCATAACCAATGATAATCTTTTTGATTTTTTTTTCCCCCTCTTTTTGGGCAATAGTTAATACAGAGATGAGATAACTAGCATAAAGAAATTAGCCAAAAAATTCAGGAATGTGCAATATTTGTCCCCAGTACCAAACAGTACAATTCCTGGCATCCCTTGTTCAAATGGTTAAATGTAATCATGTCAGAATTCATTTTATGGTTTCCTTGATACAATTCTCTAATTTCAATATATATATAAAGAAATTTAAAATGAATAAAGCTAAGGGGTCAGAGATGCCCCCTAACCACACGATTAGGCGGCCTATATGGTTGTCCACTAATTGCGGTGGGACCAATTTAAAATAAATAAAAGAATGGTTTTTAAAATACCCCTCAATTATGTCACTAATCTCAATTTGCCCGTCAAACTTAAGAATGTACCACTGGCACCCCTTAAAACATTGCTCCATTAGCAAATGTCCACCTTCCGAACATTGTCGTTAGTTTTTTGTTTTTTTTTTTAAAAAAAAAAGAGAGAGAGAGAGAGAGAGAGAGAGAGATTTTTATCTTCTCGACCTCTTGGTTATCACTTCAAAGTTCAAACCCAGAGTGTTTCAAAAGTTCAATAGATTTTCTTCTTCTTTTTTTTTTTTTTTTGGGTTAATCAATAAGAAGCGTCTCATTAACAAACCAAAACAAGCTATGAGTAGCGGAATAAAAACAGAAAATCCTTGAAAGGACCTGTGAAAGGAGAGGGAAAAACGAATAGATCTGACCCTCACGTCGCTTGAGGGTTGACGGAGTTGGAGTTAGAGTTTTTTTTTTTTTTTTTTTTCTAATGGTCCCGCCTCAGTTAACGTAGGCCACCCCATCATGTGGGGAGGGGCACATATGAAAGTGAGGTCTTACGATGGAACCCACTCTATCTAGTCTTAACGGAGAGCTGCAGACCTGGTCATGATAATAACTTGAAGGATAATTTGCGTATCTATGATATTATCCACAAATAGTTTGTTTTAAATTTTGAAATTATGCATTTTTACCTCATTAGATTATGCTTAATATACAATTTTTTTTTCCCTTGGTAGACACTTAATTTTTAGGCTTTATTTGGCATTTAAGTTCAACTCCAATTAAACTATACTTTTTCATCTCAGTTTTTATCTTTTTCTTAAAAGTTAATAAAATTTATAACTAGTTTTTAAAAATTCAACCAACTCCAACTTAAAAATTTCATCTCCAACCAGCAAACCAAACGCAAGCTTAATCTAAAAATATACCCAAAATACCCTTAAAAAATGATAATTTGAATTTGAACATTTTGTATCATGTATTTTCTTTTATTCAAAAAGTTTACTATATATTTTAAAGGCATGAATTTTTCATCATTATCTCAAATTTAATATACAAATCCGATCAACACTTTATTGTGACATAGAAAATGCCCAAAATGATCTGAAAAAGAAAAACTAAAAAAGGACAAACTTTTATACTTTATTTGAAATGCCGGTTTGAGTTGGAATTTCTAAATTGTGATTGGCTGACTTTTTAAAAAATAGTTAAAATTTTTTGTTGATTTTCAGAAAAAAAAAATACAAACTAAGTTAGAAAATTTAGGTTGGAACCGGCCAAACCAAACAGACATTTAGCCTCCGTTTGGTTTGACATCTACAACTCAAATTTTTTATCTCAATTTTTATCTTTTTTAAAAAAATCAATAAATATTATAACTAATTTTTCAAAAGTCAACCAATTTTAACTTAAAATCTTCATCTCCAACGCATCCTTAGTTTTCTTAACAAAAGATACAAAATACGAGCTAGGTATAAAAATATAAATATCCTTTGAATTGAAGCAAGAAATTGTCTTACCAAAGGAGGAAAGAAAAAAATTCCGCGGGCAAGTCCAGCAGGCCAATGCCCATCATGAGCTTGAATAGTGGAAAAGAAGCCAAGAGCCCTTTTTATGGTGGTGGTCACTGCTTTCTCTGTTATCTCTTCGTTTTCCTTCACTTTCACAGATGGAGGAATTGGCTCGCATGGATTCTTCTTTCTCAGCTGTCAGTTTCTTTTTTTTTTTTGGCAAAATAATAGTATTGTAAATATTCAAATAATCAATCAATCAAAGTCAATAATTAGCTTGAGAACCATGAATGCAAAGTACGTAGACGAAGTTATTTCAAACAAAATATGTCATATATATGCAGTATTTTACCTGCATTCTCATTAAGAAATCAGCACTTTGTTTTTGTCGAAACAGATTTTTCTTGAATTCTTCACGAAATTTCTCGACTTGAGCACGTTCTTCCGGTGTTCCGGCATTTGGATCGAATTCCCAGTGTTGTCTACCTAAGTGATTATATGCCGTCGTAAGCCACGGCCCTCCTTCGCCTATCTTCAACTTCGACATGATCTCTATATGAAAGCAATGCATATTTCATCATGAGTGGGTTGGGATATAGATATATATATATATATATATTTATACAACTTTTTGTCTCGGTCTAGTTCGGATATATCTTTTGTATAGGCAAGATAAATATTAACGTTCTGTCACATATCAACCATGTTATAAAATTTGTCGTATCATGAAAAGACGCATTATAAGTATCATGAGATCATCGTAGGTTTCTATAGCTAGCTAAAAAAAATTTCAAAAAAAAAAAAACGTTCATGATAATATTAGGCACGAAGAAGAATATTGAGAATATTTCTCTTTCTTTGTGCTTAAGATAATTAGAAAAAAGAAAAAAAAAAAAAAAAAAGAAAAGAACCGAAATTACAAATTACACTAGACAAAAGAATGCACGCTCTTAGTTGAACAGCCTACCCTTAGGGAATTTTAAAAGAAATATATGTACTCGCTTCTTCTTTTTTTTTTTTTTCTTTTTTTAAATGAAAGAAAAGAACTGTACTTGCAACAAAAAGAAAAAAAAACCTTCAGTACTGCTCCAGGCAGAGAAAATTCAGCAAAAGGCCAGGGTTGGACTTTCTCATGCCCGTGGGGGATCCAAGTTCTTGTGCTCTATTTATGGAAAAGTGACTTTGTTATGCTTTTAACAGATATTGGCTTAGTATTTGATTATTACTATTGTTGTATGCGATTGTATGTATAATTTAATAAAAATTCTCTATTTAAATATATTATAAGATATAAGGTTTAAATTCTTATTTTTAAGTTTAAAACAATAATAACATTATAATAATTATAACAACCTGTATTATTATTACCATAACAACCAACAACGTATACTGTCTGACAAAATTTAATGTCATTATGGCCAATTGTTTCTATACGACAGAATTCCTATAATTATCCAATTAATCAGGCCAGTGTCTTAAGAAATTCCCACAATCTAACAAACATTGCATGTAGTCCCATTCGAATTATCTACATCGCCAAATATATATATATATATATATATATATATATTTCTTATTTCTATTCTACATTTGGGTCATGAGATCTCTTCATGTCACATGACTATCACTTTCTTCTTTCCATTTACAGTACTTACATCAACTTCACATGTACAATTCATCATTTCATATTGTGTACTTTTGTTGTCTACTCTTTTATGAACCATGGAGCAAATATTAACAAGTTCCACAGCGTCCATCTCTCTCTCTTTTTAATATTAAATTAATAATTGTAACAAAAATTGGCGGAATAATTAAGATATCTTGATTAGATCTATACCTCATAATGCGCAGCCTCATCTCAGTTACTCATCTCACACAATATTATTACTAACTTATCTTTTGTTAGCAACTTATCCTTTAAATTTCTAATTTTAGCCTATCTCACAAGCTTGCTAAATTATCACAATGTTATTTATATGGATTAATTATTTATTAAATTAATCATGAAAAGCCCATGTCTGCTTCATATGGAGATGAAAAATTACATATCCGACAAAAAAAAAAATTCTGAATTAAAATACAAACCCTAAAGTAAAACTTCCAATTTTAAATCTTCAATTTAATATAAAATTTACTAAAAAAAAAAAAGGAGCAGTGCAACAATTTAACAAATTCAATTAGCAAATTTTCAAAATCAAAAGTTTAGGGATATGTTACGAAAAAGGTAACAAGTTTTAAAAGCATCAGTGTTAAATACTTGGTATTATTATAAATGGAAAATACAATAATAGTAACAAAGGGAGAAATAAAAGGAACTCCAAAAAAAAAAATTAAAATTAAAAAAACGCAGCCATCACCTACATCTTTAATTCCGACCTTCTCAAGATTGTGTAACAATTTCTTCATAAATCTCGAAATGATTATCCTTCAAACTTTCATCCTCTTGACCTTCCGCCAAATTTAATTCAGAAATTTTAATATTTTTCAAATCTTTCCTCATCTATTGTGAAGTGGTTGTAATAAAAGTCATTCATAGAAAACTCATGCAATATATATCTTAAAAACAAATACAAAACTGAGAATCAAAAGCATTATGTCATTAGCATATATCAGCATCAATAATAATAATAATTCTCTGCCAATGTAAATCCATCATCTTTGACACCATGAGTAGAGATAATATCCACTTGTTTAATTAAAATACAAATTCAAATTCCATTACCATCGAATTCGAATAATAACGGATATGGACCAATATGGTAGCTGAGCAGCATTAAATAATTTGGATTTCTATCCTGCAAAATATGTCCCCTAATCATATTCCTTACCAACTGGGCCACTGTTGCCCGATAAGTTTTCTAGAAAGCTCTCTGCGACACTGAACGGATATATACAGTTTATATATCTATATGTATACACATTGGAATGGAATAGCCTTTGATGCCATCGGCGAACGTATACTTAAAGTTAAAAATAACCGTTCGATGACTTAAGAACGGTGAAGATGGAAGGTGTATTGTGAAGGGTAGCCTAAATAAGCTTTTGATTTCGGTAGCCGTGCAGAGGTTCAGATAATGAATGAAGACTTTGACATTAACCTGTGTCAGGTACGGAAATAAATTGAGGTGGTTGAGCAGCAGGAGGAAAAATATTAAGAGTTCAACTATCATAGAAATTGAGAAACCATCTCCGAGCAACAATTCATCTCGGCGGCGGTGATGATCGACCTGAGTTATCAGCCGGCCGCCAGTGCCGGTGATGTGCTTTTTCGTGTTCTTGGCCGGGACCGGTAGACATTCTTCACCACCCGCACCGTCAATGCTGTTTGCGGCGTACTGGGTTTCTCCGGCTGGGGTGGGATCATTGTCAAAATGTTGATTTTTTTTTTTTTTAACTTGCTGTGAGCAGATTTAAACTCTATATCTTGTGATGGAGTCAAACGTGAAATTAACGTTAAAATATACCTATAACCACAAGAATATTGAAGACAGTTGCAGTTACATGCATCCAACAATTTGTTTTAAGGAGGGCAATTAGTTAAGATTCCGTTTATATCGCTCGTTGGAGTTAAAATTTTTAAGTTAGAGTTGGTTAATTTTTTTTTTAACTAATTCTAATTTTAGTGATTAAAAAAATAAAAATCCTATAAAAAAAATACAATTTATTTGAAATTACCAAACAAAAATATAAAATAAGAATAAAAATAAATATAAGGACCCGTTTGGTTTACCAGTTTGGTTTAAACTAAACTGTACTTTTTTTATCATGTTTTTTGTCTTTTCCCCAAAAGTTTTTTGTCTTTTCTGAAAAAGTCAACAAAACTTACTATGCAAACTTAAAAATCTCAACTCAACTCAAACTGAACTTGTGCACCAAACGGCCCTAAATATAGGGCTGGGCTACTCTCCGATTGTATTCCTCATTTATTATATTGACATCTTCTCATATTATGCTGTCGTTTCTCAATAAAACTACATGTTCCTATCCTCGATGACAACATTCCTCCTCCTCCTCCTCCTCCTCCTCACTACTCACGATCAATTTCTCTTCATTGTTATCACTTATGTCAATTGAATTACGACATGTCTTCATGCTAATTAATGGGGGCTCATTCCTATTTCTCTTTCTATTGTACTGTCGTTTCTACACTTCTTCCGTCGTTTATTTTATACAACATTTTCCTCTCCACACGCTTCTTCAATAGTGTAACGTTGTAACCTGCTCGCCTCAATCATACTATTACACCAAAGCACTAAATAACTGAAAAGAGAGAGAAAAAAAACCCGAGTAAATAACTCCCAAAGTATTCAACTATTGGTTAGTTATATCTATATATATATATTTATATATATATGTACATATATGTATTTATATACATACATATAGTCAACTTAGTTGATTCGTAAAGAAAATTTGTAAAAAAAATAATAAAGTAAACATTAGAATGTTCTTGAAACTAATTGTTGTCTCTCTTTCATTCAATAAAAACATTGTAATAAGTTAATTCAGTACTAATTGGTAGAGCTTCAAATTAATACCTCATTTTGGCATGAAAAGTAATTTCCGCGACCATCATCTGATAATAACTTTGACTATTTTGACAGTAAAAACTCAGAAGCTTCTAATTATAAGCATAATCTATCATTAATTTCATACTTGACTACATCTAAAAAAATAAAAAATAACAACCTCACAAGCTTTTCTAAGGGCATGGCTGCTATTGCAAGTCCCCCCATGTTGCGTATGTGTAGCAAATTCCCCGACGGCCATACCTTGAGCAATATATATATATATATATATATATATATATGAAGAAAATGATAATTTATTATTATGTAATTTCACAATTTTTCAGACTCTAAATTTAAAATTTAATACACTCTATTGCAGGCTTAATTCATTTACGAAAAAAATATCAATAAATGATGAATATACAAATAAATAACAATAGTAAAAGATTTTAGCATTGTAATTTTTATTTTAAACTTTTTATTGAATGCATGTTCTTCTAAAATAATTATGTCTCTGTCACTGAAATCTACTACCCTTATCATTATTTTTTTTAATAAATTATTTCCAATCTCATTACATTCATTTACAGTTTCATTAAAAACTTGTATTATTCGCTTAAGAGAATACTTAACACGAGCCATCATGGTCTTGTGCATTCTCAATATAACGTAAATGCAATTATCTATTTCCTTTCGTCGATGTTTCGGATATAAATAATTTCCTAAAGAGCACCAGACTCTGGATTACTAAGGAGGTGCACTTACGTAGCTGAAATGATAGCACAAATCAATCAATTTTAATGAAGCAAATATTTATAACTAACCAAAAATTATACACACACAAGTATGTATTTTGAATATGGGGTGTTTTAACTATTCTTCGATCCACAATGAAAGTCAAGCACTCAACTCCAAAATTTTCAATTCTTTTTCATTGATAACGAAAATAGATACATTTATAGAAATTTCAAACAACCATCACTAAAAACAAAACCAAAAATGAAGAAATAAATAATACTTTTATACAGTAAAAAATTGAAGTAAATATCAAATCTTAGAAATATTTAAAATAAACAATAAATTTACTAAGTAAATTACTTATTAATTTCAATTTAATATATTACTTAATAAATTTGTTTTTTTTAACTATTATTTACTTTAAGTATTTTAAAAATCATACTATTTACTTTCCAGACACAACCCCACAACACGCCGTCAAGATTGAAAGCAATTGGACCAAGTTCTTTAAAATACTTCAAGATCATCTAAGCCCATACTACCCAACCAACTCTGCATAGACTTTTCATTCTTCGAAAATGGGTATGAAAGAAATTCACCTCTCCTGTTTTATTTTAATGTCATAAAATGATACCTAAATCAATCATATTTTGATACTTTATTAAAAAAAATTTTGATTTTTAAGATATAAAAATTAAATTATAAAATATTTTATTTTTTTTTCAGATAATATGATATAAAATTATTAATTAGATATTATTTGAAACACAACATAAAAATTCATATAGTTGAGTGAAAGAGAAAGAAGAAAAGTACATGCTACCAAAAACTTGTCGGCTTAATTATGGAATAGACCCCTATCAATGGCAACAAGATTCTTGTCAATATTATTAAAGGAAAAGTCTTTGAAGTCGGACACCCACCCGTACGGTCTAATAAATATAATATTTAGACTAATGTGTAACAAACTCATTAGTTGGGGTTCGTTTGGGGATGTATCTTCAAACACATCTCTAAACTTTTTTTTTTTCAACTTAAAAACTAGTTTTTACTATTGATCACATCTCTTAATATCTATAATTGATTCAAACTTTAAGCATTTATAATTTTGTTATTTCAAATTTAAATAAGATATGTTTTTGTTTTGTAATTACATAGAATTTCGAAAAAAATAAAATCAGATCCATATAGATTTTTTACCATTAATTAAAAGATAAAATAAAAGTTCACTTTCCTTTATTAACAATTATCATGTTATAGAGTTTTTTTCTTTATTTTTCTGAACTCATGTTGATCACAAATAAATTTTGGAATAATCAAGTCCTTGTTTTCATTATCAAGTTATCATAATCCGGCATTATTATCAATGTTACATAAACACTCAAATTTTAATAAAAGAAATCAAACTTTATTTGTAACGAGATAAGTTGGATGGCCTAATTAAAAATACAAATAATTGAGAAGAAATTAAAAGTTTATCCAGAAAGGCACATAATATAATGTGGTATTTGATCTTGTACTGGCGGCCGATCCCTTTATATCTTTCTTCTCTTTTTGCGCATTGACCTCTCACTCTATTAAGATCATAATTAAGCAAATAAAACGCGTCGATGATATTCCCCCAGAGCCCATATGGTAAAGATATTTCGATATGATGAGAAGTTTAATACGCAGTTCTTCATAAACACTCCATTCACTTCCTGCTTTGACATTAAAAGCATCATCAATTCATGATTGTGCTTGAGTTGTGAGTATGATCTAACGATAGTTTTCCGTTAACATAATTAAAATTTTCACACCTTAAATTCAAATATAATGTATATATGTAATTAATTATAGTTATATGTACCTGTTGAGGAAAGTCGCCATCTTCCATTTGTGCATTGATCAACAACCTTATTCCACGATGTATGGGCGTTGGATCAATGTCAGCCTGAATTAATGAACAAATTAATAAATAAAAAACCTTTTTAATGGTTAAAAAAAAAGGGTAAATTACTAGATTAGTTCCTAAACTTTTAATTTTGTGTAATTTTTGTCCTTGAACTTTTTTAGTAGTTTGAAAACTTTTAAAATGTTACTACAATAGTCATTTACATTAATTTTTAGACGGAATCCGTTAACTAATATGACTTTTTGACCAAACTATTAATAGATTCCGTTTAAAAATTATAAAAAAATGACTATTATTACAACATTTTAATAATGTATGAGCATTATCTATTTTTTTTCTTAGTTGAAATAATCATAAACTATTAAAAAAGTTGCTTTAGTTTTTCATTAATTTTTTGACGGAATCTGAAGTTAGCACGACTTTTTACTAAATTATTAATAGATTCCATTAAAAAAATGACATAAATGACTATTATAGTAATATTTTAAAAGTTTAGGGGCATTCTAACTACAAAAAAAAGTTGAGGGACTAAAGTTATACAATATTAAGAGTATAGGGATACATTATAAGATTTCTTTTCTGAATTTTATTTATAACGTCTTAACTTTGTAAAATCACCGCACATAACTAGTACTACCGTGTGTATATAGATTTTAGTTTCATGCTTTCTAAGGTAGTAATTATTTTGAGAAACCAAGAAATTACTACAAACGGCAATTTCACATAGATCAGATTAACATCTATAAATTACATGTGAATTGGAGAACTTTCTTATTATTTTATTCAATGAAACCATTCATGACTAGCTCGATACCCCTTCACAAACTCCATCCTGCAATGAGCCATCAACGTGGAGTCACTTGAGATTAAGTAAGGACGGCCATCTATTCCCTATAAAAAATTATTTTCCCTTTTTTGCCGCAATGGCATGATCATCTTTTTAGTATACATTAGACATTGTAATTTTTTTTATTTTGTATCTTTTATTTCAAAAAATATTCAGTGTATGTTCTCACTAAAGTGGAAGGTTGATTTCACAACCACCAGTACTTACAGCTTTGCCAATTGAAGGTTTTTTTTTTTTTTTTTTTAATCGTAAACGGAACAATTAAACAATTCTTTGTTTCCCTTCCTTAAATCTAAACTATTAGAGAATTTATTCCCTGATGACTTCATATTTTACATCAATTTTGGCAGTTTTACCCATACTTAGATATCTATTAAAAATCTTGAGTCAACAACGGTTGAACACAATCATTAGTAACTGCAAATTTGCAAAATAATTAATAAAAGTGTCAATAATATACATATGTGTGGGTGTGTATTTATTATATCCTCACCTGTCCAGCAACAATGAGGGATAACAATGCCCACGCAGTTTGGACAAAATGTGAACGGTCACCATCCAGATTAGTATACACCTGTTAGAGTATAGCCATCCATACATTACTTATATAATTAGAAAGAGCTTCAGAATCTTTCACTATAAGTACTGTATTTAATTTTCTTTCTTTTTTTTTTTTTTTGGGTAAAAAATAAACGCAACTTTTTAAATATGAACTATATAGGAGTCGTATTAAATGGGGTTCGGATGTGAGCTTTGAAACCTAATAGGTTTTCTTTCAAATTAATAAAATGGTTAATCTTAAAATGTTGTCAAGAAAAAACTCGTGCCTGTTATTAATTTGAATTTTCTTTTTTTTTTTTTGGATTTATATTTTTTTATATACCTCGTTTCGGCAAGAAAGGTAACTTTCTCCCCATCCACCATCCGGTAGTTGCTTTGAAAGTAGGAATTTACAAGCTTTTTGCAGAGCAGGACTGTTTTTGTAATTTTTTCCACAAGCTACCAACCCCTCTACCGCAAACCAGGTCGCGTATGTGTAACAAATTCCCCATCGCCCATACCTGTTAATTATGAGAAAATTATCTAAACAATCACATTTTTTTTCATTTATTGACTAATATAATACAAATTTCTCATTCTTGATCAACATGACATAAATTTTGGTTAAGCTTAGTTTAATATTATGTTAAATTGATCTGGTATTAATTTTTTATGTCATGTTGATCTAATGATATGTATCATTCAGGTACTTTTCCCGTTAATTATACACCAATATTCCATAAAGATATATCTAATCTAATTTTTAATAGAAAAATATAGCAATTGATATATAAACCTAAAACAATATCCCAACTAAGTTCACATATCGAATAGATTAAAAAAAAAAAAGATTAGTGTTAAGAATCACATTCCATAAACGGGTAACGACTCCAAAGCCCACACGATTACTAGCCCACCATTGACTACTCTAACAAATAAAGAAGATTATATGGTTAATATTATTGATAGGATGCTAAGATATAAAAATACACCTAAAGACGAAATAAGCAAAAATGATAACAAGAAAGAACTATTAAATACAAACACATAAAAATAATAATAAAAAAGATTTGATCAAATTAAATCATCATTTAAAAACGAACACTTATTTTTTTCTCTATAAAAGCGAGAGATAGAGAGAAATTGATATCAGAAGAATTTTGCACATTCAAATTAATGAGGTTGGCACCTATTAATTAGCCCGCTCCAGTACTCAAATTCTTCATTCAATTTTTTGATTAAAAGAATAAAACACAATAAACAAATAAATGAATTTAAAATCCAAATTAGAAGACTAGGTTTTATATATATAGCAAGGCCTCATAAGTTATTTACCATGAACCGTCGGAGTTTTGTACATTTTCAAGGTAACACACTCCTCTTGATA
Organism: Ficus erecta; assembly: GCA_008635985.1. Lineage (NCBI taxonomy): Eukaryota > Viridiplantae > Streptophyta > Magnoliopsida > Rosales > Moraceae > Ficus > Ficus erecta. The sequence continues at coordinate 806,141 of BKCH01000019.1, forward strand.
TGCAACTATCGATTTCCTTTCTTCGATGTTTCCGATATAGTTTCCGAAAGAGTACCAGGCTTTGAATAACTGATGAAGTACACTCTACGTACCTGAAATATTCATTGTTAGGCCATCCACATTCAGTTTTAAAAATTAAAATTTCTATATGATCTTGACTATAATTTTGTCAGAAAAGAAATCTCACTCTCGCTCAATCATAGTATCTTGAAGGAACTCTATGGGATTGAACTTCTGCAAAAATGCAAAAAAATACGTTGTTAATGTTTTATGTATTTAGTATATTACCATGCAAAAACCTACTTCTAAAAAATTTAAAAAAAAAATCAAACAAATAAACAAAAACAAAAAAAAAAACGGAGAGATAGAGAGAAACAATACCTCCAACCAACAAAATGCTCTTTGGGGTTCCCAAGCGGGAAAACCACCATTGCTGCTCTGTAATGGAGATTAAAAAAGAATCTAATTATAATTATTACTAACAAAATTTTTAATTCATTTTATTTTTAGAAAAAAAAAAAGTTAAAAAAATTTTGCTTCGTCCCTGATTATAAAGTCTAAGGGTTTGTTTGGTGATCAAGTCTATTTCAAACTAAAATGTACTTTTTTATCTCAATTTTTGCCTTTTTCTGAAAAAGTTTTTGTCTTTTCTGAAAATTTAACAAAAATTTTCAACTCAAACTTAAAATTTTCAAACTCAACTCATTCACCAAACGAACCCTAAAGATGCTTGACGAAAGGACTATACATGTCAAAATATATCCTATTTATTCTATTGCAAAAAGGAAAGAAAAATTAAATCTTATTCGTAAGTAATCATTGTGAAAAGTACTTACCTGATAAGAGAGCAAGAGATTTACAGCATCATAGAAGCACTCAGTGTCCATTTTTTCTCCTACTAGAGCCGGTGAAATTTGAGAGAGCAAGAGTGTAGCCTGTGATCAGAACAATGCCATACCTTAATGACAAAAACCATTCTATGACTACCTCAAATATGCCTATATACACATGTACTTGCCAATGCTCAATACTATATTTATTACAAAAATGTGTCAAAAATAAACATATTTGACATTGTACAATAATACATATCGTATTATTTCTAATGTTGTATACACATTTTGTAATCATTATTCCACTTAGAATTTGTAAAAGTAAAATTTGTTTGACACTCCACTGATAGTTATAAGTTATGCTGATATATACATATACATATACATAATTTGTAATCTTACCTTCAGTCCTTCTGCAGTGCAATCAGAGACTACCCAATTGTGGTCGGGAACACCAAATGTCCAACCACCTTTACACCTAATTCTGTGCATTTGAGTGAAGTTGCCAGGCGGATTTTCTCGAACCTGAGTATTCATATCATCTTGGTCGATCAGTAAGTAAGAGGGAGACAAATTAAAAAAAAAAATTAATTGATGACATTACAAATAATTATCTTACAACAAAAACATAGTTATATATTTTAGTTGTTAAATACAGACATAATAATAATTTTTCTAATAAAATATGTGTGTATATATTTTTTTCTTAAAGAAATCTAAGAAAAGAAAATGAAATTTCAAAAGTTGATTTCAGGATTAGAAAGCTTCGTTACTGAGTAAGATATATATATACACACATACATATATGATATATATATATATATATATATTGTTAATCATTAAGAATTGCAATGAGACCAAATTATTACCTGTGAAGCCTTCAAGAATTCATGTGCTTTTCTAAGAGTTGGCGCATACTCGTGATACATATTACAGGAAATAATAGCCCGAACCGCTAAAACAACGTCCCATGTTTGAGAACCGTTACCCTGCAATATATTATCAATTGATGATTAATTTTTACAAATATTATCAACCAATAATTAAGGCTAGTATTGTAAAGGGTTTTAAATTGAGAAAATGGTCATGCTTACTAATTGCTTGCTCCTTTTGCACTCTTCTTTTTAGAGAAATTAGGTGATCAGGAGTTTTTTTTTTTTTTTTTTTGAGAAATATGATTGGTAATCGTAAAATAGTTGACTCCGTTGATTAATGAGATCCGGTCAATCACTAAATATCAAATCCATCAGTAATTGTTATAGGTTAAACAGTTTTTTTTTATAAAATGAAAACAACCTTTTTTCTGTCTAATTTAAATTTTTTAACAAAACCTGGGAAATTTATTAAAACAATGTTTAAAATGCCTCTCTTCCCATGTATGTATACATATATACATACATATATATATATATATATCCATTCTTTCTGTCTGTTGTATATGTTTTCAAATTTTCAGTGGCTCGTATTCTTCATTGTTCATATTCTTATATGTATGTTTATAAAAGAGACATATTGTATGCATTAGCTATATTACAAAACCTGACACTTGGCTCCATCTTCAGAAATCCATAAACAATCTGGGATTCTGGCTAGGTGATACTTGAAGGCTTCTGAATGTGGGTCTTCTGCCCAACAAGCTAGCATACTCCACATCTGCATGTTGAAAAATAATAATAAAAAATATAAAAAAAACTTTTAATTTAAAGTATTTTGTTTAGAGAGAGAGAGAAAGAGAGAGATCTAAATTATTACACTTTCTTCGCTACCCATGCACAAATATTTGGAAATTTCATCCTCGTAATGAACATGTTCAATAACAACTCTAAGGGCCTTCTCTCTTATCATAGAAAAAGGCCAACATTCAAGAACTGGTTCTGCTACGTGGTAAAGAAATTCCCATAGCATGTCTTGCACCAAAGGACGCTTATTAAACAGATCCTCCTGACAAATTAACCACTATGCATAAGCACCATTTATTTTTCTTAAAGAAAAGTAAAAAAACAATTTCAAATTTCGAATATATGAGCTCTTACACAAATCCTTCCCCAATAGGATTATAAGCACCATTTACTTAATTAAGAAAAAAACAAAAGAAAGATCTTGCAAATCTAATAGGGCCCGTTTGAGGGAACTTCTCCAAACACATCTCCAAATATTTTTATAATCTTTTTCTTCAACTGAAAAACTACATTTTATTATTCAATATATATACAAATGTCTACAGTAAACTCAAACTTTAAAGTCTATAACTTTATTATTTCATATCCAAATGAGATGTTTTTTTTTTTTTTCAAATTACATAGAATTTTGAGAAAAACGAAATAAGATCCATATTAATATTTTTTTTTTCCGAATGCATTACATGTTTTTACACTTTTTTTACTCCAAATTATTTTTCTCAACGAAACAAAACACACATTATTTTTAAAACTTATCTCAACTCCAACCTAAAACTCTATTTCCAAAACCTTCCCCATACAGACCCCAAGTCATAAAAGATTGTTATGAGTTGAGACTAACCTTTGCAACGGTGTTTCGAGCTTTATTCCAATTTATATCATCAAAAGGCTGGGTATAGAGTTCTTGCCTAAGTGATTGAACCAATTCGGTTATTGGCCCAACAAATCTTTTCGCGTATAAATACGCTGCGGGCAAGTAAATCATACGAGCTAAGGGCAACAATTTGCCTGCATTAATTTGATTAGGAAATATTTAAAAGCTGTTTGAGTTCTGTAAAATTGATTCAACAAATTTGACCATAATTTATGAATAAAAATGTGTGTCAATTAACCTGGATGAATGCAGAACATTCTGGGAAAAAGCCATAGTTCTGGGGGCACTGGATTGCAGCCTGACCACTCGTATACACCAAGCACCTAACCAAATGAGACTATACCTATTAGAATTTATTGGTCCACCTACTAACTGCTTAACGTTCTAATAAAAATTGATAAATTATTCTGGTATTAAAGTAAGATCCCTCGAATTTTGCAAATTGCAATTTCTTAATATTTCATGTATATGAGTCTGTTATCTACTTTGATGTGTCCATATTGGATATTTGCATCATCCTCCCCTTCTTTTGATTGGTTCCATATTGAATATTTGCATTTGTCCAAATAAATATGAAGGGGAAGTAGTAGAACGTATATATAAAAAGCATAGCACTTTTTAAAAACTTTTGAATGTACATAATTTGTATTAAAAATATGAAATAAATGACATACTTACCTTGTAAATTGTGTACTTAATAATGTACGTGTTACTTACTTCCAAAAGTTTTTAAAGGTGGCCTCTAGATATATATATATACATATACATATATATGCTAAACATATATAAATATACCAAGTATACTTCTTCATGTTTGTCAAGGAGCAATTGTACCTTAATTCATTAAGGCCTTTTTTATTGAAACTTTAAGCTCATCCGTAAACTAACAAATCCGAGTAGAATTAGAAACCACAGAAAAGAAAGGAAAATCTTTTGTGTTAGTTGCTATTTGAATCTCTTCATGCTTCAACTCCTAATAATATATATCGAGGTCTTAATGATAATATAGTATATAAATACTAGGTTAGCTAATAGATATCCTTTTTTTTTTTTTTTAATCTCTTGTTTTAAATTTAATGCATACAAATTCTTATATCCCAGGACATATGTGTTCAACAGTGACTATTGTTAGTATACTCCTTTGGGCTTGGCCTTATCTTTCGACGAGGAGCGCATTATCTCAGCCTCATAAAATATACTAACGGTAACGGTAAGGATTCATGCGGTGTGGTCCCATACACTCTCTGTTAGGCTAGTAGAAAACAAGCATTTACATTTAAGACTCCCAAAAAGACCACTCAACACTCGACTTTGGATCACTGACCCATCACTATAATCCATTACCACTAGATCACTACACTCGATCGTATATACTTAACACACACGTATGTGTATATATATATATATATATATATGAAATATGATAGGTTCATGATCTTACTGTTAGCCAAATCTTTCCCCAAGAGGGAATTCCAACAACACCACCACGGTCGAGAATCCATTTTCTAGCTCTGGCCATAGCCCCATCCTCACCATCATCAAGACCCTCTCCCAACAACCTCAAGATTACATAGTTCACCGCAGAACCATACATTGTGCTATGGCCCTCTATATGTAATCCCCAACCTCCATCTTCATTCTGTCAAAAAATTAATTATGCTTAAAAAAGAGATTATTCTCGAAGTTAATTACAATTGGCAGGTAAAACAAAAGTCTCTTTCATTCCATAATTTAGAAGGTTTTTAACTTAATAGAAAAATTAAAAAATTACTGCATGCCCTACCTGGTGATTGTAAATGTAGCGAATTATTTCCTTTCGGAGTTCTGGTTCAAAAGCAACATTGAGTGTCCCGGTAATGTATAACACTATAACCTGCATTTTCAATCAAATTAATAATGATTATATATTATCTTGGATGAATTTCACTTCAAAGGTAGCCATTGAATTCATTTATATAGTTCTCCTGTCTCTCTTTCTGTCTTTCTTTCTTTCTTTGACTTTTCAATTTTCTTGAGCCATATACAATATGTGGACAGGAGTTTTTGACATTGGTAAATGAATTGTTCTATTGTTGTATCATAGGTACTAGGCTAGGCACAAGAGCATCTAACATTTTAGGGAAAATACATCTATAATAATCATCACTCTAATCTAAATATATCTTTACTATGTATAGAAGTGTGACTTTTTTATTTTCTTTCGGCTCATTTTTTTTTTTTTTTTTCGTTCTAGTACTTTTATCTATATTGATTAATTTTTTAAATTTTAACCCTTTAACCTTTTTGTATTTTTTTTTCATGCCTCTTTTTTTTTAGGTACTTCGTTGTTTTCTTTTTTTTTTTTTTTTGAGGGGGGTCTTTTTTTTAGTTTTTTTTTTTTCTATTTAATAAATTTTCTCAAATATGTCCAATATGTGCATAGCACATGCTTTAGAGTAATATGTATCTAAATGTGAAAGTGTACTATTGTACATGTTCACTTTTGTCCAAAAAGATTTTTTTTTTTTTGCATGTCTTTTGGTTTATTCTTTTTTTGGTCCATTTTTATTTTATTTCTGTATTGGTCAATTTTTTATGTTTTAGCCCTTATATCTCTTTTTGGTCTTTTTTTTTCTATGTGTCATTTTTTTTCAGATCCTTTATTGATTTTTTTTGTCTATTTTTTCATTTATTATTTTAATTTCCTATTCAAGTAAATTTTTTCAAATATGTCCATCAATATATATATATATATATATATAATACATGCTTTAAACTAATATGACAACAAATGTATATATTAAAACTACCCCGTAGCATTGCGGCACTAAACTACCATTTTGTCATGTCAAAATTCTAACACTATACCTTTGAACCAGTCAAATGTATTGTACACATCAGAATTCATTTTATGGCCGGTTTCCTTGAAAAAATTCTTTAATTTTGATATATATAAAATAAAGCTAAGATACACCTCTGATGTCCCTCACCACAAAATTATTATTTTTTTTTATATAATAAAATGGGCCATAGTTCTTACTAAATGACAAATCATATAGACGGCCACCTCAGATAGTGTAAGACACCAGAGATGTCTCGTAGCTTCACTCACATATATATATATATATATATAATTGTTTTCCAATTGCAGGGACACCATGGCGGGTCCCATATGAAAGTGGGGATGTGGAACCTACCATATATAGTCTGATGGAGAGCTGCAGCCATGATAAAAACTTGATGGATAATTTACCTATTTATTTATGATTTTACTTAAAAAAGTATATTAATTTAAATTTTGAAAATTTTCATTTTTATTTCATCACATTATATTTAATATACAATTTTATATCTTTTCTCAGTCGAAGATATTTTAACTTAAAAATATATCCAAAATATCCTTATCCAAAAAGTATACCATATATTTTAAAGGCTTTTTTTTTTTTTATCATTATATCAAATTTAATATATATCCGATCAACACTTTACTATGACCTATAAAATGTCAAAAATGACCTTAAAAGGAAAAACTAAAAAAGGACAAACTTTTAATTTCCATAACAAAAGATACAAGATAAGAGGTATAAAAATATAAATAACCTTTGAATTGAAACAAGAAATCTTCTTACCACAGGAGATAAGAAAAACATCCCGCCAGCAAGTCCAGCTGGCCAATGCCCATCATGAGCTTGAATAGTGGAAAAGAAGCTGAGAGCCCTTTTTATGGTGATGGACACTGCTTCCTTTGTTATCTCTTCGTTTTCCTTCACTTTCACAGATGGAGGAATTTGCTCGCATGGATTCTTCTTTCTAAACTGTCAGTTTTTTTTTTTTTTTTTGGGCAAAATAATAGTGTTGTATATATTCAAATAATCAATCAATCAAAGTCAATAATTAGCTTGAGAACCATGAATGCAAAGTACGTAGACGAAGTTATTTCAAACAAAAAATGTCATATATATGCAGTATTTTACCTGCATTCTCATTAAGAAATCAGCACTTTGTTTCTGGTGAAACCGATTTTTCTTGAATTCTTCACGAAATTTCTCTACTTGAGCACGTTCTTCCGGTGTTCCGGCATTCGGATCGAATTCCCAGTGTTGTCTACCTATGTGATTATATGCAGTGGGAAGCCGTGGCCCTCCTTCGGCTATCTTCAACTTCCACATGATCTCTGTACGAAAACAATGCATACTTCATCATGAGCTGATTTGGAGTGCTATATAGATATATATCTATTTATATATACACACTACTATATTTTATATTAGCAAGATATAATTAAAATACTAACGTTCTATCAAACGTTAACCATGTCATAAAATTTGTAGTAACGTGAAAAGGCGTATTATAAGTATCACGATCATCATAGGATTCTATAGCTAGCTAAAAAAAAATCGAAAAAAAAAAAAAAAGAAGTTCATGATAAACACACGTAATTCTTTGTGCTAAAGAACGAAAATAAAATAATTGCTCCTGCTCATCATTTATAATTAAAAAAAGAATCGAAATTACAGATCGCCCTAGATAAAAGATGCACACTCTTATTTGAACAGCCTTCGTTTAGGATATTTTTGAAGAAATATATGTACTCTCTCTCTCTCTCTCTCTCTCTTTTTTAATGAAAGAAAAGAACTGTACTTGAAAAAAAATTTCTTCAGGACTGCTCCAGGCTTAGAGAAATGAATTCAACAAAAGGGTTCTTGGCCGTGGGGGAGGGAAGTTCTTATGCTCTCTATTTATTTATAGAAAAGTAGCGTCACGTCGTTATTCTCTTTCGCTTTTATTCCTGACATCTATATTCGATTATTATTGTCGTTTAGTGCAGCTAGATTTTTTTTTCAGAAGGTGTCATCAAAATTTTTAAGCGGTGTTTTTATAAATATATCTGAATTATACATCATGCCTTATATTAATTACTGACTTTTGAATTAATACATTTTTTAAAATTTTTTATTAAAATGCTGATTCCTTTGTTAAAATATTGTTAAAAATAATTAGTCATAAATTAAATATACTGTCATCACATGAGTTTTGTTTATAAATAAAGTTGTAATTAAAGATTTTTTAGAGGGAAAATGAACCTCAAAATCAGAGATATTTTGGAAATAAACTATACTAACTTCAACAAAGATATACAACATCATAAAAGATATTTTAAAGGTACGATTTCCCCTCCAAAAACGTTCAATTATGATTTTAGCATAACTTAAAGCTCGCACGGTGTGAAAGTATTTAATTTTCATTTAGTTTTTATCGACATTGGTATCGTTTGCGTAATAGCATAAAAGTTCAAGATAGTATAATGTGTAAAATCAAAAGTCAAGAAATTTATATAAGACTCGGTAATTTAGGGGCTCTTTATGAGAATAAGTCAAATTTTAAATTAAACTAATGTTGTAACTGTATTTTAATAAAGTGTAAATTACTCATTAATTCCCTAAACTTTTGATCTTGTGCAACTTTGGTCCATGAAATTTTTTTTGTAGATGAAATGCCCTTAAAATATTAAAATATTTCTACAATAGTTCTTTCCGTTAATTTTTGGACGAAATCTGTTAATAATTTGATCAAAAAGTGGTGCTAATTACGGAGTCCGTCCAAAAATTAACGGAAAGAACTACTGTATCAATGTTTTTAATAGTTTATGGTCATTGCATCTACAAAAAAAAAAAAAAAGAATAGAAAATGCCCCTAAACTATTAAAATGTTGCAACAATAGTTATTTCCGTTTATTTTCAAACGGAAGATGTTAATAATTTAGTCAAAAAGTTATGTTAACTAATAGATTTTCTCAAAATATTAATGTAAAGAACTCTTATAGCAATATTTTAATATTTTAAGGGTATTCTGACTAGAAAAAAAAAATATTCAAGTACCGAAGTTGCACAAAGATAAAATTCAAAAATTAACCTAACAATTTGCCCTTTTTTTAAGTATTAATATGTATTAATAAATATGCATACCAACTAACCAATATCTAACAAAATTTAATATTTCTATGGCTACTTGTTTCTCTACCACAGAATTCTCAATAATTATCCGATTTAAGCTGTCGGGGCCTAAAGTAATTCGAACTAACCAAATAAATAATATTCCTTGTGGCCCTATTCGGTATTTATGTCACGACACTTCTTATTCGTACAATATGTTGGATCGTGAGTTCTGATCATCTCTGACTATCTCTGACTTTCTCTCATTTATATTTACAATGTTTATATATACAGGAAATGTCTTTGGTGCGGTGTCGTATAGATGCGAAGGTTTAAAATTAACCGTTTAAAATTAAGTAATTTTGGACGAGGTGGAATTACTTATACGGAGTCTAGTTCGAGAAGGATGGGAAGAGGGAAAACCAGAGTCCTGTTGATGTTAGTTCTTTTTTTTTTTTTTTTTTTCTCCTTTAGATTTTGTGGAGACGAGAAACAGGATGTAGGGTAGCCATTTTTAATGACTATTTGTCTTCTTAGAGGATATCTTGGACAAACTTATATGCTCGGTCCTCATTTATTTCAAATTCTTCCATGACAAAAATGGCAATCATGGCCTGCTAGATTAAAAAGTAGAGCTTCTGTGATATACCCCTCCTTAAATAATATGCCCCTCTCCCTGACCAAAAAAAAGAAATTAAAAGAAAAAAAAAGAGCCAAATATGGATTTAGTCATTGTGATGCTCTAAGATTTAGATCGATTTGATCATCATGATATACAGGTTTTTTTAATATATAAATTTTTGGGTTCTTATGTTATGACCGTCTGCATGTTCTATGAACAAAACATACAGTCGGCATCTCTCGATAATTCATTCTCAACAATATGACGACCTAAAGGGAAACACATGATCATGACATGGGCATGAATATGCTATGAATCCTTTTCTGATTAATGTGGTCCTTATGATCTGTCATAATGATAGATAAATTCCATAAAAATACGAGTTACTTTTTAGAATAATATCAAAACGACCTCAATCCCCATTTTTACTTATTAATCTTTATTAAGGACGTGGTCTTTCGCGTGATGAGCACAACACCAATTATTATAATAGTATACAATATTGCCTTTTAGAAAAATGGGATCAAAATCCCATTTAAAATGGAAATTTTAGGGGAAAAAAAGTAAAATAGACAGTATATTATGATCGAATTTTGCTTATAAATGAATGAAATCAGATAAGGATAGGAAAAAAAACAAAAAGGAAATAAGTTTTCATTCCTTAAAAAGCTCAGCTTAACTGCCGAATACAATTAATTTTAAAAATGAAATATCACCTATCAATAAAATAAAATAAAAAAAAATTTTGAAAACCTGATCCAAAAAAATGAGGATACAAGAACTGCAAAGAAATGGAAACAAGGTGAATGGTTTTCCATATAAATATATTCGCAAATTAAAAAATAATAATAATAAAAATCAGCGAACAAAGTGGAAGCTGGGTGAAGAAGGAATTAAAAAGTTTCAAATTTGCAAATAAGTTTAAAAAAATTTAACTTTCGCAAGTGGTGTTCAAAAATAACTATTTTTTATAAATACTTCTAGATAATATCCACTAGTTAAGAGCAAAAATTTAATTACCACTACGAACTCAAATAATGGATTTGGACGTAAATAATAATAATAATAATAATAATAATGGATTTGGAATATGGTAGCTGAGTGGCATTAAATAATTAGATTTCTATCTATATCGTTTTTTAAAATATGTCCCTAATCCCATTTCCTATCACGGCCACCATTTTCATAGAAGTTTTCTACAACGAGAACCTAATACTGAAATATCTTAATACATTTTGATATATACTACTAGTTGCCCCTGCTCATCGTTTTTTTTTTTTTTAAACAAAAAAGAACATAAAGAAATACTAGATAGAAAGATGCACACTCTTATTTGAAATCGAGTTTTTTTTTTTTTTTGAAATGTACCTTTTTTGAAATCTAATTTCTTTTTGGAACAAACTCCTAGTCCACTTGTTATTAAGAGCAAAAATTTAAATACCACTACGAACTCCAATAATGGATTTGAACGTAAAATAATAATAATAATGAATTTGGAATATGGTCGTTGAGCCGCATTAAATAGTTAGATTTCTATCTATATCGTTCTTTAAAATATATTCCTAATCCCAATCCCATTCCCTACCATGGCCACCATTTCTATAGAAGTTTTCTATAACGAGAACCCAATACTGCAATATCTTAATACATTTTGATATTACTAGTTGTTCCTGCTCATCGTTTTTTTTTTTTTTTTTTTTTTTGAACAAACAAGAATATAAAGAAATACTAGATAGAAAGATGCACACTCTTATTTGAACATCGGGTTTTTTAATTTTTTTTTTTTAATAGAAGAAATGTACCTTTTTTGAAACGTACTTTCTTTTTGGAACAAACTCCTATAGTCCACTTGTTATTAAGAGCAAAAATTTAAATACCACTGTGAACTCAAATAATGGATTTGGACGTAAAATAATAGTAATAATAGATTTGGAATATGGTTGCTGAGCGGCATTAAATAATTAGATTTCTATCTATATCGTTCTTTAAAATATGTCACTAATCTCATTCCCTACCATGGCCACCATTTTCATATAGAAGTTTTCTATAACGAGAACCCACCCAATCCTGAAATATCTTAATACATTTTGATACTACTAGTTGCTCTTGCTCTTTGTTTTGTAAAAAAACAAAAAAGAACGTAAAGAAATACTAGATAGAAAGATGCACACTCTTATTTGAACATCGAGTTTTTTTAGAAGAAATGTATATTTTTTGAAATCTAATCTCCCTTTGGAACAAACTCCGAGTCTATTTCTCCTGTAACCACCCTGACTTTGAGATATTAATCCAACAGTAAACTTATTTTGTTAGTGAAGTTATGTATCACTGAAAATATTACATGATAATCAATTACTTAATTTTTATATTGACGTAGAAAAAGTTATACTGTTGTTTTATTAAAGATGCAGATTATGAAACAATAGGAATATAACCCAAAAAAAAAAGGGACAAAGTACGAAAAAATTCATGAGGTATTTAAAGCGATTTGCTGTCTTGAGCTAAATGAAAGTATTACTACAAAATGTGGATTTCACGACGGAACTTCCACGACCATTTTTTAAAAAACTATCGTGGAAAATGCGACAAAAACACGGAGCGGAACAGAGTTTCCGAAAACCATCGTGGAAGCCGAAGCTTCCACGACGGTTTTAAAAAACCGTCGTGGAAGAGCATGCTTCCACGACGGTTTCTAATAACCGTCGTGAAAGATTGCAAATGCAATTGCAAAAAAAAAAAAAAAAAAAAAAAAATTTTTTTTTTTTACCTTCCACTACGGTTTTTAGAACCGTCGTGGAAGATCATGCTTCCACGACGGTTTTTAGAACCGTCGTGGAAGGTTAATTTTTTTTATTTTTTTTATTTTTTTATTTTTTTGCAATCTTCTACGACGGTTATTAGAAACCGTCGTGGAAGCATGCTCTTCCACGATGATTTTCGGAAACTATGTTCCGCTCCGTGTTTTTGCCGCATTTTTCACAACGGTTTTTTGAAAAACGGTCGTGGAAGGGTCTTTTTTCACAAATGTTTTTTTTTTTTAATTTTTGGACTCTACCACGACGGTTTTCTCAAATAACCGTCGTGGTAGGTATTAAAGCGGGAATTTTGAAAAATTTTGAATTAAATTCAATTTTTTGGAGCATGTATTAAAACTCAAAAAAATACCCTCTTTCGCACCCCATTACACTCTGAGTCTTTTTTCACTTTTTCACTCTCTAATACACACTCTAACTCCATACCCAAAACCACCCAATTTCGTCCCTCTATTTCTCTATCTCCGCTCCCTCCCTACTTAAAATCTCCAAAAACTCGCTCTATCTCACCGCGCCTCCTATCTCTATCTCACCTCTCAAATTTTTCTCTTGGCTCCATTCTATGATGGCCTCCTCTACCACTCACACGGCCTCCTCCATTCTCCTACGGGTCCACCAAGGAACTCACGCGGCTTTCCCTCTCTCTCTCGCTGCACTCCGCCCATACCCACTCCGCACTCCACCCGTACCCACGCTTGACAAGCCGGTAAGTTATAATGTATATTGCTTGGGTAATGCACGGATTTGGGAATTTTTCGTCCAAAATGTTGATTTTGTTGATTGTGGTTGTTGATAAAAGTTTACATCCAAAATGTTGATTTTGTAGATTGTTGAGTTGGGAATATTCCGTCCGAAATGGCCAAAATCCGTCCCCTACATTTTCGGTGATTGTTTATTGTGGTTGTGTTTTAAATTGAATTAAATTGGTTGGGTAGGGCACGGATTTGAGAATTTTTCGGAAAAAAGTATTGATTTTGTGATTTAAATGTTTTTGGGAAAATGAAACGAATTCGTAAATTTTTTTTTTCGTTGTTACCTACCACGACGGTTTTTTAGAAAACCATCGTGGTAGGTTTCTCAAGGAAACCGTCGTGGAAGATTATCTTACCACGACGGTTTTTTTGCGTAAAACCGTCGTGATATGTTCTTAAATGTCCATATTTAGGCCTTATTTTTGTCCATTCCACGACGGTTAAAAAACCGTCGTGAAATCTGAAAAGATTCCACGATCCTAGATTCCACGACGGTTAGAAAACCGTCGTGAAAATGTTACCACGACGGTTTTTAACCGTCGTAATATCTACATTTTGTAGTAGTAAAGTATTTCTGGGTATGAGGTGTTTTGACTATTCTTCTATCCACAACGCGGAACCACGGATATGACAATCAAGCACTTAACTCCAAAAATTTCTATTTTTTTTTTTCATTGATAATAAAAATAAGTACATTTCTAGAAATATCAAACAACCTTCACTAAAAACAAAATCAAAGGCGAAGAAATAAATGATATTTTCACAGTCAATAATTAAACTTCAGATTTTAAAAAATATTTAGCTTATATAATAAATTTATTAAGTAAATAATTAATTTATTACAAATAAATATTTTCTTAGTAATTAACAATCTTTTTTTTTTTCATAAAATTACTATTTTCCACCCTGCAGAATTTGATTTCAAACCACAACCCACGACACTCCAGATCGAAAGCAATTAGACCAAGTTCTTTTAAATACTTCATCCCCTGCGCAACCAACTTGGTAGACTTCTCATTCTTAGTATATCGCTTACTTATTTAAGAGCCGATAGATTTTTTGATCATGCCTTCCTTATTTGTCATATGACAATCAAATCATCGTCATATTATGCCACATTATTATCATAATTTTTTAAAATTTTCTTTATCTATTTCATACACACAAAGTATGTACCATACAACTAGTGGATTCAAAAAACATGGTTTAATGAAAAACGATGACTTTTCATTTGTAAACAGAAATAGTACAGCAGTTGTTTATGTTACCCATTTCACCTCGTGGGTCAATTGTGTGAAATGAACTTTGTCAACAGATTAAATTAAATATAGGATAAATTTTATATTTTCTCCTGAATTATAGATATTGTCACAAATTATCCGTTAACTTTAATTTGTAATATCTGTTCCTCTAAATTTTGAAATGTTAACAAATTTACCCCTCTAGTTAGTTTTATTAACGGAATCGCCACTTGTCAAGCTATAAGATAATGAGATTAAACAAATGAGTGGAATTACATATTAACCCCTTTATGCTAGATATTAAATATTTAAATAAATTTCAAAATAATCATTAGAAGAATCAAAATTTAAAAGATCAAATACTCTTACTAAAAACAAAAACAAACAAAAGAACTTGACCACGGTCACCAATTTAACAAAAGATCAAACACTCAAATCCATTATCAATATAAAAAGAAAAAAACTAGGAAATCACTCAGGGATGAGCAATACTGAAATCAAAATATTTCTAACTTCTTGAATCAAGGAAAAATAATAAGAAGACCACAATCCAATAGCAAAAATTATTATCTCTGTCCTCTCGTCTCATCTTTCTTGCCATGATCTTTAATCTCTCTACAAAATAATAATAATAATAATAAAATGCGAGGTTGGTTGTTCATGAACACGATCTTGGGGTTGGGCAAAACCACGTGGGGGTGAGATCCTGGAGGATAGATGGGATGAGATCATGTCGTAAGCGATAGAGGACAAAGGAGACGACGTCGCACGCAGCTGGAAGGAGGTGGTTCCATGGGAGTCCTTGATGTGTTCTTCATGGGAAAGAAGACTTTTTTTCCTTTTTATTTTTTTTTTCCTTTTCTTTTTGCACCCAAAAAAAATCCCTTTTAAAAACCTAATTGAGGGGTAATTGGCTAACGTTTTAAAGTCGGGGGAATGGATATTACAACTTACAATTCAGGGGAGACATTTTGTGACAACATTTTCTTTATTAGTTCAAAGACAAACGTGAATTTTATCCTTAAATATATATAAGTAAGATCTTAAATATAAACGTCATAAGTCTCGATTATTATAATATTAAGATTAACATCTTATAATATTAACTCATTAATAAATGTGTAATAATTTTTTTATACATATCTCTAAAAATAAAAATTTCAAAACATAATATGATATATAAAAATTATAAAACGTTAGACGTAAATCAACTATAGTAATTGTATGAATCTAAAACAAAAGTTGCATTCGCTAAACTACGCACATTGATCATAAAGTTAAGTTGCCACTCCTGGATAAGGCTGGCCCCACCTGTAGGCACTGGGGTCTAGGGGTGGCAATTCGTGTCACGTGTCGGATTCGTGTCGTGTTTGAGCCGTGTCGAATTTTTTCTTCCTCAACCCGAACACGACCCGCGACACGAAAACGACACGAAACCATGACACGAACACGACACGAAACCGTAATGGCTTGACACGACATGACACGAACGGGACCCGCGACACGAACTTGACCCGCGACACGAATTAGACCCGCGACACGAAATTGATCCGAAATGGACACGCGACACGAAATTGACCCGAAATTGACACAAAGTTGACACGAAATTGACCCAAAATTGACTCGAAATTGACACGCGACACGAAAATTGACTCGAAATTGACACGAAATAGTGACCCGAAATTGATCCGAAATTGACACGAAACTGACACGAAATATTGACACGAACTTGACACGAATTTGACCTGAACTTGACCCGAAATTGACACGAAAACTGACACGAAATTGACACGAAAAAAATATTCCAACCCGAACACGACCCGCGAAATTTTCGTGTCAAATTTTCTCAACCCGAACACGACCCGCCACCTATTTTTCCTAACCCGAACCCGCGAAATTCGTGTCATTTTCGAGTCGTGTCGTCGTGTCGCGACCCGTATTGCCACCCCTACTGGGGTCCATCCACATTATCAACACATTTATATATCCAGCCACTTTCCAAGTCCAGCACAACATTAACGTCCTTGTTCCCTGAATTCAACGCAAAAGTCTTCTTGATTGGCCGAAAAAGTCTCTCTATATAAGAGTCAATCTTGTTGCATTTTTGTGACATTGATGGCCAACCGCATGCACGATGACAATTATAACATGGTCAAATTATTGGTTTGATACTTCAATTATTAAGTTTTAGCTATTTCAATTCTTCTTCTTTTTTTCGTAGTTTAATGATCCTAAATTATTAAAATTTTAATTCCTTTTCAATAAAATTTAGATAAATTATGTCAGTAATTTAGTTAAAAAATGATATTTATTAATGAATTTCGTCAAAAAATTAATAAAAAATACTATTGTGATATTTATAAGTTTTTAATATTTAAGATCACT
The DNA here is from genome assembly GCA_008635985.1 of Ficus erecta. NCBI lineage: Eukaryota > Viridiplantae > Streptophyta > Magnoliopsida > Rosales > Moraceae > Ficus > Ficus erecta. Next base: position 823,252 of record BKCH01000019.1, read on the forward strand.
TCAGCTATAGGGAAAAAAAAGAAAGAAAGAAAAGAACATGGAGCAAAGTTAAAAATTTGAGGATAACCATACAAATTATCCTTATAATAATGATATGTTGGTGTCATAATTTTCCTTAGTAAATTCATCTTCTTCTTTTCTTTGTTTTTTTTTTTTTAACTTGTAAATTCATCTAGTTGTTGAAAGACAAAGTGCTAACTATACCTCCTAGTTTTAAATATTTATCAGTTTATCACTCTATTTTTAGTTTATGAAAAATATTTTGGAACCCAACCTTTAAATTTTTTTTTTTTTATATATATCCAATTTTTCAAGATATTTTAATACTGATACCTTCCAAACATGTCATATTTTGATAACTTGCCCCTTGAACTTTTAATTTTGATAATATGGCCTCTTAAACTTTCTAAATTATTGCAATATTTCCCATTTATTTAATTTAATATTAAATTGAAGATTTAAATTTGAAAATTTTTAAAGAAACTAATCACTTTTTCCGTCTAATTTAACAAGACGTCGGATATTTATTAAAACAATGTTTAGAAAGCCTATCTTCCCCCATATATATATATATATAGATAAATGTATTGTGTATTCAAAATTTCAATGGTACATATTCTTCCATATATAAAAGAGACATATTGTATGCATTAGCTATATTATAAAACCTGACACTGGGCTCCATCTTCAGAAATCCATAAACAATCTGGGATTCTGGCTGGGTGATACTTGAAGGCTTCTGAATGTTCTGCCCAACATTAAGCTAGCACACTCCACATATGCATTTTTTTTTTTTACTTTTATTTTAAAGTATATTTGTTTAGAGAGAGAAAGAGATCTAAATTATTACACTTTCTTCGCTACCCATGCACATATATCTGGAAACAATTTCATCCTGATAATGAACATGTTCAATAACAACTCTAAGCGCCTTCTTTCTGATTATATTATAGAAAAACGCCAACATGCAAGAACTGGTTCTGCTACGTGGTAAAGAAGCCTCCAAACCATGTCTTGCACCATAGGACGCTGGTAAAAGAGATCCTTCTGACAAATTAATCACTATGCATGAGCACCATTTATTTCTTAAAGAAAACTAAAAACAATTTCAAGTTTCGAATATCTGAAGCTTTACATAAACCCTTCCCCTTTCACTTACTGAGCTAACCCCTACAGGATTATAATAGCATCATTTATTTAATTAACAAAAAAAAAAAAAAAAACTGAGATCTTGAAAATCTAAGGGCTCATTTGGGGAACTTTCCCAAACACATCTCCAAATGTTTTTTTTATATATATCTTTCTTCAACTCAAAAACTACATCTTAATAATTATTTACATATCCAAATGTTTATAATAAACTCAAACTTTGACTGTGTTATTTTATGCCCAAATGAGCCATGTGAGCCGGAGGCTTGCAGGAAAGGCAGACTTCATGGATTCAGGAGAGGTGGAACTTGATACTCATATTTTTATTGACCTGTAATTAAAACATTAATAAAATCTCGTCGTTCAAGCTGGAGTGTCGATTATCAGTAGGTTTTTTCTCTTTTGTTGGGAGTTTTTGTGATATTAAATAATCACATGTATTTTTTTATTATGTTTTGTGATAATTTACCCTTTTATTGATCATTGCGAATTGGTTGTCTGACAGGACAAATAATTTCACTATTTTTTTAAGCATTTGTTTAAACTAAATTAGATAGTTTGTCTGTTTGAATATTTAAACACTTGTTTAAACTAGAGTTAGATAATTCGTCTGTTAAGATTTATTAATGCCCTGATCTATACGTCACAAAAGCTGAGTGGAAAAGCGTTAAACGAAATCCGATTAAGCCTAAAAATGAAAAGATAAAATAAAAATAAAACACTATAAAAAACACAAATCTGATAAAATAATAATAACACATACTAAAGTAAACAAGTGGCTTCCATTTTCTTAAAAGAGTCGAAGTGGTAACAGTTGAAATATTCATTTCGTTTATCTTATCTTATCTTAACATATATAAAAGAGTCAATAATACTCTTCCTTCTTCAGCCATATGTCAACTCTTTTTCTTTTTTTTTTTTACCTTCTCTTTTTTGCTTTCATTTTTTTCTTTCTTTTATCCTTTTCTTTTTCTTCTCTCATTTATTTTCTTTTGTGTTATTATCTTTTTTATTTCTTTGGTCTTTTTCATTTCTCATTACATATATACACACACATTCATAATCATCTATATATCTACTCAATAACTTATATCTTTTATTAATAAGATTGAAAAGGGTTTTTTTTGTCTAAATTGATTTTTATCGTTTAAATTTCGCATGGAGTTTTGATTTTTGATTTTTTGTTTATTTTTCTTATTGTATCGTTTTGTATTTTTTATCCTTTCTTTTTAATTTTTTTATTTAAATTCTTATATTATTTTACATAATATATATTGTACATACGTGCGAAATGCGTGTTCAACCAGTGGAAACAAATATAATAGGTATCCTCCACGAGATACAATGTTGGATTCGAACCGATTAATTTCCTCTGTTAAATTATCGTAAATTTGCCAGCTCATTTATTTAATTAATGCCGATGGACAAACATTAATTATTTTGCAGTTAAATTGATGACCTGCAATGCAATGGCTGTATATAGGCTGCATTTACTTCGAAAGGAAACAAAAGTATATAATTAGTGAACATGTCTCTCCAATCTAAACATACAAATCTCAAAGAGACATAATTGACTGCATAGATCTCGATAACGGTAATTATCATATATTTTATCTTACAGTAGTATTTGACTAATAAATTAAAAAAATTAGAAAAATCCACCGGTGGTGGAAGGTTGGGGGGAGGGGAGAGGGGAGGTTTCTGTTGCTAGGGTCGGGAAAGAGGGAAGGAGTGGGCTTGTCGGCATTGGGGGAGGGGAGCAGATCTGGTAGGGGGGAGCGTTGCCGACGTCAGGGGGTGGGGGACACCTAGGCTTGAGCTCGCTAGGGGGTGGGGGGGTCGTCGGCATCGGGGAGGGGGCCGTTTGGGCTAGTCAAGGGGGGATTAGGCTAGTCGGCGTCAGGGGGGAGCGGGGATCCGTCACCGGCGTCCAGGGGGGACTGGGTCGATGCCAATGCAGAAGGGTCTATCGCCGGCGTCGGGGAAAGAGGTTGGATTTTTTTAATTATTTTTTCATTTATTAGTCAAATACTACTATAAAGTAAAATGTATGATAATTACCGTACAAAAGTAATATCTCAACCATTCGATTACATCTGAACAATTTAAAAATAAACTCTATCAATAATATATATAAAAAGAACTTTACTGCAGTTTTATCCAAACTTAAATGTCAAACAAGTCTTAGCCCACGTTTGGTGATATAGTTAAGTTTGAACTCAATTATATTTTATAGTTGATTTTTTATCTTCTTCTAAAAAAATTAACAAAAATTATAACTAATCTTTAAAAAATTAATCAATCTTAATTTAAAAAATTTATCTTATCTTAAATTTAATCCGAATACTGAAGAATCCTTAATTTATGGATTTGCTTTGCACCAAATAAAAGCAAACGTTAATTAATAGGGGATTTTTTTTTCCCCCCTTGAGTAATTAACAGGGGATATTGGAATTAAGCTTCCCAAGATCTTGACACAGGCCAACTTCTTCGGAAAGACAAATCTTTGGCTGCAGTGCAGACCTTCAGTCATGTAAGTGGGCCATCTAAAATCTTTTTCGTAAACAAAAAGGAAAAAGCGGCCACTTAAAATCCAAATGTTAGACAATTGTGATCGCATTGTCAATGAGTTTACAACTTTATTTTTATTATATCTCAGGTTTGAGAAGAGATATGTGTAATATTTAGGTTCCTTTGGTATTTTGATTGGTTTGAGATGAGATGAGATTTTTAAATTTAAATTGATTAATTTTTTAAAAATTAGTTATAAATTTTATTGATTTTTCAAGAAAAAGATAAAAATATGTATAAAAAAGTATTGTTTAGTTGGAGTTAAACTTTGATGCCGAACGTGGGCTTAGAATCTGTTTGGGAGCACATTTAAAAACAGTGTTTTAGAGATTGTAGATGGTTTGAATTTTAGAAATATGTGTTTGATGAAAATAAATTATTTGGAATGAAAAAATATAAAAAACTTAAAATGTGTTTGGAAAAAAAATCAATAATATGGATATTATTGCTTTCCTCTTGAAATTTTATACAATTTTAAAAAAAAAATCATCTTATTTCGACTTAAAATGATAAAATAAAGGAATTTTAAAATTGAGTTTTTTAAAATATTTGAAAAAATAAATAGTAAAATTAAGGGAAAATTACAAAATAACTTTTGGAAACATAGTTTTTAAAGGCGTTCCCAAACATATTTTAATTGTTTGCTAAAAAAGGATTATGTGATGCTTGTTTTTGAAGTCTGAGAATCTATTTAGAGGTACATTTGGCATTTGACATCTAATTTTTAAATTTTTATTTTTCTCAAGTAAAGCTTACTTTTTGTTATTCGTATCTCCAAATATCTTCTGTAAACTCAAATTTTAAAAGTTTATAAATTTGTTATTTCAAATCTAAATATGATGATTTATTTTAGAATATATAGAATTTTGAGATAAATAAAACAAGATGTATATTAATAATGTTTTTTCCAAATATATTTTAAGTTTTTACGTTTTTTACTCCAACCAGTTTTTTTAGACCAAACACATATTTCTAAAATTTTAATTTAAATATCTACAAAACTACATCTCCAAAACCTCTCTAAAATTTACTACCCATTAATGAAATCTGGTGATAAAATTCTTATATCATCTGTGTGTGCTCATCCAATACCTATTGAAACAGAGAACATGAGAACACTATCGAGCTTCCTTTTTTTTTTTTTTTTAAAAGAAGAAGTGTTAGTTCTCAAAAACAGGCATGGTTCACCGCTCCATATGTGGGTTTGTGGAAGTCAGCATATGGATAACATATAAATTTCCAAATACAAATATATATTCTTTTTTCCAAATTTTAATTTCCCAAGTCATGGTTTTCAGTACTACGGAGGGAAAATAACTTTGTCACACCTTTTGGTCGTAAATTTTAAATTTTTCACTGATCTTTCTATAATTTCGAATACTCTCTTGTTTTCTTCTCCTCACTCTCTGAAATTCTCTCTTTAGTTTCTTCCATCCCTCTCTAAAGTTTCAAACTAAAAATATTGAAATCTCCACTCTCTTTGAATTTCCTCTCTTTCTTCCTTCCATTCCCTTTCTCTTCCTCACTCCTTACTCATTCACCTAGTGACGGAGTTAGAATTTATTTGCAGGGGGGTCAAAAAAAAAATTTCGTCAAGCCACTAAGCTCACTAATATTTATGTTTTTAATAAAACTATCTTACTTCTTAAAATCCAAATTATTTACCTAATAAATTATGGGTGATTATATTTACACCCACAATATTAATAAATATCCCCACCTAATAAATATTTCCTAATATAAATGTAGTAAATATGTCTTTTTATAGATACCATTTATATAATATCATATATAACCCTCTCATATACCCACTTTTATTTTAAATTTAGTTATTTTGTTAAAAATAAATTAACAAATCTAAATAAGAAAAAAAAGATATATTTTCATTATCAAAAGGAGAGAAAATAGTAAAGAAGAAAAATTTAAGTAATGTCTAAATAAATAAAAATCAAGGAATGTCATACTACATTTTAAAAAAAATACATAAATATAAAATTATGTAAATGAACATAGTAAGAAAAAAAAGAAATAAAAGTAATAATCATATAAAAAACCACAAGGAATCATTTTGAAAAACTAAAAGAAAAGAAAAAAATGCATAAGACTAACAAATTAAAAAAATAAAAAAAAATACGTATTTCAATAGTTGTTGACTCTTTAAGAGACACATTTCTTTTATTTTTATTTCACTTAAATCGTCCATTGAAAATTTTCGTATAGTTATAAAAATTTCTTAAGAAAAGAAATTGATGAAGAGCAATTTAGAGTTTAGAACAATTTAGAACAATTTCTTAGGATTTTTTTAAATATTATTTCCATTTATGGTTAATGTGGTGTATGTTTCTTAATTATTTTATTAAAAAATATTTTTGTTTATATGTATGTGGGGATATGAGTATTTTTAATGGTTTCAAGGTAATTTTCTTGTAGGATAAAAACATATTAAAACTCTTTATTGATTTTGTGGGGATATTTATCAATATTATGAGTACAAATAAAATCTCTCTAAAAATATTTAAAGGCTGTCAAGACTAATTTATACCCATTCACACTATATTAATTTTTTTTTTAAAAAACCTACTATATTAAAATTAAAAAAGAAAAAGAAAAGAAAAAAAACTAGGGGGGACCCCCCCTCCCTTCGCCATTGCATTCACCCCTTCCACTGTCGCCGCCAAGACTCCCACGACCATGCCCATCATCGCCTCTATTACCCCTTTACATCGTCAGCTGCCACCATGACTACCGGACACGAACACTTTTAGGATTAATTTATTGTTTTTGCTGTTAATTTGGTTGTGTTTAGATTTGGACTTTGATAGATTTTTTTATTTATTTGAGTTTTATGTTTGGATTCATTTAAGAGCTTATATATATATATATATATTTATATATATGAAATATTATCAGTGATTAGGAGGATTCGTAATATATATATATATATATATATATATCTTTTGATTGTTAGAGTTGTGTTGATGATTTTTTTTAATGATTTATGGATAATATTTGAAGAAATTGTTACTTCAGCAAGGACATTATTTTCAGTTAAAATATTTTTGTTTACTTTTTTTTTTTTTTTTTTTGGCAAGGACATTTGATTTCCTAGAAAAAAGTTCAACATTTGACCACAATTTTTCCAAGAAACTATCTTCAATTGTGCCATACCAACCGGAAAAGGTGCAGTAGGAAGGACTTTCCATGAAAAAATCGTCGTTATATGTCACAAGATGATTGTAGATTTTGCGATGGTTTAAAAAATTTGTGTGGAATCAATTTTTTCTAAGTCGAATTTCTTATATGATCAAATTTAAATGAATTTTCTCTCTTTTTTTTTTTTTATATATAAATATATCTGAGCTTTTTGTGACTAATCTAACATAAATTAAAGTCATACGAAATACTTTATAATAATTTAATAAATACATGAAATAAATTATCAAAATTAAAAATTTTAAAAGATAAATTACAAAAAGGTGATAACAAATTTAGGGAGCAGCAAATTCCCTTCAAAATTCGAATCCCACACTCGGGGTTCCTAAACATCCTAAAGGTTGGGATCAAAGTTGCAAATACACCCTTTTCCCTTTATGTCGTTTTGAGGAAACATTGTCGTTTGTTAAACAACCTTGGAGAAAGCGAAAGCCCAGGTTTTGCTTTTGCACCAACAAACCAAACAAACACCAGCCATGGCCGGCGCAGCACCTTCGTCTCTGTCTCTCCCCAACTTCCTCACTTCTCTCCTCCCCTCAACATCGCCGTCACCGCCGCCGCCTCGCGTCGTCTCTCTCCCTAAGATCGCCTCCGCGAGGGCCCCGCCGGCCACCACCTTGGGCCCCACTTCTCCTTCCATCGCCGCCGTGGTTTTCCCGTCGGTGGCGAACTCGAACAGTCTGTTCTTCAAGTCGGCGTACAACGTGCAGGTGATCGCGGAGGAGAACGAACCCGAAGAGAGGCTTCTGAATCGCTTCAGGAAGGAGGTCTTCAGGGCCGGTGTCTTGCAAGAGTGCCGGAGAAGGAGGTTCTTCGAGAACACCCACGACAAGCGCAAGAGGAAATCTAGAGAAGCTGCTCGGAGAAATCGCAAGAGGTTTCTGATTTCTCTCTCTCTCTCTCTCTTTTTAATTATTATTTCTCTTTGTTTCTCGAGAAACTTTTGGGAAGGAAAAATTGCAATTTCGCCTGTGTTTCTCTTTTGAGATTGTTTAGGTTTTATAGAGTTTGTTTAATTTCCCAAAATCAGGATCATGATATAGTAGCTGAAGTGAGAAGTGTCTACTCTACAGATGGGTTATATAAACATGTATATATATATGTGTGTGTGTGTGTGTGTGTGTGTGTGTGTACACACATATACATTTGGTTCTTCCAAGGAATATGAGTCCTGAAAAAGGGTAATGGTCAAAGTTGAGATTTTGAGCTTTCTTGGCTATGGTTAAAACCTAGATACAGAGAACAATCCTTGGATCAGAAAAAAGTTCATACATACACACGCGTGTGTGCATGTATGTACACATATATATGTACGCATATATAGATGGTTTGTCTAATATTTGTTTCTTCAACATCCTAACTATTTTGATGCTTTTGCTTATCTTTTTATTACAAAGATTTCTTCTTGTTGCTCTCGATTTTTCAAAGAAGAAATTATAGAAATGGCCTTTATTTTGATCTTTGTGAGTTTCTTGAGAGTCCAGCTTTTCAGTTATACTAACTTAATCATGAGATTATACTTTCGTCTTTGCTCATTTTCTGTTTTGAAGAAACCTGGTCCATTCATAGATATGAATATCTGAATCCTTTTGTTGTTGCTCAATGTCAGGGTCCCACAATCGAAAACTCCGACTAAGGGCAAACAGGAAACCAGTAACACAAAGAAGGATGACGACAAAGATGATAATTGGGATCATTTTGATGTAGAACTTCCATATTGAGTTGGAAATAAAGTATCCAGAAACAATCCATTTTGAACCGCACAGAAATTAGTTAGAGCTCCTGATCTCCGAGCTGAAGTGCGAACTGCTTAGAGTTTGTTTGTGTTTCATTTTGCAGATGCAACATAGAGTAGCGTTTTTCCATCTTTGGGTTGGGGACCTCATCGGATTAAGGTTCTTCCCACAATGACTTCTCATTACAGGTTGCTTGCTTTTGAACCAAGGAAGTATTGGTTTTTTTTTTTTTAACTCAGAATTCTGCTATTTTACAGGAACTCATTCTTTGTCCAACCGCTTTTTGGGGACTTTGGTTTTCTATGGAAAATTTATCACACATGAGCTAAAACAAATATGATATCTGGCAAGGTTAATGGCCGACTTCTATTACGGCTTTAGTATTAGCCTATTGGTAAGAACCTCGACGATCTATCAACGCTTAAAATCTTATAGATTGCCAAACAATCGTAGTGTTTCTCCGCACTTCTCCCGGTAATCTTGTTGTAATCATTTCTGACTAGGTATGATGGGTGACTTAACCATGTTTTGCATACTACTAGAATGCATCTTATTGATTACCATTTTTTTTTTACTCAGGACGAAGGATTTAAATTATGCACCTTATGACAGAAGTAAGTGTAAAATCACCACTAGGTTATGTCTACAACCCCCTCTTGTTTACCCTCTTGTATTGCTGTAAGAAAATTTATGCTGCTCCTTTAAATTCTTTTGCCGTTATCTATTGAAGTTTGTTGCTTAATGTTAAATGGTAAGCACCAGCATTTATCCACATTTGGTACAACTACAGACTTTGGATGCATTGAACTACTGCTGAATTCTTTGACATTGCTGCCTTGAAAAAGAACGGCTCTTACACTAAACAGTGAAAAACGGATTCAAAAGATCATGACTTTCATTCGTAAATATATCTTTAATTTACAATTAACACATCTTGATCCTAGATTTTCCAAGGTACGTCACCGAACTAACGTGCGTTAAAGACATCATATTGGCATAGCCACTTTACAAAACATGTACATACTGTCTGCTTGATCTTATGGACATCGCGTTGCAACGACACCAGAATGCACTACATCGCAAAAGCAGTCCAAGTCTTCGGGGTTAAACCAATTTCTCTTCATCTACACGGTTTCATTCGAAGGAAAATTTCAACAACACATGATATTAAGTTATCGGTAGATCGAGGAATGAACGAACAAACAATCAACAGGATTAAAAAGAGAGAGAAAAAAACATACAAAATAAGGGAAACCCTCCGTGCTAAAATTCTCTGGAGCACTGTCCATGAACAATTTGATGAAGTAGAGAACAAAGTTACCGCATTCCCAATCACTCCTCTGTTGTGGCACCTGATTGTTTTTTAACTAATATTAAGTAAGAACTAATGAATAAAAAAAAAAAAAAAAGAAAGAAACTGATCTAGGAAGTCATCGAGAGATTAACGTCACCTGAGGTATTAGGAGAGGAATTTTGCGAATTTGTCGCTGAGTCTCTGGCCTGTCTTCTGTTCTAAAAATGTCATATACAAATCTAAAAACAAAGATAAGCCAAATTCACAATTAGGAGACTCTTTTCAAACAAGGAAAAACCAGTTTTTAAGAATGGAAAGACATACTTTCTTATATCTGGTTCAAGCTGCCTCGGATCTGTACTTTCAAGAGAATCCAACAACAACATGCACGGTGTCCTGGTTTTTGATTCCAACCTCTCATCAAAGTTGCAGAAGATCAGGAGGCTCCAATGGCTCCTAAAAAGGATCGACGTCTAAAACATTAAAAACCATAGACACCGACACGTCACAAAGCGGATATTTAAATGGCTAAAGATGATAAGAGAACACCAACCAGATAACTATAGGAACCAAAACATATTTCTTAGAAAAAATGCTCTTGTCCTTGATCCATGTTAGAACCTTGGATTTGTAGGCTGCTTTTTTATACAGGGAAAACCATAAACAGTCAAAGTAATCAAAGGACGCTCTCTTATGCTCGGAGAAACCGCTCCACAAGAACCTACACAATCAAAACAGAGAAATTTAGAACCACAAGCTATACATTTTGAGGCTTTCTTAACTAGATCGATCTCAACTTACTCGAAGTAGATTTCAAAAGTACTGGAGAGAAGCTCTTTATTTAGTTTAGAGACCCCATGTCCAGCATTCTTGTTGGTCGTTTTCCTCTTCGATCGCTCTTGGCAAGGAAAGTTCAGAAAACATGGGGAAGTGACTTTGAAGCTATCTATTGCTTCGTTCTCCTTTTTAGTTAGCCTCTTTTTGCGAGCCTTTAAGGTTGCTAAAATGTGCTTCCAACAAGATCGATGTTGCGAAAATTGGAACTCTGAGCACAACAAACTCATGAATCAGAATTTCACTACAATACAATTTAGGAGAATTATGTTGTACATATACATTTGTTGATCACATTACAATCATAACAAGTTAAGAAAATACAAAAATTTACATATTAGACGATATGATGATTCAGAATATCATATTAAGGGGGTGTTCAGTTGGTTCACTCCAACCAAACATTTTCAAATGTTTTTTTTTTTTTTTTTTTTTTAACAAAAGTAAACAATTTCACCATTCACATCTCCAAATTTCCCCTAAAAAATCAACCTTTAAGAGTGCATAACTTTGTTATTCCTACCAAAATTTTATGCTATGAAACAAGGTTTATATTACTATTTAAAAAAAAAAAATACATTTTAACAGTTCATTTTCAACTAAACTCACATTTCAAAAACTCAACTCATTTCCAATCAGAATATTTTCAAAACTCCAATTCAAGTGGGCCAACCAAATAGACACTAAAGGTTTGTTTGGCATTTAAGTTTTACTCTAACTCAACTAAATTATACTTTTTCATCTCAATCTTTTTTTTTTTCCCCCCTGAAAATTCAACAAAATTTATAACTGATTTTTTAAAAATCAACTAACTCCAACTTAAAAATCTCATTCACAACCTGTGAACCAATTGCAAGCTAAGAAAATGACAATTTAACAGAACCTAACGAAGATTAAACAATTTAGAACTGCACAAAGACAAACACAACGAAGACGAGTAAAACGAACGGTCACAGAAGTGAACAAAGTTTGCATTTTTCTTCCAAAAAATCAAAATTTTCTCGGGTTTAACTATCTTCACAACTACCATCCAGCAAAATTTCTTTTAAAAAATCAAACTTTTTCTCAGAATTATCAAGCAACCCCAAGAAACAAAAGTAGAAAATCGGATGAACAATAAATGTCCGTACGAAATCCCTAAAAATAAAAATTTCGGAACTCCAAAACCCCCCAAAAAGACAAGCTAAGAACGATTTACCTGCGACCGAAGACGTCGGAGACTCGAGGTCGATCATGATTATTTCATTCGGACGCTTCCTCTTCCCCATTGAATCCAGAAATTCATGAAATCTTCTCCCAAAAATACAGACTTTCTCTCTCTAGAAAGCTTGAACATAAATCGTTGTTCTCTCTCTCCTCTCTCCTCTCTCCTCTCTCTCTCTACAAGCTCCTTATTTAGATCTCCCTCTCCCGCGCTCTGGAGTTGGGACCGGCCAATCAGGACCATTGATACGATGCGACTGTACGACCAAGTTTTACTGACGAATAAACTTATTTTTCTTTAATTGCATTCATGCCCTGTGTGTTTTGTCAATGTTGCAGTCACATCCTTTTCATTGAAAGAATTTACACATCATTACTTTTCAGTACTAAAATTACAAAATTACCCCTGAACATGAAGAAAAGGTTGAGGGCCCGTTTAGAGGATATTTGAAGACGGAGTTTTTGTGGTTGGATTGGAAATGTATGTTTGAAAGAGAACTTTTAGAAAAGTTATGAAATATAGAAAAAAGTGCAAAACTTTGAAATATGTTTGAAAAAATATAAATGCAAAATAGATGTTGTTTTCGTTATCACGTCGTTGTGAGCATTTTGAGACAAAATCATCTCATTTCTATTTGAATGAGAAAATTTTATGGACTTTTAAAATTTGAGTTTTTCTAAAATGAAAGAGGGAGAAAGTGAAATATATAATTGAGAGTTTTGGATTAGACGGTAAAATACCGTATGGAAAACTTCCTCAAACGGGACCTGAGTTTCACCTTTAGCTTTCTAATTGATAAGATTATCCTTCAATGCAATTAAATGTGACGAAATCATTTTTCTCGACTCTAATTTGATATTTGTCATGGAAGTTTAATTTTTAAATATTTTTATGCTTAATTTTTTTGTTCGTTTGGATTAAATATTTATTTTGTATTGTATTTTGATATATTATGTGAAATATAATATGTGCTTGAATGTTCACTTTATATGTTTGTATTCAAATGTAATATGTATTTGGAATTGAATAGTCATTCTAATGTATATTGGTGAAAGAGAGAATATGTGATGTGATTGATAAAAATAGATAGAAAAAGAATGGATAAATAGTAAAATTAGTGGGTATATTGTTCGCATATATGTGTATTAGAATAAAATATACGGGATACACAAATACATGTTGCATCATATTGAGATACAACATAGAGTGAATGTGTCTTCCAAACACACCATTACTTATATATTGGAATGTAATTATTGTTTGTTTTTCTTGGTTGAAAAAATATAATTGTTTTTTTAAATAATTATTGTTGAATCCAGAGTAAGCATGCATTTGATACTAAAGTTTGGATTGTAAAATTTGAATTTAGATTGATATGCATTTATTGAGACGTTTGAATTGCTTGAGTAAAAAAATATAAAAACTTGAAATGTGTTCGGAAAAAAAAATATATATCAATATTGAGTTTGTTTTATTCGTCTCGAAATTCTATACAATTTAAAAAAAATTATTTCATTTGAACTTGTTTATGCAAAATTACGGACTTTTAAAATTTGAGTTACAAAACTGTGTGAATAATTAAAATAAAGAAAAAAGATAAAAATTAGATTACAGAAGTACGGTTTGGATCGGAGGTCCAAACACCCCAACGATCCTTATGATGTAACAAGTGTAGCTTACAAAACCTTATCTTACTAGTTCGCGGCTCGCGTAACAGCTTGCTGGACACAGAAGGATGGTCTTTGGCGAATATGGGAAGGATCGTAGCATATGTGAAATCCAACTCTGTCCAAGGGCACCTGAAGAAGGGTCTTTAGATGTTTTTCTTTTTGCCAATTACAATTGAGTTCTTCCAATTAAACCAGTTTGCTATAAATTCAAAAAATGGATCCTAGCACGTGTAGAGAGGTGGGAAAAAAATTAAGGGCCCGTTTGGAGGGGCATCTGGAGATGATATTTTGAATATTGGGCTGAAAATGTGTGTTTAGGGGGGAACTTTTGAAAAAGTTATGTGATATAAAGAATAGTGCAACATTTTGAAATATATTCAGAAACAAATATGTAAAATAGATATTATCTTATTCATCTCGTTGTTACAAACATGTTGACATAAACATCATCTTATTTAGATTTGCAATGAGAAAATTATGGAATTTTAAAATTTTGAGTTTTTTGAAAATAAAAAGAGAAAAAAAAATTAATATAGAATTAAGATTTTGAAATCCATATGGTATTTTAACCATATGGACATCTGGCCTCAAACGGGCCCTAAATAGTTTAATAGCAAGAGTTTACGAGTCCTCATAATCCAATTACCCGTCCTAAGTAGATTATTGTTCAAAATCTAGTGAAAGCTGAAGAAAATACAGAATCTTGAATTTAAGACAAAGATAAGTAAAAGGCTTTGGTCTATGAACCTTGGAGGTTGTTGTTCTTGGTGTGCGGATGAATGGGAGGAGTCCTCCCTCCCAACTGAGTCTTGACAAACGTGTATGTCGAGCGGGTCAAAGGACATTGTACTTTGAGTTATTATTTACGTGCTAACCCCTTATTCATTAGCTTGAAGATCCAAAGTGAGAACTACTATAAAAGAAAATGAATGTGTTTTCTAGCTTGTTAAATGAAGGGACTAAGTTGTCACCTACCAAATATTTGGATACTAATTATGTCATTCATTCTGGTAAGAGTCTCTGTAATATAGACAAAAAAAAAAAAAGGTTAAGAATATCAATTTTAATCCCAATTTTTATAATTTATATGACATATGAATTGTTGTTATTTTTATTAAGCGTTCAAAATGTTGTCATTTTAATTAATTATATCTATAATATGACACACTTAAAATATTATTATGATTAGAGTTGGCTTTAATTACCTTTTTCCTGGCCCATTTTGGCCCAACAAAAAACGGGCCGTGTAAACAGCTAAACTTTCGGCCCAATCTATTAATTCATAAATTAATTATTTATTATTCATAAATAAAACTCAAAGCTCACGGAGACTGTTCAACAGTTTTCTCCTTTCTCAAGCAAAGCACAACACACAGCGGGCGATAAATCGGAAACCTAACTCAGTGATTTCGTAGCTTCCGAGTTGCCATGGAAGGACAAGAAGGGACTCAGCAGCCTCATCTCGTGCTCGCTCACAAGCTCTTCCTTCTCTCGCACCCCGATGTGCAGGACATCGAGAAAGTTCGTCTCCGGGAGGAGGTTTTCGCCTCCGTTAAAGCCGACGGTGAATTCTTCGAATTCGATCGATAATTGCGTAATTTAAGTCGTTTTTACTTGGATTTCATCGTAAATGAGTGTTCTTTTGTCGTTTTGGTTTGCAGATATGGCTCCGTTGTACGAAACCCTAGTGGCCGAGTCGGTGCTGGAACTGGATCAGGGCGTGTTGGACTCGATGCGCGCGAAGATCGAGGAGGAGCTTAAGAAGCTTGACGAGAAGTGAGTATTTTGCCTTTTCTTTTGCTTTGTACATTGCAATTTCGTTTTGGTTTAGCTACAGAGCTGGGAAGGAAAAATTCAATCTTTAGTTTTGTGATTTGGGATTTGGGATTTTTTGGGTGTCCTTGAGAATGAAGATTCATATTTTTCTAACCAAATTGCTTTATAGGGGTTAGTTTATGCTGGGTTTTATGATATGAGATCCCTAACAAATGAAAATGGTGTGGGTTTTTAACCTTTTCAATGCTTTCATTGCATTCCGTTCTATCTCGGTGATCAATATGTAAATGTGGGCACCGTTCGGCGAAATTGCCCTGCTGAACTTGATCTGCATTATCATGAAATATAATTTTAGGTTTTGTTGCGAAACTTAGGAAGATGGTAAACAAAACGGATTTCGGCATAATGTTTCTTAGTGTGATCACTGAGTAATTTGCTAGAATGACAACTTTAGAAAGTGAAATTAGTAGAATTACCTTTTTTAATCTTTAGGCGCACGGTGTATAATCTAGGCGCGCTGAAGTTATTTGGCAAACTAACATTTTTGAAAAGTCATTATGCAAATGAGATCTCTAATTACGTCATTTTTACAAAGTACTCCTTGATATTTGTACTGGCCTGTAATAATTGGTTTTGTGTTTTGAGTGAAAAATTGGTGGCTCTGTTAATTTAGGTCAGTCCAGGCTAAGAACATAATAGTGAAATTGTTTCAGTATCACTAGTCATATGGTTTTTGACCTTATGCTTTATTCATTTTCAAATTTCAGCTATGCTTTGCATTTTAGAAAAGCATATGACTTTGAAGAAGCGTCTTAAATTGTATAATAAATCATATTTTGAAGAACAAGGGTTAGTGAACAAGTTGAAGTCTGGTGGTGGACAAATGTGGATGAGAAATGGGTTTTCTTCAAAATTGCATTCATAGTGAAGTTCATGGTTGATCAGTTGGGTTGGTTGGTAGAATGTTTTGTAAATAATCTTCTGTTGTACTTAATCAAATGTATCTGGTTGATTTTGTCAAGGATTGCTGATGCCGAAGAAAACTTGGGTGAAAGTGAAGTTAGAGAAGCCCATTTAGCTAAATCCTTGTTTTTCATTCGAATTGGTGACCAGGTAATTAACTGTTTTAACTCTCTGTTCTTCATAAGTGCTTACACTCAGTTTATGTTATTCCCAGTAGTATCTTATTTATTTATATTTTACCTTTTGGACACAGGAAAAAGCATTGGAACAACTCAAAGTGACAGAAAGCAAAACTGTTGCAGTTGGACAAAAGATGGACTTAGTGTTCTATACGCTGCAGCTTGGCTTCTTCTACATGGATTTTGATCTAATTTCTAAAAGCATTGATAAAGCAAAGAAGTAAGTGAAAATTGTGAATTTACTCACCGTAATCTGTATTTTCCTCTTACCTTTGCTTTGGATATTTGATATTCAATTTTGCCCCATGATGCACAGCTTGTTCGAAGAGGGCGGTGATTGGGAAAGGAAGAATCGTTTGAAGGTCTATGAAGGCCTCTATTACATGTCTACTCGGAATTTTAAGAAGGCAGCCAATTTGTTCTTGGATTCCATTTCAACGTTCACTACTTACGAACTTTTCCCATATGATACTTTCATATTCTATACTGTCCTTACAAGCATCATATCGCTGGATAGAGTTTCTCTAAAACAGAAGGTATTATTTCATTTGGAATGTAATTTATCATGCTCGTCCATTATTTTTCTTCAAATTTCTCGGTAATGGGCATGCTTACGAGTTATATTACTTATTATCATTATTGGATAGGTGGTAGATGCACCTGAGATCCTGGCAGTTATTGGGAAAGTGCCATACCTTTCCGAGTTTTTGAACTCCCTATACGACTGTCAGTACAAATCATTTTTTACAGCATTTGGTAAGTGGTAATCTAAATTTAAATTACACGTGCCTCTCCTGTTTTATCTATAATTTTAAGGTGGCCAGAAATATTGTCCTCTAATCTTTGCTATGGAATGGTGATATCATAGCATGTTTTCTAGATTTGTAGTTTCTATTTCATAACCGTGGTCCGTTCTTTCAGCTGGCCTGACTGAGCAAATAAAGTTGGATCGCTATCTGCATCCACACTTCCGGTACTACATGAGGGAGGTCAGAACTGTGGTTTATTCTCAGTTTTTGGAATCCTACAAGAGTGTCACCATTGAAGCTATGGCAAGAGCATTTGGTGTGACGGTGGAATTTATTGATTTGTGAGTTTCCAATTGAACTCTTATTTATGTGTGCATTTTTGTTTGGCCTTCCATGAAGACTAACATTCTCCGGTTACAGGGAGCTGTCTCGTTTCATTGCAGCGGGGAAGCTACACTGCAAGATCGACAAAGTTGCGGGTGTACTTGAAACTAACCGGCCTGATGCAAAGAACGCCTTGTACCAAGCAACCATCAAGCAAGGAGACTTCTTGTTAAACCGGATCCAGAAACTATCTCGGGTGATCGATTTGTAGGTAGATTCTACTGCTGCAACTTGCAATTGACTGCAACAGTTGGTAATCAAAAGGAATTGGAGCATAGAACTTGGATTTTCAATGATCGAAATACTGATTTCGTTGTACTTTTTCCATTTTCCTGTTTATCATGAACTAGTATATTGAATTTCTTCCTTTTGTTTTTATTTTGTTTTGTACTTTCCCATAAGGGTTCAATTTGAGTCTCTGGGTTTTCCAACGGATAAAATGCATTTGAGGATGACATCAAATCCATGTATTTCTCCTTATTTAAAGTAAAAGAACTAGTTTTTTCAGGGTGGTCCAAATGCCATGTCTTGCAATCCTTCCTGCAATACCGCGGATGGCTTATGATGGCGATGCGCCGGTCCCAAAAGCGTGGCCCTTCATAACATGAAGCAAAAATTTTGATGGCTTCCAGTAAGAAGCATGGCCTTTGAACATCAATCAATCACCATGATTTTTGTCGTTTCTTTTGAATGTTGTCTATCAAATCCACATTTTTTTTTTTGGGGTGCTCAGACAAATAAGCAAATACAATAGATCAACCATAAGAGTCTTAAGAAAAGTAATTTAATGGACCTATTTCTTTAGGTTATGCTTTTTCTTTAGGTTCCGTTTTTTAATCCCCCACTTTCCTTATTTGTCTACGCTTCATGGTTTTGATCCACTCTTGGATTTGGAAAATTAGTGGTTTGGTTCACATTTTTCGTAAGACGAAAATTTAACCATAAATAGGTTGCCACTCTGGACCATACAAGGTCACAAATCCAAAAAAAAAAAAAAAAAAAACCCTTTAGAAGGGGCAGTCCAATTCTATTTGCAAATAAGGAAAGTGTTCTATATGCGGTGTAATGCCAACAGTTATGGGTATAAGGACTGTCTTAAAATGTGAGAATGTTTACAAACTTGGCACAAATTAAAGTAAGACAAGGGAAAGAAAAAAGAAACATTATGTTAGAAAAAGATCAACTTAATTAGCATTGTACATATAATTTTAAAGATAAATAAAAACACTTACAGGTTTCAAATTTAGAAGCTCCAAACCAAATCCTCCTCCCCTCCTATTTGCTGAGCTTGTCTTAGTAAAATTATATCGTCATATGTTTATCAAATTTTGTTAAATCTTCCTTTTAAAGAAAGTTACTTTAGATTTTAATTTAATTTAATTTTTTGTTTTGATGTGATTCTAATTAGAATAATACCAAATACATATAAGAGAAATTTCATAAAAATATTTAAGGGATTTATAGGAAAATGACTCTTTTCTAAGTCATATTTTATAATTATCATTAGGGTTTTTTTTAATAGAAAAATGATCATTTTATTTTAAATGGTCAATCAATAATGGATTGCTTGATGATCTATCACTAATGTACTTGGATGATTAATCAATACACAACAATAATATACCCGTTACACCCACATGGTGGATGGGTTGGCAAAGGGGATGATACCTTTTTTAGCATCTTCTTTCTTCTACTAAGGTTTGAATCCCACGGAACTCCCTTAAGATGTCCACTCCAGCTTAGGCTGTAGTAACATTGGGTAGTGATGTTTTGGATGGGGTTTTGATTGACGACTGAAAGAGGCTGAGTTAAAAACTCATTTCTTCTTTGTCATACCCATGAAAGTGGATCCTGTCTGTGGGGCTGAAATTGAGACGATGATAGAGTCACCACCATAGCCTTTTCGCTTAAAAAAATAATAATAATAAATCTATTCATAAATGATATTTCATTAGTTTCTCAGTGATGTAGTATCATTACATTGTTAATGGACTATTGATATATCATTAATAGATACTGTTTGTTTGTTTGTTTTGTTTTTTTTTGTTTTTACAAGTGGTCGGAAAAACAACCATCCACCTAATTTTTCCTAATTTTTACGGAGCATGGAATATCCAAAAGTGTAAGGCCCCACATCATTTACACATATCCCATCACTTTGGTCACTAAATCACACTTTAAAACATTAGCCAATAAATCAATAAATAACCGCACATTATGGGGACTTTAGTTTAGAATCTTTTTCTTTTCTTTTGATTTTTTTTTTTTGAATAAAAAGGATATGAGGATAACTCTATCATTTTTAGATTTTCAACCCTACAGACAAGAACCATTTCTCCTAAATATAACAGAGACAGATTTTTATACTAATTTTTCTTAATCAGTCATCTGGAACTTACCTGTCGTCACCAAATTATATTTTACAGTCGAAACTGAAACAAACTATAAGCCTACGTTTGACATCCAGGTTTAACTCCAACTAAACTGTACTTTTTCATCTTAATTTTATTTTATTTTTCTGAAAAATCAACAAAATTTATAACTAATTTTTAAAAAGTCAACCAACTCAAACTTAAAAATTTTATCCTAACTCAAATTCAACCTACACACCAAATGAATCCTAAAAAAAAAATAATGACAATCAAAACCCAAATGAACAAAAAAGAGAAACCTAACGAAAACACCCGTCTTTTCCCAACCCATCCTACTATGCAGGTGTCCTTTCTTTTGATTTTTGATTACAACTACAAGGAGTCCTTACAAGAAGCCTCGCAAGCCACGCGTTTAAGGCAAGCTCTCACTTTCATTCACATTCACTGCCTACAGTACAAAGACACACACTTCCACTCTCTCTCTCTCTCGCGTCTCCACCATCCTTTTTTCCAACCACAATTCCATATTTCCCAAATCCAATTCGTCCCCTTTTACTGGTTTTCTCTTTTGCAAATACCCATGTTTCATACGATATACCAGAATCAAAACAACACAAGATAGACCAGACTTAAAACAGTTGAAGAAGAAGAAGAAGAAGAAGCTCCAATGCTTCCTTTGCCCATTCTCGATCTCAAGGACTTCCAAGACAAGTTCGCCACCCACTTCAGACCTTGGCAACGCTCCTTCCAGTTCTGGGTTCGAGCCGCTGATATCTACACTGGCTACAAGGTTAATCTTCTCAATGTGTACATATATGTGTTATATACATGCAAATTGCAATGTTTTTTGTTTCTGAGAATTGGGTTTGTTTTTGTTTGATGGGTTTCCTTTTTTTTTTTTTTTTTTTTTTGCAGGTGTTTCAGCTTCGGGTGAGTTTTGTGAAGGATGTGCAGAAGCAAGAGGAAATGTGGGAAAGGCAACATGAGCTCGCGGCTGACAAGATATACGCCATGTGCGCCGACCTCGGCGGGTTCTTCCTCAAAGTAACTCCTGAATTTCAATACCAACAAGGAGATTTCTTAATTTTGTTAAATGGGTTACGTTGCATTTGCTTGAATTTGCTTCATTTTGTTCCTTCTTAGTCAGTCCATGTTGGGTAAAATGTGCCAATTTCCACATTAATTCATTTTTTAGGTGCTTGTTTATTTGTGGTTTGGTTGAGTTTTGTCACATCTTGTTGTATCCTTTCTTGTTTTGGGGGTAAACTATGTCAAGTTTTCGAATTTGATTTTACATTTACCCTTGTTAACTCAATTATTGTCATTCCAATTTCGTAAAAGATTATTCTTAATTGACTGAATTTCTGAAGAAATGTTGTCTTTTGCTTTATTTTAACATGGTTTGGATTGGCTTTCGATTAGGTTGCCCAAATTATTGGGAAGCCAGACTTGGCCCCTGCTGCATGGGTGAGGAGGCTGGTCACACTGTGTGATCAAGCTCCTGCAACCCCATTTGATGCAGTCCAACACGTGCTGGAGAAGGAGTTTGGCCGAAGTATTTGGGAAATGTTTGAAAGATTCGATGAGTATCCCCTTGGTTCTGCTTCGATTGCACAGGTATTTTTGTGGATATTGGAATATATTGTGTTTTTCAGGTTATCCATGTTGATCATGTTTCTTCTGCTTCAATTAGGTTCACCGAGCAAGATTAAAAGGCGATAAGAGTGATGTTGTCGTCAAGGTGAGGAACACTGAATAGCTCTGTGGGCTCTTAATGTCTGCAAAATTCTAACTTCTTGTGGTCTATATCTATAATAGGTGCAACATCCTGGAATTCAAGACCTGATGATGACTGATATCCATAACTTACAAGCTTTTGCTTTATATATGCAAAAGACAGATATCAAGTTTGATCTCTACTCCATTACCAAGGAAATGGAGAAACAGGTTTCACATTGTTCCTGAAATGGGGTTTTTTAAGATAAGATGCAGGATATGACTGTATTGGATTATGATTTTCCTGTATTTATGCCATTTAAGATTGGATACGAATTCGACTTCATGAGGGAGGCTAATGCTATGGAAAAACTTCGATGTTTTCTGTATGAGAATAACAAAAAGACTCCAGTTTTGGTGCCATGGGTGGTGCGGGATATGGTCACTAGGTTTGTATTGCCTCACCCCAATATCTTATTGTCAGAAATTGCAAGTGCGGATAAGAATAGAAACATACTAGTTATTTATATGTTATATCTGAAAATATCATTGTGTTTCTAGGAAATCTTGCATTGTTTTTTTTGACCGAAAATATATTCTCTTTGTGAAAATTAGTGACTTTTTCCGCATAGAATAAAAAACCAATGTTTGACGCGTATTCGGTTAGTGCTTTTCTTTATAAAACTTTCTTACTAAGTGAAGTTAATTTTTGGTACACTGTGTGAACGCTATGTTATGTCTACATTTATTTACAGGTTCCAGCTGACTGCATGGTTCAATGTGAAAGTTAGTCATTTTAAACAAGATGTCAACTCTTGGACTTGTTGAAAATGGATAAGTACGTTAGTGAACATTTAAAACTGCTGGCAGGGGTGGATCACATGTTTTATATTACTATACTTTTTTTGTAGCTCCTAACATGCTTTTGGTTGCTTATTGTCATTCTAACGCCTTCCAACAAGCAAGTCTACCTATTTTTAGTTCACATTTCTCATCTTCAATAAACGTCAGTGTCATTATGTGTGCCGTTCCCACTTTAACCATGGACTGAATGAGGCTCTCCTTTTTGTGTAATGAACTGACTTAACTAATTCAGCAACTCTTGTAATGATAAGCTATGTTATTGTGATTTACTCTCTGTATTGTCAATCCTTGTGCAGTTTCATTGCTGATGCTCTGAGTTAGTTTCATGAACATTTCAGTGATTTCTCTGTTTTTCTGGGCTTTGTTAGGAGGGCCTTAGTCATGGAATATATAGATGGAATCCCGATTCTAAATCTTGGTGATGAAATAGCGAAAAGAGGCATAAATCCTAGTGGTAAAGTTGCGGCAGCAGCAAAGCAGTAAGTCTCTGACCTTTCAAGGATAATACGGTTTTATTCAACAATGTTTTGCCAAGCATTTTTCCATTTTATTTCCTAGCTTATTTCTACTATTTTGTATCCGCTATGCAAAACACTAAATAATTTTCCTGGAAGTGCAGGAAAATTCTCAAGAGTTTGACTCTAGCATATGGACAAATGATTCTGAAGAATGGTTTCTTCCATGCAGATCCTCATCCAGGAAATATCTTGATTTGTAAAGGTTCCGAGGCAAGTGAAAAGATACACATGTTCTCTTTTACATCTTTCTTACTGATTTCTAAACTTAAATTGGGTTATTCTGTTCCTGCCCTTTTTCCTGAATTTCTCTATAGAGGTTACATTAATGAGAAAAAAGAATCTCAAAGATTCATGTTAAACTAAACTGAAAAGCTTAACTTTGCCGAATCAGGTTGCCTTGCTAGACTACGGGCAAGTTAAGGATCTCCCAAATGCACTGAGGCTTGGTTATGCTAATCTTGTTCTTGCCATTGCGGATGGTGACCCTGCAAGAGCATCAGAGAGCTACAGGTAACAAAGTTTTCCGAAAGAGAGTATGTTAATGCATTTCTTGTAAATTAGCAAGTATTTCCCCAAGATGAGAAGAGATATCAAGGATTGGGGGTTATAAGCTAGGGAACCAACAGAGAAGAAATTGATACTTACAAAGAGAGATTAGAGAAGAACAAGGAAATGGAAATAGGAAGATTGCATGAAAAATACGTTCGATCTAAAGGACTATTTTCCTGCCTGGTTTTTGTTGATGCCCCATGATTTGCTAAGACTGAGATGTAATAATTTTGAGTTATCATATAGGGAGCTTGGCATAAAACGGTAGCAAAGTGTAAAAATGGGCAGGAGGAACTGTTTAAGTTGGCACAAACAATGTTCGACACAAAATTACCCCCCGGAGTGACGATGCTGCAACCTTTCTCTGAGGATTCTTCAATAAAGAAAATTAGTGTTGAGGTAGGTGCCGGGCACCCCTAAAGACTCATTTTACTTGCTTCTTTTGGAGTATTTCCGAGGACACTATCTGCGGTTATCGACTTTAATAACTTTTTTATGCATTGTGTCATTCTTCTTTCTTATTCTAATAATGTGTTCTAATGAATGAAACTGTTTTGGTACCCCCATGAAGAAGACACCTTCTATGTGCTTAACATAATGGAAATGGAAGACTTGGTAGCGTCTTTATGATGAGTAACAGATTGCATAAACGCATGACTTAAATTTAAGAATTTTGAGAAACGGGTTTTCTAGTGTTTGGTATGGAATTTGAAGAACAAGCATGTTCTTCGACTTGGTTTTAATGCTTTCAAATGACGTTGTTCGCATGGTCATTTCTAGCTAATTGTCGCTCGTATTTTATAATATGGCGAAACAGACAATAAACTTCATGCGAAATTTGAAGTTTTCACTACAATGTAGGCTTTTCCAGAGGAATTGTTTTCTATTTTGCGGACCGTACATCTACTGAGAGGACTTAGTGTTGGTATGGGAGTCAACTATTCGTGTGCAGAACAATGGAGACCCCTCGCTGAAGAAGCTTTATGTCAAGCTGGGAGGTTAAAAGGTGACCTTCCTATTTCATACACTGAACAACATTTCAGCCTCTCTCTCTCTCTCTCTCTCTCTCTCTCTCTCTCTCTCTCTCTCTATACTTACTGTGTTGATTTGCTTATATTTCAGTGCAGGATATGAAACCTAGAGTGCGTCGGCGTGGTTTAATAAGGCGACTATTTCAGAGCAATTGATTAACTTAAATGACAAATAGTAGTCCTGTAATTAGGAAAAATTTTGTTCATATGTTTATGTTAATCTTTTCCTAGTCATCTGATCATATGTAGAAGACAAGAGTTATTCAATTCATTAGTCGAATATGAATATATATATATATATATATATATATATTTTGGGTACTACAAAAAAAATGCTTTTGACTTATAATTGTTATCATTATTATTATTTTATTGAGATACTTTTTTTTTGGTTGAATATTTTATTGAGATACTTTAGCACTTTGACTTTATTACTTATGGCACAACCCATTTTACCCTCTTGGAAAACCAGAGAAAATCTGGTGGCATGCCACAAAACACTATGAACGGCATACCCACGTGGAAAACCGAAAGAGGAATAAATATTCAAGAATGGCACAAAAGACCTCACTTTCAAGTTGCACAAAATAAATAAGTTGCGCCATGAATTTAAAGATATAAAAGTTGTTGCATTTTAGTGAGAAACTCATGATCATACGACAACTTTTATATGTTTATAGATTCATGATCACAACTTATTTATGATTCATATTTTATGTCGTTAATTCGATTTCAAAACTATAGTGAGGTATTTTGTGGTATTCTATCAAATTTCTCTATTTCAAACCAAAAAATGGGAGATAAAAAGTAAATAACATTTTCATAGTAAAATAGAAAATTTTAAAAGTATTTATAACAAATAGCAGTAAATAGTGAATTTTTTTTTTTTCTTTTTTAAGTTTCGCAAAAATGCTACTTACTACAAAAAGCCTTGGGCCCAAAATGTAACAGCTAAAAAAGCCCAAAAGGCCCAAAACAGGCCCATAAATGTGAGGACAACATTCATGTTTGGCCCACCCAAAAAGAAGGAGTGGGAAGTGAAAAAGAATGTCGGGCACGGTTCCCGCTCTTATATTTGTGAATTCCGCGCCAATAAAGTGTCCTTTTCCTCCATTATTTTCTATTTTTCTCAGTCAGACCTTTTAGCTTTAGAGAGAGAAAGTAGAGATAGAGAGAGAGAGAGAGAGAGAGAGAGAGATGTTTGGGAAGATAAGAGCGTCGTCTTCTTCGTTGGAAAGCTTGGATAGGCCTCCTTCCAAGATTCTCAAGGATGATTCTCTCTCCATCTACGGTACTTCCTTTTTCTTTTCTACTTCCCTTGCAAGTTTCTCCATCTCCATTCTCATGTTTCTTTCGATCTTCACACGGATCTGATTATTCGTTTGTGAAAATTTGGTTTCAAAACGTAGTTTTTTCGATTTCTATGGCTCCTTTTCCGATTAGCGTTTTGGCTTTTGTGGACTTGGTTTATCTGCTTGTTTGATGAGAATATGAAGGAAAATATGATAATCAAAGTCCGATTTTAAAGATTTACGCTTTTTTTTTTTAATTTTTATTTTGGGTGTTCGAAGTTTGTTCTGTCTTTTGCTCGCCATGGAAAAAAACTCCTGAATTTGACTAAGCAGCAGCTTGTGCTGTTCTTCAAGGAAATTTCGAAATGACTCGTGAGGAATTTCGACGTTTGTTCTGTTTCTTGGAAAATAGTTACTCTTTTGCTAACAAAAAGTGAAATTATTATTATTATTATTATTTTAAATTGGGGAAAATTCATGAGATTTTGGAGATACATTACTGATGAAATGTATAGCTCTTAAAGATTCAAAACTAGAAATGGGTCACCTTTTATTTTCATATAAATGGATCGAAACGCTTAAAATATTTATTTTCTCAATTCAAGAACCTCGAAGTCGTGATCCTTATTCTTACTTTCCCTTTTATTTGGTGCAGAGGCCACACTAGTGAAGCTTAAACTAGGTTCTCGACGCGACTTAAGTCCACCCTCCGAGCAGATGGGGCACATAGACGCTGTTTCCGTTTCGAGCTCAGCCTCTATGGAGCCGATGAAGATAGATGAGAGCTCGTCTTCTGCCAATACTTCACAAGATTCTCCAAAGTTCACGAGCTCTCTCACCGAGGAGGTAATGTCAATCGATACAGATTGTTATTCACCCGTATCACATTTGTGTTCTAGAGAGACCCTTTTAGCAAGCAGCCCTAAGGAGCCAAACGAAAGGACCATTTCGGTTCTTTACCTTTTTTCTAAATTTAAAAATGCCCATCAAGCTGTTAGCCTAGCTTCCGAGGATTCAACGAGCACAATGGAGATTAGTTTTTCTGTTGGTATTTCTCCAAGTTTTAGCAGTTGTCAATCTCTTGATATCTCAGAGCAGCAATCGGAACAAGGGTCTGTCACTTCATTACCTGTACGTCATTCGTGAGCTCTAAATCGGGCTCATGGCCTTAAATCTTTAAACTCTTTGAATCGACGAATTTAGTACTTGTAATCATATTTAAATGAAACCCAAAAAAAAAAAAAGAAGAAAAAGGTGATCGATCATTTATGAGCCGCTTATACGTCAATGTATTTGTTATTTGGTACTCCAATTTTAGCTAAAGTTTGATCACTTATGTTCCATTCAGTGCGTGTGCACGCGTGCGTGTGCACGCGTGCGTGTGTGTGATCAGATTTTCCTCCTGTTGGGGGCGGGTATAAGATGAGCAATGAGCTAGTGATAAGAAAAAGTTTAAACTTGTTTTACAGATTGTAAGGCTGATATAGTAAATATCTGTCACACATGAAACCGAAACGTAACCAAGTAACAACCACTCTTATCTTCAGCCAATAGGGAAAAAAACGGGAAACTGAATTTTATCTTTTTCTGTTGCAAGAAGCAGGGCTAAAAGGATTAAAAAAAAAAGAGGACAAATTTAGTAAAAACGAGAAAGGTAGTTTTATCTTCATCAGTGTCTTACTTGCTCTGCCTAAAATCAGTTTCTCCCGTGTCTTTTCTGGTTCAGAAAATTGCTCCTCTTTGTTGTGTTCGCTACTATTTTATAACCATTTTCCACCAGACTCGGACTACTATAAAGAGGACACTAGGTATATTCACAACAGAACACCGAAAACACAAAAAAGAAGCCCGAATTATTGAAGAGGAAAAAAAAAAAGAAGAAGAAAAGAGTAAAGGAACATGGCTAAGCACTCTATCTCTAAGGCCATTTTCTTTGGCTTGAGCATCTTCTCCTTTTTGTGGACGTCTCAAGCTCGTAAGTTAGCGCCGGCTTTATACGTGTTTGGAGACTCTAATGTTGATCCGGGCAACAATAATCTTCTCGACACTCATGCTAAATCAAATTACGCACCGTATGGTGTAGATTTTCCTAATGGATTAATCACAGGCAGACCTACAAACGGTTACAACGTAGCCGATTTCTTTGGTAAGTTTGAAGATCATTCACGTGAATTTCCTCGTACCGAAATTTCAAAAAAAAAAAAGGTTGGCCGGGGGGGGGGGGGGGGGGGGGGGGGGGGGGGGTGTGGAGGGGACAATAGGTATATTTATTTATGTGAGAGACCCTATTACTAAGTTTTCGATGCGATAATTATAAAATGCAGCTACATTGCTCGGGTTAAACATCCCACCTGCAATTCAACTTGTTAATACAAGTGATTATCGCGCTATCCGCCACGGTATTAACTATGCATCCTCATCAGCTGGAATTCTTGCTGAAACCGCCACTAACATTTTTGTAAGAAACTTTATTATTGTTATTATTATTTTTCTGAATTTTCATAAAACTGTATTTTCCTTTTTCATATTATTGTTGTAGAAGTAGTTGTTTTGTTACTCCCATCACTACTTTTAGATTGTGCTAGCTGGTTATTTTTGTGAATGGATTTGCGTAAAAGGAACAAAAGGAAGTTACTAATTTGCTATTTTTAACTTGTTTGATATAAATATCATTTTGTAGCCAGGTATTCTGAGCTTGGAGAGCCAAGTTGATCTGTTTAAGAAAACTGTCGAAGAATATTTGCCGCCGCATGTTGAAAGCCAAGCCAGACTCTCAAAGCACTTGTCAAAATCCATTTTTCTCGTGGTCATGGGAACTAATGACTATGGCTTCACCTTTTTCAAAAAAATAAATAGTACCAACCCACTTCACTACACATACGCTGCTGAGTATCTTCTGGAGAAACTTGCAGATCGTTTAGAGGTACATAAATTCCCTAATCACGATTTAAAAAAATCGAAACAAATATTTTTAGAGAAACTAAAAACACAAGTAGAAATTTTCTCAGTGAGTGCACAGTATAAAATATATGTTTTAGTACATTGAAATTCTAAAATTTGAGTCCGGCGCGTGCCCTGCTCAAATGTTAAATAAAATGTGATCCAAAACTGTCACATAATAAATAAAAATGTTGCTTTAACATTTTTCAAAATTGAGACAAAGGAATGACATTGTAGTTATTTTATATATGATTTTTGCAGGATTTATACAACTTGGGTGCCAGAAAATTTGTGGTGTTTGAGATCGGAGCACTGGGCTGTAACCCGAGTTATGTGAACAAGATTAAACCAACAAATTCTAAATGCGTGGATTACGTAAATGAAATTATAATTTTGTACAACAAAAAGCTTCAGGTGAAGCTCAAACAACTCCAATGCAAACTTGCAGGCTCAACCTTTGTCGTCGCTAAGTACTTCAATTTCACTTTGAATTTGGTCCAAAATCCAGAAATCTTTGGTGAGTCAACTTTCTTCCCCCATGTATCTATTTTTGTTCCTATAAAATTGATAAACGGAATAACTGACAGTCGAACGTCCAATAAATTAAAATGATACAGAGAAGATTTTCATGACATCCAACTTTCTTCTTTTTTCACAGATAATATTGTGTAGTGAACTAGGTGCAGAGTGGGGTTATTAGTAGGTGTCATCCTATTCAGGACGTGTAGAAACATACAGATAAATATATTATCCTATTATGTATAACTAGTACATTGATCAATAAAATTTTGCTGTGAAATTTTGCAGGGATAGAAGATGCAGTTAACCCGTGTTGTGTAACATCGCCGTTCGGACCATGTGATGAAAACAAACCGCCTTGCAAAGACCGGGATTCCCATGTCTTCTTTGATGCATTTCACCTTACTCAAGCCTCGTACAAGCTTATGGCAAAAAATTGCTTCACTGGCTCAGCCTCCTGTCTGCCGATGAATGTCAACCAATTAGCTATGCTGTGATATATTTATGAAAAGCTGTTTTTCTGTAGTTTTTTTTCCCTAATTAATTCCCTTTGCATTGTGATTTGATATCTTTTATTTCTTCTTTTAAGTAATTTGTAACAAAAGTTTCAGTTCTTGTGATGGATTCTCTCGTGTACTAGTATGATCTCTTGGAAAAGTGATTCTACTGGTTTTGAGATAAGTTATCTTGGGCGTGTTATCTCTGGAGTATTAATTCAAAAATTTTGTTTTCAAATTGGTATTGTCATAAAAATCCACTATGATTTGAACTCTGTATAAAACTTATGATGAAATTACCATGAGGTTATACTTGCAACCACACGTAAAGTTATGTTTCTAAACGACCATGTCTAATTCTTAGACGTACCTCCCATGGCCTCCATTTGTGGAACAACATAAATGGCAAATGCCGTTTCTTTTAAAGATACAAGCTTAAGTACTTTCGCTCACTTTTCTTGATTGTCGTTTTCAGATGATTCTCTCTCTCTCTCTATATATATATATGTGTGTGTGTGACTTTTAACCTTCCTTTGAGCTCCCAATTGCTATCCTTTTTGACAAAACAACTTTTTCCTAGCAGTTTTCTTGGGAAAATTTGGACCCTAATACCTATCATAAAGGGGAAGCTTTTGAGACACGTGCATTTCTACTTAGAAGTGTTTTCCGTTGAGAAATCGATATTACTTGTATAGAATCTGAACCATAAAATCAAGGAGTGCATTTCATAATTTGAGAGAATACTTTGACGTTATTGGCAAAAAACTTTCTCCATGGATTTGTTTTCTTTCTTTCATATAACGGCACCGATTAGAAATCCGACAACTAAAGTAACGATATTAATTATGTGTCTTTAAAATTAGAGAGGATAGATTTTAATCTTTGTAACTGATGTGATTTTTTACTAGTATTTTCTCTGACTAAAAATTTTGAATTTGAGCCAAGATTTTATATTACGTCACAAACAAAATTCACGACTCTGCTTCAGACATCTCATAATTCTAACAAAACATACACCTCGTTCTCCTCACGTTCTTGAATGGCACAACCGTGCCAGGCTGTGCAGCAGGTGAGCCATGTTGCAACAAAACAAATTTTAAAGGAATTATTCATCGCCAAAAAAATAAAAAAGAAAAAAAATAAAGGAAGCTGCTAAGAGAACTTTATTTTTCATCATATTCTGTTAAAAAAAAAAAATCGTACCTAGTGAACCAAAATTAGAGTACTAAAAAAGTACATTTCAAGTTT
Source organism: Ficus erecta (assembly GCA_008635985.1). NCBI lineage: Eukaryota > Viridiplantae > Streptophyta > Magnoliopsida > Rosales > Moraceae > Ficus > Ficus erecta. The sequence goes on from BKCH01000019.1 coordinate 854,520, forward strand.
TGATGATTACCGATTGCACGACGTAGGGCAAATCTAGAAGTGCCATTCAAGTGCTCACACAATTTTCAGCGTAATCTTCTCCCTCCTCCCTTGTTTTCCCATAAAACCCATTTCTACTTATAGCCTTTCAATGGATTTGGTCTCTAGATGTAATTTTAACCTTCCCTCATGTTCAAAAATACCATCCTTCGTAACTGGTCAAAACATTTTGAAAGCAAGATAAGTTTTTTTTTTTTTTTTGGGACAATATTGAAACCTAACTTGATCTTATCAAAAAACGAAGAAAACATGAAACAAACTTCTCTTGCGATGCATTTTCCTAGAAAACTCATGGTCGTATTTATTGAGAACTTGACCAACAAAAGCGAGCATTTTTAAGAGAATGTTTTGAAATGTTCCACGGCGATTGGCATAAAAATTACACTATGTGTAACATATGAAAAATTAGCTGTATTTTAAATTTTATAGCAATTTTCAAGGGATTTGTTACCATTTATAGTACGATACACTAATTAAAATATACATTAAAATGACGTTATGCTCCTCTTTGAAATTGCAGAGAATCCTTTATTAACGAAAGACAATAAACAATTTTAAAATTAAAGATCAGAATACATATTAGATGAAGCTCCCTTTTAGGAAGTGTTTACGATACATAGGACCTTTTATTGCGCACAAATATGTCAGAATTGCTATTTAGTTATTGGATTAAATTTTCAGCGATATGATATACGAGTATTTGGAGCTATTTTGTGCCGCATGCTCTAAATTTTAACACGTACACTTATAGATCATACCGCTAAAAGATTAATCTGGTTGGAAAGTATAATTCCTTTTGTAGAAATTAAAAGGTCCTAGCATAGATTAATTAGTAAGAGAGTACAAGTAGCATTAGGATTTGATAGAACATCCTAACAAGCTTAGCCCACTCCAAGAACGTTCAACACCAAGGGCCCTGAGAGTATTTTGGCAATTATTATTATTTTTCACTATGAAAATATAGACGAAAATATTTAGGTAATGGTATTGAGATATTCTTTAAATTGTACTTGATTGTGTTTTAAATTTGTTTGAGTATTAAAAAAAAAAGGTAGAATAGTGTTTGAATACGTTTCTAGAAATGTTTATTGTGGGTTTAAGCTTTAGTATAACTTGTACGTTTATAACATGCATGTTTACAATTCATCTTGAAAATAAGTACCGGATTCTTTTCTTTGCATGTGCCTTTGTTTATTGCAAAATTGTACATTTGGATAAAGAAACTACAAAATTCTTGACTATGCATCTTCTACAAAATTTCAAACTGTAATATTCTCGTAGAAACTCTCATCCATGAATTCATCCTATCGAAAACCAGACACCGTAAACTTCTAACAAAACATTTATGAACAATAAATTGTGTATTGCATTCCAACCCATCAATGGTTAGGTATTTTTTCCAATGATGGGGTGGTGACGAGATGAGCGGTTGCGGCAAGACTAACGGTTTTTGTGAAGATTTAAAAACGTCGTAAATTAACCCAACCGATGAAACTCCGATCGCAAAAGTTGTCTACTTCAACTCCCCGGTCTCAACAACACAGGCAACGGAGATGATGAGCCAAGGAAAGTCATTGCAAATGTTGACATTTTGCCCTCTTTGCTTTGACTTAATTTTTTGCCATTTATTCTGACCAGTTCCTCATCAGACTGCATTGCTGAATGATTCAAATTCAGACCAATTAAATAAAGAGAAAAAAAAAGTTTAAAGGAAAATTCACGTAATTTTAATTTGTCATTATCTCTTAAAATTAGGATTAGGAAGAATTAAAATATAATCGTTAAAGTTTTCAAAATATGTATATTTGTATATAATCGTTAAGGGCAAGATGTGAACATTTTATCTTGCAAATAAATGACATATTTCTGAACCCAAAAGATTTTTGGACAAAAGAAAATATTCCTCTAGTAGTTTTTTTTTTAAATAAAAAAATCGTGACAAAAGAAATATCTATAAGTTTTCTAGATAATATTTTCTCAAAATAAAATTAATAGAGCAATAAGGGGGGAAAAAAGATTTAGCAACTAGAAAAGATAATACGCAAAAAAAAAAAAAAAAAAAAAAAAAAAAAAAAAAAACAGGTTTAGAAAAGTACTAGTCTTCAGAGGGGCCTCCCTTGTGATGTGCTCACATAATTGGGAGCATCTTGGATCCCTATATTTCCCATACCACCCATTTTTAAGTAGCGTATAAATATATGATTCTCTCTCTATATATATATATATAACTTTTAACCTTCCTTTGAGCTCCCAAACGCTATCCTTTTTTATTGGTGGAAACATTATGAAACCAAATTAAAAAACCTTTTTCCTAGCATTTTTCTTTGAAAAATTTGGACACTAATAATTCCTGTCATGATCAGAGAAAAGTTTTGAGACAAGTTTCTACTAGATGTGTTTGCCTTGACTATTAGAAATTAAAATATTACTTATATAGAGTCTGAGCGACAAATCGAGGAGTTGTTAACAATTTTTCAAAATATATTATTCTTTGTATATAGACAAATGTTTATATATATATACATAAATGTGTGTGTGTGTGTGTGTGTTATGTTTTCTAAATTTGTGAGCATATTTTGACGTTATTGGCATAAAACTTTCTTTACGGATTTGTTTTCTTCTATTGTTATTCAAATCCGGCAATTATAGTAAAGATAGATTGATAATATTTAATTAAGGGAATCGCCGACAATTAAAGAAATGACATCACTCGTTTTTAAAATTAGAGAGAATTCATTGACATATCAATAAGAGAATCGTAACAGATTTCATTTACTATGCATAACACAAAAGTTATTTATCCATCAGATATGGAAAAATATATATTACACATATTTAAAATTAAAGATAATACATTGACAAATTGATTAGAGAATCTTAATTGATTTTATATACTATATATAACACAGAAATTACTTATCCAACGAATACAGTATAAAATATTACTCATTTTTAAAATTAGAGAGAATACACTGACAATTTAATAAGGAAATCTTAATGGATTTTGTATACTATATATAACACAGAAATTAATTATCCGATGAATATCCTAAAAATTTTAGGAGTCTTTGAAACAGTTTTTTTTTTTTTTTTTTCTTTCTTTCTTTTTTTTAATAAATAAAATAAGAAATAAGAAATGATGTATCTGCTTCATGCTTTCTAAACCAGCGACACAATGTGAATCTACTAGTATCATAAAGGTTTTTTTTTTTTTTTTTTTTTTTTAATTCATCACAAGTCTCCATCCTCCTTTGTTATTAATCCTTCGTTTGCTGATTCTTACATCTCTGCATGGAGGTTGGGAAAATCTCAAACCCATGAACTGCTAATAAACGGACTAAAAATAAAAATAAAGACTGTATTATACTAAATTTGAAAGAAAAAAAATTCTAGAGCGCCATACAAGAATATTTGTCTCAATTACTTGTAAGTTTAACCATTTATGAAATCTATTCTGCAAATTTTTGTGTTTAGATCTATAGCATAGTTACTAACGAAAGTACATTTGGATAAAGAAACTACGGGCTTTTCTGAGAAATGAGTTTAAATAACATTTCAAACTTTTTTTTTAACAGCATTTTTCTCATTAAAAAATTTGAATTTCAACCAAAACTTTATATTCAAATCTATGAACCAAACGTCATCGCAGACGAAATTCATGACTCTGCTTCTTATACCAAGTTTGTCTAATATCTTCAAGGCCTGCTTGGGGAAGCTCTCATCCATAAACTCGTCCCAAGCACCAGACACTCCATGCTTCTAACAAAACATACACCTCTTTCTCATCCTCTCCAGCAGTGCAGCCGCGTCGGGCACATACACTTTTTTACAGTTAAATTTACTGCTTTTCCGGTGATGATATGAGGCAGCTGCAACATAATAAATTTAAAAAAAAAAAACATACATACATATATATATATATATATTCATCAGTAAAAAAGAAAAAAAAATTAGGAGCAAACTTTACTTGTCATATTTTGTAAACAATAATTTAAAAAAAAAAAAAAAAACCCCATACTAATGAACCAAAATTTGAGTAGTAGAAAACATATCAAGTTTAAATAATTACCGATTAGTTGGTGAAGGGCATCTAGAGAAGTACAATTCATTTGCTGTTGAGACCACGATAATGTGGGCACAATTAATTTTAAAATGTATGTTGTAATGACATTACACTTCTTTGATATCATATAGAATCAAATGCTAACGAAAGATATATAAACCATTTTAAAATTAGAGATTCGGATGCATATTGATGAAACTTCCTTTTTAGGAAGTTTCTACAATAGGATCTTATTTTGTATTATCGGTTGATAACTATTGTTTTGTGCTATAAATCATTAATTTTTAATGTGACAATCCATAGATTAGACCATTAAAAAATTTATCTAATGATTAAAAAAGCAATTCCTACCATGACAGTGAAAAACGAAGGTCATGTTTTAGAGTAAATAGTAAGAGAGAACAATTAGCATTATGATTTGCTAGAACATCCTTACAAGTTTGGCACACTCTAGAAAGCTATTAAGAAACCAAGTTTCTTGTTCCATTTTAATTGAAGGAAATACAACTCAACGAGCTATAAAAATACGCCCTTGACATGCCAAAAAAAAAAAAAAAGGTGACAAAAGGAGAAGTAAATACAAACTTTAACCACTGTTATAGAAAGTGCATCTGTCCATGACAACTAGAAAAAGCTCTAAGCATAAGTGTTTTGAGAATTTACATTTTCAAAATTGAAGTCCAAATTTGAAAAGGTTCTAAGATGTGAAAATGCTAAAACTTAACTCTGATAAAAAACACAATTGATCTTTCAACGAACTTGGTCTCTAGTAATTTTAACCTTCTTCTGAGTTCCAAAACACTATCATTTGTAGTAGTCGAAACATTTTGAAAGCAAGACGAGTTTTTTGTATTATTTTTATTTGACAATATTGGAACCTAACTCGATCTTATCAAAAACAAAGCAAACATGAAATAAATTATTCTCCAACGATTCGTTTGTGTAAAAAAATTGGGGTCGTATTTATAGAGGAATTGGCTGATAAAACCGTGCATTTTTTTAGAGAATGTTTTGACGTGGCTTATGGTGATTGGCATAAAAATTACACAATGTAATGTACGAAAAATTGGCAATATTTTAATTTTGGAGGAATTTTGATGTGATTTGATACTATTTATAACACATCAGTTACGAAAATTAAGGGCCTGTTTGGTGGAGTAGTTTGAGTTGGGATTTTTAAGTTTCAATAGTAAATTTTTTTGAATTTTCAGAAAAGACAAAAAATTTTTGGGAAAAAGACAAAAACTTTTTGGGAAAAAGACAAAAAAAAGTTTGAATTGAATGGTTTGAGTGGTTGAGCCATCCACCCCCTAAAATGTACATTATGATGACGTTACACTTTTCTGAAATCACAGAGAATCCAATACTAACAAAAGAGAATAAATCATTTAAAATTAGAGATTAAGATACATTATGATGAAGCTCCCTTATTTTAAGAAGTTTTTTCAATATGATCTTAATTTGGATTATCATCGAAATTGCTGTTTTATGTTGTGCACGTTGCTAATTTTTAATTTGGAAACTCATAGATTAGACTATTAAAAATTTATCCAACAATTAAAAAGTAGCTCTAACTGCTATAGTGAGAATATTTTGAAAATAGTGATGAGGTATTAATCTAGATTGTGCTTGAGTGTGTTTTTAGAGAGATCAGTTTGAGTATTAGAAAAAAGTAATACAATATTCGAAAAAAAATATATTTATTGAGAGTAAAGCTTTAAAAAATTAAAACAGTAAGGGGAAAAAAACTTTTATAACATGTATATTTGTAATTTATCTTAAAAATAAAGTACAAGATATTCTTTTCCTTTTGCACCTCTTGTTCCTTTTCTTTTCTTTGTCTGCGCCTTTGTTAACTAAAAATTAACTACATTTCGATAAAGAAATCTTGACTATGCATCTTCTACAAAATTTCATAGGAACTCTCATCCATGAATTCATCCCGATCGAAAACCAGACACCCTAAACTTCTAACAAAACATTTACAAACCCTAAATTGTGTATCGCATTCCTACACATCAAGAGTTAGGTACGCCTTCCAATGCTAGGCTGGTGACAAGACGAAGGGTTGCCGAAAGATAATCGGGTTTTGTGAGGATTTAAAAACGTCGTAAATTAACCCAACCGATGGAACTCCGACCGCAAAACTTGCCTAGTACTTCAGCTCCCCGGACGACAAGAACAATGGGAATGGAGCTCATGATGAGCCAAGGAAAGCCATTTCAAATGAACATTTTGCCCCTTTGCTTTGACTTAGCTTTGGAGGACGTTGCTCGTAGCTTGGCATCTCGATCAGACTGTCATTCAAATTCGGATCAGTTAAAAATAAAGAGAAAAAAGAAGTTTAAAGGACAATTCACATAATTCTAATTTCTCATTAAAATTAGGAAGAACTAAAATACAATCATTCAAGTCTTTCAAATATATATATATATATATATCGTTATGGGCAAGGTAAACATTTAATTTTGAACATAAATGACAAATTTCCGAACCCAAAAGATATTTCGACAAAAAAAAAAATTGAAAAAAAAAAATCATGACCAAGAAAATATCTGGAAGTTTACTAGATAATATTTTCTCTAAATTAAATTGATCGAGCAATAAAAAAATAGTAAGATTTAGTAACTAGAAAAGATAACACGCATTAAAAAAGAAAAAAGAAGAAAAGATAACAAGTTTAGAAAAGTACTAGTCTTTCGGCCTCCCTTTGTGATGTGCTCACATAACTGGGAGCATCTTCCATCCCTATATTTCCCATACCACCCATTTTCAACTAGTATATGTATAGATAATTCTCTCTCTCTCTCTCTCTCTATATATATATATATATATATATATATAGCTTTTAACTTTCCTTTGAGCTCCCAAATACTATCCTTTTTGATTGGTGGAAACATTTTTAAACGAAAAAACCTTTTTCATAATATTTATTCTCTGGAAAATTAATTGGACTAATTCCTGTCATGAAGAGAAAAATTTTGTGACAAATTATTTTTACTTAGATGTGTTTGCCTTGAGAAATTAGGATATTACTTATATAGAGTCCGGGTGACAAAATCGAGGAGTGCATTCAAAATTGTTCAAAATGTATTGTTCTTCGTATATAGACAAATATATGTGTGTGTATTAACGAGCCTAGGGGTTATGTTTTTCTTACCTTGTGAGAACATTTTGACGTTATTGGCATAAAATTTTCTCCACGGATTTGTTTTCTTTTATTTTTATACAAATCCGACAATATATAGTAAAGATACAAGGACAGGTTGATATTAAATTAACAGAATCTTAATGGATTTTATATTTTTATAACTCATAAAGAACTTATCCAACAATTATAGAAATAGCATTACTCGTCTTTACTAAATAGAGAGAATTCATTGACAAATTGATAAGAGAATCTTAATGGATTTTATTTATCCGAATAAAGATATTACTCATTTTAAAATTAGAGAGAATAGGTTGACAAATTGATAAGATAAACCTTAATGAAATTTACTATTTATAACATGAATTTCTATCCGGCAAATGTAGTAAAAATATCCGGCACAACGTGAATCTACTGGTATTATGAGTATTTCTTTTTTCCGGCATGTGACTTTGTTTTAAGGAATCACAAATCTTCATCCTTTGTTAAATTTTCTGATTCTTATATCTCTGCATTGGGAAAATCTCAAACCCATGAACTGTTAATAAACGGACTAAAAATACAAATTATAAAGACTGTATATTATACTAAATTATTTGAAAGAAAGAAAAAATTCTACTAGCACCTTACAGGAAAATTTGTCTCAATTATTTTCCATTTCTAAAAAATTTTATGTTCATATCGAGAGTATAAGAAACGAACCGACATTTAGATTGTCTGAGTAACGGGTTTGAACCACAATTCAAACTTTGTCTCTCTCTCTCTCTCCCTCTCTCTTTTTTTACAGTATTTTCTTCTAATTAAAAAATTTGAATTTCAACCAAACTTTATATTCAAATCTATATGAACCAAAAGTTGCAGACAAAATTCGTGGCTCTGCTTCTTTTACCAAGTTTGTACTCTTGCTTGGGGAAGCTTTCATCCATAAATTCGTCCCAAGCACCAGACATCCCATGCTTCTAACAAAACTTTTCAACCTCAACAATTAATGCCGGAAATTGCTGAATTTGAATACACCCATATCAAACATAACACATATATCTCAATAATTCAACATGACCTGTCTCTGATACCATTTGTTGGGGAAAACTTTAATTGATGAAAACCATCACCAAATCCAAGATCTCATGTTAATCATTAAGAAAAATTAATCGGAAGCGTACATGAATCCATGAAGACAAATTAAAAAAGGATAGAGTCTTCCACAATCAAATCTCTTTAGTTTTCTTAGGTGCTCTATGGATTCTCTCTCTTAATGGGAAGGAGGAGGAGAGCAAATATTACGTATTATGATTTAACTTGGGGATCACAACCCTTATAATGGTCTTTATATACTAACTCAAATTAGGTTCTCATCAACTCTAATTTAATTAGTATTGGATTTCTATACATTAAAGCACATACTCAATAGATATCTCTAGAGCCCAATTAATAGATCACTTATTTGATCTTATTAAATTAGATAACATATAATATAATTGTTATTTAATATGTAAGCCCATAAAAGGAATTAATAAAATCCCAACACCTCCTTCTCATCGTCTCCCGCGGTACAGCCGCACGTTGGGTACACGTACACCTATTTGCCGTTAATTTCATCTCTTTCCCGGCAATGATATGAGGCTGCAAACATAACACAAGAAATTATTCATCAGTTAAAAAATAATAATAATAATGAGCAACTTCATTTGTCTTATTTTGTAAACAATAATTTTATTTTAAAAATCCGTACTAATGAACCAAAATTAATTTGAGTACTAGAAAACACATCAAGTTTAAATAATTATTCCCGATTGCAGGGCGAAGAGCAAATTGAGAAGTACCATCCAGGTGATGAATAGCCCACATGATTGTGGGCATATTCTCCTCCCTCCTCCCTTGTTTTCCCATGCAACCCATTTCTAACTAGCCTTTCAATGGATTTGGTCTCAAGCAATTTTAACCTTCCCTTGAGTTCCAAAATATTATCCTTCGTATTTGGTCGAAACATTTTGAAAGCAAGATGAGTTTTTGTAATTTTTTTTTTCTTAGACAAGGTTGAAGCCTAACTCTATCTGATCAAAAACAAAGGAAACATGAAATAAACTTCTCCCGCGATGCGTTTGTCTATAAAAATTGGGGTCGTATTTATAGAGGAAACGGCTGATAAAACCGAGCACTGTTTAGACGATATTTTTGCGTGGCTCATGCAGATTGGCATAAAAATTACACAGTGTAACATATGAAAAAATTGGCAATTTTTTAAATTTTGGAGAAATTTTTCATGTGGTACGATACCATTTATAACACACTAGTTACGGAAATTAAATTGTATGTTGAATGGCGTTACACTTTTTTGTGATAACAGAAAATCCTATACTAAGGATGGATAATAAACCATTTTAAAATTAGAGATTAGGATGCATATTAATGAAACTCCCTTTTAGGAAGTTTCTACAATAGGATCTTATTTTACATTATCAGTTGAAACTGTTGTTTTGTGCTATACGTTACAAATTTTTAATGTGAATATTCATAAATTAGACCATAAAAAATTTATCCAATTAAAAAAGCATTTCCTACTACGACAGTGAAAAATGAAGGTCATGTTTTATTAAATAGTTAAAGAGAACAATTAGCATTATGATTCGCTATAACATCCTTACAAGTTTGGCACCAAGTTTCTTGTTCTATTTTATTAAAAAAGAAAAAGAAAAGTTAATTGAAGGAAATACAACTCAACGAGCTATAATAAAGCATCCTTGAAATGCCAAAAAAAAAAAAAAAAATGTTGACAAAAAAGAGAAGTAAATACAAATTTTAACTACTAAAACCTGTGGTATAGAAAGTGCAACTGTCCATGACAACTAGAAAAAGCTCTATTTGTGAAGTGTATAGCATGTAAAGAAAATTGTTAAAACAGGAGAGGAAATCAATCGTCTCTATAAAATTTTTTTTTTCCTCCGAAAGGAAGTGAATACAAATTTTAACCTTTCCTTTGAGCTCCAAAGTAAAATAATTTTGTCCTTCTAGAGTAGTGGAGACATTTTCAAACCCAAGAAAACTTTGTCCAACCATTTTGCTTTGAAAAATTTGTCCAACCCATCATGAGGGGAAAATTTTCAGACGATTTCTACTTGCACGTGTTTTCCTTGGCTTTTTTATAAAACATAATAGGGCATCGTAAGTGTTCAAATCTGATAGATTGTTTCACGTGATTTTGCACATTTCAGAACGAATTCTTTTCTCGTTGATATAGCTTTTAGAAAAAATTAATTTTATTTTAGGTCCTTGAGCTATAGGTCCAATCCCAGTTTTTGTTTATAAATTTTACCTTCTTAAAATAATCATCGAACTAACAATTTATCTCACAAGATTAGTACTTCTATTCAAAATGTTGTTAAAAAAAATAGATGGAAGTAATCGTATAAAGATCACGTGCATTTTTGTTAGAAATAATCTTTGTCAATTTGACGTTAGGCCGGCAAAAGTGTTTTATATTGAAGGTCAGTCCAGAGAGAGAGAGAGAGAGAGAGAGAGAGAGAAATAACTGTATATATTGCTAATAATAGTAATAATAAAAAACAAAAAGTGAAGCACTTTATGAACTTCTCATTGCGAAAGCATAAACAACTAGATAGCCCAACATTCTAGAAAAAACAGGGAACTGATAAGTTAGGAGAGCATGTATCCAAAGCATGTTTCTAGTAATTGGTGAACAAATTAATTTGGTTACTTTTGACAAGAGTTCAAACTTTATGCTCTTGCCCCTCTTACTAATCTAATATATTTAGTCAACTTTGGTTCCATTTTTCAGCTGCATTCGGTTTTTGAAACTAGACACCACAAAACTACCTACACACGCACGCACACACACACACACACACACACACACACACACAGAGATATATATATATATATATATATCTGAAGCCACAGATTCATTCACAAATCTCAACATATATATAGGGGGGAAAAAAACCCCAAAAAAAAAAATTACTTGAAAAAAAAGAAAGAAAATGGCTAAGCCCTCTATTTCTCTTCTCCTTGTTTGGAGTTTCCTCTGGTTCTTGAGGGTGTCTAAAGCTCATGAACTAGCACCAGCTTTGTATGTATTTGGGGACTCTAATATTGATGCTGGCAATAATAATCCCTTCAACACTTACGCTAAAGCAAATTATCCACCTTATGGTGTAGATTTTCCTGGTGGAATCTCAGGCAGGCCCACCAATGGTTACAACATAGCTGATTTCTTTGGTAAGTAGTTCTGTGTGTGTGTGTGTGTGTGTAATATATTAAATACAACAGCATTTATTTTCTGAAGAAAATGTAGAAAGGAATGTCGAAATACTTCGTTGGAGGTATTTTATGATCTCCTTGATGGTAAATATGAATACCCTTTTCGCTGGAAAAAAAAAGGTGGTTTTTTTTTTTTTTTTTGAACTTATTTTCTTCCTTTTATTTATATTTATAAAAATATATATATATATATAAAAATATATATATATATATATATATATATTTTTGGTTTCTTCTACTTGGCAAACTACCCTTTGAAAGATTAGTGGTTGTTGCTTCACTTCTTTGTAGTTGCTTCTTGAGTTATTGGTGCTCTTCCAGCTCTGCGTTTTGATGATGGAAATATTGTCTTTACAGCTTGTGGTATGTCAATGGCCTCTTTTAGGCTGGTCTTGTATTGTTTGACCCAGAAAAACCGCCCACCATGCATCCCTAGGAATAAATCATGAGTTTCTTTTGCTTTTTGTTTATCACAGTGGTTCAAACCTATTTAATTTATTTCAAATTAGAGTTTTCCCTCATCATAATTATTTCTGAACACCAATCTTGTTCAAATTCCCAATTCATATGAATTTTTTTTTTTTTAATTTAAACCCATGTACCAAACAGTCACTAAGCTCTTTGGAGTAAACATATTATAATTATTTCTTTTTGTATTTTTAAAACATTAAAGAGATAACTTTTATAGGATAGGTTTTGGATGTTCTAGAATTTCTTGGTTTGAATTTTCTTCCCTCAGTTTAATATTATTATTATTATTATTATTATTATATATATATATATATATTTACAAATATTAAGTTTGTGATCTAATTATTTGCAGCTGAATGGCTTGGATTGAATGTCCCACCTGCATTTAGGCTTGTTAATAGTAGTGCAACAAAAAGCCTCCAACAAGGTTTTAACTACGGATCTTCCTCAGCTGGAATTCTTCCTGATACGGCTACTAAGATCTTTGTAAGATACTATTCAATTTTAGTACTAAAGATTTTGGTGTTTCAAATTGTTGCACAAAAGAAAAATAAAAATAATAACTAGGAAAATTTACAAAATTATGCAGTTTTTAAACACTTTTTAAATAAATGACCGGTGTTTTTTAGATAAGAAAATGATTGTAATTAATTATGTGGTCAATCAATTGTTGACCACACTCAGCGAGCAAGAGATATATATTAAGGAAAATTAGATTGGGTAATCATTTTTAGTTACCTAATCTAATAGATTATCAAACTTTTATTTTAATTTAGAAAAATGACCGTTTTTTTATTTTTTAAATTTGATCAATCAGTTATTGACTATGAAATTTGATATTTGACTTATGAAATTTGATGATTGACTAATGATCAATGAAATTTGATGATTGACTAATGGTCAATCAGTAATTGATTATGAAATTTAGTGATTTACATTATGGTTAATCAGTGACAATTATATGATGAATCCCTTATTGACTGTTTAAGAAAATTGATTAAACATTTTTAAAAAAATGATATTTCAACTAATTTTTAAAAACTTCAGCCATTTATTAAAAAACTTCTTAAAAAAAGGATATTTAACAATAATTCCCATATATTAACATTAGTCAATTATTAATTAACCATGATCAATTACTGGTTTACCTTTAAAAAAAACATCATTTTTTTTTAATTTTAGAAAATTTCGTTCATTTGTTATAAAAACTTTTTTTTAAAGAGTCATTTATCCATAAATCCATGATGGCTATTATGTTTTGATTTTTTTTTTCTTTTGTTAACTATCATATTTATATCATGCAGAAGTGTGTTATGAGCTTGGGTGAACAAGTTGCTATGTTTCAGAAAACTATTGAAGAATATTTGCCATCACAGTTTCAAAGCCATGACAGGCTCTCAGAGCACGTGTCGAAATCCATTTATCTTGTCGTTATGGGGGGTAAACGACATTAGCCTCAATTTTCTAAGAAAAGAAAATAGCAGTAACCCCCTAGATTACTTGCGTTATTTTGATCTCCTTGTAGAGAAACTTGAAAATCGCTTAAAGGTAAATAAGTTTTCTTTTCTAGAATTACAAAGCAAAAGATGAAACAAAGCAAGGAATAACATATATACATATATTTTGCAGGATTTGTACAAATTGGGAGCCAGAAAATTTGTGGTGTTTGAAATTGAAGCATTTGGTTGTCTGCCATTTTATGTGAACAAGTTCAAACCAGCAAATTCAAAATGTGTAGATCACTTGAATGCTATGGTACTTATGTACAATGCAAAGCTCACATTGAAGCTTCAAGAATTGCAGTTTAAACTAGAAGGATCAAATTTCGTCCTCGGAAAATATTATGACTATACCTTAAGTTTGGTGGAAAACCCGAGCCTCGCAGGTGAGTCATTTAAAATTTAGGTTAGGGATCTCAAACATTTATTTCAATATTTTAATACTAACGGACATGGCTGCATCTGCTAACGAAAAGATGACAACTCACCGCTACCGTCTTACTGACTCTGTCACCTAACTCGGTATGCATGTTTGCAGGTCTAAAAGATGCATCAAATCCATGTTGTGCAGTGTTGCCGTTTGGAGTATGTGATCACAAGAAAGCCCCGTGCAGAGACCGGAATTCACATGCTTTCTTTGATGCACATCACCCAACTGAAGCAGCTTACAAGGTTTTTGCAGAGAGATGCTTCAATGGTTTAGGCTCATGCATTCCCATTAATGTTAAGCAACTAGCACTGTTGTAGGACTAGTACAAAAATCCAATTTTTCTTTTGATAGAAAACAAATAACTTTTCTATATTGCTGAAAAATCTCCGTCTGTAAATATTAATCTCTGCATGGATGTTGTGCAAGCTCACCCCTTGAGGTGGTGTTGACAATAGCAGAAATTTGGATTACTCTCATCTATGCCCTTCGAAATGAAGGTTATAACCACTTTGCCCCCCTGAATTTTTAACGGAAATTCTAACAAAGGAGGTCAAGTGGGACTAATTCAAAGTTCAGAAGACAAGGTTGGAGCTTTTAAAGTTTAGTGGGCAAAGTGGGAACAACATTGAAGATATTTTTGGCAAGCACTAAACATTGTGTCTCATCTCAATTAATTTAATGTTAGTCATAAACCTGAATATACGTGGAGTATCGAACTTTGTTTAAATCTGCCACTTCTATTAGTTGCTGAAATCTGGTCGACAAAAACATGAGATGATCATTTATTATTCATCGAATAGAAAAGTACAATGTGTGTGAAAAAACAAAAAAAATAAATAATCCGTCATCAACTGTTCCGACAAGCAGATAAACAGACATGTAAGATGTTGAACTGCCTACGATCATTCAAGTACAACAAAAATGGAGAAACGGGTACTCATAGTAACTCTTCCAAAATTACATGCCTCTGTGGTGGTGAGCTTGGTTGAAAGATCACTCCCTCAGCCATTGTGCCACAGCGGGTGTCCACTCGCAGATTTCACCTTCTTTGAACCAGAGAGCTGCAGAGTGCAAACAATGGATGAGACGACAAACTTGAAGAAGGAAGAGAAAGCCAAAAGAAATGCGAGTCAAAAAGGCATATTATAGCACTGTTTGTGTCCATTTTAAATGTTGTTGCAAATGTAGAAGAAGCAGTGGTACTACTGAATATTCATGTCTTAAAGCCAGGACTAGGAAGCCAACTCTTACAGAGAAAAACCTAGATTCGTAATCATATCGCTTAGATTCAGTAAGTGATAGTAACGCAGTAAGGCATCGAAGGCCTTACCGATTTCACGCTTGCCATTCTCAGGGCTGTCACTCCCATGAACCACATTCCTGCAAAACAGTTCGTATTTAGACCTTTTTTCTCCATGATTTATTGCTCAATCAGTAAAGGCGATTCTCTGTAACCAACGACAATGCAGTGTATATGACATTGATCATATACCAAAGCGTAAACTGCCCCACCTTCCTGTTTGAACAGCAAGATCCCCTCTTATAGTTCCGGGTTCAGCTTGAAGAGGATCTGTAGCCCCTATCAACTTGCGTGCAGACGCCACAACGCCAACACCCTCCCACGCCTTATCATCATGGTAACGTGATCAGAGTTCTTGAAAAGATCTAAGCAAAAAGAGTACCTCAAATTCAGTGGTCCAAAGGAAAAAAGATCTCACCATACACACGACGGGACCAGATGTAATATACTTGATCAGCTTAGGGAAGAAAGGCTTAGCCTTGAGATCCTTATAATGCTCCTATACAAATAGAAGAAGTCAAATGAGCATCAAACCAAGTCAATAACATCATTGAACCACATACTTTCCAGACTGGGTATCAGAAATATATATAGATTGAAAACAACGGTTTTGTACTGTTTTATACCCTGTATTTTTTAATATACGCCATGTATTTCAGTTACTCTCAACATTGTAACTTTGAATTTTAGTTTAATATCAAAGAAATTCCTTCTCTTTGGTCACTACTAGTTTTGACCACTTAATTGACAACTTTACCGATTTGAAGGTTTTCATCAATTTTGTTCAGCTACTTGTTCACTCTATACCACACAATTGGTAAAGTTGTTACTTAACTGTCAAAATCAGCATTTGACCAAAACAAGGCATTAAATTGATACGAAATTGAAATCTAAAGGTATAATGTGAGAACATCCAAAATTATATGGTCTAATGACATAAAAATACTCTAGTTCTCCATTGTACAACCCAAATTCTCTTTTCTGCCTTTTTTCTCTCGTTCTTCCTTCATTAATATTTAGAATGCGCCAATCGGCTAAACCATCACAAATGTGAACCAGAAAGCAAAATGACATGAAAATACTATAGTTTCGAAAAGAGTACATGGTGAGGCTCTTCAAAACAAGTCAAGAGAAAGAGCATGAACAAAACAAACCTCGGCCAAGTCTCTCGGGCACTGGAAGAGCTTTAGTCCAGTCAATTTAAACCCCTTCTTCTCAAATCTCGAAATTACCTCTCCAACCTAAAGCAATTTCAATTTGACCCACATTAATCAAAACTTGGGATATACCAAGCATAAATATTCAATGCCCATCAAACTAATTCTCCAAAAGTTTTATAAATTCATGTTTGAAATGTTCCATTTAGTTAAGTCAATTAGTTGGCTTCACTAAAAATCAAATCTTAGTGCTTTCAGGTTCGCCACAACAATTAAAGCTGAATCAAAATTGAAATTTCTTGCAAATTCTCGGACTTTCTAAGTAACCAAACATAAGACTCTTAAAAATAACCCCCAAAAAAAAAAAAAAGGGGAGAACTCACAAGGCCACGTTGAACGCCGTCGGGTTTGACCATTATGTAAGTCTCCTCAACTTCTTCCTGCGGACAAAAAGAGAGAATTTTTTTTTTCAGATTTCTCATGAAAAATTAAGAAAATGAGAGAAAAACCCAAATGGGGTTCTGGCATTCTAGAGAGAGAAGCAGACCAAGGCGGCAACCAAGCGGGGAAGGAAGATGTGGGTTTTGGGAGGAGTTTTGGCGTGATGAGAAGGAGAAGAGAAGAGATGGGAATTGGCAGGAAAAGCTGATAAGTAATGGTGGGAGTGGGTACGTATGATAGGCTTGAGGGTGTAGGATAAGCTGCTTCTGCGACTTCTCTCAGGCTGTGAGCTTCCAAGGGATGATGAAGAAAGGAATGGTCTTCCTCCGCCAACAACTGCTAGAGCTTCCATTTCCTCTCTCTCTCCTCTCCTCTCTCTCTCCTCTCTCTACACTTGAATATATACATATATATATATATATTACGTATTTTCCTTCTTTTAAAATTTTTTATTTTGGTTGGTGGAAAGTACATCTTTCCCGGTCTTGGCGGCTCAACGACATGTCGTTTATCAATGACGACAGCTTAGACTATAAACCATATGGAGTTTATGGGAACAGTCATCTTGATTCATCGAATAAATGAGTCGTTTTCAATGAACGACAACAAAATTTTAGACGATAAACGATTAGTTTGTTGGAACAGTCATTTTTGTATGAAAACGACTTCAACATTTTAGACGATAAATGGCAGTGCGTTTGGGGAAGCAAACGACTGCAAACTCTTAACGGGCAAAAACGACACAAAAAGTTTAGACCCTAAAGGATAAAAGGACATTGACATATGGGAAGAAAACGACAGCAAACTTTTTTTTTTTTAAAAGAAAATCGACCTGTCTTTTATCATCTAAACGACAGTAAATTGTAAGGAAGAAAAAGATATACAGTAAATAGTAACTTGGATGAATGACAATAAACATTTGCACAAGATAATAACGACTAAACTATTTGACGAGGAGAGATAGAAATTCATTTTTCAACTTACTTGTAATCTAATGATTAAACGACACTAAGCTATTACGCTAGAAACGACATGTCCTTTTAGAACATAAGTTAAAAAACGGCACGTCATTGTCTGCTGAAACGACAACAAACCTTTTTTTCTTTTTTTCTTTTTTGACAAGGGGACAACAAACTTGTACATAGAAGTGACGTATCGCTATTATGAGCGTTATGCAATTTTCCTTGAGAAGAAGCAACTAACATTCCTCCTAGCGAGTTTATATCGATCATTAAAGACTCTGTTTTAGATTACATATTATTTTTGAAAAGAAATTTTTTTTTTAATAAAAAGTCTTTTTTTTTTTTATAAGAATAAGGTGATATTTGGATGTAAAAAAAAAATTTGAAAACAAAAAATTATTTGGAATAAGAAAAAATAGTGTTAGAAATAATGCAGTGAGAATATTTAAAAAAAATTATTTTCTTTTTCTAAAAAAATACTGTATAAAATAAGTTTAAAAATTAGATAGTTTTTCTTTTTTAAAACGAAAGAATGATAAAAAAAAAAAAAAAAAGTTAGAACAAACTCTTTTTTATAAAACATTTTCAACTTTAGAAATTGGATATGTCAACCAAACATAGGGTAATGTTTTTGGTCGGAAAATAATTTTCAACTTTTTTTTCCAATATGCTGATCAATGATCGTAAAAGATTATGCCAAAACTTTTTCATGTGTGGATTGTTTTCAATCAGTTCTTTTTTTTTTTTACGAGTCATAATTTTCTCATAATTCCAATATTTTATTTCCAATTTAGAATCGACTTTAGGGAAGAAGAAATTAGTCCTTGCCAAGTCCCAACTTCCATGAAAGTACTTGAAACATGAACCAAACCTGCAAAATTGAATGGCAGTTAGTTTTTTTATTTTTTGGTCATTTTAAAGAATCCCCAAAAAAAAAAAAAAAAAAAAAACCCAAAAATATGCACACCAAGTACTTTTTTATTTAATAATAAGTATAGTCACCCGAATCAGAGCACATTCAAAGCCTAAGAAGACTCATTTGCAGTCACTGAATCTGGGCAAAGTTGAAGTACTTCTTAACAAACACAAACATCAAACCAAAACACACAAACAGAATTATTCCAAATTGCCTCACACACTAGAGGCTGTTTTATTCTTGTAGTCCCAAATTCAGCAGCCAAGCAAACTAGAGCTCCATCTTTAGTTCAGCATTTCCAGCAAGAAGCAGCCACAATAGGCCTAGATTTCCAACCAAGCACCAAACACCCTTTCTCTTCCACAATGGTGTACCCTTCACAAGCCTCCCTCTTCCCGAGCCACTGCCGCGCCTGCGCCACCGTCTTGAGCGGCGAGGCCTGGAACCCGGCCCGGCTCATCCTCCTCCTCCATTGGTCCACCCTCTCATGCCTCTCAACCCTAGTGGGCCCTTCACAGCTTATGATATTTTTTATCTCCTCTGCAAAGTAGAACTGCTCAATCTTAGCCCTCTTGGTGTCGTACTTTGGCAGCATTACGTCTAAGGAGTCGAAAATAGCCGAATAGTAATACAAAGCCTCCATAAACCTCCCAAGAAAGAACGGCCCATTGTGGCTTGAATCTTGCTCAACCAGGACAAGGACTTTCGGTGAGAGCTCATGAATTGTCTGAAGAACGGAATTCAAAGCTCCTCTGCTCTCTTTCACCACACAATGAAGCTGCAAAATGCTGTTCACTACAATAACTTCGTCTTCACTCGTGTTGATGTCTTTAGTAGTCAGATTCTCCAAGCAGGTTTTCACCACAAAGAACTCCAAGTTTATTCCCAAGCTGCTCGCGTAGAGCTCTAGCTCGTCTCCGATCAATCGGAATGTGTCGCTGAGGCCAACCGCCGTTATACGCAGGCGCTTAGGCAGGTGGCCAGAGCGGCTGGCGAGACCTCGGATGAGGTCCCGCCATTGGTGTCCATGAGGTAGGCCTAAGGACAAGCCTAGGTCGACGACATGGACGAAACTCTCTCCCTCAAAGGCTTCCAATATTGAAATGTTGGCCACAAAGTGGCCGAACTGTATATGCGGGCAAAACTCGTATACAAGGCGTAAAGCCTCTTCCTTTTTCTCCAACCCAACATGGTAATCCACCGGGTTACTCATCGTAGGAACCACGAAACCAACCGCCCCAAGTGGGTTTACCATTGATAAGCGATCCGCTAACCCCTGCACGAAGCAAGAAGCGACTCTTTGGAATGATGAACCGAAGACCAAAGCATTGGCCCTCAGCTCGGACAACAGCACCGAGGCATGACACTTGTCCCGGCAGGCCACGGCCTCTGCGCAGGCGATGAGGAGCTGAACGAGCCTAATCTCATCGGCCTCTCCATCCTCGGAGGAGCCTCCGCTTTCCATATCACCTCCTGTCAGGGCTGCAGCCGCCTCCTCTACCGCCTCTGCCTCAATAAATCTTCGCGAATAGGTCCATACATGGTCACGGAACTGCAGGCTGTTGAGGCTGCTAGTGGTGCCACTGCGGCTGATGCCACCGAACTCGCTGCTGCCACCACCACCGCCGCCGCCGCCAGCGCTATAAGGAATCAATAAAACACTATTATTGCTCGATGCCAATACGCGGTCGAAGCTCGGATTTAGCTTTATCCTCTTGTGTTCTCTGGCAATTTCTTCTGAAAAGGGTAGGCCGTTTTGGCCTTGATATATAAGGGGCAAATTGTTAGGGAAAGGGGTACAAGCCATGGCTGATACAGTGAGCTCAAGACCTTTAAATTGATCAACATTATTAGTCTTTATTTCACTGCCATTATTGATATGGTTAATACCAGCCATTTCTTGTCCCTTTCCCTTTTTATTTGGTTTTTCTTTCACTTTACTTAAGATTTCTCTCTCTCTTTATTTAGAGATATTTTCAATAATTAAGTCCCTTAAAAATCCCAACAACAAGCGAGCCATGTGTTTCTTATATAGGAAACAATTAGCTTGGACAGAAGCGGAACACAAGCTTTCTTTCTTGTTTAGCGAGATTTACAAGGCACCAAATTGTTTTTATTTTCTTAAATAGAAATAATTAAATTGATTTATTAATTAATAATTAATTAAAATAAGTTTTAAAAAATAAAAAATAAAAGGTTGAGTGAGACAAAAAGAATATGCGTTTTGGCTGCATCCAAATGATGTGGTCCAAAAGAAGCATCGATCAATGAAGGAAAAATCATTGTTGTCCTTCTCCAACCAATTTGGAATTGTGTTTCTGGACATATAATCTCCATAGCCGACAATGGCATACTTTAAAAAGGCCTATGTCATTCGTCATTATTAATGTCTTTATTTCCACAAACTTTCCACCCTAACGAGGAAAGTCCCTAGTGTAAAACCTTAATATGTCTGAAAGGAATTTGTTAGAGTCACAATGGAAAATTAAATTCGTAAAATGATTTTCTTTATTTTTACATTAAACGTTTTGTAAGATGTGCAGTACTATAAATTCAAGACGTGTCAAAATTATTTTACAAAATAAAATTCTGGAAAACTCATTCTACAAATAAAATTTCTCATAAGGTCGTTTCTTCAAAGCACTCTCCTATGAATGTTGAATTCATTAGGGAAAAAAAAAAGTATCAACATAGCATATTTGTTTTGCTATTTTTGAATATAGTACTCTAATACATAGGGTTATTTATAATATTTTTATCTTTTATCATCATTATAAAGTTTTGAATTTTATAAAAATAAACTTTTCATATTTAGATAATTTGAAAATGATAATAACGTTTTAATGATCAAATTAAAAATAAATAAAATTATAAATCAATAGCAATTGGATGTCAAGTTTATTATACTTAACAAAAAATTTGCCACCGAAAATAACAATAGCTAGATTTAGTGTCGAAGATAGCGTTGTTTTGTACAGTTATTTTCCTATTTAAATATATTATTGGACTTTGGCATATGAATTTGACGTTGCATTAATTATGCTCAAATTAGCTACTTTAACCCTTTTTTTTTTTTTTTTTTTTCCTTAGTTAAGTTTGCCCAATCGCATAAAATTACATATGGAGTTGTGATTGTGATTCACTATGGTATCGATAAAGATTTATGTTTTTTTAATTAAATTTTACTCTGGTGGATAAGTTCCCAAATCTCTAGAAAAAGTTGAATATTTGAAGTTAGTGGTTTTCAAATCAATTAAAATTACTCATTGAGTAGTGATTGTGATGCACTAAGGTATCGATAAAGACCATTTGTCTACTCTCATAAATCTATCCAACTTTTCAAACCTATGTTTCTAAGCAACAGTTTTAAATTCTTAAAAATTAAAGGAGCCTTCTCAGACAAAAGCAGGATTAAGCGCATATATATATATATATATATATATTTGAATGCGGGAATGTGTCCTTACTCAAATTTTGGAATTTCACATACAATATTTTGGAAAAACTTAAGGGGTATCCCATAAAATAACAAACTTTATAGTTGTATTTCTACCTAATAATTAAAATTATAGAAATGTTCCTAATGCAAAAGCCCAACTTGTGTTTGATTCGCAGGTTGGAAATGAAGATTTTAAGTTAAAGTTTGTTGATTTTTAAAAAACTAATTATATTTTTTGTTGGCTTTTCATAAGAAAAAAAAAAAGACAAAAACTAATATGAAAAAATACAATTTAGCTGGAGTTAAGTTGAAATGTCAAATGAAGTCTTAAGAAATCATTTTAACTCAATTAAGGGGGAAGATACGAGTAAACAAAAAAAAAAAAAATTACCACTTATTTATTTGAGGGAACTATTTTAATTATGCCTTGGCAAAAAAACTTTTCTACCTCTACCATTGTATTTGGCTAAATTGATTAGTTTGAATACCTCGTTTGGTTCACAATTCAACTACAATACAATATAATACGTTTCATTTGATTCCATCATTATTATATTTTAATACACCTACATTTGAACAGTACATACACTTATTTTATAATTCATTTATTTTTTTTTCTATCTATTTTTATCATACGTCACATATTATCTCTCTCATCAGTACACATTAGAATAATTATTTAAATATAAATAATCCAAGTATATATTCTATTTAAATACAATAATAAAAGGAAGATCCAAACGAATATTTAAATACATCTATTATATTAAAATATAATACCAAATGAATATGTGATTGAAGTGAACCATAAATTTTTCGTGATAACTTTTCCACTAATTCACACAATTTCATGTTAAGGAAACATGATAATTTTATGTACCAAGTGAAACTAGACAATGCCCAAAGCTACTACATAGCTGTCCTGTGGAAGGCACTCGATTTCTTTGTCCTCGGCTAGCTATACATATACATATAGATATATATATATATATTATGATTTTTCTTGTGGCCAAGATGAAAGCAATAGTAGAGGAATTAGGTAAGTGCTAGCTGCGACTATGCAAATGTGGGTCCCTGATCACGTGCAACAACAATCTGAGATCAAGTTTTCCATTCAAAACTTGATCAAATTTCACTAAACATGCATGAATAAACTCGCCGGCTTTGCATGACAACATTCATTAAAGGACAACCGCATAACCGTCCAAAATTTTTGCACCTCGAGACGTCCTTGTGCCCTCTACGCTTCTAAATAGTTCGTATACATATATTTATATACACAATGCGTATATACGCATTTACATTATACACATTATTTTATAAATCATTTGTCCGAAGAATTAACATATAAATATATAGTATTATGGACTGTTGATTATATATATATATATATGTAACAATCATATGTTGAGTCTTTCTTCTTTTTTTTTTTTAATAAATTGCCAATTATTTTCCCTATCAACACAACAAGGAAGTGAGATCATAAGATTCTCCCTGCCGTTTCAGAAAGTCAATGGCGACTGTCCCTGATTTTAACAACCTATTTGGATTAATTTGGACAGCAAGGAGACCTCCTCGGACAGAAGAAGTAATTTGATATGGTCTTGTTCATACATATACACACATATATATTAGATTAATTTCTTGCCAAATGTCACCTGAGAAAAGTAAGTTCTTCTGCATACTCGGATTCTTGAAACAACATATTAACAATGATATAAGAAAAGAACTATTATACGTACGAGAAACAAGAAAACTGCCACAAAGGAGTTTTGTCAAACAAGAATTTTGACAAGCAATATTAATTAATTTATCAGTAGATGGAGGGGAGTTTAGAGTTTTAGTTCTTAAAAGGTTCGAAATCTGAAAGGATTTTTTTTTCTCAAAATTAATAAAATGAATGCCCATATATGACCATATATATGGTCCAAAAAAAAGTAATTTAAGTTAATGTTTCAGAATGGCAAGCAGTTTAGTAGTACGGCTTGCAAGAAATCACTAAACAACGAACACTATATTACATTTCATGAGAAGAATTTTTATTTTTTATTTTTTTATGAATACAGTAGAAATTCTCATTGCTCTTATATGGTCTTGTCCTTTGTTTCAATGCAGTATGACAAACGTTTGGCGTTTAACTTAAACGCGTATATGAGATTTATCTTTATATATATATATATATATATATATGTATATATGAACTTACGCACGACTGCCTAGTTTCATTGATTAAGACTCAGAGTTTTGTATTAGTTTGTTAAAAACAATGTGATGAACTAGTATATATAATATTATCATGTGTGTTGTTCTTATTGTCTTGGTTATATAGAGTATTTAAGATATTTTGATCCTAGCTAGGCTTCCAAGTTTGAGAATATGTATGTTAAAAGATAAATTAATGAAAAAAAAAAATCTATGGAATATTGCCATAATTATAATAATTTCAGTTTTTTCGATCTATAATTAGATAAATATGAAGGGTCAAAAGTCCAAACAAGTATTACACGAGGACAATTAAAAACAAACATGTCTATTTGAAAGTTGTTTTCACAATTTTCTCATAAAAGACAAAAACAACAAAATAAAATCATTTGCCAAACGCTGCCAAATGGATATCCACGCACGTTGTTCACCACAATTTCACTCGCATTTTGTATTGTTGTTTATAAGGCTGCTTTCGTTTCGAATTGTTGTCGTTTTTTCAACTTCTTGTCGTCTGTAAGTCAAAACTTGTCTTCTGGGTATTGGCGTTTATAAATTTGTGGTCCTTTTGCATGGCATATGGCTCTTCCTAATATACATGTGACTTTCTATGTTATTATTGCTTCAGCATTCATAAGTTTTCGTTCCTATTTAATGCTGTCGTTTATTTGAAATCATGTCGTCTGTGAGAGGCGATATGGTAATATTTAGTTAATTAATTGTTTATTCTTGTGCCCGCAAATAATTGTTGTTTATTCTTAACTACCATCGTTATATGTTATGCCTTTGATGGGAAATGTTAGAGAGGTTTACAATTTACATGCCATGAAACATTACAACCTTTTACTAAAAGTTGTTATACAAAGCTTTTCTCTGACGAGTTTCTACATAATTTCTCTAGTCCTTTTGACTTTATGAACTTAAACCAAACCATATTTTTACTGCTTGGAAGGCGGGAAACACATTTCCTTTGCACTGTTTTTTTGGGAGCTCTTCTTATAAGCTTGTGCCTCGTCAAGAGCCTGATCAGCTTCAAGGTGTACCTTAGCGTATAGGAGGGAAACACATGACCGCGAAATCGAAGCCTCGGCAAGCCATTCAAGCAAACTATCAATGCTTACTCCACGGCGGCGACATGATCACTCGATGTCGATTCGCGAAAAGTTGGAGCTCGCTTTAGCCTCTCATGTTCTCCGGTTTCATCCTTGGAAAGAAGAAACCAAGTTGGTAGAAGCACTAAGAATCACGCTGATTAGCGACGACGAATTGAGATCCCCGGTTGTCTTGTAGTGCGGTCCAATGTTGGCAAAATTTAGATCCTCTTTTGATACACTTCCCTCATTTCTTGGAACAAATTTTCTTCTCATCACTAAGTTGATTTTTGCCAAGTAAGAATGACCCTCATAGAAGTGGCATAGGACCAGCTTTTCTTGTCAAGAAAAATAATTGCAATAGTTTTAATGAAATTCTGAAGAATATAGAAATATTCTTGGGCCAAGCCTAGTCTCTCTTTGCTATATCCAAGAATTTTCAAACATTTCCCTTCTTTTTCCTTGTTCAATCATTTGTCTCTAAGACATATAATATTATGTCATCTTATCTTTGATAGAGTAAATATACACATAAAATATATGTACATTTTTTTTTAGATATGGATTATTATCCTTAAAGAGTAAAGATATTGGATTTTTTTTTTTTTTTTTTTTTTTTTTTTTTTGCCGGCTTGCATGAGAACAAGGAATTATATATATAAAGTATATACATATTTTACCCCAAGAATTAAATTTATAAAACATTGATTTGGCTTCATATCAATCTTTTCGATTAAATCGTGTCTAGCATATACTAAAAACTTAGTTTCTACCAACAAGAAAACTAATATCATATTGTTCCGAGTATAGAATATTGAAGACATATTGTAGGTGAAGCTCCCTAGGAATTTCTCTCAAACTTTATTCGTTCACCTATCTATTCTTAGTTGAACTCGATCTTTGTCATGAGTCTCTCTATTGAACTGTCAATTTTCGGACTACAGGATGGCCAAGTCATCCAACTATGTGAACATAATTTATCCCAAATTTCAACCCAAAAATAAAATTAAAAATTATCCTAAATTGTTGTTTATGAAACATTTTACTTAGATGCTTATTTGGTTTTATCTTTTATAATTATGTATCAACACTAACTAAATTTTATCCCTACTATTTTCATGATGACAATGATGGGTGAAAATGAAAATTTTCTTTTGGACAAGTGAATGTTCTGGATTCTATATATCATCTATTTTATCTTATTCAATATGCTCATATATTATTTTTATTCCTCCAAGGTGGAGAGAGAGAGAGAGAGAGTGAAAAATCTTGTGCAAAAAATCTACAAGGTCTATGGCTACATTGAGGACAACTACAATATCTAAATGGACTAAAGACTGTCTAGTAACATTGACACGGACTGATTTTTTTTATTCTTTTTTTATTTGTAATTATTTCGTTAAAATTTAGGTGATTTGTCTAATATTATCAATTAATCTTGTTCTTGTTTCTTTTTTGGTTATCAAATATCGAAGAAATTTTAATGCCCTGGCCTAGATAGGCCTCAAGTTTAAAAATATCTAAAGAAAATTAAATTAACATGTCGTATTTCCCTTCTTAGTTACTAGGACATGAGATTTGTCTCAAATAGTTTCTTCAAGTTGTTCATCCACCTTTATTCAACCCTTTTCTGTCTCTCTCTGTATTATAAAGCCTGTCTCTATCAAATTTTATTAGTCATATGCCATACAAGAGATGTCGTCGTTTCTCCGTCTTTTGTCGTCTTATTTTATATGTTTCCAAGACACGTTGTCGTTTTCTCGTTGTTTCATTTCAAGGCTGATCTCATTTCGGCTTCTGATCCTTTGTTCAACTTTCTGTCGTCTATTAGAGACAATGTCGTTTGACTTTAATATGACATTGTCGTTGCTCTTTATAAAAGATTCTGTCGTTTCTACGTAAGCTAGATTTGATATCGTTTATTAGATACGAAGATGAGTTGTCGCTTGGTGGTATGAATTTCATAACGTTGTAAGAAAATGATGTCGTTTCATTGATTATTGTTGTTTGAAAATATATTGTCGTTTTTTCTCTCCCACTCTCTTTCTCTCTCTGTAGAAGGCACTCCGACTATAAGGAAAACAGTAAGATCATCAGAGGTGAGAGTTAGTAGAACTTAACTCATATAGTTTTTCTTGTTTCTTGTCGTTCAGAAGTCATTTGTAATTTTATATCGTTGCCGTTTTCGTTTACCAAAATGTTGTCGTTTAATGAAGTGTCCGCATTTAGAAGTTATTTTCATTTCTATATTTATTGTCATTAACGACAATGCCGTTCCAGTCGTAATATCGTTTTATTTGATTCATTCTATTTATTTAAATTAGCTTCATTGTCGTTTAATATTTTATTCTTGTTTTTAAATTAGTTTTCATTTATTAGTTATTTGTCCATAGAAAACTTATGAATGCGAGGTAGCATATATGACCCGGTGATAATTTCATACCGGATCCAATAAAGGATTATTGAGTTCGAATTCCCTACCTCCAAATTCAAAAAAAAAAAAAAAAAAGGAAATTTTATGAAAATGAATGTCGTTCATTTGAAGGTTATTGTTTCTTTGTTCCTTTTTTTTTTTTTTTTTTGGATCGAGTTAGTAGATATTACCGTTTGAAAGCTACTGTCGTTTTGTTGTTTGCGTTTTTATGTTGTTTCTACTATACATTGTTGTTATTAAACTGCCGTCGTTTGTTATAGATGTCGTCATTCAGTGAATCACTGTCGTTTCTTCTCTTTCCCTGCAATTTCTCGTTTAACTATTTTTTTTTTTTTTTTTTTTTTGAGGGTCATGTCCCAACTGTTGGTTAATTTTCCGGTTTGCTTTAGGGGGAAAAAATAAAATAAAATAGAATAAAATAAAATAAAATAAAGTAAAGAAAACTTATCCCTGAGAATTGAGTTAGAAGTTTTTTATTTTTATTTTTTAACTAATCCGTGCAGAGCATATTCCAATGGTTAGTTCAACTTATCTTGTTTTACTTTTAAACAAATAATAATAAAAAAAAAAAATCGGAAGTGAGAATAGGACGTGTTTGAGTAAATATGCCTACATCCGTGAATTAAGAAAAGAGAGAGAACTTATCACTAATAAAGAACAATATTATAATTGAGACTTCATCTTTATAAGTTGCAATAACATATATATTTGGGTAAATTATGTGAGACTAGATCAAAATATTTCTTAGAAGGTAATTATGTATAAAATAATAACTTTTCCTAGTAGTTTCCGTATGGACCATCTCTAATTTATGTATTCTCGCCAATGATAACTTTGTTAAAATTTAAATAAAAAAAATAGCATATTTAGTATCTGTGCTTCAATGTATCATATTATATCAATCTTTTAACATCATCATTAGACTTTAAAATTCATAAAACTAAAATTTGAGTATATAAATAATTTAAAAATGATAAACTACAGTGATTAGATGAAAAAAAGTCAATCAATAGCAAATGAAATGTCAAATTTAATATGAGTTATACTAGATGAAATATTTGTCACTATATGATATATTTAAGATCAAAGATAACAATTTATAATTTTTTATTTAAATACTAAAATTTATCATTGACACAACAATTTATACTCTATTAGCCAATTTTAAGACACAACCCGATAAGGCATCTAATCTGCAATGATAATATAAAGTGGAAAATATTTATAAAACAAAAGAATATAAAGAGGAAAATGACACCCAATAAAGCTATTGATTATAATACCTGTTGTAAACATAATTTGTTGCCTTCTATTAATTAACAATTTATGTCGATCAATATGTTTTTCTCTTTCCATGGTGGAGAGAGAGAGAGGTTGTGAGAGAAATTGACTACATAATCCATCAAGGCTTATGGCACAATTAAGCTTGTAAGCTTTAGATGTGGCAGTTACCTATGGCACGATATTTGTTATATATATAAATATGTAACATATATTAATAATAAACTTATGACACAATGTTTAAAATACATATAAAATACATAGTACAACTAGTAAAACATGTGACTATCATGGTTGCAGGTACATAGTCTAATAGTAATTTCACACCTGATTATATCGTAAGATGTAGAATTTAAACTCGTCGTTCGAAATTTAAAAATAAATATATATTTGTGTATGTCACCCCATTTCGAACTGCTAAAAATTGGAGGGGCCTCCCTTACGATCTTATCCACTTGAGAAAGGAACATGACATAAACAATGAGCAACAAACACAAAAGGAGCACCTAATTTAATGCCATGACCGTGGCCGACTCTGATATTTCAGCATCACTTTATGGACGTTTTGGCACTTTTTTTTTTTTTTTTTTTTTTTTTTTTGTAATTGAATAGTATTTGGTGCCAATTTTAACATGTTATTGTGGGCACGAAAGCAAGACTAGTCACATAACTTGATCTTTGATAAGACCTAAAGAAAATGAATGTGATTTGTGTGGTACTTAATTATAGATTGAAATAACCAAATCCCATTTGCTTGTTTAATGTCTAGAACCAAAATCCTCACAATTATATTAATGAATTTGCACAGAACAACTTCATGTATAGATGTCATTGCCAGAAAGGCCCACATGCTATACAATAGTATCTTAGTTGACTTATTATTCATGTTAGCCAAGTTCTCATGTGTAAGCCCATGATAATTAGTAGTCATCTTCCCTATCTCCATTAAATTGTAAAATAAGGACCACTTTTTTTTTTTTTTTTAATAAATAGAACTGGATCGGTTATGTCTTCACTTCTCATGTCCTATTATTCGAGGAGTTTACTTAAATCACAAGTATCTATCGACCCCAATTTCAAATAGGCCATTGTCCTTGCGTTTAGTATGACTCGAACTTTAAAATTGATAAAAATAAAGATTTCAATTAAGATATCATCGTCATCATATCACCGTTACTGATGGTAATAGCGATCGCCTTTTACTGACTATGTCTTTAGTAAAGAGAATGTACTATCATTCAACAGCTACGTTTTTTATTCTTTTTTACAATTCAAAAGAAAAAACTTCTTTTTAAGATTAGTAATATCACAAATTCGAGGGTGACAAACATAATTTTGAGGACATGACTTCCCTTTCCCCATCCGCTTGACTGAAACATAATTTTCATATTGAAAAATATATAGTGCTCTCATCATCAATAGAAGAAATAATTAAGAGTGCAAATATACATATTCATTATAATAAAAATCCATACAATAAGAAGAAAAGGGGGATGATATATATAGAAGGAATGAAGTCATAGTACTATAAGAACTACCTTAATTTTGCTAAGAGTACTTCAAAGAGGTTGAGAGAGGAAATTAAACAACAAATTTAACACTAGCTAGGCAAATATCCATCTTAATTTCTAAGGATACGAAGGAGCGCAAGCGATGCAAGCGAGCAAGAGAATCGCGGAGGAAACGCCGTCGTCTTCGAGATTGGAGCTGCTTCTCTTGAACTTGACAACTTTTCCTTTGTTGCACTGCATTTGCTTCTGCTGGTGATATCGGTGCTGCTCTTGTTGCTGTTGCCTCTTCTTCATGGCTTCTTCAACCTTAGACACCATTTTCGATCGCAAACTGTAATCTCGGAGAACTTTAGGGAAGTCTACAAGTGATGAGATTGAGAAGATTTTGAGAGAGAGAGAGAGAGAGAGAGAGAAAATTAAGAGGAAGAAATCAAAGATGAAATGAGAAAGCCTTGCATGGGAAAAATCCATACAAACACTTGCTCATTTTATAGGCTGTTAGTAGTGCAAAAATGCCCTCGGTTTCAGCACATAACCAATTAAATAATTTGTTAAGTAGGCTCCTTTTTTCAATAAAAGAATATATTTAAGATTTGTAAGACAAAAATAAAATATGTAAAAATAGAATTTGATTTATTTTGTAAGTGCATGTGGGGTTAGGCCATAATATTTAATAATGTTCATGGCATGGGGGTCCTTATGTTTTCCCTTCCTTGGGATTAAAACATGTTTCAACATGTGACTTGTGACCTCTTTAGCCACTCATTCAACCACAACGCCCTTAAATATCCCTGTATTTCACTCGTTCAAATCAACCATTCCTTCAAGTCCTAAAGAAATTCAATAAAACAAGGAAAGCATGATATAGCACTAAACACATATTAACTTCTTGAAAACTTTATGAAAATGAAATTTGTAGTATGTTGAGAATTGTAGATATATATGTGTGTATAAGGCGATTAAGCAGCAATTCATTTTTAAATCATTGTCCGCCATAATATATCATGAGGATTTCACGATAGTTTTACAACTATCGTTGAATATGAAAAGTGATGACCCGGCCCTTTCTTGCTTGATGCAATACTTTACACAATAAATTTTACAGATCAACCAAACCCTAATTTGTGGGGTCTCCACAAGAGCTAAGCCTAATTCGTAAACTAAATACAGACATATTCCTTAGTCATAGAGACCCAAGATCCTTAACTTCTTTAGAAATTTAGTAAACAAGGAAGGCATGACAATTACACTAACCAAATCACTAGACTTACAAAACCATACAAATTGAGATAGTAAGTTGAGAATTTGAGTGGGGCTAAGCATTGATTAAGTGTGGTTATAATTAATTAATCCGGGATTAGGGAGATTGCTGGCACAATTTGGTTTAACAACTCTACTAGTATGAGTGGTAACTTGAATTTTGTAACTTTAACTGTATAGGAGTATCTATTAGTCTGGCCCTTCATCATTCAAAAATTTGAAAGTAAAATAATTCTATTATTCATCCGAACCAACTTTTTTATTGGAGAAATTGGCCTTCATCTTATCACCATCATAATCATCATGATTGAAATCTTGTTGCTTTTATTCCCATAATACTAATATATATATATATATATATATATTTATGTCTACATATATATTTTACATAAGAACTAAAAAAGAATCATTACAGCTACAAAAGATCTGGGAATACGGCTCATTGGATA
Source organism: Ficus erecta (assembly GCA_008635985.1). NCBI lineage: Eukaryota > Viridiplantae > Streptophyta > Magnoliopsida > Rosales > Moraceae > Ficus > Ficus erecta. The sequence continues at coordinate 886,891 of BKCH01000019.1, forward strand.
TTCCATATAGTTGAAAGCCTAATAAACAGATTTAATTAACCAATTAGAATAATCTTAGCTGGATTTAGATGAAACTAGCCGTTTATAGAGTCTATAGGAAGTAATTTAACAAGGACAAAGCTACATAAAATACCCTAATTAAGAGCTCAAAATTACAATTTATGGGCAAAAAATTACATTAAAAAATAATTTGCAACTATAATAATTCACTGCAGAGATTGCTCTGTTGAATCCTTGTCGTGACTCTTTTAAGTGAGAGAACTCTTCATGTGCAACGCCATGTGGGCATGTGCCCTTGTCTTCATTTTTTATAGGACCATAGGGCCCTTTTTTTTTTAATTTTTTATGGAACTTTTGTTTTTTTAATTAGCTATAGCAATTTATATGATTTTTTTTTTTTTTTTTTTTTTTTTGTTAGGATAGGGATGTGACTTGCAAAATGATTTCCCACTTTGTCATCATCTTTTCCCTACGAAACTTAGTGTTATATATATATATATATTGGGAAAAGGAGTTGGGATTTTTGTGGATAGAAATAACCATTCACAACTATCTAGGTTCATGTAGATTTGATATTGTGAGTGCATGCACTTTCCCTACTAATTAGCCCAAAAGAAAGGCTTTGGAAAGGTGAGAAGAGAAGAGTGCAGATGAAATTTCTTGTGATTGTAGTCATGTAGAACTCCCCTTCTTTTGTTTTTCTTTAGGTGAACTCATGTGCCATTTCAGTTCAACCACAAACATAAGAAAACCTGTTTCCTTTCTTAATGATTGGTCACGGTGGGATATTTCTTTTCTTCGGTATTTATCTATCAGTGAGTATTATTATATTTAACCGTGTGATACAAATCGTAAGATTGTAACAAATTAGATGATTAGATAAAGATGTTTTATGACAATAAATGAATTACACACTTATTTCTACAATTCATAACACAAAAAATATAATCATTGAAAACTCGTCCATAACTATGTAACAGATTTCTTAGAGTTGCCAGTTATATAAGCCACATGATCCCAGTCAAATAATATTGAAGCTAATATGATAACTAAAAATCATTGTTGACCTGATAACGGTCAATAAAATTTATATATGATGAAGCTACTTTATATCTTTTGTTGACGAGCTCCAAGCTGAATCTTACACTGGATGAGAAAAATCTTGTGCAAATCTAGAAAAGCTTTGGATCTAGACACATATGGTATTGGTGGGCATGTGAAATTTTTCACTATAGCAGATCTGTATATGAGTTCATATGTTAGGGGCAAAAACAAAGAGAAAGTGAAATGAATCCAGTCAGATTTTCTAAAACATTTCCAAAAGAAAATGCTTTATTTTCTAAAACATTTCCAAAAAGGAAATAAAGAAGGATTTTCTAACCAATAGGAGCAAAAAAAAAAAAAAAGGCAAATAGAGGGAGATGCATGAACCCAAAATTCTGAGCATGAAGGGCCATGTTTTTAGTAAATGGTATGTTGGCCATTCCTAAAGCAAATCGATTTTGATTGGTTTTGAACTTTGACCCCATTTATTTGCTTCTTCCAAGACCCAAATAATTCATTCACCTATAAATATATATATATATATATGTTTATATATATATTTTTTATATATGTATATAGATTCACTTGCTTCTTAAATGCTATACTCCGTCTTCCTTTCTTTTTCTGTCTTTCTTTCTAGCTCCTAAAGGCTACCAAAGTCCAAACTAGACTTTGGCATTACAGACTGGATCTTTGTCTTCCCGTATACCTAGGACAAATCCAATACCTCCCTTTGTTAAACCCAATTTTCAGTTTGCCCAACTGGCTCTATGATTGACCATAACTAGTTAGGTGTAGTTTGGCCTCAATTTAAACAGATATATATTTCTTGGTATTATATGCTTTCACATGATTGCTAGCTATATGGCAGCAGTTGCTTATTCCTAATTAATACTTTTAAAAACGTTAAAACAAAAAAAAATTAAAAAATGAATAAATACCAATTATTTATATCGTTTTTTTCTTTTTTAATAATTTTCGAAATGAAAGTCCGATTAGTCTCATGTTCTACACTATTTAGGGTAAGTCGCTAGTGTTTATAACAAGAGACATGGTTCAAAGAAATGCAACGAAAAGATTGACTTTAAAAATACATAAGGGTAAGATAGATAAAATAGACTCTATATTCCAAAGTACTAATTATAAAAACTAAAAAAAATAAAAAAAGGTACTCATATCATTGTTTTTCAAATTGCCAAGTATTCGGTCTTTTTTTTTTTTTTTTTTAGTTCAATTTGAAAAAAATAATAATAATAATAACAAGAGATTTCTTCTAACTACAGTGAATATGGCAATTGATGATCTCTAAACTAGTTGAGTTTTTACAAAATCTTGTACTTAAATTCAAGAACTTGAGATTAAAGGCCTAACAAGCTTTTAGCTTCTTGAGGCTCGACAATAATTCTAGAGTTGTTTTGATGAACTGCCAAGAGTTTTTAGTCGCTCCATGGAATTATTGTAGAAGAAGTTAGGCTAACATGGCTGCTCTTCGGTAGAGTTTCCTAAAAAAAAATAAGAAAAATTAATTTATAACTTTCAAGTTCAACAAAATATTATTAATTATATCTTACCTTTCTATCTATTAATATAAGTAAAAAAAAAAATGGTAGAAACTTTGGCTAGTCCTACATCGACGTGAAGTGATAATTTTGAATGGCATATAAGTGTCCCCGAGTTATTTTCTATAATAATTGTCTGGAAATTATAATTTAGTTGAGTCCATCTATGAATCTACTTGGTTCATTCTCCTGAAAGTCCTTTGTGGTCAATTTACTTCATGAAAAATGTATGTATGCTTGTTTGTGTATACTATATATATATATATATATATAAGTAACAAAAAAAAAACAAATTAAATTCTGCCTTCATAGTCTATGAGGCCCTCAATTATTAGATTTGTTTGGGCTATCTAGACGAAAGAATCGTATAGAGTGAAAAGCCTGTTTGTTTGGCTGGTGTAGTTAGGCTAATCATGGACCTAATAATTTAGCCTGTTTCACGTTCAAAACAGGATTTTGTAAAAACAAATGAATCATTAACAAAGAAAGAGAGAGAGAGAGAAAGAAAATTATCCAAATAATCACTTTTTTTTTCTTCCATTTATTGACTAACATAATATAAATTCTTTCATCTTAACTAACATGACACAAACTTTAATTTATTTTAGTTTAATTTGTGTTATATTGATCTGATATTATTTTTTTGTGTCATGTTAGTGTAATGATTTTTAAATTTGTATCATTCAGGTGCTTTTCTCATAAAAGAAAAGTTGAGACTCACAAGAGATGTGGGCAATTTAGATCTTCACGCTCAAAAAAAAAAAAAAAAAAAAAAAAAAAAGCTATGTAGCTATTTCTTAATCTGCATGCGTGTTTGTCCACCATGAAACGAGCAAAAAAAGGTTGTACCTTTTCAACGACACAAAGCACACAACATGAGAGGCTAGTTTAATTATTGGTTGGGAGGTTTTTCTTTTTCTTTCCTTTTGTTCTACGGAGAAAATAAAATTATTATTATCGTCACGTTCTTCATCATCTGTCATCCTAAAAATTCCGAGGATTGTTTAATAGCATCGGAAAAAAAAAAAAAAAAAAATCTAACTCAATTATGCTCAATGAAAGGTCCTAACTCTTAATCATTACTTACCCTTAACTTTACATTTTCCGAATCACTCACAATAATGCGAGACATGATCTGTTAGTTGCTTCACATTATATTACGAGATTTTTATCAATCTATTTTTTCATATCTTCTAATAATATTATGTCACGTCAAATAAATATATTATAAATGTTAATCTTTTGACTGATAATTGATATGTCACAGTATATTAGTAGACGTCGCGAGATACTAGTAAAGGGTCAAGGTTCACATGTGCTGCCCAAAAGCAAAAGAAAGCCCAATGACAAAACAGGCCATCTGGCCCAGCCCATTAAAACAAATTGGGCTTCATTTGTCAGCCCAAAAGCATGAACCTTATGATAGAGACAGCAATGAAGCACAGATCGGAAGATCATAAGAAATAAACACAAATTTCCAAAAACTGTTTATATTCAGCTGTCTTGAAATAAGTGTCCTTTGCTCGATCCGAAAGGCAAAATCAACATGAAAATCCAAAAATCCTTTCTCTGTTTTTGTCGCACAAATCACAAGGATAACGTTGCCGGGCCGGGTTGGCCTTGAAAATGTGGTCCAAAATAACTGGGCCTCCAACAGATCGTGGGCCAGTGATGTCAGACATCCACCTGTCGAGCTCAGGTGGGCCCCAAATTCTCCACCAATGCTGACGTGGCAACCCAACTGCCTCAGGCACATTTCCCTAGGCTTCCCACATCCGACAACTACCTCAAAGCGACACAGCATGAATGATGGCTTGACGCTTGGCCCCCTCTCGCGTTCATTCAACGCCATCATCAAAAGATAATCCTCAATCCGACGGTGGATATCTAATCCATTATTTCTACTCATACGACTGCGTCGTAGCGAATCCCCCAAACGACAATTACCGGTCACTCCGGTTTCTCGTTGCCGCCCCTCTTATATATCCAAAGCCAATAGTTTACATTTCTTCGTTAGCTTTCTCACTGTCTCACTCACTCTCTCTCTTGCTTTCACTAGAAGCGTCTCGTCCTCTCTACTCTCTCTCTTCTTTGATCATGGGTAATTAGTCTTATTTAATCAGATTTTTAGCTTGTATTTAATTTTTGTACGGTTTAATTTCACTTTAATCGAGTTTTGTTTCACTCAATTTTGTGTTTGGTTGTGTTTTTGTGGTTTTTTTTCCAGGGAAAATCAAGATTGGAATCAACGGTGAGTTTTAACACGATTTTGTTAAAATTAATAGGATTTTTTGGAGTAATTTTGGACTTAGATCTGATTTTTCTTTTTTTGGCTTTGAATGTTTGGAAAAAAAAATATATATATATATATAGGATTTGGAAGAATTGGTAGGCTGGTAGCTAGAAATGCTTTGCAGAGAAACGATGTTGAACTCGTCGCTATTAACGATCCCTTCATCACCACTGATTACATGGTATTTCTTTGAAATTTTAATTTTATTTATGCTTTAAATTTTTTACTCTTTTTTAAATTATAAAAAAATTTCCCCCTTTTTTTTCATATTTTGGTGACGAGGAAAAATGTTTTAATATTTGTTTTATTTATTTATTTATTTATTTTGTGAGCACAGACGTACATGTTCAAGTACGACAGTGTTCATGGTGAGTGGAAGCATTTCGACGTCAAGGTGAAGGACGACAAGACCCTTCTCTTTGGAGACAAGCCCGTCACTGTTTTTGGTGTCAGGTGGCTGAACAAACGACAGTTTTTTGTGCTTCTCACCATAAAACATAGGGCAAAGCAGTCTTGAAAGTTCTAAAACGTAACATGTTAAACATGAAGTTACAAAACATTATAAGTAGATTAATTAAGTAGTAGTTATATGAGTCTTAAAAAACATGGGTATATATTCATATAAATGTATATATACGTGTATCCTAAAACGTAGAGATCAAAGTGGATTGTTTTTGAGAAAATGGGTGGTTTTATTTGATAACTTGTAGGAACCCAGAAGAGATTCCTTGGGGTGAGACTGAAGCTGACATTGTTGTGGAGTCCACTGGAGTTTTCACTGACAAGGACAAGGCTGCTGCCCATTTGAAGGTCTCCCATTTACGCTTCACTATAATTTATAAATATTTTTAGAATTTGCTTTCTTAAGTTAAACGGTATACAGTTTTGATATTTATACCATTGAATCACATGGGTTGTGTTCCAATGGAAATTTAATATATTTGATTCTCTCTTAATGGTTTTCTCCTCTTCTAAATGCACCCGCATCTTAAAAATAAGTTGTTATCCAATTCTGATATGTATATGCAATGGTGGACCGAACTCGGGTGAAAATGTGTTTTCATATTCTAGTTTGAGCTTGATGCGATGCTGTTTTAGTTCCATAGTGAGATTCTTAGTCAATTTAAGACTTAAGAGGGAAAATTCTGTTCCCAATACTTGCTATAAGGTGACTGATTTTGTGCCCGCCACCCCCTCGAGATTGTGAGCCAGTTCAAGAATAACATATAAATCTTGATTTTTGATGTTGATTGTTGATGTTTTCTTTCGGAATGACTTGCCGCATTTCTTGAAGTCACAAGTTTTTAAGCCATTGAAAATGAGTCATTTGTATACTTTGGATTGTTTACTTGATTTGTTTGGAGTGGTGACTGCATTTACAAAAAGAAATGATCTTTTGCCTTTTGTTGATGTTCTCCTGTGGCGTGTATAATTGTCAAATTAAATAAGTTTATCAAGTTTCTTTTACGGACATCTTTCAGGGAGGTGCGAAGAAGGTCGTCATCTCAGCTCCTAGCAAGGATGCCCCCATGTTTGTTGTTGGTGTCAACGAACACGAATACAAGTCAGAGCTCAATATTGTTTCCAATGCTAGTTGCACCACCAACTGTCTTGCCCCACTTGCCAAGGTTTCATTTTCTACTTTGTGTCTTTTGCAATTTTCTAACAAAAAAGTTTGACAAGAGAAGATATCTGGCACTAACTTCTTTCTTGTTGTATCAATTTTCAGGTCATCAATGATAGATTTGGAATTGTGGAGGGTCTGATGACTACTGTGCACTCAATTACTGGTCGGTTTTCTAGTAGTTTGTATACATTTCCTGTGCTGCAGTTGTGCTCTTTTTTACATATCTGATTTCTCACTCGGTTTAATAAATCTTCTATTATTCAGCCACACAAAAAACTGTCGATGGACCCTCAGCTAAGGACTGGAGAGGTGGAAGAGCTGCTTCATTCAACATCATTCCTAGCAGTACTGGAGCTGCCAAGGTACACATCTTTTAACATGTTATGTATTTGACCAGTGTACCGGATGTTTTGTGGCAGATAGAGAACTTGACATTCCCAAATTATTGTTTTTCCTGGATGTAGTCATCTTAAAAGCAGTTTTGGTTTTAATTTTCGATTTTGGCTTGTGAAGGCTGTTGGGAAAGTGCTTCCGTCCTTGAACGGAAAGTTGACTGGTATGGCTTTCCGTGTTCCCACCGTCGATGTTTCAGTGGTCGACCTCACAGTAAGGCTGGAGAAGGCGGCTTCCTATGAACAGATTAAAGCTGCTATCAAGTAAGGAATAATGAGATTTCAGTCTTGAAATATATCCTCCTCCTATTTCCCTTGTGTGGCTGCTATTTAATATTACATTTTCTCATGATTTTCCCGATGATTTCTTTGACATCATCTGTTTGGTGGTTTTCAGGGAGGAGTCCGAGGGGAAACTGAAAGGCATCTTGGGTTACACAGAGGATGACGTGGTTTCCACTGACTTTGTTGGTGACAGCAGGTATGGATTGATCTTCAGACTTTTACGTCTTGAAATTTTCTTGGCCATACATTTGAAGACTTTTTCCTCAATATGCCCGTGATAAAGTTGGTTTTGATGTCGATTGATCAAACACTACCCTAGAAAAATCTTATCTTTCTTTTTTTTTTTTTTTTAATAAAATATAATAGGCGGTAGCGCGCTCATTTCAATTGTTCGTCTTGTGTACAGGTCAAGTATCTTCGATGCAAAGGCCGGAATTGCTTTGAATGAGCATTTTGTCAAGCTTATTTCGTGGTACGACAACGAGTGGGGTTACAGGTAATTTACACTATTCTTTTTTTCTTTCCTTAATTTGTCCTTTGATTTTAGTTTTATCAGCCCTTGAGGACGGTAATCTAACCAAACACTGTGTGTGTATTTGCAGCGCCCGTGTGATCGACTTGATTGTCCACATTGCCAAGGCATGAGATGGCTAGACCAGCTTCGGTATGATATGGTATGATATGCTAGTCGTGTGCTTTGTATCGGCTGTTTATAGCAGTCTTCTGCTTCATATCGACAATAAGAGATGTTCCATAACATACTTGGGTCTTTATACCAAGTCTTTTGTACTTGAGATCTTTGAGGTTCATTGTAATGGGGCAAATAGTTTGTACCCTTTGTTTTTGTTTTCGAGATTAGTGAACCTGTTTGCCGGTATATGTGTTTTGCTTTAATTTACTTGAGATTGACTCGCTCCCTCTCTCACGCTGAGTGTGTTTGAGTGGTGGGGGTAAATGACCCCCCAAAAGGAAGAAGAATTTTACTATAGTATAAAAATACCATATTGGTAAGTACAGTTTTTAACTATCAGATAAAATGAACGTTTGACAGTTAAAAATTATGTTCAATATGGTATTTTTTCATGTTCTATTAAAAATTCATCTAGAAGAAAATTAAAATAAATAAAAAAAAGGTGGTGGGTATGGATCATGTTTGGAGAAGACCTAAGAATATCTTTGGGAAGTCTTTTAGATGTCATTTCTTCAAGGATGATCACTACTTGTCAAAAGCAACGAGTAGGTGGAGCTTATATGTGCTCTAGAATAAGCTTTTAAAGTTGGTAATGTTCTTTTCTACAAGATATTGCAATATTTTAAGTTGTGAATAAGATCCTACATAGAGTCTTCGTTTCTATCAAATTAGATGTTCGAGTCTTCGTTTCTATCAAATTAGATGTTCGAGTCGTGCATCATTTATGTTTGTCAGTTTGGTAATCATTATTGATGAACTCTGTGAGTCTATTAGCTATTGAAGGTCTTGGGACAGGATCCTTTGCCATCCCATTGATGGTTACAGTTACTGCTTTTTCTTAACTTGTTGGGTTAACTTTCTCTTAACACATTGGGCCGTGAGGCATAAAGACATCATTGTTCTCAAAATGATGAAGCACATAGGCACTTTTTTTTTTGTTTCCCCCTGGGAGAAGCATTGAGCCACTTATTAGGATCGATGTTGGTATTTTTCTCTAACGAGGAAGAATAGGGTTGTCTCTTCATTCTCTTTCACTTGAGAAATTTCAAAGTTCATAGAACATGAAAGAATTTGACTTGATTCTACTTGAAAGTTGAGAGTAATCAATATAGCTAAGTCTATTGGTCAAGTATAGATCCTAACATAATTAGAAAGCATCGAATTTTGGAGCTGTCTATTGATCAGGTTAGGATCTAAACGTGGGGCTATAGAGTATCGGATGGTATCGAATCATGGAGCGACCATTGATCCAAGAAGGATCCTAATATGGTGTTTTAAAGCATCGAATTCGACTTGATTCTACTTGAAAGATAAAAGAGTACTAATATCACGATAATTTGGCGTTGTATAGCATCGAATCTTAGAGTGCCTATTGATCAGGTTAGGATCTTAATATGGGGCAATAGAGTCTCAAATCTTGGAGCGTCTTTTAATTCAATAAGGGTCCTAATATGAGGTTATGGAGCATCGAATCTTGTGGCGACGTTAGGGAGGAGAAGAGAAATGTTGGTGGTTAATTGCCTAACGAGCGTTGTCAGTTTGTTTTCACCTCTCCGTCACAAGCAGGAGGAGAAGAGAAATGTTGGTGGTTAATTGCCTAACGAGCATTGTCAGTTTGTTTTCACCTCTCCGTCACAAGCATTCCAACTACCTAGTGATTGACAAATGAAGACTTCGATAATTCCAAAAGTTTTCTTCTACGCAATTGGCGCCTTTATTTTTAAGCTAATTATAAAAATATATTAAAGGGGAAAAAATATATGCAAATCCCACTTACTTTGACCATCATTTTCCTTCTTGACCTTTCTGAACTATGACAAATTAAATTATAAGCAAATTATAGAGTATTTTAGTACAAGCACGGGTTTGAAATGTGTATTTTACCTAATTTCATGTCATATTATTGGCCATAAAATGAAAAATGGACACATTCAACTATGGAAGTTATGATTATTAAAGTTCCAGCAAAACAAATATATATATATACATACATATATATATGATTATTAAAGTTGAAAGCAGGTCATGGAAAATCTTTTGGAAGAAATATAATGACAATTGGCACGTGATGCAACCACTAACAAACACTTTTAAGGTTCAGCTTTTGAGCTACTATTCAAATCTCAAAACTGTGGCAATTTTCTGTGTTAGACAAATTCGATTCATGTATTTATTTATTCATACTCTATTTATATATCATTAATAATATCATAATATATCGATTAATATATTATTTCAATATAAATACCGTGTAAGTTAAATATGTGATAGAATATTATTTAAAGAATAGAAGTGAGAGGATAAACAAACCAAATCCATAGTGAAAAGGTGAAGAAAAACAACTAAGATGGCGTTTTATGTGATTTAAACATAGGGAATTAAAGTCACAGCTTTTGCTGTTGTCATTAGCTTTATTTCCTAAATGACAATTCAATTAAAAACCGAAGAGAAATGTTTCTTTCCAACAGAAAAACATTTCATGTTGGATTTAAAATATAAATAACTAAATAAACAAAGGTGAAAATTGTTGAAGTAGATAAAACGACACGCCGTTCTTAGTTTCAAAGTTTGCCCTTTTTGTTAAAAAAGAAAACGACCTCTCGTATATCATCTCAAGTTGACTGTCGTTTACAAACGAAAATGTCGCAATCATTTCCGTAACTTATTGTCGTTTACCTTAAAACGACATGTCGTTAGTGAATTTTTTTTTTTTTTAATGACATGTCCTGAGTGATTAGTGGGTTAATTTCCACAAGACTTCCCATATAATTTCTCCACATAATGTTAAAAAGGAAAAAAAAATAATAATAACAAAATAACAAAATGAAAGGGGTTAAAAAGGTTAAAAAATCCCCCAGACAATACGTAATTAGTAATAATAATAATTGATGAAAAAAATCAGATATGTTTCCTTCAAAAAGAAAATCAGATATAAATTCCAAAAAGGAAAATAAAATTCCACGCGCGTCCTTGACGGACAGTCCCTACCCTGAAAATCTTCCTCATTCAAATTTTGTCTTAATATTCGATCTCTCCGCCAATCTTCTCTTTCTTATTCTTCTTCTTCTTCAACAACCCACAGAGTTAAACCCATCTCTCTCTCTCTCTCTCTCTAATTTTGATTTCCACATCTTATCTTCAGCTGTATCTCGTGAGCTCTCTCTCTCTCTCTCTCTCTCTCTCTCTCTCTTCTCATTTTCTCTCTCTAAAGCTCAATCCTTCCCACATTAATGTCCTCAATCCCCGATTTTTAGCTCCGATTTCTAACCCTAAAAGCTTCGCCCAAGCATAAATACGGTACCGTTTTTGCCGATTCCTCTGCAGAAATGGCGACCTCGGCGTTCAAATCGACCACGAAGCGGACGCCGATCGGAGCATCGTCGGCTTCCGTGGACGACTCGGCTTCCTCAACCCGGAGCTCGGCTCACCGCCGCTCTCGGAGCCTGAGCCGGTTCTCGCACCGGACTACGGCTCAGGCGCCGAGCGATGACTTCGACGAGGCGCCGGCTCCGAGAGGGAGGTTCGTCAACACGGTCAGAGGCTCCGGCTTCCCGGAGATCAGCCTTGACGACCTCGCAGTCGAGTTCTTCGGGTCCGGAGATAGAGGCCGCTCGGCTTCGCTTAACTCCGAGGTGAGTCCGGCGAGTGGTGGCTCTAGTGCTGCGTCGCAGAGACGAGGGAGGTCCGTGTCGAGGCAGGGCTCGAAAGTGAATGGTGGTGGTGGTGGTGATGGGAAGGGCAGTGTTAGTAGTAATTCTGGTGGTGGAGGAAGGTTAACTTCTGATAATGGTGGTAATTCGAGAAGAAGACGATCGGTTTCGGTGGTTCGATATCAGATTAGCGATTCTGAGGTAACCATCAGTCTCTTATTGCTTTTCTTGTTCAGCTTTTTCACAAGTTTCTTGTTGCAATTTGAAAGAGCCAAATGCAATTGTGTAAGAGCATTTGTGATAAATTCATTTTCGCATGGAAAATTGGAGAATCGGAGCTGTATGATGAATATTCTTGTAAAAATCATTGTTTTTTTCACAATTAAATTGGGAACATTTTTACATTGGAATGATAAGTGGTGACGTAATTGCTTGTACCTGATGTTTTATATCTGTTTTCAAACGACAGAGTGATCTAGAAAATTCGCAGAAACGTAACAGCGCTAATCCTAAGAGTTTCAGCGGTGGTAGCGATCAGATACACTCGTCTCATAAGCCAAAAGCATCAAATCATAGACAGGGACTGAGAAGGTCTTTTAGCCAGAAAGACTTGAGAGCCTGTGATGGCTATTCTGTAAGTACTATTTGCCGTTTCTAATTTAACTTTGGTCTGCCGTGTTTAGATGCAGAAATTTCAAGTTCAAACATCAAACTTTGTAAAAGCGATAACTTTCTTCTAGTGTTGAGATGGGCTGACTTTAACATATCCTTGTTGTTGTTAATGTTGTTCATACGTTTGTACCGTCTTATGAGATTAATGTTAGAGATTCATCGGGTTTAAAATGATGCCTTTGGACTTTTTAGAGCCAGTCGTCGGTTCTAACTGATGACGAAGGGAAGGATGCTCATTCCTCTAAAAATGGAATCGAGAGGATTATACGAGCTGTTTATTCACAGAAGAAGGTTTGTTACATGTGTATTAATATTTAATTTCTTGAGCATTGCCTCAGTTTTATGCTTTTAACATCAATATCCTTTTGTTTTCTTATTATGCTTTAGGCACAACATCCAACAGTGGGGGATGATATGAACAGTAACTTGTATGAAGCAATGCGGACAGAACTTAGACATGCCGTGGAAGAGATTAGAACAGAGTTTGAACAAGTTTGTACTCTAGTTTTTTTAGTTTTGTTTGCCATATCTGATTTTTTCTGTTTTATGCTTGCAAGTCTAAATGTGCTTCTCTATTTTCCTGAGATTTGTTCTCTCGATTTGTGCAGGCAAGAGGGAACACAAAACCCACAGTGCTAGCAACGGATAATTGCTTGCTGTCAAACAGTTCTGATGTACTTCAGACTGTTTCTTCAATCAGGAAGAACTACTCAACCAAATTGGAAGAGGTGCTAATATTCAAATTATTTAACTACATTTAATGCTAATGTCTTAGTGTGACAGGTGATAGTAGTACTTGAAGTTGTGCTGAAGAGAATGCATTATATGTAATGCTTTTTAGTTCGGAAAATGATACTCATCAGGAAAGAAAAACATAAAAGATTTCGACAGAAGCCAAAATTTTAACTTGTTAGTGTTAAAAAAAGCTCGGACAAAGCAGTACTTTTATTGAATACACAGAATTTTTACACATCTGCCTTGGTGATGTATTTTATTTCATGATACGTGTCATTACTCTTTTATTTTTGTATCCTTATTATTAATATTTTTTTTCATCATTTTCCTTTCTTTAACCTTAGTTGAGATCTTGAGGAACTGTTTGTAGTAAGAGACGTGTTGTTTCAACATTCTACTGCAAAAAAAGACTATTTGTAATGCATGTGATGTTATGAGTCATGGTCAATAATTATAATTTTCTAGCTCAGAAAGTTCCATGAGAAAACATTGCGACTTTATCAACAAGATTATGCCATGTTTGAAGAGCTTTACTTACGAGGAACAGATTTTTTATTTGCAGTCTGAGAAGCGTAAACAAGATTTATTATCTGAAATTGTGTTGGAGGAACAACGTAGCAGGGAACTCTCTAAGATTGTGAAGGAATGGCTTCCTGACCCCAAGAACGATGTCATTGTTGATAAACCATCTAAAGTCAGACCCAGAAAGGTATACTTTTCTCTTTCACTTTTCAGAATGCAGGAAAGCTCCTTTATTTTCATTGTCTTTGCCAAATTTGACTTGTGTGTTCATTCACCAGAGGAGTACGGACAGAAATAGGATGTCAAAGAGATTGTCCGAGGAGGCAGAGAGATACATCGAGGATTTTATTTCAAATGTTGAAGACACGGATATATCATCACTTGATGGAGAAAGAAGCGATACAAGCTCGAGTTTGGGCGGAATGATGAAGACACGAACTGTTCAGAGTCCACCGACGTCCATACCTCTTCCTGCAGACATGGATGGGGTTCTATTGCCTTGGTTGCAGTGGGAGACTAGTAACGATGCTTCACCTGCACAATGCATGAATAAGATGGAGCCACCAACAACTCCGAAAACCATGTTATTTGATGCTGCTCAGGTAAACTAGAGCTATTGCTTTTTTCACGGAATTTCAAAGATTGACATTCATCGTTATTTTAAGCCTTTTGATAAGGAAATCGAGCATTATTAGGTATTCATGTTTCTAGTTGTAATTTGGTTTCCAGGAAGTGACAAATGCACACGACCGGATCACTCTTTCTGCCAGTAGCCGCGGGAGCTGTAGTCCGGGGATCATCGATTTGCTTCCGAGGAAAATTGTACAAGATACAGGAAGTAATGACGGATCAAAAGCACGACGGTTTGACATTGAGGAGTATCACAAGCTTCAAAGCGATGAAGATCTTCTTTTTGAAAGATTTAGACAGCAACAGAGAATTAATTCTGGAAGTCTACTGCTCTGTAACCGAATGTATTTTTAGCAATTTGTATCTTTAATTATTTCCTTTTTTTCTGGAAGTACAATGATCATCTGTATAGTCAAAAAAAAAAAAAAAATTTCAGGTTTTAGTTTGAGAGAAAAAATCCAATTTGGTTTAGATCGTTACAAGCAGTTGGTGCATTTGACAACTTGAATCTGTACCACTCAAACTGTGCTTTATTTTATTCTAGTTTTTTTTTTTTTCAATTTTTTTCGTTTTAAAAATTACTTTTTTTTAAATATAAATAATTGCATATATTTTTGCTTACATAGTCAGAATTCAACTCTGTTGTCTCTTTATTGTTCTTCCATTAATATTATAATAAGTTAATTAAAATATTATATTAATTAAAGGGATTTATAGCTAAATAATTTTTTTTAATAAATTTTTTAATAAATGATCGAATTTTTTAAAAATTAGTTAAAAGATTATTTTTTTTAAATGACTAATCAATTTTCATAATTTTATTTTAATAATTGATCACATAATAGTCTATCAGTGATTAACTTACAGTCACTTAATGATTAACTAAAACGTAAATTATCAAATTTCATAATCAATCAATGGATTATTAATCAATCACCAATTTTTATAGTTAATTATTAATTAAGCATTAGTCAATCACTAATCAACTAAATGTAAAAAATAATAAATGGCTATTATAAAAAAAGTTTAGTCATCTATTAGATTATGTGATTGAAAAAGGTTACAGAACTTAATTTTTCTAATTAAAAACTCTTGTCACATCACATAAAAGATTAAATCAATTTATTAATATGTTATGACATTATTAAAGAGAGACAAAAGGGTTAGCAAATAAAAAGACATAAGAATCAAATCCAAATAGTTAGCTTCTCAATGCAAACCATGCTTGTTCAAGTCCTACAAGCAATGAAACTCATTGTCCTCCTGAGATTGCAAATCAAGTTTGTTTTAAGTCCTGGAAGTACGCAAACTCAACTAATTTGGATTTATTTATTTATTATTGTGATTATTATTATCATTAGAAGCCGTATTAGAGTGGTTTACGTGAATATTCTATATTTATTCATCAACTTTTGAAAAAAATGCTAAATTATTTTTTCAAAAAAATAAAAAATTTTGTAACTTCAAACGTATGAGAAAATATATTTATATTCAATGATCAATTATAGTTTGTCAAGTCAAATATCCAATTGTTTTTGAAACTAGAATGAGGATCACCAACAAATGTGAGAGATATGCAACCAAATATTAAGGATTTCGATTTTAGTATGATAAGATAAAAATAAAAATAATAAAAAGTGCAACTATTAATTTCTTTAGGGAACTTATAGTATTGTTTTTCAGTCGTTTAAAGTATCGATTTCGAGATATACATCCAATTATTGATTTTTATCCAATAAAGAAAAGATAAATTAAAGGAAAAGTACAAGAAAAAAGGGTAAAATTTACTTATAAAAAAACGGGGGTAATTCTTTATTTATTTTTAACTAACAAGCGAACAATATTTAATGGCCAAAATAAGATTCTTGAATTCTTTAAAAAAAGAAATAGTTAACTTTTCTTGGGAAATTTTTTTGAGTGTATATATATTTAGGAATTTTAATGTTATTATAATAGAAATTAGCATTATACCGTAATAGGGGTAGGAGTCACACTACTAATGGAAAATAATCCCCGAGTTTTGCACGCTACGTGATCTTCAACAATTTTGGCTATTCCAAACTCCAAACACAAGCAATCCTTTGGTCATTTGGAAAGCAAGAGTTCGTTTCCGTACAAATTTTAATTTTATTTTATTTTTTTGTTAGTTAGGATAAAGAGATTCAAACTCTACATTCCTAAAATAATAATAATAATAAAATATTTTTAAATTTCAATAATTTCCCTCAATTATCTTCACGTCTATACAAATTTAAAATTTCACCCCTTCAAAAAAATTTTTAGAATTTCAAACATTCATTCTCAAATTATCCCTAATTCGGTTACAATGAATACCATCTACACATTCGCAAATTATTTAAAAGGGATAATTTTCTTTTATCACATAATATATGTTTTAACTAAGTTATTGTAAATATAACCTAACCATAATACCACACATGATTTTACTGAAAAGTGTAGAGTTCAAATCTCATGCCATCTTAAAATTAAAATATGTATTAATATATATATATATGGTTTAACTAAACGCTTAATAATAAATTAAAAAGTCCTACAAATATAAGGAAGTCACAACTTGAATTTTATTATATATATTGTATATATACCTTATAGACTTTGATCTTAGTAGGATTTGTACTCTTTAGGCACTATAAAAGGAAAGAAGGTGCCTTCTACCATTATTTATTCGATAGCTAATTTTAAACGTATCTTGAGACATCACTAATCACACAATATGGTGGAGCTTGAGCAGCCTCCCAAGGAAGAAGCAGTTGTCTTAATCAAGGAAGAAGAAGACCTGAATAAATGGCTTCCGATCACCGGTTCTCGGAACGCAAAGTGGTACTACTCCGCCTTCCACAACATTACTGCCATGGTTGGTGCCGGGGTTTTGGGTCTCCCTTATGCCATGTCCGAGCTCGGATGGTATGCCATACTCCTTAAATTATGTTACATTATTTTTCTATGCACTAGTGAAACTTTCTCTCTTCTTTACACACTAATTGCGTAGGCACGTGCGGAATAGCAAAACCAAAACACACATTCGTGCTTTTTAAGAATATTATAGATATATAAACATATATATTCTCTTCATGTCTAGTATTTAAGTTGGTTTCAGAATTTTTAATAATTTTACACTTGTAAAGTGCATTGTATGATAGTGTAATAATACTATACAATAATTATACTGATTAATGTTTAAGAAAAGATTACTTTTGCGTATTTCGACCCTAAACCTTAAACCCTAACTCTCTGTTTTTTGTATACTAATAAGGGGTCCTGGTGCCACTATTTTGCTTTTGTCATGGTTGATCACTCTCTACACCCTATGGCAAATGGTGGAGATGCACGAGATGGTCCCGGGGAAGAGGTTCGACCGGTACCATGAGCTAGGGCAGCACGCTTTCGGCGAAAAGCTCGGGCTTTGGATTGTGGTGCCACAGCAGTTGGTGGTGCAAGTTGGAGCCGGCATTGTTTACATGATCACCGGGGGAAACTGCCTCAAGAAGTTCCATGACATCATTTGCAACCACTTCCCAAACCTCCATTGCAAGCCCATGAGGAGCACCTACTTCACCATGATCTTCGCTGCCGTTCACTTCCTCATCTCTCACCTTCCCAACCTCAATTCCATTGCCTTTTTCTCGGTTGTCGCGGCCGTCATGTCCTTGAGGCAAGTTTTTCTACTTCTTAATTCTCTTCTCATTATCAATTTTGGTCCTTCAATTTCCGGGTTTTGACAAACTTAGTTTGCGTTTAGTGTATGAGTTTGGAATGAAATTTTTAGGTGGAGGTTTGTAGATTTTTTAAAAACTAAATATAATTTTTGTTGACTTTTAAAAAAAAAAAAACAAAAACAAAAATGAAAAACTTAAGTTTTGACTTAAGAGCCAAACGAATTTTTTAGACTTGCTTAATTTGGTTGGAACTTATTCTTGTCTTGGTTTTTATTTTTCTTTCTTCTAATTACCATATGGATTTTGCAAGGATTTACTTTTTCGTTTTTCTATGTATCTAGAGTTTTGACAAAATCTTGTTGTAGTTTTGGAAGAAGCTATACGGTGCATTACATTTTTTTAGGACATATCACGCGGTTCTATTTCAGCTATTATGAGCTATTCAAATATTTTCAACTAAAAGCTAAAATCTTCTTTTTTTTTTTTCGACGGCTGAGATAGTTTCTTTTCATTATCTGGTGGTTGAAATTTTGAAAACAGTGAAATTTGGACCGCATTAATATTAAGATGTACCATAGGATAAAATTTGATGATTAAATTTTCGGGTTTTGTTATATTTGAAAAAAGAAAAAAATTAACTCTCTTCTTGTCTTGCAGCTATTCCACCATCAGTTGGGGAGCGTCCCTCAGCAAAGGGGTAGCGCCGGACGTGCATTATGGCCCGAGGGCATCCACCGGAGCTGGGAACGTGTTCAACTTCCTGAGTGGCTTGGGAGATGTGGCTTTTGCCTTTGCAGGACACAGTGTGGTGTTGGAGATCCAAGCAACAATCCCTTCCACACCCGAACAGCCCTCGAAGAAACCCATGTGGAAAGGTTGCTTGGTGGCCTATGTTGTTGTGGCCCTGTGTTACTTCCCGGTCGCCCTCATCGGCTACTGGGTCTTTGGAGACAGAGTTGAGGACAACATCCTCCTTTCCTTGGAGAAGCCCTGGTGGCTCGTTGCCATTGCTAACCTCTTCGTCGTTTTCCATGTCATCGGTAGTTATCAGGTAAGTGCCTCGGATACTAGCAGATACGTAACAACTAATATGTTATGTCAGTTGGTACTAAAAAATTTGCTCGTGTGAACGTAGGTCTTTACCATGCCAGTGTTCGATTTTATTGAAACGTTATTGTTTGTTAAGATGAAATTCAAGCCGACTAAGATGCGTCGTTTTGTCGCCCGGAGTGCATATGTTGGTAAGCATCTATGATCCTACCTTGAAAAATATTAATCCGATCTCTAAAGATTTGTCTCAAATGTTTAATTTCAATCCATTTGCCCCCTTTTTTTTTTTTTTTTTTTTTTGCAGCGTTGACCCTGTTTATAGCAATCACATTTCCTTTCTTTGGAGGTCTTCTTGGTTTCTTTGGAGGCCTTGCTTTTGCTCCTACAACTTACTTTGTAAGCAATATATAAATCTTTTAAAAGATTTTTAATTCTCTTAATTATTACTACAAAAATTTCCTACTAAATCCAAAAGACTAATTGTAATTAAATTGTAATTTGATATTTTATTGCAGCTCCCTTGCATTATGTGGCTTTCCCTTTACAAACCAAAGAAGTGTAGCTTATCTTGGTTCGCCAACTGGGTAAGATGCCAAGAAAATGCTTAGCTTGCTTTAATTTCTAATTAAAATTCTTTTGTATGTTCTTTTTATTTACATGAATTTATTTGATTTTTTTTTTCTTTTCTCAGTTCTGCATTATAGCTGGAGTGTTGTTGATGATTTTGGCTCCCATTGGTGCGTTGAGACAGATCATACTTCAAGCCAAGAATTTCAAGTTCTACTCGTGAAGATTTTTTTTTTTTTTTTTTTTTAACAGTTGTTTATAATTGGAACAGAATTTCCATAGATAATAATATCTTTTTTAATTTTTTAACATGAATAAAATATTAGCACAGTATCCTTTTAAATATACAGAATCGTAGTAGTGCTGTTGGATTTTTCAAATATAATACATTTTAACTTCTGTATCCCATGATATTAAAGGAAGCTTAACTGTATTTGGAAGTTGAAATTTGATCTATAAATTGATAATATGGTCTGATAATGAGGGTTCAATCTTCCACTTGAAAATTGGATAAAAGAACAGGCATTAATTTTTCCTGCGAAATTATGTAGCCCGAGGCAAACAATTTTTCCTAGAACAAAAGAAATGAAAAAATGCTTTAAAAAAAAAAAGGAATTTGATTGAAATGCCACAACAAGTACTATAATAAGATAGACAAACTTATATAAAGAAGAACCACTTAATAATAATGGATTATTGTGATAGGTCAGTGGTCAAAAGTTTGAGTATTAGATTATTTTTTTAAGGGTCTTAAATGTGAATGTTTGTTTTTTTAATTAGTCTAATTATTACAGATTATTTGAACTCACCCTCCATATATCTTTATCAATAGTATATTTAATAAGACTGGAATGACACGCTTCTCGTCGTTAGTAAGACCTTCAATGAAATTCATGTTAATATTTAGAAAACCTTTTGGGTAATGTTTAGGGGATATTTAACATTGGCCATCCCCTTTCCAAACTTTTTTTAGCCAAAAAAAAAAAAAACGAAGAAAGAAGGAAAAAAAAAAAAAACCTTGTTACAAAACAGTGAAATGAGTAATGACAAATGCTAAACGACAGCATAATTGAAAATTAAAACGACAATAAATTGCTAAGGAGAGGAGACAAATCAAAAAATTATGAGCAAGTGCAGAGTTAAAAATAAAAAACAAGCACGACATGTCGTTTTAAACTTTGTAAGTAGTAAAGTAAATAAAAAACGACATGTCGCTACAAAAGACTACATGATTGAAAATACGAAACGACAATAAGCGAGACTTAAAAAAAAAAAAAAAAAATTATCCACTCTAACTTGAAAAAAATAAAAATAAAAAATAAAAACAAAATAAATAATGGCAGTAAAGACAGTGGGAGTTCACTTCTCTCTATCACTCTGTCGTGTTCACTTCCCTCCACTTTTGGGTCGGCAATGCAAATTCTTCAAACTTCTCTTCACCACCATTTCTTCTTCACCTTCCCCAAACTCCTAAACCCTAACCCTAACCCTAAACCCAACCTTCACCTTCTCCCATGGCGTCCTCTCCTCGCTCGCTCCCCAACGCTCCGCGGCAAGTCTCCGGCGAACTGCTACGCCTCCGACGAGTTCCCCGTCGACGAGACCTTCCTCGAGAGCTTCGGCCCCAAAGACAAGGAGACTGAGGACGAAGCCCGGATTCGCAACTGGACCGAGCGTGGCTGGGCTCCATGGGAGGAGGTCCTCACTCCCGAGGCCGATTTCGCTCGCAAGAGCTTGAACGAAGGCGAGGAAGTCCCTCTCCAGTCTCCCGAAGCCATTGAAGCCTTCAAGATGCTCAAGCCCAGCTACCGCAAGAAGAAGATGGAGAAGCTGGGTCTCACCGAGGACGATTACTACAGGCGAGAACCATGATTTCTCTTTTCCCTCCAAAATTTCCTTCCATTTTCCAGAAAATATAAATCTTTAAGCTGTACTGAGTTTTCCATTACTTTTCGATGAATACACAGATATTTCTCTGAATTTGTATCATTGGCGATGTTTTTCTTCTTTGATTATTGCGGGCAAGAACCAAAATTTCTATTTTTCCTCTGACATTTCCTTTGCTTTCCCCAAAAATGGCTCATTTTCCTGAATTTCTCGTTTCTTTTTCATACGTTTTTTCTGAATTTGCGTCAGTGTTGATCTGTTTCTTATTGATTACAGGAAGCAGTTTGAAATTTTCTTACATTTCCATCAATTTTCCCCCAAAAAAAAAAAAAAAGTCTGCTATTTTCGAAGGATTTTTCGACAAACGAACGGATATTTCTGTGTATTTGCGTTAATGGTGATGATATTTTTATGACTGATTAATTACAGGAAGCAGTTTGAGATAAAAGGAGAGATTCCGGAGCCGCTGAAGACAGTATGGACAGAACCTCTGGTGGTGCGGCACTTGCCGCCTAGGGACTGGCCACCGAGGGGATGGGAGGTGGACAGGGAGGAGCTGGAGTTCATAAGGGAGGCGCATAAGTTTCAGGCTGAGAGGGTGGACATTGAGGGATTGGACAGTAAGGTGAAGACGGTGACAGGGTCAGATGAAATCTGTTTGGATCGATATAAGGTGTTCTTGAAGCAGTACAAGGAGTGGGTCGCCGCGAACAAGGATCGATTGGAAGAAGAGTCTAACAAGGTTTTGTGTGAATCATCTTGATTCTGTTTCACTCCGATTATGATTTTTTTTTTTTTTTTTTCCTTCCTTTATATGTTTGGCATTTTAGATTCTATGTTCGTCCCATATTCATGTAAAATATTATATGACTTGTGGGGGTTTTGAGGTGGTTATCAAGTTGGAAATGTGACTGAAAGCTAATAAATTTGGTGATCTGTTACAAGTACGGATCTTGAAGTTGGAAATGTGACTTGAAAAATTTATAAATTTGGCACTTGTTTACAAACAAGGGTCATAGAATTTTAGCATAAAAATATCTTTCAACCATGCTGAATTTGATTATGAACTCTAGAATTTTTCTGATGTGTGTTTTTTTCTTTTGGCCAGTATGACCAAGATTACTATCCCGGTAGGAGGAAGAGGGGGAAGGATTACGAAGAGGGCATGGTAGGATATTTGCAGTTTTTTGTTTTTACTTAAATGTGAACTTAGTTATGCAACGGTGATAACTATGGTTTCCTTTGTTTTTTCTTTTGTTGCAGTATGAGCTTCCATTTTATTATCCAGGACAAGTAAGTTTCTAAGCTTTTTATATTTTTCTAAAACTTATTAATCTATGCTAACGCCTGAGTTCACATGAAAATTCTCACTCGTTTGTGTAATCTATTTCTGTATATGCATTTCTCCATGATAATAGGGTGTTCATGTATATACTATGCTATATTGCCATTTATGTAAATTGCTTCTAGTCATCAACCCAGTTACATGTTGATATTTTGCCTTTGTTTCGGCTTTTAATTAGCCTAAAAGTTCAAGAGTGGGCCTGAACCACACTAGAGTTAATACTCAAGAATAAGCCTTAAAGCTTTTGCTTTTACTTCTACAGGCTTCTCAAAATGTACCTTTCTAGGTTGAGAGTTCTGCCTTTAAGTCTCATCAAAGAAACACCCATTCATCCATAAATCCAAAATTGCTTGCCTTGCATTGTTCCTATCTCGAAGAGAAATCAACATACACAGATCTTTTTCTTTTTTTTTTTTTTCCTTACTTGCATCCCATGCATAAAGGCATTGAAAGATCCCACCCCACCTGCCGCCCTCCCCCCCAACAACCACCAATTATTTAACAAGTTGAGAAGACACATTCCTAGACTCCTTAAAAAGTTGTTTTGCATATGTTTGTGCAGATTTGTGCTGGAAAAGTTACTACTTTGCACCTTTATCAAGGAGCGTTTGTTGATATTGGCGGTGTATATGAGGGGTAATTACCGTTCCTATGTTGATTCTCCGTTGTGTTTCAAATTTTTATTGCTATGAACAGTGAAACTTCTTTATTACTTTATCAGGGCTTGTACTGATGATTAACTTTTGGAATTCCATACGAATCTTAATTTGTTCCCTTCGCTTAATTAACCTGTGGTAAAAGAGAGGTTTTAGAACAAGTAGGACATTGGAAAGTGGGGAAAGAAAGAAAGTTTTGAACTCGGATTGCCTGGTCCCAAAGCTAAACATGAATCAGTCATCCAGGAAATGCCCTAACGTTTAACCTGTACTTTAACTCACTTGAACCTGTTGTTGTGCTTGAACTTAGGTCATTAAGAAATGCATTCCTTAAGAAGATAATAAAAAGCATTTTGTCAGCTTGAAACTTGGGAATGGTGTTCAATATTTCTTACAACACTATTGTAATAACATTTATTATACATGATTCTATCTAGATTAGTTGAAAACTTTAAAACAATAATGTGAAGTTTTACCTTTCCTTTTTGTGAAGCTAAAGTATTTTTAATGTGCTTGTCGTGGACTTATATATGGATTCCATTAAACTTATGATGTAGGTATTTTAAGTGACTCTTTTATCACTTTGTTTTAGTGTATAATATTGTGCCAGATTCATGCGTAATATTATGTTTCAGGTGGGTCCCTATAAAAGGTAATGATTGGTTCTGGATCCGTCACCATATAAAAGTTGGGATGCATGTCATCGTGGAAATTCTGGTGAGTACTTGCTTTAAATGATATGGTGTTTACATTTTCTTTGCATGGTTGTCATTGATTGGTGATCTTGTAAAACTCACGCATATAAATACTTCCATCCGTTCTTTAGGTGTCGGAAAAGGTCAATCATTGTTATGCATAAGTATTTGATTCATTTTTGTTTATGTTTTCCAGGCAAAGAGAGATCCTTACCGATTTCGATTTCCCATTGAAATGCGATTTGTCGATCCTAACATAGACCACCTGATGTACGTCATTCTACAATATATACTTCAACCATGTTCTACCTTAAGTTATAGATATTGACAATTTTGAGGTCAAGGTTGTGCAATCTCGTCATTGGTTAATGATCCGTACTGCTTGATTTATGATTGGTTAATGGTTCCATTCAAAGTCATAACACCTAAATGCTTCTTGATTTTTGAATATTGGATTGATGATCGCAGCTTTAATAGATTCGAATTTCCACCAATATTCCATCGTGATGGAGATACAAATCCAGATGAATTACGGGTCTGTACCTCTTCCTGCATTGAAGTGCTGCTTTTTTCAATATCCACTTATCTATCAACTCCCATGCAAAATTTTCAGATAACAGAGCATGACTTCATCTCCGTCGATGATTATATGTTACCAATCATGTATTACTTGTACTTCCTTCATTTAAAAGGGGGCAGAGTTGGCATATAATGATGGTTTTCTCGATGAATGATAGTCTTTGGTTCACCTCTGTATTTATGCTTTTGATTTACCAGTCTTTTTTTTTCTTTTTTTCTTTTTTCCTGCAGCACGATTCTGGACGACCTCCTGTTCCCCGCAAAATCCCTGGAGACAGCCCAGCTGAGGAACCTTTACTGTCGAATCACCCTTACGTTGATAAGGTACTTTTTTTCTTTTTAATCCTTGCTTCCTTGATTAATTGCTTGTTTTATCCTTTTCATGGATTAACTTTTAGGTAATCATTTCACAATTTCACCTCCTCTCGGACAGAATATTACTGTAAATCTCGTTTCTTATGCAGTTGTGGCAGATACATGTTGCTGAGCAGATGATTTTGGATGATTTGGAGGCCAATCCCGACAAATACAAAGGCAAAAAATTATCAGAGTTAAGTGATGACGAAGACTTTGATGAAGAAAACAGTGTTGAATATACTAAAGTTCCCTATAAGAAAACGATGATTCCAAAAGTGACTCTGGTAAGCACGTATTCAGTTGGTGTCTAAAATTTTATTTCCTATATTCTGCGGATTTACCTGCTCTCTTTGAAATTTGATGGCAGAAAACAAGCGTTAAGGAACTTGACCTGGAGGCCACCTTTGCTGAGCGCGAGGTCAGCTTGTCTTGATATCTTAATAATGTATAATGTGTGTATATGTGGGGCAAAAAAATTCACACATACACGAATTTCACGTGTGTGAATTTAAGATGAAATGCTTATTAAGAACAGTTTCTGAAGAATTGTGATCTTTTAAGGAGATATATATTTTGTCTCACAGATTCGCAACAAACTAAAGAAGGAAGCAGAAGAAAGAGGAGAGCAATACAAAGTTACTAATATGAGGCGAAATGATGAAATGGATGCGTATGACGCACTGCATTGGCGTCGATCTTATGAGGAACGAGAAGCTTTGATCAGAGATATAAGCTGGTACTCCTCTCGGTTATTCTAACTTTTTACTTGAATTTGGCTGTCTGCATTGCATATTGCTGCTGTTTTGCGGTCCCACCAGAATTTTTCTCATTCAGTGTTTAGCATTAACTCATATTTTCCCGGCATAGATTTTTTTTTTAAAGCTTTCACAAAAGATTTATTCTCACTTATATATATATATATTTTTAAAACAGCCGTCAAGCTCTTGGCTTACCACTAGAAGAGCCAGGAAGGTATGTAGAGGCGAGTTTCTTTGGGAAGGATCAATATGACCCGGACAGCAATCTGTATCGGTATGATTACTGGGGAGAGCCAAAGAACTCGGAGAAGAGCAAGCAAGAGCGGATGACAGATGCCCACAACAAATCTATTGTGGGCAAGGGCACCGTGTGGTACGAGACGTCATATGAAGACTGCATCAAACAACGTATGGAAAGAGAAGCAAAGGGAATCAAGCCGAGAATACCCGACAATGAATCTTTGTATGGAGCTCAAGATGACGAGGATGACGACGATGACGATGATTTTAACTTCAGTATTCTGAGCGAAACGAGTCTTGATTCGTCAAACCAGCCTCATGTCAATGGCACTGAATCTTCTCGGATTTCCGACGAGGGTATGTTCGAGGATTGAGTCCATTGATGTGTAGTAGTAGTAGAGCTGTAGCTCTAGGTTAATATATTGTTTGTAAAGTAGTCGACTAGTTCAAGATGAGAGAGGCTTACATGGGGGTGACACCCATTTTTGTTGTTGAGGAGGTAAGCATAATCTATTCTTAGATATTTATACATTTTCCACAAGTTTATAATAGAACATAAAAAAGAATATGGAAATCAAGATTGACATTTAAAAAAAAAAAAAAAAGAAGTGTGAATTTACAACATAGTATCAAATAAAAAATCCTCTATGCATTTAGGAGTAAAGGAGTTTGCAGGGACTAGATTCGCATGATCAAAATTTTCGCAGTTAAGATAGACTCCTCCAGAGTTACAAAGAGACAATGCTAGTATCAGCTACATGTGTTAGAAATGCAAATCAAAGGCTTGTTCACTGAAAAAAGAAAAGGGAAAGAGAGAACAAAAAGCAAATCTTCCGAGTTTTCGTTTCAGTTACCGTTGGAAACAAGAATCGATCAAGAACGAACTTAGGCAAAAACACGTCTCTGGATCTTGGCCTTTTACATCACCATTCCACCATCAATTGTGAAGACCTGAAACACAGAGAGCACGTATACATATTACATGTCAGCTATTTAATATCTTTTTATAGTTTTTTGGCTGAAGTTTTTACACTGTATGTTGACATTAGAAGAGGCCAAACTCTTTGAGAGAGCAAAAAGGAATGTTACACAAAATTTACCTGTCCAGTTATATAACTAGCAGCGGGATTAAGCGCTAAGAATTCCACCAGTCCAGCTACTTCCTCTGGTTGACCATATCGTCCTGCAAGAGTAGTAAAAAGATTTATGGCTTTATATTTGTTTTTATTTTATTTGAGTTCAATCACCAAATTCAGATCATCTTCGAGAGCTTGTTTTTATAACTGCTCAGACTATCAAAGATCCGATGCATGTCACCATAAAAAAGCCCAAATTAAAGTCAGAAGTGAAATTAAAATCTAAAAACGCTGAGACATGATTTTTTATCAAACGAAAAAAATTTAACAGTTTACAGTTCCATGCATCATAACTGCTCTCGTTAATGATTCTAAATGTTTACTTCATATTATACTACAGATAGAAGAAAAAACCTCGGATCTTCTATCTCACCTAAGGGGATGGTCCCCAAGATCTTCTTTTCTATGTCTTCTCCAAGCTTTGCAGTCATATCAGACGCAATAAAGCCAGGAGCCACTGCATTGACCTGTGGGAAAGTAAGGGTTGAGTTAGTAGCTCTAGCCTCTCGCCACACCACAATCAACCGGTCAACAAGTATGCGAGAAAAGTTTAAAACTAGATAAAAAAATGGAACCAGCTCTGTGCGCATATTAGTACTTAAATCCTAGATACTCACATTAACGTTCCTGCTTGCATATTCTTTTGCAACAGACTTTGTGAAGCCAATTACACCAGCTTTTGCAGCACTGTAGTTTGCTTGGCCAACATTTCCAGCAAGACCAACAACAGATGCTATATTGATTATTCTTCCCTGCAACAACCACCAAAAAAAAAGGTGAATGACCTGAGAGAATGTAGGATTCCAAAATAAAAGCAGAAATATCCCTGAGAAATCATTTCAGAAGGAATATACGTCTCATCTGTTAGTCCGTTGATAACTGAAAAAAACGTGTATGTTCGAGTTAACACAACAAGGTTCCAACTTCCAAGTTAAAATCAATTAGAAAAAGTAGAGCATACGTAGGTAAAACCATCTTTAAGAATTTGGACTGGCTTGATGCCAATATAACAAGACCTGGATAATAACCCAGAGAATGATCAATTACCTGTCTCTTTTTCATCATAAGTTTGGCGGCAGCCTGGAAAATGGAAAAATAATGAAGAGAATATAAGCAGCATTAGTTACAAATTTAGAGAAAATCGCTTTGAAAACTAGAAGAAAATCTAAACTGTAAGATTTGAGCAAACCCACCTGTGTGCAGAGAAACACACCAGTGAGATTCAAATCAATAACTTCCTGCCATTGGGACTTCTTCATTCTCATCAATAGTCCATCTCGGGTAATTCCTAGAAACCAATTGTAGAGCAACTCAGCTGAAATTAAAAACAAAAAATGAAAAACGACGAAAAGTAAAACGACAATTAATGTGCCACTCACCTGCATTATTTATCAAAACATCAACTGTTCCCCATGCATCAACAGCCTGTAAACATTAAGTTCAATTAATATCACATTGCACAAACAGTTGCAAGGAGTACTGGAGATTTGTAAAGTAATACAAGAGCAGTTATGCTTACAGTTTTAATCATCAACTCTACGTCCTCTTCTTTTGAGACGTCACCTCCAAATGTAAGAGCTTGACCACCATGTGCCTCAATCTAGACAAGCAAATATGCATGTATTATTTACATCATTATTTGTTGAAGCTAGAAATTTAACGTCTTTCGGCAATGTCTCGTATCGAATACGCTAATGCTTCATTATTAAAAGAATACTATACAAAAGAAATAAACGTACCTCCTTGGAAACTTCTTCAGCTTCCTTTGATGACCTTGCATAGTTTACAAGTACCTATAACAAGTAACCAAGAACTTAAAAATTAAACGATAAATGGTAAAAATACTCCAATTCCTTTCAGATAAACCGCAAGAGGAATTGTGAGTGTTCTTCACAAATCAAAATTCCAGCAAAATTTAGCAACGCACACAGACAGAAACTAAGTGGGAAAATGAATAATTGAAGCAATCATTAGTTTCATACATGCATGTTCAGAATTTAAGCTGAAAAATATTTCGAAATGGAAATGAGAAAAACTGAACAAATCATTAGTGTTCATCTATACATGTTCAGAATTTAAGCTAAAAAATCGAAATTCAAAATGAAAATGAGAAACAATTCCCACAGAGAGAGAGAGAGAGAGACCTTACAACCGGATTTGCCAAGAGTGAGAGCAATAGCCTTGCCGATCCCTCTAGAAGCTCCGGTGACAACAACCACCGGCGACTCCACATTCTTAGCGGCAGCGACGTTCGATTGCTCAACTGCTGCAACCTGAGCCCTAATTCCTGAGAGAAAAAGAAAAAAGTTCCTTTCTTCTTAAGAAAAAGCCAATTTAAGGATAGAAGAAAATCAGAGAACAAAGAATGTAGCTTTTACCAGAGGAGGAAAACGAGGCTGAGCTTCCGCGTTGGCGAGAAATTCCGGGAAGGAGAGGCGGCGAGCGGAGGCCTGCGAGGAGCGGAGACGGGCGACGGAGATGAGAGAATTGGGCGGAAAGCTTCGCCGGAGCTCCGACGGCGTTGAAGGCGATGGTGGCGGCCATTGAGAATCTGAGAATGGTTTGGGCCGACGACGAAGAGGAAGAAGAAGAGAGAGAGCGAAACAAGGTCGCCAGAAGAGGGAGAGAGAAAAATGGAAACGAAAGGAAGATCTAGAGAGAGAAAGAGAGAAGGGACTGTTATGGCGGGCGGAGTTCTCTCTCTATTGCTGGTTTCCGTGCGTTCGGTCACGCTTTTGTGTGTCCTCTTCTCCTCCCCACTTTGCAAAATAATGATGTCCAATTGGATTTTTTTTGTTTAACCCCAATTAAACCCAAAATTCAGTCAACTAAAAAAAAAAATTAGGAACTCAACAAAAAAAAAGGTAAATTTGTGATAAAATCTCATTTATATACCCTATCGATAGAGCTTATTTTTAAACCGTCCTGATATAATCGAACAGTTGAGATGCTACTTATGCATGATAACCACTAGAGGCCCCCCCGTTGCCGACAACAATGCCGAAGAGATCCCCCATCCCTCGACGCCGATGCCCCCCCCCCCCCTCCCAAATGCCAACTAGAGCTAGCTTAGGGGGGGGGATTGGGCTTGTTGGCGTTGAGATGGGGGACTGAGCTTGTGTTGGGGGGGGGGGGGGGGGGCGCAATGGGGGACTGGGTTCACGACGCAGGGGAAGGGAGGCTCTAGGCTCACGACGCCGGGGGGGGGGGGGGGGGGGGGGGGGGGGGGGGGGGTAGGGGAAATCGGCTTCAGAGGAAGACTGGGCTGATCGGCATCCGGAGGGGTCGTCAACTGGGGAAGGAATGGGTGTTTTTTTTATATATATATATATATTATTTTTAAATTTTTTAGTTTATACTAGTATGAGATAAGGTGCATTATAACTGTCATATATAAGTAACATGTCAGCCGTCTGATTACATTTTAACGATTTAAAAATTGACTCTACTGATAGGGTATATAAAAGGGATTTTACCGCAGCTTTACCCCAACAAAAACAATATATACAAGTAGTAAATAATTAAAATAAATGGTGAGTATGTGGTAGAATCTTATTTATATATCCTATCGATATAGTTCATTTTTAAACTATTACGATGTAATCGAATGGTTGAGATGTTGTTTATACATGATAATTATAATGCATATTACCTTATAGTTTTATATACAAAAAATAAATAAATAATAGAAATTTAAAACAAAAAAAATAAAAAAAAAACTGGCTAATGACCATCCACCAGGGGACCGCCCCCCCCCCCCCCCCCCACGCCGACGGCGAGCGCCCCCCTCTTCCCCAATGCCGACGAAGACCCCCTCCCTCCCCTCCGATGCCAGTGACGAGCGCCCCCCCTCCCCGACGCCAATGAAGACCCCCTCCCTCCCCTAACTAGATGTGTGCCCCCTGCCAATGTCGATGAAGACAACCCCGTAACCTAGCCCCCCCGCGCCCCCCCCCCCCCCCCCCCCCCCCGAGGCCCGCGACCCCAAGCGACGGACCACCCACTTATGAGCCTAACGATCCCTGGCGACAACGTCGAGCCACCGGTGAAGAGCTCACCCCCCCCTCCCCCCGACCCAAACCTTTCACTGGCCAGATCTGGTTTTTTTTCTTTTTTATTATTTGTTTAATTTATTAATTAGTCTATAATACTATGAGATAATGTGCATGATAGTTTTCATACACAAATAGCATCTCAGCCGTTTGATTACATTGTAACGGTTTAAAAATGAACTTTATCAATAAGGTATATAAATAAGACTGTATCACATATTTACCCTAAAATAAATAGTAGTTTTTAAAAATATTTAAAGTGAATCGTTGTAAATAATACATATATTAGGTAAATTATCTATTTATTTTATGATATGTTGGTCATGGGTTTTTCTACCGTCCTTCTGGTGAGATGGTCCCTCAAATGTAACCTTTTTTTTCCCCCTAAATAACTTGTAATAGTAAGTTGATTTACTTATAATTTTATGTAAAATTATGTGTGACTTATACTATTTACCACTAACTTATTATATCACACATAATTTTACAAAAAAATACTAATAAGTCAATTATTTGCTATAAGTTATTGAAAAGAAAGTTACAGTGAGAAACCATCTTACTCTAGGGAGAGTCTAAATCTGTTGTCTCATTTTCCTGTCTCAATAGGCTTTTGATAAATCATCAATTTGTTCAAGAATTTTTTATATTTAGAATTTTTTATGTGGTTAAATTCTTAAATTCAGATAATGTAACATAACACTATTGGGGGAACAGTCAATAAAATAGAAAATCTAAGACAACTGATCTTTGATTCCATGAGAAATGGTAGAAGATCTCGTTATGATGTTATTTATTTCATTTTGTTTCGTAAAAATACTATTCATCAAAATTTTGTCGGTTATTATTAATTTTTGGCTAAAGATTCACCTTTAAACATTAAGTATGAATTTGTATTATGCTTCCTTTTAGAATTTCAAATTTATTATTTGTCATTAATTTCCCAAGGAATGGAAAAT
The DNA here is from genome assembly GCA_008635985.1 of Ficus erecta. NCBI lineage: Eukaryota > Viridiplantae > Streptophyta > Magnoliopsida > Rosales > Moraceae > Ficus > Ficus erecta. Next base: position 918,946 of record BKCH01000019.1, read on the forward strand.
TTTACATTTCAATTGACTCGTAAAGTTTCCGAGTTCTAACTGGTTGTTAAAAAACAATAGAGGAGTAGAAACATTTTTCTTTAATTACTAGGATTTTTAAGTATTAAATTCTATGAATTTCATATTTTTTTCATAAATTCTAACAAGATTTTCCTATTCGTAAATATGTATTATCAATAAAGATACCGGTTAAAAAATGCTCATTTGTAAAAGGAATTTTGCAACAATATGTTTATATATTACTCTCCAAATAAAGGTGAGTTTGGGGATGTAAATGTAGCTTAGCAGGTTGGGTTTTAAGCCACCCCGCATGACCCATCCCATTTAATGTGGGGGCAAATTTAATCCTTTTGCTTGGAAATTAGGATTAGGATTAACACTCATTTGGCAATAGAGTAAGTGGCTATTATTAGCAAACAACAAATTATGTCCATCATTTTCTCTTCCAAATCATTCCTCAACTCAAGTGTCACATTGAGACATTTTTATATAACACAATGAACAAAATGCCTCATCTCAACTTTTAATATATTGTAGTTGCAAACGTAGCCCCTTCCCTAAAGTAAACACAGATTCTCATTTAATTCTTTTTTTTTTTTTTTTTTTTTTTTTTTGGGGTTCTCTTTACAGGCAAAAATTGGAATATTATCCTCCTCCTCCACTTTTTTTGTTTTTTTTTTTGGGTTTTCCACCAAACACCCACATCATATCCTTCTCAGAGTCAAAATGATTGAATTTTGCCTTACATCTCATAACTTTCCCAACTTCTTATCCCAAATCGAAAAACAAAAAAATAATAATAATCCCAAGTAAACCCAACAAACCCAAACCCAGTTCAAATCCCGGAGGCCGCTGTTGTGCTTTCTTTCTCTTTGCCAAATTCCATCTTTCATTCTTTTCAAAGGTTGGAGACAAGACGATATATTATATATGCTGGACCCAAAAATTAAAACAGGATGCTTTTCAGGCGATTTAGGTAAATGGCAGTGTTCCACAGGAGACCATTTTTCCATTACCGATCCTCAGCCACGACATAAGATGCATGGAAGACGGCAACCATTTAGTCGATCTCGCCTTCCTCGACATCATTCGATTGTTCTGGATTGCTCAGGGGTGGTTCAACTTCTTCTTCCTCAAACTCATCATCCATCTTCATGTATAATCCAAGTTTTTCTAACGGGTTACCTTGTAATTTGAAACTACCCAATCCATTCTGAGAAAGCTCAGGGCTGGCCTCCTCTTCAAAGTTTGGCACCTCATCATCATGAACAGAAATCCTAAGCATTTCTAGGTCTTCCATAAACCGACTGTTCTCGTTAATGTCGACCGTCTTTTCCATCTGTAATATGCACAAAGCATGTTAGCAGAAACTACGAGAAAGCTTATAATAAGTTTTTCACCATATGTGTTATCCTACCATTTGCAATGCTTGACGTGCAGCTTCTCTCTCTAGCTCTCTCTTCCTTTTAGCTTCTGCCGCAGCTTCTTGTTCAGCCTTCCTTCGTGCCTCTTCTGCAGCTGTCGCTTCTGCTTGTAATCGAGCTTTTTCTGTTGATAAAAACAGGTTAATCAACACTTTAACAAATTATTTGAGGGGTGGCAAACAGCAGAGATACACATCTAATCACAAACACTGGGATCTCAAAGTCTATAAGCAAAATTCCAAACCTTCTTTCTGCCGTCTTTCAAGTTCCTCTTTCTCCATTCGCAGTTTTTCAGGATCCCGCGTCTCACCCTGAACAAGATACCACAATCTTTACTACAAACTTAAAATGCAATAAGCTACAGGGTGGAAATAAATAGTGCATACACCAATGTAAACACACAGCATGCAGCTTTTGAAACAAACCTTTTCAAGAGCCTTTTCTCGAGCTTTAAGTATAGTGTCCGCAAACCGACTTCTCAATAAAGCTGCACGATACATTTTTTCGGGAGAGACTTGCCTCTCGGATGGAGCACTCTCCCCTAAAAGTTATAACTATAAGAGATGAGATGGTGCCCCTAATTAATAGCACACAGTTTCCTCATGATATTTTTCAAGCTTACCCTCTTGACGATCATCCACTCCATCAGATACTGGATTGGACTGGGAGTTCTGCTCAGCTTGAGCCACCTCCGTCAGTGAAGCTGTAAAGGGTCGGGACAAATATTCTAAGTAATGATCTAGTTTTTCATGAATAAGGAAAACAGAGTAAAAAAATTTACTCACGATTTCCCACTTCTGAATCCCCAAGAGGCTCACTTATCTTCTGTTCCAAACTTTCTCCAGAATTTAAATTCTCCTGCAACAGAAAGACGATATAACAACTGCGACACAGAGAGAGAGAGCTCCGACCACACTAAATGTAAAAACATATCATTAATCTGACAATCAAGATACCATACCTTTGGAGCAATAGGAGGAACAGAGGGTTTGGCAGAGTCAGCTTCACTATCAGATGAATTACCAGGCTCAGAATCTGTGACCAAAAATAAAAGTGACACGGACATATTAAGACAAAATGTTCGTTTTTTAACTAAATTTTTGAAAGACACTAATGCTGACACTATGAAACTGCAACACTACTCATACGGGGAAAAATGGAGGGGGAGGATATGGTTGATGGGGGAAGAAGAAAGGGCTATTAAGTATGTTTTGAACTTGTAAAGGATTCACTATGCTTTCTTAAAGAATCTCTCTAAGCAACAATCCAAATTAAATCAGAATAAGCATTAACAGCTAAGTCCATGGATTGGAAACCCAGAAAACTAAACAAACATCTAAAAAGAAAAACACACAAGACACGTGTACAATAAAACGAACCACTGGATGAAGAGCCTGAATCACTACTAGAGCTACTTGAGTTACTGCATTTACTATTTCTATGAGTTGCATCCTTCTCGATCTCCACAGGTGGAAAGCTTGAAACAGGCTGATCGTTTCCGCCGACAATATCCACATCCTCATCGGCTGGTTCGTTAACTGAGAAAGTATGCAGAGTTTTATTTACAACGTTAAAATGGTTCTTGTGCAAAAAAGAAAATGTTCCCCAGCTTGTTATGTCGAACAGGGGCTGAGATAAAATTGTGAGAAAAACACACCTTTACATGGTTGCATAGAACAATTGCTGAATCCGGACTCATGACGAAGCTACAACAGAAAAAGATTGAAAAAAAAAAAAAAAAAAAAAACCACCACAACAATTAGATAAACTGATGAGATGAAAATCACTGCATTATAATAGACATACTTCCACAAGAGTGAGAGATAGGGAACGTACCTCCATTTCACAAGGCTCAGAGTTGGCCTGGTTTTTCTGCTTCTCTAGCAAATAATCGTCCACAAGCTTCCTTAAGGTAACCAGGGTATCATCACTAAAAGCATCAATATCTATCTCAATCTCCTCGTCGCTGTCTTGCCCTTGACAATGCTCTTTTAAGAAATCAACGATGCTTTCAGGCAATTCTGCCAGCATGGCCTCCAATTCGGAACTAAGCTTGTGCTTCTCCTCCTCAGAAATAACCTGCTTAACAGCCTCATCCTTCTGACTAGAATCAGCTGGTGCAACTTTCTTCTTCTTTGCGGGTTGCACAGGAGTTGCAATAATTTCAGTCTCCAATTTAGGACCACTAGGCTGCAATTGAGATTCGGTTGCTGCTTGATGCTTCTTCTCTATAGGTTTCCATCTCACTTCAAAATACTTGCTGAGCGTCTCTGCCATGACGTGGACATCATTCCCGGGAGGATTGTACGTCATTGCATTCGAAAACGTAAGCCGCACATCTGCTGCAAAATTCAACGGACTCGAATATTTTCCTGAGGCTATTCTGCCCTTCACGGTTCCCAAATCCATTGGGTGCTTAATGACAGTAAAATAATCAGGAATATTCAATTTCACCACATCAACAGGAGAGTTGAACACCCAACCAAACTGGTGCGACATCAAACGGTTAAGTAAATTCTCACACTGTTTCATCAACATGGCATTGGAAGTATTTGCTGGAGCTGCAGGTTTCGCAACTGGATGGAAACGTCCAGAAGCATTTCTCTTGTTGTGGTGAGGTCCATTACGTCCAGGAGGAGCTCGTTTCTTGCCCTGTGGAGCCGATACTTCAGATAACCTATTGAAACTGTCTATTGGGGGTTTTTTCTGCCCATCACTGCAACTCCGTATTTCGCTAGATGGCGACAGCACAACAGCATTTGAACCCAGAGAATCGATTTTCTTCTGAAGGATTCGCACTTGTTGAAGTTCCATTTTCAACTTCAACTCCAAGTCCTTCTTCTCCAACTGCGACATTCGGGACAAGGACAAAACTTGCATCGGGACGCTCAAACCATCATAACCATCCACATTCAAACTAATGCATTTTCTCTTAGGTGCATAGGAATCCTCTGAAGCTGTCACTTCTGTGTCAATCCGCACCGAGCTTCCAAACCCTTCGGATTCGCCCATGGTCTCAACAGCATGCCTATAGTCCGGGACAAAACCAGTGGAATGCCCTTTAGTGTACTTCTGCGACTTTCCCATCATTTGTGAAAGAGAACACTTCCTCGATTCCTTCTGTCCGACAAACTCTATGGGAACAGTTGGTGCCATAAGATTATCCTCCAGCTACTGCACATATCATAGGGCAACTGAATTTCCTCACCAAATTTCAGTCTCAATGACACCAAAAGTCTCGAAACTGCAAGTTCATGCCAATACTTTCCAGGTTCAGAGTTTATCAAATTCCAATTGTTCTAAAGATTACCCAGTTTTCAACAATTTTTGTCCTATGTTTCAGAAGATAATTCCTCCCTAGAAAACACCAAAAGACCCTTTTTATTTCTTTCCCGCCAAACACCGTTCACGTCCAAGAATAATTGGGCAAACTCGAAATTATTCAGAAATCCCAACAGTCTTTCTATAATCTCCTGAAATGCCCAACTTCAATTTTCACAAATTCAACGACTCGCAAATGTACACTTTCATAAATAACATTAATTAGGAACAAAAATTGACAGCCCAAAACCTTTATAAACTCATTGATTCACTACAACCAATTGCAAAACACCCAAACCCTCAAAAGAATTCAACTTTGTTATTGATTTCTCAGTCACTGAAGAACCCAGTTTCAGATCAGAGCTCCATGAAAGAAGAAGAACGAACAGAGCCAAATTAAAAGGAAAAAAGACACAAACGGAAAGGGAATTCAAGAACTTACGATTCCACAAAACCTAAACTTTTTGCCTCCGAATTAACCCCCAAGAACCAAAACCGAAGATCGCGAAGAAGCTTAAAAACAAGTGCGGCGAGCCGAGCAATTAACAACGCGTTTAGGTCAAAAAACAAAACCCTAGAAAATCCTCGCCAAAATCCAATTCAAAATCTGGATCTCGTGCCGAGCCGTTGCAATGGCGCTACCAAACCCTAGAAAACCCTTTCCTTCGTCGCCGAGAGAGAGAGAGAGAGAGAAACTAGAGAGAGAAAGCGAGAGATTGAGAGAGAAGAAGAGAGAAATGCTAGAGAAAGAGAGAGAGGAAAAAAAATACTTAGAGAGAGAAACAAACGACTTAAGCCTAGAGATCTTACATCTCTGGGCTAATTTGCTCCTCTACTTAAAGGCCCGCTGGGCTTCGAAACCTGCCTCCACTAAAACAATCCTGACTGTACGCCACAAAATCGGTGAAATCCAACGGCTCGAATTTAAACCCCTCGACACACGACAGATTCAGATCAAACGGTTGGAACGCAATCTGTAGATCTAGAAGATTGATTGGGAAAAAATAATATATAAAATTTCAAATTACTGAGAACGAGGCTCAGAAACTCACGCGCTCTAGTGTGACAGAAATAGAGCACGGGCTTGCTTAGAAGGTATTGGGGAGAAAGCGGGAACGTGGCTTCCTAGGGAAGCGCGTGCTGGGTCCTTGGACTTTATGAGATTGGGTTTCACATTTTAAATAAATATTAATATTAAAAAATTTTAAAAATTAAAGAAAGTTACATGCAATTGCCGACCATGTTCCGACTTTGACTTTTTACCGACTCGTGACGTCGATGAGATCCGCTGCTTTCACACGTGATGGATTTGGATCTGCCAGCTCACAAACAACTTTTCGCCTATTTTTCATTTCATCAATTTTTTATAATTACATTTTAAAAAATCTACTTCACTTAACTCAAACTTATGATGTATTTGATAAAACGATTTGAGTTAAAATTTTTAAGTTTAAGTTGAGTTGACTTTTTAAAAATAGTTATAAATTTTATTAATTTTTTAAATAAAGACAAAAATTAAGATGAAAAACTACAGTTTAGTTGGAGTTGAACTTGTGAGACAAACACACTCTTAAAATTTTATCTTATCTCAAACTCAATTCAAATACCAAACGAACCCAACATCTTACGCGATAAATGAATAAAATAGTAATTATAAAAAATTATAATTTCTTTCAAATTTAATTTCAAAAAGTTATTAAAAATATTTCAAAAAAAAAAGAGAGAACAAATAGATACTGAAATATTAACCGATTATCACTCAAAAAAAATTTTAACCATCGATAAATAATTAGATTAATTTAATTAACATAGAAAACTTTATCGATTAATTTTTTTTAATTTTGTTTATTATTTTACTTTATCTGCTTTGTTGATTATTTGACTTAAGAAATGTAAAATGTGAATTTTTTTAATTTTAGAGTAAGCTTATATTTAGAATATCGATTATATTTAGAATATCGATGTGAATTTTACATGTACCGAATGAATCAAGTTTGAGCCCAATAAGTTCTCTTTCGTGTTCTCCTCAATTCATTTTGTTTGGACTGGTCATGTAGATAGCATTGGGCCTTGAACGATGGAAGCGAATGATTGGGCTTTTCCAATCAGTGGTCATGACCTGAGTTTAAGCCCAACTAGAATATTAGCTGAATGAGTTCGAGTGTAATTGACCCTCAGCTCCTTACCTAAGGCTTGCTAAAGGAAATCCCAATTTCCAATCCGCTTACGCCCTCTTTTTCCAAGAATTCATGAACTCCCAATAACTAAAAAGTGTATCGTATCCGAATCTAACTGGGGCTTGCTATGATGGAGGAACTGGTTCGAAAAAAAAACAAAAAAAAAACAATAGAGATTTTAGTTGTAAGATATCGAACAAAATCGTAGCATTACAAAAGGAAAAGCCCACAACAACAAGAAAATGGGTCCTACAGAGCCCCAGTTATACCATCACTCAAAATGACAACTCAAAAACCAATTCATTAGCTAAACTCGCCCCCTACTCACTTAGGAAGGAAGCAGGCTCGCCTCAACAAAGCAAAGAGATGTTGCATCCCCGTAGGGGAAGAGTCCCGTAGGCCTTTTTCGATGTGTGTTTGAATTTGGGGATATGCCACCAACACCAGGACTTGGATTCATTTTTGGGGAAGGCGAAGAGTCACTTTTAGAAGTGATTTATGCAAAATTACCATTTTCTCGAGATCACTACCTTGATCTATCTCCTAGACTACTGCCTCGACCATAGTCCATCATTGATAGATCGTGGTCCATCAATGATGAATTAAAGATAAATAAAATATGAAATTACAATTTAATCCCAAATCCCTAGCCCCACCAAAATCCACAATTTTCTCATAAATTAAACAAAATAATTATAATAATAACGACAACAAAAATCAAAGTACAAATTTTATCCCAAATCTCTAACCCTAACAAAATCCTCTGTTCTCGATTGTGAGTTCTCCCGGAGCTCCTCGCGAGCTTTGGGACTACAAGCTCACAATGGGAAGCTTTCCCACTATATTATAAATGATATAAATAATATCTTAATTGAGATTAAATTTTAATTGACATATGTATTATAGGAACTTAAAACAAGATAACAGTACCTTTCAAATAATAATAATAATAATAAGAATAAGGAGCATACTTCATTTAAGTGGATGAAGTAAACTCATATTATCTTTTGTTTCTCTCTTGTTCTCCTCATTCTATTTCTTACCTTCTTCAACTCTTGCATTCATCTCTCTTTTTTCATTAAATAATAATAATAATAATAATAATACGATCTATACTGCAGAAGTATTGTATAGAATCTTCGTAAGTTTATTACAATTGAAGTGTATTCGATTTTAGGGTAAACATTCACCCTTTCTTTTCTTTTTTTGCCCCCCTTTCCAAATAAGACAGTCACATCTTCTTTTGTTTGAGAAAAACTAGAGCATATATATATATATATATTTTTGGTGAATACTTTTGTAATTTTTTTTGTGTCGTCAAATGATGAAAAAAAAAAAAATCGTTGTCAGCTACTACCAGATAAAAAAAATAATTTCAACAAATACTTTATTAATGGTTACGAAAATTGTGAAATATGTATTTTAAAAAGTGCCATATTTTCTTATTTATATTTTAGAGTCTGTTTGGAGCATACACTTTAATTAGAGTTTTCAAGTTGTTTTTTTTTTTTTTTTTAATCTTTTTCTCTAAAATTAAACCAATTTCATTATTAACATCTCAAAAAACTTCTTTTTCATGTTCTAAAAACTCAAACTTTAAGGGTTCGTTTGGCTCTAATGAACATCTCAAAAAACTTCTTTTTCATGTTCTAAAAACTCAAACTTTAAGGGTTCGTTTGGCTCTCAGATCCGGACCTAAGTTTTCATCTCAATTTTCGTCTTTTTTTTTTTCTGAAAAGTCAACAAAAATTATAACTAGTTTTTGAAAAATCAACAAACTTCAACCTAAAAATTCAATTTCAAAACCGGTGTTCCAAATGCAAGCTAAAAGTACTAGATAACTTTCTTATTTGAAATCGAAATGAAATATTTTTATTAAATTGCATAGAATGATGAAAGAAATGAAACAATATTCATATTTTTTTTCCAATACATATCAAGTTTTTACACCTTTTAATTATCATAGTTTATTTTCAACCAAATGCACAACTTTTCACTTATTTCCACTCAAAACATTTTCAAAACACCAATTAGAGTGTATGTTCTAACAGCCCCCCTTAGAGTTTCTATAGTCGTGATGCCCTATTCTAAAAATTAAACTTGTGTTAAATACACCAATTGGATTTAAGTTTTTTGGGTTGAAATTGTTTAACTTTTTAAAAATTAATTAAAATTTTTTGTTGATTTTTTAGAAGAAAACTAAAATGAGTTGAAATTTTTGATTCCTACTGTTCTAAACAAAGACGATCAACATGAGCAAAATAAAATAGATATATACAAATCCGTCAACTATAATAATTGAAAATAGAGTAATTATAATAGGATATCTAATTCTAGAATTATCCTTTTATTTCACCAACAAGTACTATAGACTACTTGCATAACCTACCAAGATATGTTACAGCTAGGAATTCCACGTCTTTAAGCGTCTCGTGTAGAAAAACAAAACTACAGATGAAAGCAAGTCCGTACAAATTAGTCTTCTTTGGTTAAGGATAACCTTGGAAAAAGGGAGACTTTGGATTCTTTAAGCAATTTGGAGACGTAAACCTTTCTCCAAAGAGTATGCAAAAGGAACATGTTCTAATTCAATGTTATTTTGTCCAGCTTACCTCAAAATTTGTTCCTAAACCTTTCTTGGATATTGAAAAAGAAAGTTAAAAATAAAAAATAAAAGTTTTAAAAAGAAAGTCGTCCTAATCTAGACGACAATGGATTTAGCATGCGGGGTTGGGTGTAAACCTATTTTTATACGTGGCACAAACCCATGACTACTTTCCAACCATATCTAAGGACCAACTTTATTATACACAAAGCATTCAAAGTAGGACGGTGAATATAATATATATATATATATATATATATATACACACATATATTTATATACATAGACATACTTAATTGGTTGAGCATTGTCAAACTATTGTAAAGTATTATGGTTCTAATTTCTAAATGGAGTGGTGTGTTCTCGTCTGATTGGACAAAGGTGTGATGCATAATTATGGATTTAGTCGAATATTGTAGATAATGAACACGAAGTACTGGTGCATGTGGGTTTGCACTATTGTTTTTTCGCTTGGCCTAAATATAGTGTCATGATTCTTATCAATATATATATAATATATATATATAGTGTACATGATTGTATGTGGTTTGTGAATATTGTAGTTAAAGTTGTTTATATGATGAAAGGATCATAATTTTCACACAATTTTAACATAACATAGAATAATGAGAAGTATAATATGATATATGTTTATTTTACGTAATATTAAATATAATATTTATTCAACATAATATTAATGAAAATGATATTATATCAGAAAATTTAGTTATCGGAAGATATTGTTACATCTAATTTTAACATAGTGTTGATATTGAAAGGGTACAATATAAATAAATTTATTTCCTGCTATTACTTTATCTTTCTAACCCTAGTGTTATATTACATAGATATCATATTATGCTTCTCATTTTAATATGTTCTGTTGAAATTAGACAAGCCCTGTTTAAGCCTCAATCAATTTCCCCACCCTATATTTCTTTCCTGCTAACTTATAATTTTCTCTTCTTTTTGTTTTTCTCTCGTGATGTTGTTACAAGAAACAATTTTGCGGTAAAATTTTATTCCCACTTTAAGATTTGAATAACCAACGACAAGAAGCAAAATGCCTTATTTAATGGAATAGTCTTCTAGATAGGAATTATATGTGCAGACATTTTCATGTACGTACTTACAAGCTCCACTTGTTCGCTATTGAATGATACATACATACATACATACATACATACATATATATATATATATATATATATATATGAATCACAACATTATCCGATCAACTTTTTTCAACATAAGGAGAAAAACAAAGTCGATATATATCAAGTAGTTGAGAGAAAGTAATTGTTTTATAACGAGCCTCGCAACTAGATATATATGTACTTCTAGCTGCTGTATATCGACATAGCGGCAACAAATATATATACATATATAAGGTTCGTTTGGTATTCGGATTGAGTTTAAGATGAGATGAAATTTTTAAATTGATATTAATTAATTTTTAAAAATTAGTCATAATTTTATTGACTTTTTTAAAAAAGATAAAAAATTAACTGTAATGCCAAACGTAGACATTGAAAAAATCACCAGCACATGCATTCCCATAGAAATCATTATTGAATTTGATCAAGCAAAGAAAACGTAAAAGTTTTATATATATAGGTGGAGTAAATGCATGTAAATCTAATGTCATTGGTCAAGTGAACAAATATATATATATATATATATATATATAACCAATCAATGTCCACCAATATTCTTTGCATATAGATTTCCGAAGTCGTACGTGCCAAAGATCATGATGATCACCAAGGAAAATCTAGAAGCTTACAACTCAAAAGTTGATATAATTTGCCACGGACCAATCTGAGCTTGGCTTGGAAAGCGCCATGTGGGTGGTGAAGAAACAGTAAGCTAAAGGACTCCCTGTGAATATATATTAACTATTATGTTGAGTAAATAATATTTATTGGCCAATACCCATCCAATTGGTCAATCTCTATGAGTCTATGTAGATATTTTTCTCGAGAAAAATATATATATGTAAGAGAATAAAAATCTACTGCATGAATCATCATATTATTATAACATCTTCTTCTTCTTCTAGTTCTTTTGTTTTTTTTTCTATCTTAAAGCAAAATCAAGTGTGCACTTACTATTATATATGCTTGTTACTAGCTATATAATACTCAATTATTGACTATAATATAATATAGTAATTTATGAGTAAAAAAATTTGATCTTCTAGAACTTTTCTTTCTTTTTTTTTCCCCCCCGGCCGAAGGAAAGAACTTTTCTTATCCTAATTAAAGAAAACGCCAATGCATGCTATATGAATATAATTATTTGCATGTTAAAGCCCACTTCACAGTAAAAAAAAAAAAAGATGACATTTTTATCGGTAGATCCCCACCCTTAATAAGATTGGTACGAAAATATTTGAGATTTGGGATGACGTGGGGGAAGCTTCCCAGCCTCCGTACTCCCCACGACTTGATTACATATAATCTTATATTATATATGTACATATTAGTATAAAAATGATATATGCAGAATGATACATACGATGCTTTATTTTGAAGAGTCTAGTTTTTTTTTTTTTTTATCATTCTTGAATTGAATTTCAAAAATCTCTAGTTTTAATTTGTATTGTTGGAGTACCATTAATATTCATTCATTTCCATTAAATTTTTATAATTAATTCTATAAAAATCCATCTATTAATTATTTGTCCTAACTAGCCAAAATCAATTATTAAACTGCATATATACAATTTATATATCACAAAATTACACAAAAATAAATATATAGGTATAAGAGCTAGTCATCCGGATGAATTAGATAATCAATAATTTCCAAGGAATCTTTTGAATTATTTAATCCGGAAGTGAGGATGTTATTTGCCATGAGGGGACAAGTGTAAAAACTAAACCAGTTCACATGTGTTCATGAAGCTAGCTAGCTACAGCCCTAATGATTCTATGAAAAGGGACATTACCATTTTTTTTTATTTTTTTTTTGTGTATATGTATGTGTGTAATTATTTTTGTAGAATCTATCTGGGTAAAAAAGGTGATCTTGTCTGCTTGAAACTGAGAGGTGTCCTTGTCCCTTTTGATTAATTATATTCCACAAGGAAATCTGATCAACGATTCTCTTCATCACTTGACCCCACTAGATATTACATATGAACCCCACCTGTAAAGGGGTGAAAAACTGCGTACGTAATCTTTACATCATATATAGATATAGGGAAAAAAAAGGCCATGCGATCAAGCTTTAATATTTTCCCCTAGTGTGAAGTATGTTATTAACGACTGATAGGGTAGTGCAACAATTAAGATTTTTTTTGCCCTTTTTTGATATAAGATGCGCGTAAATTTAATACTCGATAATTCCAAATGAAGATCCTACGTAGATCACCTGACTAATGTATCATACACCATCGAACTCATAACGATATGAGTGAAATTATGTTCATTATTATAAGTAGAATTAAGTCATTATCATTTATGAAAATTTAAAATTTTTTCATAGACGATAGAGATTGGGATCACTATGGCAATAACATTAAGAATTGACTATATTTATGAATGTAATAAGAATATTAAAGAAGAAAATAAAATGGAAGACAGCAAAAATCAAAAGGTTTAACATGGAAGGAGTACAACTATAAATGGGTTTCTTATTTAAATATAAATTACACTATAAAATCGAATAAGTTATTAGATGCTAATTGACAAATATTCTAAAATGAAAAGAAAAATAAATTTGTTCAAAATTTTTTGTAAAGACAATCACATAAACAATAATAACTTTCTCTAAAAGAATCAAATTACTAAGATGATAACTGATGTCGTATTCGGATTTACATCTTATAATATTACAAAATTACAGCTTATTATTAACAAAAGAAGCAGAAAACTATCTAGATGTATAACTTCCAAAAGTCATTTTCATGAAAGGATTTTATCGATTCGGCAACTAATAAATTGTTTCCACATGCCTTTGTGTACTTGTCATTGACTGTTTCCCAACCAGGGGTATCTCTCTCTCTCTATATAGCATATAATATGTGCGTGTATATACACACAAACACACACACATATTTCACATAAACTTAGGACATATCCTTAAGATAACGCTGTCACTATAATAAACCTAATATGACCCCTTATGTTTTTTTAAACTATTATTTTTTTTATTCAAACACTTATCTTCCCACCCAACCATGAACCAACCAACAAATTAGGTTCACAAAAACAAAAGTAAAGAATGTGATCACAAAAGCATTAATTCATGATCAATCACCTTCAACTCTTTTCTTCTTCTTCTTCTTCTTTTTTTTTTTTTTTTTCTAGTTTTCTTTTTCAAATAACAAATCCTTTTAATTTAAGGGCTTTGCTAGAATCTCTTGATATGCCCCATACATTGAATCAATTAACTATATATTTTTTCAAAAAAAAAAAAAAGGAGGAATAAAGAGATTCAAACTTAAAATCTAATAAAATGAACACGAAATTACTAGCCACCCTTGTGGAAACATATCTATAATTATACTATTATAAAAGTATATTCCCGATCAAATTACATCAGTTAAAAAAAAGTATAAACTCATCAAATGTTATATAAATATCAAATAATTCAAAATAAATCTTACCAATCGAGAATATATTATTTTATATCCTATTATAGAATTATAATTAAATATATATGCAGTAAAAAAATAAAATTATTTGTTAAAGTACGGATTTGTTGATAATTAATTGCGTAAAGACAATATTACAAAAACCAGCACAGCAAATTATATTCATACAACAGTCCTCAATTAATATTGGCCACCAAACAAACAATTCCCCTTATTTTCAAAAAACAAAAAAACAAAAAAAAAAAAACAATTATCTTCTTGATGAATCTCCACCGTCAAGGTTCACCATGATGTAAAAAAATGAACGTCCAAAATTAACCCACGTGCATGAAACATATTACAAGAACAATAATGGTGGACTTCAGGGTCAACAACAATGTTTTCGCTTTGCCGAAATTATTGAAAGACATGTCTCCTTTGGGGCATGGATGTACTCTTCAAATTTCAAACACCTTTACCTACAAAACACAATATGAGGGCAAAAATAGATTTTAGTTCTTTTCAGTTTCATGAGAATTCCATGTGCAGCCATAACACGTGTCCTGCAGTCACAAGTCTAATTTTTTGCCAACAGAAGTGAAAGTAATTGATGTGACCAATTAAATGTACTATCAGAATTATATATATATATATATATATATATATATAAAAGACATGTCTTTTGTGTCCGTTACCGGATATGTTCGGTATTATTAGATGAGATTTGGACGGGCCAATTTCAATATAGGCAAAGGAAGGGTATCCTAGAAGAAATGCTGACTTTCTAGACTTGGGTGAAGACAGGCAGTACATTTTTTAAAAAACAAACCTCCGTTTGATAAATTAACAGGGAATAAATTTTTTAAGTTAAAATTGATTAAATTTTTAAAAATAAATTATAAATTTTTTTAAAATAAAAATTAAGATAAAAAATAAAATTTAATTTAAATTAAATTTAAATATTAAACAAAACAGAAGAAAACAAAACTCTTTTATGTTGTAGACCCATTTTTTATATATAATATTGTATATTCTCTATCTCTCTCTCTAAACCGCACATCTTTCTTCTTGCCTAACTCATAGTCTATTCATGATGGAAATTTTTCAACCAAAAAAAAAGAAACTAAGCCTCCGATTAATAAATTAATTAAAGATAAAATTTTTAAATTAAAATTAATTATTAATTTTATTGATTTAAAAAAAATAAAAATTAATATAAAAGTATATATATAATTTAATCTGAGTTAAATTTGAATATCAAAAGAAGACACAAACTCTCTTCATTCTTTGCTTACCCCATTAAAAAAATATATCTAAAATAAGTAGCACTCAAAAGCCATGCTTTCTATCATGTGGTGCAGCCACTGCCTCCCACTTTTATTCACCTAAATTAGTGCAGGTGTCTCGGGGGTTGGTGGTTATGGATAACGAACCGCTCTCATACCATCTTCTTTGTCGTCGCCGGTTTGACAGCATAATTTTTTTTCTTTACTTTTAATGTTGTTGCCAATGGAAGAGAGTGATGCTTCCGACAAAGATATCTTCGTCGTCCTCACCAGTTTGACGGGTGTTCTTGATGGAAAAGAGTGATGCTTCTGGCAAAGATGGCGTGAAATTATTTAGGGCCTGTTTGGTGCACAAGTTCAAGATGAGATTTTTAAGTTTAAATAGTAAATTTTTTTGAATTTTCAGAAAAGACAAAAAACTTTTTGAGAAAAAGACAAAAACTTTTTGAGAAAAAGACAAAAAAAAGTTTGAAAATCTTAGTTTGGACTTAAGCTCCAAACTCACCCTTAGACAGTTTGATGGTTATTTTTAAAAAAAAATGTCAACGTGAAGGAATTCACATATGCTACTGAAAATCTTGTCCTTTATCATCCACACTCTTACCTCGTTGCAATTTACATTCACTTTCTTTCAAAATTCCATCGTCTCAATGCCACAATCATGAATGAATTTACTTATGCTAAGTTTGATATTTCATTTCAAATTTAACATTTTTAACATTTTTCTTTTTAATTTTTATTTTTTTTTTCTAAAAAATCAAAAAAGTATAACTAATTTTTAAAAAAATTAATCAACTCTAATTTAAAATTTTTATCTCTAATTAATTTACCGACACTTATTTCTGTTTTTTTCTTTGAGTTTGTTTCTATCGCAATTACCTTTTTTTTTTGCTCTTAATATCTTTTTATCTTCTGACAAAATGCCCTCAAAAGTATCTTTTTAATTCTTTTTAATTTTTTTTTCCAATCAACCTTCCCTTCCTTTTACACCTGTCCTGTGAACACTGTACTTACCAGTGTCGTTTCACATCCGTTGCCGCCGGATTTGAGACACTGTGTGTGTATAAATATAAACAAAACAATGAATTGGAATAATTTTATTAAAAAAAAAAGATTTTTTTTTTTGGTGAACTTTCTAGCAGTCATGTGGAATTCTCATGGACGGTACACGTTTGATCAAAATAATATTAAAATAAAATATATAAAACTAATAAAATTAATACAGATCCAAGAAGGAAAAAACAGAACTTAAGAAAAAATTAATATCATTGGCATTAACTATAATCTCTATTTTTAAATACTAATCTATGAAAATATATGTTATCATGTATGTTTTTAATTAATAGAACTGTTTAAAAAATTATCACATCACTTTTTCGAGTGACTTGGCTTAGACTCCTTAAGCCAAGAAGTGCATAAAAAATGATATTTATCATGTTAATTTATCGATAAGTGAGTTAGCATTCAAAAACTCAAATTTGTGTCCCAGGCATTGTTGGTCCTCTTCATATTCAAACGTAGAATTTTCTTTTTATTCTTCTCTCTCTATATCTCACCCTCTCCATGACATAAAATCTTATAGGTTGAGTTTTATTCCACTTATAATTTTGTTAGATTTCCAAATAGAATGTAAATGAAGGCGTGACAACACCACAGACTTTCCTTTTCAAAATTCAAAGTTTAGACTTTTTCTTTTTTAAGGGTTTCACGCACCATAATAGGGTGGGTGGAATTCACTGCCAAATCATTATATACAAAGGGGGGTGTTTGGAACTTTAGTGTTCAAATTTTGATCTATCTTTTCGTTCAATTTAGAGGCGACTTGTATTTGTATGTGTGTCATCTTCCTACTTGGTCACTACTTAAACTAGTTGGTTGTTAGTTGCTTTCTCATTAAATACATTCTTCTTCAATTTATTTTTACCAAAAATATCTTCTTCAAATTAAGTAATTTCATTAAAGAGAGAGAGAGAGAGAGAGAGTACAGCAAATATAATAAAAGAAAATAGACCAAGGCACACTGATAACAAAGAATAGCAAACAAGTACACAAGCAAGTATCCTGCTTTTCCGCATAGATACAGATCATGGCATGACCATTTATACATGTAATTATTTACAAACATTTAATTATATAAAATATTGTATATAAACATGGACAGGCATGCACCTATGCATAGATACATATGTGGAGAGAGCGAGAGAGAGTCCTTTGACAATAATTGGAGGAATGTAAAAAAAAAAAATAATAATTAAAAAAAAAAAAAGAAAGTCCTTAAAAAAGAAAAATCATGACGAATGAGATAGAATCCGTTAACTACAAGGATATATATGGGCAAGAACTTTTCTATCCGACACTGTTAAATTGTCGGACGGAAAAGTTTTTCATCTCTCTCTATTTTTTTTTTCCTATATATTTGTTTGCTGATGTAAATGCAAAGATATAATTGACAAATAAATGCATGAATACACTTTATGTCGCTAAATTCTAATCATACAATTTGTATAAGAACGAGGGTACTTTGGAAATCATTTTCCCCCCTTTTGAAACGGATGCAAGCATGTTATATGGCCATAAAAAGAGGAAACATCTTATAAATGGCTCAAAGAAAAGGAAGAATTTATATTGGTGTTGGAGACTCTACCACTTTTATTCACAATTTTTTTTTTTTATCTATTCGTCATTTTCAGTCATAACATTGTGACTAATATGCAATTAGTCAGTCACAAAATATTTACTATGACTAAAACTTTTAACAGTGATTAAAAATCCTATGACTAAAAAAGTTTTAGTCGAAATAAAAAACTTGTGACTGAATGCATATTAATCACAATCTTGTGACTAAAAATGACATTTAGTCATGAAAAAATATTATAACTAAAAATGTGGTGAAAAAATGTTGTGACTATTATTATTATTATTATTATTATTATTATAGTGAGAGGTAGATGAAGTGCATAGATCAGAAAATTGGATCAATTATAGTGCAGTACCTTCTCTTTTTTTTTTTTTTTTTTTTTTTTTTTTTTTCATTTGACATTTTATTCACATTTGGATTTTTCCAATTGTTAATGGTACCATCTCATAAAAGCATGTGGGTCTGGACTTTCTTAACGGACAATCAATGATGGATAGATAAGTCCCCGATGAGTCATAACATAGTATAAATAACAGATAATTTTTTAGATATATGATTTATTTAGCATGGAAAAGTTCTATAGTATCGTGAGATCTATATATACAAACAATTTATTTTTTTTCATTTATTATAAAAAAGCATATATTATATCTAACTCAATAGTATATTATACGGAAGATTTTTTTTTTTTTTTTGCATGTTATGGGCTAATAACGTACTTCTATATATATAGATGTACAACTTGTTTTTGGTCACTTGTATATTGATTGATTCTCTTCGTTTTAAGTTAATATTTTAATTTAGAGACATAAGTCACAACCATATGACTCGAATCTATTGCATTCGAGATTTATCCCTATATACATATATTATAAATATGTAACCTAACCAAACTCAATTATATATATAGATATATACGTAATGTATGTAAACAATATATTAATGTAATGGGTTCAGCGGCTCAATGTAATCTAACAAGTGCCAACAATGATTAGTGTTTTCCAAAACAGATAACACCTCCGCAAAGTAATATCTCACAGTAGCATATTACACAAAGTTGTTTACTAATTTAGTGCTAATTTTTAATTATTTAGCATTAATTATCCGTAAAATTCATTCAAATTTCCAATTTTACCCCCGAGTACTCCTGAATTCAACAAAAGCGACGTGGTACAACCGTGTTGGGCAGCAGTTCCGTGAAAGCTGACTGAAAACTGACCCTCCCAAAGTAGTAAACTTCAGGATGGTTCCAAATTACCAACAAAGGACAACCAGAACCTAAAACTGTGCACAAACACAAGGGCTTTTTCGTCATTTCAGTAAAAGACAAGAGAAAAAGTTTTTTTTAATAAGTTTTTTATTATTATTTTTATTTCTCCAATCACGGGGACAACCCGAGATCCGTGTCGTCATCCGGCCTTACACGTGGCGTAATCAGATCCTACCAATTATGGAAAACCGAAAATCTTGGGACCTCGATTTTATCCACCTCCCATTGGCCCACGTGTCTACCTTCTCGAACACAGTCTTCTCTCTTACTCTTACTCTCTCTCTCTCTTTCCCTCTCCTAAAAACCCGTACACATTTCACGAGGCAAAGAAAGGATTACGTGTCCGCCTCAGGAAAAACTGTAGACGCTATTCCACTTCCTATTGGCTCTCTTGTGGCGCCCAATCCCATGCCCCCGTCCTACCATTCCCCACTGGGCCCCACCCACCCGCAACGCCACGATTAGGTTCCGCCAGCCAGTCCTGTCTCTGCGGTGTAGCGTCATTTTCCTTCCACGTGTCTTTCACACGTGTCGAGCATTCGCTTCTCTGCTATAAATAGAAACCCTCCTGGAGCTTTGCATTTCCTGTGACAGATTTGAACAGCGTTCTAGAGAGAGAGAGAGAGAGAGAGAGAGAGAGAAAGAATACGGTTTTAGAGAGAGAGATGGACGGAAGAGGGGGTTGCTGTATAGCGAGGTATTCCGGCGGGGGAGTGTACGGATACGATATGTCAAAGGTGGATCGGATAATGCTCAGATTCCGTCCGATCGCGCCGAAGCCGGTCGCCGGAGGGGATGTTGCAGGCGCTGGAGCTGGGGTAGGGAAGAGCGAACGCCATGTCAGAGGCGGAAGAGGAAAGAGAAGATACGCCAGAGACGGTACTGCTGCTAACAAGCGGTGCAATAACAATAATAAACGGAGAAAGGCTTCACCTGATCATGATCATCGTGATAATCGGAAACGATCAGGCACGATCGTTTCTGATTATCGCGACGATCAGACGGGGGTAACTCTTCTCCCGCTCTTGCCGGAGACGCCGGAGCCGAAGGAGGAAAGGAGCGATCCGGTACTCTCCCCCCCGCCGAAGGAGTTGAGCTTTGACAAAAGATCGTCGTCATTTCCGGCCGGCGAGTCGCCAGATCCGACGGCGGCGATCGTTGCTCCGGCGCCGCTGCGGCTGGTCAGAGTTGTCGGGTCGAGCGTGACGGTGGAATGCGTGACGGACACGTGGACGGATGGGAACGCACTGGGACGTACGGACGAGGAGAGGAGGATGAATCTGGAGAGGGACACGTGTCCAGGGTTCACATCGGACTGCTTCGAGAGGGTGACATGGACAAACGGGGCCTACAGGGAGTTGGTGGGCCAGGGCGGTGGATGTGAGCTAGTAAATAGCGGCGAGAGGACCATTGTCAACAACAATAATAACATCATGGTGTGGTTGGTGATGAAGGAGAGGTTACCAGCGGCGGTGACGCTAACGTACCCGGCGTTCACATGCAGGGTGAGACTGCAGTGCTACGTGGACGGGAAGGAGGTGACGAAGAGCTCCCTCACAGTCCCCTGCGACGTCTGGAGAATGGACGCCGGTGGCTTTGCATGGAGATTGGACGTCAACGCCGCTCTGTGCCTCGGCCGGTGACGTTATAATTAATCCCGTCCCTCCGCAGTGTTCTGCTCTCGGCTGATCTCATTTTGTTACATAATATAATTATTATATCTATATATATATATATATATGTATGCGCTTCTGATCTAGTACTGATCAAGAAATTAAAAACCCTAGTCCGAAGTAAGGAAACAAGAGAGAGAGAGATAGATAAGTGTAAAAAATAAAATAAAAACTAAGGGATTAAGGAAATGAATGCAAGGACCATAAGGGTGATTAAATATGTGATAAACAACTAATTATTGTTATTAGCTTAAGAAACTGTGAATTTTTTTTTTTTTTCTGCTTATTATTCCTTTTGGCACTGTTCTTCCTCGTTCTGATTTTCGCTTTTTTAAGATGTGGGCTTCTGTGTTATTGTTTGTTGCATTTGCTGAGAAACGAGTACTGAATTTTTATGTAATATATTTTTACTTTTCTTTTATGGAATAATTTCCTCTTTTCTTTTTCGTACAAATAGTTGGTTGGAGCGCTGCGGGATGGTACTGGCTAATTTGTTTATTTGTTTTGTACGAACAAAAAAAATTTTATTTTTATTTTTATTTTTTCTGATTATAAAGATGCTATAATTTGAAAAGCCCATCACAGATGGTGTGATGGTTGGTGTGGGAGTGTAGTACTTTAGTGCCATATTATCATGAAGACCGAGGGTTCGTTTGGATCGCAGGTTCAGTTTGAGTTGAGTTGAGATTTTTAAGTTTGCATAGTAAATTTTGTTGACTTTTTTAGAAAAGACAAAAAACTTTTTTAGAAAAGATAAAAAACATGATGAGATTTGAGTTGTTTAGTTTGAGTTGAGATGGTGAGGCAAACGGAGCATGAAATATCAAGAAACATTTAGTGGGTATTTTATATTATAATTCAAATCTTAAAATTATAATTTTATTTTTATTTTTTTTCTCAGTTTTTATTATTTATATAAGTTTGTAATTTAAATTTTAAAAATATCTAATTTAATATATAGATAAGTTTAAATGAGATAATTTTTTTAAATTATTTAAAATTTTAAAACGGATTATATAAGTTTTATGTTGATATTTTTTAATATATTTTAAGTTTTCATATTTTTTAATTCTAAATATTTAAATACCTTTATAAATATATAATCAATTTAAATTTAAATTTTACTATTTAAATTATAGTACCAAATGCATCCATATCTTAGGGAGTTTTTTTTTCTTTTTTCTTTTTTAAGTATAGTGGAAAAGAAAGGATTTTATGAAAGTGGGTTTTGCGTTTAACATGGGATGGGAAGGAGAAAGGAGAAGAAAAGCTGCAAATCTGTACTGTTTATTTGTTTGGAGAGAGAGAGGGAGGGAGGGAGGGAGGCGATGAGAGAGAGAGAGGAGGAGGACATGCGGAGGGACAGGTGGATGTTGGAGAAGGTAGGATGGTGGTGGTGGGTTTGGAAATATCTTATCAGATCAGCGGTGTGTATATGTATACATATTTGATGCATATGTATATATATACACACACATTTATATGTGTGTTTTATATAAAGAGTCTGGATAAGTTTAGAATTTAAAATTTTAAGTTTATTTTTTTAAATTTAATAAAAATAAATTAATTAAAAATTAAAAATTTTATCTCAAATTCTTGATATTATGGGTTCTTTTGGGTTAGTGGTCATGAAAGTTGTCCGTTTATCCTTTGCCTAAATGTGGTTGCTTCTCTTTCATTGCACCACGTACGCATCTCTGCACCTGTCTTTAGCATGCAACAAAAGCAACACCATAACTGTGGGTTTTCCCTTTTCTTTCTTTCGCTCTTTTTTTTTTTTTTTTTTTTTTTAAATAATAATAAAATCTCCTCCATTCAAATCTACCATGTATAATTCCTTCCTCCGAATCTCCGGATTCCTTGAGCTATAAAATATCAAAGAATTATTCTCACTTATGATCCTAAAGTTGCGTTTTGACATCAAGTTCGGGCATAAAATTTTCATTTCAATTCTTGTTTTTTTTTTTCTTTCTTCTGAAAATACGATAAAAATTATAATTAGTTTTGAAAAATTAATTAATTTTAATTTAAAAATTCTATTCCTAATCAGACTTTTTGAATTTTTAAATTCTCAGTTTATCTTTTGAATTTAATTTCATATTATTCCTTCTATGACCAAAAAAAAAAGCGAATTGGATGTAGTCATGTGGTATTTTTTTCATTTGTTTTTATTAAAAATCCTGACAAAATGAGTTTGTATGACTAATTTTCTTTTCTTTTTTTTTTTTTTGGCTGTTTTAAACAAAATTCTGTTAAACAGGATAAAGTAGTGGGATTAAATTAAAAATTCAAGAACAAAATATGAGTTTTTAAAGTTATAAGAGATAATTAAATAGGTGTGATTTTGAAATTTAGGGATATAGATTAAAACACATGAAAAGATTAAAAACAAATTTTACAAAAAGAATCATTTTGAAAAGACGTAAATGAGATTAAAATAGTATATATATATTCTATTGAAAAAAATATGGAAAGTTTTATTTCTTTAAATTATCTTGGCAGTTTTATTTATTTTTTTTTAGGGAGAACTATATTTTAATTACAACTTATAAATATTAATGCAGATGATCCTGTAACACATGAAATAAAATCGTAAGCTAAGATTAAATTCATTAGTAGATAATGATCAAATTCCATAAAGAATGATGTATATTGAGATCTAAAGCATAATAGTATTTGAGCACGTATTAAATTCATCTTGAAAAGACTTCTATAACAGATGGAATTTTCTGATCTAATAATAGCCACTATCGATTGAGATCTAATCTATTAATTCTCATATATGATGATAGTTTTAATCATGGTAGATTTTCCCTTATATAATCTGGACAGAATATTTTATCAAATGCTTTCCTACAGTAACATTATATTAAAGTTATATCAATAATTTTTTCTTGAATAAAGGAAATTGTTTAAAAGAAGTAAAAACTCATAACCCTTAAGGGTTCAAAACTACCTATTATTTAAGTAGAGAATTTGTTTAATATACTGTTGCAAATTTCTTCAAAAAGTTTACAAAGTAATTCTTAAAGCTAACAATAAGTGCTCGGGGAATCATAACCCCCTAGTTTATTAGTTAGAGATGGTAGGACTCTTGGAGTTTAAATTAACTATTATTAGAAGGGTTTTGTTAAACTTTTTTATTCATAAAAGTTTATGACCAGCACTATAATAAGTTGTAAACTTCAAAATTTTGAATGTGAGTAATGTTAAAATGAGTTCTAGCTAGCATTTTCCACTCGTGAGCTTAAATATAAAACACATAAAATAAAATCCTGTCTTGGTGTCATTTTATCTTTTTTTCTTTATTTATTATAATTTCTATTTAATAAAAATAAAAATAAAATAATTATATATATTTTTTAGTCTATACATATATCACAAACATGATAAGTCTAGTTTTCACTTCTCTTACAAATCATTGTTAGCATCATGGGGTGCGTTTGTCTATTTGACCAAGCTGGAATTTTAAGTCGTTAGAGAGAAGAAAAAAATATATATTTTTGGTCATATGAATAATATTCTAAAAGTGTGATTAAAAAAATAATAAAACAAAGCAAGATTTGTATAAGAGCAAATCAAACAAATTTGCCCGGCTGAGGAACAAGAATCAAAGAAACAGTCTCGGGGGCCAAAGAATACTAGAAAAAAGTTTTAAGAGTTACTTGTAAGTTGTTACTTCGTATTCTCTTTGCACAAATATGAGTGCGAACGTACCAAACATCATTTGTTGTGATTATTGTCTGCTAAATTTGTTAAATCACTTGTCACTTCTTTCACGTATTAATAATTTAGCAATGGTTTCTCATAAAAAATTACGGAGGAATGAAAATTAGTTTCGTTAAGATTAAATCTCGTTACTATATAAAATAATGTTGCATCTTATTTAATTTTCTTTTAGTGGGAGATTTTGGGTTAATGCTAATAAGCTCCGCAATCTCACTCCATATGCATCTCCGCATGAGGTGGCATTAAGTGGGATCCATCTTTTATTATTATTTTTCTTTTTGTTTTCCTCTTTCTAACTTGAAAAAAGCTTTTGGACTCTTTCATCATTTGAAGGTTAATGTGGTTTCAATTCTCTCCCCGTTTTGTCCATTTTCATTTTATTCTTAGTGACAATATTCCTTTCTATATAATTTCCCTTGAAGAAAAAAAATTTGTTTCGTATATTTGGCTGTGTCGGCTAATAAGTTGGGGATTCAATGTCTGAAGCACGATGAAAGAGATTTAAAAAAAAAAAAATTTTGTTTCATATCTTGGACTGTGTCGACTAGTAAGTTGGGGATTCAATCTCTGAAGCACGATCAAAAAGATTCACTCATCAGCCAACCAAAAAAGAGAATAAACAAAAATAAGAACAAAAACAAAAGTTAGAGTTCTTCCTTTGGATTTCTCGAAGTCGAGGCTAAAGACGATAAACTCTTGTTCCAGAAAAACTAAGAGGGAGTTTGATTCTTCATTTTCACTCAAACTAAATTGTATTTTTTTCATTATGTTTTTTGTCTTTTCTGAAAAAAGTTTTTTGTTTTTTCTGAAAAAGTCAACAAAAATTACTATTCAAACTCAAAAATTTCAACTCAACTTGTGCACCAAACAGGCCCTAATGGTTTCAAACAGGGCTTTAGCTTCTTTTCTCTAGTTGGTCTTAGATTTTCAGATTCACGGGTACCAAAAAAAAAAATTCTTCAAATCCTTTTTCTGTGAATTTAACACCGAATTTGGATTTTTTTATTATTATTATTATTTTTGTAAGACATCATTTTAAATATAAAGAAGACTCCATGGATCTTGAATTTTGACAAAGTTGAGTGAGGTGATGTTTATGGTTTGTTGGAAGGGAAGCTTATGTGAGGAAGAAATTCCCCCCAAACCTGAAGGAAATGAAATGAGAAATTATTCAGTAGATCGAGTACACCACATCATCATATTTATGTGATACACCTGTCTAATGAATGATTGACATTTATTTGAATTGTCTATATTAGCTATCCTAATCTCCCAAATAAGTATTTATTTGAAAAGAAAATAGTTATACGGAATTTAAAACATAATAGACATTAACAAATTACCTAAATATCAATCATTCATTTGATGGGTATACCATGTAAGCATGATGATATGATATACCCGGTCTACTAAATAATTTCTCAAAGGAAAGTTGCTTAAAACAAGAGCCACCGAAGCCTATACAAGAGTGGGTCCCACTTATAAAGAAATTTTTTTGAAATGAAAATGTGGAGCTTCCACATCATATATGCGAGTCTCTCCACAGAGCTAAAAAAAATAAAATGCGGAATTCAAGATACTGGGATTAAATCATAGCCAGAGTTGAATTTCATTTTTCTTTATAAAGAGCAATTGATTGGTGAAATTTTAAATATTTCTCACTACGATGGAATAATTAATTATAGACAAATTTATTTCTCCCACTGATCAGACTATGTACACCTCTGTCACTCTTGTATTTTTTATTGAAATGCATGTTTTTGTGTGGTTTCTTCTAAAAGCAAAAAATATTTCTTCTTTTTGTAAAAGGTACAAACAAAAACAAAAACAAAACAATAAAGAAATTGAACAGGAAAAGGTCAAATTGACCATATATTCTTATATATATTTTTCCGGAATACATATATTTTTTCTTTGACCATAGTCTACGATGTAGTATTGAACATCTATAGGTATTCATTAGGAGAATTTTGAGGTTTTCACTTAAGTTCAGTTGTCGTAATATTTATTTATATAAATAAAGAGTTCCACATCATTGGGGATTATAAGAGTAAGTTAGAGAAAGAAACATAGAGTTTTTGAGGAAGAGAGATTTCTCTTGTAAGTTTATTGATCATCTAATAAGTTATTGTAATGGATTAACATGACGTAGCTTCAAATTGAGACGAATTTATAAAAAATTTGCGTGTTATGTGATTTTTTTATTTTTTATTTTGCTCGGTGATATGAAATTAAAGTGCTAACTGTTAATAATAAATGGTTTTAAAAAAGGAGAAAAGGGAAAAAATATATAAACAAATATAAGCCAAAAAGAATTTTACAGTCATTATAATAGGCCACTTTAGCTTCAACATAGTCCGATGCAATTTTGATTCTGAAATCTAAATTGCCAGTAGCTTATATGTTAGGGTACATACATATTCCCTAGTTAGATGCGCTCAAAATCAAATTAAGATAAAAATATATATACAAAATTTACAAAATTGATAAAATTCATTAAAAAAAAAATTATATAAAACTGAGAAAACTAAATATATGTCTAATAGATAATAACATGACGTGATTACAGATATAATTTAGTGATAATTTCACATTTAATTTTATTAAAAAGTGTAGAGTTTAAATATCTAATTTGCACATAAAAAAATCACATCCTCAAGTTATATTAAAAAAAAAAAAAAAAAAGAAGAAGAAGAAGAAGAAGAGGAAGGAGGAGGAGCAGGAGCAGGAGGAGGAGAGGATTATAGCAAAACCGTACTATAGCGACATTTTTCACGCCTACCCCAAAGGACAGATTGGTAATTTAAGCTCAAATGAGTGTGGGGTGCTGTTTTTGTTGTGGACTTCTTCAGGTCCAACAGACAGGCATACTTGGGGCGATAGGCCCAAAAACTAGTTTTTTGGGCCTACTTTGTTTGCGCCCAATGAAGGGCTTAAGAATAAGGCCCATTAAACAAGTTAAGGGGTATATTTGAGATAAATTGAAACAGAGGGGGCAATACGCAAAACGGAAACTTTTACGGGACCACCAGTGTGAGTAAGCCCTAATTGACCGCCTTTAAAGATCTAATTTCTGCGAATCTCACAAAACGCGTCAAAGAAAGAAAGAAGGAAACTTGATCGCTCTTTCAGAGTTCCTTGTGGTTTCCATTGCAGAGACTTTCTCTCTCTTCCTCCCTTTTTCTGTCTCTAGCCGGTAAGGCCTTGCGTTACCTCTGAATTTTCAGGAGGAACCGCAGGATTCGAGGTCTGGGGTTTGTCTTCGCGATTGGTTTCTTTTCTCTAATTGCTCTGAATTTTTCTCTCTTTCTTTGCGATTGAATCTTTTCGTTGCATATTACTTGTTTTCTGTGTGATTTGTTTGGGGATTCGAGAAAAAAAGTATTGATTTCCTGTTTTAGGAAGTGAAATTTGATAAGAAAAAAAAAAATTCTTCGAATTTGGGGGTTAGGGTTTGGAGAATTCTTTTGGGGGTTTCTTTGGTTTTGATTTTTTTCCCGTCGAATTTGTTGTTATTCATTGAAAATCGCTTGTGGTTTTCGATCATATGGCGGCAGGGGGAGTCGATGTTTTGAGGAGAAGGGATTCTCGTTTCTCGAGAAAAGAATTTGATTGCAGAGAAAACGGTTCACGGGGTTTGAATCGGAGTAGCATTCGTCGTCATGGCCTTGAGCGTAAGAACGATTCGGGTTCTAGACCATATGGGTTTTATGGTAGAACCGAAGAGCGGCGATCGGGCGGTGAAGACTCGAGGCTTGAAGATGTTGTTCATTTACCGCTCGAGAAGAAGAGGAAATTCTCTCCGATTACATGGGAGAAAGAAGAGAAGGATGTGAAAATATCATCCAGTAAAAGAGTTCTACGAGTTATTCCTCTGTCTCCTCCTCACCGGAGTCCGTCTGAATCAAAGGGCCGAGTATTGGAAGGTGTTTCTAATGGGGATCTTTCGAAGGGCCCGGTCTCCGAGCTGGACAATCAGTTGCAAGGGGTGGAGCTCGCGAAGGTTGAGGTTGAAGTGGCTGATGAGTTGGTGGAACCTTCTCTCCCCAAGAACTCAGCTGCTGATTTGTCTCCAGAATTGCTTCCTCAGAAACACGAGGACGTTCGTGAAACGCATGATCAGATGGAAGAGGTAGAGACATTTCAGCCTCGGGGTATTTTGATGTCGAGATGGGCATCTGATGAAGATTCTCCACAACATGTGTCCGAACGTGAATACTCGCCTTACGTGGGTATCTCAAGCCCTGAAAGTGGGGAGATTCGAAGGGAAGGCTCTGTAGGGGATAGGGCAACATCTTTCTCTGATGAGGAAGGTTGCTATTCTGGATCTGGAAGTAGAGGTAATCATTCTGTAGGGTTGTGTGATAATTCTTTGGATGGTGATGGCCATTATAGTTCCGAGGCTGATGGGGAGGATATTCAGATTGAAGAGGCTTCAGTCTCTACTCATGGAGGCGGTAACATGCTCCAGACTTGCCGAAGCGTGTTTGAGTATGAAAAACTCAACAAAATAAATGAAGGGACTTATGGTGTTGTATATAAAGCAAGGGACAAGAAAAGTGGGGAAATTGTGGCACTTAAGAAGGTGAAGATGGATGTAAATAAGGATGATTGTGGTTTTCCTTTGTCTTCTTTAAGGGAGATTAACATTCTTTCGTCATTTAGTCACCCTTCTGTCGTTAATGTCAAGGAAGTTGTCATGGATGACGACGACGGCGTTTATATGGTTATGGAGTACATGGAATATGACCTCAAGTGTCTAATGGGGAAGATGAAAGAGCCATTTAGCATGAGCGAGGTTAAGTGGTTGATGCTTCAACTTCTAGAGGGTGTCAAGTATCTTCATGACAATTGGGTGCTTCACAGAGATCTTAAAACCTCAAATCTTCTTCTGAGCAAGGATGGTGAGTTGAAAATATGCGACTTCGGGTTATCTCGTCAATATGGGAGTCCACTGAAGCCATATACTCAGTTGGTGGTTACTTTGTGGTACAGGTGAGTTGCTAGCTATTTCCTTTTTATGTCTGCAAGACTTGTTTTTCTTTATATTTTCTGTTGTTTTTATGTCTGTGGTAACAATATGTTCTAAAAGCGGCAATATCAAGTAATTTTGATTTACGTGCAGGGCCCCTGAAATTCTTCTGGGCGCAAAAGAATACTCTACAGCTATTGATATGTGGTCGGTGGGATGCATAATGGCTGAATTGTTAGCTAAGGAACCACTATTCAAAGGGAAAACTGAAGTTGAGCAGCTTGATAAGGTAAACTTTTACAGTTTTACTTGCTATTTCTCTATTGCTTTTTAAACATTTTAACGGCGTTTGCTAATTCATATATTTGGAATTGCAGATTTTCAGAACTCTTGGCACGCCAAATGAAACGATTTGGCCTGGAATATCCAAGTTACCGGGGTCCAGTGCCAAATTTGTTAAGCAACCGTAAGTATCTTTTTTATGTAATTGGCTTTGTAAATTTTGTTTGTTTGTTGTTAACTTCTGTTTTACGATTGGTTTTCCCACTATTAGTAAACATAGTATGGTTATTCATTCTGTTGCAGGTACAATCTATTGCGCAAGAAATTTCCGGCAACATCTTTCATAGGTTCTCCAGCTCTTACTGATTTGGGATTTGACTTGCTGAGCAAACTTCTAACCTACGACCCTGAGAAGGTAATTTCGTCAATTAAAATTTTTCTTTATTTCAGAATTTCTCTAGATATCAGATTTTTTGTGGTTATGAAATTTATCGAGCCCTCCTTGTCTTTGCAGCGAATCACAGCGGAGGATGCTCTTAATCACAAGTGGTTTCTTGAAGCTCCCCTCCCCAGGTCTGATTTCAGGCCTTCGCTTCCTGCCGTACAGAGTCAAAACAGGTACCTCAGCAGCAGGCACCGTGAGAAATTTTTGCAGCAGCTATAATCTTCGCTCGACAAAACTATTTTCTTCTATTTTTCTCTTTTTGCAATTTTTTAAAACTGATTATTTAGTCATTTGTAAAGAACGACTAGATCTGTAGAAACAGGGTTAGAAGTGGAGATGGTGCTTGTTGAAGGTTAATTCAGTTATGCTAGCAAGTTGGTGCGTGGGGGTGGGTGCCTGTGACAACGGTAAAAGTTACTGTTTATAAAGGTGTGGCATAATGACTTTTAACATGAAGAGAAGTCTTGATATGGCCATTTAAGTTGTGTAATGATTCTTGTAACATCTTTACGAAAACGAAACTAAATCTAATGATAATGGAATTTTTTTTGCACCACATATATTCATGTCTTCTTTTTTTTGTTCTCTTTCTGTTTGCATATATATGCTTTCTTTGCAAGTGATTTCGGGCCCGAAAAGCGGGAAGTGCATTATTCGTCTTCACTTACAAATGATGGAAAAAGGTTACCGCTGCAAGGTATTTCATTGTGAAAGATGCGTCTTATGATAATAGAGGTTTAATAATTTGTTCCCATATCTTGGTCATACCTTAGTACCTGCTATTTTATCCTGAACTCTAAAGTTTTGTTTAAGCAGGATACAATTTTTCTCTTTTTGTCTATGTATGTGAAAATTTCATGGTGACCATAATCTTATTGTAGAAAATGAAGTACTAGTCCTTCAACTGTAGCATTGGGCGTTGACAATATTGAGGAAAAGGGGGTTTTCATGTAATTGGCTAGCTTCTCAAGGTTCATTATGTAGGCCATTTTAACTGCTTTCCATGTTTCATTTCTCGTGCAAACTTAAACTTATCCAGGTCGTTTGTGTGCCTATGAAATAGTTGGTGGTTTTGTTTAGGCTATTAAGTTCTCGTCAGCGTGAATGCAGGGATCTCTTGCATATACATGATATTTAAAGTGTTTCTCCATTCTGCGCGAATTCTATGCCTAATGTGAAATTTAAGGCTGGCTCTCCAACGACCTTTTGTCAAGTACTCTGTTCCATCTTATCCATTTTTCTCTGTGTTCCGGACTTTGATTCTCTCTACTCTGTTCATTCATTTTTGGCTTTTTATTTCTGAGTTGTATTTGTTCGATGTAAATTCTCAAGAAAGGAAGTCTTGCAGCTCTGGATTGTGGCGAGTCTGGTGCAGACGTAGCTTTTTACTACAGATTATAAGACTCGGCAAGTAATTGAGTGGGTAAGATCTCACCCTTTATTCCGGCCACAGTAGTGTAGTGCAAGAGTTTAGTGTGGTCTGTTTTCTGATATGATTTCCAGAGCATATCTCATCTTCTCGTTTAACCCCAAGTCCAAGCCAGCCCAACGTATGTGCGTACCTTGCAATGGCTGGTGTGTATCTGGTGTGTTATACTTCAAGATCATTTTGCAGAAACTATAAGCCTCCGTTCCGACGGAAGGCATCACATTGTAATTTTCATTCCAAAGTTTCAGATAAATTGGTTAGGTGTGGTGCTCCCGCCGCTGCCGATGATGATGCATTTGAAGGGGCTAAATGACCCTGAAGACGATTCATCATGATGAAAGATGAAATGGTGTGAGGTGGAACAAACATGAAGAAAAAAGTAAATCAGTCGTTGAAATGAGCAGTCATCTATTCTGTTTTTTTCCTTCTACAGTTTGTCTGATAATACTGGTAATTGAATAATTTTTGTTCTTTTTTTTTTTTTTTTGGTACAAACCATTTCCCTGTTACAAATCCTAGAATTCCTACAGTTTTGCCCCAATCTATTTAAGCTTTGTTCTGTGAATTTCGAAAATATGCAGCAAACTTTTAAAAGCAATGTTCATAATCCAGCTTACTTTTGTTCCCCCATGAGGAATGCCTAAAAATAATCTCTCGTCAGATTTGTGTTGTGGATATTATCCAGCTTCCTCCCTCTACCCAAACCATAACTCATGAATACCGGTCCGCCCCCCATGGCCGTCCATATGAGCTGTGCATCGTATTAGTGTATTATTTATCTTTATGAGCTGGATATGTTTGAGAAAAGCTAGTCTGGATAGGAAAAAAATTAAAGGGTAAGTAATTAAGTGAGCACATAATTAAGAATTAAGAACGAGAAAATCAACGAGGACAAAAAAAAAAAAAGAAAAAAGAAAAGAAAAGAAAAGAAAAGTATAGGCCAAAAAGACAAACGAAAATAAAAGACCAGTATGGGATTTTACTATTTCTTGCGATTTTAGTTTTTCAAGATTTTGTTCCTTTTGTGCTGGGATCTTTTGTAAGCATTGATTTGCCGAGTTTGCTTGAGTGAAAGTGCTTTTACTGAAAAACAAAAAACAAAAAATATAAGACCAGTACGGAATATCAAAATGGAAAAACTAAAATAAAATTTTTGGCAAAACAGGAAAAAAAAAAAAAAAAAAAAAAAGACCTGAAAAAAACCAATGCAAAAAACAAGGGGACTGAAATAAAAATAAAAAGTGGCTGAAAAAACAAAATCGAGGGACTTAAAAAAAAAAAAAAGAAACCTTTTCTGTCCTAAACGTTTTGTTTTGGACGAAGGAAAAAATGCACAGGAATGTGTATGGATATTGTTTTTTGAAATTTTGGTGGGGATTCTTTAAAAAGTAAGAAGAAAAATAGTTTAAAATATGTCTATTTAAAGTTTAAATAGGTATACTATTGTTGTTTAGTTTGTTACGATTTCAAGATTTTATTAGGTATTTTAGGAGTTTGAATTTTCCTTTTAAAATTTTAATTTATTATAATGAAATACGACTCACTGTGTCATTATAATACATACAATATCTGATTTCATTTGAAGGTACAGAATTCGGATTACAATAAAATGCTACTCACTGTGTCTCACCTCATGTAAGACAGGTACGGGGACAAGGATGGGAGAAGCCTTCTCGTCTGATTATCATTCATATCCAAAAGCGGTAGAAATCCTATCCACAACTAAATTGAGACAAAAGTACGAAGATATGCAAAAGTAGTGGTGTATTTATTTATTTATTTAAAAAAAATAGCAAAGTTAAAATATATTTCTGGAATAATTTCATCAGTTCATTAAGTACATCCTATAATAGCTGCTGTAATAGTAAGTTTCTGTCTGGTCATTTCAGCCGCAAAAATATGCTAAAATGTATATTTTTGCGTAATACCAATCCAATCTATATCTCAACTAACAAGGCCTTGTAACACTATTAAACACTAATCCTTACACTAGAATGATATAAACAAACGACTTTTGGAGGATAAGTAAAATGTCATTTGGCTGTGAAGGTGAAAGTTATGGTCTTTCCTAGCACAAAAAGAACCAGCGACAGCTCCACAAAGAAGATCGTACTAATGAGCGCTCGATCAACTGTCCATCCAAATATAGTAGCTCCGCTACGGTTCGACTGCATGTAAGTAACTGCATAGAAAGTAACAAGTTAAAAGTGCATTCACCGATTCGCAGATTCATTCCCAAATGATGTTTAACTAATCATTTTATGTCACGTCAGGAAAAAAAAAAAAAGAAAGTTGAAGAGCATTATGTTTAAATTAACGTAATTAACGTGGCATAATGATCGGGATAGTGTTATGGAGCGGACAATACCAAAAGCTTGTCGCTTGTGGTACATGGACATGAAGGAAGCAAATTGAGTGTTCGTAGGAACCGGCACAAAGTCAGCAGCCTCCAGATCAGTTTCCGAGTAGCTTATGGGTAATGATCCTGTTATAAAAGAGACCTCAATGTTTTCACCACTGTTTGAGATTCCTACTTGAGAAGGGTTGTTAGAATTGCATGTAACCAAAGCATGCCATCTGCTGGTAACCGACGCAAGAGCTTGCGCTCGATGTGATATCTTCGCAGCTGCATGCAGGCAAATTATGATCCCGACAAGCTCAACAATAGAGCAGACCTGCCCATAATGATGATCAAGTTATAATTCGTGTGGCTTAACAAAGTTCGTAGAGCGGAACATCAAGTTCTCGACACGAGCTTGGGAAATTTTTATCATGGAAAATTAATGAGATTTCTGAAAGCGATGTGGCTTAGTTTTTCAGTCATGAAAACCACGTGAAATGCTGTTCCTAAACTTACTGCAAAATCGCCGCCATTGATGATGTTGATGATTCCATGATTCCCCGTAGTCTGTAACAAGGCGACAAACTGACTAGCTGTGACAACCAAGAACTCGAGGAGAAGAAATATTCGGAACCTGTGGCTAATTTTAGAGAGATGATGAGTTAGGCGAATATGTTCTTCAATATATGCAGAGATGTCTAAATCCGTTTCTAAAAGCTTCCCGTAATTCTCAAAGTGTATGACTTGCAAGTTGCAGACCAAATTGAACAAACAACTGCCTGAGAGAAAAATTATATTGGAATAGGTCCAAGAGAAAAGCAAACCAATTATTATTCCAGCAGATTGCCACCATGAATCTTTATCGATATATCCGATCCTAAAGATCTCGCGAGCAGCCTTCAAAAGGAAGCAAGGTAAAACCCAAACCGCTAATAACCGGAAGAAGCCCTGAACATGTAAAGACGTTTGAACATAAACGTTAATTATGTGACAGAAATTGAAAACCAATAAGAAATCCTGTTGCAGGGTATAAGGAAAACACTTTTCCCGTTGTTTGTACAAAGTTTCCCATTGATTTTCTTCTCTCTTTGCCTTAGGTAGATTCAACAAAGAGATATTGTTGCAAGATTTCATGGTCAAATTGTTTTCCAACTTTTCACATAGTTTTTTCAACAGACTTTCTTTTGTAAAATCTACCGTTTCCAATGTACTAACTAGGAATAACAAGAACTATGGCTTCTGTTCTTCATGTATTTGTAACACACACCCATATACATACAAACATATACATATAAATATAATATGTGTATACACATATTATAGTCCTTTAACCGAAGTCTTATCTGTACTAGAATCAATATTCCACCTTCATTCTCATTTTTCCTTCCAGAGTAAGAAGACAAATTTTTTTTTTTTTTTAAGTAACAAAAATCCCATTATAGATTAAACAAAGAAAAGAAAAACACTCATTAGCAAAAGCAAAATATAAACATAAATACATATACGTATATACTATGTAAACATTTATATAAATAATAGTAGTTTAGCAAGTTCATTTTCCAATCCAATCGTGTACTATTCTCAGTACTATGCGGAGCCACCCAAGCCCCTAGTGAAAACTTTTTTTTTTTTTTTTTTTTCAAATTTCTCCTTTAAAAAATTATTATTTTTCTCATTTTGCCCCTCCTAAAAATTGATGCATAAGTCTCCCTAAAAGCTATATCATATGGTAAACGCCCCATGAAAAAATAGGTCGGCTTGCCCACTGAGTCTCCACCTTCATTGTAACTTTTTTCTTTTCTTCAACTTGCCAAAATCCCTCAAATAAAAGTGATAGCTTCCTAAGTAGTTATATAACACACACACACACACACACATATATATGAAAATTTAGAGAGAGAGAGAGAGAGAGAGAGAGAAAAACATACCTGGATCTTCTGAATATAATCTTCGCGGAACTGGGTCATGTGACCGTGGAACTTATCGACAAACAAGAACCTCCTGACTCCGTACTTTCTGAGATTGTGAGAGACACAGAGCAGAGAAATGGAGGCCGCAAGGGACTGAGAAGCCAGAATCTGGAGCTCGAAGCTCTTGATCTGAAACTTCCGACAGTCGGAACAATAAGAGAACTCGACGATCAGCAGTGGAAGACAAATACCCAGAAGGAGAAAAGAGACCCACGAGAGTGTGAAGCTCAGAAACGAGTCCTGACAGAAACCGAAGACTCTGAGGAAGGTTTCGAGATGGTGAAGAGAGTTGCTCAGTTGGGTTTCAGTTGGTTCTTCTTCTTCTTCTTCTTGTTCTGGTTTTGGTGGTAATGGGGTTTGGGGAGGAGAGTTTTCTGGTTGAATGAGAGGGACTTCCATTAACGGAAACGAAAGGAAAATACTGAGCTTTTTTTTTTTTTTTTTTTGTGGGTTTAAGTGTGAAAAATCTAGTGCATGAGTTCAAAGATGGAATTGTTTTTATGGGAATTTCAGGATTTGAGAGAGGGAAATTACAAAAAAAAAATTCTTGAAAGTGGGTTTTAGAGAGGAGAGTAGAGTCTCAAATGGGTTGCTAATAAATTTTTGTAAAAAAATTTCTATAAAGGGTGCGTTCAGACTGCTTTTTGAGAATAAAATAGTCCCCAAAGAAAAAACAGAAAAAAAGTTGACAAAAACGTGCTCTAGCAAGGAAAAAAAACGAATGCAAAAAGGATGAGTTGATAGGAAGATAGAGAAGTAACAGAAAAGTATATTATAAAAATGAAAAATGAAAAAAGTTGCAAGGGAGTGAGGATCGAACGTGACATACAAGTGTGGCATATAAGTATGTGTTTTTCTTTCTAGTAGTAATTATTTATAAATTATATCTTGATAGAATTTATTTATGAGTTTATCTGATTTTTTCTTTCAAAGTATTCATGATCGATCTATTTCATGAGAAAATATATGTGTGTGCCTATTGTGTATATAAAAAAATAATAATCATTTGACGAGTCTCACAATAACAGAGAGTGAGAACTTTATATGGCATATAAGTGCCCATGAATTTGACAATTTTCTATTATTCACATCATGTAATTAATTATCATAATTTTTTTAAATTATCATAATTTTTAAATAGAACTTATCATAATTGATTATACCATATATCATTTTAGTTGTTGTTATAATTATTATAGTTACTAAAAGAATTTGGCATGATAGTGACAAAAAAATTAAATAAAAATCCATGCTCGTTTTAAAATATTTTATATGTGTTAAAAAATAAAGTAGGATTCAACCATTGTTTTCCCTAAAGTTTTTGTTTTCACGATTTGTTTTCAAACATTTTTATAATTTTTCCTATTTACTGTTTGAATTTCTCATTAAATTAATGATATAAAGTCCATAAACATCTTATGTGAAAACGAAAAATCATATATTTGATAAAAAAAAATTTCAAATCCAATTTACCCTAAAATAAAGCTTCTAACTTTAAATCAAACAAGAAGTTAGCAAAATAAAATATTTTACAATAACAAAAAAATATAGAAGATAAATTATGAAAATTAAAAATTTAAAAATATATAATCAAAGTTGATAAGATCAGGAGATGACATGAACCTAACTTCTTTTTGGTTACCCCTAGATGCTTCGCGCTACATTATAATGATATTACCACCCATTTTATTGATATGTTGAAAAAGAAAAGAAAATAATTGAAATTAGGCCACAAGGAAACAAAAAACTTTTTTTTATTGCTTTCTGAAACCAAACATTCCACCCTACTCTACTAATAGGCAACAGAATATTGATGGGACCAATATATTTTTCCGGATTAGATGGTTAGATGAATGAATTTAGTGAATTAGGGAATAGGATTGAGTCGGATTGTAATATACATATAAAATTTAATCATTTAATTAGATTAAATTTAAGCATTATCATATTATCACAATAAGTCAAAATAATTTGCTTTTTAAGTACTAGGAATCCTAATAAATTGTTGCAAAGTTCATGTATAATAGTTTTATATTTTATCTTAAAAATTTGTTAATTTACTTTAAAATGCTAGATAGTAAATAAGAGAATTATGATAGTATTAGAACAAGGCGTTTGGAAGTGAAATAATATAACAAGTGGGTTGAATGTGTGCATGGCTAGTCATCTGGCAAAGGCAGGATCGGAGCAAGTACACATTGAGGGCGTATCAATGGAGAACAAGGTATGGATCCGATCCGATTCGCCGACACTCTCGACGGAGTCAATTAGATTCCGACACTTGCATTCTCATGCTCGGAAGCCACATGATTGATCGAGGGAAAGAGCCAAAAAAAAAAAAAAAAACAAGGAAACAGTTTAAGAACTGTGGTTAGTTGAAAACATTTTAGCCGTTCATTACTAAAAACACAGCAATCAAAATGTTATTTTAATTATAATTGAGAACGATAGGTTTTCTATATATATCTATTTTTCAAAACTTCCAACCATGTTGTGTTATATGTTTTGGATTCAAGTCTTCATTTAGTAAGTTAGTTGAAAATAAAAATTTTAAATTAAAATTAATTGACTCTTTACAAATATATTATAAGTTTTATTGACTTTTCAATAAAAATAAAATAAAATAATAAAATTTAATTAAAATTAAACTTGAATATCAAACAGAAACTTTATCTCAATAAAAAATTGTCAAGTACTTGTAAAGGATGAAACTGTGAGAAGAAAGTCAAGGACAACAACCACATTGGAAAATGTGCCAGCACCTGAGATCACTTGACTAGTAAGCACGACGGCTTGTTGAATTCCAAGCAAAGACCATAACAGCATGCATTTTGCCATATACAGCTAGGCAGAGCCAACCAAAAGTTGACCACCGCCACATAATGGTTTTTTTAGGTCTCTTTTTGCACCGGTGCCAAATTCGAATCTCCACCTTCTCGTTTTGAGATTCTACCTTAAAAGTCATGTATCTTATAGGAACTAATGGACAAAGTCTGATGAGAGAACGAGTTAGATTCTAATACCGTTCTTGACTTTAAAAGTATTGCCTTCAAATATTACCACACAAAAAAATAAACAAAAAGGGCCTTGGAATATTTAATTTAGTATATTATAGCAAGTACAAAAAAGAATGGGGTAGATATATTACAAGCCTGATCTTCTTTGAAACCTAGCCATCTGATTTTGTTTAACTTTCCGATAAATACTTCCCGAGCATGTCGCGGAAAAAACACAAAAAGATCGATGAAGCTCACAATGGCCATGTTCAAATTCAGAGAGGCAATGCAGTTCTCGGACAAGCTCGCCTTCATCAACTTCTCAACAAAAAGTTGATCATAACTTAGCTTTGCCACTAGACAAAGCATGATTAATCAGCTCCCTCCTCAAGATCTTCCCCGCCGGAGATTTCGGAATCGAGTTGATAAATGCTACTCGCCTTACCTTCTTGTAAGGAGCAACCTGCAAGAGCAAAAGTACCTCTAGTCTAGTCCAGTGTAAAAAATGCCAATAAAAAATATTATCTGACGGTAAAATTGATTATTGATAAATCATGTGATCATGAGCAAAATGTGACTGCTGCATTACTAGAATATTATGGCAAGTTAAAGCTCGATATCGAATTTTTTATCGACGAAGAGAGGCGAGAAACATGCCTTTTTAGCTACAAAATCGATGACTTGAGCTTCATTTATATTGATTCCAGGCTTTCTTACAACATAGGCCATGGGAATCTCGCCTGCATCTTCGTCAGGGTACCTGATTAGCAAACAAACAACTTTTAAGTAAGAGACTTTCGGATTGGCGAAAATTCTACAAACCACAAACACTAATCACTAGAGTTTTCAAAAATAGAGAAGATTATGATAACAAACACTTACGGAATTACAGCGACGTCAGCTATGTCCGGGTGCGACTGAAGTAAATGTTCTAACTCCGCTGGTGGAACCTACATTTTATTATAGACAATAGAAGGGGGAAAAAAAAACTACATTAGAAGACTAAACAAAAATCTGCAGCCTCGTCTTCGTCATGATCAACTAGTTCTCAACTCAATTAGATAGAAATGAAAGGACAAGAGGATTTGCAATTATCGTTCTGAATCACCTGATATGCCTTGTATTTGATCAACTCTTTTAATCTGTCGAGAATGTGGAGAAACCCCTCGGAGTCGAATAGACAAAGATCGCCCGTCTTGAGCCATCCCTCGGGGTCGAAGGTCTCTGCTGTTGCTTTCTCATCGCCTACATAACCTGCTTAAATGACACCATTGCAATGCAAAAGAAAAGTGCCCAGTTAGCAAATTGCACCGCTAATACAGAATAATTCAAGTGGCCTCTAATATTACATGTACAAAGTTTGTTGAGTACGTTTTATTTAACAAGCTAATTATTCTTTTGTTATTCTCTATACTGTTTTATTTAAAGTTTAGGGACTAGTAGTAAAATTAATTATTTTAATTATTTTACAAAGTCACAATTTGGCCCTCAAGTTTAAAGAAAAATGCCAGAAGAATTAAAACTTTGTAACAAGTTTAAGGCATGTTTTGGTCAAATTTGAAGAACAACCAAAGATTAATCCTTTAAAAAATCAACGGAGTTTCTTTAATCCTTAAAACAAACACAAAAAACGTGCACTAAAAACAAAGTGTTAGTTGGGGCAAGACTTCTTGCAACCTTTAAGCACCATTTAAAAAAAAAAAAAATGGGATTTCTATAAGATGTCAATTTCAAGAGAAGAATAAAAGATCAAGAGAGTAAAACAAATGCATCACCTTTCATTCCAGCATTTAAAGAAAAAGAAAGAGAGAGAATTGTATGAAACAAAAAACCTACGAATAGAGTTTTGTTTTGAACCGTCCAATCTAATGTTAAGAAACATGCACTATCGGTAAAAATGCTTTACCTTTCATGATTGTTGGGCCTCGCAGCCATAGCTCCCCTTTCTGACCAGGAGACAAGGCTTCGCCGGTAACAGGGTCAACAATCTTGGCCTCCATGTTCTCGGCTAATTTTCCCACCGAATTAAACCTCTTTGTCTCCTCAACCTCTACCATCCTCGCCCCCATTCCTGTCGTCTCCGTCATACCATATCCCTGCCATGCCATGCTTATACCATTATATTCAATTCTTGTATAAGACAACAATAACATATTTAAGTTAAAAGCGTTAACATATTGACGTCAGATCCATTTAAAGTAATATTGGCTTTAAAGGGTGTAATTTAAGAAATTTAATATTCACCATTCCGATTTTAATATCACGTCACGTTTCTCACTTCTATATGTTACATTATAAGTAGGATATTGCCAATAAGTAGGTCGAGTTGTGTATTATTTTTTAAATTGCCAAAAATTAAGAGAGGGCAATTATACTTGAAAATCATGGTGTGAACATGACGTATACAAGCAAGCAAGTTGAAGATAATTGGGACCATTAAACAATTACTACTAGTTCTAGGGTAGGCCACACAACTTCTGTTCGGTACCGCCACACTAAAATGTGTAGTTATTTTACTATTATTTTTTGTGTAGATTCGGCCCTTGACTCAGGTGCCAAATATTAGCATTATTTCTATTTGGTATTCGTGGTGTCAATCATGACTACTCAGAGTTTTGCATGTGTTCTATTTGAGTCATGAACTTAATTATTTTATGCGTTCACTTTAGATTTCGAACTTTTAGGGGTGTTTGGTGTATAAGTTGAGTTTGAGTTGAGTTGAGATTTTTAAGTTTAAATAGTAATTTTTGTTGATTTTTTCAGAAAAGACAAAAAACATGATGAAAAAAATACAGTTTAGTTTGAGCTGAGTGTGAGAACCAAACGACCCTTAGAGTTTAGAGTTTCTATCAAAACTCTTCTTCTTCTGCCGTTGAGTTAGTCCCAACGGATCAAATAAAGGAGACTTTGCTATCAAAGAATCATTGATTACCCACCACACCTCAAAATCCAAGATGAGAACATTCATGGGAAAAAAAGAAAAAAAGATTCTAGACCATACTTCCTAATAAAAAAAAATTGAGAATTTCTTCAATCGGAAATAGAAAAATATTTGTTAAATCCATATATTACATATATTAATTTGAATTTTTTTTCATCAAATAACAGAGAAATATTTGTTAAATCTACATACATATATATAATACTACATCAATCCGAATATTTTTATTTTATTTTAATATTATTTGAGGTAATGATTTAGTATTTATATACACACTGTGCCATCGATAAGGAAATCAAACTGTGGAAGAAAGCTCCATTTATACATTAAAAAAGAATTTAAGACGAAACGAATGGCAACAAAAAGACCAACATTAATTCAAGCTAAAACAAAATGTGGGAGGAGAGAGACCACTAATGCAATAATGACACAAACTCTATTATTCACCATTTTCATGATAAGAAAAAAAAAATTAAACTCTATGATTGATTCATTAATTATTTTTTAAAAAAAATTTAATTTTTTAACTTAAAAAAAGAAACTATATAATAATTCCGTTAATTATCGGACAAATTTCTTTTTTAACCTGAATTTTTGATGGTATTGTAACTTTATTTCTTTGAATTTTGAAAATTGATAAAAATACTATATGAATTTTAAAATATTATCATATTTATTAATTTTATTAATTAAATAGATAAAATATGTGACAATGATAATAACGAAGGTGTGTAATTTAAAAAGGACAAACTTTATTTTTATTCACCTGTCCAATCTCGATATCGGGGAACTTCTGATGGAACTTCTCAAGGACCTCCTTTCCGAGCGGCGCGCCGCCGCAGCCGAGGAGGCGGAGCGAGCTGAGGTCATACCTCCCGACAACCTCGGACTTGGTGAGAGCCACCACGAGCGGCGGCGACACCGGCATGTACGTGACCCTGTGCCTCTCCACAGCCCTCAGCATCCCCTCCAGATCGAACCTCTCTATCACCACCATCGTCTCCCCCATCGCCACCGCCCTCACCGCCATGAAAAACCCGAACACGTGGAACATCGGCAGTATCATCAGGCTCACCGGCTGCGGCTGCGGCTCCTGCTCCGCCGCCGCCGCCGCCAACTCCTCCGCCAGCTTCAGCCGCTGCTCGTGGAAGCCGGCTATGTTGGCGATGAAGTTCCGGTGGCTCAGCACCACGCCCTTCACCCTCCCCGTCGTCCCGGACGAGAACAGAATCGCCGCCACGTCGGACTGCCTCACCTTGGGCCACTGCGAAACGACGTCTTCGCTTTCCTTGTCGTTGTTCTCGAGCATGGAGAGGAACTCCGGCGAGTCGAGGAGGATGGTTCTGAGACCCTTCGGGAGCTTGCCGGCGGTGGCTGACGTGGCGAATGCGAAGTCGGGTCGGGTTATCCGGATCTGGTGGGCGATTTCGGAGTCGGAGCCGAGGGGGTTGGCCGGAGAGACGGTGATGCCGAGGGAGAGGAGAGAGAAGTA
Organism: Ficus erecta; assembly: GCA_008635985.1. Taxonomy (NCBI): domain Eukaryota; kingdom Viridiplantae; phylum Streptophyta; class Magnoliopsida; order Rosales; family Moraceae; genus Ficus; species Ficus erecta. The sequence continues at coordinate 962,519 of BKCH01000019.1, forward strand.
GACGACGGGGACGTGGACGGAGTTGGGGCAGAGGACGAAGGCCGTGGTGGAGGAGTGGCGGGTAGAGAGAGAAAGGGAGCGGAGGAGAGAGAGAGAGAGGGAGCGGACTTGGCGGAGGAAGAGGGAGTAGGACACGTGGCGGCCGGTGGAGTTGTCGATGAGGACGGGAGTGGAGGAGAGGAAGTTTGGGTCGTCGGCGGAGGAGGAGCGGAGGACGGAGAGGGCGTAGTGGCCGAGGGAGAGGGGCTGCGACGGCGGCGGGAGTGGCACCGCCGGACGGAGGCTGTGGAAGATCTTGGTTTGCGGGTCGAAACCGGAATTCGGGTCGACCCGTTTGTCAGTGATGGTGGTGGGGAGGTTTGTGTCGTTCGCCATTTAGGAAGGGCAAGGCTAATAATAGCTTGTACTCTTCTGTTTTTGTGGTTTTTGTTGGGTTTGTGAATTCTGAAAGCATAAGTGTGGACGTGATATATATATAGTAGTAATTGAGTTGAGATAGAGAGAGAGAGAGTCTTACGAGGATGGAGGTGATTCTGTTAGTTTGACTTTGTATAATGTTTGATATGTCTCGTAGGCGTGGGTCCCACTTGGAATAACGTTTTCCAACTGGAATGTTCTGTTAAGTTTGAAAACTCATGTTAAGACGAGATAAATGATTTTTTTTAATAAAATAAGTACAACGAATTTTGAAAGGAAATAAAAACTAAGGCCTTGTTTGGCAAAAAATTTAGTTTAAACTAAACTGTACTTTTTCATCATGTTTTTTTTATCTTTTTCTCCAAAAAGTTGTTTGTCTTTTCTGAAAATTCAAAAAAATTCAAAAAAATTTACTATTTAAACTTATAAATCTTAACTCAAACTTACACACCAAACACCCCCTAAGGTTTTTCTTTGTCTGAGACTTCCACAACTCTCACCGTCACCGTCGAGAGTTATCAAGGTGATCAACAGTTTGGTGATCTCAGTAGAAATGGGTTGGAAGGTCTTAATTGACAGTTTCTCAACCAGATCTAATCCGTGAGCTTCTGGTGGTTTGGGATCTGATGAGACATTGGTGATTCGATGGTTGGTGCATCGATTTCTTACCTCCAATCAAGTCGATTGATTTCCTCTAAGTTGTGGCATGCAACGAAGTGGTTATTCTATGTGGGGCGAGAATTTAACGAGCGATGTTATTTTATAATCATGTTTTGTTTTTGTGTTTAAGTTTTAATTTTGTTATAAATAAGGTAGTTCCCCCATCTCCGGTTTGTTTTTGTGTGTGTTCTACTTGAGTTATTTTATAGCGTATATGTGTATAGGTTCCATTAGTATTATGATTATGCGGAGATTGTTGCAGTCTCTGTACTGCCAATGACTATCTCTCGATCGATTCGAATATTCCATCGATTATAGATGTTCGTTTAAAAATATCTTTGTACATGCTCGATTATAGAATTGTCGAGAAATTCAAAGAATTTTCCCTTCTCCAGGTCTCAGCTTATGTCCTCTTCACTGATTTTCATCAGATTTTACTGATGGAATCGATTTTAGTCGAGGGTTATGTCTCTTGTGTCACAAGGTTGTTTCATCTTTGATATTGGTGTTTGTATCTAATTGTAATTTGAATGATAATTTCCCTTTCAAAAAAATTGAAAGGAAATTGATATTGATATTTTTTCTGAATACATTTCAAGTTTAACTTTTTTATTCTAAATAGTTTTTTTTTTTTTAACCAAACACATATTTTCAAAACTCATATGAACTTCAATCTAAATATCTTTAAAATTCCGTTTCCAATACATCCCCAAATAGGCCATAAAACTTGCAACTCTACGTATCTTTTTCCCTCTCTTTTATTTTTATCAAATTAACAAATTTTAAAAGTTCGTAGTTCTTTTATTTCAAATTGCAACAATATGATTCATTTGTCTAAATTCTCACAATGATGAGAGAAACAAAACAAAATTCATATTGAATATTTCTTCCTTACATATTTCAAATTTTTACTATCATAGTTCATTTTCAATTCACATTTCAACTAAATACATATTTTCAAACCAACTCACAAAATTTTAACTCTAACCGTTACTCGAAATGGGCCTTAAATTTTCTTCTATTTTTTTTAAGACTTACGCTTGTTTTTCCTTTTTTAGGGACATATGTGATAGGGGATTTTTTTTAGGGATCAGTCTATACAATTGTAGGATTTTAATTTTTTGCAATGGATATACAGTAATTAATTTACGAGTACACAGTTTTTTTTTTTTTTTTTTTACTTTGAGATAAGGGATTCGAACTCTATACCTTTTAGTATAATTGGATGCGAAATTATCATTAAATCATACATGCAACCACACTGTGCATGGTTAAAAATAACAATTTTTATCAATAATATAAAATAAAATTATCCTCTAACACATATTTTTAGGACAAGGGATCCTTGTTAGTAAATTTTTGATTTTTTAGTTTTTAAATATGCCAGATGGAATCATGAATCAATATAGAAATAACATTCTTATAAAAAAATCAAAATAATAGTACAAGGAAATTTTGATCAGAATCTAATGGTTAAAAGTTCCCCTTTTTTAAGATCTGGTGTGTATAAAAATAATTGCTCTTTTTCTTTTTCTTCTTTTTGACTTATAGGTGAGGAGATTCCAATTATATATATATATATATATATATATATATTATGTAGAGTTATGATGAAATCACTGCTAACTCATGTTTAAATCATGCCATTTTTCGTTTAGGTACTTTATAATTCTAGCCTCTTTTTTGGGTGAATGATAGGTTTGAGTCTTCCACATGTTTTTGTTCTTGTTTTAAAAGAGGTCATATTTGTCCAGCTCTATTATTACTATAATTATTATTTTCCATACGTTATGTTAGACATATTTAAGAAAATTTGGTTAAAAAGAGAGGTTCAGTGGAGAATTCTAATGCAAATTTGCCGCCTCCTCTTCTTAATTAGGTGCCTAGTATTTATTTATTTTTATTTATTGGAATCTATAGAGAGGCCCAATGTTAATTAATGCAGTAATTTTCGTTGGTTATCTCTACCTAATCCTTCATTATAGCGCAACTAGCCCAAAAACAAAACAAACACAAAACGAAGGACATAAAAGACAAACTTACTTATATATCAATATTTTAGCGATATCCTTTTTTATTTTTTGTTCAAAAAAAAAATAAGAATAAAAAAAAGCAGATTTTCAAAAAATACGCATACTTTTCTTCTTCTTTATTTATTAATTTTGAAGACCAAATACGCATACTTTTCATCTGTGCAGGAATAATGGAAATAATTAATGGTGCATTATTCAACTCTAAGGCCCGTTTGTTTGGAGACAAGTTTCCAAATGTTTTTTTCAAGTATTTTTTTTTTTGGACTTTTTTTCCTCCAGTTTTACTGTTTATTTTTTCTAGATATTTTAAAAAAACTCAAACTTTAAAAATTTATAACTTTATTATTTTATTTAAGTCAAAATGAGATTCTTTTTTTTTTTTCAAATTGTATATAATTTTGATACGAATAAAATAAGATCCATATTGCTAATTTTTTTCCAAACACATTTTAAGTTTTACACTTTTTCACTCAAAACAATTTATTTTCACTAAATACATATTTTTAAAACTCAAATCATCTCTAATATCAAAAACACCATTTCCAAACGTGATCCCAAACATAGCCTAAGTTTATTAGTGTAGAAACACGATTGCGGGGGAGTTTGGCTCTCACACTCAAACTTGAGGTTTAAACTCAAATTTTTATCTTTTTCTGAAAAAGTTTTTATCTTTTCTAAAAAGTCAACAAAAATTACTATTCAAACTTAAAAATTTCAACTCAACTCAAACTCAACTCAAACACCAAACACCTCATGTGCTTTTAAATGATCTCCTACTCTTATTTAACGGCATGAATCATCTCACCTTTAATGATTGTCAAGTAACAGCCACATCATTGTCATGTGGTTGTCTATGCGGTGACCCAATCAACATCACATAACATTGTTGTTGTTTTTTGTTTTTATTTTTTGCTTTATTTGTCTATTCTGCATACATAAATTAAATACATACAATACAACTTGTACTATTTGAAGGAGAAAACGAAACATCCTTTTCTTATTTTTAATTTATTTGGAAGTGAAGTAAGAAAGTATTAGTGGTTTCGAAAAAGTCATATGAATTTCTTTTTCTGGTGAATAAGGCCCTATGAAAACTTATAGTAACATTGATGACAGAAATCTAGCTAGCGTAATGAAAACCCCATGCTCCGGATTCGAAGTTTCAAAGTTAAAGCAAGCTTTTATTAGGTCTGCCCTTTTTTAGATGGTGTTTTGTTGGTTTGTTCTAATCAAATAATTTTAATTGTTTTTTTTTTCCCTTCAAAAGTAAAAGCAGTTTTACTATATCTCTTATTTTAATTTGAAAACTCAATTATTGTATTATTTTAAGTTAAAATAAGATAATTTTGTTTTTTTAATTAATTGCATATAATGTCAAGATGAACGTAACAAGATCCATATTGATATTTTTTTCGAATACATTTCAAGTTTTTACATTTTTTAAATTTTAAATAGTTATTTTCAACCAAACTCATAATTTCAAAACTCAATTCAACTTCAATCAAAATAACTTCAATCATCCAACTACAAACCAATAAGCCTCTAAATATATGTACTTTTCTATTTATGGTTTGTTTGGATATATCCTTTATCTTATAGTATAGCCGAATGTATTGTAATATGTGTTTGGTTACTTCATATATTTTATTCAAATATAAATACATTTAAATAATAAATCAACTCCAAACGTTATTTTTCAATTCTAATCACATCATAGACTCTCTCTCCAATAGTCAAAGCACATATAATATTTGAATATAATACATAATAAAATGCAGTTTCGAAACGGATCTTAAGTCTTTCTTAAGGACGCATGTAGACTATAAGACTTCTTTTGTTTTTGTTGAAGAAATAGTCTTGGTTAGCATGCTTTCTGCAACGTTGTTAAGGGAACCATTCTAGATGATGACATTAATGTTTGTTGAATTCCCTATCAATGAACCCTACTTCTTGATGAGAGGCGCTTCATCCCAAGAGAGTTAAATTAAGTATGTCGATTGACAAAAAATACTCTTCATATTAAAGACCTTTGAATTCACTCAATATTCAAACTTAAGAAAACAAACTTAGGGGGAGTTTGGCATATACACTCAAACTTAAGGTTTAAATTCAAATTTTTGTCTTTTTCTGAAAAATTTTTTTGTCTTTTCTGAAATTTTTTTTTGTCTTTGCTAAAAAGTCAGTAAAATTACTATTTAAACTTAAAAATTTTGACTCAACTCAAACTCAATTCAAACACCGAATGCCCCTAATACAATGTTCCATAACGTACCATTAGAGAAATCGGAGGTTTGTATATCATAAAACTTTACACTCTTATCGAGTTTCTGGAATTATTTGTGCCAGAAAAGAGAATAATATTAACATGCTTATTATGTCTTATATGCAGTATAAGATGGTGATTAAAAATAAACCAATAACAGTAAGTAATAAAAAAATGGATTAAAAAATTTCGTTACTCGAAATCATTTTACTCTCAAGTCTCATTTTATTTGAGTTCCTATTTATCGTTCATTATATAATTATTAGACTGTATTTTGGCACTCAAAAAATGCCACATGGGCTTAAAAAAAATCAGAAGATCCCGATGAGATATTTGTGTGGTTGTGATGGTTACAGATCGATAGCACCATATGCATACATATAAATATATATATATATATATATATATAAGGTCTCGGGTACGGTTGCAGGACAAATCCGATAAGTGAGGCGCGACCGTTGGATTGATGCTGAACGGTTGTGATTAGAAGACAAGAGGGGAGGGTATGCTAATTTGCCTCTGACAGTCGTAGGTGATAGGGGTGCAGACAAGCGGGGCAATAGAAGAAGAGGGTCCACTTGTATTCCTTTAGACTCGGTTAGTATATTTTCTTTCAAAAAAAGTTTTTTTGAGCTCTTTATTATTTTCTTCTCAAAGTATATAAAATATATACATATATATATATATATTTATATATATTTCTCGCCGCCGGCGATCGTCACATCCCCACCAATGAAGCTAACGTGTACCCATCATAGGCTGGTCGGCACCTCCACCAGAACTCCGTCGCAAGCCCCATACTCTGACTGGTGTTGTCGTTGTTGCAGTCACACTCCCCCCACACACTCCCATCAAGTTTTACAAGCCGATGGGTATGCAATTCACACACTTCACCACGTCAAGTTTTTAAAATTAATATTTAACTTTCTAATATGGAATTAGTTTTCTTTTTAGCCGTAGAAGTTAAAATCATAAAAGCAACCAAGGAAACTTAGAGAGAGAGAGAGAGAGAGAGAGAGAAGAGAGAGAGAAAGCAAGAGAAAAGAGATCACATGCGATGCCCGGACATGAGCCTATGCCTATACATATATATATATATATATATATATATATAGACACACACACACGCACACATACACTGCCAATTGTTTGACAATGGACAAAAATAAATGATTAAACGACATATGAACGCATGCTGCGAGGTTGACAAAATTATCGCTTTCAGACATGCAAAAAACCAAAACGATTTTTGGTTTTGCACATGGGGAATGTTGCTTTGTAGATCTTGATATTTTCAGACCTAATATTTGTATGTATTTTTTTTTTTCCCTAATGTCAGCATTATTTTGTAGCTATTTAGAAATAAAGAATTAAACAATATGTTGTTACCATCACCAAGAAAAACGTGCGTGTTTCATTTACAAAATTAATAATTTTTAATGAGATATGAAAAAAAGAAAAATCTATTCAGTATAAATTGTGTAGTTTATATTCGTTATATTTTCTTCATTTTATGTGATTTATGTAATTTTAGGTAAAGTCTTTAACTCCTTCAATAAGGATCAGTTCTACATGTGTGATATGTGCAATTTAATGTGTAACAAAAAAAAAAAAAATTTTATGTAACAATAAATTTAGAAAGATAAAACATCAGAGAATTTGTTGTCTCAAAACAGGGTAACATTTTTTTATGACATTCTTATGTATAACAATAAATATCGTGTTATATTCAATTGTTGATGTCAAAAATTCAGCTGAACACCATGTCAGCAAGAGCACCTGAGAATAAGAAAGAGCACCTCGGAACAAAGGGACACTATTGAGGCGCCTAATAACTCTCTGATGCTTAAATTAGTAACCGGCACCGGTCAGCAAGTAGAGAGACAAAGTGACGGTATGGAAATTGTCTGCGGGAATGAGACGAGCGGTTTAACAATTGTGCAACTTGTTTACAAGATCTTGTCTGCTTCATGAGTTGGTTGGAGTTCAACTGATCGGCTGAAAACGTCGACATATCCACAACACCAACTTTTGAAGATGCCGTATTAATAAAAATAACCTACCACATAAGAACATAAAATAAAAATATTTATCAGCAAATCGAAAAAAAAAAAAAAAAAGCGTGCAGTTTTATGCGGTCCTTGAAAATTGAAAAGTTGAGTGTTGTCGTTTATCTATAAGGTTGCCGTTTTTTCCGTTTGCCAAAGCCCGAGGATGTCGTTTTCTCATGATGTTGCCGTTGACCCAGTTTATTGTAGTTTTCTTGTGCTGTCGTTTTTCCAATCCATTGGCGTTTCTATTATGCTTGTTGGTTTTTTTAACGAAGTTGTCGTTTCTATAAAACGCTATCGTCTTTCATGCTCTTGACATTTTTAGAAGCATGTCGTTTTAGTAAAAGACTGTGTCTGTTTGATTAGTCAGTTTTGGAGATGAAATTTTTAAGTTAAAGTTAGGTTGATTTTTTAATAACTAGTTATAATGAATTTTAGAAAAAAGATAAAAATTGAGTTGGAAACAAACCATAAAAAAAAAAACTACAACGCTTCAAAAATGTAATGTGATATACCTAACTTCACCTTTCACTTTAAAATATAGAGTTTGAATTCTCACCCTCGACTTAAAAAATATACATGTGAAGTGTAATAAATATAAAGTATACTTTCTCAATAAGAAAATGGAAAGTATAAAAAGATAAATAACAGAAAAATAGTTATCGATTTTGTTTGAGAACATGAGTGCAAGAAACGAAACTATTTTTAGAAAAAGGGAACGACAAGAAAAGAGCAACAAAACAAGGGAAAAAAGCGTAAATTTCTAAAAGTATATGGGCTTTACACGAAATCTCCTTGGTGTAATTAGGGTTTAAGGATTTAGGGCTTAAAACTTGGCAGAGTGTCTGCAACTCAACTCAACTTTGAAACCGAGTTGGCTCATCAAGATGCCTCGCACAACGACATTGGAGTGCCCAGGTTGTCCTCCGCTTCGAGCCCTGACCTTCGACGCGCTTGGTCTCATCAAAGGCAAGTGAAAGATTAGCCCTTTTTCCCGTTTTCGAACCAAAGATTTTGGTTTTGAATTTTTGAAGAAATTTTGTGTATTTTTTTTTTTGGTTATTTGATTTATAGTTATTGAAGCTCGGAGTAAGGAAGGAGGGGCTGCTAAGGTGGTGGACAGGTGGGGCGACCCCGACTCCTCGAAATGCGTGCTTGCCGCTTCAATGGTTGATCGCAAACAAGACCCAGTAAGCTTTTTTTTTTTTTTTTTGAAGGGTAGTGTGCATTTTTGTTCACTTGTTGAAGCTTTAATAGAATGTTGTATTATTATATATATATATATATATATATATATACACACACACACACACACAGACGATGATAATTAGTTATATGTGTATAATAACATGCTCGTTTATGTGGTAATGAGTTGTCATTTTTCGAGGGGTGAATGTGTTACTTTTTAATACTAATCGACGTGATGATTTTTTAAATGTGTATCAATAAAAGAATGAATGTCGAGTGAGTTTTTTCTTTTTTCATTATTATTTTTTTTTAGGGAGTGTGAGTATTTTAGTATAAAGATGGGATCCAAACTGATTGATTAGAGGACTTTTATGTTTTATCTAGGCAATCTGCAGTTTTATTTACTTGATGAAGCTCTTGTCGAATGTTGTCCAAATGTATAGATGACTTCATTAATAGTCCGATAACGTTTCTTTCGGGGGAAAAAAATTGTGGGAATGGCACTAATTGTGCTCAATAAAAGGAAATATTGACTAGAGGTTTGTTATGTTTTCTTTGAACTGTTGCAGTTGTTATCTATTGGGTTCTGTGTGTTAACGACATAGTTGATAATCTGATAAAGGTTTTTTGTTTGTTTGAAATATGAAAATGACACTTTTTGTGCTTAATAAAGTGTCCAATTGACAAAAAGGCTGTTATGTTTTCTTTGAATTGTTGCAGTTGTTAGCTGTTGCAAGAAAAAATGGCACGGTGAGTTACCTTTTCTTTCGAATGTGAATGGTCAGAAGTAGTTGGTTTCTGGTTGGAGCTTGAAGTTATAGGATATCTCGAAGTTTTCCTCATTATGTGTTCGGCTAATGGATCTTAGTCTTGCAGATTGAGGTTCTCAATCCTCTTAATGGGCATCTCCGTTTTGCAATTTCTAATGTGAGTGATACCGGGAATCAACTCGAAGATAATGCTATTTCTGGGCTGCATTTGTTTGCAAGCAATAAATTGGATTCAGGATCTGGGTAAGGTTTGGTTGCTTCGTGGGTGTCATTGTTTGGTGAGGTATTTGGTCATATATAGCTACTAGTCTCCTTACAATTGTCATTTGTCATAGGTCTTGCACTTTGCTTACTTGTACAACAAAAGGGAATGCAAGCATGAGGTCCTTCGTGGATATCTCGTCACCAGATTTGGTTTCCAGTGGATCTACAAATACTTGGGATGTATGCAAGTCTGGTAATATCCTATTTTCTAAAGTGGATGGAAGTGAAAGCCATGCATTATTTGGAGGGTGAGTGTTCTCATATTGCAAATCCAGTTAATCTATTGTTAAGCAAAAGAGAACTAATTTATTGGTATTTAAGACGGTGACTTTATGGGTTTTAACCACAGGAAGGGAGTTGAAGTGAATGTATGGGACCTCAACGAGTGTACGAAGATATGGACAGCAAAATCTGTGAGCTCTTCATCTCCCTCCATTGCTGCTGAAAAGAAATGACATTTACATATTTTTGCTAGCATACCGCCTTGCATTTTATTCAATTATTTTCACTTTGCAGCCTCCAAAGAATAGCCTTGGTATTTTTACCCCAACTTGGTTTACGTCTGCCACGTTCTTGAGCAAAGATGATCATCGTAAATTTGTGGCTGGTACAAACAGCCATCAGGTAGTTTCGAACGACGGTTCTTTATTTGTTGGTTGCCATTATTTACTCTGCTTTATGCTGTTAAAAGTTGTGACCTAGATGTAAAACCGTTATTCCAGAGAATTCTGTCGGAGGTTTTTAAAAGTATTACCACATTTTCTATTAGTTTTCATCATCGACAACTGATTTGTTTTCTTCTCCTCGTTTTGTCCTCTTTCTCTCTTCCAGAGGTCTGTTATAACAAGTTAATGTCTGTTATTGTAGTTTTATAAACTTGGCATCTTTTTTTTTTTGGCTATTTTTTCCAGGTTCCATTAGGTTCTTCCGACTGTTTTTAATAACTTCATGCTGCTTCTATCACAGGTTCGCCTCTATGATATTTCTGCTCAGCGGAGACCTGTTATATCATTTGATTTCCGGGAGACCCCTATTAAAGCAGTAGCTGAAGATCTAGATGGTTGTACAGTCTATGTAGGAAATGGGTCTGGTGACCTTTCTGCTTTCGACATACGTACTGGTAAATTGAGTTTCATATAATTTAACACTTCTTCTTTATTTTATTTTATTTTTTGCTTAAGAATTTTTTGTCTTCTGAAACTTAAGTACGCTAATTCTGCGTTACTGTTTCCACTGTTGATAATTTTTTAATAAAGATTATTTTATATGATGTATGCATGGCTATATTTGAAATTTTCATTCAAAATGTTCTGTTCAGGTAAATTGTTGGGATCTTTCCTGGGGAAGTGTTCTGGTAGCATTAGATCAATAGCCAGGCATCCGGAGCTTCCTGTGGTAGCATCATGTGGTGAGTAAATCTACATAATTAAACTCGAACTTATCTCTGCCTTCCACTGAAGTTCCCTTGTTTTTTCCCCCTTCTTTCTTTTTCTTTTCTAGGATTGGACAGCTATCTACGTCTGTGGGACGTGAAGACGCGGCAGCTGCTTTCTGCGGTATGTTTCAAGTGTAATCAAATGTGAAGTATGATAATTGACTGAAATACCGTCCAGGTAATAATGAAATATGTACCTACCTCTCAGCCAATCATCTTAATTGCTCTCATCATGTGCAGGTTTTCCTGAAGCAACACCTTGTTAGTGTTGTTTTTGATTCCACTTTCACCGGCGAAGGTTAGTTTTTCCTGTTTTCCTCTTGACCTGCTCTCTGATTTAAGGCCAAGACAAAGCATATTGATTTTAACTATGAGTAATCTTTTCTGGTATGATTACGTTCGATGAAAAATGGATGGTTGATGAATGATGAATACATAAAACAAAGTTCGAGTGTGAGAGTGTAGGAAGGGTGGGTGTGTGTGTTGGGGGGCGTGCGGGGGGGGGGGGGGGGGGGGGGGAGGGATTCAATGTAGATTGTGAAAAACGTTTCGGCTTAGCAATAACAGAGCATGAGACTCCCCTTTCCGCATGCTCCAGTTACATGATCTGGACTTCAATCTGGCCGCTTTTACTGTGATTTTACCTCGTTTAGTTGTTCTTTCAATTGAGAAAGCATAAGCAAGGCTTTTATTCCCACGACCGTGTCATTAGTTATTCTAGTAGTTCCTGGATACTAATGTCAAGTGTTTTGTTTAAGCAGATGCTATCGGTTCTACACGGGATACCACAGCTGAAGGAGCAGAAACTGCAAACGAATTTGAAAATGGAGATGGGCAGGAAACGCAACCTGTCAAGAGGAAGAAGTCATCTAAAGAAAAGAAAGCAAAAAAGGAAAGTAAAAAGAAAAGTAGAAGCAATGAGACATCTACAGAAGATGAAGGAACAAAGAAGCTAAAAAAATCCAAGACGAAGAAAAGATTGAAACGTGATATTCCTGATGATTCATCGTGACGCATGGTGGAACAAACGCTTACATGAAAAAGAAGAAAAATGTTACTTCTCGCAAGAGAAGCGTAGTGAGAAAGCCTGTTCATTGCTTCCTCACATTCTGTTGGGAACAGCATTGCAATGCGTACATATTTACTTGGTCCGTTTCATTTTTGTTCTGTAATGAGTTAAACTTCAAGCATAATGTGGATTTTGAATCTTCAAAATATTGTTGCTCCCATGTTTGTTTTGTTTTTTATTTATTATTTATTGTTTCTTGTTTTATTTCGTTTTGTTTTTTTTAGGGACTTGCTCATCTATTTTTGTCTTTGGATACAAGTTTTTATATGTTTTGATAGGAAGTCATTGAATAAAAGTTGAATGTAGTTTAGTTCTACCCTTTACCTATATGTCATCAACTATTTTGTGATGTCTTTGTGCGCTTAATGCCTTTTTCTAAATTTGTCGTTTTTTAAATGTCGTTTCTCTGCTTTATATAAATTCAATTTGACGTCGTTTATATTCATATTGGATAAATGGCCAAGTTATTCTCGAATCGTTGATCTGTATGTCCTTGTAAATCATGTTTTTTTTAGCCTCTGTTTGTTGTTTTATTTCAACTTAAATTTTTCATATCAATTTTTATCTTTGTTTTGAAAAGTTAATAAAAAATATAACTAATTTTAAAAAATTAATTACTTTTAATTTAAAAATTTTAATTATAACTGGCGAACTCAAGCGTACCCTTAAACTATTGAATCTGAAATTTGTCTTCTGGGTGCTGTAACTCCACCTAATTTTAGATGTTGTCGTTTTTTGCAACAGTGTCGTTTCTTCCTTTATTTATTTATTTATTTTTTTGGAATGATAACTTTGATTCATTGCGAATCATTTTGATGGTACCGCGCCGTTTTAACGGTCTGCGTTGAAAGACTTTTAATATCTGTTTTCTACGTTTAATTTATTTACTTAAAGTTTGTCGTTTTCTTCTATCTGTGTCATTCTGACTTATTTATTTTGTGGTTTCCTCTACAAAGCTGTCTTTCCTATAGTATCCTTGTTTGGGCAGTGATATCACTGTAGTTTTTACTTGATGTTGTCGTTCATTACCCCATTCTCCTTTTACTATATGTGTCGTTTATTGTTTTACTGTCGTTTCCACCACTGAGAGCCTCTGACTCAATACCTACCACTAAAAGTAGGCTTTAATAAAGTAGAAGTTGGAAATAATTGAAAAACTACATACCTTCCAACCTTAAAACTCCAACTTATGTGGGATCCAATATTTATTATTTATTAATAATAAAAAAAAACTTATTAGGGGGTCAAACGACACCAATATTTTGCCACCAAGACATGGAGTTGGAAGATAGTCACTTGCCTATAAAACAGCCTATTGCATTGCAGACCTAACGAAAAACGATGACAGAAACCCTTTTTTTTTTTTAAATGCCTTCCCCCAAAAGGCGAGATAAATCAACTGAAGAGCGATACTCTGATATCTCACATTACAATTTTTTTTTTTTTTTTTTTTTTTTTTCTGGCAGTAAAATTAAAAACTAATTATTTTAAACAAGTCATACAATGGAGATATCAGCATCAATTTCTTAGAAAATCACAACCAAGCACTGAAAGGTGGGGAAATAGAAAGAAGCATTTCAGTTACTCAGATGCAGCTTCCTCTTTCTTCTCGGACAAGTACCTGAAAAAAAAAAAAAAAAAAAGGAAAAAGACAAACCATTTTATCACATTCCATTGTTTGTATGCTTCAGACAAGAGTATAATAAGGCTTTCAAGGACCAAATACTATTGCTAAAACATTGTCCGAATAAACAAAAATATATCGAAAAGAAACTACCCCCCAATCCAAAAATACTTCTAGTAATTTAACGGTGTAAAACAACAGAGACAAGTCAAAGTGCCTTAAGTTTGAAAAAAAAAAAAAAAAAAAAAAAAAAAAAAGAAGCCTATCAGGTTTCGAACTGAGACCCAAGACTCTGAATCCCTCTTCCTTTCCAGTCGCTGAGCTAGCCCCAGCGGCAATAATTGCAAATTTGCCATTAAACAAAAGGCAACAAAGCATGAGGAGAAAGTAATATACATTGCTAACTAAGTCCTCAGAGATTATATTTTAGGTTCAGTAACCTACCCTTGACCCTTTGCCCAGCGAGAGAGTTGATACAGTTGTACAGTTTCGTTTGAGGCATGGCATGCCAAAAGAAGATAGTTGCGAGGCTGTACCATCCATGCAAATCTCATGAACAAGCAAGAGTAGACACACATTGCTGCAGAAGAAAAAAAAAATTCCAGGTGAGCTATTTTGCCGTCTAACATATATACCGTAAAGCATCTACATTCTTAAAGCCAGTAATTTCGAACCTGCTGTCATGTTTCCGGAAATCATTTCTGGTGGCTTTTTCATGTCCGCCAACCCCTATGACATTGATACGGTTGGACACTCAGTTTAAAGCAATAAACCATAAAATTGGATTCTATTTGATGAAATGAATTCATGCATTAACAAATGAATCATCGTTAGCAGAACATACTGCAGCAACAAATCCCCAATTGGCAACCGGCCCCCAAAAGTGAGTTGTTTTGGGACCGACGGGACTGTTCAGGAATGCTCGGAATGCAGCTGCCATGTCAGACACCAACCAGTCTTAGTTCTGCAAAACCCATAAACAGAAAATTCAATTAAAAATCCAAGGTTGCATTTTCTTTAATCCAACAAAGAAGTTAAGAAAAGTAGTCAAGTAAACCCATACCATATTATCCTTCCGCTATCTCATCGGAGAAAATTAAAAAAATACATAAAGCTTCCTTCATTTTAAGCCAAACAATATGATTCTTCTAACATAGCTTAAAATGAATTCGTTAAAAAAATTATCAATGAATTCAAGCAAAAATGTCTCTAAGATCAAAGCCACACCAAACACTATCATCTTCCGAAAGCTATCAATCCAATGGTCTCAAACTTGGCCCAACAATGAAAATGTTTCCTCACTTCTAATCTTGAGGTCTAGAGCTAAAATTCCCAATCCCAAGTTCACACATACATATATATAGTCAGCATATATACATATGACTATATATATAAATTAAACATACGTATATTAACACAAAAACCAATTCAGAAGAACGTGAAACAACAAGAATAACGACATTTCACGTCAAATTTCTCAACGGATGCGGCAAAAATCTCCATTTCAAACCACAAATTGAGGAAAGAAAAATTAAAAGAAAGAAATCAAGCTATTCCTCCAAGATTTGGTAACGCAATCTTCTAAAAAAACAATACGAACAGAATCAAAAATCGAAACCTAAAAAATATATCCCAAATTGGGATTTTTTTTTTTTTTTTTCACAGGAAATACAAATCCAAAATAGACACAACCAAAACCTAGTTTCGGGATTCGATTAAGAGTACAGAAAACGATGATTAAGATAATCTAGGATTAAAGGTCGTACCTTTGATGGGGGAAATTGTGGGATTTGGAATCTCAAAAGGGAAGACTCTGCTTTCAGAGGAACAGGGGTAGCTGGAGATATTAGTTTTTATATTTTTTAAAGAGTAACTGACGTTGTTGGTCCCACACTTTTTTGTAAATAACAATTTGGTCCCTTTTTTTATTTATTTTTTATTTTTTTTAATAGTCTTTGGCGAAACCACCCCAAGCTTTGTAAATATTTGCAATCGAAACCCGTTAAGCTTTGTAAATAAGAGACAGAATATTCTTCATTTAGGCCATTTAAAATATTATAAAAAGTTTGAAGGAAAAAGAGCTAGAACACAAGGCAGTGTCTTATAAGTTACAACGTGTTTAAAGTTTTTTTTTTTTTTTCCCCACTTATAAAATAATATATAACGTGTTTAAAGTCACATAATAACCAACATTAGACGTAACTTTTTTTTTTTTTTTTTTTCAGAGATAAACATTAGACACAACATTAGATAGGAAGACCATCTCATTTTCCCATTCCCAAATAATTAGATCCTTACAATGTGCAAGAGTGTTTCCAAAATAAAAGGCACTTATAGAATTCAATTCATTTAACAATTATATATTCATGAAAAGAGTGTTTTGAACATAAAAAAAATTACTTAAAAAAAACATAAAAAATAATTGTTATCTCAAATGAGCCTTTGAATGGAAAGTCATTTTATTGTACACTGAAACAAAACGTCACTTGCAATTGAATTCTTTGAAACAAAAAACTTTTAAGAATCGGTTTTGATTCTTATTTCTCTAAAAGTTTCGGTTACAAATTATGTCTTGGATTAAAATTTATATAAAAAGATTAATTTCATTAAGCAAAAAAAAAAAAAAAAAAAAAAAAAAAAAACATACAAAAGATTTGTTATCTCAAATGAGCCTTTGAATGAAAACAAAGCTTTTATTGTACACTGAAGCAAAACGTCCCTTGTTATTGAACTCTTTCTCGAAATAAAAGACTTTTAAGAATCGGTTTTGATTCTTATTTCTCTAAAAGTTTCGGTTACTTATGTCTAGTATAAAAAATATAAATATATACACAATGTACAATAGATTAACAATAAAAAGATAAAAGTTTTTTTATTTTTATTTTTAGGTGGGGCCTTAGGCAATTGACCTCAGTAGAATCCATAAAAGTTTTTTTTTTCAATTATATATTTTTTACAATTATTTTCTTTATTTTTGTGGAATCATGACTTTGATACTACCAACATTTTCCTCTTCAAGGATTTTATGGAGCCTTCTCTATGTTAGTGTCATTGCTTTACCTAGTTGCTGGTTTTGGTTTGCTAATAATCAAGGTTTGTCAAAACTCCATGTTTTTAACTTTTTTCAATATTTTAAACTCATTTTGAACAATTGAAGTGGTAAAATTTTTGTTGTAGCTGTTAGAGTGTGTGTGACGGGTGAATCAAGTATCGATTTGACAGTCGAAGATCCCACAGTCCGTGAAGAACTGAAGGTTAGCCGATCCGATTTTCCGAGTGATTTTGTGTTTGGAGCTGGTACTTCTGCTCCACAGGTACATGAGGTTTCTTAAAATACGACTATTTGATTTTAAATCCTCTATTGTCTATACTAGTGGTGAAAATATGTATGTTTGTATTTATCCATGTGCGTGTGTGTGTGTGTGTGTGTGTATATAATATGTATTGTTTGTATGAACTCTGCAGACTGAAGGATCGGCCGAAGAAGGAGGGAAAGGACCAACCATTTGGGATTACCATGCTAGAAGATTTTCAGGTTTATTAGAGAACCAGTTAAAATCACGTGTTTTTGCACGCGTGAAGTGCATACATATTAAATTTGTTGAATGTCTATTTTATAAACATTAATGTCAAACTTTTCAATGATATTTTATGGTAAAAATAAGAGAATAAAAAAAGATATTTAAAAAATTATTAAAGAAAAAAAATAGAAATTAAGAGTTAAAAAAAAAAAAAAGGAAAGACATCATGACAAAAAGACAAAATAATTTAACCAAGGTTTTGAATAATGTTTTTAGGAAACTTGACACTTTTAATATAGTTATAGATAAAAATGACCCTTTATATTTAATTCGCAACAATAATTATAATACAACTACAATAATCTGCTTTTTATTTAAGTTTGGAAACTATTGAGTTATGTAGAATCTTATTATTCCCCTAATGCAGAGTTAGCAAGTGGATCAACCTTTAAGTATTACAAATATTCTAATGTGTATTAATTTGCCTTAAGGCTCATGTGACATATAGATTTGAACCCACAATTCAAATATAAAGTTAAATTTTTTGTCAGACAAAATGTTGTAGAAAAAAGTTTGAATCGTGGGTTCAAACCCATTTGCATGAATAAGGGACTTTTAGGACAATCATTTTAGGCAGATAGAAACAAAAAGAGACTATAAAACTGAAATTTTGCTTGAATTGTACCTTGCACTTCTTTCTCATATATATACGGCTGTTGAAAGTGGACGTAGCTTTTATATGGAGAGTTAAACATTACAAATCTTGTCTGTGTTTTGTTTATTTTTCGTTCACGTCTCGGTTTATTTATTTTTATTGTTCTTGATTAGTAGGAAATAGGGCTTACTTCTTTGTCATTTGCTATATGCTGCAGACAGAGTGGAAGACAGTAGCAAGTTTCCCGTAGGGATCGATTCGTATAAGCGATATAAGGCGAGTAGAAGAGGTGTTTAGTGAGACGTGATTTTAAGCAAATTTTCTTTAAAATAATTTAACTTGTTTATCATATATTTATAGGAGGATGTGAAACTTGTGAAGGATCTTGGAGTTGATTCTTATAGATTTTCGATCGCTTGGAGTAGGATTTTGCCAAGTAAGTTCTTCATCCAACGAAAATTTTACTCTAGCCTAAAAATGATTTGTTTTTGTCTAGAACAATAATGTTGAGATCAAATATAGACGGATCCATGAGTGGTGGAATCAATCAAGAGGGTGTCGATCACTATAACCGTCTGATCGACGAAATGGTCGAAATCGGTAAGAAGAGATCCATTCTTGAACCTATTGCCTTCAGATTTTCTACGCACCCAATTGCCTTAAAAATTTTGAATTTCTTATGTAGGCCTCAAACCTTTTGTGACACTTTTGCACTTTGACTTGCCTCTAGCCCTGCAAGACAAGTATGGAGGCTACTTGAATATCTCATTTGTGTAAGTCTCACACGAACCATGTCTTCCTTATTTCGAGGTTAACTATATTACACGTCTCGAAATTTTGGGATGTACATGCCATTCGAACCTTAGCAATAGATGATGGAAAGAAACGATCTCAATTATCGTTGAAAAAAAGTTCTTGGTGTTTAGCTGAAAAGATTTCAACGATTCAGATCGTTTCTCAAGAAGTTGGACATCATTCTAACTTGTCGTTTCTCTTATAGGCATGATTTCAAGGACTATAGTGAACTTTGTTTTAGAACATTTGGAGACAGGGTTAAGAATTGGGTTACAATAAATGAGCCAGAAATTCCGGCGGTATTTGGGCATGAAATCGGGTTAGCAGCACCAGGAAGGTGCTCGCTACCAAACTTGTCATGCCCTTTAGGTGGTAATTCATCAACGGAACCTTACATTGTAGCTCATAATCTTCTTCTTGCACATGCTGAAGTGGTTGAGATCTACAGGAACAAATTTCAGGTAAAGGAAAACACATTCATTCCGCTCAATTTCTCTCTGTCTCTGATTCGACTTGTCGAATCATTAGTCGGGTTGAGTTTGAAATTTTGCTCTTTTCTTAAAGGAAAGGCAAAAGGGAGAGATTGGAATTTCTCTTAATACAAAATATTATGAGCCAAGTTCAGAGTCATGGGCAGATAAAGCTGCAGCAAAGAGGCTTATGGACTTTCACTTGGGATGGTTAGTACTTGATCAAATTCCGAAAGTTTACTCTTTTTTTTTTGGAATAATTTTTAGAATTTATGGTCACATTTCTCATACTTGCTTGTTCTAAAATTTTTTTTGAATTATAAATATGAATTGCTAGGTTTGTGGAGCCATTAGTCTATGGAGATTATCCGAAAAGTATGAGAGATCTGGTGAAGACGAGACTGCCTATTTTCACCGAAAAACAAAAAATGATGCTCAAAGGAAGTTGTGACTTTTTCGGATTGAACTATTATACATCGTCTTATGCTAAAAATATGTTATCTTCTCCTGCTCAAATCTTGTACCATAGTGTAGACGCCTTAGCAAAGGAAGTAGGTAAAGTCCACAATTTATACTTCAATTTTATCACGAACTTAAAACAAATCATTAAAAGTGAGTATTTTGAAAATATTCTAATTATTGTAGGGAGAGATGGAGAGTCTCTTGATCCCTTGGTAAGAAAATCCTAAACCCCGATTAATACCGTCATTAGAATTTCTGCAAAGTAATTAAGAGTAGAAATCTTAACGACTGTTCGAATTGCAGGACATGCCAATCTATCCAGAACAGCTACAGAAACTACTGGAGTTTGTCAAGAGAAGCTATCAAAGTCCGAAAATATATATCACGGAAAATGGTTGTGGTTTTTGCTTCTTTCACTGCATTTATATTTATAAACTATTATATTTACAAAATGATATAAAATTTTAGTGTTTTCTTTGTAGGAGCTAGTGAGGCAAGAGATGAAAAAGTTGGACTTGGTGAAGCATTAAAAGATCCACATAGAATTATTTTTGTTCTTAGACACTTGCATTATATCCATAAAGCCATCAGGTAAGGATTCCTTGCCAAAACAGAATGAAAAAATAGTCACTAGCCCGTTGGGGTAAAGGGCTCGAACCAAAGTTGCGGTTCAAACCATTTTTCCTACGCCGTTTTTTCTCACAAAAATTTGAATTTGATCTTCAACTTCGGACATGTTGTAGGAATGGAGTGAATGTGAAAGGGTACTTCTATTGGGCGGCATTCGACGATTTCGAATGGGGTTTGGGTTTCAAATATAGATTTGGATTCTACTACATTGACTTCAACAACAATCTCAAGCGCATTCCGAAACTTTCTGCTAAGTGGTTCTATAGTTTCCTTAAAGCTCTCAATACCACTTCATAATAACATAGATACATACATATGTATGTATATATACATATATGTTTGTATATGTGTTGAGTTTTGTATGCAAAACGGTTTAAATTTAAGAAAATATAGCAGAGACAATCTCAAGCGTACTCCAAGGTCTGTTGACATAAAAGCTGTGTAGGGCTATTCATGTACAAATGTTGGGGGAATTTCCCCATATAGACCGAGATCATGACACATGTCAATTTGATTATGATCAAGACCGTCAAAAAGTACTAAATTGAGGACTCCGACCACTTTTATAGCAGAGTGGGAAAGGTTAAGTGCGACAATTCTCATAAAAAATGCTAACGAGTTAATGATGTGTCTCAACTACAAGGGTCTAGCAAAATCCTAGTGAATAAGACACTCATACATAAATAAAACACTTGGCTCCATAGAGGGAGATCCCTAGACCCCAAAAAAAAAGGTTCCTCTAGAACGACTTGAACCCAGAGGAGGGATGGGGCTGCTTTTTCTTGGTTTCTTCGGAGAACCTCCATGGAGGCTTGTCAACACCCAGTGCCTCATAGTGAGAGGGAGGAACATGACGGAGAGAGGCAGAGGAGGTAGAAGAACGTTGATGTGGAGGTAGGAAATTGCTCCAACAACAAAGTTTCACATTAGTAATGTGGTGTTTCATATTAGGATAAAGTTTTTTTTTTTAATTATTTTT
This sequence comes from Ficus erecta, assembly GCA_008635985.1. Classification (NCBI taxonomy): domain Eukaryota; kingdom Viridiplantae; phylum Streptophyta; class Magnoliopsida; order Rosales; family Moraceae; genus Ficus; species Ficus erecta. Next base: position 983,805 of record BKCH01000019.1, read on the forward strand.
TTTTTATTTTTAGATATAAGGAGGATTAATTTCCCCCGATGCCACTATATCAAATGGTCTTAGACATTGTAAAGAATCGGTTGTTTTAGTCATTAGATTAACTTTTCAACAATGTAATTTTTGACATGACAATTATGTATCACACATGACAATTTTTTAACTTGATATTTAGAGATCATACTATTGAAAAATTAACCCGACAATTTAAGCCTACTCCATCAATCCTTTTCTCTCATTTCAAACTAGGTTTATGAGGATCAACAATAATTACAATAACGACAACTTTACTCCAAAAAAAGAAAAAAAAATGATATAAAGATTAAGCTAGTTTAGTATATAGGCTAGTTCATTTTCTTTATAAAAAAAGAGTAGTGCCTGTAGTGGGAAATACAGCTAGTCGTCAGATACTTTTATTATATTCTGGAAACAGTATTAAAGCGACGTTTAACGTCGTTGAGATCAAATAAACAAGTTTAGATAACGACAGGCATTAATCTTTTTTTTTTTAATGCATCTTAATTAATTAGTATAATGTCCTCTAATGGTGTGGTTTCCACAGTATACTTATATTGCCTGTAAATATATCTAATGAATATAATTCTGGTTTGAGTAATCTGATTGTTTAGAGTTGGGTTAATTAAGTGGGAAGCCATTAATGTTCATGCAATTCTACTCCTACCTAGTTTCATTTCTAGAGTATCTGACCTTAGGTCTTCACAACTTGAACCTGTGACTTGATATTCTAAATAAGCCTTCCTCATCGTCAAGCCATCACCACCGATAGAACTTATCTGATAGTACATGGAGCCACAGAAGTGTTGGAAGAAGTGCAAGAAACGTAATATAAAAATATAATCTCATGGACAAATTTTTTTTCCTAACAAACTAATTCAAATTAATAAGAAAAATGCTTCTTGTAATTAACCCGACAGCCAAAACTTACCCCATAAACGGTTGTTACTTGTTTGCCTTTTTGTTTTTGGTTGGGGTTCCTTAATGACATTTTGACAGTTGGACTTTGAGATAAAATTGGATATTATTTGTTGGCCTCTGTTTTGTTTATCTTGTATCTATTTGGTTTTTTGTGTTTATAAAAGTTAAGACCCAAAAAGAAAGAGAGAGAGGGAATCAAAAAGAGAGAGAGAGAGAGAGATCTTTGCCGTTTATTCCACTTCTCGTTTATTAAAATCAAAAACCAAAAACGAAAAAAAAAAAAATGTTATCAAACAAGTCCTAAATACAAGGCAACAGTGAATAGCTGAAAAACGACACACACACACACATACTCTGCCAGGTAGGCAAATTATATTCTGCAAATTAATTTATTTTTCTCAATTATTTTCGCTATTATGTCACGAAATTGCAAATAACAAAAAAAAAACTAGGATTTTATAAAATTAAGTGCATATATTTTAGTTATTATTGCAGAAAGGTGTTTATTTTTTCTTCTTGTTTATTTATTTATTTATTTATTTTAACTAAATAACTATGTTTGAAATGCAATGGAAAAAATACCGTATGTACCACCAAAAACATTTCCAAAGTTAATTATTAGAAGAAAAAAGGAAGAACAAGCATGTTAAAAATTAGTGCTAATTCTCGTTTTATGAGTTTTAAGGAATTAAAAAACTAAAACCTAAATATTAGTAGGATTCTTCTTTTTATAGAAAATAAAAATAATTAATTATGTTAAATATAACAAACCTTGAGGTGTAAAGGTTATAAACTAATAATCCTAATAATACGCTGCCTTTACTTAAGGGGAATACCTTAATGGCCTTACCGTTGTGCCGGCACTGAAACTAGTGATTATGGCTCTCAATTGTGTCTGTAATGATGATATTCTTGTTACTTTGTTTACATTCCAGCCTCCTCTCTCTCTTTATATATATATATATATATATATGTATGTATGTATAGATATATACGTATATCACAAACAAGTACTTGCATCAATTACTAATTATATACATGGCATCTGCAGTATGTCTACGGGGCTTTGCTGGGATTTGTGCCATTGCTCTTCTAATTTACTGCTTCTTAACAAAAGGTTTAGCATGTATGACATTCATCTTCTATATCCTGATCGCATCTTTTGATGTAGTCAGACGTGAAATTACGCTTGGTTATGTTTTTAAACACGTATGCTTATTGTTTTGGTATCGTTAGTGACTTTTTTTTCTTTCTTTCTTTTTTATTTGGTAATATCTTTTGGACAGGTATTCCAGGAAAGGATAATTTGTATATCAAGAGATCCGATTTCCCAAGTGATTTCTTATTTGGAACCGCAACTTCTGCCCAGCAAGTATACATCCCTTGCTTTTATGTCTAAATATATATATAAATATGTGTGTGTGTGTGTGTGTTTATATATGTACGAAAAAATTTCCAATCTCAATTTTTGCAAACAATGTATTCATATTATGTAGAAATTTAAATAGATACGATAAAATTTTAAAGTAGGTAACTTCAAATTGTAGATGATGGTATGAACACACTGGTTAAACACAGATTACGACAGAAAAATTGGACAAAAATTTTGAGTTCTCATTGTATATGTGCATATAGAAAAGTATGTATATTTATGTATGTATATGATCTTTGCTTTGGAAAATGATCAAACTTCATGAAAACTTTTAACATAAATTTCATGGAGCTAACACATGTGAAATTTGACATGTTCGTTCGACTTCATACATTAATTCTTTTAGTTCGTGATTTTTCGAATTAAAAAAATCGAGAAGTTTAGGACTTCTTATGTACTTTTTATCAAGTAAATTTCACTAATTGCAGATAGAAGGAGCAGGAAAAGAAGGTGGGAGGGGACCAAGTATTTGGGACACCCATGCTGCAGTCCCAGGTTTATAAACAACCTTAACGATCCCGATTAGACTAAGCAGATTTCAAATTAATTGTGATTAATTTTTATTCCCCTTTTAACATTTTCAGGCCATATTAGGGATGGCAGCAACAGTTTAATAGCAATTGATTCATATCACCGATTCAAGGTATGTAAAAATGCGCAAACATTACTCATAATATCATCTGAATACGATAAGACATAAGGGTGTAGGTCCCATGGATGAGATTCTCATTCTGTTACTCGTAGCTGTCACCGTGTGATATAAGTTTATGTCTATGATCTTATAGGAAGATATAAAGCTCATGAAAGACCTCGGAGTTGATTCTTACAGGTTTTCCATTTCCTGGCCTAGGATTTTACCTAGTAAGTTTTTCATACTAGTTTTATTGATATTTTGTACCATTAATTAATACGAAAGGGAACTAAATTTGGAGAATTAAGCCATTGTTAAATTTTTTCTCACCCCTGCATTAACATGTCCAGATGGCACGATAAGCGGCGGAATTAATCAAGAGGGTATTGATTTCTACAACAATGTGATCAATGAATTACTTATAAACGGTAAGATTATGCCTAATTACAATAATATTTTGTTTTATGTTCAAAAAATATCATTAAGTAAATACTTATATTTAACTTAATGGATAGGTATTAAACCATTTGTAACTATGTTACATTTTGACACACCACAAGCTCTTGAAGACAAGTATGGAGGCTTCTTGAATCGCACAATTGTGTAAGCCTCAATGTTATCACATTTTGCATATATAATTTTATTTGTAAATTACTAATTATTGTAATTATTTTATTGATTAATCACTATTTATGGTTTTGTGTTAAATTTGCAGGGATGATTTCAAGGATTACAGTGAACTTTTGTTCAAAACCTATGGAGACAGAGTTAAATACTGGGTTACTGTCAATGAACCATTTGTTGTGGCACTCGCATACGACTTGGGGAAAGGTGCACCGGGAAGATGTTCGTTACCACCGCCTATCGGTCCATGTCCAGCCGGTAACTCGTCCACAGAACCTTACATTGTAGGCCATCACTTTCTCCTTGCCCATGCCACGGCTGCTAGGCTCTACCAACAGAAGTTCCAAGTAAGCTATAGAAAATCTTTAATATGCAAATAGACATATTCGAGGCGGTTTTTTTTAATTTTTTTAATTTTTTTAAAAAATTTTGCAGGCTCAACAAGGAGGACAAATCGGACTCGCTCTTGTTGGAGAGTTTATGGAGCCTTTAACTGACTCACCAGATGATAAAGCAGCTGCAGAAAGATACTTGGATTTCCTATTAGGATGGTCAGTGTCATTTTAATTTCTTGTGTAACAATTTAATACTTCAATGTCTCGAGAGACGTTTTGCGAACGAGAAATCTGATTTTAGTCCATATTTCGTGCTAAATTTAGGTATGTGGAGCCATTGGTGTTCGGAGATTATCCGAAAACCATGAGAGATAATGCGAAGGAGAGATTGCCCACTTTGACTGAAGAAGAGAAGATTTTGGTAAAGGGAGCTTTTGATTTTATTGGCGTCAACTACTACACATCAAGATATGCTTTCAAGACTGATCCAGTGCAACCACCCCACTATCTTGGTGACTCTTTAGTAAAGCTCACAGGTACGATCATAGATACAACTATATATATTATATATCTATCTGTGTATATGTGTGTATATATATGTTTAAACGAAGTCTAAAATTGGTTTTTGTGATTGTTTCAGCTACAAAAGATGGAGTCTTAATTGGTCCAAAGGTAAGTGATTTATATAAGCATTTAACAAATCAATCTTGGATTATGAGTACATTTTGTTTCTATATTTTCCATTCAGTATTTATAATTAACATTAATAGAAATTGTTGTTTTATGACCTTACAGTCTGAAGGGGGTGGATATGTCTACAGTTATCCTCAAGGGCTACAAAAACTCATGGAGTTCATGAAGCAAAAGTACAACAATCCCACCATTTACATTACCGAGAACGGTTAGAGCTTAATCCGTGTCTTAATTTCGCGCCGTTTCTAAATCGTTTGTAATTGTAGCATCGTCATGCTAATAGGTTAGTCCTTCGGTTGCAGGAATTTCCGAGGCGAATGTGGCGAATCGCAGCCTTGAGGTAGCGCTGAATGATCAAGATAAAATCGACTTCATTCGTCAGCATTTGTATCACCTAAATCGAGCTATGAAGTAAGTCATTAAAGAGAAGACACTAGAAATTAGTTTGTGCTTTTTTCAACCTTTAATGGTGGGTTAATTTTCTTTTACAGGAATGGTGTGAATGTGAAAGGTTACTTCTACTGGTCCCTCTTCGACAATTTCGAATGGGGAAGCGGATACAACGTCAGATTCGGGTTGTATTTCATCGATTACAACGACAACTACAGGCGTATTCCCAAACTATCTGCTAAATGGCTTCCTGCTTTCCTCAAAGGACAAGATACTAGTTCATTTAATTAGTCTAATCTGGCATTTAGATGCTAAATTTATCCTGCAAAGTGAAAAAAAAAAAAAAAAAAAAGATCAATAACGGGTTTTTGCAGCCAAAGATTAGTATAATGTTGTACTAGCAATTAGGAGCATGTATTTTTTGAGGCTATAACGAATTATCTTGTACAATATGACCAAAAAAAAAAAAAAAAAAACTTTAGCCAAGATCAATCGAGTAAATTTTGTTTGGCACGAAAATTTGTTATGTAGTACTGTCACGTTGTTACATGTGATGTAACGCTTCTTCAACACTATCCTTATTTGTCAAAAATATGCTCAATACTTCACTTAGAAAAAGTTTGTGTGGTCTTTACACATGCACTCAGGGACAGGGTAGGCAATAACATCCCTGTCTCTCCTATAACTCCTCAGCTCAGGCTGGCCCTGGGACTTGCTGTGCAGTTCCCTCATGATGGCACTGAACTCCGCATCCGAAATTGATGCATCCTCGAAGAAAGGCAACATCGCTCGCTTGTTCGGTTTTATGAACTTTCTGTACCCCACGTAGGCGCGGTGACCCTGTCCCCCAAACAAAACGAATGCATATTTTTCATAAGATTGGAAATTTGGTTTCGCAAAAGAAAATGGTAAATAAGACTGCGGTGTAGTTTTGACATAACTATTTTATACCTGCAAGGCGCGTCCCATGTTTCCGCCGTGGGAAGGCACAAAGACGTCGCTGCTGAGAGAGACAATGTAGTCTATGGCGGCCAAAGCAGAGGACTTGTTGGCGAAGGGTGAGAGTTCGCCTTCCCGTGCCAGCATCTCCTTTGTCACTAAATTTGGGAACTCCGCAATGAGTGGTTGCAGGGCCTTGCAGCCACCAAACGGTTCTCCTCCCGCATTGTATATACGCGTAGTTCGTGGCGCTCCTAGTGCCTTCAAGAGCCTGCAAAATTGGTACCAAAAAGGGGCTGAAAATCACTCCTCTTAAAATAAATAAATAAATATATATATATATTCGTGACCATATAATTCTTAAAAGTTGTAGCTCCTAAGGTACAAAATTTCACCAGTCACCAACCTTAATTTTTAGAACTAAACATTTTTAATCATTACTTTTTTTTAATTTTTACTTTTAAAACTAGTACTTTTTTTTTAATTTTTTTAATTTTTAATTTTTATTTTTTAAGATTGTAATCCCTCGTGCTTAAGTTATAGCTGTTAGGGCACTAGTTACTGACCTTGCCATTTCTAATGAATTAAGGGGGCATAAGCCGGCGAGCCGTCGCTGAGCATAGGTCATGTTCAAGCTTCCGGTTAGAAACTCGGGCTGAGAATTCCGAACCTTGGTTATGACGTCGTCGTACTCAGGGCCTAGACCGGTTCGGCAACCGGTTCTCACCCACACATCCTTCTCTAGCCGGAGATGGAGGGCAATGTAGGGACCTTCAATCCACATTCGCTTAGCGAGTTGATTCCCGAGCTCGCGAATCGGTGTTGCAAATCTCAGTGCATGGAAAGCCACCTGAAAAAACGTAAACAAGAATACAAAGCAAAGCAAAACACACGTGAACAAAAAGTTGAATAGATTCCGATCCGATTCTAGGGGTGTTATTGATTTTCTTTATACCTTACCTTACATTTAAGCTTCTGCAAATCGGAAGGAAGATTCTTCGTGAGCTTAGAATCTAACCCTTTTAGTACAAGAAGTCCATCTCGATTAAGCTGCAAAATTTGAAAAAAAAAAAATTTGTAACATTTTTTAATTAAAAAAATGGATATTTTACAGATTGAGCATAAAATTTGTGATGATTCTCTATTACTTGGTTATAGAATCTTTGATGAATCCATTGTGGAGTGATGTCCTTAGGAAACTTGGATTGGATTGACTGTCTTCCAAACAAATGCGTGGAAGGAATCGTCGACACGATTCGAATGTCAGCTTGTAAGGTCTTCTTGAAATGTTCAATGTCAAAAATGTCCGAAAATTCACTGCAAAATTCGAAAGAAAATTAGGGTCTTTCATAACTTGTACTGAAAACAGAGTAGCCCTGACTCTAAATAACAAGAAAATGTCTAGACAATTTAAGGAAAATAAGTAAATAAAAATACTATTCTGTTACTCTTATTTTAAAATTTTTTTTTAATTTCTCTTAAATTTATACGAAAATGAGGACATTTCTTGTGTTGAAACAGAACAATTAGCATGTTACTACTCAAAATTTTATTGCTAAAAAACAAGAAATAAAAAAACTAGAAACAAAAGGGGAAAAATGTTATTTTTCAACCGAAATTCATGTGAAAAAAAGGGGAAAATGAAGCATTTCTTTTGGTGAAACAGAACACATACAGAACTTAAATTCTACACAATTTTCAATAACAAAAAAAGATTAAGAATTATTTAAAAATAGATAAATTTAAGAATTACAATACCTCTCATCTCCCCAAATGAGATTGACTTGTAAAATGGGGACAACCAGAGCAGCCTCAAGAATCCGGGCAATGACAACAGCATCAACAATCTGATTCCTCTGCTGGTTAAGTCCCCCGGCGGCCACCACCACAAGGAACCGCCTTTTCTCCTTCGAAATCCTTGCTGACGCTCTCCGATACCCGATACCGAAGTCCAAGCAGGGGCGGTAGCCCTCCCCGTCCGGCTGCCGCCAGAACTCCCTCTCCGCCTCGGACACATTAGCCCTCGCGCCAGCTGCAGCAATAGCGCCTTGCGCGGGCAGCGGCACCATTGCGCTACGGGAAAGCCTCGGCGCAGCGTCCTCGTGGTCGTCAGAGGCCTTGAAAGCTAGCGAGGAGAGGAGCGGAGAAGAGACGGGGCAAGGGGGATGGTGGTGGGAGCGGAGGAAAGTGAGGAGGGAAATTCCGAGGAGAAAAGTGAGGGAAAAGAGGAGGGAAAGGGAGAAGAAGAGGAGGAAATTGGAGGGGCTTCTCCGGGTTTTCTTGGGGGAGAAGAGGAGGGAAGCCATGGGAGAAACCGGAAGGAAATGAAGGAATGGCGGTGCCGGGTTTAACTTGATGAAGGAGTTCTTCATGTTTGAGTTCCTTGTTCTCGCCATGAGAGAAAACTTCAATGGAGTTTTTTCTTCTTGTTTTCTTGGATCGCTTATAACTGAGAAAGAGAAAGAAAAGAAAGGAAAAGAAAAGAAAAGAAAAGAAAGCTTGGTGAGGAATTAACGACTCCGAGAAGGCTTAACAATACGCAGAGAGATTGGAAGGTTTTGGCGTACTAATAGTGGTACTTTGAAAGAAAATGAATCTTGGTTTTCAGTATCAAATGACAGTTATAGCCTTGAGTTTTTCCGTTTGAATGTGGTATAAACGGTATGTCGGTTAGAGTGTTTTGGTCATTTTACACAGAATTCTTGACAAGCCAACGGTTCGTTTTGGTTTTCCCGGGTAAAAAAAGTAGGAAGTGGCTTTTCGCTAGCTTCAGCTCCGAAATTTCATGTAAAATTAATTTCATCCATTTTTATTATCATTAATTGCAGAAGATATTTTAGAATTTCAAATAAGGATCAGTCACGTTAAGATCTTTTATTATACGTTGATGGTACAAATTAAGAACTGTTTTTTAATTATTAAATTAATTTTTTGATAATATGCAACATGAATGTATCAAACTAGTGATAGTTTAATCTAATTATTAAAACAACAATTTTGTATTGATAGTACAATATAAGATGTCATATTTTCAATAAATGAACTAGGAAAATTTTATCATACATCATGAAAAAACTAATATCGGTATAGCTTTAATATATCCAAAATGCTTATTTTACATTCCTTTTTTTTTTTTTTAACTTAAAATCATTTTATACACTTTTTGTTTTTATATGATTTTAACTGAATCAAACAATTAAAAAAACATTTATTAACATGAGACCTTATCATAAAAAATTAAAAAAAAAAACTAAAATAAACTAACATCAGGTGTTAATTAATAATGAGTTTCGGACAATAATTTGTTTAAAGATAATAATAATAAGGCAAGCGTTAAAATAATTAAAGAATTCTTCGGATTCTCCGTATGGATAGAAATATAAATATTTGATGAAGGAACGCAATATTGACAATAAATTACAATTGATGACGTAGTGTACTTGATCTTGATGAAATGACTGTGTCAACTTAGATTCATGTGCCTTTTGGACGTGATTAAAAATGAATTAGGCTCTTAAGTAGAATCTGAAATATATTTTGAATATTTCTTTTCGACATGTTTGAAAATGAATTAGGCTCTTAAGTAGAATCTGAAATATCTTTTGATTAAATATTCACCTCCTAATCATCCAACCGTCCTCTTTGGTAACGGGATTAAATTTTATATTTGGAAGCTTAAGAATACTTCCAACCAAAGACATACACAAGAGGGAGCACAGGGGAAAGGCAAAATAAATAAATAAATAAATAAAATAAAAAGTTAAAGGGAGAGTCTATGTTAGAGTCTCATTTATATACCCTATCAATACAGTTCATTTTTAAATCGTTAAGATGTAATCAAACAGCTGAAATGTTGTTTGTATATAATAATTATAATATACCTAATCACATATTAGTATCTAGATTAATAAATAAAAATAATAATAAAAAGAAATAAAAAAAGACCCGCCCCCTTCGCCGACATCGGCGAAGGACCCCCGCTCCCCCAGACCAAATCTGCCCCCCCTCCCCTCCCCTTGACCCAGATTTGCCTCGCATCGGCGTCAACCCAGTCCCCCACCCCATACCGATGCTGACAACAAACTCCCCTTCTTCCTAACCATATCTACCCCTCCCCCTCCTCCCCCCAAAAAAAACAAGGTGTTTTTTGTTTTTTTTGTAATTTCCTTTTTTATATTATTTTTTTAATTTTTCAATCTAAATTGGTATGAGGTAAGGAGCATTATAATTATCATACATAAGTCATATCTCAGTCATTAGATTACATTTTAACGGTTTAAAAATAAACTTTACCGATAAGGTATATAAAAGGAACTCTACCGCAGCCTTTCCCAAAGTTAAAAAGTAAAAAAAAAAAAGGGGAGAAGCTGCAGCAGAGCCTCATTTATATACCCTATCGATAGAGCTCATTTTTAATTCGTTAAGATGTAATCGAACGGCTGGAATGTTACTTCTGTATAATAATTATAATGCACCTTACCTCATATTAGTATAGACTAATAAATTAAAAAACAAAAAAAATTACCAAAAAAAAAAAACTAACATGTTGACGGCATGGGGGGGGGGGGGGGGCTCGTCGCCAGCATCGTGGGGGGGGGGGGGGTGCCGGTGTCGGTGGGGGGAAGGGGACAGGTGGGCTCGTCACCAGCATCAGGGAGGGGCCTCTTTGTCAGCGTCGGGGGTGGGGGGTGCAGATTTGGTTAGGCAAGGGGGGTCAGTTGCGGAGTCGTTGGGTGGGCTCGTCGCTTGCATCGGGGAGGGCGGCACCTACTATCGGCCAAGTGTTGGTTTTTTTGATAATTTCTTTTTTTTAATTATTTTTTTAATTTATTAGTCTATACTAATACGAACTAATGTGCATTATAATCATTATACAAAAACAACATTTCATCCATTCGATTATATTTTGACAGTTTAAAATGAACCTTACTAATAAGGTATATAAAAAAAGCTTTATTGCAGTTTTTCTAAAAAAAAAAAAAAAAAAAAAAAAGAAAAGAGAGAGAGATGCCTTGTGTCACAACGAATAGTTACACTCCATGAATGCAAGAGGCAGATGATGGGTGCCAGGAAGACTAGAATAGATTTCATGGGAACCAAACGTCACTCTTTAATACCACGACCTGAGGATAAAAAGTTAAAAGGTTAAAAAAAAGGAGGGGGGGGGGGGGGGGGGGGGGGGGGGGGGGGTCGTGGGTGGGTGGTTGTGTGTGGAAGGAAAAAAGAGGTCTTGTATCACAACGAATAGTTACATTTCATGAATGAAAAAGTCAGATGATTGGTGGCCAGGAAGATTAGAATATATTTCATGTGAACCAAACGTCACTCTTTAATACCATAACCAAAGAATTTAAGCTATATTTTCATATCTTATTGATAAGGTTTATTTATTTTAATATTATTTTTTAATCTTTTTAATTATTAATTAGATTGTAAGCAATTACAAACACACATTAAATTTAAGAATAAAAATATTCAAAATTTAGATGGTGAGATAAACAAGAGCTTAAATAAGTAAACAATGACGTTAAAAGCATCATAACCACATTTAAATCCGAGCATGTAGACTGATCAAGTTTGGAGTGTTTATCTTGATCAATGATCATCATGAATCCATATGTGTTCAAAAATTCAATGGTAATTAAACGCTTGTTTAGAACATGGATTTGAATTGCGAATTTTTTTTTTTTGAAGTTGACTTAAAAAAATGAAAGAAAATCAAAGTCATACTTATTTTTCTAACACCTATTATATCTAGATTCCCAAATTGAATCAATATGCAAAACAAACCTAACTCAGCCAAATTTAAATTAATAAACACTAAAAAGAAATTTTTTTTTTTGGGAAATGAAAAGGAGATTGGTGGTGTCCCCACGCCTCCGTTCCAATGGTCATTGGGTGACCCACTTATTGCACCGATAGAATGATAAGGAACTTGGCCCTAGGTCTTCACATCAATAGACCCTAGGCTTCAAGAATAAACATCACATGGTCTATATTATCAAAGGCTAGACTTTGCGTACGTCATGATTCGAACTTGAGACCTGATAAAAGCGAAAGTTCTAAGTAGGCCTTCTTTGCTACCAAGCCACCATAGTGGTAAAAAGAAAATTAAAATTTTTTCCATTTCCAACTGAAGTATTTACACAAAATGGCGATTTTAGAATATTCCTTTTCAAAAAATACGCATTATTAAACTTATTCATACATTTAAATGAAATTTGAAATTCATTACTTTTTCCTTCTTGAATTTCCATAAATCAAGTTCGGAGAGATATTTTATTAGAGTTTTTTTTTTTAAAAAAAAAAACAGAAGCCACATATTCACGTCATTAATTCACTTTCTTTTTCATTCTAGCAAAAAAAAAAAAAAATCATTTTCTTTCTCAACTCCTGATTTAATGCACTATTTTTTTTAAGAAATAAAACTAATTTCCTTATTTCATTTACTTTCATTTTTGAATTCAATTGAAAATTTAGATTTGGAAGTTATATTGCGACGTTTAACCTAGGCTGTAGGGGTTAAATGCGCTACTAACCTTGACTGCAGGGGTTAAATGAGACACTAACTTTGGTCACAGGGATTAATTGTGACACTAAACTTGGACGGCAAGGAGTCGCGGTCTAAGTTTGGTTAATAAATTCTTAAGGTCGTCTACCTTGAAAATTTTTCACATAGTCAACAAAATCCATATATAATACCGGGCTCATGGGACATATACCTTTTCAAACAACACATGCATGTACTGTTTTCCTTTTTATTTGTTGGTGATACTAATTTTGTTGTTTTTTCATATGTTATTTTTCAATTTGACACACAAAGAGGTGTTTTAGATTAGATGATTAAAAAAGGTCACCCACCTCTTTTTTTTTCTTTTTTTGTTTTTTTTTTTGAAGAACAGAATCTGGAACGAAAACTGACAAAAAAAAAAAGTAGTTTAGAAATTTGATTGCACGTTCATTTTTAGAAAGTAAACAAAATGTAACAAACAAACAAAAATAAAAATTTCACTTATTTAATGGATAATTTAAGAAATGATGTGACTAAAATAAACGAAAGGTTGGAAATAAAATCGCTTTTTAAATAAATAACGTTCAAGTCACCAAGTTACTTATAATTATACTTCATTGATATTAAACTAAAGTAATATTAATGTGCATGCATGAGTTCTTTTAATTTTATTTTAATTCATTGAATTGTGATGGAGGGTTTGAAATTTAAGACCTCAAAATTAGAAACAAATACATGGAATCATTGTTCTTATACCTGCAATCATGCTTGAAGGATTTCTGTAGCCGATTTTCTTGTATTTTGAATTTTTTTAAAAGATTATTTCATGTATATAGATATAAAATAAGGAATGCTAACTTGGTACAGTCCAGGAAAATAGCGAATAAAAAAAAGAGAGAGAATCAATCCTAAAAATTGTTATCTAGCAAGTGACAAATTAAACAGGGGTTTTTTTTTTTTTTTTTCTTCATTTGTTTGCTATTATTATCCATCACCAAACAATATAAGACCGTACATCTTATCAATTTTTTTTATAGGGATTGATGATTGTCATAGTTTGGAATATTGTTGCAGACGAAATTTTACAACTCAACTCTAAAACTCTCAGATTTACATCTTATTTTTTTTTTTTTTTTCCCACTTTCAAAGCATACAAATCTATTTAAAAGTCTATAACTATTTTATTTCAAGTCAAAATAAATTTGTTTCAATCGCATACAATGACAAGAGAACTAAAACAAAGTTCATATTACATTTTTTTTGAACACATTTTAATTGTTATACTATTTTTTATATTACAGTATATTTAAAATTCATACTTCAATCAAACATGTTTTTCAATCACAACTTACAAACTCTAACTCCAATCATTGTTCTGAATATGTATCTCATAAAATAAAAAAAAAAGTTATCACACGGATACTATACTTTTTGTTTCAATTAAATGAACTACAAAATTACTATTACAACCTTACGATAATGTCGCCAACAACAATACTTTTGTGCTTAACTTTTTTAAATCTTAAACTAATTTAAATTTATATACACTAAGACAAATATTAAGTGTTATTTTCAAAAAAAAATAAGTGAGGGATATGTGGTTTCCTTACTCTCCCGTTCTTAGCAGACCCTCGGCTTCAAGAGTAGATAACAGTGGTCCCACTATTGGTAAAAAAAATTAGGTCTTTTCAATTTCCAATTTCACTTAAAAAAAAGAAAAAGAAAAAGAAGAAGAAGAGTCAATGACTCTTCATTAGTGACTTTTGATCACTCTTCTAAGGCTGTCACATAACAGATCTGTTACAAATCCCATGGCGGTCCAGTCACTGTCATGTATATTTTTTATTTTTATTTTTTTGTTTTAGCCTAGATTCTCCTACATATCTAAAAATTTTAACAACTTTTACATTAATTTCAATTATTATAAAAACCATTTCCTCATCATTATATGTTGATCCAGATCATATCCTGATGAATCTATAGTTTACAATTGTTTTGTCCTTTTTAATTATAAATTAGATTGTAGGCAAGTACAAACATACATTAAATTTAAGAATAAAAATATTTAAATTTAGATGGTGAGATTAACAAGAGCTTAAATAAGTAAACAATGACGTTAAAAGCATTATAGCCACATTCAAATCCGAACATGGAGACTGATCAAGTTTGGAGTGTCTATCTTGATCAATGATCATCATGAATCCATATGTGTTCAAAATCCAATGATAATTAAACGCTTGTTTAGAACATTGATTCAAATTGTAAAAAAAATAAAAAATTTAAGTTGACTTAAAAAAAGAAAAAAAGAAAATCAAAATCATACTTATTTTTCTAACACCTATTATATCTAGATTCTCTAATTGAATCAATATGCAAAACAAATCTAACTCAGCCAAATTTAAATTAATAAACACTGGGCCCGTTTGGTGCACAAGTTCAGTTTGAGTTGAGTTGAGAATTTTAAGTTTGCATAGTAAATTTTGTTGACTTTTTTAGAAAAGACAAAAAACTTTTGGGGAAAAGACAAAAAACATGATGAAAAAAGTACAGTTTAGTTTAAGTTGAACCGGCAAACCAAACGGGCCCTAAAAAGAATTTTTTTTTTTAGGTAAATGAATAGGGGATTGGTGGTGTCCTCACGTCTCCGTTTCAATGGTCATTGAGTTACCCACTAATTGCACCAATGGAATGACAAGGAACTTGACCCTAGGTCTTCACAGCAACAGACCACATGCTTCAAGAATAGACATCACATGGTCCATATTACCAAAGGCTAGACTTTGCGTACGTCATTACTCGAACTTGAAACCTTATAGAAACAAAAGTTCTAAATAGGCCTTCTTTGCCACCAAGCCACCATAGTGGTAAAAAGAAAATTATATTTTTTTCCATTTCCAACTGAATCATTTACACAAAACGATCATTTTAGAGTACCCCTTTTAAAAATAGGCACTATTAAACTTATTTATAAATTTGAACAAAATTATAAATTCACTACTTTTTCCTTCCCCAATTACCCTTCCATAAATCAAGTTTGGAGAGAGATATTTCATTAGAGTTTTTTTTTTTTTTTTTTTTGAAAACAAAAACCATATGTTCATGTCATCAATTCACTTTCTTTTATATTCTAGCCAAAAAAAAAAATCATTTTCTTTCTCGACTTCTAATTTAGTGCACTTTTTTTTTTTTAAGAAATAAAACTAACTTCCTTATTTCATTTACTTTCATTTTTGAATTCAATTGAAAATTTAGATTTGACAGTTATTTTATCATTTTCAAATGTCAAACACATTCAGTTCTTGAGTAGTTCATTTTAGATCATGTCCTTTTTTTTTTCCCCTTCATTAGTGTTTACCTTTTTTTTTTTCGTCTGCCTTAGTTTTCGTGCTTGCTAGCGATTTTCGCTGCCATGTTAAAAGCTTTGTTGGTTATAATGTATAACCAAACGGGGTGGCTAAACAAAGAATAGGGACGTGTGGGGACATCTAAACTCATCCCCGCCCCATAATCCGTACTAGGTTAAATTTTTAACCCCTTTATAATCTTAATCTGTTTAGATCGGATTTTTCTTATTCCATTTAAGACGGGTCTTCACAGATTAACACCTTTATAATTTTTTAAAAGTGTTAATTTGATATGACTACATAAATGTTATACATTAAATAGGATGGATATAGGGTGAGGGCGGGTTCGGGAGACGCACTCCCCACCCTGCCTCTATCCTTGTTCACTTTTTTTATTAAACATTTTAAACATGATTATATTTGATTTGGTTTGTTTTTTATTTTGTTTTTGTTTTTGTTTTTGTTTTTTGTTTTTTTTGGGTAAAAGGTGAATTTCATTTCAATAAATAAGCCAAAACAACACAACGGATGTAGAGGAGCAAACCGAGCAAAGCTTTGAGAGGGAGAGTAAAAGGCCAAACGGCCATAGGATCTCCAACCACGGACCAAAACATTGAGTCAACACAGCCAAACAAAAACAAAACAAACGAACATCAAGGAAAGCAACAACCAAACAGGGGACCCTATCAATTTTTTTTCTATTTCTCCTCCTTCCCTTTCCTCTTTCTCTCTCTTCTTTCTCTCTCCTCTCTCAATGAGTTTCTTTCTTCGTAGCCAAGTTTTGGGCTTTGACCAAAATCGCCTATAAAATCTTTTGAAAAACTGACCGTTGGGTTATTCCGAATGGTCTATAAAATAGTGCTGGGGCTCTTCTTTGTTCTCTCTGTTCTCTCTCTCTCGGTCGTTGCAATACTATACCCTACTTATCACGTCCTAATTATAATATGCCATGTAATATTAATACGCACGCACGTAACACTTTAAGTATATAGATACAGACATATATATATACACACATATGTACATATATGTTATGGCAAAACAAGTGAACACCTACGAATCTAATCTAGATCTCTATTTAGAATCCATGCGTCAATGTCTTCTAGAAGATGGCTTTGATGATACTAATTTCACTATTGATAATAACTTCCCGGGAGTACTTTAATTAGCCCTAAGGAGGATAGTTTGAACTACTTGGCGGAGTTTTGGAATGATGTTCACGTTGAAGAGGTGGCGAGTACCGATGACAGTTCTTCAGAGGCAATGAGTTTTCAAGTAGATAATGCGGCGCGTGACTGCCACACACAGCCACCGTCAAGAGGGTGGTGGTACAGGGGAGTGAGGCGGAGGCTGTGGTGGAAGTACGCGGCGGAGATTAGGGACCTCAAGAAGAACAGCTATCAAGTTTGGAGAGATATTTTACTAGAGTTTTTTTTTTTTTTTTGAAAACAGAAACCACATATTCACGTAATGCACTTTTTTTTTTTTTAAGAAATAAAACTAGCTTCCTTATTTCATTTACTTTCTTTTTGAATTCAATTGAAAATTTAGATTTGGAAGTTATATTGCGACGTTTAACCTAAGCCGCAGGGGTTAAATGCGGTAAAATGACGAGATAACTAAAACAAAGTTCATGTTACATTTTTTTTGGAACACACTTTAATTGTTATACTATTTTTAATATTACAGTACATTTAAAATTCATACTTCAATTAAACACGTTTTTCAATCACAACTTACAAGCTCCAACGTCAATCATTGTTCTAATCTCATAAAATAAAATAAAAAGTTATCACACGGGTATTATACTTTTTGTTTCATTTAAATGAACTACAAAATTACTATTACAACCTTACTATAATGGCGCCAACAACAATACTTTTGTGCTTAATTTTTTTAAATCTTAAACTAATTTAAATTAATATACACTAAGACAAAAATTAAGTGTTATTTTCAAAAAAAATAAAAGAGGGATATGTGGTTTCCTTACTCTCCTATCCCTAGCAACCCTCGGCTTCAAGAGTAGATAACAGTGGCCCCACTAGTGGAAAAAAAAATTAGGTTTTTTCCATTTCTAATTTCACTTAAAAAAAAAAAAAACAAGAAGAAGAGGGAGTTTGGCAACATAACTTAAATTCATATTTTTCAATTCAGTTTTTGTCTTTTTTTTTTTTTGAAAAATCAACAAAAATTATAACTAGTTCTTAAAAGTCAACAAACTCAAACTCATTCACCAAACACCCCTGAAGAAGAAGAAGAAGAGTCAATGACTCATCATTAAGGTTGTCACATAACACATCTATTACAAATCCCATGACGGTCCGGTCACTGTCACATACATTTTTTTATTTTTATTTTTTTTGTTTTAGGCTAGATTCTCCTACATATCTAAAAATTTTAACAACTTTTACATTAATTTCAATTATTATAAAAACCATTTCCTCAACATTATATGTTGATCCAGATCATATCCCTGAATCTATAGTTTACAATTGTTTTGTCCTTTTTAATTATAAATTACATTGTAGGCAAGTACAAACATACATTAAATTTAAGAATAAAAATATTTAATTTTAGATGGTGAGATAAACAAGAGCTTAAATAAGTAAACAAGACGTTAAAAGCATCATAGCCATATTCAAATCCGAACATGGAGACTGATCAAGTTTGGAGTGTCTATCTTGAGTAATGATCATCATGAATCCATATGTGTTCAAAAATCCAATGGTAATTAAATAATATGCACTTAATAGTCAATAATAGGGCATTTTCTACCGGGGGGAAAATATGATGATTCCTGAAAGAGGCTATGTCCCAATCAAAGCATCCATATGTGTTAACGTGCACTTAACATGCACTTAATAGTTATTAATTGATAATGACATTCTCTTGACAACTCAAAGAAGAGAGAGAATCTGGGCTTGATAACAAAGCCACCATTTGGGCCGAAAGCCCAAAGCACATATTCTTGGCCTGTACTACCCGACAAGTAAATCCGACGCAACCTGGGAAAAAAAAAACAAAATAAAAAGAAAAAGATAAAAACGAAAAAAGATTCCATGCGAAGCGTGTAAGACGGTAGAAGTTAAAAAGAGAGTAGAAGTTACAAGTGAGAGAGAGAGAGAGAGAGAGAGAGAGTGTGTGTGTGTGAAGGAGACGAAGCTCGAAAGAGAGAAATCAGAGGCAGCCATGGCGAAGGACGAAGCTAACTCGGAAGCAACCTCTGTCGTCTCCGATCTCATCAACTTCTTGAACGCCTCTCCCACTGCTTTCCACGCCGTCGGTAATATTTTCCTTCCCCGTTTGTTTCCCGAGAAAATTCAACGATACAACTCTCATTTCCCTCCCAATAACCTCAATCTCCATTCAATCGCTCAAGTTTCATCATCTACTGCTCACTTCGTTTCATCTCTTTTGTCCGATTAAATGACATTACTACCTTTTTCCTTGGAAGACATAAATATGCACTTACATATATATATATATATATGTATATATTTCGATTGGAAGTTTCTTCTCTGAAATAGTTGTGTGAATTTGGTTCTCAGATGAGGCGAAGAAGCTTTTGCGAAGTGTAGGGTTCGAGCAAGTCTCGGAGAGAGAGGATTGGAATTTGGAAGCTGGAAAGAAATATTTTTTTACCAGGAATCACTCCACGATTGTGGCTTTCGCCATCGGGAAAAAGTAAAGATTCATTTCTTATATTTTCCCCTTATTTTATTCTTGTTTTTCGAGCTTCTTTCGTCTTGTTTGTAAAATTTCAGAAGCAAATAGAGAGAAAATCTTCCAATTTATGGATTTAATCGTTCAGAAAGCATGGTTTGGGTCCATTGCTTAATGTTTTTTTCGTTCTTAATTGTCAGAATTGACATGAAGACGATGATTTTATGGGTAAAGTTTGTGTCTTGGTTTCGTATTTTCTTTTTTCTTTGCGACAAAAGAAATCTGGGCAGGCCAAAAGGGCTTTTATAAATCTATGATTTTTGCTTATGCCTAGATACGTCGCGGGAAATGGATTCTACATAGTTGGTGCCCATACTGATAGCCCTTGTCTCAAACTTAAGCCTGTTACCAAGGTAAACCATTGTTTTGGAACAATAATATGGATTTTGAGTAGGTGGGCAGTTTATGGGAAAAGATTTGACTTTGTTTTTCCTTGTTTTGGAAATGTTGCTTTTTGAAGGTAACTAAAGGTGGGTATTTGGAAGTTGGCGTCCAAACGTACGGAGGTGGCTTGTGGCACACATGGTTTGATCGGGACTTGACTCTTGCGGGACGAGTGATAACAAAGGAAGAAAAAGATGGGGTAGTTTCGTATTTGCATCAACTTGTAAGGATTGAGGAGCCCATAATGCGGATCCCAACACTGGCTATTCACTTGGACAGGTTCTCTTATTATTCCATATACATCATCGGATATTTGGTTGTCAAGTCTTTTGTGATTAACGTTGAAACTTGAGTTAGTAGTCTTAACTCAAGTATTATGATTCTCTTTTACCTCTAGAGAATTCTCTACCCAAAAAAATTCATACATTTTTTTTTCCTTTCTTGTACAGGAATGTTAATGATGGTTTTAAAGTGAACACGCAGACTCATCTTCTTCCTGTCTTGGCAACGTCAATTAAGGTAAACTTGGAATTACGTTATACACATTTGTCTCTTACTGACTTTGCATCGGTATTTTTTTTTATTCATGGTTTCACAACTCATACGTAGAAAATTTGGGCTTCATTTGGATTATCCAGAAAACTGTTTATTACACTCTGCAATTTTTTATCGTAATTTATTATGATTTTTTTTGAACTTGGGGGTGGGGGTATTTGAACTCTACACCTTATTTAGTTGAACATATCCTTTGTTTTTTTGTTGTTTTATTCTTCAATTAAAAAAAATAGTTTTCTGCAGGCTGAGCTCAATAAAGTTGTTGCTGAAAATGGTGAGGTTGAAAGTGAAGCTCAGAGTGATGGAAAGAAATCGAAGGAAAAAACAACCTCAGACAATTCAAAGCACCACTCACTTTTACTACAGGTTAACATCCTCAGAGTTGGGGAAGGGGTTTATAGAGGCAGGGGCAGTTTTATCTTTTGGTTGGGTTCCTGATTATAAATGGATTGGCAGAGATGAGTGATAGATATGACTGAATTTTATTTTGTCTTGGGACAATAAATTGATTTTTTTTGTTCTTATTTTCTTCTTCTAGCTTCTTGCAAGTCAGCTTGGGTGTAAGCCAGATGATATTTGTGATTTTGAACTGCAAGCTTGTGATACTCAACCAAGCACAGTAGCCGGTGCCCAAAAGGAATTTATATTTTCAGGAAGGCTTGACAATCTCTGCATGACATTCTGTTCTCTTAAGGTGCAAGTTTGCAATTTTCATTATATGTCTGCCTGCTTCAATGTGCTATAAAAATTTAAAGTTGTGCTTCTCTACATCCTGCAGTTTCTTGGCTATGCAATGTGCCTTTTTTCTTAATTTTTGAGGCATGCACATCTAAGTTTTTACTTGGTGGATTATAAAAGATCAGATCCCTGTTAATTTAAGACAAAAGTTTGATACAGAGGAAGCATTAATGATCTAGTGATTTATGAATTGACTTTTTGCACCATGGATTTCATTTATTGCTCCAAAACCATTAAGTTCTGAGCATGAATATAAGTTCTTTGTTAATTTTTGAGGCATTCACATAAATTATCTTGTATTTCTGTCTCTGGTTTGTGTGACCTTTGCTGATAGCTTATATTACTTTTTCTATTCTTTCATGTTGTATTTTCAGGGATTAATAGATGCTACATCTTCTGAGAGCAGCCTTGACGATGAGGCTGGTGTTAGAATGGTGGCTTTGTTTGATCACGAGGAGGTTGGATCCAGTTCGGCTCAAGGTGCAGGTTCTCCAGCCATGTTCACTGCTCTATCACGGATTACAAATTCCTTTACCGCAGATCCTCAGGTAGTAAACGGTTTATGTTCTATCATTCCCCGTTTTCTCAGTATTTCCATTTCAGCTCTTAGCTGCATTTATTTTTTTCCGGGACAAAGGGAAACCTACTGACTGATGTTAAATTGATGTTCACTTGATAAAATTGCACTTTTTTTCGGCTGTTAAATAATGCATTCAAATTTGTTGTCCATTAAGGCTGTCAATTGGAATTGTTGATCATACTATCCTTTTCATATTCATCTTTTTTTTTAATATAATTTTATTTTTTACATTGGAATTTTCTCCTTCCAGATGGTTGAGAAAGCCATACAAAAGAGTTTTCTCGTATCCGCTGACATGGCACACGCCCTGCATCCTAATTATATGGTATGTTTTTTCCTGTTTTAATGATTTGCTGCTTGCTGATAATTCTATGCCATGCTGATATAAGATTGCCTTCTTTATAGGACAAACATGAAGATAATCATCAGCCCAAGCTGCACGGAGGACTTGTCATAAAAACAAATGCAAATCAACGCTATGCAACCAATTCCATCACTTCCTTTTTATTCAGGGAGATAGGGTCAAAGCACAAAATTCCTACCCAGGTTAGCTTTCTGCCTTTGTTCGATAATGGGGTTGTGAAAATAGTATGCTACGTGTTTCATATATTGTAAAACATCAGTTGGTAAATGCACCCTTAACACAAGGTAAAGGAAATGAAGGAAGTTCAGAACAAATCACTCATTCCGGGTTTTAATACAATAAAAAATAATTAAATGCAGGAATTCGTCGTTCGCAATGACATGCCCTGTGGTTCAACCATCGGTCCCATCCTTGCAAGTGGTGTGGGAATTCGGACAGTTGATGTTGGTGCGCCACAACTTTCAATGCACAGCATCCGAGAGATGTGTGCCGTGGATGACGTGAGGCACTCGTATCAGCATTTCAAAGCCTATTACCAAGAGTTCTCTCATCTCGATTCCAAGATTACAGTGGACATGTAGGTCCATTCCTACTTGTTTCCCAGCTCCGTAAGTATCTTACGGTTGCTCTTGTGAGGAGATTACTACCCTTGCAACTGGTTCAAAACAATAGTTATGGTAATAAGGACCAGAAAAGGCATTGTGAATCTGTGATGCAATGAAACATGGAACAATATTGGGCTTATGCCAAGTTAATGAATTTGCTTTGAGCTTTTTAGTTCATGCTTTACTTTTGGAGCAAAATAATGCTTTTATATTCAAATACCAAATCATGCTAATTTGACAAAAACATGTAGCAATATATCATGCGCGAGGCTTTTGTGCCATCTCTTGTCCTGGCTCCACACAAGTCATAAGATTAATTTTTTCTTTTTTCTTTCCTTTTGTGGTTTTGAAAATATTCACGCTTACTAACATCGTGTCGAGCATTTGGGGAAAAAAAGAACATGTGGGCTGAGTTTGAATTCTATCAGCTAATTGGACAAGTGACATGAGGCGGTTTTTTTTTTTTTTAATCTATTTTTGTTCAGAAAAATTTATGGTAGTAATTGTATTTTTGCCATCCCAAAAGGAGGAAGTGGCCAAATGCTTTCACAATGGTGAAGATACCACTGAACTTTGCTGACTCCCCTTCTCCTACTCAATCACCCACGGCAAACGGCAACGCCTCCACTCTCAATGGTGTCTTTGTTGCCACCACCGCTGCCACCTTGGCCGCCATTTTCAGCTTATTTACCTTGTTCTAAGATGGCTTTTTCAAGCCTTGCTCCGGGTATAAGAGAGGCTGCTTCAAGGAATGTAGAATACAAGACAATTGGAGTTCTATCTCATTATTTTCACCTTTGTTAATAATTAGAATTTATTTTCTTCTTCTTTTTTTAATGTAAAATTTTTTTTTAAAATGCTAGACCATGCAAACTATATAAAACAAGAGGCTTATTGTGCTTCTTTTATCTCATTATTATATATCACAGCGGTGGCTTTCATTGGAGATTAGCATATTATACGATTAAAAAAATACACCAGAAGTTAGCAGTTCGATTGCAGAATATATGATATATAAAATATGTATATATGTAAGATACACAATATTGATTCCTTATTTACCAAAAAAAAAAAAAACGTACACAATATTGAAACAAAGCATTGAAGAAGAACGTAGATAAGATATGAAATACAGTGGCAGACATGTTGGACCAGAAGACCATCCCATCGCCCAAATAAGAGAATGGTTGGAGTTGTCCCACATCGGAAGAACAGAAAGAAGAAATTGGAGAGTAGAAGTATAAATAATGCACTTAAGTATCCCTTCAAAGCAAGCAGTCGCGTGGTAAGCACAGAGCGAATTATTCTTTCGCCTTTTACTAAAGAATACCGTGTGCCTGCCACAATCAGCGACATATTCTTTTGATGGGTTCTTTTGAGGGGTTTCTTTTCTGAAGCCCCACAAGACAGTTAAAAAAATTAAAAATCTTTTTACATTGGATGGGTTATCGAATTTAATTACCTTACATTTTTTCGGGGTTTCTTTTCTGAAGCCCCACAAGATAGTTAAAAAAATTAAAAATCTTTTGACATTGGATTGGTTATCGAATTTAATTACCTTACATTTTTTCAACTGATATTTAGATAAAAATTGTCCAAAATGAAAAGATTGTAAGATAAATAATAGTGGGTTTCTAAACTACTAGGTTCCCTCCTCTCACAAGCCGAATTTGTAAGGGCAAGTTCTACCTAATAGAATCCTAATAATTGGTAGCAGGGCCAGCCCATCACGTCGCTGGTCCAAGTCCAAACGGTTATGTTATAGGCTAGACTAAGATGTATTGGTGGAGTCGTTAACGCGTCGAATATTAACATAAGAGTGAAGCTACATTCCACGTAATGGGTTCCTAACACATGCACTGCCGACAGGAATTGCTAACGAGGTTAAAACTTGAAAGGTACCTCAATGCCCAACTATGTGAGAAGGGAAAAGTATAGCCATAACCTTTTTATCCAGTCTGACGGTAAAAGATCCAAAACGTGTCTTGTTATTACATTACAGTTTTTCAAACCTCTTAGCAAGTTCAGATATTCTTACTCACCAAGGGTACATAAATTCAAGCGTCAGTACGGTCGGTAAATAGAAGCCAAAGCAAACAATTAGAGCGTAAACAATATAAGGACAATGGAAATATATTTATATATTAGCATATAAGGTAACCAACAATTCCTTCTGAAATTTTTATTTCAAGTTAGTACTCCTTTAACCCTCAAAAAGTTTGACAGCAGCCGGCATATGGAAATGAATGGGAATAGCCCAAAAGCCAATAACTCGATTGTATATAAAGATTAAATGGGCTACAACTCTAAGGTCTTAGGGAAATCACCCACAAAACAAAAGGGAATAGACCTGTTTCATCAAGAGAGCGCTTTCTGAACCTCGGTTGTGACCTCTTTGGGAGGTTTCTCTGCATGAAGATTGGCAACAACGCCCTTCTTCGTGTAGTAGTCAATAACCTGAAATTATAATCAAAATCCCATTACAAAAAACTCAACAAAGATAAACGTGGAAAAAAAAAAGGTAACTGAATTCCATTGTGAAACAAAGTAGAAAGTTAACTAAACACCCAACAATCAACATGAACCTAAAGGAGCTTATTTAAGTGGGATATAGGAAAAAGGTACTTCATAATGTTTATAATGAAACGCTATCAATAACATCTAGCATATATGCAGGTTAGAGAAGTGTGTAAACAAAAACACGGCATCAGAATCAATTACAGCAGCGACATCTTCATTATCCACACCATGTAAAAAGATAAAGATGAGAAAGAAGAAAGATCACCACCAGAACATGCATCATCAAAAGTGTACAGCAAATAGGAAGCATACCGGCTCCGTTTGCCTGTGGAATGCCTCAAGCCTTGACTTCAGAACGGCAGCAGTGTCATCCTTGCGTTGAATCAAAGGCTCTCCAGTGACCTTAGACAAACGAGATCAAGATTTATCAGCACAACAAAACCTCGTACTATCATGATTACGAAAATCGTAAGGAGCATTGATCAATTGATGACCAGTTGCAGAAAGATGTCAAATTTGTCAACTGTCACTACATCCAGCATCATCTAGTGTGCTATTATCATGATTCTATTTATTTTGTAAATATTTCCCTGACCCCTAAAAATGCAAAAGCAAAAATTTAAAGAAAGGGCTGTCTTACATCATCAACACCGGGAACCTTGGGGGGTGCAAATTTTGTGTGATAGGTTCTACCACTTGAGGGGTGTATCCACCGACCAGTAATCCTCTCCTCCAATATTGCATCGTCAATTGCGAAGTTGAGAACCTTATCCACTTTGGCTCCCTGCTTTTCCAACATCTCATCAAGCTGAATACAAAAGGAAATAATTGCGTAGTTAGAACACAAATACACACACATCCAAAAAAAGTACAACGTCAGTGAAATAAAATCGAGACAAAGTGCGGAATAAGAAATCAGATGCTAGACAATGTCAAACCTTCTGTGCCTGAACCACAGTCCTAGGAAATCCGTCCAAAATGAAACCTTTCTGACACGAAGGCTTCTTCACCGCTTCATCAATGATGCCAACGACCAAGTCATCAGAAACAAGATCTCCCTGAAAAATAATTTCAACACTCACATAAGAAAATTTATGGTAAGAACAAAGAAACAAAGAACTGACCAAAGTATTAACAGTAAAGTAAAAGAAGAGGTTGTACCTTCTCTATGGCCTCTTTAGCTTTGATCCCAAGAGGAGTCTTCGCAGCGACCGCGGCTCTCAACATATCACCAGTAGCCAAGTGGCATAAGCAGTACTCATCCTTAATAATTGGTGATTGGGTACCTTTTCCTGATCCAGGTGGACCTGTAACATACAATTTTTTCCCCCCAATCAAACATAGAAAACTAAGGAAAATTTTCCTCAATGTGACAAAAGATAGTAAAATTTTTCCAATAAATAATTGATTTCATTTGGAGGGTCCCAGAAAAAAGGTCCAGCAAAGAGATCCATTACTAACACTCAAATCTTCCATTTGCAAACACAACCACAAAGATTGATAGAGCACAATTGAGGAAAAGTCAACCGTTGACCTAACATTTATCCTCCCTTTTACATTTTCTGTCATCCAAATTCTCGGCAAAATTTCCTAGATTTTTCTCAGAAACCAATGCGAGCACAAACAAAAACAAATCGAGAACGGTAAAACAATTCACTAAAACAGCACAAATAATTCAAAATTCGAAGAAAAAACCCTAAGAGACGAACAAACCACACCCAAAAAATCTAAATTTAAAATGAAAAGCACATCGAATTCTCGGATCTGACTGCGTTCAAACACCAAAAAATCGAAACTTGAACTCCCAAAAAGCGAAAACCAGAAGCTAAACCTTCATGCATAATTCAAAATCAGAGCTTTTTTCACAGAGAGAACAAAAAAAAAAAAAAGGGAATTTCACCGATGAGAATGAGGCGTTTGTCGGGCTTGGTGGAGCACTTCATGCGACGGAGGAGCTCGGTCATGAGATCGACGGAGGGCACGTCTTCCAAGTTCGCCATGGATAAAAGCTTCAGCACTCTGGTTGGGGTTAGGGATAGGGTTTGTCGGAGATTTCAGAGAGAGGTTTGTGGCCGCCGAGAAAGACAAAATGGAAATGAACGAGGGAAGTTAGTTCTTTCCAATCTCTATTGTTCGGACCCCCCGATGCTTCAAACACAAGCAGCGGTCTTACCAACTTTGTGTTAAATTACTTTATTGCCCTTGTATTTTGTTGGAAACGGATTTCCCCCCCCCCCTCTCTCCCTCTCTCTTTAGTATTATAAAACTGACCATTTTAGCAAGATTCTATTAAAAATTTAATGGAGTTAGAAGAAAATGACTCTATTGATCAAGAAAATAGAAATTTAGTGTCATCTCGACCAAAAAAAAAAAGAGACTAAATCATCACCTTCTAAAGAATTCATAAATTATTTTGACCAATTACTCTCTTCTTTATTTTCTTTTTCTTTTTTTTTTTTGGCACAAAAATACAATTTCATATTAAAAAAAAAAGACACCAATCTGAATTTTCTATATTTATATTTATCCGTTGAGTGTCTAAGTTTTAATGACATGTACAATCATTTTTTTAGTATAATAGAGTTAACTTGAATCCTAAAGATCAAAAATTAATGGTTGGTTTGAATCATCTAGTATATTTGGTATTTGATATATTTGGTATTTGATGCAAATACAATTTATATTTTTATATATAATTGGATGTCACATTTTTTATATTTGAGTACTTGCATTCCAATTAAATGTTTAACATTTAGAATACATTTGAATGTATGTAAAAGTAAATGTGTGCAATTGTGTATCATAATGTGTGTATTCAAATGGTGAATAATATTTGCACCAGGTTTGTTCAAAAAATTGTTTATCCAAATACAGTATACTAACAACTAAATGAATACCGTGTTATGAAAATATTTTTAAGTAAATGGCTGATCCAAACCCCCAATAAAAGTTCACATCCAATTTGTAAACTAAAATTTTTTGAGGTGCATTTGTGCAAAAAAAAAAAAATGTGGGTATTTCGTCCATACCATTATTAACTGCACTACAATTGTCTAGAACTATCAAATTTAATAATGCCAAGGCCTTTCGGTGGTTGGAGTTTCAAGATGATAATTAGAGTTGGAATTTTAAAAATGTTTTGAATGGAAATGAGTTGAGTTTTGAAGATGCGTATTTGATTGAAATAAACTATTTGGAGTTAAAACATACAAAAACATGAAATGTTTTCTAATAAAATAGAAATATGGATGTTGTTTTGTTTCTCTCGTCATTTCATGCAATTAAAAAAATATCTAATTTCGAATTGAAACAAGAAAGTTATGAACTTTTATATTTTGAGTTTTTTGAAAATGAAAAAAAAAAAAAATTTTGAGATGTAAATAATGAAATTGATTTATTTTTAGAGAAGAAGACAAAACAAAAAAATAACAATTGAAAATTTTAATTGGAGTTGTTGTAGGAAACGAACCATTAAACTTTGGAGCCATGTATACTTGATAACAAATGAAAAGTTAATGGTGCTTTCGTCAAAATACCCGAAACATTAACTAAATTTTTTTTCCCCCTGGAAAACTCACACCGTGTTTGGGAGGACATAAAAGAGCATGAAAGACAACTGAGGAAAAAAAAAATGATATATACCTTTTCATTTATACTAGTTTAAAGCATGTGTGATACACAAGTCAGATGTATTTGAAAATTTTAATCTACATATAGAAAATTTAATGTAAACTTTAAAAATAGACCCACAAAAAAAAGGACAAAAAAAAAAAGAGAGGCATGAAAAAATATATTTATATATATAAGGACTAAAATGGAAAAAATTGACCAATTTAGAAAATGATTAAATTGTAAAAAAAAAAAAAAGGGTCAAAATAAAAAAAGAAAACTGAAGGACTAAAAAAGTAAATACAAAACGTTTTTGTCTAATACAAAAAAGGATTAAATTGTAAAAAAAAAAATTAGGCCAAAATAAAAAAAAAAGAAAATAAAAGGACTAAAAAAAAGGACAAAATTATTAAAAAATATATATATAAAAATCGGGTAAAAAAATGAAATACTAAAAAGCAAATACAAAATATTTTCGTATAAAACAAACCATTTTGGATGAAAACAACTTCACGTTAAAGCATACTGTACTTTCTATGTATAGTTATAGATAAAGGTGGATATGTAAATAAAAAAAAAAAAACTAATTACTACTTGACTTAATAGTGAAATTACTTGTTTATCCTCATATATATTTTTTTAAAAACAATATAAATTAATTAACAAAATAATGATTCCCTTCGCCTGTTTTCTTTTCTTACTATTTCATTTCCTTTCATTCATACTATCTAACTTATGTACTTTTTTATTTTGTTATTTTTCTTTCCTTCCAATCAAAGAAAAGAATGCAAAATATTCGAATTAGTGTCATGCCATTATGCACACGGTACAGTGTGAGGCATGTTGTTTAATTTTTTTTTTTTTGGCTGAGGAGTCATGTTGTTTGATTAAGCTTTTGATAATTTGTACCAAAAATGATTTAACCCATTTTAAAAATCGCACCTTTAATATCTGGTTTGTAAAGGTCATCAAATGAAAATATATATATATATATATATATATGAAAAAAAGTCAATTTTTATGACAGTAATTCCATGTTTTTTTTTTTTTTTTGGCTGAGGAGTCATGTTGTTTGATTAAGCTTTGATAATCTGTACCAAAAATGATTTAACCCATTTTTAAAAATCACATCTTTAATATCTGGTTTGCAAAGGTCATCAAATGAAAATAAAATATGAGGAAAAAAAAAGTCAATTCTCACGATAGTAATTCCATGTCTTTTTTTTTTTTTGGCTGAGGAGTCATGTTGTTTGATTAAGCTTTGATAATTTGTACCAAAAAATGATTTAACCCATTTTTAAAAATCACATCGTTAATATCTGGTTTGTAGATGGATTTGTCTTCCAAAGGTTGCTATCAGTCCACTTCAAAAAAGAAAAAGAAAATCTTAGAAAAAATAAAAAAGAAAGAAAGAAAGAAATTCTCACAAGTTTGACTAGCAATTTGTGTCATGTTTAAAGCGGCATGTCGTTTTTATTTTATTTTATTTTTTTGTTTTCTTGGCATTTAGTCCTTAGACGACATGCATGTAGTCGTTTAATGAAAAGACGTAGCGTGTCATTTGTCGTTGGAAAGATTCTGTCGTTTTCGAAAGTCAGAAGTGCAAAGCTTACTGTAGTTTGTCGTGTGAACGACATTTAGTTTATAGTTCAAATGTTGTTGACATGTCGTTTGAAAATCAGTAGTCCTTTGTTATGCACAACGACATAAAGTGACAACGACGACAAGGTATATGTCGTTTTAGATTTTGCTCCCGTGCTGCTAAAGTAGAGAAACAAAAATAACATTTCGTGTGAAGTTTGCTGTCGTTTAATTGCAATGATATTTGTGTTAGTGCATTAAAATTCAAACCTACGAATTATTTTCCCGGAAATCAATATAGGTTTGTTAAAATCTGCTGTCTTTGAGTGAGAAAGACCAAGAAGCCGTAAAAGCCGTTTATAATCCACAGTCTTTACAATTTGAACGTCATGTCGTTTTCAACAGCAACTTCGCTTTGGGCCATTCTGACATAAAACAACATGTCGTTTGAGAAGGCGTTTTACAGCTACCCTATGATAACATCAAAAGAAAGGGATCTCTCAAATTTATTTACCAAATTACCCTCTATCCACCCATCCTGTGCGTCATTCTGTCATTCTTTATGCTTGTTTCAAGAGGGACTTGGGGTGTCAATAAGAAGACATGATATGTTTAAAAAACCATACTAATTATGTATTGTATTTAAATATAATATCATAAAATACAATATGTATTTGAATGTTTTCCTCTTATATTGTATTCAAATATATATTGTGTTTGAATTGTTGGTAAAAGAAAGAATATGTGATGTGATTAATAAAAATAAATAAAAAAAAGAAATAATAAAATGATTATTTTATATTTAATATTTAAAAATATTTATATTTATTTCATAATATACGGATACCCAAATACATTATTACTTTGTTTGGAAGTTTTTAAAAAGTCAATAAATTACAATATAAAAATTTCATCTTCAACTGACGAATTAAACGTAACCTATATTTCATTCAGATATAATACACGATGAACCGTGTTTCCAACGGTACCATAGTTTTAAAGGGAAAAGTTAGATAATATGTATTTTTTCAGGGACTAAAATTAAAACCAACCCTATTACTAACTTCATAACGACTGTCGTTTTACAGATAACCCTATTAATAACAGCAAAATATAGGGACCATTGAATAAATAAATATAAACCTCCTAAGAGACTATAGAGAGAGAGGGGGAGGTCAATAAAACCTCTTAAACCCTAGCATCCATTCTCTTCTCTTACATAAACACAGCCGATTGCTGGGTCTAAGAAACTGTGACTCTGCGCTTAGGGCTTTCCAATCCGCCATGGCGCTTTACCTTCTGTACGAGTCAGCTTCTGGGTACGCCCTCTTTCACGCCCATGGCCTCGACGAGATCGGCCAGAACACCGACGCCGTCCGCAACTCCGTCTCCGACTTGAACCGCTTCGGCAAAGTAGTTCAGCTCACCGCCTTTCAGCCCTACGAGTCGGCTCTCGCCGCCTTGCATAATTGCAACTCTGTCTCTGAAGGTCAAATCTTCCGACCCATGTCCCCATTTTTCTACTTCCTTGGGTTTATATATGATTCTGCTTTATAAATACATGTGTATGTATATATAAGTGTGTATACATAAAGTTGGGTTGAAAGTGTAAAATACTTAAAATGATTGGCCAGCTTTGTTTCTGGAGGTGAAATCTTTGCTACCCAAGTTACCATTTTTCTACTTCCTTGGGTTTATTTATGATCCTGCTACATATGTATACGTAATATGTATGTATAAAGTTGGGAGGAAAGTGTAAAATACTTAAAATGATTGGTCATCTTTGTTTCTCGAGGTAATATCTTTGATACCCAAGTTGCCATTTTTCTACTTCCTTAGGTTTATTTAAGGTTTTGTTATATACATGTGTCTATATAGAGTTCTGTTGGTAGAAAAACATGTTTGTTATTTAGGGTTTTGTGTGTGTGTGTGTTTGAATGGAATGATTGGCTAAAGTTGGGTTGAAAGCGTAAAATACTTAAAATGATTGGCCACCCTTGTTTCTAGAGGTAAAATCTTTGAGACCCAAGTTGCCATTTTTCTACTTCATTTGGTGAAAGACTGTTTTTGTTTCTGGTGGTAAAATGTTCGGGTTTTTTTAGCATTGTGATAAGGCTTTCCCTTGTGTTTCTTGACCCCTTTGCTTGATATTGATTTGCCTTTTTTTTTTCTTTAGCACTCTCATTCTGTTTTATTTTTTATTTTTGGATTTCTAGTATTAGAGATCGTGTGTTATTTCGTTTTTGGGTTTAGTTTGAATGAGTTTTTGTTGTTGTTGGAAGATAGATACGGTGGTCTGTGCTTATTATTGATTGTCGTTAAAAAATTCAGGGCTTATGACTGATGAGTTAAGAAGCTTTTTGGAGCTTAATCTCCCAAAGGTTAAGGACAGTAAAAAGCCGAAGTTCAGTTTGGGTTTGGCTGAACCCAAGCTTGGATCAAACGTGTTTGAAGCAACTAAGATTCCTTGCCAAAGTAATGAGTTTGTCCTTGAGCTGCTTCGCGGCGTGCGCTTTCATTTCGATAGGTTTATCAAGGACTTGAAGGTTTGGATTCTCTAATATTAGTTTTCCAAAGCTGTTGTGATTTGTAGTTGTTTTTATTTATTCAGATACAGTTGTAGTTAATAGATAAGCTGCTTCTTCTAATCTAATTATCTTTTCTTATTTTCCTATTGTTTTTAGCCTGGGGACTTAGAGAAAGCCCAACTGGGTCTTGGACACAGTTACAGCAGGGCAAAAGTCAAGTTCAATGTAAACCGAGTTGACAATATGGTGATTCAAGCTATCTTTCTCTTGGATACTCTTGATAAGGATATCAATTCCTTCTCAATGAGGGTCAGGTATGTTGGTGGTGTTCATGTTCAAGTATCTTTTGAAATCCATGCATTAAAAATTGAGTTTCGTAAATTGGTATCCAAACGTTACTCTGGTTCTCTTCGTTCTTGATAAGAATCACAACTATTAGAATTTATAAAATTTTAAGTTTAGTGAAATTTGTGCTCTCTTTCTTTGATGGATTATTAATTTATGCTTTTGCCTTGTGTCTATTGTTTATCACCTTTCTGCAGAGAATGGTATTCCTGGCATTTTCCTGAGTTGGTGAAGATTGTCAACGACAACTATCTGTATGCTAGAGTCACCAAGTTTATTGAGGACAAAGCAAAGCTGGCTGAGGACAAAATCCCAGAATTAACTGAAATAGTTGGGGATGAAGATAAGGCTAAAGAGATTGTGGAAGCTGCCAAGGCATCTATGGGTACACACCTTTTTTTAGAGCTTAAGAGCTCGCATCGTTATGAATTTTCGGATTTAGTAATATTAATACATGTATTCTTTTGTCTGCAGGACAAGATTTGTCTCCAATTGACTTGATTAATGTCCACCAATTTGCACAGAGGGTGATGGACCTGTCTGAGTACAGGAGAAAACTATACGATTATCTAGTTACTAAAATGAACGACATTGCACCCAATTTGGCATCCTTAATCGGTGAAGTTGTTGGAGCTCGTCTTATTTCCCATGCTGGTAGTCTTACAAATTTGGCTAAGTGCCCTTCTTCCACCCTCCAAATACTTGGTGCAGAGAAGGCACTCTTCAGGTGCTTTCCCTAAATGACTAGCTAGTCCAAGGTATTCCTTCAACGCATCTCTACGTATTCACTAGCTTTGTTTTCTCTTCAGGGCACTGAAAACCAAGGGAAACACCCCCAAGTATGGACTTATATTCCATTCGTCTTTTATTGGACGAGCTTCTGCCCGAAACAAGGGTCGAATGGCTCGTTATCTTGCAAACAAGTGCTCAATTGCATCTCGCATCGACTGTTTTGCTGGTAAGATTTTTAACCTCTTTGAAACAACATTATGTAACGTTATTTCGTCTTTCCCTTTAGAGCTTGGAACTTTCATGTTAAAATTAATTTTGTTACATCATTTCATACAGAGAGTAGTACAACTGCATTTGGCGAGAAGCTCCGTGAACAAGTTGAGGAGCGCCTTGACTTTTACGACAAGGGGGTTGCTCCAAGGAAAAACATGGATGTGATGAAAGCTGCTATTGAAAGTACTCAAGGCAAAGGTGTGCAAGAAACCTTAGAAGTTTCGGTTGGTTTGATATAATGCTCATGTCTATGGTGTTGTTTGGACCGTCAGCTTTTATTGGACTAAATTTTGTTAAGACTTGTCTACAATTTCAATCAGATTTTAGAATCTTAATTCTGTTTACCCAATCGCATGCATTTGTAAAGTGTATCAACTATATTACTATTGCAGATACGGAGATGGAGACAGACGAAGTACCTGCTGAAAAGAAAAGCAAGAAGAAGAAATCCAAAGCTGCAGCCACAGAGGATGGTGATGCCGTGGCTGTCGATGAACCTGCTGCAAATGGGGCAGCTGATGTTGCTAAATTGGAAAAGAAGAAGAAGAAGAAGGACAAGAGAAAAATCGACAATGACGTAGAGGAGGAGCAAGAGCATGTGAATGGTGCAGGTGCTGAGGATGGAACCGCCAAAAAGAAGAAAAAGAAGAAGAGCAAGAGTGATGAGTGAGAAGAATTGGTTTGTAAACATTAGTAATATGTTAGTTTTGGTTTCTAAAGTTTTGGCAAAGATTACTAGAGGACAAGTATCATTTGCCCCATCACTTTTGTTTGTTTATTATTATGATGAAATGACATTATTAATTATATCATTTCTGTACGAGTGAATAACGTAGTTAAGCCATTCTTGTTTCCAGAAACATGGTTATATATATATATATATATATATATTTATCTATAGGTACATAATGGTATCAAGCAAGTGTATGACTTGGCAAATTTTGCTCCCAAAGTTGAGGACATGAACAACTTTAATTTTTTTGGTGAATCGAACAACTTGAATTATCAAAATAATAATAATAACAATGATAATAACTTTCAAGACAAAGGGTTCTATTCCCATCCTCTTTAGAGTTGTATATTTTTGCTTCATTGAAGTAGCCTATTTTCGACGTGAATGAAGGCCCGGTGAAAGACATCTTCAACCAAGTCAGGGAAGCCGAAAATGGAAGCCACAGCGGCAGCAAAACGACTAATGAAAGGAGAGCGGAGGCATTGCTTTTTGTTGTGGTGGGTGGTTCGGCAGGGGAATAAACTAAGCTCTGCTTGAGTGTCAAAAATTGGGTTTGTATCTATACTCATGAAAAGTGCTCAGCCACATGAAAAAGTTCCCATTTGAACTTTACAATGACAAAGGGAAACAAATGAGCAACAAGAATATAACCATTCTCAGTCATGTTAATAGTGGGTTCAGATACTTTGGCTTTCTGGTGCAAGCATAGAAGTCTCGCTACATAAGTGCACACACTGTGTTACCTGTGGTGGCGTTCAGGAAAGCGTCTCTAAGATGGTATGATAGAACCGCTAGATAATCTGCCATTTTGGTATATTTTGTAGGTACATTTGTTGATCCAATGTAATAAAAAGACCACTTCATCAACTTTTTCTCTCCTCTCCTTGGCGTTCTTTTTTGTAAAAATTTGAAAGCATTTGCGTATGCTTTGAAAGCTAAATCTAAACATGTTGCTTTCAAATAGGCTTCTGACTCAGGATTGAAGGGTTTTGCATTCTCTCCAACATGAGCTATTCCAACAAAATTGACAACATCGAATGCGGTTTTTTTTTAGTGCACAAATATTTAGTAGCTTCTGCTTTTACCTAAAACTTCTCTTTATAGAGCTTAGCAGCTGCGAATGAGCATGGATGGAGTAGTGGCCAACAATGTAATGTTCCGTGAATGAGTTACCGGCCAGTCATGGACCAAGAGGAGACAGCCATGATAATCTTCTTGGTGCATCTTTCCCCAAGTCATATCCAAATGCAACCTCAAATGGCTCGTTGTTTGTAATCCGAAATCTCGACTCTCTCTCCATATGACATAAATGGGCTCGTGTGTGGGAAGACATTTAGAGATGGAGTTTGGAAGTTGAGTTGAAAATCTATGTTGTGATATAAAAAATAATATAAAAATTTAAAATGTGTTTTAAAAAAATATACAAAATAAATCTTGTTTTATTCATTTGTATAAGCAAATAATAAATTTAACATTTTGTAACTATTTGTGGGGCTTCTGTCGCTAATTGTGGCAAGCACACGGTATTCTTAGTAAGAGGCAAAAGAATAATTCGCTTTGCGCTCACTGCGCGACTGCTTGATATGAGAAGCTTGTGAAGTGTCTTATTTCTAGTACAAACTCTTCCATTTTCTTCGTCTTCTTCCAATGTGGGACAACCCAAAGTGTGCTATTAGCCTCTTTAGCGTCATCTAAGACATTAGTATAGTTTTCGGGGAAGTCTATTGACACCTCATTATCTACTTTCTCCACATCTTTACTTAAACCACCCATCAAATAAGTCTTAAAATTTAAGCATTGGTTTTTACACCCCTTGTTATTCCAAAGAAGTCCCTTCAACTTCAATTGTATTTTTCTTATTCTTTTTTCACCCACCTACCAATTAAAAGCTGCTCATTTTTGATCAATTGTTTTCCTTTTTCATTCTTTTAGGAATATTTACAATAGGTGATTTGGATATACAAGAGTATTCCGTTTGCTTCCAAGGATTTAGTTAGTTTTTTTTTTAGTTTATTTATTTATTTTTTTTTTGGAGAGAGAATCAATCAGAAAAATTCATTGAGAAAAACCTAAATCATTATATCTATTAACAAACACTAAAAACAAATCTCTATTTTCTTGTGGAGTTTTGTCAATCAGTCTTTTTCTCTTTTATTATTACAATTGTATTTAAAGAATTTGATATATGAGTAGTTCTTTCTTTTCGTTTTTCCTTCATTTATATTCTTCATTTATTTTTTTCACTTCTACATATAAGAAAAAGAAAAACATATTTCTCTCTACTGATTTAATATTGTTGAAAATGTTTAATATGACTACACCAACAATCATCAATCACTTAAAAAGTGTTTATATGGGACGAGGTGTGCGTGTGCTATTTATTTTTAATTATTTTTACTTTTTTTTTAATATCAGTTTAAATCATTCAAATATTATAGATGTGGGATACTAATAGACACCAATAGACACCAATAGAGTTTCCTTTTTTAAAATTCTTGTTTCTCTAGGATATTTAGAGGCCGTTTGGGGGAAGTTTTCCATGACAATATTTTATCATCTACAAAATATTGTTTGGAATGAGAAGAAATGATATTAGAAATAGAACATCATAATAATATTTTAAAAAGATTATTTTTTCTTTTTCTAAAATGGAACGGTATGAAATAAGTTTAAAAATTAGATAATTTTTCTTTTTCTAAATAAGAAAATGATAGGAAAAATTAAAAATAAATACTTTTTAGTTAAAAATTTTCAATTACTGAAATTGAATATATTTTTCAAACTTTGGGTCAGTATTCAAGTTAACAGCTTTAATATTCAATATGAACATGTACGAGATAAAAATATTTTAAAACAAAACAACTAAAATTTTATTTGGCGTAATTTATTTAAATTTTTATCTTTTTTGGCCAAAGAATACTTCCCTCTATACTTATCACACGGCTTCTTGTTTCTTGCTC
Organism: Ficus erecta; assembly: GCA_008635985.1. NCBI lineage: Eukaryota > Viridiplantae > Streptophyta > Magnoliopsida > Rosales > Moraceae > Ficus > Ficus erecta. The sequence continues at coordinate 1,021,867 of BKCH01000019.1, forward strand.
ATATCACCTTTGTATTCTTTCGATGTGGGACAACTCAAACTATAATTGTCTTGTCATCTTATGTAAAATGTTGGACTTTGCTATCTCCCATATTGATATGGGCTGGACCCTGGGCTTCTAGTTTAGCCCGAGACTCAATTTTTATTTTTTATTTTTTTTTTCCCTTAAAGATTTTAATTGAAGTTTGATTTGAGACTTAATGGAAGGTTTTAGACATGATTATTGGTGTAGATACCCCATGAGTTTTTTAAATTTAGTAATTTAGTCTCTAAACTTTTTTTTAACAATCAGTTTTTTAAATTTATAATTTTTGATGATTTAGTCATTTTTGCTTAAATTTGTAAAAATTTGAACGATTTTTTGCACATAAGTTACACATTATAGTTCAAGAAAAGTATTATTGATCATTTTTGTTTAACTTCAATACAATTACCTTTTGAACCTTAATTCAATTATACTCAAACTTAAACCTAAATTTCAAAACAAATTTGTATTGAAGTTAATCAAAAATGATCAATATTGTCCTTTTTGAGCTATAATGTATAAGTATTGTAAAAAAAATTATCTTAATTTTAATGAATTTAAATAAAAATGATTAAATTGTCAAAAATTAGAAGTTAAAGAGATTAATTGTTAGAAAAAAAATTTAAAGACTAAATTATCAAATTTAAAAAGTTTAGGGGCATTCATGCAAATAATTCTTTAAACATTGCAATGAACTTCACAACCCAATTCACATAAACCCCAGAACAACTGCAGAGTGATCAACGAGGTTGGTTTAGGGGGTACAACTTCAACTTCAGAATCAATCAGGTATCTTCTCCTGTTCCCAAACCAATGCTTCGTTTAATTTTCAATGAACTTTCATATGTCAACTCCAGAGCTTCGAAGCTCAGCCATGGCTTCTGTTTATCGAATTACTTTCAAAGACCCATGTCCAAAATGTCTAAAACCACAGACCCACATTCTTTTACGGTCTCATATCTCCAAAAATCATGTGGGTTATCAAAAGAATCCGCTATTTCAGCTTCCAAGAAGCTTTTAATCGAAAACCCAGAAAAATCTGATTCGGTTCTGAAGCTAATGAGAACTCACGGCTTAACTCAGACCCACATTGCAAAGATTATAGCTGGTCGTCCTGGTTTGCTTTTAGCTGACTTTGAAGGTAAAATTAGTCCTAATTTGGAGTTGCTTAAATCTTTTGGGGTTTCTGGCACTAAACTAGCTAAAATACTTGGTAAAGATTCTCGGTTTCTTGAATGGGATTTACTCGAAACCGTGGAGTACTTTAGAGCTCAGCGTTTCAGTGATGAGCAAATAACATGATGGCGGTGAAGCTTCCGTCGGTGTTTCAGTGTAACGTTGATGGAATTTTGAAGCCAAAGGTGGAGTTTTTCAGATCTTTGGGCTTTAAAGATGAGGATGTTGCCAGGATTTTGTCTTGGGAGCCTTATATTTTAGAAAGGAGCCTGGAAAAGCAAATCATTCCATGTATTCAAGTGCTTAGGCGGGTTCTTGGGACGGACTTGGATATACTAAAGGCAATAAAAGCATGCTACTCCATACTTGAGTACGATTTGGAGAAGACGCTTGAGCGCAACATATCAGTGTTGAAGATCCATGGGGTTCCCGAGCCGTTGATCTTGAGGATCTTCCTGATCCAACCTAGAACACTGCTTGTAAGGCCTCATCGGTTCGATGAGGTTCTTGCAGAAGTTGTGGAATTGGGGTTTGATCGAAATACTATGCTTTTTTGTTTGGCTGTTCGTTCCCTGGCAACAGTAGGTAAGGCACACTGGCAGCAGAAGTTGGAATGTTTCAGAAGTTTTGGTTTGTCGACAGATCAGGTTTATTCGGCATTCAAATTGCAACCCATGTTTATGCTTGTTTCAATGAAGAAGATCCAGAAATCGATGGGTTTCCTCACTCACAAATTGAAGATGGAACCTTCAATCATGTCGAGGCATCCGGGCATTTTACTGTATAGTTTGGAGAAGAGAATTATTCCAAGGACGTCGGTTATGCAACTTCTGAGGTCGAAAGGTGTTGTTAAGGAAGATATTCGGATTATTCCCTATCTTAGAATGACTGAGAAGAACTTTGTGCAGAAGATCGTGTCAAAGTATCAGAAAAAGCTTCCTGATGTCGTTAAGGCACACCAAGGCAAGATTGAATTTCAAACGTTTCCCGGTATTTTGGTATAACTCAACTTGTGTCATGTTATTCAACAATGAAGATGGAGAGTAGCAAGGATGCCGAGAGTTTTAGTTGAGTTCATCATCTCAGTACGATACACGAGATTAATTTTCAGGATGTTGCGACATTGTCAGTAAGACGAGACTTTATCGGTGGACTAGTAAGCTTCTTTTTCTGGTAGTTTAGGGTCAGCAAAATCTTGAGACATTTCATTTCAGTTTTGCCGTAGTGAATTTGTTTGTTATTTATGATCAGATGGAACTGAGGTATAATTGATTTTGAGCAGTTTGTCATTTTTGCAAATATAGCCTCACCTGTTTTATTATTATTTTTTCTTTCTCCTCTTCCCCTCGTCCTTTACTTGTTTATACACTTTTTCCCATCTGTGGCTTATTCTTCCCAAATAATCTAGCTGTTAATTTTTTTTCCCCACTTTAATTTAAGTCTTGAAAAACTTTCTTTTATCCAAAATGGTTATTATTGTTATTGTAACTTAGGCGTGTACTAATTACCAAGTCATTAGACTGCAATTTCTTCATCTTTACTGTTATTTACATGTTAGTGCTGTGTTTGTTTATGTATGGTTCCCTCGCACTAATTGGATGAGGATATTCTTGCTTTTTGAAATTGTCAAGTTAGATTTACTGTTTGGTTTGCATGTTCGAATGGTTGTAATTTGGATGAAACATTTGAATTAAAAAAAAAAACATAAAGTGAATATAAGCATTTGAATATCGTCCCATCTAAAGTTTGGATATTCATGACATGAACGGGAATATCTAAATGTATGTTTGGATAGACGTTGAAACACTACTAATATTGAAAATCTAAGAGGTCCCTTAAATGTTATTGTAGCAAATATATCCAAATGGGCAAATTTCGGGGGAGGTTAGTTCCAAACTTTATCTAAAATGGCTATTTGGATACTTTCACCATCCATATACCGAGTCCCTTTTTGGATTGTCATACGGAAATTTGAAGTGCGCAATGAAACAAACTTTTAATCCGTTCGATTAAAAACTCACACCCTTTGATCAAGACCATCAGCATTGCCGCGATATGTGATCTACCACCTATTTTAGAGACAAATTCTGTTATCATGTTTCTTAGTGTGAACGATCACAAGCCTAATTTAATGCTCGAATAAGTTCGATGATCTCGAAATGCTCTTCCAGTCCCAGGGAGAATTCACAGGGCTCTGTTTCCATTGAGAACTAAACGGAGTTTTCCCATATTTTGACCCTCTGAATCTAACAAAGACATGACTGTCGAGCTTTTGACCAAAAAGAAAATTAGGAGTCACATGGGTTAATCATCTGTGAAACAAAGGGGATTTCTTTACGCCTGATCTTGCCATTGTAAGCGTCAACAACATCAGGAAGCGCTTGCCGAAACTTCCTCACCAGCTTCTCGGCGAATTCCTTCTCGGTGATTTTGAAGGCCTGAAAAATGCTGATATATTTGTTTATCAACCTTTGACATTAGAAGTTCCAAAACCGAACTCCTCGGAATAACCCTTTTCTCCAAGCTAATCCTTAGAAGAAATGGTTTCATGCAAATCGTTGAAGGTTGTATCTTTAATCTGTTCACGTAAAGATCCATTACTCTCCCGATCTTCTTCTCTGAAGTGAGCATAAACCAGGGCTGCAATTTGAATGCCAAATAGACCTGATCTCTCGACAAACCAAAACTTCGGAAAGCTTCCAACTTTTGCTTCCAACCCGTCTCCCTCAGCACCGCCATTAAACGAACGGCTAAAACAAATTTCATAGTTTTGGGATTAAACCCCAATTTCTCAACTTCATCAACGATCTTAGTACAACGATGAGTGCTCGAAAGCAGTACTTTCGGGTCGATCATAAATATTCTCGAAATCAACTCCTCGGAAACACCAAGGCTGATCAACACTGACAAGTTTGGCTCAATCCTCTTCTCCACATTACGCAGCAGCACCTCGCTGTACACCCTCAGAGCCTTTCCGATGTTCTCCACCGTGCCAAAAATCCGCACGAGCAATTCAAAACAAGGGATTATCTGATTCTCCAAGCTCCTTTCGAGAATCTGCGGCTGCGAGGACACAAAATTCACAACTTCCTCTTCAGAAAAACATGAAAAACTCCAACTTCGGCTTAAAAACCGTGTTCGAGTCGCAAACAAATTCTCAGACGCTTTGCGGTCATCATTGTGATCTTCTCATCACTAAAACCATGCTTCCTAAAGAACTCTACTGTCCGGACCACATCACACTGAAGCAAACGTGAGCCTCTAGTACTCAGCATTTTTGCAAGATAATTACCAGAAATCCCCAAAGATTTAAAACAACTCCATATTAGGCCTAATCTTATCATCTAAATCAGCCAAAAGCAAACCAGGACGATTAGCTATAATATCTCTGATGTGGGTCTGAGTTAAGCCGTGAGTTCTAATCAGCTCCAAAACTGAGTCAGCTTTTTCTGGGGTTTCGATCAAAAGCTTCTTGGAAGCTGAAATGGCGGATTTTTTTGAGAACCCACATGGTTTTTGGATATATGAGACCGTAAAAGAATGTGGGTCTGTGAGTTTAGGCGTTTCTGAGGTGGGTTTGAGAAAGTAGCTCCATAAACCATTGGTAAGAGTTGAAGCTTTGGACTTGAGATTTGAGAACTTTGTGCTAAGAGAAAGAAGCATTGGATTGGAAAAGGTAGACAACTAAGAGGGCATAAATGAAAAGAAAAAAAGAAGAGAAACCTGGTTGTGAAACTGAAGTTAGTGTATAAGCCTTGCTTCTTGATGCCCAGCCAGCCGCCGAGCTTTAGTCTGGCGATTCAGTGTCGTATGAGGCGGTGAGAGACAGAGGTTCAATTCAATGTAGTAGTCTGAAGATAATTTTCATAATTGGGTTGATGGGCTTCCCCTTAAGCCCGGCCCATTACAACTCAACCTCTCTCTACATTTTTTTTTTGTTTAAGACTCAACCACATAAATCTAAAGACAATTACATCAATATAATACAAAAATTTAATACTAGATTAATATAATATAAAATTAAATTAAAATTAATGTTATATTGATCAAAAATGAAGAATTTGTGCCGTGTTAGAAAATAGTATTTTTTTTATAAAGTTGGGGAGAGAAATATAGAAAAATAGCACGAGAAATTGCTTAGTAAACGGGATATGTCATCATGCTAATTTGATAGACATGGCTAATAAATTAATAATCAAGTTGATATATATATATATATATTTGTAAATATCAATTCTATCTTAGATATAATTACCTAAAAGCAAAATTTATTCGGAGAGAGAATCATGATGGAGTTTTATAATAGAGAACATTGATAAATCACCTAAATACCAAGTGTTTATGACCTAATCACAAAAATAGATAAATAAATAAATAAATGTTTATGGTCTATTAAAAAATTTCTCGAACATCACAAAAAGATCTCGGCTTTAAATTTATTGCACAGATGGACTTTGTAAAAGATAAAAATCTAAATCATAAGTAAATTGTGATAATAATATGTTACCTAATTTTGTCTTACTTCCCTCCCTCTATTTTGTTAACCCCAAATTATAAGTTCATTTTATGCCCAAAAAGTGATTGCTTGCATAGGCTAACGGTATTTTCACATTTGATTTAACTATAAGCTGAATAGTTTGAAACTCTTCACCCATCTCCAAGTTGAACAAAAGAGATGGAAAAAAGGAAAGAAAAAAAAAAAAAAAAAGAAGGTAGAAATGTATTTATGTTATGGACACTTGTATTTACTCTATAGCTAAACATTTCTGGTCATAGAATCACAAATTACAAATATATGGATTCCTATTATATTCAGCTGTATAATAGTTCACAGTTAACAAGAAAATCAAAGAGTCATGTGTCCGAACAAGTATGAGATAAGATGCTTATAATAATACAAGAAGTTGTGAATTCGAGTTGGGATCATTATAATGGACAAAACATAAGATCAATGCTGCCCGAAGTGCCTACTTCACTCCATTAGATTTGCTAAGACGGTAGTTTCACATGATCTATTAAAATTTGAACACAAAAGTCATAGCGTCAATATATAATTGTTGACTTGTTAAATTAGAGTTCCTTTTATTTTGCCTAATCTAACAGAAAAAAACTGGAAAAGATCTTAATTGTTTGACAAAACACGAATCATAATGGGATTATTTGTAACTACTAACAACTAACAATTCATTACAGCAGAAAAAAAAAAAAAAAAAAACTAACTAACAAGTAATGAAGCTCGCAAAAGTGGTTATTGTTTTGACAAAAAAAAAAAAAAAAAAAAAAAAAAACCTATTGATTTTTGATGACATATTTATGTTCTCTTCTTTTTCACTCCAAAATCTATTCACATCTGACGTGTTGCAATCAATGAGTTGTGATATGTTTTTTTATGCAAGTTGAAAGGTGAAATGGGTCCAAATATAAAAGATGGCATCTTTTAAGGCCACCAATGGCAGGTTACGAACCTGTCATTCTCTAATAATCATGTGCTTATGATACCTCTATTGAATTTAATGACTTGATAAAGAAATATATGATGTTAAAAGGGCAAAAATAAGAATCCCCCACCCCTATCTTACCAAAAAGAAAGGCATTTTTTGTTAGCCCTAATTTGGCATTAAAAAAATTACAGAGATTTTATGGTGCGACACCTTTTCTAAAAAATAAACCGAAAAATACTTTTATAAAATAAGTGTAATTGTTTTACTAATGGTAGAAATTCTTAGGATTTTTTTTTGGAATTCAAGTTCAATTCTAATTAAATTATATTTTTTTGGTTATTTTTTTATCTTTTTTTTAATGAAAAATCAACAAAAATTATAACAAATTTTAAAAAATTAACCGACTCTGACTTAAAAAGTTTAGCTCCAACCAACTATCTAAACATAAACTTAATGTTTTTAAAGATTTTTTAGTATCCTAAATTTGAAATTAATGTGCGTTTTGTGCATGAATCAGGGTGTAAGATTAATTGCCATAAAATCAGGGTGGTTTTCAATCAATCAAAAGTGGGGTCACATATGACACATAGTTAGAAGTGACAAGTGCGTCGGTTCGCTCCCATAGCATTGGTCTACAAATGCAAAATATAAATGCCTTACCCTTATTATTATTATTATTATTATTACTTTTGCTAGGAAAGAAGATAAATGCCTTACTTTAATCGTTACAGAAAAAGATATATGGGGCCCTGCTTTTTCTGCCTTTGGGCTTTCAAGAGGTTGATCTTTCATCAATGCATTGCTCATTTTCATCATGTTCTAATTATGAAAATTTTCATATTATGATTAAATAATAGCTACCATCTTACCAATGTCCCCTTATTTAATTGGGCACTTAAACTTGCCTTCAAATAGTACTCTTACTATTTGAAATAACATGACATGACTTCCTAACATAGTACCAATACTAAAATAGGTCAAAATAATTAGAAATAACTAATTTTTTTTTTATGTTTTTTGTATTATACTATTTCAACGTTAATATTGATTTGAAAGAGTGTAATAATAATTTAAAATAACTAAATTTATTAATATTATGCTATTATGTGATTACGTTTTAAATATGATTCTCCAAAAAGAATTATAACAAAAGCGCTTTATTTATTACAATGGTCAAAGGTCAAAGTGTGTGTTGCAACTATCAACTACCGTATTTATTTCTCCTTTAGATTATTGATATTTAACCCAACAAAGTTTTTTTTCAATGATAGATTTTGGGTAAAGGGGACCAAAAAAAAAAAAAAAAAAAAAAAAAAAAACCAATCAAGATGCTGAGTGGCTTGCAACTTGGTAACTTCAGAGAAAAAGATTAGTTGAGACAATGATTAGTGTTGGCATTATGAGCTTGATCTTTTACATAATATATAATTGATTTGATTATCATTTTGGCATTTGGTTGTGGAAATGATCTAGCAATGAAGACTTTAGGGAACCAAACTGTAGAGATTACATGAAAGCCAGCCTTATCCTCAACTGCAGGAGTTGCAGGCTATGGGCCTAATTGACTCTAACAATGCTGAATCAATATTTAAAAATAAAAATAAAAACAAAAAACAAAAAACTCAATTTTTTTATGTTGAAAAATAATTAAAAAACCAAATTAGTTTGGATTTTCCAAACGGATTTGTTATGGGCAAATGGGCATATTTGCTGATTCCATTATGGCACAACCTGTCCAGTTAAGGCAAATGACAATCACAAGTTCCAAAATTTAACTGTCTTATCACCCTCCAAAAACTAGCCTTCTCCAAACAGCCCTGTTTGATTCACAGTACAAAAAAAAAAAAAAAAGAAATAAATCAATTTAAAAAAACAAAATACTTCAAGAAATCATGTTCTGCTAACTTCTGAGACGGAAAATGCTTAGACATATTATTGGTATTAAATATTATCATTAATAAAAGATAAATTTATTTATAAATCTTTATTATAAGACTTGTTTTTTTATTAATAAACGGTGCTCATGATCATTATGTATCCTAATATTGTTCCTTTCGAAACTAATTTTGTCAAGAAAAAAACACTTAGTGCTATTTTATACCAAACCTACATTACAAACATTTTTCCCCATTATTCATACGATTAGTAATTAATCATTAAAATTTTTTAAAAAATTATAATATTTTAATGCCGTTTGATCATCATTGGACACTTGAAAAACGTTGATCAATGGCTTCCCTACTTTGATATCCATAGCTTTCAATCCCAAAAGAATCTCTCTCTTCTTTTCTCTCTCAAAGAAACAAGAGTGATATTGTCAGAGGCATTATTTTATCCTAATAAATATCTTTTACCCAGTTGAGATTTCCCATGTGGCAGCCAGCATTTATTGATTTGTTTGATAGTATGATCAGAAGAACTTAACAAGTAAGCCAATGTAAAGGAATGACCCCCCCAAGTTCTTTGAAGCAAAAAAAAACACAAGTGAAAACGACAGTTATTCTTCATTTAGCCACGGAATAGGAGAGTTCAAAGAATCCAAAAAAAAAAAAAAAAAGAAAAGATAGAGAGAAAAAAAAGTTTTTTATTTTAATTTTCCTTTTCAAATTGATCTCTTGCTTTTAAGTTTTAGCTCAGAGACTCTTGACTGTGAGAACAAGGCACTTCCTTTCCTTCCATCTCTTGCAAGAACAAAAGTCCAAAGAACTCCATTAATGCATGCTTCACTTATTTCACTCTCTTCAAGAAGAAAAAACCACCATGTGGAAGCACTTAATGCAATAGTGCATTAAATCCAGGTACCCCGCTACTCAAAAAACTGTAAAAACTTCAGCTACAAAGCAAATCCTCCTGTTTTTGTTACTGATATAGATGTTAGAATCAAGTAAAAGGCAAAAAAGAAAGAAAAAAAAGAAGTTTGTCTATTATTGATATGGTTCAAAAACTTGGAGAATTTGGTTCTTGAGCTTGTACGGTAAAGTTGGTCGTTAACTTGGAAGATTAAATGGTTAATTTTGTATTATTTTGTTTCGTTTTTTAATGGGGTTGTCTCTTTTTCACTGATTTTTATTGGTCTTGTTTGCATTTCAACTATAATGACAGGTTTCATTGGAAAGGAGAATCTTTTAATGGGGTGTTGTAACTCTAACATGATTTTGTTGTTCTTGTTCATCTGGAGTTTCTCTTTTCTGGGTACTTTTCAACTTCAATCCTCTCAAACTGAAGTACTTCTACAGCTAAAGAAGCATTTGGAGTACCCGAAACAGTTGGAAGTTTGGCAGGAACATGGAGTGGATTTTTGCTATGTAACTTCAAGTTCACAAGTAAACCTCACATGCCAGGAAAATGTTCTCACTGAGCTCAGAATCATCGGTGATAAGCCGAACAAGATGAATGAGTTCAATGGACTTCCGATTCCAACTCGAACTTTGTCGGATGGTTTTTCAATTGACTCTTTCTTCACAACTCTGGCAAGGCTTAATAACCTTAGAGTTCTCAGCCTTGTGTCTTTGGGCATCTGGGGTCCAACTCCAGACAAGATTCATAGATTGTATTCACTTGAGTATCTGGATTTGAGTTCGAATTTCCTCTTCGGTTCTGTCCCCCAAAAGATCTCAGAAATGGTGAATCTTCAAACTCTTGTGATGGACAACAACTTCTTGAATGGTTCTGTTCCCGGTTGGTTTGATTCGTTGGCTAATCTGAGTGTTCTTGGTTTAAACAACAACAACTTGGCGGGTTCGTTCCCACCGTCGGTTCAAAGTGTCGCCGCTCTCACCAGTCTCACCATGTCTAACAATAAAATATCAGGGAAGTTGCCAGATCTTAGTCTCTTAAGCAGCCTAAATGTTCTGAATTTGAGTGGGAACAAACTTACTTCCACATTGCCACCACTACCGAAAGCGCTAGTCATGGTTTCGCTTTCGAAAAACTCGTTCTCGGGTGAGATTCCAAAGCAATATGGCCAGTTACATGGGCTTCAACGCCTTGATTTATCATCCAATATGCTCACAGGAATAACTCAAGCCTCACTTTTCTCTTTGCCCAACATCAGTCACTTGAATTTGGCATCGAATCTATTAACAGGTTCGCTTCCTGATCACCTAAGATGTGGGACCAAACTCGAGTTCGTTGACATATCTAATAACAGGCTCACTGGTGGATTGCCTTCTTGCTTGAGCAGTACCGAATCGGAAAAGAGAGTTGTTAAGTCCAATGGGAATTGCTTATTTTTATCGACCCGCGAACAGAATCAGCATGAACAATCGTACTGCAAAGAAGTCAGCCTAAAGAGAGAGCAATCCGGAGGCATAGATAGAGCTATACTAGTTGGTGTGATTATAGGAATAGTTTTCCTTTCTGTGCTTCTTATTCTCGGTTTACTTGTTTTGTGCAAAAATTATTGTCCGAGAGGGCTTTCGGGACAACATTTGTTGCGTAAAACAGTTCAAGATAGCTCAGCAGCAGGATTCTCCTCAGAGCTTTCAACAAATGCAAGTAGGTCATCCAATATCAAGATTCTTATAAACATTAAACTTTTTTCACAATCTCTAGAGTCAAAAACTAGAGTTCACAAAGTGACTGTCTTGTGACGACCTTATTGCAAAACTAATGTTTTTTTGTCTTTCAGGTTTCATTTCTCAAGCTGCAAATTTGGCCAGACAAGGTCACCAAGTTTGTCAGTCCTTTTCCTTGGAAGAGTTAATGGAAGCAACCAACAACTTCGACATTTCAACCTTTTTGGGTGAAGGTTCATATGGGAAGGTAAAGTCTTCATTATGTAAAGCTTTACGACTATTTGTTCCGGATTAAATTCCTAATCCTTTATAGAGAAAGACACTACCGAGCACGCAAGATTCATAGCGGTTCACTCTCAATGTCAGAGTTACGCCCACTTTCAGCCACTATTATGAAGAAGAAGATTACAAGAGAAATCACACACCTCATGTCTCTCAGACATTTTTGTCTCTAGTCCTTAATCCTTAAAATCGGTGTCCTCCGATACAAGTAAAATAAGCACAATCGAAAATACATGTGCCACCTGATAGACTCCGTGTCGGGAAAATAATTAGCTCCACATACTCAACATTTTACATGGAAGTTATAGTGAGAAAGACACATTTTTCTCCTAGGTTCCATCTAGTCTACTTCTTTTGGACGTTCTCTTTGCTAAAATGTTCTCTTTTGTGATGCAGCTTTACAAAGGAAGGCTAGCGAACGGGACTCAAGTTGCTATAAGGTGCCTGCCTTTGTCAAAGAAGTTTTCGATTCGAAATGTCAAGCTCAGGTTGGATCTTCTTTCTAGGCTCCAACACCCACATTTGGTGTGCCTTCTAGGGCATTGCCTTGATAATGGTGGGCGAGGTGATTACAATCTGAAGAAGGTCTATCTTGTATCTGAATATGTGCCAAATGGAACATTTCGAGATCATCTTTCTGGTACGTCTTCAATGCCTCGGTGAAGGTTCAACCCTTTGTTTTCTCCACTTTTACTTCTAGTTTTGCACATTTTAACACAACTTGTGCATGTGTAGAGACTGGTCCGGGGAAAATCCTCAATTGGCCGGAGAGATTGACAATACTCATTGGTGTTGCCAAGGCTGTACATTTCCTACACATCGGTATCATTCCTGGTTTCTTCAACAATAGACTGAAGTCGAACAACATCTTGCTCAACCAGCATCAGATGGCAAAATTGAGCGATTACGGACTGTCTATCATCTCAGAAGGAACCGAAAATTGTGTGGTAGGAGTCCTTTTTCAATTTGTTAATTGGTATACATATCAAATTTTGTATTCATCCTCATCGGTTTTGACTCGTTTTCTTTGATCTCTAGGCAAAAGCAGACAGCCATAAATCATGGTAACAACTTTTTTCCTTTTGTGATTGTCATTCTGCTGATTTCTAATGGCCTTTTTTCTTTTTTTTTAATTTTTTTTTCTTATTTTTTGATACAATGTTGTCTTTCACAAAAATTTGAATTTACTGTTTGGAAAGTGGGTTTGAACGACGGGAACCAAGGGTTATTCCATTTTACCGTTTTGTTGTCGACTTTTTGGTTGACATTTGACAATGGTTTTTTCCTTTTCTTAGGCAAATGACGAGTTTAGAGGATGATGCTTACAGCTTTGGCTTTATATTACTGGAAGCACTGGTTGGACCTTCCCTAGCCGCTAGCAGAGAGATATTCCTGCTAAAAGAAATGGTATGTGCTGAAATGTATACTTTATTCACATTAGATTCGTGTCATACTTGGCAAATTCCTGAGATTTTGGAAATTTTGATACAGATTGAACAAGTTTTTAGTCCTCTAATACTATGAACTTGTTGATCATTTGAGGTTGTTAACGGAACATGAACCTGCAATTTGCATCCAGGCTTCCCTGCAAAGCCAAGATGGGCGAAAACGGATTGTTGAACCGGCCGTGCTAGCCACGAGCTCTCAGGAATCACTGTTGATTGTGCTCTCCCTAATGCAGAAATGCATCTCTCCAGATGCAAGTCGTCCATCTTTTGAGGACGTACTTTGGAATTTGCAGTATGCCGCTCAAGTGCAAGCAACGGCAGACAGTGATCAAAGATCTGAATCAGCCTTGCATCGTTGAGTTCTTTATGTGCTTGAAGGGAATTTGATTACTGTAGTTATTTACATCACAAGATTCAACATGCTTGAAAGTGTATCTGAAATAAGAAATGAGCCTCAATCTAGGCTTTTTTTTTTAATAAATTTTTTTTTTTGTTTTTGATCTAACTGTAATTTAAAGTTTTTACCTTCAATATTTTTACTGCTCGGCTCTCCTTTCATTCTCCATACAGTTACTACACTACTATAGGAATAGTACATGCTTTAGTTATAAAAACATTTTCAACAAAAAGATTTTCATGACTTTAAACATTTTCTTAATACAAAAAACTTGATTAATTGGGGCAAATACCAAAGATCCTCATCGTCATTGTTGTCATCTCTTAGCTTCAAATCCATGAACCTCAAATGAGGTTTCAATTTTATAAATATCAACAGTAAGGAGGAGTTGTGAGTACGAATATTAGGAGAATTATGAGGATACGGCAGGAAGAAAAAAAAAAAAAAAAAAAAAAAAAAAACCCTCTATCAGTAACACAAGTTTGAACCGTATGATCATATATCAAAATCATACCAAATCAATAAAATTTAAAAGTCCAGAATCATGCCTATCAATATATATATATATATATATATATATTTTACCCTACCAGAGAATTCTCAGGGCTATTAACATTGCATGCACCATTCATGGATGAAGATAATAATAACAAAAAAATGTTAAACTTAGAGAAGAGTTGGCCATAAAGGACGAATAAAAACATATTATTAAGAAAACTAAACCATTGGATAAAATTACATTAAACTCAATCCAAATGCCTCACCTGTTTAACAGTCGGTAGTTGATTTTACACTAAAATGTTTAGAGACCCTTCTCAAGCATCGCTCGAACCCTCATGGGAAGGCCATAAAGCCTAATAAATCCGGCAGCATCAGCTTGATCATATATGTCTCCGCTCTCAAATGATGAAATATCCTGCCTATACAGACTATAGGGACTCTTCCGGCTAGTTACGGAAATTGAACCTTTGTATAGTTTTAGAGTCACCGAGCCTGTTGTAGTCTCCGTGATCTTCTCCATGAATGCATCCAAAGACTCGCGAAGCGGGTCAAACCACCTGCCTGCATACACCAGCTCTGCGTATTTGAGGGCGAGGAAGTCTTTAGTTTGTATTGTTTCTCGATCCAGTGTTAAGGATTCGAGCTCGCGAGCAGCAGTGAAGAGGATGGTGCCCCCGGGAGTTTCATAGACTCCACGGCTCTTCATGCCAACAAGACGGTTTTCAACCATGTCAATTCGGCCTATTCCATGCCTTCCACCAATTTGGTTGAGCTCTGAGAGAAGAGATGCAGGGGAAAGCTCCTTTCCATTGACTGAAACAGGCAGCCCCGAGACGATCCCAATTTCGACATATCTTAAGGAGAAAAGATTTCGCAGAAAGTAAATCCAGATTGGCATAGAAGTTAAGAGATAGTTCATAGAAACTACAAGTGAATCTTTGGGAGAAACTCACTCAGGTTGATTAGGTGCATCTTCCGGGTCCACCGTCAACATGTACATATCCTTCTTGGGTTCATTTGCTGGGTCTTCCAAAATGTCACCCTGCAATTTTGCAGACAAATTCACATACATGACAGATGGACTACGACGTAGAACTGTGATACTATTAAATATGTAATATGTGGCTAAAATTTATGCAGTAACAAATCATTACCTCGTGGCTAAGGTGCCACAAGTTCCCATCTCTGCTATATATAGATTTCTTTGTCACTGGAACAGGCACATTATGATTCTTAGCGTATTCAATAGCGTCTTCTCTGCCCGTAATATCCCACTCTCTCCAAGGAGCCACAACATTTAGTTTGGGATTTAAAGCAAAGAAAGTCAGTTCAAAGCGAACCTGAACAAGCAACACAAGAAGCATATGTCAGAAGAAACACCAGAACTGTTGAAATATCAAATTGCAAATGGCAAAACCTGCCTGATCATTTCCTTTCCCCGTGCATCCGTGAGCAACAGCATCAGCTCCGACTTCATTTGCAATGTCAACCATCGCCTGATTTTATGAATGTGCCACTTAATGAGTAACAAGTATAACATAACACCAACACAACAAAATTCAGAGAAAAGGTAAAGTCCTTGCCCAAAATGAGACAGTTTCGATTTTAAATCTTAAAACGACCAACAGATACCAACCTAATAGAAGAGAATAGCAGAACATGGAAACAGAAAAATACTTCCTCAGAACCAGATATCAACCGGATTTACTAAATTCACAGAAACCACAACATAAAAACATCATGGTAAAAGGTCACCTTTGCGATAACTGGGCGTGCCATTGAGGTTCCCAACAAGTATTTTCTCTCATAAATTGCACCAGCCCTCAAGCAAGGGAATATATAATCTTTAACAAATTCCTCTTTTAAGTCCTTCACTACCAACTGACAAGCCCCACTGGCCTTGGCCTTCTGTTCCAAACCGTCCAATTCTTTTATACCCTATTACAAATTCAGTTTAGATAGCAAGAAAGCAATTCAGAACCAGCTCATTACACCCGTAGAACATTCCACAAGTACAGATATTCAGTTCTAAGGCAGATGTTGTTATTACTGATCACATACTTGACCAACATCAGCAGTGAAGCAAACAACTTCACAACCGTAGTTCTCCCTGCAGGGTGAAAATATATCAGGTGAACAGCATGCAACAACATACAGCATAAAAGCAAAAGGAATAAATAAATAAATCAATCAAAGCCATAGTCAATTAATTTATTGATGAAACACACGCACCTTAGCCATGGAACAATGACCGATGTATCTAAGCCGCCACTGTATGCCAGAACAACCTTCTTCAATTTTCCGCGTAAGCCTCCTTTGCTTGTAGGTTCAGATAGCTCCAACTCTTTCTGACTTGGCAAAGCTGCTTTAATTACTGCATCTCAAAGGCGAAGACGAGGTCATATGCAAAGGGTTCAGCACGAGAAGAAAATTTTGATATACAAGAAACACTCTTTCACTATTTGTTCAACTTGCTAAAAAGAAAAGCCGTAAAAAAGCTCACCTGGCTTGTTAGGAGAACCACTAACACCGCCATTAGTGCTAATAGATACACACGAATGTCCATGGAGCTCACTTGTTCTTGCACCCAACTATACACACACACACACACATATACATATACATATATATAGAGGAGAGACCCATTAACAAGCAACAAACAAAAACCATAAATTGATAAACCAACCCAATAAAGCAAATATATGTATATATGTAACCAAAGGCAACAACTTATCTATCACATGATATGCTTTAGGCATAAAAAATACCTGCAAAGCTGAAGATAGCTTTTTGGGGCAGCATATTTTGTCATTGTACAACAATGAGGCTGCATATAACAATCAAATAAGCGTTTTGTTTTTTTAGACCAAAAATGATAAAAATGATTCACTACCCAGTAAAAATATCATCGGCAGTGAGTGAGAAAAAGATGGGATCTTTGGGAGTGTTTGTACTGTTCAACGGAAAACAAGCAAAACCCAGAAGCAGCAAAACGAAAATGGTTACAAATTAACAGAGTAGAAAGAAAATGCACCTCTTTTGGGTCCGTGAAAACCCAGATTAGTCGACGGGCATGGAGAAAACGACTTCAATTGGGCCATAGTAGCGGTGCCTGGTATCAGTCTCTCTTTCTGTCTCTAAAAAGTTGTTCTTGGCTCTATGAGTGAGAGAAAGAGGAAATGAGTGTTATTTTTATTTATTTTTGGCTTTTTCGTCTGTTTTTCTGTGTCTCTGTGTTTCTGTGTTTAGAACTATGCAGCTAATGCAGTACAGTTTGGCTAGGGTTTTAGTTGGCTTTTTGGGGTGTAAGTACGATGTCGTTTCAGTTCTGACTTCTAAAACCCAAACCTCCAGCTCCCACTGTTCAAAGACGGATGTCATTGGCTGCTGCGGTGGGACCCATTTCCCGCCCTGGCCCCCCAAATCCAGAGAGGCTCTGTTCACCGTTGGATTATTTTTTTGAGGACACCGTTGGATTATTTCAGTTCTTTATCAAATGCCACTCACTTGAAGTTAAAAAAAATGGAAGTTAAAATTTTTAAGTTGGAGTTAATTAATTTTTTAAATAAAACATTAGTCTATGAGTGTTTATATTAAAATTTTATAATACAAGATGAATGTGCTTTTTTTTTTTTTTTTGTCATAAAAGATGAATGTGCTCTTATTTTTATAATATTTTTTTTTAAAAAAATTAATTCAATGGTTAAATCACAATTTTTATTCTAAAAATATCAGTTATTTAATTTCGAGTAAATTATTTGTTTGATCCCTAACTTTTTCATATATTTATGATTTGGTCTGTAACTTTTTTTTTCTTGGCTAAGAGCTCCCTGGACTTTTTAAAAGGATGCAAAATAATTTTTTTACTAACAAATATAAAAAAAATTAGATAGAACAAACAATGTGTATGACACATATAAATTAAATCCTGTAAAATATTTTCTAATTACATTTGAATAATAGATTTTATGTGATTCACATGATATTTTTTGTAAAATTTTTAATGTCTATTAACAAGAAAGAATATTTTTGCCTAGAAACTTTTAATGAAGAAAAAAAAATTAATTAAATCACAAATTCTTGAAAAATTTTAGACACGACAGGTAATTTATCATTTATTTTTATGTAATGTTAAAAAATATAATGACTTTTTGAAATAATACATTATGACGTTCGTTTATTATTATCTTTTTTAATGTATTTTCATTTTGTTTGTAGATATTGATTATGAGTTTTGGCGATTTTGCTGGAGAACTAAAAATACAAAGGAATACCCCTTTCAAAAGGAGACCAAATTTCAGCAGCATAGCAAACTTTATCCAATCCACTTCCTTCATTTACGAACCAAACTTGAGATTAGAATAATTTCATCCTAATCTAGACGTCTAAATGATGTCGATAAGAAGAAAATAGAAACTACATTGGATTAGAACAACACAAACTCAATCCAAATGCCTTGATGCAAAAACACCTTAAACTGGTGTTCTAAGATATGAATATTTATTCATATGCCTTTCTCAAGCATTGCTCTGACCCTCATTGGAAGCCCATAAAGCCGGATGAACCCGGCAGCGTCTGCTTGATCATAGATTTCCCCGCTCTCAAACGACGAAATGTCTTGTCTGTACAGACTAAAGGGGCTGCTCCTGCTTGTCACAGTAACAGAACCTTTGTACAGCTTCAGTGTCACCGAGCCTGTTGTGGTCTTTGTGATGTTCTTCATGAAAGCATCTAAGGACTCCCGAAGTGGGTCGAACCACCTGCCTGCGTAGACCAGCTCCGCATACTTGAGGGCGAGGGAGTCCTTGACTTGCATTGTTTCTCTGTCTAGTGTCAAGGATTCCAGCTCTTGGACAGCGGTGAAGAGGATAGTGCCGCCTGGAGTTTCATAGACTCCGCGGCTCTTCATGCCAACAAGGCGGTTTTCAACCATATCAACTCGGCCAATTCCATGCCTTCCGCCAATTTGATTGAGCTCTGAGAGAAGAGATGCGGGGGAAAGCTCCTTTCCGTTGATTGAAACAGGCAGCCCTGAGACAATCCCAATTTCTAAATATCTGCAAGAGAAAGAATGTAAAGGATTTAACTAGAATCGGTGAGGTGGTAACTCAACACTAAAGCGAAATTTGAGAAGCGGCTTACTCGGGTTCATTTGGTGCATCCTCTGGATCCACTGTCAACATGTACATATCCTTTTTTGGTTCATTTGCAGGGTCTTCTAAGATGTCACCCTTAAATTTCATAGAAAAGCTCGTGTATAAGGTAGAGAGATAAAATATTTTCCTATATATACACATATATTTATCAGGTGTCAACCAGTAAAAGTGAAGAAGAATACAAACCAAAACTACAAATGGAAGATTTGAACTTCTGCAGACATGATAAACACAGAAGAAAGATAACTAGATAACTCGCAGGTCCACATATAGTTATTAGAGGAATGCCAAATGCATTTGCGAGTGTCGTGAGTACACGAACTGGGCCTTGGTTTCTGTGGGTCCCACATTAAAGAACGGCCCAAATCGTGCACCAGCTAGTGAATATCCCTTATTATTTTCTTATTTTATTACTTGAATAAGCCACTTAATTCGAGTCTATTACCTCATGGCTAAGGTGCCACAAGTTCCCGTCTCTGCTGTATATGGATTTCTTAGTCACTGGTACTGGAACATTGTGCTTCTTAGCATACTCAATAGCATCTTCTCTACCTCTGATATCCCATTCCCGCCACGGAGCCACAACATTCAGTTTCGGATCTAAGGCGAAGAATGTCAGCTCAAAGCGAACCTGCAATGAAAAGAGAGAATGTATTAGAAGAAGCAGAGTAGGTGCTGAAATGTTCAATGCTGAATTGATAAACATGCCTGGTCATTTCCTTTTCCTGTGCATCCATGAGCAACGGCATCGGCTCCAACTTCTTTGGCAACATCCACCATAGCCTGTTTGATGAATATATTACACCATAATCACGGAACTTATTCTGAGAAAGGAAAAGCCTTTGTGTACGAAGCTCAACTTGACTTTACAGTTTCACATGACCAACAAAGAATTATGCTTCCAAAGCAATTAGGAAAATGATTCTTAACAAGAAAAAAGAGTCGTCATATATCACAAAACTAAAATTTTATCCGTCAAGGATTGAAAAACTGGAATAAAACAATAATTTCAACTTCAACGTTGAAAACTTCATATCCAAAATTCACCTTGGCAATAACAGGTCGGGCCATAGAGGTACCCAGCAAGTATTTTCTCTCGTAAATCGCGCCAGCTCGCAAACAAGGGAATATGTAATCTCTAACAAATTCCTCTTTTAAGTCCTTCACTACCAACTGACAAGCCCCACTGGCCTTGGCCTTCTCTTCTAAACCTTCCAATTCCTTTATACCCTATCAATTTTATTTAGGTAGAAAGAGAATAAATAAGGACAAGTTCATTATCATCTAAACCACATTACAAAGAGAAAATAATTATAGAAACCGAAATTAACTCAATCTTAATCTAAAAAGATTTTGCTGCTCATAACTTACTTGACCAACATCGCCCGTGAAGCAAACAACCTCACAACCATAGTTCTCCCTGCATCAGAGGAAGAAAAAAAGAAATTTCAATTCAAAGTAAGTGAATTTCATTGAACTATCCCAATGTGCACCAACTGTTAAGTCGTGGGGCCTAATTATTACCCTGAGATACAGATAGTGTGCAGATCGAACTTAAAGAGTAATTTTGGAGAATTGATCCTTGTAATTTCTGTTATCCTAGTTTTCTTTATAATTAGAGTGGCTTCATAGGGTTGCTTACAGAGAGGTTAGAGAAAAAACAAAAAAGTTTGAGGGTGTGCGAGTTTCTCTTATAAACTTCCTGATCATCACTGACGGAACCTCTAAATTTTACGTGTTGGTGTTCATTTATTTATTTTTTTGTGATTTTTATTGCTCTTGATAACATGAAATTAGGACGTCTAATTCTCAACACCAACATGAGTAAAAAGAAGTGACGTTTGGAATGTTTCAGGACAAAACAATAAACCATTCAAAGTTCACACCTTGCATGTTTTACTCATAACCCAGATGGATAAGTAGTTTTTTTTTTTTTTCCCTACATTTTCCTTAAAAAAGTAATTACAAATATAGAGGATGAGATAACAAGATAACTCTAGAAGGGAACCAATAGATCCCTTGTAAAGTAGATAACCATAAATTCACCATGTATGTGATGGTACTAACTCAAACTTAAGACTTTGTCGAGAAGAACGAGCAATCTTCGTACCCGATCAAATAATGGGTAGTACATGGATAAGTAGTTAGCACATAACATTTTCAAACTTAATTAACTAAAAATACTGTAGATAACTTTGGCCAAATATTACAAACATAATGACAAAAACCCATTTCCAGAACAAAGGAAATAAATTATCCGGTTAAAGATCTATAAGGTATTATGACAAAGAAATAGAGAATATTTATATATAGATGTGTATATATACCGAAGCCATGGAACAATGACAGAAGTGTCCAAGCCACCACTGTAGGCGAGAACGACCTTCTTCAATTTTCCGCGTAAGCCTCTTTCGTTCGTAGCTTCGGAGGTTGACTTTGAGTTCGAGTTGTCCATTTGATAGCCGCCTAGTCACTCTCTTATGTTCTCTCTCTCTCTCTCTCTCTCTATTGTCTTCGGAACTGAGAAATGCTGGTAAGAATGATGGGGGTTTTGGTTGGGTAAGTTGGGACTGTTTTATACGAGGAAAATTAAAGGGGTAGGGAAAAAAAAAAAAAAAGGGTAGATTTCCCCTAAAAAAATGAAGGGAAGATATATGTATGTATATATATATATATATATATATATATATATTCATTTGAGATCCAAAAAAAAATAAGAGGCCCTAAAAAAGGAAAAAGTACCTAAGCAATATAAATTTAAAAATCATTATACTATTACGATATAAAAAAAAATATTAGATCAATATAAAATAAAATTAGATTAAAGTAAATTAAAATTTGTGTCATGATCAAGGTATAGGAGTTTGTATCATATTGATTAATAGATAAAAAAAAAGTAATTATTTAGGTAATTTTTTCATCTAAAAATACAGAAAAAATGGTAAAAACGGGAAAAAAATTTATTAGATAAGTTTTAGCTTAGTCACATTTGGCTAGTTCAATTATTGTTGAATGTGTGCAGGTGAAGCTACATTTGTCGTGTGTACTGCCGCCCCATTGAATTTGGCTTATTTTAAAATTTAATCTGAAATTTTTTGTAATTCTTCTTCTTTACTCACATGTAAAATTCATTATTACATCTATATCTCAATTAAAAACTCTACTCTTATAACTAAGCTTATATCAAGAAATAAATTTTTTGCTGTATTAAAAATAAAAGTATCATACAAGATTTCTTTTTAGTATATGTCCCCACTGAAGTTAAGTGGGATAATAAAATTGAAAAATAAAATTTAAGTGAAACTAAAAGTTTTTGTATAATAACCATGTTTGGATAAGAAAAAAAAAAACGATTTTTCGTGTGTATATATATATATATATATATATATTTTTTTTTTTTTTTTTTTACGACGAAGTTATTAAGTAATGGTGAAGCCTCAATCTTGTGGATCTTCTACTTTTTTTTTTCCCAATTTTCTTTATCAATAATTATATATTAATATGTTTCCACGATAAAAATTCTTTTTAACTTTTTTTTTTTCAATGTTTTGTTTTTTGTTTTTTGAAAATATTAAATGTTAGTAAATTTGTTATGTGAGTTTTGTCCACGTCAAAAATCCACTTTCCGACTTTCAAAAAAAGAAAAAGAAAAAGAAAAAGAAAAAGAATCCACTTTCCTAAATAGAAAAATGTCCATTGGTCACTTTCCAAAAAAAAAAAAATGTCAAGTGGTTTGTCGTTTTAACATTTAAACGACACAGTATAAAAGTTCACCATGGCTTTGGTCAAAACTACAATTCTTTATTCTCCAAAGTTTGCTGTCGTTTGGTTTATCAACGACACTGCAATTTTTGTTTATTTCATAGTCGGAATTAGGGGTTCACGGATTAGATTATACTGATCACGCCTCAATCCCTAGTCCAATCTATGACATTCGATTGGAAAAATCTCAATTTGTCACCAATTCATGAAACTCTCAATCCAATCCAATCCAATCCAATCCGTAAATATCGGATTACGCAGATCGATTTGACGGATTTAATCTATTTACTTTAGGAGCTAAAATAAAATTTTTAGACATAAAATAGTTCAATAAAATTACATCACAATTAACTTTTGTCTTCTTTCATAAGCTAAATTGTAGCATAAGAATACAAATTGTAACATAATAATACGTTATGACAAACAAATATTGACTTAATTCAAAATAAAATGTTCATACTCATCAATTCAAAATAAAAGACAGTTTTAGATCAAATAATAGAACTATTGAACTAGAATATTTTAGGCTAGATAATAGAACTACTGAACTATAATTTAGGCACGTATTCAAGTTAGTGAAGTCACACTTTAACATATATATATATATATAATATATAGAGAATAAATATATAAACATCTATATATCCGGTTCGAATTTACGGATTACATGGATTGATAATTTCTGAATTTTGTAACCTTTGGATTGGGAAAATGCCAATCTATAACTAATCTGTTAGTCTCTTAACCCTCTCCAATTCGACAGATTGAACTGAATTAAGCAAATTGACTGATTCGGTGAATACTCCTACGCCCTTAGTTGGAATGTGACGTTCATTGATATAAAGTTTTCTTCTACTCTACTTTTTTTTTCCCTAATTTTTTATGAGTCTGTTGTTGCTCACTAGCTCTTTTTCAAATCCAAATACGACGTGTCGTTATTTTGTCGTCACATCACAATTAGAACGACATGTAAATTTTATTCTGGTAAGCGACATGTCATTTAATCCTATTTGTTATAGTCCAACAGTTAAGACGACATGTCGTTTCAACAAAATTTTGTTTGGAAAAAAAAAAAAAAAATACATAGGCAGTTTTCTCTTAAGAAAATTGCGTCGTTTTTTTTTTTTTTTTTGCTCTGAAGAAATTTGTGTCGTTAATAATAGTATATCTATTTGTAGCCTTCCAGAAAAAAGAAAAGAAAAAAAAAAACTGTTGTCCTTTATGTTGAGATACGACATGTCGTAACGTCGGTACAATTTGAATGTCGTTCAGTGCTATACTTTAATGTAAACGACACAATTTTGTCCAAGGGAGTGAAAACTGGCATGACTGCAAAGACAACATGAAGTTTTCTACTTTCTGCATCAATTTCTTATGTCTACTCAATTTATATTCTCTTGTCGCAAAGAGATTAACATGAGGACTGCGATTGGTCCTCCCCTTGGAATGTGGGACCCTCACTATTAGAGGGATTCTCAAGTACCATCTTCATGAGCTTCTCACTCTTTTTTGTGTTGGGAGAATTAGATTCCTTAGACCATAACAATCTGCTCTGCATCAAGTCCAAAAGGCGCGATTGCAAGTGCCGGTTCATCTCCATAACGTGCTTCGCCATCTTCATCGCCCACATTCGATTCTCCATACTTGTTTCCACTTTCATTTGCATGGCTGCTTGTGTCCAACCTTTCTGCCCAAATTTTTCATTCAAAAAAATGAACAAGTGCTTGTAAATGTAGTACAACATAACTCAAGTTCACAAGTTTTTTTTTTTTTAATCCATTCTTAGTCTCTAGCTTATTATAATATTTAGTTTATCATATTTACTTGCTTTTGTAAGAGTTTTTTTAAAGAGTAGATTAGTTATTTACATTTAGTGAATCATTTTATTTACTAGGAAATGGATGTAAAAGTAGTGTCATACATATTGTAAGGGGAATTTGGCCATTTGTGCAAATATCCGTCTAAAGGATTGCATTGTGTCGAAAGTGTTGTAAATTATTAGTTTAGAGCGGGAAGAGAGAGAGAGAGAGAGAGACCTGCATTTGCAAGTCCAGTATCTGTTGGTAAGAATCACCGCTTGGAAAATGAATGGGACTGTGGCTTTCGTTGAAGGAGCGGCTTGAGGAAAGAAGAGTGATCGTTTCCTTGGACGAGTTGGCAGCCTGAGGATACTTGTCAAGCGGCGAAACACGAAATGTGGTTAAGACTTTTCGGTTATTTGTTGCAGAAATCAGCGAGGACCGTGGTATCACTGCCAAATTAGTTACTCCTGCTCATGGACGAAAAAAGACAAGGCTTTGGTCAGATTTGAGACCAACGCATATTTCTGCATAAAAGTGCTTATGCAAAAGTAGGCATATTGTTCTTCGAAACTGAGTTTTTAGTTTCGTAATTGAAGTTCAGTGTTTCAAACACCTGTTGTAGCGAAGAGTTTTATGGAATCCTTTCAAGAAAACAAGACATTGTAGATGCTACATAATACCAGTATATCTATAGATATATATATATATATATATGCTGAACCTTTTTGATGGTTGAATTTTCTGGTGACTGTCCAATGAGTAGCATCCCATACGCAGATAGTGCAATCGTCAGATGCAGACATCAGACCCGATTGGCTGAAAGTCAATGCGGTTATTGCTCCACTGCAACAAACATGGATCTTAATAAGATTATCAGGCAAGATATTTTAACACATATTTCATCACTCAACAAATTTCTGTGTAGTACATATTTGAATGGCAATTTTGGATTCTAACTAATCATGAGAAAAAACTTAATAGCGACCCGTTTTTGTGACTACATGAGATTCATAACCTTCCTTAAACACAATATATTACTTGTGTCCTTGCAGCACAACTGGTTGATCTTGTGAGAGGGAGAAAGGATCCTCCATTAGGCCAATATCGAGCTTGTTGACGAAAATTCTACCATCAAGACTTCCACAAAACACGAGCTCTTCTGCCGGGTGAAGAACTATTGCGGTTATTCCCACTGGATAAACCACAGTTTGCAAGACTCTCCCCAAGACCAAATCTGAGACCTGGAAAGGGAACAAACTAACTTGCTTTTAGCAATAACTTAAAAATCGTAGGCAAGACTCGAAGCCCTCGACAAACGACCAATTTAACGTGTAACATATAGAAGTGGAGGTCAGTATCACATACCAATGTTACACCTTAATTTTTACATCTCTTGAAAATGTTACAATGTACGGCCGGTCCTTTTGGAGGAACGAAGTCAAACCCAAAGATCATGAGATAGTAACACTATGAATAAAGAAAAAAATGTAAATTGACATATCTACCTTACATGTGCCATCTAAGGAGCTTGATACTAGAATCGGACTTGAGATGCCTGATGTAGTTGCCAGACCGGTTACAGCGGAACTATGATCCAATGATTGGTGTAATAATAGAGGTGAGCTTCTAGAATTTTCCACATCTAGCAAACTTCCATGGAACTAGGTTAGAGAATTCTATAGCATCAAGTTTAAGGCTGTTCATTTAAGTGTTTGTCTCAAGCGAAAAACGACCAAGGGAAACAGAATTTTAGTCTTTACCTAATCATAGGCCAAACACAGATCACACCGTCGTCAGAACCGGATATGAGAAGTGAACCATCAGCCGAAAACAGCATACAAGTTAAAGATCTACGGTGGGCATGCCAAGTTTTGAGCAATTTTCCACTAGCAACCTACAAAAATTGCATCAAGTGATCAGGATTGATGCTAAGGACAGTATAATCTCTGGAATGCAATTATATAGAACTAGAAATATATATATAGAAATATTTGGTAGATTTTCTTGGTTAAAGTATGCAATTACAAATTTAATATAAAGAGGCTGAAATCTTAGATCGGTAAATACTAACCTCCCAAATATAAAATACTAACCTCCCAAATATAAGAATTTCCAGATAGAGCTCCACCAGCAAGATAGACACCATCCTTGGTGCAAGATAGTGGTCCAATGGCCTCCATTGGATAGCTCCTCACAGGTGGCTGAGGCTGGAGAAATACAAGAGAACATGTTTTTATGGGCAATGTGTACATATATATATATATATATATGTATACTATATTTGATTTGCACAATTCCTAGTTTACAACCTAGAAGTTCTTGATAATAGTCAAAGTCCTCCAAAACTGAAAAATTCAAGGCTTCAACCAGATAAATGAGAGTCTATATTGTAACGAGACTGCAATTACTAACTTACAAGTGAAAACCTTGACTTTTTCTTTGCCAAAAAAAGAACTTTCATAATTATAATTCTGAACATTTATTTCAAGAAAAGCCTTCTCTTTTAACCGGAAACTAAACAAAATAAAATAAATACTAGAATAGATGACTTGGACAGTTGGACCTTTTGCTTTGGTTTCTTTCATCAGTTTCTCAAAAACCAACTACCCATTTTAGATTGATCATTCACAAGTTCCACCAAAAAAAAAAAAAAAAAAAAAACCAATTTTGAAGTATTAATAAGGAAAAAAAAAAAAAAAACAGTTTTATGATATAGATATAATGAAAATGCAGTGATTTGACTATAATTCATTGAAAAAAAAAAAAAAACCTTGTTCAAGTGCCACATGAAAATAGCACCTCCACCAACAGAGCCATGCCTGTGAATCTGAGAAGCAAAAAGGAAGTGATTTCTCAAGCACAACAAGCCATTGGGAGGAGAAACACAAGTGGGTATGTGGAGGAGATTATCCCCTGTCTCAATGTCCCATATTCTTATCCCTGTCGCCATGCTCTTGTCACTGCACACCACCACTGCCTCACCTCCATTACCCATCTCTCTCTCTCTCTCCCCCCTTCCCCTTCTCTCTCTGTCTAGGTCTTATTTTATATACATTTGTATATGTACATTTACATATAAATATTTATATATATACATATATATGAATTTAGGGTGACTAAGGGCAGTTAGTCTTTTGAATAGTGACAAAGTTGGCTGAGAAAGAGTGCCGGGCACATAAGCAGGTGTTGTGCATGCAGACCATTTTCTCTTCGGTCACCCCCTATGGGATCACGACACGTGTTAACATTAATGTCTGTGAAGATGGGAGTTACAAAATTAATATGTTACTAAATTAATTTTATTGTAAATTAATCATTCTGTCCGTTTGGCTATTAAAGAATGAAACAAACAATTTAAGACGCCTTAAAATTACCAAAACTCAACTTAGTAGTTTCCTTATCACACTGGTATGCTTGCAAAAGTGTGCGTTAAGATACCATGGTTTAGATGACAGAAAGTGAACTAGTGGATATATATATATATATATATATTTCATATATCTATGGTGCTAATTTCATCACTTGAGTTTCTAGAAAGCAGAAAGTACTATTCTTACGTGTCGGGTCCTTAGCCGCACCAAACACATTGCAGCGGACTTATAAGAGACTAACAGTTCACTGATATTCTAGAGAAAGCATTCCATATACTCTAGTTTCTTTTATCCCAAGAACAAGCTTGTTATAAGCGGATTAGGACTAATTCTGTGGTAACAAATTAAGTTATTTTTCTCGTAACACAAGGGATAATCTCGTATTGATTCTAACATTGTAATCTTCTGTTATAGTGTAAATGTTCAATTGAGAATGTGCAGATTGTCATTCTGCAGCAGTTCGTTATAAACAGATTGGTCAAAAATTGTTTTCTCTGATAACTTTGGAATCTCTAAACGAGTTGACCTTGTTTCCAAAGGCAAGTTAGGATGAGATATCTATAATATTTGTCCTTTCTTTTCTGTTTTGCTTAAATCAGTTCCTGATAGAGTTTCTGAATTATTTTGCACATACATCCCGTTGCATTTGTCATGGGTCACCACTGTGATTGCCATAAGGCGAGTAGTGTATTAAACGAACTAGACAATTTGACTTTCTGCATAAATGGTTACTAAAACTATCCATATGAAAAGTTTAAGGTTAAAAGTTCCGGGTTTGATTTTTCGATTATCCTACAATGCGTTCACTGATCACTTAGCGTTTGTCCTTCTATTAACAATTTAACTCTTCATTAAATTCATGCAAAGGAGAAACAGAACATGCTATATTGCTGGTAACAACAGCAAATATATAAAGGGAACAATATCTTGTTTAAATGAAAAGGGAAAACAATGTGTAAGGATAAGAAACGATCAATATTTTTCTAAGGTCAGATATCAAGATAATCTAGACACATCCCAACTAGGTTGGCACCCATCTAGAATACCTATTTTTATCTACCTTGCTAACTTCATTATTGTAACAATATGAAGTTTGAATGGCAAGCTGACAGCCCCAGCTTGTAAGCAAAAAAGTTAATAACCGAAACATTATGTAACGCTAAAGTGTTTTCTACGAACATAAAAAGCAGGTTAGTTTCCTAGTAACTAGGAACACAAGCTGAATGGTGAGGACATAAGGTCAAGCCGAAACTCTCCCTTTGATATTCACCATCCCTGATAGACCTCATTAAAAACCTTTACTAGCAAAACCCGATGGGACAAAACTAGAAAGGGAAAAAGAGTGTCTATGCTTGTACTATCAATTGGCTGAAATAAAAGGCAGGTGTGACGCGTTTTCTCCAATCTCACTCTGCGTAAGGACTTGATGGCTCCAATCTGCAAAAAGCATGAACTTTCATGTTTCTGCAAAAAAATAATGACTATATGTACATTATCAACTATTATAAATAGCAAGCTACGAGTTAACTGCAAGATTTATACCGGATTCTTTATAAGAAGATCTCTTCTTCCTCTCAATCTTCAAGCTCAAGAAGCCAGTCCAAACTCTCCAGTTGAATGTCATGGAAAACGGTCCCGTATGAATTGGCATCGCAACCACATAGCCTCTCATACTCTGCCATGACATCTATGTTATCCTCAATTTCAACACGCTTTTCCATCTGTAGAAGAGCCATCCTAGCACTTTCCCGTTGCTTCTCGATAGCCTCACGACTGATCATCGAATCGTTATGGTGGCAATCGTCATCTCTTTTGCAATCCATCTTCTTGTTATACGAGTGCACTTGATCTTCACGAGCCGTCGTATCATCTTCTTTTTCAGGGTTAAGAAACCAATCCAAACTCTCCAACTTAAGTATATGAAAATCTGTCTCGTATGAATCGGCAAGACAACCACATAGCCTCACATACTCTCTCATGACATCAATGTTATCCCCGGTGCCAACACTCTTTTCCATCTCTAGAAGAGCCATCCGAGCACTTTCTCTTTGATTCTCAAGAACCTCACGTCTAATCCTCGAATAATCACGACAACGACTATGATCATCTGATCTTTTGCAATCCTTCTCCTTCTCGGCTTTGAGCTTTTTCTTCGACACTTTCAAATCCTGATCTTTCTTGAAGTCTTCAATCTTTTTCCCGTCTCTCAGTGTTGTGTGTTCATAGGGACGTTTCCGAGATAGAGCCTTGTTCGCTGTGATCGGTTGCTTTTCATCATGCTTCACAACGTTGTTACCATCATCAATGTTAAAGCCAGCTTTGAACTTGTTGCAATCTTCAATCTTTTGCTTGGCTTTGAATATGGTGTCCGCAAACCGAGCCTTCTTAGCTTCGATCAGTTGTAGCTTACGATCAAAGGAATCCGTACTCGCCAATGACGATTTCCAATCGCTTCCGGAATCCGTAACAACAAGAACTGAGGAAGAAACTGACCTCTTCCTTATGTAGGGCTCATGACTTGTCTTGCGAATAACCTCCATCACTCCAAGCTTTGAATTTGACTAACTTCTTCTCCTTCTTCCGCTTCCTGAGTTTAGCGTGAGGGTTTACTTGAGTTTGAAGATTTGTTTATATACGTCTTGACATATATTAAATTTGTGTAGGACTCAAACATTACGGATTTAGTTGGTTTCAAATATAATCAAAAAATAAAGTTGGACCATCTATTAGATTAATGCTCCGTTTGTCTCACCATCTCAACTCAAACTAAACAACTCAAATCTCATCATGTTTTTTGTCTTTTCTGAAAATTTTTTTTGTCTTTTCTGAAAAAGTCAATAAAATTTACTATGCAAACTTAAAAATCTCAACTCAACTCAAACTGAACCTGCGATCCAAACGAACCCTAAATGATTAAAAAGAGTTACAAAAACTAATTTTCCTTGAAAATATTATAACATATTAGATATAACTTGGATTTCCTTGAAATATTATAACATATTAGATATTAGATATAACTTGGATTTCCTTGAAATATTATAACATATTAGATATAATTTGGATTATCAATTGTTTATTCCATTTTTTAAATTTAAGAGATTTATAAATAAATAGCCTTTTTATAAGAAGTTTTTTTTTTTTTTTTACAAATAGTTGAAGTTTTTAAAATTTAGTTAAAGGTCATTTTTTCTAAAATAGTTAATCAATAGTCTTAAATGGTCAATTAGTAATTGAGTGCATAATAGTCAATCAATGATTGACTTACGGTCAATTAATGATTTATCATAAAATAAATCACCAAATTTTATAGTTAATCACTAATGAATCATTAGGCAATCACTAAATTCATAGTCAATTATTGATGGATCAAATTTAAAAAATAAAAAAATGGTCATTTTACTCAATAAAAAAAATTGAGTTATCTATTAGATTAAGTGACTAAAAAATGCCACCCAGCCTAATTTTTCTAATTTTAAATTCAAATTTCCACCTTGTATTTTTAAGAAAACCAAAATAACAACTCCTAGTTTACAAAATGTCAATTTTTTTTCTTTAATCTATTTTTGGTCAAAACTATAGTGCGAAAAGTTGCAAATTACAAGAATTTTATTCAATTTCCTTTTTTTTACTGGGTGAAATGCGCAATCAACTACTTCAAAAAAATCCTTCAAAAACAAAAAACTACTTCAAAAAAAAAAAAGAAAAAAAAAGAGGCAATCAAATTAAAAATAGACGGCATGTCGTGTTCCATAAACGACATTAAAATGCGATCTTAATTACATGCCGTTTACTCTTAAGCCATTAAGAAGATGAACGACATGCCGTTTAATTTTTTTAAATTAATTAATCGCATTGCAGGATTATCAACACGTTGTTTGGCAACTTAAAAATAGAACGGCATGTCGTGTTCCCTAAACGACAATAAAATGCAATCCCAACTAGGGATGGCAACAGGGTAGGGACGGGACGGGATCAGGAAATGCATTCTCGTCCACATTCTTGCTCCTAAAATCATCCCCATCCCCGCTTAAATAGAAGCGGGGTCAGGGACATGGATTTTCCGTTAGAGGGACTTTCTTTATACCCGTCACGTTCACCATATATTATAAATATACATTTGGTAACATAATAAAGCAAAAATAAATAATAAAAATTTATATGCATCATCAATTTAGTTCAAAATCAAAGAATTCATAAACAAACCAATTTGTAAATATATGCAAATGAAATCTTAATTACAAAGCCATTAAAGATTTTATCAAAACATTAAAATCTTTGAAAACTAAACCTTTAGAATACTTAAGCCAAAAAAAACTTGAAACCAAAAAAATAATCATAAAATTCTCGTCCTTTTTCTATTCCTCATATTTTCAATACTTATTTCATGGATGCACACAGTTTTGAAAATAATTTTATAGGACTTTATATATTTATAAAGATACAAAATTACACACATATGTATACTAGAATGAGGACATGGCGGGGAGTGCTTTCTCCGTCCCCACCCCGCTAATCTTCGGGGATAAAAAATCATCCCCGTCCCCATCCCCGTCCCCGTCCCCATCCCCATTCCCGCGGAGAATATTACCATCCCTAATCCCAACTACATGCCATTTACTCGCAGACAATTGAGAAGATAAACAACATCTTGATAGAGTCTAATAGTTTAATAGTACACCTGACTCTATCGGTGATTAAAAAAAAACTATACTTTATATATATATATATATTAAAATTAACCAATTCAATCTCGCATTGTAGACACGTTCTTTGATTTTCTTATTGATAAATTTCTCCGATATTTCTGATATTTCCAACGAAATTTCTGTAGTTTTAATTGTCGAAATATGTTTTGAGTTTCGAAATTTTCACTGAAATTTCTGAATTTAAGGATCTTGAAGATATTTTTACTTTCAAAAAAAGTATCAATTTCTTTTCTATTTGGAGAAAGTGGGCTTCAAATTGTACACTTTTTAATAGAGTCAAGAGTACTGTTAGTTATTTATGTAACCACAAAAAAATAAAATTTTAAATGGGGTTGTAGTTTTTTTTTCTTTTACATTATTTCGATAAGTATCTAGAAAATATTAGAGAAATATAGATAAAATAAAAAAAAAATTAAAGAATTTATACTTATAAAAACTTATTACTGTTATTAGTCAAATAACGGATTTTTTTTTTTAATCTCCTGGTATACTTGTAAACTTTGTAGATTAGCATATTACGAGTCCCATATTGCTTGAATAATCACAAATTTCATATCATAGGTCATACAAGCACTTTATTGGATTTTCTTTCGGATTCTTAAACAGGTTAGGATTTATAAATCTATGAATTTGAATAAGGTTCTATTTTGTCAATAGAGTTTTCAATGTTTATATCAATTTTTAGTTATTTCAGTATATTTTTTTATCTGTGTCAGTCAACATCTCGTTTTCAGGAAAAACGACATAAAAATTTTGCAACTTTTGCGATATGCTGTTTACTCATAACAACGACATCCAGCCTAAGTACATAAAAGAAACAAATGTAGTTTACTCATGAAACAACGATAATCAACATGATATGTAGTTAACAACGATATGTAGTTTTTCATGTTACAGGATAATCAACATGTCGTTTATTCCTCAGAAACGACATGAAACAAAGAATATAAACGACATTTAGTTAAAAGAAACAAACAAACGACACATTCTCACGGATCAACGACAAGTCCTACAAAAGACAAGTAATTAAAAATAAAGGGCGACTAATTCTAATACTTGAAACTTTTCTGAAACAAAAATAAAAAAATAATACATTGAACGACATGTCGTTTCTATAATTGACAAAAGATCTATCTCATTTTAACTTGGTACTTACCAAGAACAGAAGTTTTTTTTTTTTTTTGGATTAATTTTATTTAACTCCCTGAATTAATTAGGTCAAGTCTTGTTTTGGTTTCTGATTTTTAAAAACGTCCCGAACTAGACCCTAATCTAATAAGTTGCTCTAAATTATTCACCTGTCCATGTAACTGTTAAAGAATAAAACAAATGTATATTTGTATATATCATGGTTTAGATGACAAAAAGTGAACTAGTCTATATATATATATATATATATATATATATATATATTTGATATACTTCATATATTTATGGTGCTAATCTCATCACTTGAGTTTCTAGGAAGAAAGCAGAACATAGTAGCTTGTTCCAGTACTGAATCTAAATTCAGATCCGATCTGCAAAAGAACCATCCGAGCACTTTCTCTCATCATTGCTTCGCCAGCGCCTCATGATTATTCATCGAAACATAATGTCGGCGATGATCATCTCCTTAGCAGCATGTCTTGGCTGTAATCTCGCCACTCGGTGATCTGGAAAGCAGAAAGTAGTAAGCTAGGTCCGGTAAATAGTTTGAAAACAGATCCCAAGCATTCATTAGCAGTAACTGAACTTGTCTGGCTTCAGTCACTTTCCTATGAGAATCCAGCTGCAGAAATGTACTCTTTTTACGTGTCGGATCCTTAGCCGCACCCCAACACATTGAAGCGGAGCTTATAAGAGACGAACAGGTTGCTGATATTCTAGAGAAACCATTCCGTTTACTTCAGTTTCTGTTGTCCCAAGGATGAGCTCTCTTACCAAGAGTGCTTTGGGGAGAGTTTGAAAACTAAGCTTGTTATAAGCTGATTAGAACCAATACCAATTGTGACAACTTAAGTTATTTCTCTAGTTACTCACGGGATTATCTCGTATTGATTCTAACATTGTAATCTTCTGTTATAGTATAAATGTTCAATGAGAATGTGCAGATTGTCATTCTGCAACAGTTCATTGCAAACAGATCGGTCAAAAATTGTTTTCTCTGATATTTTTTTGTCTCTAAGCAAGTTGACGTTGTTTCCAAAAGCAAGTTAGGATGAGATAACTATCAAAATCGTCCTTTCTTTATTTTACTCATGCATTCCGTTTCATTTGTCATTTGGCCACCACTGTGATCGCCATAAGGCGAGTAGCATATTAAACGAACAAGACAATCTAACTTTCTGCATAAATGGTTACTAAAACTATCCATATGAAACGTTTAAAGTTAAAGCTCCGGTTTGATTTCTCGATCATTCTACAGTCCGTTCACTGATCAATTAGCATTTTTTGTAGTTAATTTTATTAACGATTTTCAGTTCATTAATCTCTTTGTGCAAAGTAGAAACAGAATATGCTGTATTGCTTCGTAACAATAAAATAGCTTTAGAAAAAAAGTTAAAGGATAAGAAACGATCAATATTTTAATAAGGTCAGATATCAAGATAATCTAGACACATCCCAACTAGGTTGGCACCCATCTAGAATACCTATTTTTATCTGCCTTGCCATAACTTCATCACTGTAAAAACGCGGAGTTTGAATGGCAAGCTGACAGCCCCAGCTTGTAAGCAAAAAAGTCAATAACCGAAACAATATGTTGTACTAAAATGTTTTCTACGAAACATAAAAAGCCGGTTAGTTTTCTAGCAACTAGGAACACAAGCTGAATGGTGAGGACATAAGGTCAAGCCGAAACTCTCCCTTTGATATTCACCATCCCTGGTAGACCTCATTAAAAACCTTTACTAGCAAAACCCAGTGGGACAAAACTAGCAAGGGAAAAAGAGTGTCTATGCTTGTACTATTGATCGGCTGAAATAAACAGCAAGTGTGACGCGCTTTCTCCAATCTCATTCTGCGTAAGGACTTGATGGCTCCAATCTGAAAAAAGCATGAACTTTCATGTTTCTGTTGCCATGAGAGATTCAAATATAAATGCTTAATCTGAAACAAACAATGGATCAGAACTTATGTACAAAAACAAGTAAACTGCAGGATTAAAATCAATTCCTAATTGCAACGTCTTTCCTAACTCTAGATCTTCAATTAACTGCAACCTTCTATGATAATCTAACATGTAGATTCTTACTTTTAACTAATTTCTCATGAAAATTTAGAATTATTTTACTCATACATCCTAAAGTAACTTGGCTACTCTAGGCTACGTTTTCGATGATGCTTGCAGAATTTTGTTTTAAAAATTTGTTGTATTTCAAACAAGAATTTCATGAATCCTCTGCCATGTTTCTGTGACATACTTCATCGGCGAACTAATTAAATCAACTACATCAAGCTGCACTAGTTAAAACTGATTTTCGATGTGAGCCAGACACGTATTATAATGTGGAAACAGTAAGTATATGCAGCAGAAATTGTTTGGATACTAGTTAACAGATTTATTTTCGTTACAGAATTCAGAAAGTTCTCTCAAAGTCTTAAGAATGCTTCTTTCTGTCTTTCACTTTCAAGTTCATTCTTAGTTCTTTGATTTCTTAAGCTACTGGAAAGATATCCAGTAATACTTTTCAGCATTAACCATAATGAACCGTATGCATTATAAAAAGAAATTGAATCATATAAATGGTAAGTAACAACATATCATTATAAACAAGTAAATCAGAAACAATTAATGGCTCTTTGTACATAAATCAACTATGGTAAACAGCAAGCTACAAGATAAACAGCAAGCTACAAGATAACTGTAAAATTAATTACCGGATTCTTCATAAGAAGATCTCTCCTTCCTCTAAATCTTCAAGCTCAAGAAACCATGGAAAACTGTCCCGTATGGATCGGCATCACAACCACAGAGCCTCGCATACTCTGCCATGACATCTATGTTATCCTTAATGTCAACACTCTTTTCCATCTGTCGAAGAGCCATCCTAGCACTTTCCCGTTGCTTCTCGATGGCCTCTCTACTGATCCTCGAACTATCCATCTTCTTGTTGTCTGAGTGCACTTGATCGTCACAAGTTGTCTTATCATCTTCTTTTTCAGGCTCAAGAAACCAATCCAAACTCTCCAGTTGACGCCTTTGGAAAACTGTCCCGTATTGATCGGCAAGACGACCACATAGCCTCACATACTCTCTCATGACATCTATGTTATCGTCGATGCGCACTCTCTTTTTCATCTCTAGAAGAGCCATCCGAGCACTTTCTCTTTGCTTCTCAAGAACCTCACGTCTAGTCCTCGAATAATCACGACGACGACGATCAGCTGATCTTTTGCAATCCTTCTCCTTCTCGGCTTTGAGCTTTTTCTTCGACACTTTCAAATCCTGATCTTTCTTGAAGTCTGCAATCTCGGCCTTGTTCGCTGTGATCGGTTGCTTGTCATCATGCTTCACAACGTTGTTACCATAAATATTAAAGCCAACTTTGAACTTGTTGCAATCTTCCATCTTTTGCTTGGCTTTGAATATGGTGTCCGCAAACCGAGCCTTCTTAGCTTCGATCAGTTGTAGCTTACGATCAAAGGAATCCGTATTCGCCAATGACGATTTCCAATCGCTTCCGGAATCCGTAACAACAAGAACTGAGGAAGAAACTGACCTCTTCCTTGCGTAGGGCTCATGACTTGTCTTGCGCATAACCTCCATCACTGCAAGCTTTGAATATGATCACTAACTTCTTTCTCCTTCTTCAGTTTCCCGAGTTTAGCGAGAGGGTTTACTTGAGATTGAAGATTTGTTTATATACGTTTTCACATATATATTTAAGTTTGTGTAGGACTCAAGAAACTGCATTTTGATTCCTAGTATGGCTGTGATTCCTTTATGATATTTGAAAAAATTACTTGGAGCACATTCTTAAAACGTTGGGTTTAGCAACTTGCACGTTAATATAAATGTCCCTAATCTAGAATATTTTATTAAAAATGCCCCTAATATTTTTAATTGAAAAAAAAATTATATTTCTTAAATTTAATGTTAATTTATATTTATGTGGTTGAAAGTTGTTAGTTTTAAATACTTTTTTTTTTTTTTGCTGAAATACTAGTTTAAGTACCTTGGTTTTACCTCTTCCTTTTAGGTTAAA
Organism: Ficus erecta; assembly: GCA_008635985.1. Lineage (NCBI taxonomy): Eukaryota > Viridiplantae > Streptophyta > Magnoliopsida > Rosales > Moraceae > Ficus > Ficus erecta. Next base: position 1,059,639 of record BKCH01000019.1, read on the forward strand.
ATCCGCTTTTTACTGTATTTCTGAAAACCCCAAAAACAACTGCTATTATTTGCAAAACGTTAAAACTTTTAAGCTTTTTCCAATCAAAATTATGGGGTGAAAAGACAAAACTTCTCACGACAAAAATAAAGAGTTAATTTGATTTTTGGTCCATATATTTTGGGTTCAATTTCATTTTAGTTCTTAAATTTTTCGTTCTCCATGTTAACGTTTTGCACATAATAGCAGTTGTTTTTGGGTTTTTTTTGAAGAGAATAATAGTAAATTATAATGCCCCAATCATCTTTGAAGAGAATAATAGTAAATTATAGCATAAAATTTTAAACTTAAGTAGAAAATGTCATAATCAAATTTATGATCACATAATACTTTAAAAAAAAAAAAAAAAACCTTTTTTTCTTCCTTTTCTCTCTCTAACATGAAACTTTGCATGTAAATTTATTGTTATAAATTAACCATAAATCCGAAATTTTTTTAAAAAATTCAAGAAAATCTAAGAATTTACCAAAAATGTATACTAAAATTTATCATCTTTTAAAAAACATGCTATATACTTCAAAAGCACCTATAAAATATATTATTTGCTATAAATTTTCTTTTACCCAAATATATATTATATTATGATGTAGGATAGCGGATAAGGAATTTAAGTTATATTAAGATTTTCTATTAGTTTTGGATCTTTGGTTTTCAAAATATATATATATATATAAATATATATATATATTAAATTTGAAAATGAAGGAATTTGAACTCTGTATTTATGATGGAATATCACATCATCTATATTTAGTTTGAGTTTGATTAGGAATTTTATAATAGTTATTGTTAAAATTAGGAGTTAGTGTTTTCTTTAAATTAGGATTCGGTGATTTAATTTTTGAACTCGAATAGGTTAGATATTAGAATTTATAAGCCTATAAAAAAGGTTTAATTTTTTCAATTCAATTAAGTTTCATTATTATTATTCAGTTTTGGACGGAGCAGGCCACGTGCGCAAAATATGGATATAAAATCTAGAGATAGCTTGGTTCTTTAGCAACACAAAAAAATGTGTCGCTAGAAATGTTAGAAAAACGGTTGCTATATTTTTCAAGATGACATTAGAAGGTCGATTTAGCAACAACATTTTTGAGGGCCATTCTAATAAATGAATGAATAAATCATAAATAATAATTAAATTTCAATACAACGTAAAGGAGAATTAAACAACATGGGAAAGCATCTCACTATCGTCCAAAACAAATCAATAAAAGAATTTTAAGAACACAATCCAACTATACACAAAATAAGGGTACTAAATAAATATAGTATATAACCATAAAATCATACTCATCAGTACTCCGTGTGTGTGTGTGTATATATATATATATATATTTATATATATATATATATTTCACTGCATCATGATCCTGAACTCCTCAAAGCTAAGCACGCCATCGCCATTCAAATCAAAATGGTTGATCATGACTTTGCACTCATCGACGGACCGCGATTCGCCCAATCGGCTAAGCATCCTCTTCAAGCTCTTGGGCGTTATGAACCCAATTCCCTCCACATCATAAATTTCAAAAGCCGATCTCAAGTCCTTCAATTTCTCCTCCTCTCCTCCTCCCAACTCCATCAACCGGGCAAGATCCTCCAACCCCAAGAACCCGTCCCCGTCCGAATCCAACGACTCCACGGCCTCCTCCGCCTCCTTCAGCTGTAGCTCATCTCCCGGCCCGGCCATCAACCCTAGCCGATTCCTCAGCTCCGAGGGTGATATCTTCCCATCACCATCTTCATCAAAGTAGTGGAAGACATGTTCCAAGTACCCTACGTGTTTGTTCATGTTGTTACAATATAGTATATTTATATATATTTCTGTGTATATAGATATATGGTGTTATAGTTATATAAGTATATATGATGTTTTTGGATTGGGATGTTCTGTAAAACAATGTGAGGATGAATCCTATATAAGGGTTTTTGTGACGCGCCATTTCTGAACCATCTATGATGCTAGGCAGAAGCTACTTGGAGTTTTCAAATCAAAGAAGTGAATAAGAAAGTCTTCAAAATTATGAAAAGAGATCGAGACCTAAATTGTCAAAAGTGAGGAATGGGAATCCCGTGACCTTTAATAGGGAAAAGTATTCTTTTTAACGGCGAAGACACGGAGAAGAAGTGTATAAAATTATTCCTTTAAAAAAAAAAATTGTTGAGGGGTTTTTTTTTTTTTTTTTTTTTCCTTGAACGTGTATAAATCTAAAAGGTCAATAAAATAGAAAAAACTGACTTTCAACGTCATTGAAAGGCAAATAGTACGTTGAAGTGGGGTTGGCGGCTAAAATATATGTATGCCATTACAAGTTGTTACGTGTGTATGGCGGCTGTGAATATATATATATAAATATACATATATATATATATATATATATTATAAATTTTGTTGTGTTTATTTATCATTTGACATTTATAAAGGTCTTGTGAGTTTCTATGAAGTTAAACGCTTCAAGAGAATTTTATTGGTTTAATTCTTCTTAGTCCAATTTGAATTTGATTATTTGAAGAACCCAATTTCTAATACTATTGAGTAAAATATTTATTATTCATCTTGGAAATTTATGGAAACATCTACAACTTTGCACCCCAAACTTTGGGTTGCAATTTGAACCTTTTTTCCGCCTTAATTTATGCTGATTGCGAAAAATTAAAAATTAAAAGGGGAAAAAAATAAAATAAAATAAAAAGGTAAAAGGCATTTCTTTTCTTTACGGCTTATTCCCACAGCCGGAGAATTTTGAGAGTTGACTCCTGAATCTTCGCAGAACGCCGCAAACGACATCCTTAACTTCAAAATTCAAGCACCAACATAATCCATGACTCAAATTCTAAAAAATAAAAATAAAATTCCCATCACACACAACAACCGAGAAACCCATTACTCAAATAAAAAAATAAAAATAAAAAAACCACGGAGAACCCCAAAGAATAATAAGAACGACAGAATGTATGACAAACAACAAGAAGACATCTAAGAATTTTCTTGCTTTTGTCATCCAAAATAATAAATTGTTGAAATTATGAGGACAAACATTAAAAATTTTAAACCTTTCCCAACTAACAAAATTTCATACCCCTTTTGCTTCTTTATCAAATTGAGCAACATACAGAGGCCCTATATAGCTACAAAAATGTGCAAATAATCTTCTGTTTGTCTCTGGTTTCTTCTTTTTACCCTCCCTCACAACAATCACAGTCGCTGTCATGGCCTTCCATCCTATGAATCCATGGCAGAATGATCCAACTCACTATCAAGTTATCATCTGGCTCTTCTGCTGTCATAGATTTTTTGGAGCAAATGGTTACCCAAAACTATTTGGCAACTTTTCGCCAATTCTTCTCTTGTTCATTTCGCTCCTACAGCCTCCGAATCGGATAAAAGTTCATTCATTTCCTTGAAATATGGCCAATGCTTATTGTTCTTTCCGCTTTTGCTTTCCTGTTAATGAATAAAGAGGAGATGTTTTTACTTGTGTAATCGAATTTTCCAAAATTAAAGCAAAAAAACAAAAGAACCAATGAAAAAAGGAAAGGCTTGGACGGAGGAGTCTCAAGGGAATTTAACATCGCAAAATATTTTAACCAGTTACCAATTCCCATGTTAACTCTTTCTGTTCAAACCCACTAATTATAACAGAAATCCAGTCTAACATTCAAGGTCTAACGGATTAAAACAACTAGGGGAAAGTAGTGATAATTAGCATTCTTCTTAGATAAAAAAGGAGAGGAAGCAACAAACCTCGTATTCCTGAACCAAGGATGTCCATCGGGACTTGCACTGTCCAGGGCTCCGGTCGATCCCATCGGCCACTAGTTCTCTAGATATCTCTTCCCATAGGGCCATTTTCCGCTTCACAACTTGAAATTGGCTATGCAGTTCTCTGCGCATGTTTATCAGCTTCAGAACCTCCTCAGGTTTCCACTTGTTGCGTTTGACAGGCTTTTTGGGTTTAGAAGCTGGCAGTTCGACATTTTCCTTATCCTCTTTCTCAAGCTCTGGAATATGTACTTGACTCCGAATAGAGCCATTGTCTTCTTTTACCACCTCATCAACAGGTGATGCTGTTTCAAATGATTCCAAGAACAACTCTGACTCCGCTGACTCAGAGGAAATTGTCTCGGAATTGAAAGTTGACATAGTTGTAGTTTCTTCCTCGGCAAGTAGTCCTTCGAGTTCAATATTCTTACCTGCAGGTACAAAAACTACAATAAGATAAAGGAAATAGAAATGACCTCCTTTTTTTTCCATTTTTTAAACCTTCTTTTCCCAGGTTTTAACTCAGGCAGTGGAATATAACAGTCATAAAGCTTTATTAGTTGGAGGGTGGGTTGGGCGGGGGGATGGGGGACCATAAGCATGCACAGAGACAGAGGTAACAACCTTCGAAATCTTGCAAATTGCTTTCCAAATGTGTATTTCGCTTTCCTCCATCTGCTTGCCTTCTATTTGATTTGCTCTTGTTCGTACGTCCATCAACCACTTTTCTTAATGCCGATATCTCGAAACCTACATGGGACTTGCCAGATAGTCTAGCACTAACCTCATCTGAAATAACCGCTGTAGGGTTCTCCATAGCAATAGCAATTACTTCAGGTCTTTTACCACTATACTTTCTTACCAATTTTCTCAATACCTCAGACACTGTCCTTTCCATATGGGGTAGAGGACAATTTACAGGGCAGCTAGAAAGTGCAGCATGCGCAGCTTTATGGAGTGAATCTAAAAGCTTTCCTTTGTCAAGCCACAAACATCGTGTTGTGATTCTTATCTTTCCTTTCAAGGTATTTTCAAACAGACCATTCACATTTTGGGGGCGTAAAATTTCCATGCTGTAAAAAGTTAAAAATAGATATCAGGATGTTATAGCCGACATAACAGGAACATGCACACTCCAATAGATGATTCAACAGTTTGCCCACCTGACCACTATAATGCCATCTAATGCTATTTTTAGTCTCTCGTCAACACAAAGTTCACTTGACGTGCCAAATGCTTTATCACCATCACTATACTTCAACTGCATCACAGAAGTACTTTATCAGAATCTTCTCAATAACTTTTCAACTAACAAATGCAAATTTTAAGGGGTACAAACCTGCAAATTCTCTTTCCCGAGCAAGGTGAAACCATTGGACAGAACCCTCCTGTTTTTTAAATGGGAAACCCCAAGCATCTCTCCATTTCTTATCACCTGATACGAAAAGATGGCGGTTATAATTCATACTATAAATTCTCATCTTTCTGGAACCATAATTATCTGTGTTATAAAGATATCAGGGTGGTCACAAAGCAATGATAAATATGCTGAAGAAGAAATTGTAGAACAAAGCTAATATCTGGATCAAGCTTTATTGCAACAATTCCATCACTTTCATTGTCCAATATGACAAAATACTATAGCCAGGAAAACACCGACTCACAGTGGTGTGCCGGACACCAGTTGATCTCCCAAGCAGCTCATGCTCTTTGAGGAACAAAAGTTCTCCATGTATTGGCAGAAAATGTTGTGGCTTTACAAGCTGAAGTACTTCCTCCTATTAAAAATAAATTCCATCTTTAGATCCTCCACTGGAATATAAGATAAAAACAAAGGCACAAACGAAAAGGTAGAGACGTAAAAGCAAATGCAAAAATTTTCGTTTTTTTCCCCCTTTTTTCCTGAGTAAACTGAACAAGGGCTACAGTTTTGCTAACGCCTGATTAGATATCACTTATTGGACCTATGCTTATTTAGAATAAATTTTTGTGGCAAGTTAGTTTATTATTCTCAGGGAAAACTATTCCTAAACATGATTATGTCATGGATTTGATAGAAGTTTATAACTATGATTCTCTATATAAGCATAAATTATTAGTACCTATGAGAAGATGATAACAGATCACACTAAGTATCTTTGAATTTGAGATTCAAAGGGACTTACCAATTCGCCACGATACCCGTGACCAGATGTGTGCAGCCCCTCATTCTTACCCATAACGATCGTTGATCCGATCTCTGCTAAGCGATTTAACATGTCCATTACTCGAGATTCATTGCCAGGGATTACCTGAAGGGAGGAACAAAAACAGAGAATAGCGGTATAACTAAACGGTCCAATTAATTCCAAATCAGGCTGTAAATACAAGCAAAGTAAGTATCCTAAATAAACTCCAGCTTGTCTATCTCAAATCAGAAGAGAAACCTCAACAAAATTTAGTTTGAAACTGACGGACATGAATTTCAATTTTATATTACCTTAGCTGAGTATAAGATAATATCATTTTTGGTCAGTTTGAGAGAATGACTGCTCCCATATGACGCAAGATTCAGAGCAGCACGTGGTTCTGCCTGACACATAGCACTCATAGTTACAAGCCACCAAAACTGGTCCACTAAGCCTATTGCAAGAAAAACCAGAAATTCACTGGAGGGTATCTAGATAATCTTACTTGAGAGCCGGTCGTGACAATTAGCAAATCCTTTGGAGCATAGGCATCAATGTCTTCCACTTTGACCTAATTTGCAGTATGGACTTATGTCATCACAAATTAATAATTCTAAAAACTTTTAAAGAGAGTACATCTCTGCTGTCTAACATAAATACTAGACAACTAAAAGAGAATTACCAAAGTTGATGGATCAATTGGTGCCTTCCCATCCCTAAAAGCTGCATCAAGATATGTCCTCAAGGACATACCAACAAATACCTAAAACAAAAACCATGACCATACGCAGAAACATTTTATTTGTAGAACACTAAGGTGTGAAAGTAAACATAAAACATGGTAACATAAGTATCATAACACAAGAATAAAAATGAGAAACCTACCAACTTTCGACCAGTTGCATCAGCAGCAGCCTTGACACTTCCTAGACGGTGTATATTTGATGCAAACTGAGTGGTAATAACCCTCCCTTTAGCAGCTGAAATATGCCTCATCAATGCATCTGCCACAACGGACTCGCTCATTGTCCTTCCAGGTGAAAGAACATTTGTAGAGTCACTCATCATCTGAAAGAATATTGGGCACAATTGACAAATTCATAAATAATTTCACTATATAAAAAAAAAAAAAAAAAAAAAAAAGGAATCATAACTCTACATTGGTTACAACAAAATCATAAGATTATGTTTAATTCTTAGGCATACATAGACACCAAATGTATTTGTGTCTTGACATATTGGTATCTTGGGTATACAAGTACAAAAACTTCGGAAATGAAACAACAAAAGTCACAAACCATTGTCCAGAAAATTTTTATAGACTCCTTTATCCATAATTTTGTATCACAAACCCATATCGAGATTTGGGAGGCCATAGCCCAGCAATGGCTGCAATAGTATTCAACTCTTAATACATGAGAAATGAGAAAATTGGGTAAGATCTTAGACCAGGAGGCTTACCAATGTTACTCCTTCTTTTGAGAGTTGCTCCAAAGTCTCACGGTCAAAAACTTTACCATCCAATGGAGATTCATCAATCTGTTGAAGTTACGTCGTCATGCTTGAGCAATTGAAAAGAAGAGGAAAAGGAATGAACAAGTTAAAAATTGTTACCTTCCAGTCCCCAGTATGAAAAATTGTACCATCACTACAGCGAAGAACCAATCCACAACAATCAGGAATAGAGTGGGTAACCCTTATAGGTTCTACTTCGAATGGCCCAGCAACAAATTTCCGCTTTGTTCTGAACACCTTAAGCCTGGATGAAACAAAAATCCCATTCTCCTTCAGACGTTTTTTGATAAGCTGTCAAAAGAAGAATACCATTTTATTATTCATGACGAACATAAGCATAATTTTTGTATTTATTTAATTTAATAAAAGGTAAGGTTTCAATTTCATTGTTAACTAAAGAAGTGTAGATTAGAACAAAACTAACTTTTACAACTAAGTGTAGATTAGAACAAAACTAACTTTTACAACTACACTCTCAAAAAAATCTGATTAGAACAAAACAAACTTTCACAACTACACTCTAAAAAAATTCCCTTTTGGTCCGTATTGCAGCTTGCAAAAAACATCATATAAATTCACGGCAATCAACAAGTACCTCCATGGTAAAGGATGATGCAAATATTGGAGTGTTGGAATCCAAAGCTGGGATCACCTGTTTAGAAGTAACATGCGGGAAATGTAAAGACGTGCAAAAGAAAAGACCAATTAAAAAGGGAAAGGCAAAAGAATTACGCCTCCCAAGAAATGCAAATTTAAGTTGGAAAATAAAAGAAAACATTATCAAGTTTCAATGGAAATCTAACTGTTTATGATTTTCCATAGTTCGAGAGCAGCACAGACACTTTGACATTCTTCACAAGTCTCTAAGAGAAGCTTCTGTAATTAATATTTTTTCAAGAAGAAAAAAAAAGTTTGGAGCTTAAATCATTTTTTACAAACCCTTTTGCAGTAACACTTTAAAAAGAAAAAAAAATTTAACTTTCATTTCAACTTTTTTCTGCACCAAGACAACAGAGAAAAGAACATGGAAGAACGACTTTGTAGTGAACGTGATAAAGTAGCTGGTTTAATATAAATCAAACTGCTTTCTGCCAGAAACAGAAGGAATATTTACCCAAGGCAACGCACCAATGTGATCCTCGTGACCGTGTGTAATAATAACTGCTTCAATTTTGTGGCTCCATCTTTTGATAAATGTGGTATCAGGTATAATCTTTTGGATTCCAAGCTCATCATAGCTGAAATAAAGTCGACATATCCAAACTCAACACATAAAGGAAGAATACCAAATTGAACAACACGCCAGCAAGGTGGAAATAAACAAAATGCTTCCCCCAGTGTCTTAGTGTGTATAGTCATATACTCTTCTCAAAGATGCACCAAACGTATTCGATCAAATTTTTTTTTCCATTATAGTTTAAAAATTTATAAATGCTTCCGTGTGATGCTAAACATAGACAAAATTTCAGGCATTCTGTATAGAAAGGCTTACCCTGGAAACATGACACCAGCATCAATCAAAATATATCGATCATAATTCCCAACCAGCATACAATTCATCCCGATTTCGCCAAGGCCACCAATTGGTAGAACCCGGATCGGCGGGCCATCATGCCCTTCGTAAAATTGCTCCAACTTGCGCTGAACAGAGTCTTCCATACTTTTCCTAGGCCCTTCTTTTCTTCCTGGTCTTTTTCTTGGTGCACTAGAACCAGACGTACCTAAAGTGAAACAAAGGAACACATCAAAACTCTTTGGTTGTTTTCCAAGAAAAGGGACACAATCAAGCTTCAGATACACGCTCTATATTCTTTTTTTTTTCCCCCATTTTCTCAGCAACCAAACAAGAAAATATAGGAACAAAACCGAGAAAACAAGTCCAAAAGTAAATGGCTTTTCTGCATTTTCTCAGCAACCAAACAAAAGAACATAAAAACAAAACCGAGAAAACAAGTGCAGAAGTAAATGCCTCTACTCAGGAACGAATAAAGCATCAAAACCGATAAAACAAGGACAAAAGTAAATGCCTTTCCACCACTTTCTCATCAACCAAACGGGACGAACAGAACATCAAAACCGAGTAAACAAGTGCAAAAGCAAACACCTTGAGTGCGACAAACTCTGTAATCACTCCCTCACTCACCTACAGAACTGGAAGAGCCGATGGAGCACGAAAACGAACGCTTAGAGAGCTTCGGCCGCCATAGGAGACTGCAAGGACAGAGCGAGAGATAACCCACAGCCGCCATTTTAGAGGACAAAAGTGGACTGTACGAGGAAGAGAAACCTCCCAAAAGCTCGAGCTTCATGTGTGTTTTGGGAGGTTTCGGAGAATCCGAAAGCGAAACCCTAGAGAGAGAAATTTTCTTGGGAAGGAAAATAGTGATGAGGTTAGAGCGGGAAAGAGGAGAGAGGAGTGAGAATGAGAGTGTTTTTAGAGGATTTTTGTTTGGGAAGCTCCTTTGGCTCACAAATATCTTTCCTTCTTATCGTCTGTCTGAAGAAGAAGAGTGAGAAGACGACATGAGATTGAGTGATAAGCACTCGCACGTGCCGAGACAGTGCCTCCCTCCCACACGTGTTGAAGTTTTTTTTTTCATTATTGTTTTTTGTTTTGAAAAAATGGATTTTTTCGAGATAAAAGAGATTTTTTTTTTTTTACTTGGAGATGGAGGGATTCAAATTCCAACTTATGATAAGTTATATATGAAATTATCATTAGATTACGTCTGCAATCACTAAGATAAATAGATTTTTACAATAGAGAAGTTTTTATATTATTATTTGTTATTTTTTTAAGATAAAAATATTTTTACAATGAGATTTATGTACTTTCATCACAAGTGAGAACTATAATTTGAATATAGACATTTGTAAATTAAACCGTCGGTAAAATTAATCAAATAGTTTAAATAACAATTCTTACATCTTATCTGACACTTTTATTACTTTTCTTAATATTTTGCAGTTATTAGAGAAATTTCGGTGGGGAATATTGAAAACAGATCAAAAAAAATTATAAACTAATGTATATTTTTGAGTGGTTAAAATTTTCATTTTAAATAACAGAACGAATAATATTCAATTTGATTTTAAGATGATTATAATCAGGCTTTAAAAAGGCAGTTTGCATGTCCCAAAAAAAAAATATCTATATATATATATATATATACTTGGTTTGGGGTGATAAGAAATTTAAGCTAACTAGAAGTTGCGTCCAAGTTCTAACCCCTACTTAGCCAATTTGGACCTCTCACAAATCGACTTGTGCCACAAGAAGTCATTGTATTCGAGTCACTGTAAATTTGGTACTTCGTTTATATTTGTGTGCGTGTATGAGAGAGAGAGAGATATATATATATATATACAATATATAGATATATATATATATATAGAGAGAGAGAGAGAGAGAGAGAGAGAATTGAAACAAAAATGTCATGTTGTTATTGGAATGAGTGATATTTGTTCATGCCGTCAATTTGCTGCCCCTTCAAAGGGAAAACTACAGAAGTCATCAATCATAGTGATACAACAAATATTGCAACATCGGCTGCAAGAAACTCCAGAGCTCGGTTTCAAGTTTCTTCTGTGGATGAACTAGTGAAACCGAGTCGTCTTATGCAGTGAAAGCCGTCAAGTTTCATTGGAGTGTCCTGGGAACCAAGGGAGTCCTGGTTGGAGACACTGTTTTGTTTCTGGAATGGGGACAATTGGTCCCAGAAAGATGCGCCATAAATCAAGTATAATTGTGACCAGCATTGCAGCACCAAGAGCGTCGACAGCAACTCTGGGTAAGTCCCACGGATTGCCCCGTTTCTCATCGATTCTGCACGTGATGAAATCACCATCCACTAAATAACAACAAAACATGGATTTGAAAAGACTCGTACTGCTGGAGCACAAAGCATGAAAGATTAATTGAAAAATAACAACGATCTAAGGTGTTCATTTAATTAACGCAAAGGATAATAATCTAAAACCAACTTTTGTGCTGACAAGATGAACAGGAACATAACTAATTTCCTCAATAGAAGACTCGGTCAGAGGCGAGTTGATTACTTATCTTCTAAAGTATACTTGCCATGGCCTATGAGCAACATGATTGACACCCGACATCGTTTTCAGCCGAATAAATTCAAAAGTCTAATTGTTCGTGTTCTTACCTTAGAAACATTGGGAAGCTTACAATGAAGTAGATAGCATAAAATAAAGACCCCACTTTATACATAATTGCCCGATCCACAAACTCATAGTAAGGGAACTGCACAAGAAAAAATCACCATCACATTTTTGCTTCTGGGCATCATAAAACATATGTTAGAATTCTCCGACTATAAAATGGATCAGAGAAAAACATTAACGGGATCACTCACATAGATATAGAAATTCCAGGGCGAAAAGAGATGTTTCCTAGTATGTATAACACTACAGCATTATCATGCAACTTATTTTGCTCCAGAAATATAAGTGGATAAGCCTACATATAAAGTATTCAAGCCCATGCATTGGGAAAACCAAAATACCAGCAAAATGCAGCAATAGGAAACTGCAGAAGTTCAATTCGTATAGGACTTAATTTTCTACCAAGCCATCAGTAAAAGAAACCTCAGGGTATGTATACTTAGACATAGGATACTGTTAATAGTGTTAGAAAAGACAAAAGTTTCACTACGCACATTGGAAATAGCTATGGTCTCCAGGTAGGCTATGAAATAAGACAGAGCCAAAATCCACGCAGCCTCAAAGAACCACTGAGTTTTTTCAGGCAAATCAGCAATAGAATGCCGGAGTCTACGTAGTGTCATGTTTGACGCCATGTGATAAAACAAGAAGCAAACATGAGTAAGAAGAAAAGTAGTGTGCGGAACCTGCACATAAGTGCCAAAAGACAACATTAGAAAATATGGCAATTAGTCTAACTTATTTTCCCCCTTTAAACTTAGATAGCTTACGTTGTTCATCTTCCATGACGGGAAGGTATATGAAGCACCCAAAACTGTGAAGAAATAGTGCGTCCAAAAGTAATTACCGACGTAACTAAAGATGATTATCCAAATATTTGCCTGCCACAAGAGGACCAGATAGTATCATTAACACAACACAAACACATTAACAAAGACTGTATGGTAATTAACTTTATACTCAAAATTCCAGAGGAGTATTTACTTACTGGAGCCTTCGATGAAGAAAAGGGAAGGTCGGAAATTAAAGCATTGCTCTTATGGTTTAACTACACTAACTTATTTCTTTCAAATCTCTCATTGAAGATAAAGTTTCTCTATTCAATAACCACTTCAACATCTTCGCATTAAATAAAATTTACCCTGAAAGACACTTGCCTTGACCCAATAACGATCTTTCCAACTGAGGCCTCTATCAGCCTGCAAAAATAGTCAACTAGACTCAGAATATAATCAAAATGTGAAATAGCAACATCCTATTTCACTCTATTGCAATCTATATTAAACAGCTAAGTCAACAAAAATAAATCATCTTTTCCATTGGCTATAAACTAGGTATTTGAAAACTGCAATTCTATAATCACTCTCTGTCACAAACAACAAGAGTATAGAGGGACTATGATTAAAATAATATATCATTTCTTGTTATGGAGAACGCAAAGGACTTATGGATCATCGGATGCAGGATACATACATGCCACCAGGGGCGGAGCCAAGGGTGTGCGAGTAGGGGCGGCCGCCCCCACTGAATTCTTTTGCTATTTTAAATTCACCCCAAAAATTTTATAAGTTTTACAATTTGCCCTCACTAAAAATAAAAGTTCTCATATAGTTCCTACTTTACCTCCACTAAAAATAAAAAATTCTCACATAATCCCTACTAAAATTAATTCTATGTTTTTAATTTTACTGTTTTTCCCCGTTAAAATTAAAAATTCTCACATAACCCCCACTAAAATTTATTTTATCTTGAAAAAAAATTTTGATGTATGCCCCCACTAAAATATATTTCTGGCTTCGCCCCTGCATGGCACGCGCTAATCCAATAAACTGAATATTAAATAAAATAAATTTTCACCCGTGAAAATCTTTATTTCACGGATTTCAAAATTGTAGTCGATGCAATATCATGTGAGGGGGAAAATTTTCCGGGAAAGCTAAAATTTGAGGAAGAAATTATTAATGTAACTCCCTGTTTTGTCTGGGCAATGTAAGTACTAAATAATGTTCGAAACACCAATTACAAATTTATAAAAGTCAACTTTCATGGGATGTCATTTTTTAGGGGGAAAAAAAAACTGATTGATTTCTTAAGATGAAACTCCTATTCAAGCTTACTCTTTTTCCCTCTAAAGTAATGAATTTGAGTCACAATATAACCACCCAAATATCAAAAGTCCCATTAATATCCAGAAATTTACCTTGCCAACAAATAGCATTGGTATCACAAACGAAGGAACAGCTGAAACCAAACCCAGAAGCAAATACTCCAGCTCCGTAAAGCTCTGTAAACAATTTTACATAAATAAATTTCTTTAATTTTCTTTTCAGTTTTCTCTTGAACCAAACAGAGTCAAATTAATTAATTAAATTACCTCGTAGAGCTTGTAAGGGACGATGATTCCCAAGCAGAGAGTGAGCCAGAAAGGAGTGTAACAGAGAAAGAACAATTCTCCCCATCTCTTGCTCGGATTCGGAGCCAGCCACAGACTCGACGAAGGAGAAGAAGAAGAAGTCGATTTCGCACCTGAAAAATGCGAATTTCAATGAAAATGGTGAAAAACCCTATAAAAACCTTTGCGGTTGAGGAAATGGAAAAATGGAGGAGAAATCTACCGGCCATCGTGGTGGTGTGATCCAGATTCAGAGAGAGGAGAGAGAGAGAGAGAGAGAGGGGAGAGAGAAAATGTGGGTGATAGTGAGCTCAAGAGGTCTCAGTTTCAGTCATTGGTGGTGTCGTCGGAGTGAGAGTGTCAGTAGAAGAGGGAAGACGACAAGGCTGGGTCCGGCTGGAGAATATGGGTTTGGGGGTAAATTGCTAATTGGTCCCTTAATTATTTATGAAGTTGTGACTTGGTCACTGATTTTATTTTTTAATAGAAATAAAAACCTTGTGGACCTTTGGTATTGTATTCTATGTAATGAACATATTCGAATATGTATTTAGATACCCCTTTTAACCATTATATTTAAATGAAATATGTATTCGGATTGTTTATACTTCAATAGTCATTTAATATGTATTAGTGAGAGAGAGTATGTGATATGATTGATTAAATTAGATTAAAAAAAAGGATTAGATAAATAGTAAACAATCCAATAATCAATCTAATGTGTATAAGCGGGAGAGAGAGTATGTGATATGATTAATAAATATAGATAGAAAAAAAAGAAATTAATGAATAGTAAAATGAACGGGTATATTGTTCAAATAAAATTGTTTTGAAATACAATATATGACGAATCAAATACATATTTTATTATATTGGAATACAATTAGACTTGTAAATTCGGATGGCTCTGCCCGGTCAGACCCGCCCTAACAGGCATAAGGGGAAAAGCATATCGAATCAGATTGGGCCCATTCAAAGAGCGAAAAGCTAAGCCCGGACCAGCTTGACCCTGCCTAAAGCCTAGCCGACTTAAAATCAGACTAGATAAACGGGCTTTTGAAAAAAAACAAAACAAAAACAAAATTGGCATCAAAACTTAAAGTATAGTTAGATAGAGATATAAAGTTTTTTGTTTTTTCTTTTTGAGAAAGATAGAGACATAAAATTGAACTTTGTTTGAATTTCATCTATTTTACAAAAGGTTTTGAATTTAGTCTATTTTACATATAGATAATTTGAACATTGTGCAATGGTCATCTTCAGTTTTTTTTATTAAAAAAATTAATATGTTACATCTACCATATTTTCACTGTATATATTAATGATTTATATTACAAAGATATTGTTTAAATAAAAAACCACTATAAAAAACTATTAAAAAAAATTATATATTTGGGCGGGCAAGCAAGCCGAGCTTCGGGTGGCCTGACTAGATGGGAAAGTCGAGCCAGCCCACCGATCTCAATACTAAGACCCAATCCGACCCTTGTGATTGCACTAGATTGGGGATGGGCCAGACTGGGCCCACCTTATGGTTAAAATTGTTGATAATAGATCAATCCATTTAACCCGATCCATATTTACAACTCTATAAAATAAAGTAAGTGTGTGATCCAAACACGTCATAAATTGCTGACCGATTTTTCAATGAGTCTCCATCATATGACCTTAATAATTTGTAAAAGACCAAAATCCAACTTCCCTTGACCCTCACCTATAATCTCTTCTTCATCGAGTTTTCATATCTATGTGTTTTGCCCATGCCCTATTACGTTCCGAATTTGAGGGTCATCAGCCATATTAGTCCTTTCGGCATTTACAATGTTTTCAATAGTTCAATGACCGAATAAGAAATTTATCTTCAGGAAGGAGAATGTGGAACTAATCTTGTTTTCTGTCTATGTGAGTAATATTTTCAGTTGAATTATAGACCATATTTCATTTTTTGATTCTTAAATAGTAAAATTTTTAAAATGAATTACCAATCCGTTAAGTTGTTTCAAATTGATCCTTTCATCTATCAAATTGTTAGCAATTTTGACCCAAAAAAAATGACATAAGAAGAACAAATATGATTTGGTAGTGGTGAGATAAAAAATTACTATAAAAAGGAAGTTGCGCCTTTTATGTTGAAATTTTAACATTTAAATGGATAGAATCATTAATTTAGAACAACATAATATATGATAAACTAGTTCTGCAATATTTTAAAAAGCAGAAACAGAGTAGAATTTTTTTTTTTTTTTTTTAACTTCTGTAAGTACCAAGTTAGTAGAATTTATTATTCATTAAAAAAAAAAAAGTAAGTAGAATATATTTTGTCAGTTATAGAATATGACATGTCGTTTATTGTAATAGATATTTTTTTGTTTTTTTTTTTTTTTAAAGCTCCAAGTATTTAGAATCAGTCACCTTGTGATATTAACTTCATGTAGAGTTGAAATTCTCATCTCTAATTTAGAAAAGAAAAAATAATCACCCTTTATGCAAACGACTTGTCGTTTATTTGATAAGAGGACTTGTCTTTCATATGTGAGCATGTATTATTTGTTTGTTCGCTTTTTTAAGGTGTGTCGTTTGGTTTTTTATTTTTTAATGGCGTCGTTTGTTTTTTTTAACCATGTGACATTTATATTTTTTCATGTCGTTTCCGATGGAAAAATGACATGTTGATTCCCCTGTACTATGATACACGTATATGAGCTGCATGTCGTTATTATGAGTACACTACATATCGCTCAAGTTGCTAAATATTAATGTCTTTTTTATTAATATTAAAAAACAAGATGTTTGACTCACGAAATGAAAAGATATACCAAAAATAGCTAAAATTCGACATCGATATTAATTAGCTTAATAAAAACTAAAAATAATTGTAAAAATTAAACCTTATTAATAAGCTTATAAATTCTAACCTATTCAAGTTCAAAAACAATTACTAACCTATTTTGAGAATCCTAATTTAAAGAAAATACTAACTCCTAATGTTAATAATATACATTTAAAATTCTCCCTTTTCAAAATAAATAAATAAATAAATAAAATTCATAATCAAAATCAAACTAAAAATATACAATAATATGATTGTAGAAATAACATAACGGTAATCCCATAAATAATTTCATCACAAGATGCCTCTAATTCAATATAAATATATAACAAAAACCAAAAGGTCCAAAACTACTATGAAATCTTAATATAACTTAAATTCCCCAACTTTTTCATCATCCACAATCCTATAGCATAGTATAATGTTCATATATTAAATACTCATTTAGGGTCCATTTGGTAAATGAGTTTGAGTTAAAAATTTTTGTTGACTTTTTAGAAAAGACAAAAACTTTTTTTCAGAAAAAGACAAAAAAATTTCAGAAAAAAACAAAAACTGAGATGAAACTTTTGACTTTAAACTCGAACGCCAAACGAGGCCTTACTTGTTGAACTAAACTATGAGTTGATAATTCACCAATGCGATACAGAAGTTAATAAAAGATTTAAAAAAAAAAAAAAAAAAAAAAACCTGCATGTCGTTTGTCTCCTTGATAGATCATGAGTAAACGGCATGTCGTCGGATTGCTTGTTGTAGTCGTTGACACGACATGTCGTTTTAAGTTTTAAGTTAAATTCACTTTTCACCGTTAAAAAAAAAAAAAAAAAAAACCGACGACGATTGATATTGTTGTTCACTGTAACACATTAAGTTTGGATTAATCCCATTCTTATCCGTTAACTATAGATCCAATATCATTCGAGTTCATAAATTTTAAAAATGTCACTCAAACTATTAATGTATCACATAATTATTCTTTTGTATGTTAAAAATTTCACAGTAGTTAATTACCACATCAAGATCACGATTCCTTTAAGCATTAACATGTTACAAGATGAATCCAAATTAAACAAAAATTATAGGACATGAAAATTACAGAATTAATCATACGACTAAAATACAATTTTGATCTAAACGCGGCAACTATAGTAATTTTTGAAGAGTCTTTTGACTCGAATTATGTTAGGACAATTCAGTTCAAGAACTGGTTCTAAAATATTTCAAAATTTAAGAACTAAAATGAAATTGAACCAAAAATTTATTAACTCTTTATTTTGTCGTGAGAAGTTTTGTCTTTTCACCCCATATAATTTTGATTAGAAAAAGTTAAAGAAACTATAGTTTTAACGTTTTGCAAATAATAGGGGTTTTTTTGGGGTTTTTCAGAAATTCAGTAAAAAGCCGATTTTAACCAAAAAGGAAGAGGTAAAACCAAGGTATTTAAACTAATAATTTTCAACCACATAAATATAAATTATCATTAAATTTAAGAAATATATTTTTTTTCAATTAAAAAATAAGGGCTTTTTAATAAAAAATTCTAGATTAGGGACATTTATATTAACGTGCAAGTTGCTGAACCCAACATTTTAAAGATATGATCAAATAAACGACAAGATTCATAGAAGAGCCCCAAGTAATTTTAAAAAGGAATCACAGTCATACTATGAATCAAAATGCGAAAACTAACTTTGAATATATTTGAAACCAACTAAAGGCGTTCTTCAAGTTGGTATTGTTTTATTCCTACACAAACTTAATATATATGTGAAAACGTATATAAACAAATCTTCAATCTCAAGTAAACCCTCTCGCTAAACTCGGGAAACTGAAGAAGGAGAAAGAAGTTAGTGATCATATTCAAAGCTTGCAGTGATGGAGGTTATGCGCAAGACAAGTCATGAGCCCTACGCAAGGAAGAGGTCAGTTTCTTCCTCAGTTCTTGTTGTTACGGATTCCGGAAGCGATTGGAAATCGTCATTGGCGAATACGGATTCCTTTGATCGTAAGCTACAACTGATCGAAGCTAAGAAGGCTCGGTTTGCGGACACCATATTCAAAGCCAAGCAAAAGATGGAAGATTGCAACAAGTTCAAAGTTGGCTTTAATATTTATGGTAACAACGTTGTGAAGCATGATGACAAGCAACCGATCACAGCGAACAAGGCTGAGATTGCAGACTTCAAGAAAGATCAGGATTTGAAAGTGTCGAAGAAAAAGCTCAAAGCCGAGAAGGAGAAGGATTGCAAAAGATTAGATGATTGTCGTCGTGATTATTCGAGGATTAGACGTGGGGTTCTTGAGAAGCAAAGAGAAAGTGCTCGGATGGCTCTTCTAGAGATGGAAAAGAGTGTTGGCACCGAGGATAACATAGATGTCATGAGAGAGTATGTGAGGCTATGTGGTTGTCTTGCCGATTCATACGAGACAGTTTTTCATGTACTTAAGTTGGAGAGTTTGGATTGGTTTCTTGAGCCTGAAAAAGAAGATGATAAGACGGCTCGTGAAGATCAAGTGCACTCATATAACAAGAAGATGGATTGCAAAAGAAATGATGATTGCCACCATAACGATTCGATGATCAGTCGTGAGGCTATCGAGAAGCAACGGGAAAGTGCCAGGATGGCTCTTCTACAGATGGAAAAGCGTGTTGAAATTGAGGATAACATAGATGTCATGGCAGAGTATGAGAGGCTATGTGGTTGCGATGCCGATTCATACGGGACAGTTTTCCATGACATTCAACTGGAGAGTTTGGGCTGGCTTCTTGAGCTTGAAGATTGAGAGGAAGAAGAGATCTTCTTATGAAGAATCCGGTATAAATCTTGCAGTTAACTCGTAGCTTGCTACTTATAATAGTTGATAATGTACATATAGTCATTAATTTTTTGCAGAAACATGAAAGTTCATGCTTTTTGCAGATTGGAGCCATCAAGTCCTTACACAGAGCGAGATTGGAGAAAGCACGTCACACCTGCCTTTTATTTCAGCCAATTGATAGTACAAGCATAGACACTCTTTTTCCCTTTCTAGTTTTGTCCCATCGGGTTTTGCTAGTAAAGGTTTTTAATGAGGTCTATCAGGGATGGTGAATATCAAGGGAGAGTTTCGGCTTGACCTTATGTCCTCACCATTCGGCTTGTGTTCCTAGTTACTAGGAAACTAACCTGCTTTTTATGTTCGTAGAAAACACTTTAGCGTTACATATTGTTTAGGTTATTAGCTTTTTTTGCTTACAAGCTGGGGCTGTCAGCTTGCCATTCAAACTTCGTATTTTTACAATAATGAAGTTAGCAAGGCAGATAAAAATAGGTATTCTAGACGGGTGCCAACCTAGTTTGGATGTGTCGAGATTATCTTGATATCTGACCTTAGAAAAATATTGATCGTTTCTTATCCTTACACATTGTTTTCCCTTTTCATTTAAACAAGATATTGTTCCCTTTATATATTTGCTGTTGTTACCAGCAATATAGCATGTTCTGTTTCTGCTTTGCATGAATTTAATGAAGAGTTAAATTGTTAACAGAAGGACAAACGCTAAGTCATCAGTGAACGCATTGTAGGATAATTGAAAAATCAAACCCGGAACTTATAACTTTAAACTTTTCATATGGATAGTTTTAGTAACCATTTATGCAGAAAGTCAAATTGTCTTGTTCGTTTAATACACTACTCGCCTTATGGCAATCACAGTGGTAACCCATGACAAATGCAACGGGATGTATGTGCAAAATAATTCAGAAACTCTATCAGGAACTGATTTAAGCAAAACAGAAAAGAAAGGACAAATATTATAGATATCTCATCCTCACTTGCTTTTGGAAACAAGGTCAACTCGTTTAGAGATTCCAAAGTTATCAGAGAAAACAATTTTTGACCAATCTGTTTATAACGAACTGCTGCAGAATGACAATCTGCACATTCTCAATTGAACATTTACACTATAACAGAAGATTACAATGTTAGAATCAATACGAGATAATCCCTTGTGTTACGAGAAAAATAACTTAATTTGTTACCACTGGAATTAGTCCTAATCAGCTTATAACAAGCTTGTTCTTGGGATAAAAGAAACTAGAGTATATGGAATGCTTTCTGTTTTAGAATATCAGTGACCTGTTAGTCTCTTATAAGTCCGCTTCAATGTGTTTGGTGCGGCTAAGGACCCGACACGTAAGAATAGTACTTTCTGCTTTCTAGAACCTCAAGTGATGAGATTAGCACCATAGATATATGAAATATATATATATGTATCCACTAGTTCACTTTCTGTCATCTAAACCATGATATCTTAACGCACACTTTTGCAAGCATGCCAGTGTGATAAGGAAACTAATAAGTTGAGTTTTGGTAATTTTAAGAGGTCTTAAATTGTTTGTTTCATTCTTTAATAGTCACACGGACAGAATGATTAATTTACAATAAAATTAATTTAGTAACATATCCATTTTGTAACTGTCATCTTTACAGACATTAATGTTAACACGTGTCGTGATCCCATAGGGTGTGACCAAAGAGAAAATGGTCTGCATGCACAACAACTGCTTATGAGCCCGGCACTCTTTCTGAACCAACTTTGTCACTATTCAAAAGACCAACTGCCATTAGTCACCCCAAATTCATATATATATATATATATATAAATGTACATATACAAATGCATATAAAATAAGACCGAGAGAGAGAGAGGGGGGGAAGGGGGGAGAGAGAGAGAGAGATGGGTAATGGAGGTGAGGCAGTGGTGGTGTGCAGTGACAAGAGCATGGCAACAGGGATAAGAATATGGGACATTGAGACAGGGGATAATCTCCTCCACATACCCACTTGTGCTTCTCCTCCCAATGGCTTGTCGTGCTTGAGAAATCACTGCCTTTTTGCTTCTCAGATTCACAGGCATGGCTCTGTTGGTGGAGGTGCTATTTTCATGTGGCACTTGAACAAGGGTTTTTTTTTTTTTTTTTTTTAATGAATCACAGTCAAGTCACTGCATTTTCATTATATCTATATCATAAAGCTGTTTTTTTTTTTTTTCTTATTTATACTTCAAAATTGGTTTTGTTTTTTATTTTTTTTTGGTGGAACTTGTGAATGATCAATCTAAAATGGGTAGTTGGTTTTTGACAAACTGAATGAAAGAAACCAAACCAAAAGGTCCAGTCATCTATTCTAGTATTTATTTATTTTTTATTTAGTTTCCAGTTAAAAGAGAAGGCTTTTCTTGAAATAAATGTTCAGAATTATAATTATGAAAGTTCTTTTTTTGGTAAAGAAAAAGTCAAGGTTTTCACTTGTAAGTTAGTAAATGCAGTCTCATTACAATATTGACTCTCATTTATCTGGTTGAAGCCTTGAATTTTTCAGTTTTGGAGAACTTTGACTCTTATCAAGAACTTCTAGGTTGTAAACTAGAAATTGTGCAAATCAAATATAGTATACATATATATATATATATATATAGATGTACACATTGTCCATAAAAACATGTTCTCTTGTATTTCTCCAGCCTCAGCCACCTGTGAGGAGCTATCCAATGGAGGCCATTGGGCCACTATCTTGCACCAAGGATGGTGTATATCTTGCTGGTGGACCTCTATCTGGAAATTCTTATATTTGGGAGGTTAGTATTTACCGATCTAAGATTTCAGCCTCTTTATATTAAATTTGTAATTACATACTTTAACCAAGAAAATCTATCAAAGATTTCTATATATATATTTCTAGTTCTATATAATTGCATTCCAGATATTATACTGTCCTTAGCATCAATCCTGATCACTTGATGCAATTTTTGTAGGTTGCTAGTGGAAAATTGCTGAAAACTTGGCATGCCCACCGTAGATCTTTAACTTGTATGCTGTTTTACGATGATGGTTCACTTCTTATATCCGGTTCTGACGATGGTGTGATCTGTGTTTGGCCTATGATTAGGTAAAGACTAAAATTCTGTTTCCCTTAGTCGTTTTTCGCCGAAGACAAACACTTAAATCAACAGCCTTAAACTTGATGCTATAGAATTCTCTAATCTAGTTCTATGGAAGTTTGCTAGATGTGGAAGATTCTAGAAGCTCACCTTCTTTATTACACCAATCATTGGATCATGGTTTCGCTGTAACTGGTCTGGCAACTACATCAGGCATCTCAAGTCCGATTCTAGTATCAAGCTCCTTAGATGGCACATGCAAGGTAGAAATGTCAATTTACATTTTTTTCTTCATTCATAATGTTACCATCTCAAGATCTTTGGGTTTGACTTCGTTCCTCCAAAAGGGCCGGTCGTATATTGTAACATTTTCAAGAGATGTAAATATTAAGGTGTAACATTGGTATGTGATACTGACCTCCACTTCTATATGTTACACGTTAAATTGGTCGTTTGTCGAGGGCTTCGAGTCTTTGCCTACGATTTTTAAGTTATTGCTAAAAGCAAGTTAGTTTGTTCCTTTCCAGGTCTTCGATTTGGTCTTGGGGAGAGTCTTGCAAACTGTGGTATATCCAGTGGGAATAACTGCAATAGTTCTTCACCCGGCAGAAGAGCTCGTGTTTTGTGGAAGTCTTGATGGTAGAATTTTCGTCAACAAGCTCGATATTGGCCTAATGGAGGATCCTTTCTCCCTCTCACAAGATCAACCAGTTGTGCTACAGGGACACAAGTAATATATCGTGATTAAGGAAGGTTATGAATCTCATGTAGTCACAAAAATGGTTCGCTATAAGTTTTTTCTCATGATTAGTTAGAATCCAAAATTGCCAGTCAAATATGTACTGCACAGAAATCTGTTGAGTGTTGAAATATGTGTTAAAATATCTTGCCTGATAATCTTATTAAGATCCATGTTTGTTGCAGTGGAGCAATAACCGCATTGACTTTCAGCCAATCGGGTCTGATGTCCGCATCTGACGATTGCACTATCTGCGTATGGGATGCTACTCATTGGACAGTCACCAGAAAATTCAACCATCAAAAAGGTTCAGCATATATATATGTATATATATATATATATATATACTGGTATTATGTAGCATCTACAATGTCTTGTTTTCTTGAAAGGATTCCATAAAACTCTTCGCTACAACAGGTGTTTGAAACACTGAACTTCAATTAAGAAACTAAAAAGTCAGTTTCGAAGAGCAATATGCCTACTTTTGCAGAAGCACTTTTATGCAGAAATATGCGTTGGTCTCAAATCTGACCAAAGCCTTGTCTTTTTTCGTCCATGAGCAGGAGTAACTAATTTGGCAGTGATACCACGGTCCTCGCTGCTTTCTGCGACAAATAACCGAAAAGTCTTAACTGCATTTCGTGTTTCGCCGCTTGACAAGTATCCTCAGCCTGCCAACTCGTCCAAGGAAACGATCACTCTTCTTTCCTCAAGCCGCTCCTTCAATGAAAGCCACAGTCCCATTCACATTTTCCAAGCGGTGATTCGTACCAACAGATACTGGACTTGCAAATGCAGGTCTCTCTCTCTCTCTCTCTCTCTCTCTCTCTCTCTCTTCCTGCTCTAAACTAATAATTTACAACACTTTCGACACAATGCAATCCTATAGACGGATATTTGCACAAATGGCCAAATTCCCCTTACAATATGTATGACACTACTTTCGTATTACATCCATTTCCTAGTAAATAAAATGATTCACTAAATGTAAATAACTAATCTGCTCTTTAAAAAAGCTCTTACAAAAGCAAGTAAATTTGATAAACTAAATATTATAACAAGCTAGAGTCTAAGAATGGATTTTTTTTAAAAAAACTTGTGAACTTGAGTTATTTTGTACTACATTTACAAGCACTTGTTCATTTTTTTGAATGAAAAATTTGGGCAGAAAGTTTGGACACAAGCAGCCATGCAAATGAAAGTGGAAACAAGTATGGAGAATCGAATGTGGGCGATGAAGATGGCGAAGCATGTTATGGAGATGAACCGGCACTTGCAATCGCGCCTTTTGGACTTGATGCAGAGCAGATTGTTATGGTCTAAGGAATCCAATTCTCCCAACACAAAAAAGAGAGAGAAGCTCATGAATATGGTACTTGAGAGTCCCTCTAATAGTGAGGGTCCCACATTCCAAGGGGAGGACCAATCGCAGTCCTCATGTCAATCTCTTTGGTACAAGATAATGTAAATTGAGTAGACATAAGAAATTGATGCAGAAAGTAGAAAACTTCAAGTTGTCTTTGCAGTCATGCCAATTTTTGCTCCCTTGGACAAAATTGTGTCGTTTACATTAAAGTACAGCACTGAACGACATTCAAATTGTACCGACGTTACGACATGTCGTATCTCAACATAAATTACAACAGTTTTTTTTTTTTTTTTCTTTTTTCTGGAAGGCTACAAATAGATATACTATTATTAACGGCACAAATTTCTTCAGAGCAAAAAAATAAAAAATAAAACGACACAATTTTCTTAAGCGAAAAACTGCCACTGTTTTAAAAAAAAAAAAACAACAGTAAATTTTGTAGAAACGACATGTCGTCTTGACTGTTGGACTATAACAAATAGGATTAAATGACATGTCGCATACCAGAATAAATTTGACATGTCGTTCTAATTGTGATGTGCCGACAAAATAACGACACGTCGTATTTGGATTTGAAAAAGAGCAAGGGAGCAACAACAGACTCAAATAAAAAAAATTAGGGAAAAAAAAGAGTAGAATTGAAGAAAACTTTATATCAATGAACGTCACATTCCGACTAAGGTTGTAAGGGTGTTCACCAAATCATTCAATTCGCTTAATCCAGTTCAATTAGTCGGAATGGAGGGGGTTAAGAGACTAACAGATTAGTTATAGATTGGTATTTTCCCAATCCAAAAGTCATAAAATTCAGAAATTATCAATCCTTGTAATCCGTGAATTCGAATCAGATATATAGATGTATACATATTTATTCTATATATTATATATATATGTTAAAGTGTGACTTCACTAACTTAAATACGTGCCTAAATTCTAGTTCAGTAGTTCTATTATCTGGCCTAAAATATTCTAGTTTAATAGTTTTATTATTTGGCCTAAAACTGTCTTTTATTTTGAATTGATGAATATGAACATTTTATTTTGAGTTAAGTCAATATTTGTTTGTCATAATGTATTTTTATGTTACAATTTGTATTCTTATGCTACAATTTAGTTTATGAAAGAAGACTAAAAGTTAATTGTGATGCAATTTTATTGAACTGTTTTATGTTTAAAAATTTTATTTGAGTTCCTGGAGTAAACAGATTAAATCCTTCAATCCGATCCGCGTAATCCAATATTTATGGATTGAATTGGATTTGATTGAGAGTTTTATGAATTGGTGACAGATTGAGATTTTCCTGATTCGAATATCATGGATTTGACTAGGGATTAAGGCCTAATCAGTATAATATAATCGGTGAACCCCCTAATTCCGACTACGAAATGAACAAAAATTGCGGTGTCGTTGATATACCAAACGACAGCAAACTTTGGAGAATAAAAATTGTAGTTTTGACCAAAGCCATGGTGAACTTTTCTACTGTGTCGTTTAAATGTATAAACAAATCTTCAATCTCAAGTAAACCCTCTCGCTAAACTCGGGAAACTGAAGAAGGAGAAAGAAGTTAGTGATCATATTCAAAGCTTGCAGTGATGGAGGTTATTCGCAAGACAAGTCATGAGCCCTACGCAAGGAAGAGGTCAGTTTCTTCCTCGGTTCTTGTTGTTACGGATTCCGGAAGCGATTGGAAATCGTCATTGGCGAATACGGATTCCTTTGATCGTAAGCTACAACTGATCGAAGCTAAGAAGGCTCGGTTTGCGGACACCATATTCAAAGCCAAGCAAAAGATGGAAGATTGCAACAAGTTCAAAGTTGGCTTTAATTTTTATGGTAACAACGTTGTCAAGCATGATGAAAAGCAACCGATCACAGCGAAGAAGGCTCTATCTTGGAAACGTCCCTATGAACACACAACAATGAGAGAGGGGAAAAAGATTGCAGACTTCAAGAAAGATCAGGATTTGAAAGTGTCGAAGAAAAAGCTCAAAGCCGAGAAGGAGAAGGATTGCAAAAGATCAGCTGATCGTCGTCGTCGTGATTATTCGAGGACTAGACGTGAGGTTCTTGAGAAGCAAAGAGAAAGTGCTCGGATGGCTCTTCTAGAGATGAAAAAGAGAGTGCGCATCGACGATAACATAGATGTCATGAGAGAGTATGTGAGGCTATGTGGTCGTCTTGCCGATCAATACGGGACAGTTTTCCAAAGGCGTCAACTGGAGAGTTTGGATTGGTTTCTTGAGCCTGAAAAAGAAGATGACAAGACGGCTTGTGACGATCAAGTGCACTCAGACAACAAGAAGATGGATAGTTCGAGGATCAGTCGAGAGGCCATCGAGAAGCAACGGGAAAGTGCTAGGATGGCTCTTCGACAGATGGAACAGAGTGTTGACATTGAGGATAACATAGATGTCATGGCAGAGTATGCGAGGCTATGTGGTTGTGATGCCGATCCATACGGGACAGTTTTCCATGGCTTCTTGAGCTTGAAGATTTAGAGGAAGGAGAGGCCTTCTTATGAAGAATCCCGTAATTTATCTTACAGTTATCCTGTAGCTTGCTTTTTACAATAGTTGATTCATGTACAAATAGCCATTAATTGTTTCTGATTTACTTGTTTATTATGATTAGCTGTTACTGACCTTTTGTATTCATCAATTTCCTTGAATATTCTGTCACTGATTATGACGGTTAATATCAGTATTTTTCTTTTTACCATGCCTGCTCATAATATTGTTGTATATCTTTCCTATATCTTAAGAAATCAAAGAACAAAGAATGAAACTTTGAAAGACAGAGAAGTATTCTAAAGACTTTGAGAGAAATTTCTGGATTTTCTATGGAAAATAAATCTGTAAAAGAGAGAGTTTAATCAGTTTCTGTTTCACATATATTTACAGTTCCCGCGCAATAGTATGTGTTTGCCCACATGGAAAATCAGTTTCAATAGTGGTTGTAGGCATAGCCTAGTGGTAATACCATTCATGACTCCACCTAAAAGTGCATAGTTCAAACCCCCCACCCCCAAGTTCAAAAAAAAATAATAATAATAAGTTTCAATATGTGCAGGTTAACGTAGTTTTTGGTAAGTAGCTTAACGTAGGTGATGCAAGTATTTGAACCAAACATTTTTCTAATGAAGTACGTTACAGAAACATAAAAGAGGATTCATAAAATTCTTCTGAGATATTTGATATACGACGAATTCTTTAAACAATTTTATGCAAGGATCATTGAAAAATGTAGCCTAGAGTAACCAGTTTACTTTTGGATGTATGAGTAAAATAAGTCTGAATTTTGAAGAGAAATCAATTAAAAGGAAGAGTTTACATGTTAGATTAACCCCCCGAGTTGCTGTTGATTGAAGATTTGGAGGGAGGAAAGACATTTCAATTAGGAATTGAGTATCAAACCTGTAGTTAACTAGTTTTGTTATTGCTTGTAGCTATTTGTTGCATAATAAGGATTTATATTTGGATCTCTCATGGCAATAGAAACATGAAATTTCATGCTTTTTGCAGATTGGAGACATCAAGTCCTTACTACAAACGAGATTGGGAGGGAGTGCTTCAGACCTGTCCTTTTGTTTCAATTAATCTATCTTACAAGCATAGATACTCTTTTTCCCTTGCTAGTTTTATCCCAACAGGTTTTGTTAGTAAAGGTTTTTAATGAGGTCTATCACGGATGGTGAATATCAAAGGGCGAGTTTCGGCCCTAGTTGCTACGAAACTAACATGCTTTTTATGTTAGTAGAAAACACTTTAGTATTACATATTGTTTCCTTTATAGACTTTTTCGCTTACAAGCTGGGGCTGTCAGCTTGCGGTTAAAACTTCGTATTTTTACAGTAATGAAGTTAGCAAGGCAGATAAAAATAGGTCTTCTAGATAAGTGCCAACTTAGTTGGGATGTGTCTAAATTATCTTAATATTTGACCTTATTAAAATTATTGATTGTTTCTTTATCTTTTAACTCGCTTAGAGTTAATAAGTCTACATACTCAAATAACAGATATCGTTATACATTGTTTTCCTTTTTCTTTCACAAGATATTGTTCCCTTGAATGTCTTTGCTGACCCTTGTTTTCTACAGAGATTTTACTGTTATCAAGCAATATAGCACGATTTGCTTCTGCTTTGAACAAGAGATTAATGTAGAGTAAATTGTTCACAAGATAATTGAAATCCCTATTTCAGAAAAAGAACTATGGTAATTTTAACTTGTTTATGTGCAAATCACTGATTGAGTTCGAAAAACACCCATCAGAATGTTTCACAATATGACAAGGATTTGTAGAAGATCATTGAATGGATTGTAGGACAATCGAAACATCGAACTGAAACTTTAATTTTAAACTTTTTGATATAGATAGTTTTACTAATCATTTATGTAGAAAGATGAATTGGCTTGTTCGTTGAACAACTGATACAATATGATGTATTAGTAAACTATTTCTCAAATTACACCAGTGGGGCTAGTCCAGTTGGTGAGAGAACAGGGGGTTAAGGGTTTAGGTCCGGTAAGTTCAAATTCGATCTTTGACAAGTATACAAAAATGTGTAAAGTAGGCAATAATGAAGTGTTGGGTGCTAAGCCATTGGGGTTAGTCCAATGGTGAGGGAAGGGGGGGTTTGGGGCTTAAGAGCTATAAGTCAAAAGTTTGATCCTTGGCATTTAATAAAAAAATGTGTTGGGTGCTTACCAATCAAGAGGAAAAAAAAATTAATTTGCAAATTTCATCAAGAAAACATGTTATATTTTCATTGTTTAATACAATCAATTGATGTGATAATATTTTAAATGTTACTAATAAAAAAAAAAAAACAACTCATATACCACATAGGTTAGTACTCAAAAATCGAGATTAGAGTTGGTGTCCCTTACATTTTTCTTATTATAAAACTAAACATTCACTTCAATGACTTGTTGGGATCTGTATTCTATATCACTTGGAAAAGAAAGTATTCAAATGTGGCGCTACGTTTGAAATAATTTATAAAAGAAACTTTTGTCAATATAATAAGTTGCTTAACCAATTTAATGAGGATTCGAAGTAAACCCAAAAAATTTCCTTCTCAGATTAATATCTTTTTCAACAGCTTCAAGATTTTTTTTGGGACATCCTAATTCCTAAAATCAAGTAAGCTCTTTGTTTATGCAAAATTGTTTCCTTACCCTATCGCTACTAAGAATGTTGAATTTTGACTGGCATGAAAAATATATTAACTTTTACAGGTTTTTAGTGGTTTAGGGTTTTTTTTTTTTTTTTTTAACATTTGTCGTTTGTAGACTAGCTGCCTCACGTCTATTAAACGACATGTAGTTTCTATTGAAAAGTTTTTTTTTTTTAATAAAGGAAAATAAAGGTAGTAAAAAGGAAAAAGAATTGCTTCACATTGTGAAAGCTTGAAATGAATGTCTAAGAAACAAACTATTACAATTCCCCCCAAAAAAAATAAAAAAACATTTCATAGTGAAAAAAAATATAACTACTAATATGAATCAACTTGAAAAGGCAATGCACATCTACAAACGGCTCAAAGACAAAAAGTGTCCACATTTTGAAAGCTAATCCTCACGCTTTGCTTTGGGATACACACTCCAACAAGGAACGGTAAGCCGATAAATCCTCGGGGTCTACACCGAGTTCCTTAAGGTTGCGGCCATACTCCTAGTGAAATCAAAGAGAATTAAAAGTCTCAAAATAGAATAAATTAGCCAACAACTGAAGTTCCCCTCAAAGTTTTGACAGAAAAAGGTACCTGAATGTCAAGTTTCAATTGCTGACAGATCTTATAAGTGTCTGACACGTTGTGGTCTGAGATGTCTGAGCTTGCTCCGGCACGTCTTTGTGCACCTTGTCGTATTCTCTGAAGTGAAGACTCCGTTTTCCTCGCCTGAGTGTAAAAAACTCAGAATCAAGGAAGAACAAACGAACAAGAGAACATTTTCACAAGGGTTTTTTAGGAATTCAGATACTAACCACACTAACAAGATCAGCAGCCAACTCATAATAACGACCGGTGATCTCTTTTGCAGCACTATCTAGCAGTTCCTTCTTTACTTCACTCGATAAATAATTAGTTGCTCGCTCTCCACGTAAAAAGGCCTGGCAGATGTTAATAGTTCAATTTGAAATATGTAATAGAAAATTAAACCAATACGTTGTTAGTCTAAAGTTCTGTGAATTTCGCCACAATCGTTATAATTGTAGGTTACTTTCATGACCAATATGTTAGCGAGTTAATTAACAGATTTTCAGTGCCATCTATAGTCTAAGCAAATAGATTAAAATTAGGAGTACAAGAACCAAACGTCCTAAGATTAATGGACGTAATAAAGTCTGATACTTAGATGAGCACCCCAAATTGGCACCGAGTAGACTTTACACGTAGAGAGAATTGTATCAACGCCACCTGCAGCATTCTTCGATCTAAGATATAACATTGAGCAATGCTATTTAGCACTATAATACTAAATCATGACTTTAATTTGGATAACTCCTCTCGGTTGCATTATTTGCTTTATGAAGATCTATGACAATATGGACTTAATATTTCATAATTTGTTTCCCTCCAAAAAAATATGTTATCGTTTATGTTATAGAGTAATACAACCAACTACGTTTCAATGTCCTTCAGCTACGTAGCATTTTTATCTAGCATCACCAAATAGCAGAAGCAAAAATCATCTACTATGGTTTTTATTTGAACATGGAATCACAAAGCGTTATACAGTAAATCAAAGGACGTATACCTCCAGGGGACGCAATACTGCTGACACATAGGGTGAGTGCCTGGTAGGAATTGGTTTATTCGTCATCCTGTAAGTTGCGGTTATCCCCTTTAGCTGTCTCAAATCCTACATTCATAACAACATTTAACTTAAATTTTTTCTCCAACAGATCATAGCATGGCCGAACCAAAACCAGACTGAAGCTTACCTCAACAGACTTCTCAACCAGTGTCTCGACAATTGCACTTATAACAAGAGGTACTAAATCGGTCAAGGATTTTCCACCTTGTAAAATGCTCTGTTTTACGAGATCGAGATCATCACTAGAACATGAAGAAAGAAGCTGAAGAACATGTTGCAGGTAGTCTCCACAAACCTCTGTTGCCAGACAATTTATGTCATGAATAATCTGCAATATACATAACTTCTATTACTATGGTTTATGGAGGAGCATTTCACGCTTTTATTATTGTATAAACGAATCAAAACGACTTCTACTGCAATTGGTAGGAAGTTGAGATTAAGTAAACATCCTTAAGTTTCTATTACTGTTATTTGCACAATTGTCAAAGACCAGAGAATTAAAATTAGAAAGGATGCTTACATAAATAAAATCATCTGGGACAGCTCTAACAGCCCATTCACCTCCAATGTTGGAAGCTGTGTTATTACCCAACTTACGAGCAGCCAGGCCAGATGACAACCAATGTGTGTATCTATTATACATCCATAATGAGCCGGTCACACGTTAATAAGACATCAAATAGGTCTAAAACTAAACAAGGAATGATGTATCCAAGTTCCTCTCTGAACTAACCTTGAGAGCAGCTGCAAGGATAAGCGAAGAAACTTGTCCGCACTAGAAAGCACAAGAACATCTTCTTTCCAGCAGGATTCTAAGCAATTCAACAAAGCAACACTTTGTTTCAAGGTTAGATCCCGAGAATCCTGAACAGGAACAAGGCTGGCAGCCACTAGTTCAGAATCCAGAGAACCTGCTATTTCCTGAAACCTGAGGCAATTCTAGTATGAGAAGAGTCCATGCCAGTTCTGATAATATAACAAACAAGGAACTTGCACAGAAATTACCTCAAAGAGAAATAAACCCCAATATTCCACTGCTTCATGAACTCACTATAGACAGCTTCAGCTCGAAATTTAGCAACAGCAGATCTGGACGGAAAGTAGCCTTGCATGATGACAAATGGATGTTAAATTATGATAATTGACAAATGAAACATACTCTGACATACATATCAAAGTAAGGTCCAAGAGGATCACTTGTATAATGCATCAATTATAGGAGATAAGTTTGTAACAGTCGTAAAGCATTGTATTTTAATAGGACAGGATGGTTCAATAATAACTACCTTCAAGATGAGCCAGGAAGTCGAGGCTTGATTTGTAATTTTTCAAGAATCCTGTGGGTCTTCCGGGAGAAAAGGCACCAGGTTTTCCCTTTTGAATTGCTGAGAGAACTTCTTTCAGGATTGAATTGGCCAAGAAGTCAAATACATGCAAACCTGAATTTTCTGTAAAATATGTATCACGACAATGAGAAGCTGCAAATATTCATGTTGATAAAGTCCATATTAAATATATTTAAATAATACCACAAGCTTTTCTTGTGGTCCAGATTGATGAGTTATTGTAAGAGGATAAAAGTACGTATCACTTTGATTGATATATAAATGGGACTAGAGTTAAATAAGGCTTGACAAACGTTAAGCAAATTTGGTTCACTTTATGCAGAAACATTGATGGATTGAGAGTGGATAGACACTCCTACAGGAAGATCATATAGCATGGATTGAGAGTGCAAGAACATGAAAATTAAATACAGAACAAAATCGCACCTAAGGATAACAGAATTGTGAAAACAGGTACTGAATGGAAGGAAGTTTTCTTCTAAGCTTACTAAAGTAAAATAGCAACACCAATACCTTCGAAAGAAATCTCCAACAAAAATTTGCACTCTTTCTCAATGCACTCTTTGATCTGCAGATAATCACTCTCAAGTTCATCTGATCCGGTAGCCACTGCTGATGGCCCATGTGGAATAATTTTTTGTATCAATGGGGCCACAACAGTTGTACGAAAAATTTCTTCTGCACTCTTAGTGTTATCAATGGAAGCATATGCACGTAAGCAATTGTAAATTGCATTTGCATCTCGGTGTTCTAGACCATCTACAAAACAGTGTCCCAAGCTAGCATCTAGTAATAGGCTGGCGCTCTGAATCCTCTTCTCCATGTTCTCAATGAAAGGTAGGTTCTGTACTGGCAAAATAGAGAAAACCAATGAGCAGAGAACGTGCAAGTCCCGTTAGTAGAGCACATGTGTAGGTCCCTAAGGTAGGATGACTGCGAGACAAGCTTCAAACGATTCAAACTAATAAAACAATATATAGATAAAGAGTCCACTTAAATGGAACTAAATTATTGACACGCATTTTTTATCATCTAGTTGGATTTTGCACTTTTCATCCATCCATGGAGATATCTAGGTATTGAACCAAAAATGGGCAATTGAAGAAACAAAAAAAAAAAAAAAAAAGCTAGTTGATTTTGTGCTAAACATTCTACATCGAAATTGAATTTGAGACAGTGCGAGAGTAGAGAAGACCTGTGCATGAGCTATATAAAACTTCAGACGATTCATCTCGCTCGCGATTCTCTCTAAAAGCATGCTTTGAGTTTCTCTTAAACTTGTTCCGCTTTCGGCATGCTGTAAGGAAATCCCATTGCTCAATGAATTCTTCTCTGCCAAATTCACATCTCCATTGGACCAATCCGCGGGGACACTAGGCAGCTCTTTTATCAATTTCTCAACCTAAAACCCATCAAAAATAATTCGTATGAACTCAACGTACACAAATCATCAGGAATCAAAGAAAATATGAGTGAATATCTATAAAGTTCTTAGATTTCCAATTAAAACATTTCCGAAACTATCAAATTGTTACAAATGTGAAGTGAATTCACCTCAACTTGGCAGCTACTATTCTCAAAAGACTGATTCTAAATAAAAAACAAGGATTTCCAAGAATAATTCAATTACCTATAAATCACAGTCTTAATCCCACACATTAGGGACAAAAATCTGTGATCAGAAAACAGTGAAGCTCAAAGATCGCTAAAATAGAAGGAATTACAGAAATACCTTGGAGACGACGTGAAATGTATCAAGCAAAAGCTCCAAGACCTCTCTGGCTTCGGCGGCATCCGATCTCTGCTTCAACCCGTTCTTCAAAGCCACGAGCGAACCTTCGACGGAGCCTCTGAACTGCTCAATCTTCTCTCTGAGCTCCACCAGCGGAGCTCGCATCCGCACCACTGCGGCGTCGACATCGACGAGCTTGGTGCTGAGGTTGACGAAATCGGCGTAATCACGGTTGATCAGGTCGATGAGCTCGTGGTTGAGGGACGACAGGTAGCTCTGGAGCTCGGATCGAAGAGTTTCGAAGGGAACGAAGGTCCGGAGCTCCGAAATGTAGGATTCGGAGTCGAAATCCGGCGAGAGGAAGAGCTCGGGCTTGAACCATAGCGGATGGCCGTCGAGCGGGTCCGCGAAGAGGTCGGTGGCGGATCTGGGCGGTGCCGGGATCGCATCAGCCATTGGACCTGGATTTTCGCTCCGCAACACGTTTGTCCTTCCCGCTGTTTGGTTGGCGAGAACGTGCAAGAAAATTAGTCTCGGTCGCCGACGTTTATCGGTCGATTGATTAACCGTAATTGTAGAAGATGGAGACAAGTTCTGGATCGGGTTTTTTCTTAAGGCCCAAGAAAAAGCCTGTGTTTAGGCCCAGTTGGTGCCACATTGAAGGCCCAATCCAATAACTGAATTGTGTTGTGTGGGGGGTACATTTACAGAAAAAGTTTAAATTTAGGGAGGTAATTAAAACGTGGTCGAATTTTTTAAGGCCTTAAGAAAATTATTTTTGGGAAAGGCTTTTTTTACACTGCTACACCCTGAATTTTTCACACAATGTAATTCACACCCCAAACTTTTAATTTCGATGATTTACAATTTTACACCATGAACTTGTAAATCTATAACAATTTGCACCATTAATTAATGACATTAATGGTTATTTTTATCTATTTTAATACAAAGGTTAAGATGTTTAATTAGGTATTATCAAAATAGAAATTTTTGAATTAATTTCGTTTTAAATATATATTTGGATTGGTAAAAAAGACCTTTTAATGACTTATAAGCACGTCAAGTTTCAATTTTCATTAAAAATATCAACATTATTATGAATGGGATAGATTGTTTCAAGTTTATAAGTTTAGGATGTAAATCGTCAAAATTAAAAGTTTAGAGTGGAGGCCTTTTAATAAATCCCATTTTTATTGGCAAATTAACTTTTTAATCCCATACTTGCTGAATAAAATACAGACTACAGCTTTGTATTTACTATTTTTTGCGCAAAGGAAAAAAAAAATAGTAAACTTGTAAAATCACTTCAAGAGAAACATTTATTTGTAAAACGATTTTTTGAAAAAATGTTTCTCCAAAGGATTTCTAAAACGATTCAGAATGACCTATTTTTACACCGAGTAACCAAATGGGTATATCTGTGTAACAATAAAAAGTCCTTTTGCATTTTTTTATTTTTACTTTTTCAACTTTAAAAAGTCCTTTTGTTAATTAAATTTCCGTGTTGTGCAAGGATAAGGACGCAAACTTCTGCACCATTTTTTTTTTTTTTTTTTTTTTTGGAGTCCAATTAGTGTGAATTTTGTTTTTAATTTTTAAATTTTATTTTTTTGGGAATCGTATGGTGAAAACGAAAATGATCGTAGTCAAACAGTACTGATCCATTCAAGAACGTATATACTTCTCCAATATCCACATAATGGACTAGTCCTATAAAATAAGCAACAAAGTCTTCAACCAACACTACCTAGTGTCGCCTAGATACCATTAGGATGCATACCTATTTAAGATTGTTCTAGAAACCCGACAAACGGAAACCAACCATATCAGTACCAAGTCACTGTCGGTCAGCAAACCAATCCATCCAAACGACGGACGGTTGAACTCAAGCCGGAACTAAAACCGACCGAATCCAAATTTTTAAAATCTACCATCACATATCTCCATGAATGATCTAAAAACAAAAACACACAACAGTGTCAAGATACTACAACAAAATTGCCCCCCCCCCCCCCCCCCCCCCCCCCCTCTAAAACCACCAAAATCCGACAGCCACCAAAACCAGTCGGTAAACCAACCGAAAACCCTTTGCTCGGCTCTGCTCAGTTTCACCTTCTATAAAACAGACAGGGACAGTTACGATGGTCAAGAATTGATAAACCCGACACCAACCCATGATCAAGTAGCAAACACACAAGAATTGTAACGCTCTTTTCCCTTGGTATATTGCTTAATCGAAACTTCTTTTCACAACAGATGCATGAATGAGATATTAAAACGCCAATGGTTAAAAAAAAAAAATGGTAAACAACAAAAAATAATGGGAGTGATGCACAAAATCTTTGATCTGCCTGCCAAATGGAGCTACAGAATTAGCCTCAAATATACACGCATGCGTATAAATACATACGTACATCCGAAAAACGAAAACCGGTCAGTGTGTGTCACTGCTTATTGTTCCATTTCTCACAAACTTAACGTAAACAAAAATGGATATGACCATACGAAAAAATATATATATATATATATATATATATATGCACAGGGGTCATTGTCTCCTTGTTTTCCTCTGACGTCAATAATAATATCTTTAAAGATGTAAAGGGCATGTTCTTTATGTTGGAAGCAAGGGGATGGGGAACAAAACACGACCAGTAAAGCCAATGCATATTTTAGGTGAAGGCTTCACCGTCTTTTTTTTAATACCGCCACCCCGAAACTAAATAGGATACAGAAAAAACTACAGCTTTAGAACTTTCATGTCTCATTTTACAGACAAAATGGTTCTCCAAAAAGCCCCAAGACGAGGGGAAAATTTACTTTTGACGCGGGCCTCGGGAAAAGCCTAGAGAATTATAGAATATGACAGGAAAAATGAAGATAACGAAGAATTGGGAAGAAAAAGAGGAAAAGCCATTTTGTACATAAGGATTCACATGAAGTAGCTGAGAGCCTTTTTTCTTCGGGAACCCCCTTCACCATAAAGTTCGTTCCATTGCAAAAGCTCCGTCATGTTCACTGACTCGGACGAAACACTAGCACATACCTATGAACCCCGAATGTAAAAAGATTAGAATTTAGAAAGAATCCATCCGAAAATATAGAAAGGTTCTCCAAGCAAGCAAGTAAGGAAACAAACACAAAATTATTGATTCTTAATTACCCGTTCATGAGCATATTTGAAGTCCTCCATATTTAGAGGACGTATATCGGCACTGCCACTCAAAGCTGGTGCAGGTTTACCTTCTGCTAGAGCTGCTGCATGCTCCTGTTATCGGTTTAACACATCAGATCAAGTTATAAAGCTAATATGTAAAGATCATTCAGATTGTCAGTGGGCTTTAGACTGAACTAGTTCGGAAACTTTCAAAGAGTGGTGTTGGATAGAAAGTAAAGGTTGCTCTAATGCTTGGTATTCGGACGAAGAAACATACCTTTTTCTCCTTTTCCAAAATCTCTTTAATTGGACGGTGTGCAGCAGTTACACACAGATTCTGCAATGGGAGAACCTCGTTTATAGTCAATGATGTCCATAGTAAAAACATCAACGAAAAATAAAACATTAAAATCACACCAGCCAGCCAGCCAGAAGAAAATAGAAAATTGGAACCTTAAGATCGCTTCCCGAATATCCATCTGTCATAGTCGCAATTGCATCAAAATCAACATCAGGAGATAAATCCTCTTTTGCCAGGATGACTTTTAGTATCTTTGCTCTATTGGGAGCATCTGGCAAATTCACCATTAGTCTGTAGAGAATACATGTTCAAATAATTTCACATCAACCGTGATAGGAGACAAAGGAACAGTAAAAAAAATAGAATTGTAAGGCAAGAAATGAGTAGTTATTGGTGCATGATCGAGCACACAAATGAAAGCAAATGCATAATTAAGCATGCATAAATCTATCCAATATGATATTTTACCTACGCGGCAGCCTTCGGATGACAGCCTCATCAAGGTCAAATGGCCTATTTGTAGCTGCAAGCACCAGAACACGCTCTGTATCTTTTGTCCGTAAACCATCCCAGTTCACCATAAATTCATTTTTCATCTTACGCATTGCCTCATGCTCCCCTGGGTTTTCTCTTCGGCCCAGCATGCTGTCAACCTATGAGAACCCAACAAAGGATTAGTGTTAAAGTAATACTATATTTACACTAAATCAATACACAATATAGTAAAAAAAAAACATACACTTCTACATGTTATATAAACATTAGTCAACAAGGACTGATAAACTTACTTCATCAACAAACACGACACTAGGGGAAATTTTACTAGCTAGGGAGAAAACAGCTTTCACATACTTTTCACCCTCACCAAACCACTGCATTACGAAAGGACAAGACAATATTTAGTTTTAACGAGATGCAATCAGCATGGAGGTTTCATCAGTATAAACATTTATTATTATAGGCAAACCTTCGATGTAATGCTAGACATGGATATGTTGATAAAATTTGCACCAGCTTCAGTAGCCACAGCCTTGGCAAGCATCGTCTTACCAGTTCCAGGGGGCCCGAATAATAGTATGCCCTTGCAAGGCTGCATATAGAGACAAAACCCATAATTAAAGGGAGACACAATAGGATTGAGCACAAAAAAGAGAACTGTGAACCACACATTAATTCAGTAAATGGAAACCTACTCCACATCTATGGTAAAATAGAGGTGTAAATGAACTGAAGATGAATTGAGCAAATAAAGGAACAAATTAACAATAACACACTCTACTTTAGATGAAGATGCGTGTCTTTTTTTTTTTTTCCTTCAAAAAAACAGAGATGCATAATTTTGCCATATACAATTAAGTGTTAAAACCTTGGTCAATTGCCCCTTGCAGAAAAGTTCAGGCCTTTGCAAAGGAAGCATCACCAGTTCCTTCAATGTATCCTTAACGTTTTCAAGGGCCCCAATATCATCAAAAGTGACTCCGATATCACTAGGTGGAATGACGTCTGCTAGAAGCCTTTTCTCAAATTCATTTTCCGTCACAACATCCTGATTTCAGCCCAAAATGGGGGAGAAAAAGTCAAGCCGATTTTCTTGTAATAATTAAAACATCAGTTCCCAAAGACAAACTTGCTAAGATTAAAATCCAGCTCAAAGAGATTCACCTTGAGTGATTTCTTCAAGCCCTTAGATTCATTCTGGATCGCATGTAGCATTCCGATCCCATACTGGATGCTGCTAGAATTGCAACATGGCATTACGACTGTGTCATATACATCCAGTGACTAGTAATTCAGCTAACTATTACTCAAAATGAGATCAGGAAATACGCTATCAAATACCTCTCACTAGACAGAGCAAGTCTTGCTTCAGGATCAGCTTCGGGAGTCTGCATTAGATGATGACTTAAAGCCCATCCAACTACTTTTTCTGCACCTGCAATATATGAAGTATTATACAAAAGATTAGTGATCGAAAAACAAAATAAAATCTAATTGAAGAAAATTATATGATAGACAAAAACAGAACTTACTTTCGTTGGTAAGCATCTGGTCCTTGATGCATAATGTCTCAAGTCCATCAGATTCCAATCCGGTCCGACCCAAAACCTAGACATAAAAGTTACTGCAATTAATATATCCATAAAACTGATTTCTATTCAAAGTTCAAACAGGGATGATGTAAAATAAAGTAAAGAACACTTTAGGAACTTCGTAAGAATAATAGAGTTCTTTCATAGTTTCAAACAAGGTAGCTGCTCCTACTCCCTGTCCCTTTTGGAATGATTTAAGGTAGTTCATAGCAAAGACTGGAAATACACATTCTAACTTATGAACTAAGTGTCTTCCACCCTAGTTTCGTACTCCCACTTCCCGTCGCATTGAATGTTTCAGTTAGCCCATTAAAAACACTCTAAGACGCAATACAGTACTCTAATGTCAAGTGTTATGTACGGCTGTCTGGATGCAGACATGAGTTTTAACCTTCAACCACAAAATGTAGTGTTCAACATTCTCATCACAACAATATAAAAGATCTAGTTCACATATAGAGCAGAAGAAAAAGTTCTCACGGTGCGCAGATGATTTAGATTTGCTTTCATTTTGAGGGTTTCAGCATCTCTATCCAATTGCTGCTTCCATGAGACAAGAAGTGCCTCATCCTGGAACGAGAAACATAATTATCCACTGTGAGAACCCAATACACACTCGTATATGCATGGGAAAAATATATATATATATATAATCATTTAAATTATAATCATATAAAGCTATACAAACCTGTGGCATATGAATGGTAACTTTATTAGGGAAGAGCTTGGTGAGGTGTTTAGTTGCCTTGGGAACTTCCTTCCCTCTATCATGCAGTCTTCCAAAACTATCCTGAGAAATTTAGATGATGTTAAGACCATGGTCTGACGACCAATTCCAAGCACAAACTTACAAAGCAAGCAATAAAATATCCAGTAAATATTTACACCTTCTAGTCCCAAATAATGAATGCAACAAAATAAAAGGTTAAGAACTGCGGAGGTAGAAATCAAACTTCAAATAAAACAAATAAAAAACTCATAAGTTATAACCATTACCGGAAATGCCAAGTCAAGAAGAGCCGTTTGGTTGCTGCCGAACTTTGTGAAGAGCAGACCACCAGGATGTGACTAGAAAAGAAAATAAGTAACCAAATAAACAACTAAAAAGTTCGTAAAACTTTTAGAAAACCTAGTAAACCCCAGGGATGATCTGAGGAAAAAGAACAGCAAAATTAAATGTCATTAAATGTTTCTGCAAAATCCACTTTAATCTCGTGATTAAAACAGGTTTTACACACATTCGTAAAGCACGTATGTTGCTACTTGGGCCTTGACTGACACCCCAAACCCAATGTAAGACACGGGAGAAAGTCAATACCTAACGCTAAAATTCCTTCTAACATTGTTAGACACGTATGACTGTCGTTTCTTCCTTTCATGAGAAAACCTTACATTCTAAAGTGCTGAATTCCATTTGATATGACACTGGCGATAACAGAAAATGCGAAAGAATTTGATAAATAAAAGGGACCATTACTGAGAAGCTGAAAGAATGCCGGCATTAAAAACGTTGCATTAACAAAGAATAATAGATAACAAAGGACAAAGCCATATACAGTGTTTCTTTTATAGAATAGCCTAGAAATCTCCCAAACCTGTCTAGTGAGATCCAGTTAAAAACTAGAGCCCTGCCAACCCCTACAATTCTTCAGAAGCATGAAACTTGTAATTCACCACGTAAATAATAGCCTAAAGAATTAAACCACATGTCATGTAGGAGGGAACTACACACCTAATGCTAATCAACCCCTCGAGCAAAGCTCCTATATGTTAGGTAACACAATGCATTCCCTACTTTCGCTATTTCTATGTAACCTTCCACTTTTCTTTATATTTTCACAACTAGTTTCAAGAAGCATAAAGAAGTTCAGCCTCATGTAAGAACTACCAGAATAGTCTTTTCAAATCACAGCATAACATCAAAGAACGTGTAAAGTAAAAATAAGCAAAACTTTCTGCTTCCAGCAATGGTCACTCAACCAAGGACATAAGACAAGCATTACCTTCTCCTTTCGGTTGTCAGTTTGCGTATGTGAACCAATTACAACCACATTATCAGGAAGCTTTTCCAACCTATTTTTAAATGAGGAATATGACTCTGTATTTCCACCAAGAGACTTCTCAGCATCCTTCATGAACAAGATGAAAGGAGAATTTCTACTCTCACCATGTACTGCCTGGAGCGAGTATTATTTTAGATTCACAAGGAATCAGGATATGGAGGAACAAAGTACAAAAGCAAAATTAAAGTAAATAAATTAAATTAAAAGGAAACCTTGAACAAAGTGTAAATAAGTAGTTTGTCCAATTCTTCGACACCCGTGCTTTCCAAACGAAGATCAGAAGCTACAGAGAGAGAAGGGACGAGGAAGACAGAGATTCAGCATCCAGGGGTAAAGAAACGTTGAAAGCAACAGTTTAAGGGGCCTAAATTATTAAAATATATCTAATGATGTCAACTCGTACCATTGCAGAAGTATCCGTAACCTAAATCACAATTTCCCCCAAGATCAACACCATCACTTATGGGTTTATCAAATCTTACACCAATTTTTGATAAAGGATTTCCCTCAAAAAGTAACATAATCTTTCCACGTGCTCCATTTTGTGGGCCCCTATAAAAAATGTAGCAGAGGATGAATAAGAGTATGAAAGTATCAACAAGTGACGCATTCCCTTGAGCAAAAGAATTCAGAGAAAAAATTAAAAAAAGAGTGTGGATACATTTCTTTCTTCATATTATACCTCAACGAAGATGAATACATTTCTTTATAAATATTATACCTCGACGAAGATGAATACAGGCCACCACAAGCTGCACCACTAAACCTAACCCTATCACCTGCACGATTCATATTTAGAGACGTTATGCCAAAATACCAAAACAAAAGACAGGGAACAGCCCATGAGAGCCTACTGTAACCCGGGGACAAGTTGAAGTGGTTTACCTATTTTAAATAAACAATTCTTGGATGCCCCAGAGGAAGATGGGACAGTCTCAGACTCCGTCTTTGTTTGAGATTCCAGGCCACAAGAAGGACAATTTGAAAAGCTTGGTGTGTCTGCCTCACAAGTTGACTGATCCATGGTCTTCGTCAAGTCGGTGGGTACAGGGCCTTGTTTGGAGCAGTTACAGAATTTTTCTCCATTTTCCTTCAGCAGCTCAGCTTCCTTTGATGATAAACCCTACACCAAAATTGATCATTAGTGATTCGAGCTTATCAGCCTCCGCCATCCTTGACAAGTATGCTTAATGAAAGAAGAAAATGGTCACAGTGATGAAATACAAATGTCAAAATGCTATTAACTCATTGACCTTTAATGTGAATGTTAACTGAATCAAGATTGATAATTTGATACTACATCGAAGAACAGCAGCAATAAAAGACTTGATAGAAAAAATTTCCAAAATTGAGGAAGGGCTGTTTATCTTACAGCCAAAAATGAGTGGCTGTCAAATATGAGCAACTTAGCCCCGAAGAAATTAGCAAGGGCCTTTGCCAACATCTCCTGATATATCTCCGATCCTACAAGATGTTGAAACACAATGATTATCAACTCAATGGAATATAAACGATATCACTCATGAAACAATAATCGAAATTAAAACTAGCAAATCAGACAAACCTGCAGGACCAGAAAGCAATAGCCGTGGGTTCACAGTACTTAGTTGTGATGTGTATTTTGCATGTTCTTTATGTTTCAGGTGGATAAACGAAGCTGCAATCAATACATTTTTTGTATTTTCACTGCAAAAGTTAAAAACAATAGGCACATATTACTGAAGCACCATTTAAGACTAGAAAGACTGCAGTAGAAAACATAATGCTACAAGCGTGGGAGATCCTTGCATATAGAAAAAGATAGCAGTAGATCAGATATTTTGTTTCATACGAATATGAAACAAGATTTAATCTATGTGACTAAAATACATGTAAAAAAGAAAATCA
This sequence comes from Ficus erecta, assembly GCA_008635985.1. Lineage (NCBI taxonomy): Eukaryota > Viridiplantae > Streptophyta > Magnoliopsida > Rosales > Moraceae > Ficus > Ficus erecta. Next base: position 1,103,967 of record BKCH01000019.1, read on the forward strand.
AGGAAAGTGTGATACAAGATGAAATGAATTCTACCTCAAATAGTATGGGAAGTTGTCAAATGAAACATCAATACTTTTGCCATCAAGAATCCCTGCATGAATATCTTCTTTAAATACTGCACATCGCAAAGACATGCCTGACGTTGATGCCGGTTGCGAATCCCTTGTCCACTCGTTTGCTTCTTCCAAGACCTGTTTAAACATACCTTTGCTCAATTTCAGTTTACAACTAGGTGATCCAGCTAACATCCTCAATAAAGGCCTTAGCAAATCATTCACCCCAGAGAGTTTTACATTGCCTGCCTCCGCGCCAGAGTCTGGATTGCATTCGGGGGTCTTGTCAATCGCTCCAGTGTCTTCAGCTTTATCACTTTCCAAATTCGGGTTTGAGGTGCCTTCCGGACCGTCAAGCTCAACTTCTGTGCCATCGTGAACGACAGAATGAGAAGGTCCCTCGGCACCTGGATGAAATTTACAAGTGGAGTGAGCTGGGGACTTCCAGCGCGTTAAGTCTTGTTTCAGGCTTGAGAGAGATGCCAAGATGGAGGCTCCAGCCACAGCCGAAGGATCTCCTGACCGCCTTTCAAGATGCAAATATTTCCCAACAGGAGCAACGCCACTCTGACCCTCCATACCCTTAACAGCAACCTCAGTCATGAGTTGCTGAAAAATCTATGTGCAAGCTAAGGAAATTACACGAGTACCACACCCCAATGATGAAGCATGAAAGATAAATGAACGGTACTGAAAATCTACAGTTAACCATGTCGGTTTATGGGGCACAAAAGGATACATAAGCATGGTTCCCGAGAAAGCCAAAGACCACCTCATCACCCGAGTTAAGTACACAATTCATATTTTTCTTGACTGTTGTCCCATTAACCAGCACGGACCCCTTGCTTCCCGTACTTTCCAGAACTGCTACAGCACCGCCCTCGCGCTGATCATGTCCAGAAAGAATGAGTTGTCATACTGCATATACATTTACGAAGCTCAACTTTGAAAAAGAAAACAAAAACACCCGAGTAAAAGAATTCCAACACTCCTCTCCACTAACTAAAAGAAACCCCTTTTCAGAACCAACTAAAAAAAACACCTCCTCATGGGGCAAAGTTAAGTGGTTGTACATGTGCTCGTGTTTCAGTGCCGGCAAAACCTCACTAAAATCTCGGAAACCCGCTTCGAGAAAATACCTGTGTGCGCTTGATCTTGCACAGAAAACCGCTGATAGACTGTTCTTTCAAGGCAAAACTGCAGTTTCTGTTTGACCCAACCGTGAAACTTGACGACGAGATAACGATATTCGGATTCTAGAACCACACAAAAATGCAAAACAACCAATCATCAAACTCAAACCTTTAGCTCTAAACTGATCAAGAATGTCCGAATATGATTTTATCTCCTTATGAATATAGAAATGAACAGAAACGAGAAAAGAACTCAGAGAGACTTGAGAACTAATAACCTGCGAAGACTGAGACAAAAGCCGACACCAAGGCGTCGACATCTCCAAACTTGAAGCATGCTTCTGATAAAGACCAAGTGTAAGAGCACCACCTCTCGGCTTATCTACTAAAGGCGAAGTCCCTTCAAAGCCAACCAAACAGAAAAAAACAAAAATCAAGAAAAGGAGTGAAATTTCAACGAGATGAATATAGTATCGTCCCAAAAACCCGCCCAGATTGAACGAAAATGGTTGATGATACAAGACGAGTTGTGAATTACAAAGGCCGAACAGATCTTCCGTACCTTCGGCGATCGGCGTGGACAAGGCCACGGCCGGCGAGGCCGCCTCGGTCTTGGCGGAACTGGCGCCGTCTCCGGCAATCTGAGCGTCGCCGGAACCACATTCTCCGGGATCGGCCGGCGGCGGAGTCGGCGTACAAACTTCCTTCGAATTCTCCGCCGCCGCCGCCGCCGCCGGCATCGACTTCTCCGAGCCTCCTCCGCCATTCTCAATCTGCAAAAAAAAAAAAAAAAACTCCAGCCGAATCAAAACCCTAGAACTCCCAATCAAACCCAGAAAAAAGACCCAAACTTTGAAGCTCCGCCAACAAGAACAGCAAGAAAAAGGAAAGAAAAACACAGAAATGGATTCTCTTTTCTGTACGGAGCACCTTTTGACGCTTCGGCGACGGCGGTTTGTCGTCGGACGGCGAAGATCTTTTGCTGTTGTTGCCTGAGAGAGATCCACTTCGCCTCGTTGAAACCATAGCTCTCTCTCTCCTCTCTCTCTCTCTCTCTCTCTCTTCTGGTCTTCCTTTTTTCTTTTATTTTCCTCTTTTTATTTTTTATTTTTTCTGTGTTTATACAAAACGCTATACCAAGAGAGAGAAGAAGAAGAAGAAGAAGAAGAAGAGAGAAGATATAAAGGAAATAAATATATTTATTTATTTATTTATTTCCCTGGATTTGCTTTCACCTGTACCCTTTCATTATTTCTATTTTTAATTAATTTTTTTTCAATAATAAAAATAAGTTATAAAATAATTACTAATTAGTTAATAGTAGCTCCTTTTTTCTGCTTTGTCGTGGTTGGTGCACGGAAAGTCGATGCCACGAGACAGGCCACGGCGCACGTTAAGCGGCGCATTTTAGCGAGTGAAGCTGTGGAGAGTGGAGAAGTTGGTGGTGCAGGTTAAGCGAGGGCTTGTCCGGTCGTTTCTAAAATGCGCCGCGGCGGGGGTTTTGTGTTGGGGGCGTGGGGGTGTTTGGGGAGTTGGTTTGAGTTGTAAATTCAACCAAGTTTGGGTTTGGGGTTGTGTCTTCTTCTATGTAGCAAAGTAGCAACGTTTTTTTGTGCTACGTGGTTGTTTTGTCTTGTCACTTGTGTTGTTTTTGTGGCTTTTGTGTTCACAAGTGTGTAATGAGAAGTAACGCATAGGCCAACTAGTTCAGTTGGTTAGAACATGTATACGTATAAATACTATGGGTTGGTTTGGTACTTCTAACTCTAATTAAAGTTTTGGGATTTTTATTAGAAATAAGTGAATGTCTAGAAATAAATATTTGATTGAAAATGAACTATGATAATTAAATAATGTAAAAATTTAGGATTTGTTTGGGGATGTTTGAAGACGGTATTTTGGAAGTTGGATATAAGTTGAATTTTGAAAATATAATTTGGAGAAAACGAATGTTGAAAGTAAAAAAATGTAAAAACTTAAAATGCGTTCGCAAAAAAAAATATTAATATGGATCTTGTTTATTTATTCTCAAAATTCTATTTAATTTAAAAAAAAAAAAAGCATCTCATTTGGACTTAAAATGACAAAGTTATGGATTTTTAAAGTTTTAATTTACTGAAGACATTTCAAAATGTGAAAAGTAAGAAGTAGTTTTCAGTTGAAAAAAAATACAAAAATGTATATATATATATATATATATATATATTTGAATATGCATTTGGAGATGTCCCGCAAACACCCCCTTAAAATTTCTTCAGAAAAAGAAACAATTTGGATCTTATTTCACTACTCTCGTTATTGTGAGCGTTTTGACATAATAATCATCTAATTTCAACTTAAAATAAGAAAAATATGGACTTTTAAAATTTGAGTTTTTTAAAATAAAATAAAAATATCTAAAGACATAGATATGAAATGAGCAATGGTAAGGAATATCAGTAATATTTAACATTACTCGCTAATATAAGGTGGGATCCACCAGTGAGTCCACTTCTCTATTAGTGTGATGTTAAACATCACTGATATTCCCTAATATTTTTTTATATGAAATTGAGTTACTTTTATAGAAAAAAACAAAAAAAAAATTTCAAAAACTCCAACTTAACTTGGATTGACAAATGACTCCTATTTGTTATAAAAATATTATTAAAATAACTTATTTTAGCATGCGTTTGGTGTTAAGGTTTGGATTGTATGTGCCTTTTATCGTTGCATTTGAATTGCTTAAGTTAAAAAGTGTTAAAACTTGAACTGTGTTCAGAGAAAAAATATTAATATGGAGCTTCTTTGAAATTCTATGCAATTTCAAAAAAAAAAAAAAAAAAAACCATCTCTTTTGCACTTGTCTATACAAAATTATGGACTTTTAAAGTTTAAGTTACAAAACTTGTGAATAGTCAAACTGAGAGAAAAAGACAAAAAAAATATATTCAGATTTTAAAATTTAGATTGTGCATACAAATACATTCTTAGAGTTTTTTTTTTTTTTTTAGACAAATTTTTAGAGCAATTTCAATATTCTACTAAGGGGGTGTTTGGTGTGTAAGTTTGAGTTAAGATTTTTAAGTTTCAATAGTAATTTTTGTTGACTTTTTCAAAAAAGACAAAAAAAAAATTAGAAAAAAATAAAAATTGAGTTGATGAGTAAAAGAGGCTGTTTGGAACACCGGTTTTCAACGGTGTTTCCAAAGTTTGAACTGAGCTGAAGGTGTTTGGCAAGCTCGTTCAGCTTCAGCTGCCTTTATTCCCGTTATACAGTGAACCCACATGTGTTTACTGTTCACTGAAATTCGTCCCTGCCCTTCTGTCTCGCCCTTGCCTAGCTTCTGCGCCCGAATCTCACGCCTCCACTCCGGCGCCCATGGCTCTTGTTTGGAAAATTTCTGAAAACTGTTGTAGAGATGAAGGTGGGTTTCCATTTACATCCACTCATCTGCATCTTTACGAAAAATCTCAAAGAAAAATAGGAAATGGGTTTTCAGACATTTTGCAAATCTGGCAAAAAAATCTGGTTTGCATCTGGTTGCTGGTGGTTGCGAGTGCCAACATCGAGAGATCTCGCAGGCCTCTGTCGCTGCTCCGCTAGCCAGCGCTAGCGCGAGCCACCAACTGTCCGTATCAGAGCTCAACGGCCTCCGTCGTTTCTCAGCTACCCAGTGCGAGTCACCCAACGCCCAGATCGGGAGATCGTCGGCCTTTTGTCACTGATCCGCTACCCAGCGTGAGCAAGCCACCGCCCATCGGAGAAGGGGAAGGAGAGGGGGAGGGAGAGGGGAGGGCGGAGAGGTCAAGGTCGAAGGCGTCGAAGAGGAGGAGCCCGTCAAGGTTCGGGAAGCGGAACGAGGTGTCGGAGTGGGCCCTGCGGTGGTGGGACCTGCGCTTCGAGGTGTTCGGCATCTGGTCGATCGCCATGTCCGTCGCGACACCCGGCGGCTGCTGCTTTGACTCCATCGAATTGTTGGATGGTTTGGGTCTCTCTGTCCCTCTCTCTGTCTCCGGCGGGTGGTTGTGTGTGAGAGTGAGGGGAGGGTGTTTGAAAATGGTAGAGAGAGAAAGAGTGAGAGAATTTAGAGAGAGAGTTGAAAAAGATTAGGCTTTGAATAGAATATACCACATTTCACCCCAAAAAAAAAAAAAAAAACTACGATTGGGATAATATTTAGAAACAGTATTTTGAAAGTTGAGTTAAAAATATGTGTTTATAGGAAAAAATTGATGTCATTTTGCTATATGGAGATGGTATCTCAAATAACACCTTAATTTTGTAAACGGCCTATGGATGATGTCTCAAGTTGATAGGTGTTATTAAATGAGCGTATTTTAATTTATATGTTTTTCTTCATGCGTTTGGTTCATGAGTTTGAGCTGAAATTTTTAAGTTTCAATGGTATAATTTTTGGAATTTTCAGAAAAGACAAAAAAAAAAAGTGTGAAAATTATGGTTTAAGTTTGTGAACCAGAACTAAAAACTACAATAAATGTTATATACAGATAAAAAAATTTGTTCAACTCATTTTTTTAACATCCAAACAGGGCCCTTGTTTTTTTTAAACTTTTATCTCAAACTTTTTTACATCCAAACACTCAACTCAAACTCAACTTTTCAACTCAAACTTTTTCCCAAACACAAAACTTTCATTCTCAACTTAACTTAACTCAAACTCAACTTCAAAATATCAACTCAAACTTGCGAACCAAACGGACCCTAAATTTAAAACAATACCCCAAACACTAAATGCTGTCTTTGATTTGACACCAAATATAATAACTTCTCAAATTAAGTACTGAATTGATAGACTTATGAAAAATTTTGTTATTTTAATGAAAATAGCTATCTTCGGAGTTTTTTTTTTTTTTTTTTTTATTTTTTATGTTTGAATTTTTCTTATGTTAATTTTAGGATAAATTCTCACAAAATATATTTAATGTCAAATTTAATATTTAATTTTTATTTATTAGTATCTTAACCTTTTCATATAATCATTGTAGTTTTGCATAATTAAATTATTTAAATGTAAAAAATTTACTTTTACAAACTCTAAAACTTAATAGTGCCGACAAATGTAGCATTATACAAATCTCAAATATATGTTTTACAAACTCAACTTCAAAATATCAACTCAAATTTGCGAACTAAACGGATCCTAAATTTGAAACAATACTCCAAACACCCCCTAAATGAATGCATCAATGTCAGATTATTCGGGTGAAAAGATTACTTTCTTAAAATGGAGTGCTAAATGCTGTCTTTGATTTGACACCAAATATAATAACTTCTCAAATTAAGTACTGAATTGATAGACTTATGAAAAATTTTGTTATTTTAATGAAAATAGCTATCTTCGGTGTTTTTTTTTTTTTTTTTTTTTTTATGTTTGAATTTTTTTTATGTTAATTTTAGGATAAATTCTCACAAAATATATTTAATGTCAAATTTAATATTTAATTTTTATTTATTAGTATCTTAACCTTTTCATATAATCATTGTAGTTTTGCATTATTAAATTATTTAAATGTAAAAAATTTACTTTTACAAACTCTAAAACTTAATAGTGCCGACAAATGTAGCATTATACAAATCTCAAATATATGTTTTGCATTTTTTTTTTATATAAACATGTACATTAGAAATGGTCTTATTGCCTCCAAAATTATCATTTCCCAAAGATTTAGGTTTTACTTTGTACTCGTGTGGATAATGTTACTTCTAAGATTCTATTTACCTTTTACCATAATCATTAAGTTTTGGAATTCATAAAAATAATATTTGAATATTTTAAATAATTTATAAAATATAATATTAAAATGATTAAATAAAAATTTTAATTAATAGCAATCAAATGATAAGTTTGGTAATTAGTTATATTTCATAACAATTATGTCACCAAGTTTACCATGATAAATTTGGCATAAAAAAATAGCAATTTATTGGAGAGTTTTTTTTTTTTTTTTTTCTATAATCGAAACACCAAAATTTACTATTGACACGTTAATTTTGACATCTCTATTGTTGCATATATTATTTCTAATATTATGTCTAACTTTTGTCATCGTTATTAAGTTTTGAAATTGGTGAAACTAATTTTTTTAATATTAACTAATTTAAAAATGATTAAATTAGAATAATTAGATGAAAATTTTGATATATCTACTTTTAAAAAATTGATACATCAATTAATAGAAATAAAATTTCAAGTTTAACTATTTTTTTTAATATGCCTTTATATAAGTTTATTTTTAAATTGAATATAGGAAGATTCGAACTTTTCATTTTTTGATAAAGTCAAGTGTGAAATTAATATTATACTATGCCTATAACCACATAAATTTTTTAATTAATGCAATATAAATAATAACTAGTTTTCTCTTTAAGAAAAAAAAAAAAAAAAAAAAAGATGTCCGTCATAAATTCCGGCCCATCCCTCTTTTATCTATTGTTTTTCTCTTGCATCAAACACCATTTTTCAATATATTAAAGGAAATATGAAATAACTTTAATATTACTTATTCCAATTTTCTCTAAAAATTCTCTTCACAAATTTTTTTTTCTCATTCCTTCTCACCATTGACAAATATTGTAACGACTTATGCTTCATTTTCATAAGATATTGTTCGTTTTAGATCTCATGCCCTCACGGTTTTTACTCTTTGGCTCACTTCAAAATGCATCATACTATTAGGAGGTGATCCATTTAATTATAAACCATCACATATATTTATTCTCAAGAGATGTGGAACTGCACAGCTTATCATTTTATTTGTAAAGACTGATGACTGCCACAATCATCCCTCCTTTTGGGGCCCAACTTACTCGCTGACCACACTTCCGATTGGGTATAGGTTTTGATATCATTTGTAACGACTTATGCCTTCATTTAGTATGATATTGTCCACTTTGAACCCCACGTCCTTACAATTTTTTTTACTATTGGACTCACCCTAAAAAGCCTTATATCATTAGGAGGTGGTTTTTTTATTTATGAACCATCACATATATTCATTTCCAAGTGATGTTGACTGCAAAACTTATCTTTTTCTTTATAGAAATTGATGATTGTCACAAACATTATTAAACATCACCATCCATGATGCAATCAATCAAGTACCTGAAAAGGTATAACCAAATAATACGGAGCTTAGTCAATAACAAAAATAACAGTATCAATTTGATATAGATTATTCTTTGTTTTTTAAAATTAATTTGATCTCGTTTGACTTTTCGGTTCAAATTAAAATATTTCAATTCATTTTTTTACATGTCTGAAAAATCAACAAAAAAATTTAACTAGTTTTTAAAAGTCAAACAACTCCATGGATGCATGCATAGTCTTGCAATTATTCCACACCTGACTCCACCAAAAGGTAAAGAGTTCGAATCCCTTACCCCTAGGGACGGAGCTAGACTTTAAATTCAGTAGGAGCACAAATAGAGACAAAATTACAAAATTAAGAAAATATGAAAATTAATAAATTTTAATATTTCTCACTAAAAAATAATAGGTAACACAATAATGCAATTGGTCTCAATCCATAATCAAGTTGTAATTTGGATCTCAAAACTAGTAAAGCAAAGAATAATATATGCTACAAAAAAACAAAAAAAAAAAAGCAGCAGCAAAGAATGAAATAATTTGAAAAATTGAAAACTAGCGGAAAGGATACAGAGAGAGATATACAAATAGGCACCCTTGATTAAAGAAATAAGCAAAATAGTAAATTTAGAAAATGATAAGAATCAAGTGAAAGAAATCAACGGAGAAGAAAAAGTAGAATAACAAAACTAAACTAAAGAATTTAGAAAGCATAAAAAAAAAAAAAAAACAATAGTGATATTATGGGAAAACAAATGTTAATTTTCCTTTTAAAAAACAGTGTAAATAAATAAATAAAAAAAGAGCATATGAATTTTAATAAGGTAATTAGTATTCACAGCAAAATAAGTTAAGAAAAACCCATAATGAAAAGACTTGGGGGGTCCAAAGACTATTAATGGGGGTATAGACCCTTCTAAAACATCAATCTCAACAATTATATATAACTAAGTGGGTGTTTGTAGCTTAGTCAGTAAGAGCATATGTCCCCATGATGCCCCTCCTCTATCCGTCCATGCCCACCCCCAACTTTAAATAAAAATAAAAATAATAATAATAAACAACTTCAATATAAAAAACTTAACTCGAGCTTATGCACCAAAGCAAGCTTTATTCCAAACGTATCTTAAGGGTAAAAGGCAACGTGCAATTTTGGAAATATGAGCACGTGGGTTTTGGCTATGCATTAGTTGGGGTTAATGTCTTTTACGTTAAAGAAATATTTGCATGTTGATAAGTTACATGTAAACATTCCAACGATTTTCCTTTTAAAGCCAACGGAATACTTTCACTTTGAATTTTAGAGATTTTTCATTTTTATTCATTACGAAATCGAAATCTCAGCACTAATGCCCTTTTATTTGGAGAATAATGAAAAATATTGTTGAATTACTACATGTACAAATTTTTTTTAAAATTGCAGTCATAATTACTTTTCATGATTTAACCTCAATAAATCTCCATTTTCCACCATTTAGCTGATTTACTATGAAAAATACAATATACCAACGTAAGACATATAAAAGCTACACATGTAGAATATCATTTTGTGGATTTATCATATTTTATTTTTCAAAAATTATAATAAATAATATTTTTAAGAAATTAAATAAAGTAAATAGTAAAATAGAAAACTCATCCCCCGTTTGATGTACACTTGACTTGGAGATTTTGGAAACATTTTGATTGAAAAAAAGTAAATATTTGGAATTGTGCGTTTGGTTGGAAATAAACCGTTTGAAATTAAAAAGTATAAAAACTTAAAATGTGTTATGAAAAAAATAACAATTTGGATCTTGTTTCGTTACTCTTATCGTTTTAAATAATTAAAAAAAAACCTTAGTTCGAATTGAAATAAAAAGTTATGTACTTTTAAAATTTGAATTTTTAAGAGATATTTAGAAATGTAAATAATAAAATTGGTTTACTTTTGAAGAAAAGATAAAAAAACCTTTTAAAAAATTTTGATCGAAACGAGAGCTCCAATACAAAGGCTTATTTATGATAAATAGATTATTTATCAATAATTTTGTTATATACTATTATTTATTTTAAAAACATGTTATTTATTTTAATTATCTATGAAAAACTGCTATCAATTCCAGAGACTAAGAGAGGAAGGCCCCAATTTGGACTTAAGCCCCACTTAACTTTTTCTTAATTATTAAAATTTTGTATGTATTTTTTAGTCATTTATAAATGGCCCCCTTAAAATATTAAAATTTTATTTAATTTCATAAAAATTAAGAAATTATAATTATTAACCCCCTTATCAAAACGGTTAGTTTTGCCACTAATCAATTCGATGGGATGGGGAGACTTTCATCCCTCCGCCTCTCTCTCTACTCTATCTCTCTCTCGTCTCATCCCTCAAACCAAACAATAAATTAGACCTATTCATTCTCTCAATCTCTTTCCTCTAACCAAACATACCATTCAATAAATAGGAGTGTGCCACTGTATGCATGTATAAAGTCTTCATTTGCATTTAAATCATCGGTTGGAGTTAAAATTTTTAAATTAAAATTGATTGATTTTTTAAAAAATAATTATAATTTTTATTGATTTTTTAAAAAAAGATAAAAAATAAATAAAAAATAATACAATTTAATTAGAGATGAAATGAAAAACTAAACAATCCTTAAAAAAAGGTAATCTAGACACTTTTTTTTTTGGTCAACTACCAAGCTACAGTTAGTGAGTACATGTTTTCAGTGTATTCAATGACAAATAGGCTTGGACCTATATCTTGTCAAAATAAAAAAAAAACACTGCTTCGAATTTCAGACAATTTTCCAAATTATTGCTAGTTTTCCCCTAAAGAGGTATTGCCCAACCACCTAATGATAAGTTAAAAATGAAATAAAAAAAGATCGCATGATTATCATAAATATACATATATGTAGATGAAAATATTTTTTTACTATGAAAACTTTCGACATAATTTTATAAGTGAAAAATGTGGATACTATGAAAGCTTTTAAAAACATATTAGTTAGCATCATCCATTGTCATCAACTCAAAGTAAAAATCTCCTAAAAAAATTCAAAGTCAAAATACAACAAAAGTCTTCAAAATAATTTTAAAAAATATCCAAATCAACACCATTGTAGCCTTCTACACATGATGGAGATATGCTGAAATTGACAGAAGGACTTGGCACAATCCACAAATGCTAAGAAAATATAAGTACGTGTACCTATGTGTCAAGATTTTAACAGTTGAGACCCAAATATCAAGAGTTCAGAAGTTTGAGGACCTATTACGCAAATTGCACTTTTAACTATTCTTATTATTTTTTAATTTTTATGTGATTTCTTCAAAATAAAAAGTTCACTGGAAACCCTAGACAACTCTCTCTTTCCTCCAATTCTCCACTGCGCAGCTTTCTCTTCGTTTCACTTCTCCTCCAGTCTCTGGTACGCTTAGGTCCACTCTCTCGAGTATTTTCACAATTCTTCCTCTTCATTATTTCTGTTTATTTGACGAATTATTTTCATATATATATATATATATATATTCGTATATATTTATGTATGTATGTATCTGATCTTCGATTTTCGAATGCTAATCTGGGCTAGGGGTTAATTTTTTTTGGAAGTCTTGGATTTGCATTCAGCAATTATTTAATAATAGATTTTTGAGTTTCATCAGTTAATTAGGGATTTTCGGATTTCATCTGGTTGATGTGTTTTGTCCATGTTTGATTTCATTGTCTTTGTTTTTCTCTTGGATACTCATTTTCCTAGTAAAAATGGAAAAAAAAGAGGGAAATTAGTATTCTAATTGGGTGTCTATGTGATTTTGTTATTTTCAGAAACAAGAACATCCATAACCATCAATGGCTGTCACATTCTACGACCTCGGCTCGGCCGCCGGCCTCAAGAAACTCGATGAGTACCTTCTGACTCGCAGCTACATTACTGGGTAAGTCTTGATTTTTTGTATTAAATATTGTTTTGTTTTGTTTTGTTTTTTTTGTTTTCAATTGCCGAATGTGGTGATTTACAACAGGTATCAAGCTTCCAAGGACGATATCACAGTGCACGCCGCACTTCTGAAGGCTCCGTCGGCGGAATACGTGAACCTGTCTCGTTGGTACAACCATATCGAGGCGCTTTTGAGGATTTCGTAAGTTCTTAACTCGTAAAAGCTAATTAGATTTATAAGTTTGGCTTTGTGGTCTTTAGTGCAGGCAATGGATGATAGAAATTTTGTTTTCCTTGTTTTTTTTTTTGCGATTCACTTTGTTGCTTTGAGATTAGATTTCGCTAATTCTGTAATATGTTGTTGTGCTTTAGTGGTGTTGCTGGAGAAGGTTGTGGTGTCATTGTGGAGGGATCAGCTGCCATCACCAAGGAGGCAGTTGCTACCCCACCAGTGGGTGACTCAAAGGCAAGAATTGCTGCATCGTTTTTCTTTGTTTTGCTTTAATTTTGTTTTTAAATTGTGGTACAACAACTAGCTTTTGTAGATTGATATCCCAATATGGACTGTCATTGTCATTTGATAGCATATTATATAACTTTCAGGCTTCTGCTGCTGCTGATGAAGACGACGATGACGATGTGGATTTGTTTGGAGAAGAGACCGAAGAGGAGAAGAAGGCTGCCGAAGAACGTGCAGCTGCTGTCAAGGCCGCTGGAAAAAAGAAAGAGAGTGAGTTTGCTGTTCTTGCTTTATTTTTTGTTCATGTATCAAATTCAAACATTGCCCTCGTCACTCGGGTTTTAATAGAAATATAGAAGCTTACTTTAATATGGTAAGCAGGTGGCAAGTCTTCAGTTCTGTTGGATGTGAAGCCATGGGACGATGAGACAGACATGAAGAAGCTTGAGGAGGCGGTCAGAAGTGTTCAGATGGAGGGGTTGTTTTGGGGAGCTTGTATGTTATTCAAAAATTTGCTCTTTTGATCTTTAATAGCAAAACTCTTATTGTGTTTCTTATTTGGCTGTTTTTTTATTATCTCCAGCCAAACTTGTTGCTGTTGGGTATGGTATAAAGAAGTTGCAGATCATGCTCACCATCGTGGACGACCTCGTCTCTGTGGACACTCTTATTGAGGAACAGCTCACGGAGGAACCAATCAACGAGTATGTGCAGAGTTGTGACATTGTGGCCTTCAACAAAATATGTAAGTTTATTCTTTTAAGCTTTGCTGTTTTTGTTGATTCAATTCGTGCAGTTCCTCTTTTACTCATTAATGCAATCATGCTTATTGATTCCTGCCATTTTTCTCATTGCAGGATTTGATCTTCAAGAGGTTCACTGCAGTGCGGGGGTCAGGTTGATAGAGTTGAAGATCGTTTTTTTTTATTTTTAAAACCGTGTTATGGCTATCGTTATAGTTTTTCTATCGTTATAGTTTTTCGTATTCCGATTTTGTTTCCCTGGAATGTTGTTGAAGTGTCTTCTCATCTGGTGCTTTTGGCATTAATGTCTTTCTTGTTCAATTAAGAACCATGTTTTAACTAAAAGCCAACCAGACCATTGTAAGTTTGGTATGGTTTTTGTTTCTCTACCATGTAGTTCTTAATCTTGGTTATGAACGATAAGTAAGATCCGTGTGATATTCCCAGTTTGTGTCAAGTAGTCAAAGATGTAATTTTTCTAAAATATAAAAAATAAAAATAAAAAATAAAAGAAAAGAAAAGAAAAAGTAGTGAAATATGTAAGTGATCGATACCCTGACACTACAGAGAGGTAATTAATAAATGAGTTTATAGTGTCTAAGTATCGACCGAATTGAAAAGTTAATCTCTGGAATTTTAAGAATTATTGAATTGATTAAAATATTGCAGAGAGCCTTAAGATTGAAATGTTAAAACTTTTTGGCAGTTATGAATTAGGAGCGTCTTGTCATTTTGATTTATGAACTTCAAATTTATAGTTAGGGACAAATTAAGTTTTTTTCTTTCCTTGTCATTTTGATTTATGAACTTCAAATTTATAGTTAGGACAAATTAAGTTTTTTTTTTCCTCGAACTTTAGGCTTTGTAGTAAAATGTCTTCGAACTTTAATTTATAACATTATTTCCTTTTGGACTTTAACAAAGTTGGTGAATTTTCTTCAATTAAATTTTTGACGAAATAATCACATTACACTTGATGGAGATATTATATATAATAGCATGAAATGGAACACGTTGGAGATATTATATAAAATAGCATGAAATGGAGCACATTGACAGAATTCTAGGCATTTATTACCTTTATTAAGTGTGAAATTACAAAATTATCTATAAATGATTATTATGGGGAAAAAAAATGACAATCAACCTTCAATATTGACTCTTTTAACTCAATTATACACGTTTTCATTTAATATCAGTAACTCATACTTCTATCGAGTGTTATATGCATTTTTTAGTAAAAAATTTAATTGAGGGAGAAATTCATAAACTTTTCTAAAGTTCAGGGGAAAAAGAATGTTACAAATTCAAATTCATGGGGCATTTTGTAACAAGGTCTAAAATTCAAGGGGAAAAAGAGTAATTTATCCTTATAGTTACTTAAATTTTAATTCTTATGGTAGGTTTAGTTTAAGGGCATTGAAAATTGAAAGATCCATGAAATTTAAGAGATAATCACCTACCTATCTTATATTTAACTGAAAATAAATTGAAAGATATATGAAATTTAATAGATAATCACCTACCTTTAAATGAAGATTTTACGAGAATAGTAACAGTGCATGCAAAATGTTTTATATTTCGAGGTTTCACAACTACATGAAGAGAAAAGTTATTGCGTGATGGACGCATCATAATCTCTTATAATTTTAGAAATTCTTTTGTCAATTTGAATCAAAGACTTTATACTCCAAAATTACCAAAAGTTAAACAAGTAAATAGAGATGCATATCCTTTGTAAATAGATATGCATGCACTACTTACGACTTGATAAAAGGCGTGGAAACGGCAAGGCCAACCATGCACGGTCCGTCCAAACATGCACGGTCTGTATGAAATGGTAAAACGATGTTGTTAACGAAATGTTAAGATATAATCCGTTCTGTTGAGTACTAACCAATTTCTCAAAGGGCTTTTGATTATTAGCTAAATCACAAATTTATCCAACTAGTAGAGACGACGGCGAAGACAAGCACACTGACGAAACAGAAAAACTTTTTAACATACACCATTGATTTTTGGTCCCGAACATGAATTTCAAACTCAAATAAATGAACCATAGAGGCTGTCTGAGAGAACTTTAAAATAGAGGCTCTAAAAGGAGAAAAAAGTGTCTCGAAGAACAAGCTTTGAGGTTGGCAGAGCACAAAATTTAAGCGAAGAAAAATTTCCAAGGTGCCGAAAATAACTCAGGATTCCAACTACTCTACCCCTTCCGCTCAAGAAGAAGCACCGCTGCGTAGAGCTCGACCTTTTTCCGGTTTCCTGGAAGCCAGCTGACTCTCAGGCTGTACAATTATTTAACAAACTAGTTAGATACAGCTACGAATTTCAACAGATTGGTTTAGGGACGTGCTATTGAACCTTAAGAATTACCTCTTTCTTGACAGGCTCTTCCTTTTCTGACAAAATCAACTCAATGTGGCATGGGGATGACATGTAAGCTGCGAATGAAGTTTTAAAGGTCACTTACTATAAACGACAAATTAAAAGTTAAAAGCAACTCAGCAATATAGACAAGCACTCACGATTTATTCTTCCATGAGCACGGTAAGTACGACGCCTTTGCTTTTGTGCCTGATTCACTTGGATGTGAGATATGTAAAGCGAGTCCACGTCCAAACCTTTCACCTACAGAAACGGCGACAGAAGATACATGTGGTTAGCAAAACTGATAAGACTAAATAAGATTAGCAGATCAGAATAAGGCACATGGCATACCTCAGCGTTGCTCTCAGCATTCTTCAGCAAGTCGAGGATAAACCTCGCAGATTTAACAGGCCACCGTCCTTGCCCATTTGAGTGTCGGTTCTTAGCCTGTGCAGTTCTCCCTACCCCACCACAGAAGCGACGGAACGGAATGGCTTGCTTGTGAGCCAAGACATCCTCCAAGTACCTTTTAGCCTTGGTCAGAGCCAACTTGCGAATTGCAAAAGCTGTCTCCCGCGTATTCTGAAGGATATTTACGAGTGGTAACAAAACATATGAGAAGGCTTAAGAAGAGGAACCAAATAAAAATTTACATATGGTCTTAACTTATTTATTGACGGTTTCATTTGCAATACTCCAAACCCTCTATAACAGATGACTAATCCACCATGCAGAAAAGAAAAAAATTACAAAAATGATAGCCATCAACCTTGGAGATATTTATATGTTCGATGTGGTTTAGGACATTATCACCATCTACCTTAACCAATGCAAAGTTACTCGAGAACATTCCAAACCAATTATTCATCAAGACACTAAAATTCGGATGTCAAAATTCCATTACAAAATCAAGATGGGAAATTTTTTAGCGGAAATTGACCAGCTACACTAATCAGATTTTACAACATGGGACAACCCGAAAAATGACTTTCCAAACTATTACAACTAGAATATCATCCTCTGGCCTTGAATTATGATAATTAACTAATTTTGTCAGTCAAGTTTATGAAAAGAAATGAGAATTCACCAAGTTGAATTGACATACCTTGAAATGAACCCGGAGATCGGAACCCCTGCTTTGCAGGCTGATTTCCAGCAACCAAAAAAAAAAAAACCCAAATATAGCGTCTCATATTTTCTAAACTCAATAATTAATCCGAAAAAAGTTGAGAAATGACAAATATTTAATAGTGTTCCTTCCTTGTTACGAATCATTTATGAATTAAATAAGCCTAAAACTAAGAAAAAAACAGTTTTGGTGGAGAAAAGCTTCAATCTTTCATACATGTCTCACTTCCAAACCAAAATGCTACGCTAATTCTAAAAATTAAAAAAAAATTTGAACAATTACTTACACTTAGTAGGGTTATCAGGCTCTCTCGAATACTTCACCTGAAATTAAAAAAAATACAAAAATACGTCAAATAAAAATCCAATCCAAAGAACAAGTGGGAAAAAAAAGAAGCTTGGATTTTGAGATCATTTTTTCACTTTTTACAGAGCAAATTTAGCTCAATTTCGCTTCCTGAACAAGAAAATTCAATTCCACAGAAATCCAAAACAACTCACCATGGCTGATCGGCGGTTTCCGACTAAACTTTCCCTCACTAAATCCCTAAAAAAAACGCTAGGGTTTCTGGGAAATATGAGAGAGAGAGAGCTCTTAATTCGAAACCCTATGAATCGGTGCTAGCTAGGGTTACGGGGAAGGATTGGTTTGGACTTTCAGATCTTTGTGGGCCCAAAATAAGTTAAGTTTTGGGCCACATAGAGCAGCTTATTGGGCCGGGCTTTTTTTTTTCAGGGTTAATTTAAATTTTATCCCCTCACTTTCCTTTTAAAACTTAAAATAATTATTACAAAGAAAATTACCTAAATAATAACTTTTTTTTTTTCATCTATGACCCATATTATATAAATGATCTACTCTTAATTAACATAACAATAAATTTTTAACTAATTTTAGTTTAATTTGTGTTCATATTGATCTAATGTTAACTTTTTATGTCATATAGGGGCAATGGTCCCTAAGGCTTTGTTTGACATATTAGTTTAACTCCCATTAAACTGTACTTTTTTTTGTTGGATTTTTTTATTTTTCTGAAAGGTTAATAAAATATATAAATAATTTTTAAAAAGTCAACTAACTTAATTTAAAAAATTTTAACTCCAACTAACGATCAAAACGAATGCTAAATTTGTGTCATTAAGTGATTCCCTTAATATTACACGGTTAGACTTATCAAACCATTTAGTATAGAAATGTTAAAAATTTAACGCAATGAAAATTGTGAGGCTCACGTAATTGAAAAGTATATGATAAAATAAATATTAGGGGGTTGATTGGACGTGTAAATTAAATTATATATATGTAAGCTAATTGATTTAAAATTGTGATTTTCATATATTACATTAGTCGAATGACGTGAATATGATTCAATTCACTTATTCAATCAACCATCTAATATTTATTTATTAAATTACCCATCACCATGCTTTATTCCATCAATTTTTAAATATTTTTAATCAGAGAACATGAAAACATTTATGGATTGTTTGACTCTCAGGTTTGAACCCAAAAATTCTATTCCAATTTTTGTTTTTTTGTTTACCTAAAAAGTTAATAAAAATTATAATTAGTTTTTAAAAAATTAAGTCAACCAACTCCAGTTTAAAAATTTCATTTTAAATTGGTACATAAACGCAAGCTTAATATACTCAAATGCTAATAGTATAATATTTTTACTTTAAGAGGCTAAAATGAGACAACCTACATTTGTTTGGGGCTAAAATTGAAATTAACCATTTTCAATGGTTCTTGTAACGTAAGAAAAATGGTTCGTGTAACGCAAACGAAACGTTTCCGATAACCTGCTGCCACGTGTAAACGACACGGTTTCCGTGCGAGGGTGGAATTGTAAATTCGCGATCTCCGTAAACGGCAGAGAGTGAGAGAGATGGAGAGGGAGAAGGAGAGGGAGAGAGAGAGAATTGGGTCCAAGGCCGATCTCTTAAAGCAGAGGAAAACAAATTAGAAGAAAAAGACTGTGAGACTTGTAAGAATCTTCATTTCTTTATATTATTATTTTATATAATTTTATCCTCCCATTTTTCGTTTAGTTTGTATTCTCGAAATTGTTTATTTATATACCCATTTTTATCATTTTCCGTTCTCTCTTTCAATTTCCTTGGCGAGATTTTTAGTTCTGAAAAATTCAATTAATGTTTTTTTAAGAAAAATTATTTTATGCTCATTGTGTGTTTTGGAGTTTTGGGTTTGCTTCTAAATAGGATTTCAGTACTTCTTCAGACACCAGTAAATCAAGCTTTGTGGAAACTCTTGTTTGGAATTCGTTTTTTTGCTTTTTGTTTTGTTTTGGTTTTTTTTTTTGGTTTCAATTTTCAGTTTTTAGAACATTGGGAACTTGTTTTGGTGAAGATAATCAAGACGATTTTGAGAGAAAGTATATGAGCAAGTGAAAGAGAGACCCAAGTCTGGATTTTAGTTTTTCAATTTAGAGGTTTTTAGTGATTTTAAGGGAATAGTTTTGTATAGAGATAGAGGTCAAGCATTGAATTTTGGTTTTTTTGTGGTTTGTGAATTTAGAATATTTTGAGAGGTTTAAACTTTTGGGTTCTTGGTTTTTTGATGGAATAGATTGGTCTTTAAAGATTGAACAATGTCGATGAACAACAACAATCAGGCCAAGAATGTTGGGGCACCGCCACATTTTGGTAATTCGGTATGGTTCCGCAACAATCTATTCATTTGGATCACCAGCCCCACCTTCTTTCTCAAGCGCAACCTCAAACACAAGGTGGGTCCCACTTTCCGGGCCATTTTCAGTTGTCCGACCCCCAAGCGCAGGCACTTGCTCAGTCTCAGTTTGTGCATGCACACGCGCAAGCGCAGGCTCATGCCGCGCACACCCAATTCCAAGCTCAGTTGCAGGCTAAGCGCAGTCCCTTGCCCACTTGCACAGCACCAACGCTACCAATGCCGGTGTGTCATCGCCTCCCGTGGCCACCCCTGGCACGGGAAGTGCCAAGAGAGCTAACCAGAAGCCGCCTTCTCGGGCTCCAAGTTCGTCCAATGCCAATACAAGTTCGCCGTTTAAAATGATGGAGTTAACCCCAGCTGCTCGTAGAAAGAAGCGAAAGCTATCTGATAAACAGATTCCAGATAAGATTGCATCCCTCTTGCCTGAGTCTGCTCTTTATACTCAGTTGCTTGAATACGAGACTCGTCTTGATGCAGCTTTGGCGAAAAAGAAGATCGACATCCAGGAGTGCTTTAAAATCTCTCCTCGTATTCAGAAAACACTAAGGATTTACGTGTTCAACACCTTTGCAAATCAGACACAAAATACACCCGATAGCAAGAATGCGGATCCTCCTACTTGGTCACTTAAGATAGTTGGGAGGCTCTTAGAAGATGGAAAAGATCCCGTGATTGCTGGAATTCCACCTAAGTACAGCACAAAGTTCTCATCTTTCTTCAAGAAAATTACTATATACTTGGACTCGAAATTCTACCCAGATAACCATGTGATTCTATGGGAAAGTACTCGCTCGTCGGTTCTTAACGACGGCTTTGAGGTGAAGCGGAAAGGGGATAAAGAGTTCACTGCAATGATAAGGCTGGAAATGAACTATATGCCGGAGAAATTCAAACTTTCACAACCGCTAAGTGAAGTTCTTGGAATTGAGGCAGAGACCCGCACTAGAGTCATCGCCGCTATTTGGCACTATGTTAAATCTAGAAAGTTGCAGTTGCCTAGTGACCCAACTTCTTCATGTGTGATCCTCCTCTCAGAAAGTTTTTGGGGAAGAGAAGATGAAGTTCACCATGGTGACATTCAAGTTAGCTCAGCATTTAAGTCCGCCACATCCTATACATCTGGAGCATAAGGTTAAGCTTTCGGGAAACTGTCCAGCCGGAACTACTTGCTATGATGTACTGGTCGATGTCCCTCTTCCTCTAGAAAAGGAGATGTCCTCGTTCTTGAAAAATACCGAAACGAGCAAGGAGATTGATACTTACGACGAATTGATTTCTGCATCGATAAAGAAGATCCATGAACACCGGAGGAGGCGGGCTTTCTTTCTCGGTTTCAGTCAGTCTCCAGCAGAGTTTATTAATACCCTGATTGCTTCTCAGAGTAAAGACTTAAAGCTTGTTGCTGGAGATGCTAGCCATAAAGCAGAGAAAGAGCGCCGTTCTGATTTCTATAATCAACCCTGGTAAGCTTCCATTCTCTGTATGTTTCCATTGGCGATTATCTGTATCATTACTTTGATTTTACCTGCGTTTGTTTGTTGAAAATGGTTTCTTACTTCAATTCTGGTTTGCCAAATGAATGTGTTTGATGATTTGTTTTTAGACACTTATGAGTCACATGCACTATGCAGTCCCCACATTGAAGACAATCTCATTCGAATCGCCCGTTCAGTTTTACTTCTAGTTCTGGTTACTAAGTAAATTTCTCAATGTAAAGAATTTGATACCATTCGTATTGAGTGAGTTGACATTGGTTTTGTTGCATACTAAGAATAATATAGATTCAGAAATAACTGTTGCTACCCGGGCATTTTTTAGGCATCGTCTTGGTGATGTGATGCGCTGCTCTATTCGAGTCAATGCATTGTTACAACCAAGAGTGTTTTTTTTTGTTTTTCTTGTAACAGCCCCATTAACCCGAAAATCCACCTAAGCGGGCTCGAGTTAGAAACTGGAGCCCCCATTGAACCTTACAATCTATGGAGAGCTTGAAACA
This sequence comes from Ficus erecta, assembly GCA_008635985.1. Taxonomy (NCBI): domain Eukaryota; kingdom Viridiplantae; phylum Streptophyta; class Magnoliopsida; order Rosales; family Moraceae; genus Ficus; species Ficus erecta. The sequence goes on from BKCH01000019.1 coordinate 1,125,584, forward strand.
CTGGTCCGTTATTCGACCTTTGTGAGAGAAAGCACTGTAGGAAAAAGTTTTGAATTGTGGTATGAACGTGGGGGCTTGGTTATTCACCGAGTAGGTGGCTCCGAGGAACTGAATCCAGATTCCGGACCACGAGTGTTATTTACAATCGAGATAGTTTGTTACAATGTCATGCTCTTGATTTTGATTTTGTTGGCTTCTCTTGTGGCATATGAATATACAGGGCTGAAGATGCTGTGATTCGTTACCTCAACAGAAAATCTGCTGGTGGTGATGCTCCTGGGAGCACTTGAGTAAATGAAATTGCTGAGTTGTCAGTAGCTGATAGGCTTGTAGGGTTGTACTTATCATAACATCAAAAATTTTTTTTTTTTTTTTGGGGGTTTCTGTTTTGTTCTTTTCCTTCTGGGCATTTCCGAATTCTTAGCTTTTTAGTAGTACAAATTTATGCCAACCATTATGGATTGAGCGAGGGACATTTTAGTCAGTGAACAGGAAAAGAGATTAGAGATTCTGACCTTTGCTTAGATTTATTGGATCTAATAGATAAAATAGCATTCAAACCAATTCTATATTTAAACTAGTTTGTCCTTCCAATTTGAAGATTGAATCCATATTAAATCTGTTTTTGCTTAACGAAAAAAAAAATAAAAAAAATATAAATATATATATATATATATATATATTTCTAGTGCTATGTTTGGTTAGAGGGATGGGAAATAGAAAGGAAGAAGAAACAAATACCGAGGTGAGAAAAAATTAAAAGAAAAAAGGTTTTTTTTTTTTTTTTTTTTTTTTTTTTTTTTTTTTTCAGAATATGGCAGAAAAGGAAGAAATTAGGGAAAAAATGTCTTATATAATTTTGTTTATAATCATACATATATACAAATAAGACAATGGTCGAAATAGTTATTTGACATACTTTCTGTTTTGTCAAAAAAAATTTCCGTCTTTTTTTTTTTAATAATTTTTTTTTTCAAAATTGGAAAGATTAAAAACGGTGAGTCCATAGATTTACAATTTATTTACTTCCCTGTTTTCTCTCCATCAAATGACCTAGGATCCTATGTTCTTCTCAAAATCCTTATAATTTTTTCTCAATCATTTCCACCCTACCAATACCAAACATTAGGTCAGGGTGTGTTTGGATGACAAGATTGATAATGAACTCCAACCTTATGGTCAATATTTGTCTTTGGGATTACAAAAGGAAACCCCGATCGCCAAACTCATCTCCTTGGTGGAATCAAAATAGCCATTGAAACATATGGGGTCATTTCCTTCAAAAGCTTTTTCCTTTCACAATGCACACCTATTTTAAGAAAAAAAAAATTTTGGGGGGGGGGGGGGGGGGGGTGGGGGGTGGTTTCTGAATTTGTTTTATTCTCTAGAAAATGTTACAACCTTGGGGGTGTAAAGGACAATACTAATTATTTTTCCTATCTAACACAAACCAATTCCTAATCCTCTATCACAATTCTATCTAATATTTTATACCAAAACACCCTTAGTAGATTCAAAAGGCATAAAATTGAGCTTGTCAAATTCAGGTTTAATTTGACAAGCTCACTTTGAGACGGTTAAAAAGCATAAAAGTTGAGCTTATGCCATAATTAGCGTTGTATGTTAATCAACATTGTGGACAGAAAGAGGCAATCTTAGGATCTCATTAATTGGGAGGTTGGATGTTCGAATTCTCAGTCAATCAAGAGAGTGTTCTTGCCTACGTAAACTTAAAAAACAAAAAATAACGGGACCATCATCAGATTTTTTTTAGCAAAAAAAAAAATTGTGGACAAAAAGTCAAACTTTTTACCAATAGAAGAAAAAAGAAAAAAGAAAATGAAAAAAAGAAGAAGCATGTGCACAGAATTAGTCAATTATATACAGTAGAATTTAAGCAAATATCTAGCCATCAATAATGTTGCAGTCCTATATAACACACATTGGCATGCCGACTTCTAATAACTTTGCTTGGTCAAAAGCAGAAAAATCTTTGAATTTTGGTTAAGCACTTCCGAGCTTTCAAAAACAAGAATCGTAAAATAATGTATTATCAATAGGGTTGTACTTTGTACAAAAACTGTTTATTATGAAGATTCAATAATGACTAGAAACGTATGTCACCGACAAGAGGTCCTATTCAAAGAAGACCTGAGTACTTTTCTTTTTATTTTATTTATTATTTATTTTGAGAACTTGTAGTGCAATTTTGTCTTTTTGTGAAGTTTAGTGGAAGACTCTTTTTCAGCTAATCTTTTATGTAACAACCCTTTTCTAGTTTGTAGCCTATTTTCTCATCCCACGCGTATTTGGTTGTTTCCATCAATTGGTCGTGAAGATGCCCTTTGAGCTTATCTTTGAGGCTTCTACACAATCCATAAATTCCTCAATTTCTATCCATGTGCAAATCCTTCCCCTTTTGATTTTCAGCCCCATTTTTATCACATTACGTGATCAATAAAAGGGTTAAGACTTCACGTTGCAAACAAAAGTTGATTCTTAGAAAAAAAAGTCCTTTTTTTTTCCTCCCTCCAATTTTAGACGTAATTAGTAATTTCTGGATTTTAGACGTAATTAGTAATTTCTAGAAGTCATTTGAACATTAAGGTTATAGATGGAAAGGGGCAATTTTTCCCTTCATGTCTTTGTTTAAAATACATTGTGAATGAAATATTAACCAGACATACTAACTTTTTAAGAACAACTTACGTGATAAGTGATTTGTCATTTTACAATTAAAAGACGTTAGTGCGTGAATTAGGTTAGTACTACTAAAGAGATGAAAAGCAAAAGATTGACTTTTAAAATTTTTGAGAGCAAGTCTCTGATTTATGAAATTCTAAAGTAGCCATTTTGTCCATTTGAATGTTAAAATCTTAGTCATATGTAAGAATCATGTGCGGTTTTGTAATTTTACATGTTATTAGGGTATCACTATTAAGAAGAAACCCGTGCATTTTTTTTTTTTTTCGGTGAAGATTTTTATAATCAGATATAGAAGACTAATTTATGACAAATTAAGACATTTTAAAAATCAAAGACCAAAATCCGTAATAATACAAGGACTAAAAATGGGATTAATCAAGCAAAAATGATGAGATTACATGGTTTCATTGTATTTCCCTGGAACTGAAAATGAGACGACAAGACATCCTTATTCATAAAAAATTTATTTTGTCAATGAGCAACGGACTTCATGTAAGATCAAAACAAGTACACAAGGGAAATGGAGGAATATAGTATTTGAGTCACCACAAATAATGACAGAGCTAGAAATAATTATAGAAGGGGTTATATTAAATTTGTACAATATATATAGATAGTAAAAAGCAAAAAAAAAAGTTTTGTGGGACTTGGAGGGGATAATATGTAAATTTATAGAACAATGTATAGACTAAAAAAAAAAGAGAGAAAAAGTGGAGGGGGACGCCTACAAGCCTTCATTGGCTCCGTCCCTGACTACAAGACCTGCATGATGTTTTCTTATTTATTAAATAATAATAATAATAAAGACTAAGGAAGTTTAAACACCGAACAAATTAGGAATCATTTTAGGAGTTCAAAAGTATATATATCAAGCCCCAAAATATTATTGTTACCTACACCTGAAAACAAAAGGGAACAAATGGGATATTACTGAAATTCCCCAAAGTGAAATATCGTAACAAACCGATCCTACATGTTCTTTGTAGTTCTTCTACTGTCATTATCATCAACTTGCATGGCCAACATAGAAGAAAGATACAAAATTTGAAAATAACGAATCTTTGCTACCGTAAATTAATAATTTTTTCCTTTTCTTCCACATTATTAAAGCTAAAAAAATCTGGATCAATAAAAATGTCAAGGCATAAATTTTAAGACGGCAAAGTTGCATGGGAATAAACGGTATTTCATTATCCATCACATGCATGACTTAATTTTAACAGGAATTTCACAATTGACTCTATTATAAGTTAAAAAGTTCGAATGCTCTTCCCCAAATTCAAAAATAAATTTATATACATATGTTAATCAATAATACATATTTTACTAAAAAAATGTATTGCTCCAAAGCCAATTAGGTTACACGTATATAGCTGCAAATGGAATCGTAAGTTCTAATCTCATAGAAATAATTTAAAATTAAAGGCAGCGTCATGGCGCTGGCTACTTGACTTTCAGCAGAAATAATTATTTTACATAATACATATGCTTATTTATGTGCGATAAAATATAACAGATACATTTTGTTATATTAATAAAAATAGAAATTAAGGGATGACATAGCTTCTAAAGTAACCAAATTTAGCGATATTACATATTTACTAATATTAATGTATTTACTTAGTTTTATGTTAAGGGTCCAATAAAGGACATTAACCTACTTCTTCCTCCGAACCAAAACCTTAAGGCCACCGGCCATGTGCGCGGTCAAGAGAGGAATGAAAACCGGCCGGTCTAAACTGACCGGTCGAATCTCAAACCGGCTTAACACAGAGGCCACCACGTACTTCATCTGAGTAAAAGCCATTTCCTTTCCAAGACACATCCTCGGACCGGCTTGAAAACCGGAAACTTAAATGGGCTAACCGGCTTCAAAAGCCGACCGCCATCACATTCCCCACCCGGTTCACTGAACCACCGGTCCGGTCTAAACTCCAAGCAGTCCTTCCCCCACACCTCCTTCATCCTCCCCATTCCGTACGGGAAGTACGTCACCCTGTCCCCTCTCCTCACCACCGTCCCGTCGGGCAAAACGTCGTCGTCCACGGCGTGCTTGGAGTCCCACGGCACCGGCGGGTAAAGCCTCATGGACTCACACAAACAGGCCTTCACAAAGCTCATCTCTTGCAAAGCCTCGTAATTCAACTCATTATCCCTCATGACTCTCTTCACCTCCTCAACGACGTCGTTTTCCACTCCGGGATTCTCAGAGAGCAACCAGAACAGCCATGTCATCGCCGCCGACGTCGTGTCCCGTCCCGCCATTATGAAGCTTTATCATGTCTCTCACCACCTCCTCCCCGTGACCCGCCATCAGCAATCTCGTCAGCAAATCTCCACCGCACGATGGCGATGATCTTCCCTGATCATGATCATCAAGCATTTTTCTCTTGTTCTTGATGATTTCGTCGACGGAGTTATGAATAAGCTCGATTTCTTGTCGGAGAACCTTCTCGGAGCCGAGCCCCAACAGGCGCTTCACCTTCCAGACGAGGAAAACCGACGCCGTCCCGCGCTTGGCGCTGATCTCAGCCGCGCGGTCAAAGGCGTTGACCAGGCGGGAAAGGTCAAAACGACAAGAATCAATTCCCAGAGAGACCTTGCAAATGACATCAAATGCGAATCTCCTCAGCACCTGTTGCAGGTCCAATACGGTTTTCCTCTCACAAGCCTCCTAAAAAGGAAGCAGCTTCTCCTTCGTCTCCTGCTCGAGCGCCGCCACGACGAACTCTCGCAAAGACCTGATCAGTCGCAGAACCAGAAAATCCTTTCAGTGAAAGCACTATAAAACAATATAATAGACAAATTTCTATTCAGACAGTAATAAATTCAAATTTTTGTAAGAGAAAAAAGTTTTTGAGTGTAATAGTGGACCTCGTGGTGAACTCATGGCTGGCGAGCTTCCGCTGCGAGGACCAGAGCTCGCCATCGACGTTGAAGATCCCGAGGCCAAGGAGATCGCCGAGGATGTCGGTGAAGGGTTTGCCCTTGGGGAAGTTGTGGAAGTTGGTCTTGAGGACGTACTCGATGTTGGCAGGGTTGGCGGTCACAACGGTCCGCGGCACGTCAAGGCGGTGAACGACGGCGGTTTGGGAGGAGGAGGAGGAGGAGGAAAGGAGGTCCGTGTACCAGTCGAGGAGGCGGTGGCGGTTGCGGTGGAAGGAGATGAGGGATTTGAGCTTGGTGGAGTTGGTTAGAGAGTGAAGTAGGAGAAAGAGAGATGAACATGAAAAGGAAGATGATAAACATGGTTGAGAGTTTAGAGAATAAAGTGAATACTACTAAAACTTAAAATGTGTTTTGTAGAGAAGTGGTTTTGCTGATGATGTTTGTGGATGTGGGGGGGGGGGTATTTATGGTTGTGTTCGCGTGTTGTGGGTCTAGTAGTATACGTGTTTGTGTGTGCCTGAGAAAATATGTATACATACATACATACATACATATATATATATATATATATACACACGGCTGTGTATTAGGGTTTTGGCTGGGAAGTGAAAAGGACAAGTTTCGGCTAGGAAATCAGCCATGTGATACACGAGCTTAAAACACCAGCTAGCTAACGTGGGTTAAAAGATGTCGACTTTTATCTTTGAAAAAAAAAAAAGAAAGAAACCAACGACAACAACAATAACAATAATTCTACAAATCCCAACTCAGATACTCAGAATATGTATGAGATAAATAATGTTGTAAGAATATTGACGGCGTTGAACTCATCCATTATAATAAAATATGGGTTTTATAACACAGTTTACAGAATAGATGCACATTTTATTACTAGTAATGTTTATTGATAGATCATCTCTAATATATTTATCTATACCAACGCTGTATTTGTTATTAAAGAATACGAAAAAGAGTATTATCTTACTCTATGTTTCAAATATAATGTTATTTCTATTTTTTGTCATTGTTATTATGTTCTTGAACTTGTAAAATTGAACTTTTAGTATTTGGACAAATTAGAAATGAAAAATATTGCAACAAATTACTTGAAAAAGTCAAGACAATAACCAATATAATAATCAAATGTTAAATTTGATATTGACTTGTTACAAAATTTAGTATATTATAAATTTAACTTTGAAAATAGCACTCAATTAAACAACCCTTTTTTTAATCTAAATGTCAAAATTTACACTAAGTACCATAATTAATATTGCATTGGAGTTACTCCAGTACTCACAAGACTTTTTTTTTTTGGTATGAGGGGGGGGGGGTAGGTCCCACATATCAAAATAGTCTACCCTTGTTTCAAAACACAACTCATTTTATTCACAAAAGAATGAGTGGGTAGAATTCACTACTTTTATTCATCAGTCAGATGACCGACTGATAAAAATTAGTATAAAAAACTCATTTTTTTGTTATACCTAGAGAAATAGGTTACTGTTTATGGAGTTGAAAACCTAAAAATGATAGACCATCCCCAGATCCTTCTTATTCAAAAAAAAAAAAAAAAAAAAAAAAAAACTGCTCATTTGAATGGGTGGTGTCGAATTGTCTTTTAGATATTTCTTTTAAAAGGTCTACACTGCAAGATGTCTCTACAATTAATTAAATGCTTGTTTGGGATTCTTGGTGTAGTCTTTGCTACGAGAATTAATGGAAGAGTTAAAAGAGATCACCTACTAAAACTGCAAACTCTGTCTTTCCTATCACATCGAAATAAAGAAAAATATATATGCAAATTTAACAAAATCCAACTATGATGTAAATCAACTTAGAGCTTTGTTTGTTTTTATTTTTTGTTTCCATATCCTACTAAAGCATTTTCCATAATTTTGTTAAGACATTTTCCCCCTTATTCTATTGCTCTTGCAAATTCATAAACGATCATTTTTTTAATCCATTAAATTTACCTATATTATTTGGTTTTGATACATACTTTATGATGGGCATTTTATCCGACACACGACGCACATGTCAGATAGGTGTATTTTGTTTTCAGACTCATGTAATTATTAGTTGATCATGTATATGTAAACTAATCTAAATTTTTATGTTTAATATGTTACATTTTGAAACTTTTATTACAAGTCATAAATATGAATACAGAATATTAAATATTAATGAGTTATTATTATAAGATATTAATCTTGATATTATATGTGTCAGATAGTTGGTCTATTATTTTTAATGAGATTTGATAATTTATAAAAGGAGTAAAATATCCATAAAGACTACTCTACCACAATGTACTTTTTTTTTCCTCCTCTCTTCCTTATCGTTATGTTTCTGCTGCCACAGTGTTTCCATGTCGTTTTGCCTTTTAATGAACTGAGTATGAGTACAACTGATTAACTGAATGTAAATACTTTCAGAATTGTCCTGCAGATTAATATGATGCTCGAAATGTCATATCTTGACTCAGCGGCGGAGCCCGGGATGTCCAAACCCACGGAAATTTTGATTATTTTTTTTACTATAAACGTTTTATAATTTTATAATTTATCTCTATAAAATTAAAAATTCTCAGAATTCTTATTATGTTCTCAAAAAAAAAAAAAAATTATCATAATCCACAAAAAATAAAAAAAAAATATATTATTTTATCTCATTAAAATTAAAAATTCTCACATATCTTTTTTTAAAATTTATTTATCTTAAAAAATATTTTAATATATACTTTTATTAAAATAAATTTCTGGTACCGTCCATGTCCACACTCATAAATGAGTGTCTGTCTCCATGTGCTAGAAAAAGGACTCTGAGTAATGTCATAAAAGAGTACTAAAAGATAGAGTTAAGTTGAGTTGATTATAGCTAGCATAGAAATGATTTGGCACACTAAATTTCAGCTTCAATTCATTATCAAAAAAATAAAAAATAAAAAATAAAAAAACTTAACCGTCAATGTGCTCTTTTGAGTGTCTCCATGTGCTAGAAAAGGAATTTGGGGCTCCCATACGATATCATTTTCGCACGTTATATGTATCCTTTTTCACGGTAGGTTATAAAATGGAGATTTTATATAATATTTTTTAATAATATTTATTATTTAGATCATTATTTAAATAGTATTATATGATAATATTTTAAATATAAAATTATATGTCAATAAATTAATTGTTATAAGTTTACAAACAAAAAAAACTATAACTACCGCAAAATATATAGTAACACACCCAAACATTTTCTACATATGTACATATATATATATACACACACACACATCTACATTTACCATGCATCTGTAGGAAAATTTGGCATAGGCTATAGTAGATACTCTACTATTTTTTTCTTTTTTATAAAATTAAAGTACATATGCCTACACATAAATCGGTTCAAGTATTTTATTAAAATTTTAACTCTATTTGGTTTTTATCTTTATTTACGATACACTCATCACTCAGAGGAAGGACTTCCAACAGATATTTACGAAATATCCCTCTAGTTAAATAAAGCAATCACAAAAGGATTTTTTTAACCTTAAAAAATATTCATGCAAATTTTATTATTAATTGATGGCATCTCACAAAGCCTTTTTCTAATTTGAGGACATCAGATATTTGCGTTTTCAATGGTACATACAACTAAAAACAGAAAATAAGAGACTTAAGAAGAAAATGAACAGAAAAAAAAAAACTAAAAGAAGTAATGAAATGAAATGCTAAGTGAAATTATTATTATTTTGTTTGTGTGATGAAACTAACTCTTAAGTGATAAAAAATTATTTTTATATATGCGACCTAAACTTAGGATCATTCTCACTTTATTTTAAATTTTAAAAACTCTCACTTTATCCATATAAACTTTGAAATTAATTCTATTTTATCCCTTCAATTAGAGTTTCAGTTAAAAACTGATAGAAAATAAGGAAATTAGCTTTATTAAGTTCAGTCTGTTCAAATATCTGCTAAAAATAAATGGAAAAAGACCACATACATGACTGCACTTAACTCATTTTTTTTAATTTGTTTTTAACTAAAATTCTGACAGAATGGATAAAATGAGGTTAAATTCAAAGTTAGAAGGCAAAATGAGAGTTTTTAAAGTTTAAAGAATAAAGTGGGAGTGACTTTAAAATTTAAAGAGTATAGATGAGAATAATCTTTAAAAGAGAGAGAGAGAGAAAAAAGAGAGACTAATATCTGAAATAGAAGTCCGATGGAAAAAAAAATCCTACATTTAGCACTCCTCTTCTTAACTATTTAAAAGTGGTCGGACTCAAATGATATTGTGTGTACTTTTTTCTTTAAAAGAAGATTTATAAAGAAGGAAAGAAACAAAGCAAAATACGCAATCATATTTGAATATGCAAGTTTTTAATATTTGAGTCCTCTAACAACCATATAAAAAAGAAATATTGAGACAAAACCAGCCAAATTAAAGAAAAGAAACTTGCATATAAGTGCATGGAAAGAAAAGAACAAATAAATGACTATAAGGAATCTCTATAACATTTAATATATACATGTATATAAAGACGGACTTGAGTTGAAAACTAAAGATATAAATAAAAATCTTTACCACAATTTAAATGATATTTGAAATTTTTTTAAAAAAAGGGGGGGATGAACTAAGTAAGAAAAATGATCAGGAATAAATTAATCTTTTAAAAATGATTTTAAAGGATTATTTGACATGGTTTTTGCTTTACATTTTGCCATTAGATAAGAAGAAAAGTTAAAAATGTGCATTAATTTCAGTAAGTATTTAAAATAATATCTTTAAAAAGTTTTATTGGTCAAAATAGTTTTTAAATTTCTATTAAGTAATAAAAATGTTCAAATACAATTTATGATATTTTATTAAAATTTTGCACAAATTTCAAAGTAGATTTATAATAACTTTTTTTAAAAGTTACATTTTGTAATTTTGACCGAAAGCTCTTATAAAGAGCCAATGATTTTTGATAAATCATCAAAATACTTTTATAAATAACTGTTAAATTTAGTAAAAAATAGATTCTAGAAAACTTTTTCAGAAAGAGAACTACTTGAGCCCACAGCCCTAGATCCCAAGCTATTATAATTACCATTATAAATACATGAATGGGATATATATGTATTATTACATTATATCAACGTTTTTACAGCAAAGAAAAAACAAAAAACAAAAACAAAACAAAAAAACAAAAAAAATTATATCAACGTTTTATGTGATGCGGCTCTAACTCTTAAGATGGACGGTTGGACGAGAACCAAATTGGTTAAAAAGGCAAGCTACTGTTTCAGCTTTTTTTCTCCGACCATGCATGTTGATTATGAATATCTGATTGATGTTTTTAGGTTGTATATTCAAATTAATTATTAACCATCGGTTGGTGTCAATCGTATGTAATTATAAGAATTTATAACTTGGTTTAAAAGTTAAAAATAAATATGAAGTCTGTATTAGGAGAGTTAGTATTATGGATAAAGAAAAATTACTATTTTCTATGTAATTATTTTTATTAGGAACTTTTAATTTATTTGTAATTATTGTAATTTAAAATAATCTTGATTTTAGTAATTTGTAAGTATTAGGTAATTTATCCAATTTTGTACTTGTAAACTTTGTATAAATATAGAAACTCATTCATAGTGTTCCTCATTAATGAATTCATTATTCTTAGTCTGTAGAAACACATTCACGTTAAACATCTTTGTATTCCTTTCTTCTTCATCTTTACTTTTATTACTTTCTTATTTAATTTTCTAAATGGTATCAAAGTATTAAAATCCTAAACCTCAAGACCTAAAACACTCTGCCTTACATTCAGCTCCTTCTTTCTTCACGTAATCCCACCCCAGTACAATCTCATTCCCCAACTCCCTACCCCCTTCCCTTTGCTTCACGTTTCTATAAGCTATCACCCAATAATTTCTATAACGGTATAACCTATCACCCAATAAAACAGAAAAAGCAAAAACAAAAAAATTTAAAATTTAAAATTTAATTAAAGTTTAGTGTACTGAGATTAAAAAATTTAAAGTTAAAGGGACAAAATGCAAATGATCCCAAAATTAAAGGGATATTGGTGCAAATAACAAAATTAAGTACATAACTAACATTCGATATTGACAAAAGTAATAGTAAAAAAGAAAAGAAAAGAAAAGAAAAGAAAGAAAGGAAAAGAACGTTAGAAATGTGATCTATTTATTCATACAACCGCGACAGCGTAAGTAAGCAGCAATTGTAATCTAGTACTCTTTTTACTTTTTTTTTTTTAAAATTTTAATAATCAACGTCTTCATTAATTTAGTATAGGTAAACTTGTACGTATATAGTATTTTTACAGATATTGACACTTAATTAGCATAGTTTATCCTGTATATATATACACACTCATTTTGCTGATAAAAAGTTACAAAATCATACTGTTAATGCTTTTCATTTTACAAATTATGCAATTAAAAAATCATGTCGTAAACTGTTCATGAGCATCATGAACAAAATGTAATTACAAATATAGTTTAACAGTAATTAATTTTGCACCTATTTCTATCTTATAAGGTATTGTTGAGTTTGAGTTCTCCATTATTAAAAAAAAAAAATACACCATGCACAATATTGACATTTTCTTTTTAAGTGCATTAGTCTATGATAATACATGCGTATGTATACACACATATATATATATATATATGAACTATATTACAACCTCTTTCCCTAGTAAACTGGACATGTTACTATCGGTAGAAAATTTTCAACTTATTCGGCCAAAAAAGTTTCAATATCTAGCTAGCCGAAATCTCCCAGTGCAAATCAAATTCAATATATATATCTAGATAAACTAGCCGTCGACATAGAGCTAGCGGTGGAACGTCATGGTTTGAGTCCGCTAGGAGGAAAATTTTCTTTGAAGAAAGGAAGAAAGTCAAAAAAGAACACGTGAAAAATATGGAACACTTTTCTACATTCCAAAAGTGGAATATTAACTTCGGATTTGAAAATAAAATGATAACTACTGGCCTTTTTATTTAAAAAGAAGGAGAAGAAGAAGAAGACAAAAAATAAAATAAAAAAGAAGAAAAGAAGAAGAAAAAGAAAAAAGATTTTGTGAATTATATGATGTTTTTATACGTGTAACATTGTAGAACCACTAAGCATGGAAAAGGACAAGACATGAGGCTTGATAAGGGCAACTCCAACCCACACTCTAAAATAGAGTTTTACACCAATTTGAAGTTTTTTTGCTCTCCAACCCATACTCTATATTGAACTTCAAATATAGAGTATGAACAGTATACTTCATATTTGAAGTATCACTGTTTATACTCTAAACTACTTTTTTTTTTTTTTAAATTAAATTTTAAACTGATTTAGATAAAAATAAAGCATATAAATAGAATATTCATTTTAGAGTATGATATAGAGTAAATGGGTTGGAGATGAAATAGTATTTGAAGTGACAGATACTTTATTTTAGAGTTTCTGTACTCTAAAATAGAATAAATGGATTAGAGATGGCCTAATACTATTACAAATTGACTCCAAAAATAAAAATAAAAATAAAAATAAAATAAAACGGCTGTACTTCAAATTTGGGAACATTTATAGCGATGGAAGACCATTTTCAGCACGTTATAACATTTTGGGAACTATTTGGCACGTTATTATATATATATATATTATACACATATATTGTATATGGGGTATATAGAAAATACTTGTGCAACTTGCTGCCTGTTGGGCCCTCATTATAACGTCCGCGTAATGATTATATACCAGATAAGATAGATATCTCAAAATAATTGAACCGACTGGCACTTTTCATAAGGCTTTAGAAGATTTTTAGAACTAAATATTTGGTCGCAAACAGTTTAAATTGTTTGAAATGTTGTAAAATACTGTCATTTGAATGTTTAAGACAAATTTCTAAATGAAAGAGGTGAGATAAATTTTGATCATTTGAATGTTTTTCTATGGCATCAAATGATTTCATTCAAATATTTTCAATTAAATATTTTTCATCAAAAATATTATCAGATGTTCAAGTCATGCATATTGAACAATATAATATTTATATATATATATATATATTTGACATTATGCTATACTTTTTCCCCCCCTTCTCTTAAAATATTGTAGTGCTAGTCAAAATGCAAAGGATCTAAGAGGGTGTTTGTGGACATCTTCAACTACATCTCCAAGCGTGTTTTTTTTTTTTTTTTTCCCCACTTATTTTCAATTCAAAACTACTTTTTACTATTCACATTTCTAAATGTCTACAATAAACTCAAAATTTAAAAATCTAAAATTTTGTTATTTTAAATCCAAATGAGATTTTTTTTAATTGCATAGAGTTTTAAGAGGAATGAAACATCTATATGATTGACTTTTTTTTTAAGTACATTTTAAGTTTTTACATTTTTTTTCATTTCAAACAGTTTATTTTTACCAAAAACACATTTTTAAAAGAGAAAGTTAAGTGAAGAGCCATATTTAAATACCTCCTTATAATTTTATTCACTCTAATATTAAAGTTAATAATTTTAGTATTATGAAATAGCAAAATTATGAAATTTATTGTTCTAATGAGGATAAATATTAGGAGGTATCAAATTTATAAAATTCTTGCATGTAACCCCTTTTAAAACTCAACTCCTCTCAAATATCTAAAATAACGTTTCCAAATGTTGTCCTAGAAGCCCTAAACTAAACCCAAATGTAGTTTGAATTTTCTGGAGGAAAAAAATAAATAGATATTTTATGTGGGCAAAAGTCAAAGCAAAAACTAATATGGCTTTTAAAAATGTCAAAACTTTTTTTGCTAAATTTTGTTTTTTTTTTTTCTGCCTACAAAAATTAGTGAAACTAGGGGGAAAAGAAAGAACACAACAATGAGAGATTGAGAGTCAAGGAAAATTGGCAATGTTTAAGCATCAATTTGATTCGACGGTTAAAGTTAAAATTTTTAAATTAGAATTGATTGACTTTTTAAAAATTAATTATAATTTATTAATTTAAAAAAATAAAAACTGAAATAAAAAATTAAAATTAAAATTAAGATATCAAATAAATATTAAATTTATTTCTTTAGAGAAAGAGATAATACTTTATCGAGTCCTTCTCAATGATTCCATGTCATGATGTGATGGTCCTTTCAAAATTATGATTCCATGTCATATACTTCATCATGCGTGCATCTAATAATAAGAAATCAATAGCAAACCAAAACAAACTGCACCATTGACTTTTCCACTTCGTTTTCATTTTATAATACCATCCCCTTGTTTTATAATACCATCCCCGATGACATATCTAATTTTGAAAGTTAAATTTTTTTTCATAAAATAGTATTTTTTTTCAAAATTTTTCATCATTCTCTCATTTTAAAAAAGAAAACTATCTCATTTTTTAAATTTATTTTTTATGAATAATATATGGTAAAGACCTTTTATATACTTTATCGGGATAGTTCCATATAAGACCATAAAAATTCAATCAATGGATAAGAGATTAAGAATGTATGATAACTAATATAAACACTGATCTATAAATCATAGAAAAAAAAATTTTGAACCTCTTTTATTAATTTTTTAATTAAAAATAAAAAATAAAAAATAAAAAAATAAAAAAGTAAAAATTGTAAGAGGGCCGCCTGTGGGGGCCTGAACGTGGTTGCGGGGGTGGAAGGTTGCCGGGGACAGCGGAAGGACGACGAGGAGGGGGGCCAGTGGGGACCCAGAGGTCGCGCGAGGGACCCGAGGCGATTTTTTCATCTCTGGCGATTTCGCGGTCGCGGGTGGGGAAAGTTGCGGGGAAAGGCATTTGGTGGGGGTGGGGGGGGGGGATCATAGGTTCGGGGCGATGGGTTATTGTCGTCTGGCTACTTAATCACAGGTCCGCTGACGGTGGGTGGTCATCATATGGTAATCTCGCTGTGTGGGGGGGGGGGGGGGGGGGGGGCGGCGCTATGGGGGGCGAGGGGGTGGGGAGATGGGTTGGTTGCCTTGGAGAAGGTGATTTCTGATAGGGTTAGATCCGGGGCCGATGGGTGCCCGAAGGTCGCCAGAGGCGATGGGTGGGGGCGACGGTGGAAGGTCAACGGCATGGGGGTTTCCGGTGGAAGGGTTGGGGTATTTTTTTAAAAAAATTTCTTTGATTTTTTCTTTTAATTTCTTAATCTATAATACTGTGAGCTAAGGTGCATTGTTATTATTATGTACAAGCAAAATCTCAGTTATTGAAATACATTGAATGGTCTAAAAAATGAGCTCTTGATAGGGTAGATAAAAGAGGTTGTATCATAGCCTTTCCCTATTTCTATAGTACTTTTTTTGAAAAAGAAAATGAATCTTTTAAAATCTTCTCATAATGCACAATTCTCAAAACCACTTTTCCTCATTCTAAACAACTTTTGTTTTTAAGAAGAAAATTTTTTACACATCCAAAAATCATCTTATTCTCAAAAAGAAAAACTTTATCATTTAAAACAAAAAAAATTTCATTTCGAAAATAGACATACGATCCAAACGGACCCATGTAAACATGTTTTCTAGTCAGACTATCCGTATGTACTTTTTTTTTTTTTGGGAGATATATGCACACTTGTAATTTTCGACCATTAGATGAGGCTTAAGAACGGTCTAAGTCATTAAAAATTTTGTGGTTATTAAAGGAATATTGTAGTAAATAATACTTTTCAAAAAAATAATTAAAGTAAATAACATGTTTTAAATATATGAATATGAAGTAAATAGTATATTTATCAGATAAATACAAATTTACTAAATAAATGACACATATTTACAAGAAGTAAATAAATCAATTACATAATAAATCTGTTATTTACTCTAAATATTTTATAAACATGTTATTCACTTTAATTATATTCTGAAAATTGCTATTTAGTTCTTTTGTGAGAGTTGATAATTGTTTTTTTTTTCTTTTTTCAATTGCTTGATAAAAATATATTTTTATTCTAAAATCAAATTACTGAATACTACCATGTAAGCCTAATGCACATATATGTCGTGTACGTTATCGTTTACACCTTTCATGTTTCTCTTTTGAGATCGGAAGCTAACGTCCCTTTTTGGTTGGTCACCAAACTCTCAAACCCCAAATAAGGTGCTTTAGACTGCTTGATGATGGGGATAGTTTTATAGTCGGGAGGGACGTATTTGGGCCTCTTTGGTTTCATTGACTAGCTTGTTGTTAAAGGTATTATCCATGTTGTCCGAGCTTTTTATCTTGTTTGTGCTAGTTGTTTATTTAAAATAAAAGTGATGTTGTTTCTATCGTTTGGTGTTTTATCCGCTATATTCTTTTTTATTTCCTAATAACAAAGGCGGTCTCTATACATTCTCGTATAAATTTTGTGTCTAATATACTAGAGTAGTTATTTACAGTGTTTAAGGTGACTGTTCTTTGTTTATATGCTAGTTGTTTATTTAAAATAAAAGTGATCTTGATCAATTGGAGTTATCCATAAATTATAATAATGTTATTAAAAGAGTCATATGCATGTTTAATAATTGGTATACATTTTCTGTTTTCAAATATTATTGGAATTCAACATAAAGATACCTTTTATATGCTTCACTAGAATTAGTTGTGGCTAAGTTTCTTTATTTGATATCGTTTGAATCAATATTGTTGTTTATATTTGTCTCATTTAGATTATGATTGCCCTTTAAACAAAAAAAAAAACCAGTATGTATGTATTTTATTTTGTAGCTATCAAATTTTAATATATTTATATTCAAGAGGTTGTGTTGTCCTTCTCTCAAAAAAAAAAAAAAAAAAAAGGAGGAGGTTGAGTTGTCCAATCATTAATCCACTGACAAAAATTTGGGCACGTACTTCCGCAGATAATAGCCACGAGTTAAATTAGGTAAGAGAAGTGTCAATTCATGCTCGATAGCAAACGAAACGGCAAAATAAATAAAAAGTGACAATTCTACAATAAAATAAGAAAAAAAAAATCAGTGAATTTTGTTTTCGATAAAGCCGTCAAATCTATTAGTTTTATATTTGTATTTTTTTAATATAATTTTATCAAGATCAACGTTTATAATATATATTTAACATAAAATATATATATATATGCATTATCGATAAATATATTCTGTTACAAAAACTTTTAATTTCATGTTTAATGATGGTTTTGACTTGAAATATTTAAGTTGTAATTATTTGATTTTTTAAAAATTGATTATAAAATTGTTGACTTCTCACAAAAATAAAAAAATGAATTGAAATATTTGGTTTAAAAACACCTCTCTTAATTCAAGGTTTGACAGTTCATGTCGTGGAGTGAGAGTGGGTGCAGTGAAATGCCGACTCGAAAGGCACTTCCGTAAACGTAGAGCCCGCACCGTCCAAAAGACTGCTCATGCGCGCCGAATCACTTGTGGTCTTAGGTTTACCCACATGCGTGACTTATATATGCAATATATACATATATATATATTCACCATGAATATATATATGTTCTATATAAAAACATACACACATCATTGTACGTGTCCTAAAATAGTTGGCGGGTCAGGCAGTATAGATTAGAGTATGATGATTTTGGTCCGATCGACCACGTTAGGCACGTGTTGTTTTAAAATAACAATAATAATAATAACAATAACAAAAAAATGCGAAATATATGTGGGTGAAGAGATGCGAGATCGTCACCTTTATAAAAATGGTTGTATTATTATAACAAATAATGTCATATAGATTCATTATGCCCTTTTTTTTGGGCATTTTTGTATGCACATTGATGATTGTAAGATGAAAAGTGACTTTCATAAAAAATAAAGAATAAATTGAAAAAAAAAAAAAAACACCAATATGGATACAATTGTCTTCTCTTATGTGATTTGTAATTGTAGATACAAAATAATGTGAGATTTCTTGGCTTGGCGAAGTAGAAGTAAATGCTAAATAATGTTGTGTGTGTATTATATATAATCATGCAACACTCCTTTATGCTAGTATTGGACTTACCTTGTTTTATATGCAAATAGGGTTTTGGGAATATGAAGCTTGTTTAACATATTGGGATGCTGTGATAAGGTTTAATATAATACTTTATTAAGAGCATTTTTAATACAATGTTAAATAATTGTACAAGAATTAAATTTGTATATATGGATTAAAAAAAATTACTCTCTAATGTAGTGTTGTTTTCTATGCTAAATTTATCATGTGACAAATTTTATGGTAAATTTACCATAAGATATAACAAAAATCAAATCAAATTTAACATTTGATTTTTATTAATTGGTGTTTTCACTTTTTTTTTTCATATAATCATTACAATATTTTATTTTTAGATTATTTAAATATTAATAATTTGCTTTTACAAGTTCCAAAGCGTACTAATAATGGAAAAAAGGTAGATATAGCATTATAAATTGGAACATAAATAAGATAATTGTATTTTCACTCGTATAACAAATTTAGTATTGACATAGATACATGCATTGAAGATGGTCTAATATTCAATAGTGTATGTTGTGATTATAGACGCCAACCAATAATTACGCACTTGACGCTATCATAAAATCACCCAATCCAAGTTTTTTTTTATAATTATTAAAGAATAGTAAATGTGTTTTATCATCAAATTCTTATGAAACTCTCATTCTTTATATTGTATACATTAAACTCTTGCATGATTATAATAGGGAAATGACACTAAAACATATCCACTCCCTATAGATCCTACCTACCTATAGATCCGACCACACAAACCTCTCAATTTTTTAACCCCACTACCGCGCGAAAACAATGGCTAGAGAGGTGAGAGAGTGGAGAGGTACGCTTTAGAGGATAGGGACTAGAAGAGTTTTTGGAGTTTGTGGAACAACCTCGAAAGGGGACAGTTTCGTAACGTCCACACTCCACACAATCAAATTGGTCCTCCTGGAGAGAAATATTTCAAGAGCCAATTTTGAACTTGGGTCCCATCAATGGCCAATATCAAGATTTGTCGTCTTAGCTTTATGGACGGCGTTCCTTAGAAAGGCATTATCCAGGGTTGAGACGATAAGATTGCGGGATGCAGCTTGATGCCCATTCGCGCTTGGTGAAGTTGAACTGACACATTTTTTCTCTCAAACTTGAAGTTATAATTCAATACAGACACTTTTCAATGTGTTAAGGCTTCGTGGCCGTCCAACAATGACAGTTACGACTTATCATCCATCCCCGCTTTTTTTTTTTTTTCCTTTTTTTCCCCCTACTATAGAAAGAAACTTTGGTTAAGGTCAATTGGCTTTTCCCTATTATTCTCACAATTGATTTGATGAATAGACGTTCTTTCTAACTTTTACCCCCTAAATCATCCTTTCTTGTTCATTTCCTATCTTCTCATCCCATCTCTTAGTAGAAGGGCTAGGTAAAACCAACCTAATGGCCAAATCCATCTCTACTCTGACGCATCACAACCGAAATTACCGGTAAGAAGGCACTCGGCGATGAGCCAGCTACCAGGGCTTAGATGGCTGGAGATGTGCTAGAGGAAGTGAGATAGAAAGACTCTTTCCTGAGCACTCCCAACCAAATTATGGAAACAGGCACTTTTGGAAGTCATTTAATTTGCGCATTTCCCCATTCAACATATCAATCATCCATTTGAAATGGCTTTTCTAGAAACAGGTTCAAACAACATAAAATATTAGTTTCTTATATTAAAATTCTGAAAAAACAGTTCACTTTTTGATCAAAAGCCAAATAAATTTCTCACCATGAATGTTGTTCCTTCTATCAAATTAAACCTCCATAAATTTTCGCAGGAAAAACGTGCTCGGATGATTAAACTCGTACGCAGTCAGCAAGAAATGCATAGAACTCAGAGCACATCAAGCGTATGACATAAAAAGCACCCCCAAAAAAAAAACTCTTTTAGAATTACAAAATTATACAAAATTAAATTTTCAGCCTTCAAACAACCCTCATTTTTAAGTCAGAGATGACCAACGATTCCGGTGTAAACCATCCCTAAGTTACATTATCACCTACTGTTCTCCATGAGTACAAACACAGTGAGCAGATATGCCAGCACCATGCTCTCAACTCTTCCAAAAGGGCGCTTTGCCGGTCCCTTATTCTGCATTATGCTTAACCACTAGCGCCTTTGAGGCGTGCAATCAGCTCCTCCTGTGCATGAAGAACAACACATCACCATCAACAGACGAAAATTTATACATATAGATAGATAGATAGATAGATAGATAGATAGATAGATAAAATTTCCATGAAATAGTACCCGCATCAGGTTCTCAAAGTGGACAAGAAAGGGCTAATACTAAATTGTCTTAATACTTGCCTTCTTTCCCTTGAGAGAAAGACCTCTTGCCTTCAGTAGAGCACGCAGCCTCTCTACCGTAAGACGCTGGTAGTCCCTATTTGATGCTTGACTGCTTGATCCCTCTACACAAAAGCCATTATAAAAGAAAAGACAATAATTATATGCATCAAAAAGAATTCAGTAGCACATATCAGGTAACAGAAAATTAATTACTTAAATTAGGCACAATAGATCTCATAGATTTGGTGCCAAACTCGTACCACTTAGCGTTTATCAGCAATGTCCACCATTTCAATGTTTTAGCGACGTAAGAATCGTAATCTCACCACAAACTTGTGATTCATAATGTACCCGTCAAACGTAGATGATAAAATTACTAAAGTTTTCAATTGTTGACACTACGAACTTTCCTATACTGAATTGCCAGAAGACCAAGGAATATGCTATTCTAGTCTTCAAAAGATTATGACCAAATTCATTGAACTACATACCACCTTTCTATCCTATCTCTCCTTCCCTCTGATAATTTCAAGTAAATTTCCAACATGCGATATCCAACAAACTGGTAATACAAAGTAAGTAATATGATGACTACCTTGTCGGGAACTACTCTGACTATTGGCTCTCTTAGCTGAAACCCTGCTATCCACAACTCTTTCAGCTGTCCTACAAAACATGAATTACAATTTCAGCAAGTGAGACTGCATACAAGATGGCGATGCGAACAGACAAAATAAGCAACGAACGCAAAGTAACCGGATACTAGAACCATAGCACACTGGTGGCAATAACTAAATAGATATTAAGTAAACATACATGACTAGTAATAGATACTATAATTGGCAGGACAAAGTAGCTCTATAGACAACCAAGCTCTCTATCTAAACCGTTAAATAATCTGTAGTAAAGCAGGTGGGCGAGTGGAAATAAAACACGCAAAAAATAACTCCAACTAGAAAGGCAGCGGAAATTTAAAGTAGTAGCAGTACCTCTTTTTAGAACTTTCAGCTGCACCACCACTTGCAGATTTCACATCCTTCAAACTAGAATCCACCTTCTTGTTCCTGAGAGTAAGTGACCTTATCAATATATTCTGTTGATTTGTCTTTATTTGTTGACTCTCTGAATGTGTACAAAAAGTTGGTCAGTAAAAAGTCAACCTAGTGAATAAAGAAGTCACAAATATGGTCTCAAATTACCATAATTTGATACTCAATTACTTGTATTTTAAAACATAGGTTTCAAATGTACACTTTCCTTATAAAAAAAGCCATCAAAGAAAGATTTAGAAACAAACGAACTCCTCTACGTTTTAAAATACAATAAGGGCCCGTTGGGGTCACGTTTGGAGACGGTGTTTTGGAGGTTGGAGATGGCTTGAGTTTTGGAAATGTGTATTTGGTGAAAATGAATTGTTTTGAATGAAACAGTGCGAAAACTTAAAATGTATTTGAAAAAAATTAGCAATATAGATCTTGTTTCGTTCATCTCGAAATTCTATGCAACTTTAAAAAAAAAATCTTATTTCGACTTCAAATGATAAAGTTATGGACTTTTAAAGTTTGAGTTTTTCAAAAATGTTTAGAAAGTGAATAGTAAAATTGGAGGAAAAAGACAAAAAAAAAAAAAAGTTTGGAAAACACTTTTCCAAACATGACCCAAACAGGCCCTAAGAGACTCAACGCTAAAACATTCAGAAATAAGAGGGGTAAAAAGATGCAAACCGAAAATGAAATACATGGGGTTGAATTTACGAAGTTGGATGTTTGTTTATCAAAACTGATAATTTCAAACATAGATCTTTTCCATTGAACATTAAGAACCAAACATGACAATGTGAGAGCAAGTGATTTGTTAATCCTCAATTTTTATAACTCTTTACATAGAATGTTCTTTTTGCCGCTAAATATTTCTGTAAGAGATTCATATAAAACATGTCACATTTAGCTTCGGAATGAAGTGGAACAAGATAAGCAACTTAACACCGCAAATACTTAACAAGGCAAGCATTCATTTCAATTAAAGGAAGAAGAAAACCTGGGGGAGATGTGTCATTGACGCAAACATAAACACGCATTCCACCCTGCACAAAAATTTTCGACGTATAAACAAGTTCAACTTCAATGTAGGTTGGAATAATTAAAACAAAATAACCATGTTTCTTTGGATCAATGTTATATGTAATCGGAAAATGTTTCGAGAATTCGACTAGAAAAATCAGACAAATCTCGCACTAGGGATGGCTAAAAGCACTGATAGATCAAATAAATTGAAAGTAAAGACCGAACAAACTAAATCATTTGTCAGAATACGAAAAATACAAGAACTGAAACCCCAATTTCAGCAAAAACAAGTGAATTAGTCTAGATCAAATAGCAAAACAAGGGTTTAAACTGGCACAAATTTGTACAATTTATTCCCAGCAAAAAAATGACACAAAAATTACTTGCAAATTGTGTTTACAGAAACATTAAACTCAATTAACATTTTTTCTCTTTTATATGAAACTTTGGCTGCTAAATGAATATTCTCTAGTTTCCAAACTAGAAAAACCCTTCATTTCATCACTCTCGAATGTGAACTAAAACCACAAACTCTCTAAATCTCCAGAGTCTTTGCAAATTCTTGGGAACCAAACAGAAAAATCGAGACAAAATACAAGAGAAGAAAAAGCGAATCGAATCGTATCGTAAGGAAGAGATGGAAAAAAAAATACCGGATTGGAGGAGAGAACGGTGGAGGAGAAGAGGCCACGGGAGGGGAGGTTGGAGAGGAACTTGGAGGCGCCATTGTTGGGCGATCGATTCGAATCGGACGGTGGAGAAGACGAGCCCTCCATAGAAACCAGAGGAAAAAACACAGAAGAAAGAAAGTGGGAAGAAAAATAAGAGGATTAAAAAAAAAAAAATATGTGTAAAGAGAAAGAAAGAGATGGGCGGGGTTTGTGACTAAAAAGGTCGCGCCTAATTTCACGACCCCTAAATCAGTAACCAGTTAGTAAGTACCCCCACGCTTCCACTTCCCCCTATGCATATGGAGAGAGAGAGAGAGAGAGAGAGAGAGAGAGCGGGAGTGTGGGACCTTGTACTCTGTTTGGTTGATGAGAATCGGAGGAAATGTATTTCCACATTTCCTCCTAGCTAAATATTGGATTTTTTTTTTTTTTTAAGTGGGAGATTCGAAGTATAAAATTTTAGGTAAAGTCATTTTTAGTATTACCGCTAGATAATACATGTAATTATTATTGGACAATTTTTATGATACATGATTATCAACAAGTTTTATTAACATGAAGGTTTTTACTTTAAAGGATAGATAGAGTATGAGAAATATATTTGTCTAGAATTCTTTCGACTACTCTTTATTCGACACTTAAAATAAATCAAGTATATATAACTTTTAATGGAGTGAAGACGGCCGGTCGGGTCTTCTTTTTTTTTTTTTTTATTCAGATTTAGAGACTGACCCGTTAGTTTTTTAACGGGTTAGGTGGATCAAAACTTATAACTGAAATCGCCTACCACTGAAACTGCCACTACTATAACGGATTCAGTTTGAGTTATCCATTGGTTTGACCTAAAAGAAAACAAATAGACGCAAACAAATCAGACATCGGAGAATTAACAAAAACAAAAACAAAGATAAGCTTGAAAGTTTGTTTTAAAAAAAAAACTTCAAAAAATATAACACTAAATCTAACAGAGACAGTAGACAGAGATCGGAGGAGAGACAACAACGATGACAAAGACTGGAGGAGAGGTGTCCGATGGAACAACAACGGCCCTTGATGAAGAGAGAAGAAACACAGTACTAAGGTGTAGGGTACTCTAACATGAGCCTTGAGAGAAGCCACACATAAATGACATAGGATAAGAAGGGAAGAAAGAAATAAGAAAGTTAACATCATTTTTTTTAACCATAATTAAATTTAGTTTGGGTTAATTTGACATGACGAAAACTAAAACTAGACTGGTAGTTATTCGGATGGGTTGGGTTTCAACCTGCTTTCTTTTAGGGCATGTTTACTTATCAGGAATTCGAAAAATAGTAAATTAATTCCATGAAAAAAGGATTTAAATTACATGGAATTAAATTCCATAATTAGATAAAGTGTTTACTAATTTATTTACTTGAGGAATGAAATTCTTATAATGTTTTTAACTCTCTAAAAGTTAGAAGGATTGAAAAATATTTACCGTAGTTGCGAAATTATCATTAAATGAAAAAAAAATATTAAATAAGAACAAATATACATTTGATACAGAGTTAGTTACTTTTTATTTTTTAGACAAAGGAATTTATTTCCTTATGTAGTAAGTGGAAGACAAGTTCCCTTATTAAGGAATTAATTCTCTATTTCTAGGTGAGACCCATGTCATTTAATTCTTAAATACAAAAATAAACACTAAAATTTAAAATTAGAAATTTAATTCTTTTTTATCAAATCGGATTACTCATTAATAAACACACCCTTAATTTTCACGAGTTTCGAGCAAGGCAGATTGAGTGTTGGCAGTTTTGACGGTTTCGAGCAAACCATGTACATACCTAACTTTAAATATTACTGCAAATGACTATTAATTGATTTTAATATAATTTTATGCATAAAAACTTTAAATTTCAGTATGTTATGTAGAAATGTAATATTTTTAGTCAACAAAAAATATAATATGTTAGTGTTACACATCATTAATTTAATATTTTATAAATTAATGTTGGTTATTACGTGAACTAGACATACCGAGTACTTATGGTTGTGTCGCATCAAAGACCAACTGAATATATTTTTACATTCTAAAGATGTCTCTAATTTATTTTCTTTCACAAATTTTGAGAATAGGAGGGGGGGAAAAAAGATCGCATTGTAGGAAGGAAAAAAATACTCAAAATATCACTTGTATTTAGCCTAAATATCAATTTACCTCTATTTTTATACAAATGCTTAAGATGTTCCTTTTATTATTGAAATCACTCACAAAGTACTCCTAAAGTGATTAAATTTTTAAAATTCCCAAGACTATATTTCCCAATATATTTTAAATGTTGTTGGGGTCAGACTTCGTCTCCTCATTATGTAATATCCAAGTCATGATGACTGGCGATCAACGAGAAATGAACATCGAACAGTGGTCTATTAACTATTCGACTTGCGTTTTGTGAGTCCGTTGACTCCATTATCCGATGGTATGACGAACATTGAAGCATGATTCATTAATCATTCGACGTGGGTTCCATGGTCCCAAGTGAGTTAATTCCGTCTTTTACTGAATCCATATTCGACGAACGTCAAACCGTGGTCCGTTGAGCGTTCACTATGCATTCATTAGCCCATATGCTAACCAAACTTGGGCTCGTTCTAATGCCCAATTCTTCATCCTTACATGAAAGGATCGACGAATGTCGAACTATGGTCCATCGACCACTTGGCATGTGTTACGTTCGACTTGATAATTGGCTTTGTTTGACGAACATCGAATGTTGATGTTCAATTGTCCAACATCCGACTATCAATACTCCACATGAGGGACCTATGAAAGTCGAACAGTGGTCCATCGGTCACTCGATATTGGTCCCATTGACTCTTAAAGCCAATAAAATTATTAAGTGTTTTGATCAGCACAACATCTGGCTTAACATGACGAACGACAAACGATGACGTTCAATTGCTTAATGCGTGCCCAATCTATCCATTGCAAATGGTACTTAGTTCATCATTCGATGCGCACCTTAAGCGAACGGTGAACAATGAAAGATCGACTTCCATAACCGCCAAGCCCACGATCATTCGTGACCCATATTCTTGCACATGTTCCGAATTACTCGGGGTAGTAGGGAACCGCCGACAACTGTTCTAAAACTTGGGCCACGACTTTTCCTCTATAAATAGAGGAAGACTCCTCACATTTGAGGATCTTCTTGAAGCCCTTTTAGTTATTGAAATTATGCTGAATTATTCCCATAAATTGTAACCTTGTACTCAAAATTTATACATAGTGAAACTCCAAATTCTAAAAGGACGTAGCACGACATTCCGACAAACCCCTCTAAATCCCAGTGTTGTTATCTTTTATTGCTTTTTATCACTTCCCGTTTATGCTTGCTCTATGATTCTCATATTCGATGTCAAACGACCCTAATAATTCTATGTGTTGATTTTCATATGATCTAACCTGAATTAGAATTTGACCGTAGATCCCAGTATCTACATACTCAAAATTTATACATAGTGAAACTCCAAACTCTAAGAGAACGAAGCACGATATTCCGGCGAATCTCTCTAAATCCCAATGTTGTTATCTTTATCGCTTTTTTATCTCTTTTTGTTTATGCTTGCTCTATAATTCTCATATGCGATATCCAATGATCCTAATAATTCTGCGTGTTGATTTTCATACAATCTAACCCGAATTAGAATTTGAGCGTAGATTCCGGCATCTACAAATGTTATGTTAAATATTAATAAAGTTAAAAAAAATTCAAAATTCAGAAAAAAAAAAAATCTTAAAATGACCAAACAAATATACCAATTATTTTTAGAATTACTTTACTTTTCAGATCTATTTTATTTAGTATTTTTGTTTAATTAATGTTTTAGAATGGTTATTTCAATATTTTCAAAAATTTAAAAGCTTTAGAGGGTATTTGTGATTTAGTTTATAAACACATGAGATGTTTTGGACATTTGCATATTAAAAAGAGATAAAAGTAGGGTTTAGGGTATTTACAAATTATGAAGAAGTATTTTAATTTTTCCCTAGTTGGAAACCTTGTAAAAGAATAGAAAATTCATGTTGTAGGTTATAGAAACATATTTTTGCCAATATTTTATCTTATTTTTACTATACCCATTGTGCTAGGGTCAAATATGAAATATCCTTTAACTATGTATGTAACCACATCAATATAATTCTAAACAACTAATTTATTTAACAAAAAATTATTCATTTATTTATTTTCAAATAGAACGAGAGTTCCATCTCTTTCTTGCTTATGGTCAAATTCTTTATAGTTAAAGGGAAGAGACAATGGAATGAGAAATGCAAGTGGTTTAAAAATGTTACAAGATTTTTTTCTTTTTTTTTTCATTTTGGTCAGTAATTACATGGAAGTTGTAATTTAGTTTGGTCCATTTATGAGTCCATTATGTTCTACTTCTTCTAAAGATCCTTGTGATCAATCTCCTGTGGGATTACATGTGTGTACTATTTTGTGTGATTATCAAAAAAATCGGTATCCCCCGAGGCAAATCCCACATCATGGGGAGTGAGAAATGCAAGTGACTTATAAATACCACGAATTATCTTCTAATCAACAATTGTCTGAAATTTGTGACCTAGTGAGATCAATTTATAGATATATTATGTTCTCCCCCACATGAAAAAAAAGGGGTTTTTTTTTCTCTGTTTTCTATAATACAATTTTGGAACATTTTTAGTCAATATTTTAAATGCTAATTGATTTTGGCCCTAAATTTTGAGGTCGTGAAGGTTTTCAGTACCCCAACTCATTCACAATGTAGAACAAGCCAAGCAGATGATGCATCAAATTTTCATCGCTCTCACTCTAAATTATTTTTTTTTTACAATAATTCCTTTTTTAATGAAAAATTTATTTCAACCATTCTGTAAGAGACATCACTTCAGATTTATGCTTCATTTTCATCTCTCTCACTCTCTTGTCCTTTTTTAAAAAAAAAAATCATATCAGATCAATCAAAGAATCTCATGGGTATGGGCCCAATCCTTTTCCCGATTTAAGCTCATGGGCCCTTTACATCTGTTGGGCCTTCCCCTAACAGCATTTGGCCCATAACCCGCTAACGATAAAAGCAGCCAACAGTTTTCGGTAATTGGCCGATTTCCGCTCGCTGATTACCGGTAAGCGTTAACTACAATGCAGTTAACCGCAGCCACGTGTCAATAAGACAGCCACGTGGACATTCACGGTCAGTGCGCAAAACTCGGTCCGGCGCACGTTAGACTCGCCCACCACTTGTCCGGTTTTGCACTAAAAACTGGATAAGCTCGAAATAACATTAATAAAAGAAAAAGGACCAAAAAAAAAAAGAAAAAAAGAAACAAATCGGATAAACATTAAAAAGCAACAATAATTCAAGGCGTTGACCGGCCAGGTCACATCACACCCATCCACGTGTCATCATGATCACGACAATACAAAAAAAGTATGCAGATCGGACAGTTTACAATGGTGTTGCACTATTTCGAGCTATGATGTGGGTTTGTCAGGACATGAGAAGCCGCGGATCATCAAATAGGATTTTTATTTATATTTTGTCAGTGTATATCATATGGGTTACCTATCTTTGTCTGATTCAGACGGAAAAGAAGAGAGAAAGAAAGTTAGAGAGAGAAAGTGAAAGTCAGAGAGAGAGTGAGTGAGAGAGAAATATGGGAGCGGCGGTGAATGCGGTTATGGCGGAAGGGAGTCCGAGTTCGAGCCCGAGGAGCCCAGAGGCGAAGGTGGGGATGCAGGTGGAGGATCTGTGGGACACGCAGGAGCCACAGCTTAGTCCCACTGAGAAGCTCAACGCTTGTTTTGAGAGCATTCCTGTTTCTGCTTTTCCTCCTGCTCCTTCTCATCAAGGTTTATATCTATATATGTATATCTCTGTGTGACTGTATGTATGTATATATGTACATCATATGCAGTTTGATTTCTGCATGTGGGTTCACGTGGGGCTTTTTTTTTTTTTTTTTTTTTTTCTGGTTTGAGTTGTTGAACAACTTGTGAATTTGGTTTTGTGATCCGGGGTGATGATTGATAGGAAAATGAATTTTTTTTATTTTTATTTACCTTGTTTCCGGAGTGATCATCACTGTTTGATCTCAGTTTCTTTTGTTTTTTTCCCCCTGTTTTTTCAATCAGATATAAATTGACAGAACAGTAAGTTTTTGTGTGTGTATATATGGTTCATTTTATGAGCTGTTACAGGAAGGAAATAATGGGAAAGTAAAAAACTGGACTTGGATTAAAATCATGAAATGGTTGTGATCAGGATTTAAGAAAAGGGGTGTTCTTTTATTGGTTCTCAAATTTTTTTATGCTTTTATGATTTCCAGGTTCAAAATTATGTTTGTGGGTGTGAAATCTTATTTATGTTAATGTATGTGTTGCTTTTTTGTTTGAACGCTAACATGGTGAAATCTTTGTTGTGTCTAGTGATAGAGATAAAATAGAGATACTAGCTTAGCTGAGGCTGTTCAAATATTGGCGGAGCACAAAATCCTTAGTGCGCCAGTTGTGGATGTTGATGCGCCTGAGGATGCTAGTTGGATCGACAGATACATCGGGATCGTCGAATTCGCCGGAATTGTTGTGTGGATTCTGCATCAGGTTAGCAATGCCAACAGACCCTTCTCATGTCAAGGCTGTACTTTATTCAGTGATCTATATGTTGCGCGTGATTCGTTGCAGAAAGTGAAAATTTGAGAGAAAAAATAACTATTTTTTATGTTAGATCATGATTTATATGCTAAGTTCGAGTTTTGGTTCATTCTTAGTTCAAATGGCAAATGCATATAGTTGCATTTTTAGGAGACGAGTGATCTTATTTCGTATTCTGTTCTTGGTTATTTTCGTACCAGAGAAACTGAAAACATTGCTTTTATTGTGATTATAGTCAGAACCTTCATCTCCTAGGAGCCCAAGTAGTAGAAGTGCTATTTCTGCGGCGGCAAATAGTGTGACCTCTGCTTGCTTGAACTTGGAGTTTTAAGCCTTGACTCAGCTGCAACGACTTCGGGAAGCTTCTTTGAGGCCCTGACTGCATCTGAGTTTTACAAGAATACAAAGGTTATATATCTAGCGACTTATGTTATAGGAAGCTTTGCTCTATTCGGTGATTAGTAGCTTTTACACTTCTTATTGTGATGCATACAGGTTCGAGACATCTCGGGGTCATTTCGCTGGGCTCCGTTTCTTGCTTTGCAGTCATCCAACTCGTTTCTGACTATGCTTTTACTGCTTTCCAAGTACAAGATGAAGAGCATTCCTGTAGTTGATTTGGGCGAAGGTAAGATTGAGAACGTAATCACACAATCTGCTGTGATTCATATGTTAGCGGAATGTGCTGGCCTTCATTGGTTCGAAAGTTGGGGAACCAAAAAATTATCTGAAGTCGGTCTTCCAATGGTTTCTGCTAATCGTATTATCAAGGTGTGTGAATTTTCTCACTTCACAAAACATTTGTTAGGCTTCTTAAAAAACTATTCGTTTTCTTAATTCATTAGCTTTCCTCTTGCAGGTTTACGAGGACGAGCCAGTGTTACAAGCATTTAAGCTGATGAGGAAAAAGAGGATTGGCGGGGTACCTGTGGTTGAAAAATGGTGGCACCAGAGCTGTGGGTAACATAAGCTTAAGAGATATCCAGTCTTGCTTACGGCGCCGGAGATTTACCATGATTATAGGTTTGTATCTGAAAATCTGTTTTCCGAATTTTAATCCTGAAAAAAACTTGTTGATGTTCTAATCGAGCTTATTAAGTGATGTAGGACATCACCTTTTCACCTTATTTAACATAAATAAATCAAAGTACAACTCCAGGAATAGGGAGAAAAAAAAATAAATTGTCCAATTTGTATCAAGTTTCTAACTTATGTAAAATGTGGTTTTCCCGGAAAAAAAAAAAAAAAAGAAAAATGGAAATGGAAATGGACATCGTTTTTTTTTTGTTTGTGTTTCCTCACTGAATACTAATTTCTTTATGTTGGTTTTCTTGATGACGCTAATTCGGCATGTCATAACAGATCCATCACGGCCAAGAATTTCCTAACAGCTGTTAGAAGCTACTCGGAGAAGCATAAGGAGGCTCCCTAAGGTTGAGCGAGATGATCACATGCAAAAAAGACCACACCATCAAAGAAATGATTTTGTTACTTGACTCCAAGAAGATCCATCGAGTATATGTCGTTGACGATGACGGAAACTTAGAAGGAGTAATCACACTCAGAGACATCATCTCAAGGCTAGTTCACGAGCCTCGTGGCTACTTCGGCGATTTCTTTGACGGTGTTCTACCCCTGCCTCAAAACAGCAGGGTTTAAGAGGTATCACTAAAACTTTGTGATCGCTCCCCCAAGGATTAACCCCGTCTTTTTTACTTTTTGGGCCGTTTTTTCTTTCACGAGGCGTGCCCTTGTCCTGTAATGTATGTTGGGTGAATGCGAGTTGAATATCGTCATTGTAAGTTTGTATCATATCAGGGCCTTTGTAAGTAATGCTCCTACAGTTTGACATTGTTTTCTGTGTTGTATGTTTTACTGTATCGTTGAGCTTCATTAAAGGCTTTTTTTTTTTTTTTTTTTTTTTTTTTTGGTAAAACTCTCTAATAAGGGCCACTTTTCTTCATTTTTGGGTTGTTCTATGAATAAAATCTTGGTACTGCTTTGCTCTTACATCTTTCGCCGGCTTTTTTTCTTCTATCTCTGATAATTTTCTTTTCTTCCACGGTGATCTGTGAGTTTATTAATCTATCCCATAAGTTTTTAGGAGATGGGGGTCAGCAATAGATTTATATTTCAACGCTCCCATCATATGCAGATCAGACAATGGATAAACCTGCGGACACATATTGATTTAGAAGTCCAACATAAATAAGAAATCCGAAATATATTAAAAGCTCGACATAGGATTTATCCTGTGACACATCTGATATAACAAGCATAATCTATTCTAGTCTTAGAAAATAGGAAAACAACCGGGTTTCCCTAACAACCTGGTAACAGAGGAGAAAACTCACGAACAGACTCGTTCACATGATCCTTTTGGCATCGTTTTTGAAGACTGCTTGCTGTGATAGAATTGCATTTGGGAATGGTGTTATGTCAATTACTATTTTAATCCATAGCAATGGGTTTAAACGGAAAAGGTTTGATCCAATTTCACTGGAGGATGTCATTCCCACCATCACAAACTTAGCGCTACAGAGTCTATTGACAAGGTGGAGATATCAAAAGTGAGGTTCTAGAGTATCGAACTTTGAACTTTTCTTAAAGGTGGAGAAGCAAATGCAACCATATGATTTTCTTCTGTTAAACATGATGATTGCTGAAAACTTTGTCTGAGTTTGTGAAGGCAAAAACTTAAAAAATTCATAGAAAATTGTAAAAATCTTCATTGGAATATTGGAAGCTTCTCTTTGGAGGCTTTTGAGAAACTAGTTGATCTCAAAATGTTTCTAACCGGGCAGACAAAGTTTCCTCAAATCAAAGGTTAGAACTTAGAAGAAGGCTATTTTCCTTTGATGGACTGGCTTTCCACTACCTTCAAAATCAACTAATGCGTAAAATATGCATGGTTATTGCCGCCTAGCCTTCTTTAACCATTTTTTATTAAATTTTTGGCCTTCTGTTCTTCAATAATTGGGCTATTTTGGTTTTAAACCATATATAATAAGTTGTCTTAAAAAAAAAAACCATTTTTTATTTAAGTTTGAAGAAGAAGAAGAAGAAGAAGAAAGTTATAGGCTTTGTTCTCCCTTGTATGCCTACCTAAAGCAAAAGTGGTTGTGAACGTTGACTTCATTGCCTTCAACTACGACCATCCTTAAATTAACATACGTGGAGATTTATCGTTATATGAATATCTAACTGCATTGTCGACATGGACTCCTGAAAAAATGGTGAGAATGTACAACTAATTATTATCCATTAACAACATTAGCATTGAATGGTTGCAAGAATGTTTAGTGATAATTTCACAGTTAACTCTACTATAGGATGTAAAGTTTGAAATCGGATTCCACAATGAAATAAATAACACTCTCACTTTGACCAAAATTTGAGGCCCAAATCTGTCACATATTGTTACAAGATATCTTTGATTTCTTGTTACATATTTTGATACTTGCATTACTAGTAGACTAATGAATTTAGCACTATTTCACTCTCACATACATGTCTTGAAGGTGCCATGGTGCTTATGGAGCGCTTTTCCAAGTTTTAGTATTTAGTGTTCAATTGTTGGTTACTAGTTAGAAGATTTGTATAGTAGGACTTGAAAAAATACATAATTTGCTGGACTCTTTTTAAATCGTAAGATCTATGTTAAAAAGCTGTTTGTTCTACGTTTTTTTTTTAATGTGATTTTGATAGAATCTAATAATAAAAAACGTATAATACCTTCCTCAAAATATATATATATATATATTACCAATATGAATCCTACTGTAAAAACTCCTTTTCTAGTTGTCTCGAGAGCTTGTCTTGTATAGCTTGTCTTTGATTCTTGGGTATATCAGTGACAATGGA
Organism: Ficus erecta; assembly: GCA_008635985.1. Taxonomy (NCBI): domain Eukaryota; kingdom Viridiplantae; phylum Streptophyta; class Magnoliopsida; order Rosales; family Moraceae; genus Ficus; species Ficus erecta. Next base: position 1,159,749 of record BKCH01000019.1, read on the forward strand.
TGATATGTTTTGGAGGTATCATGTTAGCCTTCAATCGTTGATTTCCAGTTAGGAGATTTCTACGCAACACTGTAGGGTTCAGTTTTTTTAATTGTTAGATCTATATTAAAACTGTTGTATATCTTTTATTTTGATGTGATTTTGACTATATCTAATGCGTTACAGCCCAAATGAGACCGTAAGGACCATTCTAGTTATGTGTCGAGAGCCTGTCTTGTATGCGAGTTTTAACTAGAAACCACCTTGGCAACAAATGGCGCATCATAAGTTAAGTTTGCACCTCCTCCAAAGCAGGCCAACCACGTATTCAAGTGAGTTGCTAAAACACTTTTACCATTTCATGGCTTCAAATTCTCCATCTCATGGAAAATGGAACCCATCAGCATGGCTTTACCACCAATAATCATTGCACTTCCTGACAAACACACCCCAAGTGTTTGGAAGGGACCTAAGCTGGTCATCTTCAGAGGCTACAAAAATGAAGGCATAATTCTAGTTTGGCCACGACTAAAAATGGTTTCTGATTAAAGGACAAACAATGGACGGCCCACCAAACCTAAGTCACCAACAATGATGCGACCCCAAAATGCCCACAAGAAAAAAGATGGCCCATAAGAGCTCATTGTATCAGATTCGGAACCTCACAAGGCAAAGCATCAGGCAGGTGGATCCCTCCATTAAAAAAGAAAATGATGCTTTTCTTGGCTCTCATCTCGGTTTCAGCACCAGACATGGGCACTTTTGTTGGTCGAACTTTTGCATCAACCAAAGTGGGGTATTTGTACCCGAACCAGTCCGGGGTTGGAAATAAGTGTCCGTTTGGATTATAAGTTGCATCTGAGTTTTTCGTTCAAACTGAATGTATGCATCCAAATGTCTGTTTAGACGAGAGAAAAACAACTGGTACAGATTTCTAAAACCGTGTGAGAACGAGCTAATTAGGAAAACTAGTGAATAGGGGAGATGGTAACTGTCTTTTTTCACTGCGGTGCAGATGTTACCGTTTGGGGGTTCAAATTGTTCTTTTTGGCAAGCGACAAGGAAAGAGATGGTGATGTTAAAAGGACATCAATTAGACAGACATGAAGCAGTCATCATATTGGTTCGCCCCATAAGGTGTCTTAACTTGAGGACATAAACATGTGGAAATTCTTAAATTGTTAACGCAATTCTGTATTTTGTTTGACATCAAATAGCATATTGTCGTGTGTTCTTGTATTGGGATTAGCATCCCAAGCCCCTAATTCTCCATGACTATTTCATTTACATAGTGATTGAGTGTTTCTTTGAAGAAAGAAAACATTTTTTAACAAAACATATATATAGATGAAAAAGAAAAGATTTCCAAATCATAAACTACAAAAAGAAGCTTTCTAGGACCGTTTTAGATTACTTGCCACTAAATAATACAACTTTCCTTTGATATTCTATAGTAATAAAATAAAAAAAATAAAAAAAGTTGTTTAAATCAAGCCAAAACAACGTTCGGGGCTAAACTCATACGTATGACAGACAAATATGATCTAATTGGCTTGCAACGCCATTGGAACAGACCAAACTCTTGTATCTAAAGATGCAAGAAAAGCACCCAAAAAAAAAAAAAAAAAACTCAATTGTTTCTTGTCCATCCACTTCAAAGTTTCTTCCACCAATCAATTCTGAAATCTCGTTATGTTGATCGAGTATTTTAAGCAAACAAAAAACCAGAACAAATAATTCACGGTTGTGAATACAAAAAGGAAACATTTTTGGCTTGTTCTTCGGCAGAGTTAATAATATACAGAAGCTGATGGCAATAAAAGTATCCAAAGCTGAAAATGGTGATGAATCATGTCAGTAAAACACATGAACCATCATCACAACGCACACATGAAAAAAAAAAATTTAAAAAGAAAAAAAAAAACTAAGGGTCTATATAAAACATGTACAAAAATTATTACAGTATATAAAGAAAGAGCAGGGGGATAAGTTTAACAAAAAAAACTGTGTTTTAAAGACCATCAAACACCAGCAATATAAATAGAGTATCATCATCATCATCATCAACAACAACAACTACATTCAACATGGGATTTCGATTTTTCTGTACCACTAAATCCTCAGACAACGCATTTGAGGCATACCTGTTGTTACATGACAATCCCTTGTTTGTACGACCCTCCTCTTATGTACTTTTTCTTTCTCAGATGATGCAGAACACAAGGTGTTCCTTCAAACAAATCCAACAAATAGTTCTCTAGATCCTCCGGCGTATACTTTATGTATTTCCCAGCATGCCTTCCACCCTCTAGCTGGCTTCCGAACCTCCCCATAAACGAGCGGTAAGCCGGTTATCACCTTCTCCGATATTGATATCCGAAGCTCCTCTCTGAGCTGAGGATCAGGAACCTTCCAAGCAGTCTGAATTCTATAAATATCTTCAAAGCACGCATTGAAATTCTTAAACCTTTCCTTCAAAGCCACCTTGGAGGCGTTGTTCGAGCTACTTCCCATTCCTTCATCCTTCAAACAAGACAGTGTCTTACTCCAAGACGCTCTCAGATAACTCGTGGCGTATTGGCGCACCTGACCTCGGCGCTTTCGGACCCAGTGGTCTCCCAAAAGCTTTCCCAATTCAGAATCCTTCACTTTCTGCACTATGTAAAGAATGTGTTCATGAGGAATATGTATCTCATAGCAGTGTCCTCGTAAAGTCTCGATTTTTCATCGAGATTGGACTCCAGAGTGGTGATCAACAACAAACAATCGACGAGCTATAGGAGACATGTTCTCTAACTCCAAACTATTATCACCACCACCATCTTTGTTCTGTAACTCACTTTCTCCACTTTCCAAGAGCGAGTTCAGAGTTTCACTGTAATCCACAAGCAGTCTCATATAGTTCATAACATAACGCGCCAACGGATGAATCTCTCCGCTGAGCATCGGTTTCCTAGAGGCCTCGCCCTGGACTGCGTTTTCAAATTCCGAAAAGGGTCCCTCTTGCGGCATCACCAAGAGCTGTCAGCACCCCGTGAGCCTCACTGACTCCGAACTCATCAGTTACCATGGCTTCCAAGTCCGGCAACACATCGGCTAAAGCATCATACATGTCCAGTATCCTAAACAGCTTCTCCGGCGATCTCTTCCCAATCGCGACAGCCTCGCCGAAGTTCAGCAGCTGCATCACGCACCCTTTGGCAGTCTCGTTGAAGCAAATCTCCTTGGTCTCGTCGGAGCCGCTGAAAATCTGATCGCAGAGCCTCCTCTCGCCAGTCAGTAGAACCCTAACGCCAATCTTCACAGCTTGAATCCACTTCTTCATCTTCTCATCGAGGGATTTCCACTCAATTTCTGAACCTCCTCGATGCTCAGCTTCTCCACGCCCAGGATCACGAGGCACTCGTCTAGAGCATCGCGGCGGACACTGCTGTACACCTGGACACACTCCTTCTCGTAGCCGGAGCGAATCATCCGATCGGCGATCTCCTTGAGCTCGACGACGGCGTCGGGATGGATCAAGTCGACGCAGACGTCGTCTCCCAAGCTCGCACCGCGCTCGTGGAACCGTCCGGCGGAGGAGGCGTCGCGGTCCTCCTCACCAAAGCTCTCGAACTCATCATCGATTTCGCCATCGTTGGACGCGAACGAGAGGGAAACCCTCCGGATCGAGCCGTAGAGGCGCTCGGCGTCGAGCGGGACGGTGTTTCGAATCAGGATGTAGCGGAACTCGTCCTCGAGCCTCGACATCGCGAGCTGGATCGCGTTCTCCGCCCGGTCCACGAACTCGTTGCCGGACCGGATCGAGAGGCCGTCGATCAGGTTCAGAATCTCATCCACGGCCGACAAGTACTCGGAGGCGTCGTCCGGAGAGTCCTCCCAGAGGATCGAGTTCCTGGAAGCTTCCGAACTCGAGTCCCACCGGATAATCACCCTCTCGGCGACCTCAAACCGGTTCTCCGTCCTCGCCTCCTCGCCGTTGATCAAATCAGTAATATTCGACAACCGATTGTCGAAACTCGACAGGATCAAAAGCATGTCCTCCCGAACCTCCTTCGGCGGATTCAACCTCTTCACGATCTGCTGCGCCGTCGCTAGGACCCGGTCCTCCCCGCCGCCGCCGATACTCGTGGTGGTCGTAGCCATCAATTCCTCACCTTTCTCCTCTTCAATTCCTCCGTCAGAACAGTACACCAAAGAAATTCCTGTTTGGCAGCCGAGAAAACCAAAAAAAAAAAACAAAAACTTCAACTACGATTCCGAAATCAAACAACAAGCTGAAACCATCTCCGGCATAAATCAAAGCATCAAAGATTGGGGCTTTTTGCAGAGAGAGGGTGAGATTGATCGGAGAATTTCGGTTCTAGGGTTTTGGGAGATTTTTCCGAAACTGAAAGGACCAGACAAGACCGTTCGTCTCGGACGGCATTCAAACAAGGAATGAAGAGAGAGAGACTTTCTACACTTTCTCTCTCTCTCTCTCTCTCTTATCGTGCTTTGTCTGAAGTGTGGACATGGGGGAGATTTCGGTACTGTGCGGTGACAAACCCTGCAATTCGGTGGACTTAACCAATCATAATACGACACCTGGAGTTTGGGCCCGGCCTTCAAATGATTGTTGTTCTTTTTGGTAAATTTGACATTAATTGTAAAAGAGAAAATATTATTAAAATAAGAAAAGAATTGCGTGCTAGATATTTCTTTTTTTAAAAGGGGCAAATTGCATGTTTGGGAATTGAAAATCAATGCATGCTTCACGTTATTAGGGGGATTTTTTTAATTTTTAATTTTTTACTTTGTTTTTGAGATGAGAAAAAGGCGGATGAGAGGGAGAGGGAGAGAGAGAGAGAGAGAGCAAGAGAAAGAGAGAGAGAAAATAATATGATTTTGGATTTGGATATGATGATCTTTAGGATATTTTTTTAGGATGTTGGAAGTGAAAATACTATGTTTAACTTTTGTCTTACGAAATTTTAGCCGTAAAGTAACGCAGCACTTGTCCTTTTTGTTTTTTTTATTTTTTATTTTTTATTTTTTTATTTTTGTACACAGAGTAACATACAACATAGGGTCAAAATGAATTTATAAGTACATTCCGCTTGGCTAACTTACAACTTTCACCTAATTGTTGATGGTAAGAGAATTTGTGATCCTTATAAGCTGTGTCCTTTTTAATTGGTATTTTCAAATATTGTTTGGCAGGTATTTTTATTTCAAGAAGCTTTTTAGAGGAGAGTGATAATGTGTCCTTTTAAACGTTAAATTTGATCACAATTGCATATAGATTAAAAAAATATGTAAATTTTCAAGAAATCTAACACAGTTACAAATAGCTCTGAAAAAAAAAAAAAAGAAGACAAAATTATAATATGTTTACGGAAAAAAAGAGAGGAACTTTCCTATTTCTTTCTCTCTTCTCTTTTTAACGCGTGAGAGTTAGGGTTTTTCAATCGTTTCTCTCTCTTAGTACCGGAATCTAGTGGTAGCCTTTGGCTTATCTCTGGTTTCCCAGCCCTAGATATGGAATCATATGGTAAGAGTTTTGGTAGAGATGAGTCCGTGACAGGAGGATAATCGTTGTGGGAAGGAGCAAGCTAGGATGAGATAATTAGTGGTGGTGCGTGATCGTCACGTACCGGGGAGGTCTTACAGCAGCTTAGCTTCGGCAACCCAGTTTCTTCCAACGATGTGGTTCGTTTTATCAACAAAAGCTCTTTCTATGTGATTGGTTTTTTTTGTTTTGCGGTATGTAGGTTTGTATTTAATAATGATGATGTCTTCATCGTCTTTTCTCTGGGTATTTTATTTTTATTTGTTATTTCTTATAACAGAGGTGGTTTATCCACCTTCCGCGTTGGTTGTTTATCCATCAGATCTGAGTCTTGAAGGTGTTTTTGTCTCACTAGAGTTGCTTCTATGCGGAGTTAGTAGTGACCCTTGTGCTACTGAGTCTTGGCCCTCGATTGATCGGGAAATTCCATCAACTGTTATGGTTTTGTCAAAAAGAGCCTTATATGTGCTCGATTTCAGTGTGCCGATGTAGATATCAGTTATCGGACATCAAGCATATTTCTTTCCCTTTGAGCGTCATCAGATTTTACTGGTGGATCCGTTCTTTTTTAAGGGATGTAATATGAGGTTTGTTATGTTTAGTGTTTTTTTATCTTCTTATTGAGAGTAATGAAATTTATCCTTTCAAAAAAAAAAAAAAAAGCTCTAATAATAGTTTTTTTAATATTTTTTTTATAGCTTATCTTAAAATTCATAGACACTTAGAAGTAAAATGTTAATCTTAACTTTAGTAATCAAGTTTTTATTTTTTTTTTAGGTGTGTTTATCAAACTTAACACGTAAATTTATCACGTAAATTTATCAATTTTTCTCTTTAATTCTGATCTTTGTTTTTTGAGGAAAAATTCTGACCATTATATAATTATGTCTTGTTATGTTAATTATTTCTTAATTTACCTCGCTGCTTTTAGAAATTATTTATCATTTGAGTTCCAAAAACTTGATTCAATTTCATCCCTCGTGCATTATATAAATAAAAAGAAAGATAAAAGATAAAAATTCTCTTAATTAGACTGAATTTATTTTATAAAGAATATATTTCTTGAGAAAAATATTCATAAAAATAATTTAACCTACTAAAAATATAAAATGCATTTCCTTAAATAATTCTTTATGTTACTAGTAGACAATATAACCAATTAAAAAGGATGAATAGATTCCTATATCACTTTGCTGCTAAATTTTGGCATAAGACAGAGTCTTTGGCAGACTATTAAACTCTTTGATCAAGGAAAGTTTGATATATATGTTTCATTGTTTCTGTTCTATTATTAGGCTAGCCTCTCCTTGAATATTATTTCACCCAAAAGGAAGATATTACAAAAAATCTGGTTTCCTTTTCCTTTTCCTTTTCTTGCCCTTTTAAATTTGCTTAAAAAAAATTTTCTCCCCCCGTTTTTTTAACCTTTTTTTATTATTTATTTTTTAAGTTAGGAGATTCAAACTTTTGAATTTTTGATAAAGTTGAGTGTAAAATTACTGCTAAATTATACATGCAACTATAATTCTTTCTCTTCTGTCAAGAGGAAAAAATTGTGTTATGTTGGTCAAATTAATAAAAAAAGGTTACCATTTGAATATTTTTCTCCATTTTTTTTACCTCATATTGTGAGCCTTATTCTTAATTTGTTTGTGGTGGTATATATTATTGATACCTTTTAGTATTGGTCTATACGATTGGCTTACTTCTTTTGCTTTCCAATTATATACTTTTATTTTGATTGGTAACGTATCATTTTCCTTTTTTTTAGGTATATATTCTTTTTGTAGGTGTATAATGTACAATTTTATCTCAAACTCCAAAGAGATAATTGTTAAATTTATTGTCAAATGTATTAAACTGAGTACACGCATAAACCTTGTGTAGTGAGCGTAAGGCCACATCATGAATTTGACTCTCGTCTTTCTAGGCATATGTTGTAAAATAAATTACTAAAATCAAATATTTTCACGTCCAAAGTCAATTAAGTGTTCACACTTCCATTAGAATATTTCTTATTGAGAAATATTTTCCATTGAAAAGTAGTTTTTTTGTTTTCTTTCTTTGTTTTGTTTTGTTTTTTTGTTTTTTTTTTTTTTGGTTCAAGTATATCGATATATCTCTATTGTGCATAACATTACGATACGTCAATACCCACTTCCATAAGTATTGTCTCCTTAAAGAAAAACTTTCGATATGATGCAAGAAAGTATGGTTGTTACAATTTTCTTGTCCAATTATGAATTCCAATATTGAAAAGTCAACTTCATTTTGGTTCACTTTTTTTTTTTTTTTTTTCAACATGCTTCAATGTTCAATATGGTGCATTGATTCATCATATTATACAAGCAACTTAGCTATTTTATGTCAAAAAAAAAAAAACTAATATATGAAAAATTTTCCAGAGTAAAAGTTCAAGGCTTCAGGCATTATATGGTTTTCTTAAAAAAAAAAAAAAAAAAAAAAAAAAAAGGGTACTTTAACTACAATTTCTTAACTAAATAAACATTCCCTTTGAATGCAAATAGTTTCCTCCTGCCCTCTTTTGCACTTTATTAAATGACTTCAAGTAAAAAAAAAAAAGTCAATTCTAACTTTCATTTGCTATATTGCATTTCAATGCTATCTAATCTTGAAAAAAGAAAAAAAAAAAAAAAGTCTTTTTTTTTTTCTGCTAAGAGGGAAAAAAAAACTTATAAGAGGAAAAATACAAAATAAAAAGAAAAATTAAGGTGGGCCTACTCCCATGTCATTGCTTCTTTAATATTGATTTAAATTGAATTTCTTCATTAGTCATTAGGTAGTTCGATCTCTTTAAAAAAAAAAAAAAAATTGGAAACTAATTCTATTGGCACCAACATCCACTTGTTCCTTTGGTAGTTGCACCTTAAATTACGTCACACACTTGTGACACATTATTCGATCGTCAAACTTTTAAAGCCTTCCCCATCCCCCCTTTTCTTCCTCCAATTATTGACCAATTCATGCCCCAACCAATGGACCAAAGATTAACAACCCTATGATTCAAACACATCACACGACCCTCCACCCTCAAAACAGCCCTTGACCCTTGATCTTCTTCGAAGAATGGTGTTTAAAGTTTTTAGATGAGAGTTCCAACTTTAATGCCAACTTCTAGACACCAATTTATCAATAAAATAAAAGTTCTACATAGCAATTTATCATAAAAGGTGAGTTGTCTATTTTTATAGATAAACATCTTGTTTGGATCAAAACTTTAATTGATTTTTTTTTTTAAATTCAACTCAAATTTTCACTATTCCAAATCCACTTCAATCATTTCTCTCTTTCAAATACTAATAGTTATATGCAAGAATATCATAAATTTGACACATCTTTGTATTTATGTCCATAATAAATTAAAATTAATAATTTTATCATTTTTAATATTAAAATTATCAACTTTAATGTTAGAATTAATTAAATTATACAGATACTCAAAAGATGACCCTCTATCTAATTTTCTCAATACTAATCTAATCTAGATTCTCAATCCAAATTGAGTTTTTTCTGTCTGTAACTCAAGCTACACACATATGCCCTTGTTTGGATCAAAAGTTTAATTGAAATTTTCAAATCTAAACCAAAATTTCCACTTTGCAAAATCCGCACATCTTCCAAATATTAATCCGGTTTAGATTCCTAATTCGAATAGGATTTTTTCAGCTCGAAATCATGCTACAAACAAAAGCATAATCTTATATAAAATACCTACTAATAAAATAATAACAAAATATCATGTATATTAACATAAAAATATTGGAATTAGAGTTGAGATGGCTAATATTATTTTTTAGATGAGCAAATATATCTCCTACATGGCCAAAGGTTCTCTTTGAGCTCCAGAGGTGCCAAAGACTTTCCAACTTTGACCAGGATCAAAACTAATTTGGACAAAAACCATAACGGATTTGAATAGACTGTAACCCTAACTCAGGTAGTTAGGAAACTCAATACCAATAAACTTTCCTGGTCTGAGCTGTTGTAGGTCCCAGCTGAGTTTTGTCTGTGACAGACAAACCTCTGGCAAGTCATATGCTTTCAACGAACTCATGGTAGCTGAGACACTTGCCTTGTCTTTTATTGTCAATTAACCGACTCTTCTTACCAGTCTAGGCAAATTTCTATAAAATAATAGTTTATACATTTTTTCTTTGAGAAAAAAAGTGTTTTAATTGTTTGGTTAGAGCCAAGGATGAAAATAATTTTTTTTTTTTTTTTTTTTCGTTTTATCTTCTTTGGGACTGCAAAACCCCTACCGGGAAGCTGTGTTTCTAAGCAGAATTAAGGGCTTCAAGTTGCTTTCGAAGATCGTCTAGGTCGTCTGCGGGAGAAACTGGGGTTTCAGCCCGCGGAGTTCGGTACTCATCAGCACTCGGAAGCTCCCGAGTAAGACCTTCTGGAAGGGCATCTGAAATAAAATAGAAACCAGAAGAAATGTAACAACTGCTATGATTTCAAGTTTAAAAGAGTAATGGATCAAAAGAATGCCGTATTTGAAGCATTAAAAATACGAAGAAAACACCAGAAAAGTGGAACTATGACTTTAGTTTACGTTTTGATTTTCGTTCATATAGTGTTAGTTTATTGCTAGCTTCTACAAAAAGGATGATCTTAAGTGAAATAAACTAAAGAATGAGAATTCATCTTTTAGTTTGTGCATGATCAAATGGAGACATATATGCAATATTTTATTTCTCAAAAGAAATGTAAAAAGAGACCATGTCCGTCTTCACATAATCAATCAAAATAGCAGCTGCGCAAATATGCCCCTGTTATCATACTCTTTCTACGGCCTAAAGTGCTTACAAAGATGAATTACCTGAGCTTTGCACGTCTACCTTATCCAGCTCGCTATCATCAACAACACTGAAATTTAGGAAAAATTAAAATACATTACATAATTGAAGTTAACACAGTTTTAAGAATGAATAAAATTACTGAACTAGGAAAGAAAACTTATCAGTAATCTGTGTCTCATGGCACTAAAAAAGCACTTTCTTTCCACAAAAAAAAAAAATGAAAATATGATTTACTGCCTTCATGCAATTCCCAACGTTCACCATTTATTTTTATTTTTATTTATTTTTATTGCTTTGCAATTAAGTATAACTTAACATGACCAAACCAAGACAACATCGGGACAAGCACCTTATATTCCATTCATTATCAACATGAAGTGGAGATTCTGTTGCTGAAGATGCTTCAGCTTCCTTTTTTGCTTTAGCTGCAGCATCTCTCGCTGGCTTTACAAGTAAATACTCTTTCTGCCAGCAAAAATTATATGCGGATCAGAAAGGGAACTGAATAAAATCTAAGATGAGTACAAGACTAGGGTAGAATTTGAGTTTGTTACCTGTCGTTCCAGACAAGCTACATTTGAACACTGAGGGTTTGGCTTCATTTCCATAGTTGGAAAGAAGTCCTTAAGAGAATTGTATCCCTGTGATCATGAAAAATGAAATTCAGAACAGAACAGGAGCCATGGATCTTTACTAAAACTGTTCATAGGTTCTACCAAATGTTGCAAAAGCAAGGTTGTCACTCTTTGGTTCATCTTCGGATGAAGCAGAACCATTAAGGTAAGTTTCCACGAATAAATATAGACCAGTTTAGAGATGTTAAGAAAAGAGAGTTATTGTACTTACCAAGTACAGGGAGACTTGTCCAAACTTCAGCAAATATTTAAGTGTGTTTTGGACTAGAAGCCCAGCAACAACTCCCTAAAGAATTGAGTCAAATTAGAAATACAAAATGGTGGGCCATAGCATAGTAACAATCCTACACGATAATACACACTATCCTTCATTCAACCAATTAAAGACTATCCACTGCCTGTATATGACGGAAAATTCAAGTAAAAAAATCAGTTATTTTGAGGTTCTACATAGTGACAAAATAAAAACTTCCATGGTCACTCTTCATTAATTTGTAAGCTCAGAAAGTGTCAGTGCAATATAACTAACTCAACACGCAGATTAACGAAAATAAAGTTGGAAGATAACAACTTCTAACCATGGTGGTAGGTAAAGATGCAGCACAAACCCCTTCACGCTTAAGCGTACGTTCATCTACTCCAGAAGCAACGACCTAGGAAAAAGATTGTAAATATAAATCAAATCTCCCTCCCCACTCTCTCTTGGTTAAATTCACATAAACTTAAACTGTCATTAATAGTTAAGGATTTCTGAGAAGCATACCAAAGGAGGTGCACATGCAAAACAGGCTGTTTCACCGGGAATCAACAACTGAATATGACCTGAAACAGCATCCTCAGATACACCTGACACATTTGCATGGTTTACATGTGAGTTCCTTTTTTACAGTACGCAAACACGTATCTTCCATGCACGTCAAGTACATGCACAAGTTAGCCATACCGCAGGCACAAACATCAAACAAAGAAAAAGCACTTTAAAATCTTAAAATAAGTCTAATACAAGCAGGGTTCATATTGAATTATTAGAGTAATAATAATGTTCTGGTCATCATGCAGATGTAAAATTTTTGGAAAATATGTTGCTCACCTGATTCCATCCATGTCTGATTCAGTTCATTACATGCCTGTATAACAGTCAGAAATTGTATCAATTAAACTTTTTTAAAGTGGAGCAAAAGAAACAAAAAGTAATACAGAGTTATTTCAGATATTCAAATATGACCTGCTACCTGGTTAACAGCCATCCTTGCTTCATAATTATCTACGCAGCTTAGTACCAAATCCACTCCACTACCTTCTTTATTTGGGCGAAATGATTTATTCTTCAAACTTGACATAAATGTGTCAAAACCTTGAACCGTGGTGATGTTCAGCGTATAACTCTACATACCAAGTAAACTGACGATTAGCAATCACAGACTGCACAATCAGTAACCTTCAACTCTTTTCTTATTTTACTTTGCCATGCCAGGTATCTATATCCATATCGGACATTAGGCATGGGCATATAAGCGTTTCTAACAACATTGAATTTTAACTCTCCAGTTTAACAACTCACTGGTGTTTCCAAGACTCTAGATGCAATGCTGTCATATAGATCAGCAGCAAAAGGAAGTCAGCCAATTGAAATGACATAAAATGTATCATCTTTTGTAATTCCCATTTCTTATGCTGGAAATCCGGTCGAAATGTTATAAGCAATACACATTAATAAGACATTAATAAATGATGAAAAAAATTGGGATAGAAATAAAGTGAGAAAATATTACCTCAAGCACCACATCAGGATTTATGTCCGAGAGGGTCTGTACAGCAGCATCTGTTTTTGTCATACCAACCTGCCAAAGCATAAAACCTCAAGTTATTATTCCGATGTGAAGTCCGCTTCATCCAAAAGAATATTTACAAAGTATTGGATTTCATATGTCTAATGACAGTATGACAGTTTGGTAGTAATAAGGGAAAAGGATTCAGGTATAATCCAAAGCATCTCTACTTAAATTTGTAGCACATAACCTAATGAGGGAAAAGTTTCAAGTACGAATAATGAGAAGGGCATCAATGAAAAACCTGCTCTGGACGGAAGAAGAGCCTGTTCATGTTAGCCAACTCCACTTTGTCATAGTCATACAACAAAAGGCGACCTATACCACATCTTGTTAGCATCTCAGCGGCAACACTTCCCACACCACCAATTCCCTTGAAATCCAATGAGAATAACCCATACACAACATAAGAAACAAAAGCTACAAGAAGACTTACAAAATACAAAACGAGAACCATGTATTCAATTGACGGGTATAATGGCCAAAATTCACATACTATACATCAAACTACATATTGAATTTTCTTGTATGACAGACAAAAGGATTGTTGAAAGAGGAGATAAATACAGACAACAATGGCAACTGAGAACTCCCGTATGCTTTCATAGTTCTCCACAATACCCATCCTCTGAAGAGCCATAAGCCTACTGTAAGGATTGCTATCTACCACCTCAGCGCTCATATCCTGTCAGTCACCAATCAAAGTATAAAATCAACAACAAAATCACCACCTAAAACAAAGCACATTGCAAAAAGAAACAAACCAACCACACAAATACATAAATTGAATACCTTTACTTTTGAACGCCGAACCGGCCCATAGTTTCCAAGATTTGCTAGACGCTCTACCCGCAATTTCAGCTACAAAAAAAAGGAAAAAGAAAATGTTGGTTCCTCAATCGAACGTCATAATTCTAAATAATTACCAGATTTTTTTTCTAATCATAGTAGTTCCTCTACCACTAACAAAAAATTACATGCTTAAAAAGAGGAAAAATTTAGGTATATCTGACATTGATACTCTCCAAAATGAGATTTAAGAATCAGGAATTTCAATACCAAATTCCTCAAACAATAACAACCAAATGCATGCTTAAAGAAAAGCTTGAAAAGAAGAGAAATTGACATATCTTCCATTGATACTCCAAAATAAAATTAAGAATCCGAAATTACAATCGGAATCATAATTTGAAGAAATTAAGCTCAATTCGAGTATAATCCTATAAAAAAAGAGAAAATTCAAATCCATTCCTAGTATTAAAAGATTCTCCATTTCCGCAATTAGATCCGAAACCTATCACGAATCGGGAAAAAATACCTTATCGATCGGAGCAGAATGAGAAGCATCAGCGAGCGATTGCTTCAGCGACTCGAGGTCATTCAACACCTCTTTGAGCTCAACCTCCATTTCCGCTCTCTCTCTCTCCTCTCTCTAAGAAGCTGAAATCTGTGCCGGAATTTGATAATTCTAGCTCTGCGATCTCGCTGTTACAGTGCCCACTCTAAGCGATTTCACACTCGTCTGTCGTTTTATGACACCCGCCTTTTTTATTTTTTATTTTTTATTTTTTATTTTGATATTTATTTTTTTGGCTTTGGGAAATCGGAATATTTTGTCCAAATAGTAGAGAAATGATTTTATTGTCGTCGGAGGTGATAGGGGTGTTGAAACTCTGTTGGGTTCTATTCAGGCCCATGATTGTCAATTTTGGGCTGGGCTTGGAAGAGCCCATTTGGTATTAGCAAAACTGAATGTGGCCCAAAGATGGTTTTGTCAAAGACTAACACGAATGAAAAAGGATGATCGTGATCCGTAAGTTGCAGAACATCTACTTACCTCAGTTATATAATAATAGTTTAAGAGGGCGTTTGACAATTCAACTTCAGTTGGCGTTTTTGATCTTTTATAGGAAACTAGTTTAAAAACATGTGCGACATGTGCGATGCACGTGATTCGACATGTTTGAAAAAATATATCTAAATAGAAAAAAATATATAAATGAAAGATAGATTAAAGAAAATCAATAAAGTACCTAAAAATAAAATAAAAGAAAGAGGTATTAAAAAAATAAAAAAATAAAAAGACTAAAATGTTAAAAAATAGACCAATACAAAAAAAAAAAAAGGGACTAAAATGATAAAATAAAAATTTGGGCCAAAAGAAAATTAATGGACTAAAAAAATATTTAAAAAAAGTTTTTCATCCAAAGCTAAAGTTTTGGACGACAAGGGTGAACAACGGCTCATTTTGAGTTTTATGTGCTACGCACATGTTGGACACATTTGAGAAAATTTATTTAAATAGAGAAAAATTAAAATAATAAGTTGAAAAATAGACCCACAAAAAAAGGACCTTAAAATTAAAAAAAAAAAAAAAAAAGGAGATGCATGAAAAAAAGTACAAAAAAGATTAAAGGACTAAAATGAAAAAAGTTGACCAACATAATAAAGGACTAAATTGTAAAAAAAAAAAAAAAAAAGGCCGAAAACAAAAAAAAAATTGAAGGACCAAAAATTAAATACAAAATATTTTCGTCCAAAACGAATCGTTTTGGACGAAAGATGTTCAACAGTGTCAATTATTGACACTTTTATATATAGTGTTAAATGAGTCAATATTTGAATATGAGTGTTTTATTAAATGAATTGTGATAATTAAATATTGTAAAACTTGAAATGTATTTGCAAAAAATAATAATATGCATATTGTTTCGTTGCTCTTATCGTTGTGAGCATTTTGATACGATAATTATCTTATTTATTAAATAAAAAAAGTTGAGCATTTTTTTAAGAAGTTTTTTAATAAATAGCCGAAATTTTTAAAAATTAGTTAAAAGATCATTTTTTCTAAGATGGTTAATCAATTTTCTTAAATAGTCAATCAGTGATTGACCATATAATAATTAATCATTTATTGACCGTAAGTCAATTACTGATTAATCATAACATAAATTACCAAATTTCATAATAAATCACCAATTTTCATAGTTAATCATTGATTAATCAAATATGAAAAATAACCAATGGTAATTTTCCTAAATAAAAAAAGCTGGGTCATTTATTAGATTAGGCGATTGAAAAAGACCACCCAACCTAATTTTCTTATTAGAGAAATGAATTAAAAAAAAATTTATCTGCTCTTTTAAACATTTTTAGATTCATAATTTTTTTTAAGCATTAAATTAAGAGGGTCGAATTGTTTATAAGATAGCACAAAATTAAAAATTGAGATTTAGAAGGCACAAATTTCGTATATGTGTATATTAAAGATATAAATATCAACTTAAGAAGAGATGAAACATTAAGGCATTCGAATTATATTGGAATGTTGTTAAATCATACTGATAGCGATGTTGATGGCGATAAAAATTGGACTATATATAACTTATAAGTTATATCTTTCTTTTGTCTCAAACTTTTATTTATCTTATATTATGTCGATATGGATAAACAAATTGATTTTTTTTTTTTTTTTTTGGTCTCAAGAAACTAAGGTCTACGCATGGGATATTACAAAATTGATCTGAGCAAACAAGTCAGGGTTTATCATAAATAAATAATATATATATATATATATCTTGAAGATTTACTCCACATTATAAATACACGCCATGCTTGACCTTTTCACCTATCCTTACTATTAATTGTAGAGATTTTGAAACCATAATTGGAGTTGGAGTTTTGTATGTTAAAATTGAAATATGTGTTTGGTTAAAATGTGATTTTAAAAATGAATTGTGATATAGAAAATAATATAAAATTTTAAAAAGTGTTAAAAAAATGTAATATGGATCTTGTTTTATATCTCTCATTATTGAGCATATTTAGGAGTCGTGTTGGGGAGGTCCAAAACTTTTTTTTTTTTTTTTTGTCTTTTTCTTAAACTCAAAACTACTCTTCACTCTCTAAAAAAATATAAATATATATATATTTTTCACTATTCACATATACAAATGTCTATAATAAACATAAACTTTAAAAGTTCATAACTTTGTTATTTTAATTATAAGTGAGATGTTTTTTAAATTGCATAGATTTTCTACTGAAATGAAACAAGATCCATATTGATATTATATTTCCGAATATGTTTAAGTTTTACACTTTTTCACTCCAAACAAATTTTTTTTTCATCCAAACACATATTTTTAAAACTTATCTCAACTCCAATTTATTCAATACCTACACCAGACGGGCCCTTAGAGAAATACAGTTAAAGATTTATGTGCTTTTTAAAACATTTTTAGATTCAAATTAAAAAAGAAAAAAGAAAAAAAAGAGGACCGTAATTTTTATAAGAGAGTACAAAATTAAACATGGAGATTGAGAAGGCGTATTTCTTAAATTTCTCATATATGTATATTCAAAACAAAAATAACAACATAAGAAGAGATGGAAAATTAAGACAATCGAATATTATTGAAATATCGTTAAAAAATAATATTGATGCTGATATAGGTAAAAATTGAATTACATGTCACTTAATTTTTTTTTTTGAAGTACGTATAAATTATAATCTATATCTTTCTTTTGTATCCTAAAGTCATATTTAAGATAATATTATGTGGATTTCGATAAAATCTATCATATTTTTTTGGTATCAAGAAATTTATAAGGTCTAGATTTGTATCTTACAAAATTGATTTGAGCAAACAAGTCATGGTTAATCATCAATAAAAAAAGATCTTGAAGATTCAAATTTTACACTATATAAATACTCACTATGCTTGACTTTTATACCGATCCCCTATAATAAATAGCAGAGATCTTAGGGTAACTCCAACCCACACTCTAAAATAGAGTTTTGCACCAATTTGAAGTTTTTTTTGCTCTCCAACCCATACTCTATATTGAACTTCAAATATAGAGTATGAACAGTATACTTCATATTTGAAGTATCACTGTTCATACTCTAAACTACTTTTTTGTTTTTTTTTTTGTTTTTTAATTAAATTTTCAAGTAATATTTAGGTAAAAATAAAGAATATAAATAGAATATTTCTTTTAGAGTATGATATAGAGTAAATGGGTTGGAGATGAAATAGTATTTGAAGTGACAGATACTCTATTTTAGAGTTTCTGTACTCTAAAATAGAGTAAATGGATTGGAGATGGCCTTAGAACAATAGTTGAATTGGAGTTTTTTATGTTGAAATTGAAATATGTGTTTGATTGAAATGTGAAATGGAAACGAATTGTGGTATATAGAGGGGGGAATAATGTAGTAATTTAAAATGTATTAAAAAGATCATGTAATATGAATCTTATTTCGTTTCAATCGTTGTTGTAAGTATTTAGAGACAATACTCATCTCATTTCTACATGAAAATAAGAAAGTTATGTATTTCTGAAATTTAAATTTCATGAAAATTTTAATAGAGAGAAAGTGAGAGGTAGATTTGTGAGTTTTGTAATTAAATAGACAAAATTCCGTCTCCAAGGATTTTTCCAAACGGCCCTATCCCTTACGATTAATTTGTAGAGACTTACTTGAGGTTTATACATATATCCCTTGGGATTAATTGTAGAGATTTACTTGCACAGATCATCTTACTTTTTCTAGAGGGAATGATAAGTTGTTTTTGTTTTGTTTTGTTTTTTGTTTTTTGAAAATGAATAACAACAAGAAGGAATAGCATAAAATTTAAAGTCATCCATCAAAAATATAAAAGAATCTAGGAAATGGGGATAGGTCCATAATAAAGGATGAAAGCAAAAGCCAACCTAAAAATAGCTGCGGCCAAGAAATTAAAAAGCCCGCTATCATAATATGATTATTTAGTGAAAGGATATGCATCGATCAACAATTATTTTTTTCTCAAGGAAAAGAATAAAAGAAAGCCAAAAAAAAAAAGAAAAAAAGGATAAATTCTCAAAGAGAATTCATTCTTATCTACAACCTTAGCGTTTCACTATCTAAAAAAACAAAAGGAAAAAAAAAAAATCTTCATCACCAATCTTTGTAAGAAAAGAAAAGGTGGAGCCCTCCAAAACAAAAGCAGATTCAAATTCTAAAATCATATGCATACATCTATCAAAGATGGGTCCATATGGGGGGCGGGCCAAAAATTCACAAGGCGAATTCAATTAAGTTTGATACGCCAACCAACTAACCACCCATTTGTCAACCTCATATTTCCGTTTTAGTGCGTCTAATCCTAACTATCTTTTATCGTGTCCTCATATGAAATGTTGATATTAGTAATTTCTAACACATTTATCTTATAGTTCGTTTGGATCACATAATTTTTATAAATTAGATTGATCTAATGTAATAAATATATTAGAATATACATTTGGATATCTTTTTTAACCATTGTATACAAATAGAATATGTGTTTCGGATATTTAATTTGAATAATCATTCTAATGTGTATTGGTTAGAGATAAAGAGTAAGTGATGTAATTGGTAAAAATAGATTAAAAAAAGAATGAACGGGTAATAAAATGAGTGGTGTATTGTTCAAATAAAGTTATAGTGAAATAAAATACATAAGATACATAAATACATATTGTAATGTATTGTATTGGAATTTAATGTATAGTGAGTGAATGATCCAAACATATTCTTAATCATTTTCTCTATAGTGAGTGTATGATCCAAACACATTCTTAATCATTTTCTCATTCTAAAATCCGTACTCTCTTTCAATTTCAAAAAAAAAAAAAAAATATATATATATATATATATATATATATATATATACTCTCTCTCTCTTGCTTGTGGGGGTGTTTGTTTTTGTTTTGTTTCATTCAATTTGCTTTCACCCAATGGTGGACCTAATACCACCACGAAGAATCATTGCTTATGTTTATCTAACAATGAAGTTTAAGCGCTTTTGTCCTTGTTAATTCAATCCTAATCCCATGAAGCTACAGTGAGGGCCCCATATCACAACTTGAAAAACTAGAGGGATCTTGTTTCGTCTTTGTATTTTTAGTGCCCAAAATTCCATCTTGTCATAACAATCCAAATCTCAACCAATTCATGAAATTTTCAAATGTGCAATAAATTCCATATCCCAAAGTATCCTCATCATGCTAAATTGGATGAATCTAGCCCACAAGAGAGAGAGAAAAAAAAAACGTTCATTCGTTTCATATAATATACAAATAAGGAAAATTCTTGAGGGTATATTTTTGAACTGTCAGATCACATTCTGTTAAATTGTTGTGTTTTCTTTTAATCTGATGATTCAAATCTATTATTTATGGATCGAGTTTTACATGTTGTACTTGAAATTCTCCAAAAAAAAAAAAATCCTCTTTATAGAGTTTTCATTGAGTTCCTTTTGTGTTTGACCAGATATTGAAAAGGAGGCCAAACCAGATATTATCACTTCATGGTTGTGCAACCTCAGCCGCTGCAATGGGAACGGATAATAGCGTAGGACATCATGGCCACTAGTCAGTAAAATGACACGAAGATTTAAAAGAAAAAAAGAAAAAGAAAATGCAACAAAAAATGCTGTTTGGATAGCTGGAAAATCTTGGACAGCAAAAAATATTATCACATGTATGGTTTTGTCAGTTTTCAATGTTTGGCACAAGCATTGCTTTTCTGCCTTGGCATGAGATAAAGTCATGAGCGCAACACATCATTAAGGGAATCACGGCAGGTAGTCAGCAGCCTCATGTATGGGGTCAACACACACTCAATGATCTATTTATGTGGCTTGTTTTTGGTATTAAAAAAGTAGTGGCCAATTAATAAAACCTTAATGTTCAACCTATGTCTAGTTAAGCATGCTTCCATTCTCAATCGATTGTTACCTCGTACGTCACGAGTGGTGAAAAAATATTCAATCTTCAGATTCTTGAATTTACTTGATCACGCTGATGAATTACGCGATCAAATTATCTACGCAACCACATTACACGTAAACATCATAAAGATACAATATTAAACGTAACATTCATAAATTAAACTGTTGAAAAATTAAGCAAACAGATGATAAAGCATGCTCTACTAACAAACTTTACTATAACTCATGGTAAGTGTTAGAAAATCATGTAATGTACTGAGGGGAAAAAAGTTGTTTAGTACGTCTGAAATGTTTGGCTCTGTTTGGATGGAGTGTTCATTTTCAAAAAGAAAAATTTTCTTATTTTAAATAGAAAGTCTTTTCATTTTAAGAATAAAATCGTGTTTGGATTTGTAAAAAAATTTCTTCTTGAAAACAAAAGATTGTTTGAAATGAGAAAAAATTGTGTTGAAAATTATACATTGTGATAAGATTTTAAAAAGATTATTTTTCTTTTTTAAAAAGGGAACTGTAAAAATAAGTTTGAAAAATGAGATAGTTTTTCTTTTCAAAATGAGAGAATGATGAAAAAAAGTTGAAAAAAAACACTTTTTTGTAAAAATTTTCCAATTTCCGAAATTGGATATGTCTACCAAACAGAGGGCTATACAGTGAGGATTGCTTTAAATTTTTCTTTTATTTTATTTTTATTTTTAGGAAAAAAGGTGCTTATCTCTCATATAAGCATGCATGTGAAAAGCAATTAGTGCTGTAATTATGGCCTTGAAAGAGTAATCACATGAACAACCACATATTTTGGCCATGTTTCTCCCACAAGTTTCCTCTATGTGGCATATTCATTCCACACAACTTTAAAAACATCAGTCACTTTCATTGTTTCCTAAGTTGCAATGTCAAAAACGGCAGTTTTTATTATGTGTAACCCTTTGCATTATTGACTTGTTTATGGCCACAAGATGTATAAAAACCCACCCCAACTGAAAAAATAATAAATAAATAAATAATTTGTTACACAATTATACATAAAATGTGACAAATTATTTAACTTGGGATAGCGACCGATCAATCGATTTCTATACACTGAAGTCAGGTTTGAAAAATGAACATCCCATGATGCAATCTTTGCTTGTTTTCATGGCTAATTCATCCCATTCTTCCTTGCTTTATATTATTTCAATCCAAGAGAAAATTATATATATTTTTTTTCAAGCTTTGATAATGAAATTCCGTTAATATATTTTGTTGAGAGACTGTAACATGAACAATACGAAGAACACAAGTATTGTTCAGCACCAAACACTAATAGTTCGGTTTCCATGTTAGAAATGAAGGAAATACTTATGTAAACAAGCCTTTGCTCGGGCAAGGACGTTTTGGAAGGTAACTCCTTACGTCTCAAATCCACAATTTCTTTTTTCTATATTTCCGAAGAAATTTTTGTGTTTTTTTCTTCTTTTCAATTTTTCTTTTTAGTCCGAGATATCGTTTGCTGCAACATCATGTATAATGTATTTATGTATAAAATTAGTTACTATTTGTTGAAGATTCAAATAGTGGATGTAATGAGAGTTTGAGATTTGTACCACTTTGGATGGGATTACTTGCTTCACAAGGTGAATATTTGATGACTAGTTTATATTACACGCAACATTAAAAAAAAAAAATTTCCGTGAGTGACAAAAAAATCACAGATTTTTAATTATTATTATTATTATTATTATTAAAATAATTTTGATAAGAAAGCAGGCGGCTTATTAGTCTATACTTCCATACCGTGATGACTCATGAAGTGGCTTGAAAGAAATTATGCTGATTTTCAACTTGAATTTTCAAACTATAAACTTTTCAAACATGTGATAATTTATTCCTCTGTTTTAGAGGAAGAAACGTTAATATGTAAAATATGTGGAGAATTAAAAAAAAAAAACTGTTACAATAAAATAAAAGAAGTTTATATCATCTATATTTAGCCGTCTACGAAATGATGTGAGAAAAAAAAAAAATCAAAACAGTGGAAGGAGGCGAAACACTCGTTCAAACAAAGATACCATCTGCATTATTTGATCAGTCAACCCGAAAATAAATATTAAAAACAAGAACAATCTGAAAGTACAACAAAGATTATTATATTGCAAATATCTATTTCCTACATAGAATATACAGAATTCTACGGTGCAATACTCCTACGGTACGGCAGGGATTAGTAATTGTTTAACTTACAATTTAAATAAGACAACATTTATGAAATTAGTCCATTCTCATTTAATATGAACCGTCTAAATATTAAGACAATTAAGACGATAACATTTCCGCCTTTGAATATTTATATACACTATATTATAATATATATATATATGTAGAAGTATATATACAGACGTACGCTAGCTAAGACAAAAATGAAAATCTTGAAGTCGTTTCATGGTTCTCTCCTTATTTCTGGTCAAATATCAAAGTGTGGTCAATAAGTTCATCATGCAAATCTTTTATCTTTTAAGAAACATGCAAGAAAACTATTATATGTGATATGCATATTAATCAAGTTGCTGCCTTGACCCCCAAATTAGGGGTCACATTCCAATTTTCACCCCCAAAATATTATTCCACACAAAAAAGGAAATATAGGGACAAAAAGGAGAAAAGAAAAAAACAAAAGGAAGTGAAATTAGGAAAGGGCAAAAATGAAAGAAAAATTGTGGTGAAAGGTGGGCACATGTGGGGGGGGGGGGGGGGGGGGGGGTGGTGTGGTGTGTGGGCGGAGTAGCTAGCTAGCTAATTGCAATGCGACACTCATTTTCTACCAAATCCAAAGGAGTACTACAACTTTCATCTCCTTTTGGTGGGAAGATAGACTTAAAAAGATCAGATTTGTGTTTCACCAACTCCATATCTTCAACCCTTATCCAAACCTAAACTTCAATTTCCCAATTATACAAGTGGACGGGTTACCTTTTTAAATAATTTCTACATACACACATATATATATATATATATATCTATTATTTTATATAAGTACATGTGTGTGTTTCTTATTGACCCTACTCATAAATATATAAGCCTAGCGTGATTTGCAAAACTCTCTCAGCTCCCCAACTTGCACTAACCATGCGTATGGATCAAAAAGTGTCATGGAGATGGGATTTTGTTGGGTCTCTGCCACACACAAGAAAACATCCATATAATACACACATATATATAAGCATATATATATATATATACACAAATGTAGAATTATGATATGCTGTTTACCAACCCTGTTCAAACCGTACCAACAGCATTGTACATAAAGTACTCATGATCAATCAAGCATGCTTTGAACCCACACCGGCCAAACCCTCGTTTCCAACAGTTCCATATATGCAGGTGTAACTCACGTGACATGCTTTTTATAACTTATAACTCACAATCACCAATCATATTTACATTTTCTGTTAAGAATTAGACGTCTTATTTATTTATTATCTGGAGTAATAAAATCATAGAAATTGTCTCTCGTCCAACAGAACGGCTGTCCGACAGTACAATCTGCACAAGAAATCGGTACAACCTTGAGAAGATAACAGTACATCCCATTAGAAAGAGAAAGAAATATAAATAGTGAGAGAAAGAGAGAACTTTCATGTGCCGGTCCACACAACAATGTTTTCGTAAAATCATATAAGGAAAAACAAACAAATAATAACCGTTATAATAATTCATTATGATAGAAAAGAAGTCTACATCCATAAAATCCACATGACACACATTTCAAACTTAATTATCTATTAACCTTAAAAACCACGGCCTCCCCCCCTCTCAGTTTAAAAAGAACTGCATCGATTCGCATGTTGTTTCTAGGTTAACATAATCTTATGATTAAAACAAGAAGGAATGTTTTATTTATTATTATTATTATTTTGTGTTTGTTTTGAGATGTATAGACACAGATGTTACCAAAGAATTTTCTTTAGTGTATAAGATGGAACAGAGATTGATACTTCCACAAGGCTAGGAAGGTTTGGCTTTACCGTCACTCATGGAAACGGCATAAAACCAAATTGTAGTTCGGCAAACACGTTTATCTTGCTGTTTTATATAAATTATATGTGTTAATAACAAGGACCACAACCTTGTAGATATTAACTTTGTTTTGTTCAAATTAAGTCTTAATGGGAAAATACGTATATTTCTCATCTATATATACAGCAGTTTTTTTTCATATTAGAACTACCAAAAAAAAAAAAAAAAAAAAACCCCACTTGGAAGAAAAAGCTGTTCATTAGATTCAAAAGACTACATTGGAAGGTTCTAACTTCTAAACCCTTGTTCACGTTAACAAAACAAAGAAAAAGTCTTTAAAAGAAAATGACGAGAGGAAACAAATATAGGAGATTAAATTCTTCGTCACTATAGACATGCTTATCAATTTCCTTGATAGAATTTTATTAAGGAAAAAGAAAAGAACATTAAATTTATTAAAAAAAAAGAAAAAAAATATTAAAAAAAAAAGAATGCTAAGTTTGAATACCAATTCATTTGGCGGTGAGGGTGAGGTGTCAAAAATCTAAAAATTTATTTTCGAAGTTTTCGAACTAACCCAACAAAAAAGATAAAAATACGTTTAACAAGTTAAATAAAAAAGAATTCCACATTCCACATTCCACATAATAGCCAAAATTACAATCCAAAGAAAAAATAGAAGATAATTAATTAACTAATCCTATTTTTAATGCATTTATTGCGGGTCCACCCCGTTCACTTAATTTTGGTGTCTTCCTCTGCTTCTCTATATATAAAGCCCTGTCCTTTGGTTTTGCCTTTTACCGATACGTACTAATTCACAAACGAACCCACCGAAGAAGGGGAAAAAAAAAAAAAAAAAAAAACGTAACGCATATCGCATAAAAACACAGTGACAAGCAGTGTGTTTGGAACATGAGAAAGTGAAAGAGAAAATTAATGAAGATGGCAGCAAGTCAGAGGAAAAAGCTCAGAACTTGTCGCAGAGTCATAGACAGATCGGACTCGGACTTCTTCGATGGATTACCAGACGATCTCGTCGTTTGCATCCTCGGCAAGCTCAGCGCCTCCACTTCTTCTCCCTCCGACTTCTCCAGCATTCTCCTCACGTAAGTTCTTTCATTTTCTCGAGAAAATGAAAATTTTTCTTGATGATTTTTGTTCTTTTTTGTCTTATTTGCCTGGGGTTTCTGTTCGCAGATGCAAGAGATTCAACCGGTTAGGTCTTCATCCTTTGGTTCTTTCGAAGGCGAGTCGTGAAACGTTCGGGATTAGAGCCGCGAACTGGTCGGATTCCGCTCACCGATTTCTGAAACAGTGCGCCGCCGCCGGCAACGTGGAGGCTTGTTATACTCTCGGAATGGTGAGAAAAATCTCTCTCTCTCTCTCTCTCTCCCTCTATATATATATATATATCTCCTTTCACTTTCTCTCTCTAGGCTATAGAAGTAATTTTTGTGATTGTTGAACAGATCCGATTTTACTGCTTACAAAACCGAGGGAGCGGAGCGTCGCTGATGGCGAAGGCGGCGATTAAGTCTCACGCGCGGGCGCTGTACTCGTTGGCGGTGATCCAGTTCAACGGGAGCGGAGGCTCAAAGAGCGACAAGGATCTACGCGCCGGCGTAGCGTTGTGCGCACGCGCAGCCTTCCTCGGCCACGTGGACGCGCTACGGGAGCTCGGCCACTGCCTGCAGGACGGCTACGGCGTGCGGAAGAAGAACGTCACCGAGGGGCGGCGCCTCCTCGTCCAGGCGAACGCGCGCGAGCTTGTGGCCGGACTCCGGTCGATGACGTGGCAGTCTCAGCCTCAGCTCCACCGGCTCTACTCTTCCACGACGACGACGACGATGATGTCGTTTAGCTGCCCGCTGCTGAGTGACTTCGGGTGCTCCGTCCCGGCTCCGGCGGTCCACCCGGCGAACCGGTTCTTGAAGGAGTGGTTTGGGCTGGGCCGGGGAGGTCTGGGCCAGAAACTGAGGCTGTGCGCGCATGGCGGCTGCGGCAGGCCCGAGACGAGGCCTCACGAGTTCCGGAGGTGCTCGGTGTGTGGGAAGGTGAATTACTGCTCGCGTGGGTGTCAAGCGCTGGATTGGAAGGTAAGGCATAAGGCCGAGTGCAGTCCCTACGAGCAGAGGTGGCTGGAGGACGACGCCATCGTCGGAGAGAATGGCGGCCACGGCGGCGGCGGCGGTGGTTTAGAGATGGTGGAGGGGGAGGATGATGGTGAGAATGTGATTATTGGATAACGGGATTGAGGAAAATTTTGGAGGACAAAAAAAAAAAATAATAATAATAATGAAATTGAATTTGCTGTCCTTTTATTTAATTATTTATTTTCTTATGGGGATAAGAAATTTTTGTTGGGTTCGTTTTGGTTTCTGTCTGCACAGGTGGGGGAAAATATTTTGGCAAATTAATTGTGTATTATGAAGGAATTGGGCAAAATTGGACTTACATTTTTACCAAATTCGGAGTTGCTTATTCTAATTTGCCAATCATAAATTTGCCAAAATATTTGTTTTAACCAATCATAAATTTATGTTAAATATATTAAAAAATAATTACAATTATTTTAATTGCTTTTCAACTAATAGCATATTTATGTTACCAATTTTGAATTTTTGAGACCCGTGGCAATTGAAAAGTATACACACACATATATTAATCATAATTGCCAAATGCCAATTTATTTTTGGAGTGCTTTGTAACGATAATTGAGTTTTCACATAAGTTTGTATAGATGGTAACAAAGCAGAGATATTATCAAATGACTTTGTATATCTCTTAAGAGTGATTTCGTCATTTGTTCGTGGTTGTCATCACTCATTCCGTGACGGATCCTTCAATCTCCATGTGATAGTTTTTTTTTTTATTTGTCTATTTTACACATGCGAAATGTGTGTCTCTCAATTAGTATATATATGTGTACAATGTGTGTATATATATATAGGCCGGCCATCAATTCTTTAGTTGGGAGTAAAGTCTTGAATCGTCTGTGTCAATCGGAGCAAAGGAGGGGAGAATAAGGGTCCACTAATGCGTCTTTGTGAAGTCGTAGCAAAGATTCCATTCATGAAATGGGGGGCGGGTGGTGGTCATGGTGACCACTTTTTTTGAACGTGGAATTTGTTTCTTGTTGGAGATGTCATTTTGGAGCAAAAACTTGACTATTTTTTTAGGCTTAGATTCAAATCAGATGACAAAAGAAAGCTAAACAAAATTTTTTTAAGCAAAATGAACAGCCCAATAACTCGAAATTTTCAACTAGTTTTCCTCCACTTGGCCAAATCTAGAAGTAAATTAATTTTGTATTTATTTTAACAAGTCGTATTAAGTGTTGTTAAATGTATTCCAGGTCCCACCTCTCCTCTAGTGGGGCCTTTGACTTTAGTTTGAAGCTCAATTCGCATTGACAAATCACAAAATTATTCTTCTTTTTTCCTCCCCCAACTTTATGGTTTAAATTGGCCTAGTACTGCTCGTTTCATGAATAGAAGATTATATGCTTTTATGTCTCTTTGTTCAGTTTCTATTTTTGATTAATTTATGTGAACTTGAGTCATTTATCAAATCAAATTATGTTTTTAGGAATTGTCTCCTGTCGGTTAATCGTATAAGTCCGACAATTATAATTTTCTAATAAACCACTTGTGATAACTAATTGACTTATTTATAATTTAAAATAAAATTATGCGTAACATGTTATTATTTGATACAAAAGATAAGTATTACTAAAAAGTGACAATAAAATCAATTATGTATTAGAATTACGTATCAAATAAGATGCAAGTCTGACACTCTGGATAAGAGAGTATGCCTATGTTCTTATCTCATTTATGTTTACTCAAGTTTCAATGCAATTGGCAAGTAATAGGAAGGAGGGCGTTGAGGATTAGGTGACGCTTGCTGGGGAGGATTGTGCTTGAGAGATATGAGTTTCTGACGTTTCCCTCCATTGTTGGTTATTTCCGCCGTTTACTATTTTCTTGTCGTTTATGTTGTTGTTCTTTTCATTGTCGTTTCTCTCTTTTAATTTTTTTTAAATAAAATTTTCTGCCGCATTCGTTTCT
The DNA here is from genome assembly GCA_008635985.1 of Ficus erecta. Classification (NCBI taxonomy): domain Eukaryota; kingdom Viridiplantae; phylum Streptophyta; class Magnoliopsida; order Rosales; family Moraceae; genus Ficus; species Ficus erecta. The sequence continues at coordinate 1,188,398 of BKCH01000019.1, forward strand.
TCATGTTATTGCGATTTTGTTGTCGTTTACTCTTTTGATATCCCTTCAATCGTTTTGAGCCTTTCTATGTCGTTTCTTAATTGTTGTCGTTTCTTCGTTTTGCCCTCCTCTTTTGTGTTTTTTTTTTTTTTTTTTTTCACGTTTCATTATCAGTGTTATTTACTAATTTGTTTTTGTTTCGGTCCTTGTCGTTTCTACATTACTGATTACCGCCTTTTGATGCTTTGTTGTCGTTTACCTTTTAGTTTTCGTTTTTGTCGCCTCCTCCGGATATAATCAAGTAATTTTCCCATTTATGTCGTTTGCTCCAATGTTTTCTTTTTCGTTTTTTTTTTTTCCCTCTAGTTTTTCCTTTCAATTTAACGTTTCTTTCATCTCATCCTTGTCTCGTTTTCATCCTTGCATGTCGTTTTGACACAAATGTCTCTTAGTCTCCTGTCCACTTCTTTTTTGCCGTCGTATCTTCATTTATTGTCGTTTTTCATAAGTTCCTTTGGATATGATTTCTTGTCGTTGCCCTCTTTTGTTGTCTTTTCTATGTTTCCTTTTAGGCTCCGTTTCGTTGGAGAGATCAAGAGAAAAGGACGGAGAGAATTGAAAGGATGGAGAGTAGGAAGGACGGAGAGGATAATAACTCTCCTTTGTGTTGTTTGGTAAGATAGGTAGGAGAGAAGGCAAGTCTCCATTTCTTTGTTTGGTATCAAAAAAGAGAAGTGAGAGGATGGATGGTTTTTTAATTCTAAATTACCATATTATCCTTATTGTCTACTTGTAAATGTTTTCAATATATTTATTCAAATACCATTTTATACGTACACACCCCGCATGGTAAAAACATCGAATTAGGCAAAAAAAGAAGAAAAAAAAAACTTTTATTTACAAATTTTAACATATATTATAACTAAACGTAACCAGGAGCAGGAGAAAAAGTGTTTAGCTTTAGGGGTTTTTTATTATTTAGTTTAAGAAAGAGAAAAAGGAAAGAAAAGAAAAGAAAAGAAAAAAAGACAAAAGTAGATATTGAAGGGTAAGATGGAGTTTTTCCCGTCCAAAGTTCCCTCCAGTTTCTTGCTTCCCTTCTGATCCGTCCACAAGAGGAAGGATGCACAATGGTGGGCCCGGGAAGGAGAGCCCTCCCACCCACATCTCCTCTCCCTTCCCATCTCATTCTAACCGAACAAGTGATTCAACTCTTCCCTCCACTCCGCACCATCCATCCACCAGTCCCTCCAACCAGCCACACTTTTAGGGGAGTTTGGCTCTCAAGTTTAAACTTGAGGTTTAAACTCAAATTTTTAGTTTTTTCTGAAAAAGCTTTTTGTCTTTTTTAAAATTTTTTTTGTCTTTTCTAAAAAGTCAATAAAAATTATTATTCAAACTTAAAAATTTCAACTCAACTCAAACTCAACCCAAACACCAAATACCCCCTAATATTCTTTCTTTACAATATTTTGTCGCTTTCATTCTTGGATTTGTTTTCTAGTCTCTTGGCTAACCAGTTGTCGTCGTGTAGTCATATGTTGTCGTTTTATTAAAACATGAACGTCGTTTTTAACTTTCCCGTCGTTTTTATAAAGTTAAGATCTACGAAGTGTCACTATAATAATATTTGGCAGTGTAATTTTTTCAAAAAAAAAGAAAAAAAAAAGAAAAAAGAAAAAATCCCTGCTTGTTTGAGTTGCTTCCCTTGTTCTTCTTCGTGACGGCACAAACAGCAGGAGATAAAAGAAAGAGGAAAATCGAGAAAATGTCGAACCCCGATGAGGAAACCCTAGCGGAAGCAGAAGAAGGAGGAGAAGGAGGAGCATACGAACGGAGAGGCTCAGAAAACGACAACGAAAACGAAAACGACAACGACAACGATGATCTATCGCACGAGTGGGAGACGATGGCTCGAGCTTGGCTCTGCTCGTTCCCAGAAGCCAAAGCCGTGTCCATGGCGGAAGTCGAGTCCTGGATTGACTCCAACCTTGATTCCTTACCCCGAGGCATCAAGTCCATGCCTCGTTCCGACCTCTCTCAGAGACTCATTTCCATTCAGAACATGAGACTCCCCAATCAGGTCTTGTTTTCAATTTTGTCTTTTTTGTCTTTTTTTTTTTTTTTCCCTTTGAAATATCACTGAAATTTCCATTTCTTTTCAAGCTCTTTGTTTGATTACATTTATCAAAGTAGTTTTTTTTTTTTTTTTTTTTTTTTTAAATTTATTTCGTAGAATTTTCAACAGTATACCCTTATTTGTTCATAATCAGTATTTGACCGAGATAAGGTATAAATTTGATATGAAATTGAAATCCAATGATACAAGATTAATAATGTGTTTGAAATTACATGGAATCCTATTCTAGGTATTTGCTAAAATGACAAACTTCAAAAGTTGAAATCAGCAAAATAACCTTCTCTCATTTTAATATAGGAACGGTTGTTGGAGGTCATTTTGCTTATAAAATTTTTGGATAACTTTTAAGAAAGTGGTTAAGTCATTTTGCTAATTGGCTCTATCTATTCTTAACGAGTCCAAATTTGTTGTCCCATATTTCTGTCTCAATGACCGTATTTTGACAGCTCAACAATTTACTTAAGTATTTTTAGCATTAACATTTTTTTTATGTGGTTGAGTTCTTAAATTCAGATGATATGGTATGAACTATTGAGGACCGTTAATGGGATATGAAATTCAGGATAAAAGATCTTGACTCAAGCTTAAAATATGTAAATAAGCCTTTTTTTATGCTTATTTTATTGGACTGTTTAAGTGCTCTGGTGAACTAGCAAGAAGGTGAAGGTGAATCTTTTGAGGTTCTTTCTTATGCAGGCAAAAGAAGGAGAAGAAGAAGAAGCAAGCCAAGTTGATACTCCACACGCTCGGTTTCAACGCACGGATCAGTGGAGACCAGTTTATTCATGGTTGGAATCTTTGGACAAAGATGAGGCGGTCAAGTCTAAGGACATTTCTGATTGGCTAAATGAGAACCCAAATGTCCAAGAACAGTTGTGCTCTAGGCATTCTCGGTACCATTTGATGCACTACATTAAAAGTGTCACATGAAGATACTGAAGAGGCGGGAAAAGAAGAAGGTAGGATGGTAATAATGGAACTTGACGGAAATATAGCAACAACGGTTTGTTTTGATTCGTTAGATCTTTATTGGGTTTTGCATACTTTTCTATTTTAATGTAATTTTGACTAGATCTAACATTTAGAGATATGCTTCTTAAACAAAGTGGCTTAATCCTGCTATTGTTTCTGAACAGGGGTTTCTGCAGTCTGATAAACCAGCTTCTCTCAAGGTTAACAAAGATGTGGTGATGAAACAACCGGCCGTGCTTCCTAGTTTAGGTATTCGCAGTCTTATTTCTAATTGTTGCATATTGATATGTTGATTTTAGAAACTATTTGAAAGCATAAATCCGTACCCTTTCTAGAGTGATGCGTTACCAGACAGGATTGTGAAGAAAAAAAGAGGAAACTCCCCAAAAATATTGAGAGAGAACCTCGTAAAAGCGGCAATTTAATAGTTTAAATTTTGTCATAGTTAAAACCCATGTGACTCGTTTAAGATATTGTGTCGTATATGTATAGTGAATGAAGGTATCGATGAATTTAGGCTTTACCGTAGCGACTATTTGCTATCGTTTTATTTTCCCCTTTGGGGAGTTTTGAAGTCAGATTCAAATGGCAAGGATGAAAAGATTAATGGAGGTGCTTTTAGCCTCTCAATTATGCTGATTGTGCATGTGTGTTGTAGACATAGGTTGCAGCGTACTAAATTGCCTTATGACAAGGATTTGAAGCTGGGAGTTCATTGTCACCATTTATTTGCGTTGGCTTTTTTGTTCATTGCAACTACAATGGATGTCTGGATGTTAATTTTTTTCATTCTTTTTGGTATCATTTATTAGTTAAATCTAACTTTGCTAGAATGTAAAACTAATAATTGCAAAATTTCTAAACCAGCTCAAGCGTTTAGAAGGATTAGTAACCTTACAAACTTTAACCAATGTTTCCTTGTCTTTACTTACCTTGTTCTGTTCGAAAGAGAAATATTCATAATCTGAGGTCATTTTTCTCATCTGTTAACCCTGGTAAGTGCTGCTTTCCCAAGAAAAAGATAGGAGACCACACCCCTTCTCCCAAAGTTACGGGGTCAATTTGCCAAATTCCTTCGACATGGTTCTCTCAAGCGACCTAGTATACTCTACTTGTTCACCTGTGTCGGTTTGGGGAATCATGGTCTGATTGCATTTTTCTCATCTGTTATTGGTTCCGAATTTCCAATCTGCCCAGGGTGTTAGACTTTACTGTGCTGCGTGTTAATCGTCTTCTGAGCTTGTTTGCAGCTAAGAGTAACTCAATTTTACGCTGTTCCACCCATTAGCTTCATTCTTTTGCAGTTAACTCTCCAACCAACATACCCAAAGACAGTGACGTATATTTGGCCAAGCGAAAAGAAGCGCTTCAGAAATATGAAATGTAAGTGAAGCATTGATTTTCTTTTTCTTTGAAAATTTTTCCGCTCTAATGTTCGATCTATTTATTGATCATGTTAACGTGGGTCCAGTTTGGTAGAGTTGGAGAAGCTGCTGCCCCCGTCTTTCATCCGTCAAGGGCTAAGCAAATGAAAGAATTTTGAAACACTAGTAGTAGGAAGTCTCAGCTTGTAAATTTGGTTCTCTTAAAGATGGTAAGCATGGCCCGGTCTAAATTATTTGGCAATCACGCAGTGGACCTAGAAACTGGTCCCCGGAGTTGTATTCAATCTTGTCTGTAAATTTTCACGACTTTTCTTGAGGTGAATGCCAAATCTAGTGTGTGTGTGTGTTTTTTTTTGGTTGTTTGATCTTAGCTTGCGTTTGGTGTACCGATTTAGAATGTAATTTTTAGATTGAAGTTGGTTTATTTTTCAAAAATTATATTACTTTTTGTTAATTTTTCAGAAAAAGATAAAAACTAATATGAAAACTTTAGATTCAAAATAGAGAGCCGAACAGAAATGTACTTTCTTTACATCTCTAGATCTACTGATTTGGCCCTATGAACTGCAACTACTAGATTCTCTAACCAAAATTTGAGCAGAAAAAAAGAAAGAAAAGAAAAAGATTCCCTATCCAAAAAGCAAATAAAGTTGAGTTAGATGGATGATTTCCGAAGTTTGATTCACGTGGGAAAAATAAAAAATAAAAATAAAAAAAGGGCCAAAAGAGCATATTATGAGAATATCTTTTCTTCCATCCACATTATTTTAGGTTTCATTGACTCAAAGCTTGTCGACTTGGAATCTAATAAGTAATATCTGTGCTCACATTAGAAAAGAGAAATTCAGAGAAAAAAAATGTTTGACACTGATAAAATATGTAGTTTTATTACACATCATAAGAGAACTAAAATATTAGCTGTTAGGTTTTAAAAGTTCATATAAAACAGTTATTCTTAGTTATTTTCATGATAAAAAACTGTCATGATCAAAATTATATTAAATTAAGAGAGTATACAATGTTAAAAAGAGTGTAGGATTCTCGTTAAAGTAAATAGAAAATCGGAAATATAGATCTGAATAGTCAAATCTTTTATGTTCTACGAGAATTAGTTCCATACAACAATGGATTTATTTTTCTTTTCTTTTCTTCTTCTTTTAAATTTTTTTTCAACATATTATCCGTGCAACTTCTCAGGAAATATTTAAGCAAGGCATATACCCCGCATATAGTATACAATTTCAGTGTCCTAATTTCTCTCAAACCACAGGCAAACGTTTTTTTTAAAGATAAAAAAGTAAAAAAAAAAAAATTAAAATCCTTGTTTAATTATTTTTTTTGAAATAACTTGTTTAATTATTTATAGTGACAAATAAAATAAAAATTAAATATCAACTATTCCAAATAAATAAATAAATGTTCCAAAAAAAAAAAAAAAAATTAAGTCAATGATCCGTCGACTCTTTTGCAAGCCATGTATTTCAACATTCATTGTTTCTTACCTTGTTATTGGGTCTGAACACTGACAAATCTTTCAACTTTGAAGTAACTGCCAAAATAACAATGAAATAAAGCCGAGAAAGAAAAAAGAAAAACGGCCGGCTTATAAATCAAAGAGTGAATCTCCATAAATGTATACAGCTCTGTCTGTAGTGTTTGACTTTGACATACATTATGGAAGTTCCATTGAAGAAGATGAAGTGCTTCAGTTCCCTGTTGTCCTTGAAAGTTGCACTACTAACTGTAGTAATTGCCTCAGTAAATGTTTCGGAAGCTCACACCAGAGGTGGCCATGGCGGTGCAGGCGACGGAGTTCAGCCACTGTCTAAGATTGCCATCCACAGAGCGGTTTCCGAGCTTCACGAAAACGCCTCCATCAAAGCAAAACCAGTTGTTCTCGGAACCAAGGTTATGTCATGTCATATACTATATATGAATTCAGACTTGTGGTTCTTGTTCTTGGAATTGTAATTTTGTTTTCCAACAAACAAATCTTGTGTATATATGTACTAGTGAAATACCAGTGGTAGAAAACCGACTCGATGATTTTAGCTGATGGGATTGTGTTGCAGGGTCAAGATTATGAGTGGGTGACTGTTGAGTTCGAATCTCCTAAGCCGAGTCAAGATGATTGGATCGCGGTCTTTTCTCCCGCTAATTTCAAGTAATGTTCATTTTGATGACTCTTATAAACTGTCTTGGGCATTGTTTCTGTAATGTCAAGTGTTTTTTCTTAGAAAGTTGTGAGATTAAAGATTCATGCTATCATGGCAGCTCATCTATTTGTCCCGCTACTGATGCGAAAGATATTGCTCCGTATATTTGCTCAGCTCCAATTAAGGTATACTAATTGCAATTTGCATATCTCTTAGGTCGAGCAAATCATTTTCTTTTATTGTTTTTCACGTCGAAAATTTTGTCCTCGGTTTCAGTACAAGTTTGCGAATGATTCAAACGATGATTACACGAAAAGAGGCAAAGCTTTTGTGAAGTTTCAACTGATCAATCAACGGGAAGATTTCTCTTTTGCATTGTTCTCAGGCGGGTTGTTGAATGTATGTCCTCTTATGTTTTCCTTTCTTCTCTAGTCTCTTTCATACTAGATTCGATGTTATGTCTCGGAAAACTTTTGGTTTAATGTCGTATCGTCTCTCATCCCAGTTCTTGCTGGTGTTTTATGGTCGTCCTGTACTTTCCACTTTACAGTATTTCACTCTTGGTCTTTTATGGTTCTTGAATGATTGTCTAACTTCTATTTTTTGCGAGATGCAGCCAAAATTGGTGGCGGTTTCTAACGTTATACGGTTTGCAAATCCCAAGGCACCCCTTTATCCACGACTTGCTCAAGGGAAGTCTTGGAATGAAGTAAGTTCACACTCTACACACAATATAAATGTCTGGTTCCCACATCCTTGTTTGTGTTGATACCTACTCAAACCATCATTTGACGCCTTAATTTGTACGTGGTCAATGTCGGATGTTCGAAAAGATTTAGATTTATCCTTCGGCACAGTGACTTTCACTGTTTCCTTCATTCCATGTAATCTGAACGGAATATTTATTGTCGAAAATCAGACGGTGATCTGAACTGACTTTACGTCTTCACTCTTCACCAATCATAATTGACCTTGTAAACGATGAAAATTTGTTTAGAAATGCATTTTCATCTTGATGCAGATGACAGTGACCTGGACAAGTGGTTATAACATTGATGAAGCTGTACCCTTTGTTGAGTGGGGTTTCAAGGGACGAGATCAAATCCAAACATTGGCAGGAACATGGACTTTCCATCGAAACAGCATGTGTGGTACAGATCGTTAAATCCTCTCTCCTCTCTCTAAAATTGTTGTAATATATTTCTATCAGCTAAATGCTCTTATGATAGCTTAATGTATTTTCTTCCTTTATAATTCACTTTCCATAACAAAAGCCTGATTAAATATAATGGTTTTGTTGGTTACGAATTTGGCCTCAACTTTGTCTGTTACAGAAGAAAAGGAACATGCCAATGAAACAAAATGTTTGTTCATTGCTTTCGAATTAGTTTTGAGTTTTATCATGTAGAAGCTGATGAGACAATGGCGGTTGAAACTGATTGTGGTAACCGAGTTCTTCTCTTGATCAATAGGCCCACCGGCCCGCACATTTGGTTGGCGAGATCCTGGTTTCATCCATACAAGTTTTCTAAAAGACTTGTGGCCTAATTCCATGTATGCTTCTTAAGTACTAAAACTAATTTCATAATTTTCCGATACATTATTGTATAGCGGCTCTTAAGGTTGTGACGGTTCTTGCTCTCTCAGGTACTCTTATAAGCTTGGACATAAGTTACAAAATGGTACTTTTATCTGGAGCAAGTCCTACTATTTCAAATCATCGCCATATCCAGGACAGGAGTCGTTACAACGTGTGGTTATATTCGGTGACATGGGAAAGGTAAGTCAAGTAAATAAGTACAAAACAAAAAACAGAAAAAGACATGGAAAATTTATGCCTTTTTCCATCGTATTACAGGCCGAGCGTGACGGTTCAAATGAGTTCAATAACTATCAACCAGGCTCTCTAAATACCACAGATCAGCTGATTAAGGACCTAGACAACATAGACATAGTTTTCCACATAGGGGACATTACATACGCGAATGGATACATCTCACAGTGGGACCAGTTCACAGCCCAAGTGGAGCCCATCGCATCCACCGTACCGTATATGATTGCAAGGTTCGGTGTTTTAGTTGTTTTGTTTCAGTGTCTTAATTGTGAGTGTTTAAACACTTCCTTATTCTAGAACTTGTATGTTGAGTATTCCAATAGTGGCAATCATGAGCGTGATGTACCCGGAACAGGCTCATTCTACGACGGCAATGATTCGGGTGGTGAATGCGGCGTGCTGGCTGAGACCATGTTTTATGTTCCTGCTGAGAACAGAGCCAAGTTCTGGTAAATAACCTGAATATGTCTTATGTGAATCATCTCTGAAACATGATAGAAGCAAGTTTTAAAAAGATTGAACAAACCAAATCTTAGTAAATATGAGGCTGAACCAAGTTGAAGGAGTGTTGGTTTTGGTATGACTGGTTCTCTTTCCGCTGGTTTTGTTATAGAGTAGCGTCCCAACTGTTTGATACCAAATCACGTAATGATGACTTATCATCATTCTATTGGCCAATTTAACTTTTTAATTATAGAATGAAAACTCATATGTCACGTAGGTTGGTATTGAAAACTTGAGATCTCTAGCATTATTATTTGTTAAATAAGCTAAACCCAAAATAGATATGCCTCTAAACTTCAAAATGGATACCATGTTGTTGCTGTTTTACTGCAGGTACTCAACAGATTTCGGAATGTTCCGCTTCTGTATAGCTGACAGTGAACATGATTGGAGAGAGGGATCAGAGCAGTACAAGTTCATAGAGAAGTGCCTTGAATCAGCAGACAGGAAGACACAGCCATGGCTGATATTTGCTGCTCATCGGGTATTGGGATATTCCTCCAGCTATTGGCAGGACGGCTCGTTTGGGGAACCAATGGGAAGGGAAAGCTTACAGAAGCTATGGCAGAAGTACAAGGTGGACATTGCATTTTTTGGCCATGTCCATAACTATGAGAGGACATGTCCTATTTACCAGGTATGAAAAAAGATCAATAAAACTCCATTTTAATTGACCGTTAACTTCGAATTAGTGGCTTTACACCATAATTTGATTGGAAATATGAATAGAAAAAAAACATTTTGTGTCAAAACGACATGTCGTTGAGATGGGTATTTATTTAATCATTTCGAAACGACAAGTCGTATGAAAGAAACATGGAAGAATAAGACATTTTTATGAAATCGACATCAATCATGTAGAAACGAGAAGTCGTATAATAGTAACTCTTAAGAAAATGACAATGTTTTGCAGACGGGTTGAGATGACTATTAATTAATCATTCAAAAACGACAAGTCGTATTAAGGTAACGCCGAAGAAAGTATCATCCCACGGTAAAGTGACATGTCGGATGAAATGGCCTCTACAAACGACATTTCAAAGGCATGGATTCGTAAAAATAACAGCACAGACAATCTTAGAGAAACGACATCATTGGCAAACGACAAGTTGAATTGTATATATTTCATGTAGTCATGTTTTGGGATAAAGCAAAAAACTAATAATCTATATCTTTATCTATACTTGCCTATACTTATATAATAGCCTTCAAAAATACGAATAGACACTTCTAAAGTCTTTTCGTCAGTCCATACGGTCTGTCACGTTTTTATTTTTTATTTTTTATTTTCTTTCTTCTACGTCCGTGCTTGTCATCCAGTAATAATAATAAAGAGCTAATAAATAAATAGAGTTTCCTTCTTGTACGCCGTGTAGTTCTTTACCCCCTTCTAATATTTTATGGTTGTGCGATGCAGAACAAATGTGTGAATACAGAAAAATCTCATTATTCGGGCACGGTGAATGGGACGATCCACATCGTCGCCGGAGGGGGCGGGAGCCACTTGGCGGATTTCGGGCCAGTGCAGACAACTTGGAGTCTTTACAGAGACGTAGACTATGGCTTTGTCAAACTAACAGCATTCAACCAGTCTTCACTTGTGGTTGAGTACAAGAAGAGCAGTGATGGGAAAGTTTATGATTCCTTCACCATCTCAAGGGACTACAAGGATGTTTTGGCTTGTGTTCATGATGGCTGTGAACCCACCACTTTAGCCACATAAGAAAATATTGTACCATCTTCAAATGAAAGAAAGACTAAAGAAAATTTGAAATCCCAATAATACTCTCTTTTGGTTTTCTCATTTTGCGTTGCGAACTATAAATTCTTGTAGCCCTTGTGATGAATGCCATTGAAAAGAAATACCTTACATAGGTCTAACAAATGAAAAATACTTTGAGCATCAGTGATATTAAACACTATAATTAATAAAGAGTAGGTCTCATTTGCGGACCTCATATTGCGGGATTCATCCTATATTATCACAGATTAGTAATGTTCTTTTATGTTTTTCATAATCACATAAAGCAGTGTATACACAATCTCGTGGGAACCTGAAGAACTCAATATGTTATAAAAAGCAGTGGAAAACTAACACAAGGCTTTACATGACCGGAAATTTCAGTAGGAGGAGCAAGAGAATTTACATTGGGAGCAGTACCAGCGTCAACAAGCGTAGTCAAAGATGAAAATGTATCAGCAGGAACTGATACTGCCTGAGCTGTTGCACTAGGAATAAATGTATCAGCTCAAGCGTTTAGAAGGATTAGTAATCTAACAAACTTTAACCGATGTTTCCTTGTCTTTTACCGGGTTCTGCTCAAAAGAGAATATTCATAATCTGGTTGGATTTTTCTCATCTGTTAACTGCCGCTTTCCTGAGAAAAAGATAGGAGAGCACGCCACTTCTCGCAAAGTTACGGGGTCATTTTGCCGAATTCCTTCAACATGGTTCTCTCAAGCGCCCTAGTATACTCTACTTGTTCACCTGTAGTGTCGGCTTGCAGAATCATTGCATTTTTCTCTTCTGTTATTGGTTCCAAATTTCTCGTCCTCTGAGCTTGTTTGTAGCTAAGAGCAACTCAATTTTACGCGGTTCAACCCGTTTGCTTCATTCTTTTGCAGTCAACTCTCCAACCGACACACCTAAAGACAGCGACGTATATTTGGCTAAGCGAAAAGAAGGACTTCGGAAATATGAAATGTAAGTCAAGCATTTTTTTTTTCTTTGAAAATTTTTCCGCTCTAATCTTCGATCTATTTGTCGATCATGTTAACGTGGGTCCAGTTTGGTAGAGTTGGAGAAGCTGCTGTCCCCGTCTTTCATACGTCAAGAGCAAAGCAAATGAAAGAAATTTGAAACACTAGTTGTAGGAAGTCTCAGCTTGTAAATTCGGTTCTCTCAAGATGGTAAAGCATGGCTGGAAACACCATTTAATTTGGCATTCAATGATCCAAAGAAACTGGTCCCAAATCTGTATTCACTCTTATCCTTTAAATTTTCATTACTTTTCTAGAGGTGAATACCAAATCTAGCTTCTTTTTTTTTTTTTTTTTTTTTTGGGTAGTTTGGTCTTTCTCTCTTGGCATTTTTTGCATAGGCTCACCTGAATTTTTCAGATTTGACAATTTAACTCCTAAACCTTTTTTCTTGGCAATCAATCCTCTAAACTTATAATTTTTAACGCTATCAGTCCTCACTCAAATCCGTTAAAATTTGTATGGTTTTTTTGGTCATGACTTGTACATTATAGCCTAAGAAGGACATTGCTAACATTTTTACTCAATTTCAATACAAATTTCTTTGAAAACTTGAACCTAATTTAATTATAACTCAATCTTGAACCTAAACTTTGAAAGGAATTTATATAAGCATGCATTTGGTTGGTAGGTATGAGTTGACAAAATTTGATTTGAGTTAAGTTGGAGTTGAGTTGTGCTTTTGGTGTGCGCTTGGCTGATTGGAGTTAAAATGTAAAAACTTGAAATGTTTTCGAAAAAAATACCAATTTGTATCTTGTTTCGTTCGGCTCAAAATTTTATGTAAATTAAAAAAAAAACATCTCATTTAAACTTGTATATGAAAAATTATGGACTTCTGATGTTTGAGTTTTTTAAGTTGTAATTGGAACTGATTAATAGTAAAACTAGTTGATTTTTCAGAATTAAAAAAATTGAGTTAAATTTTTTTTTTTGGATTGGTTCACCAAACATGGACTAAGTAAAAAAAAAAAAAAAAAAAAATCATAATGTCATTCTTGAGTTATAATGTGCAACTCATATGCATTAAATCATACAAATTGGTGTTTGGTGTGTAAGTTTGAGTTAAGATTTGTAAGTTTAAATAGTGATTTTGATTGACTTTTTTAGAAAAGACAAAAAAAAATTTTGGGAAAAAAGATAAAAATTGAGTTGATAGTTTACAGTGTAAAAAAAATTTAAATTTTAAAAACATTTAGAGGTTAAATTATTATATTTGAAAAGTTCAGAGACTATCAGTATAAAATAGCCTTCTTTCTTGACATCTCTAGATTTGGTCCTATGAACTACAGCCGCCGGATTCTGTATCCGCAAAGCAAAGGAAAGTTGACTTTGATAGATGATTTCAGAAGTTTCATTCACGCGGAAAAGAAAAAAAGAAAAAAAAGACAAAAAAGGGGGGCCAAAAGAGCATATTATGAGAATATCTTTTCTTCCATGTACATTATTTTTCTTCATTGACTCAAAGTATCTTGAATTTGGAACATAATAAGTAATATCTTTGCTCACATTAGAAAATAAAAATTCAGAAAAAAAGTTTTAACATTAATAAAAATAAGGAGCTTTCTACTTATATCTCTTTAAGTGCATGATTTTTAATGTTAAATTTGGTCGAGAGAAATAAAGCACCGCATGAAAAAGATCATTTTATGACAAATCATGAAAGTAAAATATAAATTTTAGAGTAGAAAAGGTAGGACAAAATAATAGTCTAAGTTTTATATCACTTATAAATTTCTGACATTTATGACAAATTTTTTTTTTGGTGATGTGTTTCACTTATTATTTTCCGTCGGTCAAAATCCCATTAAATTGAAAACAGTGTACAATATTAAAAAAGAGCGTAGAATTCTCATTAAAGCAATTAGAAAGTGGGAAAATATGGATCTGAAGCCTGATCTTTCATGTTCTATACACGAATACTGCAATTCTGATTTCTTATAGAATATCCAACAGTATATATAAATGTAATTATGGATTTATTTTTTCTTTTCTTTTCTTCTACTTTCTTTTTTTTTTTTTTTTTTTTTATATATATACATTTTATCCGTGCAACTTCTCAGGCAATATTGAACCAAGGCATATAACCGCATAGAGTGTACAGTTTCAGTGTCCTAATTTCTCTCAAACCACAAGCTTAACTTTACAAAAGTCTTTTTTTTTTTTTTTAAATAAATAAACAAAATTCAAATCCTTGTTTAAGTATTCATGTCGCATCATTTGGAAACTTAGAATTACGCAATGACAAATAAAATAAAAATTAAATATTCTCGGTATCCTTGCAAGCCATATGTTTCAGCATGTGTTTGGTGCACGAATTAAATTGAATTTTTTAGATTGAAATTGAGTTGAATTAAATATGCGTTTGGTAAGAGTTTGAACTGTCGAAACTCAAAAGTGTAAAAACTTGAAATATATTCGAAAAAAATATATAATTATGGTGTTTGTTTCCTTAATTTCTAAGGGGGTGTTTGGTGTGTAAGTTTGAGTTAAGATTTGTAAGTTTAAATAGTAAATTTTTTTGAATTTTTTTGAATTTTCAGAAAAGACAAACAACTTTTTGGGGAAAAAGACAAAAACATGATGAAAAAAGTACAGTTTAGTTTAAACCAAACTTTTTGCCAAACAAGGCCTAAATTTTATGCAATTAAAAAAAATTATCTCATTTAAATTTACATATGTAAAGTTATAGACTTTTAAATTTTGAATTAAAAAAACTAATAATAATAAAACTAAAACTTACTTTTTAGAAAACAAAAAATAAAAAAAAATTAAATTTTTTGGGTTTAGATTCAACTCGACCTCCTCACCAAACCAGGGCTAAATGTTCATTGGTTCTTTACCTTGACATTGGGTCTGAACACTGAGAAAGGATCTTTTGACTTTGAACTTGAAGCAACTGCCAAAAATATCAATAAAATATAACAAAAAAGAAAAAAGAAAAGAAAAAAACGCCCAAGAAGAAATAAAAGCAATGTAGCAATAGAATTGAACATGAAAATATCAATATCAATATTTCAATTTCACAGAAATTTTAGATATATTATTTATATTGGTGAAAATATCAAAAAATACTTAAGAAAATTAAAGAAATTTGCTTTAAAATATATACTTAATATTTTAGGATAACACAAACATTAAAAATCTACATAAAAAAATAAATTTTACATAAAAAAATATATTATCATTTATATCTTACATATCTTAATACTATATATATATATATATATATATATATATAAGGTTAAAACATGTTATATGTAGGTTTGTTGATCTATTTCCAATGATTGGAGTTAAAATGTAAAAACTTGAAATGTTTTCGAAAAAAATACCAAGTCTCGAAATTCAATGTAAATTAAAAAAAAAATCTCATTTAGACTTATATATGAAAAATTATGGACTTTTAATGTTTGATTTTTTTAAGTTGTAATTAGAACTGATTAATAATAAAACTTGTTGATTTTTCAGAATTAGAAAAAAATTGAGTTGAGTTTTTTTTTTTTTGGATTGGTTCACAAAACATGGGCTAAGTAAAAAAAAAAAATCATAATGTAATTCTTGAGTTATGATGTGCAACTCATATGCATTAAATCATACAAATTATAAACAGAAAAAAGTCTTACAGTGTAAAAAAATTTTAAATTTTAAAAACATTTAGAGGCTAAATTATTATATTTGAAAAGTTCAGAGACTATCAGCATAAAATAGCCTTCTTTCTTTACATCTCTAGATTTGGTCCTAAGAACTACTGCTGCCAGATTCTGTATCGACAAAGCAAAGGAAAATTGACTTTGATAGATGATTTCAGAAGTTTCATTCGCGCGGAAAAAAAGAAAAAAGAAAAAAAGACAAAAAAAGGGGGGGCCAAAAGAGCATATTATGAGAATATCTTTTCTTCCATATGCATTATTTTACTTCATTGACTCAAAGTATCTTGACTTGGAACATAATAAGTAATATATTTGCTCACATTAGAAAATAAAAATTCAGAAAAAAAAAGTTTAACATAAATAAAAATAAGGAGCTTTCTACTTATATCTCTTTAGGTGCATGTTTTTTAATGTTAAATTTGGCCAAGAGAAGTAAAACACTGCAAGAAAATTGATCGTTTTATGACAAATCACCATACCTTCATGTCAATCTCACGAGCCTCTTATCCATTATCATTCGATCACGACGGGGGGAGCAAGTAAAAATAGAAAAACTCACATTAAATTTAGAGATAATCAGACTCGAACTGATGACTTCCACTATGTCAATGTGACACTAGGTAAAGTAAAATATAAATTTTGAAGTAGAAAATTTAGGACAAGTCTTAAGTTTTATATCACTCATAAATTTCTGACATTTATGACTTTTTTTTTTTGGTGTGCTTCACTTGTTATTTTCTGTCGGTCAAAATCCCATTAAATTAAAAACAGTATACAATATTAAAAAAGAGCGTAGAATTCTCATTAAAGCAATTAGAAAGTAGGAAATATGGATCTGAAGCCTGATCTTTCATGTTCTATACATGAATACTGCAATTCTAATTTCTTATAGAATATCCAACATTATATATAAATGTAATTATGGATTTATTTTTTCTTTTCTTTTCTTTTACTTTTTTTTTTAATACATTTTATCCGTGCAACTTTTCAAGCAATATTGAACCAAGGCATATAACCCGCATAGAGTATACAGTTTCAGTGTCCTAATTTCTCTCAAACCACAAGCTTAACTTTACAAAAGTGTTTTTTTTTAAAATAAATAAATAAAATTCAAATCCTTGTTTTAAGTATTCATGTCGCATCATTTGGAAACTTAGAATTACGCAATGACAAATAAAATAAAAATTAAATATTCCGATTAAAAATTAAAAATAAAAATTAAGTCAATGACATGTGGATATCCTTGCAAGCCATCTGTTTCAGCATGTGTTTGGTATACGAGTTGAAACTGAATTTTTTATATTGGAATTGAGTTGAATTGAATGTGCATTTGGTGAGGCGTTTGAACTGTCGAAATTAACAAGTGTAAAAACTTGAAATATATTTAAAAAAAAAATAATTATGGAGTTTGTTTCCTTAATTTTGAAATTCTATGATTTAAAAAAATTATCTCATTTGGATTTATATATACAAATTTATGGACGTTTAAAATTTGAATTAAAAAAACATTAATAGTAAAACGAGATTGATTTTTAAAATTTTTTTAATTTTTTTGGATTTGGATTGAATTACACCTTGTTACAAGAACTCAATGTTCATCGTTTCTTTACCTTGACATTGGGTTTGAATCCTGAGAAAGGATCTTTCGACTTTGAACTTGAAGCAACTGCCAAAAAATATCAATAAAATATAACCAAAAAAGAAAAAAGAAAAGAAAAAAGGAAAAAGGAAAAAAACGCCTAAGAAGAAATAAAAGCAATATAGCAACAGAATTGAAAAGGTTGACAATCTGGATGAAAATATCAATATCGATATTCTAATTTTACAGAAATTTTAAAGTTATTATCGATATCGGTGAAAATATCAAACAAACTTAAGAAAATTAAAGAAATTTGCTTTAAAACATATGCTCAATATTTTAGGATAACACAAACATTAAAAATCTACATAAATAAATAATTTTTACATAAAAAAATATATTATCATTTATATCTTACATATCTTAATACAAAATATTTATATATATATATATATATATATGAGGTTAAAACATGTTATATGTAAGTTTGTTGATATATTCCCAATATATTTTCATAAATAAGAAATTATGCAAAGTTTGTATCTAGGAGAATTCTCTCAACTTTTATGTGTTGCATTTTGTTTTAATTTTTACTTATTTTTAATTAAATAATTATAACATGCTAGTTACTAGTTATTCTTTCTCATAATTTATTTTTAAAAAAAATTAGAAAATAATTATAGAATGTTGAAAAAGATAGAAATATGAATTTTCAAAAATTTCTAAACCGAAATTTCCATAAAAAAATGGCAACACATAGAATGATATTTTATGAAAATTGTACTACGTTTGACCATATTGATATTTTTACCGATATTTTATAATATTATAGAAAAAAAAATTATATTTAAAAAGATATTTTAGTACCTAGACATAAAAATTTTCGTAGAAATTTCAAAAATGTCGTGAATATTTTGATCATGGTCCACAGGGAAAGCAAAGACAAAACCATTTTCCATGAAAAAAAACAAAAAACAAAGAGATAAGAAATAAGAAAAAAGAAAACGAAAAGGAAAAATGGCCGGCCTATAAAACAAAGTATGAATCTCCATAATGTATTACAGCTCTGTCTATAGTGTTTGATTATGACAGACATTATGGAAGTTCAATTGAAGAAGATGAATGGCTTCAGTTCCTTGTTGTCCCTGAAAGTTGCACTACTAACTGTAGTAATTGCCTCAGTGAATGTTTCTGAAGCTCACACCGGTGGCGGCCATGGCGGTGCAGGCGACGGAGTCCAGCCGCTGTCTAAGATTGCCATCCACAGAGCGGTTTCCGAGCTTCACGAAAACGCCTCCATCAAAGCAAAACCAGTTGTTCTCGGAACCAAGGTTATGTCATGTCATATACTATATATGAATTCAGACTTGTGGTTCTTGTTCTTGGAATTGTCATTTTGTTTTCCAACAAACAAATCTTGTGTATCTATGTACTAGTGAAATAACAGTGGTATAAAACCGACTCGATCATTTTAGCTGATGAGATTGTGTTGCAGGGTCAAGATTATGAGTGGGTTACTGTTGAGTTCGAATCCCCTAAGCCGAGTCAAGATGATTGGATCGCGGTCTTTTCTCCCGCTAATTTCAAGTAATGTTTATTTTGATGACTCTTATAAACTGTCTTGGGCATTGTTTCTGTAATGTTAAGTGTTTTTTCTTAGAAAGTTGTGAGATTAAAGATTCATGCTATTATGGCAGCTCATCTATTTGTCCCGCTACTGATGCGAAAGATATTGCTCCGTATATTTGCTCAGCTCCAATTAAGGTATACTAATTGCAATTTGCATATCTCTTAGGTAGAGCAAATCATTTTCTTTTATTGTTTTTCACGTCGAAAATTTTGTCCTCGGTTTCAGTACAAGTTTGCAAATGACTCAAACAATGATTACACAAAGAGCGGCAAAGCAACTTTGAAGTTTCAACTGATCAATCAACGGGAGGATTTCTCTTTTGCATTGTTCTCAGGCGGGTTGCTGAATGTATGTTCTCCTGTCTCAGAAAATTTTTGGTTTTGTGTCGTAACGTCTCTCATCCCGGTTCTTGCTTGTGTTAATTGTCAGTCCTGTACTTTCCACTTTACAGTCTGTCGCTGCTAGCCTTTTGTGGTTGTTGAATGGTTGTCTAACTTCCAATTTTTGTGAGATGCAGCCAAAATTGGTGGCAGTTTCTAACGTTATACGCTTTGCAAATCCCAAGGCACCCCTTTATCCGCGGCTTGCTCAAGGGAAGTCTTGGAACGAAGTAAGTTCACACTCTAACACAACATAAAATATCTGGTTCCCACATCCTTGTTTGTGTTGAGACCTACTCAAACAATCATTTTAAGTCTTAATTTGTACGTGGTCAATATGAGATGCTCGGAGAGGTTTGGATTTATCCTTCTGTGCAGTGACTTTATTTCTGAAGGAAATCTTATAAACGTCGAGAATTTGTTTAGAAATGCATTTTGACAATGATGCAGATGACAGTGACCTGGACAAGTGGCTATAACATTGATGAAGCTGTACCCTTTGTTGAGTGGGGTTTCAAGGGACGAGATCAAATCCAAACATTGGCGGGAACATTGACTTTCCATCGAAACAGCATGTGTGGTACGGATTATTCAATCCTCTAACATTGTTATAATTGTACTTCAATCAGCTAGCCGTTCTCACGAAAGCTTAATGTCTTGTCTTCCTTTATTATTCCCTTTCCATATCAAAAGCCTGGTTCTTAATGTCTTGAGACAATGGCAGACAATGGCAGTTGAGACCGTTGGTGGTAACAAAGTTCTTCTCTTGTTCTACAGGCCCACCGGCCCGCACATTTGGTTGGCGAGATCCTGGTTTCATCCATACAAGTTTTCTGAAAGACTTGTGGCCTAATTCCATGTATGCTTCTTATGTACTAAAACTAATCTCATAAATTTCCAAAACATTATCGTATTGCGCCTCTTTAGGCTGTGATGGTTCTTGCTCTATCAGGTACTCTTACAAGCTTGGACATAAGTTACAAAATGGTACTACTATCTGGAGCAAGTCCTACTATTTCAAATCATCGCCATATCCAGGACAAGAGTCGTTACAACGTGTGGTTATATTCGGTGACATGGGAAAGGTATGGCAAAGTAAACAAGTACAAAACAGAAAAAGAAATGGAAAATTTACCCCTTTCTCCGTCATATTCCAGGGAGAGCGTGACGGTTCAAATGAGTTCACTAACTATCAGCCAGGCTCACTCAATACCACGGATCAACTGATTAAGGATCTCGACAACATAGACATAGTTTTCCACATAGGGGACATTACATATGCAAATGGATATATCTCACAGTGGGACCAGTTCACTGCCCAAGTGGAGCCGATCGCATCCACCGTACCATACATGATCGCAAGGTTCGGTGTTTTGCTTGTTCTGTTTCAGTGTATAAATTGTGAGTTTGACACTTCCTTCTTATGGAACTTACAATGTTGAGTATTCCGACAGTGGCAATCATGAGCGTGATGTACCGGGATCAGGCTCATTCTACGACGGCAATGATTCTGGTGGTGAATGCGGCGTGCTGGCCGAGACCATGTTTTATGTTCCTGCTGAGAACAGAGCCAAGTTCTGGTAAATAACTTGAATATTTCTTGTGTGAATCATCTCTGAAATGTGATATAAGTAAGGTTTAAAAAGATTGAACAAATCAAGTCTTAGTAAATGAGACGGAACCAAGACATGCACTACTACTATTTTTTGGCAAAACCAAGTTGGAAAGGGTGTTGGTTTTGGTATGACTGGTTTTCTTTCAGCGGTTTTGATACCAAATCATGTAACCATGACTTACCATCATTCTATTGGCCGATGCAACTTTTTAATTATAGAATGATAACTCATATGTCGCGTCAGTTGATATTAAAAAGTTGATATGTCTAGCGTTATTCTTTGTTAAAATAAGCTAAACCCAATACAGATATGCCTTTAAACTTCAAAACGAAAACCATGTTGTTACTGTTTCACTGAAGGTACTCGACAGATTTCGGAATGTTCCGCTTCTGTATAGCTGACAGTGAACATGATTGGAGAGAGGGATCAGAGCAGTACAAGTTCATAGAGAAGTGCCTTGCATCAGCAGACAGGAAGACACAGCCTTGGCTGATATTTGCTGCTCATCGGGTTCTGGGATATTCCTCCAGCTATTGGCAGGGCGGCTCGTTCGGGGAACCAATGGGAAGGGAAAGCTTACAGAAGCTATGGCAGAAGTATAAGGTGGACATTGCATTTTTTGGCCATGTCCATAACTATGAGAGGACATGTCCTATTTACCAGGTATGCAAAAAGATCAATAAATGCTCATTTTAATGGTTTTATTTTAAAATTTTTTTTTTTTTTTTTTGAATTAGTAGCTTTGCACTATAATTTAGTAGGCAAAATGAACAGACAGACATTTTGTTTTAAAAACGACAAGTCGTATGAAATTAACATTGGACATTTTATGAAAACGACAAGTCGTTTGAGATGACTAATTACTTAATTATTCAGAAACTACAAGTCGTATGAAAGTAACGCAGAAGAGTCAGACATTTCTAATGAAACGAAATGTCGTTGAGAGTTATCATTAAAAAACGACAAGTCTTATGAAAGTAATTCACTAGAAAATTACAATTATGAAAACGACATGTCGTTTATTAAACTATTCATTGATCATTCATAAACGAGAAGTCGTATGAAAGTACACAGAAGAAAACATCATCCCACAGAAAAACGACATGTCGTATGATTTTATCACTAAAAACGACATTTCAAAGGCATGGCGCGTGGACGCTTAAAAATGACAGCATAGACAATCTTAGAGAAACGACATCATTGGCGAACGACAAGTTGAACAACGACATCCCTTACCTATATATATACATATTATATATACATATACCTTCCTACGTGTCACCACATGGTTGCTATATAATGGTCACAATATCTATATGGATTTTTTTTAACATCATCACATGGATTTATTTATTTATTTATTATTATTATTATTATTATTTTTGCTTTTACTTTGTTTTGCTTTACTTGTTTATTCTGCACGTGTTTCCTTACTTTTGTCAATGAATCTTTTGATCATGCCTTCTCTGCTTATCACGTGACAGTCAGTGACCACATCATCATCACATGAACTTTTTTTTTTTCGCTTTCGTTTTTGCTTTATTTGTCTATCATGCGCGATGTGAACATACAACTAGTCATTTATTAAAGGACAATAAATAATTAAAGTTCCCACCATGTGGTTGTTTAAACCTCCTGACATTGTTATGATCATGTGATGCAGAACCAATGTGTGAATTCAGAAAAATCTCATTACTCAGGCACGGTGAACGGGACTATCCACATCGTTGCCGGAGGTGGCGGGAGACCCGTGTCGGATTTTGGGCCGGTGCAGACAACTTGGAGTCTTTTCAGAGACGTAGACTATGGTTTTGTCAAACTAACAGCGTTCAACCAGTCTTCACTTGTGGTTGAGTACAAGAGGAGCAGAGATGGGAAAGTGCATGATTCCTTCACCATCTCAAGGGACTACAAGGATGTTTTGGCCTGTATTCATGATGGCTGTGAACCCACCACTTTAGCCCCTTAAGAAAATATTGTACCATCTTCAAATAAAAGAAACAACAAAGAATATATATATATATATATTTTGTCAATTAATACTCACTTATTTGACTTTGAAAACAATAAATTCTTGTTGCTTCTTGTGGTGAATGCCATATCTTAGAAATAAATACCTTTCATCGTCTTACATCATTTTTCCGTGTTTCATCAGAATTTACTGATGAAACTAGTTTTTATTGAGTGTTTTATATTGTGTACCACATGATCATTCATATTATATTTGATCTCTGTAAGACCTTTTAATTGAATGAAATTTTACCTTTAAAAAAAAAAAAACCTGTCATAGGCCTAACAAAAGAAGAATGCTTTGGGTATTAGTGACATTAAACACTATAACTAATAGAGAGTAGATCTCATTTGTGGACCTCATATTTTGAGATTCATCTTCTATTACCACACTCATAATATCCTTTTATATTTTTGGCAATCACACAAAGCAATTTACACACAATCTCATGTGATATATTGACCACGAGAGCTTTTGAAAAGAGAACATAGTGAACTAATAAGTGAATCTCAACTCTTAAAACAACGAGTATATATATTGAAATCACTTATTATATGCAAAACCCTCAAAATGTTGGAATCACTCATCATATGCAAAATTGGAAGAGGAAGGGAATTGTTGTGAGATTTTCCGATGCATGTTACTAATACTAAAATTAGTATGAAATAGATGAAATAGAGTAAGCAAAAGACAATTACAAAGTTTCATTTGAAATAACAGAATTAGAGGGAAAGATGAGGATATAGATCGAGTAAAGAGTCAAAGAAGCAAAACGATTACACTAGTCAATACGATTTTTGAATTTTGGATATCCATCCTAAATAATTAATTAAATATCACAAAATTGTGAGTACATAAATGAAATTTTACATTAAAGTTCAAAAAAAAAAATCATGACTATTTTACTTTATTTTTAAAGCAAAAAATATTTCAAAACAAACAAAAAAAATTTGTTATCTAAAAGGAACCAAATATTTTCCTGGAGTTTTGTTCTGCAAGATAGTCGTGAATATAATTTATGTTTTTAACTATTAAATCTAATGATTTCAAAGAAAACAAAAGTTATATCTAACGGAAATCATGTTAAATAAATTGTATAAAACAACCAATTACAAAATTTTTTTGGGGTAAATAAATAATAATAAATTTAACGATTAAGAAAAGAGATTTAAAGGTAAATAAAATTTTAAGAAGTTTTTTAACAAGTGGCCTAATTTTTAAAAATTAGTTAAAATATCTTTTTTTTAAATCAATCAATTTTTTTTAAATAATTGATTACATAATATTGTTAATTTGATAAATTATGACTGATCGTAATATAAATCATTAATTTTTAAATCAATCACCGATTGATTAAATACGAAAAAAAGATAAATGGCTATTTTGGTATATAAAAAAAATGTTTTATCATCTATTAAATTGGGGATCAAAATAGGTAATGCAACCTAATTTTCTTAAAAAAATGTGACTAATTATTGTTTTTATCATAAAATTCTTCAATTTACCGGGATAATGTTTGGTTACCCTCTTATGCATCCAACAGGGAATCTAAGGCCTAAACAAATTTGGTAAAGAAAAAATTATTAAAAAAAAAAGAGCAAAAAAAACAAACAAAAAGTACAACAGAAAGTAAGGTTCTGCTTTGCCTCCACATCATCTAAAACTTGCTCCTATAAAACCCCACACCAGTCACTTTTTCTCTCACAAACTTTATTTTTTGCTATTATTTTTTCTGTTCTTTTTTATTTTTGGTGAATTATTTTTTCTGTTAAACTACGCAGTTGACTTTCTCTATCTGATCCCCCATGTTTTAAATTCTAGAGATTATTCCGAGAACCCAAAAAGAATCAAATAAGAAAAACAATATTAATCTCTCAGAAACATGGGAGAGGGTTTTCTTCACTGTCAACTGCTAAAGAAGAGAATGGTTAAGGTTTTTGTGTTTGTGTTTGTGTTGTTGTCGGTGAAGTTTGGATCAGTTTCGTGTCACCAGAATGTATTTGGAGATGAGCAGCCACTTTCCAAGATCGCCATTCACAAAGCCATTTTTGCTCTCACTGATTCGGCTTCCTTAAACGCTTACCCTTCTCTTCTCGGCTCCAAGGTAATTTCTTTTTTCTTTTTTTTTTTTCTTCACTCTCAAATTTTGCTTCTTTTTGGTGTTAAGCTTTTTACTTGAATTGGGTTTCCTTTTTTTGGATTAATTAATGGATGCCCACAACGAAAAAAAATGCTATTCTACTGGTTTATGTATATATACATATATATATATATATATATATATATAGGCCTCTTCTACTATCCTTCGAGAAGGACCGTCAAGGACCATCCTTCACCCAGGTGTGATGTTTATTTCTAAAATTGTATACTCAATCAAGATAATAAAGTCTACATGGCATTGGTTTGAGTTACACTATTATACATAATTTATGGTGGTATAGCTGAGGGGATAACTGAGTAAATCCGTAATTTGTGGTCTGTTGAAGACTATAATTGTTATTTCATTAGTTTTTTCCCCCTTTTTCTTTAATGTGAATGTCTACTGTTATAGTATTTCAGACGATATCATAACATACAATAAGTTACAAAATAACGTTATGATAGAACAAACATAATATAAGTATTTTTTTTTATTTGGAAAAGGTCCAACATAATTAATCTAACTAGAAAAAACCATTGATCTATTTAGTTTGCATTTCGTGTAGTGTTTAGAATGAAGGGTTCGTTTGGATCGCAGGTTCAGTTTGAATTGAGTTGAGATTTTTAAGTTTGCATAGTAAATTTTGTTGACTTTTTCAGAAAAGACAAAAAACTTTTTCAGAAAAGACAAAAAACATGATGAGATTTGAGTTGTTTAGTTTGAGTTGAGATGGTGAGGCAAACGGAGCAGAAATTTTTTTTTTAAAAGTTGGTTGACTTTTCAAAAACTAGTTATATTTTTGTTATTAAAAAAAAAAAAGATAAAAACTGATATGAAAACTTTAGGTTTAAACCTGAAAGTCAAACGAAAGCTTAGAAAATGCTAAAAAAGAATGTCATTTATTCTAAAAGGAAAAAGGGGGTTTTCCATGTGTATGAGAACTTTCAATGGCTCAATTGATCTAATAATATGGATATGTCCTATAAAAAAAATATGAAATATGGTTATGAAAGAAAGTCAAGAAATGTAGAGACATTTCTATCTATAAGATAAAACAACGTTATCAATAGAAAGAGTTCATAACAATGGGCATTAAACCGAGACAAACACAACACAAATTATTAGATTTATTTGTGAAAAGGGTCTAGATTAATCTAGTTTTAAACCAAGAAACTCTGCTTGATCTGATGAATACAATTAACACACTGTAATGAATACAAAGATAGTGATGAACATAAACTAAATCACATACAACAAATATGTACGATACCAAAAAGAAAAAAAAAAAAAAGAAAAAGAAAATCCCTAATTCTTTTACTCTATCACCGTCCAAATGAAGAGTAGTTTTTTGCCTTATTTTATTGGAGATTAACCGGTTATTCCGAGATAAAAAGCTTCATGCCACTTCATTGCCCTTCAAATAATCTTAGCTGTCTAATTTCATCTAAACGGTCTAGATTCGTTTTGGATCATCCTCCAAAGTTACTTCCGAAGGACGGTTATACATCCCCTATATATAGATATATGTATATTTGACTTTTGAATGCATGCTGTTTATTATAAGAATGCATGTTGTTTATTATAATATGGTGTTGGGGTTAATTAGTTATAAGCAGCTTGAATTTTGTCTAGAATGTTTGGATTAGGGGTCTAAATTTAGTTTTTGTTATGTTATTATGACTTTTGGGTTATGGAGATATAGAGATTCCTTGAGTTGGTTTTTTATTTTTTATTTTTTAATTGATTCCCACAATGAAAACTGAAATTCTACTCTCTTTTTATTTTTATTTTTTTATAATTGTTTTTTTAATACATCTTGTTTATTGTAATAGGGTGTTGGGATTAATTCGTTATATAAATAGCTTGAATTTTGCCTACAATGTTTGGTTTAGGGGTCTAAATTTAGCTTCGTTATGTTATTATGACTTTTGGGTTATGGAGATTGGTGGGGCATGATTTGATTTGATTTGATTCATGTATGCTGATGCGTCATATCATATGCTACAGGGTGAAGATACTGAATGGGTGACTGTGGATTTAGAACACGCTGAACCGGCTGCGGATGATTGGGTTGGTGTTTTCTCTCCCGCGAAATTCAAGTAAATCTCTACATCTCTGTTAAGTCTTGTGTATGTTAAGTGGATATACAGAACTGAGTTTGTGGGGGTGATTTTTTTGCCTAGAGTACAAATCTGAATATTATTGAACAACTGTGAAAACTGATGTGGTTATGTTTTGATATGATAGCTCATCAACTTGCCCACCGTACAATGACCCAAAAGAGCAAACTCCGTATATATGCTCTGCTCCGATCAAGGTGTGTAAATGAAAGTTTGGCATCTATGGTTAATTTATTTGGCGAAAAATCTCTAACTTATATGGTATATGATGCTTTTTTCCTTTTTTGTCTTTTTCAGTACAAATTTGCAACTGATTCCAACTCAAATTATGTGAAGACTGGCAAAGCTTCTTTGAGGTTCCAACTGATAAATCAGCGGGCAGATTTTTCGTTTGGATTGTTTTCAGGCGGGTTGTCAAATGTGCATTCTTGACTCCTATTGTATTATGCTTCATTAAAAATTTTCCATTCGAGTATCTTTAATGTTTGAGAGACATGAGTGAGTCAACTAGTTGAATATTGCAGCCAAAACTGGTCGCAGTTTCAAACTTCATATCGTTTGCCAATCCGAAAGCACCAGTCTATCCACGGCTTGCTCTTGGGAAGTCTTGGAATGAGGTAAGTTTTCCTTTTAGCTGATGGTTCTTTGTGTACTGTTCTCGCCACCACACTGTTTTTATGTCCTTAGGTTGAAGTAGCGCGTACAATACATGTTAGTTCAAACCGAAGCAAAGCCTGTAAAGTGTTGAATTACCACATGAGGGTTATCGCACCTAGCTATTCAGATCCACGTAGAAAATTTTGTAGAATAATTAATGTGATTTCTAGTTCTGATACGGTGGTTTTCCTTTTTATATAGAGAATAGTTTACTTGCATAACCAGATACTGTATTTTGTTGCATTGAGACTGAAGTTTCCTTTTTTATCAAATCTGTTGAAATATAAAACTATTGTTGGCCCACCTCCTAACAGCTTAAGCTTTTGGGAGAATTGGTAAACTAACATGGTATCAGAGCAGGAGGTCCTGAGTTCGAACCCCTGTAATTGCACTATTTAACCCCCTTTATTATCATTGCGTGTTGGGCCTTTAATATATGTTTCGGGCTTCTTATAATTTGTGTTGGACTTTCAAATTAATATTTGTCCGCACGTTTGCCCATTGTCTGGCCTGCACGTGAGGGGGAGTGTTGAAATATAAAACTATTGTTGGCCCACCTCCTAACAGCTTAAGCTTTTGGGAGAATTGGTAAACTAACATATATAATTTTCCCCTTCGAAGAACATTTATGGCAGATGAAGAATTTAGATTGATTACAACAAATGCACCTAACTAGCGTGAGAGTTAACATATTACAAGA
This sequence comes from Ficus erecta, assembly GCA_008635985.1. Classification (NCBI taxonomy): domain Eukaryota; kingdom Viridiplantae; phylum Streptophyta; class Magnoliopsida; order Rosales; family Moraceae; genus Ficus; species Ficus erecta. The sequence goes on from BKCH01000019.1 coordinate 1,216,611, forward strand.
CTTGGATGATTGAATACTGTTCGTAATTTTGTTTTACTGAAATGATTTCGAGAGTTCATCAATGGGATTCTTCATTTTACCTTGTTTCTCTTTCTGGTATATGCGAGCTGAGACAAACTACAATCTGGCAAAAATTTCCAATGTTGTGCAGATGACAGTAACCTGGACAAGTGGCTACAATATAGATGAAGCTGTTCCATTTGTTGAGTGGCATAAGGAAGGAGGAAGAAAAGTGCGATCCCCGGCTGGAACATTGACCTTTAGTCGACGGAGCATGTGTGGTATGATTCGTTATGAATGGCGTTGTTGCATTAGGATAGCTACTATGACTTACCATACATTTATTTCTTGCTTTGTTTGCTTAAAAAACCGTTCCAACGATCCACTCTCTGAGAGGGATTGTTATCTGGATTATCATGTAATGGATTAGGCGTGTTGAATAATGAGGTTTTACGTGTTATCCAGGTTCACCTGCAAGAACGGTGGGATGGCGTGATCCTGGCTTTATACACACAAGTTTTCTGAAAGATTTGTGGCCAAACTCTGTGTATGCATTTTTTGAAGTGATTTGTTTAGTTACATTTTTTGTTTTGAGTGTGGTGAAGCCTTAATAGTGTCTTCTAATGTTGTCATGATGGTTTCTCAGGTACAAATACAGGATCGGCCATCTTTTGTTGGATGGTTCATACATCTGGAGCAAAAGCTATTCCTTCAGATCATCTCCCTACCCTGGACAGGACTCGTTACAGCGTGTTATAGTATTTGGTGATATGGGAAAGGTAGTATGAACCTAGCTAAATTTTTGCATGGCACAATCTAGATAATTATTTGTTAAAATAGTAAGAAAAACTACTGAGTCCCGTTGAAACTTTCTACATCTTGAGCTAGTAGCTTATGCCGGGGCTATTTGTTACACTCCATCTTGATACATAGACTAATACCAAATAGGGCCCGCCATTAAGAGCAGATCAGCGTAGTTGGGTGCTTTACAAGCCTTTCTGAGGTCAAAGGCTTAAATGGTTTGTTTGTCTGTCTTACAACATGGAGTGAAGTGGATTTAGAATTTTAACACCCTCTTCTGCATCTTTAAGGCGGAGCGTGATGGATCAAACGAGTACAGTAATTATCAGCCAGGTTCACTTAACACTACTGATCAACTCATCAACGACTTGGAGAACATAGATATAGTTATGCATATTGGAGATATGTCATATGCAAATGGATACATTTCACAGTGGGACCAATTTACGGCTCAGGTGGAGCCCATTGCATCAACGGTACCTTATATGATTGCTAGGTTTGTGACATTGTGTACAACACTTGTTACTTAACTAATATGACTTCATGAAATTGGTTATTGACTTTTAATTTGTTTCTTTTAGTGGTAACCATGAGCGTGATTGGCCAAACTCGGGGTCCTTCTACGACACACCAGATTCAGGTGGAGAATGTGGAGTGCTGGCTGAGACTATGTTCTACGTTCCAGCTGAGAACCGAGCTAAGTTTTGGTAAATTTCAAAACTTGTTTACAATAGCTTAATGCATTTATGCCTTTCTTATCTTTTCATCTATATAATTCGTACTTTCTATTCCTATGCAGGTATTCGACAGATTATGGTATGTTTCACTTCTGTGTAGCTGACAGCGAACATGACTGGAGGGAGGGGACAGAGCAGTACAAGTTCATTGAGAAATGCCTTGCATCGGCTGATAGACAGAAGCAACCTTGGTTAATCTTTATCGCACATCGTGTGCTCGGATATTCCTCCAACAACTGGTATGCCATGGAGGGTGCATATGAAGAGCCCATGGGACGGGAAAGCTTGCAGAAGCTTTGGCAAAAATACAAAGTGGACATTGCCTTTTATGGCCATGTCCATAACTATGAAAGAACATGCCCCGTATACCAGGTATATTAAAATAATCCTAACTCACACCCCTAGTAAAAAAAACTTGCGTAACGCTCAAGAAATGATACATATGTTGATCAAACTTGATGTTATTGTATGTGACTGTCTTACTAGACGGACACAGTTCTGAACCGTCGAATCTTTATCAAGTTCTATTAAACTGCTGTACTTCTTTCTTAATATGATATGATTATGATGTGATTTAACGGTTCATAACTGTGTCCATAGCCTACCGTAGAATTCTTCAATTGCAAAACAAAAGTTTGCGGAAGAAGATTTGCCATCTTCATTTTTCTCTAATATACCTTGTTCTGGGTTGTTGTAGAGCCGATGTGTGAACAACGAAAAGTCCGATTACTCAGGCATCGTGAACGGAACCATACATGTGGTGGTTGGGGGTGGAGGGAGTCACTTGTCTGAATTCAGCCAAGTTGTCCCAAATTGGAGTCTGTTCAGAGATTATGACTGGGGTTTTGTGAAGATGACAGCTTTTAATCACTCGTCACTTCTTTTCGAGTACAAGAAGAGCCGTGATGGGAAGGTCTATGATTCTTTCACCATTTCAAGAGACTACAAAGATGTCTTGGCTTGTGTCCATGATGGCTGTGAAGCACATACTTTAGCATCTTGAATTATTCTTAATATTTTATTATTATTTTTTCATTCTCCCAATTTTTTTTTTTTTGTATTTTTGTATTTTTATTTTTTTTAGGAGAGTGATATTACATGAAGCATTAAAATCATGCTTAAAAATTAATTAATATTATCTTGACAATATCAATGTGGTCGGTTGGGCAAATCTAATTTTTGGATTATTTGAATTCCATGTGTCTAGACTTCTTTATCTACTTCTCTTGTACAAGATGCTTTTCATGCTTATAATATTTTTGGTTAGCTATCACGTGCATAAAGATTTGATATCTTGATTTTTTTTCCCTTTTAATAATGAATTTCTACGCGAATAAAATAGTGCAAGTATTTCAAGATAAAATTTTTTTCCCTTTTAATAATGAATTTCTGTGCGAATAAAATAGTGCAAGTATTTCAAGATAAAAATGAAAATTATTATAATATTAGAGACATTAATTTTAATTTTAATTTTTGAATATCAATTTATGTAACGGTGAGTTATTATTTTTTATTGGTAATGCATTCTTTCAATGTTAATTGATCTTATAGATATTTAAAGACTTATCAATTGAATAATAGCAATTAATATATCATGTAGATTGATATTTAAAAATTGAGAACGAGTGTCCTTGACAATATTTATAATTGAAACTTATAGGCTATACTCTTTTTTTTTTTTTTGGTCAATAACTTATAAGTCCAGATCTGCTGTCTCATTTCTTATTTCAATCACTGTCTTCTCAATAGTATTTTTGATAACTCATTAATTTGTTTAAGAATTTTTATTATTTAACCTTTCATTATAGCTAAATTTTTAAATTAAGATGATATAATATAATATTATTAGAGAAATAGTCAATAAAATATAAAATTCGAGATAACAGATCTTGATCATAACTGTTACACTTGTGGCATGTTTACTTACGTGTAATCGGAGTAGACATGAATCAGGGTGGATAGGATTCGGAGTTAGAATATACTGTTTACTTGGGTTCCAGGAATTAGAGTCGGAATCACTGTCAATCTCATTCGTGTGTTTACTTAAAACAGAAATCGGAATCAGTTGTTGTAAATTTACTTATATACCCTTTTAGTTAATTTTGTGTTTTCAATTTAAACAAGTAGATTATATACTAATTATTTTAATACTAAAATGATTATTTTTTTGTGCTAAAAAAAAAGTAAAAATTTTGAGATAAATTATTTTGCTCTATTAATTATAGAACTATTTTCTTGAAATATATGTTTATTTTTAAAAAACATAATGTTGAGATAAGTAATTTATTATGAAGATTATTTTTTAAATAAAAAGTCAAATTTTGAGATAAATAGTTTATTCTAGTAAATATTTAAATTTTTTTGAAATATAAATTTGCTTAAAAAAAACATAATGTTGAAATATATTTCTAAAATTAAAATTTTGTTTGTAGTTGATTTACTATGGCTCATGTTTTTTAATTTTGCTAGAGCATTAAAAATTTAAAAACAAATATAGGATATGATATAATCATCTTTTAAACAAAATAAGTCTCAAATCATAAACATACCAAATAAGTTTCAAGTTGGGGACAAAGTAGTAATTTAACTTTAATATCAGGAGTGAGAGTGTTAATCCGGTGGGGAGGCTTAGGATTACCAATCCCCTTATTCAATCCCAAATTAGTGTGGGCCCCATATAATTTCACTCTCATTTCAGAATTAAAATAAATAAGTAAACATGAGATTGATTCACGTTTTTCATTCCGATTTCCTATTTCTGAAAAGTAAACAAGCCATTGCTGTTTACCATTTAGTGCCAGAAGAAAAAGGGGAAGCACGTGTGTCCTAGTAAAGAAAAATGCACATGGTGTGACTTGAGGCTCTTTTTTTAATAATCAAAGATGGATATTACTTGTGATAAGATCTTATTTACGAATATTCTCACTAAGATCCTCTATTAATGGACTTCCTTAATCATGTGCACTCATGAGGAACTGCAGTAATTATAAGGAACAAATGTTTGGTCATTTTTTTTACCCCAAAAAAAAAAAAAAAGGGTGGAAACGAATTTGTTTTCATTAGATCACATGTTTGAAATATATATATATATATATATATATATATATATATATATATATATGAAAAAAAAGTGTGCATAGGACCCGTATCATAAAAGGAAAAAAAGTATTCACAAAAAAAGAAAAAGGAAAAAAAAGTAGGCCAGATCCGGCCACCCTGCAATCCAAGCCCCCCCTCCTCCCGCGATGACGAGGCCCGTGACCCAGGTGACGGATCACTCACCCGTGAGCTCGACGATCCCAGGCGACAACCTACGACCGACCCTATGACACTCCCGCGACAACAAGGCTCATGTCGCCGACGTCGAGCAGCCATGAGGAGCTCCCCCCCCCCCCCCCAGTCTTTCATCGGTGAAGGTCTTGTTTTTTTTTTTTTAAATTATTTGTTTAATTTATTAATTACTCTATAATACTATGAGGTAATGTGCATGATAGTTATCATGCACAAACAACATTTTAGCCGTTCGATTACATCGTAATGGTTTAAAAATGAGCTCTACCGATAGAGTATATAAATGAAATTTTATCATAAACTTTCCCTTCATTTTATACAATAATAAAATGGGTAAGGTTGCGGTAGAACCCCTTTTATAGACTCTATCGGTAGAGCCCCTTTTAAAACATTTAAGATGTAGTCAACGGCTGAGATGTTGCTTATCTATGATAGTTATAATACATCTTACTTTATATTATTATAAATTTAAAAATTTAAAAATAATATATAAAAAAAATAAATTTAAAAGAAAGCACCCATTCCCTCCCCGCTCGTCAGCAACACCCCCCTCGACCAACGACCCCCCCTCCTAATGCCGACAAGCCCCCCCCGCCCCCCCCCCCCCCCCCCCCCCGAAGCCAAATTTGGTCGGTGCTTTGGGGGGGGGGGGGCGTCGGTGTCGAGGGAAGGGAGGCCTCTTCGGCGTCGGGGGGGCTGTCGGTGAACGGATACAAGACCAGTTTTTTTTTTTTGAATTTCTATTTTTTTAATATATAATATTATGGATTAAGGTACATTATAGTTATCATGTAAAAATAACATATCAATCGTTAGATTATATCGGAATGATTTAAAAATAAACTGTACCGATATGATATATAAATGAGACTTTATAACAGTTTATTTCAAAAACAAGAAAAACAACTGCATGTAAAATAATAATTCAATGATTAATACCACGTCATTCCTCTACCTTTCACTCAAAGAGCCATAAAATAATTTCAGTGAAGGCGTTGCAAAAATTAAAAATAATTTTATTTCCTAAAGGAAGGACATAAGTATGGCTGATTTTATAATGGGATAAAGCTATTTTACCTTGTTGATAATGTAAAAATTTTCAATTGTTGGATCTAGTTTGAACGGTTCAGATGTCGTCAGTACACAAAATTTAATATGAACTTAACTACGTATGATTTGAAGGCAAAGAGTAGAGAGGAAAAAAAAAAAAGAGGAAAACTCAGATTTTGGCTTGTTCTTCCAAAACCCACCGGCCGGCGATGTGAGAATCGCGGGAGGTTTCAGCGGCGGAAAGAAAAAAGGCCCCGGATCTCTACGGTGGTGGGGGAGAACGCCGGTCTCGCCCACAGTGGTTGTTCTTCCAAAACCCACCGGCCGGCAATTGCAGCGGCAAAAAAAAAAACCCTGTTCTCTACAGCGGTGAGGGAGAACGCCGGTCTTGCCCACAGTGGCTGTTCTTCCAAAAACCCACCGGCCGGCAAAGTGAGTTACCAAACCTTGCAGTGGCGGAAGGAAAAAAAAATCACAAATCCGGCATGAGTTCGAGCCGGCCACTGCCCATCGCGACGTCCACTAACGTGCAAAGGAAGCGCGGCCCACTGCTCATCGCGACCTCCAGATCCAGCGTCTGTCGCCCATCCTACGTCGCGATTCCCTCGCGCCTCCATCGGAAACCGTCGACTTCATCGTGATTCCTCGCGAGCTTACTCGTGATTGCCCTCGTGGACCACTGACAGTGGGTCTCACGTCTACATCGTCGGCAATTTTGGGACAAGGTGATGGTGGGTGGTCGGTGGAGGGATAGCTTTAATCTGAACCCTTGAAGATAATCTAACGGTCAGTAATTTATAGCCTATTGATGCAGTAAAACACATTTACCCATTGTAGAGTCCCCACAAGTAGTATAGGCACCATAAAAAGTTTTCTGTAAAGTGGATGCTCAATTAAATTCTACACAAATCTTAAAAATAAAATTTAAAATCTCAAAATTTGACTGAGTGTATAATTACAATTTTTATTTTAAAATGAAAACATAATAAAAATTTTATAAAAACTTTAGGACTAAAAATCAATAATTAAATATATGAGTGGGACAAGCACCTTTACTAATTTTAATATAGTTCTGGTATTGCCTTCACTTATATGGTTATATCAATATCAAATAATAAAAGGTAATTTGACCTTTATTCTTTCTTATAAAACCAAACATCAAAAAAAAATTTAAAAAAAAGAAACTTTTCTCTTACTCTTATTTATGTGTCTTACATTATTTTCCCTTTCCATCCCTTTTTTTCCCCCTTCTTATCAAATATAATGTGAGCGTTTGAAAGTTAAAAATAATAGTAACGATGATAAGGTTAAGATTAAAATAATAGCAATGATGATGATTGCTGAAGTTTTACGAGAGAAAAAGAAGACAAGGCCAAAACATCTTTTCCCCCTATAGGGGTGAAGATATATAACAAGCTGTCAACAGCAACTTCTTTAATTTTCACTTTCAGAAAAAAAGAAAAAGAAAAAAAAAAAAACTTCGTTAATTTCCAAGATTTAATCACTGTGCTTAATATAATAATAATATCAAGGTGCTACATGACGTTCTTGTTCTTTTTATTAATTATTAATAAAAGCTCATAATGAAATTAGGACAAATAATGCTCTTATAATTAATTGTATTTTTTAGGTCACATATATTCTCCTAGCCCCTGGCGAGACGACACCATTTATACTTAGGTGTCACACATAATAAAGAAAACTTTTTAACTGCTTTTTATTATTTTATAGTCTCCAGTTGTGTTTACTTTTCCATCTATTAATCCAATATATTTGAAGTCTCTATCTAATTATTATTATTCTTCTTTTTTTTTATATATATATTTTTAATTTAGAGATAAAAGATTCGAACTCTATATTTTATAATTAAATTAAATAAGAAATTATCGTTAAATTATATTTGTAACTCTTCTTTTTTACATGCTAATTGAATATAAAAACAAAGTTTAATATGTAGAAAAGCAAGAAAATGCTATAAGTCAGGAGGAAATTGTGAAATTTGAAATAAGATAATATCATATTATGAATTTAAACAGGTAAATATAATGACGATAAAACGAATAACAATAATGGAAAAAAGCAACAATAGTAATATTTTATAATCTCTAGTCTTTATCTTAAAAATAAATTTAAAAAAAAAAAAAAAACAAAGCTAAAGAGCCACCTAAACATACATCCTCTCAGGACAGCTAATTATTATCTATATTTATTTTCTAATTATAATGTTGGCACGTGGGAGAACCATGTCCTGTCAAAGTAATATATAAAAATGATAAAAGACAACGTGATATTAACTATGACAGTGATGTTAAATGGAATAACACCAATAAATTTAATTATTTTAAATCATTATTATATTATTTTTAATATTACTGTTATGTTAAATAGATATTATATTACGTTTTTCTTTTTCACATTCTCACACAACGTTGAAAGTACACGTTGTCCTCTTAGCAAACAGCATCCCTATAAATTATTAGGATTAACTCAGTTGGTGAGGGAATTAAAAGTTAAAGATTATATCCGATAAATCCAAGATTTAATCGTTAATAAGGGGTGTTAGGAGCTTAAAAAAAAAAAAAAAAAGCCGTGCAATTAACCACAGCAGCCATACAGCTTTAATTACAAATTATTCCCACGTGTAAAAATGCCAAATAATTCTATCTAATCCCCCACTTGTTTCATAAAGTAATAATAATAATAATAATAATAATAATAATAATAAACAATATCGCATATTGGCTGCTATAACTTTTTTTGTGAAGTAGTACCAAATTTTTGAAAAAAAAAAAAATTAATGCACTAATCTTAATTTATTGTCCAAACCAAGCCCTCTATAAATTGACTTCCTTAAATCATAAAAAAGCAAATCAGTTTCTCTCTCTCTCTCTCATGAAATAATTCTTAGGCATATATATATATATATATATATATATACATTTAAAGAGGTTTCATGTTTTAAATAAAGTTGGTAAAATGGAAGAGAGTAGTTTTCAGTTTCTGATGAAGAGGATGCAAAAAGGAATACTAGTGTTGGTGTGCATCTTTGGGTTGACAAACATTGTATCAGCTTGGAGTGGTCACAGCAGTGGAGTTGGGGAATATCAGCAGCCTCTTTCCCAGATTTCCATCCAAAAAACAGTCCTTGCTCTTCATGCCTCTGCCTCCATTCAGGCTTCTCCTGTTCTTCTCGGCTTACAGGTAACAATAAGATAATGACAGCTATTAGATTATGCCATGTACAACACCACACGACATGTTGATAAGATTAAACACATACAGTGACGGCGTCACTTGAGACCAAGTGGAGGTAGCTGATCTTACTTTTTTTTTGTAAAAAAATAAAAATAAAAATATTCATATTCTGTCATAAAATTCTTCAAATATCATAGAACCTTTTCATATTAAATCATAGGACTAAAAGAGCCGATTAAGGGATTCCCCCCCTCCGCCCCCCCAAAAAAAAAAACTTTACTTGTTAAAATTAACTTAAAAAAAATAAAATAAAATAATGGGACATTTGTTAGTGACTTTTCAAGATATTAACTTTAAGGTGATAAGTATAACCAATGGAACATAAAATTTTCAAGATATTCACTTTTTCTAACGGGATTTATATAAAATGAAAAGGATATACTTATTAAACATTTGTTTATAGTGATTTGTTACTAGGTTGCCTTCTTATGGCTTCTAGCAACCAAAAAATAAAAAATAAAAAATAAAAAGTTGCTTTCTTATGACGTTGTCCTTTTAAAGCTCTTATCCTTTTTATGAGCCATAGTGTTGCAGTCTGAAAAGTTGGTGAATTTTGTAATTTATGCTGTCGTTTTCTTCACTGTTGTAGTTATAGAATTCCATCGATATTAGACGACGTCGTCGTTGTTTTTAGTTGACTCTCGTTTTTCAAGATATGTTAACTTTGCTGTTTTAGCTCATTGTCGTTTATATAGATTCTTCTTCTTTGCTTTTAAATTCACAATCATTTTTAAAGAGACGTTGTCGTCAATAAACATATTGTCGTTTTATGATCGATGATATCACTTTAAATTTAAGACTCTACTTATTGAGGACGACAAGTACTTGGTAAGTGGACTATATGTGTGTGTGTGTGTGTGTGTGTAGAAGAGCAACAATATCTCCGGCAAAAGACAGAATCTTAAAACAAAATTATCTTAAAAACGACAACATAATTAAGAAAAAAAAAAAAAAACCAACATGAAATAAAAAAACGAAACCATAATTAAAAAAAAAACGACAACATGCTGTAGACAGCATCTTAAATGACATCATAATTAAAAACGACAATACATTAAAACGACAATATATTGAACTTTTCATCTGCATCTCATATTCCTAGTATTAAGTTTTCTTTCTAAAATAAAATTGTTTTATTCATTATAAAAAAAAAAAAACTATATATTAACTTGACATCATGTAGTACAAGATCTAAAACGACATCACAAAAAAACGACAATGAGTTAAGAAAACGACAAGAAATTGAACTTGTCATCTGCATCTCATTTCCCTAGTATTTTAAGTTTTCTTAGGAAAATAAAATTGTTTTACTCATTTTAAAAATCACAAAATCAAACAAACAACTATATATTAAATTTTCGATTACCTCTAAGCCTCATAACATTTTTTGAGAAAACTCTGATCTCTTACCTAATATTTAAAAGAGTCGATGACTCTTTTGGTCATGCCTTCTTTGCTTGTCACGTGACAGCCACGTGATTATCATGTCATCACCAAGTGGTATCCACATCATCGCCATGTGTATTTGTTTGTTTGTTTGTTTGTTTGTTTTTTTTTTTTTTGTTTTGTTTTTGCACCATACAATTAGTTCTTTGAAAAGGCTTGCTGTCACTAATCTAATACATGCATAATTCTGTTCCTTTCATTACAGGGTGAAGATGTCCAATGGGTGACTGTGACTCTCGAACACCCCGAGCCCTCCAACAATGACTGGGTTGGAGTTTTCTCTCCTGCAAAATTCAAGTATAATTCTAACTCATCATCTCTAAAAGAAACGTACAAACTCAATTTCTGTCTGCTTTTTAACGAAGTTGAACTTAAGGAAACTGAATCAATTATCTGAATTTGGCATGTGCAGCTCATCTCTTTGTCCCGCAGATGAAGCGAATTGGAAAATCGGAAAACCATACATATGCACTGCCCCAATCAAGGTGATTTGTTGTGTTCATGTTCATTTGCAGCGTACAAAGTCATTTTGTGTCAACTAGCTTCTCTGACATAGATAAGTTGTATTCTAATACTTTTCTCTCTCTCTCTCCTTTTCAGTTCAAGTATGCGAATCGTTCCAACTCGAATTACGCACAGACTGGCAATGCATCGTTGAGGTTCCGGCTCATAAATCAGAGGGCTGATTTCTCTTTTGCTTTGTTTTCAGGCGGGGTGTCAAATGTATGTCCTCTGATCGGCATTTTCTGTTCTGCTTGACAACAAAAATATTATTTTACTTATAAATATATAAATATTATCACCTCGTTTGAAAATATTGCAGCCGAAACTGGTGGCCATTTCGAACTTCATATCATTTGCCAATCCCAAAGCGCCACTCTATCCACGCCTTGCTCTAGGGAAAGCTTGGGATGAAGTAAGTGATCTTAAGTTTCCGACATTTGATGCTTTTCATGTGTATTGCTTCACCGAAAGTAAAGTTTACAGTACTAAGATGTAAATTTTTATTTCAAATTTCAATTCTGCAGATGACAGTGACTTAAGATGTAAATTTTATTTCAAACTTAAGCGATCTTAAGTTTCCAACATTTGATGTTTTTCATGTGTATTACTTCACTGAAGTAAAGTTTAAAGTACTAAGATGTAAATTTTATTTCAAATTTCATTTCTGCAGATGACAGTGACTTGGACAAGTGGTTATAACATAGACGAGGCCGTTCCATTTGTTGAGTGGGGTCTCAAGGGAGAAACACAAGTTCGATCCCCGGCTGGAACATTGACATATGATCGCACCAGCATGTGTGGTATGATCAACTTTCCTTGGATATTTCATAGATTTGTATAAATATCTGTCTTAAGCATATTTACCACCTTGACACAGAGTTAGCATGCGGATTTTGTGTGTATACACGTAGATATATGTTGAACAAACAATGAGGTTTTTTATTTTTCTGTCTAGGTGAGCCTGCAACAACTGTGGGCTGGCGGGAACCTGGCTTCTTTCACACTAGTTTCCTCAAAGAACTGTGGCCAAACTCTGAGTACGCTTTCGGAAGAATAACGTTTATTTACATCACTAGTATTGCCTATATTTGTGAAGTCTCTGACAATGTATACGTTGGTTGTTATGTTTAATTTCTCAGGTACACTTACAGATTAGGTCATCGTTTATTCAACGGTACGTATGTGTGGAGCACAAAAACCTTTTCATTCAAATCCTCCCCATATCCTGGACAGGACTCTTTACAACGCGTTATTGTATTTGGCGACATGGGAAAGGTAATATGCATATAATTTGAGCCTTATGTCACATACCATTTCTTAATCCGAATGGAACTTCTTGTGCATTTTGTTAATCTGTGTTTCAGGCGGAGCGTGATGGTTCAAATGAGTATTCGGTTGAGCCAGGTTCACTTAACACCACAGACCAACTCGTCAAGGACTTGAAAAACTACGACATAGTTTTCCATATCGGAGACATGGCATACGCAGATGGATACCTCTCGGAGTGGGACCAATTCACCGAACAGGTTGGGCCCATCGCATCAAAGGTGGCCTACATGGTTGCAAGGTCTGTCATGTGTTGATTCACATAAGAATACTTGTCATGTCAAGTTAGTTGCTTGGTTGTTAAATCTTTGATTTGGTGGCTGCAGTGGTAATCATGAACGAGATTGGCCTGATTCGGGGTCCTTCTTTGAGCCCCCGGATTCAGGCGGTGAATGTGGTGTCGTGGCTGAGACAATGTTCTATGTTCCAGCTGATAACCGAGCTAAGTTTTGGTAAGTTTTGGACTTGTTCATTAAAATAACCAAGATCTCATGTCACCTTGGTTAATACTTGACCCGAAAGAAAAATATTTTCCTCAGGTACTCGGCAGATTATGGAATGTTTAAATTCTGCGTCGCTGATAGTGAACACGATTGGAGGGCGGGATCAGAACAGTACAAGTGGATTGAGAAATGCCTTGCATCAGCAGATAGAAGGAAACAACCTTGGCTGATATTTATCGCTCATCGCGTGCTCGGATATTCCTCTAACTCCTGGTACGGCAGGGAGGGCTCATTCGACGAGCCCATGGGAAGGGACGACATGCAAAAGCTTTGGCAAAAATACAAGGTTGACATTGCCTTCTTTGGCCATGTCCATAACTATGAAAGAATCTGCCCCATTTACCAGGTATATGGACCTTGGTTTCTTATAGTATGCCCTAGAAAAAAAAAAAAAAAAATTCAACTCAATGGTCATGAAATTAGCCCGTGGCCAAAAATGATTTGATAATAGATATTAATCAGGTATTTGTCCGATTATTGTGAATTCATATAGAGATTCTAAAGAAAATCTTTCTGTCCGACTATTGTGAATTCATATAGAGATTCTAAAGAAAATCTTTCTGTTTCGTCTGTAATTTTGAACTTAATATTGAATGAATTTGAATCACGAAAAAGAACGGAGGATTCAAAAGCGTCACGACAACAAAAAAGTACCTTATGAATGGATTCTTTTCCCCTATATGTTGTGACCAATTATGCAATTCGTAACATTCTTGATGTTGTTATGTTTTTAGAACCAATGTGTGAAAGACGGAAACTCCCATTACTCCGGCGTTGTAAATGGAACGATCCATGTTGTCGTCGGAGGCGGAGGAAGGAGCTTGTCTGACTACAGCATACTGACACCATACTGGAGTGTGTTCAAAGATCGTGACTTTGGCTTTGTGAAACTCACGGCATACAATCATTCATCACTCCTGTTCGAGTACAAGAAGAGCCGCGACGGCGAGGTCTACGACTCTTTCACCATCTACAGGGAGTACAAGGATGTCTTGGCTTGCGTCCGCGACAGCTGCGAAGCCACCACTTTGGCAACTTAGGCGTCTTTCTTCCTTGTTTTGTTACCACAAGGCACTGTGATCATGTTGTCATAAAATATATGTAATAATCTGCAGCATCTATTTTCTTTTATAATCAGCTGCTGTAATGCCACGCCTGATCACTTTGTTCATCTTTAGCAGAAGAATATGTTTGTTATTTTTCCTGATCTATAAATATAGATCTTAAAAATCTAAATCTGATCAGGATCATATACTAAAACCTAAAAATTTAAGAGATTTAGCTAAATAGACTTTATTTAAGAAATTTTTTTAAACTTCGAAGTTTTTAAAAATTAATTAAATTTTTTTTTTAAATGGTCAATCAAATTTTTTAAATAGTCAATCACTGATTGACCATAACGTAAATCATCGAATTTCATAATCAATCACTAATTAATCAAAACTAAAAAAAAAATGACAAACTGTCATTTTGCTAAATGAAAAAAAAGTTGAATTATCTATTAGATTATGTGACTAAAAAAGGTCGCATAACCAAATTTTCCAAAATATAATTCTTATCACTGTAATTGATCATCATAAATTTGTTCTCCCAACGTTAAAACAAACAACATGACATGATTGCAAGTATAATCTAATAATAATTTACACTTATTTTACCATGAGATATATAATTTAAATCCCTCTATTCTCGTGTTCTAAAAAAAAAAAAAAACATCATACACGAAAAGAGAGGACACAACTCCCTACTAATCAGAGCAAAAGATGAAATGAATATTAGAGGGAATCTCCTGCCACCCATCATTATCAACATGCACGGAGTTAGGTAAAGATGAGCGGGGCATATGCACCTACTTACTTTTTAAGTTTCGAATTTTTAACTCATAAGTTTGCTTAATTTTTTGAAAATAACGTAATATCTTTTTCCATGACAGTTGTCAACCAACCACTTTGGCAGCTTAGAGTTTTCTCACTTGTGTTAGGCATGTTTTATGCTTTTCCTACTCTCTACTCTAGAGGAGGTTCAATGGATGACATTAATAAAACATTATCTATTTTATTGTCCTCTATTTTTCAGTTTTATTATTGCAAACCATATCGCTTTTGTTCCGTTTTTCCTTTCATTTATTTAATTATTTTTACTTTATGAAAAATATTTTTGAGAAAGCTACTACGTCTTTCCCATAATTTTCTCCTTTGCCTTTGCAAAATTTAGGTGGTGTTTGGAACATCAACTGGACTTAGAGCTTTGGAAATATTTTATTTGTAAATGAGTTGGGTTTTGAAAATATGCATTTTGTTAAAAATAAATTGTGATAGTTCAAATTTGTAAAAACTTAAAATATGTTGACATAAATGGATCTTGTTTCGTTTCTCTCGTCTTCAATCCAATTTCAAAAAAAATAAAATCTCATTTCGATTGGAAAAAAGAAAGTTATAGATTTTTAAAGTTCAAATTTTTTGAAAATGAAAAAGAGATATTTATAGATATAAATAGTGAAATTTGTTTAATTAAAAAAAAAAAAACAGCAATTGAAAACTCCAAGTAGAGTGTATACGTCAACGGATCCTTAGTTTGTGAGTATTAAAATTGTATCTATCAATAATTGGTGAAAGGATTGCTGAACAAATATGATTATTAATTCTCAAGACGGAGATCAACTGATCATGAAATAATCAACTGACGAAAATTTGATTTATATATTAATATATATAGTCAAGAAATCTATAAAATTGCAGTAGCTAACAGACCAAGTTAAGGTGTGATATATTTCTTTTAGGAGACTTTCAGCTTATACGTGCATGAGGGGTAGTTGAATATAATGTCCATTTCTATGCCTTGTCAAACACACAAAATGACTAAGAAAACATTATTATTTATGAGGAATATTCTGAACAAAAAGAAATTTTAAGACATAAAATATTATCCTGTCATTAGTAAACTACGCGGTTTCCCAATTTGATTACGAGAAGCTAGTTTCTCTATTTTGTGTGCGAGTGTGAACACACACACACACACACACAAATATATATAGACACACACACACACACATGATAATAAACGTGCATGAACACAAAGATTAGATCGTAATTAAAGGAGTAGGAAGAAATGGGACTCTCTTCTGCCATTCGTTTCGTTTTGCTGATTGCCCTCCTTGTAGCCAACATGTTTTCCAAACAGCAGCAGTTTGTCCATGCCGGTACGTAAAATTTACTGTTGTGGCCTCACATAAACATATGCATATATATATATATATATATATATATTTGTATGTACATATATGCATAAAGCTGTTCTTAAATTTCGTTGTTTGCAAAGTAATATATATATACAGGGGCGGATGGAGGTGGGACAAGTGGGGCTAAAAATTTATTGATTTTCTATTTTTTGTTCCCATTAAAAATTAAAAATCCCAAAATAACTCCCATTAAAAATTAAAAACTTTCATATAGCCCACTAAAATTTTACATTTTAGTTTTTATGTATTGATATTATTTATTTTATATCCTCACTAAAATTGTTGTCTTGCTCTGCCACTGTATATATGTTAGGCATATCATTCGTTTATTAGCCTAGGTATTAACTTATGTTGGGGGTTAATTTGGTGAAAAAATTTGCAGATCTATTAAGAACACGGAAATTGGGAAGCGAAGGAACAAAAACCGTCTCCTCCTCCTCCTCCTTACAAGGCACCGCCAATTTACCCTCATCCACCTGCTAGTATTTGACGGTGTTCATATTTTGTTCTTGATCTGATTGTTTGCGATGATTGTTTTAGTTCTTTTTTTTTTTTTTCATTAATAATATGAGCCCCGTATGAGGTGATATTCGTTCAAAAAACAAAAAAAAGTTCCATATAATACGTAATATACGCTTGGGTATATTCCTTAAAAGTTTGTGGAGGCCACTTAGTTTGCAATCTGTTTAGCGATCAATCACATGTAATGTTTCAAATGTAATAATTGATTTTCGTGATATACTTGAATAGATATCATGAAGTATAAAAAAGAAATTCAAAGTACTATGACTGACATCATTTGTAACATATAATACTAATTCATATCTACTGTCTCATTTACTATTTTGATAATACATCAATTAATTTAAATATTTTTAGTAACTAGTATTTTAAAGTGGCTAAATTTTAAAAATTTAGATGAAATTGTAATATTATTGAGGAACAACCAATAAGATAAGAAATTCAAGGTAACAAATATCGACTCCTAATTATAAAGTTGTTTAACATTTCAATTCCTAAGATATCATACGTAAGAAATAGTTTTGGCATTTTAATTTTGTTTGTTATATTTAGCCGTGAATTATGTCCCTTCTAACAAGTAGTGTCCAATCTAGCTAAAAAGTTTTGTGTTTGTAGCAGTGGTGAACCGAGTGAAATTATATACTCGTTTATTTGGTGATGGAATTTGTCACGTGAATCACGTGACCCATTATAGGAAGGAAGTGAACCAATTAGGACAAGTAATTTAATTCGTCTATTGATCGACTATAATTTTGTTATCATGATTCATATTGGATGCATAAGTTCTCCAAACAATGAAATTTTCAACTAAGATTTATATACGACACTCGTAATTTTATGTTCATAAGTACGCTAGAAGAGAATTTAAGCACATGACTCTTTGGTAATCCGGTAGACTACTATTACGTAGAAGATTAATTTTTACACTATGTTTATTTTGATTTTTCAAAACTAAAATTTGACATTTGGGTAAGAAAATCACTCTACAATATAATGTTATTTTGAATGTTAAATTTGACAATTACTTTACTTTGTGCCCAATACCAAATACCAACTTTTGATATTTGATTGCTATTGATCGGTGACTTGACCTTTTTATTTAAGCTCTTTTTGGTACAACCATTCAAATGGTAACGTTTTGTATGAAAACATAATTTGAATGATAACATTTGAATTATCATTCGAATTGATGTTCGACAAGCGCAATTTGTATTTGAATAATTTAAGCAAAAACATTTAAATATGTGTTTGTATAGATAATGAAAACAATTATTTAAATCGTAAAAACCTAATAACTAAAATACAAAAAAAAAAAAAAGAAAAAAAGAAAAAAGAAAAAGAAAAGACAAAAAAATGTTGAAAAAAATGGGAAGACAAATGGGAATGTGGTTTTAGGAGAATAAAATAACTATTAGAAAAAGTGTTCTCAGATTACTATTCAAAATACATCTTAATGGAGCTAAATTATATTCCAAAGTATCTTGAAAGACTATACAATCACCAATTCACACACAAAGTCTTTTGTTATAGAATACTCAACAACGATAGACAATTGATTTCACTAGTAAACTCGAATGACACGCACCAAGAAGAAATAGTGTGTATCGAACTTCATAAAAGAAAGACATCCAAAAAAGTGCACAAAATATCAAGCCCAGACACACATGATCTTTAGCAAACCCTTTTACAGTTTAATTATGGAAATATCAGATAGACTGATGATAAGAGATCCATAACACAAAAGTTACACAAACAACGACAAATAAATTAATTACATATCTTGCAGACGAAAATAAAACAAAACACTAAACAAATAAGACAAATATTTTTTTTTTCATTTTGTTGTGAATTTTTATGTATTATGATTTTAATAGATTCTAAAATTTGGATGAGGATGATATAGATGCTTAATTTATTTTTATGGATATTTACGAATCAGAAAATATTAGTGGATGTTTTACTTTGTCGTCACCGAAAACTTGTTTAGCAAATTGGTGTTCTAATAGCTGAACATTTCTTTAACAATGAAATTAATAAGAGTATTTCAAAGAAATTATTACTTTTTGAGAGCTTGAATCCACGACTTAATAATTAAAAACTAGTCGCACTTGTTAAACATCACTAACATAATACAGTAACATGATTAATTATTTCACAAGATAACGACCAATTAAATTATGAAGCACAATGCGTCATCTAGCATTTAATTAATTGAGATCAATTGTCGAATGATATTTTTTTTCCTACTAATATAGGATTGAATTCAAGCAATAAACTTAGGCCGGGAATGATATAGTCAAGAAATTAATATGAAAATAACATTTAGCGGACTTAGTCGTAAGTTTTAGAGCATGAGAGTGCTTAAAAATTGATATTTAAAATTACCATTTGTATGTCTTGTCAAACACAGAAAATGAATATATAATAGCAATGTCTATATTATGGAACAATATTTGGAGCAATAATTTTTTAGTAAACTACGCGGTTTCTCTCGTTGACGTCTTCACATGAACAATCTAGAGTAGATATCTATATGTGTGTGTGTGTGTGTGTGAATGGTCATAAATATTTCTTCGTGGTTAAGCCAGCAGAAGAAGGAATGGGAAACGCTTCTGCCATATAGTTCATTTCATTTTCCTGATTGCCCTCCTTGCAGTCAATATTTTTACCTCGCAGCACCAGTTCGTCCATGCCGGTACGTAAAACCTAATGTCGCGGCTTTTATGCATATGTGTGTGTGTCTATATATATATATATATATATATAAAGTTTCTTTTTGAAAGGAATGTTAACATTTATCTTGTAATTGAGATATATATACAGATATAGGTATACATATATGTTTCAGAATTGAGAAGTGTAGCACGACTCAATTATCCTAAATTAGCATTACATTTTTACTATATTAATATTGCTTTTTGTGGAATAAATTTCAAATTATATCATTTCTTTTTATATATTATGATTTAGGATGGTCATTGGCGAAGTACGTTTTAAAAGATCTTACATTAACTATATATATATATATATATATATATATATATATAAAAGCTCTCGTTTTCAAAAATTGTAATGAAGAGAATAGGGCGAATTACTGTAGAGAAATCTTATAAATACATTTGTAAAAATATGGGAATTAAATATAATATTGTGTCAAATATATCACTTTAATTAGCTAATAATTGAATTGGGGTTTACTGTAATATTTGCATCTAATAACTCGGAAATTGGCAAGAGCCCCACCAGAAATGTCACCTCCTTCTCCTATAATGGGTATACCAGGGATTCCACATGATCCGCCGCCTATAACGTGACAGTACTGTTCTATTTAGCCTGTATATATTGTACTAATATCTCTTAACTAATTATAATTGGCACAATTGTAATAATGTATTTTCTGAACTACTAATTTTCAAAGGTAAAGATATTCGGTATGCGTGGGGAAGTTATCGATTTTAAATCAGATCTATAATCTACACCGTTTTAGAATATGATAAACTCACGATATTTCAAAATCACAAATAATTTTCATCCTTCAACTCACGATCCTTAATAAATACGATCGAAGCCTCATTCTTGATTGCTCATGGTCAATGTGTGATTATTATAAAAGTAAAACTCGAATAATTACAGACATCTAAGATTTAAGAACTCTATGGTAGACTATGAAAGAGAGAGATGGAGGAGAGATAAACAGTCTTACAGTGATTTCACGTCATCTAACGTCACTCTTTATGTCTTGCCTATCAGGATCATATCTAACCACTAAAATAAAAAAGAAGCACAAAATATATATAAAAAAAATATCACTGTCATTAGTTGATAAAGAGTAAATATCCCAATGTACAATATCACAATATTATATGTGGTGACCAATTATGCAACTTTGTTCGGGTTATAGAACCAATGTGAGAAAGACGGAAAATCCCATTACTCCAGCGTCGTGAATGGAACGATCCATGTTATCGTCGGAGGCGGAGGAAGGAGCTTGTCTGACTACAGCATACTCACACCATACTGGAGTGTGTACAAAGATCGTGACTTTGGCTTTGTCAAACTCACGGCATACAATCATACTTCACTCCTCTTCGAGTACAACAACGTTGGTCCACCTTCTAATAGCTTAAGTTTTTGGGATGGATTGGTAAACTAATTTGGTATGAGAGTGAAAAATCATGAGTTCAAATTCCTGTAATTGCACTCTTTAACCCCCTTTATTATCATACATTTGTTCGGTTTTTAATATATTTGTGGCTTCTTATTTATTTTGGATTTTCAAGTTAATTTTTGTCCCCATGTTTGTCAATTGTCTGACCAACACGTGAACGGGAGTATTGAAATATAAAATTTAATTGGCTCACCACCTAATAGCTTAAATTTTTGTGATGTTGATAAACTAACAAAGAAGGTCCGCTACGGCGAGTGTTGAAATATAAAATTTTCTTGACCCACTATCTAATAGCTTAAGTTTTTGAGATGTTGATAAACTAACAAAGAAGGTCCGCGACAGCAAGTGTTAAAATATAAAATTTTATTGACCCATCACTTAATAGCTTAAATTTTTGGGATGTTGATAAACTAACAAAGAAAAGCCGCGACGCGAGGTCTACAACTCTTTCACCATTTACAGGGAGTACAAGGATGTCTTGGCTTGCGTCCGCAACAGCTGCGAAGCCACCACTTTTACAATTTAGGAGTCTTTCTTCTCTGTTTTGATACAATAAGGCACTGTGATCATGCCATAAAATAGATGTAATAATCTGCAGCATATTTGGTTTTTGTTTTTTTGATTTTTTTTTTGTTTGTTGTTTTTTGTTTTCTGTTTTCTGTTTTTCGTTTTTGTGTGTTTTTTTTTTTTTTTTTTAATATATAATCAGCTGCTGTAATGAGACATCTGATCACTCTGATCATCTTTAGCAGAAAACCATGTTCTTTTTTGCCTAATCTAATTCTGTGCATATAGCATGGTGGATTTATTTTCGAATTAGCTCTGTTTTCCAATAAGTGAGCCAGATTAAAACGATAAAGAGCATATTTACTCCCTTTCTAGTGTTTATTAAACTTAAAAATATAAAACTTGTCATTATTATAACTAAAATGTCCTTTTGCATGATTATATACTAGCTTATAATATGTGAACTTGTCAAAGGTTTATCAGTAAATTTGACATTATTCTCACTGACCGAGAATCAGTATCAATAAAGGAAGTGTAAAGATTGACGTTCAAATTAACATTCTATTTCACAATTACCATATATTATGTACCAAACTATGATTTCAAATTTTGTGTCTTTGCCGTTCATGCCATAGGCAGAGAAGAGAATTTTCAGTTGTACAATAAAAAAAATAAAAAATAAAAAATAAAACCAATGAATTCGATTCAGTGAAAAAATCATGACATTATAAATCAGAGTAAGAAGCACAAATAAAATGAACATCATATATTAAACATAGCCAACACTCAAAATGGAAAAATTCATATGACGAAAACATATAAAATTATTAATTCTCCTTGGAATTCTAACAAAAGCCAATGCGCGAAATCTCAACCCGCGGAACAAGCCACCTGCTTACTTTGGCTCGCTTTTGGACGCACATCCCCTCGCCAAGTATGTCCTTGCTCGCCTTCGGTTC
Organism: Ficus erecta; assembly: GCA_008635985.1. Classification (NCBI taxonomy): domain Eukaryota; kingdom Viridiplantae; phylum Streptophyta; class Magnoliopsida; order Rosales; family Moraceae; genus Ficus; species Ficus erecta. Next base: position 1,238,918 of record BKCH01000019.1, read on the forward strand.
AACAAACGTACCATATATAGTTGTTTGATCTGCCTTCATTTGCAACAAAAAGGTGTTTTGTTAGGACAATTGGCAACAAGTCATCGACTGGCTTTCCTCTGGTCTCTTCATGGGGAATCGAGAGTCCGGTTCGCTCTTCGTCGGCCAAACACTCGATCCTGTCCATGCTTGTTGATCATCATGAGGTAACGTTGTCGAGCATTGAGGACCCCGATGCCATCGCAGCATTAGGAACTTCATAGCAAGGTGGTTCGTGGAAACCACGGCCTTTAGCACATTCTAAAAATGGCTTATAGGCGGATAACCAATTAACAGATGCTACATACATTCAATTAGCAATGTTGTTCATAGAGAAATTAGAAAATAAATAAAAAAGAAGTCCTCAAACTAATGTTTTAGGAGCCTAAAAGAGTTGAAAAAATAAATGGCAGTTTATTTATAATGCTGATTAGCAAGTATACTTTAATGATAATTTTACACCTAATTCGAACTGAATCGATTTCCCCAACCTTTTTTTTTTTTTTAAAGCGCGATTACATCAACAAGCAGACTAGCAGCGCCAAAATAGATGTACATTTTGCTTGTTCTTCACGTTATTAATCCATTTCATGTTCTTGGTATTTTCTAAAAAATAAATAGAGAGGAAAAATTAAATTCTCCACTTAAATTTATTTAAAAAAAAAAACTTAGTATCCAGTTTCAATAATAAGTCAAATAAAAAGTAGAAAACAAAAGAAAATAAACTTTTTAAAGATGACAAAAACCCAACCAAAAATCGGTTTCAATTATACGTCTTAATATTTTCCCTTCCAAACATAAAATTTAAAAGCACTTTGTTTTTATAAAAAATTTAAGTATAGAATATTATGTCTATTTACAGATCGTTGAGTTTCGTTAATTTGTCCCAAGACCTTAATATCACAGCTTTCGTTTCTTTCTAAACTAGGGTTTAATTATCAAATTTCTCTCATCACTTATTGTTCTTGGGATCCGGATCTCTTCAACATCTATGGCTCTATTCAAAGAGGGCATAATACTACTTTGATGCTTTTTGTCGCGTTATTAATTTTCTAGATTTGACTTGTATAAATGCCCTTCTAGGTTTTGTCAACTTGACTCATCCGAGAAAAATTTGTGATTTATTGATTTGCAATTATTTCTTTCATTCCTACGTCTGAGCTATGATAGTCATAATTAATGCTGGTAGATTAATTGTTTGTTTTAGGTCTGAGATGAATATCTTCTAAAAATTTGTCACGAGAGCAAGTTTTTAATCTTGAATATGTAGATGTACGTCTGCCGAAAATGTAGAGCTAAAAGCCGGGAAACCAGTACTAACAACCATTCATGACGTTCTTGGAGAATATATATATATATACACACGTACATTTCAAAATTAATATAGTTCCTAAACTCATATTTTAATAATTTTACTAACATATATATATATATATATAATATCAACTGATATCTAAATACAAATTAAAAAGAAAAGATATCCTATATTAACTATTAAGATTGTAGCACGTGCTATTAATTCGTCTAGTCTAATCACAATGCTACAAATGAGTATTATAAATCGACCAAGGAAAAAAAAAGTTATATATATATATCAAAGTGGGTTTTATGTGGAAGCAAATTTTAATATATTTTTTTCTGTTCCCTAGAATTAGAAAAAATTATATCTTTTCAGTCTTACAAGTAGGTGTTTTTAGAGGACCCTACACGTGGTTCGACCTTGGAAGGATAAGGCTATATTCTAGCATATGATCTTATAAAGGATAAGTACGACAATATAATTGATATGAAAAAAGCTCATAAAAATTCACATGCATTTTGTTATCCGCATCTCCTTGATAAAAGGAGCGATTATAGACATATAAAAGGAGCAATATAAATAAGAACAAAAAATAAAAAAAAAGAGTATTAGCAGAGTTCCTTTTTTCAATCGTTTTTGTCTGTTTTGAAAACTGTTTGTTATGCGTATTAAAAAAAAAAAAATTTTTGATGTGATTTTGATTACATCTATGGATCAAAAATGTATATTAATAAGCGGTTACATATATATTGTCTAATAATTGTAATTTTATATCTAAAGTTCGAATCCCCAACCCAAATTCAAGAAATGTATACTAATAATTATATGATATCATATTATAAAAAAAAGCCTATTTTCAAATGATATTGCTGAAATACTTTGTTAATATAATTGGATTTGAGTTGCATTTTATTTAGATAGAGTTTTCAATTACAAAAATGATAGTAAAAACCGATATGAAAAGATTTAAACTCTATACCTTATTATAGATGTAGAATTATTGTTGTTTTATACCTACAACCACTTGTTTCAACATCAAAAACATATATTTACTCCATAATATGAATCCTCTTATTGATCATTATTAACATGAGATTTTATTATTGCTTTTCAAGCTTTTTAATTTAAGTTATAAGGAGATTCGAATCCTAACGTTGGCAATATTAAAATTCTAAGATAAACTTATAATGATAGATCTTTTCAAGATAGGTAGTTTTTATTGGTAGTGCATGGTTGTATATATTTTTGACCATTAAATCTGATTAACATCGCATTAAAAATAACAAGAAAACTTAAAGAACATACAGTTTGCAATACACAGTTAACAATTTAAAACATATATAATATCCTGTCCCTAGATATTTTTTCATGCACACTATCCCTTATGTTACATATCATTTTTTGTATTCTATTATGTGTCAAAATATGAGAAAGCCAGAAGTGTATATTGTTGTAGCTTGAATCAAATTAGTTTTTATATTTTCCTCAATATAGATGTATTTGAATATGTACATGATTTCAAAAATATATAGACATGATTTGTACCCTAGGACTCATAGGAAAATCCCATAGCTTAACTGGCTATAGTTTACATTGTTACACGAAATTAAGTCCAATATACAAAAATAAGACTACGTACGCATAGAATAGACAAATAAAATAAAGTAAAACAAAAATAAAGAAAAAAAATTACGTGACGTTGACGTGACCACAACATGACAACCAGAGAAGGGGATGAAAGAGTTTATTGGCTCTTTTATTAATAAGTAATAGATAGATTATTTGATAAGCACACGGTTTGTGTGTATGAGATAGACAAACAAAACAAAGTAAAATTGCTTTTAAAAAAGCCACGTGGCAATTTATGACCCGCCATGTGATGGGTAATAGAGCTATATATCAAGTGACTGCCTTACAGTAGTGATGAAAAAACACGGTTCAAGAGCTATTCTCTATTTTAAATGTTATTAGTAAGGTGTGTGTATATATATATATATGTATGTATGTATGTAATATAAATACATCTTGGGATTCCCTCAATGTGTTTGTATTGGCCATGTTGAAAAGGTTTTAAATTGATATTTTCTCAACAAAAAAAAAGGTCTTAATAAAATTAACAAACTTATATATGGGAAGCATATAACTTTTTCTACGATCTTTTTTTTTTCTTTTTTTCTTTTTAGTGATCGGGAACTCTTTTTTTAGTTCTATTGAAACGATATCAACGACAGACCCCTGATCTTTTTTTAAAGGAAAAAAAAAAAAAGGAAAGAAAAGAAATCCACCTCTCGTAGTTGTTGCTGCCACTTTCCCCGACGCTATCACTGATGGCGTATAGATCCGAACCCCTTTACAAGTTCATCCGGCTGCAATTTCTCCTCCCCAGTACCGGATCCAGACGAGAGAAGACTCGTCGAACCTGCATCCAGCGACAAAGCCAGCATTTTATTTTAATAAGTATGTACGTTAAAAGATAAAGTATTTATAAAGATGATCTAGAAATTAATGATCAATTTTTAATAGGACAAGTTGAGAAAAACGTAAAATTTTTAGAGATAAATTTAAGAAAATAAAAAATTCACTGAGGCAGAAGCCTCCACTTGGTCATGGCCGGTAACTCCGCCTATGGCTGCATCATTAGCATAACGCATAGAATAATATATATATATATATATATATATATACATATATATAGAAGATTATAAATTATCACATGTCTAAATCGATATAAACAACTGTTAAAATTAATTTTCTCACTAGTTTAAGTAAGAACGTGAAAAGTGATTATGTATAAATAATATGTATTTTACGTCTCTCCATACGTGCATGTGCGAACGCACATATAACTAGTTAATTATCACTTGGAAGTCTCAAACCTATCCATCTCATGATTCTCTCTCTCTCTGTCTTTTATGTGATCCGATATGAGTACTTTATTTTATTAATTAAAAAAAAAAAACCTCCATATTTCGAGTCTGAGATTAAGATCTTAAACCCCTTCTTACCCGTTGAGCTAGTCCCAGTAGGTGAATCCACCTGATCATCTGATTTCTTCTCTCTCCATAAATAACCACCCAATATACTGCAGGCAAAAGCACACACATATCAAAGGCTTTGGAGAACTGACTCTCTCTGTCTCTCTAATAGTGATTAGTTTAGTGGAAAAGAATCATCAATGTCATTGCGTGCGCTTGATCGGGTGTACTGCGTATTGTTGGTGATAGGGATAAGCTTCGTATCAGCCCAAGCAGCTTGAGGTCACACTCACAGGAAACGCCCGTGGGATGATGATCAGCCACTTTCTCACATTACATCCTCAATACCAGCTTGCTTTCCATGGCTCAGCCTTTATTCGTGCTCAACCTCTCCTTCTCACTCAAAATGTACGTTACCGATCATATTCATACATATACATATACGTATACATATTTATACTTTTTAAAGCTATGTATATATATGTTTCTATCTACTTCCCTAGAAGTTGTTTAGTGGTAGCATTTGTCCGAATAACATGTAAATTTCTTTCCAGTTAGCTATTTACCAAAAAATAAAAAATAAAAATAAAGGTTTTTAGTCAATTACATGCATGTGTATATGCATGAAACACATGCAGATTATCCCGGTAAGTACATTTTATTTTTTTTATTTTTTTCTCATTAATGCTACATAATCAGAATTTATATTACTACTTAAAAACAATGTCATCGTTAGGTGATGTTTAATTAGAATTTTTTAATATGATTTTGTTTGAATACGTTTGTGTTATTAATTACAGGACGAAAACGAAGCCAAATGGGTAACCGTGACGCTGAAACACCCTGAACCCGCCATCGACGACTGGGTTGGTGTTTCTCTCCTGGAAAATTCGAGTAATGCCCCTGATCATCTCTCTTTAATCATAAACTCGATCATTGGATTAATGTTAATTCAGCAACCTATATCATGCTCTCCTTCCTCTTCTTGTTGTTTTCTCTGTTTCCGCTTCCTTAGTGTCGTTTGTTAATAATGTGGACGTCGTTTTGCCTCAATTTCCCATCCTAGTCGTTTTTATTGCTCAAAACACTCTACATCTGGGCTCTCCGCTTGCTCTAAAAACTGAAGAAGAAGAAGAAGAGAAAGAAGAAGAAAATCAATGAGTTCTTGCAGTGAAATTCCCTCATTTATTCTATACTTACTCCTTTTAAGAGTAGTACTAGGAACAAACTCTAATTCTAACTTTTTGTGTATTAACTCACGTGTCATCTTTTCATTAGTAGAAGCAATCAATTAATGTGGCAGTATTTTTTCTGCATACCAATAAAAAAATGACAACTCATATGCTAAAAGTTGATATTATAGTGTTGGTGTCCCTAGCATTTTTCTTTTTTTAATGAATAAAAACTAATATGAATTATTGTTTAGAATATCTCAACTGGATTAACCTCCTAATTAAAGACCACTCCTACAAAACTATATCAGTAAATAAAAAGAAAATCTAGCATGAAGTATTGATTAATTGTTAAACAGTAATTTAAACACTACATCCAAATGTATTAGTTGACTTCTTCTTCTTATAGAACAGTACATCCCAAAGTATTAATTGTTAAAGGTACTAATTTGAGACTGACTATTAATAGTTAAAGGTACTAATTTGTGACTAACACGGCATGTCGTTACATCTTAGTACTAGCTATTAATTATATAAGTATATATGGCAATATCTATATGTGCAGCGCATCAACTTGCCCACCAGAAGGTGAAAATGACAAAAAACTAGAAAAACCGTATATTTGCTCCGCACCCATCAAGGTAATTTACTTAATCAAAAACTTAAGTTCATCTCTTGGTATTAGTCACTCACTGATCATCATTTGTAAAATAAAAAATAAAAATGGAAACTTAATTAGGCGGTGTTTGGTATTGGGAATGATGTTGATATCACTTTTAAAATAGTGTGTTTGTAGAGAAATTGATACTCTGGGTATAAGAAAAAGAAAAAGTGTTTCTAATATGTTTTTGAAAACATGTGTTAAGTTATACAGCCTTAATATGGAAACAAGTAAACAAATTTTAACCATTTTTCTTTCCTTCATAAAAACAATATCTCCAACCTTTTTTTGTTTTCATAACTCGTTTTCGAAGCATTTATAAAGCAAACGTTATTTAAAATGCGTTCTTGTTTTTGTACTTAAAAAGCATGTGGAAACATTTTCAAAAACACTTAAAAATAATACCAAACACCACCTCAGTTACTCGTGTGATATTAATTTATGAACTTAACTAACCTATATAATTACTTCTTTCTCAGTTTAAGTACGCAAATCATTCCAACAAAGACTATACGCAAAATGGCATAGCGACTTTGAAGTTCCTGTTGATCAATATGCGTTCAGATTTTTCATTTGCCTTTTTTTCAGGCGGGTTCTCAAACGTACTTGTGTCCCACTTTCTCTCTCTAGATCTAAATCATATTTCTTAATGTTATTATTATTTCTTGTTTCACAAGAAAGGAAAAAACGAAGCTCTTTCTCATGATCATGATTTTGAATATTGTTGATCCTTTTTATGTCTAATATTTGCAGCCCAAATTAGTGGCAGTTTCAGACTTGTTATCAGTATTTGCCAATCCAAAAGCACCACTCTATCCACGCCTTGCTTTAGGAAAGGCTTGGGATATAGTACGTAACCGAAATTGAACTGTTTAAATATATATATATATATATATATATGTATATTTTGGTATACACACAAGAAAGTGCACACACATTTTCTACGAGACAGATTGACCACAATGACCTTCAGAAGGAGGAACCAAGTGGACCCATATATATATATATGAGGAAGGAATTGATTAATTAATTAATAACGTTACTTCGCTATAGATGACAGTGACGGGACAAGTGGGTATAACATAGATGAGGCTGCTCCATTGGTTGAATGGGGTCTTAAGGGAGAACCTCAAGTGATGAAATCTCCTGCTGGAACTTTGACATTTGATCGCACCAGCATGTGTGGTATGATTCGATAATTTGTCACAAATAAATATAATGTATATTATACATAATTTCCTACATATACAGGATTGTTTTGCTTAGCGCATTCCAACTATATTAATATCTCCTAAGCTTATAATATCAGATTAAATTTATAAACCCCCAACTCAAATTTATTTAAAAAATAAAATGAAGAAACGAAAATCCAATCGAGGACAATACATTTAAAAAAAAAAAAAAGCGTTGTAATTATCTATATATTCACTAATGAAGATGTTATAATTCAAATTAAAAATATAAATGTAATAATTTAGGCTCAAATTTTTATAGAATAATATTGCACACACATAATATGTGTGTGTGTGCTTTTTTTTTTTTTTTTTTTTTTTAAATATTTTGAAAATTTTCAGTTGCACCTGCAAGAACGGTTGGCTGGCGTGATCCTGGATTCATACACACAAGTTTCCTCAAAGACTTGTGGCCAAACTCTGAGTATGTATTTATTTAAATAGATTTACATCTATATATATAACCATGTGTGTGACGATAAATACATATATATGTTGGTTTTTTCTCAGTTACATTTACAGATTAGGTCACCATTTACTCAATGGCTCGTATGTATGGAGCAAAACCTATTCCTTCAAATCTTCCCCTTATCCAGGACAAGACTCTTTACAGCGTATAATTGTGTTTGGCGATGTCGGGAAGGTATAGATTATAGAATATACTTATAAGCATACATGTATTAGACTTACCTATTGTTAAGTTGTACAGCTTAATTAATGCTTTATGAAAAAAAGCCTTATGCAAAGTCTATTTTGGGGATTTCACATGTAATTTCAGTTGTCTTAGGTTTTCTTTATAAAAGGGGGTGCCGTAATTAGGTTGTAATTATGAGAGGTTAAAGAAAAAAATACAGAGAGTATGAGGGTGTGAATTTCTCTTGTAAACTTCTTAATCGTCATAATGAATTTTACAGTAGCTAAAACATGACGTAATCTCACAATGAGGCGAATATGTGTAACAATTTTTGTGTTTAGTGATTGTTTATTTCTTCTACGATTTTATTGCTCTCGATAATATAAAATTAGGGCGCTAATTCTTAACATTTATGTCAATGAGTTACCCTATTTTTGGTGCTTATCCTATATTTTTTCAGGCAGAGCGAGATGGTTCAAACGAGTATTCTAACACTCAGCCTGGTTCACTTAACACCACGGACCAACTGATCAAAGACTTAAAAAATTTTGACCTAGTTTTGCACATCGGGCACCTCTCGGAGTGGGACCAATTCATAGCACAAATGGAACCCATTGCTTCTACTGTGCCTTATATGGTTGCAAGGTTTGTTCAAATTAATCCTTTAATTTTTCATCTTGATATATTTATTCCATAAAAGTTAGTTTTAGTACTACGAGCATCGTTGTATAACTACATGTGTAATGCTATGCATCACCGCTAATATTACATACACAGATAATTTTACAGAGAAAGTTTTTAGTATTCGTTAGAAAAAAAAAACGACAGTTCTGATCATTGATGATACTGAGCATTTCTATTTCAATATAATTTAAATGTTCTAATCTATGATTGGGGTTGTTGAATGCAGTGGTAACCATGAACGTGATTGGCCAAATTCAGGATCCTTCTGGGACACTACTGATTCGGGCGGTGAATGTGGCGTGCCTGCTGAGACTGTCTACTATGTTCCAGCTGAAAATCGAGCCAAGTTTTGGTAGAAACTTAAAAAACTTTGGTTTGAACTCAAATTTTTTCCCTGTACTTAATGCTTGTGTTCATGACAAGAACTTTCATGATCCATATGTGCATCATTATTTAAAAACTTATAATAAAACAACTCTTAAGATTAAACTCAATTAAGAATACAAATTTTTATGGAACTATGAGTACAAATTTTTCGTATTATATTCTATATAGAATACAAATATTTATGGAACTATATGTAGCATCATGCTTAATTTGTTTATTCAGGTATCTTTGAATACATGTGTGCAGGTACTCCGCAGATTATGGAATGTTTAATTCTGCATCGCTGATAGTGAAAACGACTGGAGGGCGGGATCAGAACAGTACAAGTAGATTGAGAAGTGCCTTGCATCAGCAGATAGAAGGAAACAACCTTGGTTGATCTTTGCAGCTCATCGTGTACTTGGCTATTCTTCTAACTCTTGGTACGCCAATGAGGGCTCATTCGAAGAGCCCGAGGGAAGGGACAACTTGCAAAAGCTTTGGCAAAAGTACAAGGTGGACATTGCCTTCTTTGGCCATGTCCATAACTATGAAAGGATTTGCCCCATCTACCAGGCATGGCTTTAATTGGTTTAAATAATTTTGTGGCATGGATAACATAGGATATTATATGATTTTGTGCATAATTTTTCATGATATAACTTGTGTGTTTACATACCATCGATGGTGGTGACATGATGGTAAAAGAGATCCTATTTGGAGTATTCGCTTCTATCAGGTCAGATTCGAGTCATGATCATGCAAATTTGCCAGTTTTGTAACCATTGTTAATGAACTCTGTGAGCCCTTGGCCTGTTAGCTCTCTTGAAACCCAGGAATATGATCATTTACCATCCCATCGTTACTCCTACTTGCTACCCACCCTTATTGCGTTGGGCCGGGAGCGTGAAGACACCATTGATACCCTTTTTTTATTTACCAAAAAAAAAAATAAAATCCTTGTGTGTTTACAAATACTTCAACCAATAAAAGCTAAAGAGAAGGGTCTTTAATTAATTAGATTGTTCAACTGAAAAAAGGAAGTAATGCTAAACAAATGGCTTAACTATATCACCCTTATGATCAGAAATATATTACATTAATTGTCCATTTTTAGATATTTTGACATTTCTTTGTTCTCTAATCTTGTATGTTGGTGCAGAATCAATGTGTGAATTCAGAAAAATCTAACTACTCCGGCGTAGTAAACGCAACGATCCACATCGTTGCCGGAGGAGGAGGAAAGAGCCTGGCCAATTTCAGCACATTGACCCCATTCTGGAGTCTCTACAGAGATTACGACTGGGGATTTGTCAAACTCACAGCTTTCAATCACTCATCGCTCCTCTTCGAATACAAGAAAAGCCGGGACGGCGAGGTCTACGACTCATTCTCCATTTATAGGGAGTACAAGGATGTCTTGGCCTGTGTCCACGACGGTTGTGAACCAACCACTTTGGCCGCTTAATTAGAGTTTTTCTCTATTCTGTCTCAATTGTGTTTTAGTTAATAATAGCAAAGAGGGAAACCTTGTTGGATGTTCCCTATTTCGTATTTGGCATATTTTTAACTTTCCTACTTTCTTCTCTCTTGAGGATGTTCAATGACCTTGCAAAGGGTATGACATTATAAATAATATTATCTATTTTATTGTCCTCTATTTCCTGTTCTATTATCGCAAACCATTTCGCTTTGTTCCGTCCTTCATTTCAATTTTTTTAATTTACAAAATTATTATTATTATTATTTTTTATTTATTATTTTTTTTTTTTTTTTGCAGATTATTGAGTTTCGCTAGTTTGTCCCAAGACTTTAAAACCAATTTCTATTTGGGCAAGTATATTATTATCGATACTCTCTCATGACTTATTGTTCTTGGGATCCAGAGACTCTTCAACATCTATGGCTCTATTCAAAGAGGGCATATTACTACTTTGATGGTTGTTAATTTTCTTGATTTGACTTGTATAAATTCTCCTTTTAGACTTTCTCAACCTGATCTGTCCAAGAAAGACTTGTGATTGATTGATTTGCAATGATTTCGTTCATTATTCGTAAGTCTGAACTATAAGAGTCATAATTAATGTTACTAGATTAATTGTTTTAGATCTGAGATGAAATTTGTATGTTCTAAAAATTTGTCATTAGAGCTAGTTTTTAATCTTGAATATGTAGATGTACGTCTGACGAAATTGTAGAGCTAAAAGCCGGGAAATAAAACAGTACCATTAACAACCATACAAGATGTTTTTGGAATATTATTAGTATGTAAATTTCAAAACTATATAATTCCTAAACTCATATTTTAGTATGTAAATTTCAAAACTATAAGTCCTAAACTCATATTTTAATAAGTTTACTAACATATATAATATAAATAGATATCCTAGATTAACTATTAAGATTGTTTCCTCAAAAAAACTATTAAGATTGTAGCACGTGCTATAAATATTCGTCTAGTCTAATCACAATGCTACAAATAAGTATTATAAATCAACCAAGGAATATAATATCAAAGTGAGTTTTACATGTGGAAGCAAATTTTAATATATTTTTCTGTTCCTTAGAATTAGAAAAATATACTTATCTTTTCAGTTTTACGCGTAGGTGTTTATAGTGGACCCTGCACGTGGTTCGACAATATATTCTAACATATGACTTATAAAGGACAAGAACGACAATATAGTTAATATGAATTATAAAAGCTCATAAAATTCACATGCATTTAATCGGCTTCTCCTTAATAAAAGGAGCAATTATAGCCATATAAAAGGAGCAATATAAAAAAGAACAAAAATAAAAACACTATTAGCAGAGTTCCTATTTTTTCAATCCTTTAGTCTATATCATGCAAAAACTGTTTGTTCTGTGTACTGTTTTTTTAATTAATGTGTTTTGACCATACCTCTCTATCATAAATGTGTACTAATAAGTGGTTACATACATAATCTAAATATAATTTTATATCTAATGTTTAAATCATATCTATCCAAATTCAAGAAATGTGCGCTAATAATATGAGATCATATTGTGAAAAGACCCTACATGATATTGCAGAAATATTTTGTATTAATATATATATTTGAATTTGAGCTGCCATTTTGTTTTGATAGAGTTTTCAATTAAAGAAAATGAGAGTAAAAAATGATATGAAATGATTCAAACTTTATATCTTATGTTTATAAATTAGATGAATTATTATTAATTTATACCTAAAACCACTTGTTTCAACATCAAAAACATATTTTCTCCATTAATATATAAGTGATAATATGAATCCTCTTCCTGATCAATAGCAACGTGAGATTTTATTATTGCTTTTCAAGCTTTTTAGTTCAAGTTATAAAGAAGGAGATTCGAATCCTAACTTTGGCATTAAAATTCTAAGATAAACTTATAATGATAGATCTTTCTATGGTAGGTATTTTTTATCGGTAATGTATTTTTCTGATCATTAATCTGGTCAACATCGCATTAAAAATGAAAAGAAAATATATAAAAACATTTAGTTTTCAAGGCAGAGCTAACAATTTAAAACATAATATCCTGTCCAAAGATATTTTTTCATGCAGTATCCCTCATATTACATGTCATTTTTGGCAATCTATTATATGTCAACATACGACAAATGCCAGAAGTGTATACTGTTTGTAGCTTGAATCAGATTAGATTTATATTTTCCTCAATATATATATTTAAGTAATTTTATGATTTCAATATATATATATATATGCATATATGATGTAATTAAAATAAAAAGCCTTGAAAGCATATAAAAATAAAGTAAAAAAAAAAAAAACTCAATAAGATTTAGAAGATAGCTAACGTAGTAATTAGAAAGTTAAGATATATCTAAATTATAAAGGAATGGGAAAATAGGAAAAAGCAGATCGATCTATACTCGATCACCGAAAAATTTCTAATTTTATACTCAATCGGAGTCAGAAGTAAGATAGGTCATAAATATTATAAACAACATTCATCACGTGTTCAAAGTGGGGGAAAAAAAGGTTATTAAAATACATTTTAATCTAAGTAGCTGTCAAATTTACTTGCGTGAAATTAAAGTGATTATGCACATTTTATATGTATTTTACGTCTCTCCATGCATTGCATGTGCATCGCAAAATATTACCTAAACTTTGTTATTTTAAACCATTTCCCACGTGATCTCTTCCCTATATAACTAGCCACAGATAATAGGGTTTGGGATTTAAGGAGGAGATTTTCAATACTCACCTTAGAATTACTTGGTAGTGAGAATGGGAGAGAGGTTATTATTGAGTGCGAGTGTGCTTTGCGTGGTCCTGATAGGGAGTTTGATATCAGCCCCAGCTTGGGCTGCTCAGAACCGCAATGATCAGCCACTTTCCCAGATTAACATCCTCAAAACCGAGCTTGCTTTACATGATGCCGCCTTTATTCACGCTCAGCCTGTTCTTCTAGGTCATAATGTACGTAAAGCGCATATATTAAACGTATACTGCTCTGGAAGTTGTTAGCATATATAGATATATATTTATACTATCTTTTAGAAGAGTCAATGACTCCTCTTCGTCCCCTTTCTCTGCTTGCCATATACAAGTCATGTGGTCGCCACATTATCGCCACGTTATGACTATGTCATTATCATATATATGGTTTTTTTTTTATTTGTTTTGTTTGTCTATTCTGTAAAATATATATGTATATGCAGGCGCATGCATGAGACATGTGGGTGAACTTTTAGGACAGTGATATATTGCATTTTATCTTTTTCATTAATTTTATGGAACAATTTTTAACTAGCTAAAAGAAAAGAGCCATATATATATATATATATATATATATCATTGCTGGTGATGATGGTTAGCATTTAATCTTTAATTTTTTTTTTAATTGTGTTTGGGTGTGTGTGTGTGTGTGTGTGTGTTTTTTTTTTTTTTTTTAATTGTTTAAAATGTGTTTGTGCGGTTTATGAAATATGCGTTTGGGTGTGTGAAAATTAAATGTGACAGGATGAAAATGAAGCCAAATGGGTGACCGTGACGCTTAAACACCCTAAACCCGCCATTGACGACTGGGTTGGTGTTTTCTCTCCTGCAAAATTCAAGTAATATTTTCCACTCATCTCTCTTAATTAAGTAAATCTGATTATTGTTTATCTATAATTTTCCCTTTTTTTTTTAACTCAAATAATGTGACTAATAAACACAATTAAAAGCACTCTGTGACTTCCAAAATTAAGAATAATAATTAAAAGGTACGGGTTATTGTGTCCCCATCGGCGGAGCTAGCATTTTATTTTTAGTGGAGACATACATTTTTTTTAATGAATGACATAAAAAACATATCACACCGTTTTTCAAAACATATACCAAATATATATATATATATATATATATATATATATAACAATCATGAAACATATAACAGATATTTTAGTTGTTAACTCTTTTATATAAAAAATAATAAAATATATTATGACGAGTTTAATGCTTTAAAAGCATTACATAATAGCTTCATTTTTAATAGAGTCAAAATTTTCTTTCTCGGTCATGTATACGACCAACCTATTCCATTGTTCCTCTTCCTTTTCAAGCTTTGTTTCTTTCATTTTGGTATGACCAATAAGTTTCAATCACTAAAAGATAAAGTTTATTTAATGGGGGCTTATATGGGGATAATTAGTAAGGGTAAAATAGGAAAATCATAAAATTTTAAAAGGAAATTTATATAAAAAAAAAAAAAAAAAAACTCTGAGTCAGTGGAAGTAAATTTGCTACTTAACTTCCATAAGTATGTTATTTACTAGATATTCCGTATTTTTTTTTTTAGTTAAGTAAAAGTAGAACCAGTAGAAGCAGAATTAAAAAGTTACGAATAACTCAAAAACTGCATTAGCGAAAGTGTAAAAATTACTGTTATAAATTTTTATTGAACATTATAATTGTATCTTTTTTGTGCAAAGTACTTTTAGAGGTACTAAAAATAATCCAAAATAAGGCCACATTGTTAAATATAATTTGCATGTCTTGTATCGTGGAAACTCTTATTGGGTAATTAGAAAACTGAATTTTATATACATTTTAAACAATAAGAAAACGATTAAAAAAAAAAAGAAGAAACAACTTGGAAAAATAAAATAAAAAAACTTGAAAATTAGGAGGAAAACAAGTAAAATAAAACAAATAAAATAACGGGGAAAAAAAAAAGGAACTATGAGAAAAATCTTAGGATTTGCTCACTTAAAAACCATTCCTATTTTGAGTTTTGAGCTTGAAGAATGACTAATTTTTAATCATATTTTAATACATTTTTTTTCCCTTAAAATGGCTATATCTTTTTTTTTAATCCGAAATAATCAATGGAAAAATTAGGTAAATATGTAGTTTTTAAACACTCCTTTAAACAAATGACCGAATTTTTTTTATTTAGCAAAATAACCTTTAATCAGTGATTAATCACAGTCAAGTAGCGAAAAATATATATTCATATTAGTCCACCACTGATTAATCATGATCAGTCATTGATTGACAAGATTGAATGATTGATTATTTTTTTTCAAGAACGGTTATTTTACTAATTTTACAAAATTTCAGTTATTTATTAAAAAACTTCTTAAAAAGAGGGATTTTTGCCCACAAATCTCATAATAAGTCCGCCTCTTTCTAAGAAAGTGTGTAAATATGGCATTTGTGTAGCTCGTCAAGTTGCCCACCGGAAGGTGAAAAGGACGAACGAGTACAAACACCGTACATTTGCTCAGCACCGATCAAGGTAATTTCAATTTTGTGTACATGCAACTACGTTACTGCATGGTTATGTACTATAGTACTAAAAAAAAACACCCTATGGGGGGTGTTTGGTGAGTAAGTTTGAGTTAAGATTTATAAGTTTAAATAGTAAATTTTTTTGAATTTTTTTGAATTTTCAGAAAAGACAAACAACTTTTTGGGGAAAAAGACAAAAAACATGATGAAAAAAGTACAATTTAGTTTAAACCGAACCTGTTGCCAAACAAGGCTATAGTTTGTTCGGATCACAATTCACATGACATTATAACCTATTTGACTATTTCTCAGTTTAAGTATGCGAATTATTCCAACAAAGATTATGTGAAGACCGGCGTAGCGACTTTGAAGTTTCTGTTGATCAATATGCGTTCCGATTTTTCTTTCGCCTTGTTTTCTGGTGGCTTCTCAAATGTGAGTTTCCTTAACATTTTTTTTTTAAAAGGTAATGGAATCTATAGCTCCCAACAAAGAAAGAACGAGAAAACGCTCTTTCTCGTATGCATGGGTTTTGAGTATATTATTAATCCTTTTTTTATTTCTTTTGCAGCCGAAATTAGTAGCGATTTCAAACTCGTTATCAGTATTTGCCAATCCAAAAGCGCCACTCTATCCACGCCTAGCTCTAGGAAAGGCTTGGGATATAGTACGCACTTAAAACCTAAATTTAACTATTTTCATAAATAATAGGCAGATATATATATATATATATATATATAAGGAATTGATTAATTAACGTTACTTCTCTGCAGATGACAGTGACGTGGACAAGTGGGTATAACATAGACGAGGCTGTTCCATTGGTTGAATGGGGTCTCAAGGGAGATCCTCAAGTGATGAGATCTCCTGCTGGAACTTTGACATATGATCGCACCAGCATGTGTGGTATGATTCAATAATTTATTACATACCGTACGTGTATGTGTGTGTGTATATATCTATATATATATATGTACGTCATGCGTTCATAATCTAGTTCAAAAGAAAAACTATATATATGTAGATAATATCGTTAGAGACTAATTTAGCGGATGGAAAGGGAAGAGTATAGGTAAGAGCTCTCAGATTTCAGACGGTCTAAAACTGGTGTTTAATTTCGTTTCTTTATTATGAATAAATGAGAGTTTTAGGCCTTACTGTAAATATATACATATATGTTCATAATCTAGTTCAAAAGAAAAAGAAAAAAAAAAAAGTGTAGATAATATTCTAAATATATAGGCATCTGTGTTACCTCACTAGAGATAGCTTCGCGGATGGAAGGGGAAGAGTTTAAATAGGAACTTTCAAGTACCAAACAGTCTAAAATTGATGTTTAATTTCATTTCTTTATTATGTAATAAGTGAAAATCTTAGGCCTCATACTACAAATATATATATATATATATGTACGGACATATATCTTTGTACGTGTTTCTTTAATTTATTTACATATTTCGTAGCTTAATTTTCAGGTGCACCTGCAAGAACGGTTGGCTGGCGTGATCCTGGTTTCATACACACAAGTTTCCTTAAAGATTTGTGGCCGAACTCTAAGTATGTATTTAATTTAAAGAGATTTACATCTATACATCATAAGAAGTACACGACCTGACAATATATACTTAATATAGTTTTTTTTTTTTTTTTTTCCTCAGGTATATTTACAGATTGGGTCACCGTTTAATCAGTAATGGTTCATACGTATGGAGCAAAACTTTTTCCTTCAAATCCTCCCCTTATCCGGGTTAGGACTCTTTACAGCGTATTATCGTGTTTGGCGACGTGGGAAAGGTAAATATATATATATATAAATATATATTATCTTAAGGTGTGAAATTACTATTAGGTTATGCTAATGTATGGAACTCTATACTTGTGTTGAATAATCCTATACCTTTCAGGCTGAGCGAGACGGTTCAAACGAATATACTGACACCCAGCCTGGCGCACTAAATACCACGGACCAACTCATCAAAGACTTGAGAAATTTTGACCTAGTGTTGCATATTGGAGACCTTTCATATTCCGATGGATACCTCTCGGAGTGGGACCAATTTATAGCACAAATGGAGCCCATTGCCTCAACCGTGCCTTATATGGTTGCAAGGTGTGTCATTTGTGCAGTTAATTCTTTAATATTTCGGCTTAATTTGGTTATATCCATTCAAATTAAGTTTACTTTTGTTGTGTATCAATACTGATTTTACCTAGAAATATATGTCTCATTCGGGGAAGAAACATAAATTATTAGTGAAATTTAGCATGTCTCTTTCGTTATAATTAAATTTTGTTCCAATAATTGATTTTTGTTTGCTAAATCTACAGTGGTAACCACGAACGTGACTGGCCAAATTCAGGGTCCTTTTGGACCACTACTCAGTCAGGTGGTGAATGTGGTGTGCCTGCTGAGACTCTCTATTACGTTCCAGCAGAGAATCGAGCCAAGTTTTGGTAGAAGCTTAAACAACTTTCTAATTATAAACTCGGTTTTTCGCAAGAAAGTAGTTGTGTTTCCTTGCACTTGTGAATACAAAATTTTCGTAACAATTTTGTAGGTGTAGCATGGTTCATGCTTTTAAGTTTATGTATGTTTTTCACGATTTCTAAACCACATGTTGCTTTCTCGTTTATGCTTTGTATATTTAAGCCTCTTTTTAATACATGTGCTCAGGTACTCGGCGGATTATGGGATGTTCAAGTTTTGTGTGGCTGATAGTGAACACGACTGGAGGGCGGGTTCAGAACAGTACGAATGGATTGAGAAATGCCTTGCATCAGCAGATAGAAGGAAACAACCTTGGTTGATCTTCGCAGCTCATCGTGTTCTTGGATATGCTTCTCACCCCGATTACACCCAAGAGGGCTCATTTGGAGAGCCCATGGGAAGGGATGACTTGCAAAAGCTTTGGCAAAGGTACAAGGTTGACATTGCCTTCTTTGGTCATTTCCATAACTACGAAAGGATATGCCCCATTTACCAGGTATATTGCATCTTGGTTTTTTTCATTAAGTTACTCGAGAAATTTTAAGACTTAATCAGACATAAACTAGCTACTTCAGTGGTTTTAACTATGAGATCACCTCTTAATAATCATATCATGATTACGAGATTAAGAAATGTATGACAATTTAATAATATATGATAGAAGATTTGATGGTTAAACACTGTGACATCCCACTTAAATATATTTTTGTACATTATCACAAATGCTCGTAAATAGAAACACAAACTGCTAGCATAAAAATGGATTTAAGTAGCAAATTTATCACGTTACATGAGAGTACATAATATATATGTCTTCAAATACACATTTTTTAAACGAAATGAAAGAGAAGACAACTAATATCAGAATCGGTCTAATATTCTTATAAAACTTATCTCATTACAGTCTTTTTTTTTTTTTTTTAATTGTTGACAAAACCTGCAAGACAGAACTTACATATCTGTTTGTCTAATCTCGTACTGCAGAATCAATGTGTGAATTCAGAAAAACATAACTACTCCGGTGTCGTAAACGGAACGATCCATGTTGTTACCGGAGGAGGAGGAAAGAGCCTGGACAATTTCAGCGCAGTGATCCCAAGATGGAGCATCACAAGAGATTCCGATTGGGGATTTGTCAAACTCACGGCCTTCAATCACTCATCACTCCTCTTCGAGTACAAGAGAAGCCGCGACGGCGAGGTCTACGACAATTTCACCATTTATAGAGAGTACAAGGATGTCTTAGCCTGCGTCCATGACGGTTGTGAACCAACCACTTTGGCAGCTTAGAGGCTAATTATCTACTCTGTCTACTCTTCTAATTGTGTGTTAGATCATAATGATCACAAAGGGTAGCCTGGTTTTCGTATTTTGTGGAATAAAGTGCATTTAAAATGTGATTTTCCTACTCTCTAGAGAGGGCGTTGTTGATGACATTAGTAATTATCTAATTTATTTTCCTCTGTTTAATTTATTTTTATAATAAGAAACTCTGTTTTAAGTGTTTTAGTATCATATATCAATAAGAATTTAATAATTATCTGATATTCTATTATTGGCTATTGCCCATTTTGTCCCTTATCCTTTTACAAAATTTTGATTTGGTATCCAATCTTTTTTTTTTTTCCCCCCTCCCCCCCTAAAAGCTTTACAAACTCTTTAAAAAGGTATAAAACAATGCTTTTTGATAACAAATATAAAAAATTTAATGGAAAATATCAAGTGAATCACATATGATTTATTAATTAAGAGTAATTTAGAAAAAAAAAAAATTACATAATTCACTTTATATGTGTAGTAGGCATGATTTGTTTCATCCAATTTTTAACTTTTGTTAGTAAAAATGACTATTTTGCATCATTTTTAAAGCTGGTGTTTTGGAGAAACCATCCAAATGAAAAACAGTTTTTGTCTTTTTTTTTTTTTTTTTTTTTTTTTTTTTTTCAGAAAAGTCAACTAGTTTCACTATTTATCAGTTCTAACTATAATTTTAAAACTCCATACTTTGTCCTTGCATATACAGTTCCAAACGAGATATATATTTTTTAAAATTATACAGAATTTTGAAACGAACGAAACAACATATTTCAAGTTTTTATTTATTTTTAACTCCAATCAATCAAAAGCACAACTTAAATCCAATTTAACTCAAATCATTTTTCTTTTTTCGAAATTTATAGGCAGATAACTTTTTTAAGAAGTTTTTAAATAAATGACCAAATGTTTTAATAATTAGTTAAAAGGTTTTTTTTTTTCTAAAATTATCAATCAATTTTCTTATATAGTCAATCAGTATTGACCACTTAATATTATTAGTTTGGTCAATCAGTGATTGATTATAACATAAATCACCAACTTTCATAGTCAATCATTAATTGACCGTGTAATTAGTAATTGACCAAATCTGGAAAAACTGGGAAACAATCATTTTGCTAAATAAAAAAAGTTTGGTCATCTATTAGATTGGGTCATCTACCTCCCAACTTAATTTTTCATGAGGAGAAAATAATAACATTTTTGAAGAGAGTAATGGTGAATTATAGTATAAAATTTTAAACACATTAATACATGGCATAATCAAAATTATGATCCAATTATATCCAAAAAAAAAAAACCATCCCCATTCCTCTTCTCTCTCTCTTACATGAAACTATACACATAAATTTATTGTTGAAAAATTAACCATAAATCCAATATTTTTAGAAAATCTAAAAATTTACCAAAAATATATATTATAATTTATCTTTTAAAAAACATGCTCTAAACTTCAAAGATATCAATAAGATATATTATTTACAATATTTTTTCTTTTTTCTTTTTTCTTTTTTAATTTTTTTTTACTCCAATTGTAATCCCAAACACATGCAAAGAATTCAAGAAGCTTTTAACAAAATAAATAAATAAATAAATAAATATGAAAGACTCAAAAAAAAAAAAACTAAAAACCAAATAGGTAATTTATTACAATATACTAAAAGAATGTAAAATTTTATTTTTTTTTTATAGTGTTATGACTTTTTTACCCTTTATTACTACTTATTTGTTCCCTTTGTTACAGTGTTATGCCGGTTTTACCCTTTTTTTTTTTTTGGTCAATTGATAATTTTACCCTTGGGCTTTGTTACTTTTATAGCTTGCTACAGTGTTGGGACAACTTTGTCTTTTTAAAATTATTTATGGATGATTTTGCCCTTTCTATGTAGTTGTTTTTTCTGATAGCTACAGTAACTGGACATTGTTACCCTTTCAATGTGTATTTTCGATTTTGTCCTTTGAAGATGTATTAAAGTGCAATGTTTGTATGTATATAATCTAATTGAAATTTATTTATTATTTTTTTTTTTTGTAAAAAACAGTAAATAAGAAAAATAGAAGCTATTCTTGATTTTGTTGTTTTTCTTTAATCTTTTTTTTCCCTTGTGATTTTTTTTTTTGTTTTTGTTTTTGTTTTTGTTTTTGTTTTTTTTTTTTTTTTGCTTTCTGATATTTAAACTTTAAAGTTCAATTTTTTTTTTCATCTTTCCTTCATATTTATGTTATCTTACAATTTTTTTAATGATTTTTGTTTCCACATTTCTGATTTTTAATTTTTTTTTATTCTCTTTTTTTAATTTGTGCTTGGTTTTATTGGTTTTTTCATTTGTTGGGTTTGTTTTTTCAAATGTTATAGTTAATTTTTGTGTTTTACATGTATATAATCTAACTGAATTTTTTTTTTTTTTTTTTTTGTAAAAACAATAAATAAAAAAATTGTTTTTAAAAAGTCATTAATAAATTATTTAATTGTCATTAATAAATATTATTTAACTTTTTTATTTATTTATCTATTTATTTTTCTCTCCATTGCACGGGCATTAAATTAATAATTACCTGATAAAGACTTACACGCGTCACGCGTTCCTCCTAACCCGATCACCTGCACTGTAGCTTATCATCTTACATTGTCAAATGATAATGATAACCACTTGCAATAGGGTCAAACCCAAAGAAGAAGAAGAAGAAGAAGAAGAAAAAAAAAAGGAGGGAGAGAGAGAGACCAAAAATGGCCTCCAATTTCAGTACCACCATCTTCATCCTCACCGTCCTGATCTCGTCATCCTTATCATGGACACCGGCATTCACAGAACCGGTGCCAAACCAGACCCCGACCCCGACCCCGTGGCCGCTACAATTCCACTCGATTCTGGTGATGAGATACAACGGAGAGAACCAGATAATAGACCTGTGGTACGACTGGCCCAATGGACGCAACTTTAACATAATTCAGCACCAGCTGGGCAACGTCCTCTACGACCTGGAGTGGAACAACGGCACCTCCTTCTTCTACACCCTCGACTCCTCTCGCCAGTGCTCCACCGCCCAGGTCGAGGTCGGCATTCTCCGCCCCAACTGGCTCGACGGCGCCAACTATCTCGGCCAGCGTGAAGTTGACGGCTTCCTCTGCAATGTCTGGGAGAAGGTCGACTTCATCTGGTACTATGAGGATGTTGAAACTAAACGCCCTGTTCATTGGCGATTCTATACTGGTATAGCTTCTCATTCTTCTGAATTCACTATCCTTTTTTGTTTGTAGTTCGATAAGGATGCAATTTTGAAAAGAAAAGTAATCGAGTATCAGTGGTATACGACATCAGAACAATCAGTTCTACATAGGTTTCACATTTGTATAGGACTTCCATTATTTGAGTTGTAGACTTTATTAGTGTTGAAGACGGTTAATGTCCTTGATACTAAAATGGGATTTGCTAATTTGTTGTGACATTTTGTTGATAGTTGGATTACGAATGCAGTTTTGAAAAGGAAAATAATGAGCATTCGGTGGTATCCAATATCACAACAGTTAGTTCTACCTAGGTTTTTCAAATGGGTACCACTCGTTTAAAGGACCTAACCAATGTGAAAAAATACTGATGAGCAAATGTGGTACCCGTCATCACGAAAGGTTTTTCAAACAAGTTCCACATTTTCACAGAACTTCCCCTATGTGAGTTGCAGTGTTGAGGACTTTTAATGTCCTTTTAAAACACCTACATGCGTCACCATAATTGTAATGTCGGAAATCATTGATATTTGGTATTTGTTTGTTTGTTTTCTTGCAACAATAGCATTGCTCATTTGGAAATGTTGAAACTATGATCCAATCCTCTTACATAATTGCAATATGCAGGGAGGGAAGCTCACGTGATGACATTTGAAGTGGGAGCGGCGCTGGAGGATGAACACTGGCAAGCTCCTGTCTACTGCTTTGAATCCGATGAAAACAAGCGAAGTGAAAGTCATCCCCTCCAACCTCACCTTTCTTCAACTATCTCCAAAGAATGGGCTTCTCAGAAGTTCTAGAGGCTGCCTTCTCATGTCCAAATAATCCGTTTCTGGATTGAAGCTGCCGCTTCTCTGTGTCTGCTCTACAAAGTCCAACAATATCGGTCTCCTATTTTGGGGTTGTGATGTTCATATTTCTATTAGATGGTTGTTGTATTCTAGTTCTGTGACAATGGTGTTTAGAGTGTGAATGTGCGACTCTGCTTCACGATAGAGTTGGATTTCCTTGGCTGCTGATTCTTGTGTTATTTCCTATTTTGTTTCAGCTAATAAATAATGACGGTGAAACAACAAACGACGGTTTCGGCTTATAACTTTCACCAAACTACTTCAGTGATTTAATCTTGTTTTTCCTCTTTTTATCAGCAATGAGGAATGCAAGTCTTAAGAAGAACGGAAAAAGACAAATAGAGAGGAAAAAGACACAAGAAATTGCTAGGACAAAAGTGGGCTTCCAATAGAAGCAGCAAACTATCATCTCATGAGTCAAGAGCAATATCCAGTAGCACTCGTCCATACTGAGAAAACGCAACACAAAATTTGCAATTCATTCTCTCTGAGATGGTGCAATGTGAATTCAGAAAAGTCTAGTTACTCCGGTATTGTAACAGGAACAATTCACGTTGTTTTCGGAGGAGGAAAAAGCTAGCTCAATTCAGCAAATCCATTCTGGAGTATCTACAGAGATTACACCTGAAAATTTGCCAAACTCACAGCTTTCATTCACTCACCAGTCCTCTTCGAATACAACAAAGTCCGTGGCAAGGTCTACGACTTTTTCACCATTTATAGGGAGTACAAGGCGATCACAACCAGTGTGAACCAGCCACTTCAGCAGCTCAGAGTCTTTTACAATTTTTTTCAACCACGAGATGGATGATAGTGGTGACAAAGAGCAACCTAGTTGAATGTTTCCTAATCTGTAGTTGGCTTGTTTTATGTGATTTTTCTACACTCTACAAGGATTCCAAAAACTTTGGTAAGGGGATGATATTAATAGTACTATCTATTTCATTGTCCTCTATCAATCTGTTTTTTTATCACATACAATGGTCTTATCATGTTATTGTTTTATAATCTCCTACGACATTTTGCTGTTGATACAACAACACAATTTCTCTACTGCATCAACTCAGTTCAGAAAGCAAACATTCGTCAAAAAATAATAAAAAACACAAAAGAAAATAAAAAAATTGCAATCCTTCTATTATGCTGCAGTGCATGTATGGCCTTTTAGTTTCAGGGGAGAAACAGGACGGAGACGTGAATAATTTTCCAACAAAGGAAAAAAATTGAAGGGTAAGTTTAACAAGAAAAATTACCACAGTTATAGACACACACACACACACACACACACACACAAGAAGAGAGTAATTCAGTGAAGCAGCAGCCTAGTCATACAAAAATGCGGCCAAGCAACTATGTCTTGCTACCACCTATTGTTGTCTACGTTAAAGCTAGTAGGTGTATTTAACTATAACCAAATATACAACTCATAGCTTTTGAGAGAGTACTCACACAACAGTGATCAAGAACAGTAAAGTGCCTTGCCTCACAATCAACCAACTATCTCAACATCCGAAGGTCTGTTTCCTTCATCAATGGATAAGTTTATTGACGCCACAATATCTTCAATTCTAAGAGGAGAGTGCCTGACCATGTACTGAAACATTACCTGCAAATATAAAATCCAAAAAGGATGTAAAAAATATTAGAGCATACTAGCAGTGATAGGTAGCCTACACTCACCAACCAAAAAAAAAATTAATTTTATTGCAGTTACACAACTTTATTGCAAGGAAATACTAAGAAGCTCACATTGAAGAGCAGACAAGCTAAACAGCAACATGGAAAAACCCCGCTGTAATGAGCCTAATACACTCCCTTAAGAGCTGAACCAAAACATAGGTAGCAATGACCGATGCACATAACATTATGGGATTTTCTCGTTTCTGTGACCTATTTTTTGACCTTCGTATTTGCAATCAAAGAAAGAATCAACTCATTTCCACACACCTTCGAGTAACTATCTGCAAAAGCACGTGCTCTATTGGACTTGCCAAGATAGTGTAAATCAGCCTTCTCAAGTGTGCCATCCACGATACTCAGTCCTCCATCACCAATAGCAAAACGGAGAAGATTTCCAGAATGCAGTCCTAACTGAGAAATAAGGGGAAATGACATGTAAATTTCAAAGAACCTGTAACCCTCACCAGATATTATGAGCTAGAGCCATACACGGGGAATAGCCTCAATGAGTAAGTGGTCAAGATCAAAATCAATAATAAGCGATACCTTTTCTTTGAATTCCAAATCTGAGCAGCCAAATACTACAGAAGGATCATCTGATGTTACCAGTTTGAGATCATCTTGCAGTTCCAAAACTACCTGCAAACAAAAAGGAATGACAGCAAACTCAGACACAGTAATAAATATCCTAATTATTGGACCAATCCAAATGACAAAAATGATCACAGGCAAGTAAAGCATGAGAAAACACGAATGAAAAATTACCTGTTGCTGGCTTGGAACCTGTCCTTTGCTATCTGTGTCAATAACATATTGACTACAGCTCTCATCCTTCCAAACTAATGCCAGAGGTGTATTCCCTGGTTGATAATGTGCATGCCTAAACATAACAATGCGAGAACCATTAGAAACACGTTACACTTCCCTACACATATGCACGCACAGATAATGATAAATCGTCTTGTAACGAAATGCTATGGATTATGGCTACTTAGTGGATACTGCCCAGAGTCTCAAAAGATTTAATAAACTACTAAATAAACGGAATAACATAATTAACACTCTCGTAAGGACATCTCCATTTAATGCCAACATGAAGAAGATTAGAAGAAAACCAGAAATAAAGGCCACAAGAGGTCTTACTTATTATAAAATAAAAGACCGTCCTTTACATACGGCACTGCTCCTGAGTACGCTACCTGTAAACCACTCAGATCACAGGTGCAAATGGGGACCAAACTAAACCTATATTTATGATAATGCGAGGGAGGTTCACAAGCTCCAGTCTCGGCAAGCTTGGAGTTCAACCAAAAAAACCGAAACTCCGCAGTGCAATCATACAAAGAGTAACCCTTCCAGCACAACATGTCAATAACGTAGTAAGTCTGATCAGCCTGCATATATCACAACCGGCTTGGCAAATTATCAAACAGTTGGAGTGCAAAACCAAGAATACACAACACAAAGCGGGAATTCAATTTCTTAACCTCGTGAAATATGCAGTCAAGAATGGAATACGATTGACCAGACCCTGACGCGTCTCTGGTCCTAGCCCCGTTGGGCAGAGCGGACGGGAAATGGTGCAGAACAGAGCCGTTCCTTTGTCTACTGATCGTCGTCCCGTTCGAAGCAACCACAAAGCATCGCTTCCCCGAAGGTCTCGCGAATACATACCTAAGCCAATTCAAACTCTAAATTATATATACATACACATATATTTATAGAGATAGAGAGAGAGAGAGAGAGAGAACCAGTCATGAGGCAAGCGATCGGGGACGTCGATCATCCACTCGGGAAGCATGAGCTGCCGAGCGAACCACTTGCGAGCATCGGCTCCTCGGAGCTTGGAAGCCTGGCGAACATCCAGGGGGTCCTTGGAGGAGGTCTCTGCAGCTTCGTGTTGGAAATGGAGATCAGGCTCGGATTCTGGAACGAGCTCGACATCGTCGGGCTCGGAGGAGGCTTGTTCGAGGGAGAGGAGCGTGGAGGCCAAACGGCGAGCATGGAGCTGAGCGTCGCGGCGGTTCTCCTCCTGCCGCCGGAGCGAGATCGCCCTCCGCCGATCCTGGTCGGAGATCGCCGGTCTTTTGTACGAGCGGCGAACATCATGCGGCGGCATTTTTTCCCAATTCCAATTCCCACTCTCTAATTTTACTTACCGCCTTGTTTTGATCCCTAATATTTGATTTTTTTTTTTAAATGTTAATATATATGATTTCACACACTATAAAATATAATTTATTTATTTTTTATTGTTAATATTTGATTTCACACATTATAAAATATAATTTAGAGAGAATTACTTATAAATAATGACATTTTTTTCTTATTAATCATCATGACATAAACAGTCCTTCTATTAATATTTTTAAAAGAAAAGGACAGAAATCATGTGTCCTAATTATAAGTTTTATTTATAAACAAAATTGTGTTGAAATTTTTGTAAGGAAAATATTAATTTTTATTAAAGATTTTTTGAAAATGCATTATTTATTAAACACTTGTGACGTTATTAAAGATATTTTAAAAGAATTTAATTATTATTTTAATCTTAATTAAATTTTAGGTGATGTTAACGGGTTTAATTTTCATTCAGTTTTCTTTTAATAAAATAACTATATCGAGATCATTTGCATAGAATAGAAAAATTTGAGATAATAAAACGAGTAAAATTACAAGTAATAATCCCATAAAAAGAAAAAGGAAAAGAAAATTATTCAATGACCATTTTGTGAAAATAACCTTTTAAAGTTTCATAATTCAATAAACGACACGTCGTTTTTTTCAGAAGAACGTCGTATAAAACCTAGGGCAAGCGAATTTTCGGTTGTTTGCAGAGGAGAGGAATGGAGGGAAGTCTATGGAGTCATCTTCCTCTGCTGCTTCGGTCGAACTTGGACTCAGTGGAGTACATTCTCCAAGCTCTCTGGAGAACTCGGAAGACCGGCCTCGACGCCGCCGACCGCCTTATCATTCTCCAGATGCTCGAGCTTCAGAACGACTCCGACCTCGATCCGGTCCCTAATCAAAACTCTTCTCTCCTCAAATCTCCCATTAATGTTAAAAATCGAAGCTTTTTTTTTTTTAATCGAAATTGGAATTGAGAATTGGTTTTGTTCTCTTTTCAGCTTCTGGTGTGCCTTCGGATGCTGATTCGGAGATGCGTTTACGAGAATGTGAACGGAGACGAAATCCAGAAGCTTTTCCCAGGCGAAGTCTTGCCTGAACTCCAGCGCCTGCTGACGCTCTTGTTGCAGAAGTTTCAGAGAGAGTGGCGAGAAGAAGCGTTCAGAGACCAGGTTTTTTTTTTGTTTTTTAAAATGTTTTTCTGTGAATTTGCTAAGTTTGTTCGAGAAAAAGAGTTGATTTTGTTTTTTTCTCACAGAATGATTTGCCTCGTCTGAATGCTATAACATGGGAGATGGCGAATCAAGATGAGGAATTGACTGACCCTCTTGCTGTCATCAACTTGAAGGTAACGAAACCGCCATTGTTGGGCCCTTTTGCATGCTTTAAGAATGTGTATATATACATACATTTATATATATATACATATATACCTTTTCTTGGGTAGCTTCAAAGTGATACACAGTCTCACTCCAAAGAGACGGAAGTGAAGTTCCAATTGGCCAAAGATACTCTACAGACGACGCTCAAGCCCATGTACGGTATAAGAGACCAATTGTCCAGCAATGTGGTGAGTTCTGAAACTTGAGATTTGCTCTTCTTTTTTCTTTTTTTCTTTTTCTTTTTTTCTTTGAATTGTTTGTTGTTGGAGTATTGGTTTGCTGAATTGGAATTGTGATCAACTTTTCAGAGTGAAACATCAAATGGGCATTTGTCTCAGGACGCAAATGTGGTGTAATAGCTTGTTTTGAAGGTTTGATATCCTACCATTTTCTTACACAGACTTGACTGTTAAATTTTCAATTATTGGAATTTTCTCATTTTTCCTAATTTTTTGAAAATAAGATTAAAATGAATTCCGACTATGTGCATTGAACCGTACAGATAGGAGTTCCTTGTGTGTGTGTGCATATATATTAACTTTTGTAGTTTGTTTTGTATATGCTTCTTTTTGCTAATATTAATTTGTAGTACTATTGGCATTGCAGATTGAGATTGCCTAGTTGCAACTGTTCATGAAAAAGATTGGCACCAAGTACCAGGTGTTCTCTGTTTCACCCGGTTGGATGAACGATGAAATTGAGTGGGTGGAAGAAAAGTTAAAGACCAAAAACGAGAGAGTGCAGTGGTCTGATTGTTGTGCACACCGCACAGCACAATCTTATGTAATAAGGACACCAAAAATGTAAAAAGTGTCGTCGTTACTGTCGTTTAATGTTGTTGTCGTCGTTTTTGTGGATAGTCATTATTCAATATTTTTTGTTTGATTATATTATTGTTTGCCATGTTTCACTTTCTGACATTGTCAGGTTTTACATTTCTCGAATAGTATACCATGTAATTGTGGTTTTCTAAACGTGTTTACTGCTGTACTCCGTTTAGTTGTCGTTTTCTAGCTATTGTCGTTTCCTCTTATTTCTTGCGGTTCTGCTCATTTAATGTCGTTTACTAAGTTATCGTCGTTTTTTTGTATTGTACTTCATCTAGCTATTGTCGTTTCCTCTTATTTCTCTTGGTGTTGCTCATTTTAATGTAGTTTACCAAGTTACCGTCGTTTTATTGCTATTTTTTTTTTTTTTTTTCTCATTGTTGTAGCTGACATGTTAATTTCATTTGTTCGATTGATCCATCGAAGAAGTTACATTATGGACTTCACAAGACCCCCTTTACCACTTCACTTCCGACGACTGGCTACACCTAAAGTAGTGGCGCCGCCACTGATATATGTGGGATCGGCGGTCTTCATTTCTTTGGTTAAGAATGTGAGACACATTAGTTATCATCCAGAAACAGAAACATGCAGAGTTTGCCTTCAAATAATGGACAAAGGTTCAGAGTCAAGCAATTATAATGCACATAAAACTGAAGGACGACCCTATACCGAAAGCTTGACAGATCAGAAACATTAGAGGGAGCAACAAGCTTTGCATTTTGCTTCAAAACTTTCGATGAAAACACGAATCGAACTTTACGGCTCCTTAAACTTGATTAAAATCTTGTCCATTTGCGGTTGATGCTTCCTAACCTGCAAGAGAAAGATGAAATGCACATAAGATGATAGGCTGAAAGAGTTGTATATCTAGACGGAGAGTGTCAATATTTTGTTCATGGTAAAAGAAAGTACTTGATCAATTTTTGTGGAGGTTAACTCAGTTGCAACTAATCAACAAGCCTATAAACTCAAATAAATGAATGAAATTTGGGACATAAATTCAAATCAGCAAAGCTTACTTTAACACCAGCCAGAGATAGCAGCTTATGGGAAGCAATGTATGCGACATTTGAATCATTTAACTTTTCTCCACAAAGTATATCACTTCAGAGACTCCTGACTGCAAGAAATAAAAAAATTAGATCCAAGTATCGTGTCTGAAATAATGCATTTAGACCAGGTGAGAAAATGGCAAAGGTAATGCTCTTAGCGAAGGTGCCATGTTATTTTGAATTGGTTCGTAGTGACTGATGGGGTCGAATACCAAGAAGTGACTTATCTATCAGCCAAGCATTCTTCTCCAATACTATCACCAAGAAACGGTTGTTTAAAATCTGATCTGGTTCAAAAGCATTCAAGCGAAAATGAAAGCTGGGAAAACACATGAACAACGAACCTGTATAATTATCTTGGCGCACTCATTGCAAGGGAACATGGTCACGTAAAGCCTCTGCAGAGATTAGAGGCAAAAATGTGTCTTCAGTCACAAATAGGCAAATATGACAAAGTGAGTAGAACTATAACAGTAAACAAGAAGGTTCAAAAATTTGCACACAAGCATCATAAGGGTGTGAGGGAGAGAGAGATAGGCCACCGAAGCCGACTTTTCCTTTCTTTCTTTCTTTTTCTTAGGAAAAGGCTTATATAATACAACAAAACACAGCAAGAACTGCTGAAGCAACTAACCTGTCCGGCAGCTGAAGCGTGATTCGTGTTTAGGATAGCGTTGACTTCAGCATGACAAACATAACTGGAAGAGACAATAAGAGGGATCATAATCAACAAAATATAATTTTAAAGATTGCTGTGAAGAACTAAAGAATAAAATATAGATCATACTATGAACACAAGAACTTACGGGTACTTAGTCTCGAGAGGATCTCCACTTCTGGATTTCTGAAACAGACAGACAATAGGCTTACCAAAAATCATAGTTCAGAAAAGAAAACCAGAATATTTTCCAAATACCAACCTTTGCCCAGGGAAGCTTGTCATCTGAGCAACCTCTGGGAAAACCGTTATACCCAATACCTGATGAACGAATATAGCATGAAAGTAAGAAACAACATGAGGAAACACAATCACAGATATTGGATTAACAACCCATGAAAACTCAATAAATTTAAACAACTACATAAACTATTTTTGTAGTATTTATTCGACGGGGTCCAAAAACTTCCATCCCTTTGTACTATTCCATTTGAATTATGAAAAGCAAAAACATAATCGGTAATCCAGGTTAAAGTTTCATAATTCAAATTTAACTTCACCGACGGTGCTGAATCGTCAAAAGTTCAATACTGGAAGAATTTTAAGAACTAAGGGAATAAAATAAGCTAAAGCTTAAAACTTTTAATTCTTGAATTCCTTGAATCAAAGTTTCCATATTCATATATACCTTAACAAAATGGAGAGATTGGACAAAGAAAAAACACACCATTTCTCTAACATTTCTTACCTAAAATTATGCCATTTTCACTCACCAAGCACGCTCCAACCTACAAAGAAACAGCACAAAATCCCCAGATAAAATAAAACTAAAGAATCTAATAATACCTCCAAAAATCACTAATAATGAAATATAAAAGTATGACCTGCCTGTTAGGATCTTTGGACCGTTCCGCTGATAAGAATGCTATAGCCATGAAATAATCGTCCCATGATAAATATCTAACCATAAAAACCAAAACCCAAATGAACCCTAATAATAATAATTTTTATTATTAGACAAAAATACCAACGAAAAGAAAAAGAGCAACATTCCGGGAAAATATTACCCCAAAACAGAAGAGTCTGAAGAAACTAAATGGGACAAAATTAGGCCGTTTCGTGACTTACCCTCTTCGTTTCGAGGGATCAAAGGGGCTCCGGGAAGAGCAATTCTCCCGAACGACGCCGTTTGCCGGCGAATCGGATCGGCAAGATTGCTTGGTGGGGCTGAAGAAGAAGCGGAAAGCGACGGCGGAAGCTAAGGCGCCGAAAATCGTGGCCGTGGAGAATAGAGTCAACTCGCGAGAGTTCATGATCGTGGAGGTCAAAGGAGAGATACTTCACTACACTCCCCAGCTTCCTCACTCCAGTTTAGAGAGAGAGAGAGGAGAGAGAGAGAGAAAGGGAGCACAAAAAGTGGCGGGAGAGTTTTACCTAATTAGCGCGCGTAGATTAGGTGGAAGAAGAAGTCACAGATGGATTTGGGCTTGTCACAAATGTTGGGCCTTTTTGGGCAAGGCTTAGCCCAATTCATAGTCCAAATTTCTTTTCTTTTTTTTTTTTCTAATTTTTATACAGAAATTTCCCCCAAAAAAAATGAGGAAACCATTAAAAAATGAACACATTTATGTTTTTTCTCTATTTGAATACTTTTTTGAATTTTTAACCCTCTATATTTATCTTATTGGAGGTCAAAAACATTGAAACTATTATGACTGAGATAATAATTTAAAAATGTGATTCTTAAAAGGTAATCCTACAAATCATCCCAGAAAAATTGCCAATAAATATCATTGAGACACCAACAAATTACCAATTAACTTTTTTTTTTATACATTAAAAAAAATTCGGCATTTATTCTTTTATGAAGCAACTTGCCAAAATCCATCCCATCACCCGTGCATATTTTTTTAATTGTCATCATTTCTCCTTTAAAAATAAAAAATTGGAATAGTTTCATATTTTCTCATTTAACATGGTTTTGAGATGAGTTAGAATAGCTAATTGTTAATACTATGTCTTTATGTTGGATAATCTAACACTTGTGCTTTCTAACATAATTTATTTGACTTTCATTACTATCAAAAAAAAAAAGTTTCTTTCTTATTAGTTATTGTTCATAAAATAAGTTTACAAGGTATCTTCAATTCCTTGTTAAAGGGAAATTTTGCTCGGGATTCGGTACACACTTTCAGATTTTTGTTTTCATTGTTGAAAAAATGATCAATAGTATTCTTACGTTCAAAAATCTATTAATACCATAAGAAAAATTAGGGCATTCGTTTCATAACTTGCTCTCGTAGTTGTTAGAAATTCGATTACTTGTATCTGCAACTAATCTTTCAAAATAGTGAGATTTAACGCACCTAAAACTCTAAGAATTGTTGACGAGCGATTGGAGTTGCATGCACATCAAACATAACAATTCTTAAAGGTCCACGAGCGTCAAACACACAGAATCGCTTGTTTGTGAGCTAGTGGCATGTAGGATCACCTCAAGTGTTTGACTTCTCATGGGTGAGGGAATCTAAAAGGCCAGAATGCTAAAGTGAATCCGTACGTTTGTGGAAAATCTGCTACACGTTCTCTTCTTGTGATATGTTTTACAACCATGTAAATTCTCCATATATAAGAGAGTGACCTAAAACAAGCAACACCAACATTTTGGTTGAATGTTTTTCTAGTCAACCCACTATGAGCACCAAAAGGGTACCCTATAAATGGGGTAACATTGGGACCCTCCCAAAAGAACCCAAACTGATGAAGGTCTTAGTTGGAGACCATGATAAATAAATCATTGTCCTAAAGCGACCTCCATCACTTCCTCAAATGGGAGCTTTAAGGCCAAGGCCTTTTGAAGCAGCTAAAGAACTTGTTAGGTAAAGCTTTTTAGAAGCTGATTTTTGATTTTCTGAGTCCAAAAAATGGCTTTTAGAAGTGTTTAGATAATTTGTCCTAAGAGTTTCATCTCAAAACCAGATACTATGACTTCCGAAAAAACTCTTCCAAATAGACTTGAAAACCTGGATCATAGTTTAATTTAAATATTATGAACTTTATTTTAAATTTTTTTTTTTTTTACTTTTAGAAAATTTTAATATTATTTTGATTTCAAAAGCTCTTTTAAAAATATAATTCCCAAATATTTTCTGAAAATACATTGTTTTTACTTTTTTTCTTTTACTGACTAAAACAAAAACAAAAATTCTACTAAAAAATTGTTCCAGGCACATGCCCTGAAAAGCACCCTCCCCTAAATTTCTCAAACTTTTTCACATGCCCTATGACTGTCCCACAACTTTCCCCCTTAAAAAAAATATATATATATATGTTAAAAATTTTCCATAAGAAGTTATATGCCAGCATCTTAGGGACAAATAGATACCAACAACTCCTGTTTATAAATATATATATATATATATATATATGTATGTATATGTATGTATATTTGTATATATGGGGCCCTTTGCTTTGTTGGCTCTTCGCTGTACTCACCAAAGATTCACTAGTGAGAACAAAATCTTCTTAATAATTACTGGACGGCAATCCTTGTACAAATCTTGGTGTTTGTACCATTTAATAAACAAGAAATTTACTGTAAAGTGTAAAAAGTGAGCCAGGCCTCTAAAATTGGTAAAGCTCCAATCCCACCATTCTTAGGTTTGCAAGAGGAGCCTGGAAAAATGCTGAACTTTTAACACTAGGTAGCCTAGAATTTTAACCCCCTTTTCCACCCCCCTCCCTTCTTCTTCTTCTTTTTATCAACTTTAAAGTAAAACCCAAAGGCCATTTTGCTCAAAAGTTTCAAATAACTCATTCTTGCATTGCAAGAGGACCACCACTAGGCACAAGGGCATGTATAAGCATGTTTTGTAGTTATCTTCCCTGTGATATAATTGTTCAAGAAAGTAGATATATGAATATATATATATATATGCGCTAATGGTCACACAAAATCAATCAAACAATTCATCCCATACTTTTTTTGAGGATCAATTCATCCCAATTCTCATACTTTGCGTAATCACTAGATTCTTTTGTTTGTCCAATGCCTATTTTTCATTAAAGAATGTCGTAAAAATGCCCACATCATATCTTTTTAATGAAGTTGCTAATTACATTATACAGTTTAAATTAAACTATATGTATAACATAATTTAGTAAAGATAATTTGGAGTGATTTAACACCGATAAATTTTAATCTTTGGACTCCCGTCCACTAAGTGGAGATGGCCGAGTTGGTCTAAGGCGCCAGATTAAGGTTCTGGTCCGAAAGGGCGTGGGTTCAAATCCCACTCCCCACATGGTGAGTTTTTTTTTTTTTTTTTTTTTTTTTTTTTAATGCCAAAATGTTCAACTTAAAGGTATTGTATGAATTTTTATTTTAATTTTTTCTCAGTATTTCTGTATAAAAGTGTTTATGATTAAAGAAGAAGAACAGAACACCTACTTTACCACCAAAGATTAAAGATCAATGCATGCACATGTCCATGGCATTATTAGGCTTTATTTTCCTTCTAATATATCTTTGGGAGTCTCTTTTTGATTTTCTATTCCCTTTTCCCTTTTCTTTTTTTCTTTTTAATGTTTGTCTTGAAAAAAATTTAAAAAAAAAAAAAAAAGCTTCTAATCTTAAGAAAATAACACTTGTTCTTTTTCATAAACAATGTCAATCATATGGCCCTTTTTATTTAAGATTATGAATTGAAAAATAAGCTTGTAATTTTAATGACTTTTTAGATGAAATTTCAACCAAAAAAAGAAATAAAGAAAAGAAAACTAATAAATTTTCTTTTTCTATTTGTTAGAAAAATTGAACTTGCTTATTAAGCGTTTAGTTCGTCAATTGGAGATAAAATTTTTAAGTTGTTGTTTATTTATTTTTTAAAAATTAATTATAATTTTTTATTATTATAATTATTATTGAATAAATAACATTGAAACTCTTTCGAACTAACTTATTCACATGATGAGAGACGAAAAAAGTTGATCATGAAAAGAGGGACCCACTGATCGAATGGCCCAAGTTGGCAGAGGGGAAAGAGTCGTCCACAAACAATCATGGTCAGCCTCACTAGTGAGTGCCCATTCCCACGTGCCAACCTGACCGGAGCGTGGGCTGCCTCTATTAGAAAGTGGAGGCCTTTTTGGACTCAGGGCCGACAGCCTCAGGCCCACCACAAAAGCTAAAATATCCTTCTCCCCCAAAAATCAACACACTTTTTTTTGTCTTTTTTTTTTGAAGAAAAAAGAAACATAATTTATAAAAAATAAAAAGAAAAAAAAGCCCTCAAACTCAAACTCTTTTTTTTTTTTTTTGAGTAATGTACTGAATGACACAAACTTGAAGATCATTATATCAACATGACAAAAAAAAACTAACGCTAAACTGATATGATATAAAACTAAACTAAAGTTAACAAAAATTTATATCCTATTGATTAAGAATGGATAATTGGTGTCATGTTTATCAATAGATTAAAAAAAATATGGTAATTTAGGTAATTTTCTCTTTTTTTTTTTTGTTGGAGGGGAGGTGTATGATAGTGTGCGAAGAAAAAGACCTTATCGTTACATTATATATGTTTTTGAATTATCAGAAATTATTAATTTTGTATTTTTAAATAAAAAATTTAATCAGATTTAACAGATTAACTAAAAAGACTCACTCCATTAGAACTAATTCAACAGGTGAGAGGAAGGAGATTTGTGTAGAAGTTCATAAATTCAAAGCTCCAAGTCTATTTCATTTGTATTAATAAATGAGAATTATATGTCTCATACATAAAAAATTATAGTAAAAAAAAAACAAAAACAAAAATTTTTTAGAAAAATATGAGTCAAGATCTGCTATTTTGGATTTCTTATCTTATTGACTGTCCCTCTAATAGTATTATGTCATATCATCTGAATTTAAAAATTTAACCACGTAAAAGAAGTTAAATACTAAAAATTATTGAACAAATTAATGAATTGTCAAAATACTATTGACGGGATAACTATTAAGACAGGAAAATGTGACAACACATATGAACTCGAAAGACATTTTCTAAAATATATGGATATTCCTCCCCTCAAACTCACTACGCACGTGCGACTGTAATTATTACTAACACAGCCTTATCTCCCAAAACCCCCAAAAGAAGAATATTATGAAGAAAAATAAAATAGAAAATTAGGCGCACAAAAAAAATAAAAATAAAAATAAAAAAGAGGAGCAAACGATTTCTGCATAAACACTAAAAAGGCTACTCATAACCTAATAACGTGATCCGTAATCTTTCCCCCCCATACTTTGGCTTTTCCATAACGGAACTTCCCACTGTTCCTTACATTCAAACATTTTTGTACCCAAACTACCCTTGAATATTGTGACAATACTTAGAAAAATAAGGCGTTTCCTAATGGATTAATTAACCGAAAAAATTAAAGAATTAAGTTCTAATAGAGTACAAAATAATTGTAATTAAGTTCCACCGTGAGCTCTTCAATATAATATTTGGAATCATTGACAATGTATAAGATCATAAAAATAACATTGTGCTTGTTAAAATAATAATTAAGAAAAAAAACTTTCTGCACCTAATTAAGGTAAGAAAAATAATGAAAAAAAAATGCTCTCGTGTTTAAGTTAATGACTTGATTTTATAAAATCCACCCTTTATTGCTTTTTTTAATTATTATTTATTTGTAAGTGGGAGATTCGAACTATACGCATTTATAGTAAAATTAGGTACGTGATTACTGTTAGATTATTAATCAAATTTTTATTGCTTTTTTGATTGACTTGAGATATCATATAATTGGATAGTATATGTGCATGGGAACTAGGGATAGAATAGTAATTTCACGAACATTATGTTTGTGTGTGTATATATTGTGTTGTATATATAGATACAAAACTGCACGAAGTTTCTGCCGAACACCACACACACCAAAAAAAAAAAAAAAAAAAAAATCTCTCTCTCCTCACCTTCGTCCTCTCTGTCTTTCTAATTTCTTCTTCTTCTTCTTCTTCTCTCTCTCTTTTATTTATTTATTTATTCAATGGAAGAAGACGATCAAAAAGAGTTGCAGCTCCTGCCAGCTCCACAGTCTGTACCTTCCTCATCATCGTCCCACATGATCTCATCTCGGCCGTTGGATAATTCTAGCTCCTCCATCATACGGTACAGATCAAAGGCCAACAATATTAACGGCTCTGATCATCATCATCATCATCGTCATCATCATGTAGACCTTCAGCTCTCGATCAGCCTAAGGCCAATACACGACATCGAAGACGACGATGAGGACGAGGACGAGGACGAGGATCTGGCGGCGGAGGCTGCGACTGGCTGCGTGGAGGCGCTGAAGTGGCAGGCGGCGGAGCAGATTCGGCTGGCGGCGATGGAGAAGGCGTACGCGGAGCGGGTGAGGGAGCTGACGAGGAGGGAGATGGAGCTGGCGCAATCGGAGTTTGCACGTGCCAGGCACGTGTGGGAGAGGGCGAGGGAGGAGGTCGAGAGGGCCGAGAGGATGAAGGAGAGAGCCACGACCACGACCATGTCCTCAGACTCCACGTGCATGGAGATCACTTGCCAGGCTTGCAGGCAAAGGTTTAGGCCTTAACTAATGAATCAAAGAATTATATTAGTTCAGTTTGATCATGATCATCATTAAAAAAAAAAAAAAAAAAAAAGGTTCGAATTATGAGTTCAAATCAAAATCCCGCTTTTCAATTGATGATCATGATGGAAGGATGTTTATTTCCTCGTGAGATGATGCTGATGAGGACTTGTAATTGCTGTTAAGTTCATGTGCTTAATTTTTTGTTTAATTTGGGTTTAATAATGGGTTTTGTTACATAAATTGTTTTTTTTTTAATCTTAAT
Source organism: Ficus erecta (assembly GCA_008635985.1). Classification (NCBI taxonomy): domain Eukaryota; kingdom Viridiplantae; phylum Streptophyta; class Magnoliopsida; order Rosales; family Moraceae; genus Ficus; species Ficus erecta. Next base: position 1,278,193 of record BKCH01000019.1, read on the forward strand.
TGCTGGTTGCAAGGAAAAATTAATGACAAAGAGATCCAATAATTAGTGGCTAGCTAGCTATATATAGCTTGAAAATAATAACAAACTTTTGAATAACTTCTATATGCCTTGTTCTTATTCATCATTAGCTCCATGATCATGAATATTCTGTATGATGAATAAAATAGAGAAGCTTTTGTTAAACCCCTATGAATAATTTAAGAATAAAAGTATATATTATTTTCCAGCTTTATAATTTTTCAGACTAATTTGGAAATGAAGGCTTACACACACACACACACACACATATATATGTATATATATATATATATATGCATGCATAAATGTATCCTATATTGTAATTTGCAAATGAACTCTCATGACACTGTGAAGCACATTTTTCAAGAATTAGTACTTAAAAATGGCACTCCATACAACTTGTCAGTCACAGGCAGAATGAATAAAATAAGCATTGGATAGTTCTTAAAGCTTATAAATATGTTTACAATTTTGCATTCTCTATCAATTCACAAGTTGAAAATAATTAGAAATTCAGCGATGTATATATAATCTCCTGTTGTTTAAACTTGCAGTTTGCCAAACTGGTTTATTTTCTGCCGAATTTTTACTCATCAAATATAATATGACGTATATACTTTTGTGTATAAACACATATATATAGTCCACAGTGAAAGCATATATATAAGAGGCAAAAAACTCCATGAAAATTGAAATTAATGTTGTTTACTATTGCTGATCAGCTCAAAAGCTTCACAAGTACTAGAAACTAGTTAAAGTTTCCCTCCATGAGATCTGATGGGATATACAAAATTTTAAGATTTCTCTTCATATAATTTTGAACACAATACATGAATTCATTCTGTATATCAGACAGTTGATTATTCAAATTATATATAGACATATATATAAATTCTAGTGAACATCAAGGGGAAAAAAAAGAGTACAAAACAAGTATAAAACTACTTGAAAAGCAGCCACATATAAATGGTCTTGACTTGAAGTTAGAAGCAGCCTGCAAAATGTCGGACACTGATATATATATGTATATATATATGTGTGTATAGATATAAACATTAATTCTTCCAATATATGGAACAAATGAAATATGAGATGACAAATTCCTCAGATGAGAATGACATGTTTTGCTCAGGGAGAAGCACCCACACAGTTTCAAATTTGCAACCATATTCAAAATGATCTGCTGAAACAATTAGTAGTAATTCAAGAATTGGCCCCGAGTTGAGAGTAATCATTGAATATGGAGACACACACATATATATAGATATCTCTATTCTATTATAATAGCGCATCTTTATGAACGTTAAATCTAATTAAAATCTACGAATCTAATGGTGTTGAAAACAAGCCCTAATGATACTAAACTTAACCATTAACAATTCAAGAATTGGCCAAGTCGAAGGGAAATAGGACGACTGAACTGTTTACAATAGAGTATTTCTACCGATAGTGTAGTATATGTTGTAGAACTTTAGATGTAGTTAAAATTATATCAAAATAAAAATATATAAAATTGATAGTTCAAAAACAGAACCATATTGATTGGGTTTTTTCATACCAAATTTAGATTTCTCATGTGAATATTTATGCCCAACTTACTATACCAAAGGCCTAATTCTATGCTTGGTAGGAGGGATGGAAAATAAAAAGAAAATAAAAGTTAACGTCTAAATAGTAGAATAATGAGGATTTCCTTCATGTTGTTTAGTAGAAGAGAAAGAAAAGAGAAAAGAAAATGCCATATAAAGAAGATAATAAGAGATTTAATGTCTAAATAGTTATCTTACGTATTTATTTTGTCAAACTTTCCCTTCCATTTTCTTTTCAAAATTTGAAGGATTAAATTAAGACAGGTCTCATATATTTATAATTTTCTTACTTCCCATTTTCTATTCTACTAAAGAGCTTAACATTCCATTTTCCTCTCTAAAATCCATCATCCAACTTCCTTCATCTCTCTTTTCCGATCTACCAATAGCAAACATGTGCACTTAATTTGGGACAAACAAGGAATTCTCGTGGCAAATATTAATAATTAATCACCATTGAAAGGGAAGCATAATGGGCTTGTGTTAATTAAAGTGCTTTTTTGGCATATGATTTGAATATAATCACTGGGCAAAAGAGAAACGCTCCCATGTCAAGTTTAGGCTCAAGTTGTTTATAAAGGACTTTATTGAAAAAGAAAAAAGAAAAAAAAAAAAAAAAAGAAAAAAGAGAAAAGGAAAAAAAGGAGAGAAAAAAGAGAAAAAACTTTTTTCCATTTAGAACTCATCTGAAGACACAGTCTGGGAATAGTCAAATCTGACGAAAACAGGGGTCAAGTTTGGAACCTTTGATGTGGATAGAAAGGCAAATGAATCAGAACAAAAAGCAAGTGATTCACCAGGGGAACAGGTACAGGGATGATAGCTGTATCCACTTGTTTTCAACCTCTTAAACTTTTTTGCTTATTTACACCACCAACTAAACACACCCACTAGCTACCCATCTCCATGATTCAACCCTAAAGAAACCTTTTTTTTTTTTTTTTTTAAATAATTTCGCCGATATGACTTTTTATCTTGTATTATTAATAAAAACTGTTTTTGAACCGCTAGTCTAGTAATGCGTTCATATGTGTTATCACTGTGTTTGCTATTGTATTCCAATGAAATTAATGTGTTTCAGTACGTGTTTGTATTTGTATGTCATATTTTTATATTTGAGTACATATATTCTAACACAATATATGTTAGGTCTAGATGTCGACATTGAAATATATTTGACCAACTGCACATTGTATTAATATTTGGAAAAAAAAAAATCCCAATTGAAGGAGTGATCCAAATGCCCTGTAAATTTTTAATAGTATGTTCTATGAGTGTTTATTGCAAGTGACACAAAAATGTTTCCCGACACAATTCAGGCTACAGAAAAATTATTCAACGATTAAAACAACAGTTTTTACTGTTAAAACAAAATATCAAGCGCTCAACTAATTATGCACGAGTCACGACAGTGAACAGTGTCTGTATGTGTGTCCTTTTGTATGGAATTAGCTTATAGCTTAGTTTGTCAGCAACCTCCTCAAACATATTATTACTCAAAAACAGTTAATCTGTCGATGAAAAAGCCTTCCAATAATACACACCAATTTGTCTTGATGAGGGCCAAGATGTCATAAAATCCAGGATGTGAGGGCAAAAAGGATAATCATCATGAATTTTTCAAGCAAACAAAGTGATTCCCGAAAAAGCACAATTTGCAAAGCGCTGATCATATATATATATGGATTGGAACAAAGTTCTGGGGAAAAAAAAGTAATGATCACTAATAAAAATTTAATCATTTCGGAATATATATTATTATTATTTTTGTTTACAAGAATCTTCTAAAGTGATTAGCCTAATTTAGGATTTATGCAAAGAACTCCACCTTTTTCACTTCCTAAATCCTAATCACTTGTGTGTTCTTGCTTTAATAATTATTTTCCCATTAAAAGTTGTTTCACACTTTTGTTACTAAATCTTTATCGTTGTTATCTCCTAGCTTTTCCTTTTCATCATCACTATTGTTCATTTGACATTCTACATAGACGGCTAAATTCTTTAATTTCCGGTTAGAGGAATGAAAAAAAAAAATTTTTTTATTTTTTTTATTTTTTTTGTTTGACATACAACACAGGTTGAACTCTCGTCTTCTCAGACTCAGGCCCAGTTCATCATACCCCGTCCGGTTTGACCGAGCGGTCATGATGGCTCAAAATATGTTTCATGAGATAGGAAGAAAAGAAACATTGGAGTTACTATTGTTCTACTAGAGCTCTAACGAAAAGTTGGATTTGAACTATTAGATTCCATGTTGGTCAGGTAGCGATGAACAAAGAAATGTATATCAATCATTGGACCCCAAATTGAGTTATACTTGCGTGTGTATTAGTGTGTATATATATATATATATATATATACGAAAAAGTCCGCAGTGATATATCTACATGTGAATAGGTGTATATATAGAGATAAGCATTCTCCGACATATAACCACTTGCATAATAGATACCTTGTCTTTTATCATTCCGAATTTTGATTACTGTTGAATAAATACGAGGACCAGAAATTCTTTCAGAAAGTTGGACGAGCAGGATAAAACATGGTAGGACATGGTGGGTGCCGAACCATCAAGGCCATGCAGTCACTATACCAAAACCTTAACATTTGTCTTTTCACGTTGTCCACATTTGATCATACACCGATACTACTGTTTTTTCTCTCTTTCTACATATATCTATATATACGTGTATGACTATATATATACAGAAATTGTTGAATGACATGATATATCATGAAACACTAAAGACTGAAATTATGACAAGGGAAGAATTGTTTGAAACTCTTTTGTGATCTATATATATGAAAGAGTTTTTAATAATTACTATTTTTTTTTGTAACGACAAAACTATAAAATTAAGTGTATGTCTTAATTGCATTTGATGATGTGACAGTTTATAGGACTTGCTATAATAGGTGTTTCTAACCTTTAATGTTAATTAAATAGATTTTTTTTCCATTTTTAATACAATTTCCATTTTTTTTAAAATTAATTTTAAAGATCACGTAGTACATATGTAATTAAACATTGGATGTATAGGTTACTCAATATCATATTCTATATTTTCATCTCTTAACCATTCATTCATCTTTATAAATTTTTTCCCATCCATTTAGTTAACAATATATATATATATATATATATATTTTATAAAAACTGTAGTATATTGTATACCCATTGAGAGAACAAGTTAAAATAATAATTAAAAAATAGAGTGGATGGTAGTTTTCTAAGGCTATGTTATTCTTTCGTATTGAACTAATGATCTTTTATTGAACATGTGAAAAAAGAATTCTTAGAATCTCAGTAATTTTCATCAAATACATCAAATTTTCTGTGGTGGAGTCACCAACGAGAGGAAGTGGAAGTAGTAAAGTTACGTGGCACCTACAAAAATAGAGGAATAGACATAGAGAAATAAGGGAGGAAAGGGGAACATTTGCAGGAAAACAAAAAAAAAACAAAAAACAAAAAAAAAAAAAGAGAGAAAAAAAAAAAGCTCTGAGGTTTGGACTCAAAAGAGAAAAATATAGAAAGAGAAAAGATTGTCAAGAAGGACATTATTTGAGGTTGATCAAAACATATAATTGTAAGAGTATTAGGCTACTTTAACTTTTTTAAACAAATTGAAAAAAAAAAAATCCAATATAATATCAGGAGTGATATTAAAAAATAGGGATAATATTTATTTAAATTCCTTTAAAAAAAAAGTTTTTAAAAACTCATGTTAGGAGGTTAAGAACAAGTTGCCTATCTAAAATCACATTAATGAGATCTCTAACTTCAATGCTCATTAATTGTCATAAATTTATTTGGTCAATTACCTAATTCATTATAACCGTTTGATCTATATCATATGACTAAAATAACGGTAATTATGGATAGGTAAATATTAGAATAATAATTGAAACCACACCCATATATATATATATGTATATATGTATAATTGTATCTGTATGTATGAGCTTCTTTAATCTTTATGGTGCTTGCATAAGGATTATTCTTCTAATATAATATGTTAAAGTAAGAAGTATAACATTATATTTTAAAGGTGAAGTAAATAGTCTGAGTTTACTCTTTTAATGTAAACAATAAATTAGAAGGCGTAACAATAGTATGCCAAAAATGAGAATTTTAGTTAAAAATGTCATCATTAAGAGTTCATTGTGAGCGTTTTGGGAATAATTATGTTTTCGATTTGAAATAAAAATGAGAATAATTTTATGAATGATTTTGATTTTTTTTTCTTAAAAAAAATTGTGTTTGATTGTGTTTCTAAAGAAATTAATTTCAGTACAAGAAAATATAAAATTATAAATGGGTATATTTCTGAAAATATTTATTGGGTGTATAAGTCTTAAAAAAGAAAAACAGAAATAGAAAAACGACTTTCTTATTTTTTTTTTCTCATTCCCTAATAAAAAATAAAAATGATTTTTTGTTTTTTTTGTTTTGATTTTTTAATTGAAAACTATTTCCAAAACGTCTTTATTGGAGACTATGAGATTCATTTCCAAGACATTTCCAAAATGATTCTAAAATAGTACAAAACGGGGCTTAAGTTTCTTAATATTATGTCATTTTAACGATAATATATCTTCACGTTGGTGTTATATTAAATAAATGTTCAATTATATTTTAATTGTCATATATATATAACGTTAGAAATATGGTCTTTCGAACTATAGCAAAATTCTATACATATAATTAGTGTTTCACTAGCTAGTGTGTGTGTGAGTCTAGGAACGTAGGTTTTCCTCAAGTCTTAGCCGTACTTGTCACCAACATGCAAATCTTATGTCATGTCAGAAAGATATGTAATGTAGTAGGGCACCACAGCATTATATAATACATTCAAATATTCAAGACAATGGGAAAAAGAAAAAGGAGACCAAATTCAGACATAGAAATGATGACAGGAATGAACTATATATTTACACACACATAAGCCACACACGGACTGGATATTTTTTACACCTTTTTTTTTTTTTTTTTTTTTCAGGAGAGAAACTTTCTATACCACATTTCACTGTTTAAGTACATTAGGAGATGAGAAACTATTTCATCTTAAAGAAAAATTTAAAAAAAAAAATGGTTGATAACCTTTTTTTGCAATTTGGAGTTCGCAATCAAAAGTCGTATGTATGGATGTGGTTAAGTACCTGTTCAAGGTTTAGGAGGGGACAAGAAGTGGTGGTTTTTTCAGCAAGACATGTGAGGATTCTCTTGATGAAGTTTTCATAGATGTGAGCCAAAATCAAATATGCTAAAATTTCCACACACACACACACACAAAAATAAAAAAAAGATCTCTTACCATCTCTTAATTGGAACCTAAAGAGGGAAATACATTGAACCATCAAGATTGTTAGGTTCGGTCGTTTTCGAATCGATTGCGAAAAAGGATCACCCCGTTATGGAAGATGAGAAATTTTTTTTTTTTTTTTTTTTTTCATCTTCATGATATGTGGGGCTCAAACACTTGCAGAACCAACCATTTCAATAGAGTAAATCACACAATAATCACCCTAGATTGTACCAACATGTGTCTTCACAATGCCATACATATCTTTTCCAATAGAAGATACCAAAAGGATAGAGAGAAATCCCCACAAGACAAGGAGAAACTAGCTAGATGATCATCTCATAGTTGTTTCATTATTGATTTTTTCTTTGCAATTAAAAAAAAAAAAGATGGAGAATTAGAGACCCGTCAGAAGAGTGATCTATCATTCAACGGTGATGGGTTGAATCTACACTCTATTGGTTGAATCGAACAATTTATCGAGTCTAATCATATATATATATATATATATCATATATATATGCATCAATCGAGAATCTACCACGATAGCCTCACATGCTCCATCACCACGGCTTATCACACTCTTAATTAATGTTTACAGTGTGTGGGTATTACTCGAATAATCACAAATGTAAACCAAACAAAAACGTCTTCGAACTTGTATTGTAGATAGAGAAAGACAGGATGAAAAGAAATACATGTTAAAATCAAGAAATTATTAGAAGAGATAGAAGTACCTTGATTGAAACTATGAGTACGTCCGAGATTCTTATTTTATTTTATTAACATATATAGAATAATGCTACATTATTTTCATATAATTATTATTTAATTAAATGAATAAATATTCAAATGGGTCAACTTATGATTGGCACCCCTTATAATTAATATGGTCTGGTTACACCCCCAAGGTCCCAAAAGAACTAATGATATGTGTAGGATGCTTAGAGAACTTGTAATGAAAGTGAGTGGAGGGCATTACAGTAACTTCAGCTCAGCTCAACTCAGTAAAGCCTAAACTGTATTTTTTCATATCAATTTTTGTTTTTTTTTTTTTTGAAAAGTCAACAAAGTTTATAATTACTTTTTAAAAAGTTAACTCAACTCAAACTTAAAAATTTCATCTCATCTTAAACTCAACTCATTCACCAAACGGACTATAAATGGAATTTCATTTTGATTCCTAACATCTTAGAACGAGTTTTTATCGACCAAATTATTCCAAACCAATTTTTTAATTAATTTGACTATTAAAATCTCAACAGAAAAAGACGCACTTATAAAAGTAACTCTTACTAAATCACACATATTACTCACGTGTCTTTTTTGATCAAGACAATATATTGATGGATGAATTGATTAATTTGAAACAATTTAATAAATCGAGAACTTGTTTAATTAAGAGGTTTTAGAACTCGAAGACTAAGATAAGATTTTGACTTATAACTTGAAAACTAAAAATGAGATTAACCCGAACAAAAATGATGATTCTATAACTCAAAACATATACTTTAATTCCTTTACATAACATTATTAACTTACAATCACTGTCCAACTCCTCCACAAAACTAACAAACGAAAAATTAAAAATAGATATTAAGCAAATCAAGAAAGAAAAGCCATTTAAATTAGTCTATCGATCAACAACCTCATATTTGGCGCCAAAAAATGCTTGTCTAATAAACTAGCTATGAAAGTTAGTAAGAAAAAGATATATTATTGATGGCTTTATTCATATTTATTGATGAAGAATATGAACTATATGTAACGATGTCTAACAAATTTCCAAAAAGAAATAATAACGGTATTGAAAAGAAAACTGTCTAAGTCGCAATATTTATATTGATTAAAATCTCGTATTTCACTTTTTTTATACCCCTCAAGATGTAATTTTTAAAGAGAACACCAATTGTCACACTTAAATTTTGTTAACATTGACATGATAATAGTTTTGTCAAAGCATCGGCGGCAACTTGATCTTTGTAGTTGACACGAGAGATTTGTAGTTGACCATTTTGAATCATATCACGAATAAAATGAAAGTCAATCGCTTTATCTTTTATGCAGGAGTGAAAAACAAGATTGGCACGTAGATAAATCATGCTATTATTATCACAATATATGATTAGTGTATTGCCGTAGGAGTGATGCCTAATTCATGTACAAGACATTGGATTCATATTTTTGTTTAGCCACTGTGGACACAATCACGCGATCCTTTGTGGAGAATCTGGTGACCTACCGTTGCTTTTTGGAGTTCGGTGAGATTGCATTAAATTCTAGAAAAAACAACATAGGTACTCATAGAGGTACGATCATATATATTACCAGTCCGATCTGTATAAAAAGAACATATAAAAGGATTAAGGTGAATTCTTTTGGAGATGGAAAATTGTTGTGAGCTAGGAGCTTAGGTTCAAAATATCAGTACCTTACACTACAATTCTTGTCGAATTCTTTGGGGTAACCCTACCTCACAACTTAGGAGGTGCCGAAGGATAATAGTGCTGTCGTTCGTCAAAATTGTCGTTTATTTCAGTTTGTGTCCCTCTTAAAAAAAACGACAGCACTATTATCCTTAGTCGTAAACGACAATTTTTTCTTGTCGTTTCGGATCTCTCTCTCTCTCTTTCCACCCGCAAAAGTTCCCAAATTTATTCCGACGAGTTTTGCAGAGGCGAGAGGGGAGGACAGAGAGGAGATTAGAGCTTGGTTCCGTACATCAATGGAGACGCCACGGTCAAACCCTAGCTGTACGGACAATAGCAAGAAGGAGGAGGGAAAGAAAAAGAGGAAGAAAGTGTCGGAATTCGAGTACTGCAAGGTTTGCCAGCTGAATCACGACCAAGGCCAGCGTCACAAGTACTTCCCCGGCCACAAGAAGTCTCTGTCCGTCTTCTTCTCCAAATTCCAGACCAAGCTCTCCGATGTCCGCTTCTTTCTCAAAAACCCTACCCTCATACGCTCCGAACACGCCTCCCGCAACCGCCTGTGGTGCGTCTTCTGCGACGTGGACGTCGATGAGCTCCAAAGCTCCTTCGCTTGGTACGCCTTCTCAATTTTCCTAATTAATTTTCCGTTTGGATGATGAGAAAACGGAGGAAAATGTTTTTCTTCTCCCTTTTCTTAAGCGACCAAACCATGTGATATGTTTTTCAGTGGCAATGCGATTAATCACTTTGCAAGCGCGGATCACTTCTCAAATTGCTCAATTTTCTGTTTGGATGATGAGAAAACGATGGGAAATATTTGATATGAGAAAGAAAACAGGCGAAAAGAGCAAATAACCGTGCTTTTTTCTTTTTTTTTTTTTTTTCTGTGTTCTTCAGTAGTAATGCAATTAATCACTTGGCAAGTGCGGATCATCTGAAGAATTTGAAGCATTTTTTGTGGAAATTCGGTGGAGGAACGGATTACATTGATAAATTTAGGATAACAGATTCTGAAGTTGATAAGGTAATTTGTACTTCGTCAATTTTTTTACTTTGTATTTTCAATGTATATGTATATATGTATTTCTCTGTCATCTACAATTGGTGAATTTCTTTTTCTTGCAGTGGGAGAAAAAGTGCAAATCGTTGAAGAGTGAAGCTGTAGCGGCTAATAAGGCGACGTTCGTTGGACCTCCAAATGATATCCACAATGAACTCAACTATGTAAATGCTGATAGTTTTATAGGCAGTAATGATATACACTCTGTTAATTCGAGTATTTCAAATAATGTTATCCCTTTACAATGCCATACGAATGAGTATCAGGTATCCGATTCAGGACTCTCTGGAGTTGCAAATTCTAGCTTTTATTCAGCAGATGTTACATCTTCTTTACCTTTGGAGACGCATTCTGGTACAAGTTCCGTAAATTTGAGCGGTTCAACGGGTAAGATTTTCCTGTTTGTACTTTATAGTGTTATTTTTTGCATTCGGTTTCTACCATATTGAGGGTTCTGCCCATGAAATGGAAAAGCCTATTTCGGATTTGTTGTTATTTTCTGTGTCTTGGCCTTGTGGCTGTATTGAAGGTCATATGAATACACCATTTGAGCTTTGTGTTCTTAAGAATGAAATTGTCAACGTGGCAGTAATACCCAAAAACACGTTGTCTGGAAAGGTTTCTGCAGGAGGTTGATAAATTGAGTTTTGTTCGAGTAATATTTATCTTTGGATTCTTGTATTCAGGTATACAGACTTTCACACAAATTTTTGTGCCTCAAGTGCCTGGAGGAAATGTGCATACTGGGGCACCTCCTCCTTGGTTTGACGCGGCTGAAGAAAGTCAACTAAATGTTGGATTTCAGCAAGTATTGGGTGGCTTTGCTTCTTCCTCAAATAAGTCGGGGAAGTCCAAGAAACTGAATCCAAAAAGGGTGGGGGCAGCTTGGGCGGAAAGGAGAAAGATGGAGATGGAGATGGAAAAGAGAGGGGAGCTTGTGAAGAAAGAGTTTGATGCAAACTGGCTTCCTAATTTTGGTAGAGTTTGGCAATCAGGTAGCCGAAAAGAGTCTAGAAAAGAATTTGAGTTTGAGAAACAGAACCTACCCAAAGTTGAAAGTGTGCCTCCTGAGCCAGTTAAAATACAACCCTACATTAGCAAACGAATGGAGTTTGAGTTTGAGAAACAAAAGTTAACTAAGGTGGAAAGTGAGCCTGTGGAGGTACTAAAGATACAGCCCTACATTAGCAAACGAATGGAACTTGAGTTGGAGAAACAAAAGTTACCCAAGGTTGAAAGTGAGCCTGCCGAGCCAGTTAAGATACAGCCCTACATTAGCAAATGGATGGAGTTTGAGTTGTCTGAGGTTGAAAATGAGCCTGCCGAGTCAGTTAAGATGCAGCCCTACATTAGCAAACGGATGGAATTTGAATTGGAGAAACAAAAGTTACCTAAGGTTGAAAATGAGCCTGCCGAGATAGTAAAGATACAGCCTTACATTAGTAAAGGAATGGTAGGTTTCAAATTCTCCCTCCCGGTTTCGGTTTTTAAAATTTGAGCCTACTTCTGAGATCATATTGTGGAATTGTATTTGTAATTTTTTAGTGCATCACTTAATTGCATGTTTTTCCATATCTAACTAGGGTCCAGAACAAAAACCTGCTAACTTGTGCCACAAGTTTTACCCACGAATCAGAGCAAGTGGAAGTTCAGTTGTTGGCCTCCTTTTTTTCTTTTTCTTTTTCTCCTAGATATTTGATGTAAAGATTGAAAAAAAATAAAAAAAAAATTTGAACATTTGAACATACGTGAGTTATGTTTGTTGGAATGATGAATAAGTTGGACATTTCAATTTCCACGGTTCCAGATGTCCACGGCACTAAACTATTCTTGTTACTATTATATTTCGGAGATGTATGCTAATACCAGTGGTTGTAGTTTGTTTATTTAACTGTTTTATGTCCTTGTTGCAGCAAAGGGACGCAAGTAAATGATTATGTTGCTGATGGTTACATTGTGCAATTGACTGATAACTCCGGTCGCAGTTGATCCTACTTTTTCTCCCACAGTTTTGGTTCGGAAATAAAATGGTAGCACAATTTTGTAGAAAAGATGTAAAGTGGTCGTTGCAAGATTCAGACTGCATTTTGTAACTAGTTTTAGGCTATTGTACCAAAAGTGTTGTGAGTGAGAAAAATCTGGGTGGTAGTGTTATCATGAGGGGAATTGAGTCTGTATGGCTGAAATTCACTATAAATCTTGTCGACACACATTTGTACATTCGGAAACTGATTATGAGATTTTTCTTTTTTCCTTGTTTTGAACTTTGAGAAATGATTTATTGAACCCTCAATATATTGATTTCAGAGAAATGAATGTACAGTGTTTCTCTACTTTCGTAGTTTCATATATCATCTGCCTTCTACTGTGATTCTGAACTAGAATAATATTAGCTTGAAGAACTTGATACTTAAGCGCAACTCGTTCTATTGAGCGTATATAGGTTACTTACAAATATATATATACACATATATATAAAAGGAAAGAGAGGAAAACACACACAGAAAAAGGAAAAGAAAAGGGAAGAAAAAAGAAAGAAAGAAAGAAGCTTTTAGACTAGTGTAACTGCTTCAGAAGTGCAAAATTTTGTAGAATTTAGTCCACCTCTGATCCTAAAATTCCAAAGTTTCCCTTTGGAAGAAACTAAGTTCTCATCACAAAGAAACTCCCAGGAGAACCATTTCTCGATCATCCGGTCAACGTCATGCACTACTACATCTGTTGTATTTCCATTTCTTGCTATCACAGCAGCTGTATATATTGCAGCCATTCTGCCTGGTGCCTCTGGCGCATTTCCTCTTGGCCCGTCCACCACGACTACATCCCATGTAAGCTCATAAACTTCTTGTGGCAAATTTCTCAATGCCAGTCGACACTTTGATGCTTGAAGCTCTCCTGAGCTGGCTGCACAAGCCGGGTTTTTCCTCGCATGCTTTAACAATTTGTATGCCTCGTTTGCAGGTGCTTTGTACTCAACCTTGTAGATTCTGGTGGTGTTGAACTTCAGCTTGGTAGTGTTTAGTTTTTCAGGATCATTCTCTAGAAATACGGTGGTGCCGCCAGCATTGATTGAAGAGAGAAATAGGTATTCGGGTTCGAGCCCAAAAATGAGGAGGTTGCAGGGAGCTTTTTGAATAACCAGATTGAATAGAAGCTGGAATTCCTTTTCTGTGAGCCCAGTGGCATTTGGGAAGTTTCTTAGAAACTTTATTTTGGACTCTGATGCATGCGAAGGAACTTGAGGGCAAGCTGGAGAAGGTGAAGAACATGTTTCTTGAAGAGGAGGAGGAAAAGCAGGCAACGGAGGGGAAGAAGAATACGAAGTAATGGTAATTCGAAGAAGTCTGAGGATGGAAACGATCGCGAGGATCATAACAAGAATAGGTATGATTCTCTTCTTGGTAAAGTTCATCTTTTTGGTCCTCTGGCAATATTTCTGGCTGGAAAGTATATGCAGCTTTGCCTCGGGTGAGATTGGACTAGAGGACCGAACTAATGGAGTTACAAGAGCACGGCAATAAGGCACTTCCGGGGGCATTTTTTTTGGGGGGTCTCTCACTTTGCTTTCAGCTCCACTACACCCACTGCAACATTCCCCTAGGAAAAGAGTACCTAGTCTTGAGTATTTGGTGATTTGTTATACAAATCAGAATACTTTAGATCTTATTGAGTGAGAAACAAGGAAAGCTTTGCTTTTGTTTCAAGTGTTTCCCTAGTTGCCTTTTCCTCAAGCTGTCAGCTCGCCAACTAATCGCTGCTGCTGCCATGTTGCGGTTGAGAAACCAAACTGACCATTTGAAAGATTGGAACTTGATTGAGGTTTGGTTTCCCGAATCATGTTTTTCTGGTGCTTGTGGTTTGTGTATAGTTTAAGCTTTATTATTATTATTATTTTTTTTAACCTTTTCTTTTTAGGGACTCGTTTGGTGGTTATGAGTGAAGCTAAAGGAGGCTAGTGAGTTGTTGCAAGGCCACTTTCAATCAATTTAACCTTCTGGAACGCTTTTCAGTTACATACGGTAAGCCTCTTGATTTTGATTTCTGATTCTGCATGGCAAACTTCTATTTGCTTAGAGATGCTGATGTGGAAAAGATTGCCCATCAATAATGTTTGGTACCCAAAATTTCTTTTTCATATGCTCTTTCTGTGGAGAGTTGCTACGCTGCTTGATGTTGTGGCAACATAAGTTTGCTCCGGATCCAAAAATTTTAAATTTAACTTGTATTCAAATCTAAATTTTCACTTTGACAAATATTCGTTTCACTCATTTTTCTCTCTCCTTAATATACATTCGATTCAGATTCTCAATCTAAATCTAAATTTTTCTAGTTCAAGCTTATGATCTAAACGGACACTCTGTCTTCTAAATAATGTTTATATGTTGTTCATACAAGAGAATTATTTACTTAAAAGAAGAGAGAAGATGAGGTGTGGCCTTATCATCATGATTAAGTTATTACCCATTTGTGGTTTTTTTTTTTATTATTATTATTTTTTTTTACACATATAGGAATCATTTGTAAATTATTGGTAGATTTTCACATTCACTTATGCCCGGAAAATTGATAGATTGATTTAGAATCTAATATGTTACGGAAAATGTTGTATTATTTCTTTCCTATTTTATTTAAAATCCATTCTGCTTAAGTTGATTTGGTTATGGGCCTAGTTTTTCTTCACAAAGAAAAGTCAAAAAAAGAAGTAGGAGAATTGATACAAATATTAAAAAAGGAAGAACTGAAATGAATATTAGATTGAAGGGTAGCTTTTTTTTTTTCCCTTAATAGAAATTAGATTGAAGAGCATTTTTTTATAAGAAAAATTGAAGAGCATTTGAAAGATACAAATATTTATAAGTGCGCATTAAAAACTTGTACTCCAGGATATAAAATTACTTAACTCATAGATCAAACTTTTGAAATAATCGAACAGTTAACACTGTAGTTCTTACTAATAATACGAAATAGAAAGTCCTATTGTAAAAACTTTATCTTTAAATTCCCAATCATAAATTATGCCGTTGAAAAGTTAATGTAACAGTTAAAATAATAGTATCTGCCAATAGAACAAAAAGTACACGTAGCTTCGTGCATAAGTTTTTCCTTTGAAAAAATTATTAAAAAAAGAGTGATAGTTGAAAGCTTATAATATATTTTTAATGAACTGGTTGTGATTATGTTCCATAATGCAGCTAAAACCTCATATTTCAAACCAGTTCGAAAGAGAGAGAGAAAATATATTTTAGTTTTGTAGTCCTTTTCCAGACAGCTTCCTGGAAAGGCTCGTACCGTGAATTTCAACCAAGGGCCTAAAGTTTACGAGACTAAGAAATTATGTTTTTCCACCAAAAAACTAATATTATTTTTCTAATTAGAGTTACAGGTGTTATCTGTTTTTTAAATAATGCATTTGAGCCACTAGACGCAACCAAAACGCAGGTCTTTGTACGGTAGCTCCATGCATACCCACATATATACATATATATATATGTATATATATATTTTGAATAATTGTATATATATAATTTTAATATGTTTATACACGCATATATTTAACAATTAATTTATTCTTATGTCAGGCTTATCATTTTCCACTGAATCCTCCTAATTATTAAGTAATGGAGAGGCATATTCGTATTATTTAATGCCAATATTGAGACCCCCTATTCTGATGTCAACTTGCATTGACAATAAACAATAATTTGTTTATTCAACCCAAAAAAAAAAAAAAAGAAACAATAATTTGTTAAAGAATTTGTCCATATATGTAAAGCTCTCTGTCCAAACTCAAAGGCATCTCCAAAAGGCACCTTCATATATTCTGTTCACTCTCGTGAAAACATTGTTTATACCAAAATTGAGAGAAAACTTGTTTTTGGTTTCTTGTGTTGTGAAAAAACAAAAATAAATTTCAGTTGATAATTGTTTTGCACAAATGACATATTTTTTGCTTAAAGCATGTTTTAGGGTTGTAAATTGGTAATTAAGAAAATTCTGTTCACATTCATGGAAAGCCATTGCCAATTCTTTGTTGTCCGTTTTTTTCTTTAAACTTGTACAACAAAGTTACAGCTTACTATGCAAAACAACAATTTGAATTATATACCCAAAAAAAAAAAGAAAGAGACCCTAATGGGACTCCTAAATGCCAAATGATTTGTGGAGAATTAGACCCTAATTTCTACTATTCTTATGTATATAATGTGAGATCGAACCCACGTTCTCCTAAACCTCAGTCCTACCATATGTCGTACATTCAAGAGCATCACTCTCAATGTGAGACTTATGTCCACTTAAAAGAACAAATTTTCATTGTAATCAGAAGAAGTAAGGCACAATCAACTCTAAAAATACCTCTTTTTGTTTTTCTATTTTTCCCTCTAAGATTACAATTGCCCTCAAAGTCCCTAATATGTACAAGAATTAGGGCAGACCAATGCATATGTCGAACTGTGATCGGCGGAAAAAAGTGTATAGTGTAACTAGGCTTCACACGGCTCCAACATGTTTCATGTTCTTGCAGTGCTTTGGCATAATTTAAATTCATAGACTGTTCACAAAGAATTGCACATCAATTTTCCGTACGGATTCCACTCTCAAGTATCTGTGCATCACTTGGAATCATTCTTTCTCGAAGTTAAATAGTAATAAAATAAAATAAAATAAAAAAAGCATGGTTTTTATTGGAAATCAAGCTAAATCCTTATGTGGTAGTGCCAATCACTATGGCCCCTGAAGACATACAATAGGCTGAATTTTAGCCAAACATTCGTCTTTCTAAAGAGTCACTTTGCCCTTTTTTTTATTATTTTTTTTGTGTGTGATTTTAGTACGGAAGATTGTCTAGAAGTGATTAGACAAAAAAATTCGTAATTATAGAGTTTGTCTCTTGTGGACAGTGCAATCTTCCCATGGTTGATCTTAATGGATCCGCCCACAAAATATCCTAAATAGATCTTTCTTTTTTTTTTTTTTCTAATATGTTAGAGAAGTGTGACATTTGGTCCGTGGTTAAATTTATTTTTGAGGACTTTAAACAAGATCAATTTTTGCTTGTGGTTTGGTCTGGTTTTCAGCCTAACCAATGATTAGAGGTCACGTGTTAAACAAGAATAACACTATCAAAAAGAGTATTTTTTGGTGTATACAATTCCAAACCGTCATATTTTTATCAAGTTATTTTCTACATTTATTATGATTTTGATGTGATCTAACAGTTCAAAACTGTACCCTACTACTGAATTCTCCTTATCAGAATCAAGGTTAAAATTTCACAAAATAGAATGGTACCCTTTACAAGGTGTGAGTCTAGGCTTAGAACATTGCCATTGTCACTTTCAGGTACAATTTCAAACCGTCACATTTTCATCAAGTTCCATTAGACAACATATTTTTCGGAGTCTGGTATGGTTTTGATGTGATCTGATAATTCAAAACTATACCCTACCACGGAATTCTCCTTACCAAAATCATGGTTAAAATTTCACAATATAGAACAGTACCCTTAACAAGGTGTGTCTAGGCATAGAACATTGCTATTGTCATTTTCTGGTACTTTTCTTGGATGTGAAGTTTATTTATTTTTATTTAAATCTATATTTGTTTAATATCGTCACTTTCAGATCCTCAACTACAACAACAAAGAGGGCACATAGTTGACTCTGGCCTGGTCCTCTCTGTGTAGCTTCCTCTTTCGTTTCTCCATTTTTCTTTTGTTTCCAATTCCTCCAATGGTTTCTTTTACCAAGTTTATACTCTAACACTCTCCTTCCTTAGCTCTTCTTTTGCCTTATTTTCTTTGTCCCAAAATTCTCTCATTTCTTCAATTTTCCTTCCCACTTTTCTGGCAAACACTTTGTGTATATACAAGCACATCTATTTTCTCTCCTGATATTTTGTCTTCTAGTTCGTGAAAACTTTTGATCTATGGGGAGGAACACTGGAGAAGAGATTCCAACACATGTCGAATCCAAGGTACGTGGTAACGATTCCGAATCCGTGTAGTTTTAATTCGGAGAACTTCTTAGAATTTTGTTTGAAAATCAAATTAGGCCATGACTGAAGGTCAGTGCAAGAAATCTCTTTTCGCTTCCATTCACAAACCGGCGACAGAAGAGAGCAGGCCGAGAAGTATGGTTGTTAAGGTAAAAAAATCGAATCTCTTAGAAAACTATCTCTTATCTTATAAAGTTTTAGAATAATTCAGTTATCTGACTCGATTTTATGGTTGCTTTGTCAAATTTTTAACGACGAAAGAAAGCGCAAACCGTTATTCCTGCACATATCATCGCCGAAGCAATAGCAGCGCTACATGATGATGGCCTTGGCCTCAGATGGTCAGGTCCAATTACACAAACAGAAATGGAATACGTTGAGCAATATGTCCTGGCAAAGTATCCGCAATATGCAGGGCTTGTTGAAGGAGAAAAGTTCGATCTCTCGAGTATTTGCATCGACGGCGAGTCAACTGATCCGGTTCCTGATGACAAGAGGAAATCTCCGAGAGGAACTTTCAGAGATCCCTCCACACCTTCCTCTGGAAGCAACCTTCCTGAGCTAGACAGGACACAATTGGAACCATCCAGATTGCTAGATATCCTGACCACAAAATCCTCTTTTCCCGGTAGTTTCATCTCCATCCCGGAGATTCAGGCCCGAAACAAGGTCTTGAAGCACTGCGGCTTGCCTGACAACGAATACCTAGTCCTCTTCACTCCAAACTACACCGATTCGATGAAGTTAGTCGGAGAAAGCTATCCGTTTTTGAAGGGGAATGCCTACCTGACCATCATTGGAGAGGAAGAAGACTGCATAAGGGAATATGCGAGTTTCAAGGAAGCCAAAGTGGTTCCAGCGCCGGAGACTTGGTTGGACTTGAGGATCAAAGGCTCACAGCTAAGCCAGCATTTCAGGAAGAAAAGCAAGTACAAGCAAAAGGGGCTGTTTTCTTACCCCGCTGTCGTAAATGGGACTCACTATTCACTGCATTGGGTCTCGGAAGCTCACAGGAATTCATGGCATGTTCTTCTTGATGCCACCGAGCTAGTCATCGGCAAGGACAACTTGAATCTGGTGCTGCATAGGCCTGATTTCGTGTTGTGCAGTCTTGATAATACGCCTGCGAATCCTGCAAGGATAACTTGCCTCCTGGTGAGGAAGAAATCCTTCGATACTACCACGACGGCTTCATCTCAAGTCAATGAGTGAGTGGTGTTCGAAAATTTCTTGTAGAATATGTTTTTAACTTCTTTCATCAACACTTATTTCATCCATTCTCGCAGGTCGAATGCTATTTATCATCACTGATGCCTGATAGCATGCCTTTAGCCCAATCACGCACAAAACATGCTAATTCGATGTGAAATTGGACTAAAGGCATTCGACTGTTGGTTCTACTAGTGATGAGTAGCATTTTTTGTTTCCGCTACCGATTCTAGATTGTGATAAATCGGACAATATGAGATTTCAAGTTTTAACTAACTTAAGTCTTTCTCCTCTCTAGCGACAAGTTTTATGTTTTACTGAAACATAAGAATCCAAGCTCGAAAACGGGCAAGCATTTCATTTCAGATTAGCTCTCATTGTTAGGGAACAAAGATGATTATGTACATTTCCATGGTCGTCATGAACAAAAATGTTAATTCCAGAAATTACAGCCAAATTCAAACTCAAACCAAAGTCGATACCAAAAGATCAATAATATAGATGTGCCTTTGATGTGTTTTAAAGACTCTAGTTTGTTGGGGGGTGTGGGGGTGGGGGGGGGGGGGGGTGGGGGGGGGGGGGGGGGGGGGGGGAGGTTTTTTTTTTTTTTTTTGGGGTTTTTGTGTTTGTGTTGAGAATTCCTGCTATTCTACTACTTTGAAAATGTTACAGCAAGATATATTGACAGCTACGAATCATTTGAAAAATAAACATATTCGTTCCGTTTCGGATCTCTTAGAAGATCAATCTTGAACCCCTCTGCACATCGTTTGGGCATGAAAAAGTATAATTTGTAGTCGGTAGAAAAAAGAATTGATTTCTTGTAGCCCTTGTTAGGAGAATCAGGCTACAAAAAGACCAATTCTATGTCAAAGTCCGTTGATGATATATAACACAGATCACACACAACTTTCTCAGGTGTTACTAGTCGTTTAATTAAAGTAACTGGTTACCTTATTTATTAGCATAATTTTTGGTACTTTCCATAGACATGCCAACGTGGAAGACTGTGGTAACGATGGGCATTTACATATATATACATATACTTATATATATGTGTGTGTATTTTTGGGTTATGTTATTAGACCGTCTTTGATATCTGTCCTTCAGACAACAAACCACATTGAGTGGTACTTAATTATCATGTCTTTTTTATTTTTATTTTTTGCATTTTAGCAGTTAAGCATCAATCAAATTTCCGAAAAAAAGAAAAAAAGAAACAAAAGACCGTTCTAAAGATAATGTTGGCTGGGATTCCCTATTAATTCTTCAACAACACGCTTCTACAATAAAGATACCGATGTTCCCATATTACTATTCATTTTCAGTAGGCAAAAAGAGAACACGCCTCTCGCCAAAGGAACAAATGATGTTTCTCTTTAACATCACACCAGCAAACCAAATATTTAGATTCTCTATGGTGACCAAAATTCCATCACACAAACAGAATATACAATATTACATGCCCATAGCATCTCTTATCATTACCAGAATCTGCATGATTTATATACATATATATATATATATATGTATATATATGTAGGCTGGGCAGATTAGAGGAGTTTTATATGTGTTACGTAGTCAAAATCACAAAAGAAAGTTTGCCATCAGAAAGAATAAGAAGAATATAAGAGGGCTTTAAGATGAAATATATTCCTTTTTTGTGGTAGATATTCTTGAATGAAAGAAAAACCATCTTTGAATATGACTTTTCCTTTTTTCCTTTCTCTCTCAATCTTTTTTTTTTTTTTTTAACTGAATATGATTTTTAGAGAGAGCAGTGAAACTTAACTGACTAATAAAATACTTATTGCTAATCCGTTAAAAAGCTCAAGTTCATAGCAAACCTTTTTTTAGCAGACATGACAAAGCAAAAACAAAGAAAAAATATACATAAAAACACCCAAAAAAAAAAAAAAAGAAACATAAATATGAGAATCTAGTACTTGGTTCTACCATCTCCGTCAGTGATGACATCCTTGAAAGCTCCTCCACTTGGAATCATGGGCAAGACATGCTCTTGATGAGGAACTATCACATCCAACAAGTAGGGCCCAGGAGTGTCCAACATCTTCTGAATTGCTCCTCTGAGCTCGTCTACCTTTGTCACCCTCGCCGCCGGGACTTTGCAGGCCTCCGCGAACTTCACCATGTCCGGGTATATCTCGGTTGCATTGGCCGGGTCTCCAAGGTATGTGTGAGCTCTGTTCGCCTTGTAGAACCGATCCTCCCATTGGACAACCATGCCCAAGTGCTGGTTATTCAAGAGCAGTACCTTCACAGGTAGCTTGTCCACATGGGCTGTCACCAGCTCCTGGAGGTTCATGAGGAAACTCCCATCGCCATCGATGTCTACAACGACCGTGCCAGGGTTTGCCACCGCTGCTTCCGACGGCTGCAGGCAATCCGAATCCCATGGCCCCCAAGCCGCCTGATGTCAGCCACTGACGAGGCCTCTTGTACTTGTAGAACTGAGCCGCCCACATTTGGTGCTGCCCGACACCCGTGCTTATAATCGCGTTCCCATCGGTGAGCTCATCAAGAAGCTGAATAGCATACTGAGGCGGGATTGCATCCCCGAAAGTCTTGAAACCCAACGGATACTTCTCCTTCTGCTCCTTCAGCTCCTCTCTCCAAGCTGAAAAACCGAGCTTCAGCTTCCCCGCTCTCCCTTCCAAAATCTGATTCATCCCTTGCAGAGCAGGCTTCACATCGCCACAAACTGACACATGGGGCTGCTTATTCTTCCCAATCTCTGCAGGATCGATATCAATGTGGACAATCTTCGCCCTGCTCGCGAAAGCCTCGAGCTTTCCGGTCACACGGTCATCGAACCTCACACCAAACGCAAGTAACAAATCCGACTTATCGACGGCATAATTAGCGTAAACAGTACCGTGCATTCCAAGCATCTGAAGCGACAATTCATCAGGCATAGGATAAACACCAAGACCCATCAAAGTACTAGCAACAGGAATTCCAGTTAACTCCACAAACCTCCTCAACTCCTCACTGGAATTCAAACACCCGCCACCGACGTACAAAACCGGCCTTTTCGACTCGGAAATCAGCCTCACAATCTGCTCTAAGTGAGCCTCATCAGGGGTCTTAGCCAATCTAGATAAGTAACCAGGAAGCTTAAGAGGCTGATCCCAATTGGGAACAACAAGCTGTTGCTGAATATCTTTTGGAACATCGATCAGAACAGGGCCAGGTCTTCCAGAAGTAGCTAGATAAAATGCTTCGCTAACGATTCTAGGAATGTCATCAACATCGAGGACAAGGTAATTGTGTTTGGTAATAGATCTGGTTACCTCGACGATGGGGGTCTCCTGGAAGGCGTCGGTGCCGATCATGCGGCGGGGGACTTGGCCGGTGATGGCGACGAGAGGGATGCTGTCGAGGAGGGCGTCGGCGAGGCCGCTGACGAGGTTGGTGGCGCCGGGGCCGGAGGTGGCGATGCAGACGCCGGGGAGGCCGGAGGAGCGAGCGTAGCCCTCGGCGGCGAAGATGCCACCCTGCTCATGTCGGGGGAGGATGTTGCGGATGGTGGTGGAGCGCGTGAGGGCCTGGTGGATCTCCATAGACGCGCCGCCGGGGTAGGCGAAGACGTCGGTGACTCCCTGGCGCTCCAGGGCCTCCACGAGGACGTCCGCGCCCTTGCGGGGCTCGTCGGGCCGGAACCGCGAGACGAATGCCTTCGTCGTCTCGGGTTCCGACACAATGGCTGCGGCGGAGGTGGCGGAGGCGGCGGCGGAGGGGTGGCTGGAGAGGGAGGCGATGATGACGTGGCGGCGGAGAGTGGGGGTTTGCGGGAAGGGGGAGAAGGGGATGGGGAGTTTGAAAATGGGTTTTGGGGAGGAGGAGGAGGAGGAAGGGAAAGGAAAGGGCTTGGTGAGGAAGGAGGAGGAGGGAGAAGCATTGGCGGCCGCCATCGTTGAGGAAGAGAGAGAAACTAGAGAGAGAGAGATGTGGCTAGTGGAGGAAGGAAAAAAAAAAACACTGACCACATATATAAGGCTGCTACGCTCGCTAGTTTCCACTTGGTTTCTGAGTTCGAACAACAAGTCGCCTTTTGTAAGTATTATCTTTATTTTAGGGTTTTATTTGCACCAAGATTCTGTCCGAAAGAATCTGTCGATATTACATCGATTTAATTAAGGTCAGTTTTTAAAAATATGGTAGAGTTTAATTCGTTACTAAATGTATTATCCAATTTGATTAAAGTCGATTCAAAATTATTTTGATTTAATCAGTTTGATATATATCATCTACCGTTTAAATGTTAAATGTTCAAAAATAAAACATGTAAGAATAATAACGTGTGATGTGAATCGTATCATAATATGTTTTTTGAAATTAAAGGTGAATCATAATATATCTTAGAATTTAAAAAATGAGATTAAAGAACTTTATTGTGTTAGTATCATAACATGTAGGCTTTGAAGTTTTTCTTGATATGTGAATGTGTGTTCAAAACTAAATAGACACTAACTTTTAAACGAAAGTGTCTATATTAGATATAAATTTATTTACATAAAATATATATATATATATATAACAAGTTAAATTATATTGAATTGGGTGTTATTTATGACAAAATAGTTATTTTACATCTTACTTTTTTTTTGTCAAACTTTTCTCACTTTTTTTTCCCAAACTTTAAAGGATTAAAATATGAGAGGCCTCAAAAATTCATTATCATTTACTCTTATATCAAAATCCCTAATCCAATTCATCATCCTCTTTTTCTCTTCAAAATCTCTACTTCAATTTCCTTGCTATCCCGTTCCCACTCTATCGAACATAGGCTTGGTGGATTTTTAGTAGAAAACTTGAACTGAAATGCTAATGAGAAAATTTAAATTTTTGTCCTTATTTTAATTAGTTGATAGTTAAAACAATATTTATAGAAACTTTTTTCTTTATAATCTACCATACAATTTAAGAAAAAACTAAATATTTCTTTCTCTGTCCGTATCTTTTCTTTTCTTTTCTTTTTTTTAATTTTTATTTTTATTTTTTATCCCTTAAAGTTTCGTGACTGCCCGTATTTTTTTTTTTAAGAATAATTATATTTCAAATCAATAAAATAAAAACACCAATACTTTGATTGACTTCATAACACAAGGAAACTTAACCCCATTTACAAATCGGTTCCACCAATAAATTCTAATGAAATGCACAAGGGGGTAAAACGTGCACTAAAATTCAACAATAGGAAATCGAAAAGGCACATTAATCATCGAGCATACATATGACTCTTTCAACAATATCACTACAATCAATGAAAAACTCTGATTAATCGAGATCAAGAGACCCATAACAAAAGGGTCACCCCCAACACCGCATAGAAATAACTCTAGAGACCACCTCCATTATTACAAAATAAGCACAAAAATATACTAACAAAACACAAGGCGGAAATAACATTGCTTTTATTTTAAACAAACAACTTAAAGGAGAAAAACACCGGACAACACGGATAATACTCCGATGATAAGTCAACAAACACGACCAAAGAGACCAAAATACATCCCCTCCAACCATGAAGCCATCATTCCCACCAAAATCGTCATCTTGGAGTCCAAAGCATTTTCTCTAGAACAAGTAGTCCAATAGCCAATCAAGAGGCAGCACGAGGCTCCAGTCCTAAGGGAGAAATACGAATAGAGCAAACGATAGCTCATAAAGAGAGAAAGAGAAAAGTCTTTGTATTAATCTTTCTATTTTAATTGATTATAATATCATCATTTCGTTTTTCCATATTCTATTTTCTATCACACTACTTTCGTTTTTATTTTTATTATTATTATTATTTACCCGTGGGAAGGCGCACTTACTTGAATTTTAACTCCCAAAAAAATGGATTGAACTGTGGGTTGATGTTGTTCACAGAGCATCGGAATTTTTTTTTTTTTTTTTTAATTTGAGACAAAATCTCAAAATTGCTCAATGAAACTATTTATATTTATTTTCAATAAAAATTTGTAGTAAAAAGGGTTAAAAAAAGACCAATTTAGAATAAGAAAATGATAAATGTTAATGATCTTTAACAAAGTGACAATAAACTGACTGGTTTAATAAATAAAAAAAATCCTTTAAAAAAACAAAAAAACAAAAAACAGATCTGGCACCCCACAAGCCACAACGATAATGGCTAAGCACTCGCTTCGCTTGAGTTGTGGGCTAATGTCATTAAGATATAGACAAAGGAGTTGGCTCATTAAAAAAAAATTAAAAATTAAAAAAAAAAACCCCTCTTTATTTATTTATTTTTTTTGGGGTCTAGTGTGTTTGTAATTAATAGCTAGCTAGTAAAGTCATCTGAGCTTATGTTTGATATCCCGGTTTAATTTCAATTAAATTATATTTTTTCATCTTAATTTTTTTAAATCAATAAAATTTATAACTAATTTTTAAAAAGTCAATAATTAAAACTTAAAAATTTCATTTTTTTTTTCTCAAACTCAACCTAATCACCAAACGAACCCTAAAAAAAAGTTAAAGACACTATAGCTATTTTGGATACATTCCGCTCTTCATTCTAATCTCTTGAGGGCACGTGTACATAGGCTGTACACCATCCACATATACATAAAGACAGACTTCTATATTGCATCCTTCTTGTACATTAATTATAACGTGGGTTGTGTTACTTATTTTATACTCATCAAGTGATTTAACTATAATATTTTATGTGATATTTCTTCTTTATACTAAGATCATGTGACAACATTTTAAATAAAAAAATTATATATAAATCAATTAATTATTAAAAGTTTTTAAATAAAAAAAATTATAAATACTTATAGAATGGATCTATAGACATCTATCATTTTATTTTTTTCACCTACTTTTTAAAATCACTTACCATATTAATTTTAAAATTAAAAAATTATTTGTTTCACCCTCTTAGTTTTCCCAAAAAACTCTTATAACTAAATTATTTAATTTTTTCTTTCTCCTTCCATTAAAGTCTAAATCCCTATATATTTTTTCCCTTACTTTAAAAAAAAAAATTTTTATTTGTTGTTATTTTTTAATTTATTTCCACGAGATATTTTTTTTTAAAGAGAAGATTCTTTTGATTTGTTTGTTATTATTCCTATTTTTCAATAGTTTTTGTAGTTCGATGTTAAAACTAGTTTTTTATTTTCTAAGAAATAACAAGTAAATAGAGAACATATATTCATGATATGGATATATAATCAAATATATTGATTTGATTTGTTACTCATTTTATAAATAATTGAAGAAATAATTAAGAATTCATACAAAATCTAAATTGTAAGCTTTTTTTAATTATCTAATAAAAGTATTAATCAAATTCATTATATTTTCAACCATGCTTGTAGAATACTTAACTTTATCAGTATATTATTCTCAAGATTTTATCGTTTCAAAAAGAAGTATACCAAAGAATCAGTTCATAGATTTTTATCTCAATATATTAACTGATGAATAATTTTATTGGATATCTAAAAAAGGGAAAAAAGAAAAGAAAAGAAAAAAAATTTAAAAATAAAAATAAAACAAAACATATTAAAAAAACTGTGTAGAGGTTTAGATTTAGTATGTGGAGAACGAAGAAAGACTAATAATTTAGTTATAATGACTTTTTGGGAAACTAAGGGGTGTAACAAGTAATTTTTAATTCTATAATTAATATGGTAAGTGGTTTTAAAATTTAGATAGGAAAAGCTAAATGAGGGGTGTTAATAGACCCACCCATACTTATACCATATTAAATGCTAGACAACTATACACAAGATTAGAAATATCTGCAATAAATAAAATCTAAAAATTTATTGAATTTGATAAACACTTAGCTTCTGTTTGGTTCGCTAGTTTGAGATGAAATTTTTAAGTTGAAGTTTGTTGACTTTTCAAAAATTAGTTATAAATTTTGTTGATTTTTCAGAAAAATAAAAAATAAAAAATTGAAATGAAAAAGTTCAGTTTTATTTGAGTTAAACTCAAATATCAAACAAAGCATTATTGTTCATTATAAGTGTGGGCTTTTTAAGGGATAAAGTGTAATTTTAATATAGTAGTTTGTTTTTCTGTCATACAACATAATTCCTCCACCTTTTGTATCTATCGAAATAATTTGTATTCAAATATGCTTTTGGGGACAATTTGCATGGATTTACTAGCCAAATTCAACAATAGTTTCCAGAAATAAATAAATTTTTGACCTTTGTAAGGAAATGCATGTTAATAAGGAACTAAAAAAAAAAAAGCATGTTAACCTATGTGAAAAAATATATAGGAATGTTATACGTATGTAAAATAATGACTAGTATCATCGATATAGAATGAATGTATAGACGCAAAATATATATCTATAGGTATATATATTGGATGAAAAGAACTAATATAGTGACATAGAAAATTATATTGAAACATATCCAACTCATTCCCAATCATTGTTCAAAAGCATATAATGGAAGATTATAAGACTTGGAAATGGCAACAAACTTTTGGACCACAACCAAGTTTCAATTAACGTAGTTAACAATAATCCTGGTATTTTTCTGTTTTAAGATGAATTTAAGGATGAAAGTCTTTTGTTTCCAGTCTCTTTTTTTTTTTTTTTTGCTGATATTATCTGATGTTACCTATATTTTTACGTCATTTCTTGGTTGACCATTGATATCAATATTGGAGGAGGTTTCGGTTTTTTGCTTTTCTAAGTTATGCATTTTTTTTAAAAAAAAATTTTGTTGTCGGATTGCAAAACATTTGTAGAAAAAGATCTTGTAAATATCTCATGTATTTTATTAAAATCTTACTTTATCTCATTTATTTTTATAGAAATACAAAAAGTATACCATTATCTTGAAAACGGTTAAAAAATAAATAAACTATAAAAAAAAAAAGAGAGGGTAAGCAATTGACAGGTTAAAAATTTTAAAAACTATTTATTCTAAACAATATACACACGTGTATAAAAAACTCCAATCTATGTAATCGTCGTAAACAAATTTTTTCTAGTTATGCTTTCTTTAATGCCCTATCAAAATGCTAAAGAAGTCACTGGCTGTGTAAGAAACCTTTAGATTTGTTTCATTCTTATTTGCGGGGGTACTTTCTCATTGATTTATTTCCTTAAAACCATGGACAAATTCCATCCAACATTTCTTATATTCAAACAACTTGTTGAGAGACATTTGATACCAAGATCGAAACACTGATGCTTTTGTTCAAGTGCTCAGAAACTGACCGTCATGGGGATACTTCTCGAGGCAATGGCCAAACCGACACTACGGCATTGGAGATTTGTGTGGTCGAAGCTAACGGAAAATATGGGAAATCATCAATAGGAGGGGGACCGGCATGCTCTAGGGCTATACAAACCAGCAAAAGGTGAACATCAAACACCAATCTTAGGGGGACCGGCATGCTCTAGGGCTATACAAACCAGCAAAAGGTTAACATCAAACACCAACCTTACATCGAGATGTTAGGAAATAAAATATTTATGCGAAGTGTATTAGGATTATTAATCATATTCGTAAGATTTAGATCGGATGGTCCATATCAAATTGAATGGTGTTAAAATTTAGATCAGATGATCCATATGAAATTTAATGGAACAGGATCCCACAAAGATTTAAATAAGACGGTGGATCTTGAAAAACTAGTTTTTAAGTCGATCAATGTAAAACAAAATATTCAGCTAAAAAGCAAAAATCTAGAACTTGTTTTGAAGTCCATTTGCGTACGCACACAGACTCCTCATGTGAGGTTTGAACCCTTGCTCCTGCGAAATCCCTATTTCTTTATCTATTTTTTGGGATTCGAATGAACAACTCAAACACACAAGTTGACCATGCTAATTCACCAAATACATTATGATTGTAAAGGTGGAAATAAAAAAATTAAAAAAAAAAGTATAATGTCAATCAAACAAATTGTATATATGGAGAGAGAAAATGTGCGAATTATATGTTCTCCTTCATGTGAACATGTTCAAAAGGAAATGAAGTAATATAACAGAAAACTAAAAGCTAAGCTCCTCTATGAATACAAGTTGCATCAATGCGTCTTCGCTCTAGCAACTTCTCCTCAAGAAAAACCTGGAATTGGAAAATGAAACACAGTCAACGACCAAGAAATTTGCAAAAAGTGGTAGCAGAGTCAAACCATTGGTGAATAATGGCAATACTATTTTCACTTACTATGACATCAAACAAAACTGACGTGACATGACATGAAGAAATGACCATCTTTCAAGTAACCAGCCAACAAAGGGAAGCATCCATAGAATAAAAACTGAAAAGATCCCCATACATCACATACTAAACCCCGACTCCAAATCCGGACCAAGTTCTTGTCCCCATCCCCGCCCAAAACCCCGATAACAATCCCCCATTCCCACCATATTAGGGGCGGGTAGTGGGTACCCCGCAGAGCCCTGTACCCTCGGGGAAAAATGCCAGCCCTGACTAAATATGTCAAAAACCAAGGGACTTATGTAACTCCAAGATTACGAATGTTTCATATGTTGCCAATCCATCTTTCCTTCAACAAATACCACAATGATTACTAATCCTAAAACAAGCAACCTTGAAACAAAAGAGAAATAAGAATAATAAACAAATAAAGTGTAAAAAAAGCGATCATAGGAAAGGTATAATCGTTTCCAAAACAGTGTAAACGTAGACAAAAGTTTCCTCGCACTAAACCCCGCCCCGCCCCCCTCCTCGCCCTTCTCTCATCTTACATAGCATTTGAACATATCTTTCTTTAAATCAGACGTTTCTTGCGTTCATGTACTAAATTTATACACATATATAAAGCTCCCATAAGGAAAAAAAAAAAAACAAAAACAAAATTCTAATTTCATAAGGATGTATTTTCCCATGATTATTGTATTATTCCAAAACGTTGTTAAAGATAAATTTTTCATAAATGTCTGCACAAGCAATTCTTCCCGTGATTATAAGAAGTCACTAGAACCATAACCGAGAATGTGATTTTGTTCTTAAGAATATTCCCCTAAGAGAATTGTGTCACTAAACCGAACAAAAATCTAAATTTGATCTAATTTCAAATCAAAAACAAAATCAATCACTTTCAAACTCATATGCTATATAGAACACTGCATGAATTTCAATCCCCTTTGTACAATTTGACAGATCTACCCACAAACCAACAAAATTCGATGAATTTACCTAGGGCATGCAAATCAAACACCCAAAAAAACCCCTAGAAATAAAATTAAAAAAAAAAAAAGATCGATCTGGAATTTCCATACCTAAGAAGAGCCAACGATAATGTTGTTGATCGGGATGAAAACCAGCTTCACGAAGAACCCGACAAATCCCATCACGACGAATCCGATCGCCGTACGGACCGCGACCTTCGTGAACTCTGCGACCACAAAATCAACCATGAAAACCGATCAATAACCACGGATAATCGAAGAGAATATCATGAATCTGATCGAAACAAGAACAGATACGAACCAGACGAAGACAGATTACAGATGTGTTTTTGGTTTTGTTACCTTTGCGATCGGGCTTGTGGCACCTCTTGACGAGGCGAACGCTGTCCTTGGCGAAGTCTCTGAGGGGATCGATGACAGAGTCAATGGCTTCCATGGTTTCTCTCAGAGGATGTGGAGTTTTTGTGAGGTTCTAGAGAGAGAAAGGGAGATGGTGGGGAAGGAAGAGAGAGAGAGAAGCTCTGTATTTAAAGGAAGAAGACGAAGGTGTTTGAGACGCGTTTGGACGTTGCTAAATGACGTACGGTGCGTCTCCTATTTTCTACAGAATTGGACAATAATACCCTTCATCAGTTGACCCTTTTTTTTTTTTTTTTTGTGGGGGAAAATATCTTCTTGTTTTTTTCTATTTTTTCATCTTTTTTTTAATATTTATTTTAGGATTAGGAAATTAAGGAACTATTTGGGACGCCAGTTTCAAATGGTATTTTATTATCTAAATTTTAAAATCTTAACACTATATTAAATTTTATCTCTTTTTTATTTTCAAAAAATTCAAATTTTAAAAATTCTTAACTTTTTATTTCAAATCGAAATTAGATAACTTTATATTAAAATACTCGTATCAAGGAGATAAATAAAACAAGATCTATTTTACATTTTTTTCCCAACACATTTTAAATTTTTGTATTATTTTCTATATCACAAAAGTTTTTCAAAAGTATTTCCCCCAAACATATATTTCCAACTCAACTTTCAAAACTCCATTTCCATATATCTTCCAAACATGCCCTTATTTTTTTCCTACATATTACACACATAAATAATCTTACTAACATTCGGAAAAAAAAAAAAAAAAAAAAAAATCTTACTAGACTTTTTAAAATGTGATAACTTGTTTAGTATAGGGTTTTATCATATAAATTACTCATTAAGTTCTTTTTTTTTTTTTTGGAAAATATTTTCTTGGTTTTTTTTTTTTTTTTTACTTTAGGATTAGAAAATTAATTTTTTTTTCATTTCAAAAAAATATTTTTTTACTACATATTACAAAAAAAAAAAAAAAAAAAAAAAAAAAGCTCATTTAACCTTTAAAATATTGAGCAATATATCCAAAAAAAAAAAAAACTCCAAGTGCTCTCTGATTTTTTTTTTTTTCTTATCTGAAATGCCTCTAAACTTTTTAAAATATTGCTAAAATAGTCCTTTTGGTTAACTTATAACAGAATATGTTAGTAATTTGGTTAAAAAGTAATACTAATTAACGGATTCCGTATAAAAATTAAAAAAAAAAATACTATTGTAATAATGTTTTTAATAATTATTAGCATTCCAACTACGAAAATAAAACAAATAATGCTAATAAACTATTAAAATGATGTTATAATAGTCATTTTCATTAACTTGGTCAAAAAATTATGATAATTAACGGATTTTATCAAAAAATTAATGGAAATGACTATTATAATAATATTTTAATAGTTTAGGGACAGTCCAACAAAAAAAAAAAAAAAAAGAAGAAGACAAGGGACCAAAGTTGTACAAGGTAAACTTTTTCTTTTTCTTTTTCTTCTTCTTCTTCCTCTTTTATTTTTTTTTTCGGTTTAGTATAGTTTTGTTGCTGTAACTGATGTCTTAACATCGTTTTCATAATGGCATAATTGTTCGGATTGACGTTGTAGCATGAAACTTGAGTGCAGTAGAAATAGAACAGACTAGGGATTCTTTTACATACGTATTCCTCTTAAAAAACTATTATTCCAATGTACAACATAACATTTATTCAGAGTAATACTGATGTTATAAAGATATAACAACAATATGAAACAACTAATTATACCCTTTTATAATGCTGAGTTAAAATGGTGTAATGATAAAATGTGATTACTAAATTTCTTGGTGTCACGCTTTCATCATCGGTACCACTTTGAATAAATATGCTACATTTCTTACTTCTGCATATAAGTTGCTTCAAGTTCAAAGCCTACAAATATACATACGTTTGCTAATCCTATATATATATATATATATATATATATATATATGTATGTATGTAAGGGAAATGGGATTTGAAGTTCTAGCTCTCTCTCCATGGTTTGGTTGTGTTTCCCCTTCTTAAACTCCTAAATAAGTGCTTCAAAATTAGCGAAGTCCTGCCTTGAGAGATTCTACATATAGTACAGGTTAATTGTTTATGAGATGCATTAAACAACATAAAAACATCTAACTTCTGTTTATATATATGATTATATATATCTCATGCCTAATGAATTATAATTTATATACGTCTTTTTTTGGTTTTTAGCATAAAGATGTATAGAAGTTGCACGAATTTGGAAACCAGTCCTAAAAAACAAAATAAAATGAAAAATAACAAATCATACCAGAATGTCCGGTTTTGATTAATAACAGAGAGAGATTGAAATATAAAATCACCAGAATCATCTCAATTCTCAGTTAGCAACATTATGGACCTAAATCTTAAAGACTGCACATTAGACTATTAAACATAGCAGTAAGTATCATGTTGTCCCAGGACAAAAAAATAATAAGCAATTACAATTAAGAAAAGGGAATAAAAATTCCAACAACCATCTGCCTAGCTGGATATATTTCTCCAAAACCACACAGGTCGTCATCATCTGCAAATTAGTTGCTCAGCTGCAAAGAACAAGGCGAAACATTAGTAAGTCGGTATTCCGGTACAAACAGACACACTAGAAGGACTGGAAAACTCGTGTTTCTTCAGCTTGGAATCAATCAGATAAGTTTGCAAGAATCAAGTGGCCAAGTCTGGAAATGAAAAAACGACTTCGTTTAATGAAGAAAAGGACACGTTATTGTAATTCATCTAGTGTGGTTCTCAAATCTAACTGTATCGATAAAGAATCGATTATGAGTATGCAATCCGGGCATCCCTGTTTAGAATAAATGGGGATTGAAAGGGCCTTCTTATTCATCTGCTCTCTTAATGAAGAATGCTATTTTGCAAGGGGCCACATGATATATAAAGAACGAAGCACCGGAAACATTCTAATTCGACTTTCTGACAAGTTTATAAACACTAGAAAGAGAATAAAACTTTTTTTTTTTTTTTAGTTATTTCTTTCCTTTTTAAAGCATTTCCCTTTACTGGTAAATCAGATTTCATTTTAGAAAACATGCCTTGAACTATAAGTTATAGCTACATCTACAAATCCATTATATTTCAATAAGGTTTAAACAACAATAGTCCTATTTATTTTGACGCACTAACAGCGGCCCGAGGAAAAATTCAAAATTGTGCTTAGCAGAACTATCAGCTACATAGCTGGCTAGGCTAGCGAATAAGAACCACAACAAGAAATCTAAAGGCAGATAGATTTACCACAAGTAGTTGAAACTGAGCTAAAAGCTAGTAGCCTAAATCAGTTGTACTTGAAGATAAAAGTACATACTTCCACCAACTTCAACAACAACGATCAAAATGATTCTACTAAGCGAGCATTTAGGAATCTACAAGGAGCCAATGAACAATATGCTAGAAACAAAACCTATGGTTATCTGTCAACACATTGGCACTTTTACTCCATCTAAACATGTCAATGTTGTCATGAACAAGAAGATCAGGATTTCGGCATTTTTGGAGAATTCTAATTAAAATCTCGTGCATTACAGCATTGCAACTGTAGGCAACATTTATAACATAATTCACAAGTCCATCTGCATCTCCAATCTAAACTTGGGATACGATACGCGAACCGAACTTATGACCCCTACACTCCAGGCCTAAGATCGACCACAAGAATCCATGCTCAGATAGTTGGTGCAATTTGTCATATTTTAGATGATCTGCTTGTTGCATTAAGATTTAAAATTACACAACCATACCAGAGTGGATCAAATATGCTATACAACTGAATTCACCTCAGATTGAAAAATAACGACTTCTTGAAACCCCCAAAACAAAAAACAAAACGCTTGCCCTTCCTTTGTTGCAAAAGGAAAGAAATAACCAAAATTCTAAGGAGACCACCACCACCCCCCCCCCCCCCCCAAAAAAAAACCAAACCAAAAAAAAAAAAAAGACATCATTTTTCTAAAGTAAACAAAGTTGAAACAGAAAAGGAAAGAAAGAGCAATCAGAAGCCTATAAAGTTTTTTTCTTGAAGCAAAATTCAGCAAATTCCATCACAAAGTTGCCACATTGTTCACTACAGACGTCAATACCCAAAGCCTACATATATGTATATAAAATATATGTATGCGTATATAAGGAACAATGCTTAATGACAATCCAAGGCAAAGCTTTTCTACGAACTAATAAGAACAAGAAAATTCATCAACAAAACAACAAACACAGAAAGTTGAAAATTCCTATTTTATTTAGCTAAAAATCAATCACATTGCCCACAAATGTAAACAAATAAATAAATAAAAGAAAACCCACAAAAAAAAAAAAAACCAGTGAATCCACATACCTCTGTCCATCGAGATTACCACCGCTGCCTCCGCTGCCGTAGGACCCATCATCCGCCGCCGTCTGCCACACGGACTGCCACGCCTGCGAGGGGGGCTGAACATAGACCCCGGTGGGGTCCACCGCCGGCCGGCCGATCATCATCCCTCCGGGAGGCCCAGCCGGCTGGCCCATGGGAGGGTAATAGTAAGGGACGCCGCTGGCGGGAGCGCCGACGATCCCGCTGAGGGCGGCCTCGTCCTTGATCTCGTCCCTGGGGACGATGTCGACGAGGAAATCGAAGATGTCGGTGCGGGTGATGGCGGCGGCGATGTCGTTCTTCTGGAGAGTGCGGCGCTTGTTCTCCTCGGCGTGGAGCCAGGAGCGGATGGTGAGCTCGAGGATGAAGAGCTCGCAGGCCTTAGCGAAGAGGATCGGGGCCTCGGCGGAGATCATGCGGACGTCCTCGTCGGCCTTCATGATCTTCTTGATGCGGGCCAGGGGGAGCTGGTGGTTCTTGAAGTCGTTCACCTGCTCGATCTCGTGCCGCTGGTACGACCAGAACATCTGCAGCTGCTGCTGCTGCTGCTGCAGTAGGTGGTGGAACGGCGCCGTCGCCGGAACCCCCGATTGCCCCGCCGCCGGATACGCCGCCGCCGTCTGCTGTTGCTGCTGCGCCGCCGCCGCCGCGGCGGAGGCGGTGGTTGTCGTGGTGGTTGTGTTGTTGTCCATTGAAGAACAGGAAAACGAAAAGAGAGCTTTCTTTTGTGGGTTTGGTCGGTGAAAATGGTGGGATTGGATTTGAAGATTTGTTGCAGAGAGGGGGGGAGAGAGAGAGAGAGAGAGAGAGAATGAGAGAACGAGAGAAGATGATGGGATAAGGTACAGAACCCGTGCAGTTCAGAATTCAGATGCTTATTTCTTTAAACAAAAAAAACACACAATTAAATTTAAAAATTAAAATATTGTTTGTTTGATTGATTGAGATTGGAAAAGTTCTTGTAATTCAATTGGACATGGACAATTTTATTTTTCTTTTAATTTTGGATTTTTTGTTAATGATTTTGTTCTTTGGAAACGCCGAAAAAACTATGTCGTTTCTTTTTTTTTTTGAAGGAAGGATTTCTTTTCCTTTTTGTTTTGTTTTGTTTTTTTTTTAAGCAGGCAATATTATTGTGCATGTGAGATATCAGTGAGTAAAGTTCATTTCATAATAAAGATATTATTCTTGTTTCAATCAAAATTTCTAGATTAGTTTAATAATGATGATGATATTTTGTTGTTTTAGGGTCCGTTTGATTCGCAAGTTTGAGTTGATATTTTGAAGTTTAAATAGTAAATTTTGTTGACTTTTCAGAAAAGATAAAAAACTTTTTAGGAAAAAGACAAAGACTTTTGAGGAAAAAGATAAAATTTGAGTTGAAAAGTTTGGGTTGAACTGATGTTCTAAACAAGGCCTTAATAATGATTATTCCTGTATAACGTTCTTTTCTTTTAATTCTGCCTTTCAATTGTTCATGTTTTGTTTTGTATGGAAATAGGCACTCAAAAGTTTTCCCTTAATTGCTTCTTCTCCATTAGCATGTGCTTTTCTTCCAAATTTTTTAAACTTTTTTTTTTCTTTTTGGTTTAAGAAATTGCACTAAAGGAGAGCATAAGAACATGTTTGGTTGGCCAATGTTAGAAGACCACATTCCAATTTGGAGAACTCTTATTTCTCCAAAAATATTTATTTATTTTTATTATTTCTTTGATTAAACAACTCAATGTACCTAACAATCCTTTAAAATATATATAAATATACACTAAAGTGATATGAGTAATCAACAAAGCATCTATTCTTTTTCAAAGTAAAACATGCTTCAATATTGTCAAGAAGCAGTTTACCATTAAAAAACGATATTAAAAAGAAAAAGAATACACATAAAAGTTCTTATACATAAAAGTTCCTAGGAGTAAAGTAGACACCTTTTAACTCTACTTCTAACTTTATAATATCAACTAAAATGATTTATGGTTTTTCATTTTTTGTCTCTTTACAAAATTGTTATTAGGAATTAAAAAAAATAAAGAAAGAAAGAGTAATTGTTATAAATAATTCCTGAACTATTTCAAAAATAACGATTTGATCCATATTTTTATATACAGAGATAACCCTAAACTCCTATTATTTTGGTCATTCCAATACTTTCTATCAAATTCCGTTAAATTTCTAACAGAATCTTGCTCAAATAATCTTTTTTATCTTAAAAAGACTATAATACCCTCCAATCTCCCAAAAATCCCTCTATCTCTCTCTCCCTCCCTCCCTCCCTCCCTTTGCAAAAAAACTCGGTCCTCAGAACACAAGATAGCTGAAAAATCTGAAAAAAACAAATGAAAAAATACATGCAAAAAAAAAAATTTATGATGAATTAGAATACCAAACTCAATCCTCAATAAATCTGAAAAAAAATAATGAAAAGAAAATCTCAAATCAAATCCAGATTGAGGCAGCTTCTAGTGAGAGGATTGAGACAGTCAGCGAATTGGACGGAATTGGACAGTAATGGTTAATATTTAAAGAGTTTAGGGTCGTTTTGATAACAAAAAAAAAACAGTGATCAAACCGTTACCTTATAAAGAACTTAAAGACTATCTAGACCAATTACGAAAAAATAATAATAATAAAGCTTTGCAAGTGTAATTCCAATTATTTTTGTACCTAGTGTGGGTCTGTCTAGTGAATCATTTCCCCTTTTTTGTGGTTTGAAATTAAAGCCTCTTTTCCATAGGCAATTTGCCAATTATGGAGTATATGGTTCCTTGAACTAACTTTTGCATAATTGTCACATAAGGAAGGGATTTTTTAATTAATTTATTTCCTCTCTCTCTCTCTCTCTCTTTCTCTCTCTATATATATGTATATATATAAGTCCCTTTTATCTTCCCTTGAGAAAAAGTCCCTTTTGTCATCAGAGACTAATGTCAAATTCAAAGTGCATAGTACTGATTAACTTGAAGGCTTCAAAATTACAGCAATTTGACTGTTTCTTTCTTTAGAGAATGTAACCATTTTACAGAGAAAATTCCCTACGAATAAACAATACAAACAAAAGCTTCTTCTCTCTCTTCTAGTTTTTTTTTTTTTTTGGTGGCAAAAAGCGTTCTCAAAATCTGAAATTTCCATTTCTCACACAAGAACAACATCAGAACTCAAAGGGTAAAAATCTGTATCGAAACATCAAGTCATCAACAGTTCTGTGTTTTTTCTTGCCTGCTTTCCTCAGCTTTACCATTGTCCCACAACTCGAAAACTGGAAAATTCAGGAAAGTTCACGGAGTCATGCACCTGTATTACACACACACATATATATATATATTTATATGTAAATATATATATATATATATATAGAGGCACTTGTTTATATCCTTCTTCATGAAAGACATTCTTCACCAATATGGTATTTTTTTTAATTCAAATTTGCAAAAATAATTAGTTTAAAGCTACCAAGTTGGTAGGTGCTTTTGGGAGACAAACTTGCATAATCTCTCTTGAAACTTGCTAGAGTCGGTAAAAAGTAATAAATGACCTGGTAAATCAATAAATTAATATACTGTTGAAGGTTATTAATGTAATTTTTGAAAATATCTGTAATTTACTTTTTAAAGTGGATATCGGTATTATTATTTTTCCTGATGACAGCATAACATTAATAATTTGAAGAATAATATTTTGATAGAACAAGCATAACATGACTAATTATATCATTAAAACAACTTCCAAAATAATGTGAAGAAAAAATAACCACTTAATGTATGATGAATATAGTTATATACAAAAAACCAAATTTAAGAAGTAAACAACTTTTCATTTCTCTTTTCAAATGATCAAAAGACTATTTGGCATTATTTAAATGGCATTCTAAGGATCTGTTTGGTAGAGTTTTTGCTTTTACTTCTAGTCAGTAGAAGAAGAGAAACAAAATCTGTGACTTCTCAGTAAGTATTTGGAACCAAAGAGCTTTTGAAGTCAAAATGATCTTTAAAGTATTATAATAAGTACTAAAAATGTTAATGAAGTTTACAATGTCTAATTTAAATTTTATTACAAGTTTTAAAGTCTATTCAGAAGAACTTTTGTCAAAAATCACATTTTTTTGGCTTTGACAGAAAGTTTTTCTAGAGACCGTAAGCTCTTCTGACAGATCATCTTAACACTTACAGAAGTTGCTATTGGACCTGAGAAGTCAAAAGCAACTTCTAGAAAGCTCTATCAAACAAGCCCTAAATGTTATGTTACCAAACGCCCATTTAAATGGTCTATCCAAATAAAATGATACAAGTGTTGTCAAATAGTTAAAACAAATAAAGGGGTAGTATCTATGTTGAAAATATTCAAGAACATTTGTAATATTAAAGGCTGTAATTATAATGTGTAGAAATATATTTTTTTAATGTAGTATATAAAAATGATTGATTCAATTTTTAAGTTGAATGTCCGTAATCATATATTTTCAGACCAGAACATAATATTAATATATATTATAATAACATTGATATTGAGTATGCATAACATGAATTAATTGTTTGTTTGAGAAAGGAAGTGCAGAACAATTGGTCGTTTTCTTTCTCTATAATTAATAAGAGGATTAACCAGTTTTTTACAAAGCAAGTAACCAATTCATGTCCTTACGTCTTAAATTATCATGTCCATTCAATAGAATATCAATGGTTCAAGTTAAAAAAGAAGGACCATCCTCCAGTTTTCTTGTGAAGGACAGTAGAAGCCCCCCCACATTTCTTGATTTTGTGCCTGTCACATGTCAATCTTTGCACGCAGTCATGTTAATATTCTCTGTATCGTTCAAATTTTCTCCTTTGTCCCCAAAAGGACAAAAACCAATAGTGCTTACCCAATTTACTATATACAGATGCAGGCACACACACATATACATCCATGGTTTTCTGAGAACAGTGCCCACAACAAGAACAGAGAAAAGAAAAATAGGCTGAATCCAACGGAGTCTACCCAATTCAGATGCATACATATATTTTATATATATTATATGCATTATATGAAATGCAGATATGAGGAAATGGGGTGGATGGAAAAAACATGTTTTCCAACATGGCCATAGTAATCAAGATAAGTAATAAAAGCATGAAACTTAGAATGAAAGCACCACCAAAACGCAGAAATATGAAGCTAAAAATTTTATCCAAGTTCGATATCGAAACTGAAACTAACAACAATGAAAAACATAATGAGGTCCAAAAGAAAAAGACATTCAGCTCTAAGATCCTCAAGTTTGATCTCCTACAAAGAAATATTTCTATAGGACTTGTCTCGAAAAATAAAGTAAACTAAAATAAAAGCTGTGTCTAAACTGTCTGCAAGTTCTGGGTATAGCTGAGTTGACTCGAAACAAAACAGTAGACCCACCTCTATACAGCAAAGAGAACAAAACTGTTGTACCTGAGTAAAAACATGTTCAGTTATCTGTGTGTATAACTTAGAAATGAATCTCTTCCGTTTATGTGAAGCCCACTGTTTTGAATAGCTGTGAGCAACCTAAATCATTTTCGCTTTCCCAATTCCTCGACGGTTGTATACCACCAGATTACCTCCATTTTCCTTCCCGTTCTTTTCAGCCGCAACCTTGTGCCTTTTCGAGCTCTTTATCGGATCTTGTTCCATTGGTTTCGCAGCCGTCTTCATCTTTTCTTGCTTCCGGGCATCGTTTGTTTCCTGAAGAAGTTCCGAAGGTATAGCTGCCGGATCAAGGTGAAACCACTTGGAAGGATCATCGGGACGTTCATTACCTGTGAGCAAGTGAAAAGGTACCTGGTGAGAGAACCGAAACATGTCTTCTCTTGGAATGATCTCGACTTCTTTCGAGTCCCAGTGCCTGCAAAACACCGTCTTGTAACCAACGGCTTTCGCTAGTGGAATAACGGTCACGCCTCGTTCTTCATTGTAGTCTCTGATCACCTCCACCATGTAATACTTGCGTATCACTTCTTTCGGTGTATGCTCATTCCAATTTGGGGTCCTCCTGTACATAATAGCCCAAACGTCGCCCTTGCTAGGATAAATTTGAACAACTTCTCTAGCGACGTACTTCCACGTGACCTGGTGCGAGAAGGACTCAAGAGAATCATAATCCCCATGCATCCCTACTCGGAATTCCCCACAAGCTCTAGGAATGCCAGAAACGGTCCAGCTTAATGGGCCAAATTCATCGGTGCTTTTGGAATTCAGCCAGCTGATACTTACTCTGAACGGCTTGTCAGCCATCAAGTTATGAATCAGAGCGTAGAGTCGAGGCATACCATCCTCCGGATCATATGCAGCCCACACCTGGTTGCAGTTGAATGCACTCGTTGTACGATTCTTGTTAAAATCATAAAAATCTGGTTCGGCGACAGTCATTGATACTGGATCAGGAATATTTGAAGTAAGATTAGAAGCAAATTTCCGCGCAGCAATATTTCCTGTGCTCTCTTTCACACCAGGTTTAGCAGCTTCTTTCTTTCCTTTCTCCTTCTCCGACATCTCCTTTGACTTGTAAGGAATTTCGGACACAACAGCCGTTTTCCATTCAGAAAGCTTACCTCCAATCTCTTTCTTGGCCTTCTCCATCAGCATTTTCCGCATATCTTTATATGGTAGCTCCTTTGTGAAACTAAGTTTCCCGATTCCAGCCCTTTCGTTCCAACTTGTTGCAGCCGTGCCGGTGCCACCCTCTTGTGATCCAAATGCGGTTTTCAAAGCAACTCCTCCGATTCCAATTCCCGCCAACGTTGCAATACGGTTGATCATTCGTCCTCTTTTTTATGCTTATCACCAGTGACAACAGACCGAAGAGTTACTCCAGAGACTACTTTTTCAAAACTAGAGTACCGGTTCTAGGAACCATTGGCACATCCAATGCCCCCTCTTTGAACCTTCTTTTCCAAAACCAGCGATCATTTACCGAAGTCGGTGCCCTCATACCTTCAGCAGAAACATCTCTCTCTTCTCTCACCTTCATGTCCGAGAATATACCTGTCCAAAATGTTCTCTGAGATGAGTCGAAACCAGAAAATTTGGCCAGTCCTGTGCTTGTAGTAAAAGTAGGTGCCCTCATACTTTCAGTAGGATGAAAATTTTTCGGTCTAGAGTTGAGACCAGAAAATCTAGCCCGTTCCGTACCAGTAGTATAAGTAGGTGTCCTCATACTTGCGGCAGAAACTTCTCTGTTTCCCCACTCCTCTGAGAATAAACCAGCCTGAAAAGTTTTCGGTGATGAGTCGAGACCAGAAAATGTGGCCAGTCTCATGCTTGTAGCAGACGTAGGTGCCCTCATTCTCTCAACAGAAACTTCTTTATTTACGATTAAATTTACTGCCGAGAACAAACATGCCCGAGAAGTTTTCTGATATGAGTTGAGACCAGAAAACCGGGCCCGTCCCATGCTTGTAGTAGAAGTAGGAGCCCTCATGCTTTTAGCAGAAACTACTTCCTTCTTCATGTCTGAGAATAAACCGACCTGAAAAGTTTTCTGTGATGAGTCGAGACCAGAAAATCTAGCCCGTTCGACGATGCTTGTAGTAGAAGTAGGTATTGTTTCTCTAGCAGATGAGCTGTTATTAATGGTAGATTGGCCAACATTATGCTTTTGCAAAGGGGAAGCCAAAGGTTTGGCAAAACGGTTGCGATCAGTAGGTGGGGGTGGCACCTCAAGAGCAAGAAAGCGCCGACTGCAGTTGGGACATAAAAGATTGCGGCGGAGATACTTTCTATGATACTTATAGTGTACCGTGCAAGCATGCAAATAGTCCAAAATGTGGGCCTTATTGGACTGGAGGAACCCGAAATCGAAAGCTGCTGGATATAATTAGCACCTTTACAGTTTCTTTCAGCCGAACCATTTTCGTTGGAGAGATCCGGGACACCAATCTTACCTTTACCTTTACAGTCTCTTTCATAGGAAACATTCTCGTTGGAGATATTCGGGACACCAATCTTACCTTTACCTTTACGGTCTCTTTCATTTGAAACATTAATGTTCGAGAGATTCGGCACACCATTCTGACCAGCACCTCCATAGTCTGTTTCATTTGAAACCTTCCTGTTCAAGAGATTCGGGACACCGTTCTGACCATCATGCACCGATGATTGCATGCCCAAGATGTTTTCAAACTTGCACATCCGCTCTCCCCGCCAGATTATAACCTTTCCTCTTGTCATGATCAGACAACAAGCCACAGGCTTC
The DNA here is from genome assembly GCA_008635985.1 of Ficus erecta. Taxonomy (NCBI): domain Eukaryota; kingdom Viridiplantae; phylum Streptophyta; class Magnoliopsida; order Rosales; family Moraceae; genus Ficus; species Ficus erecta. The sequence continues at coordinate 1,321,935 of BKCH01000019.1, forward strand.
AGATAGAATCTTAAAGGCCCCAATTGCACCTACAGATTTGTTTGTATCCGGGTTAATAACAGCAGCCAGTTTCTTGAACTGATTCCGCAACGTGGCCTCATCGGCAAGAGGATCCACACCGAGAACCCTGTACCAATCCCGCTCTCCATTTCGCACCTCTTCAGCAGAGATATAGACATCCAAAGTTGCTATCAATTGACGAAGCCCGTCAATCTTAGGATATAATTTTTGAGCCTTTAAAGCAAATCTCTTTGCTCCAGCAAGGTCTTTCTCCTCGAACTTCTTTTCTGCCATCCGTTTAGCCTTGAGAGCATCATCTTTATTGCATTCCATCCTCGCAATGCACAAACGTGGCCGTTGATGACTGGCCACGTTCTTTCCTTCTTTCCTCTTTTAAAGTCTTGCTGCAACATAGGCGGAAACAAATCAGTACCCACGGGTACGGAGGACAATAATTCAATGACCACTAGGAATCATTTACGAAAACAGAATGTTAATCATTGTTTGTTGTGCAACTTGGTATACACCAACCAATTTTAATGATCAAACAAACATCTACCATAGATTTTACATTAGGATTGCGCAAATAAAGAAGTTTGAGTATCGAACTGTGAAAAATCGCACTGCAAATTTGCAAATTCTACTGTCGATCAACTATGTTATCCATAAAACATGAAAGAATAGAGGAAACTACTCCAATAATCAAAGATGCAAATGTCACGGAGAACAGTAATGCCAAGATCAATCATAGGGATCAACTAGAAACTTGGTTTATAACGGCCATTTGAATGATCAAACAACTACCCGCTAAAAATTCTACGGTATGATACCAATTCAAGAAGTTTGAGAACCAAAAATTTGAAAAAAAACAGGGTAAATTTGCATATACTTACCATTGAGAGTAACATGATGTATAGCAACAGTTAAATGATTAAACATCTACATGCAAAAGATTCTATGTTACAATGCCAATTAAAGAGTACGAGTACCTAACATTTTTAAAAAAAAAGTGTGGAAAGCCTACGCAATTTGAGTACTGACCTTTCGCGAAAAGTAAAGAAAGTTCGTGCAGCTTGATCAACCGAGAAAAACAGTGTTTGAAATTCCAACCAATGAGTGAACCAACGGGTACCTACGAAAGATTTAGATTACAAATCTGGAGTACCGAACTTTTCAAAAAAAAGGCGCGGCCAGTCTGCTCATACCAGCATAATCGAGAAACATGTCAATTAAATGGCAATCTATTGAATGACAAAACAACAATTAAAATGCCAACCAATTGAATAACCAAACAACTACTGTGAAAGATTCTATTTCTCAAATGCCGATTTAAGAGGTTTGAGTACCGAACTTTTGAAAAAAATGCGGCAAGTTTGTATATACAACCATAATTCAAAAAGAAAAATAATTATTACCTCAAAAAAAAAAAAGGTGTAATTAAAATGGAAACCAATTGGGATGATCAACTATTGAAGTACCAACCAATTGAATGATCGAACAAATTCCCATTCAAGAAATTTGAGTACCGAACTTTTGAAAAAAGCGCGGCAAGTTCGCTCATACCAGCATGATCGAGAAAAAATGTGATTTAATGCCAATTACTTGAATGATCAAACGAAAATTAAATTTGCCAACCAATTGAATAGCCAAACAACTACCTTTCAAAGATTCTTTGTCCCAATGCCAATTCAAGAAGTTTGAATGCCTAACTTTGAACATAAAAACACAGCAAGTCTGCAAAAATTACCATAATTGAAAAAAGATAATTAAAATTCCAACCGATTGAATGATCAAACAACTGTTAAAATTCTAACCAATAGAACAATCAAACAACTACCGAGAAATGTTCTACATAACAAATTCCTATTCAAGAAGTTGAGTACCGAACTATTGAAAAAAGCGCGGCAAGTCCACTCATACTAGCATATTTGAAGAAAAATGTGATTTTAATGACATTCAATTGAATGATCAAAACAACTTTTCAATGTCATATACCAATAGAATGATCAAGCATTAACTCGCGAAAGATTCAATTAAAATGCCAATTCAGAAGTTTTAAGTACCGAACTTTTAAAAAAAGCGCGGCAAGTCTGCAATATTTGAGTACCGAACTTTCAAGAAAAGCACGGCAAGTCCGCACATACAACCACAGGAGAAAAAATGGTGAATAAAATTCCAACCAATTGAATGATTAAACAACAACCCTCGAAAATTATCCGTTAGCAAACACGAATTCAAGATGTTCGAGTACCGAACTTTTGAAAAAAGCGCGGCAAACCCCCCATTCAACCACCATTCAGAAAAACTGTGATTAAAATGCCAACCATGCAACTCTCAAATTCTCAATTACAACTAGAATCATACAAAACCAACATTAGATTACCAAAATCACCAAAAGCCTGTTCATTGATGAGAAAACAAATCAAATAAACCAAAACTTGTTATACTTTTAAAACAACCGTAAAATTCTCCTACTCTTGAATTTTTCAGAATCAAACACAAGACAAAAAGACTCTTAAAACTTAAAAATCTTTTTCAATCGTACACTTCCAATGAATGAACAACACCAAAACAGAGTTTCAACACACACACACACACACACACACAAATCATTTTTCTCTTTTAAAAAAAAAAAAAAAATCAAACCCACACTAACTAAACAATAAATTTTCATTAAGCTCTTAAAAAAAACTCAAGTAACGCATTCAACTCAACCAAATTCAGTAGCTTTCACTGTAATCTAATACGTTCATATCATTAGTAAACAAACAATCAACGTAAAATCAATGCCAGAAAAAAATATATATATATATTATTTTTCATGCATGGAAAATGAAAACAAATATAACAGAGATTAAAAAACACGGTGTAAAGAAAATTACCCTTTGCAGTATTCAATCTTAGAGGCTTCTCTGAAGAATTTTCTTTAGAATTCTAGTTTCCCCCAAGATCAAAAGAGAAATGAAAAGGACAAGAATTTGTGTCTCAGGCAATATTTTTAGGGGGGGTATTTATACCAAAACCATGAAGAAAGAATTTGCTGAAAATAAAATATTATTATTTTTAAAATAACAAAGTAACACACATTATTTTTTTAATTTTTGCTACCATGTCCTTTTTTGACATATGGTTAAAGTATTAAACTATGGGTTTTTTTTTTAACTCTGGTTAATAGCATGCAAAATTGTAATATTTGCAAATTTTCTGAATATAAAAAAATTTAAATTTGAATTTTCTGTTGTTTAACTTTACGTTTTCTTTTGAATATTCCTTTGTGCAACGGGGAAAGACATTCAGGGTACATGTAACATCCATTTTTTTTCACTTTGGTAAGAAGATATAGTAAAAAGAAATAACTGAAAGGACAATAAATAACCTTCTAACTACGTAAAAGTGCATTGCATCTTGGCAGATATGCACTTCCATATAAGGCTGATATTGAGAATTTCTCTCTCTTTTTTATTATAATTAAGAGGATATTGGAGAATTTCTCTTATTTTGGCAGGTCAAAATCCATTTCAACCCAATTTTAAACCACTTCCCATATAAGTTCTAAATCCTAATCCCTCCACAGACTCGGATTCTTACATCTAAATTGGGTCACTCCAATACTTATGATAGAGTTAGCTACGGATTACTGCTAAACCACTTTGAAATACCGTGGTTATTAGAAACAGCCAGAGTGGTTTATGAATAATCAGAGTGGTTTATTCAAAGATGTATATGCTACTAATCCTAACCCTTCACACACCAAGATTCATATTCGTACATCCAAATTGATGACTCTACACTTATGGTATAGTTAGATACGGAATTACCATTATAACTCTCAACCCACTTAGAAATATTGTGGTTAGAATTAACCGAGTGGGTTTAATTACCAAATTGTAACTCCTGACACATCAAGACTCGATTCTTACATCCAAAATGTTGAATCTATACTTATGATAGGGTTAGATACTACATGAAAACCACTTTCAAATACTTTGGTTAGAATACCTGAGTGGTATATTGAAATATGTATAAATTTCTAAATCCTAATTCCTTCACACACCGAGACCTCGGATTCTTACATCCAAAATGGGGGTTTCTAAACTTATGACAGAGTTAGATACGGATTGCAGTTACATTATAACCTGCTATTATTTTGAATACTCCGTTCTAGTTACTCTAGTCACTTTTAAACCGTGGTTAGAGTAACCAGACTGAAAGATGTATACATTATGTTGTTTTAGTTCATCGGATCAATATACAGAAACCGAAATTTTTGCATATACAAGTCTAGCGTTTGATGTTGCTTTGTCAAATAGTTTTGTCTGATTTCATCTTTCTGCGGATTAATATTTCCAAATTTGAACACTAAATGAACCGTTTTAGAGTTCTTTTCTTTTCTGTTTTATGTACGAAGCATTCTAATAGTTTTACACTATATTTTTTTTCTTCTGTTAATTACAGGCCAAATATCTCACTGAAGCTCATTATCTGTCTAACTACGCAGGAAACCAGAAGAAACATCAGAAGGTTATGCATCCTGACTGTCCACGGCGGAGTATTTTTCTTTTCATAAGCGATTTCCCAAGCATAATCTAATTATGATGGTTTGAAGTATTTCATTTGTCAATAGGCTTATATCAAACTTTTCAAGTCTTCTTCTCTGGTTTTACTGTTTTTTGCGTTGTAATGAAGTTTCGTACGAGTTTCGTTGTAAAGCCTTTCATTGACGACAATGATATTCTTAGGTAGAACAATATTCACAGAACTTCAGGTGAAAAATGAAAACCATGATGTCCTACAAATTACAGGAAGAAATAACAGTTTTGCCGACAATGATATTCTGTGTTTTTCTTTTACATTTCATTCAACCGAAAATGAAAGAAATGAAGTACATCAGCAATAGTTCCTTTTACATTGAAATGCAATAGAATGGGAATAAATATTAATAAAATAAATCAAACATACAAGTTTCATAATCTATATAATCGAGCAAAAATAATAAATATCCTGCATATTTGTGACAGAGTGTTCTATAATTCTCAGAAATAATCGAGTTTGTTAAAGCGAAAAAAGCCAAATGAAGAAGGGTAAAAACAAGTAGCAACAAACAGTTTTCTGTTCTAACCAGTGGTGCAAATGTTCGGTCCACCTCTCCACCCCTCAGCAGAATATCATCTGTATCACAAGGATAAAAAGGATTCTCCACATCCATTTGCTTGTACAGCAAGTAATCTCCGTTTTCTGAAGCTTTCGCAACTCAGCTGCGCGAGTTTCCGTACAGTTGGGCGTAAACCCTCCTTGTCCGGTAAACAACAATGAAACTTACCTGCTGCAATAATGCATAGTCCTGATAGGATTCCACAAGTGAGGGAGTAGCAAATAGAACCCACACAACTGAGCGAGTCGTCATCCCGAAGAGGTTTCGTGACCACTGACATGAGAAGATGTTGCTGTTCTGCAGAGCCTGTTGCTCTGCATAATGGTCATATATGCCACTAGCAATGACTTCGGAGAATATTAGTGAACCAGCAGGACTTGCCAGTGTAAGGAAGTTGTACAAGGCACCAAAACTCTTCAAGCCAAAAAGGCTCCGAAGCCGATGCAGGTACAATAGCCCAGTGGGCACCATAGCCAAGTCCTGTCAACACGGTGACGACATAAATTTGCCCTGGCCATCCCAAAGCATAGTAGAGAAGCCCAATTGCCATGATGACCTGGACTGTAGAAAGAGCCACCAGTCTCGGGTAGGCAAAATCTCTGGCAAAAACAACAAACATTTCAATTAGGACCAGGAAAAGAAATAATTGTCATTCTTTTATCGGTAGGTGTTTAAAAAATGCAGACTGAATCTAGCGTGAGTTGGTATCAAAAGTTGGGATCCCTACTAGAAACTACTCATTGTGATATATTAGAAAAAGATCGGAACTAACTTTACTATGATCCGGAGAAGTAGCCCCCACCAACACGGCCAAGAAAGTTCCAAATGCTGATCATGGAAAACAAAAATACTGAATCACTGTACCCAAGTGATTCAGTAATCTGACCAAGATTATCAATAATTGTCACAACCAGATCCAGAAGCCAGTACGAGGGAGAGAAAGATAAGCAAAAATCTGCCTTTATTAAAGCCTGCGTCAAGGGTAAAATTCTCTCCTCTACGAGGGCCTCTCCGCGATTTGACCCTTACAGCTCCATCTGCTGCTTGCTTGGACCAGTTTTAGCCTGCAGGTGAGGCAATCCTTTTTGCATTTCCGAAGCTGGAAGTGTATCAACTTCCGGAGTCTTCTCATCTTCAAGCTCACTAAAAAGGCCTGATTCCTGCCTAGGGCACGCCCTCTTCTTGTTTAGGTGGGCTCGGGTAGGAGCCCTCTCCTCTGCTGAAGATTTGGTTCCAAGAAGAAAACTAATGTAATGGGGACAACAATTGGAAGCAGCACAAGAACGATTAGAATTCTGCGAGAACTGTGATCAATGTTTGATTCAAGTCAAGCACATCCTCAAGTATTAAGACCCCCAGCAAATAAGCTGCCAAAACGAGACAGACACAATAGGTAATAAGAAGCTGGAACCGTCGTATGGCCTGGCTGTTTGTGACCACCCACGGGTCTAACAATGAACATCAGAGCAATGACAACCATTGACGGACCAACTGCAATCATGAAAATCAAGGATGCTTCATTTGGGGAATTGATCATGGCATAAACCTGAGTCAAAATTGCACCACTCAGCCCCGCAAATCCTTTTAGTATCCCCACGACAGGACCCCGGCTTTTGGGGAAGTTCTGCACGCATGAGGTCAAAGTGGCTGTGTTGAAGAATGTCTCTCCATTTGTTCCCACGTATATGCAAAGGCAGAGCTGCAGAATAAAACTTGATTAATGTTTCTACTTGAAGCATGTGAATTTTGGGAAAAGAAAAGAAAATTAAAAATTAAAAAATAAAAACATCAAAAACTGCGTGAAATGAAAAATGATGACTGTTACATAGTAAAAAACCAAAGGATATCACAAAATGGATTATGGAGATGACGTAACAACCTTATTCAACTCGAATGCATACATGAAAAAATTACAACTTTCATCCCATTACATGATCCAGAAGCAGAAGTTATCATTTGATTGGTTTCATAACATATCTAATCGGAATTGGGCCGCAATCAGAAATATGACTTCAGTTTCTTTTCTGCAGTTTCTCAAGAAGAATTATAAGAAATACCAAATTTGAGAGTTGTTCCAAAGTTGAACTATTTCATCAACCCATTAATTATAATTCATTTTTCGTGGCTGAACTAATGACAAATTAGTAATGTCGACTTTTTCCAAACGGAAGTGACACCAAATTACAAATAGTCAATCCTGCTTATGATTTGGAAACTGGCTCTAGGCATAACTCCTCCATAGCATCATTATTAATTAAACAGGCAGACAGATCAGAATGATTCCGAATCTGGATCACTTTTATATCTCAACAACAATTCCTCTTTTTAATCTTTTATACAAAAACCCAGAAAAAAAAAAAAAAAAAAAAAGGAAGAAGAAGAAGAAGATCTGGTATATGCTCAATAGCCAAAATCAGTCCAATCATCCCCTAAAGAATTGAACCTTTCTATTGTCGAAAACCTTTATGTAACAAAAATTGAAGGGTAAAAAAAGAAGATAAAGAACAGACTCACCACCCACAAAGGCATGGCGGGCAATCTTCTGGGTGACAATAAGCCAAAGCAAGCCATAGCCAACAAAGTTCTGAATCACACCAATGAGAAGAAGGACCCAAGTGGGCAAAACCTCACTCAAAGTCCCAGCCACAAAGCCACACACTGTCACCCAAGTCTTGGCCACACCCAATATGGCTAGCTGCCTCTGGTTGTAGCCCATGGTGCTCTTTATCACTGGTGAGATGCTCCCAAACAGGTACCCAATCCCTGCACAGCCCATTATCCACATTGAACTCACAAATACCAGCCATCTGTTTGCTGGTCAAGCCCTTTCAATCTCTCTTTAAAATCAACCATTTTCATCCACGTTTTGTATGAAAAGAAAATATGGGCTCTTTGCGTAAATAAGAGCTTTGTTTGTTCCGTGAGATGGGCGAGACATTTGAAGGTGAAGCAATTTATTGATTTCTAGTACTATCTCTTTTCTCTTTTTTTTTTTTTTTTTCCTTTTCTTTTTCCTTCTTCTACTTTTTTTTTTTAATTTTTTAATATTCGAAGTAAATATAACAAGCACTTGGCAGGCAGGTTTGTGGGTTTGACTTTAATGGTCATGGTTCACTATTGTCGGCAAAACCAATTAGACTTACGTTTGGTTCGTCGATTGAAGATGAAATTTTAATTAGAGTTGATTGATTTTTAAAAATTAGTTATAAATTTTATTAGATTTTTCAGAAAAAAAAAAACATAAATTAAGATGAAAAAATATAATTTAGTTGGAGTTAAACTAAAACACCAAACAAAATCTAAAAATATTTTTGTTGTAGCACCTGTTTTAAATATTAAATCACATTGAAATTAAAAAATATAAATGGAACATATTATAAAAACATATGTTGGTTCTAAAACAATCTTCAAGATACAAGGGTTTTTATTTTTATTTTTATTTTTTTATCTGCTACTAAAGAATCTCAAACTAATCATCATCACCTAACTATAGTCCTTTCAACAATATGAAACAGTGGGGTTAAAAAATAAAAAAATAAAAAACTTCCTAATTATGTTTTGGACGAGAAATGATATTGTGGCCAATATCATAACTCTTGGCATTTATCCACAAAAAAAAAAAAAAAAAAAAAAAAAAAAAGACCATAACTCTTGCAAGCAAGAGGTGTGTGACTGTGGCCCCTTGTGGACTCACACCATTAGGTTTGATGTTGGGAGAAATGTCGTTTTCCCCCCATTAAAACCATGAAAATACCTTGGGGTGTGAAGAAATTTATAATTAAAAAAAAAAAAAAAAAAAAAAAGAGAGAGAGAGAGAGAGAGGGGAGCTTATTTCATGTTTGTGGTGGAGAGAGCAAAATGACTCGTGGAAAAAGCTCCCACTTGCTTAAGTTCGATGACTCTCGGGTCCAACCAAAGTTGTTGTGTTGGCATGAATTTCCACTGATTTAGCTGCCAAAATTTCTCATGGGTAAGTTTTTAGCCCCTTTTTTTTTTTTTTTTTAAAAGGCCTGTCTACTTATTGTTGTTGTTAAGATGCGGTTAATTGATGCTATATGCAAAGACAATACATGGATCAATCTTAAGGTTGATTATGAGATAAAGTTTGAGGATGTGTTAGTTTCTCTGTTACACTTCTTGATCATTGTATTACAATGGCTGTAACGAGACATAATTTAGCATGAGTTTGGTATTAAGGTTTAGATTGTAAAAATTTGGGTTTATAAATCAATTGTGCATTTATCATTGCATTTGAATTGGAGTTAATTTAGCATGTTTCGTTCATTTCGAAATTTTATGTAATTTAAAAAAAAAAATTTATCTCATTTGGACTTGTTATACAAAGTTATGAACTTTTAAAGTTTGAATTACAAAACAGTGTGAATAATGAATCTGAGGGAAAAAGACAAAAATTAGATTGTAATTTGATATTTAGATTGTTAAACCAAACATCCATTAAGATGAACATATTTAAATCTTGCATGTTTGTAATTGTTTATTTTTTTAATGTAATTTTTATTACTCTAGGTAGCGTCTATTTCTAACATTTGCAACTTTGCCTGTAAATATATTACATATTTTTGAAAAAAAAAATTTATATAATTTGAAAATACCCGTACGAACGTTAGGTGGATATGTATAAATCCACATGCACTGCATGCAACTGGAGTTTGGGACCCAAGCTTTGGCTGTCTATTGGGATTAAATGAGCTACAAAAACACGTGATAATTACAAGAACGAAAAAAAAACTTTTCTGGTTGAATATACTGAATGCTATATGAATACTATATTATTTCTGATCGTGACATTTTTTTATAATTTTTATTGTTTATGTCATTTATTTATTTTCTGAGGAGTCCCAACTACTCCCAAATGCTTATAATTGTCGCATCCAATTGTATTGGAAATATGTATTAAAAAAAATATAAGGATTCTAAAATCATGTGACCATTAACAGTGTAGTTAACTTAATTCTGGGGTAAGAAACTATAAGATAATTCACATTGGCACTTTCACAGGTCACAACTACGTTTTGACTAGATCTGATCAATAATACAAGTTTAGTCAACCATATAATAATAATAATAATAATAATAATACAGTTAGTTAACCATAGTTATGTAATAGATCTCAAAAACACAAATCCCATGAAAAGTAGTAGTTAGCAAAGAAGCTTTTATAATAATACAAGTTTAGTTAACGCAAATTGGAAATTTTAGATTAATTAAAGCCGGGAGGTATTCCAATTTAGTAAGGACTAATCGCTCTTAATAAAAAAAATTTGCACTTAAATCGAAGAATAAGAAAATTTTGCACTAAGTTAATGCAACTTAGTAATTTAGATGATTAAAGAAATTTTGCACTTGAAGGAACCGTTAATAACCGACTAAAGAGGAAACAACCATTAGTTTTTTTTAATGGTGAATTTATGAAAAATTAATCCAATTATTTAAACAAACAGTTTTATCGATAGTTAATGTAGAAGTTTCTACAGTAGAAATTTCCTAAGTTCGACCTATCAATAATTTGATAGAGAAAATACATGTTTCAATTACGTGCCGTGGGGTGATAACCTCTCTACCGCCCAAATCTTTTGGGTTAATTTCTTCGACGGATTATGTTTGATTTTATATATCTATTTCGAAATTGCATCTAACATCTTTTCTAACTTTTAAGCTTTTATTAAAAGGATTAAAAACAAGAGTTACAAAATAATGGTTTGTTCTTATTGGTTATTTCTTATGTTTTTCAATATAAGAAAAATATACTCAAAGCACGAAAAGTAATAAAATCAACAATATAAACATATAGCTTTTTATAATAGAAAATAGGATACCGACATGCACTCGGTTTTAATTTAAATGAAACGCTAAAACAAATATAGCGTTTCATATGGGACTCCACAAAATAAAAACACTCCAAAAAAGTATATCAAAAATGGATAAACATCCGATAATTTTATAATTTCTGATTAATTATTTCATAACGATGGACGAAGTCGCTTACAGGTATAAGTGCGCCCCTCGCATTTTAAAAAAATTGTTTATTATTTTACTCTTTAATTTTTCTGTAAATTTTCAGTTATACCTCTATTAATTTTAGTTGTGTCCCACATTTATAAGAAAAACTATAATGATGTTCAAGTTCAATATTTAGAATAAATAACTAGATTTCTATTCAATAAAAAGTTTTATTGTGTGTGTGTGTGTGTATAGTCTGTATGGTGCACCACTAAAAACTTTTGCAAGCTTTGCAACTGGCTTCTTCGTCAGTTACTTATCGTGAACAGCTAAACATAAGATATTGACTTTAAATCTTAGCAAAATTTCTCAAATGGAGTACCAAATAATGAAATGACTTTTCCTGATTTTAAATATTATATTAAGCAAATCTAGCTTCGCTCACTAACCATTAAAACTAAGGGTAGTTTGGCTCTTAAATCCAGATGTATGTTTCTCATCTCAGTATGTTGTTTTATTTTTTTTTTAAAGTCAACAAAAATTATAATTAATTTTTGAAAAGTCACAACCTTCAACTTAAAAATTCTGTTTCAAATCGATGTTCTAAACGCAAGCCAATATTAGATTAACCGGAAAAATAGAAGAATCATTGAAGTAATAGAAAGTTTGACATGCCATAATTAAGTTTAGTGCCGAGAGTGGCTTTCTTTAAACATGAAATAAGCAACTCTCATTTATCAAAAGAAATAAAAACATCTTCAAATTTTTATTAGTATTTTTTTTTTTTTTTGGGGAAACAAATTTATTAGTACTTGTGATGTAAATTGTCTATATATATAAATAATAAAATATTTAAAAAATATAAAATAAAAAAAGAAAAAAGATAAAAGAAAACATGTATCTATGAACACCTTTCTTTTGGACACCTAACTAAACTACTTTTCAGTGCCTTTGCCTCTTAAATCCTATTTTCCCTTATTTTCACTACACTTCCAAACTTCTTTTTCTTTTTCTATTTTTTAAATATATTTTATCTAGGAATTCCAATTATAAGATCCTAGTCACGTCATTAATTACTAGAGTGCAAATTAATTCCAAAATTTTAAAAAAAAAATTCACAAATAGTCAATGACAAAGCCAATGAAGGTTAGAGGGGACTTAATTAAGCCCCCCACAACTTTCTATTTTTTATTTTTAGCTTGTATATTCTTGTATAAATTTTCGTATAGCCCCCTTTAAATTCTCTCTCAACCTTTTTTCCTTTCTTTTTAACAAATATTTTTCTACAAATTTACAACCCCTCACCATTATATCTTACTTCATCACTGCAAATAGTTATTTAGCATTTGCAATTTCCCCAATCATTTCAAGATAGTTTCTACAAGACATTCTAGAAATAGAATACTAAAAAAATAATTAACAAAAAAAAAAAAAACTAGAAGTAGAAATACGAGGGCTAAATTTTAACTTGTAGCTCAATTGACAATCAACCTCAATCTTGAAGGTGAGGCTATAGCTTATTCGTCTCTTTGTATTATCTCTTTCCGTTGTTTTAGTATTGAGATATTCTTCATTATTCAGTTTATCTTTAGAGCGCAAAAGGTGAAACCTTTTTCACAATCTTTGTTACACAAGAACTTATGATATAAATGAATTTGTCTTTTGTCTTTCGCCAAAAACCAGCCTTACAATATAAGAAATAACATAGAAATAAAGAGCATAACATAACATGATTTATATTCTATCTAACAATGACTTCATAAAAATACAACAACCAGTAATGCAATAATAAGTACATTACTTGTTACTATACATTTCAAAATCATTGTTATATAGAACAGGGAACAAATTACACACCCTCAAAACAGTCAACATATATATATATATATATATATAGTGATTAGGGAATGCTAATCCATGGAATCAAAACTTGGGGCATACCAACCTAACTGGTCCATGATTCTCTTCATTCTCTCCTCTTGTCCCTTGGAATCTCCAATAGATGTTGTAAATGGGTAGACATAGGTGACATTTTTGGCCACAACCCTGTAAGCAACCACATCTCCTTTCACCAAAAACTCTATTACATCTCTGCTGAACCCCCCATCAAACCTCTGCTTGCAAATACTTACTGCCCTGCAGGGATTGTTACTCTTCATGATTAGTGACCTTTTTTTTTTTTTTTTTTAAGAGGGATTTGAACTTTACGTGATGTAGGGATGAGGTTTCATATCGGCTGTTAACTATTAGAACCTGGGCATTATATGTGGGTGGCTACTGCGTCCTAACAACCTAGGTTTTGGGAGTGTATACTACCTACATCATTGGTATCAGAACGAGAATTTGACTCGCTTTCTCTCACATGCAATGGGAGTTATAAACCCATTGGCCCGAGTCGTCCCATATGGCGGGGCATTTTCTCCTCGTCCATTCTCAGTTCTAACCGATCAGGACGTCAGGTTTCTGGGTAGGAGTGACTGATGTAGGGATAATGTCCTACATCGACTGTTAAATATTAGAACCTGGGCCTTATATGTAGGTGGCCACCACCTCCTAAGTCCTAATAACCTACATTTTTTGGAGTGTATACTACCTACATCACTATGTTTTATAATGGAGTCAAGTGCGGAGTTCTTGATTCATTAATATTTGACATATAATAATCAATTTGAGCTCAATTCCGTTTACTTACCATAAGGGGTATCTTCCACAACCAGAATTTTAGCATTCCTCTGAGTTTTCAAGATTGCTTCTTCCAATTTCTGATTTACCAAAAAAAAGCAACTTACTTCACTAAAAAAATGGGCACGTCACTTTTATTAAATATGAATAAGCAAAAGATTTCAAAACCTGAATGCCATTGTCCGAATAATTCTCCGGAATCCTCCACGGGAATGCAAAAGATGACGACATCGGATTCGTCGATACGCATCCCGGATTCGTTGCCGGGCAAGGTCTGATTTTCCTACATAATTAAAAATAATAATTAAAAGGAGCAAAACCCATTTGAAAGGAGGAAAATTGAGTGGCCAAGGTCAATTCTTTTTTGTTTTTTTGGTACTAAGAAAGAAAAATCTGAATAAATTTAGACATACCCATTTTCGAGCCCGGTGAGAAGAGTCTTGGACTGGGCAAAAGGGGTGGTGAGAGAGGAGGGAGGAGAGTTGAGAGAAGGGATAGCCAAAGAAGGGAAAGGGGAGGTTAAGGTTGCAGAGAGAGCCAAGGAGAGTAGAGTGGGAAGGATTTTGGGTTTTGGGAGAATGGGTCTTGGCCATTGTTGATGAACAGGGACATTTGTAATGGTGGGGATTGAAGCGAGTTGAGGTTGGAGATGACCCATCAATTCAGTGTCTCATGTCCGTTTATTCTGTACCCATCATATGTATATATATATATATATATATATATATGTATGTATATGCAAAACACATACGGATATTTTCGCATTGGCCACCCCTGACTTGTGTTATGCTATATTAATTTGATAAATTTTTTTTTAAGGATATCAATTAAGTAATTTAGATGTAAAATTTTTCACTCATATTTATCTTTTATACAAATATCTGCATAATATTATAAGACAAGATTATAAATAAAAAATTACATGTAAATAAACTGGTTATATAAGTTTCTAAATAAAGAATTACAAGTGTCGAATGAGATGAGGGAGACTTTGTGTATATATACACATTGAGGGAGGGAATGGGGGCAGGAGCCCCCTAGTTTTTTTTTTTTAATATAGTGAGATTTTTTTTTAATTTTAATAGTGTATATGTATATAAATTAGTATAATCTTTTTTAAATTAATAGCTCTTTATATTTTATGGTGGTTTTATTTATACCTGTAATATTGATAAATATTCTCACAAAGTCAATTAAAAAAAATTTAATGTATTTTGACCCTAAAAATGCTCATACCCTCATATACGTATAAATGAAAATATTTATATTTTATAAAATAATTAAAGAACATGCGCCACATTAACCATAAACAGAAATAACATTTAAAAAAATAAAAATAAAAAATCCTAAGAAATTATTTTGAACTCTAAATTGTCCATTTATAAACTCTAAATTGTTTTTTATCAATTTTTTTCTTAAGAATTTTATAACTACATGAAAAATTTTTATGAAGGATTCAAGTAAAATAAAATTAAAATAAAATAAAATGTCTCTTAAAAGCCAATAATTATTGAAATATGTATTTTTAATTTTTTAATTCATTAGTATTATGTGTTTTTTTTCTTTTCTTTTAGTATTTGAAAATGATTCTCTATGATTTTTTATATAATTATTCTTTTTATTATTTTTTCTTTCTATGTTTGTATACATGATTTTATATTTATGTATTTTTAAAATACAATATGACATTCCTTGATTT
The DNA here is from genome assembly GCA_008635985.1 of Ficus erecta. Lineage (NCBI taxonomy): Eukaryota > Viridiplantae > Streptophyta > Magnoliopsida > Rosales > Moraceae > Ficus > Ficus erecta. The sequence continues at coordinate 1,337,429 of BKCH01000019.1, forward strand.
TAATTTAGACATTACTTGAATTTTTCTCATTTAGTATTTCCTCTCTTTTTATAGAAATACTTTATGTTTTCTTTTTTAGAATGAAAATATATCTTTTTTTTTTCTTTTTCAGATTTGCTAATTTATTTTTAACAAAATAAATTAAAATTAAAATAAAAGTGGATGTATTAGATAGGTTAAATATGGTATTATATAAAAAGTATCTATAAAATGATAGATTTACTATGTTTATATTATGAAACATTTATTAGGTAAATATATTCATCAAATATTGTGAGTGCAAATATAACCACTAATATTTTATTGGACAAAATAATTTAAATTTAAGAAATAAAATAGTTTTATTAAATTCATAACAATTAGTGGGACTAGTGGCTTACTCGAAAAAAAAAAATTTAGGTCACCCTAACCATAAATCCATCCAACTCCGTCACTAGTATATATAAGTTGTGCTTGTTGGAGATTCGTTTTGATAAAAGGTTTTAAAATAAATAATTTGATGATGTAAAAGTACCCTAAGCGTCGATATGTCCGAGTGGTTAAGGAGACAGACTTGAAATCTGTTGGGCTTCGCCCGCGCAGGTTCGAACCCTGCTGTCGACGTTTTTTAAATTATGTTTTTAAATACGCTTTAAACGACATCCGATTAAAAAACGACAACAACTTTAAAACGATAAAGTTTCTAAAAAAAGACTAAATTATTTTTTAAATACTCTTTAAAAAACGACATCCTATAAAAAAAACGACAGCAATTTCACAGTCTGCTGGGGACTTAAACGATAAAGTTTCTAAAAAAAGACTAAATTATTTTTTTTAAATACTCTTTAAAACGACATCCTATTAAAAAACGACAGCATTTCACAGTCTATTGGGGGACTTTAAACGATAAAGTTTCTAAAAAACGACAAAAATCAAAAACTTCAGACGGCAAACTGTCACTGCTCATCAACATCTGAGAAACGACAGTAGAACGAGGTAACGACAATGATTGAGAAAATAAATCATCATAAAAGCAACATATAGCCATCAAGAATGAAAATTTCTGACAACCATAAAAAATAAAGATTTTATTAAAATATCAATATAGGTGGAAATTGACAAAGCAAAGCATTTAATTGGTTTTTAAAAATTCAAGTCAATGATTGGTTTAGTTTGATTGAATTGGTTTGATCGGTTTTGGTTGTTTTCATGCACACCCCAACCATCTATGAACATCAAAAGGATCCATCGCCATGTGCGTAGGTATAAATATTTATATTTGTTCTCAAGAAAAATGTGTATACATATTTTTGAGAAGGAAAAAATATATATGTCATCTGTTATTGCTTCAATAATTAAATATGTTTCTAAATTATATTGAAAAGCGTTTGTATTTAGGACCCAAGTCTCAACCAGGTTTGCATTGGAAATTCAAATAATATTTTGATGTGGTTTAAATCCTAGGATATATAATTAGAATAATTTTTTAGAAGTTATCTTTATTTAAATTAATTAATAGATTCTCTTTATTTGAATTATTTTAAGACTATCTTAGGAAGTTTAAATTCCAAAAGTTATCTTTAATTAGTATTTGAAATTAAAATAGAATTAGGTTACTAGTTTTCTATATAAAAACCGTATAGGTTACTTTATTATTCATTTTTTTTCATTATTAATAAAATCCTTTGACAGTTATCTCAATTGAATTGCTCTTCGGCTAGCATCATATTTCCTCTATCATAAAGTTTTATGGTTCTTTTGAATTTCAACTTCCTAATTTAGATTTTGAGTTTTGGGATTTTAATTTTTGTATTACAGTTAATTATGAGTACGAGATGCCAATTTCTTTAGAACATAGGCGTCACAATCTTCTACGGTTTTTCATTATCAGCTACTATCAAGTCCAAATAATCTGTTGTTCCTATTTTACTGTTCCAGTAGATCGTGACATTGGAAGAGGTCGCCGACTCGAAGTTAAAAATGGCCCTATTGATGGGAGACCCTTTTGATATTTGCAGTCTTGGAGTACTTTATTATCATTCCAATCATTAGTCATCATCTTCTTTGCTAAATAATCAAAGATTTTCCTCGTTGGCTTTTGGAGTTCTGTTGATTTCCATCGGGGTGGGAATTATGGCCTTTTGGATTTAGAAGATCGAACCAAATTACGGTTATTAAGTTATGCCGGGTTTTTATTAATACTTGAGTCTGGTTTCTTATTTTTTTGCTGAATAAGAGTACAAGAAGACTTTTCAAAGAGATACATCCACCATAATATTATCACACCTGAACGTGCTTACTGTAGAGTTCTGATGCGATCCAGTATATTAGTGTTGGTATGATCGTTCTGAAGTTTTCAATCCGTACTTATCAAGTTGGTTGTCAATTTATTAAGGAAGAGGGAGTCATGACTTATCAGGAGGCTGTTGGCTTTTTGCTGCTTCAAGGGCTTACTGTATTGGGAATTTATTATGGTTTGCAATTGAATTTATTATCAAAATTATTGGGTTCTTCTTATATTAACTGATGTATGTTAATATCTTATTTGTATAATTCATTTTGAGTTTGATTAGCCGCGAAGAGTTTTTTTTTTTTTTTTTTTTTTTTTTTTGAATTAGGATTCCTGAATGAGTTAGGATTTAATAGATTTATTGGTGTTTTTAATTCAATTTTTCCTCATTATTGTCAATAATTTAAAACTTATTTTTAAGTGTTTCTGGTCCTAACTCGTTGAAAGAGTATAAATTTCATGTTTTTCTATTACGCTGCACCATTAACACTTTCAACATGTCTCTATATTTCAGATCTCCTATTGCCTTTGCTCAATTTTGTAAGAGTTTATGTTGAATTTTGGCCGATGCCAATAACTACTTGCCAACACTAGTGAACCAATTATAAATTTTAACTTGAGAGGAAGTTATACAAGATCATCGAGATGGGATTCAAGGACCCTGACTAAGAAGGATAAAACTATCGTTGTCTCTTAACGCTTATGTTTTTGGGATGAATTTATAATCTAATATGATATCAAAACAAAAAGTAAGATGAAGATGAGTACGGAAATAGTTTTTCCATTCCCCATTTCTTAGCCCTCAAAATTGTACCCATCCCCACCTAAGAAGAGATGTACTAGGAGCGGGGATTCCCCATTAAGAAGCCTTCTCCATATGTATCCTATTCCTATTTAATATACTATGCATTACAAAATTACACAACTTAAAAACAAAACCAAAGTAGAAATTCACTATAAATCTAAACCAAAATCAAAGATTTAAAAAAAATAAATAATTAAAAAAATGTAAACTAAATCTTAGAAATGAAAATCACAGAAAGTTCTCATAAAATAAAAAAAAATAAAAAAAAAAGAGGTTAGAAAACTATAAAAATAATCCATACACATACTAACTACTAACTAGTATTTGAGCCATCAAGATTACTAACTAATAATTAAACTTGTATTTCCTTATTTTTGTAAAGAGTTCAGATACTAAAAATATACATACATATTTAGCAAAGATAAATGTGACATATGTATAACGTGGCGGAGGGGAGGTGAGGGTGCTTTCCCATCTCTATCCTCGAATATTACCCCTATCCTCATCCCTCTTGGATCGCCGCAAGAAATATATATTGTCATCTCTCAATTGTGGGATATTAAATGGTGATGGGGGCAGGTATGTAACTAATATCATTAGTGATGCATGAGTACCGAGTGATCCGATACACATATACCCTTACATTTTGAAAATATATATCCATGTAAAAACATGTCAAGTAGCGTGATTTCCCCAATATTTTTACATGTTTGTCTATGGTCTAGCTCATGAGGGGAAATATGAAAATATATATATATATATATATATATATTATTAACCTTCTTCTTAATAACCTAAATTGTTGGGATTGGTTGATAATCTAACATTAACATAATCTAGCCTTTTTTTTGTCGACACAATAGCTTTTGTTGCGAAGAAAATACATATATATATATATATATATATATGAATAGGATAGATGTAAACGATAGAAATAAGAGTGATGGAAAATACATGTTTTTTTTTCCCTATTCTTTTAAGTAATTGTTTGGAAAATTAAGCCAGATGGACAAACCAATACACATTCAGATTTATTTGCTCACGAAACTACATATGTACACAACCAATAAAGAAAAGCACATGAAGAAAAATTCTTCTTTAATCGAACCATATTTAACTAGCTGACTAATTATTTATTATAATATATGTTCTCTTATATCTATATTAGCATTTATGTATACTAGATTTCAATTGATACTTTTTATTTTCATTGAATGAAAATACAATGTGTTGATAATTCGTATGTCAAGACGTAACAGCTACTATATCAGAAAAAGAAGGGGAAAAAAAAATAAAGAAAACTCAATAAACCTTATAACTGAAAAACTGATCATGCCCTACTCACAGTGGATAACGTCCTTAACAATATTGTTGTGTAAATGCAGATTTTCAATGCCTTTGAGAGCATCATCCAAACCACCGAAATTGCGGGCCGGCGTAGTTGTGAGCTCTGACTGCCGATACTCCGAAACATTCCAATCAAACACCCGATCAAGCACAAAACCTTTGCGAACAAACAGGTCTCGGAAGATCCTGATCCTCAGGTAAGCATAGTCCGATTTGTCATAAAATCGCAGCGAGCGACAATGGCGGAAATACAACACAAACTCGGGTGGATAGCCACGGCACGAGTCCTCAATTGAAGTGGAAATTTTCTTGTCTCGAATCTTCTCATGCGTTTGTTTCTCACTGGTTATAGCTTCTTCGATTTATGCTACTAATCCTTGCCATGGAAGACTTTCCTCTTAAAAAGTACATAAGTACATATTCAAGTGAGTCTAAATTGTCTCACTGGCTTTGTTCGATCCCGAGATGTGTGTTCACACTTGTGTATCATGCGGCTCCGACCAAACCTTTTTTTTTTTTTTTTCTACGTACGGAATATGTTCGTTTGATAAACTGTCCTTGTACTTTTTAGCTAGCCCAAAGTCAATAATGTAAACCTGATTAGCGTTTCTTCCTAGGGCCGACAACAACATTATCGGGCTTGATATGTCGTGATGGAGAAGCGATTTTGAGTGAAGAAACTCGACCCGAGCAATCATTTGATCCGCAAGCATGGGAAACTGTCTTGAGAGAGGATTTCTTGTTGCTTAAAAGGAAGAGATCATTAAGGCACTCCGAAACATCTTGCTTTATAAGGAATGCCTGTTCCTCCTTGTAGGTGACTGTATAGCTTTGTTTTGTACATCAATTGAGGATGCCTGGTCTTGATGTTTCAAGCTTGATTGCGATCTCTTCCTTGGTGTGGATGTCAATCCCTACGTAGATTTTTTCGAACGAACCGCCGCCAATCTTCCGACCAAGCCGGTACTTGCCCTCGAAATGACAATCCATTGAAGCCCTAGCTAGGGCTACCAATTTACAGTATCAAACCCTAATGCAATAACTCGTTCATAAGTACGCAATTAGCTTGCAGAAATTGTTTCATAAGGGGAACCACAAATTCTAACTTAATTTGGCATGAACTAGGATTCTAGAAAAATTCTAACATTATTTTGACAAGAACTGGATTCCAAAAGAGAGAGAGAGAGGTGAGAGATAAGATAAAGATAGTAAATAAGACAAGATAATTCCGACGTAATACGATCTTGAATTGAAAAATCAGCCTCCTAAAAAAAATTGAAAATAAAACCCTTCAAGCGGTAGTAATTAGATAAATTGATAATAAGATTATAATTAAAATAATTTTACTATTGAGATTAAGAAAATTTTAAATTCACTTCAAACTATTTTCTTTAAATAATTAGAGTATGTTACAAAGGGTACGATCTTCAATTCATTGAGATCATCATAGGTTTAGAAATATGAACTTTTTAGATTCAGAAATTTACTTTTAATTCCTTTTTATTAGCTCTTTTTCAGGAAAAATTGCATTTCATATCTATTTTTCTAACAATAATTCAAATTTAAGCTATATGCTATAGGACATTTCTTTTTAATTGCATTTAGAAATATAAGAATAGAACTCATTTTCGTAATTTTTTTTTTAAATACCACTGTCATAGTATTGTAAGGAAAATTACTAAAAAGCATTCTTGTGTCACTTTTGATCACAATTATAATAATTATCAACGTGATTGTGGTGATAAACAAAAATAATCGAAACTACTATTGTTTTTTTTTTTTTGGGTATAAAACTAACTATAATTTTTGAATCCTTTTAAAATGGTATATATAGATATTTTATGGAAAAATTAGGTGGATGTCCTTTTTAATCCTCTAAAAAAAAATAGCCGAATTTTTTTGATTTTTAGACAAATAGTCAATTTTTCTACTGGATTTTATTATGGTTCATCATGATGGTATCTATAGATGTAGTAATAGTATATCACTTTGGACTGGTATATTTTTTTTCTTCATATTGGCTAATCACCCAAGCCCATTTGAAAGGGAGTGAGTTTTGAGATATATAGATAAAGGGGTAGTTTCTTTGTTATTTTATTTTTTGTTTGGTTTGCAATTGTGGTTAGATTATGATTTTTTTTTTCCCTATTTTCTTAATTTTATAAATTTAAAAGGAAGAAGTAAAAGGAAAAGTATCTGAATGATAAAAATTTAAATATCATTGTATTAACATGACATAAAAAAGTTAAAATAAATCAATATGACACAAACTAAATTAAACTCAACAAAATGGAAAATTTACGTTATGTTGGTCAATAGATAAATATACAAAGGTGATTTTTTATGTAATTTTCTGGGAGTTATATTTTTTTAAATTTTTGGCTGTTTAGCTTTGTAAAATCCCAGCAAAATCCCCTTTAAAAAAATCCAACCAAAATTAAAATGAATTAAAAAAAACCTAACATATGCAATAAGCATAAAATCCAACCCAAATAAACAATAAAGAATGTAAATTACTCATGTGTTCCTGAATTCTTTAAAAAGGTGTCATTTGATCCTTCCATTATTGCCCAAGCTGCCAACTTCTTCGCGTCTGAGGTAAAGCTCCAAGAGGTTGTTAGGGCCTTTGCTCATGGTCTGCAAGCGTGAGGCCAAGAGGTTGAAGAAGACACTTTTTTTATTATTTTTATTTTTTGCTTTGACTTTTATTTATTTATTTTTTAAATATTCTTGACTTAGTGGGGGTATTTTGGACTTTTCAGAATCAAGGTCACATGATGTACATGTGATTAAAAACATCCAATTTTAAATGTCCTTAGAAATTGTCCTCATTTGTACTTCTTAAAAAAAGAAAAAAAAAAAAAAGTTTAAGGATCCATCGATGTCTTCTTAAAAAGTTCAAGGATTGTTACAGTAATTTACTTTAATAAGATATAGAAAAAAAAAAAAACATTTTTGTCTCGAGTAGGGCTGTGCATGGATGGGTTTAGCGGGTGATGGGTGGTGAGTGGTGAGTGGATTAGAAGATAACGATATTTTCAAAATCACAAACAAGCTCTGCCCACATGAAGGCGAGTTAGGGGGGTTGATGGCGGGTAGGGGCTTGCGATGTGGTGGGTGCATAGAGAATTTTAAAAATAATTTTTTTTTATTCTCTTTTTTTTTTTTTATAAATCAAAAACAAGCTTTAAAATTTTAATTTAATTGTCGAACATGATATAATATTGAGCTAGAGAGACAGGAAAAAAAAAATTTTAATTCTAATTATAAACACAATATTTAAACAACGACAACAATAATAATAATATAAAATCTAAAAAATAATCAAACTATTAGGGCTTGTTTGGCAATAGCTCTGTTTAAACTAAACTGTACTTTTTCATCATGTTTTTTGTCTTTTTCCCCAAAAAAATTGTTTGTCTTTTCTGAAAATTCAACAAAAATTCAAAAAAAACTTACTATTTAAACTTACAAATCTAACTCAAACTTACCATCAAACACCCTCCTTAGTAATTTAGTAAAAAAAAAAAAAAAAAAAAAAAAAACTTATACTCTTATTAAAATATATATTCATTATTAATTAAAAAAATATGAGTGAGTAGATCGAACATATAAGTCAAAAAATAAAACTCACACTTATTTATAAGTGACGATGAATGGGTAGAAAATCCATCTAATACAAATAGATAATGATATAGACCCGTTTAAACGGGCGGAGCGGGGCAGGATGAGGTGGGATGGTTTGGGCGGGTTCGTGGGTTTCGTGCACGGCCTAGTCCCGAATCTCCTCCTGTTTGGGAGGCAAGAAAACTGATAGTGAGAGGGGGACAAAACAGAACTGCGAAATTTGAATAGTGAGCAACGAGGGAAGCAAAGCAGTTTCACTCAAAAATGGAGGAGAAGGGCGTGAATTCGATTACAATACAAAGCCCTAAGACGACGCAGGAGCTAGCGATGGAGGGCCAGAAGCATCTAGAAGACACCATTGAATCGGCTTTCCAGATCCTCTCCTCCATGAACGACGAGCTCTGCAAACCCTGCCTTGTGGTCTACCACCACCACCGCCACTTCCTCCTCTTCCCCTTCCTCCACCGCCCGCCTCCGCCAACGGCCTTTCTTCTCACTCTAATGGCCTCGCTAACGGCGACGCCTCCGCTTCCGACGCCGCTGCCCGCCCATCATCACGCCGATCTTGGCGGTGGTGCCGGAGGCGCCGCCGGTGGAGCCCTCGGCGAGGCTCAGTTTCGGTACAAAAACGCCGTCGCCTCCCTCCGTGCCGTTCTCGCGGCCATTCCCAATTCCCAGAGAGTAAATTTCTAACCTTTTTCACTTGAATTTTTGTCAGTTTTCTTTTTTTTTTTTTTTTTAAATAAATAATTTCGTCAATTTCTAGACATATAATATGTGGATTGGAATTTGTTTATTTATTTATTTATTTTCCAAAATTAATCTTTTTTTTTTTTTTTTTTGTTGAATTTTGGTCAATTTGTTATTTTTCTTGCTAAATAGTTAAATTTAGGTATAATTTTAGGTAATAGTAATACGAGCAAAATTGCACTTTCTAGGGAAATTGGGAGATTACGATAAAAGGATAATTTGAAAAAAATGAAGCTTTAATGGCCGGGATAATCAGACTTGTAAGGAATAATGGAGCCCTGGGAAATGAAAGATTGGAACTTTTCTGACTGTTTCTCCGAGTGTTTAATTCTAGAACAAGTCTTCTGATGAGGGAGGTTTATTAGAACGGGGAAATCTCTCTGAAACATGGTATTAATGGTTTTTTATCCATTATAATGCTTTTATGGTTTTATTAGTGATTGTAAATGGTGAAATTCTCTCTAAAAACATGATCTTTATGGTTATACTACACTGATTTTGTTGCGTATTTTGAGATGTCGTGAACACCGATCCGTTGTTTAGATCTGGACTATTGTTCCCAATAGTTGCATATCTGTGTATCTTTATATATACATCCGTTTTTTTTTTTTATTGGAATAGGGAATAGCGTTTGAAACAGGAACAACTCCAACTAGTTCAGCATCCCAAGCAGAACAAGTTGAAGTTGAGAAGTTAGAAGAGCGAGCTTCCAATCTACGAAAGGTACTTTTACTTGACGCTTTCTAGGAACTTTCCATGAGCATAGATGTATGCACATTTCTAATATTTCTGGGCTAACTTTGTAGTGATTGTGTTCATGAACTTAGGAGCTTGCAAACAAGAATGCATATCTCAAGCTTCTCATTGATCAGCTACGGGAGCTTATTGCCGACATATCTACTTGGCAAAGTCCTTGTTCAGTCTGACTTCAGGATGGAATATGGATAAATGAGACTTCGAGCATCACTACATGAAAATAGTGGTTTCTGCCCAGATTTTGAAGAACTGGAGACTGAGGTAGGCAAGAGGATGGCAAGTTATAGATTCTGTATCGGAATCGGTAGGACATGTATTTTTACCACCATGAAATTGATAACGAAGTAGGAAAAGAAAAGAAAAACACTAGGGATATACTCCATGGATAAACATGAAGTGTCTGCTAGACAGTGTACGTTTAACCTCATGAATGTGTGTTTGTTGAAAACAAGTTTGGATACGATTATCATTCATATCTAAGTTTGAGTTTATTGTCCTTGAATGGCCAATGCATTTATGAAATTCTTCTTTCTACTAATATAGGCATAGACATGAGCTTGATTACTACATCTATTTAACCAAATTGCCTCTTTAAGTCTGTCAGATGTTTGCATGTTTTGCCACAAATCATCCCCGATCAAGGGGTTCTAATGATAGATAGAGAACTCGATCGAGAGAAATCTCATTTGATGAGCCACGAATCTCGGGGGTTTTTTTATTTTGGAAAAATAATATCAGAGAATTTCCTTGATCTTTTTTGCAAAGGTCAATGTCTATTAATGTAGACAGACGCTACAGACATCGAGTTTCTTCTAACTTCATTTATAGTCTCAAGAATGTAAAATAGTCCTTTAAGCATGTCTTGTTTCAGTTTAATTTGTGGTATGTGGCCGAAATTATGAACATCTAAAACACATAATGATGTTTAAAAACAGAGCTTAAGAGGATAATTGTGGGAATTAAAAGTTTATTTTAATAGGCTAGAGGGGTGAAATTAGAATTGAAAAATGACAAATTTGAAAGGTGAGGATAACCCTGTTATGGCTTTCAACCTAAACTTGTGTGTCTGTGGTTGAGCCCAATCATCTTAATAACTTTTTTTTTTTTTTTTTTGGCTTAAAATCATAAAAACTTTTTCAATATAATTGCATTGCATTTTCTCTTCTTTTTAACCGGAGGTAAGAGGGTCTAATGTGAATTATTAAAAATAAACGGATGGTTCGTATACACATACATCAACATCACAAAAAACAAATATATATATATATATATATATCCTATCACTATCTCAACTTTTTCATTCCAAATTCTAATTTTTTTAACTATAATCAAACCTAGTTGTGATAAGTTTTCTTTTCTTCATTACATGATCAAACTTGTGTTTTTTTTTTTTTTTTTTTTTAGAGTTTTCATGATGGATTAAAAGAGGTTCTCAACTTTCTACTTTATCACTTTAGATAATATTAATATGATTATACTATTTTTTTTGGCATAAAAATTAATTTCCTTTTCATTATATTTCCTTAACATTTAACAAAATAATAAATTTGGTGGTAAAATATGCACCTTATTAGTGTGTTTTTTTTTTTTTAAAACTGTTTAAGTGTTGTTGTTTTTTTTTCTTTTTTCTTTTTTTTTTTTTCCCTTTTTCTTATGAAACTATTTGGTTCTTCATGTCAATTTTTCATATTTTGCTTTTCTGTCGTTAACTTTTTCTTTATCCCCTTTCTACTTTGTTTTACTAATATTTCATCATTTTTCTTAAATTTCTGGCTTGTCTTTCTCTAATTTTTTTTTTTTTTTTTTATACTTCTTCCTGCAACTTTTTTCTGTTCTTTCTTTCTTTCTTTCTTTCTTTTTTTTTTAATTTTTTATTTTCTCCTTATTAAAAGCTCAAACGTCCCAAATTTTCTCTCTTAAAGTTTGTATTATATAAGCTTTTTCATTGATAACTCGAATATCCTTAATTGATTGTGGTAAGTCTTCAAAAACATATTATGAGATTATTGTTGTTTTAAATAATCATTTGCAACAGAATGATATAAAATTTTGATTTTAGACAACATAATAGATACTACAATATTATGAAAGAACAATATAAACAATATTATTATGTGTTTTATGTAATAATATTAAATCATCTTGATTTTATGATGAAATATAATTTTTGAATTTAGATAATTATTATTATATTTTGTTTTTGAATTAATTTTTTTTTCATAACTTTGTTTATATAATACATTATAAAAACTACGATTACAGTACGTGCATTTTTGATAACTAGTAATAATAATAATAATAAATAGATTAATAACTAGAATTAAATAAAACACATTTGGGCGATTCTATTCTTTTTAAGTTGTTTTTCGACGAAAGATTCTAGACAAAGCTGCTTATGTTGACTCAAAACGAATCAAAGCAAGATATTTCAACACAAAATAACCACACAAAAAACTCAACAACCTGCTTGCTTTGCTTTTGACTTTTATTGCAAACCATCACAAATTCAATAAGAATACACCAATACCTAAACTCACGAGGGGCACCAACACTAATATATTATATATATATATATACACATATATGTATATGATATATATATGTATATATGTATATAAATGAAGATAGAAAGATCAGTTGTGGATGGAGGATCTGGTTGTGAGGGATGATCTCATATCTACAATTGCTGACTCATCTGCCCCCCAATTTGATAGCCTCTTTGCTTGCTCTTATGAACCTCGAAACAGCGCCTTTCACATACTCATGAGCTTCCTTCACGCTCATCTTCTTGCTCATTTCGTCCGGGAAGCTGCTCAGGAAGTGATCACCATTGAGAACCGCAGCCAACTGTACCACCTCCCCCTGAAACTCTGATAGCCCGCTGTTTTCTTTCGCTTCCGTGGTCCTCAAAGGTGTCACATCCGGTAAGGTCTCTGCAATGAGTTCAAGAAATATGAGAAGCTCATTGATGATCAGCATATTTGTGTTAATAAGAGATCATAAATCATGTTTAAAATATATTTCCAACCCGTTTTCAAAAGGGTTAGATGAGAACGCATACCGGGGCAGTCGGTTCTGGGAGAGGTTAATTCGCCGACGACATGCTCGAATGTCCCTGCCCATGCGTCTCTGTGCGTCAAGAAGTTGGAGCGGAGGTTGAACATCTTCTTGATGGTGGCGGGAATTGAAGAATGCTCGAACTCAGAGTTTGGTGTTGGTCCGTTTGGGCCACTTACAACTGTAGAACCAAATTATATATTCAAGAACAATAAAATTTTAAAAAAAATTTTAAAAAAATTTTGAAGTCAGAAAACATAATTTATTTTGTCAGTTGATTTAGGTAGTTTCTCAATAGAATATACTCAAGAGAGTTGGTACTTGGTAACTGCCAAACCACTAATTGGCTTCAGTTGTTGCAGCATTCTTTATCAATGTCCACTTCAATAAAAATTGTCTATTTGTACTAAATCCACAGAACTAAAGCCCCTAACGAACAATTTTTTTTCAACCCTTGAAAATCCAACTGTTAAGGTTGCTTCTAAATCATCTAACAAAAATCGAATGGCAAATTGACGTTGAAATTGTAACAATTCCAACAAAAATCACTAAACAAGGAAATCTATTAAAAATATTAAAAAATAAAACATAAATAAAAGGCGTCAAAAGATGATTGAGCTTACCAGTCCCTTTCTTGATCCAAGGAGAGACCATAATCGTCGGCACACGAACTCCAAGCCTATCGAACTTGAAGAAAGAAGGCGCAGGGCCGGTGTTGCCATCGGGGCTAGGCACATTGACATAAGGAGTCTTGACATGGTCAAAGAACCCGCCATGTTCATCATAAGTGATAACCAAAAGTGTCTCATTCCACTGAGGACTAGCCCTCAACGTCTCATACACCTCCTTAACCAGCTTCTGCCCGTTAGCAACATCATGAGACGGGTGATCGTCGTCCGCGGGCAGTCCCTTGAGATCGAAATACCTCGGTTCGATCACCGTCAAGCTCGGGAGCTTCCCATTCCTAGCATCTTTCTTAAACTTCAAATCAAACTGATGAAACTTAAATATGTATTTCAGCTTCCTAAGATTCCTATAAAATAAGGTTGTGGGTATGTTTTGAAAGTAAATCCCAAAGTTCAAATCATTCTGATGAACCGAATCGAAAATCGTCTTTTGTGGGTACCCTTGAGCCAACAGCTTCTTGACATGGCTTGTTGAGCCATGAGAAGTTGCAGAGTAAACAAACAGCCTGTTGGGTTGTGTGGGACCAGGAATTGAAGAGAACCACCTATCGAAAACAGCAAATTCTCTGACCAAAGCCTCATAAACTGGTACTGATCCGGGTCTAAAGCCTTTCATGACAGTTTCTGATAGATTTGGAGACATGGATAAAGCTTGTTCGACAAAACCAGACATGGAAGGAATGGTGCCAGACCCAAATACCTGCTGCTCAACGGCTTCAAAGGAGTGCCCAGGATCTGGATCCACAAACTCAGCGTCGTCAGTGAAGCAGATGGATTCTGGTTTCTGGGTTTTTGTGGAAATTGGATTACATTCATCTCCAGTGACGCCATTGATTTTGGGGTTCACGGATTTCTTCATCCACCCGAGCATGTGGTCGAAGGAACGATTCTCCATCACCAGAACGACAATGGTTTTGATGGGCTGCTGCTGGCCGGAGACGTAGTGGGTCGGTGGGAAAGTACATGAGAGAGTGAGAAAGAGCGAGAAAGTGAAGGAAAATGGCGGTGGTCTGGTTTTGGAACCTGCCATTTTGCTTGTCTGTAGAGAAAACTGAAAAAGGTTGGTTTTTGGCAAATGGGAAGGAGAATTTAAAGACGAAAACTTTTTTTTCTGTGTCTCCCCCACTCCAAGATATTTCGATGAAAAAAAGAGAGAGAGTAAAAACTCTAGTATCACTCGAGAAAAAAAAAATTTACATGCCTTTGCACACAGTTATACTAATGTATTTATAAGCTACACTATTCCTACTGAAAACGAGAACTACAAATCAAGTCAAGAAATTAAATAAATAAAAAAGAAGAAGAAGAAGAAACTTTTACTTATTTAAGAATTAAGACAAATTTAAAATTATCTTTCATGCACCAAATAATAATAAAAAGAAACTTCTTAATTGTAAATTGTTAATTTAATTATCTCAAAGTTTTAAAAAATGAAATTTCTTTTTATAATATTTGTCTTCAAGTCGAAAATCTGATTCTCAATCATAACGTGATTTTTTTCTAATTTGGACAGAGAGAGAGAGAGAGAGATTTATTGTACAGAGAAGAGGGGAGCTTCTGGTTTTTGTGCGATAGCAATGTGGCAATGTGCTAAAGCAAACTGCTTTAATTAGGGAGGGAAAAAAAAGGAAAAAAAAAAAAAAGCAATAATGAAAATTTAAAGGTGGAAAAGTGAAAGTGACTTTAGTTAGAAGACTATTAGATGTTTGCTTTCGTGATGGGGTCAAATAGTTGATCACTTTCCGAAAATTCGGTTTTACTTGTAAATGATGACGTGTCTCAATAATCACCAAAAAAACAAATAACAAAAAAACAAAAACAAAATGGATCAGTAATGCCATGATTGGCGACACATATCCATCACGGCTTCAAAGTCGCCAAGTATTTCCTACTATATACTCCTTAACAATTTCACTTCGTACAAAATATTTTCATTTTATTCATCAAAAAATTGGTAGCCAACAAAACGAATCACACATTTGTTAAATATATATATATATATATGAGATGCATTCGAGGGATTCCACTTTTTTTTTCCTTTATTTATTTTCTTTTCACGTTCTTTAATAAAATCACAATACATCACAAGTTTATTTCAATTTAAATATCATATCACATCACTAAAAGACATAAACCGAAGTCATAAATATCACAAATTATTTTTCAATAGTAATTGTTCATATAAAAAACGTAACAAAGTTTATTTATGAGTCACATATGTTACTTCTTGATTTATTTACATAAATATATGTTTTTTTAAATGAAGATATACATATATGATAGGTGTGTTGTCCGGCAGTTAGACGTCCGGAGAGAGAGAGATAGTACAATCCGAGAAGTTGTATCCCTGTCTACCTTTTCTCTCATCAGTACTATATATTTTTTCATCTAACGATCCTTAAGCGAACTACCGTATGTACCCAGCAAAAAGGGGTTGTCAGACATGAGAGTTGGCGTATATATAAATATGGATGTGAAGTTTATGAGATCTCTTAACATGGGTATTGAAATATTGAGATTAAGTTCTTACTTCCTACTAGACAAGGCAAAATAAGTAAGCAAGAATACGAAGTATATGAACTCTCATCTGACAAAACCAATGGATGAGAATCTTCTTGCCCATTGTTTTTCTTTTTCTCTATCCTAATTTGTTTTGTTCATCATTATTCAATGTTCATTTCATTTGTTGCTGTATGTGTGGCACGTTGGACAGAAGAAAATATTTATTGTGCTGGCACTGAAAGTTTCTTGTCCTCAGGATGAATATTTTTGTCGCTTACAATACTAACTCCATAAAAAGGAACAAATTTGCCATTAAAAAAAAATACAAAAATGCTTAGTCTTGCCTATTGAGTATTCACAGACTTGCCACATTTCTCCTTATCCTCCTCACCTTTTTGGAGGAAAAATTTAAAGCAAGTTGGCACCCACCTAATCTAGCATTAAAATCCTTGGAAAAAGAACTTATATCATAAAATCGTCACTTATTACGGTGGCAATACTACATTATATAGCTGTAAAAGTTGAAATTTGATGCCATATTATACTATAATACTAAAAGAGAGCTAGGGTTGCACTGTAGAAAGAACAGTGTTTTTTGAATTTTTTCTCTCTGATTTCTCTTCATTAGCTACAGTTTAGCACAGTAATTTTGCTACAGTGTCCACCACCGGCAGAGGCAGAGCACCATCTCCGTCGCAACCCCGCCGTCGCCAATCCCACCACCGGCAGACCATCATCTCCGTCGTAGCCCCGCCGTCGCCAATCTCATCACCATTGTCGCAGCCCACCACCGTCGTATTCCACCATCGCAGACCACCAGTGGCAGAGCATCATCCCCGTCGCAGCCCCTCCGTCGCAGCCCCGCCGTCGCCAATCCCACCACCGACAGACCATCATCTCCGTCGTAGCCACGCCGTCACCAATCCCATCACCATTGTCGCAGCCCACCACTGTCGTAGTTCCTTCCACCGCCCATCATGCTCCCCATTTTCTCTCTCTATTTTTTACTTTCTTTCTGCCTCTCTCTCTCCTGCTCTGTCTCTCTCTCTCTTCTTCTTCTCCGGATTTTTAGCCACCAAATCCTATTTTCCCCTTTCTCTTCTTCCTTCCACCGCCCATTATGTTCCTCCATTTTCTCTCTCTATTTTTTATGTTCTGCTCCTCTCTCTCTCTTCTTCTTCTTCTTCGGATTTTTGGCCTCCAAACTGTAGATTTTGGTTTTTTTTGCACTCTCGGCCGCTCATTGATCATTTTGGTTTTTTTGCTAATGTCTAATCAAATGCCAAGCTGTTAGACAGCTTTTTATTGGAAAGAAAAATATTAAATCCATCACAATATAGCTAATAAATTAATCCCCATTTTTAAAAACAGATTAGAAAAAGCAAAAATATGTTCATAACAAGATGATCAATACCCAAAACCCAGAAAAATAAAAGCATGAACTTGAATAATTTTTAGTTTTAGCTTCACACCCAACAAAATCCAGAAAGAAGAATAGAAAAAAATGAGGAAAAAAGCTTCAAAGAATGAAACTTAGGATACCCAAAAAAAAAAGATTAAAAAAAGAAGTGAGATAACAATGACAGAAGAAAGATTATGAAAACCCACCTTGGTTCTGCTTCGTTTCTCTGCTGTGGAAACTTCACAGAGAATGACGTTTGAGAAAGAAAACAACCAAATCAAGTAGACATAAAAATAATAAAAATGGAGTTTTTTCTTGCCCATAAAGAGTATTAGGCCATCTCCAACCCATTTACTCTATTTTAGAGTACAGAAACTCTAAAATAGGGTATCTGCTACTTCAAATACTATTTTATCTCCAACCCATTTACTCTATATCATACTCTAAAAGGAATATTCTATTTATATTCTTTTTTATAATCATTTAGATATTATTTTATATTTATTCCCTATAATCTTTGTATTTTACAAATTATGCTCGCATACATTCTTTTTAACATATTAATCCGTTGATTGTTTTTATTTTTACGAATAATCTTTAAAAATAAAAAGTTATATCAAATAACCAAAACATTATAAATTTAGTGCGATTATCAAAAACAACTTAATATTGAGTGAAAAAAAAACTACATGATTTTGTGTTATCTCTTTTTATGCCTTTACATTATGTATTTTGTGTTATGTTTGGTTTATCACATGTAATTGTTTAATGTATTTTTATGTATGCTTATTTATGGTTTGTTTATGAATTAGAATATCTTCTCAACTTTTTAATTTATGTAAAACTTGTATGTTGATTTACTATCTTTCAAAATTTATTCAAAATAATAAAATAAAAAAAGGTATAAAAAAATAAGTATAGCTTAAGATTTAAACATACAAATACTTTATATATAGAAAAATGGGTAATTTTCATAGAAAAATGGGTAATTTTCATAGAAAAATTAAGTTAAGGGTAACTTTATAATTTTTATTTTTATCTAAATATCAGTTTAAAATTTAATTAAAAAAAAAATAGTTTAGAGTATGAACAGTGATACTTCATATATGAAGTATACTGTTCATACTCTATATTTGAAGTTCATGATAGAGTATGGGTTGGAGAGCAAAAAAACTTCAAAATGGTGCAAAACTCTATTATAGAGTATGCATTGGAGTTGCCTTTAGAGAGTGTGTGAAACTTGGGCTGCACTCCTATCTCTCTCTCTCTCTCTCTCTAGGAGGAGAGAATTTATAAATGTAAAATATTTACGTGTCTGAAAATAGAAAAATGGCTGGTTTGCAATTATGTAAAATTAGCCCCCCAGCAAATGTTTGTGGACGTATTTAACCGACTTTTGCATCAAAATACATCTTTCCTCTTTTTCTTTTTTCTTTTTTCTTTTTCTTTTTTTTTTTCACGCTTTTCTTGCTAATTACATATTCCTCTTTTTTTTTTTTTTTTTTAAGTCCTTTTCTGCACAAATTTGGTTAACATTATTTTTGTTCCTTCGTTGTTGTTAGAAAAGATTCTCACTCTCTATAAAAATTTTAAGAGAAATTTCTCTTATCAAATGCAATATTTAGAATGTATATACTCTAATATTACAAAAATAATAAATACTAAAAAAAATATACTCATTATAATTATATTATTTACCCTAATTAATTACTTTTATTATATAATACTGAATTTTTTTTTTTTTCTGCAACCGGAGAAAACAAACACACCGGCGGAGAGATCATTAGCAGTAGAAACCGAAATCAATAAAGAAAGAATGAGCAGCCAAAGGAACAAAAAAAAAACCAAAAATCTAAGGTTTAAAAGCCAAAAATCCGAAGAAGAAGAGAAGAGAGAGGCAGAGTGATAGAGAGAGAGAGTCAAAAGATGAAAAATAGAGAGAGAAAATCAAGAGGGAGAGTGGGCGGCGAAAGAAATAAGAGAAGAGGGGAATTAGGTTTACACCTCTTTTTTAGTTGCTTTTCTTTTTCATACAGTGTGTTATCGGTTTTACCCATATTTAGAGTTTGTTTTTTTTTTCTTAATATTGTTTTTACCATTTTTTTTACGCTAAATTTTAGACACTAGATTCCGATCTATTGTTGTATTGTGTTTTTTGCTCACTTTGCCTTTTTTTTGATTTTTAAACGATTTTTTACTTTAAATTTTTATCTTTATTTAGGATTTTTTTTATGGGTATTTTTTGTGTGTCTTTTTTATTTCTTTTATTCTATTTTTTAAAGACCCTTTTTTTTAAGGATTCTTAATGCAATTTTTGTGTGTGTCTTTTTTGTTTGTTTTGTTCTATATTTAATTTTTTTTTTTTTTTACGTTTTTGCATGTATATAACCTGAAATTTTTTTTTGATTTTTTTTAAACAGTAAAAAAAAAAAAAGAGAAAATGAGATATATATTTTATTTTGTTATAATTTTTTTGTTAGGGTTAGTTTTTTCCGGTTCTTTGGAGTCTAAAGATTTTTGTTCTTTTTTTTTGTTTTATTTTTGTTTTAATTTTTTTTCTTTAAATGAGTATGACTACAGAAGAATTTTTTATTTTTTACTTTTATTTTCGTTTTTATTATTGTTAGTACTATTGCCATTTTGATTTTGCATCTTCACTATTGAGAGAGATTTTGAGAAGAATTATACTTATTATAATTATAATATTTATCTTAACCAACTGTTTTTATTATATAATACTCAGTTTTTATATTTATTTTTTTCTTCCTTTTCCGTGCATCGCACGGGTATTAAACTCGTATATACTACAAGCATCATTATTACAAGTTTTTACAGTTTCTGAAAAAAAAAAATTATAAATTATAAAATAAAAGAGAAATTATTATGCTTTACGGATTTAATTAATGAAATTAGAATTATGAATATAATTCAAATTTTTTGTCTCTAATTAAAATTTAAAAAAATAATAAAAAAAAAACTTTGGATAATCACTCTCAACCCTTTTGGCTTGCCCACTCCACAGTGACAGTGCCTCGTGCACTACAGTCAAAGACGTGTGGACAGGCCACTATAGAATCATCGACAACCAACAAATATATTCTCGAAATTCAGACATGGTTCTATGTCATGCCATTAGTGATTATATATAAATATATTTACATATATATATGTTATACTCGTACATGCATGTAAAGTTGGGTGCCATATACATATGTTAGATAAAGACAAGGCATTTCAACCATATAAAGAAAAGTTGGGTGCCGTCAATTGATTTAGTTTAGACAAATGGTCTGCATGTGAATCAATTAAGAATATTATATTTGGTATCGCACACACTCAGCTTTTATTTCATTATTTTATAAAAGAATATTATGGATTGTTTCTCAAATATATGGTGCATGATTTAAGAATATATATATATATATATATATATATTAATATAGGGTGTATGATGCAATGCGAACGTGGGACCATGAGAGACATGCTACCCTGTTTTCCCGCCACAATCAAATGCATGGACTCATCAACATCGTAAAAAGCCACTTCTTTCATTATTCAACATGTGAAAGTGGGGTTATTTTTTATTCAATATAATTTTGTTATGAATGTTCATAAAGTTGATTATAATGGTTTTTTCTTTTCTTTTCTTTTCTTTTCTTTTTCTTTTCTTTTTTTTTTTTTTTGAATTAAAGGATAAGATGGTACTTTCCCAACTTAACGACCAAGATGTTCCAAACCAAAATGACTATTGAGGTAAGAAAGTTGAAAAATCTTTCAACCAAATAAATAATTAAAAAATATGAAATATTTTTAGAAGTGGGCTCCACAAACCGACGGAAGAAAACTAAAGGCTGAATTCCAATGAGATGCGCCTAACGAAACGTCCCCATATCCAAACTTTTTTTTTTTTTTTTTTTTTTTTTAATGTTTGTCGTATCCTAGTTGTGGTCTTCATTCTACTCCAATTTCGGCCTTTTGTCCCAGGTCGAAAAATACACACCACTCTTCCTCAAAGCATATCTTCCCACCTAACAAGACAACACACAGTTTGTATAACGCGTTTGGTGTTCAAGTTTAAGATTTTCTTTTCCCCCTTTGGATTTTCATGTTCTTTTTCTCATCATACTTGAGAAAGAAGCAAACCATGCTTTTTGTATTGTTTAGTTGTGATCATGAAAATCTTAAAAGCTACATGTATAAAGAAAAATATTTTAAAACATCAATGATATTGAACATCACATTAATAGAGAGGTAAGTCCCATCGGTGGACCTCATGTTGTGCGACCCACATTTTATTAGTGAGTGATGTTTAACATTACTTACTCTCCTTGGTATTGTTCATTTTCATGAGCAAAACAAGATCTTGATATTGATCGGAAACCAACCAAAAAAAAAAAAGAAAAGACAAAATGTGCACTTTGATTATGAGGAATTCGAGGTAATGAAAATTTTGTCCCCGGTTATTTTTTAACAGTCTCCAGAATTCATGAAGCTGCAAAGCAAAGGTATACAAATAACAAATCCAATCAGACAGGCAAAGCCTGCAAGTTGTCTAGTAATCAGCACTTCAACAGAAGCTACAAAAGAAAGACATGATTTCTTTTCCACGTATATGGTATAGTTTGTTGTACAAAAACATATATGAAGCACATGGTGTGCCCTATAGACCGATTCCGGTATGATCCCAGGGAAAAGGTTTTTTTTTTTTTTTTTTTTTTTTTTTTTTTTTGTGCTCAGCAAGTCAGTATTTAGTTACCGGCTCTTCTCAAGTATGCTAAAACCCCTAACCCAGCGACAAGCGCGGCTCCAGCTGCAACGGTACTGTAAGCAGATGCCCAGGCCGAATCTGCATGAGCATAATCCAAACTTCCTGAACCTGATCGTCTTTGGTAACCCTGCGTTCCCGGGTAGTCTAAATGCAGTTTTAAAACCCTGCAAGGTCCAGAATTGAATTTCAAGTATTATGAGTGTAAGAGATCCTCATGAAGTATTCATAGAAACTTCTGTTATAAGAGTACTACTCGTGAAAGAGGTGAAAAAGCCCGCATTAAATAAGAACTAAACAGCAGTAACAGTAGAGAAAATCAAATATACCTTCCAACCAGCTAGCCTTGCATGTTCCACAGCTGCTGCAAGATCATTATCCGACGCGAGTACAACTTTATCATGGTCTTCGTCTTCATACTGCAGAATGTTGGTAGTTATTAGCTAAACAAAAGAACCAAATGATTCAAAATGCCGCCCAAAGATTATAGAGTACACTGTACAGTAGACATACCAAAATTTGAGGCAGGTTGTTTCGGTCAATATCGTCACCAACTCTCTGAATGATGGAAGTTAAGAGGTCTGCCAAACTACGAGTATCTGAAATCAGAGAAGTAATAACCCAATAAGCAAAGTCAAGTACAAATAATAAGCATGTGCCTATCATCAAATGAAGTAGTTACACCATTATGAGAGGCCTCGTGCAGAAAATATAACTTTGAAGTCTTAAAAATTTAGTTGCATTTGGTCGCAGTGATAGAAGCCGTGAACTCAAGTATCAAGACCAAGTTTAGCTCGGCACGTGGAAACAATTGATGACTCTATGTTGTCTTTTAATTGTTGCTTTATGTGCTAAGTAGAAGAATATCATACCACAAGTAAATCTGTGCATTCGACCCTTCTTATCTTGGATTTTAAACGCAAAAGTATTGGACAAGCCCGATAAAGTATAGGGAAAGGATCTCCCAGTCTCTGTTCCGTCAGAAGCCAATTTCAAGGAACCTTCACTGCAACATAAATGAAAACAAGTGAACATCTAATACAAACGACAACCAGAATGCACGGTCAATAAGGGTCAGATGGACTACATATCATATATATACCTTCGAGTTTCGTCATCATCTTCATTGGAGGCCATGGCAGAATCCCAAAACTTCTGCATCATAGTACTTGCAGCCTCATTGTTAATTCCAGCAGTACTTCCAACCTAATTAGAGAAAGGTACAATGACATTGAAACAGACAATTAATTAAATTAAGGGGGAAAAAAAAAAGGAAGAGAATATTCTTTCTCCAAATCCAGGAAAATATGCACAGGCCATAAAACAGACAGACGTACAAAAACGAACAGGATATTCTCCCCCTTCTTATTTTCTTTCTAAAGTCGATATTACTGGATAGCCTTCTATTAATTGGGGGAAAACATTTTGAGCTGTGTCACAATGCCCAGATCCACAAATGGATGTTTTAAACTGGCGGCTTAGCTGATTCATTTTAGTATTGTATACTCGATAACTAAAACCCATGACCCAATAACCATCTAAGATAGATTAGATATCTTTGAACCTTTACCCGAAGCCACAAAAAATTCAATCATGATTTGAAGTATTCTTTCCTCACTATGATGTGCATTTTTCTATCTTGAAGCTAAGAACAATTCCATGGATAAAGACTACTGTCTATGAAATCAATGCAAGATCGAAAACAAGTGACAGTGATCAATATTATTAGAGAGCAATTAGTTAGACAAAAGGAAATGATTTGGCTTACAGTGGCAATAGCTGCATGAGCTATGTGAATTACATCAACGACGGAAACTATATTCCCATCTGTTTTTGGAAAATAGAAAATACGTCAGAAACTACAATGACTTTTAAACAGCAAAAAACAACCAAGAAAAAAGAAAGTAATCTTTGGAGAATTCATATGTAACCTCTATCCACCACAGGAAGGTGCAAAAACTTTCCATCATGCATGGTATGCAGTGCATCAACAATTGGCGAGTCAATAGTAGCACATTCTGGATTTGGAGTCATCACCTGTAGTCAGATCAAAAGCGTACTGCTTAATAAATAAATTTTTTTTTTTTCTTTTTTTACAATTTATCACTCATATACCATGCACATGCACTGGCCCGTAGCCTCGTGCCTGAGAAATAGCTCATATTTCAGGAATTTCCAAGTCGAGGAAACTGATTATTTTAACAAGCCACCACTGGTGCATCTGAGTGCAAGAAGAATAGACCAAATAACAAGTTGGATGCTGATGGATATAATTACCTTTTCCACAAGAGCAGACTCTGGAGAGAGATTTTGTGCTATCACGCGCATCAGGATATCCTTTGAGCTGAAAATTTCATATTAAATGATTAAGATCCTTGACAAAATTACACCAGTGGTCTTCACACAAAAAAACAAAATATGGACTTCATCCTTGGTTTGATTTAATCTTCACACTAGAAGGCAGTGTGATTTGATTAACAAGAGACTTACGTAAGAATTCCCCGAGGTTTATTATCAACTGTTACAACTGCTGAGCTTAATTTCAGTTCAAGCATCTTTTTTGTTGCTGTTAAAACTGTGTCTGTCGGCGAAACTGCTACAACCCTGGAAGAGTCGACTAACTGTTAGACAAGTAAATTGTAATATTGTATTGAAAGAACAGGTTATGAAACTAACTGATATAACAAGAAACATTACCTACTTTGAATTCTCCGGAATGATTGTGGACAAAGATGGCCTAAACATCCGCTCTCGAAGTGTTTCAATAAATGTATTTGGACCTGCATATCAGACAGAAAAGTATGCAATTTAAATTCTTATCTGAGAAAGGAAACTAGTAAAGGTACACAATTAGATACGGACTAGTAACTGTAAGAACAACTAGACAAAACTCTCTCTACAAGAAAAGGAACAAGGATGAGATAAACAGTCTACCAACCAGAAATAGACGTTCCCCAATGTTTTTCAACACCTTCAACAGCAGCAGCAATAGCCTTCCCTTTTTCAGCTGCCCTCTCCATGCGAGCAATAGCATCATATAAACACTTTGCTATATCAAGCAAAGCAATGACCTCTCCATTCTCCACAACGGGTAAATGTCTAAATTTTCCTATAGACATAGGAATCAACAATTATTTTCTGGGACAAGATAGAAAGAAGCTAGTCATGCAAAGAGACTGAATATAATCCGAACCAACTAACCTTGCACCATCTTCTGGAGAGCTTCCACAGCAAGAGTGTCGGAAAGCACAAAAGTTGGGTTCCTCGTCATGACTTTGGAAACAGGAGTCTCCTCAAGATTAAGCTCACGAGCTATAACTCTGGTTGCTATATCCTAAACAGCACCACAAAAAAGATAAGCCAAAACACCACAAAGTTGTCATTTCCTTTCTATTGAGATTTTCTCTACCTATGCCCGCCTTATACTAAATCATACCTTGTCGGTAAGAATCCCGCAAAGCAGTGCATTAGAATCAGTTAGCAACAAAGCATCAACTCTACGAGCAGTCATTCGGCGGCAAGCCTCCTGAATAGTTGTACTCTCAGGAACTGTCAAAGCCTTTGACAGACGCAATCGTTTCACCGTACGTTCTCCCGCCAGTCCCCTGTTCGAAATACAAGAAAAGAAGGAGCCTCTGTCATTATTCTGTAACTACAAAATTCAAAACGAGACCAACCCTTATCGTAATCACAGGAAATGCTTTTACCAATGAAAGAAACAAGATTTAACAAGTAACATTAACAACAATACAATTAGTGAAAATGAAAACATTAAGAAAATTTGATGCCTTTAATGAATTGGATAAATACATAGATTTAGAGGATTGAAGCTGAATAGATTTTCGAGCGGAATCGGGGCCTCCATTGTCGGCTGATTTCTTCTTTCCATGCGTATTTGTGCTTGATAAAGATATACTTTTTCTAGAAGAACCACCTTGGCTAGCCATCTTCACCAGCAATCAAGAAAAACAATTATCTTTTTAACCTCGTACAAACAAATCCCTACAACAGAGAATCATTATCAATCAAGTTTCAAACTTTAACTCAATTATCAAGCAAAATTAGCAACCAATAATCAAGTTTGAAACTTTAACTTATTCATAATAATCAACAAAAATTAGGACGCGGAATTGAATTCTTCATTTTCTTTTATTCTACCCTTTGTTGACTTTTCAAAAGAAAAATCTTTTCAAAAAAATTAAAATTAAAAAAAAAGGGGGGGGGGGGGGGGGGGGGGGGGGGGGGGGAACCACATAAACATTTTCAAAGAATCGACCTTTTCTTTTTCCCCAATTTTCCGACCTTTTCTCGCCACCCAAACATCTTGAACACAAAAAAATAAACGTTTTCGCGAACTCACCGAATCCAAGATAGCCTCCTTCTCTTCTCGTCTTCTGAAACAAAGGGAGCTTCGTTTTCAGAGATGAAGATTTTCAACCAAATATCAGAATCCAACGAACCAGAATCTCAATAGAAAGACCACGAATCGGGAGAAGTCGTGGAAGATTGTCGAACTCGGGAAAAAATCGAGGACTAAATGGATAGGGATACAACTGGAGGTTTAAAAGAACCTTTTTTTTCCCGCGAGAACGGAACGGCGGAGGTCGGGAATCTCGTCGGAAAATTTTCAAAAATTTTCCGGGTAAATACACCGACCGGCGGGAAAATGATAGGCCCAAATGCAGAGAAGACAGAAAAGTAGAGAGAGAAAGAGAGGGGAAACCCTAAAAAATGGGGAGGGCGAGAGAGAAGACCAATTAGAGACGTGCACGTCACCTTTGCTTTGGACAAAAATAGCTCCAATTTTAGGGGGGTTTTATTGTGAGGCCCCTAATAATCTTCCTAAGAATCAAATTAATAACACCTATTCATATGCGTGGTGCCATGTTTTGTCATAATTGGACAACAAATTTTTGGCTTAATACTGTTTTTTTTTTTAGGAAAAATTTTTATTTTTTTATTTTCTTAATGATAATGGTCAATGGCTGCTAAGGGCTATTGAGTCATTTTACATGGTGTTCAGACAGGAGGATTTTGGTTAATTAAGAAAAGACAACCTTAAAAAAAAAATTATTATAGATAGTGGGCTCTTCTATCAAGTTTGCACGTGCCGAAAATAGGAAGGCAAAACGTGCGAGCTAGACACGTGTCCAAATCCTTGTGCCTCAAAATGTAGTCCACAAAAAGAATTTAAAACAAGAATAATTGAATTAAATAGTTCATAAATTCTTTAAAACATAACACTTTAATTTATGTTCTATTTTTTTTTAGTCGTGTTGACTCTAAACTCTCTAAAAATGTGACGGTTTGGTCATTTCTATCCTTATCGTTAAATTTCCAACGGAATCTACTAAAATAATTAATTTTTATACTAAAATGACTAAAATATCATCCTCTCTCTCTTCCCCCCCCCATCTGCTCTCTGTGCTTTCACCCACCTCTCTCTCTCTATCTCTCCTCTCTCCTCTCTCTCTCTCTCTCTCTCTCTCTCTCTCTCTCTCTCTCTCTCTCTCTCTCTCTCTCTCTCACCCCGATTGGGTTGCCCTCCTACTCCCTCCCTTGGTTTAGCCATCTCCTTCCTGTAGCTGTTGGCCCCCTACCGCGCGACTGGGTGCCCCCCCCTCCCGCCTCCATTCCCCCAGGGTTTTTGGGCCCCTCCCTCCACCGCGATGCTGATGTCCCTTCGCCCTTATCCCCTTCAGATCTGGTTCCCACCCACCCCCCCCCCCCCTCCCCTCCCCCCCGTGCTGCTACCGCCACTGAACTCACGCCCCCTCTCTGTTGAAAATCTCCCCCCCCCCCTCCCAACTGGGTTTTAAGAAAATAAGAGAGAGGAGATATAGAAATGAGAGGAAACTTTTTTTTTGTTTTTTTATGATTTTTTTTTTTTACTTTTGTTAAATTAATTACTGTTAGATTACTAAAATACCTTCATAAGATAACGAATTTGGACGAAAATGACCATGACGGCCAAAAATAAGAGTTTAGGGTCATTTCGGTTAAAAAAAACATGAATCAAACCGTCACCTTTAAAAGAGTTCAAGAATTATTTAGGTCAGTTATTCTTAAAACAAAAACAAAATACATTTTGCACATATAAAGCTCTAAAAGTAGTTTTCTTGCTATTATAGTGTCTTTGATGAAAGAACAACAAAACAAGAAAATAAAAGACAACATTTTAAATTGTTAGATTTTTTAAATAAAATTTTATTTTGATCTAATATAAATTTGTTGCGGGTTGATCATCAAAACCATAATTCTACAATGATATTCTTCGAAAAATAAAACTTAGAAAACTTTCATCGTGAATGAACTTACGTGAATATTGACTCGTGCTTTTGCGAGTTGTAGTGAAGAAGAAGTCTCAACTCTTTGTGCACTTATGTATTATCAATTATATCAATTTACAATAGAAACATATTAAGAGAAATGCTATCTAAAAAACAACCTTTAGTATCCTATTTTTATTAATGAAGAAAGGATATGATTTTATAACTAATTAATTAATTTGTGGTGATCGAAAAAGCAATATATTTTTTATTTTTTGTAATATTTGCCCCCATTTTTGTTTTTCTTTCTCTACGATTTTATTATCTCAACATTGTCAATGGTGGATGACATCTTTACATGCTTAAAAAATATAAACAAAATAATAATAGATCCTACTTAGCCTTGTACTAACTCTAAAGGCCAATAATTCTTTTACACGAAAGAAAAAAGAAAATTCGAAAGGCCAATTAGAGAGGAACTTTGAGGGCCATTTTTATTGACTAAATATATTAGATTCAAATCCCAGCTTGAAAGAAAACAAATTAATTATTCGTGACAGTACAACAAAATATATTTGTCAAATAATTGATGTAAGCAAAACAACATGCGGGCAAGCTTCATTTATGATTGAATCCTTTTCTACCAAAATTTTTTTTTTTCCATTTATGATTTTGTAATTGAATTGTTATAATGTTTTATCAAAATTGAAGTGTTATAATGCTACCATATTCAATTGAAACACAGCTTTCAAATTTCCCTTCACCAAAAAAAAAAAAAAAAGCACTTTAAATAGAAAATTCAAAACTATGTTCCATTAATGTTTTCATAGAGAAAAGTTTTTTAAAAAAGCCATATATATGATATTAAAATGTTTCTTTTAGAAAAATATAGACAAAACGTTTCAATTATAAGTTAAAACTCAAAATTCAAAAAGGTAATTTAAATTCTGATGAGAGAGAGAGATAAAAGTTCTAAAAGTTGGTGAAAAACAAGATGTCAAACGGGTTATAAAAATACTTGATATTTAAAACAAGATGCATTTGGTCTCATCAGATAAGAAGGGTGACACTCGGCAAGATCAAAAGTGACCAAGCGAGTTGAATGTGTTAAATATAATTACTAAAAGAATGGCTTTTTAACAAAACAAACATAACAATTATAGACATAGTCAAGTTATTACAAAGTGAGATAAATTGTAAAATATGATATATTCTAAACCCAACTAGTGGGGGCTTCTTCTGCATGAACTGTGGATGCATTACTTTAGAGCAAAGCAAAATAAATAAATAAAAAAATTAAAAAAAAAAAAGCTCCATTGCGTGAGAATTTTGTCCTGCCACAACTACAAGAATCCGAAGCTCTCTAGTAGACCACCCCAAAAAAAAAAAAAAAAAAAAAGTTAAATGGGGGATTTTACACATCATAAGAAACTATCACAAAGAGATCAAAATAAGATGCTCAAGTGCTACTTCTATATAGGCTACACTTTGTAAGCTTAAAATTGTTCCCAACAAGAAACCTCCTTTTAGACAACTACATAAAAATCCCATAAAAATTCACTTGCCAAGCTACATAGTTGCACCACATACCAAATTTCAAACCATAATATAAGAGGTAGCTAAATTTGATCTAAGGATGTTGGATTGGGCTCCGATTTTGCTTGGTTGGTTGCTGTTCATCCTGCTCTCCCCCGGCCTCCTCTTCCGGCTACCAGGCAACACCCGCCCTGTCGAATTCGGTAGCTTCACCACCAATGGCAAGGCCATTTTCGTCCACACGATCATCTTCTTCATCATCTTCACCATCCTTGTGTTGGCCATCGGCATCCACATCTTCACTGGTCGACGATCGTGATATTTCACCTTTAATTCTTCATATTTCTATCTACATGTATATTTTTTTTTGGGTTTAGAGTTTCATTAATTCTTTGAGTTGTTTTTATGTGTTTTAATAACTTGTCTTTGCTTTCCGTGTGATTGTGTTTAGGGCCTTGGTTCAAAATTTTGGCTTGGCATTGTAGACCTACCAAAAATTACTACAAGCTTTGGTTGTTGATTTAAAAGTGTTGTTTGAAACTTTCTGTAAACAAGTTTATGTTATTCATCCTCCCTTAATGTTTGTTTAGATTTATATAATTGGATGTCAAAAAAGTAAACTTATTATAGTGAGGCAATAATCCAAAGGGTGTTTTTTGATGAGCTCGTACAAACTAACACTCAAATTAAGGCTACTGATAGACTTAACACTCTTACTAACAGACTTAATCCAATTCTTTTTTTTTTCTTTTTTTTTTTTTTACACCAAAAATATTAGAAACTCGTGCGGGGCTCCCACAAGTCCAACAATGACACCGGTTTTAAAAAAGTAAGAGCTAAATAGTATAAATTTGAAAAGTAAATAAATAAACAATAGGTTTTAAAATTTTTGGAGTAAGTGACATATTTAATAGTAAATAATTTGTTGGAAACTACTAAATATGTTATTCATTTTAAATATTTTGAATCTTGTTATTTACTTTTTAAAGTTAAAAAAAATACTTATTATTAAAATTTTTGTTTTAATAGTATTATTAAAAAAAATACTTATTATTAAATTTTTTGTTTTAATAGTACTATTTGATATCTATGGTGTCTAATATCACCCTTTTACATGACTCTTGTATGTAGGGCTCAACAATTCTTATATTTTTTGTTTTTTATTTTAATTTTTTGAACAAGAAACTTTCATTTTGTTAATGGTAGTGCTCCACACCATTATTGCTCTTTTTTTTTTTTTTTTTTTTTCTTTCTTTCACTCTCTAAATTGCAGTAAATAGCATTTTACAAAAATAGTTAAAGTAAATATCAAGGTTTAAAATTTTTTTTGATATAAATAATAAATTCATTAGGAAAATAAAAATTATTAGATAAATAGAAAATTAATTAGGTAAATCACTTATTTACAATCCAAGACGTCGATAAAGGATTTATTATTTATTACTATTTATTATAAATAATATTATAAAAACTTGATATTTACTTCAATTATTTTTGTGAAAGTTACTATTTCTTTTTTCTTTTTTGGTTATTGTTTTGTTGAATGCAAAAAGAGGAATCCTAAACAAAGTTTTGGTTCCAAATGAGTGTAAGTGCATCCCACATGAGTAGATGTGGACGTGTCCTGTCTCTAAAGCCCTTTCTAGAGTGAGGGCATAAAAGAGAGCTCCCTTCCAAATTGACCAATCCACGACCATGATCTTTTTACATGTGTTTCCCGCCCCATAAAAAAAAAACAAATTTTAGGATTAAGAAAGAAGGGAGAAAATAATTCAGAATTATTTAGTTTTTCTTGGTTACCGATAGATATTATTATTTTAATCATTTGATTAACTTTTTAATAATTTGATATATAGATATTCATAATAAAAATTTATAACATATGACGTAGAATTAAAATAACAATATCTATCGATAATATAAAAGTATAAATCTTACTATTAATTTTATTTTTATGTAGATTTTGATGTGAATTTTAATTGAATTTAATGTTTAAAAACACATATTTTTAGGCATTGGAAGGGAGATAAAAGTGTGTTAGACTCTATATTTTCTGTAGAATATATTGGAAGGGAGATAAAAGTTTACTGTTTTAGTCCAAAACGTCCGTTTATTTTATTTTATTTTTTTAGGCATTTTGTTGATTTTTTATCAACATGGAGGGAGAGGGAGAGGGAGAGGGAGAGAGAGTTTTTTATTTATTTATTTTTATTTTTTATGTGTCGCTGCTGACACACGGTGGCAGAGGGAGAGGGGGGAGAGAGAAAGGGAGAGAGTGAGAGGGAGAATGCATTCGAAAGCAAAAAAAAAAAAAAAAAGGTTGGGAACATAATGGTGGGGTCATGAAGTGAGAGGGAGAAGAAAAAGAAAGATATGGAGTGGGAGAGAGAAGGAAAAAAAATCTCTTTAAAATTTTCAAAATTTTAAAAGAGCCTTTAAAAGATCTCTCTCTCTCTCTTTATTTCTTTCTTTTGACGTTATTTGAATATTCTTGTTTTATCATTAAATAAAATAAGGATCCGTATGGTGAATGAGTTTGAGTTGAAAAAATACAATTTGAGTTAAAATTTTTTTATTAACTTTTCAGAAAACACAAAAATATTTTCAAAAAAAGATAAAAATTGATATGAAAAAGTACAGTTTGAGTTCAAACGCCAAACGAGGCCTAAATATAAATTTTAAAAAAAGAAATAGATAAAGTATTTATATGATTTATTTATTAAAAAGTAATAAAAAATCATTATATATCTAAAATTAACAACACTCTTGTATTATTACTAAATAAAATAGATATATGTTCTGTTTGACGTTTTAGTTCATCTTAAACTAAACTGTACTTTTTCATCTAAATTTTTATCTTTTTTTAAAAAGTCAATAAAATTTATAACTAGTTTTTGAAAAGTCAATCAATTTCAACTTAAAAATTTCATCTCTAACTAACTTACCAAACGAATGTATTATATTTTTTTAAAGGAATAGATATAGTGTTTATACTATTTATTTATTAAAAAGTAAGAAAAAAATCATTATATATCTAAAATTAACAATGCTCTTGTACTATCATTAAATAAAATAGATATAATATATTTTTTAAAGGAATAATAGTATTTATATGATCTATTTATTAAAAAATCCTTATATATTTAAATTTTCACAAAATATAATTTACCTATCTCGATATATTTATTTTTTAAAATGTAATTATTTTTTATAATTTAAATATATAATTTCTATATTTTGCATATTTTATAAATTTTTTTTATTTTCTTGTAATTTTTTATAGACATTTTGTTATAAACAAATCACATTGATTTAAAAAATACTTTTCATTATAATATTAAAATATTATCTTCAAAACAATTTTTATTTTTTCATTTTAGGTATTTTGTTGATTTTTTATCTACTTCTTATTTATATATTTTTTATTTAGATAAAATTTTTAAATATGTCCAATTATATACATCGTACATGCTTTTTATTTTTTATTTTCTTTTTGGGCCTAATTTTTTTTTTTGTTTTGGTTCTTCTTTTTACTTTTTTTTTCATTTTGATCCTTATTTCGTTTCTTACGGGCCCAACTTTTATTTATTTTAGTCATTTTTTGTATTGATAATTTCTTTCATTTAAGTCATTTTATCTTTTTGATTTTCTTTTCTTGTCTTTTTCTTAGGTCTTTTCATGTTTTTTTTTTCTTATTATTTTAATTTTTTTCTATTTAAATAAATTTTCTCAAATTTATCCCACATATGCATAATACATGCTTTACAGTAGTATTATTAACAAATCTCAAAATTCTAAAACGACCATTGGACAAAGTGTTATCAATTTCTTATTTTCCACGTTAAGCCGTTCTAAACAATTCGACTTAATCGAATCATATGATCAGAAAAGGAGTGGACTCCACGCGTCAGCTTCTTGAGGAGTAAACTCACTCAATATTTTCCTCTCCCAATATCTAACGACCCGGCTCACTAGAGTTTAAAATTATCATAACATTTTTCTTTCCTAATTACCTCCCCAAAAAATAATAATAATAACAAGGAATTAGAAAAATTTTAAATCTTAACTGCCCCGTTACATTTCAAGAAGATCAGAGCCGTCGAACGTGAGACAAAGGGCCGGTGACATGTCCAGTCATGCACTGTGTGTGTCACCTGTCACGAGAAGCATCTCGTTTTTAATGCATTTTGTCCATTTGTGATTTCCCCCAAAAACCGAAAACAAATCTCAAAAATCAAAATCCAAATCACAATCAAAATCAAAATCTCACCCACCATTTCAACCAAACCCACACAGATCAGAACCAGTTTCCTCTCTCTCTCTAGTTTCTCTCTCTGAAAAAACAGAGCAAAGCAGAGCAGATCTGGTGAATTAGAATCAGAATTAGATATAAAAATATGGCGGATTGGGGACCGGTGATAATAGCGGTGGTGCTGTTCGTGCTGCTTAGCCCGGGGCTGCTCTTTCAGGTACCGGCGAAGGGGAGAGTGGCGGAGTTCGGGAACATGCAGACAAGTGGCGCCTCCATATTTGTCCACTCCATCATCTTCTTCGCTCTCATCACCATCTTCCTCATCGCCCTTGATGTTCACATCTACGCTGGCTGATTTTCTATTACACTTCTGATCTCTGTCGGTGGTTTGTTTTTTTGTATAACCCAATTATATATTAAAATTTACTTTTTTTTTTTTTGAAAAGTATGTTAAAATTTACTTTGTATTTATGTTAATTTACTACTTTCTGATGTGAATCCTTAGTTATTATTTGATTCCTGTTTTGACTGTGTTTTTTTTTTTTTAATTTAAAGAATGAAAAAAAAAAAACCAATTCACTTGTCTTTTTTCTTTTTCTTTTTCTTCTTTTGTGATCAGTGAATTGGATACATTTGGAGTTGTTATATTTTATAAATGTAATGAATGTATTGTTTGTGATTATAGATATAATTTAATGATAATTTAAGGAAAAAAAAAAAAAAAAGATTTGTTGTTATACACATGATCTCCTGTGGCATGAATAAAAAAAAAAGTATAGATTATCGGAAAACTAAAAAAACTTGTCTCTCTAGAAGAGGTTGTGATAGAGTCTTTCCTAGAATAATTATCGGTGGAGTTTTTTTTTGAACTGTTAAGATATAATCAAACGGTTGAAATGTTGTTGGTGTATCATATTTGTTATACATTTTATCTTATATTTACTTTTTCACCCTAAGTTTACTCCGTCGTCGGTGACCTTTCTGCCACCGTCAGTGACGGATGTTAGCGATCCACCCCTGGCCCCCCCACCTCAGGCCCCAGCCCCGGTCGCCCCGCCCCCACCCAGCCCAGACCCCCCACGCCCCGGCACCCCCTCAGCCCTCCCCGCCAGCCCCCAGCCCACCCCAGGTCCTCCTTCCCTCGGCACCCCCACCCTAGGCCCTTCTCCCCCGGCCCACCTCGGCCCCCCCCCCCAACAGGGACTCCCCTCTCTCCCTCTTCCCGGTCCCGCGACCCCCCACCCCACCCCCGACGCGACCGACTCCCCCCAGCGAGAGAAGAGAGAGAGAGAGAGAGGGGGGGTGGGGGGGTTGCTGAGGGGCCGGGGGTGGGGGGCAGGGAGAAAGGAGAAGAGAGAGAGGGGGCCGGGAGGGCTGGGTGGGGGGGGGGGGGCTGGGGCTGGGTGGGGGTTGGCCGGGGGAGGGGGGGGAGGGGGGGGAGGGGGGGTCGACGAGGATGGGGTGGGGGGTGGGGGAGGGGGTTGCCAAGATGGGGTGGGGGGCTGGTCGGTCCTGGGGGTGTGGTCGCCGACGTTGGAGGGTCACCGATGATGGAGAAGATTAAGGTGGGAAGGGGTTAAAATGAGATAAGGTGTATAGTAATTATGATACACTAATAAAATGTCAACGTTTGATTAAATCTTAACGGTTCAAAAATGAACTCTATAGGTAGTTACTCTTGGAGCGATTCTGTCACAGCCTCTCCTTTTATTTTATTTTATGTATATGTATATGAATTTATTTCTTCTTTTAAATAATTAATTTAGGGATATTGTCATACCTATTGAGGAATATCCATATACATAGATAGGATTTGTCTATCTATCTTACGAAAGGGTCGTCTTTCTTTCTGATCTAGAGAGAGAAAAAAAAAAGAAAAAAGAAATTTCAATATGAAACTGATATTGAAAAGATATGGGGTCCCGTTATTTTCAATTGCAATTCCAACCTCTCCAAACACTATTTAATTACTGTTTCAAACTCTAATCCAAATAACCTAATATCGTCAAATTATAATATTTTTGACTTACAAATCAAATTTTTTAATGTTACAGTTGAAATGAGAAATATTATATTTCATCAAATTATAAGTATTATGTAACATTTGGAGAATGAATGATCCTTTGCTATTATAAATGTATTCTCACCATTTTTAGAGCGTGCTTACTTTACATGAAAGGGGGAAAAAAAAAAAACATAAGAAAAAATTAGTAGTGATTTATTTTTTTTTTTAAAGAGATTTTCTTCCCATTTGATGTATGTATAATTACAAAACGGATAATGAAAAGTTTAATAGATTCCATATAATTTAATGAATGAAAAAAGATGATGTCCGATCTTTAGATTCCATTTGATATTGATTTCAATGGATATCAAATATTTTTATATATTCTTTATAAGTTCCCACATATCATGGTTGGATTATGTAAAAGAATATTCTAAGTAATTAAATTGATTAGATTATCATTTTTTGGGATAAGATTATCAATTTTTAACAGATAAGATTATCATTTATAAGTTTAATAACTACTAAAAAGAAACTAATTGTTTCATTTTACGTTATTTAACAAGTAACTAAACACCGTAAAGAAATTAATAATCCATTTTAATATTTTATTTTACTTTTTAATCTTATTATCTTTCTTCTTATATTTATTTACAGTTTGATAAAAACAATTGGAGAGTTCGATAATTTTTTTTTTTTTGTTTTGTTTTGTTGGGACAGCGTGATTGATCAGTACAATTCTATCTTTCTCTGATTAATCGGCATGGCTCATGAGCAGCTTGCCCTTGTGCAACTCAATACCTTTTGCAAATAAATTAATAAATAAAACTTGTTATTAATTCCATTCTAGAAATTTAATTGGTCTTTGTAAAATGAAAAGAGAGAGAGAGAGAGAGAGAGAGAGAAGGGAGAAAGAACTCACACAAACCCAATATATATACACTTACGTGTAATTCCATCAGCTGAAACACAATTTTTTCACATAAAGGGGGGGAAAACACCATTATATATACGTGTGTTCTTGCTCAAAATAGAAAGAGTTTTAAGATATATAGATTATATATAATTTTTTTATTGGTTTCTTCTGCCTTCTATGAAGGGTTGCTTTTATTATCCTTTACTTTTTGTTTTGTTTGCCTTTGAAATTGGATTATGAATTTATTTTATTTTTGCTTTTAATCAATTTGAGTGAGGAATTTAGATCCTCCTCGGCATTGACTTAAAAAATAAAGAAAATTGAAAATGAAAACAATATCAAAGAAAAATGGGTTATTATTATTAATCAGGTGGTACACATCCCGCTCTCACGCCCTTTTGGCTTTTTAGCATTTCTAGGGAACATTAAAGAGTGACCAAGGCCTATACTTAGTCTCATTAGGCTTTCTACCTAGGGTCATTACCATTTGTCACCTAGTCCAATGTTTTAACAATCAAATCTGGAGCAGAGTCCTACTAGAGGCTACGAGAATTAAAACTAAGTGGAAAGAGTGAGGAGACATAAGAAAAGCATCATGACTATTACACCACGACCTCAATGTTAATAAAAAGGGGTTATTGTTAGTTAATGAGTGAAAAATAATACAATTTAATTATGGGGACTTTTCAATAATAGAAATGATGTACAAAATAATATTTTAAATTGAAATTCAATTCATTTGTGGTTTTAGAAAGAGTGTGAGAATGTAGTACATGTATAGGTTAACGACAATTCAATACTTATTCTTATCAAAAGTGTAAAGTACGAATCCCTTTATTCTTAATTTAAAAAAAGAAAAAGAAAAAGAAAGAATGTGATAAGTTTTACAAAAAAGAAAGAAAAGTCTGAGAAAAGTGGCAATAAACTCTCCCTTCTCCTCCCACTTTCTCTCTCCTCTCTAGCCAGTTGTCAGCAATGCAAAGGGCGGGCACGATCTTCTAGCAACGTTGCCATGTTTGGGTTGATCCAGATAGGTCCAGAGAAGATAAGCCTAATCTGCTAGCTTGAAGTTAACACTGTATCCGAGCATGTATATCACAAGCAATTGTGGGGTTTATTTATTTATTTATTTTATAAACTACATCTTTTGGTTAATATTGTTTTTTGTGTGTGTTTTTTCAATAAATGAATTGCATACATAAGAAGGGTCCATTTTGGGGAGGTTTTAGAGATGTGTTTTGAATTGAAGATAAGACGTAGTTTGGGGAACAAATGTTTAGGTGGAAAAAAGTGTTAAATCTTAAAGTATATTTGGAAAAAATTATCAATATGGTTCTTATTTCATTTCTTTCGAAATTTTATGTACCGTAAAAAAAAACATCTCATTTAGATTTGAAATAACAAAATTATGAACTTTTAAAATTTGAATTTACTTTAAATATTTAAATATATGAATAATAAAAAATATTTGAGTTAAAAAAATGACAAGATAAGTTTTTTTCAAATAGATACCAATATAGTTCTCCAATGGACCCTAAATATTTTCTCAGGGCCTTCATGAGGTTGAGGTTGTGGGTGACCTAAGCAAGAGCAACCGACAATAATAGAACCTGGCAATATTTTGGCGGTCACTTACATGTTAGGATAAGTTTAGTTAAGGAAAATTAGGTAAAAAATTTTAGGTACAAACTATTAACAAGTTAAAAAAAGCAGAAATCTAATTTAAAGATCATTAAAACATTAGATTAATATGATACGAGATAAAATTAAAATTAATTAAAATTTATGTCATATTGATAAAAAATAAATAATTTATGATATATTAATTAATAAATAAATAAATAAAAATTATTTAAGTAAATTTTTTTAAAAAATTGGAGTTTATGGTAAATCGCACAGTCCTTTGCCCAAGAAGTCGGATTGAAATTCTGAAAAGGGGCGTGTAAATTTCGAGGCATTTGGGCCCATCTAAAAGAAGATAAAAGTGGAAAAATCACAAAAGATAGAAAGTGGAAAAATAAAAAGAATTTGGTTGAGAGAGTCTTGACTTGATCAGCTTTTGCCCCACGAGACCAAAAATCCAGGAACCACATGAGTTGATATCATGGAATCAAATGGGGAATTGATTGCCACCCACAAGAAAAATTAAAAAAAAAATTTATAATTAAAAAAAAATGGCAAAAGTTAGACACTTGTCAAGCCCTCCTGGTTTGGAGTCCAACCCAAACAGTTAAATATATATACTAGTTGAATTATATATATTAAAATTCTTAAATATTTCGTTTATAAACATAAGTATTAAAATTTTCAATGCTGTAATATTTTTTGACACATCTATGTTAGACTATCACAAAAAAAAAAAGTACATACAAATTTAAAAATATATTTTATAGGGACAAATTTTATTAATAAATTAAATCTATTAAAAAAAGATTAAAAATTTGAGGGGAAAAAAAAAGAAAAAGAATAGAAGAAAGTAACAAATTAAAAAAAAAGTTAAAAAAAACAAATCATCACAAAAAAAAAAAAAAAAAAAATCAAATTTTAATAATGTTTTTAGGACTCTTCACTCTATTAATATAATTATAGATATATGTATATAGGATCTGAGATAATTAACACATTTAAAAAATATATATCTAAAAAAAAAAAAACCTATGGGAAGGAATGTCTTCATGGGGTTGAATGTAATTGGCGAGTTGCAGTACTAAGGTCTTCATGATATCATGAAAAAACATCCAATGAAATGTTCCAACAAAAAAAAAAAAAAAAACCCCCATAAAATAAGAAGGGAACAAAAAGAAATTTGAAAATGAGATTAAATTGGGGTGGTGGAAAATTCATCATCACTTGGGCTATAGCATTTTGTTTGTTTGTTGTTTTCTTCTTTTTTAAGAGGGAAAAAAACAAAAATATAATTGGTCATGGGATTGCCTATTAAGTGCAGAGTGGAGCCATCAACCAATCGAGTAAAGATTTCTGTTCTAATGAATTTTTACCTATTACTATATGCCCTTATTTTAATGTTAGGCTAACTCAGTCGCTAATTAAGTGTATACACATATATGAATATACATTTATACAATCAATATCTTTGCTATGCAACTTTTAACACATATTATTTAATTAGGCTACCACAAATAGCAAAACCAAATATGAAATCAGTAAACAGAAAATAGAGGGGGAGAAAAAAAAAAAAGGTGCCTGATTAAAATATTCTCCATGATCTTTTTTTTTTTTTTTTTTGGTTATATAAAATATCATCCTATATATAAATATTGTTTTTGCTTAAAATTCTCTACTTACAGTACTCCAAGTCAATGAAGTCATCATAAACTGCAGACATGACAAGATTGAAGTCTTTAATTATCTACACCACGCTCGACATTAAACTTTCTACCCTAATAAAGTCTAGTTAAAACCACTTGTCTTGTCTTCAAAAAGGAAAACAATAAGAGGGAAGAAACAACATTAAAAAATAACCACTCGTCTTGGAAGTCTTTGTATCTCGCTTTTTCTCTATTCTTCTCAAACAAGCAAACAACGAGAATAATAATAAACTACCAAAATCTTGTGTCTCACTTATCTTAGAGAACGTCAATTGGCTTTACGCTTAAAATAAAAATAAAAATCCCACAATTTTATAAATTAAGTTAAAGCCTCTTATAAGTCCATAAGATCGTATCAAGATGTTAATCTAAATCCGTTACATCTAATATCTATGCCCCTTATAACAAACATAGTCACAACAAAGAAAATTAATAATACTACTCAAAGTCGAGTTCGTACATTTTAGATGATATTGTGTGCATGTGTACACGAATGTTGTACTTATAGTCAGAGACGGAGGGGAGGGAATGAAGGACTAGGGCCTAGGTTTTCCTCAACTTTTCTTTCTTTATTATTATTATTTTTTTAAAAAAAGGTCTTTAATTTTGAGAAAAATTTCATAAAAATCCTAATAAAATGAAAAATTAATTATAATAATTTATAATTATTAATCCTACAATTATTAACTTTTTTTTAATAAAATATTCTAACTTCGTCATAGTTAAATTCATGTATGAATGAAGACATATGAGATTATCAAAGGTAAGAACTCTTAACCATATATATATATATATATATATATATCGATGTATTAAAAGGAAAAAAAAAAAAAAAAGAAAAAGAAGAGATCTTAGACGGTCGAATTATGGAAGAATTTGGTCAGTAGTGTCGGGGCCAGCACTGAGGTGTGTAGGCCTTTTCTATCTTGACTTATCTTGTCTCCCTCCGACTGTCAGATCAGATCCTCCCCACAAAGCCAATTTGCATATTTCCTCTCTCTCTCTCTCTCTGCAAAGTTTTTTTTTTTTTTTTTTTGATAACTTTGTTCACATTCATTTTTTCATCAACTTTCTTCAATTTGATGATTCAAAAAGGGCATTTGAATGGATTCACAAACTTTTGTTTTTGCCCAGTAAAAGGATTCGTTACAGTCCAATCCCAACACAGTAATATGATGGCTAAAGCAATCACCCACTAGACGCTTGTCAAGTTCCCATTGGATTTCCAGACTCTTTCTCTATTCACCTAGGTTTTACGTGTCAACTCCTCGTTCACCTTCCAATATTATTCTTTTATATACATTTATATTATTTTCAATATTATTCATATTTATATATAGATACATACATATACACACACCCGCACACACATACATATACATATACATATACATATACATATACATATGTGTGTGTATAAATAGAACCAACATTGCTGGCCAGAAGAGTTCAATTTGGAGAGACAAATAAGACATGGGGAGAGGAAAAGTGGAGCTGAAGAGAATAGAGAACCCAACAAGCCGGCAAGTGACGTTTTCAAAGAGGAGAAATGGGCTTCTCAAGAAGGCTTTTGAGCTTTCTGTTCTCTGCGATGTTGAAGTTGCTATCATCGTCTTCTCTCCCTCTGGAAAGCTCTACCAATATGCCAGCCATGGGTTAGTAACTTCTTTATATATATATATATATATACACACACACACACACATACATAATTGACATACATAAACATACCGCAAAAGGTTCTATATATGTTTGTAGAATATATATATGTATACATACACACACATTCATATTGATCTGTGTTTTGTTAATTTCATTGATCTGCAGCATGGACGGAAGCATTGCGCGGTATAGGGCCGAAATCGGATTGCCTGGATCTGCTGACCATAACCCAGGCTGCAGAACCATAGTGGTATGTCTATACATATATATATACATGTATATACATGCATACAAAAACAGGAAGCAGGATTTTTTTTTTTTTTTTTTTTTTGGGTAACTGAGTTACTGAAACAAAATT
Source organism: Ficus erecta (assembly GCA_008635985.1). NCBI lineage: Eukaryota > Viridiplantae > Streptophyta > Magnoliopsida > Rosales > Moraceae > Ficus > Ficus erecta. Next base: position 1,379,722 of record BKCH01000019.1, read on the forward strand.
TTATAAGGTAGGTTCTAAAGATTAAATTTTTAATGTGTAGAGGAGTTATGTGTACATTAATATGTTATAATAAATATTTATATATTGTGTTTTTGTAAAATCGACTCCAAAGTCTGAAATCTTTTTTTATTATTATTATTTTTTTCATTTTTTAACAAAAAAGGTTGTAAGTACATATGATATAAGTGCATATGTTTTGATCGCTTTATTTGGTAGAACGATTTGAATTCCATACTTTGTCTGAAGGTATTAGCAGATAAAGTTTAGCTGACATCATATATCTCCTGAAACAAAAGTGTATGTATACCTACATGATAGTCAGTACTTGCTAAGAATCTTGATGTGCTGATCATTCCTGATTGTATATATTTAAGTGTGAAAAAAAATATATATAAGAAAACACTTGTGGAGAAGGAAAAAAAAAAAAGAAAAGAAAATAGAAAAGAAGTGTTTAAACAAATTTATGATTGTTCTGCTCCCTGGATATATATATAATTTCAATACTTGGTACTCTTTTAAGGATAAATAAAGAATATATTGCTAATTGATGTTTCTGGTTGTTACAGTTTTGGAAGACTGAAATGGAAGAGCTAAAAAGATCAGCGGAAAACTTGGAAAGAAATTTGAGGTACGTCCTATTGGAAAGGCTCAATCGTAAGCACTTTTTAAGTGTCAAAATTTCATAGGGCTAGAGCTTTATTTTCTTTTAAATTTTTATAAAGAGCAAAAAAAAAAAAAAAGGGGGGGGTGGGGGGGGTTCTGAAGGCAAATATCGACTTAACAAGAGTAGGTTTTAATGTCGTTTAGATATCCGTACCATAACCAACATGAGTATGGAAAATCGCAGGCACTTAGCTGGTGAAGATTTGGAGATGTTGGGCGTGAAAGAGTTGAAACAGATAGAACGTCAACTTAAGACCGCCGTTGAACGCGTCCGCTGCAAGAAGGTAATTAACACAATATTTTGTCATAACCAAATATTAGTGATGTCATTATAACTTTTCCTAATGTGACGTACTATGATTCTTTTCTGATGCATGTTCAACGGCAGAGACGGATCATCTCGGAGAACATCAACTTTTTGAAAAGAAGGGTAAGATTAGAGATCCTATACTGTTAGTTGTAAAAATTGGGACATATTATCGAACACAACAGCTATTAAAAGATCATGAGTCATATTTGTGGGACCCTATACTGTAGGACCTACAATCTATCAATATACTGTGTATGACACTTTAATAAAAAAATTTTGACATGCTAACTGCATCCGATACGAGACAAGTGGATGCATATAATTTCTGATTAATCAATATTTGTTCCAAGGAAATTAACTAGATTTTTTTTTAACACTAAAAATGTGCAGCGTAGAGCCTTGCAAGAGGAGAACACACGTCTTCAGAAAATGGTGAGATTTCCTAACTGTCAAATATTATTTTCATGCAAATTAAACATACTTAATTTATTCACTTTTGCATTCACAATTTCAAAAGTCATATATATATATATATATATTGGTATATATTATATGCGTTTGTGTATCTTCTGTTTTCCTTTTAGGCTAAGTTGCTAGAGAGCCCAGGAAGATGGCAACCTAATCCCAGACACTCTTGGGGCATGCCAAGTTAACGCATATTCCCTGGTATGCTTAGTTATAAATTATGAACATTTTTACCCTTATAACAACAACACTTGTCATGACCCTTAATATATGTCTGAACAATATACATACACATATATATATATATTTGTATATATACTAGTTATCAAATAAAATACGTGCAATGCATGTATAAAACTGTAATTGTAGTTTTTATAACGTATAATATAAACAACGTTATGAAAAAAAAATAAAAATAAAAAATTAATTCAAAACAAAATACAATAATAATTATCTAAATTCAAAAATTACATTTCATCATAAAATCATGATCACTTAATATTTATTACATAAAACACATAATAATATTTGTTTATTTTGTTCTTTCACGATATTTACAGTATCCATTATGTTATCTAAAATCAAAATTTTACATCATTCTGTTGCAAATGATTATTTAAAACAACAGTAATATCAAAATATGTTTTTGAAGACTCACCACAATCAATTAAGGATATTAGAGTTACCAATAATGAGAAAGCTGATATAATACATACTTTAAGAGAGAAAATTTGGGACGTTGAGCTTCTAATAAGGAGAAAAAAAAAAGAAAGAAAGAAAATAAAAAAGTTGCAAGAAGAAGTGTAAAAAATTGAAAAAGACAAGCCAGAAATTTAAGAAAAATGATGAAATATAAGTAAAACAAAGTAGAAAGGGGATAAGAAAAAATTAACGGCAGAAAAGCAAAATATGGAAAAAATGACATGAAGGATCAAATAGTTTCATAAAAGAAAGAAATAAAAAACAACAACAATACTTTAACAGTTTTCCCAAAAAAAAAAAACAAAACAAAAACGCACTAATAAGGTGCATGTTTTATAACCAAATTTATTATTCTGTTAAATGTTAAGGAAATATAATGAAATGGAAATTAATTTTCATGCCAAAAAAAGTAAAATAATCACATAAATATTATCCAAAGTAAAAAGTAGAAAGTTGAAACCTCCTTTAATCCATCGTGAAAACTCTTAAAAAAAGCACAAGTTTGATCATGTAACGAAGAAAAGAAAACTTATCACAATTAGGTTTTATTATAGTTAAGAAAATTAGAATTTCGAGTGAAAAAGTTGAGATAGTGATTAGAAAAGAATATTTAAGAGAGAAAGTGATAGAATCTTGAGCTTTCAATAAAGAAATTAAAGGAAAAATAAAAAGTAAAAACAAAGTTCTACTGAAAATGTAAAAGCAGAAATTTAGGAAAAGACAAGTAAAAATTTGAAAAAATTAATAACAACAACTATAATAATAATAATGATAATGATAATAAATAATAATGATACTTATGATGATGATGATAAACAAAGTAGAAGAAGGTTGGAAGAAAAAAAAACTTGAAAAAAAAAGTAAAATAAAAAGAAAACATAAACACCAAAAGTTTTTTTAAAAAGAAAAAAAAAAAACATAAACGGTTTTCCATGAAAAACAAAAAAAAAAAAAAAGAAAAAAAAAGCACCAAACGGTGCATTTTGGACTACCAAAATGAACAATAGATTTTTATCCACTCTTTTATATACGTTGGATATATATATATATATACATCTTAACGCGTGCAATAAATCTTGGAATGCAGAGTGGCTCTGGATTGAGTTAGCTTATGAACAAGCATATCAGAATGACAACCCCACCAGCCAGCTTATAATAAAAGCAAAAATTATGCTTACTTATAGCTGATGATATTCTCTATATATATAGATAGGCATTTATGTATATGTACATGTACATGTGTACATGTATTTGTAAGTTATATTGGCAGCAGACTTGTATTAGCCGCTTAGGACTGTTATCTCTATTTGCCAGAGTTTGGCTTTTCTTTTTCATGTGTAAGTGGTTATATAACTTATATAACTTATATATATATATATATATATATGTAGTCTTTTGTGTATGACCTGTAGTATAAGGGGCCGAGTTTTTTCCACACATCAAATGGACAAAACATAGATATGTTCCATAACGTAGTTTACACTTACACATTCAAGGAATTATATTGAAATCATAAATTCTCCTAAACAGAGAAGAAGAAAAAAAATTAAAAGAAGCTAAATTTAGAAAAACAAGAAATTGTATAAACCGTGTAGACGATACCATCTGTCCCTACACTATAGCAACACCGATAGTAGTGGAGTCATGAACTTTTTTCTGTGAGAACATTACAAAAGAAAAATAGAGATAATTTTCCATTAAATAAGAACATATTACATATTTTCGTTATTGAGTAGGGGTAAAACCATACTTTTTCTTATAAAATGAGGATATTATTGAAATTCAAAAAACTGAGTAGGGATAAAATATTGTTTTTCAAACTTTGAGTGGTTAAAGTTTTAAGAAATTTTTAGGGGTTAAAATTTAATTTTCAAAGTCTGAGTCAGGGCACCATCGAGTAAAGATTTCTGTTCTAATGAATTTTACCTATTACTATATATACTTATATAAACTTCTTAAAAATTTTACCTATTACTATATGCCCTTATTTTAATGTTTGGCTAACTCAGTCGCTAACTAAGTGTATACACATATATGAATATACATTTATACAATCAATATCTTTGCTATGCAACTTTTAACACATATTATTTAATTAGGCTACCACAAATAGCAAAACCAAATATGAAATCAGTAAACAGAAAATAGAGAGGGAGAAAAAAAAAAAAAAAGGTACCTGATTAAAATATTCTCCATGATTTTTTTTTTTGGTTATAAAATATCATCCTATATATATATATATATATTGTTTTTGCTTAAAATTCTCTACTTACAGTACTCCAAGTCAATGAAGTCATATATATATCGATGTATTAAAAGAAAAAAAAAAAAAAAAAAAAAGAAGAAGAAATCTTTAGACGGTCGAATTATGGAAGAATTTGGTTAGTAGTGTCAGGGACAGCACTGAGGTGTGTAGGCCTTTTCTATCTTGACTTATCTTGTCTCCCTCCCACTGTCAGATCAGATCCTCCCCACAAAGCCAATTTGCATATTTCCTTTCTCTCTCTGCAAAGTTTTATTTATTTATTGATTTTTTTTTTAATGACTTTGTTCACATTCATTTTCATCAACTTTCTTCAATTCGATGATTCAAAAAGGGCATTTGAATGGATTCACAAACTTTTGTTTTTGCCCAGTAAAAGGATTCGTTAAAGTCCAATCCCAACACAGGTATATGATGGCTAAATCAATCACCGACTAGACTCTTGTCAAGTTCCCATTGGATTTCCAGACTCTTTTTCTATTCACCTAGGTTTTACGTGTCAACTCCTCGTTCACCTTCCAATATTATTCTTTTATATACATTTATATTATTTTCAATATTATTCATATTTATATATAGATACATATACACACACACATATATGTATATATGTATATGTATATGTATATATGTGTGTGTGTATAAATAGAACCAACATTGCTGGGCAGAAGAGTACAATTTGGAGAGACAAATTAAGACATGGGGAGAGGAAAAGTGGAGTTGAAGAGAATAGAGAACCCAACAAGCCGGCAAGTGACGTTTTCAAAGAGGAGAAATGGACTTCTCAAGAAGGCTTTTGAGCTTTCTGTTCTCTGCGACGTTGAAGTCGCTATCATCGTCTTCTCTCCCTCTGGAAAGCTCTACCAATATGCCAGCCATGAGTTAGTAACTTCTTTATATATATATATATATACACATACATAATTGACATACATAAACATACCGTCTATATATGTTTGTAGAATATATATATGTATACATACACACACATTCATATTGATCTGTGTTTTGTTAATTTCGTTGATCTGCAGCATGGACAGAAGCATTGCGCGGTATAGGGCCGAAATCGGATTGCCTGGATTAGTTGACCATAACCCAGGCTGCAGAACCATAGTGGGTTGTCTATACATATATATACATGTATATACATGCACACAAAAACAGGAAGCATAATTTTATTTTTTTATTTTTTTAGTTTTTGGGTAACTGAGTTACTGAAACAAAATTTTATTAGGTTCTAAGATTAAATTTTTAATGTGTAGAGGAGTTTTGTGTACATTAATATGTTATAATAAATATTTTTATATTGTGTTTTTGTAAAATCGACTCCAAAGTCTGAAATCTTTTTTTTTTTTTTTTCCCTTTTTTAACAAAAAAGGTTATAAGTACATATGATACAAGTGCATATGTTTTGATCGCTTTATTTGGTAGAACCGATTTGAATTCCATACCTTGTCTGAAGGTATTAGCAGATAAAGTTTAGCTGACATCACATATCTCCTGAAACAAAAGTGTATGTATACCTACATGATAGTCAGTAATTGCTATAAGAATATTGATGTGCTGGTCATTCCTGATTGTATATATTTAAGTGTGAAAAATTATATATAAGAAAACACTTGTGCAGAAGAGGGAAAAAAAAAAAGGAAAAAGAAAAAAGAAAAGAAGTATTTAAACAAATTTTGATTGTTCTGCTCCCGGGATATATATATAATTTCAATACTTGTACTCTCTTAAGGATAAATAAAGAATATATTGCTAATTGATGTTTCTGGTTGTTACAGTTTTGGAAGACTGAAATGGAAGAGCTAAAAAGATCAGCAGAAAACTTGGAAGGAAATTTGAGGTACGTCCTATTGGAAAGGCTCAATCGTAAGCACTTTTTAAGTGTCAAAATTTCATAGGGCTAGAGCTTTATTTTTCTTTTAAATTTTTATAGAGAGAGAGAGAGAGAGAGGGGGTTCTAAAGACAAATATCGACTTAACAAGAGTAGGTTTTAATGGCGTTTAGATATCCGTACCATAACCAACATGAGTATGGCAAATCGCAGGCACTTAACTGGTGAAGATCTGGAGATGTTGGGCGTGAAAGAGTTGAAACAGATAGAACGTCAACTTAAGACCGCCGTTGAACGCGTCCGCTGCAAGAAGGTAATTAACACAATATTTTGTCATAACCAAATATTAGTGATGTCATTATAACTTTTCTTAATAAGACGTACTATGATTCTTTTCTGATGCATGCTCAACGGCAGAGACGGATCATCTCGGAGAACATCAACTTTTTGAGAATAAGGGTAAGATTAGAGATCCTATACTGTTAGTTGTAAAAATTGGGACATAATATCGAACAGAACAGCTATTAAAAGATCGTGAATCACACTTGTGGATCCCATGCTATAGGACCTACTATCTATATTGTGTATGACACTTTGATAAAAAATTTCGACATACAAACTGCATCCAATACGAGACAAGTGAATGCATATAATTTCTGATTAATCAATATTTGTTCCAAGGAAATTAACTAGATTTTTTTTTTGTTTTTTTTTTAACGCTAAAAATGTGCAGCGTAGAGCCTTGCAAGAGGAGAACACACGTCTTCAGAAAATGGTGAGATTTCCTAACTGTCATATATTATTTTCATGCAAATTAAACTTAATTTATTCACTTTTGCATTCACAATTTCAAAATTCATATATATATATGTATTGGTATATATTATATGCATTTGTGTATCTTCTGTTTTCCTTTTAGGCTAAGTTGCTAGAGAGCCCAGAAGATGCCAACCCAATCCCAGAGACTCTTGGGGCATGCCAAGTTAACGCATATTCCCTGGTATGCTTAGTTATAAATTATGAACATTTTTACCCTTATAACAACAACACTTGTCATGACCCATAATATATGTCTGAACAATATACATACAAACATATATATATATATATATATATATATGTAAACATCTTAACGCATGCAATTAATTTTGAAATGCAGAGTGGTTCTGGATTGAGTTAGCTTATGAACAAGCATATCAGAATGACAACCCCACCAGCCAGCTTGTAATAAAAAGCAAAAATTATGCATACTTATAGCCGATGATATTCTGTATATATATATATAGATATGTATTTATGTATATGTACATGTACATGTGTACATGTATTTGTAAGTTATATTGGCAGCAGACTTGTATTAGCCGCTTATGACTGTTATCTCTAGTTGCCAGAGTTTGGCTTTTCTTTTTTCATGTGTAAGTGGTCATATAACTCATATAACTTGTATATATATATATATATATATATATATATATAGTCTTTAGTGTTTGACCTGTACTATAAGGGGCTAAGTTTTTTACACACATCAAATGGACAAAACATAGATATGTTCCATAACGTAGTTTACACTTACACATTCAAGGAATTATATTGAAATCACAAATTATCCTTAACAGAGAAGAACAAAATTAAAAGAAGCTAAATTTAGAAAAACAAGAAATTGTATTAACGGTGTAGATGATACCATCTGTCCCTACACTAGAGCAACACCGACGGTAGCGGAGTCAGGAACTTTTTCCTGTGAGAACACTACAAAAGAAAAAGTAGAGATAATTTTCCATTAAATAAGAACATATTACATATTTTAGTTATTGAATAGGGGTTAAACCATACTTTTTCTTATTAAATGAGGATATTATTGAAATTCAAAAAACTTAGTAGGGATAAAATATTGTTTTTCAAACTTTGAGTGGTTTAAAGTTTTAAGAAATTTTTGGGGGTTAAAATTTAATTTTCAAAGTCTGAGTTGGGACACGAACTGCCACTTAGATAGATGAGGCTTCGACTGTCCAAAAAAAAAAAAAAAAAAAAAGAAAATAACAACAATAAAATTTGGTATGAAACTGAAATATTGAACTTCCACTACATATATAGCACAAGCACTAACATTACAGAACACCAAAATGCAGAAACTAGTGTTGTGAAGGGTGAAGAGTGAAGACTCTTCACAGAGAGAAAGAGGGACTTACTAATTGGTCTCAAAAACTAAAAGACAGAGACCACAATGGGAAGAAAAAATATATACATACGTACATACACACAAATATATATATATATATATATACACACACACACACATATACATATAAAGTTATAAAGTGCTTAAACAACTGTTTCAAGCCGAAACCGTTCTTGGACATAAGAGATATAGCTTGCAGCTCTGGCATCAATAGTTTCATCATCTCCAGAATAGAAGTTGTTTAACTTCTGCGCATTTGAGCGTGACTTCTTCTCCGAAGACGCAATAGAGGATGGCAGATTCGCTCTCGGGACATTGTCGCCGTTGTGCTTTCCGCTTTTGATGACTAAATAACCCGACTCCATATATCGAATTCGAGACCCCTACTTCTATGAGTACCTCTTCTTCTTTTTGTTATCGAAGATTCAAGACTGACTTGCATTCCGAAATCCGAAGGCAATCGGTATTTATAGCAGAAACTCTTTTGAATGTAAGTGGTCCTGTGTTGAAGAAATAAATATCTTCACTTTAGCTTAAGATTTGATATTTTTCCATTGTGGAGAGCACTTTCAAGCTAGAATAAAGTAGAAAAAAGTGGCTCATGAGAGATCAGAATATATTAGCCTAATTTTAAGATTGGAATTTCTTTTTTTTTTTTTTTGTATTTATTTTTTATTTTATAATCCGGAGAACAACTTTAAGAGTGGATAAGATTAACACTTTTCTGAATTCTATCCTTTCTACCTAGTTGAAGATCTGAATATTAATCAATCAGGACAGCCTTCTTATCACCTCAAATGCGTCTTTATTATACACCAAAAAGATAATATATTCTTTTCTTTTTTATTTTTATTTATTTCTGAAAATTGAAATCTATATTCCTCGTATTGTCTTCATCAAAATCCAGCAAAGTCAGATGATACACACAAACAGTTATAGTGTGTATACATGTACAAATAAGATTTTGCTATGATTGTTATGAAGTACCATACTCCTATCATAATATATTAAATGTAACATGACCGTTATTAATACGAATTTATCATTATACCATAAAATTAAGCTATACTAGACTATTAGTACATCTTACTAACGCATGTGTTATATTGAATAACTGTCATGTTACGATTTTCACTTTTATGTACTTATGTATAGAATATGATCCATCATGGGAGGACCATAACAATTTGTATATCCCATTTTTGTATGAGAATTTGAATATCTACATCTCATCTTCACATAATGTTCTCAAGCATATGAAGATATCATAAGATTCTATCTGACAGAAAAGAATTCAAAAGATGCATGGGTACAACTTTCATGTGTGGATGGGATATTCTTTAGGATAGACATCAAGTCGTAAAAGTTATCAAGCAAAGAAAATACAAAGTGATAAAACTGCTTTTGCAACTTGATGGGTAGAGAATAGAAGCATTTTAGCACTCACTCGAAGCTACTAATAAAAGTTTGAATGTTGACTGTACAAATAGGCTCTATCCATTAACTATTTTTTCCCCCCCTCCTGTCCTTGTAAACATGATCAAGATTCAAAAGAAAGAATGCAGGTAGTGAAACCAGCTGTGTACTAATCTCAACTTCCAAGGTGCCAATGATTATAACAGTGTAGTGTTACAAGTCTAACTAGGAAACCAATTTTATTCCTTACTTTTTAAATAAATTTGAAAAGGAGACGACTGATATTAGTATATTTTTTCGAGTATTGTCATAGGGGCTCTTCAGATATTGATTAAATTGTTTGTTGATTGCCCTAAATATAGATGATAGACCCTACCTCTCGGTGATGAGCGTGTCAACCCAACCTCAACAAATGTGCTAACTAAAACGTGGGGGCGGGCATGACATTCATAGAATTTTCTTATAACAATGTAGTATTAAATTATTGATATTGAATCCGTGACACCAATAGTACTTTTATATAGCAAATTTTTTTAAAGAAAATACATAAATTAAAGAGAAGATTATCCAAATAATCACATTTTTTTTTCTTTTATTGACTAACATAGCACAAACTCTCTCATCTTGACCAATGTGACACAAAATTTAGTTAACTTTAGTTTAATTTTATATCATATTGGTATAATATTAGTTTTTTATATCATATTAGTGTAATGATCTTTAAATTTGTGTCATTCATGTACTTTCTCCTAAATTAGGATATGTTTGGGGTATCATCTCCAAATATTATTTTATCATATGGATTTTAAATTTTCAATTCTACATCAAATTTTTTTTCTCTTTTATTTTCAAAAAACTTATACTTTAAAAGTCCGTAACTTTATCATTTTAAATCGGAATGAGATGATTTTTATGTTAAAATGCTCTTAACGACAAGACGAATAATCGGGTCATCCCACGGGTCAAAGAGGCTATTCATGGGCCACAGCACCTTGGACCTCGGCCCAAAAAGAAAGAAACACAATCGGGCTGAATTCTTCCGATCCACCATCTCTCATCTCTCTCCAGATTTCCACTCTCCATTGAAGCTGAACTCTCACAAGCTAGCTTTCTCTCTCTTCTCTCTCTAACTCTCTGCAATGGCGGCTCTAGCTCGAATCTCGAGGAAAGCCCTAACCTCCTGCGCGGCGTCGGCGCAGCAGAGCCTCCTCCAGCGCGCGCTCTCCACGGAGGCGGCGAAGTTCATTCGGCCGTCGGAGGATCGGGTGAAATGGGACTACCGAGGTCAGAGGAAGATAATCCCGCTGGGGCAGTGGCTACCCAAGGTCGCCGTTGACGCCTACGTGGCGCCGAACGTAGTCTTGGCCGGCCAGGTCACCATCTGCGACGGCGCCTCCGTCTGGGCCGGCTCCGTCCTCCGCGGCGATCTCAACAAGATCACCGTCGGATTCTGCTCCAACGTTCAGGAGCGATGCGTCATTCACGCCGCCTGGTCTTCGCCCACAGGTTCCTTAAATTCTCCAATTTCGTTTCTTTTGATCGCTTAGGGTTTTCGAATTTCGTTTATTTTATACCTCTTCTTTTTCTAAGTACGCGTTAAAATGTGGAAATGAAGAAACTTTGCTTTTGAAGTCTTGGGGAAATTTTAGGATTTCAATTAGGAGTGAAATAGTTGTTTCAATTTTCGTGCTTATGCGGTGAAATGCGCAAAAGGGGCCAAATTTTTTTTTTTTTGTTGCTTTGAATTCTTGGTCAAATTTGAGGTTTCTAATTAGGATCAAACGAGTTGTTCGATAGATGAAAATTTTTTTAGTATTGGTTTCCATACAAAGTTAGAAGAGTTCACATTCCAATTAGGAGTGAAATAGTTGTTTCGATTTTCCTGTTTATGCGGTGAAATGCGCAAAAGAAAAGGAAAAAGAAATATTTTGCTTTCGAATTCTTGGTCAAATTTGAGGTTTCTAATATGGATTGAAAGAGTTGTTCGATTGATGACAATTTTTTGAGTGTTGATTTCCATACAAAGTTAGAATAGTTCACTTTTTTTTTTTGGATACGAAGTTAGAATAGTTCACTTGAAATTCATGCTAATCAGCTTATATCTAGAAGCAAGGAAAAAAATAGAGCTGAGGGAATGAGAGTGGCTTAATTCTTTATTTCTGATTTTACTAGGTCCCAATTAGTTGTTTTTTTGTTCCTCATTGCGAGTAGTGAACTTCATTGACAAAGCCTAAACTTTTTCAATGCTCATTCTTGTTCAAGAGAACGGTTGGCTCAATTTTGCATTTTTGTTTCTGAAAATTCGGCCTGCTATCGAAAGGAAGAGCATTTTGGTTAGTCAGTTATATCAGATAGGACTTGACACAGTTTCTATTCTGTATTGTGCTGAAGAGCTTCCTTATGTGAGTGTCATTTAGGAGAGTTATTTATGGTACCAAGACTTCTTTCTACTTTGTACATTTGTGTTGCTAAGGCATTGACAATACTCTACGGATTTCTTTACATTTGTTTCATCTCATGTAGAAATATTCTGATGTTGGGGTATTGATACGGCCTCAAAGATTTGTGTACTGATTTTGTTCTATGGTTAAGCTGGGCATATGAGTTTTCGATTGCTAGAATTCAGCTAATTGACTACTGCACTCGATGTGCATCATTGTAGATAATTTTTCATGTCTAGTTGATATCTTCCCTATATTGTAAGGCTGAAAATGCCTTCATAGTGCTGTCTTACAGGATTGCTGCTAAACGCAGTTCAAGTAGTTGATATATTTCCTATTTTCTTTTCCTTTTTGGATTTTGTTTAGTGCTGTCTTTTTGGTATTGTGTGTGTGTGTGTGCGTGTGCGTGTGTGTGTTTCCAACATTGCCTTCTCATGAATTTTATTCTTATATTATTGGAAATTCTCAAGGCTACTTCCTGACTACTAGATAATCTTTTGATGGATAGTTATCAATCCACCAATAAGCCCCATAAGAATAGGACCCGTGAATCGTGATTACTTCCTCAATTCATATTTCCTTATGCCTGTCCCAGACATCTTTAGCAAATCCATATGGACAAAGTAGTTTTTGTTTTGGCTTCCAACTTTTTGTGATTTTGGTACTTATAAAACGATGTCTAATGCTAATGCCTTTTGCAAATTGTTACGATTGAATTCTTTTGTGAAAAAAAAAGGCCTTGGATTTACTCCACACAGAGGTACTGCCGTTCTATTTATGCTGTATGTTTTGTGGTATTAGCTTTCGATTTGGACTTGCTTTTTGCCACTAGATGTCTGGCCGATGTTTTTCCTGGAATTGATCTTTCGAATTTCAGGTCTGCCGGCCGAGACATCCATTGAGCGGTTTGTGACAATTGGTGCATACAGTCTCTTGAGGTCCTGCGTAATAGAGCCAGAGTGCATTATTGGACAGCATTCCATTCTCATGGAAGGTTCGTTAGTGGAGACCCACTCGATCCTGGAGGCAGGATCTGTCCTCCCTCCTGGAAGACGAATTCCAACCGGTGAACTTTGGGCTGGAAATCCGGCACGTTTTGTCCGAGCCCTTACCCATGAAGAGACCTTGGAGATCCCGAAACTTGCTGTTGCGATAAACGATCTGAGCAAAGAACATTCCTCAGAGTTCCTCCCTTACTCCACAGTTTATTTGGAGGTTGAAAAGTTTAAGAAGTCCTTGGGGATCTCAATCTGATAACCTTATAATCGTGTTCACATTTTCTTTTTTCTTTTTTTCTTTTTTTTTTTTTTTTTTTTTTGTTGGAGGTGTTCCATGTAAGGAAATAAGCAGCTCTGAGACCTAAAAAGCAAGCTTTTCGAGTTCTCTACCTTGTATTTCGAATTTTCAGGACACTGAGAAGAAGAATTGTTTTTGAAAGATTTTTGTAATTGATAGGGCATCTGTTTGGAAATGGTTATTTCCGTTTCATTTGTTACCCTCGGAATTATGACTAAACGTCCGTTATGAGACCATATTAAGATGAGAAACCTTGGGAGTTCTTGTAAGATTCAATGGAGCCTTTTCTAGATTTTGAAATGGTTAACAAAAAATAACAAACAAAAAATAAAAAAAATAATTTTAAAAAAAAAGAAACAAAAAAAGTAAGGACTTTTCTGTACACAGTGTTTATTCTACAGTCTACCATAACCAACCGTGACTGCTGGCATGGCGGCAAACTCATACCCATCCCTATTGCAGCAGCAACGGAGAACTCAACCCTCCTTCCCCTCCATGGCGATGCAAACCCAACTTCCGCATGTCGGTGGTGTGATCCCCTCTTTCCCCTGTTGCATTGCCCACTAATCCTCCCCACCTTCTGCACACTCCCTCGGTGCAAGCTCCTCCATCTTCCTTGACAAATCTCGAGGACAATGTTCCAGAAAGTGGAGGCGTCACGACTTGAAAAAGAACAGAGCCTTTCAAACAAAATGATGGGGAACCGGATTGGACGAGGGAAAACCGTACTATTTCCTACAAAAGAATTCCCTACTAAATTTGTGTATATATATATTTATATATATATATCTATATCTATATCTATATTTTCCCGCTTCCGGTACCATAGTGATGCACAGGAAGTTGGTGGGTTATCTCACTGAGGGTAGAATAGATTACCGCACAATCCTCAAAAACAAAGGGCAGGAGCCCTAGTTTGTTCTTCCGGCCAAGGATTTGGCTACTCAAAAGTGAATTACAAACCAAAACTTCAATCCGAAGTTTTGAGTTGAGCAGAAATTTTGCAATACAAAAGATAGACGAATTTAGGTCACTACTAGTTATTAGAAGTTAGCTCTCGTTTAACATCTCGTTTTTAACCCACTTTTCAAACTCTTTTCTATAGTGTTTTCTCTCACAAAAACTAAAATTTATTATTTGAATTGTGGGTTTGAACTAATGATCCAAACAAACACTTTATTCCTTCCTATAATTACTATTATTATTATTTTGTGATCCGAATAAATTACGAGTTAACTAGTACATTAGGTTTCATGAGTTAGAATCTCTCCATTTTAAGAAAAGCATATTCCTTTATTCCTTAATAGGGGTGTCTCTTATGGTTTGTGTTGGTGAACTTTGGGAAGTACTTGGCTATAATGAGATCATAGATTCTCACAGTTGTGAAAAATTTTAATAGAATTCAACGTCCTACTAAAGACTCATTTAGGCAGATAAACACTTGAAAATCTCAAAGGGCAAAGAATTAAGCTTCTTTGATAATCATATTGGGGGCCAAAAGCCAATTCAGTTTGGTCGAAATATTAAATTTCGCAAGATAAGATGCACTAGGTTGTCAAGAAGACAAGACAAGAAATTAGGTACAAATATAGTCTGAACATGGAATCTCTGGTTTCTTTGTGTCGTTAGTGGAGATTATGAAAGAACCACTAACACGGGGGCTCACACTTAAGAAATATATAGATAATTTTTGTGCTGTTATATATTATTTTGCTATAACAACATTTGGATTTGCAGCCAAACACAAGTATTAATCTTAATTTGCAACTTTTTTAGTTGATCGCCAAAACAGTAGCCTCGAGTCTCATGAAAAGCGCTTGAGATCATTTTCAGATTATCAGTTCAATATAGTCCATTCTATCTAATCACGATAAAGGAGGGTAACTACAGCGAGTCACTCTATCCGTACTTGATGTTCAGTGGATCAAGTACTAATTTACCACCACAAATAACGAAGAACCTTCACTGTCTCAATTTGGATGAAAACATGCGAGTTTGCATTAGCAAAGCCAATTCAAAGAATACTTGAGCAAATGGTGATGCTAAATTTGATTTGATTTGATTTTTGTTTTTTGTTTTTTTTAAAGAAAGAGAAAAAAAATGGCCAAACTCTAGTTGGTTTTTTTTTTTTTTTACTCAAAAGCTTGTGGGCGCGGATCTTTATTTAGGGTTTTAAGTAATGAAAGATGATAATAGTGATAATAAAAACAATGTGCGTTGTTAGACAAATTTGAAGCACTATTGGAAATGAAAAATGCAATTTCAAGCTATGAGGAACCTTCTTGTGCACTTCATGACAATGTCATGAACCACTTTGCATCAGGGAAAGGGCGTTGCCCTAATTTTTTATTTATTTTTAATAAATTTTTTATAAATAAAAATTTAGGTTTGACTACAGAACCAAAGACATTGACATCTCAACCATTTTCTCAGTGAGCCTCTATTATTTGTAACTTCCTCTATCATTTTCTTATTATGCCACCAAACAAACACCCTCATCCCGTTCAACACCACCTACTATATATAGCTTCTTCACTTTCAAGACTACTATGTACTCCTCTCCTTCAATGCTTCAAATTGCTACCTTTCATGCATCGCAGCCGATCTAGGAACTAGAAGGTCGGAGTGAGAGATGTCGAAGAGGTGAATTTGTTGGTTCCCTATTTTTTTTATCCTTTTTTCCCCCCTCGTTTTGATGAAAATGGTGGGATGTTGGTAAGGCTCAATCAAATCAAATCTCCCAAGAGTCGGGTCCTTTTATTTGATTGAGCCGTGCCAATATCTCGACTGATTTCTTTCATGAGCTTTTTTTTGTTTTGTATTCTTGTTGTTGTTGTTGGTTTTTTTTTCTCCTTCTTCTTTGGTGTTTGTTTTGCATGCAATTTTTCGTCAAGCGAGCATCTGAATTAACTTCAGAGAAAAAGAGAGCAATTCAATGACCAGTGATGGTATATCCTTCCATGAACTCTTCCCCGATAAAAAGAAGTGGAGAAAATTCTTGCAAAGTACTCCACTAGATCATCTATACTACATACCTTGTACATGTATTTGATGAGGTACAGCCCATCAATTTTTTTTTTTTTTAATAATGAAAAAGTCCAAGGGACGACCTTAATTAGCATACTCCTAGACAATGATAAGAATAGGGTATTTAGTACTGATGCCCCCTAAACTTATTACTCTTTGACAACTTGTCTTTCAAACTTTTAATTTTGACAATTTGTCCCCTGAACTTATTAAATTGTTGCAATATATCCCTTTTAGTTAATTTTACACTTAATTAAAGATTTGAAATTAGAATATTTGCATTAGGATTTGTATTATATTTAAAAAAATTTAATTGAAAATGAGTTTTTCCAGTCTTCACATGAGACGTACATAGGTTTTTCATAATCAATTTAACAGAAAATTAATTGATAAGGATACATTGCTACGATTTAACAAATTCAATGGGCAAATTGCCAAAATTAAAAATTTAGGATATAAATTGTCAAAAAGTGACAAGTTTAGGGAATATCAATGCTAAATACCCATAAGAATATTCATTGAAAGCCCTATTATCAACCATAAAACAAGTACTACAGACCCACCACCGTAATCCATTACCAAGCCACCAAGTTTGGGTTGTGGCACAACCCACGTCATTATGCTTGTGTGTATGCACCTTCCTAATCCGTCAATCACCATGTTACTTTTTGTTTTCTTTTGTTTCCTCGCACAATTCTTATCACCATGCATGAAATTAGAGCCTGAATCATGCACACTAAAACCGGCATGTCCATTTCACAGCCTTAAACACAAATATTTTTTCGTATATGCTACTTGTACCTCTCTAATGGTGTTGCAAAGAAGGGGAAACTATCTGCTCCCCTAGACAACCTCGAAAACAGGAAGTGTGTTAGATATACAAATTCTAAATGTCAAACTTTTCATATACATATGTTCAAAATTCTAAATACCAGGTCCAGGCAGTACATTTTTTTTTCCCCTTGGAAACATCAAATACCGAAAACCCAAGGGCCATACAGAGTCCATTTACTGAGCTTCTTCAAAAGCAGCTCAAAACCACCCCTCGGGGACAAATGAGAAGCAAAAGACTAAACCATTGTAGTCAAGTGTTCTCAATTACATCCCATTCATTTTAGAGAGAGTGGCAATCAAGTATACGACATCACGAGATAAACAGTGCTATAGACATGCAGACAACAGCTAGAAACATTGTCCTTCCGACCTTCCTCTGTCAAGCTTGAAGAGCCACGTCCGATTTCCCCTCCACAGAATATTCCTGCAAAGGGGACCCCAGGAAAGTTTTCCACAAATGGGGAGCTATCAACATTGTCTTGTGTGAAGAACGTGTCACCCCGACCATAACATGAGAAGATGAAACCTCCGAAAACTTCTGGATTTCCGTTCTTCCAACTTTCATTGAACTTCAAGTTTTTTAAGTCCAGAGAAACACAGCCGATGGACTTTAATGCAGCATCGGTATCCGAACGGTAGAATTGAAAGAAATCGCCGCTTTTGATGCCAACGCCATTTACATAAAGATACTCTTCATCTCCCCTGTAGCACAAGTCATCAGATTTGAAACAAAGTTCACATAAATAGCACAAGGGAAAGAGCTGGAAATTTATCCAACAGTAAGCCGCCACAAAATAGTCCAAACACAAAGAGTTCCATGTAGCTTTTTAAAACCATTATGACGACAGTAAATTATATGATTTACTTGTAATTGATTTTTCAAGATCGTCTACACATAAAACATACAATACCAAAAGATAAGGTCATGCTAAACAAGTAAACGCAGAGATTTAAAACACAAATTTAATTCATGAAGAATAGAATGCTCAACTTCATTCAGTTTAGTAACTTTTTTTTTTTCCCATGCATCTTAAGCTAATATGAAAAAAATAAATAAAAAAGGAAACAAAATCCAATTGAAGCGAAGTCATGGACAGAGGAAAGAAAATTAAACAAGGGAGTTTACACTTCTAGATCAGGACCTGAGGAAAGCACACAACATATTACTTAGATACGGAAACTGCATACTGAGTATTCATGTGAAAAGAATGACATATTAAGATGCTGAAAAGTTAGAAGCAAAACGTATTAAGAGGAAAGAAATCCCTAGATTTTCTTTTTTTATTTGACAAGAAGAAAAAGAGTTCCATATTACCCTACAACTCCATAGAATGACAAGGATGTTATGGATCTTGGCCTCTCAGATCCAATGGAGCAATTTCTCCTTTTCATAACGCCGATGTACAGATCAGAAGAATCAATTTGATCATCTAACTGTCGCACACAGAATAAATTGACACAATCAGCTAAAAATCACTATATCCAAGTAGTTTGAATTTCAGAGATGAATCTGTAGAAGAGAGACAAATAATGATTGACAGTCTACATCTTTATCACACTAGCATACCGCATTGATATCATCCAAAATTCGCTGACCATCAAGAATAGCCCGTTGTCCTTCTATTTTAGCCGTGAGCCACGTAGAATGATCAGAACAATTCATTCTAACGGAAACTGCCTTGTATCTCGGACCAACTGCTGATACTCCATTTGATAATGCAACATGGAATTGAATATTCCCTGTGCCTATTCATGTACACCAGACCAGACTACTCAACTCAGAATTAACGAGACTGTAAATTCTTTAAGCACCCAGCAACAAACAGTATCAATATTAGCTCACGTAACTAATTTGAGAATAAAGTACCATTAATGTTGTTCCTATCCCTTGCAAATGTAAGAGCAACAGCATCAGTAAAGTATTTTGAACTTCCACAGAAATTTCTTGACTCATTTGCGCTCCTGTACAAAAACCGACCTCTCTCATCACCTACAATGGCAGTCTCCTTGGGCATAGCATAATCTGAAAAATCAAGACATAAATAATGAAAACTAATCACGCACTTAACAATGAAATTTCTAACAGCACATGATCATATCACCGACCAACAACATATCACCTCCTTTCCCCAGTTTTCTCCCGTATTAAACGTAAGCTTTTGATATACAAAAGTAGAGGAAGATAACTGCAATGAAAGGAAACTCACCCAAAATGTCAAGAATTGGTTTCATGTCGACAAGCCCCTCCTGCGCCATCTATGTTGTGAGAACTTAGCAACACAATTAATCAAGGACGAATGTGTTTGCATGAAATAAAGATTAAACTAAACAACCAAGTAAAACTAACTCACCCCAAAGAGTATAATCCCAACTGGGGATTTACAACCCGAAACAGAGTCCGCGTAATCCCTTATGTCCAATACAAACTTCTCAACCAAAGCATTCCGCGGTTCCTGACAACATAAAAAAATTCTCACTAGCGTCAGCATTTCCTTTACATGTCTAACTGTACAATGCAAAAAACAACATTACAAAGCTGCACATCACAAGTTTCCGAAATAAAAACGAAAAAAAAATTTACATCAATTCCTGCTTGAGAAATCACCAGTAAGATTGATGTAGGGATGATGTCCCACATCGGCTGTTAACTATTAGGACCTGGGCCTTATATGTGGGTGGCTACTACCTCCTGTCGACCTAGGTTATTGGAAGTGTATGTTACCTAAATAATTTGGTATTGACTCGCTTCCTCTCATCCGCAGTGGGTGTTTAACCCATTGGACCTGAATCGTCCCACATGGCGGGGCATTTTCTCCCTGTCGGTTCTCAGTTCTACCTATCGGGACGTCAGGTTTCTGGGTGAGAGTGACCGATCTAGGGATGATGTCCCACATCGGCTATTAACTATTAGAACCTGGACCTCATATGCGGGTGGCCACCACCTCCTATCAACCTAGGTTTTTGGGAGTGTATGCTACCTACATCAGAGATTATATAAATACACAATACAAACGTGTGTGTATACGTATATAAATATATATGGATGTATGTATATACTACCTTTGTGGAGCGTAACAGTGGGATAACATCAACTTTAAGTCCAGGCACAAACCCAACAGTCAAAACGATACCAAAATTTTCATCTTCCGAAGTAATTGAGCCATCATCATCGCTTAGATCTCCACAAAAATTACTCCACTTGGCCTATCAATTTTTTTGGTTTTTTCCAAGGAAAAAAAAGAGTAAAGTAGCAATCTTTGGCTTCATTTTTTCTCCAAAACTTGTCAATTTACTAGGAAAACAAACAAAAGAAACCTCTTTAAGCTCGTCAGTAAGAGCATCTCTTCCAATTATTCCACTAGCAGTTGATATAATTATCGGCGTTCTGGTCCCCAAATCCCTCGAAATCTGAATGGAAAAAAAAAAAAAAACAAATTTCATTCAATAATTTTCATCTTTTCCTTTCTCCGAAATGAATTAGAAAAGGCCAAAAAAAAAGGGGGGCATACACGTCTGAAAATTTCGAACAAGCGAAATCCACTTCCAACACTGACGATGGCAAAATCGGGCCGTATTGGCTCCGCGAGTACCTTATCGAGGACCTCTGTCACAGCAACCTGTTGATCACAATTTCTCAACTTTTTTGTTTTTAATTTTCTCGGGAAACAAACACGAATGAAGTGGAAAATAGGGTGGTTTACCTGCGGAGAAGGATCGAGAGAGAGGGCGGAGGCGAGCTTGGGGCGAGAGAGGACCTGAGAAGAGACTTGATTCCACGACCTGCTCACGCACGCCGCCCACGCGAACGACTTCGCCGGGAGCCTCGCCAGAATGTTGTGGAGAAGGTCGTCGGTTATCAGAGAGAAACCTGTCGTTTTCAACATTTTGGTGTCGTTTCGGGATGAAGACGACGACGACGGCGGCGGAACGTGCGATGGGTCTTCCATTTCTTTTGGGTCTGTGTTCAATTTTTTTTTTTTTTTTTTAAGTGTTTAACTTTGCTTTGGAAAAGTTTTAAGAAGTCGCTTTTAACTTTTTATTTATTTATTTATTTCAATTTTATGGTTTGGGCAAGGCTTAAGCATCCACGTGTCCATTATTTTATTTCTATTTTTATTTTTTCTTTTGAACAATTGGTCTAGCTTTTTGATTCATTAAAATCGATTGATTTTTAAAAAATTAATTATAAATTTTATTGATTTAAAAAAATAAAAAAAAATAAATAAATATAATTTAATTAGAGTTAAATTTAAATATTAAATAAAATATTAATTTAAAAATTATTTTCTTATACATTGAGGAACATCAATTACTTCCAAAAGGTGGTGAGATTCCAATCATTATGCCTAATTTATGATCGACCACTTCATTCATTTTGTAGTGTAATAAGTACGCAAGTTATACTCTTATCCATCCGAATATATATAAACTTTTTTTTTTCTTTGAATACTTTAAATTTAAAGCTAAAAAGTATTTTAGCTCATGTATTGAAATATCAAGAAATATCAGAAATAAAAGTTATTTATAAATATTTTTGCACCCAAAATATACAAAGTAGTCTTTTTTACAAAATATTTATATTTGCAATTACTATCCAGTTTAAGAAATTTTGTTTTAACAAGATAAATAAATAGAAAAAATTTCAACAAGACATATTTTAAAAGATTTAAAACTTAATATACTAATTATGAGGATACAAGGGACACGAAAAAAAAAGAAAGATAAAATAAGTGAATAAGAGAAGTATCTTCAGATCCAACTCATGTGTCCTCTTATGTATGTTCCATTTATGTCATTCCAATAATATCTTAAGATGTCAATCAAAAATCAATATTTAATTATAATGTATTATATTAATTAAAAAATTATGTTAATTACACAAATATTGTATTATTATTGGAGAAACAAAAATGAAGACAAATAAAGTAACATATGAACTAATGTCTTGTCGCGTTTGTTTCCCTCTCAGAAGCTCGGCAAGGATTGGGAAAGAAAAAAACGAAAATATATATCAACCACAAAAGATAAAAGCAGCATAAACCCCTACGAACGACAGAACTGGAAAAAGGATGACAGTTTAAAACGACAATGTCATGATAAACGACAAGCACGTGTGTTGTTTGTTTTTTGCTTTTTGTCGTTTTTACTTCATGTCGTTTTCAATATATTTGTTGTTTATTTATTTTTAACTGTTTTGTCGTTTTGTCGTTTGTTGCTATAACCTCACTGTCATTTAATCATTTTTTGTCTCCTTTATGTTGTTGACCTTTTATTGTTGTTGTATGTTGCTTTTTTCTCTTTGATGTTGTTAGGGGGTATGTATATTAAAACTGTTGTCGTTTTGTAGTTTCCTGATTTTTTTTTCTTGTTTTCCACCTTATTGTCGTTCCTTCATCCGCAATCGTTTCAGTTTCTAGATGTTATCTCAATTGCTGTCGGTTTTACTGGATTTCATTGCGCTCGTTTGTTTTTGTTGTCGTTTTCTCATTTCTTCGTCTTTCTTCACTCCTTTGTTGTTTCTTCTGTTTTTTCTCTTCATTCTGCCGTTGTCCTTTTACATTTATTGTCCTTTGAGCCTTTTTGTTTGTTTTTCTTATTGATTTCTCAACTTTCGTCGTTCTTTCTTTTTTTTTTTTTCGGAAGATGTTTTGACTCTTTTAATCTGATGTCGTTTTCCATAATATTGTCAATTGAAGTATGTTGTTAATCATTTTTTGTAGTCTGTCCTGTTTTTTTTTTCCTTTACTGTTCTCATTCCTTCTTGTCGTCTCACCCTCTAGTCTTTTGTCCATATCCTTCACTGTCGTTGTTTGTCTGTGTTGTCGTTCACTTTTTTGTCCCTTGTCCTGGTTCTTGCTGTCTTTTCATGTCGATTAATTGTTTTCCTTGTTTTGTTGGTTCATTTCTTTCAGTCGTTTCCTCCTTATAGTTGTTGTCATTGAAGTTTTCCGCCCCCCACATTGTTTGACGATTTGATTTTATTCTTTTGGTTTATTCATTGTTGTCAGTGTTTTCTCAATTTTAAATTCATGTCGTTTTCATCCTTATTGTAGTTTCTGATATTTTGTCGTTTTGGTTCTTTTTTTTTTTTGGTAAAAATTATTTGGTTCTTTATTATTTTATCTCTTTGTTGTTGCTCTTTTACTTTATCCCTCTTTGTTTTTTCGATTTGAATGGAGTGTTTTAATGCGTTAATCAATTATACAGAACTTTTAGTGCAAGTGCAATTGACAAATGCTAGAAAATTTGTGGTCGTAAATATAATCGGACAAGGAAAAGCCATGACACTGACTCTGTGGCAAGACTGACAACTGAGGCAAACTCTAAAGCGAATGTAAGTCTGAAAGCTTGGATCCACTCTTTCTCTTTGTCGCCGGATTCAGCGACATTGATAACTACGACTTTATTCAACATTTTAGTTTAACTCTAATTCAATTTATTTTATCTTAGTTTTTATTATTATTTTTTTTTTTAAAAGTTAATAATATTTATAATTAATTTTTGAAAAGTCAATTAATTTTAACTTAAGAATTCCATCCGACAAATCAAAGACAGGCTACGTTTTGGTTGACCTCAGGTTAAGGTTTGAAATAAGAGATGCCGACGATAATTCGTATGCCGCAAACAAGATCTTGAATCCGACGATGGTTTTCATTAATCATGGAGGAGGAGACGGTTTTTGTTTGATGCAACGGATATCATGGGTAAGCTTGGGAAACGATCACCGTTTCCAATTATGAAACGGTTAAGTCTTTTTGAAGGATGGTATTCTGATTTTCTTATTTAACATGCCATTATTACGAAGATATTATATACTTTTTTTATTTTATTTATTTATTGCTGATGTGGTGGCCTTTTCCTTTAACAATTGTTTAGTGGTTACCAATTTAAATTTTGTAGTTACTGATTCAAATATTACAGTTACCAAACTGATCAAAATTTGAATTCCAACTTATTAAGTTTTAAAATTTGAATTTTATTTGTTCTAAATTTTTTTTTGAATTTTATTTCTAAAAAATAATTATAATTTGGGTGAATTAATAAAATAGCATATTTTGATTGTGATTTAACAAAATAGAAGATTTTTAAAAAGTAAAAAATTATAACATATTCAGCTTCTATTTTTTCTTGAAATTCCCGTTTTACCCCCATCATCTTCCCTCTCCCTCTATTTTCTCTCCTCTAAGCCATCGTCGTCGCTAACGACAACAACCATTGGAAAATCGCGACAGTCGTCAATGGAGAGACGAGCGTGCAGTTGATGGAGATCCAGATTCTTCGTCATCGTCGTCAGCCGGAAGCAAGCAGTGGATCTCCGATCTCACAAAATGGAGAACAGATCTTGCGATCGAAGAATAGATCTCGTGAGGCTCTCGCGATTTCTCCAGCTGTTTAGCACTGGTCTGGCGACTTCTCTGGCTCTCTCGCTTCGCCTCGCCTTGCCGTGGCTCGTCGTCAATCGCCCGTGGGAGAATCGCGAATGCCGGAAATCGCGAAGAAAATCACCGCAAATCATAGGGAAAAGTAAGACCACAGCCGTTCGTCCTCGTCGCCGTCGACACGGGATCTCCGGCCTCCCAACATTGGTTTCTCCGAGCATGTTGTCTTCTCCAGCAACGGTCACCTGTGCGGTGGCATTGATGGGTTAGGGATTTGGATTTGGGGGTTGTTTTAGGATTTTAAATAATTAGGACTGAATATGCAATTATATAAAAAAAAGAAAATTATAATATTTATTAGTAAAGAGTGATATTTATATAATAAATCTTAATATATATTGTTAATTATAGTATTTAAGAGTAAATATAGAATTTACGTTGTTAAAAAAATTACCTATTTATCAAGTAAATCAAAATATTTACTTGTAAATCTTAGTATTTACTTGGAAATCTTAATATTTACTAATTTATAAATAGATTTTATTGATAAATACAGTATTTTTGAGTAAATACAATATTTACATTGTTATAAAAATTACCTATTTATCAAGTAAATCAAAAATTTTACTTGTAAATCTAAGTATTTACTCAGAAATCTTAATATTTACCAATTTATAAATAGAGAATGGGTGAAATAGGATAACGAGATAAATGCGTTAAAAGATTAGCATATTATCTTTTGGTGTAAAAGAATAGGATGTTGTGAATACAGACAATTCATCGTAATTACGTGTATTTTCTAAATTTATATTTGTTAGTTTTTGTCTAATTATGTTGGTTATATATATTTATGGTAAATGCTATTTTTTTTTGTTTGAAATTGAATACTTTTTTTTAATTAATACTTGGTAAATACATGTATTTACTTTCTTTTATTTTTAAGGCTGAATTGTTATTTTTGTCAATATAGATAATTTAGGGTAAATATAGATAATGTTTAATAAATACATGTATTTACTATTTTCTTGTTGTTGGGATTGAACTACAATAATTCATAACAAATACATGTATTTACTAAATTTATATTTGTTAGTTTTTGTGTAAATATGTTGGTTATATATATTTATGGTAAATGCTACTTTTTGTTTGAAATTGAATACTTTTTTTTAAAGTAATACTTGGTAAATATATGTATTTATTTATTTTTATTTTTAAGTAAATCCGGTATTTCTAAATAAATCTGATATTTTCAAGATAATAATTTACTTAATTATAAATCTTTTTCAAGTAAATCCGGTATTTTCAAGATAATAACTTGTTTTCTTTTTTCTTGTAAATATGATGCATAATTTTGTTTGAAATTAAATCTGGTATTTCCTTGTAAATCTGGTATTTCCAAGTAAATCCGATATTTATAAGATAATAACTAGTTTTCTTATAAATATGACGCATAATTTTGTTTGTAATTAAATCTGGTATTTCCTAATAAATCCGATATTTCTAAGTAAAATAGATATTTTTAAGATAAGAACTTGTTTTCTTGTAAATCATTTTCAAGTAAATCCGGTATTTTTAAGATAATAACTTGTTTTCTTATAAATATGACGTATAATTTTGTTTGTATAAATCTGGTATTTCCAAGTAAATTTGATATTTTCAAGACAATAAAATGTTTTCATGTAAATCATTTTCAAGTAAATCCAGTATTTCCAATATAATAACTTGTTTCATTTTCAAGAAGTAAATCTGGTATTTCCAAGATAATAACTTGTTTTATTGTAAATATGATGCATAATTTTGTTTGTAATTAAATCAAGTATTTCCTTGTAAATCCGGTATTTCTCAGTAAATCCAAATTTTTGTAATATGGTATTTACTTTATTTTTCAATTTGAAACATGAACTTGTTTTTTATTAATATTATGCATAATTTTGTTTGTAAATCTGGTATTTCCTAATAAATCTGATATTTATTTCATTTTTTATTTGAAATAACAACTTGTTTTCTTATCAATAAAAATAATTTGTAAAACTGATATTTCCTAGTAAATATGATATTTTCTAGTAAAAAATTGATATTTACTTTATTTGATAGTAGTAGGAAATAAAATAAATATATTCATCAAAAAATGGTAAATACTCTTTAAAAATTCAAATTTAATTAAATAATTAACACTTTCTATGGTTAAAAATTTTGTGTAAAAACCTCATAATTATCTGAAAACCCAAAACACACCCCGAAACCCTTTATTATTACCCATAATTTTAAAAAATATTAAATCAGCCCAAAAATTCTATATGGAGCCAAATAAAAACCCAAACCCTAGAGCCTAACTCCAAGCCGACGCCACGGCCACCTCCGCCTTCGTCGCCTCCACAGTTGCAGAATAACAAATCATGACTTTGTAAACAAAACCCAAGGTGGCGACTCTCTCCTCATGGCCGCGATAGAGTCCTATATCATGAAACCATGCAGATCGCGTTGGCAATCCGCGAGAGCATCCCTCGCCCACCTTACCTCAGGTTGAAAAGGGACCTGCTCACGATGGAGGGAGTGACTAGATGTAGGGGTGGTTGGACTTGCTCGAGATGGAGAAATCGATGGCTATGTGACCGAGAAAACGCTTGAGAGACAGAGAGAAATCTGAGCGAGAAAAAGAGAGAGGAAATCCAGAGAGAAATCTCTTGACAATGTCTTCTTCGGTGACGATGTCCTCGCCGGCATCGGAGAAGAACATTCTCAGAGGATGAGGAGAGAACAATGTTAGGGGGGAGAGAGAGATAAGAGAGAGGAAAGCGAGATGCAATGGAAGATAGGGATTAGTTGGAGGGTAAAATTGGAAATAAATAATATATTTTAAATGAAGAAATAAAAATATGCTATAATTTATCAATGTTTTAAAAACCTGCTATATATTTCAGGGAGAGGCTGTGGTAGAGCCTCTCCCAATGACTCTATCGGTAGAGTCAGTTTTTTTAACCGTTCGATTTAAATCGAATGGTTGATATATAAGGGATGTATCATATTATTATACACCTTACCTCATTTAAATGTTTTCACCTAAAATCTTCTCCATCGCCGGCGACCTTTCCGTCGCCGGCGCCGAAGGCGGCGACCCACCCCGACGCCGGCGACTCACCCCCAACTCCGGCGACCCACCCCCGATCCCCCCACCACCGGCCGCCGGCGACTCTTCCCCTTTCTCTCTCTTCCCTCTCTCTCTTCCCCTTTCTCTCTCTTCTCCTCTCTCCTGCGGCCGCCCACCCCCGGCCCCCCCCACCGCCGGCCCCCCACCCAGCCCCGGCCGCCGGCGACCCCACCCTTTCTCTCTCTTCTCTTCTCTCTCTCTCTCTCTCTTCCCCTTTCTCTCTCTTCTCTTCTCTCTCTCTCTCTTCCCCTTTCTCTCTCTTCTCCCTCGACACCCCACCCCCGGCCCCCCACCCAGCCCCGGCCCCAGCTCCTGCCGCCCCTGTCGCCCCCCACCCCCAGCCCCCCCACCCAGCCCGGCCCCCGGCAACCCCCCCAGCCGCCCCAGCCACCCGGCGAAAAGGGGAAGAGAGAGAGGGGAAGAGAGAGAAAGGGGAGGAGAGAGAGAGAGGAGAGAAGAGAAGATAGAGAAAGGGGAAGAGAGAGAGGGGGGAGTAGGGGGCGGCGGGGCTGGCGACGGTGGGTGGTGGGGGGGGGGGTCGGCTGGGTGGGGGGGGTGGAAGGGGAGGGTGGGGCCTCGAGCTGGGGGGGGGGGCGGGGCTGGGGGTGGGTGCGGAGAAGAGAGAGAAAGGGGAAGAGAGAGAGACGGGGGAGAAGGAGGGGGGGGGGGCGGGGGCCGGGGGGGGGGGGGGGGGGTGCGGGGGGGAGGGGGGGGGGGGGGGTGGGGGGGGCCGGCGGGGGGGGGGGGGGGTGGGGGGGGGGGGGGGGCCGGGGGGTAGGGGGGTGGGGAGGCTGGGGGGTATCGGGGGGGCTGGAGGGGGGGCGGAGGGGAGAGGGGAGAGAGGGGAAGAGAGAGAAAGGGGGAAGAGAGAGAGGGGAAAGAGGGAGAGAGAGAAGAGAGAGAAAGGGGAAGAGAGAGACGGAGGTCGCCGGCGGCCAGTCGGCCGGGGCTAGGACCGGTGGTGGAGGGGCCGGAGTGGCCGGAGTGGGTCGCCGGCGTCGGGGGAGAGGAGAAGAGAGAGAAAGGGGAAGAGAGAGGGGAAGAGAGAAGAAAAGAGAGAGAAAATGGGTCGCCGGCGGCCGGCGGCCGAGGCTGGGGATGCCCGGAGGTGGTTCGCCGGCGTCGGGAGTGAGTCGCCGGCGGCGAGAAGATTGCCGACGACGGAGAAGAGTTTGGGTGAGAAGGATTATGTGAGGTAAGGTGTACGATAAATATCGTACACTATCAACGTTTTAACCGTTCGATTGAATCTCAACGGTCTAAAAAAGGGCTCTACCGGTAGAGACCTTTCTAAGGTCTCTACCACAGATTCCCCCTATATTTCAATAGTATTTACTAAATATGCTATAGGATACAATTTCCCTTATATTTATTATTTGGATGCTTAGGCAGTTTTTTCAGATAGTTATGGAAATTTTGAATTTCAAAACCTTTGTTTTCATTAATATATTCTTGGGAGAATCTGTGATAAAGCCCTGATTTTTATACCTTATCAATAGGGTTCATTTTTAAACAGTTAAAATGTAATCGAACGGTTGAGATGTTATTTGTGTATCATAATTATCATACACTTACCTCATATTAGTATATATTAGTAAATAAAAATTAAAAAAAAACCCCGACCCTTCCCCGATGCCGGTGATAGACAAGATATATCCCCTCCCCCCCCCCCCTAATGCCGGCACCCCCCACCCCCGACGCCTGCCCAAGCCCTAGCCCCCCCACCTCATCCCCGCCGTCAGGCTCGGGCCCCCCACCCCTTACGCGACCCAGGCCCTGGCCCCCCTACCCCCGACGTGACCCAGGCCCCGCCAGATCTGGGACCCCCACCATCCAAAACCCCGAAAACGGCCCCCTTTCGGTGAGCTTCCGCTATTCGAGGACGGAAAAATCACTTCCCCATGACGACTTTCTACCCACCGACGAGAGAAGAGAGAGAGAGTTTTGTTTTGTTTTTTTTTTTAAGGAAAAAGAAAGAGGAAATCTGGTGTATTCAATATCAAATTTGCATAAAATTACAGCCGTAGATTTTAAAAGCAATTTAATAATAGCCTTTAAATGAGTAACTACTGATAGTGTTTCTTAAATGAGCTCTACCGCAGATTCTCCCTATATTCTTAGAATAAAAACAGTAGTATTTTTACTCAAAAAAAAAAAAAAAAAAACTTAAGATTTTTTTTTTCAAAAATTTTGTTTTAGAAATAACTGTTGGTTTTTTAAAATTTATTTCATCATAACTACAAGTACTTTCCCTTAATATAAAACTATACGTGCTTTTTTTTTTTTTTTATATATAGATATGTATATGTATTTAAGGGAATAAAATATTTTGTTACTACTCATAGTAATTTTGAATATAATTAATTTATATGGATTTTTTTTATTTATTTTAATAACTTATTTTCTTTTAATAAATACAATTACATGACTTATATGTTACTCTCTTTAATAAAGTTTTAACAATTTTATTTTAAATCTTTTAATGAGAATTTTAAAAACGTGTAAGTCTTTGAGAGTTTTAATAGTTATGTATTATACTCATCTTTATTTGAGAATTTCACATATTATTCATTTTGAGTCTCTTTATGAGAGTTTCAAAAGTCTCTCTTTGTGAAAGTTTCAAAAGTCTCTCTTTGTGAAAGTTTTAAAGGGTTTCATTACTTTTAGTCACTAATATTGAGAGTTTCAAAGGATTGGAGATGTGAGTGGAGGAGCATATTGCTTTCTATTTCACTATTACTCCAACTATCTAACCATTCTAACGGATTCCATGTCAATCAAGGATATACAATCAAGAAGTTTTTACTTCAAGATAAGCTCTAAATATGGAATCTAAAATTGTTTTTTTCTAATTGTTTTTCAAATAAACTTGTTCTAATCAATTGTGTATTTTTCTAGATATTACGGAGCACAAAGGAATATTTGAAGCAATATAATTGAGATCTTGATTAAAATCTCCAATATATGGAGCCAGAAACATTGACAGTCATCCAAACTACAAAAAATTTTCTTTTTGAGTTTGGAGAATTATTGTCTTATGTGTTTAATTTATCATCTTTTTCCAGGAGCTAAATTTTGCCATTTTAATTGCTTAGATTCTTATATTGATGATAAGCTTTTTTGGTGTAGGATTCTCCTTTACTTATATATAGAAATTGTTATTGTATTAGATGCTTATAGATTATAATAACAGATTCTATATTCTCATATATATATATATATATATATATATATATAAAATTGAGCGACAATTTTATATGATTATATCTGATCTCATAATATTATTATGAGGTGTACAATCCAACCTCACTTGATTAAAAAATAATAATATTAATAACAATAAAATATCTAGAAATCTTCTGTCCCCCGTTTGAAGGAGTACGGCAATATGATTTGTGATCAACAATTCTTCTGAAATTTGTCTTCTACAAGTTTTTTTTCATTATATTATTAATTTATTATGGTCTCAACTGCCTCTATTTGTTATTGATGGCTAGTTTGGATTATAAACTACATTTAAATGGTTATAATTTTGAATTTATGTATTCAATTAAATGTGTACTTGGATAGTTTTTCTAAAAGGTAATATATGAATAGCGTTAATGCAGAAAAAAAGGAGCATGTTATGGATTTATAAAACGTAAAAAATTTTAGTTTTGGATTTGAGTTAAATTATTATAAAGTAGTGAAGTATTCAAATAATTTCAGAACAGTAGTTGCTCAACTAAACTACTGCAATGGTGCATTCAAACAGGCCATGAGTTTTTGACTTGGAGCAAAGGCATACAACTTCACAAGCATAAAAATGTTGTCATCGTTGCAAAGGAAAATGTAAGCGATAACTTACATATGAATTAACGTTAAAATATATTTTAAGTTTAAAAGATACCATTAGTATTAAAAATACTCATATATATATATATATATATATATAATTCTAAAAGAACGATATCTCTTAATAATTTCGAAACTCCAAACCAGAACTGTACTCTCCAACTTGAGAACTTGTGTGTCTTCAGAACAAAGCTACAAATCTAAAAAATTTACATGGAGATCGTCATGCAGTACCATACAATGAAATCCACTGCTAATTTTTGAAAATTTGAATACTCCATTTCTAAAACCCCAAAAAAAAAAATGATGTTATATTGCATGATATTATTGAACATAGTAAATTTAACGGTATATTATCGAATAAAGAAAAAAGAAGCCAATCCTCATCAACAGAATGTGGTACTACTTAGCAAGGCCTTTCTTATTCATACCTGTAAAGTTCCAGTCTCTTTTAGTGAAAACCTATCGTCCATTCATCTTTGGACAGCCTGTGTTCTCTTAAAAAAAATTACTTCGATATAGGAGATTCGAACTCTACATCTTAAAAAGAAGTAAGGTACAAAATTATCACCAAACTATATATGTAACTACAATGCCAGTCTAACTGCTAATTACAAATTGCCCTCCTCTTTTGTAATTAATTAAATTTACCTAAGCGATATCATCAAGCTCAATCCGGTCGTATTAAACATGCAATCAAGAAATTAAACTTATATATATATTTATATTTGGAAGTCCATCAAAGAGCTCAAGGTTACACAAATTTTAAAAAATAAATAAATAAAATCGCTTGGGAGATTTCAATACAAATAAGTAAAAACAAAAAAGATTTAAACAAAAAATAAATTCACCATCAGAAAATATATAATGGAAGTAGTAGTTTAAAAGAGATATTGATCAACTAAACTACCACTCTTGGTTTTTGAGTAAGAAAGTTGTAAAAGAGAATTACTAATATCACTGACCAATTTGTGTCTTAAAATCTTGAACTTTTTTTAAAAAAAAATCCTTTTTCCCTTTTTTTTTTTTTTTTTTTTTGGGGGAATCACACTAGCCCCAATGAGATGGAAGTGTGTGATGAGGATGAGGGGCTTCATTGCCATCAGACCCCATGTGGAACATCCCAGTAGGACAATGCACTACCTCAGCATTGGCCACCAAAACCGAACTCACGGTCTCCAAGCCTCCGCTGCCGCCGCCATGCGCGCGCAGGGCGGGGTGCACCATGGGGATCGAGCCAAGCGGCGAGATGTTGTGTCCCAAACCGATCTCAGATGTCTGCGCCTGCGGTGATGACAGAAGAGAGAGAGCACAATCCGAGTGTCGGACGTCGTAGAACGCTTTGCTCCTACTCCCACTACTACTTTCGGACAAATTAGGAAATGCCCTCAAGAGGCCGGGATGATGGCACGCCGAAACCTCGGGTGCTGCAGTTTGGCTGCTGTGATCTTGCAAGAGTGGGAATGGCTTGTTTCCTCCCTTGTAGCTTGTGTTTGCGGTGGGAGATGAGGACCCCAAAAACATGTCTTGCTTGTCAAGAAAGGGTAGTTGTGGATGGTGGTTTTGGAGACCGGAATCCGCCTCGGTTTTGACGACAGCACCTCCCCAGCCGGGGTTCACAACTGCGGTGGACGGATATACCAGTGAGCTTGAAAATGGTAGCAACTGAGTACCTGTTAAAAGATGGACAGGAAATTTGATATTAGATAAAATATCAATATGTTCTTTTCTTTTTGAGGAAATGCAAGCCTAATTGAATTAGAAGCCATGATAATAAAATGTCCAAGACAAAGATAAAGTTTTTTTTTTTTGGGGGATCTCCCTAATTAAGGCATATTTAGGAAATAATTATTGAAATTCCGATTAGTGCCTGCTAAATCATGATAAGTAATCATTTGAGTAGGGAAAACTGCTTCCATTTGGCTCTCATGTCAGTTTTTATCTTTTTTCTGAAAAATCAACAAAAATTATAATTAATTTTTGAAAGTTAACCAATTTCAACCTAAAAATTTCATTTCAAACCGGTACACCAAATGCACTAGTTACTAAGGGTAGTCCTTTTAGTGATTACTAACACAAAATCTGTGACTAACCGGGGTGGTAATTGGAGAACAAATTTCCATAGCGGGAGAAGGGCTCCGGTTGAGGCTTTCTTCGCCTTCGGTTGTGACCATCAAGACGCTTCCTGCAGCTTCTCTTTCCTTCGTCGAATTCCTCGAGCGAATGAAACCTACAACGGGGAGATGAATTCGCAAGAAACTCAAGACGAAAACCTACCCGCCGAAAAATCCCAAATGAAAATGTAATATAATAATTAACTAACAAGAATCTGACTTAAAACTAAATCCACAATCAAAACCTGAACTTCGCATAAGAGTTCTTCAACGTTACATGACCTTAAATTCACATTCTACCCTATTCATCACCACTTACACATAAAATTTTGCTTTAAGAACTAAAACCAGAACATTTAGCTTTCGTTTCACTCTCAGGTACAAACCTAAGTTTTTCATTTCAGTTTTTATCTTTTTTTCTGAGAAGTCAACAAAAATTATAAATAGATTTTGAAAATCAGTCAACTTTAACTTAAAACTTTCATATTTCAAATCTCTATTCCAAACAGAAGCTTAATTATACGGAAAACAGATACAAATGTACAATATATATATATATATTTGTATCATGTATGTATATACCTGCTACACTGTTGGCAGAATCTCTGCTTGTGGCCACCAATTGTGACCTGAGGAGTCTTGGAGTGGAGTTCACAGACCTTATGGCGTCTATGGTAATCTCTACAATTGCTAAGATCTGCATTACACCCGTCAACAAGGCATGAAACTGCCTGTGATCCGTTGTAGGACCCGCGAGACCTCTTCGACGATCCCGACGGCGAGGAGGCGGGTTTCGGCAGCCCCGCCTCCACCAACAATTCATTGCCTGAATTCCCCACATCATGATGATGATGATGATGATGGTGATGGTGACCAAGCTTCAAGTCTACTGAGAAGTCCTCTCTATTAACGGCTCTTTGCTGATCCCCAAAGGTGTTGGAGCCATTAACAGTGGTGCCTAAGTTGGAGAATGTTTCTTGCTCTAGCTCAGTGAAATCCCATGAAGGTGGTGCTTTTGAGTTCCAGTCCATAAAAATCTCCCACTTTTTACTTTTTTACTTTACTTTTTTTTTTTTTTTTGGTTCTTAGTTGGTTTCTTCTTCTTCTTCTTCTCCACACCTTATCCACCCAAATTTTTTTTTTTCCTGTCTAGATCATCTGCAAAAAGAGAAATGAATTTCATGATGATCTTGCATCAAGCTAGATATTGAGAAGAAGAAACCAATATAAGCAAAGCAAAAATATCTAATGTGTCAGAATCCCAATAAATACAAATTTACATATGCACAAATTTCCATATGCAGCTTTTAGTATGTTAAATTTCCAATGAGCAAGAAAATAAAATTTAAAAAAAAA
Organism: Ficus erecta; assembly: GCA_008635985.1. NCBI lineage: Eukaryota > Viridiplantae > Streptophyta > Magnoliopsida > Rosales > Moraceae > Ficus > Ficus erecta. Next base: position 1,414,987 of record BKCH01000019.1, read on the forward strand.
TCATAAGAACAAGATATTAAGACAAAATATTTCTCTAAGACATCATAAGAAAGTCTTATATATATACACAAACATGATGTTAGTTTATATATTAAAAAAATGAAACAAGAAGAAAAGGGCAAAAAAAAAAAAAAAAAAAAAAAAAAAGAGCTAGAAAAGTACATTGCAGTTCCTCAACTTAAATGAATAAAGAGAAAAAATAAAATAAAAAGGAACAACCCCATAAAAGAAAGCGATGCCTTTTCCTGTTTAGATTTATTAAAAACAAGTGAGAAGTGGTGTGAAGATACACACACAGATATTTCTCCAAGGAATTGGGAAGCCGAAACTGAGAGAAAAAAGTACCATTTCTAGATCATAATATATAAAATCATACTATCTGAATCAATAACAACAAACAAGAGAGAGAGAGAGAGAGAGAGAGAGAGAGAGAGGAGAGGGAAGAGAAACCTACACAAGTGTTCTTTCCAGCCATATTTATTCACTGACATAACATTCCATTAAAAACCAAGAAGTCGGTTGCCAAATTTAAAATAGAAACTAGAAAATGAAACCAAAAAAAAAAAAAAGGAAGAAGAAGAGAGAGAGAGAGAGAGGAGAGAGAGAGAGAGAGAAGGGTTGGAGTTTAGAAGTGAAGAATAAATTGTTGTACCTGTCAGCAAATGCCATTGGGAGTTTCTGCTAGAGAGAGAGAGAGAGGGAGGGAATTGATAAATTGTGTTTCAAAGGAGAGTTTACTATTTTGAGGGTTTGTTTGAAATACATGACCAAGGAGGAAAAAAAATTAAAAAATTAAAAAATAAAAATAAAAAGAAAATAAAAGAAAGTAATAATAATAACAAAACAATTAATAATAGGGACAGGCTGTTTGTTGCTTTCAACTTTTGTGAACCAAGAAAAAGAAGTACAAGGATGGATGCTTGAGACAAAGCATGTGGCATTGTGTTTCACATTTCATGGTATGTCTTTCTTTTGGGTTTACTTTGATTTTTTATTTCTTTACTTTTCTTTTATTTTCTTTTCCCCCTCCCTCTCTCTTTCTTTTGCGAGTGTCTATCCCAATTCCCACGCCCCTTTGACTGTGAGTGGGAAACCAACCTCTCAATTTTTGGGAAAGCCTCAAAAAACATACAAATACCATTTACTTTGTAGGGGGAAAAAAAAAACCACTATCTATCCAGTGGTTTTAATCTGATGGATCTGTATCGTACTGTCCGTTTTGATCAGATCCAAAGTTTATAAACATACAGTATTAATATGAAAAAAATCTTATCTTGACAAATTTGAATGGAATGCAAGATCTAATGAAACCATTTTGACCAAGATATATTTTGTGGGGTGGTCTCTTTTGGCCTCTTTTTCCATGGTTCTTGTTCCATGGTTCCTGTCAGAGAGGGGACCCTTAATATATCAGATCTTTGATCTTTAATAATAAATAATTGTACTCTTATCATAGATAAGAAATATCTGTTTCAAAGGAGGTAACAGGAATAAAAAAAATAAAAAAATAAAGAAATAAATAAAAAATCTTCATTATTCATTCATGAGAATGGATATGACCAAGCAAAGGAAGAAATGTGGTGAGGGAAAGAGAGAAAATGACATGACAAGTGACAACAACGTGATGGAATTGAATCATAGAGATAGGAGGGGCTTTAGGAAAGTGAAATGTGCTGTTTGAGTTTCATTTTCGTTTGTATGTTTCACATTTTTTTTTTTTTTTTGGTTTTTGGTTTTGTTTTGGGGAGAGGAAGAAAATTGATTGGATTTCAAAGGCACATGCATCACATTATCGAATACGAACGGCTAATCCGTGCTTAATTTCAATGGTTCAGTTGTGTCTAATAGCGGTTAATTTGATGTATACTTGAATTAAAAACAACTTAAGAGGCGTGCAAGGAAACAGTCGATGACGGCTTTTGATTTGAAGTGTTGACTCCAAGTGGCATCTCTTTCTTTGGAATATTGTTGTTTTGGGTCTTCTAATCTCATTGATTTTTTTGTCAAAAATTTCAATCAAGATCCATTTTTAGCACCAAAATTGCGAAGAAAAAACTGCCCAAAATGAAGACGTCACAAGCCCTCCGTCTCATGCACAAATTATCCAATTTTATGCGTTTATCATGCACAACCAAACACTCAAATTTGAAAATGAAAAATGCACATGCAATCCAAGCTCATACCAAATCCATGTTATTATGTGGAGACAATATCTTTATATTTCATATGTGTAAAGCTATATTCTTAGATACAAAGTCTTTGTTTCTATTATTGCTATATTCTTAGATACAAACTTTTTGTTTATATTATTATATATCTCTCTCTCTTCTTTTTTTTAATAAACGTTTTTAATATTGTCTTGTAAGCCTATATCCTTTTTTTTTTAATAAACGTTTTTAATATTGTCTTTTAAGCCTATATAGGATATAGTTAGATGATAGCACTTAGAATATAAAGATATCTTACCGTAAAAAGTTCACTATTTTAATGTAAATGTCCTAATTTTCTAGATTTACTTTAGAGAGTCTGACTTAATTTCTTGTTTAGAAATTGAAAGAAAACATATATAATCATAAGACCACATTCATTTTCCATTCATAATATAAGTAAGAAACAAGTATAATATAGGATAATGACCTTTATAATAAAGTACACATTAGGAGATATGAAACTAAGATATTGAAAATACATCTTGACACCGTTTGACTAAGATTGAAATAAATAAACTTTTATTAAGCGACTATTTTTTGAAAAATGTCTACATAATAACATATAACTAACAGAAGACGGGTCTAGTTTTTGAGTCTCATGTCATGGGAATTATCTGTTATTAATACATGGTGTTAGATATTATTAGGAGATATTATTGTTCTTAAAAAAAAAAAGTAATTAAGAAATTACTTATCGTGTGTGGATAAAATTACTTTAATCTCCTTGGGAGAGTAAGAGAGTTTAAAAGAGAGCGCGTGTGGGCTGGAAAAGAGTTTCTGGGAAGCTGGCTTTCAGAGAAAAATATCATCTGACATGTATCAGTGATATTGAAAATTTAGTAGGGGTAAAATTGTCTTGCTGCTTTGGTGAAGGACACTGGACGGGTCTTTAACTCTGCAACCAACAAAAGTCGGTCTGAAAGATTTATTTATTTTTTTATGAACTACATGGGATGTTAATTACTTGCCACGTGTTCACTTCCCCACCTCTCAAAGATTTTTGTTTTGTTTTTTTTTGGTCGTGGAACTCCCAAAGCCAAATGTAAACTCTGCATAGTACTACTCTAAAGACCCAAGATCTCAGCCTAGTTTGTCGGCAATGTTTTCCTCTTTTAATTTCTACTTCCTTAAATTTGTTGTAAAATTCATCGAGGGTAATTGTGTCGATCTTTGATGGTTTGGATCTTATCTAATTCAAGACATCATGGTAACGAAGCGGGCCGAGATCCAAGAATGCTTTTTTATCTAAATTTTTGGGTTCGTTTTGATATTTGATATGAGATAAAATTTTTAAGTTTGAATTAGTTGATTTTTTAAAATTAATTATAAATTTTGTTGATTTTTTAAAAAAAGATAAAAATTGAGATGAAAAAATACAGTTTAATTGGAGTTAAATTTTATTACCAAACGTAGAATTTGTCTTTAAAACAATCCAAATATTCACTAATGAGTAATAGAAACAGGATCGAGTATTTTTATTTTTATTTTTTAATAGATGTTACAATAATAAGAGTAAAGACAATCATTAAAATTTATTTTCTTGAATATGTATATCGAAATGGAGACAAGTCAAGAAGTATTTCCATCAATCTTGATTTGAGAATAAGATTTTGTCATTATCTCTATCCCAAACCTTATTGACAATCCTTCATACATGTCTTATAGGCGAGTATACTTAAGAACAGCCCTTGCAGAGAAAAATTTATCATCCTTAAACATCAATATCAGTTTCAACTATATCATTTTATTTAATAATTTTAATGTTTAAAAATTCATAAATTTATATCCCTTTTCGATTGTAATTCACGTTAATCTATAATATTAAACCTTTTGAAGTTTATAAACATATCGTTTTGCTTTGCTGTCATAAAATTACAATTTTGAAAGTACGTATCGCACTCTCAATATCGATGTCAGGAATTCGTCTCTGTTTGCATTAAAATCGTGATTCATGACTGACATTATTTTAATGTTGTAGATAATGAGCTTTGTAACGTTAATAATTGAGTGGGAAAGTGGGGGGGTTTTCTTAAATTTTTTATGTTAATTTTAGTCTCGAGAATTCGAATCACTTTTAACATGTGGTAACGAGAAGCAAAGGGGAAAAGAATATATGAACAAGTTAAAAATAGCAAAAGAAAAAAGAAACGTCCTCTTTTGATAATGCCTTCTCGATTAAATCACTAATATAGGTTTTGTCACTAACCCACTTTTATATGTGAGCTTTTCACTTGCAAACGACTCTTAGAATTTCCCAACCATAATTGCCAAATGTTAATGAGATTGAGAATCTCCACATTCTAAGTTTTGACTCTTCAAATAAATAAATAAAACTAATAAAATTAATGCATATATATATATATATATATATATATATATAAGTTCAACAGGTTCGCTTCTCTAGTACTAATAATAACATTGAGATTGTGCCAAAACTTTGCATATCAAGTTCCAAGGTTTTCTTATAAAACTAATAATCAAACAGATGATATGAGCCTGGCGACCATGGTAAAGAATCCAAAGCACAACAGTCACATTGATGAAGGTATTCGATTCGTTTTGTGGAATTAAGTATAGAAATATATTTTATTGGTAGAGTTTTATTTATTTTTACTGTTGGATTTGTTATATATATATATATATATATATATTTTTTTTTGTGTGATTTTGTCAAATTAAATACAATTCGAATACCATATTATGAAAAGATGCTTGTTTTATTTTTTAAAATTTTAATGATGAGATAGAATGAAATATTAATCATATTGCTTCAAAAAGTCTAATTTTCAAAAGATTTCTTCACGTTTCATATGCTCTTTTGTTTTAATTTGGTGATATTTATGCATATATCTTATTATGAAATTCTCCTATTTTTTTTGTTCTTCGAATTGAAATTAAACGTGATTACTGATATAGCTTAACAGTAATTTGACACTCATTACATTAAAAAATGTAGAGTTCCAATCTCACATATCAAGTTAAAAAAATAAAAAAAAATATTGAAACTAAGCATACAAACAAAATTCACGTGCAAAAAAATATTGTAGTTTGGGAAAGGGAAGACAAAATATTTTGTTGGGCTCACTTGTAAAAAATAATAATAATAATAATAATTTATTTATGCAGGATCATCAGGTTTAAAAGCATTATTGTACATTGCGAAGAAACCAGAGATAAAGCATATTTTTTCAAGGAATGAATTATTGTTGATTCCGATGTTCTCGAGGCATGTCACTACTTCTAATTATTTATTTTAAATTCATTTTCCTTGTTCATTGTACACTTTTTTTACATTTTTATATTTATAATTTCCCACGTTTTTTTTTCCTAATCTTATCTCTAAGATATGAATATTCTTTCTCATAGATTTTTTGGGTCTTAGGTGAAAATATATATATATATATATATAGAAAAGAGCTAAAGTTTGTCCTCTTTTGCTAATTTGAACTAGAATTAGTGCATAAATAGATAGTTATCGTTTATCAAACATTATTCATGAATACCCGCCTTTAATAGAACACGTATGGGACAGAAAGGTACAGGGCAGCACGCTTTTTGTTGTATATTAAAAATAATAATAATAATAAATAAATAATATATTTTTTTTCATCTATTAACTAACATGACATAAATTTTCTTATGTTAACTAATACGACTTAAATTTTAGTTTATTTAGTTTAATGTTGTATTATATTTATCTAATGTTACTTTTTTTATCATATTAATATAACGGTATTTAAATTTATATTATTCACATATATATATATATATATTTTAAAGTTTCTTCTTTTTTCAAAAACATAACTATATACTTCATTTAACTAAAATTGCTTTGCGTTTTGACGATGTTGTGGAGTTTTTTTTTTTTTTTTTTTTTTTTTTTTTTTTCAGATAAAAATGTAGAGTTTGAAGAAAGCCTATTGGCCGTGCTTTCTTGACCGCCTTAAGTGAAATCGTTATATGTCAATTAAAATATTCTATTAATTAATAGTTATATTACATTAATTTAAAAGATCTGATTTGTGTTATATTATTAGAGGGACAAGAAGGAATGTAAGAGAAAAAAAAAAAAAAAAAAAGAACGGATGAGCTAAATCTATCTAAGCGGGTATAGAGTAATGGGCCTATATGGGCTTGTAGGTTGAAAGAGTGAGCCCAAATCAAGAACTTGGCCCAATCAGAATCCGTAAACCTTGTCCGAATTTTTCCAAACAGAAATTACAAAATAGTGGGAAAAAGGAAAAAAAAAAAAAAAAAGGGAAGGAAATTTGCGTTCAAATCCCCAATATTTATCTAATTTTCACTAAATTCCCATTTTCCCTTTGAATTTTCCAAATTAACCGCTCTGCTTCATCTTTGTCTACTGCTCTCCCACCGAACACCGTAAGTTTCTCTGTGATTTCTCCTCCGGTAACTAGGGTTTTCTTTTCTGCCATTTTTGAGCTCCAAAGCTTTATCTTTCTTCTTCTAGGGTTTTTATTTAAGTACTTTTTAGCTTTTCGAAAGCTAAAGACTGCGAATTAGTGGAAACAGGTTGAATCTGAGAATGGACGGCGAGGAATTGACCGAGCAGGAGACTGCGCTTTACGATCGCCAAATTAGGGTTTGGGGCGCTGACGCTCAGAGAAGGTGCTTAACCTGAACTTCTGTTTGTGCGAATTCGAAATCTGTTTCGTTTTGTTTTGATTTGAGTTTGAATTTTGTTGTTAGGTTGAGCAAAGCTCACATTCTAGTTTATGGATTGAAAGGGACTGTTGCTGAGGTGAAGTTCATGACTTTCTGTTAAAAATTTGTTTTTTGTTTTGTTTTGTTTTTTAATTTATTATTTTATATAATTTTCAGTTCTGGTTTTTATATGGGAATTTTTGTTTTTCCAGTTATTATTAGTTTACTGATTTTTGTTTTTATTTTTTTGGAAAAAATGGGTGAGTAGTTTTGCAAGAATATTGTACTGGCGGGTGTTGGTAGTTTGACTTTGGTGGATGATCGGGAAGTGAGTGAAGAGGCGCTTTCTGCTAACTTTTTGATACCTCCTGATGAGAATGTGTATGCTGGAAAAACTCTAGCTGAGCTTTCTTGTGATTCTCTCAAAGATTTTAACCCGATGGTTCGAGTTTCTGTCGAAAAAGGTGGTTCTTTTTTTCTTGGTTTATCATTGTTTGCAAGTGTTATACTTAACGTATGTATTTGCCCTTTTAATAACTGTAATGATAGGAGTGAATTGAATGGCAAATTTTGATGTTTGCAGGTGATTTGTCGAGCTTTAATGTAGAATTCTTCAGTAAGTTTGATGTCGTGGTTGTCAGTTGTTCCTCCCTGGCAACAAAAGTACGAGTTATATACTTCCTTTCTTTATAAGTTAAAGATCCACATTTTTTTTTTTTCAATGCTTATATTTTATTTTATGCTTCTGCAGAAATTGGTTAATGAAAAGTGCCGAAAGTTGCCGAAGCGGGTGGCGTTTTATACAGTTGATTGCAAGGACTCTTGTGGTGAAATTTTTGTTGATCTCCAAGTCCATAGATATTCAAAGGTTATTCCCGTGTGCAACCTATTTTATCTTTCTTGTATTTGGTATTTGTGTCACTTTCTTGATTTATCAGCTGCTTTAGACATATTGTCAATGCAATAATTGATTGACAATAAACTTTACGACTTTATTCTTTTCTAGCTTACATCCCTTTATTCTATTCACGTGTCTAATGATGCTATTACCAATGAAACGTCTTGCACCTCTATTTTCTAATCGGAGTTTAGATTCGTAATCACATTCTCATCTAAAAATATATTGCTTTGAAAAGCCTTGTAGTTTCTGGCTCTTCTCTTACAAGTTTCTAGTGGATTGCTCTTGGGATCGATCTAAATTGTTTTGATAATTATTTGTGCTTGTGTAGATGACGAAAAACAGCTTAAGCATCATCGCCAAATATTTTATCATGGAAGAAAATGTATTCTTTAATGTTATATTAATGCATGTCTTAATATACCATTAATCTTTCTTGACAGAAAAAAAACGAGGAAACTGTTGAATGTGAACTGCAGTATTCAAGTTTTGAGGTATGAATTGGTTTCTAGGAGCTTTTCTTTACGTTCTTTAGCTCAATTGGGTTCTATGGCATGCTTGCTTATCTTTCTCTCCTTTACCCTACTCCACCATTGTTCCTTGACCATAAGCAAGTAGCTATTCTGTGTGTTAGTGTGTTCATGTGACATTTATTCGTAATTGACCAAATGTTATTTTGTACTTGTGTCCTTTCATTGCAGGAAGCAATTTCAGTTCCTTGGAGAACACTTCCTAGGAAAGCGTCAAAGGTGTACTTTGCCATGAGAGGTATGGTCTAATGGTAACGTTTTTCTTCCACGTTTTATTTGCAGTGCACATAACTTCTCGGAAATCCATGTCCGGAAAAACCAAGGCTTATTTAGAAATCCGCCCTAGAAAGAAATTTTAGATTAACCCAGTAACTCTCCTTTTAGTGTCTATTGCTCTGTTATAGATTTGTTTTCTTCTTCATGAAAAGCTAAGAGAAATTATCCCCACTCTTGTTGCAGTATTAGAAAGGTTTGAAGAGGCCGAGGGACGTAAACCAGGGGAAGTCTCAACTGAAGATCTTTCCGGTGTTCTGAAGTTGAAAAAGGAGCTCTTTGTGGCACAGGTAGGGTACTTAAGAATTAAGAATATTTTTTTTTAACCCCTTTTTTCTCATAATATTTTCTTCCATTTTTTAACCCTGTTTTTCGGATAACATGCAGTCTATGAATGAATCTCATATTCCTGATAGCCTGCTAGAAAGATTGGTGACAAATGCGAGAGAGTTCCCTCCAGTTTGTGCCATAATCGGGGGGATTCTCGGGCAGGTGCGGTATCTACCGGTTTTCACTTTGGTGAATTGTAAATATGGAAATACATAATGCCTAAATGTGGACACTGACAAGTGTTAAATTTCGCAGGAGGTTATTAAAGCTATATCAGGCAAAGGAGATCCCCTGAAGAACTTCTTCTTCTTTGATGCTACGGATGGGAAGGGCATTATAGAGGACATTTAGGGAATTAGAAGACTTTGGCCTGATTTCTAGGAGAAACTGACTCCCAATTTGTGGATGTGACTTGTAATTTGAGCACGAGAAATGACTTTTATAATTTAATTTAATTTTATTTTGTTTTTAAAATCGAGGTCCAACTCTGCAGTTCTTTTGCGTGGCTGTATTGCTAACCGAATATGAAAACAAACTATTATTTAAGTTTTTGTGGTCTTGTTGACAAATTTGGGTTAAATGCTTTTCTCGTGCTTGTTATTGGTGACAGACTTTTTTTTTTTCTTTTTCTCACCCTCAAAGTTTCTCTTCCACGAAAACTACAGGTGTTTCACAATTCAGAGAATTGTTGGTGACGCCTGTGTTCCTTTTTTTCTCTTGTTCTTTTATTGGTCTAAAAATAATTACAAAAGAAAAATGTTACCAAGGAAAATTAAATGCAAGAATAGAGTTCCTAACTTTCTTATTTGTCGAAATAGAATGATCTTTTTTAATAAATTATATAGAATGATAAAGGGAATGAAATAATATTCATATTATTATTTTTTTCTGAGCACATTTCAAGTTTTTACATGTTTTAGCTATCACGGTTTATTTTCAACTAAATGCGTAAATCTAAATATTTACTCGGTTTTAATAAAAAATAAATTTCCAAAACTCAAACTGAAGTGTTTGCTCTGAACATCCCTTGATCTCCAAAGGGCTTGTGGTAAAAGTTGTTAGAGCAGGAAAAGAAAAAGAAAAAGGATTTGTTACCACAATTGTATTATTGTTTGACAAATCAACAATTAAGCACTTTTCATCGGATAACACCCACTAAAATTAGCATTTACCATTGTGGGATATGCCTCAATGCCTTGTCAAAAGATGGATTAGCTTGTTTAGGATCAAATACAAGATACACAATATACTACTGTTTTGAGTCATGAATTAGATCGTTAAAAAGTTAATCTAATGATTAAAAATAACAGTTTTTATTAATAATGTAAATTAGACCACCGTAAAATTTTTCTTTTAATTATTCACTCTTCTTCTCTAGATACAAGATGAAATTATAAATATAATATAACGATAGTTTCACACGTGATTGCATTAATCGATGTGGAGTTTAAATTGTCTATAACGATATAAACGAGGTCAACATCATGACTCATCCATTGTATGAGATCATGGGCGGTGGGCGGTGGGCGGTGGGGGGATGACTGATGAGATGAGCAATGGATAGAGAAGGAAAAAGGGAAGATGACTTTTTGTAGCTGCTGTAAAGGATGGATGTCATCATGGCTACATGGACTAGTAACATTAATTAAAATGAAAACATGATGTCCCACAAACCCTATTGGGTCCATAAATTGCTAAGATAATTATGATTATCATTATGTGTCAACTCGCATTTTAAATATGTTCGATGCCACTTTAACTTGTATTTTCCCCCTACTTCATCCGGTATCATTTAATTTTTTTTAGTTCCGAATTTTTACTGTAAGATCTCTTATTTTTATTTATTTATCATTGATAGAAATTTATTTTGAATAACTGAATTATTTTTTAACAGTTTGATTTTTGACGTAAAAAGATTATATGATGTAGAATTATTTTAATTATAAATTAGACAGTTGAAGAATTATTCTAATGACTATATCAGTGTTGTAAAATAGACTATTGTAGACGCGTGACGAATACATATGTTATAGTAGTATTTAGTTCGGTGAAGAGCATAGAGTTGTTATTAAGGGAGGGAGGAAAGTAAATTTTTTTTTCCCCCTTTTCAGAGGAGAAAAGAAGTTCTTTAATTTATTATTATTGTTTTGTATAGCATTTTCTATCATTATTTCAATTATTGTTTGTTTTTTGAAACACATTATTGGTTCTTAAAGTAACAGAAGAAAAAGAGGCAAAAATAATTCATCCCAAATAGCCTGTTTTCTTCCCATTGTGCAAAACCAGTAAAACGAGAGGAAAATAAAAGCAAAAGAAAGGAATCAAATTAAATCCATCAATAATTCAGCATAATAATAATAATAAATCAAACATGTATAAATATATTTTTTCCAGAAGGAAAAAACAAGTATAAATATATTCACACAGGAAAAAAAACATATAATTATCAAATTGAAAATATTTGACATTTCATTACATAAATTAACACAATAATCTAATAATTTCCTTAAAAAAAAATCTAATCATTTCTTGGAATTTTAATAGATATGACTATATATACATATGAAAAAAAGATATTGTCATGTAGGTATCTGATTAATTTGATTTCTCCGCGCCAAACACCCCCTATACATGCATTCAGTAAAACAAAAATTCTCCCTTTCGAAAAAAATAAAATAAAATAAAAACAAGAATATCTGATTACTTTCAAAAAAAAAAAAAAGAATATCTGATTAGTGGCACCTCAACGAGCGCAAGGGGGACCCCTATATAATCTCAACTAATTAACTCCCTCCAATAACAAAAATTTGAAAGAAAAAAAAAATCCTCTATAAACAATAAACAAATGAACAATATCGGAATTGAAAATAGAAGGGATACTTCTCTCGAAAAGGGGGGAAAAAAAGTGAGACCATAAGAACGTGGGGGAGTTAATTTGTCCCACTTAAAGCAAAATAAAAAAATAAATAAACAAATAAATTTTGACCACCTTTCAAAATCACAATCACAATCCAACCCCCACAAAATTCTCTATCCTCAAATTCAAATTCAAAAAAAAAAAAAAAGTTATTGAGATAACTTAATCGTAATATCACAATTAACTCTATCAAAAGGTATAGAATTTAAATTTCTCCAAATTCAAAATATATATCTTTAAAAAAAAAAAAATCATCTTTATACCCCACCATGCAAAGCTTCTCCAAAAGAGAAGAAGAAGAAGAAGAAAAAGTAGTAACTGCAGACAAATTGCACCAGCAGTTCCTGAATCTGCAACAAGAATGGGACAACTTCAAAAAGCACTCTTCTAACTCAAGATCAACACCTTTCCTTAGATCAAATCATGATCAAACAAATCCGACTGTCCAAAATAGTAGTAATAATACCACTCTCAATCTTCTACACATAAACACATCTCCGAGAAGCCTCATGTCTTCTCTGCAGATCACCTCTCCTTCCGAGAACATGTGGAAGGTGAACGATTCGGCGGCGCAAGAGATACTCAGAGACCGCCGGGACGCCATCGAGCGAGGCTTCTTAAAGGGCCGGAGGAGGCTTTTTGAAGAAGATGATGATCATGATCAAGCGCAGCAGATCAGTGAAGTGGGGTCGGTGTTGTCGTTTGATCATGATGATGATGACGATTCTGATATCGGCGATGATGATGATGATCGAAACGACGATGATGACCCTTTTGGAAGCGGAGAGAATGCTGACTGTTTTCGGGGAAATTCCTGTTGTTTGTCTGGCGAGAAAGTTGGGAGAAAAGAAGAGGTGGCAGAGAAAATGAGTGAAAATAAAGGTGGAAGATCATATTACAAGGTCGTCATGCGCTGGCTTGCTGTCGTTTCTGTTATATTTGCGATTTGCATAATTAGATGTTTTGGTCAATTTCATTATGAGAATAAGGTGATTCTAGTCCCAACATGATTTGTTTTCTTGTAATTTGATTTACAATTCAGACCTATATATATATATATATATATATAGATTTCTCTTGTGGAGCTTATATTTATTGACTCTATCAAATAAACCTTCTTCAATTTTGTGAATATGGGGTTAATGAAAGTGTTCTTGTTTTCCTCATGTATATTAATAATGGCTGAATGCACATCTCACATTTTTTCTAATATATCCATGTATTTATATAGCTTTAATTAATACACATTTTGCTTGATATATATATATATATATATATCATATTACCAACTACATCTTGAATCAAATTAAATATATGGATGTGTTTGATCAATGAGCTTGGAGCAAGTCCAAGAACTGGGATTCATAAATCAAAAGCAGAAATTTCTCAAGAGGGCACATCAAAGAAATTAATGAAGTGAACTTGCCATTATATATATATATATATATATTCTGTATTCTCTCAAGGGAAAAATTACGTTGTGTATGCTAACGGAGTACATATATAACAGTGAATTACAAAAGTATATTTTGCCCATTCTTCTTCTTATTCTACATATTGCCCAAATGCCTAAAGTGATACTTCTATATTGGCTGATACTTCTATTTTGGCACCATCTTATGCAATTTTGGATCTTAATCCTTTGTCCGCCACTTAATTCATATATCTGTGGTATACTTGGTTTAATAAATACATATACACACACATATATAGTTTATCTACAATTATCGTACACATTACCAACTATACCTCTCCGTTGAAACACCCTGCAAACTCTCTATATATATGTAGATCAATATCATATGGTGTGTGTACATATATATACACATATATGCGTGTGTATATATAAGATGTATATATAGGTGGTCAGAAAGCAGTGTAGGGAGTCCGCATCCGATTCAAAATCTGGTCAAAGTTTTCAGCGGACCTCTCAATGGGATGTGTGTGCATTCCTTCATATGTTGTCACCACAATCCCTTCATCTTTGCAAAGCCGTTGGATTTGTTTCTTTACATTGCAGCCTTGATACGTACACTTGTAATAACTTCTGCTTAATGTCATTAAGAATACATACATATATATATATATATAAATCAAACAATTAACAAGATATTAAATCATAATCAACAATAGTCAATCTGTCTTTAAATTTAAGTTTTTCATAAAATTGAATATCGTTCCTCGTTCGATCTTTCAATTCCGTAAATAGCAAACTCTAGGCAGTTAGTTAAACAACTATTTATTTTGCTATATGATGAACAAATCATGATAAGGATATTGGAGATACCAACCTAGGGAATATGCTGTTCTTGACAGTTTTTTGCCCGTATTTCCTCCACCGATATCCGTCGTCAAGCACATCGACTTGGCTCCTCGTTTGGAACGCAAATTTGTGCCTTCTCGCCTTCTGATTCCCTTGTTTTTTACCCGATTTCGTCATTTTCTTCTCCGAAGTAGTACGATAAGATGGTCCTCCACTCTCATGATCATCAGCATACTTGTTATGATTAGATTCCAAATTATGTCCATCACCTACAGTGTTGTTAATGCCATGAAAATGAGCAAATAGATGTGCAGCATTATTCGACATGTGGTCTGTCTCCACCGCTGACGTCGCTTGTGGTGAACCGAGGAGAAACATTTGGTAACTCTCCATTAGAAGATCAGAGGATAAATAACAGAACACAAAAGATGAGCACCACAAATAGAGAAGTTCTAATTAACTTGTTTGATGAAGAGAGTATATATGTATAGTTACATAAATATATATATATATATATATATATAGTATGCTTTACATGGAAAATGTGTGTACATAGAACAAAAATGTGGAGAAAAACGTGGGCGGCCTAATGGGAGACTTTCGTTGTCACTCACTACAGGAACCTTTGACAACATATGAGCTAATTTTGATGCTTTGCAGGCAGATTCTAATTGACATGAATTTTGGCAGTGCCGTGACCAAAACGCAAACCACCCCCCTAACATCTTATCTTGGACGTTTCATGAGAATATTCGGTGTATATATATATATATATAGGTCCAAACAGACGAACTATCTGATCCTCTTTAAACAGATAATAAAATTTCTACGATTATGAAGTGATGGGTGCACGTGTGTGATGCAATCACAGTAATTGTACGGCGGTGAAATAATGTCAAATTTGAGTGCTGTCAGGATGCCAATTCAAATTTCATTTTTGAATATCAACTCAAGTGGTGGTGAGTGATCATCTTTTCTCTGATAAATACAATATTTTAATTTTAAAACTTACCGATAAAAAAAATGACAACTCAAATACCATGTAAATTGATAATAAAAAAAAAATTATGATTACAGTTAAAGTCCATAACATTATTCATAATCTTTTAACCATGCCTAATGTCTCCACCTAAAGAGTCTACTTTGGTAGGATTCTTTTTTCACATTTCCTCTACGGAGATATTGAGTATACTGTACGGAGGAATAGTTATTTATCAAGAAAGTTGTTAATGACCAAATTTTCAAGTACTTTTTTTTTTGGTGAATATAAAAAGGATCTAGCGTGGCCCAATCATTTCCAGGATTTTCATCCTTACAGGTATGAACACTTCCCTAGATATAGTAGAGACATATCCTTTATACTAGTTTCTCTTAGTTGTTCACCCGGGACTTACCCTGCTATCACCAAACCAACTTTCAACAGTCGAAACTAGATGGAGTCTAAGGGGAGGAAGTGGGAATCGAACCTTGATGGATGAAGGGGAGATGCCCAGTAAAGACTTCCCACCCTTTTGTCATCCCATCCATCCTGTGGGTGTAAATTTTCAAGTACTTTCCTAATATGGGGTCTGCCTTGAAATGGAAATAGAAGAATTTTTGGAGTTTGAAATCACGAAATGTGATAAGTCCGTGTAATAATATTACAAGAGAATTTCAAAGGTAATTAATATTCTTGTTTGTGGAAGTCACTTTGCTTTTGAAATTCACGAGTCAAGGAACATACTTCTTTTATTAGATGGTGAAGTAGTCTTTGGGATTTGGTTATAATCACAAATGGGGTTTAAACGTTTTCACCAACTTGCAAGTATGTTTAGGTATGTTAAAGAAAAAATTAACCACATTTTCTAGATTCAATGTCCAAAGAACGGTTAAAAAGTGAGATTAGTTTAACCACTGAGAAGATCTTTCGTTTCTTGTTAGATTGCACTTCTTGGTCAAGTATATGAAAATACCACGTAATTTGTATATCTACTACTTCCATTGCAGTACAAATATTAGAAGTTATTTCAGCACAATTTCGAGAAAAACATTCATTTTTAGGATGGAGGGATGTATACATATAGATATATAGTAAAAGTGTAGCGTGTGAAAATAAACGTTCGCCCCTTCTATCATCCTTTGTTGACATTAAATTAGGATGGTTAAATTGACATATGAAGTACTCTTAAGTGGAGTTATGGCATAAAATTATTATTATTATTATTATTATTTAAGAAAATGCATAGAAAAATTATTGAATTCGAACATTCATAAAATCGCTAAATAAAGTTACATAAGATTATCATAGGAAACAAATAAGAGAAGAATATTATTTCGTTTAATTTAGTAAGAATATAAAAAGATGAAAGACGCAGCAACAACAAAAAGAAGAAAACACCGACCAATAGGTTTTCCCTTCACAGCAACAACAAATCCCAAGGAACTTTAAATATTGAGCACTCTACTTGGTGTAAGAATTTGGGACTTGTTGGCCATGAGCTGAGGCTGGTTTTTGTGGTGTTGAATTCACCCGACCTGATAGCACCTATTTTAGGAATGCCCACCGCCAAAGTCATTAATAAATGACTAAGTTGTCAATCCACAAAATGGACCATTCTATGTACTTTATTTGCTAGCTAGGTTAGGTGTGGGCATTTTACCAGAGGTTTTCATTGCTCAATAGACATACTACAACCTCAGGTGGCGAAAAGCCAACATCGTGGTACCAAACATTCCCATCGATGCTAGTTCTCGGAGAATATCATCCTGTTATCCCTAAGCTTCCGAAATTAAGGATCAAGAGGACCAAGCTTTTCCTTGCTTTGCCAAATGTATGTCAATCCTGTTTTTAACCCCTAGACCCTCAAATGGTACCAAATCACCTACATATAAAAGTACTTGAAAAAGGCAATGAGATTGGTACAGTACAGCGGTGATGCAGCTATACATTCTGCATATGTATTGATTTCATGCATTAATAATGTAGACATAAACTAGAGCTACTCTACTTAGGAATTAATCTAAGTAAAAAGAAGAGTTGGCAATAAAAAGATGGAAGCTTTAAGACATAATATTTCACTGAAATATTCTCCGTAGATGCTACTACTTTCATTAAAGGGTTACTAGAGCATGCCCTTTTTTTGGGTTCATTGTATATGAATCCTAAACTTCACAGGTTTGGTGAATCAGTTCTTAAATTAAAAATCTTGACAGTTGACATTTTAAAATTTGACAATTTTCTTGCATGTAACTCGCACTTGACCTATTATTGAGGGTGATGTAAGTCTTTTTTGTTTGAATCAAATCCCATATGAATTTGTTCGAATCAAACCCCATATGAATAAAACTATCTCCTTCTCATATGAATCCAAGGATAACCAATTCTACAAGTGAAAGAGTTTTGTTCTTATCGAGTCCAATTCGAGCAAAGAAAACCTAGATCGCACTCAATATTAATTCACGTGTGTCGTGTGAATCACAAAATATTTGACCTCGTTTTTGTTTGGGACAAATTTTTAAAATTGAGTGGGTTAGCTAATAGGGGCCGAAAGCAGGGACAACTGAAAACGTGAAAGCTACCAAATAGGAGCGTTTTGAACTCTTGCTGTCCCACGTTTTATCATCTTCTTGTTGTTTCCGCGTATTTAGAATCAAATGGGCCTCTTTGGTAATTAAGCCCATTAGTAGGCCCAAAATTTGCAAACTCGAGTTAGAGCTCAAAGAATCTATGACCCAAACTTGGGGAATGTTTGACTTGCAGCCAACAGTAGAGACAGAATGGGATAGTTGTAAAGGGACCATGAGTCAACCTGTCCTTCAACCCATGTGCTAGGAAAATTTTGAGGATTAGAGAATTTAAAAAAAAAAATTAATTTTAGAGTAGAGAGATTCAAACTTGTATCATATAATAGAATCCGATATATAAACATTAGACTATGTCTGTAACCTCAGAAATCTCTTAAGTTGCACATGGAAGATCCAAAGACTTTTACTTGCCAATTACCAAGCCACTTCCAAAAGGTCAACTTGAAAAGCACTAATGGTTGTGAAGTGCAAAAGATTCAAGGTATCGGCCATCTTTTTCAATGTCAGAGTTTTGGCAAAAGAACCTTTGTTTCCCCTATTGAATTTAGTTTTTTTTTTTTAATTTAATTTAATTTAATTTTTATTTTTTGGCATTGCGGTCCCAAAAATATCAAAAAAAAAAAAAAAAAAAAAACCATTATGTGGACAAGACAAAATTACCGGGACCAAATGAAACAAAGAAGAGGCTCATCTACTTTGCATAGGACCAAAATAATCTTAACCGGATCCGAACCCCAATTGCCAATTTGTGTTTTCTAAATGAAGAGAAAAAGGAGTAATGTCTTAAATACCTTTCGGCGGACCAGCACCCGAAACACGAGAAATCAAGATGTAACATAATAGTTTATTTTACGTAACAATAACTTTAAATAAATTCATAACAATTATGTTACGAGCTTAATCGTTGACTCGGTTATTTATGAGCTAAAATATTAATCACGACAGATATTTATAACATATGGTATTATAGACCCAAAGTTGATTGGAATTGTAGAGCCGTTGGCTGATTAGGTGAAACCTTATTTTCATCGATAATCTTTGAAGACAAAATATCAGACATGATATCTGCAATTTCAGTATCAGCCATGGCCATAATTTTAAGGGGTAATGTTGGGGTATTATTCTCATTTCCACCACTCAAAGCCAATGATTTGGGGACCAAGCTCCTGGTCCACGAAGACTTGGGTCCAATTGGAATATATTTGAGTACTGGCAAAAAATAAAAATAAAAATTAATAAATAAATAAAAAATGGCAAGGAAGGAATTTGTGGTAGCTACAAAAAGAAAATAGTTCAAGACAATCATATAATATCTGTACTTTAGATCACAACACAGTAAATAATAAAAATGCAAACATTTTTACCTTTATACTTTTTGGCTATATTTCCCTTAAAAATATGCGTCTGATCTCTTGTGTAGTTTTGTGCAGGCAATCAAAAAGAGTGTATATTGAAAAAAAAAAATCCTCCCTGTTCTTTAGTCACATAAATGATTTAACTGTTTATGATATTTATTTGGTTGAACAAAAGTCCTTTTTTACTAATAAAATAAGAAAAAGAAAAAGAAAAAGAAAAAAGGGTCCAAAATCATAATATCTATAATTTAGATCACACATTAAATAATTAAAATTACCTTTTGTAGTTTTTGGCTACGTTTCCATTGAAAATGTGTGTCTGATCTCTGGTGGAGTTTTGTGTAAATAATTTAATTCTTTTGTTTATAGTAATAAATTGTTTATTATTTCAATATTGATTTTGATATTTCTTTAAAATGTACAACTATGATATTTATTTTAGTTGAATGAAAGATCTTTTTTTTTAATTAAAAAAAGAAAAGAAAAGAGGTTCAAAATCTCTACTGCCATCAATTTCCTAAAGGGTAAACTAAACACTACTACTCTCTTCTATATATAATTGTTTCTTTTCTTTCATATAAAGATAGTTTGTTCTAAATTTGTGTTATTCATTTCACAAAAGCCTAATTATGCAAATTTAATAACTTACCAAATATTTTAAAATTTCTTGCTCCAAAAGGATTCTTAACCATTGGTTGAAATGCATGTGTCAAATCTGCTTGGTCTGTCTTGTGATCGTGTACTTTTGGAGAGGGTGCATGTGTTTGTGGGCCCAAGAGCCCAATCTTGGACTGGAGCCCACCACGTTTAAGTGGGCCCTAGATGGGCTCCACAACGCATCATCAATGCTTAGGCCTAATCAAATTATCTCCTCATGTATGTTCGGCTTTTCTCGGACATTGCTGACATTTTGATTCTCTTTAGAATGCCATTATGTAGTACGATTTTAAGCATAACCATATGGCTTTTCCCTTTGAATTGCTTTCATATATATATTCATATACATCCCCTTATCAGTAATTCAGAGTTGAGGCTGAGTTTGTTTGTGGACAATTTATATAGTGGAAGAGATTGCAAATTATTAGAGACATAAAAGATATGAGCATTGTGCATAAGCATGCATATGAATATATATATATATATATATATATCTTTGCATATACATATTTATGTATATGAAGGCGATTTTGGTTCTATATATATTTGTTATCAGGACATTATCTCTAGATATAGTGTTAAATTGGTAGTGGTTGAAAGATAATCTTTTTAGCATTTTATCTTTATGGATATTGTTATATTTTTGCTATAATAATTATAGACTTATACAAAGATAACGACATGCACTATACGTGGTAATTGGACACTTTCACCTACAGTTATAGTTACTGTGGCGCCAAAGCCACGCATTAATATTGTGGATGAAAAGAAATATTATTATTTGACTGGCCAGTCAGCAATTCTCACATGCAGAAATCTCAATTTTATGTTTGACTATAACGAATGTGTGTCAAAGAAAATAAAATACAATGGACACCATTATAGACTTTTGTGTGTGTTGGGACGAAGTTAGAAATACACTTCAGCGGGCATGCATATTAAATTTTTTTTTTTTAAGATAAAATAAATTTTAGTAGGGATTAGATGAGAGTTTTCAATTTTAGCAGGTTTATGTGAGACCTTTTAATTTTAGCGGGAGTTAAAGTAGTAAAATTATAAACATATAATCAATTTTAATAGGGATTACGTGAATTTTTTTTTTTTTTTTTTTTGTATAATTTTTGATAGGGCAAAATAGGGACTATATGAAAACTTTTTATTTTTAGTGGGGGTAAATTGTAAAAATTATAAAATTTTTAGGTAAATTTAAAAGAACAAAAAAATTCAGTGGGGGTTGTACCTCAGCCACTCTGTGTGTGCGTGTGGGGGGTTTTTTTTTTTTTTTTCTTCCCCTCCAATGGAAAACGATAGATATGACGCAGAAAAAAAAAAAAAACATTTTTATCATAATAATGAGACTAATTTTTATTGCCTGTCAACGGTTAAAAAAAATTACGTGATGGTTGGTGAGTAATTATCATGTTTTAACTGATAGATACAATCGTTAAAGTTTATTTGACGTGGTAATTTTTAAATATTTGTCAATAAAATAATGGTAAATCATGCATAAATTGAATTGATATAAAAAAAAATAGAATTATAGTTCGTATTATTAACTCTGTTTATGATAAACTTTTTGTGAATCATTGCTCAAAATTTTTACAGATACTGCATTTACATCAATCATATATATATATATATATATAGATATATATTTTGTTGGGTACGTAAATAGCCAAGTTTTTTGAGACCCTAAGAACCATTTTTATCGGCATAAATTAAGGTATCTAGCTATCAAGTTTTGTTCTCTTCCTTTTTATGTACGTAGCTTTCATAGGATCACTTTTATAAATAATCTTTTTTTTTTTTTTTGGTTGCTTTATATTAATCTCTTGACTTCCAAGCAATCATCACGTTATAAAGCATATATAGCTAGCTAGTTTCAAAATTTGCATGATTGGTTTTGATATATAGTATATTATATATATGTATATCATAAAAGGGTGGATGCAAATTAATGCCAAATAACAAATAATAATAATAAGTAATTAATAAACCAAAAATTTTCAAACACTGCTTTTATATACCGAAAGTTGTCTTACTGAGAAAAGTTTCTATTAGCAATCATAATTTGTTCTGTTATTAGGTCAGAGGCATCTATCAAACAGTAATCATTTCTAACTCCATTTGTGACATTATGTTTCATATATAGTTCTGTTAATATATAGACCACTAGTAAGAGGTTGTTGATCAAATTGAAAATCTTGAGAGAGAGAGAGAGAGAGAGAGGAACACATAGGCCTAGCAACACCAATGGTGAGAAGCCTGCCAGTTGGCAGTTTTGAGCCAAAAATGGAGCCCAAATGAATCCAATGCAAAAAGCATGCAATCATGCAATTCCTCTTTTACGTGAAAACTCAAGCCGACAAATCATAAATAAAACGCTTCAACATCTCCAAAAGTCGACGAGTACCGCAAGCAAGCCAAACAAATAGAACCATTGAGTAAGCATATGGGATGGTCTCAACTAGATATTTTGAGTTCAAGTCTTCGTGACCGTAATAATTAGGGTATATAGACAATTTACTTCGAAAGAAATCTATTAATCACACATGAGGTTTTCCTCCCCCGAAGTTAAATGAATATGTCATCATCTATCGTGATAATCCTCTGAAAAAAAAAAAAAAAAAAGCCAAACACAGAAGATAAACTTCAAACTTCAACTATATATGTATATATCTACTTCTGAATCCAAACATTAACAACACAAGTCCTTGATGACTCACCGATATGTTTGGGTCAATGCCATTCATTGGCCACCACGTGTACGCCATCACCCCACACGACCTTTTCTTCCCTCAATATATATCATACATATATAAAAGAGTAGATAAAAATCCACTGCACCTTTTTGATAGTCAAGTACATACTGTTTTAGCGCATCCCCCCCCCACCGCGTAAATTGTCCTTCCTCTTACACAACTATTGCTTTGCTTCAATTGGCAGTTGCTTGGCCGCCCACATGTTCAAATTCTATTGCAAGTATTCTGACTTTTCTTTTCTTTTCTTTTTTTTTTGAGGAAAAGTATTTTGAGGCTTCTTAAAAGGAGACCAAAAATTAAAACATATTATAGAATTGCCAATATAACTTACAAAAAAAATTTCTATTTTTATAGGGATTTTTTTTTATATTTAACTTTGTGTAAAAAGATTTTCTAGGGAAAAAAAAGAAAGTTAAAGAGTCCCCCCCCCCCCCGGCCCTCAACAGATATTAAGGATCAAGTTCAACTAATACATGGTGATTTACACACCATTTTAAGATGAAAAATTTTAATTCAAAATGAATCCAAATGTATTTTTTCTTTCTTTTTTTTTTTTTTTTAATTTGTACTATGCTCATTTTTCTTTCTTATAAATATCAGTTTATTTTACATTTTCCATTCAAAATATACATATTTTTTTTTCATTTAGTGAAGAAGACCTCCCAAAATTCTCTCTAAAAACAGTAAGCTGTTCATTTTTATTTTGTTTTGTTTTATTTTATTTTATTTTATTTTTTCTTTTCTTTTTCTTTTATTTGTTGTCAATATTTCTTTCATTCTAACCCTTTTCTATATGTTTTGTTTTCGTTTTTATCTTATCTTTTTCCCTAATTGTTTAGCTGATATTTCCGGCCATAATTTTTTTGCATTCTTTTTATTTTATTTTCTCTACATTAAAAACTCAACATCCGACAATATTTTTTTTAAGGTTTCTAATCTTAGTTTTCTCACCGGCAACTCTAACTTTTCTTAACTATGACCGAATCTAATTGAGGTAAGGGTTTTTTTTCCTTCTTGTCATGAATATTTTTTTTTTCTCTTTGAGTTTTCCCGATAAATTAAAGGGGTTGTAAGGACTCTCTCTCTCTCTATTATAATTACTTTTGTTATTTTGAATGTATTCTATGTAATCATTTAAGTTCCTTTGCTACGAAGAGTTGTATCAAATTTTTTTTTTTATAATGCATTTTCTCCCTTTGTACTTGATATAATTAACGAATTTAAATTTAACAAGTTCTACTTAAACAAGCTCATTACCAATGTGACAATTGTTATTGTTTCACAAATCCTTTTCAACACAATTATATTATAACTTTTATTTTAAAAATGAAAGTTACATATTTTACAAAAAAGAAAAAAAAGAAAAAAGAACTATAGTCAGATTAGAATGTTTTATATTGTAAATATTATATCATCATGGTTATATTATAAAGATAAATTATGATTATTAATGTTTTTTTAGAGAAAAATTTATTCTATTTATATATATTGGTACGTTATTATACTTATTTTACATTATGATAATTTCAATTATAACTTATTGCGTGCACCACAAGTGTTTTAACTAGTCATAAGAAAAATGTAAATGAATATTGCTTATGAGCAAAAATTTTCAACAAAAAGTCCTGTCCTGTCTAAACATGCCGAAAGGTTTATATATAAGGTTTGCTTTAATCCCACTACAACTTTTTTTTCTCACCAAGTTTCCAGAATTTTTCGGTTGCCGTGTGGCAATCTAATGAACCACTAAGTTTACATTTGGTATACCAACTTAAACTTAAATTTTTCATCTCAGTTTTGTCTTTTTCTGAAAAGTCAACAAAAATTATAACAAGTTTTTAAAAAGTCAACCAATTCTAACTTAAAAATTTCAACTCCAACCGTAACATCAAACGGAGGCGAAATATGTTTATATATGTGTGTGTATGTATATATATCACCTTTAATTGTTCTAGAGAAACACGAGATGAACAAAGAGCTATCGTTATATCAAGTCATATATACAGAATATCAGACCGACCCACATGGCGTTTTTATAGAAAAATATTGTGTGTTTATATATATAAAATGGAAAAATAATTAGGTCATAAATTAATTATACATACTGCAATAATCACTAGTACAAATTGTGGATTACACGACGGTTTTTTACCGTCGTGTAAAGTTTACACGACGGTTACCCAACCGTCGTGTAATCCAGTGTCGTGGAAGATAACACGACGGTTATTGAACCGTCGTGGTATCTTAATGTTACACGACGGTTAAAAACCGTCGTCGAAACAAGGTACACCATAGTGGATACAAGTAATATAGAGACATTACACGACGGTTCTTGGCCGAACCGTCGTGTAATGCGGACATTACACGACGGTTCTTGGCCGAACCGTCGTGTAATGCGGACATTACACGACGGTACTTGGCCGAACCGTCGTGTAATGCGGACATTACACGACGGTTCTTGGCCGAACCGTCGTGTAATGCGGACATTACACGACGGTACTTGGCCGAACCGTCTTGTAATGCGGACATTACACGACGGTACTTGGTCGAACCGTCGTGCAATGCGGACATTACACGACGGTTCTTGGCCGAACCGTCGTGTAATGTCTCTTTTATTAAAAAAAAAAATTTATGGTTTTTTGGTGATTTCTCACGGCTGGCCTAACCTGTATGTTATCCAATACATGATCCAAGATAGTAACTTCAATGATCAAAGTAAAATTACATACCAATTTTTACATTACAAGTTCACATATCATAATTAATGAATTGCATTACATGGCTAGCCCATTCTCCCCTAATCAAATTCAAATCCTCAGAAGTAAAAAATTCTTTATTTTCAAGTACATCAATTCCATTCAACACTATGTCCCTCATAAAACCTAAAATAAAATAACCACATTCAACACTTCCCTCTTGGAGAGGACAAGGACGGTTCGAGATTTTTGTTTTACAGTCTCGTCTCCTTCTTCTAATCCCTTCTCCGGTCATAATCTTCCAATCCGTTAGGGCCCTAGCAAATTGATAAAGTTCAAACTAATTAAGATGTATATAATTAAGATTAAATAAAAGAAAACTCATTCAGGCATTTCATCGAGTATGATGTGGGCGCAAAAAATTCATGTTGGAAAATGTGTGTAAAGTGCCAAAACCAATCACAAACCATTCATCTACAAAGAGCAACATTAAAAACAAAAACATTCATGTTCAAAAATAGATCTTTAATGGAAAACAACAATACAAGAGAGCAAATGTGTTTTAGTTTATATACGAAGTCACCTTGCTTTTCTTTGAAAAAGAATATGCACGGCCACATGAAGAGGGAGGCAACTTCAGCAACGGCGGCTTGACCGGATTCTAAAAGAGTGGTGGCAGCGGGTTGGTGAAGGATGTGGGTACTTGAGAAATGTAGAGAGTGTGAAGAAAGAACTTAAGAAATTCGTGCGGAGATGAAGAGAAACGAGGAGGAAATAGTATTTAAGTTATAGGTTTTGGCGCGAGGATTTCGAAAAATTAAATTTGAAAATTTTCAGAGAGTGTGAAGAAAGAACTTAAGAAATTCGTGCGGAGATGA
This sequence comes from Ficus erecta, assembly GCA_008635985.1. Lineage (NCBI taxonomy): Eukaryota > Viridiplantae > Streptophyta > Magnoliopsida > Rosales > Moraceae > Ficus > Ficus erecta. The sequence continues at coordinate 1,440,985 of BKCH01000019.1, forward strand.
AGAGAAACGAGGAGGAAATTGTATTTAAGTTATGGGTTTTGGTTCGAGGATTTCGAAAAATTAAATTTGAAAATTTTCAAAATTTTTAGAAGATTACACGACGGTCTATTTAGAACCGTCGTGTAATACCAGGGATTACACGACGGTCCCCCGGGACCGTCGTGTAATGTCCCCCCCGAGGAGTGGATTACACGACGGTCCCAAGGGACCGTCGTGTAATGTCTCCCCGAGGGAGGGATTACACGACGGTCCACCGGGACCGTCGTGTAATCCCCCTTCGAGGGGCGGATTACACGACGGTCCCAAGGGACCGTCGTGTAATGTCCCCCCGAGGGAGGGATTACACGACGGTCCCCCGGGACCGTCGTGTAATGTCCCCCCCGAGGGAGGGATTACACGACGGTTCCCCGGGACCGTCGTGTAATCCCCCTTCGAGGGGCGGATTACACGACGGTCCCAAGGGACCGTCGTGTAATGTCCCCCCGAGGGAGGGATTACACGACAGTTCCCCGGGACCGTCGTGTAATCTCCGTCGTGTAATGTACTTTTTGTAGTAAGTGAATGTAAATGTGAGCTAAGCTTCTGCAATGTGCAGTGCTTAGATATGTCTGGTTGATTTCAGAAAAAGAAAAGAATCATGCCACTGAATTCTGCTGCCAAATATATATATATATATATAATGTATATATGTATATATTTACACACACACACGGAAAGATTAAATACTCTACTGGGTGATCATGATAGGGTTGTTTTGGTGGAGGAGTACTAATATTATGGGGGACCTCTAACTATACGTACGTACATGTACATCAGCAATAATATTATCTTGTTCGTTCAAAGAGGAAAATTTGGTGTTATAGATGGTGATTTGTGACACAAGTCTTATCTCAAAGTTGGAAATCCACTACTTTTGGTTTCCAATTTCCTATATCTCATTTTGGAATCATAATGTAGTATTACATGCAAAACGATACATATGAAAAAAAAAAAAAAAAAAAAAACAAGCGGCTTTTTTAATATATTGTTATAATTATTGCTTCTTTTTTTTTTTTTTTTTGGGGCGGGGGGGGGGGGGGGTCTAAAAAAGTTTAATGAATTATGCATAGGATCCCACTTATACATATGGGTTTATCAAACAAACAGGAAAAAGAAAAAAGAAAAAAAAAAAAAAGAAAAAGAAAAGAGGTGTCAGTCATGGGATCGGAGACTCGCTAGCTTAGAGTAATTTGTAAAACACTCTCACATCAAATTAAAAATTAAAGAAGAATAATTGTCATTTTGCTTGGTCTATGAACAGTCCTATTTGTTTCCCCAATAATTATCGTTCCTTATTGATTTGTGGCTTAATCTTTAAAAATAGTGAGAAGTTTTTTGTCATCAAGTTCCAACACCCCCAAAAAGTTTTTTTAAAGATAAAGTCATCTCAACAAGGAATGGATATTAATTAAAGAAAAAGAAACTAAAAGGATCAATTAGGAGCTTTCAATGAGTAAGTACATAATGTTGAGTAAAAATAATTAACAATTTGGTGGAAACTCATTTCTTGTAATTAAGTCCTGATTAAAACGAGAAATTAATCGCGCGTGTTATTAATTAAAGATCTACATATGCCAAAAAAATTAAAGCTTAGGAAAGCCAGAAAATTCCACTTACATCAACGATCAAGAAACTGTTGTTTCCCCTCATGGTATTGCGAATAACAACAAAAAGTAAAAAGATTTGAAGAATAAAAAGGACGGAATAAAAGTGATATAAATAGTAGATATATCTAATCTGAAATGACCTTTGTAAATGAATGGCACTTTTAATCACTCTCTTGGAGATGAATAATAGAGAATTAATTAACTATATATCTAGGTAGCTTTTAATTGGAGTTTGGAATCAAATTGTAGGCTTTTCCTATTAAAAAAAAAAAGTAGCTTTTAATTAGTTAATCCTATATAGGTAGAAGTTAATTAACAGTACAATTATTTGGTTGTAATGTGGTAATTATATATATAGAAGCTTATAATAGTACCACATTATATCAAATCATTGTCATGTCAACTAACTGGCACCAAATTATAAACTAATTATCTTGTGAATCAGAGCCAACAAACGTCTTCTATATATAAAAAGATTTGATGAATTTTTATCTCGAAATAGATTATGTGGAGATCGGAGTCAATACGAACGTCCACTCTCTTTGAAATATTGAGGAACCTATATATTTTGTCCTACATTAGATATATGCTAAACACTAGTATATACTTTTATAAGATTAATTCTGTGATGAAATTAATTCAATCATTATTCTTATAATATATCTCTTATAGATAATCAAAATTACTGGCCTGTAATTAATTTGCTAATTAATTTGTGTTTCACTTTTATTTCCATTCCCCCACACTCTCTCTCAATAAATATCTAATCAATTTGTTAAGCCATTATTTCTCCCATGTAATTAATTGACAGACAAAATTAAAATTTCTGGAGAAATATTATATAAGCTAGGTATGAATTATAATGAAATAATTAAAAAAGAAGTACACTCTCACCTACCAGCAACATTGTTTGCCGTATTTATTGAGCTAGCTGTATGTTTCCTTTTTGTTGCTTGTCTCTTACTTTCCTTTTCTTTTTTTCTTTGTTTTATTATGAGGTTTTTTGGTGGGCGGTTAATTCATGCTTAAATTGCCCCAAGGTCTTCCATGCCTTTTGAGTTGCCATGTACTCGTGCAACTGATCATCAATATGCTCTCAGGTTTACATTCTGCCAAGTGTTCAATATCTATTTTTACTATTATTAATATAGCCAAATAATGATAATAATAACACCATAGTTAAGAAAGACGGTGACTCCATAACATGGTTACGCTGTAATATATAGGATTATTGATGTCAATCTTACGATTTTAAATTAGACTATATATATATATATATATATATATATATATAAAACGTGGTGGATAGATTTATATTATCCAAATGATTATTTTTTTTTATCCAATTTCATATAACATGCATCATATTATTTAAATTCTACGATGTCAATTATTATTAAATCTATAAATAAGAATAGCCCATCGTAAAATTTTTGATGGGATGTTTGGATCACCCATTTAATTAAAATATTTGTCCAAATACAATACAATATTTAATTGATTGTTAGTGTTTTGTATTTGAATACATTATTTTTTGAACAAGCCTCATTACAAACACTATTTTCCATTTGAATACACACATTGCAAAGCACTTTTTTTTTTTTTTTTTCCTCCAAATACTCCTACTTTTATATGTAGTTAATAATGTATTTCAATGTTAACATCCAAATGCACATTTGATTAGAATATATACATTCAAATATAACTATGACATTTAAACCCATTTTAAAAAGCATTCATTTCATTTGAATACAAGATGATATCCAAACGCACCATGAAAAGGGGGATGATATAGGTGATCAAACTATATGTGTGGGTATAAAAAAAAAATGTAGGACACAACTTTTATGGTTGATGACCCCAGGCAAAGCACATTGAGCAGGGAATGAAAATCATTTTTTTTTTCAATGATGTGATGATCACAAATTGCAAGGCAAGAGTTGGGTAAGTAGGGGCCAATATTAGTGAATGAAATTTGTCTTTATAATAATCATGATATATTGCTGAAGGTCTTAAGAAAGTCATTTCCTCATTGGTTGGATTTTGTCATCTTAACTAACAGTACTACCTTCAAAAGTGGCCATCTTGTATTTATCTTTTCAGGAAATATAACAAGTAAAGTTTATATATATATATATATATATATATAAATATATAGTGAATTTCACTATCGTTACGCTTTGAAAAAAGTTAATTTCGATCTTCTCTCAGCTAATTGGTTCGACATAGAATCCAAGACATCCTAATTTATTTCTTTAATATATCCAAAACAACAATTTGAAGCTTTTTTTTTCTTTTTCTTTTTATCCTCCATATTTTATTTTTAGAATTCTAACCATGGAATATACATGGATATATTAAATTCATAATATTGATAAGTTTATTCTTTTTTTTTTTCAACGTTTCAAAATATTAAATTTAATCGAAATTATATCAAATTAAAATTATACGAAACTAACAAAATTTAATAAAAATTGAACCACTGAAGTACATTGGAAAGTAGAATTTTTCATTATGAACCACATGTACATATTTCATGATTACAAGAATCAAATTTTCGTGTTGATTTCCTTCAAAAAAAAAAAAAGAAAAAGAAAAAGAAAAAGAGAAAGAAATTTCGTGTTGATTATAAACAACAAATATACAGCATGTGAATTTGGTGCCCCTTATCATGATTAATTCATCAGAGAGTCTGGATAGGGTACTGAATCACATGGCACTGCTAAAGCCTTTAACTTGGTTGATTTTATCATTGATGAGATTAATATATATATATATATATATATATTTTTTGCTACAATATCTATTTGATCCCGTGATCCCACGGTCCTTGTTTGTCGCAAAATAAACAAGAAAATGAAAAATAAATAAAGATGATGAAGAAGAAGAAATTTCTGCAAAAATTTCAAAGGCATATTTATTAGTCTCTGCACTTATACTTGACAGCAATGAATATTTTCATTTAATAATTTTTTCTAACCGGGCAAGGCAACACAGCTATGGCAATAAAGAGGGAAATTTATTGACACATTCATCCTTGCAAGAAACAAAAGGAATATATATATATATATATATATATATATATATACACACACACTGTAACTGACGTGCATTTGCTCAACTGGATTCTTTTCTTTCTTGTCCATTTTCATTTACTCCAAATTTTTTTTTTTTTTTTAACGAACATATTTGCCTCAGTAAAAACGTGTAACAGTTACCTGATTTTAATTACTTACCTTATTTTACTTATTTCTTTTGATTCTTGTTTCATTTTGTATGCGTTTTCTATAATCAGAGTAAAAGAATCTTTTTCAAACACAAATTTGAATTAAAAAACGTTAGAGACTATTTTAATAATAAGAAGATAATTCATTTTCAAACGGTTGAAATGAGAACATTGTGATTTAATATTTTCATTATTTTCTGATACGGTTTTTATATATCATCAACGAACACTTTTTTTCTTTGTGATTTAATATTCATTCTTTCTGAAACCCTCTTTTATCATCAATACACACATTTTTTTTCCCCTTTGTTTCATTCATTACAAAAAGAAAATTTTTTTTATATATATTTTAAAAAATTTTAATCAAGGAAGAAATATACAATCAAGAAAAGAAAGCTGTTATTCAATCCCACGGAGTAGTCTGATTCTCTAACAGGGTAATCCCATTTGGTGGGCACCACAATATAAGACCAATTTATGATGAGACAATCCAGTCAAATTGAATAGAGTTGCTCTTCTGAAAACGGATTATGCTCGTACATCAGTTAATTTATATTTCATTTATGTTGCACTAATAATATTACAACGCAGGTTTAATATTCTATGATATTTAATTAAAATAATATTTTCGTAGTATAACATTTCAAAAAATGAATAAAGAAATACATGAAATTGATATTTTTATAACGAAAACACCACAAAAGAGATTAAATCAATGAAAACTGTTTCTCTTAGCAAAAATAACTGATAGTGTGCAAGTCATGCTTGAACGTCTCAATGAGACAATGACTGATAATTAGGGACAAAGTGAGTTATAATCAAGTTGATATTTTTGGCCTTAATGAATTTTTCTTTATTTTTTTCAATTTTTATTTTAAAAAAACTTTACATTATTTTCATTATGTACATTAAAAATTATTTATACTTATATACATATTTATGAAAATAAAAATAATAAGATGGCTCCGCTGCCGCGATGATAACAACGGAAGAGGGAGGGAGGTAACTGTGGATGCAGATACACCAGATCAGGTTCTAGTAAATTCATCAGAATGGACCCTATCTCTCTAACGACCAAGCAAGCCTATCTCTCTCTCTCTCTCTTGCTCTCCTCCTTATAAAGAAGAGAGAGAAACAAAGAGAGCCTCTCACTTCCCCAACACTTGCCTACAAATTTCCACACACACACACACAAGTTTATTACAAGTACGCAAAAAAAATAAATATATCGTGCAAAAAAAAAAAAAACACTCAACTCAAACAAATCACCAAACCAAAATCCAAGGCACCAAAAGCTTCAGAGCTCATCTTTTTCTCTCTTCTCCACCCAAAAACTCTCTCTCTCTCTCTCTCTCTCTCTCTGTCTTTTTCCAGTCAGAAAGCCAAAAGGGACTTTACTAACGGGAGAGGTGTTATAATAATAATAAATAATATTATTATCTGAAATTCTCTCGCATCAAAAGCGTTACACTCTATGTTGTATTATTTGTATTTGGTTTTTCTGAAATCTGGGTTTTGTTGTGTTTGTTTAGGAGGAAAAGAAACCGGCCGAAGAGAAGAAAATGGAGGAGAAAAAGCCAGGTGAAGAAGAGGAGAAGAAAGAAGAGAAAAAGGAAGAGAAGAAATCAGGAGGAGGAGAAGAAGCAGCCAAAGCTGAAGATAATAAAGAAGGAAAAGCAGAGAAATCTCCTCCACCGCCTCAAGAAATCATCCTCAAAGTCTATATGCATTGCGAGGGCTGTGCCAGAAAAGTTCGCCGCTGCCTCAAGGGATTTCAAGGTTTTTTTTTTTTTTTTTTTTGGTCTTTTTCGTATTGGGTTTTTTTTTTTTTAATTTTGTTTTTGGTTTAATTTTGTTTTTTAAAGGAGTTGAAGAAGTAACTGCGGATTTCAAGACTTCAAAGGTGGTTGTGAAAGGAGAGAAGGCTGATCCGTTGAAGGTTTTGGAGAGGGTTCAGAGGAAGAGTCACAGACAAGTTGAGCTTCTCTCTCCTATCCCAAAACCACCTTCCGAGGACGATAAGAAACCAGAGCCTGAGAAAGAGAAGCCCAAACCAGAGGACAAGAAAGAAGAGGTCCTTTCTTTTTTTCTTTTTCTTTTTTTTTTTTTTCTTTTTCATTTACAATAATTTTTTTTTCCTTTTTTTTTTCCCCTCTCATTTGGGATTCTGAGATTGATTTTTTTTTTTTAATTTTTTTTTTTTTCAATTTCAGCCACCGGTGGTGACAGTGGTACTAAAGGTGTACATGCATTGCGAGGCCTGTGCACAGGAAATCAAGAAGCGCATATTAAGAATGAAAGGTTTAATTTTGATATACATATGTGTGTGTGTGTATTTTGTTCTTTGATTTATTTTCAGTTCTTGCAATTCCAGTTTCCATTTAAATTTTTTTTTTCTTTTTTTGTTGTGTATTTACTATAACGGCTCTATTCTGTAAACCTCCTGAACAGGGAAGCCCCAAAAAAAAAAAAAAAAAATCACTTTCTTTCCTAATTCACTTAAAAGAGAGTTTATTCTTTATGCATCTCAAAATCAATACATTCTGTCTTTCAATTAAAAAATAAATCATGAGAGAGAAGAGATTCCCCATTAAATCCAGTCCAATTAAAGTCAAAATCATTTTATTATTACTTTGTTACAAGTTCATTAAAACAAACAATTCCCCACCAAATATTGAATATTCTACTCTCTAGATCCATTGTCTTATATTACTTAATATATGTATTTATGTATATGTGTGTGATATATATATATATATACATATATATATTGTAGGTGTGGAATCTGCAGTGCCAGATCTAAAGAGCTCACAAGTGACAGTGAAAGGGAGTTTGGATCCAGCCAAGTTAGTGGAGTACGTGTACAAGAGAACCGGTAAACACGCCGAGATTGTGAAGCAGGACCCTGATAACAACAACAATGCCAAAAAAGACAAGGAGGAAATTAGCAAGCCCAAAGACGATAAAAAAGCTGAAGACGGTGCCGGTGGTGGCGGTGATAAGGATGCGAAAAAAGGATCCGACACCGACAAGGCGGCGGCGGCGGAAGATGCTGACAAGAAAAAAGGCGGAGAAGCGGCCGCTGCTGCAGCACCGGACGATGATAATAATGGTGGTGGTGTTGGAGAAGAGAATAAGGTTGTGGAGGTGAAGAGGAGTGAATTTAACTACTATCCGCCACCAAGATACGCCATGGAATTGTACGCTTCCTACCCTCACCAGGAAGCTTCCTACCCTCCCCAGATCTTCAGTGATGAGAACCCAAATGCATGTTCTGTCATGTAAAACGTCAAGGGAAAAAAATTTAACATGTCGTTTGGGAGCCGGGAAAATGAACGAAAAAATGTCCAGATAAAAACAGTGGAAATTTGTACTTTGTTCACTCTTTCTATATGTGTAGGTTTTCCTTTCCTTTTCTCTTCTTTCCTTGCGTCTTTGTTTTTTTGTTCTTTTGTTTTTTAAAGTTTAAAATGATCTACAGGTTAAAAGCTGTAGAATTTTGAGGCTAAGCTTCCGCTTTGTATTTTTCTTTTTTAGTTATTATTATATTATGATATATGAGTATGGGTAAAAAAAAAAAAAAAACAACTAGTATTGTAATGAACATGTAAATTTATTCTCTTTCTTTTTTTTTATTAATTAATAGTTTCTTTTAAAAATTTGGGAATGTGTTAAGAAGAATTGATATTTTAACCGTCAAATTCTACGTACAATTAAGGATCACAAGGTTGTTCTTATTACCGGAGAAGTTCTTTTTTGGTTCCTTTTTGTTAAATATATATATATATATATATATATTTTTGGGGGTGAAAGGTCGTCTATGAAACTTTTGAAAAAGCTGGTTGTTGGCAAATGGGGGTGCTTATAAAGTGAGAGAAAATGAACAGGGAATTGAGCTGAAAATTTTCTGATCAGTTTTAGCACTTAGATTGGTTTTAAAACATGCATTGACCAAAGATCATTAGGACTCTAAAAGAAAGAAAAAGAAAAGAGAAAATAATAATAATAATAATAATAATAATAATAATTCTTGAAAGCAATATTTAAGTGGTCCTCCTGTATAACCATAAGTCTAGTGGGGGCCAATATGTGTTGGGAAAGCACTATATCAAAAACGTGACCGTGACATTTTTGATCGTATATAGCTTTTGAATGAATTGTCTGCATGTTCATCAACGATATTGTGTTGGTTTAATTGATGGACAATTTAATGTTAGCTCTATCAGTGATACATAAATTATCACTAACATTATAATCATATTATATTTATTTTCTAGAAATGTGATAATTTAATGGAATCCTTAAGAATTTTTACACGGTTAAAGAACCGTGTTGATAGAATAAAGTATTGAGGATGGAAATCAAAATATGAGCACACAGATTTTGGAAACCAAAATATGAGTACACAGATTTTGATTTTGTCATCAAGAGTAAAAGCAGAACGGGGTGGCAGAAATCAGTGTAATTCTATGTTGGAAAATTTTGTCCTTTAAACATGTTGGTCATGGGTGTTTGCTATTTTTTTAACTCGAAGAAGTCAAAAAAAAAAAAAAAAAAAAAACATTTGTCACAGGGTGTGGTAAATGAGTAACATGGAAAATGTGCTTTATGATAGGAGTTGTATTTTTATTCTTCTGGTAGATACTATTGTTTTAATCATTCAATCAACCTTTTAACTATTTGATTCATAACTAGAAGCAATTCTGCATGTTACATGTAAATTTTTAATATGAACACTTATAGATAAACCGTTTAGAAAAATCATTAAAGGCTTAAAACGATAACACCTAGGATAGAAGCATATCACCTATAGTGTGTATTAAGGAAAGGCACAGCCATAAAACAAGTTTGTGTTTTTCTGTGCCTATGGTTTTTCGGTTGCAAACGCATAGAAGCTGTGGTATTTACTTGTGGTTATGGTAGTTCTGTTTTCCAATAATGATTTCTCTGCAAATATTTCACCTTTCTGTTATTATAACCAGTTTTTCTTCATGAGTTACTGCCTCTTTTTTCGTTGCTGGGTTTACATTTTTCTAGATTCACTCCCCAAAAAAAAAAAAAAAAAGAAGTTATATATTTTTCACTTAAATGATCTTGGATATACCATTTTTGGAAGACCACACTAGGATCATATATTTTCTATCTTGGATAAAATTATTAGTTAAATGAATATAGCGTTTTCCGATGTCGACACTATGTAGTTTGATAACTTTTTAACATCCTTGGATTCTCTTTATTTCCCATATGGGCAGCATATACCTGTAGAGATCTCTGAAAAAAAAATATATATATATATATATGTATATGTGTGTGTGTATATAGAGTATGGCAAATGATTGTCACATTGTGAAATTCACGAAGGTAAGTAATTTTGCAAATAGTTTTGATAGATGCTAAATATTTCTCACAATTTTCTTTGAGTTGTTTTGCATATGAAAGCGATGTAAATAAAAGCAATTTGTCAAAGCATGACATATTGCTTATTTGTAGATCGAAATAGAAATAGGGGTAGGAGAACAAAAAGAAAGTGAAAAAAAACCCCTCATTTATAACCCTAATTTCTTATTACCACAAGAGCAATAAAATAAAATAAAACAAATAAATAAACATGTAAGATCAACGCCGTAAAAATTCAAGTACAATAAAAAATAAGATTACAAGAGAAATCACAAACCTCACAAACTTTTTAATTTTTATTTTTTATGAAACTCTCATGATAAGAATATCAACGCCTCCCAATATAAGAAAAATTAGAGCATTAGAAAATAATTAAGTTGATCCGTATACAAACTCTGCTTCAGGACAATTACAATTATTAAGGGGGTGTTTGGTGGAGTAGTTTGAGTTGAGATTTTTAAGTTTCAATAGTAATCTTTTTTGAATTTTCAGAAAAGACAAAAAACTTTTTGGGAAAAAGACAAAAAAAAAATTTGAGTTGAGTTGTTGGAGTGATTCCCCCAAACACCCCATAAGCTCAACAATCTTTGGTCTACATGACTAGACTAGTTAGCCACAAATTCCTCTGGATGTGGAGGACAAGTTTGCTGGTGAAAGTGCGTTAGGTCAGAAGTGGGACACATTACATAACACAAATTTATTTCCAAAGAGAGGGAAAAAAAAAAAAAAAAAAAAGGGAGTGATTTCATAATAAATACCATATAGATATGTAGAAGCCTAGGATATTATTAGCACATGCAAATGCCCCTTTTGGTTGTTCGCGTATTTGAAAGTAACATGTCGAGTATTGTGCCAACAGTGCTTCTACCAACACAGCTTATAAATCATGTCCTTTTGCCCATTAGATCATTATAATACAAAAATGAGCTAAATTAATTAGAACCCTAAAAAAAAAAAAAAAAACTTTTCAATTCTTTTTTTTTTTCTTCTTTTTATTTTTTATTTTTTTGGGACTCATGTTTCTGCATGAGATTCCATCCTCACATGCTAATATCATCATTCCAGCTAAAGGGTTTTTGTTTTTGTTTCTTTTGTGTTTCTTTTGGGACTGATCAAAATTATTCTAAAACAAAAAGTCATTAACATCCGATTTAGCTTTTTGTAAAAACCTTGTAAAAGCATGCAATATATTTATTATTATTAGTGTACTGTCAAACATATTAAAATTATTATGCATCTACTATTCTTTTTCTCCTTTTTATAATAATGATAATCCACATGATCACATTCACTCCAAAAGAACAAATTCTAAATTCTCTTTTTGGCATTTCCTAACATCAAAGAGCTGGACGGGTGAGGGGAAAACAAAAAAAAGCTACAAATATTTATATTTTCTTTTTCTGATATATTATCAATATATTTTCTTCTTCATTGTGTTTACAAAGATTCCTTTTTGCACCCACACTTTGCCTTATAGAAATCTCATCCACTATTACAACCAAAATAGTAACTTTTCTCCAAGGACAAAGGAGAAGACAGTGGTCCATACTATATTATATATCGAATCAATATATGTATATATTTATATATAAATCCAAATATTTAAGTAACTAATGCCGTAAGGGATTATTCATATTTTAACATAGTTACCCAACTAGGTATGTTAATAAATTATAAATTATTTCCACATATATCGAATAATGAAATGCGCGGAAGTTGGTTACTTTTAGGAATTTGGAAGTGAAAATTCGACAGAAAAGGAGAGTTCCTTTGGTGGTTAGGAAATTGGAAACGTCCTTTTCTATTCCCCAAAGTCTTGTTTTCATTTGCTCTCAAAGGAGAAGACCAAGATATAATGAAATTATTGCAAGTGAAACAAAACTTTTTTAGTTGCCAATCCTGAGAAAGATAAGGTGCATATCCCCCATCGTCTTCCTCTCTCTCTCTCTCTCTCTATATATATATATATATATATGTGTGTGTGTGTGTGTGTGTGTATGTGAAGCACACTATCTCGCGGTTGCTTCCCTTTTGTCTCTTCTTTCTTTCCATGATTTTCCTTACCTTGTCATACTCTTCATCTTTTTTTTTTTTTAATTAGAAAAATAACTTTTATTTATGGTAAAACAAAACTTTGTGGGAATCCTTCACCCTATACTTTAAAAAATCTCCAATATTTGTCTCTGGATTGAAAAATGTTGGGGACACAAGCAAAAACACCAAAATGTATGGTTGGAGAAAATAAAAAGTCAATTCGACCTAGAGCCTAAAATATCTCTTTGCAGCAATAATGAATTCTTTTTGTTCATTGAACTAGCTAGAGTTTTTTATTATTTTTTTTATAAAGAAGATTCTTTTTGAAAAGTTTTGTTTTGCCTTACTAATCGAGTAAGTTTCTTTAATCATTTGATTGAATTTTAACAGCATGATCTCGTGTATCAAAGAACAAAACAAAATAAATTAGGGGAATAAAGTTTAAAATAATAAAAGATACGATATAAAAGTATTTTAACTTATAAATCAGATTGCTAAAGTTAATTTAATCAAATATTTAAAAAAAAAACTTGTAGTACAAATAATTGATAGATGTGTAAATTTTCAAATAAAATTATAGAGCTGCTATCAAAAAAATAAAATAAAATACAATTATAATAGCTCTAACCTTTAAAATCGGTTTCAACTTTCAAGAATTGTTTTTTACTCGTACAAGTATAGATGTGCAAATTTTCAAATAAAATAATGAGAGCTCTTGAACTTCAAGTACGAAATTATTCTTGTGCATCAAAAGAATGTGAAATGAAACAATTAAATTGGAGGAATAGAATATTATTGTAATTAAGTTAAAAGGCATTAATTAAGAATGATTAGCATCCCAAAGGCATCGCACATGATTTGCGCTTAGGGCTACTCTTCATCATTTTGTGCAATTAAAACTAATTAGTTGTTAAATAATTGACACAATATACGGAAGAAAACTATTTGAAAACTATTAAAAAGGGACAGGACTTGGACAACTTCTTGTGATAGCACAATAAATTTGGCTTTTTCCCACTACTCCGTATGTTAGCTTAAATTAAATAAACACAAACAGATTGTGTAGTACCAATAATTAAACCATATATATATATATATATATATATAGAGAGAGAGAGAGAGAGAGAGAGAGAGAGAGAGCAGAAGCTCAAGTTACGTAAATGACTAAGTTGGATATATTCCGAGGAGTCTCGAAAACGTTGAAATTTGTCTTTGAAAAACACCTCTTCCACAAACTCTCTTGCCTCTTTGGACTGGACTCTAGCTCATATATTAAATCTAGCACATCCCAACAAAAAGAAAAAAAAAATATTAACAAAAAAAAAATGAGCCTCAAATTTGTTATCCAAAAAAGATTCGTAATATGAATCGTGATTGTTTGCATGATTTACTGAACATGATTTTATTATAAGATATGAGATTCAAATATCTTATAAATGAAGTTACATCTTTAATTAAAGCAAATAAACGAGTCAAAGTACAAACATCACTAATCAATTTTTCTCAAAAAGGAAAAAGAAGATCTTAATAAATAAAATAATGAATTGCAAATGGGAAAATATAAAAGAAGACCACGCATGTCACAATTCTTCCTGCTTACCTACAAACCCGAAATTTCTCTAAAAAGCAAATGGATTTTCTTTCTAATTAGCTAAAAGTAATATGCTACTAACTTAGCCACATTTATATAAAGTGTAGGCGGCTCTTGTTAAGTAAACATCAAGTGAGTGATAGAAAAGTGATGGTGTTTCTACTACGTTCTAAAACGTCAATTAATTACGACCAAAATAATATACGAGATCAATCAACCAAGACATGGGATTTTCTTTGATAAGAACTGTCTAATTTGTTTTACTATTGATCTTAAGAATTATAATCACCGTTCTATATGAACATTTGTCTTTATTAAAAAAATTCACAGCTTGCGTTACAGTTACAGTTCGCATGACACAAAATTGCTTTCATTTATAAATTAGAATGTTAAAAAGTTAACTAAATGACTAAAATTACATTTTCTAATCAAAATGTAATAAGCATCTAAAAATATATCCTTACTATAAATGCATTATATAACAAAACTGTGAAGATTAGAGAGAATAAGTGAAATTTTTGAGACTTCTAAGTGATTGAGTTTCCATTTTAAAATGTTATCATATTAAGTAGAATGAGTGGAATGACCTAATACTCTTATATGTCTATAACTGTAGTTAGATTTTTTACAATGTGTGATTCTGTTTCGGTTTATCCTTAATAAAAACTTCTTTAGATAAGAATGAAATGAATTGCTTTCCAAATTGTTATAATCAGAGTAAAGTGTCTGTTGAATAACTCTGAAAATTGAGTGTATACTAATCATAATATATAGACAAATTTATATATCTCGGTCACCAAAATAATGAGATCGATTCAAACCCGGGATATCCAGGAAAATGACCAATCTTTACCCACCAAACTTTAGTCTTCAATGGTGAATTGAATTGTTCCAACAAAACAAATGTGGTGCTTATTGATTCGTAGATATGAAAAAGTTTTATTTAAAACCAAATTTCTATATATAATAAGAATACTACAAAAAAAAATTGTGGTTAAAATATATTTCCATACAAGTTAAAACACAATAAATTAAATTGGATAAAAAATAATGTTTTCAATCATTTCTCTCAACTTATTATGTGATATTATGTTATTGTCATGTAACATCTCCATCACTCAATATTAAAAATTTTTATTTTATTTTATTTTATTTTATTTATCTATTATGCGCGTGCGAAGTTAAAAGTTTTCACACCCGCTGGATAGATAAAATATTAAAAAGAACAGGAGACATGATAACCTTGAATATTACTTGGATAAGAAGTACTTGAAAACCTTGTGCGAGTAACTTGTTTTTAACTCAAAGGTGCATGTACAGATACAAAACACTTACACGACTATGCGTACGTATACAAAACTTTTTACAAAGGTGAATAGATAGAGATAGAGATAGAGATGAGCAGTACTACTGCAAATATTCATCTTTTATCGATGGAGATACTCTTTTTTAGGCACCGTGCAACAAATTACTGTATATGCACCGAGTCCACCAAAAAGCGGGTCCCACAGATTACCAAGTCCTATAATTCCCTATCACTTTATTCACTGCCAATATATATATATATATATATATATTTTTAACCAGATCACCTTCTTTTGCAGATAGAGAGACAGAGAGAGAAAGAGAAAAAGAGAAGAGAGTCTCTGCTAGATTCGGTGTCAGAAATCAGGCTCATAAGGACAGAAAAAAGAGGGAGAGTTATTGTAGTGGAGGTGGATAAAAGGGCAAGGAGGCGTGGGCAGTGATGGTAAAGCTCGAATTTTTATGTCTAATTTGTACCCGATAAACAAATAACTAAATAATCACAAACGTGAATAAATATTTTTACAATAAAAGCACGGAAGAATCTACCATTGGGTTCATTTAAAAAATACTATTAATAATTACTCATTTAAAGATTATTAATAAATTATTTTTAAAATTTACGATAATTTTATGTAAATTTAGTATTAAATACATCATATTTCCTTTTTCTTCTTTCTTAACAAAAAAAAAAAAAAAAAAAAACTCTCTCCCCCCTCTCTTCTCTCGCCGATGGGTGGAAGGTCGTCAGGGAGAGGCACTTTCACCGTCCCAGAATAGTAGAAGCCCGCTGGAGGGGGGTTGTTGTTGGGCTTTCAGGGGTGGGGGGGGCCCAAATCTAGAGGGGAGCCCCCCCATTAGGGGTAGGTGTTGGGGGGGGGGGGGGGCGCCTGGCCTGGGTCAGCGTCGGGAGGGTGCCTGGGCTTGTCGGAGTCGGGGGGGCAGATCTGATAGGTCACCAACGTCGGTAGGGAAGTCGCCGGCATCGGAGAAGGGTTGGGTTTTTATTTTTATTTTTATTTATTAATTTATACTAATATGAGATAAAGTGTATAATAATATTACTACACAAAGAATATCTTAACGGTTTAAAAATGAGTCATATCAATAAGGTATAAAAATAGGGGTTTTACCGCAGATTCTCTTGAAAAACACATAAAATACTTTTTATTTATTTATTTAGGTATAGGTATTTGGACTTTATTCTTGTAAAAAAGTCATAGATAAAATTATAAATGTAATCACATAAAATAAAAATAAAATTACCCCTTATCTAAACTAAACCCTTCATCTCTCATTTGTTTAACTAATCCTAATAAAATACTTACATCAAATTTCATCTGAAATTATATATACATTTAAATTTATTTAGTTAAGATATAATTTGATAATCAAGAAATCTAGTATTTTTCTTATACTCTACCTCACAAAGTTTTATACTATCCCCTCCAAAAAAAAAAAAAAATTCAAATATAATGCTTTACTATTGAAAGCAATTCATTTTAAAATCAAGTTTTATTGATTCGATATAGGAATTCATTCTAAAGTAGTTAACTAATTTATACCTATGATTTAATAAAAAAATATAAAATTAACTAATTTATACCTATGATTTAATAAAAAAATATAAAATAAAAGACATTTTCTTTAATGTAAAACGGGCGACCATACATAATTTAATATCTATTCAATTTTATTATACGAAGAAGAGTTCAATTATTCCTCTTAAATTAACCAAAAAAAATTTAACATTCATATGATATTCAAATTTTACTTTAATTAAACTGTATTTTTTTTATCTTAATTTTTATTTTTTTCTAAAAAAATTAATATAATTAATTTTAAAAAAATTAATTAAATTTAATTTAAAATTTTCATATCCAATTAACTTATCAAATCAAGACTCCTGCCGAGATTGATGAAAAGATAGACGATGATACATGAACTTTGAATTCAAGAAAACGCCGCCGCAAATTCAGTTGCTCGCCTTCCCCTTTTTGTTTTTTTATAGTATTTTTTTAAATAAGATTTTTGAAAATCCAGACCAGATTCAGTTCAGTTGTGTTTGGCTCAGCTCATCACGCTCATGGAAATTGGGAAGGCGAGAGTGGGGATTTATGACGATGTGCCAAACAGGACGTGTGACGTCGGCAGTTGAACAGTGGAAACTACTGAAAAGTAGGTTGTAACATTGTCGCTGACATAAACCAACCCCTTTCCCCATTCTCTTCTTGCGTCATTTTATGCTCTTCTTCATGTAGCGCAAATATATATATATATATATATATTATTATTATTATTATTATTTTCAATCTTTCCTAGTATTTCACTACCTTTGTTCTTTGCTTTACTTTTGCGTTATTATCGTTTTCTTTTGTTTTTCTTTCTTTCTTTCATTTTTTATTGTACTTACTTTTAAGTTGTACTACTTTTTAGTTGCGTGTGTAGTGTAGATAAATACTTTTAAAAAAGTTGTGTCCATATTCATTACGTAGTTTTTTTTTTGTCTGATTGATTGATAAGATTTTGAATCAATCTTCTATGTAGTGATGTATCGTTATTAAAGTGTCACATCATTTGGGTTTAATATATAGTATTTGGATTGAATTTGGGATAAAATAAAATTTTTAGGTTAAAATTTGTTGATTTTTTAAAAATTTATTATAATTTTTGTTAATTTATTCAAGAAATGATAAAAAATTAACTGTAAAGTATAATTAAGTTCAAATTCAACCTGTATTTTAAATGTAAGCTAAATTATAAAACTATAATTTTTCTAAACGTATGTTCTTTTATGGTCTTGGTTTGGATTTTTACCAAACTTCCGTTTTACTAAATAAACAGAACTGTCCTACTTAACTCGTTTTCAACAGCCCAATCTTATCATACATAAGATATGTTTCATAATACATGTATGTTAAATATCATTGGTGTTTGATATATAATATTTTTTGTACATTAAAAGCTTGGTAAGTTGATTTTTACTAAACATACTAAAAACATACACAATAAAATTGTCCACAAAAATAAGCATATTTTTCTAACATTTTCAAACCGTCTAGATTGACATGTTCTTTTAACAAAATCAAATTATTTTGTTCAGAAATCGTCAAACTATCTATATGTGCATCTTAATAACACATATTCTTGTTCTCATTTTGTATCATAAATTTTAAAGGTTCTTATTTAAATTCTTGACTTTTAAATTAGTCATATATTTTTTTTGGTTAGAATATATTATAAAAAAAAGAAACCATATTTTTGTTTCATTATTTTCGATGGAGAAAATGAGTTTGTTGTCATTTCCTATTGAAAATCTACCCACGTATTACGTATGAGATTTTTCATCGTACAAAATTGCACATGAGATGTTCAACAAGAAAAAAAAAAAAAAAAAAAAAAACAGAGACAAATCAGATCAAAAGGGCACATCACGAAATTAATGGAAAACTATTTTTAAATAGAAAGTCACCAATAATACAAAAAAATAAAAATAAAATATGTCCAAAAACCAAAAAGACGAGACGAGACGAGAAGAGAAAGGAGCTTCCTTCTTTCGTTCAGTTCTCATAAATCTGAAACCGAAAGGGGGAAAAAGAGATTCTCTGGGGGCTGGTGCAGCCAAAAAACCAACATCTGCAGGACTCCGTTTTACCTCAGCCTGACGTCAACGGAATATTCCTTAATCCTTTCCTCACCTCCCTCCAGCGCGTGTCAGCGCGTGTCTTGCACTCCCTCTTTCTCTCTGTTTTGTCTTTCAGTGGACGCAAAGCTCTTTGGATGTTTTCTACTTGATGCGTTGGTAGAGGGCCCCACGATATGGGGTCCCTATTATTTTCCGGCCCAACCCACGTGACCCTAAAATTTTACACCAAAAATTAAAATAAAAAAAAAAGAATTACAACTGAAAAAAAAAAAAAAAATTATGAGAAAATTATGAAAACTACCGTACAGATAAGCATGCATATGTTTTTCAAATATCTTAAATTCTCCTTAAATTTTATTACTAGTTTCAATATGTCACATAATTATGAATTATACTTATTATATTCCTTAAACTTTAACATATATATTCAGTTATCCGCTTAATTAGTTGTTGTTAATTTTTCAGTTACTTTTAATATCAAAATATTCTATGATATTTACATTTGTGTCAAAATAACTCATGATCTTTATTATCTGTGTCAAAGTGTCCGATAATCTTTAATATTTGTGTTAAACTGCCACATCTATCTTATTTTATAACATTATATAATTACCTAAAATTTTTAAAATAGGTAAAAAAAATTTATTTTTCTACTAAAAGAAAATGTATCTTTTTTTACCCACTTTGTTTTTTTTTTTTTTTAGTTTAATTCAAATTTACATTCATTTTTATTTTCTTAAACAAAAATAACTGTACAACTTATGTTCATTATTATATTTTCCTAATATTACAATTTTTAGTTTAATTATGATTGATGATAATGTACCAAAATCATTTTTTTAAAATTAAAAATATAACTAAAAATAAGTATCAGAGTAAATTTACAACACTTATTCTCATTACGGATTTAAGCAAATACATAAACGAAATTTGTTATGATTATGATTTCAAATTATGCAGGCCAAGTACACAGCGCATTTGAAATTCAAATCCTACATCTAAGTCCTACCAACTATGGTTATGTATAAGTAAACTCATAACCCAAATAAACTTGAATTAAAATAAGTAAAATTAAAAAAAGATGCATATCACGTTATAATAAGAAGTATATATTTTTTCTTGTTCTAAAAAGTTAATAATTATTACGTAAAATAAGTAAAATAATATATATGTGGCAGTTTGATATAAATATTAAAGTTCATGAGATAGTTTGACACAAATATTAAAGATCAGGGGCATTTTGACACAAAAATAAAGTTCATGGGGTATTTTAACATTAAAAATAACGAAAAAACTAATGACAACTAACTGAGGGGGACAACTTGACACCCATGTTAGAGTTCAGATGACACAATATGTATATTTCTTAATTCATAAGATATATTGACAATAATAACAAAATTCATGAAGAATTTATGGTATTTTTCCTATTTTTTATCCTCTCATTTGAATTTTTGACTCTTAATATTTATTTAATTGAAGAACGAATTTAAATTATTATTATTTTTCAAAAAAATAAAATAAATTATTAATATTATTTAGAAACATTATTTTGAGCTTCAATCATAAAAATCACCTTTGTATTAAGTTTCTTAAAATATTATTATATTTTTTTATTAAAATAATAAGATTCAAATTTTACATCTTATAAATCGCAAGTGAAAATACGTAATCTATACATATGATCATTTATTATTTTTAACTTTTTGTGAATAATTAAATCCATTTGCCACATGCACACACGTAGGATTCCATGGTCTTTAGAATGTGGCAGATCTCTACTTGGCCTTTCGAGAGATGTGTCGCTAGTCTGCCACGTATCCTGTAATATATAGCAGGTTTTATTTTAAATTAAAATAATGATGATTAGTTTACAGCTTTAAATTACCAATTTAGCCAAAAAAAAAAAAAAGGTATACTTTATATCCTAAAATTATTTAAGATTGTACCTTTGCATTATTTTAATGTGATATTAGTATTTTCTTTTTATAGAAAAAATATAAATAACTAAAGGATGAAGTTAATCATACGGCGCATAAGTAAAACCCTATTGGTCTTACAGTGCGGCGTTTTGTCTCAGATTTTTGTTTTTGTTTTTTGTTTTTTTATCATTTTTAATTATAGGAAAAAAAAAAAAAATTAGGGCTATTGTGGGGTGGGGTTGTGGCCATCACGTGGAGACACTTATTGGGACATTGTCCTGTCTACTTTGCCAGCCTACTATTTTGGACCATATCTTATCAGCTTCTCTATCCCTTTTTTTATTTTTTTTTAATGATAACAAACTTTTTTCTACCATCACCGTCTAACCATTTATGGTATTGCAAACAAACAAACAAACGAACAATTTGTTTGAAATAAGAATACCTTAGTAGTAACCAACCCTTAGACCCAAGTTATTTTTGGTCAAAAGTAACATTTGTTTCAGTTGAGGTTTTCGCGTCAAACTTTTTTAGTTTTCTGATATTCTGATTTCAGGTTTTTGGAGCTTTCTCCTTGCTTAGGGAAGCGTGCATTTAATTGAAGCACGGAACTAGAAAATTTTAGGATAAGAAACAAAGAGAATTAATATCCAATATTCAACGGGACATTATAACATATCTCATTTAAATCGTCTCATTTATTCTTTCGATGAGAAGTGTGATTTTAAATTTCTGTTCAAACATGAGATGATCCACATCTCAAAATCAGATGTTAACAAGAATATTATACTATTTATGTTATTGAGAAATCCTTATAATATAATTATAATTATAATGATGTAATTATCATATTAAGTTACGTCAATTCTCTATTTTTTTTAATGTTTTAACATAGTTTTTATCAAATTATATTTCGATTCTTCTTAGAATTAAAACTAAAATGGTGTAGACAAAAATATCATTCGTATAGAACTTCCGAGTGATTCAAGTTCTCTTAAGACGGTGAATGGGGGGACAAAATTACAGTTTAATAATAAATGTTTTCTAAGCTGTAAACAAACTAAAATTTTGGCGCCATTACATGAGTTTTAATTCGATCTAGACCGTTAGAAATTAGACTTTGTTTTTGCTGTCAATAGTGTCAAGTATATCAGCCGCTAAAAAAGCATCAAAACTATCAACAATGCGGATTGTTCTAGCTGCTAAGATTTAACTGCATGGGATTAAAATAAAAATAAAAATTGTATGGTACATATTTTTCTTACCCCAAAGGAAAACGTCAGTTCAGATTGTGATATCATAATTGGATGTACAGTTAGTTTAGATGCGTCACATTCAGGTCTAGGATCTGTCAAACTCGTGCTGATATAATCATGAAGTTGATAAAAATGAACCAAAGTTGGGCATAAAGAAATTATCGCATATATAGTAATATTATATATATATATATATATATATATTTTACAGTGTAATTGTTTGATTAATAATATGAAACACGAATATCGTATTATTATATAATATTGTCAGTTGATATCTATTAACATCATGTTAATTACAAATAAATCAATTATCAATTACACGAGTATTTTAATAAAAAAAATTATTAGATTGATATATCCGGTGAATTAAAGACTATATATATATATATATATATATTTATATATATTACAGCTGAGTTGTTCTGGTGGTCGAAAGTGATGCAGTCCCTTAGCTACATCTAGCGGTTTTACTTTCTACCTTGTAATGATGTTCCCTGCCTAATACCAACATAGAACAGTCATGATTGAGACTCAATCTGTTATATACATATTTGTATATATATAATACAACTAACTAAAATAAAGATCAAATTTCCTCTTCGAATGGAGCATCTTTTGATGGAAAGAGTCATGATGAGACGCGTAATAAGAAGGGATAGATTACTTTGTAACTATTTGACTAATATTTTATTTACCAAAAAGTACTATATGTCTGTTTCAATAGTTGTAATAACATTGATGCATGAACATACTTAGCTTGGCTGACCCTACATGATTTAAGATTTCAAGATGTGTTTGAGTCTATTCGTTAGTTGCGTTTACAAATTTGTAACAAACTTCTCAAATTAAGAATTTAGATTGGTAGTGTGAAATGAATTTTCGAATCTAATCTTATCTTGAATGGTGTCAAGTATACTTCTAAAAAGATCCATTACATCTTTCTTGAATAAAAAATCCTTACCTCTAACTGGTCACTTTAACAACGGACCTTTTTTTATTTCTTATTTTTGTGTGTTTAAAGAAAAATTCAAGAAAAAGGGTGACGGGTATTAGCATACCTCCTGATCATTAATAAAAGGGCTTTACAGATGTTAACATGAATGTTTACTGAAAGCTTCTCTAGACGGACCATACTTCTTGTTGAGAAGTGCATTATCCTAGGTTCATCAATTGTGCTAATTAATGATAAGAATATATGGAACGTGATTCTAAGCACATTTCATCGAGTATTAAACTAATGAAAAAAAACCTTCACAATTAAAATCTCCCAAAAGGGTCATAGAGCATTAAAACACTTGATTATTGATTCATCACGATAACCCATTAATGTTAGGTCCCACACTCAATGATACAATGGACATTGTCTAATAAAAAGGATCATTAAATTCAACATAAGGCATAAATCAGTGTAAAAGGCGTGGTTGTGAAAACTTTAGATAGACTTAAATCGTGACAAGCATATGATTATCTTTATCTTTGTCCTTGATTAAAATATCATATAAAAGGGACATGGGGTAAACATTATTGAGGCTCAAATTCAATCAAAATCATTTTGGATCACATATCTTCTTTCAAGTACTTTGGTCGAATATTGGGCATTATATTTACTTGTGTGTGTCTGTGTGTGTGTGTGTGTATATATATATGCATACATATAGGCTACGATGGGATATATTGTATTTTTTTACGTGGCTTTTCCTATACTATGATAATTTTTCACCAAAGTAGTTGATTACACTTGCCGACGGAATATTCTTGTCAAAATCCTCCCGAATTTTTATTCGAAGTATTATGTGGTATCTTAGAGTACCCTTATCGAACATAATTCTGAATCGATAGACTATATTTAAATTTAATATAATTTTATAAAGATACAACAATTTAAAACGGTTTAATATCAATATTTTTGCATGCTTTTCTTTTATAATCACTAAATAGATGAAAAACTGAGTGGAGGGTGAGTGGTTGCCCTTAACTACGGTGTTTGGCCATGTAAAAGTGGAACAAAGCATACAATAATTACTCGAGGTACCTCCAATGTGTGACTTGAGCTTCCCATTTTGCCCTTCCTTTCTCTTGCTTAATTAGGCTGGCTACAATTTGCTTTCTCTCTCTCTTCTTCCTTTTTTTTTCTTTTTTTTTTTTTTTTTTTTTTCGGGAAAGGATAATAACAGATCAATGTATTGGCGAAGGTATCATCCAAATTCAGAAGGAATCAGTAAGGAAAAAAAAAAAAAGAGGCCAAATGCAAGAAAACGGAGTTTGAGATAGGAATTATATTTTTCCTGCAAGAAAAGACTCCGTGGGTACTTGTCCCTAATGTGGTAGGGATGAGAGATTGTTGTCGAGACTTGAGACGGAGATAAGGAGTTCTTATTTTCCGAATTGGAATCGGGATAAGGACGGGGAACAATCCCTGCCCCATTCTGTCCCGTCGCCTCATCATTTTAATACACATACTTAAGGAAAAAAATTATACTTATATATCATTATTTTTAACATGTTTTTTTGGTGTTAACATAATCCACAATATTGTTTATTTATTATTATTTTGTTGAAATTTAGTTTCTTTCAAGAGATCATTGAATTTGTTGAAATTCAACTTATTTTTGGTTTCTAATTAAATTATTGAAATTTTTGTCGATTTGTGGAGAGGATTGAGATGAGTATAAAGAAGGTAGCCCCAATGGGAATTTTCTGATCCTACCCCGGACTCTCCATGAACATGGATGGGGATGGGAAAGCATTCACTAATCCGGGGTAGGTTTAGCAACTGCACATTAGACTTGAAGTCTGACTTATAGTTAGGTTTTATTTTCATCTAATTGTGTTGTATTATACATATATTTTTTATAGTACTACGATGTCCGACTTATTTAATATTATGTTGGAGTGGTCGCACACTCAAAAGTTGGTATGTCTCGTAGATAACTGGATAGATATTAGCAACAAACCCAAGCGACTTGGGAAAGACATGTTACCAAACTATATAGATCCTATATCTAATATATCTATATATAGCATATATTATGTAGTAACGCAGTTACGTGCCGAAATTGCAAAAGTAGGGGAATATAGTTGGCACGTTTCTCCACCATTTACTGTCCTATTCTATTCCTAATCTTTTGTCCTTCCTGATAACAATGGTAGTCATGATTTCAGGGGAAAAAAAAAAAAAAGAGGATAACTCAAAAGAATGGAAATGATGTCGTTTTTTTTTGGTCTCAACAACTATGTCCAAAGCAAAATGATAGATATAGACTTCTTGATATCACAAAATTGGGTGACATGCAATAATTTTATACGTTCTTAGATCTATAATATAAATTATATATCGTTTATTTATTTATTTTAATTTTTTTATGTCCAGCGGTCTATCAATGTAATAAACAACAATTAATTGATTTACTTGTAACATCATATAATTTTATATGTAATATCTAATATGTTATATTTTGAATCTTATTTTTTTATTTTTTTACAAGCACTAACATATATTGGTAAAAAATGCTACACTTTAATGAGTTAGTATTACACCATATTGGTCTTGAAGTTCCATTTTCAAGACCCAACGCCACGAGGCTTAAGATCTTACCTATAAGTTCTTAGTGTTTGAGTTTTTTTTTTAATAATTAATTTATATTATTTAGATTTTTTTTTCCATGCAAGAAACATATGACTTCACCTTTAGTTTTTTTTTTATTTGAGATATATTTTTTTGAGTTTGGGAGTGAAGGATTGAACTCAACACCTTGTGACAGAATCAGGAGTGGAATAACTACTATTAAAAAGCAAATTTAAAAGGGCATTTTGTCTTTTTATTCTTTTAAATGATTTCCAAGTCCTTTCATAAAA
Organism: Ficus erecta; assembly: GCA_008635985.1. Taxonomy (NCBI): domain Eukaryota; kingdom Viridiplantae; phylum Streptophyta; class Magnoliopsida; order Rosales; family Moraceae; genus Ficus; species Ficus erecta. The sequence continues at coordinate 1,466,866 of BKCH01000019.1, forward strand.
GTAGTATATTCATATATTAACCCTCCGAAAGTGAATTTCTCTAACTCACAACAGTTTTTAGGTTTTAGTCTTTTTTTTTAAATATTTTTTTTTCATTTTTGTTAAAATGATTGACTCAAGCTAACTGAAAAATAATATAGAAAATTCAACCTAATTAGGTTTAATTAAACAATCATATAACGAGGTCTGACTTAGGAGGAACCAAATACTGATTTTTTTTTCTTTTTTCTTTTTTTAATAGCTAATTCACTCCCTCTATCTATTTTCACGGCTCATTCATAACCTTCTACAAAATGCATTCACTGTCAAACATGAAGTGCAGTTGCTATTTATACATGGTCTCAATGATAGAGTATACCAGTACAACGACTTGGAAACGAAACATAGCTGCAAAAACGAAAATACAAAAACACGAAAAAAAAAAAAAAAAAAACTGAGAAAAAAGAGGTAAAGTAGTGAAGAATTAGGCAGGCTTAAATTAAATTATTATCTATATAGATATGATGACTTTGTTTGGAATGCCATTCTGTTCTTGCCCGTACAATCTCCGCCTTATCTGCTTGCATGCGAAGCATGTGCGTGTATTCCATGTCTGGTCTGTGTTTGTTCGAGTCTTCAAAAGCCGCCGCATTTGGTGTAGGACTTGTCAAAGATTCAAGGAGATTTGATTGTCTGCATTCTCTTCTGTACTCTAGTGTCATGCTTGTTAGATCATAATCTTCCAGCACATTCATTGGCACACTCTGCATATTTACAACACATGAAAAGGAAAAAAAAAATGTTCATTAGCATTAGTTTCTGTGCTTATTTGTTGCGTTTTTCATCTAAGAATCACGGTTCATTTATCGCATCATTTGGTACAAAATGGAAGCCACAGAAACAAGCAAAATAACGTTATTTATTTATTTATTAGCAAATTAAAGCTTTTGAGATTTGTGGAAGTACCTCCAGAATCCAACCAATGTATTTCACATTGTTTACATGCTGATTGGCATCCATATCACTCCATCTTGGCTGATGCAGTTGCAGTTAAACAAGTCAGTTTAATGGCAAAATATATAGTTTGTGTATATAACACAAGGTTTTGATAGTTCAGAGACACAAAACTTTAATACTTACAGCTAAACCAGTTTGGATTCTCTCAGCGGTTTCGTCGGTGAGTTTGTCGATCTTTTCGTTGTCATTATTTTCCGTGGCAATTGCTGCTCTGTGCAGGTAAAATGGTGCCACTTCTTGTCTCACTTGTTCAGGAATCTTAGACAATCTTCTTGTTTCTCTATTCATGATCACCCAAGTACTACAAGAAGATCATGCATATTGAAGAAGTAAGCTAGAAAAAAGGCCAGACTTCTGCGCTATTATAGTGCACAGTTTTTAATCGTCAGATCCTTATAAGACTGTCAAATTCGCATACTTGGACATAAATATTTTCTGAAAAAAAAAAAAAAATCACCTTGTTGCTCTTGTTATAATTTCTCTTGTATGGTAGTCCCGGATTATCCAGTCTCTTCGCATTCCGTTTTTCCCTTCTGCGTCCACCCAAGTATCGATCTCGATCACATCTCCCCTGTCACACGCATTGAAATTCTTCTAATACTGAAGAAAACAAACGTAATAAAAGAAAGAAAATGGTAGGCTAATTTAGCTCATATGGTCTCGAAATAACATACCAGCAACTATATCTTTGTACTTGAATATGGATACGTGTGACGACCCAAATCAGTTTCCGGAGGCTCATTTCGCGGGTGGCTCCGAAGCCATTCCCGGCGAGGCCAGAGCTTGCCACGTGATTCAGAGCCGTTTCCTGCACATTCATGTCTTCTTAGCGAAGAAGTAACATCATATATATATATATATATATATATACACGCGCGCGCGCACACACACAAATATGACACTAGTTATGCATAATGATAGAAACATAAAATATATAAATACCTGAAGCAAATTCATTAGTGTTTCCATGGTAGCAGTTTTGTCAGGTCCAGTTTCATAGGATCTGATAATGAATGTTTGTCTGTAAACAAGCCTGTCCTCGACAAATTGTCCGAGCAAATATGCATGTATAGGTGTATCTATACGTCCATCTCTCAAGGTCTCCTTCGTTTTGTTTAATGATAGAGATTTTTCTCCCACATTAATCCCATTCACCTTCTTTCCATTGATGGTGTCCACAGTTCTTGCATTTCCACCACTCGCCATCGCCAGAACGCGTCGTCGTTTAAACCCGATAGCCGCATTGTTGCTCTCTTCGGTCTTGCAGCACAAAGTCCTCGGAATATTTGTTAACCTTACACTCGCTATTGCTGCCATTGATGCCATTGCAAAAGAATCACATTGGTTTATAAAATAATAATAATGATAATAAGACGAAAAGAATAAAAGGTTAGTGAAAGCTTCTAGCTCATGTTGCTTTGTTGAAGAAACAAAAATTTTGTCAAACGTAGGTGTGGTTGTAACCACTAAATTAGAAGAAGCAATCAGAGAGTTTTTTAAGGCAAAGAATGGAGGAAAGTGAACATTTTTAGTTTTGTTTTTTGGAAATAATAAATATGTGAGGTCAAAATTATTGATTAGAGGGGAAATGAGATATTTAGCTCAACTACTTCTAATGGGTGGGGGAGAAAACGAGGATTTTTTAGCTGGCTTACACGCCAATGGCTAGAAATGTGGTTGCCATATTTGAAAGGTATATTAATATCACCACCACTAAGTTTAAAGTGCCATATTTGGGCATGTAATGCTTGGAAAAAGGGACATTCTAAAATTAGAGTACGTGTGCTTAAGATATATATATTGAAGAAAACTATAGTACTTACATTTACTAAAAACCAATTGATAGTGTTGGTAATCTATAATGAGACTTTAGTTAAATTTGGAGTTTAAGAGCTTTCACATTTTCCCACAAGTCCCTAATATTGGGAAGTAAGATTAACAAAAGTGGCAACTAATAAACTTAGAAAGTATTTCTATATATGGTCAATAGGGCAAATTGTGGAAGTTATGAAATCATAGTTTACTTGTGGATGGTCTCCTGGGAGAATCATTCTTCTAGTGAAAAGCATAATATGTCATTTATTCAACATAATAATAACCTTAAAAGAGTATATAATTGAAAATTTTCGGTGTTAGATCCTTCCGTATTGAGAATTAGTTGGTGACCTAATTCGACATAATATTGAGAGAAAATAAACGGAAGAAAATAAAATGCACAAAACATGCTAGAACTTTTATACAAACTCATCATCTTAATGTGAAATTGCGTCCTGTTTCAATCACCGCAATAATTCACAATAACAATGAAGAAGTTTACACCCCATATCTGTAGCTTATTGCTAACTTTGCTTTGTTTCTTTGTTCCAAACAGTGTGAATTATTAAGTACAGGTGGTTTGATGGCACCCTTTAGTGGGCCTTTTCTGTTGCATGTCGGTCCAATATGAGCATACGCGTAGAAAGCCATATTAGAGGTAAAAGCATCTAAACGACACAAAATCAAAAACCACTACATTAAAATTACACAAAAGCTTGATACTATACTAATATGACACAAAATAAAATTAAAATTTGTATCATATTGATTAGAAATGGAAAACCTGTGTAATATTTATCAGTTGATGGGACAAAAAGGTGTCTATTTGAGTAACTTTCTCCATCTTAGAATTCTTAGAAATTACTAAAATAACTACATTTTTTCATCCATTAACCAATATGACATGTGGCAAACTTTTTTTTTTTTTTGTTAGTGTCTGATTTGTGTCATATTAATTTAGTGTGTGTCATTTTTGTGCAACAATATATAAATTTGTGCCATTTAAATACTTTTCCCTCTCATTCTTAACCATGGTAGAACACTCTAAACTAGGGCCGTGAGTGTGGTCGTCCGACCTTGCCCATGAAGCGGGCTGGATGAAGGAAAAGGCAGTCCAATGTGACCCTAAAGCTCCGCGGACCATGGATCAAACTTGGCCGGCCCATGAATTGATACAAGAATAGTGTTTTCTAAAGATTTTAAAAAAAAAAATACAAAATAATTGACTATACAAGTTGGACTAAGCCGGCCCGTGGGTCTAGAACCTCGGCCCTATCCTAATGATATGGTCAGGTCAGCCATCTCAGAGTGTCTACGCAAATTGATCCATGTGTCAACGAGTCCAGATCAGATCACGGACGAGCCAGCTAAACTGGCCCATATGATTAAGTCACTGGCTTATGTTTACACACACTTGGCATGCCCTTTCTAAGCACAAATGGAACTGGTTGCCCATGCAAATATTATTATATCAAGTTAAGCCCAACGGTCCACTTAGGGACCCACATTAAACAAGATTATCACTTGGATAAAAATGGGACAATCAACAAATCCAAATTGTGTGGTTCTATCCGTCATCGTAAACACAAAACTGGCCTAGTTTACCTGGGACCTTTTATCCCAAGGCACGTGTCACCGACCTTTCTTTACACAAAGATATGAACGTGAACACGTGGCTTGTGCAGCGGGCAAAGTGAAAAGTACTAAAATAGCCCATTCATTAATTAATGAAAATGGCAGGCTTTGGCTCCTCACAAAGCCTAGATTTATGTTTCTGGCTTGGCCGGTGCTAAATCTATACACACACGTCTAAGGCAGAATCCGATTCTGGCTCCCATTTTGCCACGTGTCCTTATTCTTTTCCCCTATAAGTAGAGCCTTTGGACTTGTTTTGTTACAAAACTCACACTGTTTTCCTCATTACCCAATCTTTCCTTCACTATTTCTCCATCCTTTGGTAATTTTAGTTTCTTTTGTTGTTCTTTTTTTTGGCTATATATAAAAATGGGAAAATTCTGGACTTTCCTCTCCCAAGTTCACTCACTTGCTGGGTCTGTAATATCTTCAAACTCCTTTTGTCTTGTCATTTCTTTTCATAGTATATATATTTTGACTTTTTTTTTTTTAAATTGTAATTCTATTTTTGCAGGCCTAGTTTGGCATTGCTTTACCCCTTGTAAGCAACGACTCTACTTCTACTTCAATATCTTGCCCTTCTTGAAGTTTCTCTTTCTGGGTGTTCTTGCATTTTCTTCATGAGTTTATATAAGTTTCTTTGTGTGTGTGTGTATATATATATTTATAGGTATGCATCTGTTGTGGCAATAGAGAGCACATCAAAGCTAGATGATGAGCAGTGGCTTGCTTATTGGATCTTGTACTCGTTCCTCACTCTTGTGGAAATGGTGCTCCAGCCAGCTCTCGAGTGGTAATAGAAAAAACTTTCAATTTCATAATATTTTTCTAAATGATATTCTTTTTCACACTTGTTTTGGGCTGATATATGTATTTATATATATATATATATGTATATGTATGTGTTTGTAGGATACCAATATGGTATGATGTGAAGTTGGTGTTTGTGGCGTGGCTGGTTCTTCCACAGTTCAAAGGTGCAGCTTTCTTGTATGAGAGATTTGTGAGAGAGCAAATCAAGAAGTACAAAGGGCATACCTCTCCCCACAAGTCACCCAACGGGAAAGGAAAGAACAAGTTTGTGGATTTCATCATTCCCAAGAAAGTGAGTTTTATGAACACTTTCCTAATCCTTGAGGTTTTGCAAACATTTATGTTTATAGTTGTTTTAGCGAAGTGATTATCTTTTGACCATCTAATTGATGAGTGTGCAGGTTAAAAATTAACTGTTCGACAAATTTTTTTTAACATTTTCTTATTTGTTGAAGTTTTGAAAACATTTATGTTGTGGTTGTTTTAATCGAGTGACTATCTATTAAAGATCTGATACGTTTTAGGTTAAAAATTTACCGTTCAATATATAAAATTATTTTTTAATTATAAATCAGATTGTTAAAAATTTAATTAAATAATTAAAATGATAATATTTTATTGATAGAGAGTTCTTACTTTTAATTATTGTATTGAGATGTTTTAACCCATCTGATCAATATATTTGTGTAATTGTTGCATTGTGCTTGATGGACAGGGTGAGCATGAGGCTTATTGATCAAGGCAAAACTAGCTTCCCGAGGGATCTTGATCTTCCGGTTGAAGACTTGGAACTAAACTCTCATCTTTTTCTTCTTTTTCTTTTTCTTTTTTTTTTTTTTTGGGTCCATGTTTCACTTTCGGTTGTAAATGAATATATAACCAGAATGTAATACAAGTCCTTTTAAGACTTTTGTGATCCTTCATCAGCTACTTTAATATCAACCACATGTAAAAAAAAAAAAAAAAAGGGTCACAAATTAGTAGCCTTCAACTTTGTTGAAAATCTTGTGAATTTTTGTTGCTTGTTATGGGACCATGATATTAATTACCGCCTAATCCTACTTTAATTTTCGTTGAAAGTGTGTTCATCTCTCTCTAAAGTCTAAATTTGTAAGCTAATAATTAGCAGATTATGAACTTCAACCCCTAGCTGTAGCTGCTCCTTTTAAAGCCCTAGTATGATATTAAAGCTATGAGGCATTGACCGACCAAAACTGAGGCGGAAAAGAAAGCTCGGCTTGTAAACCATATAAATATATATATATATATATATATGTATATGTGATAAATTATTTGGCCAAGATTCCAGAGTACGTACTTCTGCAAGAAATGGTTTCTAATGATCTTGAATCAAGAATCCCAAGTAATGCCTGCTGCAAAAGACAAAAAGTATTATCGGGACGTTTAGACCACCCATTCAATTATAATATTTTTATAGTTCGATATAATATTTATTTGGTTATTAGTCTTTTAAATTTAAATATGTAATTTTTTGAATAAATCTCTATATAAATACTATTCACCATTTGACTACGTATATCCCATTATGCCTCTTTTTAAAACACATATTTACTTTTATATGCATTTCACACGTAATCTAATGTTGGCATCCAATGCATATTCTATTGGAATTTTGAATCAAATAATAAATACAATAGGTGATCCGAACGAAAGTAAGTAAAAATATGAATAAAAAAAAATGTCGAGATAAGATATTTCTATTGCAACAACTGTTCGTTTTAATACCAAATAAAAATTGCAGTTTTAGTTGCTGAATTAAGTATGATTTATAATTGATAATATAGTTTTGTGTTTAACGTTATTAAATTTTAAATTGTAGTTCATAGATACAAAACTATTAATACAGTTTCAACAGTTCTTTTTGATAATTTCAAGTAACTACAGTTGTGGTCGATCGTTAGATTAACTTTCTTAAACTTATTTATAATTAATAAAATTTTTGTATTATAAGCAGCAAACTTTTAACAAAAACACTCATAGATTAAATAGTTTAAAAATTATTCTAAAGTACAATAATATATATATATATATATATATCTGGAAATATGAGTTTTCTTACTGTGAAGAGTACGAGGCACCCCAAACTCAAGGCCAATATACGTATGTTGCGCCCTTACCTCCTTGGACTGGCTCAATGAATATTGGACCGCCATTCATGGGCTTGTGAGTGGTGCCATTTTAGAGGCCCTAAAATAAACCTTCAAACTATAATGGGTTCTACTTGCACGTGATCCACCCGTTGGCAAAATTTACCACTACAATAACAACAACAAACAACTGCAGCAGACGACAGAGTGATCTATGATTGATTGAGTGAGGATTATCTCTCCTAGTGAACTTCCTTTTTTCTTCAATATTACTTTTAAAAGTTTTACATTAAAAAATAAATTATCCTTATAAACGTGTTTCTAACGACAACTTTATGTTATTGGAAATGAATCAATAGAGGGGTGGGACTTGGCTACATTTCTTTTTGATTAATCATAATAACTTTACAAGACTTTGGTAGACAAGTATGGGAATCTCTTTGAGGGATGGGACGTCTGACAGATCTAAGTCTAACACAATGTTTAAAAGCCAAGTCGACTATTAGTCACTCTTACTAGTCTGGCGTGTCAGGCCACAATTTCACACTTTGCCTTCACCATTAAGCAGCTTTCCTGCAGGAATAAGGACTGAACATCGGTTAAAAACCGTTGATTTCGGTTGATTAATTTTAGTTTCAAATTGAACTTGTCAGATTTCAATAGGAGAACCGATGACACGTACAAAGAATTCTCGGGCCAGATTATCTTGTCGGTTTTGTAGGGACGGTAAATTAGTAGTAATAACTAGGTTGGAGCCACTAGCCAGGTTTTTTTTTCCCTTTTATTTTGTTATTTTTTTAATTTTTTCTTTTTGTGCATTGCTAATCCAGAAAATGAAGTCCACAGTTTCAATAACTAAACATCAAACATAGTAATGCTAGACCACTAAACATAAACAAAATGCAAGTCAAAAGTCCAATGACGCCAGTCCTAGTAATAATTAATAACATACAAAGTTTTACCAAAATAATAATAATAATAATAATAACATATAAAGTATTAGATTTATGCATCCACTAGTGTCCTCCTTCTGAAGACTATAAAGTCGATTCTGTCTCGTGAGAATTCTATTTTCTTGTCTTTGTGTTCTACCCAAAAAAAATCAATTTGTATTAAAAAAAAAAAATACCAACCATCAATGAAAGCTTCAATTATGCACACACACAGGTAGAGAGTAACCAAAAAAAAAGGGTACTTACTTGGTTTTAAGCCGGCCCCCAAAATGTGAAACCGAAATCGAGCAGAAACTCCCCTTCTTAGTTTGATTATGACCGAGCTTTTCTCGGCTTTGATGAGACATCGAGTTTCTCAATTTTAGTCAGAATTTTTTCAGATGGTAGATGGTCAGTTTTGGTTTTTCAGTTTTTTGAAAAGCCCCTTCTTTCCAATGATATCAGGGCAATCACAAGTATATGACGAAATGATTTTGTTACCATAGATTATAATTATAAATTCACACGTCAATTCTAAGATAAAATATTTGTGGGGATCATTACCACCAATAATAGTTTACTATTTTTCTTTTTCTAAATGATGCCACATTAGAGATTTCTTATTCGAGATTTCTTTTATACCTCTAAAGACATTTAGGTGTGTTTCCTTTTATATATATATATATATATATATCGTTTCTCTACATGAACATACACATAAATATACATCCACATACACGTGTATGTATTAGTTTCACATAACATATAATTCTCTCGCAGGTGTAGAAGATTTATGGACCCACACAGTTCAAGTCGCTCATGTGCTAAAATGGATCTAATACTTGGCATCTTATACCTTTTGAATCAGCAAATTAACCACTTTTCAGGCTGTGTGATTACTGGCAAATTAGGAGGCTTGGATAATTTCCTTTAGTACTACCGATCTGTACTTTCGCCTACATTATACGTACTTAAGTACACATGCAAGTAGAGGATCAGAAAGAAGAATCACTTAAAAAGGAAAAAATAAAAAGACGCATTAATTTTTGTCTAGTCTTTTGGCATGGAAGAGCCGTCTACAAGTGTTTTTCTGTTTAAAATATGAAGCAATAGCCAGAGAAGTCTTTAAAGCAGTAGTGCATTTCTTAATTGGTGCAGGGAAAAAGTTAAGAATATGACTATATTTTTTAGACGAATAAACAAGCCTGATTTGTTAATTATAATGTCCTACCGTATATATCTCTCTCTTTTGTGTTGTTTCTGCGAAGTTTCTGCAGAGGCAAAAAGAAAGAGGGAAAAACACACATCGTGGTATAAATTAATGCTCCTTTATCAACCTATATCAGAGTCACTTTCAGTACTCCAATATGCCTAACTCTAGCCCACTTGTCCATGAATAATTTCACACCCACACATACATACATATATATTAACATGGACGACACTTCAAAACGTGTATAAGTATAGCCTAATATCTATTGCTTGCCACCGAAAATGTGTGGCTTAACAATTATCTTCATGGGTCAGTGGTTAAAGATTCGAATGTTAGATGATCTTATTGGGAGTCTTAAATGTGAAGGTTTGTTACCTAGTATATATAGTACTCGATGGAGAGTGATGGAGTGACGCACTCCTAGTCGGGGGTAGGAGAGCCTTCAACGAACATTCTTGTAAGCGTTTAGCCTATGTTTGGTAAGAAGGAAGGAAAACAAGAGGGAAAGGAAAAATCAAAGTAAAAAAATAAATGAGAGAAAAGATTTTAAATTTTTTTTTTAGGTTGTTCGTTGGAAAGAAAGGAAAGAAAATAAGAAAGTTGTACAATTACCATAATATGCACTTATTCGTATTAGTATAATTTTTAAAAAAGGATAAAAATTGTAATTTTAATCATCATTGAGTATATTTTTATTTTCCACATAGTGATGGAGAGATTAAAATTAGTGGGCTTCACAAGAAATTTTTTCTGCCATATTTTCCTTTCCATCCTTTCTTCCTTTCTACCAAACAAACTACATCACCATTTTCCATTCAATTTTCCTTCCACCCACTTCCTTCCTTCCTATTTTCTATCATACCAAACAAAGCTTTAGAGAGGCGCTTTAGTAATGCTCAAAAAGAACATGTTAACACTGATTGCTCCCTTATCAGATTTAACTTTAACAAAAAAAAAAAAAAAAACACATACTTGCAGCATAATTAATTGTTTGACATGATCTCTCAAGTGAGGGAACATGAAATTCTTTATGCTTTAACTAGCATTAATATCGTCTTAGTAAATTATCATGACAAAGTTTTCTACTTCGTGTCACCTTTTCTCAAGATCAATTATTCATCAATTTATATACATAACATAGAGTCTACATAAGATAGAGTCACTTAATAAAGTTCACTTATAAATCATGTTGGTAATCACTCTTGAAACTCTTATAGTCCATCTGTTTTAAGTTATATGTGTTTTGCTTTTATAAGTTCTTATATATTTTATAGAAATCCTCATAATAATTTTTTGATAATTTAATTCAAATTGCGTAGAGATATCATGCCCTCTTTCCGTGTTTTGATTTACTCTCTCTCTCTCTCTCTCTTCCTTTCACTAATTCTCCCTCAATCCCAACATAGAAATTCACGAATATATATATATATATATGCACCACATGAATTTCTTTTGAGTGAAACCTGCAAAAAGCATATCTTTCATTCCTTGAGTATTTCCTCTTTACACAGAACCAACTAGAGAGCCTGTATGCAAATAATTTAAAAGCGCATTCTTTTGCTTTATTTACTTTCCAAAATAAGAGAGGACTCAGCTGGGCCATTCACTAATCACCTTCCTAGTTAATGTGATTGGACTTTTTTGAACTTTTGTATCTCTAAAAGTGCAATGCCCTTACTTAACCACCCCATATATAATATTCATGTATGTATGGGTGTATAATTGGATGTGTATAACCGTATATTCACTTCGATTCCTCGAGTAGCCTATAGCCTCCTCTTGCTCTGACGGAGCGATATGATCAAATTCATCACCCCCTTGGCCGGCCGACCTAGCTACTATGGGCACCCGTAGGGATTATTAGTGCATGAGATTGCGATCTACAAACTAATGCATGGGATTCACCCTTTACTTGGAAATGAAGAGGGGAACATAAGCATGTCACAAGGGCGAGGCGAGGTTTGGAGCCCTACTGCAAGAGGGACACCTCACCCGGATAACGAAAAGAAAACAAGGACTAAAAACCAGTTGACTTATAGACCGAGTTACACGGCTAAAAGGAAAGTGCTCGGCTCAAACCTTTTGAAATAAGCTTTATTTGACATTAATGGTTTGTTTGGTGAATGAGTTGAAATTTTTTAGTTTCAATAGTAATTTTTTTTTGAATTTTTAGAAAAGATAAAAAACTTTTTCAGAATAGACAAAAAACTTTTTCAGAAAAAGACAAAAACTGAGTGAAAATATTTGGGTTTAAAAGAAACCCCAAACTCCCCCTAAGGTTTTTAAAAAAAAATCATTTTGAAAAGATTCTAGTTCAATTATTATAAATTTCTTTTCGAAATTCACACTATTTTTATTCTTCTTTCTCCAAAACATCAATTTAAAAAGATTCTCAATTTGAATTGAAATCTTTTTAAAATTCGAATATAAACTAAGATACCAAACATATCCCATAATCTTAATCACTAATCTCAAATATTTACCAATTTTAATGCACTTATTTTGTATGAGAATGAAGATAAGAATCCATTAAGTTTTATGACAACATATTGGCAAGTAAGCAACAATAAAATCAATGTGATAAGACATCAAAAAGTAGCAGAAATAGTTTATATCGCATTAGTTGATCAAGATTTGGATTAATATTAAGCTTTAATTAATTATAATATTATTAATTAAATTATTTAACAAATTAGACAGTATGACTCTGTTCTGACAAAGACTTTAATTTAACAACGAACTTTCTCACGTCTCTTCTGCTCCCTCCCCTTTTGAGTCGCACTCCACAATGTGGCTCCTTTTACTAATTGAATTATGGAGAGAAAAAGCTAACTACCACTTTAATCAAACACCCCCCAAAAGAAAAAGGAAAATATGAATGCTTTTTCTTTTTTTCTTCTTCTTTTTTTTTAGTGGGAATTTTGCTTTACCAGATGTGGAGAAAGATAATTATATCCCGACGTTATCACAGAAGACTTTCACTCTGATATTGTTTTTCACACAATTACTTAAGCTTCGATCCAACATATATATCTAAGTATATATCAACAAAGGCACTTCACATTCAAAACCACGTACAATATATATATATATATATATATATATAGGACTAGAACAAGTAAGGATACATTACAACATGGATGACTAAGTTGTTAGGAATGAGACGGATTAATAAATTTTTTTACTATTAAAAATAATACAATTGTGGAAAATAAATTAATAAGAACATGTAAAAATTGTAATGGTTCATTTTTAATGTGAAAGAAATAACAACGCAATATAAAAAAAAAGAAGATCACAAGAAAAAAATTACACATATCTCACACTCCATATGTTTTCTCTAATCAAGATCAATCTGCGTATTATCTTTGCATCATGACAATAATATTGAAGCCCCACAAACTCAACACAAGCAATAACTCATTTTTTTAAGCGTGAATCATGGGATTTGAGAAATATATTTTTTTTCTTCCCAAGATTTGGATGCAATTTACGGGAATAAATTCTGAATTTAACTCGTACTGACCTTCACAATAATTTTTAAAATACATAATATAATATTGGTTAACATTAAAAAAGTAACAAGAAATGGAAAGTAGGGGTGGCCTAAAACACAAAAGTAAACTCTAACTAATCAAATCTCCCATAGCTTTTCAAAAAGTCACCCTTCAATATTCAAAATAAAATTATAAATAATGTAAAGCATGTGATGATGAATTCCAATTACCAAACTAACCCCATTTTCCAAATAATATATAAGGCTTTAGAATCATTTATGGTCAGGCAGATGAAAATCTCCATCATGTTTTTCTTGGTCTTGGCCTTGATCAACTCTCCCTCCAAAACTTCTCTCTAAGAAGTCCCTCCTTTTGCCAAATACTCCTAGTTTTGGCCTTGGTTCTTTTTTTTTTTTTTTTTATAAATTTTTTTAAAAGAACCATGCTTAAAAAAAAGAATTCCATCAAGATTGAGAAGATGAAAGCAATCAAGAAGTACAAGAGAAATCAGCTTCTGAAGAATCTCTTCCTCTATTCCATGACCGGATTGGCTTGTGTGTTTTACTCCACTCCTTTTTGGCTTCCCACCGTATCTTCTTCCATGGAGGTCCTTTTCTTTGTCTATCTCCCAAAACTTAAGTCAATCTTCTTTAGCTCCAAGTTTGTTTTCATCCTAGGAAACCTCATCATTGTTGCCCTCATAGGAGAATCCAAAATCTTGTCTTCAAACTCTACTTCTTCTCCAACATCTAGTGAGGCTTACTTTGAAGAGTACATGACTAGGAAAAGGAACCTTCAGAAATTTTCGTCATCGGCTCCTAATCAAGAGAACATCGTCAAGAAAGAGAAGTCCAATATTGTTGAGGAAACAAAGAAGGTTTGTACTTTTGAAGTTAAACCAAAGTTAGAGTCGAAATCGAGGGTTTATCCGACGGTGTTCAAGGTTTTAGGTCATAAAGATGATCATTTGCCTACTGAGGATTTGAAGAAAAGGGCTGATGATTTCATTGCAAGGGTCAACAAACAAAGGATTTTTGAGGCTAGAGAATTGCTTTGTGATGTTGAATGGAGTAAAATAGTTACCAATATATGATGAGAATAAGGAAATTATCTATGTTAATTATGTAATTATATAAAATGAAGTGATCAGAAGGGAGTCCATAATTAGTTGAGCAATTGTAGGCTTGTAGCTTCAACTTTTTTTTGGTTTTTTTTTTTTTCCTCGGACTGGTTTTGCAACCACATATGTGGTTATCCAGTCATGTGGATGTAATAGTTGTAGAAAATAGAAAGGTATTGATGCATATACTCATATCCCGCATGTAGTCTTACAAAGTTTCTTGGAAGCTAAGGAAAAATAAACAGTTCACCAGAAATACCAAATATATAACTTTCACAAAATATCACAAAATATATATAGATGATTATGGTGCACTTTTCTAGCTTTCACACTAGCTTTTACATTTGCTCAAAATAAGGAAGATCACCCCCCCTTTTTTTTCCCCTTACCAATGTGAGATATATGACTTCGTTTATTAAAAAGAAATGAAAATATTATCTTATTTTAAATTTGAGACCTTTTACTTGAACTCCCTTCATCTGATCTGTTGACCTAGTTCCAACAAAGTAAAAACGATCACCTTAATTATTATAAAACGTTTAAATCATATATCTTGTGGAGTAATTTGATCGATCTAATTGATCACTGAGTAAATATGGAATGGTTATCCCCTAACTGATCTTGTATATGGTATATACACACACACTTGATTCAACAAGTCAATTGGCTGAAAAACCTTACTATAAAGGATGTTACTATATGATGAACCTCAAAGAAGAGGACTTGAGCCATAACTTGTATTTTACCAGAAAAGAATTACTTTTCTCTTTTTCGAAGGGAAAAGAATATTTTGTTTTCCTGTCCAAGTCTTCTATAATACACTAACCAGCAAAAAAAACAGTCTTCTATAATACACCAATAATAATGTCTGGTCAACTTCTTTTTCTTCTTCCTGCTCTGGAATTGGTGAGAAAAGCACTATACCAAACATTTGTGCTGTGGACCAAGGATACCTTTGGGTCATTAGTGGATTCAATATTAGGTTGGCCACATTCAATAGGATTTGTGTGTTGGGCGGGGGGGGAGGAGGAGGTGGGGAGGTGGGGGATGGGGTTGGTGTGGTGGGGTGGTAGGGACGGCCTGCACTTACTATGTGAGTAACTATATTTTATCCCAATTTTAAAATTATATAATAGGACTTAATAATTCGCATATAAATTTACTTAGCATAGAAATAGTCGGCGGTTTGCAATTTGAGAAATCTAAATAATAAATATTCAAAACCCCACTTATGCCACCAATACTTTTTTTTTTTTTTTAATGAAGAGAAAATTAGATAACTGCATATAAATTATAAGATTAAACATTTCATCCAGATTATCATTCAAAATCTTAACTCGTTTTACATTAAATTCCTAACTTAATTTGATTGTAAAATAAAAAGAAAATTTTATAAATTCTTAAAGTAAAGAAAAACCGAAAAAAAAAAAAAAAACAATCTAGATGAAAAGTCCCAATCATACAAAAAAAAAAAAAACGTATAATTAATATATACGTGGACGCTAAAAAATTAGGTCGAAGCATTTTTATAAAAGATCACTTTTTTTTTCTCTTAAACTTTATAAATGATCACTTTCTATAGTAGATCTTATTACTAGTGAGCTTACAAAAGGTCACCAATACATGCAAGTTTTTTTTTTTTTTGGGCTTAAAATGCAAGTGTATTTTTCAAAAACAAAATTTTTCTATGCATGCTGATAAGAACGATGCCATAGCAGTGATTTAACCGAACAAATATGAAATTTCAAAAAAAAAAAAGGGTCAAGAGTTTATCTTCAACCGTTTCGAAATAAAAAAAGACAAGTAAAAAAAAATTTTGAAGTACAGAAATTAGTGCCACTTCTCTTGAGAGAAATAAAAGATAAAAAAGGGTGACATCAACATAGAGAGTTTTAGCTTTAACAACGTACGTGTCGTGTCCTTGCCATGCAAAGTCGCCACCTTTCTTCTCTCTTCTGGAGCTTCGTTGTTATTACCTTTGCATTTTCCTTAATAAATATATATACACACACACACACATTCTCACCCTCAAAGCTTATCTGTAGATACCCATTTTCTTCATGATCTTTTTCTATTATATCCTTTAATTTAATCAGAAGAAAGAAAAGTTTAAAAAGAAAAAGAAAAAAACTGGAAGCCATGGTAGAACTAATACACAAGCTGTTGAACTTAACAGCTCCAACTTTCACCTTCTTCTCACTTTTCTTCTTCTATCCACCTTTCCTGTTTTTCAAGTTTTGCCAGTCCCTCTTGAGCTATGTTTTCAGTGAAAATATTGCTGGCAAAGTCGTTCTCATAACCGGGGCTTCCTCCGGGATTGGTGAGGTAATTTAGATAATATATATATATAGAAACACATAGATATAATATAAACTCAACTACTTCAATTTCTTATGCTCTAGAAACATAGGTATTTAATATATATGGGTATGTATAGGTATATAAGATTTGCTTATGGTTTCTGCTTGGATTTTACATTTGTTCCCTAGCCAAGTAATAATTAAAGTGGGAATTTCGCTTTTTAGCCATTTTTGAAACAAAATTAAGCTTGTGTTTGTTTGAAGATTGGAGATGAAATTTTTAAGTTAGAGTTGGTTGACTTTTTAAAAATTAATTATAAATTTTATTGATCTTTTAAAAAAAATAAAAACTAAAATAAAAAAGTAAAAAAGTACAGTCTGAAGTTGAACTGAAACCCAAACAAAGTCTAATATTATTCAACTAATATTTTTGGTATATATTTTAAAAGTAAAGGACAAAATTGAGATTTGATAAAATTGAAGGACTAGCAGTTAAATTAGCTTTTGTACGAAATGGTACTTAATTTTTTATTTTTTATTTTTCTGTTTCGTACTTAATTTTTTTCCTCAAATTTTGTAATGAATAAGAGAAGAATACAATTGTTAGAGGCTAAAAATGAGATTTTTGCCATAGTTTAGGGACGAAAACAAATAAAATAAAGAGTGTATACTTTGGTAGATTAAAAAATGGTGCATGATTTTTGCAGCATTTGGTTTATGAGTATGCGAGTAGAGGTGCGTGTTTGGCTCTGGTTGCCCGGAGAGAAGACCAGCTTAGAGACGTTGTGGAACAAGCTAGAGACATTGGCTCACCTGATGTGCTTATGATTATTGGTGATGTGTCCAAAGTTGAAGACTGTAAGAGGATTATTGATGAGACTATGGATTACTTTGGCAGATGTAAGTTAAATTATATGTAAATATACATTAGTATTTAATCCTGATGAGGCTAGCTCGGCGGATGGATAGAGGTTTCAGATCCAAGTCTGAAATTTGGGTCTCTCTTAAAAACAAATAATACTAAAAGAAAAAGAAAGAAAGAAAAAAGAGTACATACACAAATAATGAGTAAGGCTTACTGCAGTTTGTAACACCAACTGGAGTTGTGGCTTTGGAAATTTTTTATTGGCTCTTAAAATTAAAGTGTAAGAGCTTGAATTTTTTTCTTTTTGAAAAAATAACAATATGAATATTGTTTCGTTATTCTCCTCATTTTATACAATTAAAAAAATATATATTATTTCGACTTAAAATAAAAAAGTTGCAGATTTTTAAATTTTGAGTTTTTGAAAAATAAAAAAAGAGATATTTGGAAAGATGAGTAGTAAAATTAGTTTATTTTTTGAAGAAAAAATTTAAAAAAAAAAAAAAAAAAACTGGAAAACTCTGTCCGAGTTAATGCCCTAAACGACTCCTTAATCTCACTTTTTTTTTTTTTTTTTTTTTGGTCTAGATATATGTAAAGCAAGCTCATTTAATTTTGTGAGTTTTATATTCGCAATGTGATATGAGCCATGATTGGGTTATACGTGGTGATGCAGTGGACCATCTCGTGAGCAATGCTGGGATAAACTCAGTCTCTATGTTTGAAGAGATAACCAATATCACTGCTTTTAGAGCTCTTATGGTAAGCTCATTGGTTACCCTCTTTTTACAACTATATTTTAATTACTTAACCATTGAGTAGAGAGAAGAAAGCGTACAATTATATGTCAATGTAAACAATAGAAAATCATGAAATTCTTTTTTCAATGTCTAAACCAAAATTCTTTGTTTCTCACATTAAGTTGTGCATCTTAAATTATACATGATATGATCTTCAAAAACTAGTATGATTTTTTTTGGCAGGATACAAACTTCTGGGGTTCGGTTTATACGACTCGTTTCGCAGTTCCACATCTTAGAAACAGTAGAGGCAAGATTGTAGTGCTTTCTTCCTCTGCTTCATGGCTGCCTACGCCAAGAATGAGCATCTACAACGTATACAAATTATTTCACTTCTTTTTAAAACTATATTCTTTTTACAACATTTACCACTACTTTGGTCCTAGCTATGACATTTTCTTCTTCTTATTTGGTCCATAATTTTCTTTCTACTCTGGTCTTCTGAATCAGGCAAGCAAAGCAGCATTGTTCATGATGTTCGAGACGCTTCGGGTTGAACTAGGACCCGATATCAACATAACAATTGTGACCCCGGGTTTCATCGAATTCGAACTCACTCAAGGAAAATTCCTAGACCGGGAAGGAAAAATGATATTTGACCCTGATTTAAGAGATGTAAGATGATCTTCTTCTCTTCAACTTTTTTTTTTTTTTTTAAATTTTTAACAACCATTTAGTGTGTAGGATTAATTTGATTTTTGGTCCTTAAAGGTCCAAGTCCGTTTTAATTAGTCCTAGAAATTTAAAACATCCTAGGATCAGCCCTTCGAACTGTTAATTTGTTCTATAATCATTCTTTTCAAAACACCGTTAAAAACTAGGATTATTAATCAAAATTAATTTTTGTCATTTTCACGTTCAATATTTCAATTTTGAAAATTATAAATTTGGAACGCACTTGTGTTCTAAATATTATAATGACAAAAATTAGCCTTGCTAAAATGTACATCTTCGACTGGTAATCGCAGTCATTTCTTAACAACCGATGTTGTCAATAACCATTGTAAGATAAATTAATAACTTGACGAGAACTGATGTTGTCATTGGTTTTATAATTTAGGCACAGAAAATGAAATTAACCCTATACATTATTTCAGGACAAAGTAGTAATTTTATTTTCCTAAAACTAGAGACACGTGCATGGTTCACGCTACAAAGATGCAAAATGTTGTTTCAAATGTTTGTAACATGTAAAATGTTATTTTAAATGTTAGCGCAGTTCGTTAATTAAGACGACATGATATCGTAATTAAGGATGTTTACGATGTTTAATGAATTGATCTTAGGTTCAAATAGGTGCGGTTCCAGTTAGGACGGTGCGGGCCTGCGCAAAAGCGATAGTGAACAGTGCTCTAAGGGGCCAAAGGTACTTGACGAACCCGCCATGGTTCAAGGTGACATACATTTGGAAGGTGTTTTGCCCGGAAGTTCTGGAGTGGGGCTTCAGACTGTTCTATCTCGGCCGGCCTGGAGCTCCCGCCACGGAGGCTCCAAGCAAGAAGATTGTGGATCTCACTGGGGCTAAGGACGTCCTCTATCCACCTACCCTCCAAGCTGCTGATCAGGACAAGATTGATTGACAAGGTAGTTTCTATATATTCTCACTTTAATTTCCCTGGTCAATAAAATGTTGGAGTTTGTTTGTTTGTTTGTTTTTTTTTTCTTAGCTTGGTGTGCTTTGCGGACTTGAAAACGCTTTTTGTTGTGTTTTTATCAAATATGTTTTGTTGTGTAATTATAATACTAAATTTGTTTTTATTGTGCAATTATTGCACTAAAGATGTTTTTGTTGTGTTAATGGAGTTGTTCTACCCGAGTGATCTTGGCTCTAGGTATAGAACCAAAGGTTTCATGACGTATGCACGAGTTAATTAATAGTGTTTTTTTAATAGATATTTTATAGATATCTTTTGCCTATTTAATTAGGTTTTAGTGAGAGGAATCAGGATTTATTACTATTATTGTTGTTGTTATCATTATTAACTCAAATGGGGAATCAAAATCTAGATCTGCTTAACAAGGTCAGATATCATTTCGTATTGAAATTAAATAAAAAAAGAAGGCTCATGAGGAGAATTCTAGATATATATCAGCATATTGAGAATTCGTTTGATAAAGTTTTAATTTTTGTTTTTAGTTAGTAGCATAGTAGAAGAAAAAGTTGTGTTTTATTCGAAAAAAAAAAATGCTAAGAAAACCATATTTTTAATAGAGTTTTTACCGTCAAAATGATTCTAAAGTTTTTCAATTAATTAGTAACAAAAATGTTTAAATTAGGTTTAAAATATTTAATTTAAATTCTAATGTAAGTTTTAAAATCTATTAAGGTGTTAAGATTTAGACTAATTATACATTTATTGATGAGTTTGAACTTTATTAGTTTATAAATATCCTTGTTTGACAATAAAAGGGGGCGATGGCTCTTTGTGCATGTCTGTATATTGTGGGCTCCAGACGCCTTCCTCTTGTTTTTGTAAAAAGGAAACTGATGTATTGAACACACAGCCTGAAGCAATCGTATGCACAGGTGGGCAAACGAGTACGGCAGGCGCATGCTTTGCTTCTTCCTTAGTTCTAACTTAAAAGTTTTCATTCATAATCCAACGCACGATAGGAGAGCCAAAAATCTATTTTAGTGGGGGTATGTATCAAATTTTTTTTCAAGATAAATAAATTTTAAAGAAGACTTTGTTTAAAATTTATAATTTTAGTGGGTTTATATGAGAATTTTTAATTTTAATGGGGTAAAATAGTAAATGTATAATTTTTTTTAATAAAATTAATTTAAGTGGGGTTATGTGAGAATTTTTTATTTTTAATAAAAGCAAAGTAAGGATTAGATGAGAATTTTTTTTAATTTCAATGAGAATAAATTATAAAAACTTTTAAGGTAAAAATAAAATAATAAAAAATTTCAGTGGGGGCTGGGGGCTGACCCCCACAATTGGCACCCCTGGCTCCGTCCCTACGCACGATAGCTACTTGTGTCACTGGCTTTTCAACCAAAGAACGATGATCAGTTATACAAAGTAACAGTTCTAATTCTCATATAATTAGGAATTACTATTGTGACAATAATATGATCAATGTAATAAATTAGGCTTAAAATATTTAATTTAAACTCTAATATAAGTTTTAAAATCTATGAAGGTGTTAAGGTTTAGATTGATTGTGCGTTTATTGATGCACTTGAATTGTTTGAGTTAAAAAATGTAAAAACTTGATATGTGTTTGGAAAAAAAAAAAATCAATATATGGAGCTTGTTTCATTCGTCTCGAAATTTTATACAATTTTAAAAAAAATCTTATTTGGACTTATCTATATGTAAAGTTATGGATTTTTAAAATTTGAGTTATAAAACTGTGTAAATTATAAAGTTAAAGGAAAAAAACAAATTTTGAATTGTAGAAATAGGGTTTGGATTGGAAGTCCAAATACCCCTTAAGAATAGTTTTTTTTTTTTTGAAATTCATACTTTTTTAGTTTTGACAAGAAGTTTTTTTGGAACTAAATGTTTTTTTTTTAGGACATATCATCCAATTATTTATAAAATAAACTTTTGGATCCAGAAAATCAAAATTAGCTATTAAAAAGCTTTGCTAAACAGGTTGTAGGAATCTCAAAAACTGTTATGTTGAGGTCAAATTTGATTCTCTTCGAGACTCAGATGAACAACAATCAACTAGTCCCAACATGACACCAAAACCAAGATTTGTGATTCTCTTGACATTTTCAAAATGCTTCATTAAGATGATTGAAAAATAGAATTGAGAATTCCAAGATGGCATTTTGCTGTCCCATACTGGCATAATGAAACACAAGATTTCCATCCGGCCAACACAATTCCACGACCAGACACAACTTGAGACAACACGATCCAGTTAACACAAATTGTCACCACAATGGTGCCATATTTGACAACAAAAATGTGTTCCAAATTTTTACATTTGATTATTATTGGTTGATATGTTTAATTTTTTCATTACCGCATTTTTATTCTTTTAATTTTATTATTTAAAAATTAAAAGTTTATTTGTCTAAGTTCTAAAAATTAAAATTTGTACTAAGGAGGGATAACCAAGAAGCTTTGACTTCAAAATAAGCTCTAAATTTTTAATCTAAATGTTTGCTTTTTTCTAATTTATTCATATATAATCTTGTATTAATCAGTTTATTTTCTAGGCATGACGGAGGATGATAAATCTTATCCATATCTAATATGGAATTTTTTTTTTGTCTCATATCTTGCTCCAAATTGTTTGGTTAGCCATGTATTAAGTTGTGTTTTCATGGCTCATAATTTAGCTTAGCTTGCTATTTGTACAGAAATAGACATCTTATGGTTAGAATTTTTTTCATCATTGATTGTATCTTTCAGGTACTTTCATATTTCTCTCGAAAAAAAAATAAAATTTGTGATAAAAACAAAATTTGTGAGTGATTACAGGTAAAGTCTAATAATAATAACACATCTAACTTACCAAAAGATTTAGAGTTTGAATCTCTCTCTCCAAATTCAAATAAGAAAAACAAAATTTGCGATAAAAACTATATATATCATTTTAAAAACACTACATAGTTAGAAACAAAATATAATAAGATATAAAACATGCCATTTTCACGTTTTGTTTTTAGCAAATATAATAATGACGTTCGCATTGATTGAAAGAGGATCTTGTAGAACTCGATGCCTTCCAAGTTCCAACTCGCGTTTTATTTTTTTAATTCTGTCCAAAAGTGCTTCGAGTTATCCTAGATGGTGTATACATATTTTAGTGTCCCTATTTGTGTGTGTGGTCAAATTTATGCAGCTCACAACTAGCCAATGACATTTTGAATGCTTTCTTTAAAAAAACAAAAAAAAAAAACAAAACAAAAAAACAAAACAAAAAACAAAACAAAAATGCCAATGACATTGAATCAGATTTTTTCTTATTTTTTATTTGCAAGATATGATATAACATTAAAAAAAAAAACACACAATAGTACACAAACATGCCCCTAAAAAAAATTGGAAAAAAAGAAAAAGGAAGGAAAAGCTATACAAAAGTAGATATTATTTGTGTAGAATTTATGACCTTAGGCCTAGAGGCTTGAGCTTTTGTGTGTGTGTGTGTGTGTGTGTGTATGCTAATCTTTTCTCTAAGCTCTCTCTGAAAATGGCTTTCATTCACAAGTTCTTAAACGTAGTACTTCCACTGTTGTCACTTATTACCATACTTCTCTTTCTGCCACCATTTCTGGTCTATAAGCTCCTCAAGCACTCCATAAAAGCATTTACACACACCGAAAACTTGGCCGGGAAAGTCGTACTAATTACCGGTGCATCTTCGGGAATCGGCGAGGTTTGTATAACTAGTATTTCCTATTCTTACAAATTTTGAATTATTTGTGCACCTCTACTAATTTTGAGCAGTACCAGTCATACATGCATATTGCATCACTTATTACAATACTATTGGTGTCACAATATTTTTTTTTTTTTTTGGGGCAAAAAGCATTTGGCTCACGAGTATGCAAAAAGAGGAGCTAGTCTGGCACTCGCTGCCAGAAGAGAGGACCGGCTTCAGTCGGTGGCAGCCAAATCCGTCCTGCTAGGATCGCCGGACGCCTTTGTGATCCGAGCAGATGTATCCAAAGTTGAAGACTGTAAGCGTTTAGTTGACCAGACAGTGAACCACTTTGGACAATGTATGAGATACTAACATAAAAATTTCACTTGGGCATCCTTATAATTTTATTGACTGTTTGTCTAGATTTTAATTTTTGGTTGATAATAGTAGTGTGACTTTTTTTTTTCCCCTCCTTTTTAACCTACAGTGGATTATTTGGTGAACAATGCTGGGGTATTACAAGCTATCTTGATTGAAGATTCCACTGAATTCTCTAAGATCCGCTCAATTATGGTATATATATATATATATATATTTTTTCCCCCGTTCATAAGGCTTGTTCTGGAAACGTTTTAATTTTTAAAACAATCTATAGTGTTTGTATGTTCTATGAATACTCTTATTTCAGAAAACCTATGCTCTCAGAGTAACTTAATTTTTTTAGCACTAATTTTGATTAAATTTAGTTAATCATTTTTTTACGTAGCGAATATGATTTGCCAACGAGCTTAACAAAGGTGGATCATCACTAATACTAGATGATTTGCAGGACATAAACTTTTGGGGTTCGGTGTATTGCACGCAATTTGCAATTCCACACCTGAGAAAAGGTAAAGGGAAGATTGTGGTTGTTTCTTCGATTGGTTCATGGCTTCCCCCCCCAAGATTGGGCGTCTACAGTGTAAGGAATCACCTTACTAGCATGATTTAAGCAAATTAACACCCCCCCAAAAAAAATAAATAAATAAATAAATAACAAGTTATACTTGTATAGCTTTTTGATCAGATATGATTTTCAGGCTAGCAAGGCAGCTCAACTCTGCTTTTTTGAGGCATTAAAGGCAGAACTCGGTTCCGAAATTGGAATAACAATTGCGACTCCCGGGCTGATTGAATCGGAAATGACTGGAGACCATTTTTTTTCGCAGGTTAAAAAAAAAGTGTTTCCTTAATTTTTGGTGGGTTTAATTTCACTACTAGCCTCCGAGGAATAGTTTTTTCAATTTTCACCCCCGATTTTTTAATTTCTAAATAACACTACCACAATATTTGTGAGTTTGTTACGCATCTTTCGTGAACTCTCCCCTCGGACTCTCTTTTCAAGATAAAAAGATAGAAAGAGAGTTCCTAACATGACTTGAAATTTGAATATTGTGTCTTTGTGTAATGTGTAGACTAAACTTAAAGGTTTCCCAGTTGAGTCAGCAGAAGGGTGTGCAAAGGCAATTGTGGAGAGTGCTTGCAGGGGAGACATGTACTTGACAGTGCCATATTGGTGGAGAGTTGGATTTTGGCTCAAGGTCTTTTTTCCTCAGCTACTGCAAAAATATTTCCATTTGAAATTAATCCGTATTCCGCGAACTTTAAACAAGGATGCTTAGAAACCACCGGTGGTATTAGTGGCCTGATAGTCAGGACGTCCTATTTGAAATCTTTATTTCTATCCATCTAAGGCTCAAGTCGTGTCATACACAATAATCTGTCACTTTCATAGACTGTGTTGGTTGTACTTTTGAGGCCGACAACCATTAAAGACTTGGGATCATGATCCTTTCTATTTCACATGTGGTCCAAAAAGATTACTCTTATGGGGCTGGACGGGGATGTGAAGATGACATCATCACCCTTTATTAATATTGTTATTATTATTAAAATTATTATTATTGTTATTTAAAAAAAAAACAATGCTTGGAAGATCAAGCTGGGATCACTAACTAAGTTGAAGTGGTGCCCTGCCTTAATGTCGTAAGTGCTCTACTAAGTTTGGAACTTGTCGTTTGTAATTTTTTATGTTGTTTTGGTTTGTTTAGCTTATGCTTCTTTGCCTGTCGTTTGGTTGTATCAGAATTTTAGGACATGCTTGGTACGTTGTATTAAATTGTATTATATTATACGTATTATATTGTATTGCATTGTATTGTTATTATACAATATTATGGTTGGTTTACTTGCCCGACTCCAAAAAAACGACACACACGTACACAACAACAACAAAATATAAACAAATAAAAATAATAATTAAATTGGGAGAGAGGAGACAGTGAGAGAAAATCCTAAATCAATGCAACCTAGCGCAATATAGATGATCTCCAACCGTGAAAAAAAAATGTCATTTTTTTTTCTGTGACAAAAAATAGTCCGCACCAAATAGTTGTGGTAGCCCCCCTATCAACATCAATATAATTGAAAACGTACAATAATTTATAGAGATAAATTTAAGTCTATCAATTCTATTTACCTCTATAACAAATTTCAAATACAAACGTTTCTCTTCAAAGCTATTTATTTTTCTTTTAGTGGAAAAAGCTATTTCTTTTGGAGTACGCATATCTTAGCTGGCTATCACAATTAAAACTCTGAAATTAATAATAGGGTACTTGATACTTGTGTTTTTTCCAAATTTTTTTTCTCATATTTTTTTTCCCTAAATCTAATACCATTTGACAAGTTGATCATAAACTTTTAGATTTGATAAATACAAACAAACTGTGGTAACATTACAGTTATAAATTAAATATGATTTCACACCTGACTTCTCTATAAGGTATTATAAGGTATTGAATTTGAATCTCTCAATTTTGAGTTATAGTAATAATTATATTAATAATCATAATAATAAATAAAAATCAACAAGATAGAGTACATGTGCAAGATATAGTACATGTGTTTTCTTTTCACTAAAAGTTGAGGAGACAAAAGCATCAAACCACCTTAATAATATAACACCTTTCAACATCTTAAATTATGCAATTAAAAAAGAAAAGGAAAAACAAGAAAAGAAAGTTAAAATTCAACAATAACCTCAGAATTTCGACAGCTCTCCATAACAACAGAAGTGAACTTATGTTTGGCCAAACTATGGATTTAATCCAAGCTTTCATGACCAATATTTTTGCAGTTCATCCCACACTTCTGATCATTCTACTCATTTTGCTCCTCCCAATATGTTATAATTTATTTCAGTTTCTCCTGTTTGGCCAAACCCTGGATTTGATCCACATTTTCATGAACATTGCAGTTCCTCCTTTATATATCATTCAATTCATTTTCTTCTTTCCAATATATCAAGTATTCAATCTTATAAGATTCATAAAGAGATCCATTTGCAGTGAAAATGTAGCTGGAAAAGTTGTTCTCATCACTGGAGCAGCTTCAGGCATTGGCGAGGTTAGCTAGTTTATATTTACATATATATGTATATACATACATGTATAAATGAAGTTAATTTTTATTTGAATTCATTTGCTTTCCATGAAGGGTGATCTCTTTTTTATTTTATTTTTTTGTTTAATTTATCGTTGAGGTTGGATTCTAATTTTCTCTAATTTTATATGTTTTGTTTTCTTTTTAATAAATTTGTCTGGTAACTTTCCTCATCTCCATTTATTAAAAAAAATGAATATGTAAATATATATATATATATATATATATATATATATACAAGCATACGGTATAAGAGAATTACATTATCGTCCAATATTTATTGTCCTTTCTAATTATCTCGACATTTATATATTTTTGGGTTCCTGATCATGACCTTTTTTATGAGTATGATACACACACAAACACACACTAAATAAGAATATGAAATTGTTGTTAAACTATAATGCATATATTGTCAGGCTCTTGATCATGATTTTTGTTTCCAACATTTGTTATGAAGCAACTTACTGATGAGTATTACATTTATATAGATAGAAATACTCTCCAATCCAATGGAAGAACTACTCTCATGTCCAACAGAAGAACTGGTGCAGTACTTTTGACATCCTATTTTACATCTTATAACTACTAGTTGATTTATACATAACTTTCTATATTAAGAATATTGTAACATATATTACTTAAAACTATCAGTGCAAACAAATAAATATCACTGAAAAATGTTACATATATTAAAATCAATTAGTTGTTACAATAGAGCACAAAAAAGTCACAATTATTATCGTTCCATACAAGTGCCGCATAGGAGGCATTCTCAATATATATATATATATGTATGTATATATGTATGTGTATGAATACATGTAAACATTACATACATACTATTTAAGTGTAATAAATTGTTGTCCAAAATAAATTGTCTTTTTTTTTTTCTGCTCCTGATAACGTTGTTTTTTTGTTTTTAACATTTTATTATGAAGAAACTTGCTTATGAGTATGCTAGAAGAGGAGCATGTTTGGCCCTAGTTGACATCAATGAAAAAAATCTTGTGCAAGTTTCAAAGAAAGCTCGCTCTATTGGATCCCCCGATAGTAAATCTATTATTGCAGATGTTTCTAAAGTGGAAGATTGTGAGAAGTTTATCAATGAAGCAGTTAAACACTTTGGGAGATGTACGTAAAATTCTTGGCTAATTTTGATAGCATATTTCTCTTATTATTGTCCCTTCTTTTTTTTTTATCCCTTCACAATTTAATGGCTTTGGATTTTGATGCAAAAGTGGATCATCTGGTGAACAATGCCGGGATAGCAAGATTCAGAAAGTTCGAGGATATTGAACAAATTTCTGATCACCGTCTGGTTATGGTATTTTCTAACGTGATTTTTGCACATCTCTTCACTACTTATAGTGTATGACTTGGTACATTTTTTTGGTCTTGATGGATCTAATGTCAAGTGCAGTGCTACACTAAATTTCTAGATTCAATTATGTCTAATAAATGTTACTAATTAGCACATATGAGTGCCGTAAACGCGAGAAGATAGTATTTGGTGTCAGCCGGCCTAGTTGAGATGTTTTTTTTCTCTTTCTAATACTAGTTACCTTCTCTCGACATTACTTGGCACATATATACAAATATAGAAATTAATGCATTTTGGTGATGTCATTTATTTTAATGCTATTAGGACATTAATTTCTGGGGTGCAGTTAATGGCATCCACTTTGCAATTCCACACCTGAAGAAGAGCAAAGGGAAGATAATAGTGATGGCCTCAGTCTGTGGATGGTACCCTCTACCGTTAGTGTCCGTTTACAATGTAAGAGTTATAGTAGTTTTTTTTTTTTTTTTTTTTTTTTTTTGGGGGGAAGCCCCTTGAACTTTCTGCATTTAAAAAGTTATTTCTGAACTAGATATCTTAACAATTGACCCCTCAAACTTCAAAATCCATTACATTATTAATCCTTTGAATCATGTATAGCAAACTATAAATAGTTGTTTTTACACGTGATTGGCATGTGTTTTAACTGTTTTTGCCACTCAAACATTGCTCATATGTCATCCCCACGTCAATTAAAGCAACGTATTTTGTAAGTTTGAGGATCAATTGTCAAAATTTTTAGTTTCTAAGACTGATTTGTCAATCACAAAAAGGTCGGGGGTAATAGTGCAAAGAAACTTATAGTGAATGCTTTAATTTATATGTCAAACTTATATTTTTATTCTTCTAATAACTCTCATTTTTCCAATGGCTTTCTTCTAAAGGCAAGCAAGGCAGCACTGATAGGCTTTAGTGAGACGCTCAGAACTGAACTTGGTTCGGCCATCGGCATAACAATAGTCACACCCGGCCTAATCAAGACAAATATGTCAAAAAGCAAGGTAGTTAATTAGCAACAAATTAAAGTATATACAACTATATGAAACTTGCAACATTATATATATATATATATATATATATATAGAATATTGTGTAATTTGTGTTCTCTATTTATAATTTCGTTTGGTGGCCAGGAAACTTTAATATCAATTATCCCAGAAGTGTCAGCAGAAGAATGTGCCAAGGCAATAGTGAGCAGTGCTTGCCGCGGAGACTTGTACATGACGGTGCCGGCATGGTTTCGGTGGCCGTTTCTGGCGAAAGTGGCGTGTCCCGAGGGGACAGAGTGGTGCAGCCGTTTGTACCTAATGACCATAGAGCATATAGCTGCCAAGAGGAAAGCAGCCATGGTGAAGAGTTTTGAAGGAAAGTCAGGCTAGTCTTCCCCAGCAAATATATACAGGTGGAATATTACTATAATAAAAATGAAATATTCTTGCATTTGTGCAAAACAAATTTATTGAGGAATGTAAGAATAATGGTTATGAAATAATGAAATTGATGTCTTGGTTTGGAACATGTCATATAGAGAGAAAAATGCTTCTCGAATTAGCATGAATAGCATTCTTCCAAATAGATGAAGATAAAAGTGATGGCTAAAGTAGATATATTTTCTCATTCAAAATTCTTAAGAAGCTAGTTTACTTATTTAAGAGACCATTCTATCCCATTATTATTGGATCTTTAGGATCTGATCAGCGTTGATAACATATGGTCCCTATTTCGAGAAGGAGATTTCAATGTTGATGAGGCCCTCAATCGGGCAGAGTACTTTAATCCCAACCGGCCTGTTCATAGTTTTTTTTTTTTTTTTTTTGGTATACACCGATGTACCCCTTTTATCCCACTATTACTCTATTATTAATAATATGTGCATCCTACTGTTTCTTTTTTTTTTTTTTTTGGGATGTATGATCAATCAAATCTCCAGTTTTTTTTTTTTTTTTATTGAAGGTATGATTTTTTTTTTTTTTTTTTTACGAACTTAAAAATGATTGATGAAATTTATTCAGCTTTTTTCATGTAACAAGCTAACATTTTTTCTTCTAACCAATCACATCATTTTTGTTCTCTATCATTCAATGGCCGAAAAATAGGATATAGGTAACATGGATGCTACAACTAAACAAAGGGTTTTATGTAGTAAAAAAAAAAAAAAAAAACTAGACAAAAGGTTTTGGTCCTTTCTTTGTTTCTCTCTTTCTTTCCTCCTGAATCCCATCTGATTTTCATCAAACTGTATAAACAAAAAAGAAAAAAAGAAAGTATAGTCTTATCTTTGGTGCAATTAATGTTCTTAATTAATATATATATATATATATATATCACCTACCAACATAAGTAGCCTACTTTATATAATCAGAAATAAAAGAAGAGAGAGAGAGAGAGAGAGAGGATTTTCACCAATCACCTCACTTCCCAGAGCTTCCAGAAGATTTTCTGCTTCCCCAAACCATGGATTTGATTCACATTTTCATGAACATTGCAGTTCCTCCAATAGTTCTCATTCCACTCATTTTATTCCTTCCAATTTATCATCTTTTCAAGCTTATAAGATTCATAAAAAGATCCATATGCACTGAAAATGCAGCTGGAAAAGTTGTTCTCATTACTGGAGCAGTTTCAGGCATTGGAGAGGTTCGTTTACAAACACACACATATGTACACATACATATATACACACACACACACACACATAAATATATAAATATATATATATATATATATTCATATTCTTTTTTTTAAAGTTTCGTGATGATCAATTTTGGTTCTGTTTTGGTCATGACTTGATTTTTTTTTTTACTCACTCTGTGGATGGTTCCCTCTACCATTAGTGTCCTTTTACACTGTAAGGGACATAATATAAATAATTCTCTACTTTTAATTCTAATTATATAAAACTCATGCCTAGATTCCTCTAACAACAATCGTTTTCGAAATTTTGTCTTTCCACAAGGCAAGCAAGGCAGCACTGATAAGCTTTAGTGAGACGCTCAGAACTGAACTTGGTTCTGCCATTGGCATGACAATAGTCACACCCGGCCTAATCAACACAAAAATGTCAAAAAGCAAAGGTAGTTAATTATCAACAAATTGAAGTATATCTAAAATATATACATATACATAGAATATTTTGTTCTCTCTAATTTCGTTTTGTGGTCAGGAAATTTTAATATCAATTCTCCCAGAAATGTCAGCTGTAGGATGTGCCAAGGCGATAGTGGGCAGTGCTTGCCGCGGAGACTTGTACTTGACGGTGCCGACGTGGTTCTGGTGGCCGTTTCTGACGAAAATGGCGTGTCCCGAGGGGACAGAGTGGTGCAGCCGTTTGTACCTACTGATCGTTGAGCATATAGCTGCCAAAAGGAAGCAGTCAAGGAGGAAATTTTGGAAGAAAAGTCAAGCTGGTCGTTTCAGCCGATCTAAGCAGAATAAGATTATGAATAAAATCTTTGTAACAAGTTGAAATATTCTTTGCAAAATATGTGCATATATATATATATATATTGGTGAATGTAAGCATAGTAGTAATGAAGTTTGATGCCATGGTTTGGAGCAATTCATATCTAGAGATAATGCTTCTCAAATTCGCATGAATAGCATGATGCCATGAAGTTTGATGCTGGGGTCACCGGACGCCTTTGTGATTCGTGCCGATGTGTCGGAAATCGAAATTGCAAGCGGCTTGTTGAAGAGACGATGAACCACTTTGGACAACGTATGAGTACTGATTTGCAAAACTTTGCATATCTTTGCCATATTTATTTTGTGTTGGACATATATGTACTTTACAAGATTTTGTAGATTTAAATTTGGGGTTTTTTTTTTTTTTTTTGATCTTTTTGTGCCACAGTGGATCGTTTGGTGAACAATGCCGGGGTTTCATAAATTAGCTTGTTTGAAGATTCCGCTCAATTCCCTTCCATGATGCGGTCAATTATGGTACTATCTATATTTGCAATTATAAACTTTGTGTTTGATATTATGAAAATATCTGTACATATAATTTAGGAAAATAGAGAGAAAGGGAAGATTTACTATTTGTTGTGTTTGGTATGGATTCTCTCTTTTACTCGATCTTAAAGGTGGAAAAATAGACCACTCGACCTTGCCCGTGCGGGCTTAAAAGGAGAAGTGGGTCGGGTTAGTCCACCCGTTTGACACCCCATCCCGTGAGTCAAAAACCTAGGCCTAGCCAGTCTACCATAAGCAAGTCGAGACGGATCGGGTCGCATGACACGGAGACGGCCTACATGATGGCCCATTTAACCTAGCACGCATTTACATCTTTATACTTGAGAAAATTAGGTGGAGACTACGTACTTATAGTTTGTCTATTCTAATATTAAAGTTGATAGTTTTAATGTTATAAAATAACAAAACTATCAACTTTAAAGTTATTATGGGCATAAATATAGGGAGATGTCAAATTTATGACATTCTTGCATATAACCACCCTCTTTACTTTCTCCTTGTTAAGAGAAATTAAAATTGTGGTTCTCTAAATTATTTCAATCCCTCACTCAATTCATTATTTTCTCATTTCTCTCCTGCCAACAATCATACATAGATTCCGGATCCTTTTCACTAATCTCCTTACCTCTCTCCCTCTAACCAAACTAAGGTTGAGATGAAATGGAAAAAGAGAAAACTACTATAAGAGGACGGTCCAATATTTTTGCATTATTTGTTTATCCATTTATTATTTATTTGCTAAAATATTAAATTTCAATTAAGCTCCTATATATGATTGGTCTTATTGCAATACTGCATGACTTTATTGTAGGACATAAACTTCTGGGGTTCAGTGTATTGCACACAATTTGCAATTCCTCACCTCAGAAAATCCAAAGGAAAGATTGTTGATATTCTTCATCTGCTGCCTGCTATTGCCCTCCAAGATTTAGTGTCTACAGTGAGAGAAAATAATTAATCATCCTTTTATTTAGTATGCTTTTTAATTTTTAATTTTTTTTTCTTAGTTAGTCAAAAAAACATTTCTTGTTCTACTTATTGCTAGCTTATGGAGATTGTTTCAAATCTTTTCAGGCCAGCAAGGGAGCTCTAATTAGCTTTTTTGAGACATTGAACTCTGAATATGGTTCTCATATTGGTATAACAACTCCTGGGATAATTGAGTCAGAAATGACAGGAGACCAATTTTGGTCAAAGCTAGGTTGATTATGAAAATTGTGGTTCTTTTTTATTTTTTCTGATAAATAATTTATTACAAGATGGTAACCATGATGCCCTTAAAAGATAGAGTTTGAATAAATAAACATCATCTTTGGTATTTGTTTGGCCGGAAAAATTTGTGCTTCAAATTACGGCCAAGAAAACGGGAGTGCAATCTGTTTTTCCATTTTTCTATCCCATTTGTTGTTACTCAAATTAAGTCTTGACACCCAAATGTTGCTTTAAGTATTTTTAGTATTTAGGTCCTATTTGCGTAATCAGGTTGTTAAATTTTGATGACATAACAAATAATGAGTAGAGGGACAATAATGGAACAAGAAAAATGCGGACAGAAGTTTGGACTCGGAAAGTGAAAGGACACTTTTTGTTATGGTTTTGAGTTTTCTTTTATTTCTCTTTGTGTGGACTGGAATTAGAGGCGTCCCAGTTGAGTCTAACATAAGGCTGCGCAAAGACAATTGTGGACGGTGCTTGTAGAGGAGAGATGTATCTGACGGAGCCATCTTGATGCAAAGTGGGATTTTGGTTTAAAATGATTTGGCCTCAGCTAATGCAAAAGTGTCTCACTTAACACTAGCCCATAGGCCACGGACAGCAGCTTCAAACAAAGATGCTTAGAAGATCAAGTTGAGATTAATTTCTAGAATATGAGTGAAATTCCGAACAAACTTGATGAAAATTGCTCAATTCAGGGCCTACTAAACTAGCCAATTTTAAATGTTTTTTATTTCTGTTTGTGCAACCAAAAGCGTGAATTACTTTAGGTTGAACTTTATTATCATTATTTTTTTTAAAAAGGTGATTGCTGTGTGAACTTTACTCTCCATTATCTGGCCTTGGAGTTAAAAAGATTCATTTTAGTTTTTTTTTTTTTTTTTCTCCGGTTCATAAGCAACAATAATTTCTATTTTTTATTTATTTTTAGATATTTACTGTTATCGATCCCTAAACTTTTCAACAAGTGATAGTTTGATCCCTAAATTTTCTTTTTGTTGATTAATCTCTGAACTTTAATATTTTTAGCTGTTTCGGTCCTTAAAACACTACAATTACCAATAGATTTTTGAAGTTTGTCGATGATAATCATGTACAATGATGTAAAAAAAAAAAATGAAATTTTACAAACAAACTCATATGATGTGCACAATGTCCATGTTTTTAGGGCGTTGAAGATAACATTTAATATGTGACAGTCATCAGTCCTTATAAGGAATGGATAAGCTGTATAGTCCAACATCATTTAGGAATGGATATATGTGATGGTTCATAAGTAAAGAGACCACCACCTAATGGAATGAGGCCTTTTGGAGTGATCTCAAGAGCAAAACCGTACGAATACGAGGTCCAAAGCGAACAATATCATACCAGAGATAGGCATGCTAAACTATTGGTTAATATTCCTTTAATTGTAAACAAAAAAAAAAAAAAATTGATCACATATTCAACTTCTATTTTCCAATGGCTTCTTCAACCAGGCAAAGCAAGGTAGCACTTATTAGCTAATTAATACAAAAATTACCAATGGCCTGGTACAAAAAGTACCAAAAAATACATGAAACTTGTAATTATGGCCTCACTTGGTGATGCCATTTAAATATTTTTTTTTTTCTGTAATTTTGTTTTGGTAGTCAGGACATCCTTGAATTAAAGATCTCCCCGAAAGGTCAGCTCAAGGATATGCAAAGGAAATTGTGAGCAGTGCTTGCCGCGGAGACTTGTACTTGAAGCCATGAAGCCGAAGTGGTTTCCGGTCAGGTGGGGTTCGGAGGAGCGCAAATCTTTGGTGCTAATCTTTGTGGCTAATTTTTTAATCTTCAAAGCCATAAAGCCATGAAGATTGTTGGTTTCTTAACGTGATACCATAATGTTGCTGGAAAAAAAAAAAAAAAACCCGTTGGTATCCAGATGGTTTACTTGCCCGACTCCAAAAAAACGACACACACGTACACAACAACAACAAGATACAAACAAATAAAAATAATAATTAAATTGGGAGAGAGTAGACAGTGAGAGAAAATCCTAAATCGATGCAACCTAGCGCAATATAGATGATCTCCAACCGTGAAAAAAAAAATTGCAAACATTTTTTTTTCTGTGACAAAAAATGGTCCACACCAAACAGTTGTGGTAGCCCCCCCCCACCCCCCCCCCCCCCCCCCCCCCTATTAACATCAATATAATTGAAAACGTTCAATAATTTATAGAGATAAATTTAAGTCTGTCAATTCTATTTACCTCTATAACAAATTTCAAATACAAACGTTTCTCTTCAAAGCTATTTATTTTTCTTTTAGTGAAAAAAGCTATTTATTTTTCTTTTAGTGAAAAAAGCTATTTCTTTTGGACTACGCATATATTAGCTGGCTGTCACAATTAAAACTTTGAAATTAATAATAGGGTACTTGGTACTTGTGTTTTCCAAATTTTTTTCTCATATTTTTTTTCCCTACATCTTATACCATTTGACAAGTTGATCATAAACTTTTAGATTTGATAAATACAAACAAACTGTGGTAACATTACAGTTATAAATTAAAGATGATTTCACACCTGACTTCTCTATAAGGTATTATAAGGTATTGAATTTTAATCTCTCAATTAATTTCGAGTTATAGTCATAATTATATTAATAATCATAATAATAAATAAAAATCAACAAGATAGAGTACATGTGTTTTCTTTTCACTAAAAGTTGAGGAGACAAAAGCATCAAACCACCTTAATAATATAACACCTTTCAACATCTTAAATTATGCAATTAAAAAAGAAAAGGAAAAACAAGAAAAGAAAGTTAAAATTCAACAATAACCTCAGAATTTCCACAGCTCCATAACAACAGAAGTGAACTTATGTTTGGCCAAACCATGGATTTGATCCAAGCTTTCATGACCAATATTATTGCAGTTCATCCCATACTTCTGATATTCTACTCATTTTGCTCCTCCCAATATGTTATAATTTATTTCAGTTTCTCCTGTTTGGCCAAACCCTGGATTTGATCCACATTTTCATGAACATTGCAGTTCCTCCTTTATATATCATTCAATTCATTTTCTTCCTTCCAATATATCAAGTATTCAATCTTATAAGATTCATAAAGAGATCCATTTGCAGTGAAAATGTAGCTGGAAAAGTTGTTCTCATCACTGGAGCAGCTTCAGGCATTGGCAAGGTTAGCTAGTTTATATTTACGTATATATGTATATACATACATGTATAAATGAATTCAATTTTTTTTTGGATTCGTTTGCTTTCCATGAAGGGTGATCTCTTTTTTATTTTATTTTTTTGTTTAATTTATCGTTAGTTCGGATTCTAATTTTCTCTAATTTTGTATGTTTTGTTTTCTTTTTTAATAAATTTGACTGGTAACTTTTCCCCCTCTCCATTTATTAAAAAAAATGTATATGTATATATATATATATAAATTTTTGCACATAATTTTATTTATTTATTTATTTTTGTAAAGTTTCTTGATGATCAATTTTTGTTGGGTTTTGGTCATGACTTTTTTTTTCACATTTTATGAAGCAAGTTGCTTATGAGTATGCTAGAAGAGGATCACTTTTGGTCCTGGTTGACATCAACGAAGAAAATCTTGTTCAAGTTTCAAACAAAACTCGTTCTTTAGGATCCCCGGCGAGTTTATCCGTCGTTGCAGATGTTTCGAAAGTGGAAGACTGTGAGAGGTTTATCAATGAAGCAGTTCAACACTTTGGGAGATGTACGTGAAATTCTTGGCTAATGTTGATAATAGTACTATTTCCCTTTTTTTTTTCTCTCTCTTTTTTTTTTTTTTTTTTTTTTGGGGTTTGCTCAAGAGATTTCACAATTTGATGGCTTTGGATTTTCATGCAAAAGTGGACCATATGGTGAACAATGCTGGGATAGGAAGAATCGGAAAGTTCGAGGATATTAAACAAATTTCCGATCATCGTCTGGTTATGGTAAATAGTTCTTCTTTACAGCAAGATTTTACCACAGCATCAAATATTTAGTGTAGCACTCTGTACATTTCTTATTTTTTAACTTTTTCTTGATGATTCTACAGAGGAGATTAATGGATTTCATGTCAAATGTAGTACTACACTTTCTAGATTGATTTATGCCACACATAACATGTGTTACTTAGAATATAAATGTAGAAAGCAGCGCATGTAACTATAGTTGATGTCGTTTTATTTTTCTAGGACATTAATTTCTGGGGTACAGCTAATGGCATCCACTTTGCAATTCCACACCTGAAGAAGAGCAAAGGGAAGATAATTGTGATTTCTTCAGTATGTGGATGGTACCCTATACCTACTCTGTCCATCTACAATGTAAGAATATGTTTATAGCAGCTCTAGAATAAAGTTTTTTTTTTTTTTTTTGCATGGACCCCCTTGAACTTTTCGACCTTTGAACATATATCTCCACAATTGAATGAATTGATCCCTCAAACTTCAAAATCCATTGCATTTGTGGTCCTTTGAATGATGTCAGTCAAACTATTGACAAATGTTTACACGTGATCCACACCCTTTTTCATGGTTTTTGCATCTCGTATATAGCCCATGTGCCAGGTACATGTCAATTGTCGTTTGAAAAAAAAATAATGGAGTTGTTAAATGGACCACTAATGCTACATATTTTGTAAAATTTATAGTGTAGGAGCTGATTTATCAATTGCATAAAATTCAGGGATAATAGTGCAAAGAAACCTATAATGAGTGCCCCAAATTTATATGTCAAACTCTTTTTTTTTTTTTGTAATTCCTCGAACAACTCTCATTTTTCCAATGACTTTCTTCTAAAAGGCAAGCAAGGCAGCACTGATAAGCTTTAGTGAGACACTCAGAACTGAACTTGGTTCTGCTATTGGCATATATAACAATAGTCACACCCGGCGTAATCAAGACAAGAATGATAGAAAACCAGGTGGTTAATTAGCCAAAAATTGTACATATGTAAAACTCGCAACTAGAGATTAGAGCCTCATATAATTTGCAACTTCTTATGTTTTGGTCAGGACATTTTTGAATCTTTTATCCCAAAAGGGTCAGCTCAAGGATGTGCCAAGGCAATTGTGAGCGGCGCTTGCCGCGGAGACTTGTACGTGACGGAACCGGCTTGGTTCTGGTGGCTGTTTCCGGCAAAAGTGACGAGTCCTGAGGTGATGGAGTGGTTCAACCGTTTGCTCTTGATGACCTTTATTGAGCATATATCTGCCAAGAGGAAAGCAGCCAAGGGAAAGATTTCCGAAGGGAAGTCAAGCTAGTCTCCCCAGCAGGTCAAGGCAGAATAAGCATGTGATCATGGAGCTAGTCTTTGCTGAATTTACTTTTGTGAAAAACAAAATTGTTGGTCAATGTAAAAATTTTAGTTATATATGAAGTTAACAGAGGACAAACACTTTTTATTCTAGAGAAATAAAATTTAAGAATGAAGCGAACAGTATTAGCATATATCCTCATGAACGTTATCAAAGGGACTATCTCATTTGTTGGTAGAAATATTCACTGAAGGTCTTATTAATGGGTCATATCTCCCTCGATGAGGAGGTTGTCATCTCAACCTCCCAAATGTGCTAAAAATAAAAATATGTGAGAATGTGATATCAAATATCCTAAATCGAGTACTGAGCTGGCAAAAACAAGCCTTCACATTTAGGACCTTAAAAGGAATGTCCGGCACTTAAATCTTAAATCATAGATCTAATCATGATAATTCTTTACCACTAGGCGACCATGCTTACTTTCGGCAAGTGGGAATTTTGGAGGCATGCACTTTTGCTAAAAGACACTATGAACTTTGGCAATTTGCGGAGTCCTTTTGTTGGACTTGTCATGGAAAGCCAAAAGGGGATAAAAACCAAAGAGAAAGTCTCCTTCTACGTGTTGTTTGCTTTCCATGCAAAGATGCTACGTGCCTTACTTCACTCTAAATTCCAAAAATAAAAAATAAAATAAAAAAATAGAGAAACTGCCAAATATTTCTATCTTGTCTCTCCTCTAGTCTAGCCCTGTTTCTACAAGGAAGCCATGGATTTCATCAACAGTGAAATGAACACCATTTTTCGTCCAATTTCTTTAACCTTGTAGGTCTTTTTCTTCCCTGGAGCATCCTCTGGCATTGACGAGGTTAGCAACGCTCAATAACAACTAACTAACGAAAAACAAGCGTGTTTTCTTCGAAACCCAAGTTTCTAAAGTTGGTTTTCCATGTTGTTTTTGTTTCATGACCAACCAATATTATTGCAGTTCATCCTTTTAGTTTTTTTGATCATTTTAACTCATTTTACTCCTATACATACATATATAATGATGTATTTCAGTTTCTTCTGTTTCGCCAAAGCATGGATTTGATCCACACTTTCATGGAAATTGCAGTTCCTCCTTCAGTGCTAATTTCTCTCATTTTATTACTTCCAATATTACATCTATTCAAAGCTTATAAGATCCATAAAGAGATACATAGGCACTGAAAATGTAGCTGGTAAAGTTGTACTCATTACTGGAGCATTGGCGAGGTTAGCCAATCATATATACGTATATTGTATAAGAGTATTACATTATTGTAAATAATGCATTTTACTTGATGTCGTTTTTTGGTAGGACATTAATTTCTGGGGTACAGTTTATGGTATCAACTTTGCAATTCCACACACCCGAAGAAGAGCAAAGGGAAGATAGTAGTGATTTCCTCACTCTGTGGATGGTTCCCTCTACCATTAGTGTCCTTTTACACTGCAAGGGACATAATATTAATAATTCTATACTTTAATTCTAATTATGTAAAACTCATGCCTAGATTCCTCTAATAACAATCGTTTTCGAAATTTTGTCTTTCCACCAGGCAAGCAAGGAAGCACTGATAAGCTTTTGTGAGACACTCAGAACTGAACTTGGTTCTGCCATTGCCATGACTATAGTCACACCACCCGGCCTAATCAGCACAAACATGTCAAAAAGCAAAGGTAGTTAATTAGCAACAAACTGATGTATTTATCTAAAATATATACATATACATAGATTATTTTGTTCTCTCTAATTTCGTTTTGTGGTCAGGAAATTTTAAAATCAATTCTGCCAGAAATGTTAGCTGAAGGATGTGCCAACGCGATAGTGGGCAGTGCTTGCCGCGGAGAGTTGTACTTGACGGTGCCGACGTGGTTCTGGTGGCGGTTTCTGACGAGAATGGCGTGTCCCGAGGGGACAGAGTGGTGCAGCCGTTTGTACCTACTGATCGTTGAGCAAATAGCTGCCAAAAGGAAGCAGTCATGGAGGAAATTTTGGAAGGAAAGTCAAGCTGGTCTTTTCAGCAGATCTAAGCAGAATAAGATTATGACTAAAATCTTTGTAACAAGCAGAAATATTCTTTGCAAAAAAATAATAATAATAATAATAAATAATTATTGGTGAATGTAAGCATGGTAGTAATGAAGTTTGATGCCATGGTTTGGAGCAATTCATATCTAGAGATAATGGTTCTCAAATTCGCATGGATAGCGTTCTTCCAAATAGATGAAGATTAAAGTTATAAATAATCCTCAAATTTATATATAGATAGTTTATATATGAAGTTGAAGTCGTGAACTACTCCAACAAATGTGGTAAAGTTACCACTTGATAGATAGGTAAGAACCAATCCCACTTTTGCTTGAAGTTACCAATTTGACAAAGGACAAACACTATTTCTTTTTTTCTTTTTCTTTTTTTCTCTGGAGAAATAAGTCCAGGGATAGAGTGACCGTCATTAACGTATTATCATGAACGTTAGCATAGGAGCTGCCTCATATGCTGGAAGAAATGTTCACTGAAGGATCCAGCAGTTGGTCCTCTCTTTCGACGAGGAGTGCGTCACATCAATCCTTAGTGGTAACGATAAGAATACGTCGAGGCGTGGTACCAGGCATGTAAAATCAAGTACTGGAATGGCAAGAATGAACCTTGAAGACCTTAAAAACGACGTCTAGCACTTGAACCTTGGACCGTAAACCTAATCATGATAAGCCTTTACCACTGGGCCACCACACTCACTCTTGGCAAGTGGGAAGTTTGGAGGCATGCACTTTTGCTAAAAGACACTGAATTGATGCATATGAACTTTGGCAGATCGCAGAGTCCTTTACTGGACTTGTCATGGAAGCCAAAAGTGGATAAAAACCAAAGGGAAACTCTCCTCAGACGTGTTGTTTGCTTTCCATGCAAAGATGCTACGTG
Source organism: Ficus erecta (assembly GCA_008635985.1). Taxonomy (NCBI): domain Eukaryota; kingdom Viridiplantae; phylum Streptophyta; class Magnoliopsida; order Rosales; family Moraceae; genus Ficus; species Ficus erecta. Next base: position 1,508,519 of record BKCH01000019.1, read on the forward strand.
CCTAACTTCACTTTAAATTGAACCCACAAAAATTAGAAAAACCAAATATCTCTCTCTTGCCTCTTCTCTCTTCTAGCCCATTTTTGCTGGGAAGCCATGGATTTCATCAACAGTGTTCTGAACATCATAATTCCTCCAATTTCTATAACCTTTTTGTTCTTCTTCCTACCTCCATATCTCTTCTTCAAGTCCCTTTTTTGCACCATACGACCGATCTTCAGCGACGACGTGTCAGGAAAAGTAGTACTCATCACCGGAGCATCCTCTGGGATAGGCGAGGTTGGCAAAGTTGAATAACAACTAACAAGCGTGTTTTGCTTGAAACACAAGTTTTTTAAGTTGTTTTTTCTATGTTGTTTTTGTTTTTGTTTCGTTTCGTATGTGTTAACAAGTTTTTTGGCTTTGCTTGAAGCGAATGGCGTATGTGTATGCTCGAAAAGGAGCTCGTCTAGCCCTCGTCGCCAGACGAGAGAACCGACTCCAATCAGTCGCCAGCATTGCCACCTTGCTAGGCTGTAAAGATGTTATCACCATCCGAGCAGATGTTTCCAAGGTTGAAGACTGTGAGAGGTTTGTTGATGAAACGATCAACTACTATGGACGATGTAAGTTTAACTGGTATTTTCTCTCTTCATACTCGTACGAAGATTATGTATAGATTGTGGAGGGCAAAATGCCAATTTATTTTCATTTATCACAACTTTACTAGTACGGCACGCGAATTATCATCTTTTATTGACAAGTGTTTAAAATTGTCAAAAACTTGGGATAAAAGTATAGATTCGCAGCACGAGTGGTTTTCGAAGATTAGTTTTTGAGCCATTTAGCGATGGGTTCTGTGGGTGACAGTGGATTATCTGGTGAACAATGCTGGGGTGGCGCCGGCCTGCATGTTTGAAGAGTCTCCTGATATTACTAAGTTCACGCAGGCTATGGTATTCATTTGCCAAGCATGAATTTTTCTTTTCTTTTCTTTTTTATTTTCCCCACAAGATCTCGAAAATGAGGTAAATTGAATCTGCTTTGTTTGAGCAGGACATAAACTTTTGGGGTTCAGTATATTCCACCTACTTTGCAATTCCGTACCTCAAAAAAACCGGAGGGAGGATCGTAGCGATTTCTTCTGCTGCCTCATGGTTACCTGTACCACGACTCGGCCTCTATAGCGTAAGAAAGCCCCTCTTAGTTGCTCTTGACTTGAATCCCTTGTACAATCTTATATTGCGGTCATATCCAAGTGTTTCACAATCTCCTTCAGGCTTCAAAAGCAGCAGTGACGAGCTTTTTCGAGACATTGAGAGTTGAAATTGGGAGAGACGTTGGCATTACCATCGTGACTCCAGGCTTGACCGAGTCGGAAATGACCCAGGGCAAGTTCCTCACGGAGCGGGGCACCTTGGAGCTTGATCAAGAATTGAGAGATGTAATATCACTTCTCTTTAACTACGCAATTTCCACTTTAGCAATCGAATTTACAATCTACCAGCACCAATAATGATCTACGAATCCTAATATACAGTAACTTGATATGATGATTAGACTAAGCGCATACATTTTGCTCCCGCATTACATGTCAATGGAAGTTTTGTCTAGTCTAATATTTTGGTATGATTATTGAATGAACTTTGTTCACCAAAGGCTTACCTGATTGTTGGTCAGGTTATAATGAGCCTGACGCCGGTGATGCCTGTTCAAGAGACAGCCAAAGCCATCATCGAAGGTGCTTGCCAAGGCGCCTATTACTTGACGGTTCCAGCTTGGATGAAGCCCACGTATCTGTGTCATGCATTTCTTCCTGAGGTGTTGGAGTGGTGCAACCGCTTGCTGTTACTCCTGGGACCAGGGTCCACAGATAGGGAAACTGCTAGTACGAAGATCGTTGAAGCATTAGCTACAGTGAGGCACTACCTGCGACCCGGGACGGTTGATTCTCCTGAGCTTGGCGATGAATACAGAGATTACCCTTATTCATAGTACTAAGATAAAGTAGTCATCTCCTCCTGTGGCAATATGAATTGCAGTTTCATAAGGTACTCTTGTCATGATGTTCCCGGATACACAGTCATCAAGTTTAATTTTCCAAGTCGACGGTACAAAGAATTGGACAAAGAATGATGCCAAAGTCCGAGAATCTCGTGTTAATCAAAATATCTCTAGTTAAATTTTAACAGGAAATATAGTTAAAAACAACACACCATGTAACAAACTGCAGCTCAAGTAGGTCTCTTCATAAGCTTCATCCACATTTTCAGAGTTCCCACTGATACCGATAGGCCTTGAACATTTTCACCTCAAACATAATCCATATCTCCTTATATGGTTGATTCGATAACCAGAATCGAATAGGTGAGGAGGTGGGTAGCGCCGTGATAAAATAAGCCAAGGCTAAAAGATGAACCCGGTTGTCACAGGATGATGCAGTGTCAATTCCAGACTAATCCTATCAACAGTCATTCTCTTTCAGGCTTATTCTTTTAGAATTAGCCCAAGCAAGTGGGTATAACCATTAAAACTGTCTCGGACGTAACTTCCATGTTTTCCTAATCTGTCTGTTCTACCGAGGTTAGGATCCAAACAGGATCCTTCAACCAAGAACACCCAAAAATTGATCTCCATTCTTCTCAACCCTTTGTATCCTTCCATATCTGCAGAAATGTAGCTGTACATAAGTTAAGCCAGTTAGCATGATATCGTCAATGGGGTTTATGGGAATGGCGGTGCTATGTCTGTGCCGGAACAGAGGACTTGAGTCTCCTCAAGAGCAACCGTGCATCAGATTCAGAACAACCCTGGCTCATCTCTAGAGCAACCGGAAAAGGAGATTCTTCATTTACCTCTATAAGCATTTTACCCTAAAGAACAACATAACCAAATGATGACGGAATAAATATAAAGTTGAAGAACAGTGGAAAAAAAAAAGGGTACAAAACTCCAAGCAAAATGTTGAGTAGTTGTTACTTATTACCTCGAAATTTATTAAAAAGCTTTGGAACTGCCTCATTGTCGCCCGGATATTATTTACAGTTGTCTGGTCTGAAGAAGAAATAGCGGCCATGACCTCCTGTGGAGAATGGCCTACCGCTTTCTGTACAGCCTGAAGTGCACAAAAGAGCTAATCAGTATATGAAACTAAAACAATTTGGAAATCCCCTAGTATCTCAATTGAAACTCCAACGTGTACTTACATCATGATGAATTGATATCTCAGAAATGAAACTACCATCGTCGACGTAAACTTGAAGCTCATAGATTCTTCTCTCCCTATATTGGAATCCCTTCACGCCGGTTAAAAAGCACTGCAATGTTGTGTTCACAGTTCAGAAAGACAGTAATAATATCATCTTAAGTATAAGTTCTAATAAGTAACCACATAGAGTCATATCCAATATCTCGATCTGACAAGACTAAGTAACAGGTCGTCGTCGAATAGCTAAGACGATAAAGAGCTAATCAAGGAAGAAAGAACTTTTCTAAAGAAAACATTGCATACCTTAACTATTCCCTTAACAGAACGAGCACTTCTTTTCATTGCAGTCCACTTGGCTGACAAACTAGCTAAGTACGTGAACGGGACTTCCCGATTCCCAGATAGGATAAGTGGATGTTCAACCTCATCAGCCACAAGGATTTCCTCATCATTTAGAACATCATTTGAATATGGGTCAGACACGGGACTTGCCGTTCTACGAGGAATTGTGATCATATCAATTTCCTCCACTATTGAAGCAACATCAGACGATGAGTTAGACACAACATTTGCTCTGCTACTAAGTGGATGTTCAACCTCATCAGCCACAAGGATGTCCTTATCATTTAAAATGTCATCTAGATGGGGGTCAGACACAGGATTTTCCGTTCTACAAGGAGTCGTGTCCATATCAATTTCCTCCACAATTGAAGCAACATCAGACGATGAGTTGGACACAAAATTTGCTCTGCGATTCTGAATAGACTCCACATGAACCTCTTCCTCTTCCATACTTACGGCAATATAGGTTTCCTCCACTGCTCCCATGAGAACTTCAGGTGATACATTAGGAATAGCACTTTCTGCACTTACAGGAATAGGAAGCTCATCCACATCCATAACCACATTAGCTGATGGATTGTGAATACCACTTTCTTCACTAACAACACCAGGAAACTCTCTTCCAATTCTTTGACCAGAATCGGTATTACGTGCAACATAAGTAGCACCTACAGTTCATCAATAAAGTTACAAGAGAACTTTAAAAGAAAAAATATAGTAGTAACATCATATACAAGACATATAACTAGGCTTCTCAAAAAAGACCAAAACAAAAAAAAATGTACATATATCAGGGAGATTTTGCTTATTTCAGTCTTAACACAAATAGGAGTTTTCTATCTGACGAACTCTCACTCATATTTACATTCGAACTCTCAAGTGTTAAACCTGCAGTCGACCTGCTGTTAGTCATGTGCAAGATTCTTACGAATCTCCAACATTAATTAGACCTACGAACTTAATCTCTTCATTTGTTTATGAAGCTAAGTTCATGGTAACTCTTTGCTTCACACGCCAAACAATTTTTTGTACAAACTACATTCATAGAAGGGTATGCGTTCTTTTTTTTTTTTTTTTTTACCATGGCTGTGCACCGGAAAGGACGTTGTATGCTCAGATGTCACATTATTGGTATTCCCAGCAACATGAACACCATTAGAGGGCCATGCAGCAAGAGTTGCTCTAGTCCCTAAAGGAGGAATCACTCCGCCCCTGGTTCTGCAAAACAATACTAAATGTCAAAATCCAAATTTATCATCTAAGTTAAAGGTGTAAAAAAAAATAAAATTAAAAATAAAAATTTGTCACCTCAAACATACCTTATTCCCCTTGGAGGCTTATTTACTTCATCAACAAGCCGCTTTCTTGCTGCTTCCAGTTCCTCAACTACTCCACCCAAAACTTCAAAGGCTTCAGGGACCAGCATAAGAAGTCCATGTCGTACATGCACATTACAGATGACAACCTACAACTCATAAGGACAACGTGTTTAAGTCAAAACATGAACACTTATCCTGGAAAAGAAAGGGGACAGGTATGGCCAATTTGTCTTACTTGCATGAACCAATTGGGATTGGAAGGAAAATAAATAAATAGTAATATTGAGACATGGGAATTACTACCATTAATTTGAGCTCTTGCCCCAAAAAAGTTCGATTAGTAATCATAATTAATAAGATACTTTATCGACCATTTTAAGGAAAAAAAAAATATTTTGGATGCACTCTTTAAAAGTTCTCTTCTAAACCTCATTTGCCCTTAAATTCAGGTCCAAACACCATGATACACACATAATCGGTACTATCAGCGCTGACACCCATAGATCGTTTTAAGTACCTATTCACTAACTTCTGCAACACCATTACATGTAAATGCACCGGCCTCACGCGTTAATAAAATCCGTCAAATAATTTGATAACTTAATTTTCTCTTCATTATTTTCAATAATCTGTTGTAGACACTCCAATGGAGAGACTGGACTAGAATCAGGGGAGGAAAAAAAAAACCTTCAATCCGGCAGGAGCCAAAGCATCGAGATCCCTAATAGGTCTATATTCCATGCCGAATATGCGCTGCACACCATCTGTCATTGACAACTTAAGGCATCTCTTGATCCCGGGAGCTGCCTTCTGATACCTGCCCTTTAGAGGATTGCTTATGTTAACGATCTCGTCAACCTGCATTAAAGGGAAGAAATCTGAGAAGAAAAAAGTATATTTGCTTAAAAGTAAAAAAATTTCGATTGCAAATGCAGCAAGGCATCTTGATAAATCATCAAAAATGAAAATTGTGTTTGTTTAGTGATTGAACTAACCATAATCTCCAAGTAAATCATAAAAATATGACTAGAAATTAAAAAAAAATTACACCAACCAATGACAATGGCAAAAGTCTAGCTTCAAATCAACAAAGCAAGATCAAGCTTTCACTCCAATATCAAACAAAATCAAAACCATCTTTCTAATTCAAATTGAAAGCAAAAATGTGTGTAATACATACAAGAATTTTTGCAAAAACAATGGGACTTGAAGCCAAGTTAAGGCAGCTTGCTGCATATATATTACATATATACCAAAATAAAACAAACCTGCAACACAAACGGTCCAGGGAGATCAACCAGGTGAAGGCGATCGACATTCTCGGGAAGCACGCCGCCGCCGGAGCGATTCATGTCAGAAACCAGAAACTTCTCGAAGCAAAGCTTCGCCTTTGAATCAACTCCGAGGCCGCCAAACCCCGGCAAGACCTGCTCAAGTCTCCGGACACAAGAACCGAGCCACTCTCTCTTCAGCCCCAACCCTATCCCCCGAAGAAACTCGCTTATCGGGCAACCAATGGGGCTCAATGGCCGCGACGGCGGCTGCGGAGGAGGAGGAGCAGGGTGAGGATTGGGAGGCGACGGCGGCGAGAGATTGTCGGAGACGTCGATGAAATCTTCATCGTCGGAGATCTCGAGAGGCTCGGCAGAGGGATTGGCAGCGGTAGGGTAAGGGTTCATGGAATCGCGCGAGTGTGGGAGGATTGGTGGTGGCTGGGGCTGAGATTGTCGATGTTGCGCTTCTTCGTCCTGTTGGTGGCGTTGCCGGAGAGGTAGATTTTGGGGTTCTTCGTCTTCGTCGGAAGAGGAGCTCAGAACGAGGCGTCGCCGGAGCATTTTCGTCGGAGAGTTTTGGCGAATGATTTTTTTTTTTTTCTTTTCTTTTTTTTTTGTTGGAAATGGTTAAAATTTTGAAGCTTTTTGGGGAGGGAGGGAAGAAAAGGCGGGATTGAAGATACTGACAGCAAATTCGTCGTTTTTGTGAAACGACATATAATTTGTATTTTTAGAAGGATTTCACATGGAAAAAATAAAAGTGTAAATAGCAAATTTAGGTAAGTAATAATTAAAGTAAATAGCGTATTTTAAAAATGTTTTAGAGAAAATAATAATAAATAATAGATTTATTCAATAAACTACTTATTTTTCTTTTAAACATGTTATTTACTTAATAAACTTCTTATTTAGCTAGTAAAATTTTTTATTTACTTACTAAATTTGCTATTCATTTTCAAATATTTTAAAATATTAGTATTTATTTTAATTCTTAAAAAAAAAAATACTATTTAATACACGTGTCATCCCACATTTCATGCTCGTCATTTATAGAATAAATCTTTAGACTCAGTTAAAACAAAAATGATTTGATTCGGTTTTACTTCCAGTAACAAATACTAATAATAATCAACAAAAATAAAGAGAAAGAGTCAAACAGCATTTTTGAAGAGATTAATAGTAAATTATATAGTAAAAAATTATAAATATAGTATTGAATATTATAATTAGATTTATGAGCACGCAAAATAGTAAAAAAAATCACTCATCCTTCCTTATCTCTCACTTTCTTCCTCTCTCTTTTCTCTCTCTAACTTGAGACTGTGCACAGTCATCTCATCAACGAACCTCACACGTCGTCCCATCACTCAACTGAGCACACGTCCTGTTGCAGGATTGAGCACGTTGTCCCATTGCTAGACCTCGCACTTGGGTTTTTTACGCGAAGGCAAGGGTTAGCCTCGCAAACTTGTCCATGAAAGTTGTCGTCACTGGAGAAGTCATCAAATTGCTAATAAAAGACCTATTATTAGTTACTCGTAAATATGATATTTATGAGAAAATCCAAGAATTTTCTTTTAAAAATATGCTATAATTTATCATCTTTAAATAACATATCATAAACTTCAAATGTACTTGTAAAATACGTTGCACTATACAATTTCCCGCCAAAAGAATGTGCTTATGTGCTTCGAGACAGGGATGGAGGGAGCTAGGGCCTAGGGGAACTAAAGCTTAAGCTTCCCAACGTGTTTTTTTTTTTTTTTTTTTTTTTTATAATACTCTATAATTTTGAATAAATTTTCATAAAAACCCCCCATAAGAAAATTTTTATTATATAAACTACGAATTACTCATTATATAGTAAGTCCTCCTGATAAAATATATTTGACTTCATCACTACTTTCAGACATGTTAAGCTCCACCTATTCTCCATTCCATGAAAACTATAACCAATCCAAACAATTTCATTCGTTTAGATCCTAACTTAATTTTTTAGTTGATTGGTTTGTATTAATACAGATGAGGGATTTTAAAATTAAAAGTAAATAGTCATATGTACGAGATGTAATAATTTAAAATTTGATTTGATTAGTTACAATTTATGATTTTTGTAATTAAAAATAAAACTGAAATTAGAAAGAAAATTAGAAGAGAAATTTATCCTAAGTCGAAACAAATTAGAAGTTTATCCATAACTTTTTTGATCTTTCATATAGATGTTAAAAGAGTATCCAAGAGATTCACACATAGTGCTATGAAAATAATGAATAGAATTTCAAAAAACGAAAACCAATGATAAAAGTGAGTCACAAAAAAAATTCGAAGTTTAGATTTGCATAGCAGCCTTTGTGACTTTGTATTGCTCCGTACAAAAGCATTGTTTAAACTGAGGTCAATAACAGAGGAATGTTTTCACAAGTATTGTATGTGATAGACAGAGCATGCTCTTTTGGTTGTTGGTAGTCTATCAAATTACATTAACTTATTATTTATTGTCGGATTAAGTTTCAATCATTTGAGTTTATAAGTTATCAAGAGTCTAATCTTCCAATGTATCAATGATGTGGGACTTTATAAATGAAGACTTGCGCACTTTAAATTTAAGCTTGCATCATACAGATCAAATCCGAGCAATGTTGGGATTCTAAACATTATTTCTCAAAATATTTGTTCTAATTCATTACTGGTTTCCATTCAAAGTGATATTAAATATTTTATTTGGTTATTAGATGCTAAGATTTATTATCTAAGTAAATAGCAATGTGATGCTCAAGTTCCAAGCATTCTCCCCAAGTAAATAGATTATTCAACGAACATTTGTAACTAAAGTATAATAAAGATGTATGATTACAGATTATTTTAATGGTAATTGACAAAAAAAAAATTAATGAGAAAAATACTAGGTAGGATTTTTTTTCTTAAAATATACAGTTTGTTATTATTAACATAACATTTTGTATAATAACAATTTTTATAGATAAGGTGAATCTTCCAACCAAAAAAGCTCACAATCTATGTCACAATTTATTAAAAAATAAGCAGCTCTATTATCTTTTCCATACACATGACATAACTTAACTCCTACAAAAAAATATAATAAGTTAAACACATTCGATAATAAAAGTCCACTCATTAAAACAAGAAGAAGAATTCTTCAAAACTTAGATTATTTTCAATGCATTTAACTCCACAAATTGAAGATTTAAACCGACATCACGAGTCTATAAAGTCTGACAGAGAATCAGAGATAGTTTTAACTTCTGTTTCACAGATAAAGAAGGCTCCATAATCGTCCTCGAAAAAGAGATGGTGCGTCCACATTGATTTTGTAACAGAGTTTATCAGGAAAACTGTAGTGACTATACTATATAAGGTAGCATAGTTAATAAAGCAATACTCGATTTCACACACCATGAATGAAAAAAGATCCGTTACTTTGAGGAATTAATTAATTATAATTGGAATGAAAAGAAATATTTGCATAAGAAATAATGTAGGAACGAAATTAAGAAATAGAGAGAGAAAAGGAGAAAGATATTTTGAATGTAAATTCATTCATATAAGTGAAAATAGCCTGCAAATAAGAACGTAGATTTTTAAGAGAAATAATAAATAAAATAATATTCATCCCTTTGTGTCAAAAGGACACAAAAGGAATTAACAAATTAAATAGTGTTAGAAAGCAAATAATATCTGCATGCTCTATCCAATCGTCCATGATAAGTGTCCCTCTATCGCCAACAAGACAAGATAGGATATTTATAAATGATGTCCCCTAAATTTGTTACTATTTTCTGAATTTTTAGTATTGATAATTTATCCCTTAAATTTATTAAATTCTTGCAATTTTTTTCATATGGCTTAATTTTTCGTTAAATTAATCATAAAAAACTCATGTATGCTTCATGTGAATTTGGAAAATCTTATTTCTGACAAAAAATTTCTAAATCTAATACAAATCTTCCAAATTTAAATTTTCAATTTAACGTAAAATGAACTAAAGGGGGTGTATTGTAACAATTTAGAAAATTGAAAAGGTAAATTGTCAAAATTAATAAAAATTTGGGGAGTGAGTTACCAAAGGATTATAAGTTTGGGAGCACATCAATGCTAAATACCTAGACAAAATATACATGCAGGTTCATTAGAAATTTATTTTCTCACCCTTTCACAAAAAGGAAAAAATAAAAAATATATATTTTCTCATATGTAGGGTACATAAATTAGTACATAACAATAGTAAACGTGTAAGCACAAACCTAAGTCTACTTAGGTATTGCTACATATCACGATATAGTGCCTCAAAATTAACTAACATTTAAGTGCTTTACAGGCTAAATTAGTTATAATCACAAAGAAATTTCAAACATTACTATACCTTCCCAAATAGTACATGAAGATCATGTTGATAGTGCTGTATATAAATTTTTGGTAGACTCTATATATACCAACCTCAGTCGTAAATTGAGATTAAACAACTTAATATAAGAAATTACTAAAGAATATCATATTCAAAAGATTTTTGAGAATATGAAGAAGAGATTTATGAAACTCTTATAATTAAAGAAACTGTTGAAACACTTAACTATTACTCCATCCAATCAACGACCAACACGTCATCAAACAGCCACAGCCTTTTCTCGTGAACTCTGTGGACTTGTCTTTAATTACGCCCACCATTTTATTCTTGACTCTTTCTCTCTAATGTTGTCTGGATTTTATCTCAGGAGTTCAAAATGGAAGATGAGTATACAAGGCTTGTTTGGAGAATGAACTCCCCTAGGTACGTACATACATACATACATACATACATATATATATATATATATATATTCTATATATTTCACTTTTATATGTGAAAATTGGCTTCTGGGTTTTTTTTGTTTTAGTTTGATAAGCTAGATTTTGAGCCTTTTTGCAGAGTTGTGATTGACAATCATACTTGCGAGCATGCCACTATTATAGAGGTATATTTCTCAACATGTTTTTGATTTTATTTTATTTTTTTTAATAAGAAAAACTCCTAATTAATGTAAAAGGTAATTCATTTCTTGTTCAGATAATTAGTGCAAATAGACATGGAATTCTTCTTGAAGTTGTACAAGTATTAATGGCCTTGGATCTCATTATTACAAAAGCACACATTTCCTCTGATGGACGATGGTTAATGGATGGTATGTAAATTTTCTTCTTTCACTTGGGTTCTCATAACAATCTTTTTTTCTTTTTTTTTTTCCCTTCATTTATTGATATATCATTTTCGGATTCGAAAAATCTTCAGTTTTTAATGTGACCGATTGCGACGGACACAAAATTAGAGACGAACGGATCCTCAAGTACATTAAGAAGGTAAGCGATAATAATTCTCCGATTTTACCACTACTAAGCCTCGTGACATACTTTCCATGGTCATCAACTTTGCAGACTCTTGAGACTGATGTCTGCTTCTTGAAGTCAAGGACATGCTCATTGGGGTTAATGCCTACAAAGGATCAGACTACGATCGAACTAACCGGCACCGACCGGACAGGATTTCTGTCCGAAGTATCAGCGGTTTTGAGAGACCTTAAGTGCAATGTGGTGAGTGCTGAGTTCTGGACACATAACACTAGAGCTGCAGCTATTATACATGTCACAGACCAAACAACTGGTTATGCAATTGAAGATCCGAAACGGCTATGCTCAATCAAGGATCTACTAATCAATGTACTTAAGGATAAACATGATTTAAGGGCTCCTAGTGTAACGATTTGTTCATCCGGGTCGGATCACAAACAGAGAAGATTGCATCAGATGATGTTTGCTGATCGAGATTTCGAAAGGTGTGAAGGTTGGAAGGACAGGATCAGCACTCATGTCACTGTGTTGGATTGCAAGGACCGCGACTATACGGTTGTTACATCGAGGTCCAGAGATAGGCCAAACTTGGTGTTTGACACTTTATGTTCTCTTACTGACATGCAATATGTGGTCTTCCATGGGACTGTCATTACTGGTGGAATGGAAGCTTACCAGGTAACTTAACGATCAAAGGTCGTTATTCGGAAACCAAAATGTATTCTTCGCTAGCATGTTACATCAAACATTTACTTTTTTTTTTGTCAAGTGAAAATGGGTTGTTCTAATTGCAGGAATACTATATTAGACACATTGATGGACTTCCCATGGGTTCAGAAGCTGAGAGACAGCGCGTAATCGAATGCTTAGAAGCAGCCATCAAGAGGCGAGCCACCGAGGTATGTTAACCATTTCAGACATTTCGTCAAACAAGTTTGAGAATTCTTTGATAGGTATGAAAATGGAACCTTATTGGTTTTATCAGTTTCGCATTTTTTTACATTTTGACATGATTTTGATTAAATTTAACGTTCAAGAACACACAATAGGGTAGAAAGCTCCAAACAAGATTCTGTTTGTTTCCTGAGAAAATGATTGCTCACATCATACAGGGAGTGGAGCTGGTTTTGTCCACAAACGACAGATTTGGACTGCTTTCGGAAGCTACGAGGATATTTCGCGAAAATGGGTTGTGCATCAAACGTGCGGAAATCTCCACAAATAGAGGGAAAACAACGAATACTTTTCTGGTCACGGACGTATCAGGCAGGGCTGTAGAAAAGAAGATTATTGAAATGGTACGGACACAAATAGGACAAACGACACTACAAGTGAAAGATGGTCACTTTTTTATGTCTCCAAAACGACACAAGGAAAGAGCCGGAAGCTTCCTCTTTGGAAACTTTCTCAAAGGTCGAAGTGTTTAAAGTTTAAAAGCATGGTTAATGAAAATCCAAGTCAGCTTCCAAGAAGGAACCTTTTGAGCAAAACAAAAGGAGATGGACTTTTTTCAAAAAAGTTTCTTGTGTAAATTGTTTGTAGTTATGAAAATCTAGATGGGTTGTGAAATCCAATTATGCTATGTTGTACATAACTGATACGGAACTGTAACTATATTGTTATGTTTTCTCTCCACTTTTCTCTCTAATATTAGACAGATTAAAAAATGTGCGTCTCGCATGATTTGTAATTCCTCCTATATTTCTTTTCTTCTAAAAAGCACTCCAATCAAACACCATAGTTTTTAAATTTTCATCCTAAAATCGGTTCACCATCTTCCTTCCCTCCACTTTTCATCCCTACCAAACATAGTAAGGGACCAAAAAAGGGAGAGCATCTTCACATCAATCCAAATAATGGAGTTAAAAATTAAAAAAATAAAATAAAATAAAATTGAGAGTTGTGCTTTCTTACATCTTCATTTTCAAATTCCTCTGCTTTTACCTTTACTCGCCGTATATGATACTCCTGAAAGAGCTTATGCCAAAACTCGAAATCTTTAGTATTTTCTTTCATTTATCGACTATGCAATGCACAACAGAACAGAAATAATAGAAAGCGAATGCATCCTATTATAGTGGCGTATCGTCTGTTTTTTTGTCCCCCTAACATTTGAGAATACAGAAGCATCTTAGGATTTTACAGAAGGGCGGTTTTTCCATCTAGGTATACCGGCCTTAACCGCCGTTTGTAACACCTTAATCCGCTCAGCTAAAAGAAAATCTTCTAATTCCTCCATTTCAGCATGTTGCTTCCTCATAATCATCTCCAGGTCCTCAAAATGCTTGACTTTGCAGTGCAATTTCTTCATCTGAAAAAAACATTCATGCAAAGAAAAAGAATTATTCTTGAAGCATGTCGGAATCGTCAAGCACTTTGACAAACAGCAAAGAAAAGCCCATTTCCCACAAACTGGGGAAAAAAAAGGAACAAAAAAATATGCACAAGACTAAATTACCTCAGTCCCGATAATGTTTGCCACTAGATGTTCAATCTCTCTTTCTTCCTGATCAGCCAGCAATTTCGCACGAGCAGCAGCTGCCCCCAGCGCTGTTGCAACAGCAGTTCTAATCCGCAAAGTCGCTGGTATATCGTCTTTTGTAGAAAATGAATCTTGATTTTCTGAATGTATTACACGTATAAGAACACAAATGGGATAGTTAAGCTTCGCGAGATGCAAAAATAAACAGCTAATCCCATAAAACTGAAATTGCCATGAAAGAACAAGACATCAACGCAGAGTGAAGAGAGAGAAAATATCTAAAGCTAGTTTCCGTATGGTTGCCTTCATAACACATACCTGATTGAGTAGGCCCTTCCTTCATCTCTGAATCTTCAGCCTCAACGACTCTGAAATAAATAAGATTTGGCAGAATTTTAGAACGATTATCATTAAAACACCAAAAAGGGTAACTTCAACAGAATATATAACCTCTTTGTCTCGCTGTCAGCAATGGGAGTCTGTAACCCATCAGTTACATAGTCATTAACGTCACCATCGAATATCTCCCTTGGGTAAAAATATTCATCACGCAATGAAGTAACGGCAGCCTCAGCTGCGGCAGCTGCAATATGTGGGCCAACCATGGTTGATATACGAGCTACCTGAAGGAAACACATTACCATTCTGTTACACGTCTACAGATCATAAAAATAAGCAGTTAGACTGTGAAAACCGAGGAGGAAAAAAAAAAAAAGAGAGAAGGGATTTGGACCGTGGTGGGAGATATTTCATATTTCACAACACCTAATCTTATATTCTTCCAATATAATGTCTCCAACTATGTCAAAAGTTGGTAACCAGACACAAGAAAAAAATGAAAGTCAGTTTAAACAACTATTAAAATGCAATTTTGAGATACAGATTTGCTAAAGTTATAGCCCTGCGATAAGTTCTGATGATTCAAGACTCTTACCTGTTCCATCAGTGAACCAACAGAACTTGAGAGGGAAGCAATGCGCTGTCTTTTCAAGGGAGGACCATGTTCCACAGCATCTCCATTCTGCTCACCCTCATCTATCTTCTCATCACATTGATCCCCAGTTTTGACGGTCTCTTGATTCTCAGACGGGGACAATGGAGCTTGCTCCAAACTGTTCGAATTGCCAATGGTGTCACTGGTATTACCTTTTGTGTGGGTGGCAGAACCCAAAGCTTCCCCAAAAGGCAGCTCAATGAGCTTAGCAATACAATCAAGTTTAGTCTTAGTCGGAACATTTTGAGTAACAAGCTCCCAATCATCTCCATGCTTCAAAACAGATTCTAAGAGAAGGAGAGTTTCAGCTTCAGTCCAAGCAGCTCCATTCTTACCACCGTCTTGAATACTCTCATTCAACTTGAAATCATCAACTGACTTATTCTCTCCATAATTCCCATTTTTGAAACATTTTTCACAAATCACGAAGTTATCACCCTGCAAATTCATAGTCAAAATGAAAAATAGGGGAGGCTAAGAGTCGTATGCAAAATTAAACGGCCTTGAAAAAGCAGAGGACACATAAAATTTCTGGCAGGATTTAAAGGAGCAGAAACCAAAATTGTGACTTCATAGATACAATGTAAGCTCACAACTCCAATTCCCTCATCACTTTACACACACATATATGTGTGTGTGTACCCGAATACACACACACACACAATATGCATATATATATAACGTTGGATTCCTAGGATTCAAAGGTGCAAAAACTAAAATTGTGACTTCATAGATACAATGTAAGCTCACAATCTCAATTCCCTCCTCACTTTGTACCCATTTATATATGTATATACATACAACGTTGGAGTCCTGTTATTAACCTTGAAAATTTCTCAAATAACTTGTTCATGGTTAACACTTATATTCAAAAGAAATTACTTTTTGAGTTCTCATGTCCTAACACCGAACTAAAACAATAAAACAGCAATGGCAAAAAGACTACAACAGATCAAATAAGATAAAATTATAAGTTCTATGAATGATTTATAAAAATAAAAAATAAAAAATAAAAGGCATAATTTGCTGAGAAAATTCTCTAGCAAGCATTTTTATTTATACCTTGGTATACTGGTAGTGTCCAGAATTACACCGATCGCCACAATTCCCACAAACGACATCATTCTGCTTCATCAAATCAGCAAAAACATCCGAATACGACGACAAAGGCGGCAACTTCACTCCACCATCAACCGCCGCATCCCCTTTCTTCTCCGCATTCGGTGGTGGCGAAATAGGCTTAATCGAATTCGGACTCGCCACCACCCGAATCCCATTCGGCACTCCTTCCTCAACCCTAACCCTAACCCTAGACCTCTCTTCTTCTTCATCGTCGCCATGTCCACCGTCCGGAGACGCCGAGAAGTTGATCAGCCCCCATTTCTCGAGGAAGAGGAAGACCTTGTGCAGCAAATTGGCATCGCCGACGAGAGATTTCCTGACCTCGGTGAAAGTGAGCCTCCGAGAAGGCTCTTCTCTGTACTTGTTGATGATGAAGTCCCTGTATTCCTTGTATATCTTCGGCGTTTTTGAAATCGAGCTTCCATGGAAGAACTCCTTGAGAGAAATTCTCTCGGTTTCGTGGATTTCGTCCCACACAAACCAACCTGAATCGAATCCACAACGAAAGGTCTGAGGTTATTGAAATTGAACTGTGAATTGTGCGAAAACGAGGAATTAGGGTTTATATATATATATATATATAGAGAGAGAGAGAGAGAGAGAGATTACTGGAGTAGCCGGGGATGGTGTAGAGGTCGAGCTCTGGTTCGTCGGGTCGGGTCTGTTGAGAATTCGGGTCGTGGTGAAAAAGTTCCATGTCTGACCAGGGCGAGCGCGTTGAGTCGTTTGGAGTCCGAGTTTAAACTCTCTCAGTCTCTCTCTAATCCACGTGAATGCCACGTGCATTTGTTTGAAAACACACATAAATGAGTATTTATTTACAATAAAATTACACAAACGCTCCTCGAACTTTACAAATATTACATTGACATCCCCCATTGATCCTTTTTAAGTAAGGGAATTTATACCGTTGGAATTGTCTAGTTTCACTGCTAATAGGGAGTGTTGTTAATCCTTGGACTAATGTTTTTGACAATTTGATCTGTTACTATTTACGTTAAAAATTTACAGCACGAAACAAAGAACATCTCTTAATTTTAGATCCGATTAAACTAAATTTAATCAAACTATTAAAATTTAGTTCTGATAGTGAAAATAAAATTAAAACATAACTAGCAAGAATTCTTTCATCATTAAAACATATATTCACTTTAATTACTATTCTTTCTACTATAGTCGATATACACGTGTTCGTAATATTTTTGTGCGCTCATCATTATCGTGTAGAAACAATTGAAATGTGGCTCACAAAATTGTAATATGGTTTTACAATTAAATGTTACTCATAAACGTTGCATTAAGGCTTTGCAACTAAGACAAGAATTAAAATGTTGCACATGAAGGGCTACTCAAAAATTTGTAGCAACTGAACGAACGGCCAAAGAGTTGCACATGAAGAGCACTCACGGTTTAAATTTAGTTTTATAAGCGTATCTAACAATTAACGGTTGTGCGTCTAAACTTATCATTGTTTGACAATTTATCCCTCAAATTTTTAGTCGCACTATCCTATCATTATCATGTTTTGGTCAATATACCCCACATGAGGGTAAATTAAGCCATACGGCAGGAAAACTTACCAAAAAAAAAAAAAAAGGATAAACTGTTAACAGAGAAGAAAATGCCCAGTTTTTTAACCCAGCTTGTCGTTTGCTGCTCGCTTGTGCTTCTTCTATTGGCCTTGCAACCACAGACACTTGTCTCTTTAGGAGCATTTGAGCGTTGGGTTTTGTGAGAGAGAATTGAAACTCTTGATAACAATAATTTTACTGTCATTTTTTGCTTAATTAATTTCTTATATTGTCCAAAAATTCACTATATTTGACGGAATTCCGAACACAAACAAATAGAGAACGTCTTCTAATTGCAAAATTTCTTTAAGCGAGGGATGAATTCACCTATTTAAGAGCTTTAGAATTCATAATTCGCCTAGTGCAAATATAATACTTTAAATTATAAAATATAAATCATGAAATTAAAAAGAAATGCTAAGATTAAAACCCAGAGAGGTAAGGTTTCCTTAGATGTTATAACAGAAGAATAGAATAATCCCAAAACTCAACTTAAAGCGCCAAGATACTTTTAAAGTAAGCAAAAAAAAAAAAAAAAAAAAACACAAAAGGAGCCATGAAAATCACTAGCTAAAAACTCATCCAATTCCAGGTTCTATTGTCTTTTGTCTTAGCTCATTCTCTGAGCAGCTTCCTTGGCCAAAAGTCTTTCCTTCGCCTTGGTTCTGGCCTGCGATTTGGAGCCCATGATACCACCGCCCCACTTCTTTCTGTATTCATCGTACTTGTCATTGAAGTTGGCCTGAATAGCAATCAGATTAACACATTAAGATTGGCGAATGAGGAAACCGACGCAACAAGTCACGCATTTTGCATAAGTTGAGCATAATTAGGAAAATGTGTTTTGAATATACCTTGATGGCCTCAAGAACCTTGCTGAACTCCAACTTGTCCTCGTTCTTCACGGTGGTCAAGCACAATACAGATGCGGTTTTCTTGTGAACGATCTGTTAGAAAAGTAAAATGAATAGGCATTTCATTAAACAAGGAAACATAGATTTTAAGGAGTAGAAAACAGTCAGATAAACAAAGCAGAAAGTACCGATCCCAAGCGTGATTTCCCCTTCACGATACAGTAGGGGATCTCCATCTTTCTGCACAAGGCAGGAAGCCAAACAACCAACTCAATGGGGTCCACGTCATGAGCAATCACTACCAACTGTGCCTTATTCTGCAAAAGAGAGAAGAGATTTTAATATTATGTTTAGTGCTTTTGCAAGCATACAACAAGATTCATTTCCGAAAACCATCATTCATACAAAAGCACAACTTGTCTGACTACCTGTTCGATAAGGTAGGTGACATGGTTGAGACCATATTTCACAACGATGGGCTTCTTGGCCTCGGTAGTTTTTCCTTCAGCCTCAGCTTGAGCACGTTTCAGGAGACGTTCCTTCTTCTCAGCTTTGTCTTCAGGCCTATACTTAAGAAGCAACTTGAACAGGCTTGTTGCTGCATATAGTTTCAAACATTGAAAAGCCATGTTCAGTACTTAACAAACACATAAAGATTTAAACATGAAAAAAAAAAATGGCATAACATAAGATTCGCATGTAACAGCACGACACAACTCAAAACTAAATAAAGGCAATTTGGACAAGTGCCACACTACCATGTATCTAGTACCACTACATCGGGACTTTCGGTCCCAACATAAGCTACACAAGTTTTACAATTTACTCTGATTTCAAAAACATATTATCATATATAAACAATGAAGCATACAAGACTTCCTTCAAGGTCGCAACTTCCATAAAGAAAAACCATTCTAAAATTGTAACATTATAATTTCGGCTTAAAAGGCGAGAAAAAGCAAGGGAACAACGATACACATTACACTACAGATCATATCCAAATCAGAACTTATGTTCAAATGTAGAATGTAAAATACTAAATAGCAAGATACAATTCAAAACTAAATAAGAGGCATTTCAGACCAACTTAAACAATACAATTCAAACTGATTTCTCTTATCTTCAAACTTATTTATCATTTCATTTCTAAAAAACCAAACATACGAGAATTCGACGATGAACGAATCTTAAAAGTCACGACTTTCATTGACAATCAAACATTCTTAAACTCGTAAATATCATGATTCAAATATTTAATAATGCATTTCCAGACACAGTCCTAGAATCAACACAACAAATAGGTCCAAACAATTTGTTCCTTACCAAGGTTCTTGTCCAAAGTCTTGGTGAACTGGTTCAAAGCAGGAGGAACCTTCAACCTTTGCTTGAGAATTCTCTTCTTCCGCTGAATCTGAACAGTCTTCGGCCACTTCACGAACCTGTGCAAATCCCTCTTCGGAGGCAACGCCCCTCCGATCCCGAACTGCTTCGGACGCTTCTCGAACAACGGATTCACCACCTTCTCCTGAAGCACGCCACAAAAAAAAAAATCATCAGATCATACCGACCGACAGAGCAGAGAAAACTCGAAATCGAAATGAGATAGAAAATTACAGGCTTCTTCTTGGCCGGAGCCGCGAGCTTTACTCCTTTCTTGGGGGCCTGAAAAAGCAGAGACGAAGTGAGAGCTTTGAAAATGGAGGAATTACACGGTGAAGCTATCGGAGAAGGTGTGAAGTGGCGATGAATTTTACCATGTCTGCTCGGATCTTCTGCTCTGCGTTTCTAAGGTTTCGTCTGGTTATGGCGAACCCTAAATAGAGAACGGAGCTGGAGGCTGCTCAGCTAGGGTTTTCAGAATATATATAGCGTCTTTCTTTTGGTCATCTTCGGGTTTTCTCCGCTCTTTCACTCGGGTGGTTTAGTCCGACCCGTTTTGTCTAGGGTGTGGGCTTTCGCTCTAAAGGCCTCAAGATGGAACTGGGAAAAGCCCGTTAACCAAGGCCCTTTGTTAAGTTTGTTACTGTTAAAATTTTTAAATTAGAGTTGGTGAATTTTTAGAAATTAGTTATAATTTTTATTAAATTTTTTTAAAAAAATAAAAATCTAATTAAAAAAGTACAGATTAATTAGAATTAAACTAATATGTCAAACAAAAATTATGAAAACAACCCCTCAAATAAATATATTTATTATTTTTGCCAATTCTTTAGTTCTTGTTTTGATTTTTTATCATTTATATTTATCTAATTACAGACCCAAAACTGAAGTTATTATAGCTGAGATAATAATGCGAAAGTGTAATTTTTCAAGCACAATCCTACAAATCGCCCTAGTTAAGATATTTGTTTCTCAATGACAATTTCTAGGGGTTTTTTTTTTTTCCTTACAGAATCATTGACCATTATTTTAAACATCTATTGTGACATGTTTATTTCCAAACATCCTGTTATCCTCTCTCTGATAAATGTTTAGTTGTTATAAGCTAAAAATAGTAGTAAAAAAACCTTTAACTATTGCTAAAACTTGCTCAAGAAGAGCCCGAAAAACGACCTTAATAGCTTGAATCCTCTGAACCCATGGCTACAAACTGAAGTTGAGTTCGAAATCGACCTGACTGACTTCTATCTTGTCCAGTTTTGATTTTCCATTCTTAGGGGTTCTATTCAAACCTAACCGAACCATGGGTTTTTTATCTAGGAATCTGAGCTTCAAAAACACAACCTGCGGGTTGGGTCTTTGGATACATATATCTAGAGGTGGGAATTTGGGCCGGGCCCAACGGTCCGACCCGCGGCCCGAAATTCAGACCCGGCCCGTATTCTATCGGTCCGGTAAAAGCCCAGCCCGATAGTAAGAGGCAGGCCGCCCGAATATTTTAAGCCCGATGACCCGGCTCGGCCCGCCCGTTATTTAAAAAAATAAAAAAAAATATTTAAAAAGTTTTATTATAATATTAAGTTAACTAACTACTAAATAAACACTAATAAATAATTATAATCTTAAACAACTAAAATTAAAAGTTTAATTATAATATTAAGTTAACTAACTAACTAATATTATAATTATTAAGTACTAACTAAGCAATTATAATATAAATATAAATATAAAAATTAATAGAAATACTATAATAAAATTTTTTTAACAAAGTATAAAATTTTTTATTTTTTATCTAAGATAAATTATTAAATTATAAAAAATATACAAATTTATTCAAAAATTACAACGGCTCAGCCCGTGGGTCGGGCCGGGCTTATATTTAAAAAACTGGGCCGGGCCGGATTTGCAATGAGACGGGCCGTCCCGGCCCAAAAAACCCATCGGGCTCAGGCCGGCCCGGGTCGGCCCGCCCGAATTTCCAGCACTACATATATCTCAAAATTTTATCCAAAAAAAAACTATTGTTTTATTGTTGCCTCCTCTCTCTCCTTGTCTCTTTTATTTTTTTATAATTCTTAAAAAATTGATTGTGGAGCGTGAATTGTTGGGATACTAATGGTGCATTTGGTGTTCGGGTTGAGTTTGATATGAAATAAAATTTTTGCCAACGTCCCAAATGTGAGTTGATAGGGCACTCGTTTTTCTCGCTGAATGCTTGGGTTTGAGTCATCATCACTGCATTGACCGAGATATATGAGCAATCGACTTAGTGAGGGATTCATATATCACGCGAAAAGCATTCACTTTTCCGGGGTTATCCGAGTATCTACCCCTATAACTCATTTTTTTCATTAAAAATGGAATTTTTATGTTAAAGTTGGTTAATTTTTCAAAAACTAATTATAATTTTTATTGATTTTTTCAAAAAACTAGTGATAAAATACAATTTAGTTCAAAATGAAATAAAATTCAAGTCTTTTGACTATTTAATAGACATTTGGAGGATATATTTTTTTTTAACAGATAAGATATGCCCACTATCACGACAACCGCCTAAGACATGGTTCCGAGCTGAAATGAACCATCCTCCAAAGGTTGGTTGTTGGTCAATTCAATTAAGGTTTCCACTTTTTGAAAAGTAAATATTTCGGTTTGGTAGAATGTTACAAACAAAAAAAATTGATGGAATCGAACTGAGAATACCTATTGTAACTACTAAACACGTGCACTTTAACTTTTTATTCTTATGACAGAATAATTTCCTTTCATTTACCTCCTTAATATGCTCTCTACCAAATTGGAGAGTTTGGAAAAGAAGAGATTATATGTCAATCTTCAAATAACCATCCTTGTTTTTATTCCTTTTTTGTTTTTTTCCCTCTTTACTACAACTATCCATTATTTTATTTTTTACCATTCTTGATATTATTTTTTGTCCGTTTTCAATGGTAAAATATAGTACAAGATTCAATATTGTTTGAATGGAGTATGATTGACAATGATTTTTTTTTTATTTAAAATAAAGAATTGTACGAGTAATAATAACCAATCAAAAAGCTAATGTTTCATATAATGAAATTTATGTGTGTATATATATATATATATATATATTCATATAGACTGATTTAAGCCACATAAGGATTGAGTATAAGTGATTAGAGTTGATATTGCTTCAACATGCTAACCTTCATTGTCGGGAGTAACTGATACTACATACTCTAATTTTTAGTTTGTCGTCAATAAGTGTTTTGTGATGAATAATATTTTATCGAAAAGTTTGATTCACGAGCACACTTATTGTGTTCTCTTTTTTTATCATAGAGGGCGCAACGATCTCAATTTATGAGTGATATTTGTAATTTCCTCAAAATGACGAAACCATCCGTGGTCGAGTTGGTGTACTTAACTTTTACATTTTCAAATTGAACTTAATTGTATTTATGAAAAATAAGTTGTGTTAAAAGTATATGAAACGTTCTGTTTATATACTTGTTTATTATGATTGTCTATGTTTAATGAGAGATCATTTTTCATTTTATTATGTAGTGTCTTATTGGTATAATATTTTAACTCTCATTCGGTGCCCAGTCCTGTAACTTAGGTATGCAGGATAAATTCACAATCTGATACACTTCTCACGTTTGGCATGTGTCAGGGATCAAACCCTCCATCACGTACAAAATCTAATTCTGATACTACATTGAGGGTCGGTTTGGTAATGCTGTAGCTTTTGAAAAAGTTGTTGTAAGCTGTGCTGAAGGAAAAGCTGTTGTGACATAAGTTGATTAAGTGTTTGGTAAACTGTATTTTTAAAAATGCTGTTAGATTAATAAAGTAATACAATAGTGTTTGGTAAATTTTTAAGTTGAATTGTATGTCAAAATGACAAAAATAGACATCATAAAAGAAATTTTTTTTTAGATCATAAAAGAATTATTATTTTTTAAGAGTTTTCACCCTATTTTGATTACTTATATTTATTATTATCATTGTCATTATCATCATCATCTCCGATTATTTGATAAATATATAACTATGTTTTTCTGGAAATTATATCTATGTTTAGATATAATATAATTTCAATCTAAAAAAAAATTTACAGGAAATTTTCATTTGGAAAAATGTGTATAATATTCAGGACTCGCAATTCGGATTCACACGACCTTTCGAGGGACAGAGCTGTCGTCGGCATGGTCGGAGAAGACGACAACGTGAAGGAGCCATGGAGGAGTTCAGTAGTAGAAGAATCTCTGATCTGGTGTCCATGATAGGGGCTTTGTTGGAATTGTAAAATTAAAAAAGGGTAAAATGGGTATTTAAAAGTTTCATTAAAACCTTTAAAAACAAAATGGTTATATTAAAAGGGTCTAACCACTTACCGCATAAGTTATGAGGAAAAGTTGCCCCTACCTACTTTTAACTTTTGCTGTGCGAACCCCCAAAATTCTGTATATGTAAGTGCTTTTTTAAGTGTTTTACCGAAGAACATAATTTGACTGAAAACTGATGAAAAAGTCCTTTAGGCTTCTAGAGAAGCATTAGCAAATGGACTTTAATTGAGCTTACGTAGAATTCATCCTCAAACGTTAGCTCAAGAGAAGAGAAAGCCCATTTTACATTTAAACATCAAAGAAATCACATAATTTAACGATGTGAGATAAATATACAATCTAATAGTCACTTGCTAAAATGAGCAGCTTTGTAACTTTTAGAGTGTGTTTGGTTAGAATGAAAGATAGAGGGAGGGAGAGGTGGAAGGAGAGTTCCCTTTCATTGTTTGGTTTGAAGGAAATAAGGAGGGAGAGGAGAGGTGGAGGAAGACTCTCTTCCTCTAACCTACTATATTGCATCATTCCATTGATGGAATGATATATAAGTAGGGGTGCACGGCAGGCGGTTTGGACGGTTATTAGGCGGTTTAGACGGTTTTGTTTGTTAGCAATTTATGAAAAGTCCAAACCGTAATTGCCTACAATTTAAGGTGTTTGGGTGGTTTTTTTGGCGGGCGGCTTGGGCGGTATATTGGGCGGTTTGATATTTATACTCGTTGATAAAATATCATTGTAAATACAATTTAAGCTAACTATGTCAGCAAAAACTAAACTCTAAGATCATCAAATAATTTAAAGGTGCAATCCGTATATAATCTAACATCTAAAAGTTCAAAATTCAATAAAGCAACATCCATATTCCAAAGTTAGAACAAATATGGAGTAGAGGAGGAAATAAGGTTGGCATTTGGTAAGAATGAGAGTGTAAATTGAGAATAATGAAGATGAAAGATTATAATCCAACATCTAAAAGTCCAAAATTCAATAAAGAAACGTTCATATTCCAAAGTTAGAACAACTGTGGAGTATAGGAGGAAATAAGGTTGGCATTTGGTAAGAACGAGAGTGTAAATTGAGAATAATGAAGATGAAAGATTATAATTGATTTGATAATTAAAGAGAATTGGAAGGGATTCCAAAAATTAGTAAATATGAAAAGTCAGTGGTGTTTTAGAAACTCAAACCACATTTTGAGACTTTATAATTTTATATTATTTAATATTTTAAATTAAAATATACATGTATATATATATATATATTAAAATACGTATAAAACTTTTAGGTGGGCAGGGAGGTTTCAAATCGCAACCGCCCGTCAAAGATGGCGGATTGAAATCGTATAGTCCATTTGAAGAGTGGTTTGCAAAAACATGCTTATAGTGGGGCAGAGCGGGCGGATAGGTGGGTTATGGATATTTTTGTGCACCCCTAGATACAAGCTCTCCCTCCAATTTTTAATTGAAAAGACAACTTTGTCCTCAATTAAAAAAATTAAATAAATGGACCATATAATAAAGCTAAAGAACTATTATCCATCATTTTAATTATTTCTCGCTCTTACCAGACAAAATGAGAGATTTCTACAATCCTATGCATTCTTCACATTCTTCATCCCTACAACTCTCTCCATCCCTCCTCATTTCTATCACTCCTACCAAACATAGCTTGAGTTTGGGCCAATTGCATGGATTGTTCAATAACATCAACAAGAACAACGTTCTTGTGAGTGAGACGTGCAAGATTTGCATGTGCCATGACAGTGTTTTAGATTTTTATGGCTTTAACCTTAGTACACACGATAGTTAATGGCAAACCATGAAAGGAGCAATCTATTGAAGGGTTGCTTATCCTAACCACATGATTTAAATTAGACAAGTAGATTGACAATATTATCCTATAAATTTTTAGTCTCCTATCATATATGGCATGGAGGAAGAATGTAAAGAGTTGGAGATAGAGAATGTGAAGGATGAAGTGACGTAAGTAAAGCTTCATGTTGTTTGATAAAAAAAACGAGAATGATGAAAGTATGAATGATAATTGTCTATCAAATTGCAATTTAACTTAATAGAAAAATTCATTATTTCTTAGAAGGTAAACTTGTATTTTAAAACTGAAATTTGATAAATTGTTTAAATGATTCAATTGGCTGGATGGATGTAGATTTTATCTGTCTACGTCTTTTCTCCATCCAACCAAACAATAAATTAGGTCTCGATATGCAAATTCATGTTTCTGTGAAGTCATGAAAGTGACTACAAAAGAATCAAAATTTAGAAGATTGGATCTTTCAGTCAAAAACTGCTTGTTAATCAAATTTATAAAGAAGAATGTATGTCTTTATTTCATTTGAGTTAGTCGATATTGCAATCAACTTCTATCGGGAAAGCATTCGATCCCACCAAAGATCGAGTTGGAAGAACAAAGAGGATCCTATCCGATCCTACATCTAGGTAGATCATGTATGGGTCTAACCATTTTGTATTATCTACTATCAAACATTCATAAAAATAATATATATGAAAAGGATACACTGAAGCCTCCAATTAAACTTAAGCTAAACTGATATGATCTTTATATAGACCTTTAATCCGATTCATATTTATAGCGATGTATATATGTCTCTCCCTCTTCCCCACCAATCAAACACACGCGTACAAAAGAAACCAACAATTTCACTGGCCACGTCCCAGCCCCAAAACCCAAGAAGACCTTTTGTTTTATAAAACAGTAATAATAATTTATAATGCTGAAAACAAGGGGCTAAAAAATCTTAAACGCTCAGAAGCAGTACTAATAACTACACACACAGACACACACAGACACACAGATATATATATATATATATAATCGCTGACTAATTAAACCCAACAACCAATAGATACAACACGTGGCAAAACACGACAAACTTGTCCATATAAATCAATATTATGTTTTTTTTTTTTTTCAAGACAAAAAATAAAGAGAGAGAAAGAAAAGCGCAAGCGCGCTTAACCCAACAAAAAAAAAAAAAAAAAAAAGGGAAAAATTTTGCGTGAAATTTTGAAACGCCCACCAAAAACCAATCTCAGCCCGCGCCTTCAAATGGCCTAAAAAACCAAAACTTTAAAACACAAAATTAAAAAAAACTTCCCCAAAATTTTCCCACACAAAATCGCAGTCAATTTCCCCCAGATTTTCCATTTTTCTTTCCTTTGTCTTTCACAACTCAAATCTCGTTCTCTGTAAGTTCTTACTGATTCTAGGGTTTTCAATTTTCAATTTTCTTTTCCCTCTCCTGTTTGTGGGTTTTTTTTTTTTTTTTTTTTTCGTTATCCCTCAAAAAACCCGAATCTAGGGTTTTAGGATATCCACTGTTGATTTCTCTGATTTGCGTTTTGTTTTGTGCTTGAATCTTGTCAGCCATGGCGTCGGAAACCCTAGAGGAGGAGACGAAGAAGGCCGGGGACGGAGCTCCGGCGGAGGGGGAAGAAGTGGAGAAGGATGAAGGCGAAGAAGCGAAAGAAGAGGACGACAAGGAGAATGTTCCAGAAGATTCCGAGAAAGTAGTCGCGGAAGAGAACGACGAGAACAAAGAGAAGGAGAAAGCTGGGGAGGGGACCGAAGAGGAGGAGAAGGAAGGAGGCGAAGAGAGCGAAGAGGAGAAAGAGAAGGGAGGTCGGAAGGGGAGGTCGAAGAAGGAGAAGAGCAGCCCGGCGTCGAAGAAGAAGAGGAGGAGTCGAGAGCCGGCGGAGAAGAAGGAGCCGGTTACTCCGGCGAGCGATAGGCCGACGAGGGAGAGGAAAGTGGTCGAGCGGTACTCCGCGCCGACGACGCCGAGGTCGTCGGCGACCAAAGGGTTGTCAATTGAGAAGGTAATTTGATAAAGAAAAAAAAAAGATTTTTTTTTGGTTTTTACCCCCCTTTTGGGAGAGGTTAATTTATCCAGGATTTTTTTTTTGAATTTTAAGAAAATTACGTTAGGATGGAATGCTTGAGATTTACAAAAAACATAGAAGAAACGGAGAGAAAATCCAAATTACAATCTTTAGATTTTGTATGCAGCGAAAGTGCAAGGAGAAAACCTAACTGTGACTCTATTGGGTTTGTGTTTGTCTGATTTCAGGGTTGTGGAACACAGCTCAAAGAAATTCCAAATGGTATGTTTGGATTTCTTAACTTTATTTATGCATTGATGTGCTTTTGTTGCTTGATTGCTTGATTTGTGTTTTCTGGACTGGATGGTTTAGTTTAAGTGGGTAATAAAAAATTTCTAATTTTTTTTTCCGGGTAAAAGATACATATATATATATATATATATATATTTTATGCATTATAGTGTTGGAAGATGGATTTGGATTGGGATTTTTGTTGAACATGATGGCCAATTATGAATTTTTTTTTAGTTTATTTTTTCTTAAGGAATCATTTCAATTGTTTTCATGTAAAGCAAAATGGATTAGAAATTGTGTTTGTTGGGTATTCCATGTACCTATTGACTGCAATGCCTGCTTATGCCTGGTATCTGACTTCTGCCGTATATTGACATCCTGTCATGATGTTTTTGCTATGCATATGTTTCTTATGTCACAAAATTATTGTCAAAAAAAAAAAAAAAGTTACAAAATTACATTTTTAAGTCATAAGTCAAGATATTTATATTTTTAGGCGTTTAGCATGTATTTGAGAGTTTACTGCATCCATAATGTGGTCATTATTCACAATTTCTTAGTTTTTTGTAAAAAATTTGCAGTTCAGCTTTATTTATTTATTTATTTATTTTCCATTTGGGTTATGTAGCTGTGTTCCCTGCTTAAGATTGTAGTATTTGTTTCTAATGGCATGACAATGAGAAAAAACAATTGGCGTGATTCTCGTTTTTCTGTGTATGTGTGATGAAAGATATAGTTCCAAACTCCCAATGCATTAGGGTTTAGTTTTATGCTTTATTTGGCCTTAATTTCATGAACTCATGTTGTCTATACATCATTGTTTACAAGGAAGCTTGTTCTTTGTCTGTTAATTTTAGCTTGGTGTTTTAGATAATGTGATTACAAAAACTGCCCTGTTTCTATGGAGGACTTGTCGTAAGCGTACAATCTAATTGAAAATGCTATGTTAGTCTACATGACAAAGTGTGATGTGAAACCTATAGCTTGTACCTGCGGTGCATGTTGTTGAATTTTTCATTAGGGAGGTAGAAGTGTTTGATTCCTGTTGTATGAATGTTGTGTTCAAATTTCTTGTTACAGCAGTTTGGCTATTTTTTTTTTTATCTGTTACTATTATCTGTTTCAGTGGCTTTCAAGTTGGGAAAGAGAAAAGCTGATGACAACCTTCAATTACTTCACACCATACTTTTTGGGAAAAAAGCAAAGGTAACCAGTACTTAACGTTTTTCGTTTATGTTTGTTTATTGTGTTTTTGGAAGAAAATTTTCTTTTATATGTTTTGATTTTTCATGATCTTGTGCAGGCACACAGTTTGAAGAGAAATATTGGCCAGTTTTCAGGTTATGTCTGGGTTGAGAGTGAGGTACTCTGTTTTTCAAGTCTGTTATATCTTTTATATGGACATGCATGTATGCATAGTATGCCACTTTTATATATATATATATATATATATTTATATTATCTTTTAACGTCTAACTCTATGTAGATAAGATATTCTCTTGCTATAGTTGTTCTCTCATACTAGGTTTCTTATGTTCTCAGCAAGAAAAGCAGAGGGCAAAAGTGAAGGAGAAGCTTGATAAATGTGTCAAGGAAAAATTGATGTATTTCTGTGAATTTCTTAATATTCCAGTCAGTAGGTCCACTTCAAAAAAGGTAAGCATGGTAAGCTAAATATTCTGTTGTACCATGTTGTACCAGTGTCAGCATGGTAAGGAAAAATATTCTGTTGTACCAGTGTCAAGTAATTGATGGGCCTGCACTTATCTTAAAACTGCTCTTCTCTTCCAGGAAGACCTTTCTGCGAAAGTACTGGAGTTTTTGGAATCGCCACATGCTACAACTGATGTTTTGCTTGCTGATAAGGAACAGGTTTCATATCATTTCAGTTTCTTTGTACAAGAGATAACCATTTCTCCGTGTTTAGATTTCATGCTAACTGTTACTAAAACTTGTATTTTAACTGGGTTTTAGAAAGGTCAAAAGAGAAGAAGAAAGGTCACAAAGGGCAAGAGTGCTGGTTCAGAAGAAGTATCACCGGATGCACTTGCCAAGGTAATGCTTGATATAACTTTAGTTGCTTCATTTTACTGCAATAGGATCTTTTCCCTCTTAATCATGAAAATAAGCTTTTTGTCATGAATTTTTTGGTTAGTCTAGAAAGGTATCTGGTAAGATCTTGTGGTAATAAATTCATAATATTTCTTATTTTTTAGAAGGAACACTTTCTTTCACTGTTTCACATAACTGTCCAACCTTGATCTGCTGCCCCTTCATGCTTTTGCTCTTGAAATATATCTCGTCTTAACTTCAACATCTAAGGTTTCAACTCTGATAGAAATTATCTTTTACTTGGTCAGCAAGTCTGGTAGTGTCTCATTCTAACTAACTTGAGTTCATGTTCTGTTGTTGAATGCTGACCCAAACTCACTAGTGTTTTATGGCAACAGTTTGACTGCTTTAACATGATCTGGTGTTTAAAATTGCTATTTGTTCCCAACTTCACTGCAAACATCAAATATGTCGAGTGGCTGTTTCTTATACACACACACACATATAAACCATCAAATTTGTCCAAGACCTAATGCTAGTATGATACGTGAAAGAGTTATAGTGCGTCATGGTCGCTTCTGTTTTCTTAGGCTCATTTGGCTTTTGCTAAATTTAATTTAATTGTGTTTATAGATGCATAGTTTTCCCTGCTTTATTGAGGCCTTGATTGTGCGTCCGTAAGAAGTCTGATGATTTACTAGTGCTCTTTTTAGTTAAGATTGTTATACTGGATTACCGTAATTCCTGCATTATGGTTTGTTTTAACTTGTTCTTATACTGGAATATCAGACTCTTGCATTATGGTTTATTTTAACCTGATGACAAGTTTCGCATGGTTTTATTTTAACCTTTGTCCTTAGAAACAAAAGAAATCACCAAGTGCTGGGAAAAAAGCCAAGAGTTCTTCCATTATGGTTTATTTTAACTTGTTATTATACTGGATTATCAGACTCTTGCATTATGGTTTATTTTAACCAGATGACAAGTTTCCCATGGTTTTATTTTAACCTTTGTGCTTAGAAACAAAAGAAATCGCCAAGTGCTGGGAAAAAAGCCAAGAGTTCTTCCAAAGTCGAAGAAGACGAGAATAATGATAAATCTGAATCATCAGATGCAAAGGATGATTCTCATGAGGAAGATGATGGTGGTTCAATGAGCGAACAAAGTGCCCATTCGGATAAATCTGATGATGAGGAAGATGAATCGAAAGACCAGTTGTCAAGCCCCAAAAGTTCATCCAAAAAGACCCAAAAGGAGGGCTCCAAGGTTAAAACTGGGGACAAAGCTACACCTGTCAAAGCAACAACTGTCAAAAAGAGCACCCCTGGGAAATCTGAAAAGAAATCAGCGGAGTCTACAAAGAAATCTAAATCAACCTCGAAAAAAGGTGGAAGTGAGGCTGACGGAACTTCAGGTTCCAAGTCAAAGGAATCTGCATCGAAGAAACAGAAGGTTGAAAAGGAAAGCAAGGACACTAAAGTGAAAGATGCAAGCAAGAAGCCATCAAGCAAATCTCCAGGAAAGGATTCAGCCAAAGATCAAGGTGCTTTCTTCGCTCTTTATCTTCTGCACACGAGTATTATTTTGCTTAAAAGATCATTTTCACCAATATGTTCATCCTGCGGGGCAATATTAGGCATGGTTGTGCATCTCAATACTTTTTGCAACTTAGTATTTATTATTGGGAATGGTGTTTGAATATAATAAACAAGTATTCTACTTGGTCCAGTGGTATGCAAGACTTTAGATCTGTGTTTCTTCTAATGCTTTTAAATGTTTACTTGAACTAGGGAAAAGTAAAAATAGCAAAAAGGCCAAGGCAGAGCCTTCCCGAAAGGCTTTGCATGCGGTAATCGTCGAGATCCTGAAAGAAGTCGATTTCAATACGGTAAGAGTGTGTGTTTGTATATATTTTGGATGTACATAGATTGGTTCGATTCCCATGTTGTGTCGTCGAATCATTTTCATGTTCTCTGTATTTCTATGATGCAGGCGACTTTGTCTGATATTCTCAGGAAACTAGGTGTGGTTCATTCTTTTTTGCTAACAATAAACGTGTACTTTTTTTTTTTTTTTTTGGTTTTCATCGGCTCACTCTCCGATTTAATGTCTGTTAGGTGCCCACTTCGGTGTGGATTTGATGCATAGGAAAGCTGAGGTGAAGGATATAATAACCGAAGTGATAAACAACATGACTGATGATGAAGATGAAGGGGATGACGCCGAAGATGAAGATGGGGATGACGCGGAAGACAATGCTGAAGCCGGTGACGATACAGAGAAAGATGGAGGCAAGGATGACGATGACGATGACGATGCTTAGTTCGTCTGTGTCTCGGGAAACTTGTACATTTTTGCAAATCCATATGATCCGTGTTTGTGATGAGTTCCTCAGGTAGCTGAACTTTTTACGAGAGGTTAAAAATTAAATCAGCAGTTTCGGATTATTAACTACCTTGGCCCTTTGGATACTCTTGCACCTGGTGACCTTTTGCATATAAATGTGCTCTTACTGGGTGTGTTTGTACCATATCAATTGACTTCCCTGTAGTGTTAATCTGATCTTAATTTAGTTATATATATATTTTTTTTGAACTTTTTGTTTTTTTGCTATGATAAAAAATTGTTTAGCTGTAACTGTTAAACTCTTGACTCCTTTTCAATGGGTAGTGAGTTTCGCTCTTTCTTTGCCGTTCCACGAAATATTTGTTACAAATGTTTATTCATATATTTATATATTTATATATTGTATAAATTGTTAAAAATGCTTATATGCTAATAATATCATACTATAGCATAAAGAAAGGTATAAATTTAGGACATTTGATATTGTTTTATTTTATGCTTTGATGGAGGTTAAGCCCTGCTTGATGTGTTGATGTGTATATTTGAGTTGGAGTTTTGGAAATATTTTAATTGAAAAAAAGTGAATATTGTAAATTGTGTTTGGTTGAAAATGAACTTTTGAAGTTAAAAAATATGAAAACTTGAAATACAAAAAAAAAAATAAAAATTTGAAATATAGATTTTGTTTCGTTTCTTAGAATATTTTATGTAATTTAAGTTTAAGTTTTTAAGAAAGATTTGCAGTAAATAATGAAATTGGTTTATTTTTAGATAAAAAGATATTTTTGGAAAATTTTGATTGGAGTGGGAGTTCTTTAACATAGGTTAAATGTTATAAATATATATATATATATTTGTTAATAAACTTTTGCCGTGGTATGTGAATCAACGAAAATTTTTTGTTTTTTGGACATTAAACAAACGTTTTAATTCCCTTATTGATTAAAAAGTCAACACAGTAAAATAAGTAATTGAGTGCCAAATTGAAATTGTATAATATTACAGTAAAAAGTGTTCTCTTATTGATTAAAAAAAAAAACATTCTCTTACGGTGTAGCATTAATATAATAATGATTTGGTATTGATGGTTGGCAACTCCATCTATTCCACTGAATGTTGGTTTTTTTTTTTTTTTTTTTTTTTTTTGAAATCAATAATGGTAATAGGTTTTGTTGTTTTGTTTTATTTATTTTTTAATCTCGAGGAAACATGGCCGGCAAGTGTTTTATATATGTAATTTACTAATGCCGTTATAACTATTCAATCCAACTATATATATATATATATATATATATATTAAAACATATATCACTAGCAAGCAATCATATGAATGGAAGTTATTTCTTTAGATTAACGCAAAGAGCAACCACCTAATGCTAATTTATCCTTGCAAAATTATTGTGACAAACGAAAAAGATATTTGGCTTAAACTAAAGAAAGATTCCGTTCATATTATTGCCTTTTGATTCTAGAATGTTTGATATGAAGTCTCAACGGAATTAGTAAATTTTGTAATATTTAACACATCTTGTCACTGAAAACCTTTCTGCTTAGCAATGGTAACCCCATCATTTAGCTAAAAGTGGTAAGTTTTGTTGCTTTTGGAAATAAAGGTTTTCTTCATAGAAAATAATTGAAATAATTGAAGATGATCTCTATTTTTATTTTCAGTTAAATGACCATAAATTACATTTTGCAGAATATACCAAAATCCCTAGCACTAGAGAGGACACAACCAGTCTATGTTTTGGTTGTTTCTTGATTCCTTATCACAGTTATAGTTCTTAGGGATCCTAATCATTAGGCCAATTTTACCCGTCAACAAACGGTGGTGCTCGAAGTCACATTTACAAGGGATAGGTCCCATGTAAGGAATCTACATATTTTATCTCAGTAAAATAAAGAAATTACACAAATAATCAGAACCGTCCGTTCATTGTTTCTTCCTTGAGTCAAATTTGATTGATCAATTCTAGCGTGTAACGTAAAGGCATCTGATCTAAGCAAAACTTGATTGCGATACAGTGCATACATTAGAAGAGAGGGCAAGTAATTTCTGTATAAATATTCAAAACAAGTGGACCAAGTAACCTAACATTTTGTATTGGATGCCAACCTCACCAACCAAACACCCCTCCCAAAAAAAAAAAAAAAAAAAAAAAAAAAAAAAATCCCCACAAACTCCTTTGGCTGGTGAGGTTTTGGTTCGTTGGCCAGTAGCCTACCACACTTGATCAGCTTAAGCCGCAACCTGCCATGGAAGACCATTTTTTTCAAAACCAGACTCAAGAAAAAACCAAAAAAAAAAAAAAAAAAAAAGTGATTAACCAAATGCTGTCCTTTTCTTCCACTTTGTTGGGAAATCTCTCTGATTACAAGAGATTTTCTTGTGAACTTCCTCCAATTAAAAACAAGCATCTGTCCATTTCATGTCACGCATTTTGTCAACAAGTACAAGAAATGGTCAAATTTCCACCCAAGTTCTTCCCTATATAATTCCAACCCCAAAGTGAAATGTAACAATTGTGCCACCTTTTTCTTTTATTATTTTTTTTTAGAATTTTCTCTGATCAAATTCTCCTCCATTTTCAGGTATACCTTCAATTCTTTTTCTTCATCTCTTCAATATGTTCTTAATGATTTAAAAAAAAAAAAAAATTTCCTAACTAGTTATAGTTTTGTTACAATTAATGTTCATTCTTAGGTTGTTGGAACAAGAAGGGTGTTTTTGAAATGGAGAAAGTTTGTAACAAGACATTGGAACTAAGTGTCAAGCAAGAACAGCCTACTCTGGTCCCTCCTGCCGAGGAAACCGAGAATGGTCTCTACTTCCTCTCAAACCTCGACCAGAACATCGCGGTCATAGTTCGTACTATTTACTGCTTCAAGTCGGATTCGAGAGGCAATGAGGAAGCGGCGGAGGTCATCAAGAAGGCCTTGTCTGATGTTCTTGTTCATTACTACCCGCTTGCGGGGCGGTTGACCATCAGTTCGGAGGGGAAACTGATAGTGGATTGCACAGGGGAAGGCGCTGTTTTATTGAGGCTGAAGCTAACTGTTCCATTGAAGAGATAGGGGACATTACAAAGCCTGATCCCGTGACTCTAGGGAAGCTCGTTTATGATATCCCCGGCGCCAAAAACATACTCGAAATCCCTCCTCTTGTTGCTCAGGTTTGTATCTATCAAACAGTTGATAGTAGATGATATGAAAATCAATTATGAGAGCAGGCAAAGTTCCTTCTTAGCAAGTAACCAAATGAGATTTGAATTATTTTCTTTGATTTCGCGTAATTTATAGTACTTTGAGCAAATTTTCGACCAATTGTCTCTTGTTTTTCTCTAGTGATGTGGTGAAAAAATTGGACAAAAATGAAGTATTATGTGATGAAAATCTCCGAATTTCAGGTGACTAAGTTCAAATGTGGAGGATTTGTTCTCGGGCTATGCATGAACCATTGTATGTTTGACGGGCTAGGAGCTATGGAATTTGTCAACTCCTGGGGTGAGACTGCTAGGGGCTTACCCTTGAAGGTCTCACCATTTACAGACAGAAGCATATTCAAAGCCCGAAACCCGCCAAAGATAGAGTCAGCACATGACGAATTCGCGGAGATTGAGGACGTCTCGGAGACCAGCAAGCTCTATGAAGAGGAGATGCTCTACAGGTCCTTCTGTTTCGATGCTGACAGGCTTGATCAGCTAAAGAAAAAGGCCATGGCAGATGGGGTCCTGCAAAAGTGCACGACATTCGAATCACTCTCCGCCTTTGTATGGAGAGCGCGAACGGAGGCGCTAAGAATGCAGCCTGATCAGAAGACAAAGCTCCTTTTCGCAGTTGACGGTCGCTCTAGATTCGAGCCCCCAATCCCTAAAGGCTACTTTGGCAATGCAATTGTGCTGACCAATTCTCTCTGTAGAGCAGGTGAACTAATTGAGAATCCCTTGTCACATGCCGTTGAGCTAGTTCAAAAGGCGGTTAATATGGTTGATGACAGTTACATGAGATCAGCTATAGACTATTTTGAGATAACAAGAGCAAGGCCTTCTCTGGCTGCAACTCTTCTGATCACAACTTGGTCTAGGCTGTCTTTCCACACCACCGATTTCGGGTGGGGCGAACCGGTCTTGTCCGGGCCGGTGGCTTTGCCGGAGAAGGAAGTCATTTTGTTCCTTTCACATGGGAAAGAGAGGAAAAACATAAATGTGCTTTTGGGTTTGCCTGCTTCTGCTATGAAGATCTTTGAGGAGTCAATGCAGATATAAGGTTACATACAAAATTATATTATTGTGTTATTCACTTGTTAGTTGTTGTTAAATCTCTATTTGAAGATTTCACTTGGGGAACTTGCACCTTTGGTTTGTCAAGGAGCAAAATCATATTTCACTAGTATTTAGTCAAATATTGGTCTCTTTGAACAACAGGGCAATGGAATTTGCAAGCTATTACTATTCTTATTTGTTATCTATTTGTACTTTATTTTCCCCTTTTTTTTTTCATCCACTTTCAGGGAATAAATGTATTCATTTGTTGTTTTTTTTTTT
Organism: Ficus erecta; assembly: GCA_008635985.1. Classification (NCBI taxonomy): domain Eukaryota; kingdom Viridiplantae; phylum Streptophyta; class Magnoliopsida; order Rosales; family Moraceae; genus Ficus; species Ficus erecta. The sequence goes on from BKCH01000019.1 coordinate 1,545,808, forward strand.
TTTGGGGTCTATTATGTTATTTAAGAGTTTGTCCACCTCTATCACACAATACAATTACAAGACACCAAAAACTCTCAACCTTTTAATCTATGTTATAAAGTTAGGTTATCTATATAGGTTTCTTATCAACAAACGTGACAATATTTTTAAAAATACACACACAAATATATATATATATATATATATATCATAACATAATAAATTTAAAATATTTATATTCAGTCTAGTATCGTATTATCAGATAACGGTATAATGTTATATAAAACTTTTGTAATATTATCCGACTTTAGATAGTATTATATCATTGTTGACGAATGCAATATTTAATTGTAGTTGGGGCACTATTAAGTACATAATTTTTTTAAGTTACAATAATTATGGTAAACATATACTTTCACAGTTGGTTTTTTTTTAGGATAAATTACTCATTTAGTCCCTAAACTCTTAACATTGTGCAACTTTGGTCCCTGAACTTTATTTTGTAATTGGAATGTCCCTAAATTTTTAAAATATTGCTACAATAGTCATTTCCATTAATTTTTGAACGGAATATGTTAGTAATTTGGTAAAAAAAGTGATGTTAATTTCAGATTCCGTAAAAAAAGTAACAAAAAAAACTATTGAATAAATGTTTTTAATGGTTTATGATCATCTTAGCTACGAAACAAAGAATATAAAATGCTCCTAAATTATTAAAATGTTCCTACAATAGTTATTTTTGTTAATTATTAAACGAAATCTGTAAGCAATTTAGTCAAAAAGTGATGTTAACTAATGGAATCCGTCGAAAAATTAACGTAAAGGACTATTGTAACAACATTTTAAAAGTTTAGGGGTATTCTGATTATGAAAAAAAGTTCAGGGATCAAAGTTGTACAAAATAAAAAATACAGGGACTAACATAGCAATTTATTTTTTTTTTAATAGAAACTTTAATATGTGTTGGGTTTTTGAATTTTGGGCCGTCCATAATGATGCATGACCCAATAATCAAACTTGTAGTTTTCTTTAGAATAAAATCAAATAGGAAAAATATTAATTTGGCATTTTATTACTAATTGAGTAAATTATGGTATATACTCTCTGTCAATTAATGTATTTTTCACATATTGTGTTTGTCTAGATACGTCTCATCTTCTTTATAGAAATGACTATATAAATATATATATATATATATATTTAGAAATGCAAGGTATTATTTGGTCTAATGTCATAAAACGTGAAAATTAGAAAGGCTTTGCCATCTCTCTTTCTATCTTTCCCAAGTCTGCCATAGGGTTCTTGAGTCTTGGATTTTTGTGGTTGATCGGATTTATACTTTGTAATAACCACACACCGTGAGCAGTAAAGGATGGGATTATGTTCGTCATGGATCATGCTTTGGAGGACAAAAATTATATTTATAATTATAAAGTGTCATGAGTCTATCATTAGTTAATCCTAAAACAGTGTAACTTGTGGATCGGATCTAGAACTGCATAATACGTTTTTACACATGTACTGAGTATTTTTCCTTTCAATATGCTAATTGTTAATTATTAAATGAATAATCATAAGATTTAATCTTTTTTATTAATTAAAAGTGAGATTAACTATGTTTGAGGATTAACATTGAGTCTACCAAGACAAGATTAGAAGATAAGAAGGAAGAAAAATTAAATATATGGGATCGTGAGAGATAAAGATGTACCTAGGGAGGGTGAGATTTGAAAGAATGCAGTGCACCAACAAAAACGACGGATATAATGACTTCACAAAGAAAGTTAAAAAAAAAAAAAAGGTTGAAAAAGAGAAGTGGTGTTAACCGTTTGGGAGTAATTTTTAAATAAAGAAAAAAGAAATGTAGAAAAAGGGAAGAGAGAGTACTAGAGTAACTTTGGATGATGTCATATTGATATGACAAAAATTACAAACAAATGACTTGTCCACGTTTAGGAAATGAAATAGTAGTTGGGAACAAAAATATAAAATATTTACAAAATAATTTACCAAAATAGTAGACTAAACAAAGGGTACGTGTTAAAATCTCATAGAAATATAAGAGGAAAACATTTTAGGATGATTTGTAAGATGGTATTTTAAAAAACATAATATTGAATTATTTTTTTAGTTTTCTTAGTTTTAGCCTCCGTTTGATTCGTTAGTTGAATATGAAATTTTTAAGTTGGAATTAGTTGACTTTTTAAAAACTAGTTATAATTTTTGTTAACTTTTTTTTAAAAAAAATTAAAAATTAAGATGAAAAATTTGAATTTCAATTGGAACACCAAACAAAAGCTTAGTTTTTTAAACCTCCAACTAGATAAATATGAAGTATAAAAAATTCAAACAAATGTGAATAGATGATAAAAAAACATAAATTAATTCGTTTACAAGGTTGTTTTCATAAAATTTTCAATCTTTTTTTAGTGAAGACACATGCCCCCCACAAATAGATACATGAAAAATATCACAATTTCTGGCCATTGCATTTCGAAATAATAAGTATCAAGTTGCATGTTAAAGGACCAACTCAGCAAGGACCTTGTATGTTAGCAAGCAATATACAATGGTTCCATAACTCTCTCTTCCATCAATCAAAAGTTTGATCTTTAGCATATGTTCTTCATCCTAAAAATAGGGATTGACATCTCATATTCAATTTTGGTGTCCCAAATGATGTTTAACCAATTATATTTTGACACATCATTAAAAAAAGTTAGATTTTAAGATATAAAAAATTAATTATAAAGTATTTTAAATTTTTTCATATGATGTGATATAATATTATTAGTTAAATATTATTTAGGACACCGAAAAATGGATAGAGGATATGTATCCTAAAAATAGTGAGGTTATATGGATTAGTCTCTTCTTATGTTTCATAGGTGTGGTCCTAATAAATGTTAAAAGAGACATTGAATGGAGGTATGACATATTATTATTATTTTTTCTTTTTTTCAAAGTGTGTGTGGAGGGTCGAGAGTTCTTAAATATCTAGGTGAAAATTTTAATATAAATATTCAACTTTTTTTTTTTTAGTTGATTGATCACTCTATATTAAATATAACATATGTCATATAAAGACGTGTCTTACTGACTAGTTTCTTCCAACAATAGGAGATTTATATGTTAAAAAAGACCAAAATATCAAGGCGAACTTGTCTCCCTTTACAGGCTTCCAGATAAGCATAAGAAATCAAGATATTAACAAGGGAAAGATAAAGATTTTGTTACGGAATTTCTCTAAAAAATCTCTTTAGCAAAGTAGGAAGATGGTGGAGCAGCGTAAGATTTGGGGAATGTTTTTTTGTCCCCATCTCCACCTAGATCTCCGTCTAAGAAAAGATAAGATTAGAACCGGATTTGAGAATTCCTGATGTGAGGACCCCCCCTTTTTTTTTTCGTCTCCATTCCCACTAAAATCTTTATCATGATAAAATATTTCAACAAGTTAGAATTGAAAAAACAAGATCGAAATTTATCTTAAAAATCAATACAAATTTAAGTTCCAACAAACTTAAACCAAAATTTTACCAATAGTTCTTATCAAACTTAACAAATCTCTTTCAGAAGCTATGTTTTTCCTGAAACATGAATATTTTACCGGGGTCGGGATATCCTCTGATCCTCGTCCCAACCTCAATTCGGGAACAAAAAGTTGATCACTCATCCCCACCCCAAACCCTATTAGCAGATCCCCGTCTTCGCGGAGAAAAAATAAAATCTGCCCTCATAGTCAAAAGCTCATCACAAGCTCCCAAACTCAAAAATGTTAAGAAAACGGCAATGATATATATTGACAAAATTTGCAACCCTAGCTACTACATATATTTATATAGAAGATCTTGATGTACATAAACAAATAGTATAGGAAAGAAAAGAAATAATTCTTCTACACCAAGATCCTTATGTCACAAAAGCATCTCTACAACAAAAGGCCCTTCTAATTATCTCTTTTAACACTCAAAATTGATTGACTTTGAGCATGCGTGAAGGGGTAAGAAGCTTATAACCTCCATATTTATAACCTACACCATTGTTTGGACTGCAAAGGATTAAGCTGCAACTGGGACTCGTGCCCATAAAATCACCATCACCACTCTCCAACTCTGCAAGCACTTTGTAGAACAAATCGACGTCGCAAGGAAGCAGAATAGGGCCTTCGCTATTGTAGCCGTATTCCAATTCGGCGTCCTCTAGAAGCATCTTGAACAACGGATGGTTTGCAAACTCCGCCCGCACCACAAACCGTTGCTTCTCAGGTCCCACATAGACCGAAAAGCAACCGTATGGAGCTACCTGCGTGTTAAAAGCACCCTTCCTCTTGTGTTGGCTCTCGTTATCTCGCGTTGTGAAGCTGCGTTTCAAGTAGTAATTGAAAGAAGGACTCCTCGTACTTGATGATATCGAAGACCTACATCTCCTCCATGCCTTTACAATCAGATTCTTCTTCAGTTTCGCCTTGACAATATCCATTTTTGTTGGAACTCAAAGTTTGCAAAGAACAACAAAAACGCTGCCAAGAAAATTTGGAGCTCCGCGAGCTGATTCTTCTACTACGTACAACTAATTAATGAGCTAGAAGATAAGGATGAATACTTTTAATTTACTTTTATAGACTACTATGAAGAATAGTACTTTCCACCGTGTATCACAAACAGACAAACAGATAAATATATATAGTAGATACAGCTGAAGAACTGGACAAAACTCTAAGTGAACGATAAGAGTTGAGAAAGAAAATAGGAGTCTATAACCGGGAAAGCTTGGAGTAGGAGAGGTATAACTGCAGTACTTAGAAACACACGCCATGTGTGCGTATAAAAAAAGAAATGGGGTGCTAAGAAAAATGCATTTGTCAACGCCCTCTTATTTTGAATATGAAAAGAAAAATGTGATTGGTTGAAGAAGTCGTGTGCGGACAAGAGAGGGTCACTTCTTTATGTCTTCAACGCCCAAACAGTGGACTAAAATGATAAGAAAAAAACCAATTTAGCAATACCCATCGTCAACTTGTACATGTGTTCGAGTTTTCAATAAACATAATTAAAATATGACAATAGATAGAGGGGAATGCCTTTATTGGGGAGTTCGCATAATTTAAGAGGAACGCCAAGTGGGAAGGGGACCAAGGTGGAAAATATGTATAAAACAAGATAAGCCTTTTATCGGACAGTACCTATAAACTGGAGGCCGCATTGTGAGAATTTGAGCGGGAGTAGGTTATTTCTTCAAGGTCAACTATATATGGCAAGTGTGTGTGTATATCTATATATATATATATATATATATATTTTAAAGAAAATTATTAGTGTGATCATTTATGTCTCATAGGTTGATAAAGAAGAAATCTCGAAATTCATTAATAAAATAGAAAGGCTCTGACTCAATTTTATTTTATAAATGAGCACATTTTCACTCTTACTATTACAGATTCTAATATCACACAACTTATAGACTGACTAAAATTAATAGTGGTGATCATCTACGTCTCATCTGTAGATAAAGAATAAAATTTCAGGATTCATTAATAAAACCGAAAAAATCTGACTAAATTTTTTTTTTTTTTAAAGATGAGCTAATTTTCACTCTTACCATCACATGTTCCAATATCACACAACTCGTTGATTGCATAGGAACTTTAAGATGGGATTACGAAACACCGAACCTTGAACACCCTATAAGAGAGAGGAAAAAAAAAAAAAAAAAAAAAAAAACTTTGTAAGTCCTTTTGGAAGTTTAATTTGGTCAATCTCTCTCTCTATAAGTATTATTGTATATTGCTATATATTCTTATAACCAAAAAAAAAAAAGAAAGTATTATGTATGTGCTATAGGCCACCATCAAGGAAAGGAAAATGTGGAAAACACTGCCGAATTTTTATTTTTATTTTTTTCAAAGTTTTCAGCATGCATGATTATGAATATAAAATATAAAACTAATAGTGACTTGTATTTCCATGCAATGTACCTTGAGTCAAGCGCATAAACTAGATCCATTTGTTATATTTATTTATTGTTCATTATTGCACCATATTTTGTGCAACGGCAGTTGTTTTTCACGTTGTTAATTTCATCATTATTGCTCTCGAGAAACTAACCAGTTTTGAACCGGTCATTCTGTGTTTGAGGACAACTCAAATTCAAGTTGGTCTTTACTTTCCCTTCTTAAATATGGAATTAATTAATCTATAGGAATATTCTCAATTAGTTTAGCTGGCTGGGATAATCAGCATGCTTATGCCTCATCAATTTGTAGAAGAAATAATGTATCAGAAACATTAAGAAACATATATATCATGATTAATGAGAAAAACCTCTTCAATTTTGCCAGCTAACAACCTATTAATTATCATTATTTTTTGTTTTTTTTTTTAAATTAAAAATATGCCGTTTGAAATCAGTACAAATTAAAGGATAATCATAGAGCAAGAAACAAGGGAAACAAAGAAAGAGACCAGAAACCAACTCATTAACAAAAACCTAATCTGATATTTATCAAAGCCAACCACCAAGCGCGACCACTATAAAACCTGAAGATTGCCCACCAACGACAAATTGTTCATCCTTTTGAAGTTTAATTATGTATTTCTTATATACAATAGATCTCTCTAGCTTTAATTATCAAAGTTTTTTTTTTAAAAAATCTAATATTCAAAAGAATCTTATGATAAGACTTTCTACTTTGCATTTTTTATACGAATTGTTGTTTAAACTGTGATATTTAATTGAAATTTAATTTTTTTTCTTATTTGAACACTCTTAGATAATACAACTAATCAAACCATTCAAAAATAATTTTTATTAACAGCATAAATAAGAGGTCCTAGGCTATATATCGTAACAGCTCCCACAGAATTACGGGTTTTACGAAGGAAAAAAAAAAGGATAAGTTTTGAAACAGCTAATGTTTCATTCTAATGCGTCTAAAACACCTTTTCTTTAATGTTAATAACAAAACTAGTCAAATCATTTATGTTAAAAAGTTATATTTACATGATTATAGATATAATCTTACGGTAATATCACATATTAATTCATATAAATGTGCAAAGTTCGAATCCCCGACTCTCAAAGTTATATATATAAAAAAAAGTAATATTAACGAAAGATCGTTAATGGTCTTTTACATTTTTCTTGCCCAAATTAATAGGTACCAACTCAACTTAATATATAGATTGTTTATATTTTCAAAATATATATATATATATACATACATATATATATAGATGGTTTAAGATTTGAACCCTCATTGGGTCCTTGGGTATCTAACGGAAGTGGGTATAGTTTAGGATTTTCGTGCCTCATTGATCCCACTGTGCCCTTTTAGTTTAGAATATATATGTATATATTTTCTGGTAAGTTAGAATATATCTATATATATATATATATACACACGCTCATGCGATTATGTGAACTTTTCATTTTTCATGTAAATGAAAAAAAAAAAAAAAAAGAAGACAGCTCACTTATATAGTACGTATAGATCATGTTGTGAACCATTTTCTTTGTTCATTTTTCTTTTCTGGAAAAGCAACTTCATCCTTTCATTGCAAGAATATAGAAAACAGAAGAGATAGCAGCCTAGAAGGCCCTTCAAAACACAAAAGACAATAGTACGAAAGGCTAGTTATTTTATTTTATTTTTTTATTTTTCTTTTTTTTGTGAAACATGGCCAAGAAGGCCGCTTGGGAGCCTTCTCAAAATATATCTCAAAATATTTTTATTTATTGTCTTTTTCTTTAATTTAAAATTACTTTTTACTAGTCATATATCTAGATGTTTATAGTTAACTAAAACTTTAAAATCCATAATTTTGTTATTTCAAACCCAAATGAGATAATTCTAGCAAAAAAAAAAAAAAAAATTTCTAAATGAGATGATTTTTTCATTTTTCCAAATTGCATAAAATTTTAGAAGAACGAACAATATCTATATTGATATTCTTTTTTCCTAATACATTTCAAGTTTTTACATTTTTTTTTTAACTCCAAATAGTTTTTTTCAACCAAATACATATTTTCAAAACTTATCTCAATTGCAATTCAAAACTGTCTCAAAAACCTCCTCCAAACGGCCTAAGATTATGGGAGAGAAAAACTTTATGCCATACACTTCGACAAATTATTGAGTTCTTGTGATTGGATTATGCTATCCAGCAAAAGCTGTCATTTTTTTTTTTTTTTTACTATGGAAGCATGAGTTATCACTCTAACAAAAAGTTATTGAATACACTTGTTTTTGACCACCCTAATGTCAATGCCAATGTTAATTTGATTCTAAATATACACATATATTTCCATTTTAAAAAATATATATACATATCTATTTATGGAAAATATCTCCTAAAATGTCTCCCATATTGAAAATATATATGGCGTCATATAGAAAATATCTGCTAAAAGGTGCCCAATAGCAAAAAAAGAGGCTATGGCCTAAACTGGACCTGAAACATGCTAAAGGCCGCCACTAGAGCGTGTCAAGTAGCTCCTATGGCTCGTGCTCTAAAAATCTCAAATTAAAATAAGCTTCCAATTATCCTAAACTAAATATATAAATATATATATATATATTTATTGTAATAGGTTAAACAACTTTCTTGCTTGTGATGAGGCTAGAAGCCAAAAATGTTTGGGTGTGAATTTTCAACAGAAAGAATATGCCCTTATTGTTAAAAATAAAAATATAAAACAATTTTAGCTATTATTTTATACATTAATTAAGATTTTTTAAAAACAAAAGGATTAGTTTTTTTGATTTATATTAATTATATTTTTAAACATTAATTTGTGGGACCACAATGAACCGTATTAAACATTATTCAACTAATGCAAACTAGGTTGGGCCTTTCCTACCCCAAAAAAAAAAAAAAAAAAAACCCAATGCAAACTAGGGATCCGTTTGGTGAAACGGTTTGAGTTGAAATTTTTAAGTTTGAGTTGGTTGACTTTTTAAAAACTAGTTATAATTTTTGTTGACTTTTCAAAAAAAGACAAAAACTGATATAAAAAAATATAGTTTAGTTCGAGTTGAACCGTTTCACCAAACAAGCACTAGGTTAAACAACTTTCTAGCTTATTAGGCCTCTGTGAATGAGACTAGAAGCTACAAAATGTTGGATATGACAATTTTCAATAGAAAAACATTCCACTTATTGTTAAATATGATAATACAAAACACTCTTTAACAATTATATTTTGAAAATCAAGATTAACTTTTTATGATTATAGTAGCATGCATAGTTTAGTGACTATTCTACAATATCAAAAATTCAAAATTTGAATTTCTGACTTCAAATTTAAACAAAAAAAGAATTTTTAAAAAATATAAAGTTCAAATTCTCCCACCCTTAATTAAAAAAGAAAAACATTTCTGATCTGTTTTAATTATTATTTTAAACATAAATTAATTAAAAAGTTTAGAAAATCTCCATATTCAATAAGAAAAGGGCCATGAGTCTCATCATAAATATTGAATAAAAATTTTGGTAAAAAATCATTAATAAAATTACACCTAGTAGCGTTTTCATTTTTCTTTCTTTCTTTCTTTCTTTCTTTTTTTTTTTTTTGTTGAAAAATCACCTTCTGAGAACACCCGAACTAGGAACTCATATTCATCTTTGTTTAAAAAAAAAAAAAAAAACCAATAATTTTCTATAATGGATTTGAAGAAGTACAAGATCTTTTAGAATTATTGAAGTGTGGAAGGTTTCAAATTTTTCTTTTGTAGAGAAATAACTTCTTAATGAAATAAAGGTATTTGAAACGTAAGCTAAGATTTAGAATTTGACTAAAAGAGCCTTACATTTAAATATTTTTACATAAGGCATTAAATATACAGTTATAAGTTTTTTTTTTTTAATATACATTTCCTTAAACTTTCTTTTATGATTTTTAAAATGAATATATACTATAGTTAGAGGGTTAGGTAAACTGTAGAAGATTAGAAGATATAAATGATGTTGACTATATTAGAAAAAAAAAAAAACAGAAAATACAATAACTATTATAGATTAGTGGCGTTTTATTCCAAAAAAAAAAAAACTGAAAAAAACTAAAAAAAAAAAAAAAGAAACTTTATAGTAGATTTCTGTTCTGTGTACAAAGTCTCAGTTAGACTAGGCTGTTGAGGTAATAAAAACAACAATAATTGCTTCAAATATATATATATATATATATATAACAATAGAATGGCAAACCATCCACTATTATTATCTCAAACTTTATTCTTTTACCTACTCGACCTAACAAAAACTCTCACTATCGTTCCATGAATTCTTCAAATCTACGCCCACCTTATTAAAAACTCTTCCCTACTTTAGGTAGATGATTTGAACTTATGGGCATTCTCTTGGGATCATATTTTTCTTACACTCGGTTTGATAATAATGAAAGAAAATAAGATAGAGAGGAAACTTATAAACATTAAAAAAATTAAAATAAAGAAAAATAATTTAATTTTCTTTTATTGATTATCTGATAGATAAGAAATAGAAGGAAAGAAAATGACATGTTTATATAATTAATCCTTATTCATTTACTTATGATATTTCATTTAACAAAGGATAAAAAATAATTTTGATTATTATTATATTGTTTTAAGAAAAAAAAAAGTAAAATTTTATTAAAATTTATAATCCCCACTATCATCGAGATCAAGAATCATGCATCATTTTTATTTCAAAACTATTTATTTATTCATTTATTAACCCAATCTCCCGTGCTTTATGCTTCTATTTCTAACATTAACTAGCTTGGATTGGCCACATGTGCTAAAAACCGATGGCTTTTGTTGCAACTTGTCGTACAACCAGGACCAACCGATACCACCTAACTTTACTCTTTACTTTTTATTTTTATTATTATTATTATTATTATTATTATTATTTTGGTGGCTAGGAAAGATAGAAGTACTTTTTGACAAACAAGTCCCTTTTACATAGGCTAATTAATGTAAGAGATATTGTAATATGTCTCTCATTTAACATAAGATTAAAAGACACAAAAAGACTGAGAGGGTCGTGAAGGCTGAGAAGGCGGCACAGGCGCATTCCCTGTAGCCCCCCAGCAGGCAGAGAGGGAGGCGCGGCTGCGGGGGCACGCTCCCAGCAGGCTGAGAAGGCAGCCACACAGGCTGGTGGGCGAGCTCCCAGCAGCCCACCCAGTGAGCTGAGAGGGCAACGCGGCCGCGCCACATAGGCGCGTGACCACGTAATTTCGTGCTGATTTGTGAATTTCAAATGTGTCTTTTGAGTTATTTTGAACTATTGTGTCTATTGGTTATATATTTTCATACAAAACTAAATTATTATCAATAACTGATATATCAGCTATGATAATTGAATATATACTAAAAGAGATGTCTTTGCAATGAAGAGACACTTCTTGGAAAATGTTACATGAATTACCATGGTAGTAACGATACATGAAAAGGCACCTCTATGCTTTTAAAAACTCTAGAAATTTACAAATTTAATATCTTTGTTGTAGAATACAATATTATTGCTAGATATTGTATTCAAGGGTTTGTTGTATCTTGGGGGTAATTTGCTGTTAAACTCTTTAGCAATCTTAGTAGTGAGGGCAAATAAAACCTTAAAGAAAAGTATTCTCAATGCGCCTCAAACCCATCTTTGTTTTCAGTTTTCTTTGCTTCCATTGTTGTTGCTCTACCCTCATTCTCCAACAATCTTTAAGGTTTTAATCTACTGCAATGGAGGTTGAAAAAAAATATGACTTCTTTCTTCAATCCAAATGTCTAACTTGATCATTTTGATGGCACTAACTTCACCTGCTGGAAAGGAAAATTGTTCTTCCTACTCACCGTCCTCAAGATTGCCTATGTACTTGATCCGAAGTTGGAGCCACTTCCGGAACCAAAGGAGGACGATTTCGATATAGTGAAGGTTGTGAGGAAGAAGCGTGAAGATGATGAAGTGATGTGCCGGGTGGGTTACATTCTCAACACACTTTCCGATAGGCTTTATGATCTCTATGATTAAATGGAATCTCCGATAGAGATATGGAATGCTCTTGAATACAAGTACAAAATGGAGAAAGAAGGTGCGGACAAATTCCTCATTTAGGAAATCTTGAGTTTGTTATGGTTGATACCAAGTCCGTCCTTGATCAAATACATGAATTGCAAGTCATTGTTACTAAGCTTCGAGAATTGAAACTAGAAATTTTTGAATCATTTCAAGTGGGGGCTATTATTTTTAAATTACCCAAAGTAGGAATGGTTATAGAAAAAAACTCCTTCATAGGAGAGATGACATAACTTTAGAGGAATTACAAAAGCACTTGAGCATCAAAGAAGAGACTAAATCTCGTGATCCCAAGAACAAGATTATGGATTCCTCTAAAGTTCATGTCATCGAAGCAAGTAAGTTTCAAAAGAACTTCAAAGTCAACAATGACAAGAAGTTCAAGAATTCCGGCAATGACCACAAGAAGTTTTCCGGAAAATGCTTCTTTTGTGGAGAGAAAGGTTATCGCCAAAATGATTGCAGATACAAGAAGAAAAAGGAAGAAGTTAACATCAACAAAGCCAATGTTGTTGAAGACAAAATCAAAGAGATATGTGCTATGATCTCGAAGATGGAAATTATCATGATTACCAGAACCAACATGGCTGCAACAAAATCCTGTGATTGGTGGCTCGATTCCGGTGCCACCATTTTATGTTTGTAATGACAAGAAATTGTTCTAGTCATATCAAATGGAAAATGAAGGACAAACGGATCTCACAGGAAATCATAAAGTGGTGGTGGTTGTCGAGAAAGGAATGATCGAGATTAACTTTCCTTCCGGGAAGAAAATGACTTTGAACAATATCTTTCATGTTCCTGATATTAGAAAAAATCTTATATCTGCTAATCTTATGTATAAGAATGGGCAAAAGATTATACTTGAGGGCAATACATGTATTGTATCTAAGAATGGGGTTTAGTGGGAAAATGTTATTCTAGTGAGGGCATGTACAAGCTAAGCATTATTGATAATATAGATATGAATTTTATTTATATCATTGAATCTTTTGATGTTTGGCATGCTCGATTAGTATTTTTAAATTTTAAATCTTTGAAATACATGTCTAAACATTGTTTGATTAATTGCAAAGATATAAAACATGATAAGTATGAGATTTGCATAAAGCAAAAATGACTAAGAAACATTTTCCTAAAATTGAACGAAATACTCAAATATTGGATCTAATTTATACCGATATTTGTAAGTATAATGGTATTTTGACTAGAGGAGAGAAAATATACTTTATCACTTTTATCGATGATTGTTCTAGATACATTTGTGTATTAATTAGGACAAAAGATGAAGCCTCTGATAAGTTTAAACTTTTCAAGGCTGAAGTTGAGAACCAAAAAGATAGAAAGATTAAAATGGTTCGAAGTGATAAAGGTGGTGAATATTTTCAAATGAGTTTGATGTCTTGTGCGAAAAGCATGGTATTATTCACCAAAAGTCAGCCCCATTTACTCCTCAACAAAATGGTTTGGCTGAAAGAAAAAAATAGAATTTTTACGGATATGATTTACTCTTTACTTCTTAATGTTAAATTGCCAAATAATTTATGGGGAGAAGCTTTACTTACTGTATATCATGTTCATAGTAGGATAACTTCTATGAAAACACATGTTTCTCCATATGAAATATGGAAAGGAAGAAAACCAAACTTAATGTCTTTAAGGGTGTGAGGTTGTTTAGCTTTGTATAGAATGTATGACTCTAAATCATCAAATTTAGACACAAGAGGAATTAAAATGTTTTTGTAGGATATGTTGAAAATTTCAAGACATATAAATTACTGAATCTAGATTCTAATGTAATTGTGCAATCGAGAGATGTTGAATTTATTGAAAATAAATTTAGTCTTGATTTTGTCACTGAATCTAATATTGATCAACCACATGACTTTGCTCCTGATACCTCCACTTATAACAAAAGGAAAAAGTCTATGACATCTATCGAACCAAGGAGAAGTCAACGTGAAAGAAAAGAGAAAGGCTTAGCACCGGATTTTATTTCATCTCAAGCTTTAACCTTCTTGATTGAAGGAGATAGAAATAATGTACCAAATAAAATACTATTGTTGCTAAATGTTGAAGAAGATCCTAAGACATTTAGTGAAGCCATGTCATCTAGAGATGCTTCCTTTTGGAGAGAGGCTATAAATGATGAAATGGATTCAATAATATCTAATCAAGCATGTGTTTTGGTTGATCGCCCTCTGAGATCAAAACTGATAAGAAACAAATGGGTATTTAGAACAAAGTACAATATCGATGAATCTATACAAACGTTCAAGGCTAGATTGGTAGCCAATGGTTTTAAACAAAAACATTGTATAAACTACTTTGATACATATGCTTCGGTAGCTAGACTAACATCTATTAGAGTGCTATTTACAATTACTTCAATATACAATTTGCAAGTGCACCAAATGGATGTAAAGACAGCTCTTCTAAATGGTGATCTAGATGAAGAAATCTATTTGGAACAAACATGCAAGGGGTAACTAATACTAAGAGGTATCTAACTTCACAATTTAAGATAAAAGATCTTGGTGAAGTAAATACTATCTTAGATGTAAATGTTAGAAAGCTTAATGAGCGTTTCTCGTTGTGTCAATCTCATTATATTGAGAAAATGCTTATTAAATTCAAGCATTTGAAGTTTAAGAAAGCTAATAACCCATATGATTCTAGTATTAAATTACTAGAAAATTCAGGCCGAACGATAGCACAACTATGGTATGTTAGTTCGATTGGTAGCCTAATATATGCTATGCATTGTACAAGACATGACATAGCACGTGTGGTATGCAAAATGTCAAAGTTTATGAGTAACCTAAGTGTTGAGCATTAGAATGTTATTGGAAGGATACTTGGTTATCTTAAAAGAACCATTAATATGGGTTTGTTTTACAATGATTATCCAGCAGTACTTGAAGGGTACTCTAATGCGAGTTGGATAAATAGTGCAAGTGATAACAGATCCACTTCAGGTTGGATATTCACTATCGGTGGAGGAGTTGTATCTTGGGCATCCAAGAAACAGACTTGCATAACTCACTCAACAATGGAGTCTGAGTTTATAGCATTAGCAGCGGTAGGCAAAGAAGCAGAATGGTTGAGAAATCTATTATTTGATATTAAGTTGTGGCCACAAACGATGCCATCTATTTCTTTGTATTGTGATAGTGGAGCTACATTGTCTAGAGCTTATAATAAAGTGTATAATGAAAAGTCTAGACATATTAGCTTGAGACATGAATATGTGAGACAATTAATAACAGATAGTGTTATTAATGTTGTTTACGTTATGACAAATAAGAATTTAGCGGATCCTTTGACAAAAGGTCTTTCGAAAGTCTTAGTCAAGAAAACATCTAGTGGAATGGGACTGAAACCTTTCTTTGAAAGAGTCACCGCGGTAATGGTAACCCAACTATGTAATAGTTGTGCCATTCTTCCAAAGTTAAATGGGTAAGAACAAGTCATTGTTATGTGACCAGTAAGCACCGAAAATTTTATTAGTCCCTTCCAGAATGTTCGGTGTAAGTAGCTACGTGGTTGAGGGTGAGTTTATACTCTTAATGAAGTTCAAGTCTCAAAGTTGCTTTAGATATGATTTGAAACTTCATCTAAGTGAACATTAGAAATGATACCGTTTTTAACTAAAACATGGTTTAGTCTTGTAAATGTTCATAAATCCAAGAAAGAGCATAAAGCCGTAATAGTGCTAAATAATTGGAACATATTTTGAAATCTAGAATAGCTCATATGTGATATGTTTCCGGTATTTACTCAAGGAACAAAATTTAATGCTAAGTAAATTATTGTCTTGTGAATACTTTGAAGTATTTTCACTAATTGAAGGTTAAAATTGAAAGATACCTTTTTGTATGTATGAGTTCATTATTGTTGATTTTGGAAGAAATATTACAATCTAGTGGGGGATATATGTTTCTCATTTGACATAAGATCAAAAGTCACAATAAGGACGAGAGGACTACGAGGGCCAAGTGGGCTAAAAAGGCGGCGCGGCCTAGCGGGATCACTCCCTGTAGCTCGCCCAGCGGGCAGAAAGGGAGACTCGGCTGCGCCACACAGGTGCGCTCCCAGCAGCCTGCCCAGCGAGCAAGAAGGGTGGCGCGACCGTGCCACACAGACGCATAACCGCGCAATTTCATGCTGATTGAGAATTGCAAATGTGTCTTTTAAGTTGTTTCGAACTGTTGTGTCTATTAGTTGTATATTTTCATACAAAATTAAATTATTATCAATAACTGATATATCAGTTATGATAATTGAATAGATACTAAAATAAATGTATTTGCAATAAAAAACACTTATTGGAAAATGTTACATGGATTACCATGGTAGTAACAGTTCATGAAAAGGTATCTCTGTGTTTTTAAAAACTTCAAAAATTTACAGATTTTATATCTTTGTTTTAGAATACAATATTATTGCTAGATATTGTATTCAAGGGTTTATTGTATCTTGGAGGTAATTTGCTATTAAACTCTGTAGCATACTTAGTTGTTAGGGCAAAGAAAACACTAAAGGAAAATACTCTCAATACGCCTCAAACCCATATTTGTTTTCAATTGTCTTTGCCTCCATTGTTGTTGCTCTACTCTCATTCTCCAACAATTACAAGACAAAATTACATAAGACAAAAAATATCGCTCATTAACCGTTTTTGGTCTCTTATCTTTTAATTGTCTAAATATTATGTTCTCATGTCATAGAAATTTAAAGACTTTGGATAAGATTAAGAACATTAAATACTAAATACTTAGAACAATTATATATGAGTAATTAAAATAGTACGAAAGATAATTGATATGATGTTCGAAAAACAGGACAACACGATAGGTATTATTATTTTAATTATTCGATCAATTTTTTGATGATATGATCTATAGTATGATTGAAAGTAATTTTATGATTACGCTATAAATTGTTAGTATGCGCATTCACATATTAGACCGTTAAAATATAAGACAATAATACATATCAATATTGCGAAAGTATTTATTATTTTTTTTGTAACATAAGTTTTGGCTTTTTTGTTAAAAAAATAAGAAACTTCTACTCTCCAACACAAATGCTATTGCCAACGTTTTTTTTTTTGACGCAAAAAAAAAAAAAAAAAGAGCAAAAATAACATAATCAAATGTTATACTCTTATGCATGATGCTATATCAAATTTTACATCTATATATTGTCATAATTATTAAGCTATAAAATAAATTTTAAATTTCAAAATGATAACATTGTAATAGTTAAATAAAAAAATCAATTTATCAACCAATAGCAATATGACATTTTTTATATTTGGTGGTAATTTACCATAGTATAGTAATTGTCAAATTAGCATTAGAAAAAAATTGTATTAAATAGTGTTTTTCTTATTTAAATATCACAATTTGACTTTAATACACAAATTTAACATGACATTTGAAGATTTAAATTATACCCTTTATGTTAAATTCATGTATAACTTTACCGTTAAAGTATATCAATAACCATTTGTCCACTAGGCAGATTATACCGCTAGATTGTTGTTCACTTTTAATAAGCACATGGTTGGTTCATAAACTTAAGTTATCCAACTCCAATTATTAATTTTTTTTTTGTTTTCCTAAATAGTTAACTTAGTTTTATTATTCATAATTTCAATTATATATCTTCAAAACTCAAACTTTAAAGTCCATAAATTTATTATTCAAAGTTTAAATGAGGTGTTTTTATGGGCCCCGTTTGGGACGATATTTCCATATGGTAGAATACTATGTGAATTTTAAAATCTCAACTTTACATCAAACTTTTTCTCTATTCCATTTTCAAAAAACTCAAACTTTAAAAGTCTATAATTTTCTCATTTTAAATCACAATGAGATATTTTTAATGTCAAAATGCTTGTAACAACGACATAAACAAGACACAATCCATTTTGTATATATATATATATATATATATATATTTTTTCTTCTGAACATATCTCAAATTTTTACACTATATTTTATATTACATAACTTGTTCAAAAATTTTCCCTCAAAACATATATTTTCAACTCAACCTTCAAAACACAATATCTAGATGTCCCCAAAACAGGCTCGAAACTTGCATCGAATCTCAAAAAGAACAAAATCAAATCCATATTGATTTTTTTTTAGAAACCATTTTAAGTTCTTACATTTTTTTAATTTAAATAAACCAAATGCACAATTTAAAAACTTAATTAACTCTAATTAAAATAATTTTAATTTTCTCACTCAAATGGACGAACTAAACACGAATTAATATTTCTAGTACCAACTAATACATAATTAATATAATATTCTTTTCAAAAAAAGTTAATATAATATTCATTAAAAAAATACGAAAAATAATATATTAATAAGGGGTGTTTGGTGTATAAGTTGAGTTTGAGTTGAGTTGAGATTTTTAAATTTAAATAGTAATTTTTATTGACTTTTTCAGAAAAGACAAAAAAATGATTGAAAAAAATACAATTTAGTTTAAGTTAATATAATATTAATATAATATTCATTAAAAAAAATACGAAAATAATATATTAATAAGGGGGGTATTTGGTGTATAAGTTGAGTTTGAGTTGAGTTGAGATTTTTAATTTTGAATAGTATTTTTATTGACTTTTTTAGAAAAGATAAAAAATATGATAAAAAATACAGTTTAATTTGAGTTGAGTGTGAGAATCAAACGAGTCCTAAATATTATTTTTAATGTTTTATCTAAGATTGGGCGTAAAACACGTCCCCTAAAACTTCCTGCCACAATGTAACGGGTCACATCATCACCCATTAAGTTTTTGTTATGGGTGGATTTTTAATATGCTAGGCTTGCTAGCCTTGTTCAGACGGTGACGACAGTTTCAGGAAAATTGATTGGCAGTATGAACCTGACTTGTCTGTAAAACTCCTCCTCCTTTTTTTTTTTTTTTTTTGGCGATCTTTAACTATTTTAGGCTCAGTTTAGGAGAATAGTTGGACCAATGTTTTGAAAATTGAATTGAAAATATGTATTTATAAAAAAATATTTGAAAAAGTTTTATAATATAAAAAATAATATAAAAATTTTAAATGTATTTGAAAAAAAATAAGCCAACTAGATCATGTCTTGTTCATCTTATCGATATGAGTATTTTAACGTAAAAAACATCTCATTTCGATTTAAAATGAGAAATTTATAAACTTTTAAAGTTTAAGTTTTTTGAAAATGAAAAATAGAGAAAACTTGATATAAAATTGAGATTTTGAAACTATATAATAAAATATCATCTGGACATCCCAAACGAACACTTGTATTTATGTAAGGTCTCGTTTGGGGACATTTTTTTCTTCATTGTTTGGTTTGCAAATGTTGTCTGAGGGGACGGTTGGATTTCCAAAAATTTGCTAAATCACAGTTTTTTTTAATATAAAAATCAACAAAGTACACGTCCTAAAATATATCTTTTTTCAATTATTCTTCCACTAAATAGAAAAACAAATTTTTTTTCAAAAGTTTTTACATCAAACCCACATTTTTAAAACTCATCTCAATTCCAAAAGTCCAATCTCCAAAACACCGTTGCTAGACGTGTCCCCAGACGAAACCTAAGTTAAATTTTAGAGAATTTTGAGATCTTATTCATTGTAAATCTCTCACTATGGCATATGAATTTATGGACTATGGACTTGGAATTATGGATGGGGCATAATTCTATATAGACTTCTGAATATAAGGTCTCATTTGAAATAATGATTACATAAAGAGTTTTCAGTACTTAATTTTAAAACTCCCAAATCTACCTCACTTTCTCTCTATTTCTTTTTCAAAAAAATTTTTTTTTTAAAAGCTCATAAGTCTTATTTTAAGTCAAAATAAGATTTTTTTTTTTCAAATCGCACAAAAAACAAGATAAATGAAACAAGATTCACGTTACATTTTTTTCCAAATACATTAAAAAATTTTATACTACTTTCTAGATTACAGTTCATTTCTAATTCATATCTCCCCAAACACATATTTCTATGTTGACTTCTAAAACTCTATCTCCAATTGTTACTCCTAAGAACCCCTAAGTATGAAAGCTCACATTTGTCACATAAATTTTAAAAGATATCAAATTCAAATATAAAAAAAATTCAAAACGAAATTTACATTTTCTTTTCGAAATTCAAATCAATTTTCTTTTCCTCTCTCCCAAACACCAATCTAAAAGGATATTCAATTTGAATTGGAATCCTTTTAAATTTCATTTTCAAACCTGTGTCAAAGAATGGGAGACTTTGAAATATGTGGGACACTCGTTTTCTCTTTTATGAACATCAATAAAAAAGATTCTTTTTTTCTCTTTTTAGAAACATCAATAAAAAAGATTATTGCTTTGAATGAGATTTTTTTTAAAAATTTCTTTTTAAACATATGTGTCAAACATACCACAATTATTAGCGTTAATGTGATATTTTGATCTTTGAGCATGCTAATAAGTCAAAGATAAAAATATTTCTTATTTTCTTACTCTACAAAATTGCAAAAAGTTTAAAATATCTAGAAACTAATGGTGTGTTTGGTTCACTCTCTCAAACTCAACTTTTTAACTCAAATTTTATCTTTTTCCTTAAAAGTCTTTGTCTTTTTCCCAAAAAGTTTTTTGTTTTTTCTGAAAAATCAACAAAATTTACTATTTTAACTTCAAAAACACAACTCAAACTAACGAACCAAACGAACCCTAAATATCACAAGATTAACAAAAAAAATTTTAGCCCACCCCACCCAGCTGTAATAGTCTTGGGTTCAGCCCTACTCGCCGCCCTCGTATCATCCGTCGAATCTATCATTATCTGTTATTTTCTAGTCATTGAGTTTACCCTTAAGTTATTTTACAAACAAACATATTAACATTTTAAATACTTTAAAATAAAATAAGAACAACTTATTTTCACGTGAATTTTTCTCTTTTTAAAATAGCGTCAGTTAAACTGACGTTACAAAAAGTAAAATAAAAATTGATATTTTAAATGCTATTTATCATGCAACTATCCAAATTTAATTTGGGAAGAAAAAGCATTAAACACTTTTGTCAGACCTCAAAACATTAAATTCTCTATGGTTATGGGTTTAGCTGGGATATTGGAAACCACATTTCCAAAAATTTTCTTTTAATCTTTTTTTTTTAAAAGTAAACCAATGTCATTATTCACATATAAATCTCTCTTAAAAACTCAAACTTTAAAAGTCTAGAACTTTGTTATTTTAAGTCGAAATGAGATGATTTTTTTTAATTACATAGAATTTTAAGAAAAACGAAACAAGATCCACATTAATACTTTCCTCTTAAGTTTTACACTTTTTCACTCTAAATAGTATTTTTTAACCAAACACATATTTACAAAACTCAACTTAACTCCAATTTAACAACTCCCCCAGACAGACCTTTGTGTTATTATTGATCTTTACCATCAAATTTAAGTTTGATCTAACTTAATCCTTGATTAAATTTTTTAACAATAGTTTGTAAATATAAGCCGAAGAACATCAAAGTATTAAATATTAGGAATTTAGAGATAAATGTCCTTTTTTAGAGAAGTTTTTTAACAAATGGTTAAAGTTTTTAAAAATTAGTTAAAGTTTTTTTTAATGTTCAATCAATTTTTTAAATATATACCACAATTATTAGCGTTTATGTGATATTTTGATATTTGAATATGCTAATAAGTCAAAGAAAAAATTCTTATCTTCTTACTTTGCAAAATTGCAAAAAGTTTAAAATATTAAAAACCAAAGGCCACAAAATTAATCAAAAAATTTTACCCCTCCCACCCGGCTGTAATATTAGGTAGTCTTTGGGTTGAGGTTTTGAAAATTTTCTTATCCTTAACCCTACTCGTCACCCTCATGTCATCTGTCGAATATGTCGTTGTATGTTATTTTCTAGCCGTTGAGTTTACCCTTACATTATATTAATATTTTAAATACTTAAAAATAAAATTAAAACCACTCATTTTCACGTGAGTTTTTCTCTTTTTAAAATAGTGTCACTTGAATTGACATTTGACCTTACAAAAGTAAAATAAAAAAATTGATACTTTAAATGCTATTATTATGCAATTATCCAAATTTAATTTGGGAAGAAAAAGCTTTAAAATACTTTTATTAGACCTCAAAACATTAATCCTGTATGGTTATGGGTTTAGCCGGCTGTTTGCAGGAGTTACTGGAAACCGCATTTCCATTTTTTTTTTTTTTCTCTTAAAAGTAAACCAATATCACTATTCATATATAATTTCTTAAAATTCAAACTTTAAAAATATATTATTTTGTTTTTTTGAGTCGAAATGACATAATTTTAAAAAAAAATTATATAAAATTTTAAGAGAAATGAAATAAGATCTATATTTATATTTTCTTTTCAAATTTTATATACTTTTTCACTCTAAATATTTTTTTAATCAAACACATATTTACAAAACTCAACTTAACTCCAATCCAAAACTTCGATTTAACAACTCCCCAGACGGGCTTTTGTGTTATTATTGATCTTTACCATAAAATTTAAGTTTGATCAAACTTAATCCTTGATTAATTTTTTTAACAATAGTTTATAAATATATGCGGAAGAACATTAAAGTATTAAATGTTAGAGATTTAGAACTAAATAGCTTTTTTTTAGAGAAGTTTTTTAACAAAAACTGAAGTTTTTTAAAATTATTAGTTAAATGGTTAATCAATTTGTTAAATGGTCAATAAGTAATTGACTATATAGTATTGTTGATTTGATAAATCAATGATCCGATCAATTACTGATTGATAATAATGAAAATTATCAATTTTTAACTCAATCACTGATTGACCATTGTTCATTGACTACATAGTATCATTGATTGACCATTGTCAATTATTAATTGAATAAAAATGACAAACTGCTATTTTGCTAAATAAAAATATTAATTATGAATGGAAAATGAATCATATATAAATTTTTTTATATATAAATATTTTTGAACTTGAGAGTGGGAAATAAAATGACAAACAATTATATTACTAAATAAAAATATTAATTACTAATGGAAAATGAATCATATTTAATTTTTTTGAATATATACAAATATTTTTTGAATTTAAGAGTGAGAAATTCAAACTTTATATCTAATTTATTTTATATATAAAATTACAATTAGACTATAGTATGTAATCGCATATATATATATATATATAAATATATGTGTCGGTGTTGAAATTTAGCATAAATAATGTCCATACATTTTTCAAAATTCTAACATGTAATATTTATAGGAGAGTATATAAGCCCCTTAATGAGAGGGAAAAAAGCAGTTGTACAAACTTACTTAAAAAAGAAAAACATCCTCGTAGAGAGAGAGAGAGAGAGAGACAGAGAGAGGAGGGGGGAAGAGGAGAGAGAGAAAGACAGAGAGATTAAAAAAGAGTCGAAACTGAAAGAAAGCAATTCTTTTTTTTTTTTCTTTCCCTAATCTCAAAGCGATTTATGTCTCATGCAAAACCTAGAAAGTGATTAAAAAAAAAAAAAAAGAATTTTCTAGTCTGAAATCTTCTCTTTCTGTAATTATTATTTCTTCTTCTACTTCTTCTTTCTGTTTCTTGTTCTTTCGAAATCCATGGCGTCTCGTGTAAAGACGGAGGCGATGGAGGCCTCTGCAACCGCCGGCGCCGGCGCCTTGCCGGAGGGGCAAAGAAGCGGCGGCGGCGGCGTCTCGAAGAAGCCGCCGCCTGTGATCCACCTCGACAGCAGCAGCAGCAGCAGCGAGTCGGACCAGGACTCGGAGGACGAATCCGTCTCGGGGGAAAACGGCACGGCGAAGAAGAGGAGGCTGGATGTGGTGTTGCCGGTTGGATTTCTCGATCCTCTCCCGCCGCTGGCGGTGGCGCCGCCGGCGACGGAGACGCCTCGGGAGTCGGGACTCGAAGTGGCTAGTTCTTCGCAGGGATGTAAGCAGTTCTGGAAGGCCGGGGACTATGAGGGCGCTCCTTGTAGCGATTGGGATTCTTCTTCCGGTAATTAATGAGAAACTTTTCTGCCATCGTTCGGTTAGTTGGGTTGTTAATTTCAAGATGACTGTTTGGATGCTGAGAAAGTTGAAAAGAAAAGCTAGGGAAAAAAATGAGAAATTAATGAGACTGACTTCCTCCAAATCAAAATGTTTCTAATTCTGAAATCGGAACTCTTCTAGTATTGATAGTTAATTTGAATTTTAGAGAGAAGATGATTTTTCTTGGGGTGAAAATGGGAAGTAAAAATGAATCTTGTGTTGAATAATTAGTGGATTTAACATTAATTCGGCTCCTGAACATAGTAAAAACAGAACATTAAAGGCAAAGAAAAGTGCAGCTGGTAACAAAAACGGCCCCAACTTATCAGTGAGGGGACCAAGCTGCATTGTTTCTTAAAAAAAAAAAAAAAATCTAAGATAAGACAGAGAAGTAAAACCAGACAACTTGTTTAACTCTGACAGTTTGACTACACCGGTGGGTAGTTATGTTTTGAGCACCCAAGCTTACTTCCACACATTCCTCACGCCTATGCAGCTTCAGGGGTAGGGCATCCCTGACTGCAATTCGAGCGGTGAAGCCGCTAAGAGAGGCCCATCTCTAGACGCAAATGAAAATCACATGTTCATTAAAATGTTTTGGTTTTCCGGTCCCATTTGTTATACCTCCTTTAAATTGTGGTACCTCAGTAAATGTGTTGAAGTGGGTGTGAGACCTCAAGAATTAAAAGTACACATTTTTCTCAAAATATCTTGAAATGGGTAGTCAAACTTGAGGTTTACTAGTTTGGTTTTGATATATATATTTGGTCATTTGAAGCGTTATTTTTGGTACTTTGTTGGAGTAACTAATGTTTTGGTTCCAATTTAAAACTGTAGGTGGAATGGATCATGTCAGGGTACATCCGAAGTTTCTCCATTCAAATGCTACCAGTCATAAGTGGGCTCTTGGAGGTACGTTAAATTGTATGGAATATGCAGTTTGGCTATGTCTCTCATGCTTATTGATCGAACCTGTGATTTTCTGCAGCTTTTGCTGAGCTACTAGACAATGCATTGGATGAGGTACTTCAGTCCTACTCTATCAGCTTTTTATCAGAATGTTTTTTTTTTATTTAAATTTAAATTTTATTTTTACTCCAATTCTTTGTATATATGTTTATATATACTTCAGTCCTACTCTTATTTTTTAGTTTATATATGTTTTTGGCGTTATCAGGTTTGCAATGGTGCTACATTTGTTAACATAGATATGGGTGTAAATAAGAAAGATGGAAGCAAAATGTTAGTGATTGAAGGTAGGTTTTGCTTTGACTTGGTTTTCTTTTTGCTTGATTCCCCTGCTAGGAATGTTAGGAGTGATTTAATGTTTGCAACTTCTAATATTCACATGAGGTATGTATGTCGATTTCTTTTTGCAGATAATGGTGGTGGGATGGATCCAGATAAGATGCGACATTGCATGTCACTGGGGTATTCTGTGAAAAGCAAAATAGCAAACACCATTGGACAATGTAAAACTAGTTTTCGACGTTGAATTTTGCGTTTCTCTCTCTGTCTTTCTCGCACGTTGAAATCAGCTGTTTTAAATGCTTGTTTTTGCAGATGGAAATGGTTTTTAAAACTAGTACCATGAGACTGGGAGCAGATGTGATTGTGTTTTCACGTTGTCAGGGAAAATATGAAAAAAGGTTTTTTCTTCTTTCTTTCCTCATCTTGCTCCTTCTTTCAAAATATTCTTCATGCTAGTTTGTGTTGGGAAGGCGATGTAATCAACTGATAGGAGTGACGTTATCTTGTTAAACTAGCCGGATCTTCTATGGCCTCTGAGCGTGGATTTAATTCAAATTTGAAATAGAAAATGCAGGATGGACTCGTTAATTTGTTTTGCATCCTTTATCTTTATGTCTCTCTCTCTCTCTCTCTCTTTTGTATATGTATTCATGTATAAAAAGAAATTTTTTATGCTTTAAAGTGAGAAGCTTTTGTTTATTTTAGTGACTAACTCAGATGTGCCAATATTGGTTTTAGTCCTACACAGAGCATTGGGCTGCTGTCATACACATTTTTGAGGAGCACAGGAAAGGAAGATATTGTAGTTCCCATGGTAATGGCTAAGTACTCTTGTGTTGATTGTGAGCTAAATTTTAGTACCTTGTGTTTTATATTAATATGATGGACCTTGGAAATATTTTAGTCGGCATTATAGTGCATTCATATATAGTGCTATAGACCATGCTCTACAATGGAGAGAGAGGTAATTTGATATTGATGTTAAATGTTGGACATTCAACAAACTAGTGTGAACTTCAGTTTAATGACATGTATATTCCTACCCAATGCAACGGCGTGCTGTTAATGGAAATATCGACTTTTTAGAAACTGCAAACTGACTCCCCTTTCTCTTTATTTCCTGTCCTCCTATTCTTTAATCCCTGAATCGGATTGATAAATTGGAACTATTAGATGATAATTTTTGATTGTTGGATATGGTTCATTAAATTTGCTGTTAAGTACTAGAGAATGTACATCTGGATTATACTGTTTTAATAATATCTTGTTGGTTTAAATTCACAGCTTGACTACGAAGGTGAAGGAGGAGGATGGAGAAAGCTGATTCGATCTTCTGTCAGTGATTGGAACAAAAATGCGGACACAGTAGTTCAATGGTCTCCATTTTCTACTGAGGCAGATCTTCTTCGTCAGGTGACTTCCATTGCATAAGCAAAAATATCAAACATGTTATGCAACTCTTGATTAAACATATTGCTCCTTTTTTTTTTTTAAAGGTATTTTATGTATGCTTAGAAGAGGAAAACAATCAATCTTTATCAGAAAGCATCAAAAGATTAAAGAGTATAGTAGGCGGTTACCCTCTTAAGAGCTTCTTTTTTTTCTCTCATTAACTTTGCTGTATCACCTACGTTTGTTTAGTTTTCTTCAATGAAAGATCATGGAACACGAATAATCATATACAATCTTTGGGAGGACGATCAGGGACACTTGGAGCTGGATTTTAGTGCTGATCCACATGTATGTCTTTTGATTATTTTCATGCCCAATACTTTTTTCATCGGGTAGACTCTTGCATGTAAGATTAATTTCAATGTTCTGATTGTTCAGGATATTCAAATTAGAGGGGTCAATCGAGATGAGAAGAATATACAAATGGCAAAGAAGTTTCCCAACTCTCATCATTTCTTGACTTACCGGCACTCGTTGAGGGTATTGACTAATTACACCATTGATAATCTGTGGTGGTGCAACATCCGTTGTTCTTAGTATTTGATTAATTAATTTTTTGAAAATTTCAGAGCTATGCATCTATCCTCTATCTGAGGCTTCCTCCCAGCTTTCGAATCATCCTACGTGGAAAGGATATTGAGCACCACAACATAGTAAATGATATGATGTACTCTGAGAAGGTTACATACCGGCCACAGCCGGGTGCTGATGGGGTCCCAAAAGATACAAATGTAATCTTCTTTATTGATATTTGTTCATTTTTATTCTGTGTGTTGTATTATATCTCATTTTTTATGATAATTATGTCATTAGATGATGGCTGTGGTCACCATTGGCTTTGTCAAGGATGCAAAACATCATATTGATGTTCAAGGATTCAACGTTTATCACAAGAATCGACTGATTAAGGTACTTTCAGCTCTGAACTGCTTTAAGAATGATATTTAGCTTGGAGATTGGTTTCCTCTCATTTACCCCTCTTCTTCACTCCAGCTCCTTTTATAAATAAAACAAGTTTGTCTTCTGATATGCTTTTTTTCTCTGGATAATTGAAATCATAATTTAATTGATCACGTGCTCACCTCGATCTTGATAGTTGATTCTTTTGTAATTTAATAACAAATATGCATTGTATTTGTTCTTGGTAATTGCAAGTAGATACCAACTTATGATCTTGTTTTCACTATTTACTAAGATGACTTCAAATCAACTTATGAGACACACTTGCCTACCCGTAGGAGTTGTTGCTTATTATATTTGTTGTTTTGCAGCCTTTTTGGAGGATTTGGAATGCTGCAGGGAGTGACGGTCGTGGGGTTATAGGTATCATTTCTGATTCAAGTTTCATGACTTTCATTGATTAGCCAGAGTAAGATCTGATGTCCTTAATTTCTGCTGGCAGGTGTCTTGGAAGCTAACTTTGTTGAACCAGCCCACGATAAGCAGGGGTTTGAGCGGACAACAGCTCTTGCAAGACTTGAAGCACGGCTAGTTCAGATGCAAAAGACTTACTGGTTAGTAGTCCTTCTGTTTCATTATTTACTCTCATACCGCATCTAAACATGAGGTATTGTTTATTTGTTCTCTAATTGCTTACTGCTTTATCAGGAGAGATAAATGTCAAGTGATTGGCTATGCTCCAAGACGTAGCGAAAAGGCTTCCAATGGCTCTAATAAAGGTATAATTGTGTTGGCTTGTATATTGTGTATTTCCCTCTCCTCGTGCAGCTCATCTCTCACAAAGATACTTCATGACTGTAGAAACTTCTCCTGATTACCTTTCCGAATCTCCGGCATTTAAGAGGAAAGCCACCAGCACAAGCAACAGAAAACAATCCCCAATTCCAGACAAAACCCATTCACACTCTTATCATACGCGTCAAAAACAAGATTCAAAAGGAGCTTCCACAGTATATGGACATGGACAACATTCGTCGAGTGGGGGCAATGATAGAGTGAACAGTCCAACATCTGTGAAAAGAAAAGGTTTTTCCAAATCATTGTCATCTACTCCTCCTGTCGGTAACAGTAGTGATGACGAAGTTGACATGCATGATTCCATACCTGAGAAACAAGCAAATGGTGGCAATGAAAAGACAACCCCTGCTACTAGACATGCTTCTTCAAACTTGGAATTGCATAGTTTGGAGCAGTTGAAAGAAGAGAATCGTGAATTAAAAGAAAGGTACTTCACCTGACCTTAAGAATCTCAAATCATCAAAGCCATTTTATGTATGTATGTCCTCTAGTCTATCATCTTTCTCACACACCATGTACTAAATTACTAATTGTGCCTCGTCTCTCTAGATTGAAGAAAACCGAAGGAGCAGTTTTAGCTGATCTGCGGCAGGAATTGCAGGAGAAAAAAGACAGGTGCAAGTCACTTGAGACTCAGGTATGCCCCTCTACGGCTCTACCGTCCCATCTTTTAGAAATCAGTAAAGATGAATACGTTTGTCTAAAAGGAACTGGTGGTACTCATCACTTTCATGCAAATATCCGTAATTGCAAGCTTGCATGTTGACCGTTATTTCTGGCTATAAGAACGTATTTAAGTTTGTTTCATCTTTTGAACCAGCTCCAAGAAGCACATAAAAAGATTGAGGAATTGAACAAGGAACAAGAAAGTCTTATTGATATATTCTCCGAGGAAAGGGATCGAAGAGACAACGAAGAGAGAAATCTGAGACAGAAGCTGCTGGTATCCTATGCTACTTTGGGTTCCACACTTGTGAATACGATTTGTTTTTTGCAGTCACCCTTATTTTTTGCTCGAACTTGTGTTAAATGACGATCACTGTTTTCTGTAGGACGCGTCTCATACCATTGAGGAATTGCGTGACAAGGTAAGGCTGCTAGAAAAGGCGAAGTTGCCGAGTAGAAAAGTGGGACGTTGATAATAAACTGTCCTGCTGGTTGAGTTGCTGCATTCTTGGTTCTTCTAGCAGAATCCCGGTTTTTGGATGGAATTGGTGAAAATGGTTGCTTGGGGTTCTGATCAAACCTGACGTAGGGTGCAAGAATCACTAGTTGCGGAGTTGGTGTATTATTATTATTGATTTGGTCCTAATTACATTACTTTCTAACTGTTTCCTTGTCTCGTTAAATTGCGTAAAAGCGGACGAGGAAAAACAGATAGATATCTATTTGTCGTTAGGTGTCTTGATTCGGAGCTAATTCGGGGCCTATTACTAAATTTCGAGTTACGTTTATTTGTGTAGATGGTAGATTTGTACAGGACTGCCGTTATCAGTAGTAAATATTTCATTATTTTGTATGTTTTCTAATGTGTGTTCCACCTTGGGTTAGAAATAAACCATACATGATATAAGGATAACCCTATTATGGAAACTCTTATTGTTCTAGGAAAACAACCCCCAAAGAAAAAAAAAAATGTACTAATTACGAAGCTTTAAAAACCAGTTCACAATGGTCTAGTAATAGTTTAGTAACAGGAGAAATTTATGTTAATGTATGAGGCAGTTTTGAAGCATCTCATCATTTCAAAATCATGTCTGATGAAGAAAAGTACGATAATTTAACAATCTATTTTTGTTTCCATAATATATTTTCCTAGGTAATAACTCTAGGCAAAAGAATTAATACCCAACTTTGTGAGAACCAGGTGGTGGTGACATAAAGATAAGGATATTATATTTGGAGCCTTCGTTTGTATTAGATCTCAACTTTGAGTCGTGACGTACAATATGTCTAATCTTTTACAAGAAAAGTTTATTTTATGATTAATAAACTCGTCTAATAGTAATTGGGACAAGGAACTGAGAATATTATCCCAAGGAAC
This sequence comes from Ficus erecta, assembly GCA_008635985.1. Lineage (NCBI taxonomy): Eukaryota > Viridiplantae > Streptophyta > Magnoliopsida > Rosales > Moraceae > Ficus > Ficus erecta. Next base: position 1,576,401 of record BKCH01000019.1, read on the forward strand.
TGAGAACATTATTGGTCACTTTTTGTCTCATAAAACTTTATGATTTAAGATTTCCTTTTCTGTTAATATCATTTCGCTTTCTATAGAACCAAAAAGTGTTTAGCTGTTGTTATGGATGGTCTTTTAATTGGGAGGATAAAATTAGAACCAATAGAAGTAAAAAAGGCTTTCACCGGAGCACAACATGACAAAAGGATGGTGCTTTTTTGTTTCTAAAATTGAGTCGGACATCATGGGCAACATCCAAAACGGTGAACTAACCCTTTCAATAAATTCATCATACATGGGAAAGTTTCATTTACCAACGAGGTTGTTCTTTTTCTTGGGTTATTTGCACCAAGTTAGAGGTCAACCAACACAAGTTGACTACTTCTGTCTCTATTTTTGGTTTTCCCTTCAGTTTTATTATTACAAGTATAGGGATAGATATATATATATGTGTATTATATATGTATAACTTTCGGCCAGCAGAAAACTTGTGGGGGTAACCGAGTACATCCCACAATGGGAAAGACCTCGTTGTATGATGGAGACAATTCCCTCAGAGGGAAGGGCCAGCAGAGCTAAAAAAACGTATGATTTTTATTGTTGTTTGGTTCCAAGAGAGTTTTTGATGTAGGAGTAATGCAATCATTCCTTCCAAAAGTTATAACTGATGGGAGAGGCGCAATCAACTCCTTTAAACAACACCTATTATCAGTTGCAATTTTTGAGAGGAATGGTTGGATTACTCCTACATCAGTTGATATCAGAGCAAGAGGTCGCAAGTTCAAGTCCTCATGGGTGGGGGTATTTTCTAAGAAAAGGAGAATGATGCAGGAGCATAACTTCAAATTATAAACTTGACCATTTGACAAACATTTGAGAAATACTTGAGAGGAGAGAGACGGAGAATTGTAATTCATTTGTTGAAAAAAAAAATGTTAAAAAGAAAAATGCAAATTGATTTTTTTTTTTCTCTTTCTTAAAAGCACTTTTTTTTTTTTTGAAGTGATAATATATTAGATTCAGAAGACTCACAAGACATAAAGATGAGTTTGTTAGACTTCTTAAAGAGGCAAGAAGTTAGGCTCATGAGACATAAGAGTGTGGTCTCGCATTTATGTTTTGCAAACCGAAGCTTGTGAGAATCCAAAAGCCTTTTTGTTGTTGTTTTTCAAGTATTATCTTTTACCCCTAATGTTTTAATCAAAATTGGTTTTACAAAATCTAACTGTTAATTACTCAAAATAGTGGTATTAGAAGATGACAGGTCATCAAAATACCAAAAATGTCACTCCAAAGACTGAGTATGGGAAAGGAAATGTACCTTTACTCGACTGGTTCCTAAAGATCGAAACAAAAGATTATAAGCATTTGTAAGTATACTTCATATATCTTAAAATAGAAAGCATAACAAGGTTCTTTAATAAGAAAGTGGATAAAAACAATTCAAAGATTTAAGGTATACATGCACTGCCATTTAATATACGGTTCAAATAAAAGTCATCTTTCCTTTGCATGTCCCGTGACTACATTTATTTTGTTTCCTTTATTGTGTTATCCTCGACAACTTTTTTTTTTTTTTTGGTCTTCTTACTTTTATGAGAAATAGTATTCGTTATTTCACATAAACTTTTGGTAATATCACACCTAGCTGCAATATGAGTTTTATTGATTGTATAGTTCAAATCACTCAATTAAAAAAAAAAAAAAACTAAGCATTGTTGATGTTACACTAGAGTGTTATTACTAAACCGTAAAGTAATATAATGCGAAAGATAGAAGGATTGGAAAGATAATGCGATTAAAATATAAAGTAAAGTAATAGAAGTGAAGATTATTAATTCACATTCTAGTGTTTACGTACGTAACAATCAAATTCCCTTTCGAGTGTTTGTTGTCTTTTTATGCAATCAAATCAAACTGTTCCTCTTTCTATTAGAATAAATGATCGAATTAATTTAAATATTTATAGAAATTGCATAATAATTAATGCGGGACTCCAAAATGTTTTGAGCTATATTTACTTAAGTTGGAAATACAATCTTAAGGCGCCTTATGTGCCAAAACTCGTTCCTCTTTCTATTAGAATAAATGATCGAATTAATTTATATATGTATAGAAATTCTATATTTCTTAAAACTTATAACGCAAAAAAAAAAAAAAAAAATCTCATTTCTAATGACATTTCCTATAAAAACAACAAACATTAAAAAAAAAAAAAAAAAACCCCCCCCAAACCATCAATAATCCTCTTTCTTATTCTCTATTTTCCAATAACTTTACATTTGTCTTCTATAATAAAAAAAAAAAAAAAAAAAAAGAAGCAAATTTCTATTTTCTTAACAATACCAAGTAAACATTCCTTTAAATATTCCAAAAAAGAAAAGAAAAGTAAATGATGGATTATTTGTCTCCCGGCCCCACAAGCACACGTACGCTTGATTGGAAAATCAGAAAATCAGAAATGACATTTAAAAAATTAAATTTAAAACAAAATAAAAATATATTTTCATCTTTCTTCTTTACATCATTATCACTGTAATTAACACCCCCACGTGCACTTTAACCCCTGGCTTAATTCCCCTTCTTTCCATCATTACAAACCAATTCTAAAAATAATTAAATAATAATAAATTATTTCTCTCTCTCTGTATATATATATATATATTTCTCTCTCAACTTCCAACAAGAACCCTAATTCCTTCTCGAACCCCAATGCTCTCAGTCTCAGCCATCCCTAGGTAAACACTATACTATATATATATCTATACATTTACCTCTTTATATATTTATATATATGTATATGTGTTTGTATATATGTGTGCGAAATAAATGAAGTGGAGGTGGTGTTTCGTCAATAATGGCTTTGGACGATTTGCTGTGGTGATCTTCTGCCATTTTTTGTCTGCTTCGACGAGCTTCTGCAAAAATCGTGTATGCGTAGTAGTAGTAGTAGTAGTAGTGCGGTTTTGCTCTGAAAAAATCAATTTGTGGTCGTTGCGAAAATAGAAAAAGCTTCGGTCGTGGTAGTACTGCTATTCTGCTGCTTAATAGTCCTTCTGCTTTTTTGTCTCCCGTCTTTTTTTTATTTTTTTATTTTTCTCTCTGGCTTTCCGACTTTTTCCCGGAAAATCCACATTTTCTCTTTCTTTATTCCGGAAATTGTGTGTTAGATGTATATGTGTATTTATTTTTTTGATTTTGATGTGGATTTTTCTTTGTTTGGTTCGAGGAGAGAATCGGTCGTTTTAATATTATTTTTTGTTATTATTTCTGGTAAAATGATTAGGAGTTGATTGATAATTTAGGTTTTGGTTTTGGATTTCGCGAGATTTTCGTTTTGTTTTTTGATTTTTTGATTTTTTTTTTTTTTGCTTTTCCTGTGCATTGTTTCGAAGCTGACAATCTGGTCTCTAATGGCCGTCGTTTGCCTATTCTACAGGGCGAAAAGAAAAGCCTATAAACCTAGTTCCCGTGAGTCTTAAAGACTCTCTCTCTCTCTCCTCTCTTTCTCTCTCTACCGAGTAAGTCAAATTCACACCGCTTTTTGTTCCCTTCCTTCAAATCGACGGCTATTGTTATTCTCTGATTGATTTGATTTGATTCAAAATTCACTTTCATATATCTAAAATCTCTCTCTCTCTCCCTCTCCTCTCTTTCTCTTTCTCTCTCTAAAGCAGGTTCTAAAGCGTACTCCAGACTGTTCTTCACGCCTCCAATCAGCCATGGCGGTTTAGTCTCCCGATCGAAACCGAGTTTCCACACTGAGTCATTGGCGCTTCCTTCAACTCGTTCGCGCCTCTTCATTACTTTCTCGCAGCGATGGCCACTCACCGAGTCACGGCGGCGAACTTCGTCGGAGCTGTACTGATGTTGCTTCTCTCAGGTTAAAACTTGCCGGAAAATCTTCAAGTTGTTTTTCCTTTTTTTTTTTTTATAACTTTTTTCGGTAATTATAAGCACTTTTTTTTATTTTTAGTTTGATTTTCTCATAATTTTATGGTTTCAGGTTCGATCGAGGACTGTTTCGCCATGGGAGTAAGCTCGCGGAGCTCTAACAACATTCTCCATGGAACTCACCGAAAGCTTCTTGGAGGTAATAGAAACTTTCCTATTTCCATTTTTTTTTTCTTTTTTTTTTTCTTTTACCCTATTTTTTTGGCACTGTCTTAGTAGATCTTCATAGTTCATAGTGATATTTTCAATGGAAATCAATGGCTTTTTTTTTTTTGGTTGTTGTTGAGAATAATGGAAATCAATGGCTTTGTTCTTAGAAAATTTCTGTGTAAATATGAGTAAAATTTGGTATCCATTTGGTTGCTAACGAACGTCACAGCAGATGGATGGGTACGTTCAATTTTGTCAGAAGTGCACGCCCATTTCTCGTTATGTTGGTGCTAACATGCGCTGCTATGTGGACAGGGTCCACTTCATCTTTATTTATTTTTAATTATTTTTATTCTTTGTTGGTTGGGGCATGGTCTGAAAAAGATTGGACAATTAGGTTGGTTTTATTTATTATTGTGGGCAATTTAGCACACCAAACTTGATTTTAGGTTAATTTTATTGCTTTTGGAATGTCACGATGTTCTAAAAAATTTATTGCTTAGGCTAATTTGGTGAAAAAAAAGGAAGAGATTTTGCAAAGTGTAAAAGATGTATAGTAACTTTTTTCGAATATTGTATTAACTTTGAGCCTAAATGAAAAAGCAAAAGCTAAATGGAAAAGGAAAGCAAAAACGTGGGGGTCTCCTAAGTTTAGCCTTTTTTAAAATTGGTTTGTCTTTTTTGTCGTATGGACCCGGTGAATCACGTCCTAAAAAGTGTGTTTTGTCTGTAGACACCTCACCCTATTGGTTGGTGTTACATATCATATACTGTTTGTACACACACACATATATATATGTGTGTGTGTGTTTGTGTGGCATTAATTGGCTTTGCGTGTAGCATCATTAATCCATAGCATAGTTTTGATCAACTTTTGATAATACCCTTTTTAATTTTTAACAGCAGATCAGGAGGTGGAACCAAACCGGATTTGGGGGGGAGAAGTGCACGAAGGCAGATATTGTGATAAGCCAAGGCCCCACAGCGCCGCTACCAAGTGGCATACCGACGTACACGGTCGAGATCATGAACGTGTGCGTCACAGGCTGCAACATCTCTCGAATTCACCTCAACTGTGGCTGGTTCAGCTCCGCCAATCTCATCAACCCGAAAGTCTTCAAACGCCTCCGCTACGGCGACTGCCTCGTCAACGACGGCAAGCCCTTGATCAACGGCGGCACCATCTACTTTCAGTATGCCAATACCTATCTCTACCCGTTATCAGTTTCCTCCATTTTCTGCTAGCTCTTTTCCACTCTCGGCTGATTTCAATCATATAAAGCACTCAAAGCAGGATAATTTTGGGGTATAGGCAACTGTTGATATACTTGATGCCCGTTTTGCAATTTCTTTTGGTTCTGCTTTTGCTTTATGTCTTTGATTTGACGATTCCACTGATTTTGAGATTTTTATACTGTAAAAAAAGAGGGTCCTTTTGGGGGGTGGTCGTTGGCTGATGTACATTGGGAGCAGAAAAGTTGCAGTTTTGCTCATCTTCTGCATGGGATTTGTGTATAGTTATATAGTATATGGTAGTTGGAAGTTTACATATATGTGGGGCATAGAAGAGCTTGGAGTTGGGATTAGAGGAATGTTCGGTTTTGTTTGTCTCTTGGGAAAATTTGGTAAAGAGAATGATTTTGCTTCGGACAGTGATATATGCTTTGATTTTGTTTTGGACACAAATATATCTTAAAATGAGATTTTGTCTTCTACTGTCTTTAATTGTTTCCTAGCTGTCTCTCTCTCTCTCTTTCTCTCTCTCTGCTCACAAATTTAATGTTCATTTTTTGCATTTTCATATTCGATTTAAAGTTGACTTTTCATAGGAATTTGTAGTCAACATGTACGAGCCCAACTGTGCAGTTAATATTCCCTCGTCCTTAGATTTTTTTTTTGGTTATATTTAATCCGTATGTCAAAATCAAATTTTGAGATTCGAGTAGTAAAATAATTCTTAAAATAATGTTATTTTTATTGTTAAACTGCCACCACCAATAACAACGAATGTCAAATTATTTAAGTACTAAAGTTTACTTTTATATGTTTTAAAGCTTAGATCAAATTTTAAAAAATAGATACAACGTATATATTGTTTTTGAAATAAATAGTAGTATGTATTAAGACACACAGTAAGATAACATCTCATATATTATTTTGCCACTTTTTAATAATAAATATTGCATTAATATCGACACTTTCCTTAAATATGATCTAAGAGTTCAAGTTTTATTGCATGCATGAAAGCTTAAAATAGTTTAGCAATTTGTGAAGTGTGCAAACTACACTGTAGGTGCTTAATTGCTCATCACATTGCCTTACAAATTATAAAATCTATTGGGTTCTCTTAATAAAAATAATATTTTTTTTCTTAAAAAAAAAAAAAAGAATTTATGGCCACCTTTACCCCTCATAAATAGTTCATGTGTAATGCACAAGTTAGTTTCCATCTAAAAAATAAGGATAATTATCAATTTGAAGCTATTTGCAATACAAATTTAATGGGTTGATTGTCAAAATCTTTAGTTTTACGATCATTTTTGTCAATAGATGATAGTTTATGAGGCATTACTCATTAGTAGGAAAAAAAAAAAAAACTGTTTATTGTCAGAACTATATTCCATTACTATCCTCGTTAAAAATAAAATAAAATTAAAAAAAAACGTAAGAGACAGGAATATGAATTTGAATAGTGTACGAGCAAGACATTATCAATTTGTTTGGTGAAACTCAATCCGCATTATGGCCACCAGAGGCATATCCAAATTCAATAAGCTTAAATGGTATGATTGCAAGCGTAGCTTAGTCGTAAATTTACACTCTTACCCTTTATCTTGAGGTCTTAAGTTCGAATATCTAAGTATAACGAAGAGTAGTTTTCTCATGAAACTCCTATTGTTGTTTCCAATGTTGCACTAGAACCGCTGTGGCTGCTATAAAAGGATGAGTACATGATTATGTTGTTTTATTTTATTTTACTAGATGAATAAAGATAATCTCATTTCTTATTCTTTTCTGTTCTTTTCATAATCTCTCTCCTCCATTTCTTGGTAACTTATTTTAATGATACGCATCTCATTTTAAAAGAAGAAGAAGAAAAAAAAGAAATAAAATTTTAAAACCATGTTAGTAGGGGATGTAAAATTTATAATTCGTTTTGAGATCGTTTTTGGACATTATTTAAAAAGTTCTTTGAAAGTGTTTTTTTCTTAAAAAAAATTTAAATACATGGTCTAAATTTATTATTTAAATCTATAATCCAAACAGATTTAATTTTTTGCGGGTACGTAGAACCATTTAGGCTTTAGTCAACTAGTCTAAAATTTGGAGTTAACCAAGATTAGGACATAGAACAAGTCTTTACTTTTGTTGCAGCCCAATTAAGTAGCTTTGCCAACAAAAAGCATATCCTCATTAAAGAAAAGAAAAGAGGGAAAAAGAAAAAGAAAAAAGGACTACATAAAAAACATTATCAGCAACGAAAAGAACAATATAAAGCCATAATCCTGTCCCAAACATGTTTCTAAACCTAACCAAACAACCAAATTTGACACGGTTACTTTCTTGACAAATGATGACTTAAATATGATTTGTTTATTCTTTTGGACTTAACACGCCATTACTCCCAAAATTCTCCACCAAACCCAATTAAAAAATAAAGAGTTACTCATATATGCATGATCTTATTAGTTATTGAAATATAGTTAGAAAAATTTAATATATTTTACATTTAATAACATATAATCATTGTTGTAATTATTATATAATCTTTTTAGTATCAAATGTGAAATTTATTATCACAATTACAATGTAATAGAATTATTCTAAAAATAATTTATATATTTCAATTACACTATTACATACATGTCATGTAATAAAATTGGTGATTTGTATGATTGCCACAATTTTAAATTATTATTTCATTTATAATAATTTCAATTTTTTTGACCTCTAATTATATAAATATGAAGAATCAAAATTCCAAATAAGCATTAAGAGATAACAAAAAAAAAAAAAAAAAAAGGGGAAATGTTTTCCTAAAAAACGTAAATATATCTATTTGAGATCCTGTTTCCACAATTTATATAATATGTTTATCTTTAAAATAAGGAAATATGTCGTAAATAGCATAGATACGAAAATGTTAAAATAGATAACATATTTTTTTTACTCTATTTACCAAATAAATTTATTTAAACGTACTTACTAGTAAGTATGTTATTTACCACAACAATTTCGTTAATCTTAAATTAAAAAAAAACAATTTAGCCTATTGGGCTGGGCCTATGAGTTAAGAAATAAGGCCCAAAATAAATGACCCGACCCGGACAAAATCTACAGGGAGTTAAGCTACAAAGTCTGAAACGGCAATCAAAGGTTTTGTATTTGCAGAGCCACTTTATCTTCTTCGACTCCATTTAAAGGCACACAGAGAGAGAGAGAAAGAGAGAGATCGTAGGGAGAGAAAGTAGAGAGAGAGAGATAGAAATGGCGAGCGCTAGTGCTGCGGTGGTGGTCGGAGTTGGGCTCTCATGTTCGACCGTGAAGCTTTCCCAGAGACCCTCTTCGCAATTCTTTCAATCCCCTCGCCGTTTTTGCTGTGTCAAAATGGCCGTCTCGCTCGACGAGAAGAAGAATTATACTCTTAAAAAATCCGAACAGGCTTTCAATGCCGCCAAGGTATTTATTTATATTTTTGTTTATTTTCTCTTTTTTTTTGAGAATTCCAGTTTGGTGGGTTGGTCGGTTTTGACCGTTTGAAAAAGTGCGAGGATAACTGGATTTTGTCTTTGATGTGAAAAAAATGTTTTTGGGTTTTGTAAGAATGCTTGGATTTGATTTGATGATGCTAATTGAGTTAACTTCAATTGGGATTTTCAGATTTTGTTTGTTTGTTAGACCAAGAGATTAAAAATGGAGTTTTGGGTTCTCATTTGGGTGCTTCAATTCAAATATCCTTTTGCATTCAGTGAACCACAAATTCATTTATATTAACTGTGTTTAGTTGAGAAGAATTGGCACATGAAAGTTGTTTCATGAAGCTTCTAGTGAGCTGAAATAGATAATGTAGGATGTGGCCTTGTTAATGGGTGAATTTTAGCTTGGTTGGGGTTCGAAAAATTGAATCTTTGTTCTCCATTAAGTTTGTTCATAATATTAATTGGCAAAATTTCCAACTAATTTCGTTTATTTCGCGGTAGTATAATATATGTCATACCGGTCTCCTTCAAAGCTGCATAGTCGTTGTGAGTTTAAAATTGGTTAATTTTGAACATTTCACATTGAAATGGAATTGTTGAATTTTGTGTTTCTTAACCGAACTTTCGATTTGTGAACATTTGAAGTGGGTGATTTTAATCAGTTCTGAATTTGTGTTTTACTATGGTCATCTTAAATCCTCGGTTGCTATAATTGAGAGCAAACTTTGTTTCAAATTCTCTAACTAGTTGCCATGAAAACTTTCTTCAGGAGTTGATGCCTGGAGGTGTGAATTCGCCCGTCCGTGCTTTTAAATCTGTTGGAGGACAGCCTATTGTCATTGATTCCGTCAAGGGCTCTCATATGTGGGACATCGACGGCAACGAGTACATTGACTATGTGGGTTCGTGGGGACCTGCAATCATTGGCCATGCGGATGATAAGGTTCTATTTTCTTTGGAATCTATGCCATCATACATCTAGTTATGTTTCCAGTGTTGATTGTACGAGAACTTAAGAATTTTCTCCTTGTAGTCTCTTTTCCAAAGAGAAGTTGTTGTTTCTGTGACACAGGTCCTCGTTCATGGTTCATTTTTTTTTTTTTTTTTTTTTCCTTTTCAACATTGGTCGTTTTATCATAATTAAAGAAATAAAACATTTCAGGGGGACAAGGATTCTTCTAGGTAACTTTAACTAGCTAATCACCGAAAGATATTGGGAGTGGACCCTCAATTTATCTGTAATGTCTTCGCACTTGTCCGCAGGTACTTGCAGCCCTTGCAGAAACAATGCAGAAAGGAACGAGCTTCGGTGCCCCTTGCCTTTTAGAAAACACTCTAGCAGAGATGGTGATCGCAGCTGTTCCAAGCATTGAAATGGTTCGATTTGTCAACTCGGGTACAGAAGCATGCATGGGCGTGCTCCGGCTGGCCCGTGCCTACACTAGCAGGCCGAAAATCATCAAGTTTGAGGGCTGTTACCATGGTCATGCTGATCCATTCCTCGTCAAGGCTGGTAGTGGTGTTGCCACCTTAGGACTACCTGACTCTCCAGGTGTCCCCAAAGCGGCCACTATCGACACTCTAACAGCTCCCTATAACGACATCGAAGCTGTGGAAAAACTCTTTGAGGCCCACAAAGAAGATATCGCAGCAATTATCCTTGAACCTGTAGTTGGCAATTCTGGTTTCATTCCTCCTAAGCCAGAGTTTCTTACCGGCATCCGCAAACTCACCAAAGACAATGGAGCTCTCCTGATCTTTGATGAAGTCATGACTGGATTCCGTTTGGCTTACGGTGGAGCTCAGGAGTACTTTGGCATGACTCCCGACTTGTCGACACTGGGGAAGATCATTGGTGGAGGTCTACCAGTGGGTGCATACGGAGGGAGGAGGGAAATCATGGAAATGGTGGCGCCAGCAGGGCCAATGTACCAAGCTGGGACCTTGAGCGGAAACCCATTGGCAATGACCGCAGGGATACACACCCTTAAGCGGTTGAAGGAGCCAGGAAGCTACGAGTACCTGGACAAGATCACCGGTGAACTAATTCAAGGTATTCTGGATGCCGGACAAAAGGCTGGCCACGCAATATGCGGTGGATTCATTAGTGGGATGTTCGGGTTTTTCTTCACAGAGGGACCTGTCCACAACTTTGCTGATGCAAAAAGGAGCGACACCGAAAAGTTCGGAAGATTTTACAGGGGAATGCTGGAAGAAGGTGTATATTTTGCACCTTCACAGTTTGAGGCCGGGTTTACGAGCTTGGCTCATACTTCTGAAGACATCCAACAGACAATAGCTGCAGCTGAAAGAGTTTTCAGGCGGATTTAGCATATTGTTGTATCTTGGACCCTTTTCTTGGTTTTTCTTTCCCTGTTGTATAATTTCTTCTTCTGTAGATGTGTTGGAGAGTTTGCCTTGTAGCCATCAATTTTCGGATCTTGAATGTTCTGTTTAAACATTTTATCTTGAAGAAGTTTTGAGCTTATTATTTGATCTCAAAGGACATCTTTTTATGTATTGCAATATTTGTATTATTTGAGCAAAGAAAAATGGAAAATGTAAACCCTGCAATGCCATAACAATAAATTTATCTGGCACTAATACATATATAAATGATAAAACAAACAAACCAAATTTGAATCCTTCATAAACACAACATTTCTCCTTGATTTTTGAATGTGGATCTTTACAATAATGAGCTCTATACAGCTTGCTTGACAGAACACTCAGGTGACATCTATAGGACAAGAAAAAAAGAGCAAACGCGAAAAGAAAGAAACAAGAGGGAAGGAAAAGAAAGCAAACAAATATGGGAAAATTAATATAGGCACTGGCAGACAAAATAATCTGTAAAGAGTTCATCAAGAACAACTGACTTTTCTATAGACAAATCATCACCAGCCTGCACTTGTACACAAACTTATTCCATCGCCAAAGCTTTAACACAGAGAGAGAGAGCGGAGAGCGAGTCTGAGGCCTACTGCATCTCTCTTTCACAAAATGGAACACGAACAAACGACTTTCCTCGGCGTATCATCGACCTTTTTTTCTGCTCACAGAAATGGAAATGGAAACCATTATCACTATTACTTTCAGGTTAGCTAGTTATTGCAGAAAAATCCATATTCCATGTCAAGCATTTTTATTAATATTTACCTGGTTTAGTTTTTGCCGGGGACGGTTGTACAACGACGTGCATTATGATAACTCCTCCCCCAGCAGTAGTATCACCAAAGGGTAATTTACACTGGCCAACAGTCTTGTTGTTTTCCAAAATTTTACCAGAACTAATCAGTTTCACTTCATTTGCAGCCTTTGGTATGATTGTTTTACCTATGAAAAGATTTCGAAAAAGCCCGAAAGAAAATTCAAAAGAAAAAGATGCAAAATCACATACCCAATAAACAAAAATAGCCAAGGACGATTTATAAATTCTCATTTACCAACCTTTTTCCATGATATCTTATCCTTAAGAAACACCTAGATATAGAAAAATCCCCGTGATATTTTCCATAACCAACTAAACATGAAAATCTCAGGATTTTCTTGCAGAATTCTCCAAATTTCCCAAAATTCAAACTTTCTTTTTTTAGTTATCTAGAGAAATTAACAAAAGTACTACCCAAAAATTTCCAGTTCCAACCAGATCAACAATTAAAACCAGAAAATAGATTTAAAGCAAGCTCATCCAATTTTGATTATAACAAAAAAAAAAAAAAAAAAAAAAGAAGAATAAGAAGAAGAAGAAGAGAAATGAGCTGAGCTAACCTTTGGGCCAATCGGCGACTATCCTCTGCTTAAGCATGTCGACGGTCGAAGCCGACGAGTATCGGAACGGTCCGATGTCGGACCCATCGTAAAGCCGGAATTTTATGTCGACCAAATCCTCCTCCGGCATCGGAAAATCGTTGACTTTTCAATCAACAAAATTCACCGGCCGATCACTTCCGATTGCGCGAACAAAACCTCCCTCCTCCTCCTCCTCCGGATTACTCCGACCCACAGACAGACGAGTTTACAGATAGATTAAAAAAGCTCTGAACTTTCCACAATCCAATTTTAAGCTAAAATCAAAATCCACAAAAAAAAAAAAAAAAAAGCAGAACTTTACCCAAAATTTCTGAAATTTAAGTTTGAGAAACTGAATCAGACCTTGTTCTCGGTGTAATTGGCGATCAAGCTAAGCGATTCTCTCTCTTTCCCTCTCTAGACAACTTTCTCTCTCCTCAGCTTTTGCCTTCTGCGGGGGTTTCCTTTCCCAAAGGTCGGTGCGTTTGTTGGTGAACCGAATGAAGAAAAAAGGAAAGCGTCGCCAAATACCAACCGCTCCCAAACGACGTCGTTTTCCGCACCGCGTGCTTCGATCACGCCACGGTGACGTTTTGTGTTGAAATTCTGTTGCTCACTTCACAAAACGACGCCGTTTTCTTTCCTAGGGTTTGCTCATCCCCAAAATTTGGGGCTCAGTAAAATCCAAAAACGTCGAAAAAAAAAATTAAGCATGAAGAGGAAGAAGAGAGAAGAAGAAGAAGAACAAGAGAAGAAAATGGAGATTGTTTGGCAAACCCCAGCGAATCCTCCTGAAAAACAAGATTACATTTTTCGCAACGGTAACTTCAAGAACAAGCAAAACAGACAAAAAAAAAATGATTATTTTGGGTGAATGAAAAATGATTATTTTTTGGCGGGAATTTGCAGGGAAGCGCCACGTCAGGCCATACTACTTCGAGTTCATCGCTCATGTATGTAGTTTTTAGATTCAAAGTGTTGATTTTTTTTTTTTTTTTTTTGATATGGAAATTATTAATCCGGTAAAAACCTGATTCCTGAAATATTTTATTTATTTCCGATTAATTTGCTGATATATATATATATATATATATATGTTTATAGGTTAAGAATCGGTGGGTAGGGAAGACCATTGTGGATTTGTTTGCTGAAGAGTTTAAAGGCAGGCCATATGAGTACTATGTATGAAGCTTTTTGTTGATCTTCTTGTCTACTTTTTGTTACCGTAATACCAAAAAAAAAAAAGAAAAAAAAAAACCAAAAAACAAGAAAGATTATTGTTTGTTAACTTCTTGTGAAAATTGTTATTGGGTATGTTTTATTTTGTGCAATTAAGTGTTAATTGTTATGGTCATTTGTTAGTGCATGTTTTAGTGATCAAAAGTTAAGGTTTGAGTGAATGAATGAATGTAGGTTAGTGCAGTCAAATGTGGGAGGATACAAGTTGATGGAGAGATGGTCCCGGTTTCGTACGTTGTTAAATCGTCACAAAAGATTAGCCACTTCTTACACAGGTGTGCGATGATTAGTTCCCTCGTGTGGCAAATTTCGGTTAGCCAAGAGTTAACATATGTTTTCTTGATGTAGTTTGTTTTTAACGTTTTTGGTGCTTATTTTTGAAATGTGATTGTTTTCTTCTGGAATTAGAAACTGTTTTTTTGAAAGTTTATCAAGTTGGAAAATTGATTTCACAAAGTTTGTAGGCACGAACCTCCTGTGTTGGCTTTGGATGTTAGAGTTCTCAAGAAAGAACCGGATGTGGTCACTGTTTGGAAACCAGCATCTGTTCCGGTGAGTCAGTAATTAGCTTTACTTATGATTCTCTTCAGCAATTGTGGCTCTGTCTATCACATATTTCAAAAGTTCCTGTTATTGCTCATTGTATTGGCAATGAACACGAGGTTCTTTGCAGGAAAATTCGTGAAAACCCTTTTTTGTGCCATATCTTCTCTCTTTATTTCTCTTTCTGTTTTTGAGTTTCCACTGCTATCTAGGTGCATCCGTGTGGTCAGTATCGTAAGAACACTGTTGTAGGCATTCTTCAAGCAGAACATGACTTGGCACCTGTATTTCGTATCCCAACTGCTTCAAGCAAGTACTGTAAATTCACAAGATATAATTCCTATGCTGTTTTCTCACGTGTGGTTTGAATATTATGTGTATGTCTTGTCCTTTCCTTGACCATGGTTATGTTAGCTGTTCATCGGCTAGATCGCTTAGTTTCTGGACTCCTTATCTTGGCAAGAAATGCTTCAAAAGCTGATATTTTTAGGCAACAGGTAAGCCCTTAAGCTGTAATTTATTACATGAAACTCATAGGAAGAATTTTCTAGTTTCTTCTGTGAAACTCCTTATCTTAGCATGGCTTGTCTTTGTGATTAGCAAATGCTGTTTTGTTATTGTCTTTTCATGCGAATGCTGTTAGTTGGCCTATTGGCATGACTTTTTCCCAAATTTATTCACCTTTAATACATGCCCACTTGTGGAAGTGCAAGGTTACAACCTTTGTATTACTTTCGGCTTATGCCATGACTTTTCCCGAAGTCATATGCCTGATAATATATGCCCACTTGTACAAATGCAAAGGTTACAACTGTTATTTAACTACAAATATTGTTACTCTTGAATGCCCAAAGTTAGAAATAAATAAGATTAGGTTCCAAATTAAAGATTTTAATTTCAGATGATTTTGGTGTTGTTTCTATGCTCATTAAGAACATTAGTGTATCATCCTAAAACACCTTTCTCCTAGTCAAATTCTTTTCTATCCGTTTGGATGTATATGAAACACAGAGTTGTTTCTCTTTTCTTTAGCATTGGTGTGAGTTTTATGGGTTGTTTGTTTTGAGGGTTTGTACCTGTGTTTTCTCTCACATAAATTTGAATCGGGACACCCAAAACCAGTTCAAACCCTCCAAACACAGCTCATTAATCTTTTGTAGTTGATAAAATATTTCGTTTTTTCTGTCCTAATGTAGGGTGTGTTTGTTGCAGATTGAGGCTGGTAAAGTGCAGAAACAGTACGTTGCTAGAGTCATTGGTGTATTTCCTGAGCATGAGGTATGCTCTTGTTAAAGCTGCGTAATTTATGCGGGTACAGATGCATCTATGAGTACATTTTCTTGTCAATTTGTTAGTCATCTAGACAATAATTTTTTGAAGTTCAACGTGGAAAACCCAGTGGTTGTTTTTTGCATTTATTCCCACAATGCTAAGCTGCATATTTACAGGGTTACCTGTTTTAATTAGGGAAATACATGCATTGATTTTTATACTCAACACTCATGATTCGCAAGCAGAGAAGTTTTATTTGCTAAACTATAAGTGCTTTCTCACATTGAATGTTTTACTTCTCTAGAAAGTCGTGGACGTTAACATAAATCATAATGCTCGGGAAGGAAGGAGCACAGCAGAGGTAAATTATAATGTTTTCCATTTGAAATCCTTATTGTACAGATGGTTTGATGCTGGCTTTTCAGTTTTATGCTGAACTCTTTGCTCTAGTGATTTTCCGTTTTAAAGTTGAGGTTCAAATTCAGATTACTATTTGCTTAGTAGTTGTCAAAGCAGTCCATTTATTTCTTTGTTTAGATGTCCACAGAAAGTCCTCTCCCTAAATTTTCTACATGCAAACCCATAGACCCTACGTGCTAGCTATCATGTTTTAAAAATCTGAACTCTTGGTTATTCAGGTGGGTGATTCGTGTCATGATATGCCCATAAAGGGGAAGACTGCCTGTACTAAGTTCACTAGAATTAGCACGGATGGGATTCATAGCATTGTACAGTGTAAGCCAGTCACTGGCAGAACTCATCAAGTAAGTAATTTCACAGGTTAACATGATAGAAACAACATGTTCTTTTTTTTTAATATATAATTTCTTTTATGCATCACACGTTTAAAATGTTTGGCTTCCTCCCATAGTATTACAAATTTGGTATATTCCTTTTCCATTCTGTGAAATTCTTTCATTCAATTTTCTGGAGTTGTGGTATGTAGTACTCAAGCGAGCTAAAAATTTCAAACATTAAAAGTGTGGTAGTTTCATTTTTATGTCCTAATGACGGTGCTTTGTTTTTGCTTTGTTTTTGGGCGAAAAACAAAAGTTATGTTGCTTGATTTACTGATTTTAAGTTGCTCCTTTTTTTCTGTGGGGTTGTAGATACGTGTTCATTTACAATACGCAGGCCATCCAATAGCCAATGACACACTTTACCTGTCCAAAGAGCCCGTCGACTGTTCCACTGAAGGAACAACTGCTGATAGAGCTGCTGCTGGTTCAGATTGTTCTTTGTCACCCAGTTTTGATCAAGATTGTTCCTGCCAAAATGAGGAGTCTTCTGGTGAAGATTTCAGCATTGATCCCATGTGTACAAACTGTCCGAATTTGGGCCCCAAAGGGTAAGATATTCGTTAAAACTCGAGTACAAAATTTGATCCTGGCATTGTGACATGAACTAAATGGAGAATGCATGGCACGTCTGTCAATTTTCTTGAAGTACTACGGAGTTCGCTACTTTATGACTAGTATTAGAGCTAGAGCATCTCCAATGTAGTTCCAAATTGATATGCAACAGGAAATCTGATATATACTAGACTTGGTGTCAAAGTTCGGTACCCAGTATAGCATATCAAATTTAGCATTTGGTTACTACGAGTTGATGTGGTGATATTGTCATTCTACTTAAAAATTAAAAGTTTCTGTTTACTAGTTCTGAAGCTTAATAATCGCGATAAATATAGTATTGGCATTGACATTTATATTGAAGATGGTCCTAGTATCTTTTTTATTTCGTTCCCGGGTTGTGTATTGATTAACGTTATATTGTCACATGAAGTAGGGTATACATTTTGAATTGTGATCTCTGTTCTCATTTTGTCCTTTATCAAGAAAAATAGCTTGAATGTTGATAAATCAACTCATTGAATTCTCTAAGAGCATCTGATGATATCTTTATATTAATTAATCATTAATACATACATTTAACCCCACTTAATATTTACTTATCCAGGAAAAAAAAATCAGCTTTCACATTTTTAATCTTATCATGATTGCAGATATGATGGTGATGAAGAGGGTCTGTGGCTCCATTGTGTCAGATACTCTGGGCCCGGATGGACTTATGAATGCCCATATCCAGATTGGGCTACACTCAGCTAAACATTATTTTCCTTATTTCTTTTTATTTTTTTTAATTTATAGAATTATTTTTACCATTAGATCCTTTTTAGAGAAAAGCGAACTTCCCCGTTTCCGTTTTAAATTTACTTCTATAATTTTTGGGGAGAAATGTGTTTGTCATTTCCCATAAAAGTGTTGCAAGAAAAACTGTTCCATTATGTAATTTTTATTTTTATTTATTTATTTATTTTTCATGGAAGACTTGGTAAAAACTTATCCATTGTTGTTGAATATGAAGGCAACAGTTAGACAAAGCTCTCGTGGAAGTTAATGATTTTTTTTTTTTTTAATTTTATTGGGGTTCGAACCATAACATGGAATATGATCCAACAAGAATTCATTCATTGCATCTTCTTATTTGTTTATTTACCAAAGCCATGTCAACCCGTATCACTCCCCTTTTCTGGATGAGCCTTCATCAGTTATGGACATTGAACACATTTCACTTAAGTAGATGCAAAAGATAATGTTGTAGGGGTTTCAATTTTTATTTCAACTTTTAAATTGATGAATGTTTAAGAAAGGGATTCGACTCCCATATTTTCTCGTTCCTCTTCATTCTCATGTTTCTTTCTCGATCTTATAATAAATGTCATATGGGGATCTCAAAAGGAGACATGAAAAATTTTAATTTTCGTTAATTAATACTTTTCTTAATTTGATGTGATGTTATTTGTGTTTTTTGGTAAGGGATTTTTTTTAAAATTTTTTTATTTTTATCTTAAGGATTTGACTCTTGTATTTTTTTTTTAGTTCTCGTTCATTTTCATGTTTCTTTCATGTCCATATAATAAAAAATGTCATATATGTTAATTATTATGGGTCATGAAAAGGGGCAGGAAGAATGAGACATGCGAATCTGACATCAATCGATATTTAAAAGTTAGGGATATTATGTGTTTAAACGTTATATTTTCAAGTTCCTTTAAGCATACTTTTCTGAATTCGATGTGATAATCTTTTCTCTCTCAATAAGGTATTTTTTTATCCTAGGGATTCAACTCCCATATTTCCTGGTTCTTGTTTATATTCATGTTTCTTTAATGTCCATATAGTAAATGCTATATACGTCAATTATTGTGGGTCACAAAAGGAGACAAGAAGAATATGACATGCGAGTCTTTAATATCAATTGATATTTAAATATTAGGAAAATTCTGCGATGAGATATGAAAAAATACTTTTAACCGTCTTATTTCTCAAGTTCCGTTATTTATTATACTTTTCTTAATTGGATTTGATTTAATCCGTGTTCTCTCGGTAAGTAGGGATTTGAATATTATAGTTCCCGTTTTCATGTTTTTTTTTTCATGTCCCTAAAATAAATGCCATATATGTTACTTACTAGGAACTCGAAAGAAGACATGAAGAATGAGACATGTAAACCTTTAACATCACTTGACATTTAAAAGTTAAGGTATTTAAAGGAATATATCTTTAATCGTCATCTTTTCCAAATGCCATTAACTATTTTTATTTTTATTAATTTAATGTGATTTAATGTGTGTTCTCACAATAAGCTCCTTTTTTTTTTCTTTTTTTTTTTAATCCTAGCCTATCAGATAATTCTCATAAAAGTTGTGAATCAAATATCAGATAATTCTCTTAAAAGTTGTGAATCAAATGTTGTCAACATAAGATAATAAGCGCAGACACACACATGTGACATACACGTATCCAAAAATACGTGTGTGTGTGTATCTATCTATACTTACGTATATGTAAGTGGAAACAATATTCTTGTACATAGTATTGAATTGTAGTGCCAAGGAGGATCTGACTCTCTCAAATTTGTTTTGACTCCTGAAATAAAACTCAGGTTCATTCACCACAACTAAATTAATTAAACCTGGCCGACGGCTTTGATCAAATAATTGCTCCTTCCACATGGGAATAGCACAAAAAGCAAACTATATTTAGCCATAACAGTTTGTCTCTTAACTCTCAATTAAGTACTACTTCATGTGCAAGATTGAAGCAACCATTAATCTTCAACCGAAAGCAAAAAACAGTAGAAAAGGACAGTGAGTCACTCTTCTTCCCCCCGCCCCCCCCCGCCCCCCCCCTCCCTTTTTCCTTTTAAATAATTTAGAGAAGGAATATAAGTAGTGGTGCGTGATTACATCATCATCATGAAATTATGTGGTAAATTAATGGCATGCTTTGTGGGCTCTACAGAAGAGGAAGCTTATTAAGGTTTTAGGCATATAAGTGTTATATAGTTAACCTTTGAAAATGACCTTATAAACTATACATATATATATATATATATCTCTCTCTATCTCGCTCTTAGTAGCTTACGTCTTTAACACGAGAGAACCAAATCTTTGTGATCTTCTCTACTTGCATTATTTAACACTTTAAACTGCATGCATGATTTATGGCCAAAAAACCACAATTATGAACTACGAAAAGAACCACCGACATTAAACTCCAATGTTAAGATTCGAATCTCAAAATTCTATATATATATATATAAAGAAAAAGTTAGTTAATTCAACACAATAATATTACTCGGTGATACTTAGAGCTAGAATCCTTTTTTTCCCCCTCCAAGTGGAGTATTATTAAAAAAATTTACAGATAACATTATATCGAATAGAGACATAGTTTCATATTTCAATTATTACGTAGGGACACAATCTATCTTTTTCTTATCAAAACAACGACGTATTTTTAATTATTAAGTGATGAGGAAAGTGTTATAATTTTTCTTATAATATGGGGACACATGAAAATTAGAATGTCCGCCATTTATATTTAATCACACGTATATAGTTTCAATCCATACTAATATGAAACAACTAAGAAAGTTTAAAATTATTATACAGCTAAGTAATATTTTAGTGTTGAGCGATGTTATATATTTCTATATATTATTTTTTTCGTTACATTCTAATGTCACGAATATGACAAGTGTGCTGTTATTTTATTTATTGATAAAAATGCAAACTTCCTGGAGTCAGTATTAACAATAATCACTAATTGAAATTAAATTGACATGCAATAATTTAATTATGACAATCATTTAGTAAAATCTCATATACAGCACTACTGTGAAACGGTATTGGTAACATAAGATTAGATCATTGATATGTAATATTTTCTATCAATACATGCTATTGACATTAACATATTCAAATATCCATATGTTACATATAGTTGCATGTAAAATTGAAAAAATAAAAATAAAAAAAATACTAGGAACTGTATAAACAATTATATCTGCCGGACAGAAAGAACTATTCCTATATATATATATATATATATATATATTATAGTACAAAGTTTAACTTTAGTCTCGAGACTTTTTATGTCCAACACGTGAGTCTTACTTGGTCTCTTACTTCTATACCAAAGAAGAGAGCACTCAAATTCAATAGCAAGCAAACGTTTGTTAGTTAAAGTTACTGAGATAACTTAACACTAAATTCCGTTATCATCTTTCCACCCCTAACTGATGTACGCTTGTTTCAAACCCGAGAAACGTTATCGACGATCAAAAAGAAAAGAAAAATTTCCCCTCATTTTTACAACACTAGTCTTGGTGAAAAAAAAGAAAAAAGAAATCGAGTAACATATAATAAAGAATTTATTATAGGAATAATTTTGTTTTCCAATCATCAATTTTTGATGTGTTTGTTTGGTGTCATTTTAATCAAATTCAACAATTAAAAAAATTACACTTTCTACATCAAACCTAATCACAAATATGCACTCACAATCTCAAAAGGGAAAACGACAAAAAAATATAATACATTTTACAAGTCCAAAAACCGCCACGGAATACCCTTGTCTCCTAAACAGAGGATGGCCATTGGGAAACGTAGCCACCAAAGTATTAATATATACACATATTTTTATAAACATTATATGTATATAAATATATACATGTATATATATAATATATAGATGTGTATATGGTAGAGATTTAGTTTCATCTTCAATAGGATTCCGACGCAAACAATTTAAACATGAAAAAAGTCGACAATATATGATGGTCATCATGTCGTACGTATCTGAACTTAAAACAAATATTCTTTTTTGGGTTTGTGGAGTCAATGTGGCCGAAAGTTCTTGAAGCCCTATTTACCCGGATATATATATATATACACATATATTTTCCCTAATCAATTAAAAATCACTACAACTAATTAAAAATTATCTACAAATCCCAAAGCGTGATCAAACATTAATTATTTAGTGGAAAAAAATTGAACCTACCCATGATGATGGTGAAGATGTTATCTTCACTCTTCATAGGGGTTCTGACGCACAGTGGAAATCCAACGCGATTATAATAACTATATATGTCGTTAATATGTAAGTTAAAAAGTTGAAAAGATTTAATTAAATATATAATGATAACGTTTTGTGTTCTAAGTGTATATGTAAAAAGCCGGTTAGTTATGGTTTTGTGGAAGCAATGTGAAGATCACTAGTGAGGAAAAAAAAAAAAAAAAAAGAGAGAGAGAGAAAAACACACTGTTTGATCTAACTAAAATTGAGTTCTTTTTTGGTACGAAAATTACTTTCTGTAATACAAGTTGAAAATTTTAAACCGAATAAAGAGAAAAACACACTGTTTGATTTAATTAAAACTGAATTCTTTTTTGGTACGAAATTACTTTGTGTAACACAAGTTGAAAGTTTTAAACCCTAATAAAGATGTTTTTGACAGTGGAAGTCCATTAGGATTTTAGTTTATATATTGTCAAGTTGGCAAACATTAACGCATGTTAAACTTATGAAACCTTATATATATATATATATATATATATATATATATATATATTTGGTGATTAGGAAAACCATCTGTGCACAGCCGGGAGAGTCTAATTTTTTCGGTTTTACATCCGATTTATTATCTATACTACTTTAGGATGGGGATTTTGGAGGAATATGTCTCAAAAAAATATTGTCCCATTTTTAAAATTTATATCCTCTCATAATATCAAATAAAAAGTGGTTTCACGATAAAAATCCGAATTATTTAGTAAAAATCCTAAATATGTATATTAAATGAGCTATTCTCACAATTTCCTCTTTTATTTAGGATTTGTTAAGAATAGTCTCAAGATACTTCAGAGCCGCGAACATGATTTTCATGCTCTGCACACGTGTGTAGTTGTTATAATGCAATGCAATAAAATTCGAACAAGAACAAAAATCTGGTTAAAATATTTTATGAAAAACTAGGAGAGAGAGAGAGAGAGAAGAAAGAGTCGTTTTATGATTTTCACATTACTTCAAGTTGTCTTGCCTATGAAAACATATATAGCTACTTCACTATGAAAGAAGAAATACAATATATATAAGACAAATTACCGACATTTGTTGGTCCCTTGTTCACTGCAATATGACATAATATTGAAAAAATTCACCACAATATCAAAAACTGATACTTTTTCCTCAATTGGAATTTTTTTTTGCATGTTACACCAAATAGATCGAATTGATCCAATTGTCAACATTTTTAAATTTTGTATGAAGAAATAATACCTTTTTGCACCATTAGATCTACATTAAAAAAAAACTACCAATTTACATATATTTAATATATTACTAGGATACTTGATAGGACCAGATTTAAATTTTATAACCATACTCTCTCAGTAGAATATCCTATCCTAAGAGGATTATTTATTTATTTATTTTGGCTTTCTTATAGAGTTTCTATTTTAATCTTTTTTGGCTTTAATTGTGAAAGCAATTGTGGCCAAAAATTATTGGACTGTGTAGCGACACTTTGTTGGAGGTCATGTATTGAACTTTTCAATGACCGTGGCTGGTTCAACAAAAGCTAAATATTGTACGTATGAAAGTTATATAAAACGTATGTCATATTTTAATGAATTATCACCTTTTAATGCTATTATTCCAAGATGAGGGACAATTAATTAATTAGGTTTAAATATGTATATTTTATTGGTCAGCAAAATGTACCTCCCCGAATACCTAGATGCATAACAAAATTTTTTATTTTAGAGGTTATTATTTTAGAGAAGACACGTCATGAATATTCATAATTATACCCGCCGAACTAGGGCTATTTTAATTATTATTCGTGATTTGAGACATATGTTTGGTCAAACTATATGTATCTTTTTTTTTTTTTTTTTTTCCTGTGTATTAATTATAATTTATGTGGCAGTCCAAATAACACTAGCCAACACACAGAAAGCAATACAAGATATACTTTTACCAATAATTTTACGTTGATTCTGATCATTGGATCTAGTCTAAGTCCCATCAAAATTATAATTTATTAAAAAAATATGCGGAACACAAAATTTTTTATGCATATTCAACAACTGAAAAACAAAACCTTACTTGTATTTATTTATTTATTTTTTCAAATCCTACCATGGAAATCAATTACTCCGAAAAGAAACCAGGATACGTATATAATAAATCGTACATGTGCTTTTTTTTTTTTTTGTTTTTTAAACATCCAAGTCACCTAATTCTGTCAACTTGGCTTTTTACTTCCATTTTTTTTTTTTTTTTTTTCCACATTGTGCCTTCCAGGTTGAGAAAACAGTGAAAGTTTAGTGTGGGACCATTGGATATTGCCATGGTACTAACGAATGGAATAAACTGCAACTTTTTTTTGGTCCACTTGACACAGGTTTTATAGTAGTAAGTATATCCAATACAGAAACAGAGATTCTCCACTTATTTGGATTGATGAGGATTTTTTCTTTTTCTTTTTTATTTTTTTTTATTTTTTTTTAATTCCTTAGGGGATCTGCAACTGAGACAATTATGAACAAAAAAATATCTGCAGTAAAATGGGGTACTTCTAAAACAGCCAACCGGAGATCAGCAATTATCACAATCGGATTCGTTTGAACCTAGGACCACAAGGAATTATTAGGAAAGATAGTATTAGTATTAGGGAAATTTGCTATTTTGTATATCATTATCATTATCAGTAACTTTTGATTTATTTATAATATTGTAATTTAGAATAGTCTCCTCTTTCAGTAGATTTGTAAGTATTATGTAACTTAATCAATTCTGTATATTAGTAAATTGTATTTATATGAGAGCCTATTAAGAATGCTCATCACTAGTGAATTCATTGTTCTTAGTAAACACATCTATGTTAAATATCTTTGTGTTCCATTCTTCTTCATCTTTATTTTTGTTACTTTCTTATTTAATTTTCTATATGGTATCAGAGCATTAAGATCTTAGACCTCAAAACCTAAAATCTCCCCCAACACCCACCTCATATAATCCCCTTTCCCAAACACATCTCATCCCCCAACTCCTTTGCTTCACGTTTCTACACCCACAAGAAGGGGGAAAAAAAAAGTCTATCCCTAACACCAAAAAAAAAAAAAAATCTTCCTTAAAAAAAAAAACTATCAGCATCTCTTTTGTTTTATTTATTTTATTTAATATTTTATCATTGTGATTATATTCAAACAAGTTACTGATCCTTTGATCTTAACGCTATTGCATCCTGCTCTTGATGATTACCATCCCAGTGCCCATGCGCCCTTTCTCTTATGACGATTGACGTCCTAGCACCCATGTGCCCTTTCTCTATGCACTCAAGTGCCTGTTATTTTTTCCCTCTTCTTCTGATGATTGCTGTCCACCTGCACCCATGCGCCCTCTCTCCCGCTCTCGACGCTTGTCGTCCCTTCTCTACGCTCTTGTGTCCCGACATCTTTTATTTTTATTTTTCTAGAAGTAAAAATTAAAAAATTAAAAAGAGAGAAAATTGCACGCAAAAAAAAAAAGAAAAAACATTATTTATTCAAGTTTCTTATATTATAATTCAAGATTGGATCTCCCATCGGAGCTCCATCTTGTGGAAGCATATTAGGAAAGATAGTATTAGTATTAGGGAAAGTTGCTATTTTGTATGTAATGATCCTTATTAGAAACTTTTGATTTATTTGTAATATTATAATTTAGAATATTCTCCTTTTTTAGTAGATTTGTAAATATTAGGTAACTTACCCAATTTTGTTATACTTATAAATTATATTTATATGAGAACCTATTCATAGTGCTCCTTACCAGTAAATTCATTGTTCTTAGTCTGTGGAAGCACATCCACATTAAATATTTTTGTATTCCCTTCTTCTTTATCTTTACTTTTTATTACTTTCTTATTTAATTTTCTATAGGAATTATATATATATATATATATAAATATATATATATATATATATATGCACACACGTCTGTGTTGTGTATATTCTTACCTTATATTGCTCAGCGGCTAATACCCGACACTTTTCATGCGTCTCTTCAAAGTTATACTATGTTTGGTTGATGCAAATTATAAAGAATCAAACAAAAGATGGCAAAAAGAATACACGCACACAAATACATATCCATATACATGTGTGTGTGTATGAATATATATATATGGACACTTTTTAACTATATATAAATATATTAGTGATTCATCTAGAAATTATGGTCTCATGACTTTAATACGGACTATTTGGAATTAATCCCCAATTATTAGGTGGATATGTAAGCCTTTTATTAATTTTCTTAATTAATTTGTGTGATATTTAACAATATAATCCTCTTGTCTCTTTATTAAAACATGTTTTTACCACTTAAAAAAGTTTATAAAAATCCTGTTTTGGAGCTTTTAGTTGTGTTTCCTTACTTTTTATACTGGCCTCAAGATAATAATACTTTGTGATAAAATGGAAAAGTTATGGTAACTTTGAAGGTCAGCTGACTAATTAGTAACTACATACAGTAATATTCTCTATATCAGAATTCTCCAAGTGATATACATATATATATCTATAGTGAGATACGATTAATTTGATAATTAACGTACTTAACAACATTAATTGCATAACATGTATATGCGAATTTGGTAGTTCGGTATCATGAATTAGTGTGATTGCGGGATTAGCCTATAATTAGCAGTACTACATCGGCATCCAAAAAGGGGTTTGATTAGTACAACTTTATATGTATATTCAAAATTAATTATGACTCAGAAGAATCTGTCATAGATATTAAAATTTGCACTAGAAGAAATTAATTAAAGGGTAGCATGTAATTACATAAAGAAGAGAGGGTACAAGTGGCAGTTACATGCAAACCAAAGACCTTAGGAATCATGAAAATTAACTAATAATATTTAAAAAGGGATTTTTTTTTTTTTTTGGGGGACCAACTAAAATTAATTTAAGCAAAGGGCGCGTTAGCAAATTAAATACATGCAAAATTACATAAAATTAATTAAAAACTAAAGATAATCCCTTTCCATCAACATGGTCAGACTTGAGCTGAGCCATCCTTGGTTTCCTCTATCTTCTCCTTCACTTGATGGTTTTCAACAATATTCTCATTAGTAATCTTATTGTCGTTTCCTGTGATACTTTCAATGTTGGTGGCTTGGAGAACAACTGTGTTGAGTTCAGCTGGGCAAACAAGAGCACTAATCTTCACAACATCTATGACATGATCGGATAGTTCTTGGAGCTTCGGCTCTTGGAGGATCGTTTTCTTCGCGTTCTTGTACACGATGTAAAGCGCCATCTGAGCAATGCCGAAAATGAATCCGAGAATGTTTGGAAACTGTTGATATCCAAAAGGACAAAACGTGTAGTCATTAGAAACACATCTACTTTCTCTGATGTCAGTTGCATCTTCTCGTCATTTATTTTTTTTTTTCCAAAAAAAAAAAAAAAAAGGTTTTGAAGTACTCACGGCGATGTTGTAGTCCTTGAGAAGAAGGCCATAGAAGAACCACATGACAGCACCTAATGTGAGGAAGAATGACAAAGGAAATGGCATGAACTCCACGCTCTTGGTTCTGATCACTTGTCTCTGCACACGCAATAATAATTAAAAAAATATATATATGTTAATTAATTAAAAAATAACCTAATTAGAATAAGAAATTAAGAAAGGGGCAGGGAAATTTAATGAAGTGTACTGTTCTCTAATTACCAGAGAGAGTTCCCCTAATAATAATAATTAATTAATGTTAACAATATTATAATAAATTATTCATACCATGATGCAAAGAGGTGCAGCAAAAACACTAAGATTAAAAGCAAGGCAGATCCATCCAACGGCCTGCAAACGTTTTTTCACCCTTTGCAAGGAGGACGGTCAAGACAAGCATCAAGCCATAACCGACAACATTTAACATGAGGAGAAGCTTCACCGTCTCGATCTGAAATTTTCGAAAAACCAAGCTTTTTTAATTAGTATTATAGTTAATTAATTAATTTCATATTTAATTAATGAAATGAGAGAGAAAGAGAGATTAATTAATTAATTAATTTAGTTACCCTAGCCTTCTTGGGAGCGTAAAAGAGGAACAAGGCGAGGGTAAATTGTCTCTATAACGCAACCGACGGAGTTGATGGTGATGAGAAGAAGAGCATCTTTCTTAAGCAAAGCGTAGTAAATCCACAGCATGCAACTCAGGAGTGCAACCACGTAGGGAAGTGATTGAAACCCTTCTGCTGATTTCTTCTTGTAGATTTTGTGAAATGTTGGTCTGAAATATATTTATATATATATATATATATATAACAAAACAATATTAAATATGATCAGACATAAATTGCTTGAGCTCAATATATATATATATATATGTATGTATGTATGTAGTGCAAATTAAGCAAAAATAGATTAAAAAGTAGGGCTTACATTGGAGCAAGGAACACCATGAAGGAGACAATGTTGCCTATAGAAACAACCCAAAAAAAAAAAAAAAAAGAAAGAAAGCGCATATTAGCAATAATTGAAAAAAAAAAAAAATTGTTGTACTAATGCAATATTATTTTTTCTTTATTAAAAATGAAAGAAGGATCGCAACTGGTATCGGGGAGTTCTAGCGCTGAGATATGAATTGCACCACGTACATTCATATCACACACACACACACACACACACACACTACATCTTCAGATTGCATTGATGCTTAAAACAGAAAGGGTGAGAAGAAGAAGAAGAAGAAACAACTTTGGAAGGTTGAGGAAACATAGTTAGTACTACGTTAATACGTACCCAAGAGGCCAAAAGCAAGAGTTAGGTAGTGGTGATGAACGGCCATTTGTTCAAGTTCTTGGTGGATTTAGTTTTGAACTACTCAAAAACACACACCAAAAAAAAAAGAAAAAGAAAAAGAAAAAATGGCTAAGAAAGAGTAAGAAAAGAGTTGTCACAAAACAAAAGAAGTGTAAAAACCCTTGGGGCTACTATCTCATGTTAAGTGCTTAACTCAGTGAGGTCATAAGGAAAGGAATTGAGCCGCTTATATAGGGTGGAGAGGCATTGGGGTTCTACAACTTGCACTTTATAAAACCCACAACACCCCCCACCCCCACACAAAAAAAAAAAAAAAAAAAAAAGAAAGAAACTCAATAGGGTTTCTTTTCCAGTTGTTTTATGCTTTTATAATTTACCTTGATCCAATACTAGCTTGGAAATCCCTATTACCCCCATATTTCCCTTGTTGGTTTTTCTTATTTATTTAAATTTTATATATATATATATATATTTTCTATAAGAAAGACTAGCCTGTATTCACAAGCTAAAAAGCTCCACTTGAGAGTATGTTACCATTCTTAGTAAGTAACAATCAAATAAATTCTTCACTTGAGTTATGTTTGACGTGGCAGCCACCTAAGGGGCACTTTATATGGGTTTACAACTCATATTTGAGTTCCATGGGTTTCCTTGCTCTTTCCAAGGCTTTGGCTTTAATTTTGGCTTTAATTTTGGCTTTGCTAATTTAATTTGGCACCGCTCCTTCTTCAATCGCCAAACATGATGTTGACTGCTGGGCTTCATCATTCTTATTTCAATCAAATCCTAGGATGTATTTAAGTGCATGACTTCATGACCAATCAAATTAGTTGTTTCCATGTGACATTTTTTTTTTTTTTTGAAGTTTGTAATTAGTACTCATGATGTTGTTGTACACTTAATCAACCAATCAAAATATTTATAGACCCTTCATGATTGAAGATGGTAGAGTCAATTGACTTATTACATGTTACAAAATTAGGTGCTCGGACAAAAAGAAAACCAAAGCAAATTAAACTTCTAGCAATTGGTTTTAATTAGGTACAGTGCTTGTCCAAATGGATCCAATACAACAGTAGTGTAGGAATTGTTTTTGTGTTTGCTTTCCTTTTTGTTGTCGTTTTGTTTCTTTCAGTATATTTTCTTTCCATTGTTAATTTCATATGACATGAATTAATGATGAGGATGCTAAAATGTTATCATTTTAGTTAGAATATCATGATATTTATGTCACCAATATTTATTTAGAAAAACTGTAATGACAAAAGGTAATTTTATTATGTTTATTGATACAAATTAGAGAAAATGTAATTCATGTAATACTAACTAATTTAGATGAGTAATGTGGTGTTACGAAATCGTAACAAATAAAGACAAAAATAAAAATGTAGGTTTATTTAAGGGAGTCTCGACTGGATCAATAGGATTTTCGAGTAACTTAAACGGCCTCTCAAAGACAATAAAAATATCATACACAAATCATCCGATATAACATAAAAATAGTATAACATTATCCTACTAACAACACTCATTATCCAATTAAGAGAAAACAAAACAACTAAATTCACTTCTTAAAAGATAATGGACATAATGGACACATTCAAAATGGAAAATAAAATATTAAATCATATTAATTTTAAGTATAAAATAAAATGTAACATATCCTAAAACTACAAATATGAAACCCTAACATGTTTTCTTCTTTTTTTCTTTTTAAATGAAAGTAGAGATCAACTGACATCAAAACACTCTGTCATATTTCACTATATTAATTGACACCTTTCAAAGATAACCTGTCATATCCCAAAATCCCTATTCAAAATTTTATTAAACAAAAAGAAAATAAATCAAAAGAACTATTGCAAACATAATCCGGAACACTAAAACCCAAAGAGAAAAGAACCGAGAAAGCCACAACGCTCTAACTCTAAGGTCTTACTTCTCACAAAAGGATATATCGTTAAAACCTCAAAAGGAAAAAACCCAAAGAAAAAAAATTTAATACAGACCAAGTTTAGATACCAATTGTTACCAACTATAATCATGTACTATTTTTCGGCCTTTTGAGTGGCTGGCCACACTGATGGTAATATAGTTATGTTTGGGATTGATGAGTGGTGACTTTTTAGACACTTGATGTACTATATGTCTATAAATATATATATATATATATGTATATATGGTTTCAACCTAATAAATATATATATATATTTTTTATTAACCTGCAGTATCTGCATGTTTTTACCACAAACTTATGATATAATCGTGCACTGGAAAACACCCAAATTGAAGACCACTTGCTCTCGATGATCAGGTTCTGCAGGATTCCAAATCCAGAGAGGTTAAAATTTTAATTTTAATTTTAAATTTTCTTTTTTTGCCCTAGTCACATACATATATTCCCTTTAGAAACCCACTAAGAGGGGAGAGCTTGCTTTCCGATGTGTAATCGCACTGGATAATTGTTAGCGCTAGCTAACCTGAACTTCTTTTGGATTATTTGGGCAAAAAGTAAGCGATCCAACGGTGGAGATTCGATCTCAGCATAGTTGATGAAGCATATTCTGTTTTTCCAAACTGAGAAATCCTCTTTTGCCTTTGACCGTCGCCACCATGCCAAAAATCCCGTTTACCACGTATCCTGCTGTATTACAAAATCCTGTGTACACCATGTTTTGGTATCACGGCCTCACGTGCCTGTCACGTGCACACACTCTCATTTTGTATGTCTTATATATACATGGTTGGTCTCCTATTCGTTACCGGATGGTATCCGGCAATGTGAACTTCAGTTACTGTGAATGTGAATTTCAGTTATTATATTTGTGAATTTATGCAGAAAGAAAAGTAAAATAAGGAAAATTCACATTCACTTTCGTTATATTTTATTCTGTATGAATTCACATTTCTAATAACTGAAATTCTCATTCACAGTAATTAAAGTTCACATTTGTCGGATACTATACGGTATCGGATACGAGACTTTGTATATATATATATATATATAAATGTTAGGTACATTAACTCTAATCTTAACTTTAAAATGTCAAATTACGTGGTATGCAAGTTATCATCATTTTATTGATATGATAAAGTACCACCTTACGTGACATGTGAGTTGTCTTTCTATTTTTTATTTTTCATTAATACTATTGTCATATCAATTAAAAGATAACAACTTACCGTTATGTGAGTTGGTATTCAAAAATAGGTTAGAGTACTAGTGCCTCTAGCACTAATATATATTGAACATGAAGATAGGAAATTCCAATAATTCTACAAATTATAAATATAGTAGATTAAAGTATGAATTATCATTAAAAAATAGTTGCAATTATATATATATGTGCGCGCACGCGAATAGCATAACATTATCAACAATAAATGGAAAAAAGATCGATTAAGTAAATTTATATACTTTATAATATTGTGGTAGATGACTTTTTTCTAAAATTTACTTCTAAGTATGTCTCTAGTTTTACTAAATTAAGACTATCTTTTTTTGTAAAAAGAACAAGAAAAGAAAATTAAAACTTGTAAATTGTTGATTTTTATTTTTTTTAATTTTGGAAAATTTCTTATTGATCTTGATAAATTATTGATTGAGAAATAATTCTTTTTCTTTTTCAGAGAGGGATATTCACTCTAAAAATAAACTTTAAAATGGGTCATTAAATTTTGTTCATATAAATGAAAATTTTCAAGAATTCCATCATCATTTTTTTTTTAAAGATTTCTGTAACTAATTTTGAAACTCTTTCAAACTAATTTAGGCAACTCAACCAAGCCCGTTTAAACCTTAAAACTAACTCAATCATAGATGAGACTCAAATCCGGTGTTTTGAGTGAGAAAATACAAGTCTAACCAACGCACATAGATATATGTGACAATCATACTCACAACTAGTCTCTATTTTTGCTCTTAAAGTAAAGTTATGTGGCTAAGAACCCAAATTCCTTTATCCAAAACATTGTTGCCTTTGTTTGAAAGGAGTCCAAAGCAAGCAATAGAAAGTTATTCCGGTATGGCTGTAAATTCCTCGATCTGGAGAAAATTAAAAAGTCATACCCTAGTGTGCTTTATATATTTATATCCCCAAAATAAAGGTGGTTTTTTTTCTTTCTTTCTTTACGGTGTGTAGAGTCAAAACTTCCAATGTGTTTAATTAAACTCGATAAGATCAGTTAGATATTTCTTTTTTTCTTTTCAAAGAGTTTTAACCAAGAATACCAATTATAGTTGGACAACTTAACAGACAGGAAGATTTATTTAACCTTTGTCCTTTGTCTTTAATTTTAAGAAAAGATTTCCTGTTGAATAAAGCTTGAATCAAAGTGGTAAAATGATTCCCCGGATATGAGATAAATTGACGGAACTCAAAATATGCGAAAAGACATAATCGTCGATTATGGAAAAAAAAAAAAAAAAAGAAAGAAGAAGAAGAAGAAAGAATGTCTATAAACTTTGCGTTCAAGAGAAGTATAAATAAAACCAATTCTCAATTAGGTTCATACACCTTCTCTAAAAAGTTGTTTCTTTAAATTTCTATTTTTTTGGTTTGATTTGCTTTTAAGGTTGGATTCTGAATTTTTTTTTGTTTTTGTTTTTTTCCTTTAAATAAATTTAAGTGGGATCTTTATTCCTTCTATATTTGTTATTTTTTAAGTGGTGTAGTGTAGTGATGACCATAGTATTGAATATATTAAAGTGATGCGGTTGCTGGATATTATATATGATCGAGCAAAATATCTTACGAACTAATAAATCCAGGTATAACACGACGAAATTCTAAGTTTTTTTTTTTTTTTTTTAATCGCGCTGATGTCTTTTTTAATCTCTGTTGGAACTATCACGTCATTTTGTCATCTACTTGTCAATAGGCCTAATTTAAAACATACGAGATTCTTGTTTTAATTAAAAAAGTTCATTCAAGAATAATCGTAAGAAATTAAAAAGATAAAAAAGGAACGAATAAATTTTACATTTTATTATCTTTTTAAGCCTGGGATCCTAGCTACAGGTCAGACCGTATTAAAGCTTTATATATGCATCTCCACTTTCACCACCCAAAAAAAAAAAAAAAAAAAAAAAAAAAAAAAAAAAGAACAAAAGGAAAAGTTATATGAATAAATCGATGGCTGGGAATAGAGATGTGTGAAGTTCAAAAGTTATTGTTTAGAGTTTTAATTATTTCGACTGGTGGCTGTATTTTTGTCACTCTTGTAAATAAATAATAGATTTCTTTTTTATTTTTTAGGTAAATGATTATTTTTTAAAATCTTTAATGGATTTTATGATGGTTCATCAGTGTGTATCATATATAGTTCATATATCACCGATAGATTGGTTTATTAGTGATGAACCTATATATTATCGTTTCATATTTGTTAATAATTGACTGAGCATCAAATTCACAAAAAATAAATCATCAAGTCTATCAGTGATGAATCATAAGAACGAACTATTTAAAAAAGATAATTTGCTTAAATAAAAAAAACTAAGGACATTTATTTAAATATCGTCTTTAAAAAGATCTTTTTCTAATAAATCGCAGAAAGTTATTGTTAGATTTTAATTTATTATGTTTTTCAATCATTGTGGAAAAGCAAACGATTCGACATCATTTTTAAAGCTCATTCAGTGGTTGAAATTCGGGCTATATATCCACGTTTATTCTAAACAAAAAACAAACAAAACAAACAAAAAAAAAAAAAAAAAAAGAACCAACAAAATTATTCTTAAGTTATTGAATCACTTTTCAGATTCTTAAAACAAACAAATTAACAGAGTTGTATATTTTAAAGAAAAACTTAAACAAGAAGCACAAGAAAGAAAGGGTCAACTAATTACATACCTACGGTTAATGTTTTCTCAAAGGATTTTTTTTTCTTTCTTAGTTTGCTTTTAGTTGTTTTCTATTTTCTAGGTCTCTTTTATATATGTTGTATAATTAAAAGAAAAAAGAGCAAGCTATGATTTAAATTTTCAAAGACGGTCCAATTATGGGTCAAACAAAGGGAGAAAAAAAAATGGTCCATTGGAATGATACGTCCCTAAATATTGGAGCGCTGCAAGCATATCTGAAGCACTAATTAAACAAAGGAAAAGATTCGAACAAAATCATATTCTGGATCCAGAGAAATAAACAACAAGTTAATTGGAAATTTTAAATTGCAACAAGTTGTCCTGTTCATTC
Organism: Ficus erecta; assembly: GCA_008635985.1. Lineage (NCBI taxonomy): Eukaryota > Viridiplantae > Streptophyta > Magnoliopsida > Rosales > Moraceae > Ficus > Ficus erecta. The sequence continues at coordinate 1,611,408 of BKCH01000019.1, forward strand.
TAGGACAAAAATTGTTCAATTATATATTAAAGTGGAATACAATTGGTTTATGCCTCGTGTCAGTCCAAAATATCGATATTGCAAGACTAGTGCTAATAAATAATGTTACCTTTTTAATCGTGAGTATTATTGTTTATATTTCTCTGATTTTACATATAGATTGTTGTTAGCCAACCATTAGTATTAATTATTCTTATGGAATGTAAAGGAGCACTTTGAAGCTATCGGAGTGAACAAATCATTATATATATATATATATATATATCAGAAACATTAATTCTAATCTAAATTTTTGAACATCAACTTATGTGGTATAAGATTTATTTTTAAATGATAAATTTTTAAAATTAAAAAATTATAATCATCAGTATAAGTATGACAACACCGTGTGAATTGGTATTTAGAAGTTGGGTTTATAATTAGTATCCTCATATATACACATATATAGTTTACAAATTTGTTCCGTCATGTATATCAATCACTTACAAAGAGTGTTCAGCTTGGTTTCTTGCCCTGTTCGGCTCACATATTTGTTTTCAAAATGAATTTTAAAAACAGGTTGACAACACATTTTGTGCTTTTCTCTCTTAAAAAGAAAACCCACCACATTTTAAAATGATGATGACTTTTTAGTTTACTATTCAAACATCGCTTCATATTCTTTTTATATATCTAAATGCCATTTCATTTTCAAAATGAAAATACCTTTTCATTTTAAATAAATTTTTTTTTTTTTCATTTTTCATATTAGTATGCGATCCAAACAGGCTAGTGATCGATTGGAAATTTCAGTTTGTGAAATATTCTACAGATTGTAATATATAGTAGTACTAACTAGAGCCTTTTTTTTTTTTTTTTTTTAAGGTAAAGCTTAACTTTCATTAAGAGGCCAAATCGACCGCAACAACAGATGCTATGTAATGGGAACTACCATCTAAGAAATCACATCAAACTTTCTTTTGCTAACTATTTTGTTAGACATGTGTGATGTTTGAGAGAGTTTTAGCCACTATCACATTAAGTTAAAGTAAAATATTCATATTGTATGTATTTGTGGACATACGGATGAGAAATAACTGTCCATGGACTTCTCTTTATCATTTATTTTTTTTAATGGGAAGAAAAGTATATTAAATAAGAAATATATAAGAGTCTTCAGTCTAATTAAAAAGAGTAATTTGAGAAGATTAAATGATCTCAATTTCAAATTTCTATCATGCTTATAAAGGTTAGAAGACCACGATCAACTATTATAAGATTTTGAATATCTCGATTTCGCATATAATTGTAGGGTACGATTTATGACTCACTTTTATTTTATTTACGTTTCTGAAAATAATTGGCTAATAACCTTAGAATGCGTTTGGTAGGAAAGAAAAGTAGAAGGAAGAAGAGGCGTAGAGGGATTAGTGGAAGGATTTTGACATTTATGATTATTTGGTATAAGAGAAATGAGGAAGAAATGGATTAGAGTAGGGACTCCAAATCCTTCCGACACCCCAATTGTGACCTATGCTATACTGGAGAGATTATTAAAGGGATTTCATACCAAATAATATAAACGAAATGACCTCTCTATCCTTCCTCATTTCCCTTACCTAGATAATCTACCATTCCCCTCCTTATTTTCTCTCCTTGCTATCAAACATACGTACCCTTAATGCCCTTTGATTAATAAAGAGTAGCGCAAAGTATTTTTTAAAACCATAAAAGTGTAATGATTGAATTTACATAAATAGATGTACTAGCTAGTATATTTAGGTAGAAAATGAAACAACATGCTACAAAGAGACATAGCTTGGTGGGACACATCAGTATAGGTATACGAGAGAAAAAGTGAATGTATATATGTGTGTGTGTGGTGTGTGTGTGTGTGTATTCATATGTCTAGAGCTTAGACCTTGCAGCTGGAGTTCAATACCATGCTTAATTAACAATATTACATAAAAATATTGCACCAATTCACAAACACACATATTATTATTCATTAAAGTAACTCAATAACATATTATAAGATACATAGTACAGTCCCTTGACCACTTTTTTGCCTCCACCGTTGATTGAAAAGCATAAGCCGTACCACGGTGTGCGACACAAAAGTTGCTCAATCAGCTGCACTAATTAAGGAAGACCGTATGTACACCATCCTCTACATCATGGTGACAGTGAGAGAGAGAGAGAGAGAGAGAGAGTTACATATACATATACACACATATACACATATATATATGTATATATGTATATATGAAATATATGTGGAAAGAGAAGAGAGGGTACAAAAGCAAAAGCCAACAGAGTATGCGAACACTTTTAAGTTCCCAAGCCCAAATTTAATTAAGCTTCACATTTGACTGCTTGGCAAGGGGTGAGTGGCAGTGGGGGTTCCATGTTGATGACACAGTGGTGTGTTTGGGCATGCACAAGTTGGTTGTTCGTTTTAATCGCGAGATCGTTTTCCTTTTCCTTGTCGTTATTATTGGATTCTGTGCTAATCACTTGTACCTGGGCCACCATAATTGTTTCCGCCTTCTCGACATCGGCTTTGATTTGTTCTTGTACCTTTTGTTCCTCAAGAATTACAGTCTTGTTCTTTCTATAGATCATATAGAGTACCATTTGAAGTACCCCAAAGATCAGGCCCAGTACGTTTGGAATCTGTAAAAAACAACCAACAAAAAAAATCGTTAATTATTTTCCTCATGATCAATTTATAATATTGGTAAATCTCATCCTCATCAATTTATAATATTGGTAAATCTCGTAACACTTTCAAAATATCTATAAAGCAAGAGCTTTATATCAAAGTTGTTCCATATAGGTCACTTCATGTCGTGAACAAATAAACTTAAATATATATATATATATATATATATAGTTTAATTAAAGAGTGGGGATATTTGTTGGAGTACTTCTTGTGATCTTGTCTAGTGTTCTCTAGATAACAATTTGAAAAAGTATATGCATATATATATATATATATCAATATTTTTCAAGCACCATATACACCAGCAAGAAATTGTTATCGAAATATAGCATTATTGTTATCTTTTCAAATAATTGAGGTAAAGCGCTATTTCGACCATGAATGATTAACGCGTTTTTAACCCTCCATATTTATTTACATAAACAGATTTTCATATTAAACACATAAACATATTCACCGGCTTTTATTCCCTGTGTTCTTATATATAAACAAAACTTATATTTCATAGTTTGAATTAGTGACAAATAATAATTAAATAATTAAGCGTGTGCGTGTCTATACAGACAAAGAAACATATATATCTCTATAAATATTAATTATTACTTGTGGTTGTAATTTTCTAAGGTGCACTTTTTGCATATCTAATCTTGGGCCATCAATAAACGACATGCATGCATGTTTTGTGTGACGAAATGGACTTAGTATAGTGGGGGAGTAGCGTTATCATGATATGGAAACACTTTACTGTGACATATATCTCCATAAATAAATAAATATGGTTATATTTTATTTGTGTAGGAAATGAAGATAAGCTGTTGCACCGTTGAAATGAAAAAGGTTCATTGTCTCCTCTTTTCTTTTTTTACATTAAGATTTGTCTCCTTTTAAAAGATAATGAAAAGGAGTGATCTTTTAGCTGCTTCATTTGGCGACTTATGGAAGCATAATTATTAGAAGATCATCAAGAGAGCCCACAAAAAAGTTATATAAATTTATGTATATATTTTGATCACTCGAAAGTAATTTATCATGTATGAAAAAAAAAAATTTATGTGAGAGAAAAGACAAATATACTTACCGCCACACACAAATCTTTGAGCAGTAAACCATAGAATAGCCACATAATGGCGCTAAGTGTGAGAAAGAAGGATAGAGGGAATGGCATAAACTCCACGCTCTTTGTGCGTATAACCACTCTCTACAAAAGCATGAGATTAATAGTTAAAAATAATAATAAACAAAAGAAATAAAAATTTTTTTTTTTTGCTTGATTTGTGAATGTTATCCCTGTACAGGGGCCATGCTGATCTTCTCTTTATCGTTCTAATTTTGTCAAATGTCCTTTAAGAGACGAAAAGAAAGAAAAGAAAGAAAGTGTTTTACACGACATGAAAAGCGAGCCTTACTATTATGCTTAAAGGCGCTGCGAAGACGCTGACTGCAAAGCTTGTGCAAACCCATCCGAGAACTGTGGCTCTGAGTGATCCTTTTGCCAAGAAATGGGCGAGCAGAAGAATCAAACAGAACCCTCCAAAGTTCAACAGAATAAGGAGCCTCAAAGTGAAAATCTGCAATAATAGAATTTCCAATGTTAATTTCAATAATTAACATATGATATTATACAAAAATTTTGAAAACAAATAAACATATGTTTATAACATATATATATATATATATGTATATATATAACGTATACGTACCCTTGCTTGTTTAGGTGCATAAGCAATGTACATGACAATGTAGATGGTCTCAATGACACAACCAACAGAGTTAATGGTGACAAGGAGAACTAAATCAGACTTGAGAGTTGCATAGTAGAGCCACATCATGGCACTGAATAGTGCAACCACATAGGGAACTGATTGAAACCCTTCTGTTGATTTCTTCTTATACACTCGGTAAAATGTTGGCCTGTAAAATTTATTTATTAAAATCAATATTATTGCTAATAATTAGTAAAAACAAGAACATGTAATGAAAGCGAAAACTTACACCGGGGCCAGAAAAACAATGAAGGAAACGATGTTTCCTGAAAATAAAACGAGAGAGTTGAAAAAATAAAGTTAGATTGGAGCTAACTATAATACGAGAAAATAAACATAATATAATCAGTAGGTGTATCAAGATATTCTGACTATATACATGATGAAGTTTACCTAGAAGGCCAAAGATCAAAACCCCGAGATTGTCAGTTGCAAAAACGGCCATGTCTTCTGATTCCCTGTGTCTTGCTCACTATCTCTCTCTCTCTCACTTTCTCTCTATATCTCTCTCTCTTAAACAAAATTGAAATCGAAGAGAAGAAAGATTTAAGAGAATTTGTACTAGCCTTCTCTATTCCAAGCCATGCCACGAACTAAAAACGCTGAGAGTATTACCTATATATAGAGGGAAAATGACTCGTATAATAAGCGCGGCTAAAAGTTGCACGAAGAGCTGCATGAAATTAAAATGATTTGATTATTACAATCAGCAGTATGTGGCAGATGCTGAGTTGGTATACGTTTTTAACAGCTGTCATGTGCCATTTAACCATGCACCCAACCTGCCACGTCATCACTGCTGAGTTGGTACGTTTTTAACGGCTGTTTTGTGCCAGACTTACGTTACGGACCAAAAAATTTGAAAACAAACCAAAGCAAACAAAGAAAGGTGTGTACTAATAAATATGCCTAGTTAACGTTTTTTTTTTTTTTTTTTTTCCCAAGTCCAGTTCACGTGATTCTCTCTAGTCGCTTTATTTCTGTTGATTCATAACATTTTTCGATGTCATTTTCAGCCGTTTCTCTTTCGCATCCCATTTGGCGATACTTTTTTCACTCCTTAAAACCGTCAAATTATTACACACACACACATACATATATACATATATATCTATATATAAGATACACACACACGGAAAATGTTGATTTTCATGCATTAACTTCACATCTTGGCAGGTGTGATCTATGTGAGATCATGAATACGTAGTATTCCACTTATATATATTTTTATATGTTTAGTTGTACTCAATTTGAGATATATTAATCAATCTCATTCTTATTAACTGGAAATATTAATCAATTAATCAATCTCATTCTTATTAACTGAACTAACACGAGTTGTTAAACTTACTATTCCACTAAAACAACATTTTTTTTTTTTGTTGTCACTTAAAAAAAATGGTATTGCGTTCTATCTCATTTAGCTTTTGACCTAGTCACGCGTGAGCAAGAGGAGTTCAATTAAATCCTTTAATACAGGTGTCCTAACTTGATTTCATGATAATTACTTGTATCTACCTGTTGTATACGAATACTCTTAAAATACACATATATCCTTCCCTAGTTAACGTTAATGCTGTTCTTTATTTTATTTGATCAGGGTTTGTGTTTGGATGGACAGAAAATTTTAATGGAAAATTAAAAGTGAGTACTTATTATATATCGTCTTTGTAAGAATTTCCTTTTAGTGGTGGTTTTTTTTTTTTTTTTTTTGGTAGATATAAATGGGGAGGCTCTAAGTTAGTGGTAGGTGAAATGTTAGAGTAGGGTCCACCACTGGTGATAAGATTAGCTAAGTGTTTCCCTCTCATAATTCGATATATTTAAGATTAGTACCAATCTTTCCTATGATTAGTACTATAGTTTGTTCACAAAATTCAGTAAAAGTAATTAATAATATAATTTTGACGTTAAGATATTTCTATTACACGGCTCCCAACTAGCGTCATGAGCTCGTTCTTGCTTATCAAAAAAAAAAAAAAAAAAAACTAGTTTCATGAGCCGTACAACTCCTTGTAACCAATGATTTTTATAAACTACTATAGAGAGAGAGAGAGAGAGAGACGTATATGTATATATATATATGAAGCTCTTTAATTTGCTTTTGGTTCGAATTACGGAGCAATTATTGAGTAAACAGTTAATTAAATTATCAATAACTTGCTAGTATAACTCATTAATTTTGTACTAATAACCTGGCCTTTTTATATATATGTTGATTTTACTATTTTTTTAAATTCAGTAGAAAAGGTATATACATTGGGTGATAGGAACAACCATTAGGAGAGTTGTCGTATGCAACATTACACGTGCCTTAGTTAGAACTATATACATTGGAATAGACATGTTATTTTTTTATTGTTTCATATAGTTTTTTAATTTATCACTAGTGTGGTAAAGTATACAGTCCCACTAGTAGTGGGAAATAGTACTTTTCCATATTGTACGTCGAGGTATTAAAATAATGAGATTTTTAAAAAATAAAATAAGCTGAGAAAATATCAAATGATTCTATAATACATCCCAATTAAATTGACATCTATTAACTATCTTCTCCTCTGTCAAATTCTCAACTCAATATTATTAAGGAAAAAAAAAATACACAAGAGTCAAAAAAGCAAAGGGAAATTAGCATAAAGCTCTATACAAAAACGAAGGCAAAAAACAACGCCTAAAAAAAAACAAAAAACAAAACAAAACAAAGAAACTAACAAGCCAGTCTTAAATGAATTAAGTCATAACTTGCATGATAAAAGTAGGCTCCAAATATTTTTATTTAAAAACCCTCCGATCAAACCTCAGTAGGAAAAAGACTAAAAGGAAAAGAGAGTACATATTAACTTACAAAATCAGTTACTTACATAAATTGTTATTAGGTAAGCCCTCCATATCCTTATGCACTAATGAAAGGCGGAAGTCTGGCTTGTTGAATCACCAAATCATTTCATCCAGATTAACGACATAAGAAGCAAGTTTATACGCAACATGATTCCCTTTCCTAAATGTGTGAGAAACTCTATATGTGTCACCTAGCAAGCTAGAAATACCTCCACCGAACATTTCTGCTCCGAGATCTAAGTAAATCAATATAGAAAGTCGAATTCAAACCAAAAGAAATCCCAATTGAATATTCTAGCAAACTATTGGTCGTGATAACTCCCATCAGTTCGACTTCAAACTAAGAGAGAATATCGATAAATTTGGCAAAAGCAGTCATTGTAAAACACTATAGTTCCTAATATACCACTAGCCAGCCAAGCCTAGAGAACTATTTGTCGTTCTATCCTGATTTTGATCCATCTTAATAGAGGATTGTACCAAATCATACTTTAATCACAACTTTTAATATTAATAATTCACATGAAGTTAGTTATCATCTTTTCACTTACTGGTAAACGCTACATTTAATGTTAATTGACAATAACTTTTTAAACACATATCAACAAAAAAAGATAACTAGTCTATCATATAAGTTGGTATATTAAAAAATTAGGATTATAGTTTGATTTCGAACATTATTTTATACATAGTATATGGGTCCTTTTGATTTATATATATATATATATATATATAATACCCTAGACAGTACTTGCATATCGTTTTATTAAATGTTCGTGATCTATCTAGTATCTAAAGCTTCAAATAGGATCGAATATGAACAGCAATAATCTTTAGAGTTATTGCCTTTGCTTGTTGGGATGTGAAACATTTAACAAAGTCTAGTTTTATAGCAAAAAGGTGATTCGATTTTTTTTTTTTTTTTTTAAAGCTAGAATGAAAAAGAAAACCAATAATATTTGAATTCAAAGGCGACAGGCTAAAACCCACCAACAACGCAATTTCGTCGCATTTGCTCTTTTTGATATCTTAATCTCTTCTTTCCCTGTGTTTCTTCTGTACCTACTGTAGTGCTTTATAGCATTACAACTACTCAATTTGTAAGGCTCAAAACCAATGTCACTTAGTCTCTTATTAAATTCAATTAATTTTAAATTAATCTGAAATTAAACTATCACCACTACAAACACCAACTTGTTTAACAAATTGGAAGGATTTCTATTCTACTGTTTTAAGTGTATAGAAAAATGCATATCTAGCTCACAATTATCATGATTTTTTTTTTTCTTTTTCTTTTTAACTTCATATGATAGAAGAGAACAACTAACAACAAAACTAAATCAAATCTCATTACCAAGAATATATATTATTAAAAAAAAAAACAGTTGCCATATTGTTAGGTATCAATAGAAAATTAAAACTGACAAATAATATATAGGATACCTTCTACAAATCATGTTATCAATACGTGTATCAATTTAGGTAAGAATACTTAACATTATATATTAATTTTCATAAATCTCAGTCTCCATGATTTTAACCAGCTCATGCACGGGTTTAAATCCCCAATATAAAGGGAGATGAGTTGCAAATAGATACGGAATACATTGTAATAAGACCAAACTATTATTGATACTTTAAATTAATTTTGAAAATGATGTTGGTGATGATGACTGAATTATATTTGTGGACAAGGAAAAAAAACACACAAAAAAAAAAAAAAAACTCAACTAAAAAAAACACACAAAAAAAAAAAAAGAAGAAAAAAACTAGGTGGTCATGATGAAGCCACATATACAGAGAGATTCCACGTGGATATTAAAAGTGCATGAAATATCTGAGCAAATATATATATATATATATATATATATATATAGGAGTAAGTATAGAATTACAATTTGGCCTTCATCAAAAGCTCCTTTTTTCTTTTTTTCTTTTTTTTTGCCACTTGTAAAACCTGTACTACTCAAATATGCATGGAATAATGTTTTGTCCCAACAAGATTACAATTCTCTTTTTTCTTTTTTGATTTGACTGCGTGATATCATGATGATGAATAAAATGAAAAAGTTCATATACAGGAATTCATGTTCTCCTATAGTAATGGTTTGTATCTTTTTTTCTTACCATAAAATTCTTCCAATTCCGATCCCCTTGCTCATGATATGCATGCAATTAAAGTTAGGTTTTCAATCATATATGTGTGTGTGTGTAATTCGATACGATTGATTGATTGATATTATTGTGTGTGGATATATATCTCATAATTTTTTTTTCCTTCTCTTGCGTTGGTAGTTGATAATACGCAATTTCCTCACCTAGTACACCTTATTAAAAGCCTACCTCTCCGTGTCTAAATCGGCCACTTCTTTGAACGACACAAAATTGTAAAGGGTTTCACAACTTGGAGGCAAATTTCAATTTGATTACATGAGCAAATTACTTTAGTATACGACATATATAGTAAGTTCTAGTAGTAACGCGATAAGAAGTAATTCATTATATGTCAATCTACTTTTTCCAAAATATATAAAAATGTATATATGCATGAACCTCTTTACAGCAAAGCATGTGTGTTCAAGAATTCGAATCATTGGACTTGAGATTTTTTTTTTTTTTTTTTTTTAAAGTTGGAGGGAATTTGGAGAGAAAAAGAGAATTTTGGGTTGTTTGGTGGAGAGGAAATGAGGAAGAATGAAATTGTAAATCCATAGAATCTACTAATTTTTAAACCTTCTAACTTTTAAAAGAAAAGTGATGGGAAAAGTTTGACCAAACAAACCTTAACCATTACTTACATCTTATGTGTATAAGGGTATAATTATTAACTAAACTAATTTAGATATTTTCTTGACTATTTTTTTTAATCACACAACATAAACAAAAATTTAACTCCTTTTTAATTTTCTTTACCTACAGGTATTTTACTGTTCCGTCGACCATTCTATTTTCCATCCGACTTATCAAAAAGAGCATTAGTTTCCTTTTTCTGGTTATGTGAACACGTTTACCTTTTTTTAAAAAAAGGGTACACGTTTACTTTTAATTTGCTCTTTCATGGTGTTTTGGAGCCAAACCAAGTCGTAGGAATTGCATGGGAAGCTACAACTGATTTTTTAATTAATTAATTACTTATGGAGAGAGTTGTTATAGATTTATTATTACTGTCAATGGTCTTCCCATTGACCCATAGCCCGCCACGAATGATCACCAAATAATTTGTAGTCAAATGTTGCCACTTACGTGTTGCAATATAACATAAACTTTACGTTTGTATGACAAATCATCCCAAATTCTGGGAATTTAGTCTTATAATTATATAATTACAACTTGGTTTCAATCATTGAGTGTTGTTTAGCATCGTTCGATATAAATAATGCTGACAAAGTTCATTATTATTGCACTTTTAGATTTTTGATGATTTCTTTTCTATTTTTGTTTCCAGGCTGTCCTCCTAATTTTATTGTTATAAACTTTTGTATATATATACATATGTATATAAAGTAATACATATAAAGTAATAGTATGTATATTTAACTCCAAGTAATCACGGCCAATCCTGCAAAAAGGCCTACAATCTTAAAAAAAAATAATAAAAAAAGCCCCAGTGAGTGAAACTAAGCATAAATCGAATATATCAATTATTAACAGCAAAAAGTTGAACTAAGGTCTTCGTTATTAAAAGCAGTCGTTTCAAGAAATGCTCCGAGGATTATTATTATTAATATTATTTTTTATAGCTTTTACTAGTATCTGTTTTTTAATTACTAAATTAATTTTTAATAGTACAATCTATGAGCCTCCACAATAACAGTTTGTAACGTGACACAGAACTATTCCGATTATAGATCAAACCATTGAGAAATTAATTTAATAATTAAAACAACAATTTCTAATCATAACATAAAGTAGATGGTGCTAGTGTAAAAAATTCTTTTCTTTGAATAAAGAGAAAGGACAATAATATAGCGATGAAGAATGACTTTGAGACATTTCAATTAATTTTGCACACCTGTAAAAAGTTTCACCAGTCAAATACTATTAATTAATAAAAATGAAATATTAATTATAAAAGAGTGGAAAGACGAACTTGTTAACTGGAGACAAATTGAACCTAATTAAAATAAATAAATAAATAAACACACCCGAAAGCTTAATTAAAATATACAAAGGAGCTCCGAAAAGCCAAACGGATCTAGAAATTCTCTGATGAAATTTAAGAAGAATATTTGCTTTTGTGTCATATGCATGAAAGATATAGGAAACTGTGGCAAGATGAATAACTTTTGTTTTTATCAAAGATACAAAGAATCAATCTCATCTGTCCCTCTAAATTTTAGGTTATTCTTAGGGAATACGGCTTGACCTTCGGGGAAGAAGGTTATCCCTTTGCAACGCTAGAAGCTAAGCAAATTAACGAAGCTGGCTGATCACGCTTGAGCAGAGATCAAACCCGGAGGTGGTGGAAGCATTAGGTGTTTGGTAAATTTTTATCCAAAAGTTATTGGAAATACCAAAAGCTGAATTTTAGGCTAGGCAAACTATATAAAATTGTTGTGAAAACGCAAAATGACTAAAAACGGCATTAAATCTTTATTTATTAATATTTCAGTACACATATTCTTCAAATGTTCTAAAATTTTTTTAATATATATATATTTTTTTCTAAAAAAACAGAAAGAACTCGATGGCAATATGTTTTTAATACATTTGCACAATATTGTTACAATAACACAATTCTAAAAAGATGGATCACGGATTTATAATTTATTGTACTGACAAAAGAATTAGTATACTTTTCAATGTAAAGAAATTATAAATTTTAAACAAAATTAAAAATAATTTGTTTATTTGTTTTAGAGAAAAAAAAAAGAATAGATTGAAGAGTATATTTTATGGTTAAGAATATTTTAGTAAATTTGTGCAATGACAGTAGAAACAGCTGCGTAGAAGTAACCTTTGACATGCTTCTCCAATTTTGCTACAAGATAATAGTTTTTACTGGGTATAAATAGAGGTTTATCAAACACCCTGACTTGCTGTAAATTTTTAAGAATTCAAAAGCAACATACAAAAGCAATGTCAAATAGACTTTTAGTTTCACTTAACCCTTCCATTAGAAATCATTTAGAAACGGACGGAAAAAGAGGGGAATTAAATTCACCTCATCCATTTTGTTAAAATATTCGTTGAAAACAAACAAAAGACCATGATCCTTAATCCCTTTTTTTTTTTTTTTTTTCTTTTTTTTTTTTTTTGTCATCTATTTCTGACAAAAATCCTAACATAGGGGATTGAATGAGACCATGCAAGATTCATGGATAGAGTGAAAATTTTTAAAATTTGAGGATAAGGTGAGACTATTGATCCTAAAATTTGGAGACACATATGACTATATGACAAGAAATAAAGCATTAAATTATAATCCAACTTTCAAAAAAAATTAGTAACTCAATAGCTAAATGTTGAGCCTAATTTAGACATTGTGCTATTTTAAAGATGTACATACAAGATAATGACAAGACTTGTAGCTAAGATCAAGTTATAGTGCCCTTAGAGGATAACGCAGGGACAACTTATATTACGGTAGCATACTAAAATTAATTAACACTAAACTTATATCCTAAAGATATGCAATAGGAGAAAAGTTCACATAATCAGAGAGCACTATATATATATGTAAGCTTTTTTATTTTTTATTTCTGGAATATTAATGAGTAGCACGCATTTTGATTTAGTTTTTGTGTATCTAGTTGTTCTTCGTGCGTTGTTCTTCGCGCGCATTTTCATTTTATATACTTTTAAATAATTTCAATATTATTAATTTGGACATGTGTATATTATCCTAGACAGGATATATATTTATGTTCCCGAGAATTAATCCTATAAGCAAGTGTCCTAGAAAAGATGCTTTGCAATTTGCATGCACTAATATATTTATAATGTTCATTTCCTGAACTTTATTTATCGTTAGGATATATGCATTATCATTGAAAAAAAAAAAAAAAAACTTTAAGTGACAGGTTTAAAATCAAATGATAGACGTGAGATTCAAGTGGGATATTTTTGTCTTTAAATTTGATTTGTAAAGTTTTATTTATGTTACTGTAGATGACATAAGCTGATGAATTGTGAAGGGAAAAAAAATAAAAAGGTTAAAAGGTACCACACCTTATGACGTATCACTAATTTAGATTGCACAACGTGACGTATATGAAAGCACGCATAAAAGTGATCCGCCATATATATATATATATATATATATATATAAGATTGATATTATCTTGGTGGGGGAAAGAATATAGTTAGTCTTACGTTTCTCGTTAATCTTCTGTTTTTGCTTTTGATCGTTATTAGTGCTAAATTCTTATTAATGAGCTAAGGTGATTGATTTATGTTATATTTATCTTAAAGGGAAAATCAAAGTTTTGGGGATTATGGGAGCCCCAAGGCTTGCATGAGATACAGGTAGACCTCATCTGTATGTGTGTGGTCCATCTTTGCACGATCCGAGTCCCGGGCTCTCTAGAACTGAAAATATTAGAAAAAATCATAAAAACAATCACTCAATTAGATATGTTTATGTTTTTTTGTTGTTCTTAAATGTTTGCTTTAATTAGTTTTGATCCTGTATTTTTCTAATTGAATGTCCAAAAAAAAAATTCAAGCTATTATAAATGTGCTTTTTGAAGGGCTATATTACAAATTATTATTTGGATCAGTTATGTTATTACTTGAATTGATTATATGACTAATAACATGTATCATAACAGATTACTACGTTAGAGTTACTTTCTGACTTGAGGAGTTCATAATTCGCATAAGATATAAATAGATCATACTTATATATATGGGACCCACCTTTCTATAATGCGACTCTAAGATAAATGCTTTTGTTAATATATATATATATATATATATATGTTTGTATATATGGTGAGAAATTAATACTTTAGGACTCCGATAGATCTCCAGATTAACATGAAATACGGGTGAGCCTCACTATCATATGTGTGATCCACCCATGTATAATGCGAGTCCCCCGCTTTCTTGAATGGATTAGCATTGCTCACCATGCTAGGAAACATTTTTGACACAATGAGATATATACCTAGCTATAGGTTCACATATATATGTATATATGTATATGTATTATAACTCGATAGTTTTTTTACCATATACGAGTGATTTGCTTTCACTTATTTGAAAGGAAAAAAATTCTTGATATGTGCCGATCTCCCCTAAATCATATCTTCCTATATGCGTTATAGATATCAAATAATTCTTTTGACCATATTGTTTTCGATTGTTACTTTTAGCCTAGGTCCACAAGAAGCCAAAAGAAAAGGACGATAATTTTTCTTTTCTTTTCTTTTCTTTTCTTTTTCCCCCCCTATTTTATGGCTGATTATGACATCATTCAATCTTTGATTGCAATGGACTTTGGATAGAAAGCCCTGCATTTAAATGACCGAATGTGGTCCAGTTGTCATGGCAGAAGGATAATAATGCAATCAAATTAGGCACTACATATATATATTTATATGCATATCCTTTTCTCATTGGTTGAAAAAGTTATCACAAATGCTTACGTGGCAATGCACTCTATCATAATATGTCCCACATCCATACTTAACACTATGACGATGATTAATGTCACCAAAATGCTTTATTCCATTATATATATAAATATATATATATATATGTATGTTTGTGTGTGTGTACGTGTGTAGGTCCCTACAACAGCCAAACTCTTATCTTAAACTTTTTCTCTCTTTTTTTGTTTTCATCTTTTTTTTTTTTCTTTTTTTCCCAATAGGCTCGGTTTATATGTCATGACGTCAAGTAATTTCATGATTGAATTTAGTGCATTTTTCCTATTTGCAGCAATATCCAACTACGTGTACGTACGTGATTTTCATTTCATAAAACATGGGAAACATGGGGTTCATAATAATACACTCCAATCAGATAATAAAGGTCATATGCTATGAGGATAGATCTGATGGGATTGTATATTATAGCAAGATAATCATGAAAAACGCTTCAACATGGCCGGTCGACTTAATTCAATTTCTTAAAAAGGAATTTATTATATTAATGTTAAATATATAGCTAAATACTTGCAACTTGGTGTAGGGCTCGATCGATAAGGGAATCTATAGAATCTTTATTATTAGAGTTTGGTAAAAGTCACTTGTTGACAGTCTTCTTAAGTAAATAATATATCATTATCTTTTACTTGGTAGGCTACAACACACGTGGTCTACATGTTAATGACAATTAGCTTGATTCAGTCAAGACGATCGAGGGTTAAATAGTATCCAAAGAAATTGTCAAAGGAATATAATGGTCTAACACTAGGTCATTTTGGCGCCATATAAGATAGTACCGTCTCTGGTGACTCACTATGTATATTGGGTGAACGATATTTTGATTGATTTTGTTTAAAAGGTATTGTCGTTTGGTTTTTATTGGTTAAACAAAAAAATCCGAATACTTGGTGATATTATGCGTATCTTGCATGTAGGGGGTCATTGTTCTTAAACAAGTTCCAACTGGGTTTCCGAGTTAGGGCACGCTTATATTCTTCCAAACGTAATAAATAACCTTCGGGACGTTTATGGGTGGTGAGTCCAACTTCCGTTTACGTATTTCTTGTGCATTAGGCAGAGTACTAAAAGCTTCTATTGGAGATTGGAAACTGGATGCCTCAACGTGGAAGTTTATTACAAAGATAAAGTTTATTGCCCTCAATGGGTAAGAAATTAATCAAGAAAATACAAAAGGTTTTAGGAGACTCCTCTCGTTGATGGTGTTTAGGCTTGATGGCTTGGCGGTTCTTCCACTTCTCTACATCCCAAATGTTTTAAAATGTAATAACTTCAATAACGCCTTTCAAACTGCCCTTAACACACTTGCACATATAATTCGTGTCCGGCTATACCAGTTTTTAAATACACTTGTTGGGGTCTCCATCTAAGGAAAATTTAGAGCACTCATGAATTTTTTTTTTTTTTTTCCCATTAAAAGAAGATTGAAACAATTCGATCATTTTTAGTGTGTCAAATGATGACTCTTAACCATAAAAAAATAATTATTAAAAAAAACAAATTTGTTGTTATGAAAAAAATAATAATAATCAAATTGATAGATGATCAAAATTTCCCCATGATGGTGACTTGGACAAGTGTGTTTGGAAGCTTGTATAACCCGGCCGACAGAAATTGCATAATGCGTAGGTGTGCTAATTAAGAAAGTCAAAAGATGAGATGGTTTTTGGATGGTTTGAAAAATGTAGAGAATATATACTTTTTGGATACTTAGTTGTATGCTAAGTTGCTAACAACCTAAAGTAATAATCGTTATTGCAGTTGTTACGAAATTCGGAACGAAATAGGCAACAAGAAAACTGAAAAAAAAAAAAAAAAAAAAAAAAAAAGAACACCAAGATTTATTTGGAAAACCCTAGACGGGAAAAAATTACGAGCAGAGGAAAAGAAAATTCACTAAATCAAATATCAGTACAAGATGAGCGACTATAGCAAAAGAGCATGACAATAAAACCCTAAATTACATCATATATATAAAGCTTCACCACAAATGTTGCACTACGAGCTTTAGGGCCGGGTCAAAGAAAATTCGGATCACCAAACTCTAACAGCGCAGTGGACATGCATATGTAAAATGCACGATTTTTGCGCCGCAGATCTATTTAATTTACTTGCATCTAAAGAACATATATTTTCCAAATAATCTTGCCACTTGTTGCAATAGATGCTTTCTTGCTTCCAAACGCCTCAAATTAAAGGCTTTTGACTTTTTATTTTTTAAAATAGTAACACGTTTGACCTCTTTTTTTTTTTCTTGTTTTCTTTTTTTTTTTTTTTTTTTTGAAAGTAAGGCTTTTGACTTTAGACTTGAAGACCGGATTTGGATTATATATGCATTATTTTTTCTTGATAGAGGGTTTTAACGAGGCTTCTCTTAACTCCGGGAGTAGATTCGTTTGCTTTCGGGATGTTTTGGTTATTTCACAATTTCTTTGTTTTTTTTTTAAGAAATAAATAGTAATTTTCAGTAAATAATTAAAATAAAATAGTAGGTTTTTAAAATATTTAAAATAAATAATACTAAGTAGTTATAAGTAAATATTTTAAAACTTATTCTTTACTTCAATTATTTATTGAATTTCCTTTTTTGTTTGCCTCTGGGCTCGTAATTTATGTTACATTTCCCTTACTTCTGGAGTGTTATTTTAATTTCTTCTATTTTTTAATAAAAATTGAGTTGGAGATTGGATGTGGGAAGTTGTTTTTAGTGGGTGCCAAGTCAATGAAGATGTACTAGAAACATTTTATATGAGTTTTCTTCTTTCAACATCTATAAAATTAATTAATTAATTACTCAAGTCTCTAAACATCAAAGAAGAAAATCTGGACATTTTCCATTTTATACATTGAGTTAGGAAAATAACTTTTTTTTTTTTTTTTTTCAATGCTGACTTCTAGATTTTCAAGTGGTGAAAAACACGTCTAGAACAACTCAATGGTTTTGAAGCTACTAAATTAGAGGATGAAAAATCCAGTAGCATTTGCCCCATATTCATTTTCTGAAAATCACACAATATTAGAATTGAAACCAGAAAAATAAAGTAGTTGAGAGAAATGGGGAACGTAACAAACCAATTTCTGTTAAATAAAATTTAACTGGGGGCAATTGAACATCACCGGGTTCTATGGTGTAGTGGTTAGCACTCTGGACTTTGAATCCAGCGACCTGGGTTCGACTCCCGGTAGGACCTATTTCCTCTCAATTTTATTTTATTTTACTTTTTTCACCCCCACATAATAATATTTTATTCTTGGGCTTCTGTAGTTGTTATTGTTAAGCCCCCAAAATAGTAGTAATTGCAAAAAATGAACAACTTCTAATATTCCTGTATTAATCTTTTTTAATTGGAAAATATTATTGTTAAGGTAAAATATTACATAAAAAAGAATATTATAATGATTGTAGTAGCATATATTACAATTGCATATGATATGGTTCTTTACGTATTTTGTTTTTCAATTATCATTATTGTTAGATTTTATATTATATCAGAACGGGCTTAATCAATATAATGATAACGAATTCAGTTTATGGGAGAACTTCATATAATATCCAGTATTGAAACAATCCGATCAAGTCAAATTGAAATGGATTGACAATAGATAATCGGTAATATACTGTCTGAAATGGAACACACATCATAAGCAGCAAATCACTGTTATACTTATACTGACATTAAAATTATAAAAATAAAATAAAATAAAATAATAGTAACTGATTGACCAAAATGGTAAACGGATAATTTTTTTTTTTTCCGGATCAATAGGGATTTTCAGTTTTTTTTTTTTTTTTTCTTTTTTTGTTTTTTTCAAATTTATAAGAAGATATAGGAATGAAGAACGGGTAAAAATTGGTCCGATTAGATTGGCCAGAAATGACCCCAGAAATAACAAGGCCCATTTCTTCATGGATGAAGAAGAACGCATATGTGGGGGTTTTTTTTTTTTTCCCCTTCTTTAGGTTCTCTTTTTAATTTGCTTTCTAATTTCCATTGGAGATTTGTTTCCTCTCATGATTCATTTCAACTTTTTTCTGCATAAGTTTTATTAATTCTGAAATTACTCATTTTCATTGTCTTATTTTTTCTTAGTTCTTGCCGATCCTCCTTCCGTTTTCTTAGGTAGATTCCAACATTTTTTTTCTTTTGAAATAAAAAATTATTAAACAGTTTATTATCACTTTCATTTTTTTTAGTCATGATTTATGGTTTATGAAGTATAACAATTAATAATGTTTCATTTAGCATTTCAATCAACTTCAACTAAACTGTATTTTTTCATATTAGTTTTTGTCTTTTTTTGAAAAGTCAACAAAAATTATAACTAGTTTTTAAAAAGTCAACTAACTCCAACTTAAAAATTTCTTTCATCTCTAACATACGAACCAAACGCAAGCTTTAGTGTTTTTCTTAATGTGACTTTAGGGTTCATTAATTAGCATTTTAGGTAGTCTTTTTTTTTTTTAATTGTAGTGGCCCACACTTGCTCCTCAATTGTGTCATTTCTTCCCACACGCCTCTCTTTTTTCATCCATGCCCCTCCCCTTTCCCACAAAGAGACCGAATCAAAGAAAGAGAAAATTTTGACTAGGCGGCCAAAATCAACTTAGCTAACTCATTTGTTTAAATTCGATAGCATATCTCACTTGAATTTGGAGACTTTAAATATGTAGAGTATCGCTAAAGACGTTTGCCTTTGAACAATTCTTTCAACATTAAATTATTTATCGAATTTTGACTATGAATTAACTTAGCAATTAACTTGTTAGAATATAGACGATAAACAATTTGGTAGACTTTCTTTGACTTATTAATAAGAGATTAGCATATACACCATATTCCGTGTGTGTAGTTTGGTCATAATACTTTTTAAACAATACTTTCTCATTTGGCATTGAGATCTCGTCTAATTTTAGGTATCTTAAATAATGTTTATCAATCATATTCTGAATATCATTTAATGGACTCACTCGTTAAAAATAATTATAAAAAAAAAAACTTAATTTTAATGACATTTGATTTTTTTTTTAAATAATGTAACATAACAAGATTGATTGAACTTCATTAAAAATGTTAAATTTATACTGTTGATTTGAATACTCTTTATTTTCAAATAGTTCAAACAACAAAATTTACCACAAAATATATATATATATATTACTGGTTCACAAAATAAGTTAGTTGATTCTAATTAAATAAGTAGATTTATAGCTAAATAGCCTATTTTTAAGAAGTTTTTTAATAAATGACTGAAGTTTTTAAAAATTAGTTAAAAAATCATTTTTTTTCTAAATTGATTAATCAATTTTCTTAAATAATCAATTAATTGACCGCATAATAGTCAATCAGTGATTGAATTACGATCAATCACTGATTAACCATAATATAAATCATTAAATTTCATAATCAATTACTGATTGATCATTAGTTAATCACTGATTGATCAAATCTGAAAAATAACAAACGGTCATTTTTATAAATAAAAAAAAGTTATATCATTTATTAGATTAGGTGATTAAAAAAAATCATCTAGCTTAATTTTCCACTAAATAAGTATCATACAAATATAAGAAATAGAAACTTCGTGGAGACAAAAATCGTTTCCTTTTAGAGAAAATTAAGGAATAAGACCTACTTTACTTATTAGTTTTGTGCACTAATGAGTAATGAATGCAGGTCAGGTCTCTGTACCCTCTTAAATTATGAAAATTTTAGAGTCCGAAATGAAAAATACCATGTAGTTAAGGATCTATTATGAACAGTCAGAATTGTATCAAATTCCATAGTTTTTTTTTTTTTCCTGCATATTTTAATATGACTTTTACAATATTCAACAATCCTATAGATTTTATGGTGTTTAACAAAGCGCATAAATCTTGATGGGCCTCACAATTACGAATGTCGTTAAAAGGCCCATCTTTAAAAACTGAATGGGCTTATCTTAGCAAGCCCAACGGGTATTTCTCGCTCTCTCCTTAGCAAAGCAGACACATGTTCAGTGAGACGAAAACACGTCAGCAAACATTCCTCACAGCAGGGTTCAACTTCAGGTCAGGAATTAGTCAAGCCTGACTGCCTGTGTCGGATAAACCAAAAAATTATATTTAAAAAAAAAAAAAAAAAAAAAAAAGGAGTTCTACCATGGGTAAGCTTACTTTACCCCATGTATGAGGGAAAAAATTATGAACCCATTGATTACTTTGGGAGTGTCCAGATGAAAAAGATGCACAAAATTAATGTGAGATAACAACACAAGATTATGTCTTTAGAAAAAAAAACCTAGGAAAAAAAAAAACAAAACAAAAAAAAAAATTCATTCCTTCCTTCGTCCGTCCAAAGGCTAAACCAACCGGCGACCCAACCACCGGCCCGACGATCGGAGAGGGGACCTGGGAGGCCGCCTCCGTCATGACCCACAGCGGAGAGCCGCGTCGGTAGTCTCCGAGCGTCGCGATCACTCCACCTCCGTAGGTTGCAACTCCTTCCTTGCGCCGGATCTTTCAACTGTCAACAAGAAATGGGTGATTAACGGCGGCGATGGCTTGGGGAGGCCGAGGAGCAAACCACATGAGCGACGGATCTAGAAAGTCGGCTTTACCTCCTCCCTTTGCGCCGGATCTTTGCAACCCACGATGGGCAAGCTCGCAACCACCAATAACCCACCGGCACGACAATCGCCCGTCCCCATGGCGACGACATCTCACGGCGGCGAAACCCTCTCCTCCCCCCAAACACCGACGACGCCCAAGGCAACAAGGGAATCGCGACGGAGGCAAGGTTCGTGCCACTGAGGGAGCTCAACGGGGATCTGGGGAGCGATGAAATGGCGGCAGAGATCTGGGTTTCCTGGCGCAGATCTCGGCGACGGAGGGTGCGTCGGAGCAGATCTGGGTTTCCTGTAGCGGTGATGGTTGCCGTCGGCGTCAGACAAACACAGAGGAGGAAGACTTTTTTTTTTTAATTGTTTGTAATCCCATGTGGTTGGATGCACAACAAAATTTGTGTACTTAGAGCAATTAAAGGGTTGAAAATTTTCACCCATTAATGGGGTAAAAAGAGAGGGTCTCGTAGAGCCGGGAAAAAAAACGAGAAAAACATTTAAAAAAAAAACTAAACGCTTTTTAAGTAGTTCTATGACAAACGAAAATTCAAGTTAACATCTAAGTCATAATTTTGAATAAAAAATTATAACTCATATAAGAGTTTAATAGTCATCTTAAACTACTTCTATCTTTCATCCGTTAAATTTTCTGGGACTGGTTTTGATTTTTTAAGTAAGAGCTCATGAAGTCGTAAAATCACGTTTAGCACAACATTAAAATACCTACTAATTGTTTCACCAGAACGTGCATAGAGACGTTTCACCATTCTATTTTTGAGATTATATGATAAAATATGAAGGAACATAGCTATCATCTCCTCGACATTCATATTCTTGGTTCCGCTCAAATTTCCACGAGTTCTAAGAAGTCCACAAAGAATGGAAAATGATTTCCTATCCATTCGAGTGGTCTCTAAACATGCTAGGTCACTTTTCGTGTATCAATGTATGATAATTTATTTGACGAATTTGACTCCTATTAAAACTTCTTAATTTACAACGACTACTAGCTCTTAATAAATGCTTCTTACTAATGATTAGTATAAGTAATATTAGCATAAGCAAAATTGACATATCATTTAATATATGTATATGTTGAATAAGAGCAGCAACAACTCTTAAATTTATATTGATTGTAATAACACGATATATATCTGTAATTATAATTAGACATATTCATAAAGAAATAAAAAAAACATATATAAAATTTAGGAAGTTAATCTACGACATTACATCAATATTCATCTTTTGTTCAAAAATAAAAAAAACTCAAGATTTATGATTTTTTTTATATTAATTTTCACTGGCAGCCATAAAAAAAATCTTGAGCACATCATTGTAATATTGAAATAGAACCACAAAAGTTCTAGCAAAAATAAATAAGGGCCTGTTTGGTGCACAAGTTCAAGATGAGATTTTTAAGTTTAAATAGTAAATTTTTTTGAATTTTCAGAAAAGACAAAAAACTTTTTGGGAAAAAGACAAAAAAAAGTTTGAAAATCTTAGTTTGAACTTGGATGCCAAACTCACCCTAAGACTGACTTATACATATAAAATTTCTAAAAATAAAATCCAAGAACGCAAAAGGTTTAAAAAAAAAAACACAAAGTAACAGAAAAGGGATGAAAAAGAAAAAGAAAACAAAAAGGTACGTATTAGGAAAAAAAACAAAAAAAACAAAAGAAAAAAAGAAAAAACAAAACAAAGCAACAAAGCAACAAAAACAAACCAAAGTTGCGATTATGTATATAACTTACGATATTATGTAAACAAAATATATGCATATTAAATATATAAAAGGAAAGGAGAAAAAAAAAAAGACGATGAAGAAAAGAACAATGATTACCACTGACTGTGGTGGAGTTAATTTTTACAGGAGGTACTATGATGAAGAATTATATAAGTAGGAGGAGGCTACGATGAAAATATTATATATATATTTATGTAGTAAATTCGTAGGGGTTTTTTTTTTTCATCTCTCTAAATCTATAGATTATTTTTAAAGTTAAATTTAAAAAATTAAAAGGATAGTTGTGTCTAAATTATTTAAATTTTAAGATTATCATGATATTTAAATAGGAGATAATCTGAAACCCACTTATGGGTTCAGATTACCCTTATAAAGGGGTAATCTGAAACCTAAGGGGGATGTGGTAAGGACCCAACAAACTAGTTGAATTTAATGAAACTTTTTTGTTGGTAAATGAAAAAAGGGGATCGGTAATATCGTCATGTCCTTTAATCAAACACATTAGCGTAAGCAATAGGCTAACATGGCAGGAATTCACAAAATCCATTAATAGTGATTGTCAAATCGATAAACCTATGTGATGCATAACTCGAACATCTAAATTGGTATAAGCAGAGGCTCGATGTATGACCTCCTTTGCCGTAAGCCACCAACACAGGGATAGTGGAATTTAATGAAATTGGACTATAATAGCACGTAGGGACGTAACCATCATAGTCATTAATTATAATGTAATACTAAAGTCATCAATTATAATTTCAATTTGTTTTATGAACAACATCTATAGACATGATCTATTTTTTTAATTGACGTGATAATTTTTTAAATACTTATTAATAAGATAATGTAGATTAAAATTGTTATGAGAAGTAAAGGATAAAACAGTGTAAGAAGTTTTGAACATAGAGATATGTAAATTTGAAATTTTAAGTAAATTTATTTTCTCTCTCGAGACAAAAAAATAATTTGATGATATTAAATAAATCTTAATCTTCCCTATTTTTTTTTATTGATTTTTGTTTTTATTTTTCTATAATCTAACCTCTTAACATCACATTTAAAATGATGTAGTGCATTATTGTACCTCACCAAAAAACTTTAATTATAAAGTACCTTGATCTGATGCAAGCTGACAAGTTCAAAACCAGTGAAATTCGGCCACGTCAGCCGCTAGTTGTCCGAATTTGACACCGTATGAGGAGCCACCACTCTTCGCCAAAATACTCAAAATCAATAATTATAATAATCCATAATTAACCAGTTCAAACTTCAAAGGAAAAAAAAAAAAAAAAATCCATAATTAAGTTAACCAAATCAAATATTTTTCCATTCATTAAAAGTGGATTATAAAAAAATAGGGAATTAAGTAATTTTTTAAAGTGAAATTTTCGAAAAGTCAAACTTCAATCCCTTTCCCACCCTCTTTAAAACCTTTGGCCTCGGCCTCGCTTTTTGACTTTTTTTTTTATAACTTACATACATTTTCGGACATTTTCCATTTTCTTAGAGAGAGAGTGAAAAAAAGTTGAGAGAGAGAGAGAGAGGTAGGGGGGAGGATGAATGCGGCGCCACGTCAGCAGCCTCCTCGGGGTCCGGAGTCGGCGGCTGCAGGAGCTACCGCCGCCGCAGACGGGACGCTGATGCTCAGAACATACAAGGCCTGGAAAGGCAGTAATGTAAGAAAACTTTTTTTTCTTTCCAAAAAACTTGTGCTTCTTGTTCTTTTTCTTTTTCTGGGGTTGTTCCCCCCCCCCCCCCTTAAATTAAGATTTTTTGTGGTTTTTTTTCTTGTTGAGTGGTCAAAGTTTAGGTATTTCTCATCTGGGTTGCTGAATCTGGTGCTTGGTTGTGTTGATTGTGTGGAATTATCTGGATCTTTGTAACCCTGTTGCTTAAATTGAAATGGGTATTTTATGATTTTGGTTTCTGGCAATTTGGTTTCTGATCAAGCCGGGAAAGATTGGAGCTGTTTGTTTTGTGGTAGATGTCTTGTTTGATAAGTTCTTGGGTGTAAAAATGAGTGGTTTTGCTTTTAGTTTTGGGTAATTCTGCTTCTCTTTTGTTGCTATGTATAGTTTGATTTTGCCAAATGGGGTTTGAATTCAGGTCGAATTATTGGTTTGAAAACTTGCCTGAGCATTTTTTTTGCCCAGCTTTCAACTTGAGCAAATTCCTTAGTCAGTGCACACATCATGATTTGATTTTCTTCAAGAGCAATTTTAACTATGAAACAATTCATACTTTTTTGCTACTTTTGGAAATATTTTGAAAGAAGTCTTTTTCACCTTGTGGAAAGTTTTGTTCTCTTTGCACGTAAGCTGAACCCATTTTAGTCCTTTGAGTCTATGCATTTTCTAGAAGAATAATCAGCTTGTTTCTGTCAAGAAGTGTGGACATCTGGCTTGCAGATTCTTTTTTTAGCCAAGAAGTTTGAACACCGATGTTAATGCGACTTTGGGAATTGCTGTGATTAATTTGAATGGGGGAAAAAATGTAAAAGCTTGCCCTTTTTTCTATTATGGTCCATAGAGCCGAAGGCTTACTTGTGCTGATAATTTTTGAGCCATGGAAATGGTTTTTCCCCTCTAATATTAACATTTTGCAGAATAAGTAGTTATGATTACCATTAAAAGCCTTATTTTCCTCTTATTCCTTTTGGAAGTACTTTGTATTATTACGGTTTATAATTTTCTAGTGCTCGCTCAAAAACATCGTTGTCTGTTTAATTTTTCAGGTATTTCTTTGTGGTGGTAGGCTCATTTTTGGACCTGATGCGAGATCTATTTTGTTAACCGTATTTCTCGTCGCTGCCCCCATCGCAGTTTTCTGTGTCTTTGTGGCTAGAAAACTTATTGATGATTTTCCACATGATTGGGGAATATCCATAATGGTTGCTGTTATTGCGTTGGCAGTATTTGTAAGTTTCTTTTTCTTTTTTTCTCGTTATATCCAAAGTTTCCACCTGCTTTTTTACACTTCAATACTTATTATTATTATTTTTTTAAATTTAATTATGGGTGTAATCTGAATGGTACTTTAGAGTTCTCGAGACAGCAAAAACATAGTTGAATATGTGGCACCAGAATTTGTGGTTTAATCTCAGTAGAAAAAGCCCCGAAAGCTCCTGGAATTCTCCTTTAGTTTTTCCAACAGTACTTGACAAAATAAATTGATGACATTTCCTCATTTTACAGGATTTGATTCTTCTTGTATTAACCTCAGGACGAGATCCTGGCATAATACCTCGCAGTGCTCACCCTCCAGAGCCGGAGGACTTTGAAGGGAGTACCGAGAGTGGGGCTAGTCAAACTCCACAGTTAAGATTGCCACGGCATAAGGATGTAAATGTCAATGGCGTAACCATCAGGATCAAATACTGTGACACCTGCATGCTTTATAGGCCTCCTCGCAGTTCTCATTGTTCAATATGTAACAACTGCGTCGAGAAATTTGACCACCACTGCCCCTGGGTTGGTCAGTGCATTGGACTGGTAATGAACACAACTCGAAATAGTTTTTTGGCTTCCATTTGGACATGGTGCATACTGTAAGGAGATCGGTAGTCTATAGTTGATCTTTTACCGTTTCCATGGCAACGTTTACAATGCTATATAAACTAATTTTCTAGAACTTGCACAATCAGAGATTTATTATTCTGTATCTCAGTCAAAATTTGTCTTTTGATCTTTGTGCAGCGGAATTACCGTTTCTTCTTCATGTTCATCTCCTGTGCTACTCTTCTCTGCTTATATGTACACGGATTTTGCTGGGTCTACATCAAGAGGATCATGAATAGTGAGCATACATCGATCTGGAAAGCGATGATCAAGACTCCTGCCTCCATTGCGCTAATAGCTTACACTTTCATTGCGTTCTGGTTCGTCGGTGGCCTTACCGTCTTCCATTTGTATCTCATCGGTACTAACCAGGTAACAAATACCTTTTTCATATTACTTCTTGGAATTCCTTCCAGTTCATCAAAGTCGGGGTTTTGTTCAGCTTAACACATTGCAGTTCTGATTTAATGTTTGATGTGGTTTTGCAGTCAACTTATGAGAACTTTAGATACCGCTATGAACGGCGAGTCAATCCGTTCAACAAAGGCGTGTTTGGAAACTTCTTTGAGACATTCTGCAGTAGTATTCCTGCATCCAAAAACAATTTCAGGAAGAAGGTTCCCAAGGATCCTTCTATTCTACCTCGCATAGTTGGCGGTGGATTTGTCAGTCCCCTAATGGGCAAAGCCATTAGTGACATAGAAATGGGAAGAAAACCAGCTTGGGAAGATGCTGCGGGGCAGGATGGCGATTTTGAGGAAGAACATGTCAGCAACAACGATGGTCCAGACAAGGATCAAGGACCAAATGACACTGACGTGTCGCCTGATTTAAGTAGAAACCTTCCAACGGAAAGCGCAGAGAGACGTGATGTCTTGTACTCGAGGCGTTCTAGTTGGGGAAGGAGAAGTGGAAGCTTGAACATATCACCTGAGATTCTTGCTTTGGCTGCTGGAGTTGGCGACTCGAGGCGTGTCACCGATGGAAGTAATGCAAACTTCCACACAGAAACCGAACAATCTCAGACCAGTTCTTAGGTGTGTACAGAAAACCAGTGAGAAGGCATGAATTGTAAGGGAAAAGAGTTATCTATAGTGAAAATGATGTAAATCTAAAGTTTGTGGTGTTGAATCGATTTGACTGATGTGCTCAGCAGTTAGGCTTTGGAAAAAATGGGTTTTAAGGACGAGGTTTTTTGTTGTTTGTAAGACGTGCTCTTGGGCAGTTAATTCTTTCGCAAGTATTGTTGTGCCATTATTGGTTAAACTCATGTACAAGCTGTTAAGAAATTATTCCTATTATTATGAACTTCGGGGATTTAAACTCTACATTCCTTCGGAAACTAGAGGAATTATCACAAGATTATACCTGCAACAACATCCTATTATTAATTGCGGTTACTCATCTGGTGGATTACAAGAAGCTACCACTAACAAAATTGAACATGAAAAATTTCGGGATTTATAGATTCTGTGATGGTGAAGTAAAAAAGATATCCCAATATAAATGGTTTCAAGGAAAAATAAGCTTCAAAATTACAATATGTCAAAAACATTGGTTGACTCATCACAGAGGCCCCAAAAGAACAGATATTCTACGTGAAATTGGGCAATGTCGAAACCTCCAGGATCTTCATTGCATGTTCTGAAAACGTTTCATGATCAATGCACTCATATCCAAATAGCGCCGAGCGCAATTTTGAAGGCAGGTTTGTTCGCTGGAGCTGAATTTGCTCCCCGGGGTACCAGTTATGCACTTGTCCCAGCACACAGTTGTGAGCTTTGCCACCATCTCATTGATCATGGCTCTTTCTTTTTCTTGCTGCAGTTAAAAGAATTTCTCAAAATCGAATAAAACAAAGAGCTTAAGATAAGAGAACACATATCGTCCACACCAATCCAAGGAACAAGGGTTAAGCATCAAGCTTTACTAGACATGAAAACATTTTTTTTTTCCTGAGAAAACTTCCTAAGCGTGTTTCCAATATACGATTGAAATGCAGAAGAAAATTTTAACACAGGTTATACCTCCGATAATGAAAGTTATTTCTTTCACTTTTCCATAGAACCATTTCACCTTATCTAAAAAATACGGTGCTAAGGAGGCAAATAGATATAACACGGGATTGAGCCCACAACCTCCTGCCAAATCCCTGTACCGCTAGACTAAATTGTCTTAGGCACCATTAGAGGCTTTTCAACCATAGCACAAAAAGAAATGCTGGCCCTAAATTGACAAACTAAGGAGAAACGACTATTAAGCCAAGTTCCAAACTTGTAAATTCCACTATCTCAAGCACAAAGGAAATCATTGACATGTCAATTCCTAAACTTTAGAGCCAAATGGTTCACTATGAAAATCTTGAACTCATTTACTTATCCTAAAGGCAGAATTTTTAAACAACCAAAATTATCGTAAGTTCCACTATTGTCTCTTGTTAGAGAGAAAGTTGCCATCCTGTGCAAAAACTGATTTTAAAAAATGAAGTTGAAGAACAGATAATAATAAAAACCAGATTTTCAGCGGATACAGAATCCAATTCGAAGAATAAAAGTAAAATTCCAAATACTTTTTGGGATTTTTCTACGTGGGTTAATTTTGCCAAAAATTGAGAGTTGCATGAACGTGTATATATATATACTCTTGAAGCTCTATTCAATATAAACTATATACGTATAGAAATTTTCGGAAATTAAAAAATGAAAACAAAAAAAAAGGACAAAAATCTTAAACCCATGAAACAACAATCTATGTTTTAATCAGCTAAATGAGATTTCTAAAACATCACTTAGCAAAACCCCTAATACCCAAAAAAAAAAAAAAAAAGTACAAAATTTCAATGCGTAAAAGAGAATTCTTCCTAATCTGCCTACCGAATTATATCAAACATAAATAATAAAAATAAAATAAAAATGATTTTTTTTTTCTTGAGGTTTTGAAGGAACAGAAATGGCGACAGAAAACGGGAAAAGACGAGAACTTACATTGATAAATTGAAGCAATTCGGGGCTGTTGAGAGCTGAAGGATCCATGGCGGTTATTCCTCAGTAAAACCCTAAAAATATCTTCTTTAAAGCTTCGGAGACGCTCTTAAAACCCTAACTACAAGAAAACGCCTCAGAGTCAAGAACGACAAGAAGATCAAATATTAAGGCTGTTGGGTGGGCCCATTTCTTTATTTGGGCCTGAACAGGCCAGGCCCATTTTATTTTATTTTTTTAAAGCGGAGCAACAATACGGTCCTCGATTGACGGTGTCGATCACATCCCACCATACCATCAAAAAATCAAAAATAATTTATATAACTAGCAAAATTCACATCAACTACTGTTACCATGCAATTATATCATAAGATATAAAAATTACTATGATAATTACTATGTCATTGTACTATTTTCAAAGTATTTCAAAAATTTGCCATATCTCAATTCCACACTTATAAACATGTTCAAATTTCTTAAGACTTTCCAAGCTATCAATATGCATACAGTTAAAATTATCATATTGTTTTTATGATTTTTTGAGATATACCCTTGTACTTTTAGAAGTCACTAAAACTTTTATTTTTTTTTATTTTAATTTCAACATGAAATAAACGTTACAACCTTTTTTCTTTTCTTTTCTTTTCTTTTCAGGACAAAAAAGAAATAAACGTTAAACTTAACTAAACATGACATAGATGACAAGATGTACAAAGAAAGCTTTCAATATGTATTAGAAATCTTTGTTTTAACTCCGGAGTTAGTTTAGGTACTTAAAAACATGGAGTTCAGTCTTCTCAACATTTGTAAATTTTGATTGTGAATTTCAAATGGATAAATGGGATACCAAGAAGAAAATTTATTGTGCTCAAGCAATGGAAGAAAAATTGACTTAAACAATAATTAACGGATTTTAAACTTTTCTTTAATGATATGAATCATATACGAACCTGTTGGGGAAAATACCCCTATACCTGAAGCGTAGTAGAAAAATAAACTCAAACATAAATAAAGAGAAGATAAGAAATTTACGTAGTTCGGCAAAATTGCCTACGTCTACGGGAGAGGGATAATAAATTCACTAATACTTTCACAATTACACACTCGTCAAACACACTCAACCTCTCTTTACCCAAAACCCCTTGCACTCTTTGCCTATCTCTCTTCTCACTTTCTCTCAAAAAAGAGGCACACTCTCTCTCCATTTTTCTGACTACACACACACACTCTTAACACAATAAACCTATTTATAGGCTCTCAATGGGACAAAATAATACAACCTTCCCAAACTCATAAAACATAGACTTACCCAAAACTAATTTGAGTCACATACCTAACAATCTCCACCTTGACTCAAATTCTCTCACCTCACACGCACACTTAATAAGAATAAACATGTGTCGAGTTCAAATTCTCATAGAACTTGACATAGAAAACTGATTTCTTCTTCCTCCATGCTTTGTCTTCAGTTGTCACTGCCAACTTGTTGCATTCTTTCATTCTTGTAACTTCTTTCGCAACAGAAGAAGACTTCTCTTGACATGGCTCCACCTATAACTGTCTTCCCTATCAGCTTGTACAGGTTCTTCACTTTTTCACCCTTCGTGGCAACCAAAGCACCTTTCCTGACTTCCATAAAACCATCTTTAGCAAAATACTCACATCCCAAAGTGTTCAATGCCCCCAAATAAATTAAACTTCTTCTTAGTCGAGGAACATGCCTAACATTCGTCAATGTCTTCACAACTCCATCAAACATTTTCACCTTCACAATACCTATTCCAATGGCTGTAGCACTCAAATCATTGGCTATCAGAAGTGTACCAGTATCATGGGCTCATAAAAATCAAACTACTCCTTATGTGGACACATATGGAACGAACATCCCGAATCCAAAATCCAAAAGTCAGAATTACCTCCCTCAGTAATAACAGAATAAACATCATCTTCACTCTCATACATGTCACCAACAACATTTGCAGATTCTGTCTCTTGAGCGTTCTGCTTCCTCTTTTCTTCAAAATGCCTTGTCAGTGCTTCATAGTTTCCCCTAATATGCCCCTTCTCATAGTAATAAAAGCACTCAACATCCTTCGATGAATGCGATTGGGAACAGTCATCTCTCCTTTCATAAAATCTCCCACATGTCTTACTCATACCCTTACTCGAATCTGACTTCACCACCAAAACTTGTTCAGCATGAGATAAACTACTATGTTGTTTCATGTTTGTAGTCTCAAACAAAGCAGTCGCCACCTATCCAATGCTAACGTAGTTTTTCCAACTAACAGTGTAGTCACCAAAGTCTCATATGATTTGGGTAGAGAGGCCAATAAAATTATTGATTTATCTTCGTCATCAATTTTAACCTCTACACTTAACAACTGAGTTATGTACTTATTGAAATTATTAATATGATCCCTAACATCAGTTTCTTCACTCATCTTCAACTCATACAATTGCTTCTTCATATATAAACTATTTGTTAAGGATTTCGACATATAAACTTTTTCCAATTGTTCCCACAACTTCGAAGGAGGTTTTTCATTCATAACACTACACTTCAATTCAGAAGCCAAACTCAAATGAATAATGCTTACCGCTCTTGCTTCTAATTCTTCCCAATCTTCATCACTCATCTTTTTCGGTTTCTTCCCTCACAATGCTTTTAGAAGTCCCTGTTGCACCAGAACATCTTTCACCGTACTCTGCCAGATGTTGAAATTACTTTTTCCATCAAAACACTCGATCTGATCAAACCTTACTCCAGACAACATCTTGATTTTTTTTTTCTTCAGATCTTCAACCTATCTCTGATACCACTTGTTGGGGAAAATACCCCTATACCTGAAGTGTAACGGAAAAATAAAACTCAAACAGAAATAGAGAGAAAACAAGGAATTTATGTAGTTCGGCAAAATTGTCTAAGTCTACGGGAGAGGAAGAATTAATTTACTAAACTTTCACAATTACATACTCGTCAAACACTCTCAACCTCTCTCTACTAAAAACCCCTTACACCTTTTGCCTATCTCTCTTCTCACTTTCTTTCAAAAGGAGGCACACACTCTTTATTTTTTTGACTACACACACTCTTAACATAATACACCTATTTATAGGCTCTCAATTAGACATAATTATACAACTTTCCTAAATTCATAAAATAGAAACTTATTTAAAATTAATTTTAGTCGCATAGCTAACAATCTAGCGAGAACTATACACTATGCTTATTGTTACATTGGCAATCATATGGGAGAGTCTTAAACAAGGGCATCTCATTAAAATTGACAAACTTTCTTATGCATTAAGCATATGTCAACTTTTCTCCAAAGAAAAAAACAAGTTGCTTTAAAATGCAAATGTTAGTCATATCAAACTTTTTCATATAATCTCACATGATACCCAAATGTAAAGATATATATACACACACATATAGCATTATAGAATGATATTAGTATTTGGCAGACATTGCTTGGCTTCTCCTATCAATTCCTTAATTTCATCTACTGGTCCAATTATGCGTCGGCTGTCCATTCCAAAACGAAGAAAGTATATCAAACAAGAAAAGCTTTGTATCTCCAAACACGAACGAATAAGTTCTTCTTATATTTTATAAAGATTTTATTCTTTATGTATAATAAAATATGTTTCCTTCCTAAGTCATTACCACAAGGAAAAGGACTTCTATAGGTTGTAAAGAAGAAGAGGTGTGTATGAATGAGATACCCATGTGTGAAACCGTACGACAAAGAAAGCGACCTATATTTATAATATAAATAGAATAATATTAAAACACAAATTCTAATTCTAAAATATCAACTTATATAATATATGAATTATTGTTTTGTTATTGATATGTTATTAAAAGAAGAATAATGATAGTGTTACCAACTTTAATATCAACTTTTTGAATATTAACTCGCGTGACAATGAATTGTTATTTTTTAATTAATAAATGCAATATTTTAATTTTATTAATGTAAGTATCTTTAAAACGCTTATAAATTATAGAATGATAATTCACATTGTCACGTCAGTGGGTATTCAAAAACTAAGATTATAATTAGAACTGATATCTCTTGTTTTATCATTTTAAAAAATATCACGTAACGATTGTATCAGCATAATTCGCTATCACGTAAATTGGCATTGAAAAAACTAAAATTAAAGTTGGGTCCATCAACACTCTTTTATAATAAATAGGAAAAATGTCATAAATTCGCTATGAACTTTGTCACTAGTGTCAATATGTCCCCTGAACTATGAAATATGCCTATTGTGCTCTCTGAACTTTAACATGTATGTCAAGTTACCCCCTCAAATAGTTGCCGTTAGTTTTTCCGTTATCTTTAGTGTCAAAATGTCCCATGAACTTTACATTTGTGTCAAAATGCTCCATGATCTTTAATATTTATGTCAAGCTACACTATGAATATTTGTATCAAAGTGCCACTGATATTTAATATTTGTGTCAAACTGCCTCATTTAT
This sequence comes from Ficus erecta, assembly GCA_008635985.1. Classification (NCBI taxonomy): domain Eukaryota; kingdom Viridiplantae; phylum Streptophyta; class Magnoliopsida; order Rosales; family Moraceae; genus Ficus; species Ficus erecta. The sequence continues at coordinate 1,645,706 of BKCH01000019.1, forward strand.
CTTATTTTATTTATCCAACATTGTATAAGTACCTAAATTTTTTAGAATAGGTAAAAAAATTATTTTTTCTACTAAAAGAAAATGTATCTTTTTTTGACCCACTTTTTTTTTCCTTATTTTAATTCAAATTTACATTCATTTTGATTTTCTTAAACAAAAATAACTACACAACTTATGTTCATTACTTTATTGTCCTAATATTTTTTAGTTTAATTACGATTGATAATATTGTACCAAAATATGCAAACTAATCATTTTTTAATTTAAAAAATATAACTAGGAATGGGTATTATAGTAAATTTACAATACTTATTCTCATTATGGGTTTAAGAATACACATGAATGAAATTCGTTATGACTATGATTTCAAATTATATAGGCCCAGTAAATACATAATTGAAATCCAAATCCTGCATCTGAGTCCTATCAACTATGGTTACACATAAGTAAACCCATAACCTAAATAAACTTGAATTAAAATAAGTAAAATAAAAAAAAAGTATTAAAAAAAGATGAATATCACTTTATTAGATTAAAATCTATTATACTACCTGTTCTAAAAAGTTATTAATTATTAGATAATAATATAATATTAGATAATTAAAAGAATATAGATACGGTAGTTTGATATAAATATTAAAGATCAGAAGGTAGTTTGACATAAATATTAAAGATCAAAGGGCATTTTGACACAAATGCAAAGTTTAAGGGACATTTTGACACTAAAGATATGGAAAGGTATAACTTGACACACACGTTAAAATTTAAGAAGCATAATTTCATAGTTCAGGGAGTATATTAACACTAGTAATAAAATTCGGGAGAATTTATAACATTTTTTCTAATAAATAACATATAAATGTGTTACTGTACTTTGAAGCAATGGCTAGCAATTCGCAAAGACAAAAACGGGAGCTGCTTTCTACGAGTGGGAAGGATCTTTGAACCACGTCAGTGCATGGGGGGAAAAAAAAGAAAGAAAAAGAAAAAAAAAAAAAAAAAAAAAAGGAGATAATAAGAGAAAAGCTACATCTTAGCAATGAAGAAAAGTACCTATCCGATAGTTGACTATTACCTTTCTAAAGGTTCTAGCTTTATTTTACTTGGAAAAAAAATGAAACGAAAAACAACATATTGTTCAATCCAATTTTAGAAAAACTCTTTAATTAGGAGAAACTAATAATATGTAAGAAAAACTAACTAGCCAATAATGCTAATATGAATGTTCTAAGTACTTGATGGTTCTTTTAGAGATCTAAAATATAAAAACTTGTTTTATATTAATCTAGTATTTAATTTAGAGTGCTTACACTCTCGCATACTGCTAGCATATTTGGTGGGTAACGCACTCCTCATCGAGGGGAAAGGGCTGCTTATAGAGCCTTCAATGCACATTTCTATCAACGTTTAGACTCTGAAAAACCCCTTTGATAACGTCTAAAGAAGTATATATATTAACACTGATCGTCTCTTTCTAGATTTTTTCTTTACCAAAAAAAAAAAAAGTAATATTGCAATTCTTCAAAAGCACAATACCCCACACGATAAGAGTGCAGAGTGCGGCTATAGGGACCTTTCTGAGTCATCTCTCCATAGTAATTCATAGAAAAGTAGTTGTACTTAAAAAACTAAATTAGCCAAAACCACTGAAGAAAAGGTGACCAGCAATTTCCCCGTAAAAAGAAAAATCTGTGCGTAAAAGCACATATCAAAGATTCAGGTTAGCTCTTTAATTTAATTATAATTAATATTCATAATTTGTCTTTTACTTTGTCCGTCGGAGGAAACAAACGTGTAGGGTTGGGAGGGGTATTATTTTAGACCAGTGTTTAAGTTTCTTAAGAAACTTAGCTGAGTCATTTGCATGCACGTTATTGTCAAAAGTAACTTGGAAACCAGAGTGCTTTTCTTTCATGTTTTATCATAATTAAATAATAATAATTATTATTGATCTATTATAGCCTGCATGAGCTAACCCTAACTTTACGCCTCGTGGCAATTCTATGGACGTGTATTCAACAACATATATAAATATAAACAAATGTATATATTTGTAACTTTGTATCACGTCTCTTTCTATTAGCACTATCAGAAAGAATCTACTGAGATTATAGATGAAATAAAAAGAATCCCGGTTCTTAATCTTTAACAACTATCATCTAAAGGTTCAAACAGTCCACCAGCTTATAGTTTATGCCAAGGGATATATAGACTATTATATGTAGTACTACATATAACTTGAATATTTGAGTGAATATATATAGAAGCGAAAATTTTTAATAAGACATTCTTATGATCATCGTATCACCACCGATGATAACATATATATATGTAGTGCAATACTAACTAGTACTTGAGGTGAGAAATGTCTCTTGTCAATGTTGTACTAAAAAAAAAAGCGCCTAAAATTAAATATTTCTTCATAATAGGATTATATTATATTATATTACATTATATGTATATATTTAAATTTTGGAAGAAGGGAGAAGGGAAAGCTACATTGCAATATTTCACTAATTTAAAAAGAAAATGCATATGATCAAATCCCAAGAGTTTGCTTTTTACTATCCTAAAATCCGAATTACTTGGGTTTACTTGAATATAACTATATGTTGTTCATTAAATTCCTAGAATCGTTTTATCAAACCCCAAGAGTTTTCTTATTTTACTATCCTAAAAACCTAATTATTACATGGGTTAATTTGAATATAACAAAATGTTTTTCACTTCTTCAGCAAACAAAAAAAAAAAGTTTTTACTTCTCTATATATGGAGAATTGCGTAAGCACGACATACCAATGACTTAATCTTATGATGGAGAATGATCTCTAAATCTTGAAAAAATTATCCGAACTACAAATATTAATAATAAAAAAAACTATATATACAAAATGAATTTTGGATTTGACTAAAAGCCATTTACTAACAATTTACCAGTACTGAAGAGATTTGTCCCCAATTAATCCTCACTATATCACCCTGATGCAATATGCTTTTGCCAGTTATATACGTCAATTGCTTGTTACCTATCATTCACCTGAGTTAATTAACTAATTTGTTTAAAAAAATTACAAAAAAGCATATTACTACAAACCTCCATTTACACCTAACACATCATTTATTTTATTTAATTATTTATTTATTTTGAAATGGCCTAACACATCTTTGTTACTAAGGTTAGAAAAGCCCACCTAAAAAGGGTTAAAAAAAAAAAAAAGGAGCAATAATAGATATCTTTAACTAAACTTTCAGTTTTTTAACGTCAAAGAATGAAAACATAATAATCAATATTCTAGCTAGACAGTGAAAAGTCTTGTGGCATATATACGCTATCTTTTTACGCTCCTCATGATCCTAAATATTACAAAATATAATTCAACATTTGTTATTTTATTATTATATATCAAAACTTAAAAATAAACCCAAAAATCTCTTTCCAAGTCAGAACATGGCCGAAGCCACCTCCTATATAAATCACAAGTCCATAAATCCTATAAACATCCATTGCTTGACCCTTTCCTTTGAAGTTTGACAGAAATATTGCTAAACTTCAACGGATAAATATTCAAATTATTACAACAAAAGGGTCTTTTTTTTTTTTTTTTTCCCTTCCCTCCTTGATTATTTTTGCTAGCTCTTCAATATGGACAAGTACAACTTTGTAAGGAACAACAATGGAGTGATCAAACTACCACCCGGTTTCCGTTTCCAGCCAACCGACGAAGAGCTCGTGTTTCAGTATCTAAGACGCAAGATCTTCTCATGCCCTTTGCCATCTTCTTCGGACATCATTCCTGAGATCAATGTGTGCAAGTATGATCCTTGGGATTTGCCTTCAGGTACGTACGTAATTCGTCAAATGTAGTACTATTACTCTACTTGTAACGGATGAACAACCTGTAACGTTCGTTGCCACATCGGTCTGTTGATCTTGTGTTGCCACCATGGGCTATTTTACTCTCTTTTTTTAATTTTATAAATGTCTTTTTCTTTATTACATTGAGTAGAAGCTTGATGTATGACGAGAGTTTCAATATGATCTGTGTCAACTTTATTGGGATGTGTTATAATTCTTGATTATTTCAACCTGCTCTTTTTTCTAAGTGTTTTAATCAATTTTTTTTAGGTGATGTGGAACAAGAAATGTACTTTTTTAGCAACAAGGAAGCCAAATACAGGAATGGGAATAGAGCCAACAGGAAGACAAATTCTGGGTATTGGAAGGCAACCGGGTCGGATAAAAAGATTGTGTCTTCGACAATGAAACATATCGTAGGGACAAGAAAGACCCTAGTTTTCTATAGAGGAAAACCTCCTCATGGCTCTAGAACCGATTGGTTCATGCATGAGTATAGTCTTGTCCATGTAGAGACCAAAACTTGCAATGATATTTTTCCTCAGGTAAAAAAAATATATAATAATCTATTCGTGGGAAAAAAAAAGGTTTCCATATCTAGTAAAATGATCGTTCAAATATTTTTATTTATTTATTTTTGTTTGTCTGTGTAAATTGCAGATTTCTCAAAGCCAAACTGAAAATTGGATTCTCTGCCGCATATTTTTGAAGGAAAGAAATAGTACAAACAATAGTAACGATATTTCTAATGATGAGATTCATGAGCAGAATTGGAAGGATAACAAAGTGAGAAGAGTTGGGACTAATTGTTATCAGCCTAAACTGTTTGATCTTGTAACGGGACGCGAGATCGATATGGGTCCCACTTCACCATCGTCGTCTTCATCGTCTTCTTCGAGTTCTAGTACCTATGTTATTCATGAGGTATCTTCCAGGGATCAGGCATGCCATGAAGGAAGAAGTGGCTGCAACAATTTTTGAGATATACATATATATATATATATATAAATATTGTATCAATAAAGCAACCTTTCCGCTTCTTCAAAGATGTTGTGAATCTCCCAAGTGCCCGGCCGGTTATGTCTAATAATAGGGTATAATTTAATTAACAAGTAAAGTACTTCTAATTAATGGAAAATATATATTCCACCACAAACTGAAGTGCTACTATTTTATGCAATCTACATTAAGATCAGTTAATGTAAGAGAACGGCTGTTAATTATAAATGAATTATTTAATTAAACATATTAAGGGATAATCACATGAAAAAATGTCACGTTAAACAAAATGTGAATATATTCTCATATATATATATATATATATATAACATGGCTATGCTAAAATATATATATATATGTATATATATATGTGTGCAAGAGAGCTGGCTATAGCACTACTACAGGAACATTTAGCTTTTGGAAAAAAAAGGTAATGATTTTTTGTCAAAGAAGATCGTAGCGGTGGCAAGAGAGAGGGTGAAAAAAGAACAACTTTTTGCATCGAGAATTTACTTTATAATTGATAGCACTAGGTCCAAAATGAACAAAAGTACAAGATGCCATGTGGGGTTCACTTCCAGCTCCTTTCTTAATTTAAAACCAAAAGGAGAAAGAGAGAGAGCTTGAAAATTTATATCAATATTGCTTTAAGTCAATTCTTCCCTTAGAATTTACACGAACAGGAATTATTTCATTAGTTCCTTTTTTTATTTTTATTTATTTTTGGTAGAATGCATATCATTACTCTTTTTTTTTTTTTGGTAAATAAAATAATCTGAGAGTGATCTCATTATTTTCAGATTTGCAGCCTCAAGCGATACTTTCCTAGGTATGGCAAAGATAAGTTTTTTATACTAGTTTCTTTCAGTTATTCACCCGGGGCCTACCCTGTCATCATCAAACAATACTTCAACATCCAAACATAGAGCGGGGTCCAAGGGAAGATAGTGGAAATCAAACCCAAATGGACGAAGGGAAGATGCCTAACAAAGACTTCTCACCCCTTTGCCATCTCATCCACTCCGTTGGTGTAAATATCATTACTCATTAGTTCCTTTAATGTAATGAAGAGAAGGAACTATTCCTTTTTTTTTTAATTATTATTATTATTATTATTATTAGTTATTAATTTTGTTTTTTTTTTTGTTTTTTTTTGATAAGTCCAAAAACAAAACACTTGCGAATTTGGTTGGAGATAAAGACTAACAGTTCTATAGTAAGGTGTAGAATTCAAACCTTTCACCTTTAAATTTACACCTTTAAGTTAAAATAAAATAAAATATTTGGGAATGTCTTCTTTCTTCTAGAAACCGTCCAATTCTTATTTTCAAAGCTGTATATTATATAAACATATATTTATATATATGTGTATCCATTTTACTGTTTCCAAGTAAAAGCCATCTAGCTAATACATTTTATAGATATTTTTATCTCTCTCTCGTTGTCCTTTTTTTTTTTTTTTTTTGTGACGGTCGTTGCCTTTATTGTCCTTTCCAATTATTTCTCATTTGATGAATGTCTAATCTGTTTAGTCCCCAAAACGGCATGATCTATATCTTCTCATCATTTTCTAATTAAGTATCAAAACATGGAATATTCTTTATTTAAGTAACCATAAATACGCAAGACACATACACAAGATTATCTTATCCTTCAATTAAAAAAAAAAAAAAAAAGATTATCTTCTCCTTCCAAGACCGTGCATTATGACGGCAATTTCAACCACCGAAAACATAGCCAAAAAAAGAACAAAAATAGTTAACAATAATTAGTTAATTTGTTTTGTTTTTGATAGATCAATTTAGTTAATTTGTTGCAAAAGCATACAGATTGGAGGAAGAAAAAGATTAGAAGAAAGAAACCAAACAAACATATGAACTTTCATGGGGGACTCTTTATCAAATCTAATAATTTGATCAAGAAAAAACCCCATGAAATTTCAAATGTTGTGGAAAAAATAATTAAAACTTTGTACACTTTTTCCCCTTTCTTAACTGTCGTTTGAACCCAATTCTCCTTCAAATCACATACTAAATTTCTTGGCAAATTTTTCTCCAAAAATTCCATTATTTCTCCATTAATGGGGTGCCAAAATTCAAAGCTCAACGTGGACGTTCTAGCCATACCTCCAAAGCTCCGTCCCCTCCTATGGCGCAAGGTTGAGGAGCTACGAAGGCGACGAAACGGCGGTGCAGCCAACGGCAGCACCCTCTCGAAGAAAGAGCTATTGACGAACGGCGGGCGCGAAGAAAGCGACGCCTTATTGCGTCGTGAATGTCTGCTCGAAAACAAAAGCAGCAGCATGTCGTCGACGTCTTCGCCGGATCAAGACGGCGATTCTTCCGATCATAATCTGGCGTCACAACCAATCACAACAATAATATTGGAAGATCAAGAGAAGAAGATGTCTAAGGAGGAGGTCATAGAAGAATATCAGAAAGTATTAGAGGATCATAACAATAATAATGATAATGTGAAGGAGAATGAAAATCAAGAGATAAGTGGACAAGACGAAAAAGAAAAAGAAGAAGAAGAAGAAAATAGAGATAGAGATGAGGGGGTAGAGGAAGATCAAAAGGAAGATAATGAAGGAGATGAAGCAAATATAGGCCCAAGTTCACCTAGTTTTAGAGTTTTTTTCCTTGAGTCGTTGGAGGAGAAGGAGGTGGTGGAAGAGGAGGAGGAGGAGAACGATGAGGGTAAGTTTTTTTTTTTTTTTTGGGTGCAAATTTATCCCTAATTTTTATTTTAAAAAATAACACTAAAAAATTAATTGTTATTATCAATGATCTATTTTGATTTGGTAAGAAATGGACATAGATTGAAAGAAAAGTTTACAAAATTTATTATTCTAGAAATTATCAATTCTATTATTTTGGTCATTTATGCATATATACACTTTTTTTTTTTTTTGGGTGGTTTGAGGATCTATGCATATACGTTTTGAAATCCTTTAAAACAAGTGATTTTCAATACATATTCTTACCGCAAAAAAAGAAAGGAAGAAAAAAAAACTAACAAACAGATTGAGTAATTATCAATGATTTATTTGATTTGGTAAGAAATGGACATAAATTGAAAGAAAAGTTTACAAAATTGATTTTTCTAGAAGTTATCAATTGTGATATTCTGGCCATTTATGCGCGTGTGTGTGTATACACCTTTTTTTTTTTTTTTTTTTTTTTAAGGATCAATGCTTATACCCTTTTGGAATCCTATAAAACAAGCGATTTTAAATATGTATTCTTAGCGCGGAAAAAAAAAAAAGAAAAAAAAAACTAACAAACAGTTTGATATGTAATTTGCATGCAGGTAAGGACGACAGTATTAAGGATGAGTATGACATGCAAAATGAACGGAGTGGAGAAAACAGCTTGGACAGCGTTGTATTGATAGATTCTAATAAGGTAAATCTCTATATATACGTATATTTATATGTGTGTGTGTGTGTGCGTGCGCGCGTGTGTGTGTGTGTGTGTGTGTCCTAGATCACGCAATGTCATTTTCTTTCTTGATCACTTTCAACCTCAATTGTCAATTATCAAATATTATATACTCATACACCTAAAGTTATATATTGGCGGTTAATTGTCGCTTCCAATAATAAAGATACTATTGGCAACATTATCTCAATTTGATCCTAAATTTTTAATTTTAACAAATTCTTTGAATTTTGATTTTTTTTAAATAGATTTAGTTCTTAACACCATAATTGATAAAGGATTTCTGAAATTTAATAGAAAGAAGCAAATCCGTATTGCATCAAACTGAATTTTTTATGGGGAAAAAAAAAAAGCTCAAGTAAGTGTAAAATATTATAGTTTTCAAGTGTTCATAACAAAGATGAAGAGAAAGTTTAGTAATTAAGATAACTATTTCTATGAAAGTTAAGTTATTTCACGAAAGACACGTGATAATCTGCTTTGCTAAATTTTTAAAATTCTTCATCAATTCTAGTGTCAAGGATTAAAACTTCCCAAAAAAAAAAAAAAGGAATAATTTGTAAGAAAAAAAATTTAAGGACTAAAGTGACACATTATTCATAATTCAGAAACTAGCAATATTATAGTAAATGACAAAAATAACCTTATACTTGGATAGACACTTTAGAAAAATCTTTTTATGCATGAAGTGCTTGTTGTGCCCTTGGTTTTGGGTTTGTTCTTTTCAAAATATCCTTTCTTCCCAAGGGCCTTTTTTTTTTTTTTTTTTTTTTTGAGCATTTGTATTTAAAAAAAATTTCAGGACCAAGAGACCAAGATAGTAAAGAAGAGATCAGGAAAGAGCAGAATGAGAATAAGGAGGGCATTATGCAGAGGAGGACCAGTAAAGCATCTTCTCAACGTTACATCTTGTTACCACCCTACCAATGAAAGAGCCTCTCTTCTTGCCAGAAAATCAACCTGAGATATATATAATTATATATATACACACAGACACACAGACACACACACACATATATATATAGCTTGTGTACTATTGTTTTAACTTCCTAGGCATTTGTTCCCTTTTTCGTCATCTTCCTAATCCTTTTAATTCTTGGTCAGGAGAATCTACATGTTCTTTTGCTAAAGTAAGAATCTACATTTTCTTTTGGCATTTCACAACTCTTTTTTTTTTTTTTTTTAGTGTTTCTTTTGCTAAAGTAAGAATCTACATTTTCTTTTGGTATTTCATAACTCTTTTTTTTTTTAAGTATATAAAGAGAGTGCTGCCAATATCAAATTATTTATCAAAATTGAAAAAATTGTAACAGTGCACTTGTTAATATCTAGATGGTTAATTAAAATGTATACATGACTAACTCAAATAACATTTACCTATTATATTATGACAAGTTAATTATCAAGCAAAATTTGATAAATAATTTAGTCCCTTTACTCCCAACATTATTAATCTTGTTTTTTTGTTCGAACGGATTATCAAATAAATTGGTGGGAAGAGGAAAATATAAAGTGAAGAATCCATTTTACCTCCAAGAAATTACAGTAATATTCTTGTATAATCAGGAAGTTTAGCAATATAAACAAAGCCCCAGATAAAAAAATTCGTTCATTATTTATTGTCATGTCGTTAATCGCTTTGTTGCTTTTTTTCATTATCGTTTCGATTCAATGTTATTTAATAACGCACTGCTGTTTAACATATTCATTATCCAGTGTCTTTATTTGTTATTTTCACGTTAGCGACGTTTATTTCTCCATTTGAACCTTTTTCTTTTCTTGTCTTTCTTTCTTTCTTTTTTTTTTTTTTTTTTTTTTCATTTTCTTTGTTTCTGAATAGCAGTTCAAATTCTTGGTCGTTTACTTGTGATTGTCGTTTCTCACTATGTTGATTTATTAGTTGTTCTCACTGATGATTAAAAAAATAAATAAATAGAAGTGATTGTCGTTTTCGATTTGTGGTGTATTTTTGCTTTATTATTTCCCGTCGTGTACTTTTTTTCAGCACTTGCTTAATTATCATATCATTGTCGCTGTCGTACTGTACGGTGATTGTCGTTTCCACCTTGTCGTATTGGATTTCAATACTTGTCGTTTCTCATGTCCCTACCAGACGTGTGTGTTTCTGAAAAGGTTAAAATCACTTCGAAATAGAATTTTATAAAATCAACAATACTTCATATAGATCTAGCGGTTGAAAACAAAACTCTATTTTTTAAAGTTTTTTTAATATATTCCGCAGCAGAATTCTCTTTAATTCATTTTGATAGAACACTTCACTAATTTTTTTTTTCTTTATTAGACTCTTAATGGACTTTTTTGTTTGTTTTTTTTATAATTATTTTTCATTTTAATTATGAGGCTCTCTATGGACTTGTTCCTCTATGTTAATTTTTGTCTCAGTTATAATCTCTTCAAGTTATGTGGATAAACCATTCAACTTCTTAATCCACTCCGCCATGCTTAAGTTTGTAAAGGAATCCATATATAGTTGCATTACCGATTCTTGTTAAAACAACAATTGTCGTTTTAAGCATATTAAAAGAAATAAAAGGATATGTTTTTTCTTTTTCTATTTATTTAGCTTCAAATTTATATTTATAAAAAAAATTTAATAATAATAAAGTCATGCCAACTTGCGGCTAAAAACACACAACATGACAAAACAAAAATCTCTCAAATAACATCCCAACTAATTGGTCGATTATACATGCCTCTGGATTCCCAGAAATTATTTTTTTTTCTTTTCTGTCCACAAATATGAGCCTAAGACCACTTTAAACACATAATAACTCAATCTCAACTTTGCCCCAGCGAATTTTTTTTAGTAGTGATTAGAAATAATTGTAAACATTGGCGCAACTATATATGTTGGTGACAATTCAAGATATCATTATAGACTTGACAAATACAAAGAAAAAAAAAAAAGATATATGATATTAGTTTCAGATCCATATCAAGTAATTCCCTGACTAGCACAGGAAACACATTATATTACATACCAATAAACATCCTTAAAACATATATAGTCACATTCTTAATAGCAAATGAAGAAAACGCAAAACAAACATACTAGTACCAAAACAAAGATATGTTACCTAGCCAGAAGGGAAAAAAGAAGCCAAGAAATCCTCGTCCTCCACGAAAATCTGCAGATTCTTCGACTTCATTAGGAAAGAAACCGCTTCGTTATCGAATTTCAGCAGAAAAGCCAACTTCAGTAGCTCAGTGAGTTGATGTATATGGTCACCATTCTCCCACAACACGCCCTCGGCAATAACTTGGGAGAAACACGTAGCACGCTCGATGCGATTCGCGGGTCCTTTAGACTTGTCCATCTTTTGCGCAAACAGCTTCGAACTCTCTCTTTCCCACCTCACCATTCCACTCGCTCTAACGCTCAGAGCTTCATCTGAAGACAATGGCAGACTATATCTCACATCAATTGCTTCAACCGTCTCAACGACAGTTAGCTTGAGAAGACCTTCGACCGCTTTGTGCCTCGCTTCGGATTCCATTTTGATCGCCGGACTAGCTAGAAAGCCAAGAATAAGCTTGACCAAACCTCTCCCGATCAAGGCCTCCGACGGAATCACCCGTTGATCTGCACCATTTGAGATAGACATCTCTACCTGTTTCACTGATTCGGAGATGTTACGAACGCCTATTTTCTGAAAAACCTCGAGCAGCTTCGTCCGCGAGAGAGTAGGCAGGCTTGGCTGAGGATACCAGACAAAAATGGGACGAGAGGAAGACTGTTCGAAAAGCTCCTTCAGTTGGAGATCATCAGCAATGAAAACATCCTGCTTGTTCAACAACACGATCCCCTCGGAGCGTGAGTTCACCGGTACTTTCACCAGCTCATCAAGGAGAGTCTTTTCGGTTTTTAAGGTAAAGTGTTTGGTTATGTATTCCCAGAACTTGCAGCACTCCTCATGTGACAATACTTGCCCCGTACTCTCCCAAGACTTCCAAAGCTTGCAATAATCCTCAATGGATGGACTGTGTTTCACTTGGAAAGCAATAGAGAAGAAGTGAAGATTTTGCTTATAGTACACGTCGAGAATGATCAGCTGCGAACTGAATAGTCCGCTCTTATCAGATACAACACAAATTTCCGGACGGACCCAATTCCCTTTACGACTTCCATTCGGTATCCAGATCCATCTCTCGTCTTCACTTTTAGGCTCCCAACTGAATCTACACAAGTAATTGTATATCCTGACTATAGTCATAGACTCGGAGTGGAAGCAAAGTTGGCTGGCAATTAAAGCACATCCGTTCTCCGCATCGACGATCACCCCGATTGCCTTGAGCACTTCTCTGTAGGATGCAAGTTTAGAGCCATAAAATCCTTCATCAATGAAAGGTCCATCAGTCTTCTCTAAATCCAAACCCCATTTCGAGTCGAACAACAAGCACTCTTTAGGAGATCTGTATCCAGAATATGTCTTCAACCATGCTTTAGAAAGCTCTTTCGAGAAATCTTCAGAAAAATCTTCAGGAAAAGTGTAACCTTTTTCTTGCAACAAAATTTGGATGCACTCCAGCAATGAAAGCGCGTTTTCGCGAGTTATGCAGCTAACATCGTGAAAACGAAGGCAACTAGCTACAAACTTGACTCCATCCTTGAAATTGATAACGACTCCCATACTCTTCAACTCTTTCGCGTAATCACGGATGGCCTTGCCATAGTAGCCGGAACTGTCGTTGATGAAAGGGAGGCAAGCGATTGGAGAGATGGATTCCCACTGAGAACCGTCATCGAGAATGCATTCCTTTGGATATCTATAGAAATCACAATATCGAGTTCGCAGCCACTTCACCTCTCGGATACAGCTTTTGAGTTCGGTAGGGAATTTATGATCAGTTGCCCTTAGCTTTCTGTAAGATGAGAGAAATGAAATGACATTCTCCTTGGAAATAGATCTGTTTGATGCATGCTCTTTAAAACAACGCACAAATAACTTAGCCGCTTCCTCGAAATCCACCACCACTCCCAGTTGTTTCAACTCGTTTTTGTACTCGGCGATGCCCTTGTCATAGAAACCAGTGCCGACCAAAGGCACGCCATTGAAAACCCGAAGAAGGCAACCCCATTCAGGATCAAACCAGACACATTCACTTGGTGTCTTGAAACCAACACTAGTCCTCAAACATTTAGTACTCTTCAGCGCTGTAACAACTTTTGCTGACTGTTTTCGACGCATACATTGCAGTATCAAAAGAAGAGCATCGGCCGAAAGGGATGACAAACCTGAAGATGGCTTTAGGTAATCAACAACGATCTCGTAACTTCCGCTGATTCCACTGAAACCCGCTACCACGCCTAGCAACTTCAGTTCTGCTTCAAAATCACGGATTTCTTCGCCGTAGTATCCTTCATCAATGAATGGAATGTTACTAATTTTTGAAGCCGCTCTCCAACTCTCATCGAACAAGACAGATTCAGATGGAGATCTGTCACCACAATCTGTCCTTAGCCATTTCCCTGGCTTAATACTGCTAACAAATTCCTCCAGCGACAGACACTTCGTCCTCAAAAATCGGATGAATTCCAATATGGAAAATACATTGCTTCTGGTTAATGAACCAGAAGCCGCAAGGGACATGAGACGATCACCAATGAATTTGCATGCTTCTTCGTATTCGGACATGACTCCAACAAATTTTAGCTCCTCCATGTACTTCCTTATATCATTTCCATAATAGCTCTGATCAACCAATGGAATATCAACAAGAACTGACCCCTTTTGCAAAAGGTTGCCCCAAGAATGGGACGCGCTAAGTAGGAACGATTGAGAAGGAGGTCTAGAAACCGGAGAGCCATTCAAGGTGACCTTCAACCAGCTTCCTTCCTTTATACTTGCCAAGAACTTGTTCGGGAACTGGATGCGTTTTGATCGAATGTTCCGAATCCACTCCAAAAGCAAGAATGCGTTTTTCTTGGTAAGAAGTGAGGACACAGAAGTGACCCGAGAATTGGGAGGAGAAATATCAGGAACATCATCCGCTTTAGCATGACATGAAAGGAAGCTTAAGAGCTCCTTCTCCGGCGTAACCAACTTGCCAGCAACGTGGAACGGTCTCATGTAGTCTTCGGCTAACTCAACAAAACTTTCTTCTTTCCACAAATTAGAAGCAACCAATTCTGCCCATTTGCTTCCATTGGCGGGGACAAGAATCCCTCTTCTATTAGTGACGACATTTCCATAGCTGTCGACGAGTGGCATTACGCTACACAAGTCATCGACTTGCCCCTCGGTCAGAAATTTCTTCCTGGACAGGGAGCGATATAAAAAGTGGGCATATGAAACGACGAGCTTCCGCCGTTTCCCAAGTGAATTGAGAACGAGCACTGCAAACTGGTATACGTCAACTACGCCAACCTTCACTTGCTCTTGGAGCCATTTCATCAATGTCCTCTCCTCAGGACATGACTGTATGGCTTCCTGTGTCGTTCTTGGCACGAAAAAGCTGGAGGTCACGGACCCGAATTCCTTGTTCCACCCAATCAGCCATGAGATTTGACGAGAATCGCTAGCTATGTAGGCGTAACTCTCAGCAGAACTTATGCTGAACAAGGAGATGTTCCCATTAAGATCTTCATACTTGATGAGTGGAATATTTTTTATGTTTGTGAACTGAAATTTGGACCAATTCTCAGCAACAAACAACAGAAGTTCCAAATAAACTTCTTCGGAGACACCCTCCACAAGCACAGAGCCCTGGATGCACTTGGCATACCATTCGTTATCCACCGGCTGGACTTCGAGGAAATTGAGTATGTGATCAAACACTACTCTGTCGAAAGCCGAACTCAATATGTATCTTCCATGGTTGGAGAGACTAAGCAAGCTCACCCCTTCTTTCCGCGCCTTTTCTAAAATACTCCAGAAAGCAGGCATTAGCCTACTGACTTCGCGGGGTTTGTGGAAGAACTTCTGCTCCACGAGCTTCTCACTTGGAACAATTTCTTCTTCAAGCAGCTTTGCTTTAATGGATTGTCTGACAAAATTCAGTGCTTCATAGTTTGGGGGGCTGATAGGTAAGAACCTGAATATGTTAGGCAAATTCCAATCCGGTGCATCTTTCACCAGCAATTTAAACGCGTTTACGAAAGCAATAGGCACACAGTTAAGGATTCCCTGGTTCCATTTGTTGTCCAGGAGAATGGTCTCCCTGGAGGATGCTAGAAGAAAATCTGCCTGAATTATGAAAGGGAAGTTCGTGACCATCTCGGTAGGAAGAAATGCGTAAACCCCAGGTGAGTTTGAACCTCTTTGAACCAACTCTCCGTTCGGAAACGCCAGTGTGATCACCCACTCCTCGACTTCCATTCTCCTCTCTACCCTGTACTCATTCCGAACCACGAACTTCTGCTTCCACATGTAGTAGCAGCACTCGTCGTTGGATCCATTTTCATTCGCGGAAAGATGGAGAGTAAATGATTCAGCATCGATATCTTTCCTCTGTACTAAATCGGTCTCTTTTGTAATAGCTATCGCATTGACAGTATTGAGCCTCGGGTCATTGTTATCCTCCCTGACCGAAAGTTGCTTGATCTTGGACAGAAACAAGAGAACTTCGGGGTGAATGCTGGAGAGTTGTTGCTTCACCGGCATGACCTTGTCGGGCTTCAGAGGCAGGATAAGCATCGTTGTCGGAAGGGCAGCACCAGAACCATAAATCTGGTTGATTTCGGAGAGAGTCGGGTTCGCATCAACCCATTCTGGGACAATGTAGCCAACATTGCAGTACTGGCAAGGCTGTTCATTGAACCGAATCTGATATCCGTTGCTGAATATGTGCGGCCGAGAAGTGATCAAGAATACACTCTTGAACCCAATTCCTGCAAAATAGACCAGAACTTCAGTTAGTGAAATACATGACATATATATATATATATATATAGAATATATATTCAGCAACATAACATGACATGTGTCGGCTTATCATTGGCGTTAAAAGTAATCAGACAAGCATTAACATGAAAAAACAACAATGGAAATATCATTGGAAACTTTTTAATGCATTGTTAGCCTACGTCAAACAGATTTTAGTTGTAAACTATATTATAGAGCATGAACTTTCTAGGCCTTTATTTGGACAAACCATTTGAGATGAGAAATTAACAGCTCTAAGAGAGCTATAACAAGTAATTAAAAAGAAGAAGGAAAAAAAAAAAGAGCACTGCCGTGCATGCAAAGTACACTGTAGATATATCAATGTGTGTAAACAAAATAAATAAAAATAAAACAGCACAATTTTCAGAAACAACAAAAAGGAAATATACGACAATGAAGGGAGAAAACTGTAAGGATGAGCAAAAACGAGGATAAAAGAGAAGACACCACATGAGTATCGTGGATAATTAGAAAACGACAATCCATATAAACAAACTGGGTCAACAAACAGCAAACCAGACAACAAAAAGTTGAAGAAACGACATTCACCTTAAAAACGACAACTAACCAAATAAACGACATAAAATAAGAAGCTAGAATGATAAACAAAGGAACATGCTACGAAGAGAGCTCTACTAAGTAATTAAAAAAAAAGCACACACTGCCTATACATAAATATACAGTATCAGTGTGTGTGTGTTTTTTTTTTTTTGGGGGGGGGAGCCTACAATTTCAGAAACGACAATGACGAAACACACGACAATAAAGGGAGAAAACAATAAGGACAAGCAAAAGCGACGATAAGAGAGAGCACACGACATGAGTATCGTGGATAACCAGAAAACGACAATCCATATAAATAAACTGCGTCAACAAATAGCAAAACCAGACAACAACGAGTTAAAGAAACGACAGACACCTTGAAAACGACAGCTAAAGGAATAAACGACAACAAATAACAAAGTAAGAACGACAATCAAAGAAACAGGCTAGGCAAACAGAAAACGACAATCTAAAGGCCTACAATACAAGAGTCACATCCAGAAATGATAAAAAAGAAACGATCATACGACTCCACAAGCAAAAAATAAAACAAATGCATTTGTCCTAAACAGACTCTTCAAAAGTGCTGGAAAAAAATAAAAAATAAATAAAATGTAGAAAGTTATCACTTATCAGTAATGCATAACGATCACATATACACTTCTTCTCGTTGAAAAAAAAAAAAAACAAACAAACAAACAAGAAAACAAGAAAACAAAAAACAAAAAAACAGACAAATCTATGCTATCAACTCACAGACAATTTCTCAAAAAAAAACAAAAAAAACAAAAAACAAACGGGTACCTTTTTCGCCGATGTAACCGCGTTTTCGGTTGCCTTTCTTGGTAGAGCGTCCGACGCTGCAAATGGAGTCGATATTCTTGGGAGAAAAGCCTCTCTCGTTGTTGAATATCAACAAAGTCGCCGGAGCTCCGGTCGCCGTTATGTCCTTCGACGTTATCACGAACTCCAGCGACGGATCCACTCCCTGGAGATACTCATTGTCCTCCGCGTTCTGCAATTCATTACGCCATTTCATCACACATTCGCATTTAAAAAAAACAAAAAACACTGATTTTTCACTCTGTGCTTTCCTTAAAATTTCCATCAAAGTTGACTCTTTTTCCATCAAAATCTTGTTAAATAGGCTTTGACACCACAACAGCTTACTAACTTAAAAATACCGATAAATTCACAATCTGATACCCTTTGTCACGCCTAGCGTATTATGCAAGTGAGCGGAGTCCAAATCCTACATATCATGTTTAATGAGCTCGGGAAGAACTCGTCCCGAAAACTAGCTTAAAGGGAAGAGAGAATCTAATCCTCATAAAAGTATCATAAAAGTAAGTTTTTTAGGTTTTGATTTCGTTGATTTTTACCTGGATGAGTTCCATGAGAAAGTGGACGTCTTTGGCGTAGAGTTCGGCGGAGAGGTTCTTGACGGCCTGGTGGAGATCCTCGGTGAGAGGATTTGGGTCGCCGCCGATGGAGAATTTGGACCGCCGTATCTCCTCCACGTGCTCTCTCGGCGTCGCCATTGCCGTACGAGTTAGCTCCCAAAGTCAAGGTCGTTTCAGAGAAAGAAGATGATGGAAAACGAGAGAAAGAAGACACAGAAAAGAAAGCAGAGTACGAGTGAGGGACTACAAGAGCTTGGGTCATTTATTATTATAGCAATATTTACAAAATGAATAGTGCTCGAAAACAAATGTGTTGTTTGTTTCATATTCAAGTTTTAATCCTAATTAAAATGTATTTTTTCATCTTAATTTTTATTTTTATTTTTTAAATTAATAATATTTATAATTAACTTTTGAAAAATTAACTTACTACAACTTAAAAATTTCATATTTAACTAATTTACTAAACGGATGCTAATCCCCTTTTTTTTATACCAATTTATACATTATTTTTTTTATGAAAAATACTTTAGAACATCAGTGATGTTAAACATCATACTGATTGAGAGGTGGGTCTCACAACTCTATTAGTTAGTAATATTTAACAGCATTGATATTTCTTAGTATTGTTCTATTTTTATTGATAAATACAATCAATTGATGTGATAATACTTCAAATATTTATCAATAAAAAAATAATAATTCATATATTATATAAATTGATGCTAAAAAATTATAATTAGAGTTTGAACTGGTGTAACTAATATACATTTTTTTAATATAATTACTTATATTTAAAAAAATTTAATGGTTTTTTTAATACTTTCTTTACTTATCACATATGACAATTATGTAATAGTCATGTTATGGTTACATGATAATCATATCATTACCACTGAGATTTTTTTTTTTTTTTTTTCACTTTTACGTTTGTTTTGTTTGTTTGTGCGCGCGTGACAAACACCTAGTTTTTATAAAATTTACAGTGGAATATTAATGGAAAACCTTCTCGAGGAAGGAAGGAAGGGAAAATTAATGGAAAAAAAACCTTCTCGAGGAAGGAAGGAAGGGAAAATTAATGGAAAACCTTCTCGAGGAAGGAAGGGAAAATTAATGGAAAAAATATTAAATAAAGGACGGGGAGAGAGAGAAGAGAGAGTGGGACGCCTCGTTCAAAAAGAGAGCATTGTATTTGCTTTTCCATGCATTTGGACGCTGATTCGACCGCTGAAATCAGCGGATAGTCCTTTACTCCGATACTTCGGCTCTTTTTCCTCGATACTTTTCCAAATGCCCTTACTGATTTTTCCAAGAGAGAGAAAAGTATTGTGTGTGAAAAAGATAAAGAAACTTTGGGACTATTGGTTGATTGTTGGTACGTAGACCAGTGACCATTTGTTTTGATGGCATGTTCAGCTTTGAAAATTGAAAAAAAAAAATTTGAAAAATATATATTTTTTTCAATATTTTCAATCATTCTCTTATTTTAAAAAAAATATCTCATTTTAAATTTATTTTGTATAATATTATTTAAAAAAAAGAAAAAAAAATTTTGAAATCTTCTCACAATGCATTATTCTCAATATAATTTCTTCTCATTTTAAACAACTTTTTTTTTTTTGAAAAAGAACAACTTTTTGTTTTGAAAAGAAAATTTTTTTTTATATATATCCAAACACCATTTTATTCTTAAAATAAAATAATTTTTCATTTCAAACAAAAAAAAATTTGATTTTCAAAAATGAACATATGATTCAAACGGAGCCTGAGTCTTCCTAATGTCTTTGGTTGATTGATATTTTTTTGTTCCACGTGGCATAATTTTATAGGGTGTTAACTTTTTCTTTTTTGAGATTTAAGGGTCCGTTTGAGGGACATTTGGAGACAGAGTTTTTTAGGTTGGATTGGAGATAGAATTTTGGATATTGGGTTGAAAATGTGGTGTGATATAAAAAATAGTGAAAAAATTTGAAATGTATTTTTAAAAAATGTAAAATGGATATTGTTTTGTTCACTTCGTTGTTATGAGCATTTTGACCTAAGAGTCATCTCATCTTGATTTGAAATGAGAAAATTATGAACTTTTAAAGTTTGAATTTACTGTAAATATTTGGAAATGTGAATAGTAAAAATTAGTTTTAAATTAAAGAAAAGACAAAAAAAAAACAAAAACAAAAACAAAAACAAAAAAAAAAAACATTTGAAGATTAAGGTTGGAGATGACCCCAAACGCCCTAAGATTGCTTTTTATTTATTTATTTATTTTTGAAAAATACTAGGGATACCAACTTTAATTTCAACTTTTGAATATCAACATATGTGCCATATAAGTTATCATTTTTTTTAATTGCTAAGTGTTTAAAGTATTACCACATTAATTGATTGTATTTATCAATGACAATATGACACATGAGTTGGTATTCAAAAAATTAGAATTAGAGTTGATGCCCCTAGCATTACTCTTTATTTATAGTATGAATAACTTCTTTTCAAATCTTTCTTTACTTTATAACGACATTTTTTTTTTCATTATTGAAATGGGAAATTAAAAAGATATTTTTTTTAATTATAAGAAACACAGTAATAGCAATAAACAATAATTAAAAAAATAAAGTACACCCGAATAGTATTGGAATTTACAAAACTACATCGGAATAGATATACAAAACATCAAATACATATATGACTCTTTAAAATATCGCATCATCAAGATCATTAAAAATAAATAAATAAATAAAAGGTCAAGAGACGGATCTAACAAACAAAAAACACAACCAAACACTACTTTATAAATAACACACGCACAAATAAATGGGGATATAAAGTCACTGTCATTACAAATCCAAAGCAAACTAAGAAGGGGGGAAAAAGAACAGATACAGCCACAAACAATAAAGATAAGTTTCCCTCCCTCACTTCTCTATAGAGCCAATTTGGAAGAATTTTATCTTTACTCTATAACTAAATGCACTTAAATTTTCTTACTTAAAATGAATTTGGTAAATTAGGTTGGATGTTCATACACATTATTTGTCAAACAAAAATAAAACGAAAATTAGGATTCCATGGTAACTCAAACTAGTTTCACATTTTGTTTTCTCCAATTAGAAAGTTGTATTCTCAAAAAGTAAGAATTTCCGTTATTTAAGAAGGAAAAAAAAAATCACTTTCCAATCGTTTAAAGTTTGTAAAACATGGGGTTTTCGACATTATAGTCCCTGAACTTATGTATGGAGTGACAATTGTTAATTTTAATTTTATTATTATTATTATTATTATTTACACATGGACCTACTAATTGTTTCATCATGATAAATTCAAATTTTATGATATGTAACTTTTAAGAATTTTGTGCCGGATTAAAAAAAAAAGTATCAACGTTAGTATCTCCTTGAATCATCGTACTTTAATCAAGTTTTATTAAATTTATATATTTTTTAATATAATTTTGTTATAATTCCACTAGCTAAGCATAAAATAATATCAACACTATTAAGTTTCGTATATTAATAATAATTATCACATGAAATATTAAAGGACACCACCTCGATGATAGAATGTGGAATCATATATAAAACTTACCCATAAAATCTATTGTTTGGTGTTATAGCTCAAACCAAGTTTTTCAAGATAATTTCTATCTTTTTCCCCCCGAAAGTTTTTGTCCTTTTCTGAAAAAGTTTTTTATCTTTTCTAAAAAGTCAACAAAATTTACTATTTAAACTTAAAAAATTTAACTCAAACCCAAATACCAAATGGACCGTTTTATTAAAATTGATGTTAAAAATTGATGGTGTCTTGAAAATTTTTTAATTGTGACCTTTTGAAATATTAATTAATTTTATCATTTCATTCTTCGGCTTACCTTTTACCATCCAATCTCAACGTCAGAGGATAACAGTCCCACAGCGGGTCGTCCTTTTCCTTTTTTTTTTTTTTTTTGGTAAAGCAGAACAAAGAAAAAGCCATAGCTTTTATGAGAGCCAACTAAAGTAGCATCAAGTGATAAATCTCCACCACTACACAAGACTTCACTCCCAAGTTATTGGACCCATGAGTGCAAGAAAACCCATGAGAAATGGTTTTCCTTTGTATAGCTTGAAACCTCATTTTCTGCCTCAGCCTTTGGCCTCAGATACTCTATATTTGACACACAGAAAAATGAACTGTTTGCATGGCATGTCCATATTCATAAAGGAAAATTTTCTTGTTTTGAGAATGAGATAGTGTTTGAATGTGACGGCGTATCAACGAGCTGTTTGGATTGCATGTTCATGTCGTTTTGAGAATGAGTTGACGTTTGAATGTGTTAAAAAAAAATTTATTGAAAACAAAAAGTTGTTTGGAAGAAGAATAAATGGTGTTGAGAAATGAGTGAAAATTTTAAAAAGGTTCCAAAAGATTCTAAAATGGTACTGTGTAAAATAAGTTTAAAAATGAGATAGCTTTCTTTTTAACAATGAGAACAATGACCAAAAAAAAAAAAAAAGTTAGGAAAAACACTATCTTGTTATTATTTGCTCCCTTTCTAAAATGGAACATTCGAAATAAACAGGTTGATAATTTTTTTTTTGTTAATTATTATTGTTATTATTATTATTATTTGGTAATATTATGCTAGGAATCTCACTTAATAAAAGGAAAGAAAAGCACTTTTAACTTTTGAGTTTGAGTGCTTCTACCTAAATTATTTTCATTTCATCCGCCGAAGTAGCCCTAATAGGATAATTAATTATTATATTTGTGTTTTAATGTATTGTGTTTAACGTATAGTACTCTTTCAAATAATTCATCTATTTCTATTATAAGTTTCAAAAGTTATTTATTTATAAAAATGAAAATGAGAATTTAAGAAAGAGGTGTGAGATCGTTTTTAAATATGCGTTAAGGTTATTTTCTCTTGAGAAATTATTCTTTCCTTCTTACGAATCAAAGGTTAAAAAATTTTCAATTACTTTTCAGTTTACTTACTTATATTATTTAATTTAAAAATAAGGACAAAGAAACTATCTTTTAAGTATAGTTTTGCAACCAATATTGAAGAGATCAATATTAGAGTCTTTAATTTTTATCCACTATTTTCTTTTTCCTCCTTATATTTTTACCATCCAAAGTCCAAAAACTATTTCATCATTTTCCATTCAATCACCCATCCATTCACTTCCTTCCTTCATCTTTTCAATCATTTCAAACATGGCCGGCAAAATGTGTCGTTGTGGATATAACTAAAGCTATTTCGCATAATATACCAGATATGCCAACAGGACTCACTCTTTATTAGTTGCGATGGTACTTGATCATCATTGAAAACGCAGTGAATACACCATTGACCAATCTAGGCTTCTCTTTTATCATTTTGTGTAGAAAGACACTACTTTAATAGAGACTCTATAGAAGACTGCACTTGCTTGCTTCCAAAATTGTAGAACAGAAAGTGGGACTCCATTATACACTGAATATACACCCAGTCCTTGTGGGATCTCGTCACGTGGATAATACAACAAATACAATGATAACGCTACAAGTACAAAAATAATGAGCACAATGACGAGCAAAAAAGATGGCATTCTCAAAACCAAACACGCTTTGACAAAATATTTACTTCTTCCTTTTTTCCTCTTTTTTTTTTACCTCCCCTATTATTCGACCCGCTAAAAAAGAACTCCGAAGATTATTATTTACTCTTGAAAAATAGATTTGTTGATATTCCTACCGAGGAAGGCTTGAATCCACGGATGAACTTGCGCGATGGGGCCAGCCGGGGGTCCTCTCTGCTGGTTTTCTTCCTTGAAGAAGGCCCCCCAGGAGCCCCCATGCTCTTGATAGATCCTGATGACCTGGAATCGAACATTGATGAGCCAAAAGAAGCATCGGCCATGCCAAACGACAAAGGGACCTTGTTTGTTGTTTGTTGTGGGTGTCCGACTGCTCCGTCCTGATGGGGAGGTGGGAATTTCTCACTCTTGCTCTTTGTGTTTGTTTGTGTCACAGCTCTCCATCTCTGGAAATTAGATGAGGGTTAGTAAAAATTCTTCAATTAAATCCGGTGAAATGTTGAATTAACAAACTTGTCACCCATCATAATCAAACTTAATACAACCGACGGAAAGCAAGTCAAAGCTCACAGCAAAACTATCAATCCTTGCATATGAGAGAAAGGAGTTTTCTTTTCTTAATGACATGCCAGTGAGCACCGAAGGACGGATCATAGTTGGTTTGAGGTGTTCTAACTTCGACAAAAAGGAAAAACAAGATGATAAACTATATGAGAGAGAGAGAGAGAGAGAGAGAGAAGCGTATTTCACATACATCTAAGTTTGCTTGAATCTCTGCATTAGCTTCTGGGACAGGAATTGCCCGACCAACTCGGTCACGAACCTTTACTTTTTTGGCACCTTCAACAACGCTAGATTTCCCATTTATACCTCTTTGCCTGAGGAAAATAGATATTAGCTGTCATCAAATAGTCATGATAAGTCCAGAAGACAGTAAAGCATTTAAAAAAAAAAAAAAAAAGCGAAACTGTAACCTTCTAGCTTCTTCTTCACGTAATTTTACATCCAGTTCTTTGCTGGGAGGATATTTTGGTAAACTTGATGGCTCACAAGGATAAGGCTCGGTGGTAAAGAACTGCACAGCACAACAGATTTACACATAACATCGTCTATACCGTGTCAGCTTTGTTCCATAGAAATTCCAGATATGAGTAAAGAACAAAGTAGTATTTTCAGAATTAACTAAGACGTTTCCATTCTCAAAATATGGATCCATGCTCAATAAAGATTAACAATAATGTTAGTTTCATATTTGTAAAAAAGTTCCTTGAAGAAAGGATACTCACTTCACTTTGTAGAGCAGTAGTTGCAGTGCTTCGTCCATCGGGGTCTATTGAAAGAAGAGATTCAATTAGAGGTAGTGAAGGAGGAGGAAAATCCTTGAATGTTTCTACTACACAGCGCTTGTATGGTTGCTGTGGCTTAAAAAGTGTCGCATTTGGCAATCTATATTTCTTCCAATAATCCTCAGACGGGGAGCCACATAGTTTAAATATCTTGTGCAGTTGTTCAACCTTGCAGAAAAGAGTTTTGAAGGGTTTTGTCAAGCTCAAAACTATCCATTTAAACAATAAAAACCAAATGTACGGTGAACCAAAAAGGCAAGGAAAATACAATTAGAAGCAAATCAAAATCCTAATTAGCACCATGATCTCATCTGACAAAGAATAATATAGGATATATTTATTGTACTTTACCAATACACATAACTAAGAAGGAAAAAATCTCAACCACAAAATAAATTATGGACAGGTAAGATTCATTAATACTTTTAATAAATTAAAGCTAAACACCACAGAGTACACACTTTTAAGGTGATCCCATTAAGCATTAAGCCTTAAGATTACTTGAGGAAAAAAGCAAGCCAAACCCCTACAAGATTCTGTTCCCCAACTGTCTGGTTTTCCAAAACCTCCATGTTTATCAGAATTCTTTTTTGTTCTTTAAATGTCAAAACATATCTTATTGACTAAAACACTAAATGCAAGTCACCAAAGCACATCTATCAACTGAAAAGTAGTTCATAAAGCAAAAGGCCAAAGATGAGATGGACCATATGCATTTTAATTCAAATTAAACAGAAAGAGGACCATGAATCTGCATACGAAAAACTGTTGCATTTAGACTCTAGAATGATACATCATTATGCCAGAATCGCAACATAAGTAACCAACCAGAGGATGTGTTCCTTTAAACCACTAGGATAGACAAATATATAAAACAAGACAAAAGACAATACCTCAGTCCGTCCCGGCATAATTGGCTTCCCTGCAAGTAACTCCGCCAAGATGCAGCCGGCACTCCAAAGGTCAATACCAACGCCATAGATTGTGGCCCCAAGAAGAAGTTCGGGAGGCCTGTACCAAAGGGTGACGACACGACTAGTCATGGGTTGCTTGTGATCGGGATCATAGAAAGTAGCCAGCCCAAAATCAGCTATTTTTAAGATCCCTTCATTGTTAAGAAGCAGATTGGAACCCTTGATATCACGGTGCAGAACGCCATTGCTGTGGCAATGCTCGAGCCCCGATAACAACTGCTTCATATAACACTTGATCTGACATATAGCAACACAAACAAATTCCCTCCTAAATATCTTATCATCTATGTGAAACTTAGAGGAAGAAAACACCCAGATAATGAAAAAAGACAGGGGACCATAGTTACTCAAAAACGTCTTTTCCTTCCCACAACTTAAATTATTTTCCTTTTCCACAGCTTTATAGATTAATGGGAACACGAAATTTCTATGAATTTGCATGCCAAAAAGAGCCTAACAAAGATTTGAAGTTAAAGAATCTCGAAACTACTAGTCTATGGGGCCCAATGTAGCTTAGGAAGGTCTTTTAGTAACATCAAAACCAACAAAAAGCAAAAGGACAAACACAAAGGCATTATTTGCTCCAGAACCCAATTAGGAAAACAAAAGTGATTTGGAATAAAAACAAAACCCAGCAAAATTACTCACTAAACTCCAACTCATATCACCAAATCCATCCGGTAATTGAAGAGAATCTACATTAACAAGTACATAAAAAGATCAAAAATTTCAAAACCTATCTAAAGGATCATTGTTGAAAATTAGAAATGTACCTGAGCTTCAGTGAATTTGACTCCATTGTGGGCGGCGAGACCGGCGAGATCGTGTTCCATGTACTCGAAAACCAAGTAAAGACTACATGACATTCTAGAGGTGGCTAAGCCTTCGAGCTTAAGCACATTGGGATGATCAAGCTTCCTCAGAACCAGAATCTCTCTGGCCATGAATTTCACACTTTCTGGCTCCAGATTATCGAACCTAACCTTCTTTAACGCCACTATTTTTCCGCTAATCAGATCCCTAGCCTTATACACGTTGCTGTAAGTCCCTTGCCCAATCTGGAGAAGAAGAAGAAGAAGAAGAAGAAAAGACATGAAAGGAGAAGAGATTTAACACAGAGAATTGAAGAAGAACACAAGAGTTAGGGTTTCCGTGCGGCCGACCTTCGCGAGCCTCTCGAAGCTGTTGGCGCGACGAGGAGTCCAGTCTCGGATTGCGTCGCCGGCGGCGGCTAAAAGCCACGGAGGCCAACCACCTTGCTGCTGGTTGGCCAGGAAAGAGTCCGACAGCTTAGGTTTCCGCTGCTCAGACGTCGTAACATTCGCCGAAACATCACCGGTGCGTCTGGTCCTCTGCCTCTCCGTCGCCTGCTTCCTGACTCTGACCTCAACGGCGTTGACGGCGGACGGAGCCGGCTCTCCGGACTTTCGACGGCGGGCCACAGATCTCCGGCGATCGCCGCCAGATTCGGTGCCGAGAACGCAGCCCATCGGTCACCTCTCCGGCGTCGCAGAGCGCCGGCGCCAATGCATCCGAGCGGTACTCGCGTGATATTCGGGTCGATGAACGCAGCCCGAAACGCCGCCGTATCGGAAACGGCGAGAAAAGGCGGCGATTTTCCCCGGCGAGTGTAGCAGAAAATCGGAGCCCAAAGTTGGCGTCTTCACTGAGCTGGCTTAATATCAGTGTTGTTTTAGAGAGAGAGAGAGAGAAAGATGAGAGAGAGCCAGAGTATTTATTACTTACTTATACTTGTCTGTTGTTTTCAAAGTTGAGACACGGTTTGGGGAATAATTACGAAAAGGCCACTGACCGCGGGAGATAATAAATATAAAAAAAAAAATTAAAAATTAAAAAAATTATTGATGAAGATGATGACGTAGTAATGAAAAGGAAGTTGTGAAAAATGTCAAAGCGCAAAAGGGATACTTTTTGACGGAAACCGTTTTAAAAGGTCCAAGTTTAGAATGTGGTTTTTCTTTTCTTTTTTTCTTTTTCTTTTTCTTTTTTTTTTTTTGGGTATTTTGTAACCCAACCATGTAACATTTGACTGCTCAATGTACCACAAAATCCAACGTTTTCAACCAAAATTATGTGCTACTACATTCATTTTTGGTCTTTTGTAACCTTTTCTCTCTCTGTCAAATCTAATAATAATTTTATGTCTGATTTTATTATAAAGTTAAAAATTTTAAATCTTATATATTCAAATAAAACTTTTGTCACATATTAATGCTATAAGTGTGTTACATTTTCAAATATTATATAATATTAAATGTCAGGTTGTATAATTGACAGAATCTAATAAAGATTTGATGGTCTCAAACTAAAAGAATATTGTTTTTCTAGGTTTTTTTATGATAAAAATAATATCATAACATCTCAATTATATATTTTTTTTTAAATTTTAATATCATATCAAATTAATTAAAAAAATATGTTAGTTTAATTAAATAAGATAGGAATAAGCCAATCAGCTACCCATACAATACAAAATGCATACGGACTTTTCCTTTACAAAAAGCATATATACTCAATAATCCTTTTTTTTTTTTTAATAGAGATCGTGAAATGCAAATTCATTATAAGCTCATATATAATATTACCTTTGGATTATCTATAATCACATTTAAATATTTCTTGTCACATAACCTCACATAATTTTTATTAAAAAAAAATTATTTTCCGACTTTTCACATTATTTTATTGAAAATGTTCAAATTTCCAAAAATAATGAAGTTATTCCAACTACCACACCAAGCCGTATTAAACAAGGCGCATGATGATGGTCAGCATTTAATACTGAAAAACAGATGTAAAAGTTATATATATATATATATATATTTATCGGAAACATATTTATAATATATAGAGGCTTTGCAGTTATAGTCAAACTAGAAATGGGAACGAAATTTGTTCTTTTGTCGA
Organism: Ficus erecta; assembly: GCA_008635985.1. Taxonomy (NCBI): domain Eukaryota; kingdom Viridiplantae; phylum Streptophyta; class Magnoliopsida; order Rosales; family Moraceae; genus Ficus; species Ficus erecta. Next base: position 1,674,660 of record BKCH01000019.1, read on the forward strand.
AAGGGGTAGAAATTTTCTCAGCTAGATTCTTTAATTCCTCTCACCAAACCCCCCCTACTATCCAACTATTGTCGTTTTGCATCATAAAGCAAAAAATAATAAAATAAAACAAATTGTGCAGACATTGTCGTTTAAATTATTACTTGCCAGTCAGATATTTTAGTAGCCCCTTTTACTCTCTTATATTGATGGCAAAACCAAACAACAAGAAATGAGGGGGTCCTTCAAATTATATGAGTTCCCTTTATTGCCCACCATATTTCCTTATTAAAAATTAATATTGTTCCACTTGAAATGCTTTAGACTATAAATCAGACTATTGAAAAACTAAGACTCTATTTAGTAAGTTAGTTAGAGATAAAAAATTTTAAACTTGAGTTTGTTGACTTTTTAAAAATTAATTATGAATTTTGTTGACTTTTCAAAAAAAGATAAAAATTAAGATAAAAAAGTACAATTTAGTTAGAGTTAAACTTAAATCTCAAATGGAAAGTAAACTAATAATTAGAATAAATAACTTTTTTATATATGTAAACACTCCATATGCACCTTCACTATATTAATTAACCAATTATTAATTTTTTACGCTGATCAATGACCTCTGAACTTTAGCTCCTAAGCCCCAAACTCCTCCTTCCCTCACCATTGGTTTAGCCCCAATGACTTAACAAATAGTATTTACTAGTATGACAAAAAATACAATCTCTACCATGATTTTTATTTTTATTTTTACAAAGCCAAAATAGCGAAAATTTGTTTTAAAATGCATTTCAAATATGTAATCAATAAATGTGATAAGTGGATGTATGTTAATCTAGCAGTTCTTTCACAACCACTCAAGAGTGAGGTCATAAATTTAATTTCCTATACCTCTACATAAAAGAGAGAGAGAGAGAGAGATATTAATAATCAGCCACTGCTAATACATTAGCCTCAAATTACGAATATTGGTCTTTTCCATTTTTCAAATAAGGGAATTTCTACAGGTGGGTGTCTGATTTTTCACTATAGGTGTAACTGTTATTTTAGTTATTTAATTGATTTTTTAATAATTTGATTTATGATTAAAATAGTTATTTGTCCTGCATTGTAAGTTTTTAACGTGAACATACATAAAACAGACAGTTAAAAATCTAATCTAACAATTAAAAAATAGTTCCTACATATAAAGTAAAAGAGAAGTCCTACTATAGAAGGTTTCATTTTATCAAGTAAAATTGTTTTTAATTATATAATGAATTTGGATAATTCTCTTGTAGGATAAAGAAGGAAAAAAAAAATTCATAGGTAGACGCAATTATAAGCTATCTTTTTTTAATTAAGTTTTACTAAATTATCATGACATAACTTTAAACCATCTGTTTTTATTAGGTTATCTTAATTTATCATATTGTTTAGTTTGACATGATTTTGATATGGCAACTTAACATTGAGTGAGGTTTCTTCTATTTTTTGAAATTGATTTTGTTTTAATCTTATTATTATAGAATTCTCAAAACAGAAAAATTAACAACTTATGAAACAGTAGTCACAAGAAATTCAAGTCTAGTGTATTGGTCTCGGTTGATTGGGCTCGTCCATCAAGTTTTTTTGTATTGTTTAACGAGTAATGGTCAAACTTTAAGTTTATGTCCCAATAGAGTCTTCTCTTATTTGAATCTTGGTAATTATATTCACCCATGTACTATTTTAATTTTACTGATGGATCCAATCTTTAATTCAGAGTCGAATTCTTTTATATTCAGGTTCATTTATATCTTATATATTTTGTTTCTTTGTTAAATGAAATTTTCTTTAAAAAAAAAAAATCAAGTCTATTGCCTTCGTCACGATAGCTAGTTTTGTCAATAGCCCCGTGGGTGGATAACTATAGATTTTAATGGAGTTGTTAATTAAAAAGTCAATGGTCAACCTATTAAAATGTCAAAAATAGTTTTTTTTTTTTTTTAAACTTAATTGTAGTCTGTAGAATGATTTGTCCTGTTGTCTATTAGAATTATTCCGATTAAAAGACATCAAATATTAAACACATTGAAAAAGTAAGATAAGTATAATTTTGTACGACAATATAGATTTTTTTTTTGGCATTAGTGTAATAATTAATTGATTTGAATATAAAATTATTTAATAATAATTGTCATTTAAACTAGTATGCTTTTGGAAAAATAATACATCTTATATTATAATTCGAATACAATATAAAATGAATGTAACTTTCAAATACACGGTAAGAGTCTTAAATAGTTCATATTATAAGATTTAATTATAGGATAAATATAAATCAATTAGTAATTATAAGATGCAAAATAAAATGTTATTATTGTCATTTTTATCCACCTGCCGAGTAAAGAGTTTTCATAATCATAATGTCAAGATTAATTAGATGTAGGAATTAGGTTACGAACTATAGGAAGTAGTGTTCTAGTTACAACAAAATGTTAAAAATATTAGGATTCTATATATATAGGTATATTTACATATGTAAAATCTATATGCATGCACGTAGATTCGTGCATAAGGATAAAATTGTCAGAGTGGCAACGCTAATATTATGCAAAACACATTTCTCTTTTTTTCCACGCGTTATTATGCTCGCTTGTTTTTTTTCCTAAGTTGTTGTTTGAAAAATTATTGAAGTAAAAAATGGGTCTCTTTCTTTGTTTCTACTTCACGTACCATAATATTCAAATCCGAGTTTCAAACACATTACTTCAAGACATTGAAAAAGTGGAGGTTTCAACTAAATTTAAGTTGACAGTGACATCTTGAAACTTCATTGGTCTAAGCTCATTGATTCAATAATGGACCCTCTAGAAAGCTTCTTCTTACCCCATACATATATATATATATATATATATATATATTTTGAAGAATTTTATGATAAATAATATCACGTTGATAGGATACAATTTTGAATCAGTCAAATTTTTTTAATCAAATTCGGTTACATCAAAGACGTATTTTTAATTCAATATGATAATGATATTACCTTATGGTCAAAATTATTTTTTTGTATAAGGACATTTTCATGGTAAGGTTTTTATTTTTATTTTTTATTATTTTTTTCATTGATAGAGTAGGTTTCTTTAATCATTAGATTAATTCAACAGTTAGATTTATCAGTTAAAGTGATTTTGTTATATATATGTATATATATATATATATATATTTAACGTGGATGTTTAAAAATCGAACCGAAATTTAATATGATATCTAAAAAACTTGCTTTATTGGTAAGGCAAAACAATATGCTTATAAGGCACACAAGTTGAGCATATTACATACTTGTAGAGCAAAACGAAGAATAATGCACATAAGGTACCCAAAGGACATTCTCTTCGATTTTCTCCAATGAAAAGCAAACAAGACATATGTCTTTGGCCGTACTTTCTTGACAAAATAAAGCCAATAATATAAAAGCTTTAAAAAAATAAAAAACATAGCCTGAAAAGGACTTGCATTAAATAAACAATATGAATCATTCAAGTTCAACAAATGCAAAATCAACCAAACTTAGAGAGTTATATCATTTATCAAAAAACTATTTTATATTTGAGAGAGTTTGATTACTATTATTACTCTTGCTGTTTTCTTTATGACATACTAATTAAGCACCAATTAAGGGCTAGTCAATGAAAAAAAAAAAAAAAAAAAAAAAAAAAAAAAAAAAAAAAGAGGTTAAGTGTGAACGTGTTGAACTTTGCTAAACCCATAACTCTTGGTACTGTCCCTATCTCTTAATTTTGTCTGACGACTGAAAACAACTTTTCAGGAGCCAGAAATTTGAAAAAAGAAAAAAGGACAAAAAAAAAAAAGCATTAAATAGAAAATCCCATTTCTATGTATGGTAAATGGTTTTTGGCGTTTTGGCTTCTGGTTTTGGGAACAATTCAACAAGGCACTTGTGTTTTGTACGTGGCACCAATCCCCTAGAAAGAAACTCTGATGAAAAGCTATTTTATTATATTTTGCTTTGAAGAGGAAAAGTATGGTCTAAAAAGCTTCTCTCCCAAAAGCTGGAATTCAAACGCCTTTCTTGCAACGTCTTGTTTGGTGTCTACCTTTCAACGGCACATAAAAAGTGTTCTCCTTCTACCATTTGATGAAGAAAGTAATATGGAAAAGTAGCACTTTAAAGTGCGGGGTGATTTGTAAAATTATCCTTCAAAAGGTATATTTTTTAGTTGTTGCTTTTAAGATTTTTTGATATCTAGTAATATAAATATGAATGATAAAAAAATCCAAGAAAGCATTAAGAGTATGTTTGGTAAGAATGAGAGAAAATAAGAAGAAGTGACCGGTAGATCATTTAAATAAAAAAAAAAGAAAAATGAGTGAGGAGTCCAATAACTAACGGGTGTTTTCTCTTTTGATATTTGATATACAATCCCTTTAATTAGTGTTTTTAATTTAACAGAGATCAAAATGTCGGAAGGATTTAAAGTCTCTCCCTTAATATCTTTCTTTCCCTTTTCTCTTCTACCAAACAATTAGGAATGTCAAATTCCTTTTACTACCACCAATCTTCTTTTTTTCATTTTTCTCTCGTATCAAACATACTAAAATGGATTAAAAAAAAATATTCCTTTTCTCTCTCTAAAAGTACTTTACTTTCTCAAATGGGCAAATTCCTGTTTAATGGGCTTCAATCATGTTGGAAAGGACTGGGAAAATCCCAATAAGTAGCCCAATTATGGTTTTTATGTACCTAAATGGTGCTTCCGCCTTTTTTATTTGTAATTTATATATATATATATATGTATATATACATATACACACATATACATTTGAATCATCCCTCTCTCTCTATCCCCATTGTCAAAAGACACAAGTAATAAAACAAAAAAGATTTAATGCGAACTTTATTTTAAAGATAACTCAATTTCACTCACAGAATCATGGCTCTGACATGGCACAAATCTCTTATTAAAACTAATGGGTATCTAATAGGAATGCATCTTAAAAGGAGAGAGGAAAAAAAAAAAAAGATATCCTTTATTCCGTCGGTGTTAAATGCTACATGTACTCTCTTGAAAATGTGGTTCAAACGTTCAGAAGATATAAGAAAACCCTTAAATAAACAATTGAAATTGTAACAGCATTATTTTGTGGTATTTGGGTCTAGCCACAAGCAACAAGAAACAAATAAAGCCTAAAAAGGGAGGCCACACAATGGGGCTGATATGTCAACTTCCCTTCTCAGTAGGGTCACTGGCTTTCACTGCAGTTCTGTGGACAGGATTCGGATGTCGTTTTCCCTCTTTTTCTGGTTGAAACACACCCACTGAGACAATATTCATTGCTCAAATCAAAAACCCATTTTTCTCTTCTTCTTCTTCTTCTTCTTCTTCTTCTTCTTTTTTCTTGTTTGAAGTTGTTTTTGTGAGAAATATTTGGAGTGAAGAAATGGGACTTCTGTGCTGTTGTGACTCGGAAGACTGTTTTCTGTTGGGGCTGGTTATGGCTTTGGTCTTTGCAATGGCTTTCTTTATCTTGTGTCAACCTCCTCAAAGAAGAGTTGCTATCTACAATTGCTATTAAAGCCTTTTCATTTATGTATGCCCTATCTTGTAGAGATTTCTATGAATAAATGTTTACTTTTTTTTTTTTCACCCTTTTTGTGTAAACAACTTCTACTTCTATTGTGATGTATTTATCTTAAGTAAGAATAAAATGGAGTTTAATTAAATAAGTAAAAATTCTCTCTTCCTTGTTCATCGTCTTCATTATTATTATTATTTTTTGTTTTCGGATTTCTGTCTTTGCTTATCTGTGCATTTCACCCCTTTGGATCTGGCAAATGTATAAGACTGTCTCACTTTCTTTTGTTCGGTAAGAGGGATGAAAAATTAAAAAGAAATGAGAAGTAAAATAAAGGTAAGGAAAAGGAAAAGAAGCAAGGGAGATTTTCTTTTATGTTTTTGATAGCAGATTTTCTTTCCTGTTAATTGACAGAAGAAAAAGAAAATGCATAAGGTAATACATTTTACAATCACACCCTTATATAAATAAGAAGATGAGGAAGAATTAAAATTCAAACTAGTTATTTTATAAATTTATTGTCAAAATTTCACCCCCCCTCTTTTTTTTTTTTTTCGAAGTTGAAAAGAGTCAAAAATTGCTAGCCTCGTGAATTTACAACTTCCTTTCTCTACCGAGCACAAGTAACGTTTTTGAAATCATGCTATCCAATGAATTAAATACCCCATTTGTTAGGAAGAGAAACATTAATATTTTCTCGCACATGACACATTTGTTATCTTTACACGAAGGCAGAATATGAATGCCCAGTTGATTCAAATACCTAACAGAAACACATTTTCCTAGCCCGAATTAAATGGCATTGTCCAATGTCAGAACTGATGTTCGACCAAAGGGCCCAATTTGTCTTTATAAAAAGATATATATATATATATATATATATAATTTCCGGAAGTCCCCACCAAAAGATTATTGCTAATTGCCCGAAATGAGATGCAAAAATATTCTAATAAAGACGTTCTTCAGTAATATCATCATGACTCTCGAAATCATGTGCGGTAGTAATACCAAACCAAATATGACGAGTAGTGGGGTCCTGAGCTAAGCCTTGGCTAAATCTTAGAAATCTTAATGCCATAATGCCTTTCAAATCCTCCTGGCCATTATCCTACTGCAATAATTCTTGCTAAGAAGAATGCCCATGTTGTGGCAATTCCACCACACACACATACATACCGGACGAGAGAGTTTTCCCTATCTCTCTCTTTCTAACAAGTTGTACTGCATTTTTCCCGATGTTGTGCCGATCTCCTGCACGGATTGTACCGCCGAACGGTCGTTCCGTCAGATGAGAGAGTATTCATATATATATATATATATATAGCTATATATAAAGCAAATTGACAAATGAAACCTGCAATTCCCAACATTGTCGAGCAATTAATATTTTTGACACTCCATCCATCTGCCAGTGGTACAAAAGCTTAGTGAAAGTTTCATTTTTGATGTATAGCTACATCAGATACGTATAAACAAGACAAGTTAAATAAGAAAAAACTTATATAATAAATATGTGTATATATATGTTTTCAAAATATAATCCTCCTAGTTAGTACAATCCCCAACCTCCTAAAGTCGGATTGATGGCTTGTTTCCTTAAGAAAAACAAGACAATCTGCTATCAGTGGTAAAAACGCTTAACCGGAGCAAAGCTTCTCCAGGGCCAAGTTCTCGTCTCCGCCAACAGATTCCAAACTACTCCTCGCCTGAGCTTCAGGGAATCCCATCTCTACGAGTTTTTGTACCTGTTCATCAAAACAGTTCTCTTACATATCGCAAGTTGTGATTAATATCCACATAATCATATCTCTGAGTTTTAGAAACTACAAACTTGTTATTTAGATTTTAGTGATTTAGTTTCAATTTTGTCCCTTCAATAGATCTTAAATTTAAAGGAGCAACGAAACGACCATTATACTCAGAATGGATAAAATAAAGCTGAATAGGCATTAAATATATAAATATACATATATATATATATATATATATGCTTTCTTCTCCTCCCTCAAGCAACAAGAAAAATATGTGAGAAGTTAGGTGAGGGAGAAAGAGGTTGAAGTGGGAAGTGGAAAGTGGAAATTACTTTACCTTCTCCTCAATCCCACGCGACGATGCCTTGGCGAAAGTTTCGGTCCAGTATTGTGCGGTGCTGACAAATGTCTGATGTTGTTTAATATACTGTAATGGCACAACAGAAGATTATAACTTAAGATCAATAGAAGACATTTTACAAGAAAGACAATAAGATGAGAAGTATTAAAGCAAGACTAAAGGCAGCTTATTAAGGAATCCTTGCTGTTCTTCTTTCTTTCTAGACGATACCTTGTTCTCTTCCCCTTGTATTTGATACGTTTATCAATACAAGAAGTTTTCTTACTAAAAAAAAAATATGAACTGCATAGTGAATATCTAAAGAACAGAAAGTACAATTGATCAGAAAAGTGAGCATCTAAATACGACATAAAAGTAGGGCAAACAATAGCAGCAAATAAGACCTGCTGTGCCACCACAGCATCTTGAGGATCATCAGGCTGTGGAGCAGAAAGTAATGCTTGTACAGAAAGAAGAGCTGTTTTCAAAGTGAGTGCCGGGCTCCACTGATCCTTCAAGATGTCCAGGCAAATCGCTCCACTCTGACTGCTGATATTCGGGTGCCTTCAATGATAGATGCAAAACAAGCATTAACATCTTCAAGACAAATTTACTACATGAGCTGAAAACATATCCTCCAACCAATATAAAACTGTTTAACATCCTAGAATAATCAGCTGAATTCATCAAGCTGTTTTTCGCTCAAAGGCGTTATAACCTGACATGAAAAGTTCAGCTATTACAGACCATTGTATAACTCATCAAAAGAACATACCAGATTTGGGATTCTAAATTAGAGAAAAATGGACTACTTTAATGCATATGGAGCTCTACATCGGTTTCGCTTGTTCCCTAATCAATGAACTAATAGCAAAATGTACTATTACATAACTTTCATTACTTATAATATTTTCAATTCTTGTCCTTGTGAGTCTAATGCAAACAGGACCATGTATGAAATCATTATTTCCAAAATTCCCTAAGCTATATATAGAAAATAAATCAACAAAACCATTAAAAAACAAAAACAAATAAATTACTAAGTAAATCGACAAAAAAAAAAAAAAAAACACACACACAATTTGATTCCTCTTACCAAACTTTAGTTGAAAACTGCATTTTGGGAGGTTCAAATGGATACCCATCTACAAAATCAAACCCATAATCAACCTCAAAGCTAATAATTAAGGTTAGATCATAATAATCCAGCTAGAAGTAAATTACTAATCAAGCCCCCAAAGGACCAAATTAAATTACTTTTTTTCGTTTTCCTTGCAACGAATCCCACAAACAAATCAAAACCCAAACCTTTTTTTTTTTTTTTTTTTTTAAAGAATGCAAGAAAACCGATCGAATTAATCGAAGAGGCGAAGAGGAAAAAGGGGGAAAGTGGAAGAACCTGGCAAGGTGATGTCGATCTGGAAGGTGCCGCCCTCGTAAGGGGTTCCCATGGGGCCGGGGATGGTTCCGACGAGGCGGGCTAGAGTGGCGTCGGACTTGGGAGCGACTCTGATGCCCGAGCCCTCAACGTCTTTACTGCATTCTTGGAGCTCCTTCTGGACTCGAGCGAAGTCTATCATCTTCTCCGATGAAGAGAAAACCCCACGATTTAGGGAAATGCGATTGAATTTGGTACCAAATATCTCTCTGTGTGGTGTGTGTGCATATAAATATACATATATATACATATAGAAAAATTAAAAAAAAAAAAAAAAAAGGCTCTTCCTTTACTTCTCTAGTAGTTGGTATCTCGCTCTGTCTCGATCTCTCTCTAAAATTGATGCTTTGCTTGGGAAAAAGAGAGTTTCAATGATAATTAATTCTTTTCTGAAAATGTGATAGACCAATTAGAAAAAGGAAATATTAGGTGAATAGGTAATTTTCAAATACTTGTTTAAGTAAAATGACCAAGTTCTTTATTTTAAGAAAATGACAATTAATTAGTAATTGATTATATTTTATTAATAAATATATATATAAATATTAATTAATCACTAATTAATCAATAATTATTGATAAAACTGTTTGAGGACGAACTCGTAAATGAAACTTTGAAGACTATGGGCCCTATGGTGTGTCGAACCTCTAGTCAATAGCATTATTTTTTATATCTCTCATTTAATCTATTTTTCTCTACTGTGGGTTACTGATTAGTACATTAATTTTTTCATCTAATCATTTTAAATTTTATCATTTCAGAATTATTTAAGTAATAAAATTTAATTTTTATGAATTTCGAGAGAAAAAATAATTACAATATTATAAATTACATTAATAATTAAAGAATAAAGTTTTAAATATTCTCTTTATATATATATATATTAACAAATATAACATTCACGTTAATATATGCATTGCATACGGTGTTAGTGGTCAACTTCACCACATTACTTATATATATTTCCATTATCAAATTGTGATATTCTTTGTATGATTATTCTTATTTGTTTTCTCAAATGCATAATTGATACTATCTTTGTCCAATATTATTGTCAACATATTTTTGTAATATTATTGCCACTATCTTCAATATTTTTTCATATTTCCCAGGTGCAATGGGGCTTTTGTGCATACTTGGGCCCATAAAAAGATCACCAGAATTTCAAACCCAAGCTTTTTGTTGGGCCCATTTGCTTTTTATATTTAGGCTTTATTTGAGTTTCACTTCAACTTAAACTCTATTTTTTCATATCGATTTTTATCTTTTTCTGAAAAGTCAACAAAATTTATAATTAATTTTTAAAAATTCAACCAACTCTAACTTAAAAATTTCATCTCCAACAGATGAACCAAACACAAACTTAGAGAAAATTACCTAAATAACCATATTTTTCATCTATTGACTAACAAGATACAAATTTTTCATTCTTGATCAACATGACACAAAATTTTATTAACTTCAGTTTAACTTTATGTAACATTGGTGTAATATTACACAAATTCTAGTGTTAATTTTTTGTGTCATGTTGGTGTAATGATCTCTAAATTTGTGTCAATCATGTGCTTTTCCCTTTTATTTTGGGAGAAGGAAGGAAAGAAGCAAAAAACCACTAGTATGGCAGACATTTTTTTGAATTATGGTAAATAGCACATTCACAGTAAATAATGCATTTACAATTCATTATTTACAACAAAATTATTTTAAAAATGTTGTTATGAATAAAATATTTACAGTAAATATCATATTTTTTATAAACAATTTATTTATAAACATATTTACAATAAAATTACCTTAAAAATTCTCATAAATAAATAACTTATTATAAATATGTTATTTACTGTAAGCATTTTTTTTTTAAAAAAAGGCCTATTTGTTGTAATTTCTGTTTTATTTAAAGGAAATTGTAGCATATACTATATAGCAATTTTATAGGTATTTTTTTTTCCAAAAAAATATTTATTGGTATTTTTAAAATTTATAACATATTTTTTAAATGATGATAAAATATGGGTAAATCTTTAAATTTTCTAGTAAATAAATTTACGGTTAGTTTTTAATAATAGATTTGACATAGAAATAATTTTTAACTAGATAAAAAGAAAAAAATTGGTGATAATATTGGAAGTCCAAACCAAAATAACTCGGCACGTGGCCTGGCTCTCTGGCCCAATCTGGACCATCATAAACATGACGAATAAGCTAGATTAGTGCTTTTTTTATTTTTATTTAATGTTATTATTAGAGTTAGATATTTCTATCGAATTGGCCTGACCTGCTTCTTCATACGACCCCATCTAACTTTAAATTTATTACCGTTTTACTGATAAATTGTATATTTTTTTTAGGCTCAAGTAAATCATATTTTCATGGAGCTTTCTTTTACCGTTTCACTTTTGCCCAAACAAGAGAAAAAGCAACTTGGCATGTAAATTCAACATAGACGGCAGTGTCTCCTCTAGATTCCTATAGTTTGGTTTAGTGGGTCAATGTAGTTGGGGAATTCATTTTCCATGATAGATCTAAAGTTAAATTAATTGCAAAATTAAACACGGCAATGTATCTTTAGGGAAAAAAAAAAAGAAAAAGACCAATGTATTGAGTTCATATTTTTATTACTAAAAATGACAACCAAATTAAAATGAACAAAGAAAAAAGAAAAATCCCAATACCATATGTATACATTTTCAGCTTGACAAGAGAAAAAAGTCAAAAAAAAAAAAAAAGTTTTTCAAAAAGGGAAAGAGGCTTAATTGCATTAAGTAACATTTTTATGAATAAAATTGAAGAAAATAATAAGATTTTAAAATAGTCAATATAAAATTTCTATATAAATAGCAAAATCATAATTAATACTCTAATATTTTACTATTTAATTTTAATAAATAAATAAATAAATAATTTATATAATAATTTTTTTATAGAATATTTACATAAAACTGAGGTAAAAAAAATATAATTTAGTTGAAATTAAATTTAAATGACAAACAAATTCTTAGTCAATGAAATCTCCAGTTAACATACATACTTCCAAAAGAATAAGTCTTTGTGTCTTATCTTATCATCACGGAACTGCATTCCACAAATGTTTTAATTATACAGATATATATAAGTATATAATATCTTTTTTGGCTAGACAACCACTTAACTTTAAAGTTTTAACCACAAATTCTTCATCGTCAATGGCATCAAAGAAAGACTAAAATGTACGTATAAAATACGATGAATGGTGGACAATGTCCTTTTTTATGAAAGTGAAATTATTTTGATGCCCAGCAACAAAGTTTGACGTAGACCCAACATGGTTTTTAATGCAATACATACGCAAATAGCTATATAATATGTGTATATATTGTATACAGTACATGTTATATAAAAAGCGGAATAGGGAAAAAAAAAAAAAGAAAAAGAAAAAAAGAGAACCACTGGTTTATTTATGGTTTACATTCATTTTTGTGTTTGGAAAATGGATATAAAAAAATTAAAAAAAAAAAATGAAAGTCAAAGAAAAAACCAAAATTGCTGCGGTTTTTCCAAGTGAAAAGAGAAACAACAGGAGCAGCGAAAGGGAATTTCTGGGTAAAGTAAAAAAGGATTAAGATGACCCACAAAATATATTTGGTTTTTGGATTTTGGTTTTTGAATATTTGGAATTGGGAGGCTTACAATAAAGCGAATAATCATCATCACCATCATCATCTTTTCTCAGTTGCCAAACTCCCACCACCCCACATCATCCATATTAAGAGAGAGAAAGAGAGAAAGAGTTTTTTGACAAAAGGACAAAAGAGGAGAGAGAAAGAGAGAGAGACACAACACATGGATATGCAAGTCACCGCAAACAGAGCGGAAGAAGAGACTGGAAAGAGAAAGAAGAAGAAGAAAACTTCAGAATAACATAGAGAGAGAGAGAGAAAGATAAGGGGATTCAGACTAATGGGTTCGTTCTGGTTTTATCTCTTTTGGGCTCATTTTTTTTTTCTATGTTTTTGTTGTTCAATATCAAAAATTTGAGCTTTGGCTTTGATTGTATGGCCTTTGTCTTATCGACTTTGGAATTTTTTTTGGTAATACTTAATGTTATCTTATTCTGAAAGATTGTCATCTGGTTCAAGGAATGATTTTTGTGTTCTGGGACTTCCATAATTTAACTGGGATTTTTCTATTATGCTCGTTTAGACTAAGGTTCTAATTTAACATTGTTATCTTTGATGGAAATTGATTTTCTTTCGGCAATTCTCCGATGTCTGGGGATGCCAAGATGGACCCTTGTTCCTGGGTTTTTTTTTTTTTTTTTTTGAAACATATAAAATTATTTCGTAACCTTGTATAGGCATATTTAATAACGAAAGTTAAGAGCTTTTTTCTTTCTGTTGGTATTTTGTTACTAATTTCCTCTGATACTGCAATGAAATGATAATGGGCTTTTTAATAGTTGCATTGCTCGTGGATTTATTCTGTTATAGGTACTTTCATTGCTTTGCATTTGTATGTGTTTTGAGTAGTTAAGTTGACTTATTTATTTTGTTTTCTCGTCCGTTATTAATATCTGAGTTGGGTTGTTTTTTCAGGATCATAACCCAGCTTACAGGTGACACCAAATTGCTAATTCTCTCTATTTCTGGCGAAATCGGTTTGTTTCTGTCGTATTACACTTGGATTACTGGTTTCTGCTTGACTTTACCGTCTTATGTTGATGAAAATGAAACGGGATGCCTTTAATATGTAGATTATGATTCCCATTACTAAAGTTAATTAGTGTAAAAGCTCCGGGACTGCACACGGCTAGGAAACTTGTTTCTCATTTGGTCACCGAGGACATAGGATGAGAAACTTGGTTCTGGTACATGAATGCACTGGCAGTAGTTAAAAACGCTATATGGTTGAAGATTACGCTGAGCAAAGGAGGATACTTGAAATTTTAGATAGAAGGTTTTAGTCAAATTTGAAGATGGGCTTGCCTCAAGTATCCTCAGGCGGTATTGCTGAGGAAGTGGCGGCATCATTGAGCACGTTTGTGCAGAACTCGCCTAGGATTGCTGGTGTGAGCAGCTGTGATTTGAGTGGAGGAAACCTTGGCAATCGAATGCAGGTCGATTTGCCATGCTTTTCTTTTGGAGGATTCCAACGGAAATCTATCGTAGAGCTTCCGAAGGAACATGACTTTTCGAATATGCAGAAGGATGGTAGATCCAACGTGCATGTATTCAACATTGGCCCTTTGGACCCAAATTGCTGGCAGCCTCAGAGAAGTGGACAGAATGTTCATACGCCTGCTTCTAGGATTGTTGGTTTTGAATCACCCGCTTTAAGCTCTCCCGTAAATGTGGTAGATGGACACCAACATTCTTCAAGTCTGATCACTATCACAAGTGATGCAACTGAGGCAAGTGGATCGCTTGTCCGGAAGCGTCTGTTGTCTCCTTTGAATGGAATACTTCTCCAAGATCAACCCATCGATGATCTGGACATTGGTAGTGGAGTTTACAAGAGTGATTTCTCAAGAAGTAATGCAAGTTCAAATCTTCATGCTCAACAAGACAACAAGAAAGCTCATATCGGGGACTCGAAATACTTTAGTAGTCCTGACTCGTCTACCTCTTGTTTTACTGAATGTAAGAGTTCACCAGATGACAATTTTGGTATAAATTCCATTTTCTTCACGGATGGCCCTTTCTTCGTAAACAAGGATCCAGTATCTCGCAATAATTTTCTATCATCACCCGGAATTCAGTGCTCGAAAGAGTCAATTGTAAAGCCTCAAACAGGGGGAATAGCCATTCCTCAAAAAAAGGTGGCCTCACCTCCGCTCTCCTTGTCCCCACTTGGTCCAAAGTTTCATGAAAAAATGAGGCTGACAAACAATGATGCTATGACAAAGACGGAAGATGACGATATAACATTAAAGGACATGGAACAGTCGCTCAATGGAACGCTTGCAGGCTCTTTATCTTCCTCGAATGACCATGGTTTTCAGATGCCAATAAAATCGCTTCAGGAGCATGATATGCTGCGGAAGTTTGACCTTTTTACTGGAGTCAACATGGAAGGACATTGCAGTCAAAAATTGGACTTCACTCCTCTTCAAGGTTGCAGATCATTTAGAACTCTGAGTGGTCTTCATGTTAGAAGGTCGTTGGTGGGTTCATTTGAGGAATCCCTGTTGTCTGGTCGGTTATCGTCTGGGAAACTTAGTCAGGTTGGCACTTTTATCTTCACCATTCTTATTCAAAGTCTAGCTTTTGCATTTTAACTTCATAATGAGTTTTACACATTCTCATATGCAGAGAATTGACGGTTTCCTTGCTGTTCTGAATGTTACTGGAGGGAATTTCTCACCAAAGCCGCAGAAACTTCCGTTTGCGGTAACCAGTGTGGACGGAGATAACTACTTACTGTATTATTCCTCAATAGATCTCTCAGGGACCGCAGAATTAAACAATTCTAGAGTCTCCAAAATGAAAAGGAGTTTAAGCATAGATAAGTCCGGATTAGAAAAGAGCCGACTTCGTGTACCTATGAAAGGACGCATACAGTTGGTACTTTTCTATTTGAATTAATCTCCGCACATTATAATAGCTGTTAAGTACAGAACTCCAACTTGTGTTTGTATATGTCATTTAGCTTGTCTCGAGGTTATCTCTTTTATTGTTGTCCTCTGCGGAGATTTCGCAACTATAATTCACGTCTTGGTTTCTTAAATGACTGTTGCATGAAAAAGTTTCCGAACAAGAACGAACTTGTTTTGTTGAAAGGAATATCGCTATTTATTATCATCCGCTGATAAAACAATTTTTTTGTGGCAGGTCCTCAGCAATCCAGAAAGGACTCCCATACACACATTCCTTTGTAATTATGATTTAAGTGACATGCCAGCCGGTACAAAGGTACGTTTTACATTTGATACGAACAAAGAAATAAGTTTTGGGATTATATTTAGACCATTTTCGAATTTAGAAGTTGTCAGAAATTAGTAACTAGTTAGGCCAATTTCCAATTGAATGTCTGTGCTATGTTCAACTCTTTATGGATTGTGCTTTTAGTTTGAAGTAAGATTCTTACAGTGATGGAATTTCCCGATACTTTTTCATGTCGAAAACAGACATTTCTTCGACAAAAGGTCACTCTGGCCTCTTCTCCCCCTGCTAATGGCGGTGGTGTTCTGCGTTATGCTCTTCACGCGCGCTTTGTATGCCCTTTACCTAAGAAAAGTTCAAGGTCTTTGCAGAGATGTAAATCTGATCCCTCTTGCGAACCAGCAAGAACTAACAACATAGACGGGGAACGCCGCTTCTACTTGTATAGTGACTTGAGGGTGGTGTTCCCTCAACGCCATTCCGATTCCGACGAGGGCAAGGTACCAAACAGTTTTAGTCGTATATATTGATCTGTATTGGTGTATATTCATTTGCTTGATCTCACAATATCTATTGTTTATATTCTGCAGTTGCAGGTGGAATATCATTTTCCATCAGATCCAAAATACTTTGACATCAGCAACTAAAGTTTCTTCAAATTCATTTTCTTGTCCAAAGATAACCTTGTAATTAGTCTGTTAATATCTGTGCTGGACATTCTGTCACATTTCATCCTTCGGCTTATTGCCCAATTTAATTGTAAATAACTTCCATTTCTCAATATTTAGTTAAAAAAAAAAAAAAAAAAAAACAAAGACAAACAAAAGAGAGTTATAAGATAGAAGATGACGTACTCAGATAATCTCATGGGAGGAGGATATCCCCCATGTGATATATAGATTCCTCTCGACATTGATCGCGTATATATCCTGATCATCGTGGCAGTTACAACTTAATCCAAGACCTCTTGTCGAGAGAGTCAACGCCGTACCGCCCTACATGGTTACTCGGTTGTTTTGTCAATAAATAGTTGATTCCTTGATTTCTTTCCTTATCTGAGCTTTTGTCACCTAATCTCTTCCATACTATCAAAAAGTTTTATAAATAAGAAAATTTTTAGAATAACTTTCCTCGTGTTCGATACTTGGTAGGTCATGTTTGGTTAATACTTAACAGGTTGTATGTGTTTGACCTATGATGATGTGAGTGAAACTGAATCCATCTTTCAAATAAAATTAAGTCACGTCATTTTCTTTTCAGTGAGCTTCATGATATGTTTTATATAGATGATTGGATGCAAGGTGGGTTGGCACCAACGGTGGAGTTTAGTCCAACACACTTTTTAGTCTTTTCAGTTACTACTGTTTCTTTCACACATCTCAATGAGCTTTTTTTGCTTTAAAAAAAAAAAAAAAAAAAAAAACTCTTTTCCTACCATGAGTCTTGGTTCATCATTCAAAATCAATTTTCCTATTTTTCTTGTAAATTTAAGATTTGGTTCTTCTTATTATGTTGTTTTTTATACAAAGAGAAAAACGCGGGTGTTTAGTAAGTCACTGTATTTGGTCTATATCTACTGTTGTGATACAATCCAAACAGCTGTTGTTATTTCAATTAGATTTACCCAAAAATTGGAACATTAACTACCTTTTGTACAATTCTTTGATAAAGATGGATCAACTAAGCCACGTTTTCCTTCTCTTTTCTTCCACTAAATTCAATTTTTGGGTGTCAAAAAAACTTCCTGCGTTAAGTGGGAAACAAGGGGAAAAAAAGAAAAAAAAAAAAACCTAGTCAATTTAGGATGGTTGGCACTATAAATTCAGAATACAAGAGGGAAAGTTTGTTGTATCTAACTATGGATTCACACATTGTTTAAGGGGGTGTTTGATGTGTAAGTTTGAGTTAAGATTTTTAAGTTTAAATAGTAAATTATGTTGACTTTTCAGAAAAGACAAAAAACTTTTTGGGAAAAAGACAAAAAAAAGTTTGAAAAAGTCTTTTAGCTAAGAGTTTTAAAACTAGAAATTTGGGAAAGTTTGTTGGTTACGCTAACAATATTGGATTCACATGATAAAAGGAATCATAAAACATAGATGTTATCATGGCCTAGTGTAGAGAAGAAAAAAACATTGGTATAATGTTTGCTAAAATATGCTTTGGAACCAAAGGATGTTTTCACAAACTTTGCCTCAAATGTGAAAACTTTAAAAAGAGTTGATAACTAAGGTAAACTTGGCATGTTGCAAACAATTTTCTTTGTGTGAATAAGACCCGTTGTCGATTAGTAGTTTTGAGATTTAAAGACTAATGTTGGAGTGAAAATCTGTCTAGCAATTATAAGGTCGCTTGCTTCTCTTTTCTGAACTTGAATTGGGGATTTTAAAATTATGTGTAAGAAAACCTTGCTAACACTCTTGTTGAGTTTTCTCAAGATGGGTACAAAGAAAGTTCAAAGGAAAAAGGAAAAAAGTGCCTTTCCTCTGCTAATTTTCTCGAGAGCTTCATGTATCCAGCCACGGATTTAGATTAGGGCCCGGGGGGAGGCGCGCGCGGCACATGCCCACCTCAAATTTCTTGAAATCTAAATTATACTGTTATCTTTTTTTAAAATTTTGTAATTTATCCCCGTTCAAAAGTTTTTTCCCCCCCTCAAATGTGCCCTATAGCACTCAATTTATTCTTATTTTTAATACCATCACCAGATTCTTTTTTTTTTTTCCCTCCCAATTTCTTTATCTACTTTTTTTTTTCTATTTTTTTTAACTTCTATTTGTTTTTAAAATTTTTTATTGATTTTAAAAATATCAACAATTTGAATATTTATGCGTGTAAGTTTTTATTTATTAGTAAAAATAATTACATTTAAAAGCAAAAATGACGGTGTCAAATAAATTAGAGTGAAATTAAATTTTCAAATAGAAAATTACAAACAACATACAACAAATCATGAACTAGAAAATTTATGATAATATTTGAGATAAAGTTCAAGAATAAATTTCACAATATTTTAAAAATATAAAAATAATATGTAATAGTTATTATATGGTAATAAATTTAAAAAAATTCTTTAGAATAAAAAATATTAAATTTTTTATCGTATAAAGTTATTAATTTTAAAAATTTTCTCTTTATACATGCTCCCATTAAAAGAAATTTTAGATCCGTCACTGCATGTATCAAATCTTCTATTTCAAGTAAAACAATCCAAGTTTACGTTTCAGACAGATTTACCGTGATGTCTTCAATTCCTAACCACGTCGTTTTCTATGGTTTAATTTCACCTCCCACAACTAGGTTAGGAACAATTAAAAAGCAATGCATTTATTTTCTTATTATAAGTAAAAGTTGAAGGAGGTTGTCCTTATAGGAAAGGGGTCTACTACTTTTAGAAGAAACAGCTGAATGCCACAAAAATGCCATTGGTGATGGAAAACATACCCGAGATAGTGGATATGAAAGATCCCTAATAAATGTCAAACCACCTTATACAACAAAAATTCAAGAGGAATATTTAGGCATATATATGCAAGGCCACCCTTCACAAACTTGACAAAGTTAGGTGGTTGGTTAAGTTTTTTAATTATTTATTTACTAGTTATTTATTTATTTTTTAAGTAGGAGTATGACACCGTTGTTCCATAAATTTGTTATATTTGACAACTTGCCCTTCAATTTTTTATTTTGACAATTTAACTATGAATATTTTAAATTATTTCAATATGGCTCAATTAATTAGTGATACATTAAATTGAAGATTTAATTTGGAAGATTTGCATTAAAATTTGTATTATATTTTGAAAATTTTGATTGAAGATGGGTGCTTTTTCGTTTCCATTTGAGGAATAAATGGGATTTTTATAATCAATTTAACAAAAAAAAATTAAGCTATATAGGCAAGTTATCAAGATTCGTAAATTTGTGTGACAAGTTGTCAAATGATGAGAAATTTGAGGAGCAAGGGTGCTAAATAGCCTGCTTCCTTACTCCAATGGAATTATACCAATGATACTTAAAGAAGCTGTCATTACTCGTTAATATAGATTAACAAAGGTACGTATCAAAATTTCACATCTCCTATTTTCAGCCATATTATCTCACATAATTTAGCATACAACCTGTTAGCAAATATGTTGGATTTGGGTCAGATTTTCTTGTTACCCTAAACAACTCAAATTAATTGGTTTCTTGTTGTCAATTCTTTTGTGCCTTTTGTTGTAGTGAATGGCATCTTGCAACTTATTCTATGAAAAAGCTGATGATGATAATGACACAAAAGGATGACCATGAATAAATGTAGGAATAGAGACGAAGACAACTTTAGTTGAACGTTTTGAAGAAAGAGGAAAAGTGGGGAAATTGCTTATTGAATAAAATTTATGTGTCCCTCGGAGTTTTTTAAGGGTTGGACATTTTTTATATATTATATGGTTTTGAATTTAGATTTACTTATTAAAACCATATCAAATGAATATATATATATATATATAGAGAGAGAGAGAGGAGTAGACGGTTTGTGGATGGGAGGGCTCGATTATATATGCGAAAAGAAAAGATAGAGCGTGTTTGGTAACAAAGTTCCACTCCAATTAAACTGTACTTTTTCATCTCAATTTTTGTCTTTTTCTGAAAAATCAACAAAGTTTATAACTATTTTTTAAAAATTCAACTTAACTCAAATTTAAAAATTTCAATTCAATTCAAACTCAACTCATTCACTAAACACCCTCTAGTTTGAGAAAAATCTAATCAAGACTGCCTGTTATATATATGACAAGACAGAATGGTTTAAAGTAATACACGACTAAACAGGATGGTTTCAAACAGGTGAATAGGACAATTTAGTCTTGTAAAATGTCAGTATAGGAAAACCCAAACCATGACCACCCTATTATACATAGTGGGTCAGACAATTTGATAAGTTTTTGTTGCTCTAATTTGTAAAACTAACAGATATTGGAACACATATAACATTTAAGCCGGAATAAATCTCATTATTATTATTATTATTATTATTATTATCATTATTATTATTATTATTATTATTTGCCTTGTGGGGTAGCTTAGTGAGGGGGAGGGTAAGGGTTTGAACATGAATACCCAAGTTCAACACCGGATAATATTTTCCTTTCTCTTTAATAAATGCAACATAGACTCTACAATGTAAAAAATATATTATTATTATTATTATTATTATTATTTCACTACATATGAAAAGTGCGAATGACATTTTTACAATGTCTTCATTTATACTTATCAAATCATCATACTATATATTAAAAATGCGAATGACATTTTTATAATGTTTCGTTCATATTTATCAAGCCATCGTGATATTTTCAACATTCGTCACTTTCTTTCTTTTTAATTTTTAATTTTTTTTGTCTATTCACACGTGATCTTTAATCAATTACTATTATAAGACGAAAAGAAAGAAAGGGGCCAGCACACGCTTGTAATGTGTAACTTCCAAAACTGTGGCATTCAATGTGGCCGTGGATGGCTATGCTTTTGGCCTTTGGCCTTGAAAACGTGTCGTGTCAACCTCTCTAATTTCACTTTTGCATCGGTTTCTTTTCAACTTTAGGCAAACTCCATCTCAATTGCTTCCTTCGCGTGAAGCCCCCCAAAAACATGATAGAATTTTGCATGTATTCGACCAAGATAGTGAAAAAAAAAAAAAAAGGAAATTTGGATGGATTTGGATATCTAAATCAGGAATTACCCGTGACAAAGAAAGAAAACCATGGATATGGTCGTTTGAACCATTGTCTTAATTAAAGATATTTTCGCTTAATTACTAATCACTTCGTCCGTATCACCCATACGTGACAGCTTAATATAATTGTGATCGCACATTTGGTATAATTAATGACGTAAAATAAGGTTTTAAATTTGAATTTCCGACCCCATTTATTTATAAAAAAAAAAAAAAAAAAAAAAACTAAGACAGTTGACCTTTTTGGAATGAGTGTTACTAATTAGGTATAGCACTATGACACAATCAGAGCTCACCCATTATCCCCAAAAGAAAAATCAGGGGGAAAAAAAATAAAAGTGCTCAATTAGAGGGGGTTAAAAAAAAAAAAAAAAAACTCTTTTTCCCTTTGGATTTTATTTCTTTTACTCTTTTTCTCCAAATTTTGTTAGAGTTAAGGTAAGTAAGTTAAGAAACACACATACCCGAAAATAAAGCCTAAATTTCCTAGACATTGGTTATGTGTCAAACCATCTTAAGGGCCAACACTAACTCATTCAAGAAATTACACATATCTAACATCACAAACACCCTTTTTTTTTTTTTTTTTTCAAAGATTTAGCAAAGCAAAGCATAAATATTTACTTGTTGGGTAGTCACGTACGGTTGTGTCTTAAAAAGATTCCCACACCAAATTTATTTTCCTCTATAAATGGTACTCATAACTTCACACTCTTTTTCTCCATCCGTTACTTTTCTTTTTCCCCCCTTCTTTTTCTCTGTTTTCTCTCTGTTTTTCCTCTGTTTTCTTCAAGCCCTTCTCTCCCAAAGATCTCCCAATGGCCAACACCGAAGCCAAGTTCCAACCAAACCAACTTCAGAAAACCCAAAACCTCTTCCTTGGAGCCCAAATTTGCCTGAGAATTCTCGCCGTCGCGTCTACATTAACCGCGACATTGATCATCCTCACGAGCAAGCAATCCATTGAGATCATCGGCATGACCTTAGCTGCTCGTTACAGCTATTCCCCGGCCTTCAAGTGAATATCAAACAACACATAGTCTTGCTTTGCTTTGTTTTGTTATTATTATAAGTTTTTTTTTTTTAAAGTGAAATGAAGAGAAAATATTTTCTCAAAAATTCGTTGTTTAATTTCAATTTACTCTCTTATGTTGTAGGTTCTTTGCTTTGGCAAATGCCATCGCCTGCGCTTTCTCTGCCATTTCTCTGTTCATGGTCTTCTTTCTCCGTCGTCTTTTCTTCAACCCCGCCAACTATTTCATCTTGTTCTTACATGATTTGGTAAGTAGGTTTTAGGCCAAACTCGGGATCGTTTATGATTTCTATGCACTCTTTTTTCCTCGCTAGGTTTTAACTTCCGCATTCTCTAAAAACACCTCGAAAAAATTGATAACACAAACGTTACCAAATTAGGCCATGATTCTTTTCAATATTGCATGCAGTTCTTGTTGTCATTGGTGCTATCGGGCTGTGCGGCGGCGACGGCTATAGGGTATGTCGGACAGTACGGGAACGATCACGCCGGGTGGGCACCGATCTGCGATCACTTTCACAAATACTGCAAGAGGGTCACAACTTCCGCGGCCTTCTCTTACTTGGCTGTCCTTTTTCTCCTTGTGCTCACCGTCTTGTCCGCAAGCAAGTCTAGACAAATTCAAGTCTAACCAAGACTAGCTCTACTTTTTTTTTATTCATGTGCTACACAAGAAAATGGAGAGTGATCATGAAATGTTGTAATGAAATTGGTCCCCACCTTGCTAAATAAATCCCTTATGTTTCACATGTTTATTGTTAGGTGTGTGATTTTTAATACATAGAGAGTGTTTTTGTGTAATACAAGCTAATATGATTTAAGATTTTTGTTTTGATTGATTTCTTTCAACCAAGTTCAATAAAATACTAAGACCAAATTTAGCTACACAACATAAAATCCTAATAGTTGTACTCTTTACCTATTTGATAAAAGCGGTTTCCCGAAATTAAAATAGAAAATAATTATATAAATATGGAAAAATAGAGAAATAGCAAAGCCAAATAGTAAGTATCAGAAATAATCGTAGTATCATCTAGATCTACATATAACCTTGTTGGCGACGCCACATACATGTGAGTGAGAACATGTGCCTTCATTTATATTTTGAACGTTTGATTTTATATTTATTTTCTGAATAAATTGTTAATTGTATTCTCGTTTTATCAGTAAAATCAAAACGTGTCCCTATTCAAAATATAAGCTAGTAAAGTCTAGATTTATCTATAAATTTTTTTTTAATAGTGACTCCACTGAAAATTGGCTTGGCCCACCATAACAAGGATTTTTTTTTTTTAATAGGTAAGGCAGCATAAAATGCCAAGACAAATTTTCTGAAGAAGCTACTCCAATGTGTCAGCAATTTTCAATTATATCTTATCATTATTTGTCCTTTTATGTTGTCGTTTATTTATGATCCAGTCAATTTAGACTAGTTTCCTATGTTCCACTTTGTATCTTTTGTTCACTAAGTTGTTTTTTGATCTTTTGTTCACCATGTTGTTGTGAATTCATTTGTTGTCATTTTCGTGCACTTGTCCTGTCGTTTTTCACTTTGTTGTCGTTTCTATAGGCATTTGCCGCATATCGCTTTTAAACGATGTTGCTTCCTCTTCTTCTTCTTCTTCTTCTTTTCTTCAATATATATGTATTCCCTTGTTTTCTTTGTTTAGTTGTTCCGATGGCTCCTTACATTTTTGCGTAACTGCGTTAAACAGTCTTCTTGTCGTTTTTAAAATCATGCCGTTTCTCCATTTGCTGTCGTTTGGAAGAACCTGTCGTTTTCTGAGCATTGTCGTTTTATTTTGTCATTTAACCTGTTGTCGTTATTCTTTTTTTTTTTTTGGCCGTTATCTAATTGTATCTTTCTTAATATTTTAATGTTGTCGTTTCTCTATTTTCTGTCGTTTTTACACTATGATGTCGTTCTAGGTAGATAGACTCTGAAGTTTCTAGATGTCGTTTCTTTTTATTCTTTTCAACTTTTTGTTTTTTCTTATATATTTTCGTTTTTTTAAAGAAAAAACTATTTTCTTAAGTTTTTTTTTCCTTTTCTTTCGTCAAAATCCAATTTTTGTGCTCTTTTTCCGTGTTGTCATTGCTGTGTACCTGTCGTGTTTCCATTGTCGTTTGTTCGTTCGTCCTGTTGTTGTTGTTTTATTTCTTTATTAATTTTTTAATGTTCCTTTCCGTCCTTTTATTTCAGTTTTTGTCGTCTCTCTCTCTCTCTCTCTCTCTCTCTTTCTCTCTCTCACTATTTTGTTGTTTAAACATCGTTGTCGTTGTTTCACAGTAATTGTCGTTTCTTCATTTTTCTACGATTTTCTTTTCGGTTTCATTTTGAATTCATTTACTTATTCGTCCTACGTAGTTTGTACTTTATCATTATATATATATATATATATATATATATATATATATTAAAGGGGAGTATCTTCCATCAAGCGATTGAAAAACAAATGCAAATTGCTTATTGTAGCTCCTTTCTCTCTTTGGTGCTGCAAATTGCAAACAAAATATTACCCGCCTGCCGTCCTTTACCTTCATGGTTTTTTTAAAGACAACAAAAGAATAGTTGTTTTCATTGAGCTAAAAGCCAAAATCTTTTCCCTCATAACCTCTTAATTTCTAGCGGTTTATAGCGTAATTTATTCTTAATCTATTATTTAATCGAACACGGCTATCATTAGGCTAAAAGAACCTCCTATAGAAAACACTGAACTGGAGATTCCACATAATAAGAATTTTAGACACAATTAAAATAAACTTAAAAAAATAAGGCTACCAAATCCTTAAAGGTCCTCTAGTCTCATAGCTGTCATATGACTTTAACAACTAGTATTGAAAAAAACTTCACCAAAGAGAAAGCCACAAAGGTAGTTTACTAGTTCGTCTACCTATCTAAGAAATCCAAACCAACTTGGCCAAAATTAGACGCAATATATTTTTTTTCCCTTAATATTACCAAATACTATCTTGTAAGGGAAAAAAAACGAGTGTAAGGTAGGTCCTCCTCACGTATGTCGGTAGCAGCCAAGCAAACATATGTGCAAATTTGGGGGAGGCATGGAACAAAAGCACATGGTCAAAGAACAAATTCACATGGTTTAGAGCCCCAACTCCCTCTCCCACATTATCTAAACACAGATATACATATATATGTCTATGTAACCACTAAGTTTGCTAGAAGTTTCCATCGACACTTTGATACATCGGTAAAGATGTCTTTCTTTCTTCTCCTTTCATGATATATTGTAACCCCACTTTACAGCCCGTACAATGCCATCGTATTGTGTGACGTTGGGTGTGTAATGACGTGAGTGAAAACTGGACTCATCATTTAAATAAAATTACATTAAGTCCATTTCATTGTTGAGCTTCGGGATTTTTGAAATGACGAGATAAATGATGGATGAGTAGACACCAATGATCCCGATAGCAAAATGCTAATAGTCGTAGTCATCAGTAAATACGATGAAATGGCAAATCATTGAAAACTCGTTGACAAGAAAATCTGCTTGAGATCCTAGACGAGTCATACCATAAGGAAAAAAAAAAAAAGGAGACGTGGGCTTGAGATTGATGTGGGGGTGGTGGTGGTGTACACCAAATTCAAGTAGGCTATTAATGAGATCATGGGGGGACATTTTATATATTCAAAGTGGTCATATAGAAATTAGGAAATGGGATAATTGCACATGGTTTTGGCCCACTCTTGGCATACAAACGGTATGTGCAAATTGTTTAGGGGGCTATACTACAGCGACCAAATTGATAAGAGGTTATTGTAAGCATTGATTTTCTTAAATATCAGAATTTCATGACAAGCTTATTTGCAATTAATGAATGAAAGCAAAGCTTA
Source organism: Ficus erecta (assembly GCA_008635985.1). NCBI lineage: Eukaryota > Viridiplantae > Streptophyta > Magnoliopsida > Rosales > Moraceae > Ficus > Ficus erecta. The sequence continues at coordinate 1,701,198 of BKCH01000019.1, forward strand.
ACAGAGAATGTTTTGGTAAAACATTAAGAAACAAACAAGAGATGTGAATAAGAAGAAGCCAACTAGTATTGATTTTTCACTGATAAGGATCTGATATCTTGTGAAGTACAAAACTAGAATACAAGCTCAAACACTTGGCTGCAATTTCAATCTATTATTAAACTTTCAGAGTAAGAAAAAAGGAACAAAAAAAAAAAAAGCCAAAACAGTTAGGCGAACGAACCTAAATCATGTCTCTACATGGACTGTGTTGATCACCAAAAAAAAAAAAAAAAAAAAAAAAGTTACCAAATTTTCTCTACCCAATACCCACAAATAAACAACAATTATCAACAAGAAATGAGCAAAAAAAAATCAAACAACAGGAACTATTTTACATACACATCAAACAACAAATCATCTTCAGTTTATGTATACCCTGATTTGCCATTCTCATTTGAAGACAATCTTCTCTTACTAATGTTATTATTAAGGTTGTTTAGGTTAGCCAAAAACACCCCATATCTTGCCACGGCCAAGGCTCTCCAAGAGCTTCTTTGAGCCCTCAACATCCATCTCAACTGCCTTCTGCAAGTAAGCGCAAGCCCCAGCGGCGACCATCGGCTTCCGGCACTTTTTCGAATGCGAAAGCGAGGCCAGAATCGAGACGGGGTATTTCTTGTCCAAATTCTGAATTGACGGATCCAATAGCTGAACTGCACTCACAATTCCCTTATCGTCTCTCCGAAAAATCTTTCTATTAACTGTGCACAACATCAGCGTCGATAAAGCCTTAGCCGCGGCTTCCTTCTCTTCGGCGGCCTTGCCGTCCAGCATTTTGATCAGAGGACCAATGCAACCGCATTCCCCCAGCTCCCTTCTCGTTCTTGAGCTGGAACCGAGCTCGTGAACCGCCCGAGCCGCCGCGATTCTCACCCCTAAAACGCCACAATTCAACACGCCAACGAGACGGGCTACGAACCCGTCGGAGCAGAGAGCTTCGGCAACCGGGGGAAGCGAAGCCAAATGGCTTAGCAAGTCGACGGCGACTTCAAGACTCCGAACCGACGGGGCCGAGTCCCAGAAATTCCTTAAGCACTCGATTCCACCTTCCTTAATAACTAAAAGCTTCAAATTTTCATCCTCAGATACCAAATTGCACAAACACCTAAATGCATTTTCTTGTGCCAATGCCGTGCCTGAGCTCACTAGGCCAAGAAGGACTGAAATCCCATTTTCTTCGATGAAATTCTCCTTAATTTCGGCGAAAGCTGCGAGATTTCTCAAGACTCCGGCGGCGGAAGCCTGCGAACCAGGCGTACCGGCCTGGCAAATCTCCAGCAGAGAGGAAATTCCGCCTCTGGACCCGATCGCTCTGGCGTTCTCCTTCGAAAAGCTCAGAGCTTGAAGGGCTACGCAAGCTTTCTCCTTGGAGAATCCACTTCCGGAATCAAGAACCCTAAGCAGGTGGTTCAGAAGCAGCAAGCCCTCGGCAATCAAGACGTGCTTGCTGCTTTCGACAATCGAAACCCTAGAAATCGCCGCGACGGTCTTCTCCTTCATCTCGACGGAGGAGCTTGAGTCGAGGAGGCGAACGAGGACCGGAACCACGCCCTGCGCGACGGCGATCATCACGTTCTTGTCGTCCTCTCGGAGGAGCCCCAGGAGGGAATCCATGGCCGAGTTTCTCGACTCGTAGGTCCCAATCTGCAACCGAGTTATCAAATTCCTCGCCTCGGTCCGCACGGCCTCCCTCCTCGACGACGAGCCGGAGTTCGAAACGATGGCGCCGCCGGCTCCGTTGTTGTCGTTGAGAACACCGCTCCTTAGGAGAATCTCGCCGTCCCGGACGACGCGATCGAGCCTGGCAAGGACGGCGTCGACGTCGCTCTGAGTCCGGAGCTTCCCGTCGGCGAGGCTGGGGTTCTGGCACCGCTTCGCGACGGAAACGGCGTCGCCGAGCGCGGCGGCGACGGAGCGGAGGAGGTCGAGGGAGAGTGAGTTGGAGGCGGCGGCGGCGGAGTCGGGGGATTCGGCGAAGTCGGCGAGCTGAGAGCGAAGATCGTCGAGCTTGGTGCGGATGAGGGACCACTTGCCCTTGAAGCTCTGGACGAGAGGGATTTCTTCCATGAGAGAGGAGAGAAGCTCGGTGGAGACGGCGATTGGGTCGGTTTCTTCTTCCGGTGCTTTCATGGCGGCGGCGTGTTTGGATGGTTGTTTCTTTTCCCCTTTGTTTCCTTCCTCTTTTCCCGGGGAGAAGGAAAGAAAAAAGAACGGGAAAGGGAAAGGGATGGAAAAGCGGGAATCGGAAAGGAAAAGGGGAGAGATTTGGTTTGTTGGGTACGAATGAAATAAAGAAGAAGAAGAAGAAGAAGAAAGGAGAGTTTTATTAAGGTGTGTGTGTGAGTAGGAGCTTGTGTTGGGTAGCGACGGAGCATCAAAGTGACACCCAAAAACTGAAGAAGAAAATAGAAATAATTATTGTTATTATTGTTTCTCAGAGATGATGACGTGGCTGACCTTGGTTCACGCGCGAATCGCCGAGCGTGATTCCCTCCACTTTTCTTCTTCCGTCACGGATTCTGTACTCTTCTCCGTTTTTTTTCTTTTTTTTCTTTTTTGGCAATTTTACAATGAAACCCATTTATAAAATTTTTGACCTTTAGATTGAATCGGATGGTCCAATTGAAAGATTGCACCAAATTATTTTAAATCTTATCACACTTGATTAATAATTAATTTTTGATTTTAACAATTAATGAAATGTTTCAAAAACAAAAAAAAAAAAAAAAAAAAAAATCACATCGGAGAAGAAAGAGAAAATCCGGCGACCCCCTCCGATTAACCCCCACCGTCGGATCTGTGCTACCCACGGTTGCTGCTCCCGGAGTGGTCGACGCCGACAACAGCTTCTGCTCACGACGAGCCGGAAACCCAGATCTCCGCCTCCCTTGTGCTGGCATCCACAAGATCACGATCTCACCGGCGTCGACCAACCACCGACCACCCCAACACCGCTAGCCCTCTCTAACTCGTCGACGGAGAAGAAGGTCGTGAGACTCACCGTCGGCGATCCACGAAAAGTGGGTTTTGACCCACGGATCAAGGCGGGAAACGCGCTTGACGCCGCAAGGGAATCGAGACGGTGGCCTCTAGGGAATCACGACGGAGGCTGCAGGGGGATCGCGAAGGAGGCTACAAGGAGATCTCGAAGGAAGCGCCTCGCGAGCTCACCTTGAATGGCGGCGACACGATACAGACCGGATCTGACCCACTTCACGAGCTCACCAGTGTCAACCACATGGCAAGCTCGGATCTCCGTCGCCAGTGTTGACTCCGTCGCCACCCGTGCCTCCCACCGCGTCGCAGCTTTTCCCGGTCCGGCGAACCACCGCCGTCGCTGGGAATGAATTTTTGGAAGAAGGGAATGAATTTTTTTAATTCATTTTAATTCATTTTTTTTACTCTTTTAAATTTTTTTAAACAAAAAATTACACAATTTAATTTTATGCCTTAATATCATAATGGTTATTTTTCTTTTGATTAATAGTAAGATAATAAATAAAAAAAATTAATCAATTTTTTAATTTTTGAAAACATAATAAATAAAAGGGGTATATAAGTAAATTTACAGTAACTGACTCCGATTCCTGTTCTAAGTAAACGCATTAATGGGATTGACAGTGATTCCGACTCCGATTCCTGGAACTCAAGTAAACAGTATATTCTGACTCCGAATCCAGTCCACTTCGTATCCTACCCATTTCGATTCATGATCACTCCGATTACAGGTAAGTAAACAAGCCACAAATATAAACACATGTAAAAGAACCACACTAATTTTAGTGTACTTTTTTGATCTACACCGTCAAAATACAATCAACCGGTAAAAATTTTTACCCCATTGATAGGGTAAAATGAAAGGATCTCAATTGTAGAATTCCTTTATTTTTATTTATTTTTAATTCCACTTGTTTATTTTGGAAATTTCTTCATTTGGAAAATTTGGAACTATCCCTTCTCATTATCCGTAAATGACAGAACTGTTTATTATGTTAACTTTTTAACTCTTTAATTTGAGAGTAATCATGCATATGATATATTGATATAAAAAAACTCGTATTTCTGAAAAAAAAAATACACATATTCATAAATCAAATCATTAAAAAGCTACTCTAATAACTAAAATTATAATTTTTATTAATAATAAAAATAGATTGTTCCTACTGTGTAAAAATCTTTTTTTTTTTTTTCCATCTTTCTTCACTTTTGTAATAATGTATAAATTTTTTTTTTATTCGATAGGCACCTCATATCAAACTAATTTGTAAGTTTAATAAAATTTGGGTTAAAAATATTATGTTTGACGGAGTTTGATTAAAAGGAAAATTTACACAAATATATTTTTTATTATAATTTTATTCATGAACTATATTACTTATTTTAAAACTCATTAAATATATACCACTTATTACGTGCTTCTTTAGTTCTTTAGATGATTAAAAAAAACTACAACAAAACTAAAGTAATCATTCCAGGAAACACATGAAAAAAAAAAAAAAAAAAAAAAAACGCCATATTGAGGTAGATGAAGATAAACAAATTTTGGTTGCTTACTTTGTGTGTGAACTTGTACTTTTTTCTTACCAAATTTTTTTTAAAAAATTTTTCTTAACAAATTTAATACATCTTATTGAAAACATTACACATTTTAGTACACTGGTCGGACTTTTATTAGGATTAAAAATGCATTTTTAAACTTATTTTAACAACATAAAAGTTTCTAGTACCAACATCACATTTTTATTTCACTTAAATAGTAATTATTGCTTTCATTAATTCTTCTGAAATTGGTTAGAAACCTAATTTGATATTAATTTCTTTAGCAAAAAAAATAACGATACAAATTTTACTTTGTTTTCATTAATTCTTTATATATATATATATATATATAAGTGATTATAAACTTCACTTAGTACTAATTTATTTTGAAAAAAAAAACTTGATATTAATATTATGCTTACCTCTAATGTTAGGAGATTTCTATGTTAAAAATTATTATTTCTATATAAAAAACAAATAGAATCATGTCATGTGTTGTAAATTTTTTAACATAGACACTTACAAATTAAACTATTAAAAAGTTAATTAATAATTAAAACAGAATTTCTTACAAACAGTTAAAAAAAAAGTTCCTACAATACAAACTCTTTATTAAGATACATAAAGAAAGAAAGAAAGAAAGAAAGAAAGAAAGAGAAATGTAAGGGCCTGTTTGGTGCACAAGTTCAAGATGAGATTTTTAAGTTTAAATAGTAAATTTTTTTGAATTTTCAGAAAAGACAAAAAACTTTTTGGGAAAAAGACAAAAACTTTTTGAGAAAAAGACAAAAAAAAAGTTTGAAAATCTGAGTTTGGACTTGAACACCAAACTCACCCTAAATGTAAAATACACATGATTATTTTTTCCTGATAAATTCATCCAAATAATTGAATAATTGATAATGATTTCTCCCATTTCCATGTATTTGTCTTTTGTGGTGGAATATTCGTTCCCATGCTGACGTGGAGCTCCGTCTGGTTCCATCCGGTCCGTGCATTACACGACCGGACTGAAGCACGTGGGAATCTGGCAGATACCGGTTTAGCGATTGGGAATTGAGCCGAAAGGAGCTGACTCGGAGACGGAGACATTTTTCAGACTTTATTACATTTTAGGGATGAAAATTGGAAATAAATGAAATTTGTTGGTAGAATAAGTTAAGAGAAAAGGGCGTGGGGTCTACACTTGTCTAATAATACGTCCTTTTTACTCCCTGTCTGAGGTCTTCGTGACAGCTAGGACTGCGAAAGTACTTAATATGATCTCTCTCTCGAGGTCTTCGAGGGTGGAGATAAAAATTTTATTTCACCGACATCTTTGATCTTTTACCATCACAGCCCACTTTTTCACCTTCGTCCGACGCTTTTTGGTGTGTTTCAACAAATTCCCTAATTACTTTTTTTTTTTTTTTTTTAACACTAAAGAAGGGGCTCAAGTAGTGTTTTCACACTTCTTAACCAGCTTTATTATTAAAATCTACTGACATCATAGGTAAAACGGAAGAAAGACCTGACACATGCTTTATCGCCTAAGTCGTCAACATCCAATTCAATCTGACAGTTTGGTAGAAAGGCATAATTATAGCCTTATAATAGACAATGATTATATTTAATTTTTGGATGCTTGGTAATTTCCTAATTACTATTTGAACCTAGTGATTAATTTGTCAAACAGTTGCAACATGATGCAAACCGATAATGCCATTTAATTTTTTTTTTGGCAGAAATATGTCTTGCAAAACATTATGTTTAATACACTTCATTCAACTATAATATTTCTCATGTTTTAATGAATAACCACTTGAGTTTTTAGATTTTGCTAGTTTCATCGTTTTAACTGTTAGATATCGATTTGGATTGTATTATTATGGTTTTAAACAAGTTTACATAACAAATTGTCGAAATTTAAAACTTAAGTTGCGAAAACATGCACATAAAAAATAAAGGAATAAAGTGTAAAAGTCCTAACTTTGATGATAAAGAAGCTAAAAAGATACTTTTCTTTAAATTACCAATATATTTAAAAATACTCCTTTGACACTTTTTAGTGGAATTAATACATAGAATTAGATGAAATTTTAGGTTAGTTTTATTCATCCGTTTCTCAAAAGCTAACCTTGTTTAAAGTAAAAGTAATTTCGAATTTCAACTCAATCTAATGCAACTGAGCGAAATTTTTAAATAGGATTGACAGTCTGATTGAATTGAATGATGTTGTAGTTTTTTCAAATATATGAGGTTAGATATGACATTTAATCTTAACTACAGGGACTATTTTATAATTTTTCCTTACTTTCACTCTGATCCACTCAGGTCTTGCGAGTCCAATGATTGGGTGGTGATAAAACAAGTTTTGTCGTTATGGACAGGTTTTTCTTTTCTTTTTTTTTTTTTTTTTTTGTTAAAAATAAATAGAAAAAAAAAAAAAAAAAAACACACACACACACAGTAAAATTTGCAACCAATATACCAGATATGGTGTTCCATAAACCTTTTTTTTTTTAATTTACTGTATCTATTTGGAATTTTCGATGAGGGGAAAAAAAAATAATGTTGGAGAATTGACAGCCAACAATGGAATGGGCAATAAAAAGAGTAAATGGTCAAATAGATAACCTTGCCTTATTTTCTTGTTTTAAAACTTGTCGCTTTTGGTACTAAAGAACATACAGAAAGAAAGTAAACATGCAAATACTGTTGTTGTTGTTGTTTTTTATTTTTTTTTTCTGCAGCAAGTAATAAGCCAAGAGTGGTTACAAAGGCCTTAATATATATATATATATATATATATATATATATTCCTATGATATAACACCCACAGCGCAAGGTGACATGCATTGGATAGGTACGTTGATAGTGAAAAACTATTACTAAAATGAATATTGGCTTTTGTTAGAATAATAATGCTCCACTCATTTTCTATTGACCAATATATTTTAAAATATTCAAGATATGTATGTATATATTATTTTGGGACGGAAAAGCTTATTCGTCCAACTATGTTTTCAAACACCATCGGAGTTGTCTTGTTTCTATTGAAATTCATATATTGAATAAAATAAAGTGTAGGGACTTTACATTTAGAAGTGAGATTTTTATAAAATTTTAAGCTATTGTTATTTTGCATCATTTAGACTTTAACACTATTATCATTTAATTTGATACGGAGGAATAATTCTCTTTAATTATGTATCTTATGATGAAATCAGATGTGCAAATTATTATTAAATTATGTATACAATCACTTTCTAAAGTTTGTCTATAGTTATATTTTTTAGGAACTATTACAAAATTACGTATCGAATGAATTTCGTGTACACTTTTTAAATATAGTATTCTTGATTGATTATATTGTAAATTATTGAACATTGACAAATTGTTTGAAACCTATTCCAACAACATAAAATGGGAATAACTTGGAAGCAAACCGGGGAGCTGCCAAACAAAATTAGTGATATTGTGAATATTTTATTTCAATAATATAGTTTTTAAGTATACATAGGAAATTCCCTTCAAACATATACATATACACACGCACATTTATACACACACACACACACACACACACACACACAAAGGATATTGCTTTTCAAAGAAGCCTTGAATTTACGTAAATAACGGATCGAGTGTTTCTCATAATTCAACTATATATAAAATAATAAATTAAAGCCACTAAATCTTTGTAATTGATCATACATTACATATACATATATAATTTATACATATGGAAGGTCAATTTTTTGAAAAGTCAATTCATTTCCAAATTTGGGATCCATAAAATTGTTCAACACAGAGTGTACATTGTTTTAAAAATTTCCCAACTTGTTTACAGATAGAACCTCTTTAACTTACGCCAAAATGATTAATTATGTTTAAGTGTGATAATTACGCAAAAATGTTAATTAATTATGTGCGATAATTAACAAGTACGTGTGTGTGCGTATATATATATTATATGTGTATAAAGAGAGTGCAAAAAAATGAAAAATGAGTTTTGTCAAGCACGCGTGTGAACAACTAACTGCTTCTCCAACAAGGTCAATGAATTTCATTTGTATGCATGAGGCTTAATTATTGTATACGTTACATCATTGTCAAACTTAGACCTACTTTTATTGTTTTGTATGCATGGATTTATGGTATTGGCTTCAAGTCGTTTTAATTTAGTCTTTTCAGTTGCGATTTTTGGCCCTTTCCAACGCAACTATAATATAAAAAATCATAGGCCTGCTTCGTAGTGTTTTCTTAGAAGTTGTTTTTTTGACTTTTTTGAGTTTAAAAATTACTTTTGGAACCATCTAGATGACAAAAGAGCTTTATTAGAAAAATATGATTTCTGAAAAAAAAAAAAAAGTTATTTTAAATAGATTTTAAGCTTGTATTAAAGTTTAGTGAAATATTATAAATTTTATTTTAATATTTTTATTAATTATTATAAAACTTTAAAATATATGATTTTATAAACTCTTTTACAAATTCAGTTCTTAAATACTTATTTGAAAATCCATATCTTTTACTTCTCTTCTTTTAATGACTAAAATCAAAATCTCTATCAAATGGGTTCTTACTATTTTTTAAGCAAAAGCTAGATCATTTTAATGAGGAAAATCTGCCATTACAAGAGAGGAAGTAAACCGCCGAATAACATCAAGTTCTTGAACACCAGAACATGAAAAAAAAAAAAAAAAAAAAAAAAAAAACAGAGTTTGCTAGAGCGAGGACTACTTAGTTTTTAATAATGAAAATTAAAGTGCAAGAACAACCCTCGATGTTAAAAAGAAGAGTCCTATTATCTTCTATAATCGGTTCGTTAGCCGCTAATACAGAGAATTTACAATTTTGATCGCACGAGATATGGTGGTTGTACTTAGTGTCCCTTTAATGCACAATAACATAAGGTGAGAACTTCCCTAAAAAGTGCCCAACAAAACACCCCAAAACCATACCAATACTCATCATGATTTATGAACGGAAATCTCCCTCAATCATAGATGCTTCTGTCCCTGATCACGTGAGCTAAAAATAGGACGACATGAAATTAGTTTAAAGTTTTATTACTGTTTACAAACTATTGAAAAAAAAATTATTATGTCCCCTAAAAAAGTATGAAAGTATAATAATATGCAAGTAGCAACACCTAGCTAGCCTTTGGCTTTGATCAAATTAACAAATTTTGCACAGCTAGCCCTCAACTTTTGATGACTTTTGTAGCTTTTGAAATCAATGCACATGCGTATAATGTAAGGAAAGTATTAACTGAATTAGGTTCATATTTTCATATTATTGCTTTGTATTTAAAATTATAAATCTATCTTAGTTTCCGTTGCTTAATGCTAATTAGCATTATAAATTAGCAATTAAGGTTTGTAATTAGTAGCCAATTAGATTAGTCGATCAATAATCAAGATTTAATATTAATGCTCATAAATACACATATTAATGTTCATAAATGGCATGTCATTATTCAGTATCTTTGCGGTCCAAACTAAGCAAGCTATATTAGATCCCGTGACTACGTCCTTTATATGTCTAGGAAATAATTGTGTATTGAAATTGAACCACTTGCGTTTGTGTACGAAATTATGAATGCTCTATTTCTCACTTTGCAATTACCTATTTTTTTTAGATTTTTTAAATTTTTATTTATTTTTTCTCTTTTTTCAGGTTTAACAATTGCAATTAGCCAGCTGAACCCAGATTATATGTTCAGTTATAAGATTAATTGTATCACATGAAGATGCCAACTATAACCTACTGCTGACCATACTTCAGTTTTTGGGCTTTTCTTGAAGGATTGCAGAGATGGGCTTGGGCCCAATGTTTCCACAGGGCCCGCTATTATCAGGAGGTGTCTGTGGAAGCCTTTTGGGACATGAGACAAATTCCTCGATGGGAATATTGCAAAGGCAAAGAGAAAACTACCTCAATAACCACATTTTTTTTTTAATCTATTGACCAACAGGATACAAATTATCTATTCTTAACTAATATGACACAAACTTATGTCATGTTAGTCTAGTGTTAATTTTTTGTGTCATATTAATATAATGATATTTAAATTTTGTATTATTCAAATGCTTTCCCCTATTGTAAATTACTAAAGAAACACAAACACAAACATGACACTAATTAAATAAAAGGCATAAAGACCAATCGCCATGATAAATGACTAATTTCTTCATCGATGTGGCCCTCTATGGTACTGTGGTGCTGGAGGACCTCGGTGGTGCATATTGTCTATGTGGCCCTCACAAGCCGGAGACCATCGGTGATGATCTTCTGATCGATGATAGACTGGCAAGAAATTAAAACAAAACCTTGATTATCTAAATATAAACATGTTATTATTAACTATTCTCTCTTTTTTATTATATTTAACGAGGCAAACTATATTTATATTTGCTATATATATTCAATATACGAAGTTATAAAAATAAAGTACTACAAAAAAAAAAAAAAAAAAATTTGTCAGTGGAAAGTAGATCTTGTTGTATATGTTCAGCAGGCTGATCAACATTCGGGTCCACAAATGTTTTTTTTTTTTTTTTTTTTTGAAGGGATGAAAAAAAATAAAAAGTTTGTTTTCTCATGATGCTCTTGTTGAAGTAGGTCCCTAAATATGGCTGATTATACACACACACACTTTTAAGTTGGTGGCTTAGTCCATGGTCATATGTATAAGATATATAAAAGTTGTAGAAAGTAGATACATGATGTGATATAATGTTTGCATGAACTTGAGAAGTTACGTGTAAGTCTCCTTATTAATATATACTAAAGCATATAATATATTCTCTGCGGTGGTGGGCTATGACTAATGACATGTAACAGGTGTAAATTTGTCTCCACTTTGAGATATATATAAATATATATATATATATATATATAAATATATATAAAGCAACAGCTCAAAAGATTATCTCACTGACAAATTATGACTGTTTTTAATAAACTTAATAATGAAGCAAACCTCCCGCCGTTTGCTTTGTCTCCGTTTTGGACAATGCAAAAACTTAACACGGACTACAGAGTACCATCTTGTTTTATCAACGTATTTATTGAGAATTCCACCGAATATATATATATATATATATATATATATATTTGTATGTATATACCAAAATGTACCAAAATGGCTAATTCTTCGTGATAATTACGTGTTTATTTTTTCCTACCTGTAAAGTAGCAGTCTTTTTTAGCCACAAAATTAAAATTTAAACAGTCGTGTATACACACACACATGATATATGAGTGTGAGTACTTTTATATCTATGATGCAATTTTTTTAATGTAGATAATTATAAATCCGACCATTGAAAATATAATTCTTTTATAGTAGAACCGTTTATTTTGTACTATATAAATTATTTTTTAATTATCGGATTAATTTTTTAACGGTCTTATTTATGACCATGAATCTTAGAAATTTACAGTGCCGGACATAATACTCTAAATATTATAAATTATGTCACTGAAAATTTAATTTAATGGTAAAACAATAGTTCTTATTAATTATACAGAAAAAGTTGTCCTACATTAAATTTTTTTTTAACAACACAATATGATGACTAAAAAAAAAAAAAAATTGCTTTGCCGGTAGGGGCAAATATATTCATGCTCGTAGATTGCAATGGATTACGCCCGCTATGTTAAATATTAGACGCCCTAAATAAATAAATAAAAAATAAAAATAAACAACAAATAAGAATACACAAGATTTATAATGGTCATATACATTCGAAGTGAGAACAACGTTTTCAGCTGCTATAGTAATTTGTTTAATCTCTCTGTGTCTTTTTTTTTCCCCCCCTAACATCTCATAATAACCCTAAAATCGGTGGTAATGTAAGAAACAAATTAGGGCAATCAAAGTTATAAAATCCATCTGTGTGTTGTCTCTACACTCAAATAATAATTAAGCTTCACAATAACAAGTCATGATGATATATTCTGTGACTGTATTTCCTCAATGATATTAGTTTCTCCTAAAAAATTTCCTTATCAGTCCATCTGATCCTTTTTTATTTTCGTTTATATATATATATATATATATATATTATTTATAGCCATAAGTTGTGCGTACAAGATCATGCCCTTTCTTTTATAGTGATTTTTTTTTTTTTTGGGGATATATCAGCAGTAAAAAAATTGCATGGGTCAATTCTGTCCATTACATTATTGTTGTTGTTTTTGCAAAGTCCCTAAATATTAAGGTAATCATTTATATAAATAAATAAATAAATATATATATATATATACATATCCCTAGTTCGTTCGTTACTGAAAAACAAAACTCAAATCACTCGTACTCCAATTATGATTTGGTTCCCAATTATAAAATTTCCTGCGATATATATTAAAAAAATTTTTAAATTTTTGAGAGAAACTTCATCTGATATTTCAGGATGGCAGAAAAGAAGTTAATTTATTATTATTATCTTACTTTGTACTGTGTTAATTAAATTACTTTGTGTTAATTCAGAAGAATAATCCATAGTTTCGGAATAATTTGAATATAATGATTCCGTCCTCTGCAAATACGAACGAACACAATCATAATGACTATAAAATATGAGAAGCTATAAATATGAATAACAACACACGGCCCTCTCATTATATAGGGAAACCATAACATAAATTATATCACCCAAAAACTCTCTTCGCAGTATTGATATTTGGGAACCTAGATAAAAGTATCTCTTACAGTACTTATTAAAAGTTATATATAACTGCCGAATACATCTGTCCATAAGATATAAGAATTTTCTTACATGTATATAAAAAACAGTACTAATCATCTCCCCAAAGCCGTTTGGGACATGGGACAAATTTGACCCTAGATGGGAATTTTGTAAACTACTAAAGAAACACACACACTAAGCATGCGTTTGGACACACAACTCAAATCTTAAAATCATAATCAAATTTTTATCTTTTTCTTTCAGCTTCATTATTCACACAGTTTTGTTACTTAAACTTTAATAATCTATAATTTTGTATAGATAAGTCCAAATGAGATGATTTTTTTTTTTAAATTGTGTAGAATTTCGAGATGAACGAAACAAACTTTATATTGGTATTTTTTTTTCCGAACATATTTCAAGTGTTTATATTTTTTAACTCAATCAATTCAAACGTCTTGATAAATATACAAACAATTTAAACCCAAATTCTACAATCCAAACCTTAACACTAAACGCACGCTAAACATATATTATGCATGCATAACTTCTTCTTTGGCTAATAATACATGATACAGCTTGTACCATCAACTTAGGTAGACATATGTACCATCAACTTAGGTAGACATATGTCACCGTTGTAAATGACTAAATTCTTTCATGGATTTCCCCGGCCTCTATGATACTTGGGTGCTGGAGGATGTCCGGGTGGTGTATCGTCTATGCGGCCTCCTCTTCCACCGTAATGAGGAGGCGGCCCCCGGAATTTGCCTAGTCCCAGCCGGCCGCCTAGTCTCGGCTGGCCAGTAGTACTGAAAACACATTGAAAAGTGAATATATAAAAGTTATAATTAATCATTCTCTATCTTGATCATTATATATTTAGCGAGAGAAATGGTTTATATAGTTTCCTATTTCATAATAATTGATCTCTTTTTACTTGTTTCTAGATATGTAAATTTATATATATATATATATATATATTTATATAGTATGTATGTATGTATGCAAGTATGGGATATAAACTTACCGGCTGGCAAGAGAGGGATGGAATAGAAGAATGATGCAGAATGTCAAGAGTAAAAGAAACCAAAATCTTCTCATCTCTCCCTTCTGGATATATCTAATTGCAGGACCCTAATTAAATTGATAGTGTACTGAGACTAGCTAATACTTCAGAGCATGCTCTATATCTATATGTGTGTGACTATATGTATATATAGGTGTAAAGCTGAAATATGGTGTGCTTGAATAAATGTATATATGACGAAGATTCTTGACTCTTTCTTGTGGGGTTCTAGATAGGTTCCATCATTTCGGATATAAGAATAATGCCTGTAATTTACTGATATTAATTGTTGGTAATTATGCCTTGCGTGTGGGTCCACTAATTTAATTAATCTTGTGTTTGTGGGCTCCATTAATTTAATAGCCTTATTCAGTAGACTCAGCATCGGGTGGGCTGTTACAATAGTACAGTTAAAAGTAAGTCGTTGAAAAAAAAAAAAAATCACTAGAGAAATTTATTTGGAGAATTTGGTGGCAGATGAGGTAGATATATTAAATGCTTTGTCAAAAAGACACAATTTTAAATACTTTAGATTTTTCTTAAATTCTATCTAATGTGATCTAATAGTTTAAAGATATAATTTTATTAGTAGGATAAATTAATATTCATATACTATAATTTTTCTATCAATTTTTTTTTTAATTTACATAATGCTGTTATTAATTGTTAATTTTATTTGTTGGTAAGTTCGTGCTGTTTTCCTTATTAAAGCTAGTGCTTTCTGTGGCAACGGATACAAAGTCTGTTTTCTCACAATGCTTATTTGAAAGTATAGGTCCTTAAATATGGCTAACTATTTATAAATACACTCTTCCCCCCCTCTTTAAGTTGGTAGCTTCGATAAACTCCAGTGTCATAAGATACACAAAATTCGAAGTAAATAGATATACCTTATATATGTTTGATCACATTATATGTTAAGAAGTTTCGTAGTTTACAGTTTCCTTAGAAAGGCATATTTTCTGTGATGTGGCGATGACTAAATATGATGTAACAGGAATTTTGCACTCCGATAGTGATAATTAAGATAAGTCATACTTTTGGCCACAAAATCATCAGTTAATATTGTGGTAATTTTCACCTCGTCGGGACTAGTTTAACGAATGAAAGAGAAGTGATTTGAATAGTAGGTTTCAGTCAAAACTTGCGATTATTTACACTCCATTGAAAATTTATATATAGATATATATATATATATATATATATAGAGGCAACTTTCTTTTTGTAGTGATTTTTTCTTTGTCAGCAGGATTTTTCTTTTTTATTCATCATCATCATCATCATCATCATCCTCATTTGCATAATATATTGTACCGCATCTGATAGCACTTGATTATTTTATGATGCCAGCCAAAAAAAAAAAAGAAAAGAAAAGAAAAAAAAGAAGTCAATTTCAGTACGTTTTGGTTTTTTACTTCTAAATAGTATGCTTGGAAAAAAATCCATAATTATATATAGAATATTTTTTATCTATTCATTGGAAGCTTGTAAAGAAACATGATCATTATAATTGCAACCATTACTTGAACAAAAATGCACACGGTACTCATATATATACATATAAACTACGTAACATTAATTATAATAATCACCCGAAAGCTATCTTCGGATCATTATTGATCGGGACTATAATAACCAAGATAAGAACGACCTAGCTTGATAAAAGTAAAAAAAGGTTACAACGCATTAATAATGTTAAATATCATAATTAATTAATATGCAGTAGATATCTCATCCATGAATCCTATATTATGGGACATACTCTTCATTATAATATGTGATGTGAAACACTATTAATGTTCTTTAGCATTGTTCGTATAGAAAATACAAATCATCTCTGACGAAAGTCACTTAATGCCAAAGTACTAAAAAAAAAACACACACACATTCACCCAATAGCTACTAGCTAGAACTATTTTTTCCCCTACATACAAAGCAAGTGCACACACATTTTTCTATGAGGCAGATCGATCACAATCGCAGTGACAGATCCAAGATTTCAATAAACTGGGAGAGTAAATATAGACTAAACTTATAAACTAAAAGAATATAGAAAAATGAAGAAAAACTTCTAGAATTTTTTAAACAATTTTTTTAAAAAGTATTATGCAATGTCTAAACAATATTAGGAATATAAAAAAATGAAAAATAAATATAAACTTAGAAACTAATCTCCCGTAACTAAAAATAAAAAGCTATGTTTTTAAAACATTTCATTGATAAACTTAGGTTCAGATATCTAAATATATATGTTAATTGTACCAATTGAAGCTAACAAATTTTTTAACTCAACTTTCAATATGAAAGAAATGAGAAATAAAGCTAGAGGGAAGAAAGTGACTAAAAAAAAAAAAAGATGGAAGAGAAAAAAAAAATGTTAGTGGCGGCAGTTCTTGACGCCTGTGGAAGTTGGATAGTTATATATAGAACAGTAGAGGGGACAATTCTCAGATAAAATGGAGGGAAGAAAAAAAGGGGGAGAGAGTCATCATAAAAACAAGGGGGAGAGAGTCATTTGCTATGGGCAATTAAAAAAAATCAGGAAAAAGAAAAAAAATTACTAACACTTTAACATAAAATAAGGAATTCAACGAGTTATATATATATATATATATATATATATATATATATTATAAAGGAGAGTTGCTTTTTGATATTATTTAAAAACTTGATCTCTTTATTTTGTCTTTTTGTGCACTTTTTTTTTTCTTCTTCCTCTTTTTTAAAACTTTTTCTTCTCAAAATTTTTACATATTTATAATTAACTCATTTAAAATACTTTTCATTTTTCAATTTGTCCATGCGTAAAGCAATTTTTTTCAAATATGTCTCAATAAATTTTTTTTTTTCCTTACAATTCTTCAAATTAATAAGTTCAATTTTAATCATTGGTTACTTAATTTTGTTAAACTCTTTAAGAGATAATAAATAAATTAAGAAAATATATTGATTTCTTAAAAAACTTAAAGTATGCTAATCCTTTTTTTGTAAAAAAATCAACACATTAAATCCACACGTGAAAAGCACGTGTCTAAAAACTAATATGACTAAAAGAATCAACCGTTTTATCTCCAGGAAAAAAAAAAAATCAACTTTTTTCTAAAAGAAAAGGAAACGTAAAGAGAATAATATAAGTCTCGCTTTTACATGTGTGCCCATTGCCCATTTTTCAGAGGGGGCACAAGCAAGAAATTAATAGACTTATATTATGTGTTCAGGGAAAAAATGAGAGACTTATACTTAAGTCCATGCCTGATCACATGAACATGGCCGGGATTCTAGTTGACAATTGTCTGAAAGTTGTAATTTAGTGAGGTGCATTAGTTAGAACTTCTTCTTTGGCTGATAATATGTATGTCACGGCCACGTGAGTTATTCTTCATGGATGTCCTCTATGATACTTGGGTGCCGGAGGAATTCGGTTGTATGGGTTGGAGGGATCATCTTTGCGGCCCCCATCTCCGGGAGGCGGCCACCAGCTGGTGCCTGGTTTACTAGGATCAATCGCCCCACCACCATCATGAACAAATTAAAACATAGCTTGATTAGGTAATTCTACGCTGCAAATTAACCATATATATATATATATATATGAATGCATATAAATATAACCCTATTTCTTTGTATATATGTTTTGGTAGAGTTTCTTGAGCGGATCAGAAAGTAAAAGAAGTATCTATATCCGAATATTTGTATGGTATGCTTACCAGTTGGCAAGAGATGGCTGGAATACAAGAATAAGAATGCAGATCAAAGCGTAAAATAATTCAAAAAGGTCTCATCTTTCTCTTCTTCTGGATTTAATTACAGGGGCTGTATAACTAGATCAAGTGCGAGACTAATTCTTAAGATATGTTGCTCTCCCTCTCTCTCTCTCTCTATATATATTTATATATATATATATTTGCGCATTTATATATATATATATATCTATTTATGTAAAGCTGAATATATGTAGATGCTTAAAATAGGAAGAAGATTCTAGTCTCTTTCTTGTGGGTCCTTGGTTCAACCATTTGGGATGAGAATATATGCATGTAAATTATTCCAATATGTGTGGGATCCAGTAATTTAATTACTCTTATTTTGTAGACTCCAGATAGTGGGTTGTTACATGAATAATAGTAGTCAAAAGTATGCCAAGAAAAAAAGAAAAAAACTTTAATAATGAGAATTTTATAAAAGGATAAAAAAAATGATTTATCGGTCAAATCCAGTACTTATAAATTGTGAGATTTTAATCAGATTATCTTAAGTCATCAGTTTTAATGTTTTATAATGTTAATATAATCTTATGGTTCAAAACTGAAACGGGTTTAATCTTACTTTCATGAGGTTATGTATTAAAAAAAAAAAAAAAAAAGCAAGTCAGGAAGAACTTGGGTCTATGTTGGTGATGGGATCAGTAGGAACTAGATAAACTTTGTTGGCAACTTTAGTCTTTGTTTCCTTCGTTAAAGTCCTATTTGTTTATGTGAGAATGGCAATGATAAAGAATCAGGATTTTGTCTCCGTCACTTTGATAAAGCAAATGATAAAGCATCTTCTATGACGTTGTTAAATACGATACAAAAGTTTTCAACAAAAAAATAAATAAATAAAGGGTAAATTACTTATTGAGTTCCTAAATTTTTAATCTTATGCAACTTTAGTCCCTAAATTTTTTTTGATAGCTGGAATGTCCATAAGCTTTTAAAATATTGTTACAATAGTCATTTCCGTCAATTTTTAGAGGAAATTTGTTAATAAATTGGTTAAAAAGTGGTGCTAACTACGAATTATGTCTAAAAATTAATAAAAAGAATTACTATAGTGACATTTTTAATAGTTTACATTCATTCTAGTTACGAAAGAAAAGAGCATAGAATGCCCTAAACTATTAAAATATTGTTACAATAGTCAATTTTGTTACTTTTTAAACGGAATCTGTTAGTAATTTGATCAAAAAATGATGTTAACTAACGAATTCCATCAACAAATTAATGTAAAAAACTATATAGTAAAATTTTAATAGTTTAAGGGCATTTCAGCTATGAAAAAAAAGTTCAGAGACCAAAAATTGTATAAAATTAAAAGTTCATAGACCATCCTCAATTTACCCAAAAATAAAGTAAAATACAAAAGTAACCCTCAAAATTTTAAATAATAAAAGAATGTATTAATTGGTATTGTAAAGAATCATATATTTGTTAAGAAAGAGTTTATGGAAAAAGTAAGCAGAGTTGAATGCTTTGGGGAAAAAATTGAATAGTAAACCTGAAGAGAAATATATCTTGTGCAAGCTTATAACTCGTTAAGGGACTGATTTTAAATCTAAAAAATCTTAATAATTTGTCGTCGGTTGATTTCCATGTTTTGTTTGATTTAGATGTTATTCTAGTAGGATTTTTCATTTTCAAAGATGGTATCGATTAACTTAAGTGGAAATGAATATTGCTTGTTCTTGCCACCACTCGGGCAGTTACCTTTTCTTCCAGAGCTCGTTATTGGAAGCCTCCATGGAGTAGAGGAAATAGGTCCTGAGTTTTACACTGGTAATAGAAATTGTTCTACTATTCCATTTCAATCTTTAGAAATTCTAACGTTTTCTGATATAAAAAGTTGGAGAGAGTGGTCATTTATTGGTGGAGATGGCAAAGAGGGTGGATGTTTTCCTAGTCTTAGAGAAGCTTGATTTGTACATGTGCCAGAATTTGGAGTCTCTGACCTCCATCGAAGAAACTACTATTGCGCTCCATTCTCTGACCAAATCAGATTGCAAGAATTTGAGGTCACTGCCTGAACTGATGCACATGCTTCTTCCATCTCTTTCTTATATGAGAATAGAGGATTGTCCAGAAATTGAGTCATTTCCCGATCGAAGGCGGATTGCCCACTAATCTAAACAAGCTTGTCATTTCCAAATGCTGCAAATTGGTTGCACAACACAACCAGTGGGATCTACAAGGACTAACCTCTCTCAGAAAATTAGACATTCGTGACTGTGAAGACATAATGTTGGATTCATTTCCGGAGGGGTTGCTTCCCAGCTCTTTACCCTCTATCTATCTCGGGAATCTTCCACACCTTAAAAGCCTAAATGGCAGTGCCTTTCGAAACCTCGCATGCCTTGAGGAATTGCATTTGTGGTGTTGCAATGAGCTCCAGCTTTTGCCACCAGAATTACTGATGTCGACTTCTCTTCGTATTTTGTGGATCTACCAGTGTCCTTCTCTTGAACAACGGTACGAGAGAGAGAAAGGGGAGGACTGGCATCTGATTTCTCACATTCCCAAGATATATATATTATTGACCCTGCAATGTGAGTATTCTATATTCCCCTTCTACTATGTCACTTTTGTTAATTTTTCTTTATTATGTGATTCAACTATACTTTTGTTTTCATTTCATCTCATCTGTTTATTCTTTATACTTTTATTTTCAAACTGATTTACTATCAATTATGCATGTAAAAAACGGAATTAAACTTTGACCATTCTATACTTCATTTTCCCCTTTTTTCAAATTTACTCTGCATAATGTTTAGTTAGAGCAGTCAAGTTTCGTAATGTTTCTGTTGTTTTAATGCCTTCAGCTAACAAGGAAATGACGGGCCCGAGGATTTTGCATCTGCGAGTGTTTAGAAGATGTGACTCTGCTAGCAAGTCTTTCTCACCATGCACAACAAGCACATAAACATGATTAGCTTCTCTAGCGGCTGTCCAATGTTGCAATCGTAGTAGTATTTTTAAAACATATTGTTGTATGTGTTACTATGATGATTTGTTCATCAAATTGTAATTCTTTCTACTTCAGTTACACAAGTTAAACCTATTTTTACAAGTGCTAATGTACGACTATCACCTTTTCGCTCGAGGGTGATATCGTTGTTTTTGTTCTTTAATTTTCCCATCTTGTGTTGGGTTGAAGAAACTGGTTTAGTTCTTTGTTCAGGACATCTCTTTCTAGGTTTTAATTTCTGTTTTTCTTCGTTGTGGATGGAAAAAATGTTCTTTATAACAGTGTTAACTTCACAAGAGATTACAAATACCACTGAATTGTTTTGTATATCATCCACAGATTTTCGTGTAATATCTATGGAGAATAGTTTATAACTATATTTATTGGTATTCGTTGTAATACCTCAGTAGTCCTCTTGAGATGGAAAAGCAACCAAGCGCCAGTGCTTTGTGCTTTTTGAGTTGCAACAAAGGTTTTCGAGGACTCGGCATTTTCAGAAAGAACATATTCTCTGATTTTCAGCATCCATCTTTCTTCTTTCAAGATGACAAAAGAAACAAAACACTTCCATGTTCATCTACTTTACTTTGTACTAATTCCATGCTCTGCCATACACGTGTTTCAACCATCTTCGTGTTTGTAACTTAGTTTTTATATTCGAAGAAACTTGTTACATTTTTCTTGCTAGTTGGAGTCATAGTTTGCCATATTTCCGTCATTTTAACTTGTGCTTAAGAGTAATTCTGTACCTCAAACTGATGGTTTAGCATCAAGGTGCGAGATAATGTCATGAAGATGAAGAAGGTGTGAAAAAGAGACAAAAGCCACACAAACAATAAGTAGTCATAACATACAAATTGTGTTATCAGTTTCTGCTGATATAATTGTTATAAATTAAGTTACGATGATCGACTCTAGAACTTGGAATTAACTCTCTGTTAATTAGGTAGAATCTGACTTGATTTTTATTGGTGTTCCGGGATCAACTTTATTGTGTAATTAAGCATAGAACCAAAGTATATTTTAGCATAAGTTCTATCAAACTATTGATTAGATAATTGCACACAATTTGATAATTTTGACACTTGAATAGTTTTGCGTGTTCATCATGATCAGATACTTGTTTGGTCTGATGAGCTAAAACTTTTATGATTAAGAATGGAAATTTTGGGTTAATCTAAGAACAAGAGATTTCTTGTTTTCATGTCTAGTTCGCTGGTTGGTTTATTATCAAACAAAAGGATAAAAACAACTTAGAAAACATAAAACGACATTGAATATCAAGTTCAAGAAAAAAACGACAAGAAGTATAAAAACGACATCAATAAAGCAACACGACAAAACCATAATAGGGAGGGACATAGAAACGACAACGACGGTCATATGGAAAACGACAACCATTTAAAGAAACGACATCAAGATAAAAATGACCATACCCTGAAAAACGACAAGAGTGTAAAAACAAGAGCAATCTAGGAAAACGACAAAGACCGACAAAATATTAAAAAAGACTAACCTAAAACAAAAACAACATTTGGCATGAGGTTTTGGAGATTTTTTAAATTTCTGTTTTCCAGGAAAAAAAAAATCTTGTGTGCTTGTCCAGTTGGCGGGTTGGTTTATTATCAAACAAAAGGAGAAAAACAACTTCGAAAAAATAAAACGACAATTAAAATCAAGTTCAAGATTAGAAAACGACAAGAAGTTTAAAATGACATCAATAAAGAAAACGACAAAAACACAACAGTCAGATGATGAAAAGCGATAACCATTTTAAAAAACGAAATTAATAAAGTTAAAAATGAACAGTAACCTGAAAAACGACAAGAATGTAAAATAAGAGCAATCTAGGAAACGACAAAGACCACCAAAACAGTATCATTTTTTTTTTAAGTACTAACTTATAAACAACAACATTTTAGAATGAGTATTTTCAACCATAATGATGACACTCACGTGATAAAATGGTAAATTCATTTGAGCAACTCAAATATGGATAATTACGAATGATTCAACCGAATAGTCAACATAAGGTTTCGGAGATTTTGGAAATTTTATTTTTCCAGTTAAAAAAAGATATTGTGTTCATGGACTGGTTGTCTTCTCTAACCTTTTTTTTTTTTTTTTTTTTTCCTTTTTCCCTTGATAAATTGTTCTCGAACAAGTTGATGTGCTTACCAACGACACTAAAGTCAAACATTAGAATCAGCTACATAAACAAAATCAGAAGTCTGAAAACAATATCGAAAAAAATAGGTGGGTAAATGGTCCTTTTTTAAGAAGTTTTTTAATAAATGGATGAAGTTTTGTAAAATTAGGAAAATGGTCTTTTAAAAAAAAGGTCAATTATTGATTAATGGATTGATTGATTGATCATGTAATCAGTAATTGATCGATTTTAATATGTTTTTTATTAATTAATTATAGTCAATCATTGGTTAACTGTCATTTTCTTAGATAAAAAAAAAATTAACCACTTACTTAAATAAATGTTTAAAAAGAGTCTTTTTATCTATTTTATAGATAAGGTCACGAACTACAAGCTTCAAGACTTTGAGAAAAAGGTATAAAAGAAAAGAAAAGAAATCACGAAAGCATTATGTAACACGCAGCCTCTAAAACGAAAAATAAAATGTAAAAAGATAACATTTTAATTTTAGAGACTAATTTATGTCCCCTAATCCAGAGATTCAGACATAATTAATGGTGCCAAAAATATTTTAATATTTTTCCTTTGGCCAGTCGGGCAACTAGTCTTTTTGTAACATTTAACATCATAACATTTCAAAAGATGTGATATTAATTAAGTAGATTTAATTAATTATACGCGTAATTATATTCACAAAACTTACTTTAGTTGGTAATTGTCACAATTAAGCTAGTTATCAGTCAATTTTAGCGGGCAGCCGCCCAATAAGAAATCAACTAATAAAGCCAAATGATAAAGATTAGTTAAGCACGTAAATAAGTAAAACCAATTGTGGTGACATTTACTTTAATTTTTCTCCCACTTGCGAGGATTCTTCTCAACTACACAATTTAATTAGTTTATTTTCTTCATCTTTTGTATTCGCCGTGATCACTAGTTCCAAGGGCTTTTTCTTAGAGGAAATATTTAATTCCTTATTAGTCTCACCTTGAGATGTTTCCTTTGTTTTTCTGCCAGAGGAAGAAATTCTCCTTCTAACATATTGGAGAAAATAACTTGGAGATCACAAATGATCTTCAGATTTTCTCTATATATTATTATTATTATTAATTTATTTACGTTTTATTTATTTTATTTTATTTATTATTTATTTTTTTTTGTAATTGTCTGTTCATACAAGAAAAATTGTTCATATATATTGTATTACTCTTGAATCTACCAAAAAGAAAATGGTCGAACTGCCTCTCCAAGAAACTACAGAGTAGGAGGGAATAACTTAGTGGCAAAAAAGTCCCACTGTATTAATGATATGTTTATTCAAAAGACTAAAGACAAAGAACAGCTTGCCGTTGTCCTATATCTAAAGGTAGTGTGAAAGTAGAGAAATATATTTTTATGTTTTTTCTTAATTACAGAGGACATCATTTCTTGCCATAGGACTCCATACTTCTTCTGCTTTTTGCATCTTTTAGAGAGAAAGAGAGAGACTCTGCAACACACCATATTCGTGTCTCAACACTTTCTTGTGAGAAGAAGAGAAATCCATATTCTTGTCCAGCAACAGTAAGCTTTTTATTCATTAAAAAAAAAAAAAACAATAGCCTTTTTATTTACTAAAATTCTAAAGTTAGTACTACTGAATCATTTTCTTCTCTTCTCTCAGCTGAAGACACTTATTGTCCTATCAGGAAATCTAATCTACTTAAAATGTCCATGCAAAGTCAAATACCAATACATAACACAAATTCATATATATATATATATATATATATATATTTTTTAAAGAGTGGGGAAGACAAGGCAACATTTAATTCTCTGCATCAATTCACTGTGAGGAAAAGAGAAGAGATCAGGAACCTCTCTATTCTTCAAGATACATTCTCTCGCAACAGTAAGATTTTTCTGTAGCTTTTAACTACTTAAAAGTCCTATCAGAAAATTTCATCTACTTAAAAGTACCAGCAAAGTCAAAAGCCAATATATAACACAAACTCATCACTATTCTTCCTTTTTTTTTTTTTTTTTTTTTTTTTTTGTTGTTGATAGAGAGGGGAAGACAATGCAACGTTTAATTCTCTATATCAATTCACTGTGAAGAAAAGAGAAGAGAGGAATCTCTATATTCTTCAAAACACCTTCTCGCACAACAGTAAGATTTTTCTGTAGCTTTTAACTACTAAAAAGTCCTGTCAGAAAATTTCATCTACTTAAAAGTCCCAGCAAGTCAAATACCACTATATAAAACACAAACTCATATCTCTTCTGCTTTTTGGTTTGACAGACAAGACAAAGATAGGGCTACGTTAAGTTTTTTGCATCAATTCGAAATCTCTCTGTTCTTCTTTTGCAACAGTAAGATTTTTCTACAGCTTTTAACTACTGAATCATTTTCCTTTCCCCTTAAATGGAGATAATTTTCCATGTCTACCACCTCACGTTTTAGCTAACTGCTTTCCAAGAAACAAGTGTGAATATCAACAGACAAATAAATACGACTTAAATTCTAAAGTTTGTTTGGCACTACGTCTACATGCTATTTTTGGGTAATTTTTTACAGTATTTTTTCTTGTAAAAATTTGAATTTGTTGGTTAAATTTACTTTTCAAACCTATTATGCAAATTGTGATTCTACATACAAGAAATAAATATGCTTAAGTTCTAATCCCCGACAGTAATGTGTACCGTAATCTGCTCCTTCTAGCACTGCATAAGTGCCACATCATCTCTCTCTCTCAGCTTCATCCAAACCAATATGGTTTTTTGCACATTTGTCCCCAGACTTTTTGGGTTTTTACTACTTGTCCCCTAGCTTCTCAGTTGACAATTTAACTTATGAACTTTTTGAATATGCCCCATTTTATTTTATTTCATTATTAAGTTAATGACTATGTGAGAGTGGAAATCTTTTATTAATTTAAAGAGATTTCATAGCATTTGATAACTTACCAAATTATATAATAATAATATGTATTTATATAGGAGTCTAATAATTTATTTTTTCATTAACGAATCTTCTTCGTGCATATATGTTTTAAATATGTATGTTAATCTCCTATCTTTTATTTTTCTTACCCAATTTTTATTAAACTTGCGTTTGGCATACGGGTTTGGTGAATGGAGTTTTTAGATTGTACTTGATTGACTTTTCAAAAACTAGTTACTATTTTTGTTTATTTTTCAACCAAAAAATAAAAAATAAAAACTGAGATGAAAAATTAAACCCGAACCTATGAGCCAAACGGAAGCTAAATTATTTTGCTATTTGTAAGAATGTTCACCCTTAAAACATATACAGAAAGTAAAGCGTGAAACGTGAACATATATAGAAGTGGATATATAAACTCCTATATAGAACTGCCCCCAATCAAAGAGAGAAAGAAAGTAAACAGTAGTTTTTAGAAAATAATTAAAGTGAATTATAGGTTTTTAAAGTATATGGAGTGAATAACAAATTTATTAGATGGTAGTTTATTTACATATTGTAAACATATTATTTATCGGGTAAAGTTTATATTTACTTATTAAAATTTTCGTCTACCAAATAAATTCTCTTATGGTTCGTTTGGTGTTTCAGTTGAGTTTGAGATGAGATAAAATTTTTATTTGAGTTGGTTGACTTTTTAAAAATTAGTTATAAATTTTGTTAACTTTTCAGAAAAAAATAAAAATTAAGATGAAAAAAATACAGTTCAGTTGGAGTTAAACCTGGATGCCAAACGTGGGCTTAATTTCAAATATTTTAAAACCTTACTATTTACTTCAATTATTTTCATAGAAATGTTTTTTACTACAATTTTCAACAACGTGTTAAATATGAAAAAACTGATATTAGTAGAATTTAATCCTCAAAAAATAAATTGAGATAAATATAGGACTATATTACATAAAAATAACTCTAAAATTAAGGCTTAATAAAATGTGATTACAAGCCATAATAATTGTAGTTATTTGAGAGATGTACACCATAACACATGCTCATAGTTCCTCTGCTTTTCGATTAACACAGAGAGAGAGAGAGAGAGTAGGGAGAGGAAGACAGAAAGAAGGCTCTGCAACGATTCATTGTGAGGAAGGAGAAGAAAAATCTCTTGATTGTGGAAGACAACTTCTCTTGCAACAGTAAGATTGTTATCGCTAAAAATTCTAATTTATATGATCCTCTTTTTCGGATAGTTTTTCCTCTTTCTTTATTTTAAGACTTTATCTTCTTCCATATATCTGAAATTGATATATTTGCTAGTTATAGTTGGAAGAAGCTCACAAAATTAGACAAATCAAGCAAACGTTAAGAACTAATTAATGCAACAACGTAAACCCAAAGCTCATTTTTCTTCTTCTGTTTTGTATAGAGAGCTCGACATGGCTGAATTGGTGGCTGAAGCTTTTCTCTCTGTTGCGTTTGAGAAGCTATTTGAACTGTTGGCTTCTCCTGAGTTCAGGAGTTTCTTCCGGGAAAAGAAATCCATTGACGACCAGCTCAAGTTGTTGAATGAGAAGTTGAAGAATGCTAGTTTACTTCTCAATGATGCTGAAGAAAGGCAGATCACCGACCAGAAAGTGAAGGAGTGGCTTGATGATCTCAAAGATGTCATTTTCCGAGCAGACGACTTGGTGGAGGAGATCAAGGCCGAAGCTCGATCCGAGCAGGAACGTGAATTGGGAAGCACAAGGAGCATGCTGAAGAAGATGCTGGCTTTAGTTACTCCCTTCACTGAATTTGACAAATTTGTCCAAGGTGAAATGGGCAATATCTTGAAGGGTTTGGGTTTTCTTTTAGAAAGAGCGAGTACGCTTCGTTTGAAGCATATTGATGGTGCTCCAAAAACGAGATCTTTTCGAAGTATACCTGCTCCTTTGCGAGATGAACGTTATGTTCATGGAAGAGATGCTGATAAAGAGGAGATCTTGAGATTGTTGTTATCTGGTGAGGTTTGGGGCAAGAAGTTAGGTGTAATTCCCATAGTGGGGATGGGAGGTCTTGGCAAGACCACTCTTGCTCAACTCGTATACAATCACGATAGAGTGAACGACCATGAATTTCAGCTCAAAGCATGGGTTACCGTATCTACTGAGTTTGACATTTGGAAAATAGCAAAGACTATTATGGAGCAAATCAGTCCCGGAACACCTGGCATCGAAGAACCAGCAGAACTTCAACGACGATTGAAAGAGGCTTTGAGAGGCAAGAAATTTCTCTTAGTCCTTGACGATGTTTGGGATGAAAGTTATGACAACTGGGATTTGCTACGATGCACCTTCCCATCCGAGGAGTCTGGAAGCAGGATTATTGTGACGACACGTTGTAAAAAAGTTGCAGCAAATGTGAAGACCGGGGAACTAATTTATGAACTTTCTCAAGTGTCGGAGCTTGATTGCTGGAATATATTTGTGGACCATGCCCTTAATGGAGATGCAGATGCGGATCCCCGCTTGCAAGACATTGGCAAAAAAATCGTTGAAAAGTGCAAGGGTGTCCCATTAGCTGTAAAATCCATTGGTGGTCTTCTGCGCTCAGAAAAAAGTCCAGAAAAATGGGAAAGCATATTAAGGAGCCACGTGTGGGAAAGCCAGAGCAACGAGCTGATTCTTCCATCACTATGGTTGAGCTATTGTTATCTACCATCACGTTTGAAGCAATGTTTTGCTTATTGCTCAATATTTCCAAAAGATTATCCAATAGCAAAAGAAAAAATAATCTTGTTTTGGATGGCAGAAGGTCTTTTGCAATTTGATAAAAAAGAAGAGAGATTGGAAGAAGTTGGACTGGAGTACCTTGACGATCTAATATCAAGGTCATTGTTTCAAAGCTCAAGTCGTTGTGAGTCATGGTTTGTGATGCATGATCTTGTGCATGATTTAGCTATGTTTGTATCCAGAGAATTCTGTTTCAGATTCGATCATGACACGGACTTAAAGCATCTCTCGAAAAAGACTCGTCATATTTCATACAGCTCATCAGAAGATCACAAGTTATGGAAAGTTAACATTTGAAGCCAGTCATTTACGCACCTTCATAGAAATAAACAGGTGGGGCTTACATATCACAGAGTTGGTTAAAGAAGTGCTAGGAGGAGGAAGGTACTTAAGAGTTCTCTCTCTATCACCAGACATTGAGATTCGGATGTTGCTGGATTCATTTAGTAATCTGAAGCATCTAAGGTACTTGGATATATCTAGGAGTAAAATTGAAGAGCTGCCTTGTTCAATTTGTAGTCTGTACAATTTGCAAACGCTGTTATTGTCAGATTGTAGAAGACTTACTTGGTTGCCAACTGACATGGGAAGACTAACCAATTTGCGTTATCTCGTCACTACCGGAACACCTCTAAAAGAGATGCCGCCACATATGGGTAACTTGAAAGAACTGCAAACGTTAACTTCTTTTGTTTTGGGGGACCATGGTAGCGGTTCAAGCATCAAAGAGTTGGGCGCGCTTCAGAATTTGAGAGGAAAACTTTCAATTTCTGGCCTTCAAAACGTGGAGAGTGTTGAGGAGGTTCAAGAAGCCAATTTGAGGTATAAGGACAAACTCAGAGAGCTAACTTTGGAATGGGAAGGTGATCTTACTGACACAAGAAGGGAAAAGGAGGTGCTTGACGCACTGAAACCTCACCCAAACTTGTTGAAACTCGAGATTCGAAGATATGCAGCTTCAAGCTTCCCAGACTGGGTTGGAGACTCTTTGCTTTTGGAATTGGTATCAGTGCGTTTAACTGGTAATGGTGATTTTTGTCATGCTTTGCCACCGCTCGGGCAGTTACCTTCTCTTCAAGAGCTTGTGATTAAAAGCTTCCATGGAGTGGAGAAAATAGGTCCTGAGTTTTACACTGGTAATAGTACCTATTCTATTACTCCATTTCAATGTTTAGAATTTCTCGAGTTTTCTGATTTGAAAAGCTGGAAAGAGTGGTCATTTGTTGGTCGAGATGGCAAAGAGGATGGATGTTTTCCTCGTCTCAAAAGGCTTTACTTTGATCATTGTCCAAATCTAGCTGGGAGCTTACCCAATTTTGACACAGTAGAAAGTCTCGTGATTTTTGGAAGCTGTAAATTCATGGAGTCTCTTCCATTAGATAACTTCCCAAAGGTTAAGAAGCTTTGGTTGCGGAGGTGTGAAAGTCTCGAGGAGCTAATTGTGGACTCACCGGATGTGATAGAAACTCTACGTATTGAGGAGTGCAACAAATTAGAGTTTCCGGGAAGCCACCATTATGTTCACGTTAAAGAGTTGGAGATTCATTACGGATGTGATTCCATGAAGACGCTGCCATTAGACTACTTCCCAAGACTTGAGAAGCTTTACTTGAATGGATGTCAAAATCTGGAATCGCTTACCTTCACAGAAGAAACTTGTATTGCACTCCAGTGTCTGAGAATTGAAACTTGCAAGAATTTTAGGTCACTCCCGGAACACATGCACGGACTTCTTCCATCTCTGTCTGAAATGACTCTGTTGGATTGTCCAGAAATTGAAGCATTTTCCAAAGGAGGATTGCCCTCTAATCTAAACACGCTTCGAATTTGCAAATGCTGCAAACTCGTTGCCCAAAGCAGGCACTGGAACCTGCAGGGACTAACCTCTCTGAGATCATTAAAGTTATATGGCTATGAAGACATAATGTTGGATTCATTTCCAGAGGGGTTGCTTCCCAGCTCTTTAACTTCTTTCAGTCTCTCGATGTTTCCACACCTCAAAAGCCTAAACGGCAGTGCCTTTCAAAACGTCACATGCCTTGAAGAATTGGCGTTTGTGAATTGCAAAGAGCTCCAGCTTTTGCCACGAGAAGTACTGCTGCCCACTTCTCTTCGCTATTTGCGGATCCTCGATTGTCCTTTCCTTGAACGAAGGTACCAAGAACGGAAAGGGGAGGACTGGCATCAGATTTCTCACATTCCCGACATACAAATTGTTGGCGTGACAACGTGAGTATTCTAGATTCCTCTTCTCCTAATTCTCCACTTTTATTAATTTTTCCTGTATTCTCTGATGCACCTGCTTTTTATTTTTCAATAATTCATCTCATCTGTTGAACAATCTTTTTTTTATTTATTATTATTTACTTAATTCCATCTCAGTTAAAGATTTTTGTGACAAAACGAAATCTTTGTTTTTTACCATTCCATCCTTCATTTTCCCTCTTTTAAAAAATTTACCATGTGTATCCACTTTTTTTTAATTTTGTCAACTCTTAGGGAGATATACCGTAACAGAACCAAAAATAGAAAACAAATCTTTTAAAAAAAAAAAAACGATAATATTTTTTTTCTTTTTCTCCTTAAACAAGATCCCTGTTGTTAGTTTCCAGTGCACGCCTAGTCTTTTTTTTTTTTTTTTTTTTTTTTTTTTATGCAGTTGGACCAATTTTTCTTATTTTCGATGTGAAGAAGATAATAAATATAGTTGAGCCCAATTCTCTCCTAATATAGGCATGGATATGTGTAGAGTGTGCTAACCTTATGCTTTATATTATTGTCGTGCCTTTTTCCCCCCTCGGCTCAATCAAGTTCCGAACTGGAAAGGAACGAAGAAGAGGGCTCCATATCTACAAATGTTTAAAAGATGAACAGCAAATGTATTTGAAAGGTAAGATATTGCCAATCTAATAGACCTAGTATTGAGTGAAAAAAAAAAAAAAAAAAAAAACTCTAAAAATGCTGTAACAACCTAATTGGATCTCAATTTATTATAAAAATGTTCAAGTATTTTAACCATTCTACTTAATATCGTACAAATGGTAATTTGGAGTTGCTATCATGTTATTTTCAGCTGTGTTAATGTACAACTATCGTCCTTCATCTTTTTTAAAAGTTCTGCCTTGCTTGTTCGCAGGATGCAGGCTGAGGCAGCATAGACTTCTTGTCACTTTCAGCTAGTTAGATCTTGCACCGCTTCATAGGATGATTTTAAAAGGGACATAGTTATCGTTGGATCTTATCTTATTATTATTATATTATTATTATATATCTTGTGTTTTGTTAAAGATATTGGTTAAGTTATTTGAGATTAGCAGCATAGAATTGATATTTGAGATAAAAGGCAGAATCATAAAAGAAATGTCCAACTATAGATAAATGAGAGAGTTGTGACAATACACCTACATATTGTTGTGTTGCATTAGTTATCCCAACGGTAAGGTTTCAGCTACTTATTTCTTATATTATATGTTTAATAAGAAGATTTATGGATACTATTTATGGAGATTAGTATTCTTGCATAACTCATTCCAACTAGAATTGAACTGATGTTTTAGAACTACTACCCTTGAAACTAATCATTTGGCTTCAAACGTATATTGTCATTCTTGGTGAATCCTCTTCACGTCTTCGCCATCTACGAATTGGGATAATTTTTGTCACGCCTTAATTTTGTTGTTTTTAATTTAATGTTAATGTTTTCTCAGATAGTTCATTTATATATATATATATATATATATATATGATTATAACAATAAAAGTAAGAAATTTAATGTCAATTGTTCTGAACTCCGAGGCATTCGACCTCAATCTTCTTTATAATCGGTTGCAGAGAAACTCACAGCTACAAGTTTTGCTGCCTCGGAATTTCGTTCTGGATTCTCAAATGTTTGCATGTTCAACGACTCTCCGAGGGTAAATCCTCCTTTCGACTGACTATTTGAAAGCTCATAAATTTATGTTTCTTCTTCAATGTTGCATTCATCCGGTACATCTTCTCATGAGTTATAAGAAACTTGAGTTGTGTTTTAGTGTGTGGAGAATTAACCTTTATAAATTATTGCTTGTTGGACGCATGTTTTTGCCATATTTCCTTTCTATTCAACAACACTTGAGTAATTATTGTCTTAATTAGCCTTTTATTGGCCCTGAAGCAACTGTGCCTTGTATAATAGTTTCGTTACAACTCGATTAATTATAAATTTTCTAATTAACATTTACTCCAAAAATTATATTGAAATTAATAGGGAAATTTTGAGCTTCAATGTTCTTGCATATCTAATTCGTCCAAGAAATTCAGTTTATCTTTCTAATACGATGAAATTGTTAAATCATGAACATTTTGGCATGCAAGGATATTATAATGTCCGCAAGTTCTCTGAAGTGATATTTCTTGGTGAATCCTCTGTTTTTCATTGCGTATCAAAAACAGAATGTGAATGACCAAACTCCTTTATCCCTTTTTATTTTTTTATTTTTTTTTTCTTGTGAGGGAATCACCTTTGAATTTTACCGGATAGAAAAAGATATTTAGCATTGATGTCTCCTAAACTTGTGACCTTTGGACAATTTACATCCCAAACTTCTAATTTTGACAATTTGCCCCCTCAACTTGCTAAATTATAGCAAGGTAACTCTATAAGTTAATTTTCTGTTAAATTAGCTATGAAAAGCCCAC
This sequence comes from Ficus erecta, assembly GCA_008635985.1. NCBI lineage: Eukaryota > Viridiplantae > Streptophyta > Magnoliopsida > Rosales > Moraceae > Ficus > Ficus erecta. The sequence goes on from BKCH01000019.1 coordinate 1,734,770, forward strand.
ATACGTCTCATATGAAGACGGAAAAATCTATTTACAACCAAAAATTTCTAAATCTTTTGCAAATCCTAATGCAAAATTTTCAATTTCAAATCTTTTATTTATTGTAAAATTAACTAAAAGGGGTATATTGTAACAATTTAGTAAGTTTAAGAGGTAAATTGTCAAAATTAAAAATTTAATGAGCAAATTCTTAAAGAGTAACAAGTTTAGGGGTATCACTACTAAATGTCCGATAAAAAATGAATTAAAATATACTGACATCGACTATAAACTAGACCGCTTCAAAAAAAAAAAAAAAAAAAAAACCTATATACGAGAAAACTGGAAAAACGACATCAGCCAATCAACTAGAAAACGACAATGATCTTTGAAGACAACGTAGATGTAAAAATGACTTTAATTAAGGGGTAAACATTACATCAATGATAGAAAACAACAGAAAGGGTAATAAATGAAAAATAGTATCATTTAAAAAAAATTAAAAAAAAAAAAAAGAAGAAGAAGAAAAGAAAAGAGATCAAGAACGATAAATATGTATTTAGCCCATTTTAAAAAAACGACAAACAGTGTTATAAAACAACAAAAAGAGGCATCAAATGAAAACGACAAGTTGTTTTTGCATTAGCTTTGTTTTGCGTTTTCTTCTTGTATTTTCTGTTTTGGCAGACTTCTCGTCCCCTCCTTTTATTTGATTTTTATGAATAAATGATTTTTATTGCCTTATCAACAAATAAAACAAAAACGACAAATACTATTGGAACGATATGAGCATCACAAAGATGACAACACTAAATACAGATTAGTATACTTTAGAAACGACATCTGAAGATAACAATAATAAAAACGACAGTTACCTATATAAACGACCTGTCGCAAATGATATTTTCTTATTTAGCTAATTTGACGGGGGGGTTTTTTTTTTTTTTGGACTAAAAGTAATATGAAGTTATAAATTAAGGAAAAAAACAAATAATAAAAAATGTTTTTTTTTTTTGGGCGAATGGGATGCAGCTATCGTTGTCGGATAGTGTGCGAATCTAGTCCTTCTGGGAAGTTAAATTTAGGCGTTTTAGGTAAATATATAGTTAGAAATTGTGAGCACGTATAATATTAAAACAAAAAAAATTGTCACGCTAAATGTTCCAATGTATAATAAGTCGTCCACATTATAAAGTCATAGGATTCTCTTCTTCTTTGTCGCTTTTTTTTTTTTTAACAAATAAATAAGGGTCATTTATATAGATATCTAAATTGGAGGTACTGATTTGAAATATGTTTATTTTTCTTTTTATTTACATAAATGTTTAAAAGAGTTATTATAAAGATAATTTTACCCTTCATTGATTTACTAAGGAAAAGAGGGGGTAGAGAAAATAATATTGAGAGGGCAGCTATATAATAATAGTGAGAAAATTATCTAAATAACCATATTTTTTTAATCTGTTAATCAATATGATACAAATTCTCTAATTTTAACTAACATGATATAAATTTTAGTTTAATTTTTTTTTTATCATATTAGTCTAATTTATGTCATATTGGTGTAATGGTATTTAAATTTAGATCATTCAAGTGCTTTCTTCCAAAATTGTAAATTAAATTTACATAGATGTTGGTTGAGTTATAGCTTCCTTAATTTTGCTTTCTATGATGAGTTTATATCTCTTTCCTTTGCTTTTTTTTTTCTTTTCCTCCTTTATTGGTTGTCAGTATAATAATATTTTTACACTTTATTTAAGTTTAAAAATCTGATCACTAATTTAAAGTTAACTGCTCGATAAACTATATTATTGTAATTCATTGGATGAGTCTCCACTAATTTGACAAATTAAGCAAATTAATTATGATAAAGATTAAATGCAACAGCTCAAAGAGTCAAAAGATTATCTCAGTTGAGCTAGTGAACGATTTTGACTTGTATTAATCGAGAGAAACATATATAATATAGAGACCCAATTTAATTTAAGATCTCCTGTAGACTAAATAGAACTAAATATTAATGCAGCGAAAATTAACCTCCCTTTTGCTTGACCAAGGTAGAAAATGCAACATTATATATATATATATATATGGTACTGTATCTTATTTTCACATGATTTTATATAGTGCAGGTGTGGGTAATTTCAGGATGATTAATGAATGTTAAATTCTTGTTGTCTAATTTGTTACTTAAAATCAAAACTGATTGAATCCCTTGTCCTAGTTTGGTATCTCAATTTATTTAAATTGATCATATTTACAATTTCTAAATATACATGTCACCTCCATTTGATGTCAGTGTTATTATAAAAGAAAACTCAAGTATCCTAATTATTGAGCATGCATGATCATGATCAGGGCGGAGTCACCCATGGTCAAGTAGAGGCTTCTGCCCCTAATGATTTTTTTATAATCAAATTCTCTTTAAAAGCAATATATATATATATATATTAATTTTGCTCCTATTAAAAATTAAGTATGATTTTCTCTTAAAAATTGTATCTTTTAGTCCTCACTAGTAGGATGGTTTCATCGCTGTGTCCATGATAAACATTTATCAAAGCCAGTTGAAGAATTGAAGACATCAATTATATATGTAAAACTGAATATATATATATATTGCTTAAATCCTCTCGGGATGCGACGTCGTACGCCTATATTTGATGGTGGACGTACGCTTTTAGGTGTAGTACGCACCTAGCAGTAAAGTTAAGGTCTAATTTAGGTTCAAATCTCTCAGCTGCCCTCAAATTTACTAAACAAAATTAAAACAAACACACAAAGACGAGAAGGTAGATGAAGAAACATGCACAAGTTACTCTTATGAATTGAAGCTACAAATCAAGATCATCTCCCGAAAGTCTCTGGGGACATGGGAATGAGTAGAGTATGATCTAGATGAGAATGTAAAGTACCATAAAACACACTCTTTCATTAAACAAACACACACACACACATATATGTATAATAATTTCGTTTTAATCATTGAATTAATTTTTAACCAGTTTGATTTATGAGTGTCCACACGTTAAAATATATAATGCACATACATAATTATTCAAATCATCAATCACATCGTTAAAATATAATCTAACGATTAAAATGATGATTCCTATAAATATAACAAAATAGGATATCTTAATATAAAAACTTCCGATTCATATCACTACAAATAAAGTCAATTCTTCAAGGTTTTGGGCGCCTATACTTGGGTGTTGGAGGAGTTTGGTAGTGGTTGTTGCCTTCGTCTTTCCGGCCACCTCTGCCAATAGAAGGGAAGCCTGGGTAATCCTCGACATCCCAACCTACAGTACTGTCAACAAATTGAAACAAAATCTTGATTATGAAATTACTTAATATACTAAAGGAAGGTAAGCTTTTACTGTTTAGTGAACAGTATGCTACAATACTTTTGTTTTTTTCCCATTTTTTCGGTTTGCTACAGTACTGCACAACAGTGACTTTTCTTTATTTTTTTTTCTTTTCGGTTTTGCTATAGTTCCGCACAGTATCTACAGTATCAAAATAGTGAACTATACAGTAAAATGACGTTTTTACCCTTCAAATTTCCCTGCTTTTTACCGGATGCACAGTGACTTACTGGTTTTGCCCTTTTGGCATTATCCGGTCATTAGAGAGAGAGAGAGAGAGAGAGAGAGAGAAATAGTGATAGAGAGAGAAAGTAAAAGATATCTATATCCACATTAAAATAAATTTTTAAAAAATAAAGATAGAAAAAAATAGACCATAAGATAAAAAATTATATTTTATTAAATTATTTCCAATTATAAAAATAAATTATATACGTTAAATAATATTTGAAAATTTTAAATTATTGAATTAATAAAAATTTAATGGAAAAAAAAGAATAATACATTTGAAGAATAAATTAATACAATTAAATTATAATAATCAAAATAAACAAACAAACTAAAAAATTTGAAATTAAATAATAATTTACAGAAATTCCAAAATATAAAAAGGTCTATAAAATTATAATAAAATTAAAAATCAATAAATAATTTTTCTAGTGTAATGAAAATTATCAAAAATGTATATTTATAATTATTATAGCTAAATTATTATTTATTTCATATAATAATATTATTATTTAAAATTAAATTTTTTAAAAATATTTAATCCATTTCTAGGTTTATTTATTCATTTATTTAATTTTGTTTAAATTTAATAAATTTACTTAAGTTAATAAATTTTTTGACTATTTAAGTTTAAAAGTTTTTAATTTTATTCTTTCTAATTTTTTAATAACAATATATTATTATATTTTATTCTATTAAAAACAATTCTTTCAGTTAATATTTTATTTTAATATCTAATTTTTTTTCTTTGACTTCTTTTATTTTTTTCTTCTTTTTTAAACAAAATGTTCAATAACTTTCTTTTATATTTATATCTATAATCTTTAGAAATAAATTTTTTAAAATTTCTATTCATTTTTATGTTTATTTGTTAATTTAATTGGTTTTTTTTAATTAAATTTATCCGCAATTTTGTTATTCCTTTGATATTTCAAATTTTTTAATTTTATTTACTATTTGAACTTTTTTATTTCAAGAAAATTACGCTTATAAATATGAATGTATGTACTTTAATATTATAATAGTAAATACTAAAAAATATACTTACTGTAATTATAATCTATATATTAATTAACTGCTTTTATTATATAATACTAAGCTTTTTTCATTTTTACTTTTTCTTCTTTCCCCGGATAATCTATATCTTATTTAACTGCTCTTATTATATAATACTCAATTTTTTTTTTCTTCCTTCCCCATGTAACACACAGGTATTAAACTCGTATATACTACAATATCTAAATATATATATAGCCGAATAATGTATATATGTATTATAACCAAACAAATATTTAGTTTCCTAGTTCCGAGCGAGTACTATTTTATTTACCTTATATACGTGTATACATATATATCTATATATAGATATACTTACCGGCTGGCGAGAGATGAATGGAATAGAAGAATGACGCATATCAAGCGTATAAGAAACCTAAATATTCTCATCTCTCTCTCTCTTGTAAATCTAATTGTTGGCCCCTATATCGAAAGTACGAGACTAGCTAATACATAAGCGAGCTTGCTATATGTAGTATGTGTGTTCGCAGGCAATATCCCATACGCAAAGTTTGAAATAATATTTAAGTGCTTAAAATATGAAGAATATTGATACACTTTCTTGTGGGGTCCTTGGTTCTACCATTTTGGATATTACTATTTGTATTATTGATCCGTATCTGTAATAAAAAATTCGAGTGCTAGGTAATCTTAAATGTGAAGATTTATTATCATCAATGTATTATTTAATTTAGAGTGCCCGAAATCACGATTTTATTTATCATATTATTCAATGAGATATATTGAGGCGGGTTTCATGTTGATGTGTAAGACCTTTAATAAATATTCTTGTTAGTATTAGAAAAGTGTGTTTTAATAATGTCTAGAAGATATACTAATGCCGGTTGTTCACACAGAAAATTTTTCCGTAAAAAAGTGTGATGCGTGTGGGATCTAGTTATAATTTAATGAGCCATAGTCAGTAGACTCAATATATTGGAGTGGATTGTTACAACATAGTATTCTAAAGCAAGTCAAGAAAAAAAAAAAAAAAATTTAAGTCAATACTTGGTGTGTTTTGACGCGAAATCCACTTTGATGGAGGCAAGCAAAGATCACGTGTTTATACAGTGGTTGCCTACAATGATTATCTTTAAAGTATCCCTTTTGTCTTTGAGCTGGTTTGTAATGATTCTTGATTTTTTATTTTTTTATTTTTAACTATGAATTACGATCTTGAAACGGGATAGGCCTTCTCTGATATGTGCCAATCTAAATGAGATTTTGCAAAGTTCAGTGACATTAATTGATCTCTCTCATTCATAAATATTAATAATAATAATAATAATAATTAAATTTTGACGCTTTTGGTGCTACATAAACAAGCACTTAGTATATCAGAACTTAATTTATTGAGTGGAGTTTGGGAACTCTTAATATGATACCAACTGATATAGAAATAATGCAATTATTATTTTTTAACTGATATCAATTATTTCTCTCTCAAAAGTTGTAACTGATGGGAGAAGCATTATCAACTTCTTTAAATACCACTCACAATCAGACTCGAAAATCTATCCCAATAACTATATGTTTAGGACTTTATTCGAGAAGTCCTTTACAAATTTGTAAGCGCACTTTATAAATGGCTTCATGCATTTTTTCGAGGTCTAAACCACATAGGTTGTCTCTCAAATTCAAGTATACTCGTGCATCACTTAGATAAATAGCAAGCTTTCCTCCCAGCAAGTCTCTCCTGATGAAGATAAGCTCAAACTGCAGAGAAACCAAAGTTCAAGAAACCAGCCTAACAAAAGACCACTCGAGCCGGTCATACGCTTTTTCCATGTCCAGTTTACATCAGACAATTCCTTTATGGTCTTGAACCACAAAGGTATTATCAGAGATCAAATGGCCTTTGACAAAGGCACTTTGCGTTTGGGAAATAAGAGACTGGAGCTGTTAGTTTATAACCAATCAATCTCAAAAGTTTAAACTATATTAAGAGATGAGTCAACAATAATTTTATATTTAAATAGGAGCAGCGGTTTTAACCGATTTGGTTGACAAAATTTTGGGAATCAAATCAATTTGTAGGGTTAGATTACACCAGCTGATCTGTGATAGTTGAGTTTGGTCGGCGTTTCACCTTTGGCATAAGCATCAAGTTAGCATTAATTCGTTAATTAAGTTGTTGAATAAACGTTTTTAAGATGATTAATTTGGAACTTGTAAATGAACATTTATATGATCAGAAGCTAGTTGTAGAAAAACACACCGTATGACAACTTAATTTAAAACTTTACAACAATAATTACCACTCGAAAACCGTCTTGGGATATAATATTCGACCATATATATACATATATGACCTGTCTAATTTACTTTTATTTTGAAGAGAAACGAACTCACTAATCTCCCGAAAAGCCTTCTTGGGACATGAGACAAGTATCACGTAGTTGAGATCCAATGCGTAGTACTAGTTGAAAATACACATACACATACCATATATATGTATGCAATAACCTGGCCAGCCCTACGTACCAAAAACAAGCAAAACTGATCTTCTTTCTGGCTAATAATAATACACACAGAACTTATATATAACATCAACTTATGCATATACATATATATATATATATATATATATATATATTATCATGAAGACAGTTGATTCTTCATGGATGTGGGCCTTTACGAGACGTGGGTGGTGGAGGAGTCCGGTTGTCGTCGTCTAGGCGGCCCCGCTCCTCTCCCGGACTATGGTAAAGGCCTTGGAGATCCGCCTCTCCAGCTCCACTGTCAAGAAAATTTTGAAACGAGAAATCTTTGATTCAAAACATACTACAACATTATATCTCACTTAGCATATATGTGTATATATATAACCTGACAATTCTTATAGATTCTTAGTAATTTTGATTTATAATATATTTATGTATGTATGGTATATATACATAAACTCACCGGCTGGCAAGAGATGGATGGAATAGAAAAATGACGCATATCAAGAGTAAAAGAAACCAAAACAGTCTCATCTCTCTCTCGTCCTTAAGAGACTTTGTTTTTCCTTTTTTTTTTTTGCTGGGTAAGATCACTTTAGAGACCTTTGCTGTGTTATATGTGTGTGTGTGTGTGTGTGTATATGTATATGTGTGTGTGAAAAGTTGAAATGTGGAGATGCTTAAAATTCTATGAAGAAGATTCGACTCTCTTTCTGGTGGGGTATTTAGGTCCTATCCATCGATATTCATAGGAGAATATGCGTGTAATTTTTTATTAAGCAGATATTATGCGATGCGTGTGTGGGTCCATTAACTTAACAAGATTTACAGTATGAACTCTTATTTTGTATTATTTTTTAAAAATGTTTTGAAATTATTGAATCTGAATTTTAACAGTTTAATTTATGAATGTCAATATTAAAAATTTATATTCCGAACTATGGAACTGCTACAATCACACACACAAAAAAAAAATTCAAAAGTAAATAAAAAGAATTCTTCCAACATAATATAAGTAGTGTTCGAGTCGGTTATTAAATAAATTTACCACAATAGTCAAAAGTACAAGTCGAGGGGAAAAAAAAGTTACAAGAAATTTAACCAAAAAGAAAAGAAAAGTAAGTCTGGACGATGCGTCTCAGAAATTTGATAAGCAAGTTATTCACAAGTTTGTCTTCATTTGCCTATTGTAAAAGAATATTGTTTCATAAAGTCTTTTTCTTTTCATTTGCTTTAACCATTGAGAGATTGAATTATGATTTTTATTTATTTATTTATTTATGTTTATTTTATTTTTATCTTTTAATTATAAATTTGAGTATGGGATTTTCCAAGTCTCTGTTTATAATTTAATGGAAAAAAGGTCGTTCACGCAACAACAATTGTACTAAAGACGTTCTTATTATGATTTGTGCGACTTTCAAAATAAAATTCCCTTTTTTGTTACTAAAATAATATAGGTAAAAACTATTTTACTAAGAAAAGTAAAAGATGTTCTAGACCATGGAAACTCCATGCAAACTTCCTTCCATCAATCTGTATCAAACATTTAATCAAATTCGAATACCTAAAAAGTGAACAATAATTAATTAAGTAAAATCTCCATTAACATTAATTAATAATTTTTATATAGCCGCCTTCTACTATTGGGGATAAAAATGTTGCAAATTGGCACTAGTATTGTTATTAAGAGATAATTAACTCTGTCTCTACTGATCAATTTCGTGTTTGCTTCCTTTGTTAGAAAAGCATTTTGTTATTAATTATTAGTATATATTATTGTTTTTTTTTTCCCCTCTTTTTGTGGCGGCGGGTGGGTATGATTAGTGATCATCAACAGGAGCCTGTCTCCACCACTTTTCTATCAAGCAAATCAAACAGTAATGATCAATTTGATAAAAAGCAACATCTCAAATATATCTTTCTTTTTTTACTGATTTGTGATTTGTATTTAATTAAAAAAGACTATATGAGTATGTTTTCATTTATTTGTTTCGTAGTTTTTTCGTTTTCTTATTTTCTTATTTTGTTAGCCTTTGTGGCTAGATTCTGCTTCTTCTTTTTTCCCCCCTTCTTTTTTGTTTTTTTGTTTTTTGTTTTTTGTTTTTTGTTTTTTGTTTTTTGTTTTTTTTTTCTCTTTATCGATAAATTTCATTATTGAGGAGTTTATTGATCGAGTTGCGTAGTGTGTGCCAATCTATTTGCGAAGCGTTTAATCACCTCAGGGTCAAAGCTAATCCAATGGCCTGGGGTGCATAGATACAAACTTGGATTTGATCCACATGCTGAGAAAGGCTCTTACCATCCAGTTAAGTTCACAGTTGAAGCATCTCTAGGTTAATGGAACAGTTTTATAAACCATTAATAAGGTTATCTGGCTTGGCGTTTTATTAGAGAGAGATATATAGATCGGTTAAGCTCGGATTTTTATGAATGCTTCGTAATTAAGTTTAATATTGACGACAAGTTTTTGCTTTCTAATTGAATCAACATGAATACGGTTTATTCGAATAATGGCACTCCAGACTCTTAATTTGGATATATATATATATATTTATTTATTTATTTATTTATTTATTGGGCACTGGAGCTGTTTAGAGAGAGGTTTTTTTTTCGTCTAGTTTTTTTTTTTTTTTTGCTTAAATTTGTGTATTCTTAATTAAGAAAGATAGCTACCTCTATGCTACTTTATTCCCCCCCCCCCCCCCCCCCCCCCCAAAACAACAAAAAAAAAAAGGGATATATACTATAGTCGGGGTGCTTTTTTTTTAATTAAAAATAATAAATAAATGAAATGATAAAAGGAAGCAATTAATATCAAAACTCAAAAACAACATCTCAATATAAGATTGGTATCATTTTCAGAAACCTATTCCAAGTTAAGGCTCCCACCCACAGTCGATGAGCCCCCACCCTGCTCGAGCACCACCGTCATCCCCCCACCCCCTGCGACATACCAGTGCAGGAAAAAAAAAAAAAAAAAAAAAGAGTTTCCATTTTTTTTCTTTTTTAACGTTTTAAGTTTCCCTTTTTTAAGGAAAAGTTTTTTTCTTTAACTTTAATTTTAGGTATTAATTCATCAGAAACAACCCTAATTTGTCCCCAAATATTTTAATTCCCACCAAATTTCAATCTATCATATTCTTTTACCAAATGCCCCCAATTTGAAAGCATGTGTAACTCACATGGTTAAAACTGTTAGTTTTTTAACGGCAATTTTTTCTTATTTACACAATTTTTAAAAGTTTAGGGATCAATTGATCCAAAAAAAAAAAAAAAAGTTTAAGAACCAATCGACACCCTCTTAAAGAGTTCATGAACCATCGTAGCAATTTTCTCAAAAAATTATTTTAAATAAACTATAAGAATTTCAGTAAAATATTTAAAAATAATATAAAATAGAAAACGTTTGACAAGTCCAAATCTTTTTTTTTTTTTTTTGGGGTTAAAAAAGGAAAATCGTGGAGTGAATAATAAATTAATTATAGTTCAGTATCTTCCCTTCAATCAATTCTTCACCATATCAAGAGACGATTATCTCCTTCAACATTAGTTTAAGCAATTTAATTAGAGCCCATTCCTTTCTTTTCTCCTTCCTTTTCTTATCTTTTCTTTTCTTCATGTTATGTAACATTTCCTTTTTTTCTTTTTTCTTTTTGTTTCCTGCAAGTTGAGGTTCTCTTTACAAATCAAAGTGCTGATGCGAATCGTGGTAATTGTACTTGAGCATACAAGATTCTACAGAAAATTTAATAGCATCCTTTTGAATGATCTTTTTCAAGCCTTCCAAAATGAAAATTTGAACTCTTATATTATTTATTTATTTAGTAAGCATAGTATTCTTAATATACTTTTCATTAGCTAACCCACAGTTTTGAACTAAAACCAATTAGAAACCTGGTTTTGTACTTCCTCAAGACATCCATTAACGAAAAATTTAGAATAAATAAAAAGTCAAAAGTAAACGGGAATCATATGGGGTGTTTGATGTGTAAGTTTGAGTTGAAATTGATAAGTTTAAATAGTAATTTTTGTTGACTTTTTTAGAAAAAAAAAAAAAAAATTTCAAAAAAGATAAAAATTAAGTTAATGAGTGTAAATTTAAACTTACAACCCAAGCTCATAAAAATTGTACAGGTTATTTTCATAGGAATGAAGGCATGGGGGATAGGACAGAGCCCAGCCCAGCCAAACCTGGTATCGTCAGGAGAGCATACGTGCAAAGATCCAGCTCCACCACCTTTTTCATCTAGAGGATAAATTATTTAGCTTCGTTTTAAATTCATTTTTCAAACTTTATTTTTTTTGTTGCATTTTCTCGTTTTTCAAACTTTGTTTTACTGTGTTCTCTCTTACAAATTCAAGTTTACTGTTTGGATATATCCCGTTTGGGATCACCTTTAAAAACATAATTTCCAAAAAAAAAAAATTTTGGTTATTTTCCTCTGATTTTATTATTTCCCTTTTCAAATATTTTCAAAAAACTCAAACTTTAAAAATCTATAATTTTATCATTTTAAGTCGAAATAAGATGATTTTTTTTTAAATTGTATAGAATATCGAGAGGAACGAAACAAATCTATATTACTAATTTTTTCCAAACACATTTTTAAGTTTTCACACTTTTTCACTCCGAACAGTTTATTTTCATCAAGCGCACATTTTCAAAACACAAGCTATCTCCAACCTTTAAAACACCATCTCCAAAAGTAAACCCAAACGGGGCCTTATAATTCAAAGGGAGTGGCCCATGTTTGATTGATTGGCTTGAGTTTGAATTTTTAAGTTGGAATCGGTTAACTTTTCAAAAACTAATTAAGAAATTAATTGATTTTTTAGAAAAAGAGAAAAATTGAATAAGAATTTTTTATTGAAATTGGTTAACTAAGCAAACCAGTCAATCAACCACGAATTTAGATTTTAAACTGTGACGTTTTTCAAATACTTAAGCGTATATGCAATTGTACATGTTAATTTATCAAGTGCGAGATTGGCTTTAAGAAGCCGCGGGCTCAGTAGTGATTTTTTAAAGCTGGTAATCTGATTGACGTAAGAACTGATCTCAAGCTTGATGATCAGCAAACCAGACAACCCATCTCTTCAGTTGGGGAATCCTTTAGGGGGATCCTTTTCCACATGCTTAACAAAGGCAAGTAGAATTTTCGAACCTCAATAAAAAGCTAGCTTCAAATGGGAGAGAAATTCAGCTTCCAAACTAGATCCTATCCCGTATTTACCAGAGAAAAAAAATAAAGGAGTCATACGTAGAAAATAGAGGCGCCGAGATATAGTATGACCAAAGAAAGGTCTTATCGCTAGCTGGATTCGAACCAACACTTCCGAGAAAAGAGTGCAGGCCCAACGAACTCCCATTTGTTCTGATCGCGACTTTGGGAGGTAACATTATTAGTAGTGACCATCATCATGATGCTCAATTATCATATGTTTCCTAACCATCTATATTGCAAATGAAAATGCTAATATTTACTCCAATACGTATTGTTATATCAAATGTTATTTCTATCATTTTGATGTAGTAAGTTTTATAGGACGCAAGAGTAAACTTTTAAGTTTTAAGTAATTGATCATGATAATGTTGTAATTATTAATGGAAATGGTAGAAACATCAAATCAATATACCAAATGATAAAATTTAACATGTTAAACTTGACACCAAATATAATATATGTGAAATTTAAAACTCAGATAGCACCGAATTAAAGAGTAGTTTTTCTATGGAGATATTTTGCATTAAAGATGCTCTTCTTTGTGGCTCTTTTTGCCATGTTCAGGTAGGAAGAGGACCTTACGCAGATATTCGCCTTGTTTATATTCAAGTTTTATGGACAAGGTTCATTTAGTGGAAAACCTTTTTTTTTTTTTTTTTTTTGGCAATTGAAAAAAGCTTCTCTTTTACTAGTCTTTTCATTGGATGATCAGCATGAAAAGTTGAAAAAAGCTCTATTCTAGTCGTGACTCAGACAGGACTAATTGAAAGGCTCTGGATTTTCCTTACAGAAATGGAATTTATGCAATGAAGCTTGGGCTGCTAAAAAAGGACCAAAGAACCTTTTTTTTTTTTTTCCCAGCACATTAGAACATACCCATATCGTTTAAAAAGTACTTTTGTCAATTGGCTAACCGGAGAACCAAAAATATCAAATAAAGTTGGAAAAATTGATGTGAAATAATGCTTTGAATTTTGTGGGCTACTTTTTAAACTGAGAAGCTTCGAATAATGAACCTAAAATTTGGGGGTACGACCACATATATTTGAAAGTCAAATGGAACAAAACCAGAAGTTTTTGGAGATCAGGCTTCAAGGGCAGTTAGAAGTTGATTTTATTTATTTATTTATTTATTTATTTTGGGTGGGAATTGACATCTGGGTTGATCTTTAATTCTCATTACTTGGAATATAATGCGCTCTAAAAGTTGCTTAAAAGGAGAGATCAAGAGGTGTTATATTATTCTCTATGATACATTATCAACCTTAAACACTTGATATCAACTACCTAAAGGGTAGTAGAAAATAAACTAATAGAGATATCAAAGAGAAGACAAATGAATTTACATAATTTGATAATATTGCCTACGTCTGGGAAGAGGGAGAATAAATTCGCTAATAACTCCTTCAGAATTACACACTCATCAAACTCTTTCAACCTCTCTCTACTCAAAATCCTTTACACTCTTTGTCTATCTCTCTTCTCACTTTTCTCACAAGGAAGGGCACTCTTTACCTATTTTTCTAACGGCAGATAACTCTTAATACAATACACCTATTCATAGGCTCTCAACGAGACACAAATTTGACACGTTCCCAAACTCACAAAATGGAAACTTACCCAAAAACTAATTCGAACCATACACATAATAGATTATTCTAACGTAATATATTAGAGTGAGAAGCACATTATGACATTTGTTCAAACGTAAGGTGTAACAACAATCTACAAGAACTAAATTTCTCGGTATCATACTCTTTCAACATTAACATTATTAAGTTTAAAAAGTGTAACACTATTTTGAGATAATTAATAAACTTCTTGGTGTTACACCTTTTTAATATCATGTTGCGTTGAATAAGTGTATATTACGTTTCTCGCTTCTAATTGTTATGAGAATGTCAAACGAAAGCAATGGAGAATTTTGAAAAGTTAGGTTTGAATATGGCTACACGTCACCACACAGCTTTGAGTGCCTAAAATGATTTAAGTATCTTGGACCAAATGCCAAACAAATTAATGCCTTTATTATTATTATTATTATTTGGAGAAATAAAATTATTGTCTTAAAGGAGTGAAATGCACACTTCAATGGCAATTTGACATACTTGAGCATACCAAATTGGAAAGTAGCATTAAACTCTGTGTTTTTTTTTTTTTCACGTTCAGTTATGCTCCGTTTGGTAAAATATCTTAAACTCAAATTTTTCATCTCAGTTTTTATCTTTTTTTAAAAAGTCAAAAAAAATTATAATTAATTTTTAAAAAGTCAACCAACTTAAATTTAAAAATTTCAACTCAAATTTTTCAGCAAACGGAATCTTAATTATAATATCACATTCTATTTTGAGCTTGACTTAGAAGAATACAGTGGAATGGATAAAGACATTTTCCCAGATAAATGTGAGATTTTTTTAGCCAATGTCAAGTTGTCAACATCTTATACAGATCCAATAGTACATAGATGGTCTCCACCCAGATGCCGAAAAAGAATTAAAAAAATAAAAAATTTGTGGTTCTCTGGGCCTTTTACAGAGTAAAAGGTCAACGAACAGATTCAGTGCTAGTTGCTTGACTGATTATCATTAAAAATAAATAAATAAATGCAATGCTGGAGGTACAAGAGTGAAGATCAATTAGCACTTTTTTAATCTTTCAATTCCATTTCCGTTTTTTCTCCTTTTAAATTTCCAAACAACATTTTTGCGGTTCAAGTAGATGACATGACGAAAAGACGATGTCGTTTAGCTGTGGGATGAAGATTGGAGATGAAATGGATATGGTTGCAACTTTCTAATGTCAAAGAATATATTCTATATAGCTTGCGTGTCCACACTGCAATGGATGGGGCAAAATTAATACACGAGCCAGTGAAAAACTAGCCACTTAAAGTCCTTTATTTTTGGGCTATAAATAGATGTTTGGCGATGGAGTTATAGGCGTCAAAAAACGACAAAGAGATCTGAGAGAGATCAGGAAGAGAAGGTCTTGTATGAAGATGAAGAGCCATGTTTGGTAGCCAAGGATGACTTGCCTAAATCCTGGATAAGGATTAAAAAAAAAAAAAATGAGTGTCCAAATAGAATTTTTACTGCTTAGAGAGACCCTTTGAACTGGCTTTTGGGCAAGTTCCTTTGGCTATTCTGACTGGCTCTTGTCTTTCATGCCAGACTTTCATCTCTTCCATTCATTGCTAATTTCTAGCCATATATTTCAGGTACTACTTCTATAATTCTTGAGTGCATTTTTGTAATATATGCCGTAGTAAGTTAATGTCTTTTTCGTATTCAGACCTACTTAGTGGGTGGAAATTTAGACTCTTAAGTCTCATGTTCGAAACTTGAAATGTTTTCTTTTATAATAATAAAATGGGTGTCCACAGTATCTCATATTGACAAAAAAAAAAATACATTTATAAAAAAGTTAATGTCTTTTTTTTTCTGGCAGATGTAATTATACTTGATTATATATATATATATATATATATATATTTGATGAGTTGTTGTGTACAATGTATAGATTCTTCTTGCTGATGAAGATGAGTAGTGTTACGGCACATACCAACATAAAATATTCAGAGTAATGACAGCATGTCAAAATTGGCCTACCTTTCTGCATGGTTATTTACTTTCTATAGCTGCTTTTTACTTTTTTCAATAAATACTCTTAGATTTTTTTAATTTATTTTTTAATTTACTTTTGTTTATTATGATTAGTATTTTTATTTTTATTTTTTTTATTGTGGAATAAATTCCCTAGGGTAGTATTTCATAAAATCATATTCGTATTTAAGAGATTAGAATCTTCCTACTACTAACAAACAGTTTTATGTCTGCATACTATTTAGCACCTAGCTTTACTACAAATATGTAGAGTTTCAATCCCTCCCTTCAAATTTTCTTTAAAAGATGAATATTGAATATATATTTATATTAACGTAAAATTGGAGTTCGAAACCATAATGGGAAGCTTTCATTTGTGAGTAGACAATTTTGCCCCCCTCAAAATAGTGACAAGAAGAATTTTACCTATATGTAACAAAAACATCTGAGCAAAAACAATCTACCAAATGAAAAATATATATATATATATATGTATATATTAATATATCTACTTATCACTTAATTTCATGTTATTTCCCAAAAAAAAAAAAAAAAATCTTAATTTCATATTGGGCTTAGATGGGCTCCAGTTGGGCCTCCAAATGGTTCCATTTTCACTGCCTGTCTGTCATTTTTACCCACGTGCGCATACGGAAACGGATGAATGATGTCAAATTGTCAAATCGTCTAATCAAAGTCAAAGAAGAAAATAAGAAAAAAAGAAAATCTAAACAAAACAAAACGCAAAAAATTAAATTAAAAAAAAATACAAACTTGGAAGAGATCTGAATCTCTTCGATTCTCTTCTCTCCTTCTCTCAGATTTTTTTTTTTTTTTTTCCCTCTTTCTTATTTTATAATTAGTAAAAATCTCGTTGAGATTGCAAGCCTCATCCTTGGGAACAGATCCAAAAGCCGCCATTGTTGGAAGCTCCGAGCTCGGAATTTTCTCAGAGGCGGAGGAGATGATAACGATTCCCTATTTGACCGCTTTGACCACCTACTTCAGCTACGGATTGCTCTTCGCCTTCGGCCAATTCCGTGACTTCTTCAGGAAGATTTTCGATTGGTGGAATTCCAGCAATCTCGAGGTCTCTTTCTATTATCTCATAACAATCTGTATATGTAAAGTGCTTATATATATATATATATCAGTGTTGTATACGTTTGTTTCGTTGTTTTTGAGCTGTAAATGATGGAGAATTTAATTGAACTAGGGTTACGCGCCGATCTGTTTGGGACTTGAAGATTTCTACATTCGTCGTTTGTATCTTCGTATTCAGGTGTGAAAAATTACTGCTTTTGTTTGCTTTTGATTCTCTGAAGTAGAAATGATTTTGAGGTTGAATCCAAAATGATGTAACTAGAGCCTCATTATGCATAATTAACTACGTTTTGGTTATAACTTAACTGTTTAATTAGAAAGCAACGTCCTTTGAATCATAAATTTAGGAGATTATTTGGTTGTATCTTTGTTTTCCCCTTCTAATGCATAAACAGATATACTGATAGATATTTGGCAGATAATAACAGAAAATGCTCAAGTATATTCGAACATTCACAAAGCATTGGACAAAGAAAAGGATATGAAGAAAAAAAACAAAAAAACTTTCGGAAATATCCTCTCTCTTGTATTGCAAGATTATGCTATTATAGTTGACGAAAATGATGTATCTAGAAAAAGAAGTTTCATGATACATCATGAAACTAAAGTAACTTGTTGGAAAAAAAGCGAGGACAAAGCAGTCATTTCAGATTTATAGAATCTATAGAATTTGGATACTTGGACATTCATGATAGTCATGATAAAAAATTTCTTGATGTGTTTCATTACTCGTTGAGGAAATGATAATCTCGTAAAAATATGGATAAAGAAGTAGATCTTTACTTCCTTGATTATGGCTATCAAGACAAACATAAATCTAATGCCTGATGTAGTAGGAACTGGATTATGCTGTCTTTTCTTTTGTAGGACTGTTTTGGACGACCAATAGCAAGTTCTCCCGATGCTTGGTTTGATGTGGTTGAGCGCTACTCTAATGACAATAATAAGACACTAAAGTAGGTCCTCTGTATTGTATGGATGTTTTCAAGTCGCGTTCCTTAGATTATTTTCATTTTTGTCCTTAAAATCTTTGGTTTTTTTGTGGATTACTCTAATTAACTGCGTCTTGTGCAGACGAACGACTAAGAAAAGTAGGTGCCTTAACTTGGGATCATACAACTATCTGGGGTTTGCTGCAGCTGATGAATACTGCACCCCTCGTGTAATTGAGTCATTGAAAACGTTTTCGCCAAGTACTTGTAGCACCCGTGTTGATGGAGGTATGTATGAGGTCTTGCAAGATTAATAATCTTACGTATGAGGTTTCTGGATCTGTAATAATTCAACTCTTTTACCAGGAACTACAAAAATTCACAAAGAACTGGAGGAATGCGTGGCGAACTTTGTTGGAAAGCCAGCTGCCATAGTATTTGGCATGGGTTATGTGACAAATTCTGCCATACTTCCAGTCCTTATTGGGAAGGTATGTACATAAATTTGTTCGAAGTATTATTGTTCTCTATTCCTTCATGTGCGAACTGCCTTTGTTCATGGCATTCATCTGCAGGGTGGGTTGATTATTAGTGACTCATTGAACCATAACTCAATTGTCAATGGTGCTCGTGGATCGGGAGCTACAATTCGAGTCTTCCAACATAACAGTAAGTTGTATTGGTATTCGAACACCGAGCATAATGAATTCCCTAAAAATTTTCTTATGTGTGGCCATACTTTCTGTCTTTCCTTTAGCACCATCACACCTGGAGAAAGTTTTGAGAGAGCAAATTGCTGAAGGACAACCAAGGACACATAGACCCTGGAAGAAGATCATCGTTATTGTTGAGGGGATATACAGTATGGAGGGAGAACTCTGCCAACTGCCAGAGATTGTTGCCATATGCAAGAAATACAGGGTAATTGCATTTCTTAAACGTAATTCTTGAGCACTGAACACCACACAACATTCGAAGCTAACATAATGATAATTTTCATTTGAATATCACATTTATTTTCAGCAAAAGAGAACAATATCGTCAATATCTTTGCATTTGTTACAGGCATACGTTTACCTGGATGAGGCTCACAGTATTGGAGCAGTGGGAAAAACAGGCAGAGGTGTGTGTGAATTGTTAGGTGTTGACACTGCCAATGTAGATATCATGATGGGAACTTTTACAAAATCATTTGGCTCGTGCGGTGGTTATATTGCTGGTTCCAAGGTTTGTTTCAGGCACAACATTAACCCTGTTCTGTTCAAAAATTTATAAAAACCAAGAGATATGATTCTTCAGTTGATGGCTTTGTGTAGGCATAAATTTGTTAGCTTTTTTTATACTACCGAAAGTAGAAATCTATTTGCCATTTACCAATAAGCTTTATGATCATCCTTTTGGGGGCGTTTGGTATGCAATAATCATTAGGAATCAGATTACTGGGAAAGTGATCGAAGGAAAAATGTATTCAGTAGCTGATTTTTCTCGTCGTTTTCAGGAGCTTGTAGAATATCTGAAATACACCTGCCCAGCCCATCTATATGCAACGTCAATATCACCTCCAGCTGCCCAACAAATCATTTCCTCAATTAAAGTCGTTCTTGGAGAGGATGGCACTAGTAGAGGTATGAAAAGTTCCTCATCGCAGTTTAGATGTTCTAATATTTCTCCCCAACCAAGGGACTTCTCTTTCATTTGTTCGTGACAGAACCATTTCTTTCCAATTTAGGGGCTCAAAAACTTGCACGGATTCGTGAAAACAGTAACTTCTTCAGGTCAGAGCTGCAGAAAATGGGCTTTGAGGTTCTTGGAGATAATGATTCTCCCGTGATGCCTATAATGCTTTACAATCCGGCAAAAATTCCTGCTTTCTCGAGGGAATGTCTCAAGCGAAATGTGAGCTTTTGGATTTTACACGACGTAATATATATATATATATATATGATTTTGGCTTCAATATCTAGTTATTCACATCAAATCTTTCTATTGCAGGTGGCTGTGGTAACAGTTGCCTTTCCAGCTACTCCTCTCCTTCTGGCTAGAGCGCGTATTTGCATATCTGCCTCACATACCAAGGAAGACCTCCTCAGAGCCCTCGAGGTACATCTCTAGTTAAATCTAAGCATCTCTTAACCTAATCAAATGGCCTACATGATATGTCCACTCGATGCAATCTGTACATAAGTCGACCGCATTTTGAAATGTATGCATGATGTATAGTTTGTGTCCAAGAATCATTACATTAGTTTGGTTGAGCCGGGGAAGACTAGAATCCGATTTTGATTACTTTAAACACAAGATTTGAAGACAATTTTTTTGGCTTGTCGTCCGCGTGATATTTTTGCCGGTATTGTCCATGATTTCTTGCCTTTTTTTTTTCGGCAGGTTATCAGCGAAGTTGGTGATATGGTAGGTATAAAATATTTCCCTGCTGAACCGAAGAAGCAACAGGAGGAGAACCTCATCAAAGAGGAATGAAAGAATTCCTAGTTTTTCAGTGAAACTGACTCTGTAACGAGCTTTAGATCTCTCGTAGCCAACTAATTAAAGCTCTTGATAAAAACAAAAAACAAAAAAAACCGTCTATCACATGAGGCTTTTGGTAAAGCCTCGGAGGGGTTTTCTTTTTGTATCAGGAAAATAGTTACTTTGCCATCTAGTTTATGATTCTTCCGTTCTTTGCATATCTGTAACACTGTTATAGAGGGTTTCTTTATTGTAACGATTATGTGATCCTTTGGATTTTGGTAATCAATTTTGTACAGCTATAGTTGAAATTAGCTCGAGACAGTCATCTCTTCTTATTAATTCAAAGAAATTCACGATAAGTAAGCTGAACACAAAAAGACTCGCTCTAGCTTATTAAAGAGAAATGAAAATTTTATTTCCAATCTAGGAGTTCCTAACCAAACCCCCAAGCCGGATCGACACTAGATTCTCTGCGACAGTAGCATTACTCCTATGTCTAACATACTTTTGTTCGTTTATCCATTCTAGTAAGAACAAGCTTTTGGACTTCATTGGTACATGGTGTGATGTGATAGCATGAGACAACATAACGCCCAAAAAGCCACATCATTCTAATGATTAAAACGAAGCTTCCGTTTGTTTTCGACTGTTTGGATAAAGGCAACGCTTCATATAAAAAAACTTGGAAGGGAACACCTGAAATATGCACGAACAAAATCATTCTCCAGCTTGTCAACAATTTATTGTCTAATAAGAATACATTTGAATTTAAGGCAACAGTTGAACAGTTTTGTCCAATCTATAGTTTTAAAAAAAAAAGTAGTAACAGGAAAGCGAATCATAGATGACATGTCACAACTTATTAGTGGCTTAGATTTACATAGCGCTGACCAAGTTCATTTATGCGATAAAAATCGATGACAATGACATTTTTGAAAACTTCTCATCATCGAAGGCGTGTTTACTAGTACTAGAGAAAATGCATGGCTGTATGTAAATCCTGTTCCTCTTGGACGGGAATGCCGTCGCTAATAACGCGTTTACTACTTTTCTTGACCTACAAGGCATCCCATTCAAACCTATCAACTAGATTTATAGCAATAGCTCTTTTCTCTACGCATTCCATTCCTAAGTCGGTGAGTCCACATGCAAGATGAAATTAGACAACCTATCATTGACAATCCAACTAACGTCCCCACCAAACTTTAGCTATACAATGGTTTAAAAATCCATCTGACCATCGCGAAACTTCTTCACATTTCCTCTGGCAACTTTTAGGAATCATCTCGGACTCACCGGCAAATTCAACTTCTTGAATACATTCAGTAACTGCAAACAACAATCTCATTTCACCATCATTCTAGTATGGACAGTAGGTGCCTCAATCATCACGATCATAAACTAGTTATCGGATCAGCAGGGCACTGTGTCATTTGCTCCAAAAAGAACCTTAGCTAAGAACCAAACACAAAATAGCTTGTCTAAAGATGCAACGATAAAAGGCTAACCAGCAATCAGTGATTGTCTATGGTTATTTCCGGCATAGCCAAGCTGATATATTTCTAAGTTGATATGAAGAGGGCACTAGTTCCTCAATCACAACACAACTATTTAGGGATCCACGGACAAAAATAACTGATACGATTTAATTATCTGAGCAATAAGAATCCATTTTCCATAGCTAACTAACTTAAATCGAAATCTTCACAGTTATCATAGAGATGTACACCTAGCTCTTCAAAGTTTTCTACTTTATATAGCCAAAACCAATTATGGGCATTTCTTCATATCATGTACTAGCACAAACAATATGAACAAGTTACAACTAACACTAAAGCAAATAACAGAAACAGAAACAGAAACAAAGGCAAAAAAAGCAGCAATAAACTCAAAAGAGAAACCGAAACTACTCAATTCAAAGTTGGAAAAACTTTTATACCAAAAGCTCAAACCAGTTTTGTTGTTTTTTGTTTTTTTTTTGTTTTTTGTTTTTTTTCACTTCAGACATGCACTTACATTGCCATGGCTGATAATTTCCCTTCAGCAACAAAAGCAAGAAAAACAAGAACCCCCACAACAAAACTCATGAAAAGCCCTTCCCAAGCTTCTGAATTGCGCAGAACATTTTCCTCCTAGAACCCACTGCATTTATCCCCATATCCTTGAGATCTTCCAGAGTTAACATCGGCAAAACCTCGTCATCAACCTCATGAATCTCGAACACCGGTGCATATCGACCTAACCCTAACCCATTAAGCCAGACCCTGACCCCATCTTCTCCGCACCTCCCTCGTCCGCCATGGCCGTTCCTGTCTCCGCACTTCCATTCCCTTGCTTCGGTATCGGAAGGACCGGACAATTCCATTCCGTCATGGTGGTCGGAAACCCTAGCCCTAATTTGCCTCCGATTCCCGTGGTAAAGCACCTCCCTGTCGTTCCCAATTCCATGGCCCTCCACCGCTAGATTCTCCAGCGAGTGAATCGGACTCTGCTCCTTCAACGGACTCTCCGAATTCTCGACGTCGAAATCCCTGTTCCCGTCGTCGACGTCTTCTCCGGCGCTGTATTTCTCATCCCCTTCTAGTAATCCACCGACTATTCCTGCGTCTCCGCCGCCGCCACCGCCTTCGTCGAGCTTGGAGGAAATCCAATTGGATCTGATCCGCTTGGTGGAGAGCGAGCCTCGCTTCTTGGAATCCTTGAGCTTCCAGCTCCCCAATCGCCATGGTCTCAAGATTCGCGTCCCTAATTTCCCTCTCGTCCGACTCTAGGGCATCGTGGGCGTCGCTCCCGGAGCTGAAGTTGATCAGAGACCGCGTCTTGGAGGTCTTGGCAAAGTCTCTATTGCTGCTCCGTTGGTTTTGGCTGTGGTTGTGGTTAGGGTGGAGGTGGTGGTGCTCGATTGGGAGCTTCCACTGCTTGGCCGTGCGTCGGACATGGGAGTCGTAGGGTTGGTCGCCTCCGATGTCGCCCAATCGGACGCTCGGCCTCCGCTGCCGCTTCGATCCAACGGTCTCCGACGAGCCCATTACCAGCGCTCCTCCTCCTCCTCCTCCTCCTCCTGCACCTCCTACTCCTCCTCCGCCGCCGCCTCCGCCGCTAACGGCGCCGACTCCGCCGCCGACGCCGTTGATCTGAGACTCCGGAGGCTGTATCTCCGACATTTGTTTGAATCCCAAGAAAAGAGTTTCTATTCCTTTTACCTTTTCCTCTCTTTTTTTTTTTTTGGGATTTTTTTTTAAAAGTTTGTAGAGAGAGAAACAAGAAAGTGCGTGTGCAAACTAAGGGAGATTTAAGAGAGAGAGAGACAGAGAGAGTGTGAAGTAAATAAAAGAGATTGATAAGATAGAGAGAGAGGTTGTGTTTGCAGTTTAGAGAGAGAAATAGAGAGAGAGATGATGTCTGAAGCCAAGTTCAGGGGAGAAGCTGTCGTGGCATTTGAACAGTGACGCGTGTCTCGTTTTTTATAAGTAGTTTTTTTTAGAACATTTAGGAGAAAAAACGAAATGAATCTGTTAAGTTATAACTTTCAGATAATTATTGATTGAAAGATAATTTATGAACACTTATATATCACTCAAAGTTTTTACTTCCTATTGATGTGGGACTTGTCAAAGTGACAACTAGTTTTTTTATTTTTATTTTTTATATACACACAAGCAAGTACACACATATTTATTACGAGAGAGATCACCACAAAGATCTTCAAGACAAGGAACCAAATAGATCCATAAATAGATCTTACTAAATTACAACTTCTAGATAATTACTGATTGAAAGAGAACTCATGTACACTAATATGCTACTTAAATCTTTACTATTTTATGTCTTTTATATAGAAAAAGTTACAAAAAATTAAAGGCAATGTGTGTAGTGAATAGTGACTCCCATTGTCTCCTCGTAGGTTTCGCTCCAGTTTCAGCTGTTGAAGTATTAGTTTGATAATAGCAGGGTAGACTCTGGATGACCGACTGAGAGAAACTATTATAAAAAACCCGTCTCCCTACCATACCTTAGGAAAATAGTTCTTACCTGTGGAGTTGAAAACCTGAAAATGATGAAACTATCCTCAGATCCTTTTTCATTCACCAAATAAATATATGTAGCATTTTTTCCGAAAAATAATAAGCAATGTTTTTTTGAAACTCAACAAGTAAACAACGTTTTAATATATTTGACATAATGGAAATTTATCAGATAAATAATTTATACTATTTATTTATTGTTTAAATATATTCAAAATAATGAAAATTTACTAGATAGATTAGTTAGTTAGAAACTATAATTATATTAATAAATAGCAAATGTAAGACCATACTGAAGAGAACAATATTTTTACTATATTTTAGTTCATTTAATCCTTAATAATAGGAAGCAAACATGTGGTGCCTTACAATTATTATGATGTAGATTAATATACAATGTGATAACAACCTTCAAGTTTTACCTTTCTGTAATATATTTTTATTTCATTGGAATGATGAATGAGATAATAAGAAGATTTTAGTAGGGTCCTTAACTGAGATTGGCGACTGGGTTTTTTGGATTTGTGTTTGGTGTGTTAAAAAAAATAAATAAATAATTTGTTGGCCATTTTTCTTGGTACTTGTCTAACAGAAAGCCAAGCATTTAAAGACTCGGAGGTTGCAATAAAAGTTCTGATCGTTTTGCTGCTTCGGAGCCAAACATGCCGCAACTACTTTGACAAACCCAAAATGGAAATCATCAAATGGATTATTAAAGTTAAACTTTCATGTGTCAAATGAGTTGTGGGAGATTTTGCCTAAAAATGGAAATTTCCCCCACTTTTGTAAAAACCTGAAAAATCAATAAATTGAGCCAATTGGAATTTTTAGACGAGACACCGATTGATGGAGAGGGAGGATAAAGGCCATGGCCCTGTTAAGGCTCCATGGCTAGTGGGGTTTTTTTTTTTTTTTTTTTAATTATTATTATTATTATTATTATTACCAACAAGTCAAAATATTTCAATTACAAGTTGTGTTAGAAATTGCCATAAAAAGTAAAAAATAGAAAATATCAAGTGGGAATTTTGGATAAGGAAAACAAGTGGTCCTCAAACCACTTGTCCCACACAAGTCCCAAAGGCCACTCAAACACCTGGTTTCATTTTGTTGAGCACATCTCTTTGGAATATAACACAGCAAGAAAGTAGAGGAAGATACAAACACATGAATTTATTGACACGGTGCCTTTTTTTTTTTTTTTTTTTTTTTCCTTGGCAGGAATGAGTTTATAATAGAATACGTCTTGTTTATTTCATGAAATGGGTGGAATGGCTATCATAATTCGAAAAATATTTATGACTTCCAGTATCTCATCAATGGCGTCCCTTGCATTACTGGGCACTATATAACCAATCAGCAGTGTATGCAGTAGAAAATGTAGCAAAAAAATGTTTTGGAAAAAGGCTGGCTTTGTTATCCTTCAAATCAATTGCTTGGAATCGAAGTAAAAGAATTGATTTTACAGTTGTATAAGCAGCTAACAGCGAGAAAAACTCTAGCAAATCAAATCTTCAAATCTTAGACTACATTCTTTTCCCGGGGGTATGGAAACACTTACAGAAGTATAGAGAAAACAATTCTTGTATGTGGAACGGACCAAGTTGTTGATGCTCTCCAAAAAATTTTGAGCAGCTTCTGCTTTTGCTTTCTGCACCAAGAAAGCTCGCAAAGCGTGTCAGGTTGCTCCGAGCGAAGAACGCAAAATCCAGCGACTTGAGATTTAACTTGTTGGCACGGTGCAGAGCATGCCATGCTTAGGGTCATGCTCCAGAGGGTACATTGTTGTGCCTCTTACATATTTCTGATGGTCCATGGCAATTCTCCTGAGGTTTTCTATACGCTTGCGTTTAACTTGCTTCTTTACTATTGAACATGCACCAAGTGGACCTCCAGACCCTGCTCCAGCTCTCCTACAGACATATAGAAAAGCATAAATAGATGTTCAAGTTTCAAGCAAAAGTAAGCCAGACATGGATAAAGGAGTTTGCTTTGAACCAAGTCATGGTCTGAGACATTGATCTTCTTGTAATCTGATTACCTTTATTTCCGACCTCAAACTGCGTGAACTCATATAAACTGCTAGGCCCACTAACTAGTTTTATATCAAGACGAGCATTTCTAAAGAGTAAATCTCTCATTTCATATGCCATAAATATAGAGAATAGATGATAGCTTCGGACACCCGTATCCTATTCTTTACCATGTAGGTCATTATTTTCAAGAATAATTATTCTGGATGCGGGTGACTCTACGGGCAGCAAATACAACTGATTTATGATCAAACTTCTGACAATTTATATTAGCTGCCTATTTCACAGAACAAAAAAATAAAATAGAATTTTTCAATGGACGAAGATGAAAAACATAGAAGGTTCAGTTACCTTAAAACTTTCTCTGATGCAATTCTAGCAGCTTTAACTGTACCTCTGTCTGGTACCCATTTCACAACACGGTTTGGATCAGCTCGCATTGGAGAATGAATTTGATGAGCTGAACAAGTCGGAAGCAAGCAATGTCAAAACAACAGTGAAAAAGATAACAACGTACAGATGAGGTTTCAGAAAACATAAGAAAGGCAAAGGAGCACTTAAAGACTTACACCCAAACACTCCATCAATTGGTAGTATGCCCGGCCATGCAAAGGGGTATGACCTTGTCGAGATTCCGAGAAGTATCTAGTCCTAATTCCATATTAATGAGTTAATTTTAAACATATCCAAAATAATGAGAAACCATCTAATCAATTAACAGAAGGTAGAAGGGTAAATTTTTACCATTCTTTATAGCCTGGGTCCACAGTGAAACCATACATATCAACAGAGTCGCACATAGAGAGAGCAAACTCAAGAGCCTTGAGCCCAGTTCCTTTTGCCGCAGAACCAAAGGAAGCGCCCAGCATGAGATATACCGGATTTTTTATTGGAATTTCCTGCACAAAATGAAACCAAAAACGTTGTAATAAAGGTGGGAAGTAGTAAGCTAGCCATCAATGATAAGCTGTATTCCAAATTATATCATGAAACTACTAAAATTGAAACATTTTGAGAATACACGTGAACTAGTTTTCATAAGCAGATGGGATAAATGTTTTGAATTTATCTTCCCTTTTTCTCTGTTATCACGGACTTTCCAACAACTCAGGAAGCAGAAACTTTACAAGCAAATGAATGTTTTTGCTAAAATCTCTAAAGGCGGTCATATGTATGATTATATGTTTATGTGTACTTTTATGCATGACCAAAACATGCTCACTGATTACAAAACAGCAGATGGCCCCTTGAAAGTTTCTTAACAATTTCCAAACAATGGCCTAAATAGTTCAACTTTTACTCCACTAAATTTGATTGGATCATCTCTACCTGCAAAAGATTTATTTATTTCTTTTTAAATGATCCCTGATATACATAAAACAACTGGTATGTATCCCTTCACGAAGAAGAAAAGCATAATAGTTAAGCTTTCACAAGGAAACAGTAAATAAGAGGATACAAACCCGAATCATCTGGTTCATAATGTCGTGAATAGTTGTTTTGACTATCAACACCTCCTTCCTTGACTCTGCAGAATTCAATCAATTAGTTTTCTTCTAACAAAATTCCCGTGATTTTAAGTTACAAGAAACCTAGCTTCAATGGACGATACCATCTAACTCTACTACTTTGTCAAGAGCTTTAGCAGATCCCCTGTTAAGAAGACGGAATGTACTTTTGCTACCCACATACTCGGTGTAGTTCTGGAAAAGCAACAACAAAAATTCAGGGTAAGAAATATTTAGAGAGCTATTAAAACATCAAATTTCGTTAACTGTAAAGCATCAGCTTCACCTGGATTGGTGCACCATTTTCTCTAAATACAGCATTGTATGTATCTATCTCCTTGCCAAATTTTGTTTTAAAAGATCTCCCGAGTTTCCAATTACAGCACATCGTCCAAACTCCCGAGGAAAATATGGAGGCATTTCAGGGAGTACTAGTGACAATTTCTCCATGCATAACCTTTTATTCTTGCAGCGGTTTCTGCAATAAACCAAATCCTTAAATTAAACTCGTACTAGTGCCACAGATAACCCTCCTTAAATTAAATAACCATTTAATACAACTGAGTCTCTTGTACATTACTTACAAAAGTTGTCCTTTATTAATCCTACGCCATGCATAGTCCTCCCAACCATTTGGCAAAGAATCAATGAACTCTCTAGTCAGTATCGTGGTACTATTACGAACCTGAGCAATCAACTCACTGAATAACAAATCAATTGTAAAGCATAAAACTAAACCTCAAACAAGCATGTCAAGTGGGGGAAAAAACGATTTGGTGAACAAATAGAACCCGAAAGATTTGCCTCAGCCTTAAAGAAAACAAATCACAAATAGAAAACGAAAACCTATGCATGTATGTTGTCGATGAGTTCAAGCACGCAACAATGCAAGACGATACAATCATAAGGTGAACCCACCTGTTCCCATGTAGCCACAGCTTCACAAATATTAAAGTCGTATGATACACCTTCAAGTTCACCAGTTTTGGGATCTTTCTGTTCCATTATAAATTCCAAACAAAAACCAAGTGAGAGGAGAGCAATCACTAGAGAACCAACTTCTTTTTTTGGTATCATAATTCACGTACCACATCATCACGCTTACATGAAACACCCGTCCAATAAACAATTGACATTTAGGTGATTTGCTGACATTACTTTATCCATTCCTAAATTCCTAATCACTATTTTCTTTCCTAATAAATTTTACCTTATTTAGGTGATTAACGTAGAGCGGACATTTACAAATCACATGAATGTCAATTGTTTATTAGACGGGTGTACCAAGGATTGCATCCTAAAAATCAATCTTAAAATGCTCTTATTTGACCATACAATGAGTATGACCTATAATAAATTCTTGAGTGTCGTCTCTTAATCTATTCGTTCCTCACGTCAGTCATAGCGGTCCCTATGATCGTTCACGCCTAACATCCGTTAGTTGTTTCACTTGCTTCTTTTAATTTTATGTGATCGTTCTTATTTCACACCCATGAATCACTTTTTTTTTTTTTTTTTCTGATAACCGTGGTGCCCGAGACTTTTCCCCGACTAATCCACAGGACCCATGCAAAGTGCCCCTTCCACAAGGATCAGGTAAATCTCAAACTTTTGCCCGTGGGCATGGCCCCAAGGAATTGTTAGCACTCAATGGGAATCGAACTTTAGACCTAATGCTTCATGAGGCACTAAGTCCAAGTGAATCACTTCACTTGCAGGTTTCATTTATTTCATAGGGCATCCCCCTAAACCCCTGGTTGATAACATGGTACACCTGGTGCACTAAATAATTCAGAAACATAAACATAGTCTTAATAGACTTTGGGCTTGCTTGGCAAAGCTTCTTAGAAGTTGCTTTTGGCTTCCTAAGTTCAAAAGCTGCTTCTGAAAGTGTTTGGATGATCTGTCAGAATAGCTTTTAGTCTCCAAAAAAGCTTCTTGACAAAGTCAAAAAATTTGATTTCCGAAAAAAGCTCTTATAAATAGACTCAAAAACTTGGATCAGAGTTTAAGAAGACATTATAAACTCTATTATAACATCTTTATTACTTATTATGAAACTTCAACATCATTTTGACTTCAAAAGCTCTTTTAAAAATCTATTAACGTAAAACCTCTTTTAAAATGTGATTCTCAAACACTTACTGAAAAATCACAACTTTTGCTTCTCTTCTTCTACCCAAACAAGCTCTTTATACCAACTCGAGAAAAACTTACCCATTTGGGAATGGTATCACTGGGAAATTTCATGGTTACTTGGCAATAATCTCCTTTACTAAAAGCTTGTAAACCTAATCCATTCGCACTCTGCATCATCATCATCGAATTAATTACATACTATATACATAAATACATATAACATATATATATATATGAAAAAAACAGTTTGGTATCAAAGTAATAGCATAATATTAACAAATTACAATTCAAAATAACGAAGATACGATAATTCATCAATACATGGAGTAATTAAGTGCCAATTTAACTGTCCAAAAACACGAAATTTGAGAAATATTTCTCAGAAATATTCTTAAGAAGAAAGAAACTGACCACACACTTCTGGAAATCGCTCTGCAAAGACTGCAAAGCCTCCAAATCTTCATCCGAAAGCGAAAGCCTCCCATCTGTTGAAATTCACCGCCATTTTCATGACAACTCACACAATTACGCAATACAATGCATAATATACCTATATAAAATACATATATGCACACACGCACACACACACATATACATACGGAGGTTAGAGACGCCGGTGATGTAGATGAAGATGGCTGCGAATCCAGATGCCAAAGAGACGAGGAATGCGAGCTGCAAAAGCCTCATCTACCCACCAATTTCACCAAAATCCACTCACCACGAGAACTGGTTCAGGTGATTCAGCGAGAAAGACGAAGATTTTCTTCTTCTTCTTCTTCTTCTTCTTTCTCTCTCTTCTTTTTTTTTTTTTTTTTTTTTCGGTGCCTGGATCTGATGAAAGACGAAGAGAGGGAAATTGACAAACTGAGAGTGTAGATAGAGAGAGAAAAATAGAGAGAGTGAGAGAGAGAGAGTACTTGAAGATTTCTAGCTTCAGATTCAGCCCAGTTCAGACTACGGCCCAACGCAAAATTGGCCATTTTTTGTGTCGTTTCGTGAAATACTGTCGTTTAAAGTTTTTTGTCGTTTCCTATCCCTTTTGCTTGTCTATTTACTATTTTTGCCGTTTGTCGTCTTTTTCTTAAGCTACCGTCGTTCTCTAGACTTGTTACCTTTTTTGTGTCGTTTTTTTGGGCCATTTCTTGTGCTCATGACTCCTGTCGTTTAAAGTTTTATTGTGTCTTACTCTTGGTGTCGTTTTTTTCATTGATCAAGGAAAGGCAAATTATTTGATATTCTGAAATTATTTGAACTAAAATTTATACATTTAATTCCTAAAATTATAGGATAATTACTCATCATTATAATTATGAGTAGTAGTGCGTTATACAAATCTTTTTGGCCACCATCTCGGATTTCTTGCTCTTTCACCTTTAGAGAAGAATAAACTATAATCAACATAGATTAAAAGGAGAATTGACATTTAAAAAAATCCATGGTGTCCATACACTCGATTATTAAATAGAAGAATGATAAAAAGGACTGAAATATCAAGAAGTTTATCATTAGCGAGAAAATTACAAGAAAACTTACAAAACAAATCATATTTTAGATTGTTATACTATGTTGCAATATAATCAGATACACGGTGACTTTAAAAAAAATTTAAAAAAATTAAAAAGGATTTATTGATCAATAATCAATAAAGTAAAAAAAGACCAAACCATCACTTCTATAAAGTTTATGGAAACTGATAATGCTCCTGTTCCTCATGTTTCTGTCGTTTAAGCATACTGTATGTCGATGTCCTTTTTGTCGTTTTTCACAATGTTGTTTTTTATTCTGCCGAGTTGAACGTTATTGTCGTTTTTTCAATTTGTTGTAATCGTAGTTTCTAATGCCTTATAAAAAAGGGCCGTCGCTAAATTTCCTGTCGTTAAGGAGATTGTGTTCTCTTACCTTTTGGTCGTTATCACTTTTTTTCCTCCGTTTTTCAGTATGCGTTGCCGTTTTATCCAGTATTTGTATTTTTGTCGTTTTATTTGTCTTGTGTCGTTTTTAAATTGTTGGCATTGTCTTTTAATCTTTTTTATTTCTTTTTTCCTCTTTTCTTTTCGAGGATTCTCGTCATGTTAAGTTTATTTGTTTGCGCCGTTTAAGTAAATTAACACCATGCTGTCGTTTTTCAAGTTGTTGTCATCATCGTTCTGGTTGTTTTTTATTTTCCTCTTTGCGGTTTTTCGTGTTGTTGTCATTTAAGTTTATTGTTGTTTTCTAACCTTTTTGTCTTTGTCCATCTTTGTTGTCGTTTTCACAAGTTTTCATTCATCCAAGTGTTGCTGTTTTGTACGTTCCTGTCGGTTTAGCTACTGACGTCAGTATCATTTTTTCTTTTTTTTTTTTTCAGAAGCTTCTCACGTTCCTGTCGTTTAAGTCCATAGTACTCGTCACCTTTTTTTATGCTTTTTTTTTTCCGGTTATCTTTCATTTTGTTATCTGTTTGTTGTCCTTTTTTCTTTTATTTTCTTTTCTTTTTTCCTTGCGTCGTATTCGGTTTGTTGCTCATTCTTACCTATTTGTCTTTGCCCATTTTATCATTTATTATTAACTGTACTGTCGTTCGTTCAGTTGTCTCCTCGTTATTTATTATTACCCTTTATTTATTTATATTGTTGCTTCTTTCATTTAAATTGATTGTCGTTTCTCACCTTTTTGTCGTCTTCCAGTTTTTCACTTTTTGTTGTCGTTTAATCGGTTACTATTTTATTGTCGTTTTTCAAAAGTTGTTTTCATCATTTTTGTTGTTTCTTTTGTTCCGTTCATTCAATGTTATTTGTCGTCTCTTTTTCCTTTTGGTAGTTCTATTTTTGTCGTTTTCACTGGTATGTTGTCGTTTTTCTAAGTGTTGTGATTCGGTGCTCCTGTCGTCTTGCATTCCTTTTTGCCTCTTTGTCGGTTCACTTGTTTCTGTCGTTCTTATGATTTTTGTTGTTATTTTGCTTTAATCATGCTTTCATTATGTTGTCCATTATTGGAACTTTCTTTAAAGGTATTGTCGTTTTTTTCTCTTTTTTGTCGTTGAGATTCAAATTCAAAATTCTCACAAAACAAACTAAAAATTTGAGTAACATACGTATAGAAAACAATATTTATAAATTACATAGTATTTAAAAACAAATGTATATAAGGGTGAGATCAAATAGAAGTGTTAAAATATAAAATTATTATTAACTCACCTCCTAACAGCTTAAGCTTTTAGTATAAATTGATAAACCAAGTGTATCAGACTCAGATACTTGCTTTGTTGAAAATAGAAGATCAATGTCCATCACACAGAATCTCTTAATTAAGTATGAATAAGGAACGAAAAGAAAAGAGAAAAAATTGAAAAAGAAAAATTGAAAAAGAAATGATTGAAAGAAAGTTATTGAAGCTTCTGGAAAAAAAAAATATATATATATATATATATATATATATATATCTGTGTAGAGCATCAACAAAGAGCGTAGTCAAAACTAGACAAACTGCTATGAAGCGTATGTGAACTTGGACGAGTGTATCTCTTATCCTGTACCAATCTCGATTTAGAGCTAATAAATTGTTCCCATCCCTATCCCAAATTCTGCTAGCAATTTCTCATTTCCGCTCAATTAGAAAGCAAATGGCCCGTCCTCACAGTGAAAATGCCATCCCCAAGGAAAGACCCAAAATTGACTTTTTATTTTTTATTTATTTTTTACACTCACCCAAGATCCAACTCCAGGTGTGCTGAGCAAAAGAAAGAAGGAAAAGAAAAAAAAAAAGAGATGTATTATTCAAACTTTTTGATCCTTAATTAATTGAATAGTTTCTTATAAAAATAAAAATTAAAATAAAATAAAAAAGTTGATACTTGACAATTCCAACAAGCACTGTGGAGAAGTCGGCAAGATGGGCAGGTATAGCTTAAATGACTATCAATTTGATTAATTATATATTGTTTTTATTTTTCTTTTTGCTAAAAATGAACTAATTAACAGTTCAAAACTGTTGATTTTAATTTTTGGCATTTTACCAAGTGTCAGTTGCTAGTTTGTGGGGCCCTAAACTTATGATATATAACTTCAGATTTCCATAATTCTCTATTTGGCTGCTCGTATCACAAGTTTAATAAAGATATAATTATGTGGACATGGATATATCTAAAATAAACATATATAACACCCACGTCTCAGTGTTTTAGATAATGATATAGCTAGAGTGGTTCCATTACCCCATTACTCCGGAGACAATTGGGCTCTTGTCCTGTGAACTTTTATTTTATTTTTTGAATTTAATCTTAAAAATCTTTACTTTTTTTCTTGTCTAGCTATATTAATAAAAATTGATTATTTCTATATAAATTCATAAAATCTTATCCTTTTATGTATTTCACCGCTAGAAGAATAATATACCGATTCCGTAGCTGCTTTTAACCAACAAAGAGACCAGAGAAGATTTTTTTTTTTTTTTTTACCATGTTTTGCTCATATAAAACCCACGTCTGACTGTCTTATAGAGATTTCTCTTCTTCTTCTTCAACATTCTCAACGTCTTTTTCACGGGCTCTATAAAAAGCTATCTAGCTATCTATAAGATCTACATGATTTTCAACACTCAAATGTGAAAACTACCTTCTTTTCCACACACACACACAAAAAAAAAAACAAAAACAAAAAAAAAAAGGTGAAAACTACAGATAGCTAGGGGCTAAAAAGGACAAAGATGCTAAAAATTTGACCATTCTAAAATGTGTCGAATTCTATAGTACATTAACAAATAAATCAAAAAAAAAAAGAAAGTCCCAAAAAACATTAATCGTCACAAGTAAAACTTGACTTTTGTTCATTAAATAGTCTTTCAATTAAGTTTAGTTAACCGACACTTATGCAATATTAATCATTTGGAAGAGAATTGACGATAATGTGTGTGTGTTCTATCTATATGCATACATATATGTACATATATATATATATATGTATGTATGTTTACTAATATATATATATAGATATATATAGATATATATATGTATGTATAAGGAACAAAGGAAAATAGAACAGGTGGGACTAAAGTTCCCTTCCACACCAAATTTTGGGACAGCCCATGCCTTAGCTGCAAGGGGAGATATGGACACCACCCTATTAAATCAATGTCACCTTCTATCTTCTCTCTCTCTCTCTCTCTAGTAGACAAAAGGGACAAGGCCATTCAATGGCCAAGGGTCGGAGCCATGAGTGCTTGCCCCTCCATGGCCCCGGTGTGGTCCCCGGACCCACCGGCCTCCCCCACCGCGGTCTCCACCGTCCCGAAACCACCGCAACTAGACTGGCCCTTGCCTCTGCGCGTCTCTCTGCATATGTATAATTTATGATGTGTATACGTACATAAATCTATATAAAATGAATCTATATATTATATATCATTATCGACAGTACCCTCTCACGTTCTTATCTATATCTTGGCCCAAAGGAAAACAAAGAAACCGAACAAATTAATTGTATATTAGCTGGGAAAGCTTTAAATATCTGAGAGTAATGTGGACCAAGTTTTTGATGTTTCTCTCTTTTGTTTTGTAGGCTAGTGCAACTTCGGCCAAGCAGCCGGAGACATCACCCGGCGACATGTTTTCTGCCGTCTTTTCGATGTTTCCGGGAAAGTGTGGTCAATTTTTTTTTATGAACCCTAGATATATATATATATATATATATATTTTTTCATATACAAGTTGAAAAGAAGAAGAAGATCATATAATTATCTCCACTTGTGGCTCAAATTTTGCTATGCTACATATATAATGTTATGTGAAATTTTGTGACAGTTTTAAGAGGATTAAAAGAGAGCGAGAGAGTAAATATATAATGGTTGTTAGCTATCTTTTTCGTGTACTTTGACCACATCGATGACCAAAAGACTAATATATAATAGAAATTAATGAAAATGACACACTATATATATAGTCTTTTGAGAGGGAAATTATCGTGTGGAAAAAGGACAAGAGATGGGGAGTAGACGCAACTAGAATGTGAGGTAATTTTCTATGGAAATTGCTAGACTATGATAGCTACCGGTTTGTTTCTGTCTATATTTTTTTTTATCTCACTCTCTCTCTTTTTGGAATACTATTCCAAAAAATAATTGCTAAACTTTACATTAGATCATCATGATATTTTTGTACGATCTAACATTTAAAATGTTTCAAAACTAATTGCTAATCTATTTTGGGATGGATAAAAAAAAATTCCTCACCTTATATCTATGTTGAAATCAATATAGACGTAATAAATATATGTTGTCTATGTACTATTTAAGTAAAGGTAAAACAGATATTTTAGTGACTGTCAGATTACAGTATACTTGGGTTCGAATTTTATTCTTGACATGAACTTGTTTTCCTTATAAATATATGTTAGTATAATGTTTTCAAGAGATTTGTAACACACTTCAATCTAACTGCCAATCATGCACGACTTAGGTGTTTTTTCTTTTTTTCTTTTTAATAGTTATCAAACATAATGACCAACTTATTTCATCGAATCAAGATAGATTGCGATTAGTTCTGAGACATTTTATATATCAAGAACCAACGTAAAATTTAGTGTAAAGTTTGGGGATCATTTTCAGATTAATCTCGTTTTTTCCCAATATATTTTTTTATTTTAGCTGATCAAATGGAATTAGCTTGTGGTTGTGCTATACTTTTTTATGCACACACCTTATGTCAAAAAATTAGGACGCGTTAAACACACGCATAACACATAGGAGATTTTTGTAGCATCTAAATATATATATATTCAGATTAAACTAATTAAATATAAAATATCAGAATTTTCTTTTCGCCGAAAAGAAATATCCAATTTAGATAAGATTAATTTATTTCTAAAAAAGTTCATATTGCACATTAAAATTTTAAGCATTAATTATAAGTGCCTTAACAATCCAATTAAAACGTATTTGCCACCTGTTAACTCCATCAATCAAATCAGATCATTAATGTCTTGTTTTGTTATCCCGACAAACCGAATCCGACAATTAGATCCTACTTAATCTCAGCGCCAACGAATTAAATCAAAAGAAATAAACCACATGCATGTAACATCATTTCAATTCATAATTAACTGAATCATTAACCTCTAATGCGGCCAATTTAATTATACAACTAATTAAACAACGATTAGGTGTTCCACATTTTCTTTCTTTCCCGTCAAGATCATAGATTTGAGATTCTATAGTCAATATTGCTCATCAAATCAAGAAAAAAAAAATTAAGAGCAAAAAAATTAAAATTAAAGACCACAGAATACACATGGAAGTCGGCTAGCTAACACAAACACGTAAAGCGAATAATCAAACTCACCGATTAGTCTCATCATCGTATCATGCATATACATAAACATGCATATATGCTTCTATCACGTCCCCATATATGTATATAATATAACAAATATACATATTAATATATATATATATATATATTCATGACATGCCATGAGACGTATATCTTTTCCTAGCCATATGACACTACAATATGGGATGGTGACTAAAGATAAAAAAGTGTACTTACCCAATTTTTGCAAAGAGATATTACAGAAAAAAGCTTTAATGATATTATAAAAACAATGGGATTTAATTAAAGAGAGCTAAGCAATATGGCAAGGAGAGTCTCCACCTTGACGTTCAAAGGCAAGTGATGCCTTATATGCATATGTATATGTGTGTGTGTATAGCTGATCACGCAAGCACGTGTCAGATTGGAAAGTTAGCAAGGAAGCCTCCAGGTGAGGTTACGTGGCCACCTGAGAAAGAAAACCTGCATTGTCATTGGCTAGTGTTATATTAGACAAATTGCACAGGAAAAACCTTGTACGTTAAAATATGTGTAAAAATATATATATATATATATAGCATATTTATGTGTTTTGTCTTCGTGAATATGCTACCAATTTGATGGGGCTAATTAAATTATGGACACGTGCCTATCTCTCTCTCTCTCTCTCTCTCTCTCTCTCTCTCTCTCTCTCTCTCTCTTTTTGTTTTTTGCTATTTTTGTTTTTTGTATTTGGTTAGGTTTTCATGACAAGTGTCGAGCTGGTGTGGACGTTGCTTTGTACAACTCAGCTCATGATCTTTCAAATGCTGACTTGTCATGGAAAAAAAATTTACATGACAGATTTGTATATATATGTATATATGTATATGCATGGCCTTGCCTTTGAGTTGATTTGGGACTATATGGTGTTCCACAAAATGGGGGACAATTGGCTTTGTAATCAGATGCCTTATTTATAACTTTATGCATGAAATTATCTAGAAATACAGTTTGCTTAATGATGATCATGATCATACAACATAAGCCATAACTATATGAAATCATCTAGAACATATACTTAATCATTGAACATTTATAATTTTATATACACGACATGGTAATTACTATAATTTCTTATTTCTTTTGTAAATTCTGATATCAGTTATCTTTTCTCACTTTTTAGGGTCATATTCATATACAATGTCTTTTTGGATCTGTGCAGATCATCTCCGTCGACATGGTATATTAAATTAGATCTCCCTAATGTGGATTTTGCAAAGATGTCAATGATAATATTGAGTAAGCCTAATAAGGACATTAATGGCAGTTTTTCTTTGACTCTATATGATATATTTTTTTAAAGGGAAAAACATATAAAAGAGGAAAGTAGAAGACATGGGGGGGACCTCTAAGAACAAATTGATGCGTTTGGTGGAGCTACAAATCTGAGCTTTACATAGCATTAATTGACGAATTTGAGCAATAAATGGCATTAATTAATATCTAGATTATATTATAAGCTAGTTAGCAAAGCATACCAAATTTTCACTTTTATTGTCGTTGCAGATATAGTATAGTGATAATTTCACACTGATTCCATCAAAAATTGAAGAGTTTGTATCCTCCCACTTCCAAATTCAAAAAAAAAGGAAGCCTTTTTCAGCCAAGTGTCATTTTTTAAAGGTTTGAATAATTGGGAAAAAGAAGAAGAAGAAGAAGAAACTCATCAGGTGGGCAAGTACTTTTCTTTGATCGGTCATGATTTGTAAAGAAGAGAGAGAGAGAAAAAAAAAAGGAAATGTTGAATCATCAAGATCCATATATTAATGTACTTAAATATATATATATATATATATATATATATTGGAGTATGATCACAATCTCGTTCCCTTTTCATATTTAAACACTTGTATAGACCAAGGCCTCTCAGAGGTTTTAAAAGAGATAAAAGTGAATGAAAAAGGAAGTTATAAGATGGAGTTGTTCTAGAGCTGACAACCTGTTGGCAATTTGTGCAAGAGTTGAGGTAATGAACATTTTGTGGCCAAATAATAATAAATATATAGTAAAAGACCAGTACTGAATTTTTAAACTGGGACATTCATCTAAGAAATTAAATGTGAATATATATATATATATCCATGTATACAATATTTATGTCGATTGAACCCCACACACACACACATACACATATATATGCAAGAGGATGGTCCTGTTGTTTTGAGAGATAAAATGAAAACATGTGGGTCAACATGAAAAAAAACAGTCGGAACACAAAAAGCACATGGATTGTCTTCCTTCTTATACAGTCTCTAAAATGTTCTTTTTAAACTTCTTATTTTTCCCAAGTCCACAGTTTTCTTTTTTGGTTTTTCCCTCAAAAGTTTTGAACAAGTATATATAAGAACATATATATTATTCTTTATTTAAAACTAGCTTTATATGGAAACACTTATATATACCATAATTCCCGATTAAAATTTTGAACACCAAACTTGACCATATTATTAGTTGGTCTTTAATCCTAAGGATTAAAGTTTGTAATCCAATTAATTAGGGTTGAAACCTTAAAATTTGTCGATTCCATGATCCGACAAATCCACATTAATCTGTCTCTGTATCCTCTGCCAAATAGAGTTCAATTATAGTATCCCTTACTCATAGAATTTAAGCATCTAAAGCTAATCAGCAAGTTTCTTTTCCAAATCTAGTAATTAATCTCATGGACTACTTTTTCCCTTTATGGTATATTTTCTTCTTCTTCTTCTTTATTTTTAATAGAAAGGAGAAACAAAAGCTAGCCTCCACTCAATTTTATTAAAAAGAAAGAAACAAATTAGAGAAACTCAGAATTCAGTCTCAATGACAAATTAAACACGAGATAAAATGAAAAATAAACAACCGTACGTCATAGAAAGCAAAATCCAAACTAAAGTTTTTATCTTGAAATCTTTTTCCCTTTCAAATGCCAACTTTATAAGCACTTTGTTTTTCATGTTTTTTTGCATGTTGTTGAGCTCCTCCAATCTATCACGTGATATTAAAACCACAATCTCTACTTCTTTCAAGCGAGTTTATAATTATTGAGTTTCTCTTAACTTGTCATTCTTGGTGTTTGAAACTTCTTCAACATTTCTAGCGTTATTTAAAGAGGGTACATAATCACTTTAATATTTGTTGATAGGTTGTTTTCTTGATATGACAAGTATAAATGTTATTTCTATTTTCTCAATTTGATCTGTCCAAAAAAAATCTTGCTACTAACGATGTATTTTTTTTCCCTTCTCTTGGCATGTGTCGCCAACTCATTAAAATATTTTATGTCCAAATCATATGATAATAATTTATATTTGATGGATGTCCACACTATGAAAGTTTCATTTTTATTTATGCCTAGTAACTTAATTATCATATGCAATTACCATTTAGAGCAACGTGGTCAGCATATGGGATATATGTATGGTGATATGGCCTTGTTGGGCAAGTTTCTAAAATCCAAAATCTCTTTAATAAAAGTCCCTTTCACATAAGCAAAGACTTGTCTATCTACTATACTTCTTTTGCAGATATTGTTCCCATGAAAAAGCCATGTAATATATATATATATATATATATATATATATATATATAGCTTGAAACCTAAGTCTTATATATATGGTTTCATGGTCCATTTTGTAAAAGCTATGGCCATATCTCTGCATGTGATGTTCACGTGACCTCAGAACACAAAAGTTGTCCTTGCATTGAGTTTTCTATTTTGGTCATTTATTATGGCACTGATTCTGGAATAGTAGCTTCTTGTTCTAGGCAAGGGCTTATTTATTCCTTTTTGTATGTTTATTATGGTAAAACCCTTTTTTTTTTTTTTTTTTTTTCTAATGTTAATTATGATAAAGCTGCAGATTGTTGTCCCTTGATCTCTCAGTTCATTTTAAAAAATTTATTATAAAGCCGTACATTGGGAATTTAATATTATAAGTGTATGAATTGTAAGCCTCCGTTTAGTAAATTAGTTGAAAAAGAAATTTTTAAGTTTGAGTTGATTGAATTTTTAAAAATTAGTTATAAATTTTGTTGACTTTTCAGAAAAAATAAAATAAAAATTAAGATGAAAAATACTGTTTAGTTGGAGTTAAACTTTAATGCCAAACATAGCCTAAGTGTATGCAAGAATTATTGTAAAGGAAAATGTAAATTTATAATTGCATTCTAGTATAGGAGAAAAATATTTTATCAATAAGATTCTGCATATGGAACTATTAGTTACGTATATTAAGCATAGGTTTGAGTTGAAGTATTTGGGTTATAATCGTTTAACCAATAATTTTCAAAACTAGTTAAAAAATTTGTTGACTTTTTAAAAAAAAGACAAAAATGAATTGAAATTTTTGGGTTTAGATTGGGAAACTAAACGGGGGGCTAAGTTTTGTTAAATTTTTTATTTTATTTTTTCATGTATGAATTTTGGTGACATGCATCATACGTAAGACATCTATGATCTTCTTGAAAAGACCATACTCTAATCATAACATATAAAATTGAAAAGTATAATATGATAATTATTCAAGGTATTACGTATGTTTGGACGATGTAAAAATAATTATGAATAGCTAATTTTTTTTATATTCGCTTATTTAAAATTCGTGCCACGTTAAATAGCTATCAGGTTATTGCTTTCATTTCTATACACACCATAACAAAACTATATATATATATATATATATGTATATATGAATAGATTGTAGTATAATCAGAACTGTTGTATATACATATGGCCGTTAAATTCAGCTCAGAAGCCTCAGTCCACAAAAATAACAAAATCCAAAAGATTCCCATACAAAGGCAACTAATTATTAAAACCAACAAAATTACAAATGCATTTATACGTGTGTGTGTATATATATATATATATATATATATATATGGCTAGTTGTGTCAACAACAGAAACAGAATCAACTCCTTCTCTCTTTTTCCCTCTCTCTCCCCTTCTATCTTGCACATATCTTAGCCCTCAAAGTCTACTAACAAAGTAAGTGGGCCATAACGGTAAAAATAACTGTAATAACAGAACAACTGTAACAACAAGAGAATATTATGCAAATTCATTAACGGTTAATTTTTTTTTATATAAATAATATCATCATTTATATAGAACAATGAAAATAGAATAAAATATATTGCAATATTGTACATGGAAGAAGAAAAAAAATAGGTTTTTTTTTTTTCCCCCAATTCCTAACCACCACTAGGAGAGGGCCTTGGAATTTGTGCATGCTAAGACTAGAACGAGTCAAGATGGACAGGAACAAGGGATCTACAAAAGATCTGGTCTTATTTGGTCGGTTATACATATATATATATATGTCCTTTATATATATAATAAAGTTTTTTTTTTTTTTTTTTTTTCCATATCATATAATATGATCCATTGATGCTCAACTCATGATACAATTCTGCTGGCCCCTTTATTCATCTTCAGAGTCCCACTACCAATCTATTTGGACTTTGGAACCAGTGCCCTCTCTCTATCTCAAGAATCCCTTCTCCATTGGAACTAAATTTTATACTTCACATTTATTGGTCTCTCTTTTTTCCACTTGATTTTTATTTTTATTTTTGTTCACTACCTGCAAAAAAGACAAAGTGGGTTAATATTATTTGTCTATAATATACATATATAGTTGATATATACATACATTCATATATATATAATGTATGGTTGAGGTTTTAGTATAATATAGTATGTGCATTTATAAGTGTC
The DNA here is from genome assembly GCA_008635985.1 of Ficus erecta. NCBI lineage: Eukaryota > Viridiplantae > Streptophyta > Magnoliopsida > Rosales > Moraceae > Ficus > Ficus erecta. The sequence continues at coordinate 1,777,914 of BKCH01000019.1, forward strand.
TAAAATATATATAATATGAGAAAAGATTTAGAGGGCTCACTTATATGTTGGTAGGCCAGCTTTTTTTGGGACGTTGGGTTATATTAATTAATTGAAAGAACACAAGTTGCTGAACCCAGATGGATTAAGAAAGCTTTGTCTGTGGTGATCTTCCACATCCCACAAGAGACTTCCATTCTCCTGAAAATGAAATGTTTGTCAACGTTATATATATATATATATATATATATATACAAATATATATAATAATACAATCAATAAGTTAACATCAAATATATATATATATATATATAAATATATATATATATTATTGTGTGTAGTTAGAAACATGTACATACAATATTATTAGAGAAATTATCACTTGGCCTCTGTCCTTGTTGTAGCAAAAGAGAAACTGAGTTCTCCAAAAGAGGATAGGAGCTATTATTATTGGCAGTGACATTGAAGTTGGTGGCTGTGGCGGTGCTGTTATCAGCTCCTGTGAAAGCTCCAGCCGTGGGCTGTGCTTGGCTACATTGTGCCACAGATTGAATTTGTGAAGCCAAGTTGTTCAAACCCTAAACATGTTCCCATCAAATTGCATTGTCAAACACAAACATATAATATAAATATTGTATTATGTAATTATTCAAAAAAAAAAAAAGGGTCAAAAAGAGTTGCTGTCTTTTGTATTTACCTCTGGTCTGACCAGAAATGCATCAAGGTCCATTCCAAAGTCATAAAACATGGGATTCATAGAAGCAAGCTTCATTGAAAGGAACTGAAACAAAGGAAAAAAAAAAGGTCCACAAAATAATTGGTTAATTAAATAGCACAAGCTAGCTGTGTTATTACACATATTTATTAAAAGTGATATATATATAATTGTCAAAGGAAATAATTATAATGGAAAACAGTTGTTTAACGGCACCTCTACTTGATTCTGTAGGGACTGAACATAATTGATAATCTCATCCAACATAAGGGCCTTTCCAGTTACCTATTTTTAAAACAAAACCACATGAACTTGTCAGAAAACCCAAAATAAATTTAGAAAGAAAGAAAGAAAAAAAAAACTTCCAATTACTTGTAGCAATAGCAGACAATTACAGGGACGTCACTATTTCCTTAATTGATGAGAAGAAGGACAAAGTGAAGACCAGGGAAAGAACTACTATATTACTATATCACCAGATAGATATACATGTATATATATGTATGTATACATTATATAATTATTCTTACCTTTTCACAGCCGGGAACAAGTTTTTGCAACATCTTCATCCTCTCACTGATTTTCTCTCTTCTAACCTGAAAAACAACAGGAAAAAAGAAAAGAAAAGAAAAGAAAAAAACATTTTCAGACTAAGATTTACTAACACATATAGAATGTGGGCGTGTCAAATATATCATATTGAGTAAGTACTAAAGACATAACAGAAATATTGGTCCTTTGTGGGGGATAAAATGGGCAATCTAAAAGAATAGTGATGGATATTAAGTATGAATAAATTTAAAAATGAAATTAAAAAGAAGGGAAAAGAAAAGAAAAGAAAAGAACCCTCTCTGCAAGGCTGTGGCTATCAGTCGCTTGGCCCCTCCTTGCCCTAACATGAATGTAGCCTGTCGGAGGCTCTTCTTGACCTTTTTTCCCTTCTTCATTTCTATTATTCTGTTTTACCTTCTTCTCCGCTAATTTTTTTTCTTTGTCATTGCAATTCTTTTGCTTCTTTCCTCTTCCACTAATATTTTCCTGACGAAACCAAAAAAAAACAAAGGAGTTAAAATAAAATTAAAAAAAACTAATATTAAAAAAAACCCAGATTCAAAATAAATAAAAAAAGAATAATAATAATGAATATTTAACCTTGGAGTAAAGAGAGGAAGTGGAGAAGGAGCCATATCTGTTTCTTGATCTCTTCCTGGTGTCCATGGGAGGAGGAGGAGTGGTGGTGGTAAGCTGCTGGGTGACCTGCTCACCACTCTCAAGCTTGTTGTTATCCACAACAGTTGAAGAGTCAGTGCTGTGTAATTTGTTAACATGAGTCACAGAAGGCTCATCATCATGGTCATGATCATGATGAGTATCATCACTGCTAAGAGCAACCTTACTTAGTTCAATAGGGATTCCATGGACATGATGATGATGATGATGATGATGAGATAAAACAATATTTGGGAAGAACTCAGCCAAGTTTCCTTGATCTGGTATACCAGTACTACTATTATTGTTGTTGTTGTTATTCTTGATTATGGGAGAGTTGTCAATTGGCAAGAAAATTGGGTCAAGAAGAACAGGGTGGTCTGGGTATGAAAAAGCTGCCATATTGTAGAGAAAAGAAAAGCTTTTTTTTTTTTTTTTTTTTTTTTTTGAGAGAGAGAGAGAGAGAGAGTTGTGTTGGAATTGAGAAAATTATGAGAGAAAGGAAAGGTTTAAGAGAAGTAGATCAAGTCAAGGGAGAAAGCAAGTTTGGTCTGTCACAAAACGAGGACATGGCCTTTCCTTATATAAAGGTCAGGACTATAGAGGAGATAAAAGGAGACACACTAAAGTATTATTCTATTTATTTATTTATTTATTTTTGTATATGTTTTAACTTATTTATATATTTTTGTTATAACTCATTTCCATGCAGAATTTCCCTGTGCATTTGACTGGTCATCTCTCTCTCTTTCTATTTGTGTTTCTCTCTCTATCTTGTCCTTTTCGCAAAGTTGAATGAGGAGGAGAAACAGGGAAAACACTAAATACTCAACACTAATACACGATATATACATGGTTAGTTATATTATCCATCTTTCACATCCAACAGCAGTCCTGCGAATTTTAATTACTCCAGAATTAGAAGTACTTTTTTCTTTTTTAACTTTTCCATTTATTACTATTTATAATAGGAGATGGTAGGATAAAATTTCTGGTATGAAGTAGTTTGAGTTGAGATTTTTAAATTTTAATAGTAAATTTTTTAAAATTTTTAAAAAGATAAATTTTTTTTTTAAAAAAGATAAGAATTTAAAAAAAAGATAAAAAAAATTTAAGTTGAATGATTTAAGTTGGTAAACCAAACAGACTCTTCTTCTTTTTTATTATCAGTAATGATAGTTGTTTTTTTTTTAATTTTTAAATTTTTAATAATCTAATTACAGTAATTTTGTATCAAAATTTTCACATGAATATTCATAAATTTGATGTTTAAATAATTAAATTCAACAGTTAAAAAGTAATTTCTACTCACCTAACTTCATAATTTTTTTTTTTAGTTTTCTTCATCATGTTATTATCAGTTCAGAATTTTAGATGCATGGAGAATTTTAACGTACACAAAATAATCTTCACAACAAAAAGATATACAGAGAAAAAAAAAAAAAAAAACTACCGCAGCTTCTTCGCTAGTTAATTAATGAGAGTGACTTTTTTTTCGCTAAACAATTAATGAGCTTGACTTTAATTAATGTTGTTGTGAGCAGACTTTTCCCATTTTCAAGGCTTATATCAGGATAAGTTTTGTTGTCAAATCAATCGTAACTTTAGTACTGTTTGTAATGGAAAATGACAAACATAAACCTAAACCTAGGTTTTTAGTTTCTCTATTAGTACTACATTAATTAGTTTAGATTGTGACATTAACAATAATTAATTAACACTTTTTACCTTTTGGTTTAAGATTCAGTAGATATTCCAGAGGTTAATGAGAAAGGCTTTTGTTGTTGGAGATGCAGAAAAAACAATTTGGCCTTATGGGGATAAATTTAAACAAAAGGCAGCCACTGGATCTCATCAAGTGGAAAAAAAAAAAAAAAAAAAAAAAGAGAAAAATGTCCCTATCTCAGAAAAAAAAAGGGGATGAATTTGGACAAAGAAGAAAACATTCAGTCTCTCTCTCTCTCTCTCTCTCTCTCTCTCTTTCTTTCTCTCTCTCTCTCTCGTAATTTCAAGATTTAACTTTTTCTTCTTTGGTCTTTTGCGCCATAGTAATTTAGCCGCACTTAAATAATAATTTGTTTATTTGTTATTTTCTGAGAGCCTCCAACTAATAATTACCAAATACTTTCCATTATTGAAAAGAGTATTCAACTTGGAAAACACCCCAAATGAAAGAAGGTTATTGGTAGTTCCCTTGTAACATTTATTGCATAAATATAAATGAAAAGAATATTCGAATAACAAATATATATAGGCCGGGGAAGAGTCAATGAAATTCGTAGAATGTGGACAGTTTCCAATTTAATAAAGATTTTCCCTTTTTTTTTTTTCTTATTTTTTGTACTTCTATTTTCGTGTTCAATATTAGACAAGAAGATTAGATGGAATTAAGTTTAAGCAAATTTAAGCTAGGTACATAGATTTTGTGAAGTAATCCAACAACTGGACCAAATTCCAAATGATGCTTTTGGGCTATCAGCGTAGCGTCTATAGCTTTGTTCCGTATGGCTATGAACATCTGATTGGGCCCATTTCAGGGTATTTTTGCCCCCCTAAATATTTTCCATTTCCATTATATATTTTCTAATGGTTATCATTATGGAGCATCTAGTTAGGAGGCCTGTAATTAAAGAGTGTTAAGTTGACCTTTGGCTCATATCATAAAGAAATATTATACATATACATACACATTATATTAATCTATTATACACATAATGTACAGATATACGTACCGTATTTGTTTATATCATGTTATGTGCATGGTTATAGCGGTTGAGTTTTATGTTTGACAGTATAAATTCGTAACTTTTTTTTTTTTTACAACTCATGTAATATTTAGGAACTTTTACTATAATTGACAATAAACATTTTAAAATAACACATTAATGAGTTACTATTACAAGACTAAAAGATTCTATTGAATGGTCAGTTGGAGTTAAAATTTTTAAGTTTGAGTTATTTAATTTTTTAAAAACTAATTATAATTTTTGTTGACTTTTTAGGAAAATAAAAATAAAAATCCAGCCAAAAAATTACAATTTAGTTGAAATTAAACCTATAAATCAAACATTCCCTAATATTTTATGTGCCGAATTACATGGCCACACTGGATGTATGAGACTTTATCCATAATGTATATATATTAGTTGACAAACATACGTAGACCAGCAGGCAAAGGAAAAAAAAAACCACATGATAATTAATAATCAATCACATAACAGTGACGAGACTGTCACATAATAGATCCAAAGTAGCAACGAAATCACTGTAGAACATTGATTCGTGCTATCAATATAACGTATTAGATAACTATACGGCATATGCACAAATGAAAAAACTTTATAGCACTAGTCCTTTTGAAGGGGGCAAGGAAAAAAAAATCCAGCTAGATGCCAGTTTTCAAATAAATAAACATGAGGCTATTTTCAAATTGGAAAAACTAGGTCCTATATTAGCCTTTGATAGTGAAGGATCATTCTTTCCTTTTAAGTTAAACTTCACCCATAGCAAAAAAAAAAACAATATTGCTTTAATGTTCACATTAAAGCTGACCAAGTAGCTAGAAATATATTGGCGAGTGTCCATGACTCCAATATATATATACATACATATATATATATATATATATATAACACGAGCCTTTTTAAAGAAGAGGATAGGCTTAAAATTCCGTGTGAATCTTATATATGTATCTAAAATCTTGAGGGTTAAGCAAATAATTCACAATTATGAACTAACATTGAACGACATAAATTTTTCGTGACACTTTCTTCTTTAGAGCATGCGTCTCCCAGTCTCCTGTAAATAAGATGTCTATTGTAGTCAAATTCTACTAATTAACCTTTCTTTAATATATAGAAAATAATGTATCCTGGGTTAATCCATGATTATTTTTTAACTGTGATTATAATACATAAACATGTTTGCATTCAACGATAATTACTTACACCGAAAACAAAGTGTGTCACTTTTATATCTTATTTAAATTAATGAGAATTCGAACTCGAGACCTCTTATATATCAAGTTACTTAGAAATAAACTCAATATCTAATAAACTATCGGAGTTCTCTCATCTAATATCTAAAAATCAAATCTCATTATATGTTATAAAGCTAAAATTATATGTCTTTAACAACTTATCAAATTGGAGTAGGTCTCGTTCTTCCGTTTCACCGTAGATGTTAGATGGTTTTTTTTTAATATAGAATCTTGTCAAAAAGTGAATTTTAGTAATATAACAGAGAACCTTTGTGATTCGGTAAAGAATAAGATTAAGATAAAACTGTGATTTTCTTGTGAATATGACATGACATATGTGATCGAATAATTACCTGATTTCGAGGATCTCTGGCCTTTCTCTTCCAACTGGGTATTGAAAATCTCAGAAACTGAAAGAGGAGAAACTGAGCACTGTGGACACGACTGGCGATTCAGCCGTATCAGTCCATTGACGTGAGTTTTGATAGGACCACTGTCGTAAAAAATAATAACATAATAATAAATAAATAAATAAAAATAAAAAAGAGGAGACCTCGTTTTCAATGCTGTTAAAACGAATCCCCATATTTAATTGGTTTCTGCTGCTTATTGTGTTTATTACAAAAGCAGTTGGCGTGTCAAGTCAAAGTACTGCTCTCTTCTTAAAAATCAACAAGAGAATGCGAGGGAAAAAAGGACAAAAAGAGAAAATAAACAAAATGAGAAAGGAAAAAAAAAAAAAAAACTCGGGGAAAGAGGAAGTTTAATCCACGTTTATGCGTCATAACAGCTAATTAAGTAACATAATTATGTAAGACAAATTTTCAATCTCACACTATTTTTCGCAATCGAATGTGGATCAGGATTCAAATCCATCGTCAATTATAAAATCTGATTTTAATATCATGTTTAATCTAACAAAAAGAAGCTAAGGGCTTGTTTGGTGTGTAAGTTTGAGTTAAGATTTTTAAGTTTAAATAGTAAATTGTGTTGATTTTTCAGAAAAGACAAAAAACTTTTTGAGAAAAAGACAAAAACTTTTGAAGAAAAAGACAAAAAAAAGTTTGAAAATGTTAGTTTGGACTAAGTTTCCAAACAGGCCCTAATATTTCCATGTTCCGAAAACGTCAATTAACTTCAGATGTAGTACTCTTTTGCATTGGAAGATGCACCCACTGATTGTCATTTAGTAGGGAAATTAATTTGGTATATATATATTGGATAAGAATCAATATGTACCAATCTTTATGTATAGAATTTAAAATTTTAGCTTGCTTTCGAGGCATAACCATACATGTATATACACCTAAGAAGTTCCCATATATATACTGAGATATAACATTAAATATGAAAGGAATTAAGGTTGTTTTTGTGGGTACAAGATAGTTAGATATAGTATTATTTTGGACTAAATTAAATTAAATATTGGATATAAGGACTTAATGCATGAGGTATTGACTTGTGGAAAAATTATTTAGTAAAAAGTGTGTCGGCATAGATGCTCAGTAAATACCATTAATATCATTCTCGTTCATTTGAAAACTTGTCAATATTGGGATGATTTGCTCATGTCATTTAACCATTTTCCTCATTGTCTTGTAGTCACAATTGCTAATTAAATCTCCTATATCACATAGAGTTAATACAAATAATAAAAAAATGAATTAATAATAATCAGAACGAGTCACGAGTTTATCACTTAATATATATATTCAGTCTATCAAATAATTTTTATTATTTTATATTTGGTGAACCATTGGATAAAGAAACCAACAGTAACTACCTTTCAATATAATAAAACTAGATAAAACTTAACTTCGAATTAAAAACAAGAAGTGTGCGTGTGTGTGTGTGTGTGTGTGTGTGTGTGTGTGTGTGTGTGTGTATGTGTGTATATATATATGGCGTGGATGGGAAAGGGAAGAAAAGCATTGAGAGGGAGTAATGAATTATATCTAAAAGGTTCATGCATACCATACCACGTGTTTATCAAAGGGATTATTATATTAATCCCACTAAAAAGGAAGATTTATAGGATCCCATAATCTCAAGTAAAGTGTTAAAACATGTAAGTGGAAATTTGTAATCCAATATTGTCTCTAATTATCATGTATCAAGTTTGAATTTTCATACTCAAACAGATATAAGTACTATATATATGTATGTATATGGTAACGAAAAATGATAAATATATGTTCAAACGAACGAATTATCTTATACACATAATACTATATATTTAAATTACATATGGGTGAGATCTCCTATTTGATACTTTTATGCAACGGTATGTATAATCTAAGGCTAATGATGTGTTACACTTGGTAGGAGAGAAAAGTGAAAGGAGGGAGAGAAGTGGAGAGATTATCAGTAAAAAGATTTTGACATTCATGATTATTTGGTAGAAGAGATAAAAGAGAGGAATATTTAGATGAGGGACTCTCAATCTTTCAATATCCAAATCTTGATCTCTTCTTAACTAAATAGATTATTGGAGGAATTTCATACCAAACAACATAAGAAAAAGAAAACCTCTAATTCTTTATTTCCCTCATTCGAGTGATTTACCACCCCCTTCCTATTTTCTCTATTTCCTATCAAACATTGTATAAGAGTGGGTTTGATAGGAGAGAAAAGTAAAAGGAATTAGAGGGGTAGAGGAATTAGTGAAAGTATTTTTGACAATATGGTTATTTGGTAGGAGAGAAAAGAGAAAAGAAAAAATAAGTGATTGTGGAAATGACTTCAAATCCTTTAAAATATCTCAATTTTGATTTCTCCTAATTCGAAAAGATTATTGGAGAACTGCATACCAAATATCATAAGAAAAATGATCTCTTTTTCGTTCCTCATTTCTCTCACGTAAGTGATTTACCACTCTCGGTTTCTTATTTCCCCCCCTCCTACTAAACATGTCATAAGATCATTAATATATAGTATTTCTGTTAATTTATATTATTTGCATTAACAACTCCAAACACATTTTATATAGTCCTGTTACACTCAAAGTTACATGTAAAAAATCGAAAATTAAAGGAACTATATATACTAGCGAAGACTGGTCATCTATAAATATATATATATATATATATATATATGTATAACACAGTACCTAATATAAATGCAAACGTCAATTAACATGCATGATGACGAAGAGGTCCAAAATAGCAAAAGAAAATATGGATGAGTTGAAAGGACGAGAATGAATTCATGACGTAAAGAACTGAAAAGTGAACAGCGTTAAGTACGTATATATGTATGTATATACAGACACACATATATAGATATATATATCATGAGGAGGTTCGAGTTTTTGCAGATTCAGCTATAGCTTGGGCGGCTTTTAAATTGGCTTTGGCTTAATATGAGAGTACGATTTTTTACCAGAGACTTTTTTTTTTTTTTTTTTTTTTAAGGCCACAATGAAGAGGGCATCGTCATAATAATGCATGCATTCCGCTAGAATCGTGAGGTATCTTTCAGTCTCAGCACCCCATCTCTGTGCACTGAAAAGCACGATTCAGGTTTCAGAAAGTTCACACTCAACACAACACATATATAAATATATATATATATTATATATATACATGTATATGAATATATATATATATATTTGGACTTTTCTTTTGATGTCACACTGATCATCTCTAGTGGTCCCAAATATATCAGGACAAGTCAAGAGAAAATGTTTGTATTACTACAGAAACAAAAGCTAGCCGTGTTATAATGATCAGAATCACAGAACAATTAATGCATATATATAACACGACTATCTTAAAATGTTGAAAGATAAATCTAACCCACACAAATTAATAAGCTAGCTAGCTGTAGTTGTAAGAAATAACTGTTATAGATCATGATCAGTATAATCCTCATAAACATCTCGAATGGATCGACCCGATTTAAGAAGTGGGGCCCACTTTCTATTTCACAGCCTAATCAATTATTCGAGTCAGGTTGTATAAGAATGTTCATATAGATTATGATTAAAAATTGTTCTAAATATTATACATATATGAATAGTTTTCTTCCATGATATTAGTGTCCACTATATGGCCTTAGTAATAGTAAGTACCATATAGAGGTTCTATTCCAATACAGAGAGGCTCCTATTTTGTACCGAATGCTGATGATGTTGATGATTACGTAAGAGAAGTGTAGACCTTCTATATTTCAAAGAGAAATTAGGTGAAATAATTAGTTTTGGTCATCTTTTACATTAAAATGATAGACTATCAAATTAATGAGTGATTGAGGAATAAATCATTTGATTGTTATTGGTTAAACAATAATTGGTATTAGTTTATTAGTAATTAACTATTAATTAAAAAAATGATCATTTTTCTAATTTACCTAAAACTTAGGATATTTAGCAAATAATGCTTTTCTAAAAAGACCATTTTCTCATATATCTTATCTGGTACTAAAGAAAAGTTCTGAATTACCATTCATACTAGCAAATTTTGCAATAGCTACTGAATATATTTTTTTCAACAACATGTTATATATTTACATATTTATATACTTAGAATATTCCACTAGTACTATGGATCTTTAATTCTAGATTAATTGAATAGAATTGAACAGAAGAGAAAATAACAAAACATATAAGAGTTGGCATATTGAAAGTTTATCCAAGGTCATTTCATCAATTAAATTGCTGCAAGTATTATATTAATAATGATTGACGTCATGGATAGAGAAGTTCCTTTTTATTTTCACCTTTGACATTTTTAGAACATGATAATAATGAAAAATTCTTTTCACGTTAAAAAAATAATATTTTTGCGGAGCTCACGACTTTATTTTGTCGATAGTGAAATAACACATGAGATTCTCATTTCACAATTTTGACTCCGGAAAATTCGGCCGAACCAACCCAATGCTAGCTCAAAAACCCTTATAAGAATCCAAACGTTCGCTAATGTTATGCATGCGATATTCTTTATTATTAGAAAAACTAATGCTATGTCATAGTATTAAGAATTAGACACCATGATTTTACATCATCAAGAGTAATAAAATTACAGAGAAAAAGTAACAAGTACAAACACGTGAGAGTTATAGAGGTTCGTCTCAATATGAGATTACATTTTCTTTTACCATTGCAGTATGATCAAGAAGTTTACAACAAAAACTTATGCACCCTCAAAATTTTTGTATATTTTTTTTTGCTCCGAACCCCCTCAAAATATATAAACTTTAACGACAGTGTTCTCTATTTATAAACAAAATCTAGGATAACAAAAGTTATAAGTGTAAATTCTCAAATTAGCCTTAATAAAAAACTGTCATTGGTGTGGAATTTTCAGAGCACCGTCCCCAATCCCTCGATTAGGAGAGGGTTTTTTTTGTCTCATTTCAATCCCCACGAAAACCATATCGTAAAAGTCAGTCCACGCTCTGTATTTACATATAGGGCATTAATTAAACTTTACGATGTAACAAACACATTCAAATTTAATGACAGTAGCATAAAAAATAAAATAAAAAATAAAAAAATAAAACCCTAAGGCCATGTGTATAACATGTATAAAGGCATGGCGAGATTGCATATGGTTTAGCTGGCTAGTACATGTAATACGTAAACTGTATAATTAGCAAAAAACAAACATTGGTATTGTTTTCTTCACATTTCTTTTTCTTAAATTAGTTCAAGCAAAAAAAAAAAAAAAAAAAAAAAATCGTACATGGACAACTGGTTCAGATAAATTTTGTCAACAAAAACTTTTAATTCGTGGATAGTTAGCCAGTAGTCTGAGCTTTTGGTGGGTGTACATTCACCCGTACAAGTACACGTTGCTTAGTTAGCAAGACTTTTTATCTTCCTTCAAACTTTTCGTCTTTAGTAATATAAAATTTATTGTATGAATGATACTGATACTTTTTATCACGTCTGTTAAATTATCTGTCTCATCATTTATCTTCCATGTGCCATGTACATGTCCATTTCCCTAAAAAACATTGACAGAATTATTCCAAAAAAAAAAAAAAAAAAAAAAACACTAATACAAAGGAGTTGAAGTTCGAAAGGAATCAATTATACCAAGATTTTTTTTAGTTTAGAATTGGTTTTAAAATCATGAAAAATTCAGAAAATAGTGATGCAAAAAAGCCATACATAAATAAATATGTAAATTGTACATACTTGAATTTGGAAAGCAATCTATATTATATGGGTCTCGAAAAAGTACACACGAGCATGTGTGTTGGGTGCATACACGGATTTGTAAATGACTCCTTAAAATAAGGGCCCAAATGGATAGTGTTTGGGATATATTCGCAAATCTGGTAGTAGATGGTATTTAAAAAAGTTGATTACGTCTCTCCTATCAGTTGTAACTTTTGAGAGGAATGATTATATTACTCCTATATCAGTTGGTATCAGAGCAGGGGGTTCCGAATTCAAGTTCCTATGAATGCACCTTAAAGGGGCATTTTTCTAAGGAAGGAAGATTAATGATGTAAGAACATACTTGAACTTAAGAAGTGTCTTACGTGGCCCGAGCCTCGAATAAGTGCCCGAAGCCAGTTTGTTGGGTGCATCCACGAATTCTTAAGGGATTTCTTGAAATAAGAGTCCAAACAGATAGTGTTGGATTGCCAAATTTGATAGTGAGTGGTGTTTAAATGAGTTGATTACTTTAGCCAGAAACGATTGTATATCACTCTTACATCACATACATATATATATATATGTGTGTGTATATATAATGCATGTGTACAATTAATTTGTGAAAGAAACCAGTCGTCAAGGACGCGTCAAAGCTATTAAATATTTTCACTGTCTGGATTTTGTTTCCTAACGTCGGTGATTATCTTCTATCTTGTTCTTTTTGTCGTTGTTGAATGTTCCTCCAACTCGTTAAATTTCAAATCCTTCAACCAATAAAACAAAAATCATGTCTTCTGTTCAGATCATTCCTTCCGGAATATCCTCGCGCATGTGATGATCACATAAGAAACATCATGTATAGAAACAAATATCTAGTGTGCACTTTGTAGTTTCCTCTAGGTAAATATATATTGCATTACAAGCGGAGGAGTTAATTTTGCTTCTCATGATCTGGCCGTCAAGATCAACTGATATTGACTGCACGTGATGATCATCGACATAGAGATTCATTACGTTTTAATACACACGCACATATATACATATATATACAATTGTATGAGTACAAATCAATTAGTAAGTACACCAATTAGTAAGTACAAATCAAGAAAAACTGGCAGTGAAGGCACACCCGCTGTGGGCTCATTATCATTCATCATTTGTCTAACGTTTTTCTCTTTAGTGAATTTTTTCCTTAAGAGTATTATCTGACATTAGGTTTTAACGAAGCACCGAGCTTGCGTAATTAATTTGCTCTCCCTTTTTGGAGTAGTCTTGTGTGAACTTATTTTATTTTGACTTTACTAATTTCGTGAAGAGTAGATGACGAGGGTGTTAAAATGCGACTTAGTCAATGTGTCTGTCACTTTTATCAAAAGAATAATTAAAAAAATAGATATAGTCAATACTTGTGAATGTTGTCTATCAAAGAGAGGCTCACCCTAATTAAACTCGTAAGAGGGTTAATCCTTATACGTTATACTATCATCAGCTAGCTTAACTCTTCATGTGTAGCCAAACAAGTTTTTGTCACTTGTTTTCGTAATTTTCTCTGATTCTAAATCATAAATATGATTTCGGATCAGGAACCAAATATGTCCTTACTGTCCATCCAACTCAAAGATGGCTGTCAAAATTATTTGCACGTTAAGCAAGTGAAAAAATAAATCTTTGCTTTCCTTCCTTACTATAAAAAAATCTCCTTTCGCCTTCCGCTCCTAGTCTGCATTTTAATAAGATAATTTCGCTTTGTCATTGAAAATTATTCCTATTCTCCTGTGAGAAATGCCAAAACTAACATTAATTTAGTCTAATGCACCTACCTTAGGTCACGAGCTGCCTTAAGGCATGCCTTTACTTTTATACGTTCATTAAATCAATTGCAAAATAGTCCCGAATCGAAAAGACAACAAAAAATCCTTCTTCGATGATTTGATTATCTTTACAGTTGATTTGATTAAGCCTCAAATGAGCCAATTTTAAGTCAGCTTTTTTTTTATTTTTTTTTATTTTTTATAATTTCAACTATGTTAAATATTAAAAATTCACTAAGAAAAGTTAAAGCTTTCATTTTAACTTTTTCAACCATGCAACTTTTTTTTTTCCCCTCTGTTTGGTTCCTTCTCTTCAAACTTTTTTAAGTCAGTATGGGAAGTAGTATAGGTTAAATTTAGTAGCCTAGTCTTCTAAAATTCCAAACCCTCCCTCTTGATATATATGTGAACATGACCAGTGAAAAAAAATTGTACTGAGAATTAATTTATCAACATTCTCTAAACATGAAAATACAGCAAGTGAACAAAGCTCCATCAAGCTTCTCTTCAACAATCATGTGCTCATTTATACTTGGATTTGGCAGTTCAAAAGAATTAAACCAGGCTACTTAATTTTACCATTGCTTCCCCAACCGACATTGCCCTTTATGACTTGGGTAAATTATATGTTTCATCTCTAACTTTCTTACGAAATTGCAATTTGGTCTTCAATTTTTTTTTTTTTTTTTTGGGATAAAAGTTCCATGAACTTGTTACAATGGTACAAAACAGTCCTAATTTCGTTAACTGACGTTAAAAATTAACCAAAAAAAATACCACTAAATCACACATAATTTACTATGTAAGGGTAATTAAAAAAAACTATATGATTTTAACTTACATATACCATACACGATCTATTCTACCTTTTTTTTTTTTAATAAATAATGGAGACAGAAATCAGTACGTGTACCAAGATATTTTGATTAAATCGGCACCACTTTAACAACGTTATCACTTGTCCTCACAACTGTGTTATTAATAGTTATAAATAAATAAATAAATACACAGAAGATCTGTTTTATCTAATTTTTAATCTTAGTTGTTAATAAAATGAATTATTTTGTATATTTTTTTTAAGAGTTCATGAAACTTTTAGCTTAAAAAAATTGGGGACCAAATCGCAACCTTATAAAAAAAATTATGAACCAAATGAGTAATTCACCCGGTCTTATAATTTTTGAACGGCTGCAGCCATATGTATCTGTTAACCACTGCTATATCAGTGGAGAATGTAGTTGAAGGTACAGCAACTTGCGTGGTTCCTTTATTTCACGACTATGTATATATACGCCTATATATATATATATATATATATATATATCTTTGTATGTGTGTTTGTGTGTGTGTGTGAATAATATGAACTTGAAGAAGTACTGGACGAGGTGCTAGTTTATAGGATTCGTATCTGTTGAACTTTCTCGAGAGTAAATACTCTAGATAGACCTAACTATCAAGAGCTTAATGGAAGGGGTTTGCCACATATCAAAATTATAGTGCCAGCTCATTTTATGATGCGTTTGGAATTTAGGTTTGAACTTAAGTTTTTCATATCAGTTTTTATATTTTTCTGAAAAATTAATAAAAATTATAACTAATTTTAAAAAGTCAACTAATTTCGACGTAAAAATTTCATCTCAAACCCATATTCCAAATGGATGCTTAGTCTTTGTCTAGAAAATATTGGTTTTTAATGTTTTATTATGAGCTTCTATTATTCGTTTCCTAGATTAACTAACCAAATATCATGTGAATTTTGTATAAGATCTTAAATTCTAAAGACCCACCAACTTTCGATGAGAAAAATGTTCTTGTGAGAAAATTATTAGCTTCCGGAAGTCCTTTACAATATTCGAAATTCATAAAAATATGATCTCAAAATGAGAATAATATGAACTAAACCTACGAAACAAACAGGGCGGAAGTTCTGATAAGGCCTCATAGTCATAGCCAGAAGAGTAGTGTAGAGTATATTTTTAACCTAGCCTAGGAAAGTAGAATATATATATATATATAATATATTTGAAAATTGTATTAGGGATACAAACTCTAATACTAAATTTCGAGTATTAATTTATGTGTCATATTATATTAGTAAATACAATCAATTTATGTATTAATGTTTTAAACACTTACCGATAAAAAAACAACAATTCATCTGTCACATTAATTGGTATTTAAAAATTGATATTAAAATCGGTATCCTTGACATATTTTTTTCATATATATAATATATAGTGAATGTATAGCTGATGAAGACAAAGAGTCCCATCTATAAGCCACCGGCAAAGGTTTAATAAAGCTTCATTTCATGCAAAATGAAAAACAAATCCATTAAAGGGAAGCACCAAATTTAAACGTCTTTTCCAAATCTAGCTATGGCTTCCACTACCTTTTCTTCCCCACACAACTATACTTTCATGTTTTACAGCTACTATATAGTAAGCATTCTCTGTTTCATAATTAGCTTGTGTTTGATTCGCTGGTTAGAGATGAAAATTTTAAGTTGGAGTTGGTTGACTTTTTAAAAACTAGTTATAATTTTTGTTGACTTTTCAAAAAAAGATAAAAACAAAAATAAAAATGTACAGTTTAATTAGAGTTGAATTGAAATACCAAACGAAACATTAATGATCATAAGCTGTACAATTTGGACCTTTTCCTTGCCCCTTTTGGTGATCATGTTTTATTTATTTTTTAAGTGGATCTCCCACACATAATTATTAAAATAAGAAGAAAAAGAAAAACATAAAAAAAGAAATTTAGAATCCTACCTTAAAATTAAATCAAACAAAAATAAAAAATAAAAAACAAAACAAAACTATCCTACTGAAAAAACAAATGATCAACCCAACTAAACATTCGAGTCATTTATACATTTTAAAGCCCTTTTCCTTTTGAACATGAAGCGTATGGACATTTTTTTTGTTTTGTTTTGTTTTGTTTTTGTTTTTGAGAACTCAATTACAATCATATTTATTCATATATAAATATTATTGAGTTCCGTCAATTTATCCTAAGATTTTGAAAACACCAACTCCACTTCTTTCTGAGCAAGGAACATGTTAGATGCAGTTTTGAAAACGAAAAACACATTGCATTGTTCAGTCGTACGTAGCAGACAAGTTCATGGCAAGCGTTTGACAAATTTTTTAAGAAAAAACAAATACGTTACTTTATATACATATACACACATATATAATATATATTGACACTAGTCCATATCGATAAGGTTGGACCATAAGTAAATCATGATATACATTTATATTAATGATGCCAAGTGCCAACCAACTCGATCTTTTGTCCTCCATATGGCATTTTGTACGTTCATTCCACATCTTCATGGGGAAAATAAAAAAAAATCAAAAATCAAAAGCAAAACCTACTATTAAGACAGGCCTATAGGAGAAATCTGTTAATTATGATATTAATTTGCACAATATAACAAGAAAAAATGGACCTACATAAGTACATAGTACACACACACATTTATATATACATTTATGTGTGTGTGTGTATATATATGTTTTATATTTATAGACACAAACACAATGCATGTAGCCATGAAAACACATTCATTGCTAGGCCAAAACTTGCAGGCCCGCAGATTTCTGTCCAGATACATAATGGAACTTTAACACCTTAAAATCTTCTTTACTCTTTTACTCACAAATGTTATATAAAGTGGGCCTCATCCAAAATGCATGTCTGTGTCCCATTAAGAATAATGTCCTAAAAGAAGTACTAATCGAATTCATTTCCTTCTTTCGAACAATATGATTTCATAGTTTTTCTTTTCTCCTTTTTCTTTATATCTAAGAATCGATAAAAGTATAGTTTGGTTATATGTATAATATATATCTACATATTATGGACCAACAAGTTAAATGATAGTTTAAGTTATACCTAAACAGCAAATATTTCACGTGTTAGTATTTGCTTGAACTAGAAGCGTTTGAGTCGGTCAATGAATTACGGTATTGGATAACGATCACTTTCAGAGCAGTGAACTGAAATTACACATGTGCTGGTTTTACTGGTACGCAACTCCGCATAAACGAAGTTGATTTGATTGGTGACGGAATTGGATTTTTTTTTAAGGACATGAATTAAGCGAAAAATTTTAAACTAAACTCGCAATGTTATTGAGGTTGTATATCACTTTTAAAGTCTAATAATTTATTTATGTCATTTCATCTGAGAATTAGGCTTAAAGTTTCTATTAAAATAATTTATTTGAATTTTAAACTTTACAAAGTTGTATTCCTATAAATTGCCCTTATATTGTTATTATTTTCTCTTTTTGAAAAGAAAAAGGGCAAAAAAAAAAAAAAAAACTCTTTATCTCACCTTTATTTAATGCTTTTTGTGTATTGTCTCTTTTCTTTCTAACTTTCAAATACTCCAGATCTCTGTCGAGTTCAACTTACCTTTTTTTTTTTAGGGCAATTGATTTTTTTATTTATTTGGGATTTTTAAGTTTAAAAAAACTTTCAGAGCTAATTTGCTGGATAGTGATATTGATCAACTTGTTAAGTTAATTATTCTCCCTTCCATGAATATAATAAGGCTATGTTTGTTGTTTGAGTTCATTTTGAATTTAATAGTACTTTGTGGTTGGTTTTTTGTCTTTTCTATAAAAGTTTATAAAAATTATAACTAATTTTTAAAAAGTTAACCAACTCAAAATCAACTCAACTCGAAAATCATGCTAAATATAATAATAAGAAGCGACAAAGAACGATGAATTAAACTTAAAACGACAGCCACATATAAACGACAACGGCAACACAGTGAAGACTGAGAAAGGAAGTCTAAACAGACGACAAGGTTCAATAAACAACGAAACTTGGAAAAAAGGAAACTTAAGTGAAGAAACGATACCAATTGGATAACAACAATAAATTTAAACGTTAGAAAACAAGAAAAGACAAAAATTAAAAAAGAACGACAAAGAACATGAATAACCGACAACACAGAGAAGAAACGAAAATGTATGGGAAAACGACAACATCTTAAAATTCATAATACATTGAAAGTGTTCAAAATTAAGAAAGTAAAATGAGGGACACCCTAAAATTCAGGGCACAATCCTTCAATTAATAGAAAAACAAAACGGGGTTTGATTATCGATGACAAAGCGAAGAAAACAACACTTGCAAAGAAAAAAAATAAAACGAAACGACAAAGAGAAGTAAAACGACAGCAATTTCCAAACGACAAGAATTTTAACACCTTAAATTAACAGAAAAAACGACATTAATTAACGGTGACATAGTTAAAGAATACGACACCTTAGAAGAAAAAAGTTAAAGAAAACGATAAAGAGGAAAAAAGAACAGCAAATGCCAAACGACGAGAATTTTAACTAACCTTCAATTAATTGAAAAACGACAGGGTTGATTAACGGTAACATAGTGAAAGAAAAACGACACACCTTAGAAGAAAAAAGTTGAAGAAAACGACAAAGAGGAAAAAACGACGGCAATTTCTAAACGACAAAGAGTTTAACAAAATTTCAATTAGTAGAAAAACGACAGGGTTTGATTTAACGATGACATAGTGAAAGAAAACAACACAGAGAAAAAACGACAAGAATTGCCAAACGACAACCAAAATCTAAAAATGACAAAACCCAAAACCCTTGAAATTGGGAACGTTCCCTTCTTGTAGGGTTTAAGCTCTGCGAGAGTGAATTTACGAAGCAGGTCCATTTCCACATCCATGGCGGTCCGGGGCTTAGTTTTCACTTGCCGATCGAGAATCCCTCTCCATAACCCTCTATTCCAATGCGTTCGCAAGGCAATTTCCTTTGCATTTTACATCCCTTGTCTTTGTGTATATCATAATATATATATATGTGTGTGTGTGCGTGTGTGTGCGGATCACTCAACCATTTATTTGATTGAATTCACAGGTGTGGCCGTGCTCCGTCGCGCCCGTTGAAGCTTTTGAGGAGGCAGAAGATCAAACCAGAGACAACCATTTTCATAATTTGCTTCGCAAAACAGGCAATTCAAAGTTTTTTTCTTTTTCTTTTTTCGAATTGCTAAACAATAGAATATTTTTGGTCTCTAACCTTTTCTTTTTAATTCATTTTGATGTGCAGAAGCAAATAATTCTCATAATTTAGTTCATGAAAGAGGCAAGCTTTTTTTTTTTTTTTTTTTTTTATAATTATTTGTTATAATTTATTCCTCTGAAACAATTGAAAAAGATTGGAATTTAAATTGAAATGCGCAATTTTGGGGTTCCAGGAGTCAACGATTCGCATAATTTGGTTCATGAAATAGGCAAGTGAAATTTTGTTTGTTTGTTTGTTTTTTTTTTTTTTTTTTTTTTCTCATTTGTATTTTCTTTCTTGCAATAGCTTAAAAAATTCCATTTTTAACTAGGGAAAAAAAAAAAAAAACTAAAATTGAATTTTAATTTTTCGTGGTGCAGGGGATGGTCAGACGCGGGAGTGGAAGAAGTTGAATTCCAAGGAGCTTGGAATTAGTACTTCTAAGATCACCAGGCCTACAAGAAAGGTTCTTAATAGTCTCAAGCAAAAGGTATTCTTTTTATTGCGGCAAAGGCACAGAAAGTGTTAAACTTGTATTCGAATTGTGTCGCTCGGTCGATTGTATAAATGGTTGAAAATGGGAGAAACTTATATTATTCTTTTTGCTTAGTCTTTGTTGCTTTTCATGGCACTTCTTGGGAAAGGAATAAACAATCAATAGGTTGCAGCATGTTTGGGAACCATGAATTTTGTATAAAATTCAATAATAAGTTCTTTTGCATGATGATACTGATACCTAGAAGTGAGAACGCTTTGTTTAATATGAATTCTAATGTCATTAATTTGGTTATTTCCTGTAGGTTATGAGGTTTACCTTGTGGGTGGTTGTGTCCGGGATCTTCTTTTAAAACGGACGCCAAAGGACTTCGACATAATAACTTCAGCTGAACTGATGGAGGTTACCATCAATTTCTAACCTAATGTTGTGTTAGTTAATGTGGCTCTTTTTTGCTTTTCCCTCTTAGGCGAACTCTGAGTCAAGAATTTACTTTACCATAAGAGTAGAACAAATGAGTTTACAGTGATAAATTGTAGGCTCGTAAAGTCTTCTATGTGAATTTTAAAAGAGTACAATGTCAACGTGGAACTTCCCAGCTGTCTTTTTGTAACATAAAATGACGACCTTTGACCTTTATTGGCAGGTGAAAAGAGCATTTTCTTGGTGTGAAATAGTAGGGAAACGTTTTCCTATTTGTCATGTGCACATTGAAGATAGCATTGTGGAGGTTTGTCGTTTTTGTTTCATTTTTACTATGTGTTGTGGTTTTATTGGTTTTGGCTAACTTTTCTTTTGTTTCTAATTCTAAAGTAAATTTGCATCATCTGCGAATAGGTTTCAAGCTTTAGCACCCGCCAGAAGATGCTTGGTGGGGCCGTGCGTCATCATTTTGTAAAACCTACGGGATATGATGAGAAGGATTATGGACGTTGGATGGATTGTTTGCGGCGGGACTTTACAATTAACGGGTTGGTCTTACTGTCCTTGTAACTGGGAAGTTCATTTATGTCTATGCAGTGTATCTTCATGCTCCTACCCCTGACACTCTGGGGTTTTTTTTTACTACTTAAATGACACTGCAGTTTTCTTAGTCTCTATTTTTATTTTCCTATACCTGTTCTTTCTCTGTGTGCAGTTTAATGTTTGATCCGTATACAAGTACAATATACGACTACTTGGGAGGAATTGAAGATCTAAGAAAGGCTAAAGTGCGCATGTATTATTAGCAGTTGTGGTTTCTTAAGTAACTAGCTGGAAACGTACATTGCTCTCACATCATCTTCTGTTGGCATAGGTGCGAACGGTGATTCCTCCAACCATTTCGTTTCAGGAGGACTGTGGTGCGTTACAGTTATTTTTTTGCAATTCCTCCTTTTGTTTGCTGATAGAGTAATTGGGAAGGTGATATCAATCGACACACCTCTTCCACAACTAGAGGCACTCTTAATTTACCAAGCTAATGCGTCTCCATTTTTTTTTATGCAGCTCGCATTCTCCGCGCAATAAGGATTGCAGCTCGTTTAGGATTTCGTATTTCTAGGGAAACAGCTCATTCTGTTAAAGATTTATCTGGCTCAGTGGCAAGACTCGACAAGGTGGTTAAAGCTGCCATGACCTTTACTATTTAGATGCATTCCCTAAATAACTTATTCGCTTTTTCCGAACTGATTTAGGGAAGGCTTCTGATGGAAGTCAACTACATGCTAGCTTATGGTTCCGCTGAAGCTTCTTTGAGGTTATTATGGAGATTTGGACTCCTAGAAATAGTTCTACCCATCCAGGTATTGATATGCATTTCAAATTCTCCGTTACTTGTTAAACATAGTTAATGAGTATTTAATCTGGACAAAAATTGCAGGCGGCATATTTTGTTCGCAGTGGTTTCCGGAGACGTGACAAAGGATCTAACATGCTTTTGGTAATTAAATACAACTTATTTGTCATTCGTTGTGCGCTTATTTAAAGTAATAGCGTGTTTACTTCTGCTTTTTTTGTTATCTGGTCATGTTTTCTTATTAGTTATAAAGAGGTTCGGGAGCTGAATTACAATTAAATCTTATTTAACGTTATGGTGTTTTGATGCAGTCTCTGTTTTCTAACATGGATAAACTTTTGGCGCCTGACAAGCCTTGCCATAGCGGCTTATGGTAAGATCTTTTGTAATTTGTACATAGCGATGTTTATTTCAAATCCTTATGCCATGAAGTCCAGATATAGAGCAGGAAAATTCTTGAATTGAAATCACCTGCGGTTGCATGATACTAGATCCTCTGGGGTCCTTACGTATATTATTTGTGACTGCTTGATTGGTTTGCGAATAGAGGTTTAGTGCTGATTCATTTTTTGAACTTCAGCAACTGTAAGCTTCCAGATTGGAGCTTTGTGTAATATCATCTGCTTGAACCACGTTAGATATATGATGGGTTTATGCATTCAGGGTTGCAATTTTGGCATTCCACAACGCATTGTTTGACCAACCTCGGGATCCCTTGGTAGTTGCAGCCTTCAGCCTTGCAGTTCACAATGGCGGGGATGTTGCAGAAGCAGTACAAATAGCCAGAAGGATCACATCACCACACGACGCTAGCTTTCATGAATTGCTAGAACCTCAGAGTTTGGAATCTCAAGAACTAATTGTTGAAGTTATGAATCTTGCAGACCGCGTTAAGTGCGCACTCTACGGTATGACTGATGAGCAAGCTGTTTCTCAAGCAATGGCAGGGTATCCTAAAGCACCCTATTCCGATTTGGTGAGTAATTTACCCTTGCTTCTCCCTTTCTATTTTTTTTAACCCCAATTTTGTAAGCAGTTCAGGAATGCCTGACCTTTTCGATTCAAATTCAAAATGCAGGTATTGATCCCACTGGGATTATATTTGAGAGTTTGCAGGGTCTTCGAGTGTGTCAGAGACCGTGGAGCACAGGGATCTGCGTCAAAGCAAGGTGGCAAGATTGCTTACGAATCCTTGGCTATGGGATCCCTGCAAGAAGTTCGGCACGTTTTTGCAAGGATTGTGTTTGATACTGTATACCCTCTAAAATTAACAAAGGATCATACTGGATAGTTTTTTTCAAGGCAAACCGAGAAAAAGGAAATTCATTTTATAGTGCAGAATTAGAATTTTTCCCTTTCTTCACCTTAACCGTTATAATTCTTAGTCTCTACATGCTATAGATGATATCACAACTGCGTTGGACAAGATAACATGGACCAGATGTTATCGGCGGATGAGCATTTTACCCGAAGTCGTTCATCTCCCTCGGGAGTTGTAGGATTGCCCAAATTGAAATGGCTACTTCTTGAAGAAAAAAAAAAAGAATAAAAACTGCCATCTGTATTAAAAAATATATATATATATATATATTTATATTACATATTATCTTTTCTGTGAACACTGACCCGAAAATGTAACAAATACCGACCCTAGGATGATACGTCTAGAACCATCCTCAACAATCAAAATAAGCAGCAATGCTATAAAGAATAATGTCCTAAGCAAAATCTCTCTTCAGTGGACTACGGAAGACCTTCCGAGCCACAGACAACACACATACACAAGACTACACTAACGTAAGGAATCCCTCGCCGAAGGAAGCGGCAACCATAAATTATTCATGCATTATCAAGAAAACGACGAGTTAAAGACACTCGAATTCTTACAGCTAAAATATTCGAGTCCTGTCACTTGTCTGCCTTTTAAGTTCAGTGTTTTGCAGGTGTGCTGGCAGCTGGAGCAGGAGCGGCACCACCAGTTGTTGGCCTAGAAAATGAAATTCACCGCATCAATTATAAATTCCATGAAAACAGAACCATAGCAGTGGATAGTTTTTAACAAGAACAAGATTGAACAAACAAGACAAAAACATGGGAGACGAGCATTAAGAAAGAGTTGCTGCAAAGGCAAAGAAGAGAAACTTACAGCCCAACAAAAACTTTAAAAGAATCGTAGATAACCCATTGCACACCAGTAAGTGTTCCAATCATTACTATACGAAGAGGAAGACCACGGGTGAACAGATGCCATAATCCTAGCTGCTTCACTGCCTGCAAGACGTAATTTACACCCGGAAAAAGCAAGTTAGCTTAGCTAGAAATTTGTATGAAAATTCTTTGGTTGAGTAAATATCTATAGATGTATAAAAAATTCAACTCACATCACGAGCAGTGGCTCCTTTGGCGTTGTTGAGAAAAGACACCAAGTTGTCGGCGGGGTGGGAGACGATGGCACAGAATACACCAGCCACATAGCCACTGGCAAAGCTCACACCAAGCTGCAAAGCTGAGCTGCACTGGTCTTTAGGCGTGGGGATGGCGTGCTTGTACGTCAGCTCAACTATATTCTCGAAAGTTGCAAACTTCATCATCGTATCTGGCCAAGAAAACAAAAACAAAAAACTAAGAATTACGAGGTCATATATAACTCATCAGCACATCAAATATACGTGCTAATCGCCATGTTAACACATCGAAGAAAAGAATTAAGAAACATAACCGATAATTAAACGGAAACAAATTAACATACAAGGAATCTGACGTCCCCAAAGAGGAACAAGCCCTTTGTACAACCTGCAAAACCACAAAAATCTCATAAATTCGAAAGTTTCACGAAGCACCTTTCCATTCACCCACCAGATGGACATAAAAACTCCAAAATCATTACCCAGCCACGCCTTCGGACTTGACAAACTTCGGTAATCCATCAGACAGACCTCTGGCAAAGCCAGGCTGAGTTTGGACACGAACTTTGACCGCCTCCATGGGACAGAGGGCAACATCAGCAATGACCTCAGCCGACGCCGAGCCTGCCAAATAGATCAACGTCTTGTACTTAGCCGCGTACTCGGGCCCCACGATGTCGGAGTAGTACTTCTTGAAGAACTCGTAGAAGCCATATTTGCAGGCTCCTTGAGCACTGTAGCCAAGCAATGTGGGCACCCAGCCCCTAAAGAATCCCTTAATTCCTTGCTCCTTAAGCAACACTCCGAATCCCGAGCGTACACTCTTGTACTTAGCTGGGTCAATCTGTAATAACAACAGTAATACCAGTCATTAGACAATTTCCAAATAGAGAAAAAGGCAAAAAAAAAAAAAAAAAACAATTAATACTGTTGTGTTGACTATTCTCTTCCAGACAAGCCGCCTTTTGAAAGTCAAAATGACAAAAAAAATAAAATAATAATAATAATAATAAGTTTTTTCAACGTTCAGAGGGAATTAGGAATTTGCTTCCGAACTTGTGGGCAGTCTGGTCAAATGCATAACAATCAAACCCCCACAAAAAGTATGATTAATAAAAATTTACTTGGAGAAGAACTCTTTTTGATTATTTATTTATTTATTTATTTATTTTGTGTAGAAGTAAGCAACACGTTTACAAATAGGGGCGAAGCTACTTCGCCCTTACTAAATTTTTCTTATTTTAAAATTACTCTAAAATATTTTGTTAATTTTCTTTTTGTCCAAACTTAAAATGAATTATTCACCTAAGTTCATATTAAAAACTTTATTCTTTTAACTTATTAACACATTTATTGTATACATTAAGAAAAAAAATTTGGTTGGTATTGATAATGAAGTTATCATACTGGACTTTCAAAATAGAAACTTTTTCCTTAATTATTTTAGTTAATCTATAGACATATGTGTGTGTTATTTGGCAGTTTTTCAAAAACATTGTGATATTAGTTTTTATACTATTTCATGCCATCTGTTTTTCTTTTAAGTTTTAATATGCACTCGAACTGAGTTAGAAGGCTAATTCAGTCGCTAATTGTAGTTCATAAACCAATTTTGTGACGAGATCATATAACAAGATAAAATATAAATTTAAACAAACGATTGGAGGGGGGGAAAAAAAACTTTTCATGTCATAATTAAACCACCACATAAAACAGCAAAAAAAAAAAAAAAACGAAATGAGAGAGAGAGAGAGATATATATATATACATATATATGTATGTATAACTATATATATAAAGAGAGACAGAGAGGTAGAGTGGAGAGAGACCTGCATGTTACACTTGACGAGATCGAGAGGAGTAACGGCCATGTGCGTGAGTCCGCAGCAGAGACTCCCTCCGGCGGTACTGGCGGCGTAGAACGCCGGCGAGTACATCTCGACCTTCTCCCTCGGCGCCGGGATCACCAACCTCTCCGACGTCGTTTTTGTCGTCGGCGCCGACGATAAACCGGAAGCCGTTCCGCGGCTAGTCCGCGCTGCCACGGCATCCAAACCAAACAACTTCGAAGAAGACGAAGAAGAAGAAGAAGAGTAGATGAAGCTTGGGAGGAGAGATCGCCCACGGTCTTCTCTGGAAGCCATTACAACTCCTGAATTCCGCGCTGTAGAGAGAAAATTTGATGAGAGAGAAAGAGGAGAGACAGAGGAGAATGGAGTTGTTCGCTGTAATCTGGCAAGAGTTATTTACTTGTACGCTTTCTTTAAAAGGAATTGGCCTCCTTGTAAATGCGCTCTCTTTTCCGCGTGGAATAAGATTTTGCCACGTACAGGAAGTCTATTAACAAGCTTATACTAGTTAATTTGCAAAATGACTCAATACTTTCTTCTTTTTTTTTTTAAATAATCTTTAAAAAAAATTATTAACAAAATGATTTCAGAATGACCGAAAACGACCAGCAAGACGACCAGTTTTTGTAACTGCTTGATTGGTATAGAGATATACTGCTGATTCTTTTTTTTTTTTTTTTTTTTTTAAATTCGTTGTTTGAACTTTAGCAACTGTAACCATCCAGTTGAAGCTGCGTGTAATATCGTCTGCTTATCAGAATTGTATTTCCAAAAAGGAGTAAACTCACTAAAATCAACACATCTAAAATGGAGTCTCATTTACTGGGTCTTACCATTTCCTGATAGGAGAACGAAGCTTTTGTCTTGGAACACCATTCCAAACTAAAATTTTTCAACTTATTTTTGTCATTTTTAAAAAAGAACAAAAATTTTATCTAGTTTCTGAAAAGTCAAATAACTCCAACCGAAAAAGTTTAGTTCGAACTAGTGAACTAAACGCAAGTTAAGAGTTAGAAATACATAAAAGCTTGTTGAAAGTTAAAGCTTGAACCACGCTAGATTTACGATGGACTTATGCTTTCAGAGTTGCAATCTTGGCATTCCACAGACGCATTGCTTGACCAACCTCGGGACCCCTTGGTAGTTGCAGCCTTCAGCCTTGCAGTTCACAATGGCGGGGATGTTGCAGAAGCAGTACAAATAGCCAGAAGGATCACGTCACCGCACGACGCTAGCTTTCATGAATTGCTAGAACCTCAGAGTTCGGAATCTCAAGAACTAACTGATGAGGTTGTGGATATTGCAGACTGTGTTAAGTGCGCACTCTACGGTATGGATGATGAGCAAGCTTTTTCTTGAGCAATGGCAGGGTATTGCAAAGCACCCTTTTCCGGTTTGGTGACTACTTCAGGAATGCCTGTCCGTTTGGATTCAATTTCAAAATGCAGGTATTGATCCCTCTGAGATTATATTTGGGAGTTTGCGGGGTCTTTGAGTGTGTTAGACACCGTGGAGCGCAGGGATCTGCGTCAAAGCAAGGTAGCAAGATTGATATGCATCACTAGCTATGGGATCCCTGCAAGAAGTTCGGCACGTTTTTGCGAGGATTGTGTTTGATACTGTATACCCTCTAAAATTAACTAATGATCCTCCTGAGTAGTTGTTTTTAAGGCAAACCGAGAAAGAGGAAATTCATTTTATGGTGCAGAATTAGTATTTTCCCTTTCTTCACCTGAACCGTTATAATTCTTGATCTCTACAAGCTATAGATGATATAACAAGACCAGATGTTGTCGACGGATGAGCATTTTACCCGAAGTCATTCATCTCCCTCGGGAGTTGCAGGATTGCCCAAATTGAAACGGCTACTACTTAAAAATATATAAAAATGCCATCTTCATAAAAATTTTATAAAAAAAAAAATTATGACATATTATCTCTTCTGTGAACAATGACCCGAAAATGTAAAAAAATTCCGACTCTAGGATGATATGTCTAGAACCATCTTCAACAATCAAAAGGAGCAGCAATGCAATAAAGAATAATGTCCTAAGCAAAATCACTCTTCAGTAGACTACAGAAGCTCATCCGAGCCACAGACAACACACACACACACAAGACTACACTAACCTAAGGATCATCCCTCTCCGAAGGAATCAGCAACCATAAATTATTCATGTATGATCAAGAAAACGACGAGCTAAAGACACTCAAATCCTTGTGGCCAAAAATGTTCGAGTTTTTTCAATTGTTGACCTTTTAAGTTCAATGTTTCGCAGGCACACCAGCGGCTGGAGCAGGAGTGGCACCACCAGTTGTTGGCCTAGAAAATGAAATTCACCCGCGTTATTCATAGATTCCATGAAAACAGAACCATAACAGACGACAAAATGTGGGACAAGTAATAAAAAAGAGTTGCTGCAAAGGCAAAGAGGAGAAACTTACAGCCCAACGAAAACTTTAAAAGCATCGTAGATACCCCATTGTGCTCCAGTAAGTGTTCCAATCATCACTATGCGAAGAGGAAGACCACGGGTGAACAGACCCCACAATCCGAGCTGCTTCACTGCCTGCAAGACGTTATTTACAGCAGAAGCAAGCAAGTGAGCCTAGCTAGAAATTTGTATCAGAATTCTATTGGTACAGTTTAGTTTAGTTTACAAGTTCCAAAACATATCTGGAGTGCCTGGAAAAAAAATTCTACTCACATCACCAGCAGTGGCTCCTTTGGCGTTGTTGAGGAAAGACACCAAGTTGTCAGCGGGGTGTGAGACGATAGCACATAATACACCAGCCACATAGCCACCGGCAAAGCTGACACCAAGCTGCAAAGTTTTGCTGCACTGATCTTTAGGCTTGGGGATGGCATACTTGTACATCATCTCAACTATAGTCTCAAAAGACGCAAACTTCATCATTGTATCTGGCCAAGAAAACAAAAACAAAAAACTCAGAATTACGAGGTCATATAAAACTCATCAGCACATCAAATATACGTGTTAATCGCCATGTTAACCGCCATGTTAACACGTTGAAGAAAAGAATTAAGAAACATAACCGATACTTAAATGGTAACAAATTAACTTACAAGGAATCTGACGACCCCAAAGAGGAACAAGCCCTTTGTACAACCTGCAAAACCATCACCAATCTCATAAACTCTAAGTTTCATAAAGCAGTTTTCCATTCACCAAACAAATGAACATATATAACATCAAAATCATTACCCAGCCGCGCCTTCGGACTTGACAAACTTCGGCAACCCATCGGACAGACCTCTGGCAAAGCCAGGCTGAGTTTGGACACGAACTTTGACAGCCTCCATGGGGCAGAGGGCAACATCAGCAATGAGCTCAGCCGACGCCGAGCCTGCCAAATAGATCAACGTCTTGTACTTAGCCGCGTACTCGGGTCCCACGATGTCGGAGTAGTACTTCTTGAAGAACTCATAGAAGCCAAACTTGCAGGCTCCTTGAGCACTGTAGCCAAGCAATGTGGGCACCCAGCCCCTAAAGAAGCCCTTAATTCCTTGCTCCTTAAGCAACACTCCGAATCCCGAGCGTACGCTCTTGTACTTAGCTGGGTCAATCTGTAATAACAACAGTAATACCAGTCATTAGACAATTTTCCAAATAAGAGAAAAAGGGCCAAAATAATTCTCAAGTCAATTATCTAACAGTTGACACTTTTGACTATTTCCCTCCCAACAAGCCGCCTTTTGAAAGTCCAAACGACACCAAAAAAAAAAAAAAAAAAAAAAAGTTTTCAAAATTCCAAGGGAATTGAGAATTTACTTCCAAACTTGAGGGAGTCCGGTCAGATGCACAACAATCAAACCGCCACAAAAATTTTTGATTAAAATATTGAATAATAAAAATCTACTTCTAGAAAAACTCTTTTTGATTTTAATTTCATTTTATTTTTTCGTATGGAAGCAGCGCAATTCATACATGCAGGGACGAAGTTAAGTTGTGTTGTATTTTAAAATTTAACCTGAGATAGTTTGTTTGTTTTATTTTTTTTTTTTTGTTCGCATTCAAAATTAATTATCCACATAAGGTTATATACTAAAAATTTTACTTCTACTTATAAACACATTGGTTGCTTATATTGAGAAAGAAATTTTCATTCGTACTGAAAATGTTATCCTATAGAATTTCAAAGTATCAAAATTTGTCATTAATTAGCGTATAAATGTATTTAATATATACATGTGTTTGTTAGTTAGTTTCTCAAAAATATTATGATAACATTTTTTGTATTTTCTTGTCATCAATTCAAAAACAAAAACAAAAGAAGTAATGGTGTGCATCTTGATTGAGCTAAAAGGCTAACTCCATCACGGGTTCATATGGCATTTCAGTTACGAAATCATTTAACAAGATAAAATGATAAATTTAAAAATAAATTCAAGAAAACAAATTTGTTTTCTTTCATAATTAAACCACTAGATAAAACAAAAAAATAGAGGAAAAAAAAAACGAAAATGAGAGATTTCAGACGAGAGAGACTGAGAGAGAGAGAGAGAGAGACCTGCATATTACACTTGACGAGATCGAGAGGCGTGACGGCCATGTGCGTGAGTCCGCAGCTGAAGATTCCTCCGGCGGTACAGGCGGCGTAGAACGCCGGCGAGTACATCTCGATCTTCTCCCTCGGCGCCGGGATCACCAACCTCTCCGACGTCGTTTTCGTCGTCATCGTCGTCGGCGCCGATGATAAACCGGAAGCCGTTCCGCGGCTCGTCCTCGCCACGTCCTCCAAACCAAACAACTTCGAAGAAGACGAAGAGTAGATGAAGCTAGGGATCAGAGATCGCCCACGGTCTTCTCGGGAAGCCATTACAATTCCTGAATTCTGCTCTGTAGAGAGAAAATTTGATGAGAGAGAAAGGGGAGAGAGAGAGAGAAAGGAGATTGAAGTTGTTCGCTGTAATATGGTAAGCTTTTTTTTTCGCCAATTTACGCTCTCTTTGAATGGAAATGGCCCTCTCCTAAATGCGCGCTCTTTTCCGCGTGTAAATAGCATTTTCCCAAGTCAATTTTTTCTACCCCTTTCGTTTTCTTTTATTTACGATATTACCCTTTCTTTTTCTCCACATTCTTCTTATGGTTTTAGCTTGACTTTTTTTTTTTTTTTTTTTTTTTTAACATCTTTTTACCGTTTCCTTTTTAAATTAAATTCTAACTTATATCGTAGTTACAGGTACAACGATAATATCACATTTGACTCCTCTTAAAGGTATAAAGTTTGAATTCTCTTACCTAAGTTAAAAAAAAATCTAATTTATATCATTAAACAATCATGTTAGTTACTCACATATCATATTTGTTATTAAAGGGATAGAAATAAAGACAATCGTATAACTTATCCATGTATCATCTAAAGCAACATATGAACTAAATCCCTATTGGATATCATTCGCTTATACTCTCCTAACTAGTAACTAATAATATACAAGTATAGATTATGAATAATTAATCAAAATAATCCCTAAACTTTTCAAACGCTGATAGGTCTACATTCTTTTAATTTTGATTACAAAACCATCAAACTCTTAAGATATTGATAATTAAAATCCTCAAATTCTTTTTTATTTTATTTTAGAAAATCCATTTTTCATTAAAAAAAATACTTGAAGATCCCAAACCCATTACATAACTAGGACCCTCTCATTTCTTAAAAAAATAATAAAAAAAATAAAAAATAACCTAGGACTCTTATATTAGATAACATATTTTACACATGATTTATTGGTTTAAAAAATTAACAAAAATGGATGGAAAATAATTATAATTACGAATATTTTAAGAGTTCTTAGTTTTTTATATAAAAACCAGGGTGATTAGGGAGCTTTTGAAAACAACATTTTCAAAACTTTTGTTTTTTTGTCTTTTTTTTAATTCAAAATTACATTTAACAATTACATCACTAAATCACATTAAAAAGTCATAATTTGTCATTTTAAGTCCAAATGAGATTAATTTTTTTTAATTATATAGAATTTCAAAAGTAACGAAACAAGATATATATTAATTAGAATTTTATATTTTATTTCACTCTAAGAAAGCGTTTGCTGCACGAGTTGCATTCAAATGTAATTTTTTTTTTTTTCAGTTTCAACTATTTGCAGTTTCTTATTACAAGTTACAACTTTGCAACTCAAATTTTAAAAGTTCATAATTTTGTATATACAAGTCCAAACAGAATTTTTTTGTTAATTACATAAAATTTCGAGACGAATGAAACAAGCTCTGTATTGATATTTATTTTTTTAGAACACCTTTCAAATTTTTACATTTTTTAGTTCAAGCCATTCAAATCTATACACCAAATATATAACAACTCAACTCAAACTCAACCCAAAAAACTCAATTCAAATCCACACACCAAAAATAATATAAATAGTTAATTTAATTAAACACGTGTTTTCAAAACTTCATCACATCTTCGGTTAAAATATATCCAAAACGACCCTAAAATCATCACGTTTGTAATGGGTTTAGAAACCAACTACACCCAGATTACCAAAACGCCACAAAGTTAGAGCGTCGTACGTGAGGTGCTAATATCAATCATCTTGCACCATGGTCGAGAGAAGACAAGCTTTGGCAATGGCGGTTTCTCCTCGCCGCTAAAAACTTGGGCATTTCAAGATAGCAAGCAGAAAAGAGAGAAAGTCGGAAGAGTTTGATTGATCTGTTCTCAAAGAAAACTGGGTATGGGATCGTAC
The DNA here is from genome assembly GCA_008635985.1 of Ficus erecta. NCBI lineage: Eukaryota > Viridiplantae > Streptophyta > Magnoliopsida > Rosales > Moraceae > Ficus > Ficus erecta. Next base: position 1,811,044 of record BKCH01000019.1, read on the forward strand.
AAACGCGGACCAGACACCAACCGGAGCATCACCGTTCAGACTCGCTCCCTCCATCAACGTCTCCTCCAATCTCTCAACTTGGGAATCACTAGGTTTCTCTCTCTTCTCTCTCTCTAGATTTCCCCTTCTTTTGTCTCTTCAATTTGAGACCTTTTCTTTTCGTTTTTTTTTTTTTTCAATTGCTGTTCAAGTTGTGCAGAAAGTCTCGCTCTTTTTGCTTGATTTTGAAGAACTGGTTTATCGCATGGATAAAGAAGTTTTCTTTTTCAGTTTTTTTTTTTTTTTTATTTTGGTTTTTTCATCGCCATTTCAATGAAATTTGATAAAAACTCTGTTCTTTTGCGTGGTTTTCTGAAACAAGACTTTTGCTTGCAAATCATTCTGAACTGGGCAAACCCCAGATATTTGGCGTTCATGTTTGATTTGGGGTAAATTTGAGTTGAATTGGAATATGGGTTTGTTAGGGAATAAGTAAATTAATACTATTTTTAAAGTTGGGAGTTAAGTTATAGTGCTTAAAGACCTAAACCTTTCAATTGGGATTCTGTTTGTTTCGTGTTTAGACAATAGAATTAGTGTGTGGATAAAGAAAAATTACTTAGAGCTGAATTTATATACATTTTGGTCTAAACTTTTGTTTAATGCCTACACGAACAATATTGCCATTGTAGGCCTCATGAAAGGCAGGGAAGAAAATGGCAGTGCACAGATTTTCAGATACAGAAACAGGTGGTTCACTTGGCACTTTTGGGTTCTGTTTCTCGAGCTATGTTACAAGATCCACTTCTTAAGGTATTTAACTTTACCGGTACCATCCAAATACTTTGCATATGGCCAACGTTCTTTAGGTGGGGTTGGTAGGGCACTCGTCCTCCTTGCTAAATGCTTGGTTCGAGTTGCCCCCACCATTTTGATTGGGGTATATCATATATGGGCAATCCACTGTGTGGGGGGATTCATATATCACACCGGGAGGCATCTACCCCCAGGGTTATTTGGGTATGCCAACCTCTACTCCTATAACCCTCTTTTATTATACCAAAAAAAAAAAAAAACTTTGCATATGTATTAAGATATGCATCTAAGTGCTACCTTTTTCTTTTATTTCATTTCGATTATTTATTTAAAGAGAGAGAGAGAGAGAGAGAGAGAGAGATATGCATCTAAGTGGGCTTCGGCAAAATGTAGTTCACATTGGTTTCTCTCTTTCTTTTTTGCTGGGTTTGTTCACATCAGTTTCGCCTTCCATTTTTAGGGTTCCATCCCTGATCTGCTTGAAGCATTGTTATGGATTCTTAAGTGCAAGAATGAGGTGATTTTGAGCAAAGCAGCAGATGCAATGGAAAAACTGGTTAGCGCTTTGCCATCGCCATCCTCAATTTTGGAGGCTCAGGTGCTAGATCTGGTTAGTCCTTTGTCGTCCTTGCTATCTTACCATCAAACAGAAGTTGCTACTTCATGTGCAAAGGCTTTAAAACTCGCTCTATCATATACAACTATAACAAACGAAAAAGAAGTTTGGGATGTTCTGGAGAGTACAGACTGTGTTCGTCATGCTATTAATAACATACGGTCTTTCTCTAGAGCTACAAAGCCAATTGAATATTTCCAGCAGATGGTTGCACTATTAAGTAAAGTACTACTGAGGTGGCCATCGTCTAGATATTCCGCCTGGAGAGATGCTTTACTTCTGCAAACTTTGTATGATGCCCTTGCAAATTCAGATTCGGATCCTTTTGTCAAAGTGGAAGTTTTGAGATTGCTTTCCGCCATAGGTACTGAACTTACTTGTGGCAAACCTTTTTCCCCCACTATCTCTCTCTTTCCATCTAAGTTATAGTCATCAGCCTAAGTGTAGTAGAAGTTAATATTTATTTTATTTATTTATTTCTAAATCTTTACCAGCTTTATGCGGTAGTGGAGCCACGAAACTTCTAGAAAATGGAGAAGCCCTTCTAGAAGCAATGGTCCAATGCATGAACAGTTCACAACCTCATTCCATTCGAATGGAAGGATTCAAGCTTGCCCAATGCTTAGCAGTAACAACAATAACTTGTTCTCTTCACAATTATAGTTTAGTACAAGCAATGCATTAAGCGAATTAGTTACACTTTTTTTTTTCCCCCTCCTTTTCTAGATAAGTGAACAGAGATTTTTCAAAATGATGAGCTTCTGTTGTGAATCTTTTATTCAAGCCGTAGTTTCTGGGATGAGAAGACGGAAAACAAAATCAAAAAAGGTTGACAATGAACAGATAACTTTAGTGCTGGAGGCATGTAGCTTGGCTCTAATTACTCGTTGGGGAGGTAAACATCACAAAATTTTCTGGAAACATGGAATCGATGAGGTCCTCATGGATCTTCTTCTTGAAAATTCCAATAAACAACTGCATGAAAATTCTGTATCGATAAGAGAGCAGATATCTATTGCAAGGGAGAGTCTTGATTCCAATTATTCTTCTGTTATAAGGGATCATATTTGGCATATTCTTGGATGTCTGGTTATACATTGCGAGGAAGATTTCTACACTAAGAGACATCAGAATACGCTCTCCATTGACATGCTCATTACATGCGCTTGGTATTGTCTGATCCTTGGAAGTTGCTTGTTGTTTTCTAGGGGCCTGAATATATTGCTTTTCTAGTCATCCTAGATTTAATTATCTGAATATATTGCTTGGAAGTTGCTTGTTGTTTTCTAGGGGCCTGAATATATTGCTTTTCTAGTCATCCTAGATTTAATTATCTTGAAATAACCATTCTAATTTATCTTAATATTTCGACAGTGTGGCCTTTGTCAATACGATTGTGAAACAGATCTGTTATAGCTTACAAAGGGAATCAGCGATAAGGGTTGTTTTGTTGATGATTTATTCTCCATGCACGTACATTGCATCAAATACAAGATCCGTTTTGTCTGAAGTACTAAAACCAAAGGGCGGGGACATTTTGAAACAATTGATGTCTAGACTGGAAGCTATACCATCCGAGAACAATTTTGATAGAGTACAGATCATGGTTTATATGATGGCTTTGACATGTTATATAGGTTTGCCAGAGTTTCGAATGCGGGTTCTTGAATATTCAGGGGTAAAGATTCTACTTGCTCTTGTAAGGTGGTGCCTGAGCAATGGCGTTAATGTGGAAAGTTTGGGATCCATGTGGTTTTCACACAACTCATTCCTTGACCGAGCCTGTTGCCTTTCTTCAGAAAACTGGGAGGGCGAAGACATTATCGCACTTTGTAGTTTGTGGGGGCTAGCTGAGTTGATAAAGCATTCTGCACGCATAGACAATAACCTAGAAATATCTTCTTGTAGAATGGCGTACAGTGTACCTGAATTATTGAACAATCTTTGGGAGATCTGTATTAACACATCTGCTCCTAGTCCTGGGGTACGGTGGTTTGCCACTTATGCTCTTGGTTCTCTTGGGTTGTATGGTTTTCCGAGTAAACTTGGGAACAGGATTGGCGACGCACTTGGTGACAAGGATCATGCAGATACAAGACTCGTTCTCGCAAATGGGGAGTGTTTGACTGTTCATGGTGTTATTCTTGCGGTTCGATGTCCGTCATTGCTTCCTCCTAAAGAGCTCCATCTTGATGAAGAAACTTTTGATTCGTTACTACCGAGCTCTACAAACATGGGTGGGAAGGTCCGGAAAGAAATTCGATTATCTGCTCACGTTGATCACCAGGCGTTGTCTAAGTTGTTGGATTTCATATACTTTGGATATCTACAAGCAGAAGAAGAACTCGTGAAGAAGTTGAGAACACTTTCTAAACGTTGTAATCTTCTGCCTCTGTCGCAAATGCTTTGCGGCAAAATTCCAAAGTGGAACACTTCATTCCCCAGCTATGATCTTTCCCTGGCTCTCGGTCCAGTTGGATATCAGTTTTCGTAAGTTCAGCTCCCTGGTAGTTATCTTCATGAGAAATTTTCTTCCCTTTTATTTTTTTTGTCCGGTTTCAATTAGATGTTCAATATTCATTACATAGGAAGAGCTCCACTAGGATCACCTACTTTAAGGCATAATATCATCCGAGATTGATTCAGGGGCATTTGTAAATTTTACGGGGACAAAGTTGTTATTAAGAACACATCTTTAATTCCAAAAATATTTGAAACACCATATTCATGCAATTACTAATCTTGTATTTCTGGTTTCAGGGATGTCATCGTCCAAGCTAAAGAAAATGATTCTCTAGGCTGGACATGTGATGTTTGCTCGGGTTTGGTGCCGCACATGCATGTTCACAAAGTCATATTGGCGTCAAGTTGTGATTATCTGCGAGGTTTGTTCAACTCAGGAATGACGGAAAGGTGCTTGCATTCTTGTTTTAGTGTATCTGGAGATATCCCATTATTTTGAAGACATTACAAAATTTACATGCCACCCTTTTTTTTTCATATTTTTTCCTTTTTAACTTCAGTTTTCGTTTGCAGCCGTTCAAAAACTTTAAAGCTCGATGTTAGTTGGGAAGCCATGGTTAAATTGGTGGCCTGGTTTTATTCCGATGAGGTTTCAAATCCTACGTCTAGATGTATATGGGAGAATATGAGTGTTGAAGAGAAGATTCATGAACTACAACCATACGTGGAACTCTGCTGGCTTGCTGAGTTTTGGTGTTTAGAGAATGTTCAGGAAGCCTGTTCAAGTGTGATTGTATCTCACCTCAACGCGAGTCACTCATCACGACAATTGTCTGTTAAAATAATGCAAATGGCTGCTAGTTTGTCCGTGGAGAATTTAGTCGGCGTTGCAGCTACTTGTGCAGCTCATTTCTTTCGCGAACTATGCGACTCTGGTGAACTTGAAGACGTGGACGAGGTGCTAGTTGCTAGGATTCGTACAGCTTCTGTTGAACTTTCTCGAGAGCGAATGCTCTGACTGAGAAAGATCGAAACTTTGTAGAATGCCCATCGAGAGCTTAGAATGGAATGGCTTGCTCATGTATTAAAATCTTTTAGTGATTGCCCAATGTAGATGGTCGTGGTCAGCAGAGTTTATAGCAGATTCTAGGAAATTAGTCATATTCAGGTGTACAGTTTTGTTAGGAATATTTGTCAGAGGCATATCATCGTTTATATAATCTTTGGTTTTTGCATCAGAACAAGGATTTGTTGGATCGCTTGGAGGTGTCTAGATTGTGGGGTTTGTGATACAAGAAATGAAGAAAGAAAACTTTAGTTGATTACACTTAAAATGGAAAGTGAAAGTTGAAATTTTTTAGAATTTGGTTGAATTTAAACATTCCATTAGTTTGTATTTTAAAAATAGTTGGAGTATATAGTAAATTTGCTTGGTATATAATAGTTTATTTATTTGAAGTACTAATCGTAAATCTGTTATTTGCTTAGCCTAGTAAATTTTGCGATGTACTTCACATATCTTAAAACCTTGCTATTTGTCTCAAATTTTTTTTTCTTCCCACTGCTATTTGCCTCAATTATTTGCGTAAAAATACTATTTACTACATTTTCCGTATTTGTGATCCTTTCTCTGAATATAAAGTTAGGATTGAGGGTGGCATGTCAAAATAATATCGTAGTAACAAGGCGTTCCTAACTCATACTTAAAATCTTTATTACTCAAACTTAGGATCTTATTAAAGAGAATGAACGGTCTTATTATTCAACTAAATATTTTGTGCTAGTAAACTAGAAAGGATTTTTTTTTTTTTTTTTCCTTTCTTGACAATTTTATGAAGATTAATAACAAACAAAAAAAAATCATAGAAAAACCAAATACTAGTATAAATTATAATTAACTACCATACCAAAATGTATATTCTTGTTGTCCACAATTCATGATCACATGACATCCCAAAACTTTCCACCATTGTCAGGCAAGTACAGAGTGTATAGGGACGGATTGACCAAGAAAACAATCATCCAATCCGGGGAAAATCGAACGGCAGAGGAGACACCCGGGAAGAATCGAGCAGGTTGGGATGAGCAAAACCGAAACCTCGCAGCACCTGATTATCCGCAAAGTTCAACGCCCTCTGCATACCATTCCAACAAGCTTCCCAAGTGTAGACAGGGTTGTGATCCCCAGTGCAAGGCTCACACCCTGTGAAGTGTATCACAAAAGGCCTCCTTGTCACATCCTTCAAATACTCCTCCCTCTTCTCACCATAAAATTCACTCACTTTTTCCGCGTGTCGCCTCCTCAAAACCGCGACTCGTCTCTCGATCTCTTCGTACCCTTTGGTGATGTTGTCAAGCCCTCCAACCATTCCCAACCAGTAACCTTCCAAGTTGTAGTCACCCTCTAAGTAAATCTTGTCACCCCATTTTTTCTTGTCTTTCAAGAGAAGGTAAATCAAGCCAGATTGGTCATCTGATTCAGGGTACAACTTGTCTTTGAAAACCAACTTTTGGGTCCTCCCCCATTTTTCATAATCTGGGCTTTGTGGGCCCATTCTGGCCCATTCATCAATGAGGTCCATGGACCACTGGCAGTTCCTGATCAACAAAACGCCGGCGTTTAGGCCCGTCCAGCTCTTCTCCTCGTAGATGGCATGTGACCACCCATGAACCACAAGGTTGTGCTTGTCGTACCTGTTAAGAAATATCATATGGCTCTTATTAAATGAAAGCTACTGATCTAATGAAATTCATGTGTAAGAAAATTAATGTTTGTTCTTTTTTTACAGAGAGCCCACACGGAATTTCATTAATAACCGACCATTTCTTATCCTTTGAACAGGGTAACAGATTTACTAAATCCTCTTTTGAGGCCCTATTGACAGTGCAGCTTGATCCAACAATAATCTTGATTATCAAAACCCAAATGAACAAAATGTCGATCTAAATGATGCACACCACTAGAACTAAAATTGAACTAGGAAACTAGTTTCTCTTGCCTCTAGAATAGCTTAGTATAACCCTTAAAATAATATAACAAGTTGCAAAATTAAAATATTAAGACAGATAGAGAGACTAGTTCTCCACATAATTTAGAACTTGGTGGACATGACTAAAACTTTGGTTTCACATATTTTATTACATTCACGTTATCATGAAAATCATGGAGAAGTAGATAGCAATTGGACTTAAAAAAAACTAGTGATCATCCACGTTCGGATCCATAATCAGCAATAATTATCATATAAAGACTCGTTTTCGCTACTGCTCTAATCAGTTCCCTTAACCAAGTCACTAACTTTGAGTCACCGATGCATTATTCAACAAGCTCGTGGTCAGAGCCCCAAGGCTTCTCCCACTACTTGAAGCTTACCGTTTCATCTTCTATTTCACTCCCTTACAAAATTAGTACCTTCTATCTATAAAACTTACAATAAATTATATATTTATATCCCTCAAAATAATCATTAGCAAACAAAATACTCACCTAGCGATAATTTCAGACCTGATTCAATCATTAAAAAAAATCATGAAGCTACTAATTTCCCCAGATTCTACTTTTATGCTTAATTATTTCACAGGTTTTATAATATATATATATATATATATTTATTTATATATATTAAAAGTACCTCTCCAACGGAAGCTTGAACTCCATATCAGTAAAAACAGCATCAGAATCGACCCACCAAATCCACTCCACTTCCGGGTGAGCCAACATGGCAGCTTTGACAACCGGGTACTTTGCCCAGAAACCAAACATCTTAGGGTGCAACAAAACATTGTTATAGAAAATCTCAATCCCATGTAAACGACAATAATCGACCTTGTTCTTGAACAACCTCAGAAGCAAATGGTCTCCAACTGGGTTCGCACAAGCCGACGACTGAGACCCCGTCACCAACAGAACCCGAGGCCGCTTCGAATCGGTGGCTCCGCCCAAGTTGGGGTGGGATTTCAGCCATTGCTGTCGATTCTCGTCCCAGTTCTTCACGGGGTTGTTGTCGTTTATGGAGTAGCTCAAGCTCGGGTCGTCGTAGAAAGTGGAGAGCTCCGGTGGGTCGTCGGCGTAAAGTTGGGAGTTGAAGGTCTGTACGACGTCGTTTGGGGTTAATGGGTCGGTGGGGTTTAGGAAGGAGAGGAGTGCCCAGATCAAGGAAAGTGCTAGAGACACTCCGCCGACGAAGAGGAAGCCGTCGGCGATGAGGGAGGAGGCTCTGTGGAAGAAAACGGTGCGTTTTGGGGGAGTCTGGAAATGAGGGAGTTCTGGGGAAACCATTGTTAGAAGGAATGGAAAATTCTTTGGTCAGTTTTTTCTTTTTCTTTCTTTTTTATTTTTTATTTTTATAGTGTCTCACTCTTTGAGTGCTACAGCTACTTGTAGTTGTAAAAAATATACCTTTCTTTGGTTTTCTGTTTCTTTTCTACTTGAAGAAGAAGTATCAAATGGTGAAAAAAACTTTATATATATATATATGTATACGTGTTATATTCGTCTTTTTTGTCCATTCATGTATAGCCTAGCGGCCAGACACCGTTGTCTCATATAGCAGTAAATTTAGACATTAATTTAGATTTTTCTATTGTTGGGTCCGTAATTTATTGAATCATCGATGGACTATGGGGAATAGAGATGGAAGATCACCAATATTAACTAGAAAAAGTCTTCGCGAGAGAGGGAAAAAAAGGTATAGAGAGAAAGAGAGAGAGAGACGTCTTCGTTGGTGAGGAAGGGTTGGTTACTTTAAAAAAAAAAAAAAAAAAAAAAACAAATTTCATTTTTACTCCATGAATTTTAGTGTTTTTTTAATTTTGCTTCCTAAATTTTGAAAACTAATAGAAATGTTTCCTGAATCAGGAAATTGTATGTTTGCTCATTCCGTCAGTTAAATAGATGAAATTGATCCTGAATTTTAATATTCTTATAACTTTTCCCCTTGAATCTTTGAAAACTAGTATTTATATCCCTCAAACTTTAAATAGTTAGCAAGAATGCCCTTTGAATTTTAAACCATTAGCAAAAATACCTATTGGTTCTTACTTTAGCACTACTATAAATAAAAAGTTTATTTAATTAAACCGCTAATAAGGTTTTCAACAAACATTTTTATCAGCATCTTGAGAGTCCTTTTGAAAACGTCTAAAAAGATATTTTAACGCTGATCACTTTATTAACTCTAGTAGCCCCTTCCGAACTTTTTCTTATAAAAAAAATGGTGTCAAAATTTTACTACTAGATGTAATCTCTTATTATTAATATACATGATTATCTTTAATAAAATATCTATCAATACAAGATTAACAACTAGCATGATACATCAGTTAGTATAAAAAAAAAAAAAAAAAAGTTGGATTAATCGATGTTCGTAGTATTACTTGTTAAAATTAAACTAGGATGACTTAGCAATTATAATTACGTAATTCAATCCAAACTTAACTGTCATGGACACAAAGGTATCTTGATATAGTTTGCAAAATGTGAGGAAGTTAGTACTGCATTTCATATTATAAAAACCAAAGTATGAAAGAATGGACAAAACTTAGGAATCACATAATTAAAGCCATATATCTTGAATACAAGAAAAGAATAAGACGAGGCTTAGTATATGAGCTTTCAGTTTCGTATAGGTGGAGACAATTTTGTAGGTGTAAAGCTTTCTTGCATACACAAACTCCCATTTTTATTTATTTATTTATTTTTTATTATTATTAAACTTGAGTGCCGGCTTTTCTCTTTTTGAGTGTCTCTTAAAAGATATGGTACAGCCGAGACGGAAGAAATAAAATTGGATATTGATGTAGTATTTAAGCATCAGTCGGGGATTCTCAATGTTATCTTCAATCATGATTTTATGTTTTCCACTCTCTCTCTTTATATATATATATATATATGTAAATACTCTCCCCTCCCACAGCACAACTCATATAGGAGATCGACACAATTTGAGAAAAAATTTGGTACAACTCATTATAGAGAGATAGGGAGAACTCTCCCGTCCAGCAATCCGACGGTACTATACGAGAGAATTCTGATGTGTGTATATATAAATATGTATAACCTTTTTATTCGTATCTTGCTTTACGTAATTTAATTTCTACTCAACATTTGATATGGAATCTGCACATGGTGCTAGTAAATGCGACTGTTTATTTGTCCCCCCCTTTCCCCTCCATTTTCAAACCAGATTGTAAATGCAGTGTTGCATGGTATTTGGTGCCAAAATTCAAGAAAACCCACCACAGTTTAGATTTTTTTTTTTTTTTTTTTTTTTTTTTTTTGGGAACCCAACGCAGATTATAAATCAACATAAGTTGTCAATATTTAAGACCTATTTCACAGAGCTTCTTAAAAGTTATTTTTGACTTCTTACTTCCACAAGCAGTTTTTGAAAGTGTCTAGATTATCTATTAAAAGAGCTTCCAGTCTCCAGATTAGCTTCCTGTTGACAACAAAACAATATGACTTCTGACAAAAATTCTCCTGAATAGATTTTAAAACTCATAACAAAATTTAAATCATATATTATAAACTTCATTTAATATTTTAATACTTATTAGAATACTTTAGAGATCATTTTGACCTCAAAAGCTCTTTAATTCCAAATACTTGTTGAAAAATCACAACTTTTACTTCTCTTCTTCTATTTGTTAGAAGCAGAAACAAAAACAAAAACTCTATCAAACAACCCTTATTAGCCAGAAAACAAAACAAAAAAGTTGGCATTTTGGGTTCAATTTTCAATAGCTTCCGTGTCGTGAAAGATCCATAATGAAGAGTCCATGTTTTCTGCCATGTTTCCTCTCACACACGCCGCGCGCACATATATATACACACATATTTTGTCCATGGTTCTAGTATAAAAACACGAGACCTTTTCTTCCTTCAACCTTTAGGATTGCACTGGGTATGCTATACTGCTTCTTACAGAATCAATTTGTTTAAAAGGTTTCGCAGTAAAAGCTCTAATTCCAATTAGTATAGAAAAGAATACACACTCAAGTGCAAAAGAGAAAAATGTAGACAAAATAGATAAAGAGTCGGCAAGTGGGTCCATCATTAATCAAATTAAATATGTTTATCCCAACTAAGTAGTCTTATCCCCACACATAAAAAAACCAAAAAAAAAAAAAACCATAAAAAACGTTTATCGATGGCAACAAGTTTCCTTTTTTAGTTGAACCGTAAAACGTTTTAAAACAAAAATCAAAGGTAACATAACAATGTAACATCACACACCATGCCAGCCTGTAGTAAAAAGTTTACCCAATTACCGCGCTTGGTGTGGAGTTGAAAAGAAAGTACTACATTAAAATAAAAATAAAATTAAAAAAAAAAAGTATGAACAAAAAGTTAGACGCCAAATCAACAGCATCTAAAAGAAAATATTGTTTCCAAAGATCAACGCCCTCCCCAATTATCATGATATACTGTATAAGCGCACCTTGTAACGCCTACAAACAACCACCATTTGAAATGCCCTATGGCTAAGGCCGTTTCTAGCTCTACTAAATATAAAAAGACAAGAAACAACGACCCGTTTCAGATGAGGCACGAATTCTGACCCCACATCCCTTGAAAACTAATAATATGACAGGAATGTCGGAGCTCCGAACTGTTCTACAAAATCTGTACATATCCCCCTGTCCCGACACCATACCCAGAATTCGACAAGAGAGCATCAAAATAAGCTCCAGAGAGAACAAAAGAAAATTGACAAGATTTTGGAAAAAACAAAAAAGTAGAAAAACACAGGGCTTTTGCTAACTAGTTTTCCCAAACCATTTGACACGTCATATGGAGCGAAAACAATGTGAATCTAAAAGAGCTAGACTTACTCCGACAATGTTATGCCACCGAAGTTTCCATTTTATTACTGTTCCGGTGTTGCTAATTATGCTTTTGACTAGTAGTAGAAGCACACAAGCAGAGAAGAAATAAATTTGTTGCATCAACTCAGCACTGAGTCAGAATTAATGTGGCCATCGTTCCCTCCGGTGGGAGTGTTAGATGCACCCACAGACATGGACCGCCGTGTAAAATCCAACAATAGCTGCCTCTGGCGCTCGTCGGTGTGGGGAAGGCTTGCACGTAGGAGCTCAACTGGCATTTCGCGAGTAATAGATCTTGCTGCATCTGCTCCGATAGCAGCCATATTTGTTTGACCCTGCATGATACTGTCGTATTTATTCATGCAGTATTTGGTTAAGAGACCGAAAAATTCATCGAACGAAGCCTGCCAAAGGGCCCGGTTTGTCACATTATACTTGCTAGCAGCATTGGGATCAGTCAAGAGGTCAGTAGCCCGCTCTAGGACTGATTTCAAAATAAGAGAAGCCCCATCACCAGCAGAGCTGCCAAGAGGACGAAGTGGGGGGTGTTCTGAAGAACAAACCACCGCTGCAAGACAGGCACTAAGTGAACTAAGATCCATCTCCCGGATGCACAATGAAACAATCTTTGCAAGGTTATTTGTGGTTTCTGCTGCTCCAGGATCGGAGGGGAGGACACCGAACAGGAAGCGCAAGTGACGGAAAATGGCCATGCAAACTATACGCAAAAGCTCGCCATATGGGAAAAGAAGCTGAAGATACCTTGCGAGAAGCTTCCTTCCCTTGGGTAGAGAAACTAACCTTAAGAACACAAGATCATCCTTGGGAACAAGCCCAACTGTGTGGCCGTTTTTCCCAAGTGGGTCAACTAATTGAAGTGACGCAGCTAGGCCCTCCAGCAATGCCTGCCGCCTATGCCTGTACTGTGTTCCACCATCAGGGAGCTGATTGAATTGCAGGAAACGGTCTATATCATCCACATCAAGAAGAAGACAGATCCCGTCCTCAATCGCAACTCTAGCAGCAAGCATTGGCTCCTGTTCTAAGGGCTTCTCAGAAGCCTTCTGATCAGTGCTGCCAGGACGAGATGAATTTGGAGAGTCCACTTCGAGAAGAGGACGGGGCCTACGAATTGAAGAGAAGGGAATCCTCCCAAGAGCATCAACCTGAAGAAAAGCATGTGGTTCATTGTTGGCCCGTGCTCGTGATGGAAGATCCCTTAAGTGAGTTGGGCAAAAGTGATGTCTCAGCTTTGCTCCAGCAGAATTTTTTGCAAGACTAGCCTGATGGTAAAAATCGTCTACATATGGGTCATTACTGTGTGTCGCAGCAAGTTGCATTCGGAGAATACCATCAATTTCTTCTGCTGTCATATACTTGGATCCATACGGTGGCCACCCACCCTCACCCTTCTGACTACTCATCTCAAAACCCAGCTGGGGAAAACGCATATTTGGTCTACCTTTCTGAAACGACCTTGACCTTTGGTCTCTAAGATCAACAAGACCAAGCATAGCATCAAACTTGCCCATTAAAGGCGGGGACATAGAAAGATGAGGATTAAATAGTTGAGACTGCATTCCTGATAAATGGTTAAACGATGGCTGAACTGGCGGATGCATTCTATGATGCTGTTGCTGCTGAGCCATCAATTGAGGCGGCATTATACCGTTTTTATGAGGCAACTGTGCCTGCATCATACTATTTAACAAGCCAGGATTATCTCCTTGAAACATCCCAGGCTGGTTGACCCATTGATTTGGTAACCGATTATTAACAGATAGACCTGGAGGAAGTTGAGGCACATTTCCACCAAAATGCGATCCGTGAGGTAAGCCAGCCAATGGAAGCTGCGCATTAGAAAAGGAAGGGAGGTTTGGTGAAGACATCCCCCCGAGGGGTCCTCCAGAAGGATATGGCATATTCAGGTGACCTGCATGGTGGTTTGGTGAATCTTGTTGTCTGCCACCCGGTGGAGGATATGAAGGGAAAGAAGATTTTGGTACTGAAATTGGTTCACTGGCGTAGTGCGTGTGCTGTGATTGCTGCTGCTGCTGCTGTTGCTGTTCAGGGTATGAAGATGTTCTGTACAAAGGTTTTGATTCTGTAGAGCGAGCAGCAGAAAATGGCTGCGAAGACCACCTTTTACCTTCTGGAATCCCATCGGAATCTAAATGATGGTTCATCCAGTTTGGAAACTCCTCTTGTGTCCATTCAGCAGCAGACGAGCCTGAAACGAAACATGTCACTCAATAACGCATTGTACCAAACAAAACACCTTGAAATTTCAACCATTTTTTCATGCAAGATCCATTACAACGAACAAATTCTTAAAGAATCAGAGAAGAAAATATAAGAAAGCACTCATTTGCTTGTGTTGTAAGCCACACTAATTGCTCTTAACCATATACTAAGACAAGTTGTACTTACTCTGTCTGGATCCAAAATCACCAACTATTCCTATGCTTCTTGGTCCACTCATAACCTGTAAGGAAACAAACAAGCTTTTACAACATCCACGAACAGGAAATATCCTAAATAGCAGATACCATTTTAATATAAACTACTAAACAACAACCGTTATCATTCACCGCCTGCAATGACTTATCAGTGTCCATTGAACTAACCTTTGAAAACATACTCGCCAGATCATCCATATCGGATAGAGACCTTAAAACCGGATTCTGAAAATAACAAAACAACAGTTAGTTGCATCCAGCAGATAACTCTCCAACCAGTGGATTCTTATTCAAATTAAGAGATAAGAATGCATCAACACGATCATCAGTAAACCTTGTGAGCTAAAAGTTCGTAGGAAGTGGAAAACGATAACTAATTCATACAAAAACTAAACGGTGATCGACTAAAAGCCTAAAAAACCGTTTGACCAAAAATCATAAGAAAACATATAGCAGAAGTCCAGAAAAACAAACATAACAATGGTCACAAATAAAGCTCTCTCGAAGTGAAAATCAAAACGCCCTAAATTCTAAATAAATCATGAAATCACAACGATTGCAAAATTACAATATAAATGTGTTCAACCTCTTCTTTATCATAAAGAAACTCCTCCTCCTCCTCGAGGCCAGCAGCAGGCAAATCCTCCTCTCCCTCATCCAATCCTCCCAACTCAATTTCTTCCAACACATCGTGTCCAAAGAATGCATATTGAGATGCATCAAATACCGCATCTGCTTCAACAACACAAATTTAAAATTAAAAAAAAATCAATAATTTCCTCCAAAAAAAAAAACAGTCAAGCCTGGAACAATCGAAGTCAAAGTAAAGAACTTAATTCGGTCGAAAACAATCAAATAGTTTTCCGAAAAAACACATCGAACAAATTGTTGAACTATATCAGATTAATCCAATAATTTCTAGAGAATTAGCAACTATTTTCTAGATCCAGAAAAAGCTTCGAAATCTAATCGAACAAAATATGAATTCACAAAAAAAAAAAACAAAACAAAACAAAACAAATCAAAACAAAACAAAAACAAAACAAAACAAAAAAGCAAAACTTCACCTGTGGAATTGTTACCGAATTGCTTGAGATCTAGAGAATTGGGAGCCTGATGAATATCACTCCCACTCTCGAACGCCTCCATATCTACACCTTAATTAGAATCCAAGAATCCAAAAACGAAACAGAAAATACCAAAAATCGAAACCCAAGAAATTCAAAAACTGAATCCTCTAGTATTAGAAGAAGAAGAAGAAAGAAAGAACAACAACAAATAGCTAAACCTAAGAAGAACCCTGTTTTTCTCAGCTGAAAATTCTAGGGTTTATGCGGAAGAAAAAAGATCTGTACAGTGATTCGTCGCCGACGTTTGTTTATCTTTTTTTTTATTTTTCAATTTTTCTCTTGTAAAAAGAACCCCGGTTTGGGTTTGGGAATTGCAGAGGAGAAATAGAGAGAGAAAGAGAGAGAGGAACCCTAGGCAGAGGATAACGATTGTAGATTGGCTTCTTTAATATGAGATTTATTAAAGGAGAGATGTGACCTTGAAATGCCTTTCTTTTTTTTAATTTCTTCTTTACTACTATTATTATTATTAAAAGAAATATGATTAGTAGTGAGTGTGTGGTTATTTATTAAAAATAAAAATAAAGATTCCTCAAAAAAAAAAAAAAAGATGAATGTAGAGAACCTCCATTTTTTAAATACCTCATCAAAAGAAAAATAATTGAGATGATGTGATTTATGTTACAAGTGTTCAATTATGATAAATATAATGACTTCTAGAAAGAATACGATTAATATAATGACAAAATGCATCAAAGGAAAAATAGAAAAAAAAATAAATAAATAAATGCAACTTTTTCCCAAAAAAAAAAAAAAAACAAAGGTGTACTATCTTTATGTAAATTTTCATTAAAAAATTTTCATGTTAATTTATTTTTCTTTTGAAATTAAAAATGATAAATTTTAATTCTACTTATTTTAATGAAGTCATGTGTGAAATTATAATTATATTATATAAGTCATCATTATCGAGTTAATTAATATAAATAATTATATTGAATCTAATTTAATCTAATCTAATTTATTTTAATAAAAAGACGATATTGAGTATCAAAAATTGAAATAAAAATATTATAAGTCTCCGTTTGGTAAATTGATTGAAGATAAAATTTTTAAATTGAAATTAATTGACTTTTTAAAAATTAATTAAAAATTTAATTAATTTTTCAAAAAAAAAATAATAATTAATATAAAAATATATAATTTAATTGAAGTTAAACTAACTTGTATAATACTATATTCGTTACAAGACAAAAGCTTATATAATAAGCTTTTACAAAAAGGTGTCGGGGAAAATGTAAAAATATTAAATATGAGTGGTTTTGAATTGTGTGTGTCGATTGTGGGGATGGTGATGTGCAATGCTATTGGTTGGGTGGCTTTCTTTTTGTGAAAAGGGAGAAAAAAAATACAAAAATTAAATAAAGTCCAGCCAAGAAGAAAGAAAGTTGAAATTTTGGGAGGCATATGTCTCTGTGTTCCCCCCTTTACACATACACACACACACGTATATATATATATATATATTTAATTGAGATGAGGATTTTCTGTTTTGATATAAATCTATCCTTCCATTTTGTGACAAGTTGAGGTTGGGAATGTGCCATGAAATGGAGAACTACAAAGTACACAATTTTTTTTTTTAAAGAAAAATGAGAATACGGAGTAGTCCCATCATTTTCAAGATTTTCAGTCTTACTATTAAGAACACTTCCTTAAGTATGACAGAAACAAATTCTTTGTATTAGTTTATCTCAATCGTCTACACAGGATCTATCATGTTATCATCAAATTAAGTTTTAACAGCTGAAGCTGGAGCGGTGCCTAAGAAAAGACTGAGAATCAAATCCTGATGGACGAAAAAGAAATACCTAACAAATATTTCTCACCCCTTTGTCATCACATCTACCCACGTGGGTGCTGCAAAGTACACAAAATTGGTCTATAGAAAATTGTGTGATGAGAGTGATGGAAGATGGGTTGATGAGGATGGAATTTCTAATATGGAAGACAGGAAAGGAATATCAATACTTTTTATGGTTTGAAATTCCTGATCAATTATGTTTACATATATACAAATTCAACAGGGAAAGCTATGTGTCGGTTCAAATCTTGTAATGAACTCATCGGTGGAATCTCGTTGCAATTAACCAACAAAAAAAAAAAAAAAGACAAGGTAAATAGAAAAGGAAACGGAACAAAAACACAGGGGTGATCAACCAACTACGGTTGCGGTTTTCTGAATATCATGTCATAATTAATGGGATTTTTTATTAAAAAAATTATTATCGTTATTATTATCATATGTAGAATAATCTAACATACAATTTGATGCCTCCTTTACAACCCTTATTGGATCTAATTCCAAAATTTTTATTGAATGACCAACAACAAAATGTGTGTGTATATATATATATATATTTTTTTTTTTTTCAAAGCTCTGATTTTATGCTCCGTAAAAAAAAACCCTCGAAAAAACATATGTTTTTCATTGTATGTGTGATTATTGTATCTAATCAAAATTACATTAAAATGAAAATATATGCAAAAATTACTTAATATAAATCCTTACGGTTTAAACCAAAAGCTTATTAAAATGGAAAAATTTTTCATACCTGAAAAAAGAATTGTGAAGTTTTTTTAGAGTACTCAAAACACCTTCTAGAACAATAGAAATGAAGATGTGAGAATGGTTACCCAAAGAGGATCAGATCAGGGCCTGTAGGATAATGTGAACGATAGTTGGCCCTAACAAATGAAAATTATGTTTCGAAATTATATATTTTTTGTCCTTTTTTTTTTTTTTTTTCTTTCTTTCTTTGTCTGCATATGTTGCCGGGATGTACAATATCAGCCATAAGATTGATTCCAAGTTCGCATTTCTGTTAAACTTTGACTTCTGTTAACATACACAAACGTTGACTGTGCTGAAATAAAGTCAACTATCATTTGTGTGTGTGTGAGTGTTTTTTTTTTTTTTGGTGGTAACTGTCCTTTGTTCCATTGGCAATTTGTTAAGTTTTCCTTTGGTAGATAGACAATTTCTTTAGCTTAATTTCTGCAGTATCCTGCAAAAATAAATAAATAAATAAACTCATTGATAACTGGTAGTAACTAGTAAGTAAGGTTCATTCCCTTTAGACAAAATAATTAAACTCATAAGTTGGTACTGACAAGTTAGGATTAAAATTGATACGTATAGTATTTTTCTATATATATAGTTACAACACATTTTTTATAAAGTGAGACATGTCGTTTTAAGGGGAAAGTTGAATGACTACAAAAATTTAGCCGCGAAATCAATTGTCGTTTACACAAATGGATGACATGAAATTTTGAGACAAAAACGACAAATCTTTCTAAATTGAAATTCCAACAAAAAAAAATGATGCGTACAAATTTAGCTTGCGTTTGGTTCGTCGATTGGAGATGAAATTTTTAAGTTGAAATTAGTTAACTTTTCAAAAATTAATTATAAATTTTGTTGACTTTTTAGAAAAAAATAAAAACTGAGATAAAAAAAAAGTAAAACTGAGTTAGAATTAGAGTTAAACTTAAACTTAAATGCCAAACAAAATCTTATTTAGAAACTGAAACGACACTTATGCCTTAAACTTTAGATGATAGTAAACTACTAAACAAAAACACGAACAACAAGTCGTTTTGTATTACAACAATGGTTTTCACAACATAACAAACTTAACAAACTTTTTAACAAGTACATGTCGTTTTTTTTTAATCATTAAGCAACATTTCGTTTTTAGTTGGAATTCAATTGTTAGAAAGTACACGAAAACGACAATCAGTTTACGACCAACAACAAGAACTTTGAGAAACGACATGTTGTTTGAGTTATGAACATTTATCATAATATAATCCAATTCCATTTTGACATGTCGGTTTACATGTAAATGACATGTTATTTGAGTTGTAAACAACATGTCGTTATTGTAATAAAAAGGAAAAAAGAAAAAGAGATTTTTGTTAGGGTAAAAAAAAAAAAAAAGGCATTGACTGAGTATAAAAAAGGAGGAAAAGAAAAACATGTCTGGCAAACGACGAGAGATTTAAGAACGACATAAACATAACGATCAACGATGAAACAACACAAAAACGGTATAATTTTGGGGGGCGAGACAGTGATTAAAAAACAGAAATAACTGGAAAATAAGGAGGATTAAAGAGAAAAATAAAAGTGACGTCTCAAGGAAACGACAATAACCTTAGAAGGACAAAAGATTAAGACGACGACGACGAAAAGATATCAAACATAGAAAAATGCTTATTGGGAAAGCCCTATCAACCATGGCCCAGAAAAATCACAATGACGAGAAAGGTTATCGACATAGAAAACGACTAAGAATAAATCGATATCATCTGGAAAACGACAACAACGTTGAAAGAACGACAAGAAAGAACATCAACCTAGAAAAACGATTGCATGAAGTTAAAAATAAATTTAAAAAAAAAGAAAAAAGGATTGCATGCGACATTAATGCGAAAAGGACAATAATTGGAATAACAACTGTCAAGTGACGACGCATGTAGCAAAACGAGAAATGAAGTCAACGGGGAAAACAACTATAAATAACGACCAGTTAGAAAACGACATCAAATTAAAGGAACGACAAGAAAGAACTACGACGTTGAAAAAGGATAATTTTGTTAGTTTTTAGTTAATGGACGTTAGTTGAAGATAAACCCTATTAGAAACGGATTGAAATATTCTGTCTAATTTTTAGTATCTTAAATAATATATAATCCATAATATTATACTACATATTTTAAAAAGTTTGAAATATTTATTGATTGATTTTTTTTATATCTTAAAATCTAATTTCATTTAATGATATGTCAAATTTTAATCGTTTATACATTAGTTGGGACATCAAAATTAGACCGAAAATGTCAATTTATTAGAATTCCAATAAATAAATAAAAAAGGACATCAATCTATTAGAAATACCACGTGACTGCAATATCTTATTTTTATTTGTTTTTAACATAACTTATGATAAACGGAGTTAATTGGAATTAATTCGAAATACGAGAGATTAGTGAGGTTTTAAAAAATCGAGGGGTAAAATGAAAAGGATCCCATAATTGGGGCAAAATGAGGAAGAACTTATAATAGAAGGGCTAAAAATGCAAAAAAGAAAAGTAAAGAAAAGAAGAGAGAAAGTGGGAGGCAGAAAAGCACCGTGGAAAATTCATATCCGCTATATTTACAAGTTTTACAGCAAAATTGTTCAAGTTCGTTCCTAGTTTCTCAGCGTCTGAGCTCTGAATCTGTGAGAAAGTCTGGAGCTCAAAACCCATAAAAAATGGCGAGAATAATAGCTTGCAGTCACCTGATGCCTTCTCTGCTCGTTCCACTGAAGCAGCACACCAGTCCTTACCAGCTCATGGTGGGAGTCATCAATGGCGGCTTCGGAAAAGGACGGCCATTTTCGTCGTCAAGGATAAGCATGAGCCTCAGAGCCGGCATCGTCGGCCTCCCTAATGTTGGCAAATCCACTCTCTTCAATGCCGTCGTAAGTTTGTTCATGTTCTTTCCCGTTCATTGAAAACCTCGGAAAAATGCTTTGTCTTTGTTCTTGTTTCGCTCTTTACTTTGATTGGGTGTGTTCTTTGACTGTAATTCCATTCTGGGTTTATGATAGTTTTGGACTTGGATGTTGTTTGTTGTTGATAAAGAAACAAGTAACTTACAACAATGGAGTCAATTCTTTTAGAGTAGCACCAAAGTTTTAAATTCTTTAGGAGGATTTATAAGGGTACATTTCCATTGTGGTATTTTAGGATGTACTTAACAAGGTTCTAATCTTTAGACATATATACATGGCAACAAATTCTCGGAGGTTTTATGCTGAGGCATTGTAACTTTAGGCATTTTCCTGCCAGCCTCGATGGGGAGTGCCTGGAGCCACGCCCCCACATAACCTTTAAGGTTAGCACATTCGGTGGGACAGAGGTGGTGCGCTCCTTGTCGATGGATAGGGCCCGCTTGTAAAGCCCTTCAGTGGACAATACTGTCAGCGTCTGGGGAGCCCCTATGGTAATGTCCAAGGAGGGCATGCTAACACTAGTCACTCCATTCCCAGACTTTTAATTAGCAAAAAAAAAAAAAAAAATGTAAGGCATTTCTTAAGATTTGGTTCAAAACTAGTGTGTAAGTTGAACAAATTTTCTCAAATTGTGCCGTGTTATATATTTTTCTCAGTTGGGTATATTTCCCTTTTGGCATATTTTATGATATAGTCAACAAAGTTATGATCTTTACAGCCTGTTTGGTTGGAAGGAAAAGTGCAAGGAGGGAGAGAAGTGAGGGAATTAGTGGCATGATTTTGGGACTATGGTTGTTTGGTAGGAGAGAAAATATGAGAGAATGGATTTGATGAGGGATTTCAAACATAGCCCAAGTATTTGGGTTTACTTATCATAAGTGCACTGTGAACCTAGTATTAAGATGAGATGATTTTCTCCTCTTCAGGTGGAGAATGGGAAGGCTCAAGCTGCCAATTTTCCGTTTTGTACAATTGAGCCAAATGTGGGAATTGTTGCGGTTCCAGACCCACGGCTGAATGTGCTTTCGGATCTAAGCAAATCTCAGAGAGCGGTTCCAGCTTCTATAGAATTTGTGGATATTGCTGGGCTTGTGAAGGGTGCTAGTCAGGGAGAGGTGATATTTCTCAGCCAATCTAGTTTTATTTCGTTATTAACAATTGATTTATTTTTATTTTTATTTTTATTTTGCCTACTTTCAAGTTTCATATGTTATGGTGGTTGGTCTTGGTCTATTTCTCGTTTTCATTATGCAGGGTTTAGGTAATAAATTTTTATCACATATTCGTGAAGTGGACGCCATACTTCAGGTACTTGTCCATGATTTTCATTTAGAGATATCGTCTCTATTTTCAATACCAAACAGTTCCTTATAATGATCGTTATTCGTCGTTTAGTACTTGTGGTACTTAGTTGTAGAGTGATCTCATATAACGTAGAAGAGGATACTCTCTTTCCTTTTCAACCATTTTTCTGCTTAGTAGGAGAAAGGCAATTGAGATGTGAATCTTTCTTATGGAAAATCAATTCTTTTAGTTCTTTTTTCTTAAATATATTTTTGTTAAAGGGGTGTCCTAGTGCTTCTGGGTAGTTCTTTTGAATTCCATGTTATCAAGGGCCAATTGATTTTTGTGTCAGGTTGTTCGATGCTTTGAAGATAATGATGTCGTTCATGTTAATGGAAAAGTTGATCCTAAGTCTGACATCGATGTTATCAACTTAGAGCTTGTTTTCTCGGATCTTGACCAGGTTTGCTGCGTAAAACTTGCTTGCTGCACTTAAACTAAACTACCTTTGTTGCTAAACTTACAGAGCAATTTCATAATTAGCACGACTGAGTGGTACATTAATGATTTTCCAAAAGTACCTAAACTAACTAAACTACCTTTGAAATACGTAATGGCATCTTATAAATAAAAATATGGGCTTGGGATATATTTATCCCATTAAAAACTATTTTCCAGTATAGACAATAACGAGCCTTGGAAATTGTATATTCTTTTTCTCATTCATGTTGACATGTTTAACGCTTCGGAAGCACTTGTTTGTTTTAACTACATTTCTTGAACTTTAACCTATAAAAGATAACGATAATTATTATTTGTTTAGCACCATTACTTTTTTTTTAAGGATGTGATAAACTGATTGAACTGAATTTTACCTTCTCCAAGAATGCAGATTGAGAAGAGAATGGAGAAGCTAAAGAAAAGCAAGGGAAAGGACTCACAAACTAAAGTTAAGGTAAGTATAGATCATATAATCGACCTCTACGCTGTAATGACTACGTCCTTTTCAATGTTTTAGTACTTAGGCAAGTTTTGAAGATAAACGATACTTTTTCCCCCCCTTTCAGGAGGATGCGGAAAGAGCTGCGTTGGAAAGAATTCAGCAAGCGCTTATGGATGGCAAACCGGCACGATCAGTTTCTCTAACAGATTTCGAAAAAGAGGCTGTGAAGCATCTTTGCCTGCTTACATTGAAACCTGTTATCTATGTAGCTAATGTTGCAGAATCTGATCTAGCTGATCCTGGAATTAACCCACATGTCAAAGAAGTCGTGAATCTAGCATCGGAGTTGAAATCTGGACTGGTCACAGTTTCTGCACAGGTTCGGAAATACATCTCAAAAGGACCTTTTTTTAATCTAAACTAGCACGTGTCATACTTAGCATGGACTCATCTAGGTGTTCAAGTAAAATCTGCTGGAGTCATTTCTGTAAAAACAGCAATATTCATAGTTGGCATGTTTGTTAAACAGCAACCTGAGTGATGATGAAATTGCAGGTCGAGTCTGAGTTAACCGAGCTTCCTTCTGAGGAAAGAACGGAATATTTGAAATCTCTTGGTGTCAATGAAAGTGGTCTTGGAATCCTTATCAGAGCAACATATAGCCTTTTAGGGCTCCGAACTTACTTCACTTCTGGCGAGAAGGTGAAGAAGAGTTCCTAATAATTTTCTCTTGAATCTTGAGTAATTATTTTTTATGTTAAAAAGATTGTTCTCTTTGCATGCAGGAAACAAAAGCATGGACCATACTTGCAGGTTAGATTCAGTTATGCTGTATAAAATTCTTTTTTTTTTTTTTTGGAGAACTTCTCATCCTGTCCATTTTTGTATTCTGTTTGGAATCAACAACGAAAACTACCACTTTTCTATAAGAAATATTTCATTATTGTTTGCTAGTTGTGGAAGATAAGATTTGTATACTTTTTTGTTGGCATCATTTTCTTTCCAATGGATGTGAGAAGCGGTCAAACATTTCTGTGGTGTAAACCTGAGAGAGATTAGAGAATATGATGGACTACGTGTTCATCCTATCATGTTTTTCTAATTTTTTTTTTCCCCTTCTGATGGTGGAGTTAGGGATGACTGCACCTCAAGCAGCTGGAGTCATCCATTCTGATTTTGAGAAAGGCTTCATTCGAGCTGAGACGGTAAGCAACAAAAACCTAATTTTTATTAAATTATCAGGCAAAGTTTCTTTTTTTTTTTTCTTTCCATGTAATGAATTGAAGTGACAGTTATCTGTGATGACTGATGAGCGTAAAAAATTTCTCTGGTCACATGTGATATGGTCGAAGAGAAAATAAAATGAAATGGCAGTATAATGGGGGAAGGCAAACCATGTTAGAGAAAACCAGTACCAGTTGGAGCATGCAAAAAAGGCTGGTAGTTCGTTTTTGGCTTTTAACTAGGCTAAGATGCTTCCAGCCCAAAAAAAAAACAAAGTTTCTTCTTCTTCTTCTTCTTCTATTTTATTTTTTCCTTTCAATCAAGGAATGGTTGTCCTGTTGGTAAGTCGTAACATGCACAATTATTCATGGGATGTAGCTTGGCTTACTCACAATTCCAGGCTCAAATTTGGTTCAAGTATTTTATTAAAGTATCTAACTATTACTCTAATTAGAACTAACAACATTTCTTAACCCTTTCAATGTTTTTTCCCAATGCCCGTTTCCGATGATTGTGTGAATTTTTCTGATCAGGTGGCATATGATGATTTCGTTGCAGCTGGTTCACTTGCTGCAGCAAGAGAAAAAGGACTTGTAAGATTCTGACTGGATTTGCCATTGGCTTTGGTTTTCTATTTTCTCTCCTAAATATGGCTTTGCAAATAGCTCTTATTAGATGATCCCGAAGCTTGACCACCCGTAACACATCATACAGTAACTGCCGTACTAATTATCACATAAACTCAGATATATATGTTGCGGAGATGAAAAAAAGATAACAGATACAGGTTTTCGTCTTCAACTTACGGAACACACAAAAACACACAACCCCACACTTTCATGAACTCATAAATGACTCTGACAGGCTTCCTTTCTATGTACTGCTTTTAAATAAGAAAATACGAGTTATCATTAAACCGTGAAAACTATGGTGCAACTTTTGGAATCTACCATTCAGCCCAAATTTTAACCGTTAGATGATGGAAAGAAACGGTCTCAGACGTTGAAAAGAAAGTTATTCAACTGCTCAGATTGCTTCTTTTCATCATTCGACAGCTGAAATCAGGCTGCTAGTTACATTGCCTTTTCCTCGTCAAAGAACTGAACATTGGCTACTTTGCTGGTTTGCAGTTGAGATCCGAGGGTAAAGATTATGTTGTGCAAGAAGGAGATGTTATGTTGTTCCGGTTCAACGTTTAACTGTTAGACAGATGAAAGGCTTAATTATTATTTTTTCCGAAAGTCGTCGGTGAATTTGAAATATGGGCCATTGAATGATGATCTTGGAGATTTTGCATGGTCCAAGAACTTCTCTGAAGGAATATACAGAGTACTGGGGTTGTCACATGTTCTACTGTTGTTGCATGTAGAGAATTTTACAAAATTTTGCTATTTTTGGTCGAAAATGTTATTCATTTCGCTTGTCCTATGCAGGGTAAAGAGCTTACTTGATTGATGAAATTATTGTATAACATTGCTTTTCATGAAAACACATATGAACGAAAGAGGAAATAAAAAATAAAAATAAAAATAAAGATTTTTCACTTTTACAGTGATGATGCTTTTGATTTTGTTAGCCAGAGTTGATATTTCGGCTTGTTCTTTGTGCATGTTCTGTTATTCTTTGTGACATGTTCTGTTACTACTAATATATGTTTCTGAACATTAAGTATGATCAACACTACATGAACATGAAAATAAAAGAAAAACTATGTAAAACTAACGGTTCAAATGAATAAAATTCTTCGAGTAAAATATGGAAATGAGATGAAATGTCCATCTGATGGCATCATTTGGGTTTTGGCTTAATTTGTGCTGGAAGAACCTCCTATCCTTAAGATGTGATGGGTTTATTGCTTTTGCTTCTAAGCAAGCCAATATCCCAGCTGGTGTCTCTTGGAAGTGAAGCTGAATCATTAACAAATAATAATTAAAAAACAAAAGTGTAATTAAAAAAAATCCTTGTTTAATTAAGCAATAATTATAAGAAGCATCATTTTCCACGCTCATGACTCAGGTCCCACCGTCTGGTTGTTAACAATGGAAGTTCACACTAATCCCAAGGGAACCTCTACATATATCTTTCGAGGAAATGTTTGTTTGTTTGTTTGTTTTTTTTTTTTTTTTTTTTCCCCTTATCATTACATTTCATTTCATAATCGTAAAATAAGATTTAGTATTTTGGCCAGTCTAGTCACATCATATCCCTATCTATAGTTCCTGCCTCTTGGTAAATAATTACTTTGTTTGGTTCTCGAGCTTCTCCTATTTACGAAGAAGACAAAATAGAAAAGAAAAAAGAAAATAAATTAAAGTTGATAATGTAGAGTAGGAGAGTTTTATTGGAGCCATGAAAAAAAAAAACCCCCTTATCAGTCATAGATGTTTAACCATTAGGTTTTATTATATTCGTACTTTTATAATCTAATATCATTATGATATGATGTAATGGATAAAAACTATCTTATCAATACAATATTTTTTATACCCTATTATGTATTTATTCTACACCATAAACTATTAAACCTATTCTCATTAGTTTCAATTTCATGTTATGCTAATTTTGATTATTTTCTTCCACCAAGGAAAAAGAAAAATTGCACACTAGCAAAACCAGTCATATATAAGTTAGCCTTTCCTCTAATAGTACCATACCATCTCTATCAGCTTAATTTATTTGCAATTGCTAGTAGAAAATTTAAGTTAGATCCTCATGAAAAAATTATAATAAACAAGACAAGAGAAAAGAGACAAAATCTCAAATTTATGAACTTTCTCTCTCTCTCATATACCAGGTGTTTTAAAGAGTCGTGCTAAGAACAGTTGTGATTGATGTTACTATCTCTCTCGTATATATCATATGCTTAAAAAAGAATAGTGTTAAAGAACAATGTTGTGAATTGATGTGACTATCTACCTTATACCGCAAAACATGAAATCGATGTACAGAGCTCGTGTCTTAATTATTGTCCGCAAACTTTTATGTGTTAAAAAATTTTAGAATACCTTTGTTAGTTACTTGCTTAGCAAGGTACGTAGATGATCATACTAAACTCGAAGCAACTTGCCGACGACATTCTCACCGGTGTCATATATCTGAGCTGTTCTCCATCTTTCACCGATGATCACAATCAAATTGATCGGTATTTTTGCAGTCATGTATCGGCCAACCTCGGCCATCAGATGAGGTGGGTCGACCCCATCTCATCCAACGGCCGAGAGTATTCGCAACTAGTTGGTAGAAAATGACACTCATACATTTGTCACGAAATAATATAATGCAGGTTGCTGTCCAGGCCAAGAACTTTTAGCTCGGATTGATCAGTTAATTTGATCAGAATGTACAATACACATCTCTTGCATTTGTCATTCATATATAGATACTATATTATTATTATTAATTATTATTATTATTATTATAAATGCAGGTTGCTGTCGCAGAATTTACAAGCCCAGCTTGCCGTAGACAAGCTTTATCATGTTCCTAGTAGTATAAAGACTGTTTGTGTGTGTGTTCATATCAAAGTGCAAATTATACGAGATTCAAATATTTTATTTTATTTTTCTTTTCAAAAGGAGAATGACTACATTTGGTGGAAAATTTCTGGTTTATCAAATGTGACAAAACTTTAACTATTTACTAGTCTTAAAAAAATAAAACAAACAGTATTACTGGTCGCTATCTTTTTGCTGTAGTAGTACTTGTGATAAAGACTGTTTCTCAACTTTGTACTTGTTGCCAGATAAGGCGGGGGACTAACGCAACATCTCTCTCTCTCTCTCTAAATATTTATAGCTTAATATAGTATAATATTTTAAAATAATAGCAGAATTTAAACTATTGCTACAAAATAGTATAATTAAAACAAATAACAAAACTTCTCTTGCACTGGCTTCTGATGGCGATGGCCATCATGGGGAGAGAAAATCGCAACTTCGACGGCCGATGGTGTCACAATCTCCCAAGCAACAATGATGTTAGGTCCGCCGATGACGGTGTCGGTGCTATCTCCTGCGAAGTTGAAATTGATTTAGAATTTTTCAATTTGGGGCTAGGGTTTTGTAATTTGGGATTAGGTTTTCTTATTTTTGGGGTTGAATTGAAATTTTTGTAAATATGTGGTAAAAACATATAAAGCTTGGTAAATACATGTATTTACCATTCTCTTATGTTTGGGATTGAACAATAATGTTTGTAAATATAGGTAATTTATGGTAAATACATGTATTTAACATTATCTTATTTTTGAGATTGAACTATAATGTTTGTAAATATAGATAATTTATAGTAAATGACAAATTGTATCATGTTCAGATTTCAGATGGTTTTTTGTCAATTTACCAACATTGAAAAAACAAGGCTGGTAGTCAAGTCTTCCACAAGTCTTGTGGGACACTACCATCTCTTCGCTCATGTTAATTTCGTACGTATGTCTCTTCCATGCATTTAATCAAAAATCCCATTATTTCTAACAACAAGATATCTCTACTATACGTTTGTACCAGAGACAAAGTCGGATCCGATGTAACCCTATTCAATGCAAATATCGATGATATCAACGGCGCTATCTATTTCTAATTTTTATCAAGAATTTTGAGCTTTGAAACTTGTAAATTTTTAACTTCATAATATAATGATAATGTTGTAATCATAATTAACTGAAAAAGTAAACACATCACTCAATTAAAAAATATTTTAAATTCAACATACGCTATACATACTTGGTGTCAACTCTAACACCAAGATGCTAAATTGAGCACACATAAGAGTAACATTGTTTAAGACAATGATTTTCCTAAATAAATGTCAAGATTGGATATTGGCATGAAATTTCACATTTACATTGGAGGTTGTTCATCCAATATAGAGCTTTTTTAATTTAATTTTATTCTTTTTTTTTAACCCTTTGAGCTATAATAATTCTAGAACATTTATGGGAAAAATATGGTGTTATAATTTGCATGATCCAAAAATCTCCACGTTATGATGAAGGAAGAAAAGCCAGGATGAATTATCATGAACCCCACAAGCAGATGTATGTGGAAACCCCAACCAAGGACCCGCAATCCAAGCCCAAAACAAAACTATATAGTACGAGCTCACAGCAAAGGAGCCTTTTTACCACGATCTCTCTCCTACTTTTGGATTGCCCATGCCTACATGCATGCACCGACAAATATATATATATATATATTATATATATGTGTGTGTTATATATATTCCTTCTCTATATATACATATGTATATCTTAGGTTATAATTTGTAACTTTTGAATTATTAATGATATCTAGAAATTCAATATTGCATAGGTGCATTAATATTATATATATATATATTTATATATATGAGCTGCTATAGAAAAGGTTAGAAATGCCAAAGTTTTTGCACATGGAATTCTTGTACAATAGCTCTACAAATGTTATGAATTTTTTCCCCCCCAAGATTAATATATCTTGAATGACGCGCGTGCATGACATTAATGTTTACAAAAAATGATGACAAAAATTATAACAACGATTCATATTTCCAGAATATTCAGGTACTGTCAGTGTTGCTACAGCTATATATATGTACATACACACACTAGGCCATAACATAGAAATCATAAATAGCATTGAAACAAATTTCTAGCTAGTTGTCTAGCATTTTCCAACCAACATTATTACTACTAGCTGATTTATTTTAAAAAAAAAAAAAAAAATCAAACAGTACTTATCATCACCAACACATATGAATAAATCTACTACACACGTTTATGGGTCGCTTTCCATATTTAAAAAAAGCTCTCTTTTACATAATAAATATATATACATATATCTATCTTAATATCAATATATATCTTTAGACAAATACTTAACAAAAAATAAGTTCAAACGATAATTAAATACGTGGCCAATTTGGAATGTAAAAGACACCCCCATTTATAAGTGAATAAACTAAGAAGTAGTAACTGATATCAAAACTTACTGGTAGTACATCTTAATTAGATCGGTAATCTTATCACTGAATATATAATAACAATATAGAATTATTTGGTATTTTGTACACAGTTGTAGTACCACTATGTATTCTACTTGATCACTCAGCAAACTATGAGACTTGATCTGTCGAGTCAATTAAGTAGTTACACAAGTGAGTCACGCGTACTTATCCCAACGGTAGACCAAACCTAAGCATATTTATCTATAATGTATGTGTTATATATATATATATATATCATTATTTTCGATATAATACTAATGTACTATATATATATATATATATAAGCAGTGGGGCTATGGTACCATATGGGTGCCTCTGTCCGTTGTGCCTGTGAAAAGCCCCCACACCTCGTATTTTTAATCTTTCCTTTATGTCCAAAAAAGATGACTTGTTTTTGTCACTAAAAAACGTTTCTGTTGCAATAGGACCCCACAGCTTGTTACCACCGGAAAACAACGACTTTGCACCCAACCCCATATATAACTGATAACCCCCCTCCCTCCAATATATGTCATATATACATAATATATATATATACACACACACACACACATACATATATCTATATATTACACTATTTCTGAGTAAACATCAAGTCTTCTTTTGGTCCATCTCTATAGTTCTCTTCTTGTCCAATATTATCTTTCTTCAACAAATTTTTTTTTTTTAATTAAGCCTAGCTAGCTCTTAAAATCTCTCTCTCTTTCTCTCTCTCTCTCTCTTCATATCATGAAGAAGATCAACTTGTTACTAAGGAAGTGCAAGAGCTTGTCTAGGCAGCTAGCGAGATCTTCATCTTATAGCAACCTGAGGTCCAAATCAAGCAGAGAAGACTTCTGGGTCGGTCATGATCATGATCATGATCATCATCAACGCGATCGATATTGTCACGCATTGCAAGAAGAACAAGAGGAAAAAAGCGCGACGATCTTCGTCGGGAGCTCGAGAAAGCGGTACGTGATTAGTACTAAGTACTTGAGCCACCCTTTGTTAGAAGCCCTAATAGACAAGTCCAAGAAAATTGATCGAGATAACAATGACAACAATGTTTTGGTGGTCAAGTGTGAGGTGGTTCTCTTTGATCACCTTTTGTGGATGTTGGAAAATGCAGATCCACTTAGTCTTGGATCCGAGTCCTTGGAGGAACTAGCTGCTCTCTACGTCTTCTGAAAATTAATTAATAAATATATATAATAATAAAGTTTGTATTCTTGTGTTAATTAGGACAGTTATATCAATTTTTGTGATATGTAAGCGTTTATTATTATTATTATTATATATATGTATAATTCTTGAATGATAATATTTGTTGATTTTTTATCTTAATCTGTTGTCTAATCTCATTAATGCTTTTTGGTGGGAATATTAATATTCAAGTTCCTAGCTAGGTGAATATATGCCATAAACTAGGGTATATATTCATGTGGTTTATATACATACATATATATATATATATATAATATTTGTATGATGTTCATTAATTGTGTAATGTATATTCTTGATACTCAACTATGAATAAAGTTCCACCTAGAATTTGATCTATTGTACTATCATGTATTTATAAATTTGATGAAATTTTGAGTGCCCATGCCTAAACATAAAATTATTGGTGTTTTAATAATTATAATTATATTGTTTCTGAACTCATCAGTTGGTCGAATATGTTAACTGGGTTGTTTTCCTTTTTCCGGCGGCCATTTGTTCTACGTTGGAGACAAATTTGTATAATTCATTTTTGTTCCTTTTAACAATATGAGTAATGAGCTTAATATGGGGATGCAATTGTTAAGTATAGGTGTTGATTTAATTAGGATGTGTTAATTTTTTCGATACTAGTTTTTCTGTCTTATTATTTAAATAAAAAAAAAGGAATTATATATACTCATAATTATAAATTGGATATCACGACTTCATACTCAATTACTTTGCTTAATTTGGTTGGCTGCAGCTAACCTGTTGCAATCAGATCGTTTGAATGCTTGACGTTTAAGTAATTAGTACTGCTAGTTTTTTTGTTTTTTTGTTTTTTTGTTTTTTTTATAATTAATATAGTCATAATTACCGTAACATTTTCACTCAATATTTATGGTGTAATTTATTAGTTACAAATATGATTTAATCTCACATTTTGTCTTTTTAATTCCTGTTGAAAATTTAAACAAAAAAAAAAAAAAAAAAACGAGAAGAAGAAGAAGATAAATTTGCCCCCTTTTTTTTCCAAACCATGTGCATCATTTTTTTACAAACTTTAAATTATACTGCTGATTGGCACTTAAAATTCATTGATTTAACAATATACAAATGCATATGCATATTTTACAACGTGAATGCCTCATTCTGATCACTTGACAGTACTGAGTAACCACTCTCGCCGTCTTCTAATTAATTAATAAAATCCATATCTCTTGTTAGTTTCTGTAATATCACTGACTAACATATTTACATATATATATATAATACAAAAAGAATTGAATAATAATTTTAAATTTGACATAGAAATACTTAAAAAAAAAAAGAAAAGAAACAATAAGGCCTTTTTCCATTATTTTACATTACAATAAGTAGCATGTCGTATTAGTAATTCATAATGAAAGTAATTTCAAGATTTTGTTAATTTATTAACACACAAATATTTCTAGGGCTTGTAAAAAAAAAATGATTTGATAGTCACACTAAATTCTTATATAGTATCAAAAGACGATAGTAGGGACCAAAAAAAAAGTGGGGTTGGGCACGGCAAGAGAATATTTTCTTGTCTTCATCCCCGTCCAAAACCATCCCCATTTTCCGCTTAAGGAGAGGAGGGATGGACTGTGGAGTCGGGAACCGCCGTCGGGTTGCTTTTCTCATATCCTCTCCAATCTTCATAGTTATGTTTATCGACAGCAAAATTTCAATAAGCTAGAAACATTAGGTAAGTTTGAAATACATCCTAATGAAATTCAATCAAATTTAATGCTTTCACAATTTTAAAACAAATTCCAATAAACATATATTGAGTTAATTAAGATTAAGGTTATTACTATAATGCTACGTTTGGTGTTTCATCTCAAACTCAAATTTTTCATCTCAGTTTTTATTTTTTTCTGAAAAGTTAACAAAAATTATAACTAGTTTTTAAAAAGTCTATAAACTCCAACTTAAAAATTTCATCTCCAACTAACTTATTAAATCGGAGGCTACATATCCTCAAAATATGTAAATATATAAATATGTTATTTTTTGAAATATGTATACCGGAGCCGGACAAGGGCGGGAAGCATCCCTTGTCCTTGTCCCGCTCCTAACTCGAGGACAAAAAGTAGTCCCCATGCTTGTTCTAAACCCCATAAGCAATCTCATGTTCTCATCTTAAGAGCGCGTCTCCGTGGATTCATCCCTGCCAGAAAAAAAAAAAAAAAAAAAAAAAAAGTCATCCATAGGATTAGTAACGAAATGTTTAATGAAATTGCCTTAGCGATGCCATAAATCAATGAAAGTAAAATGACACTACAACAAACGAAGACGACATTCGCCGGGAAAAGAGTTCAGAAAGTACGATTTGTTCAATTCAACCAATGGCTTTCCTTCTTAAATTATCAATATCCAATAAGCTTATTCAAAGGGGGAAAAGAGAGAGAGAGAGAGAGAGAGAGAGGGAAAAGGATTCAGGAAATAGCAAGTGTATGGCTAAATACACAATGACAAAGGGCAAAAAAGAAGTTATATTAAAATGACATTTTTCAATGAATGCCCCAAATTGTTTACTTTAGAAAAATGACTTCTTTTTTTTTTTTTTTTTTTTTTTTCCTTTTTTAAAAAATGGCAATTGGTACATCCGCGATGAACCATTAAAATTTAGTAAAAGAAAAAAAAGGGTGATTTGCAGGATTGCCCTTCAAAACGTATGTATCTAATTTATTGTCTTGGTTATAATAGTTTTTGTTTTTTTTTAATTATTATTTCTAATAAGATAAGCATTGAGGGTCAAAAATCCAATCAAGTATTAACTGATGGTAATAAATATAAACACATCTATTTGAGAGTACTTTTGCAACGGAAAAAAAAGGCCTATTACCTAATTTTTTTTTTTCTCAACGAGCAATAAATTATAATTATGTCAAAATTGTGTTGCTCATACCATTAGGCTTTTTCGTTGCTAATTGCTATAAATACGAATGGATCAATTTTAAAATAAAATTGCAAATATGTGTTCATGCATGTGCATACATATGTATGCGTATGTCTATTTCTATGCTACAGTGTTGAGCATAAAAATCATTTTGGCAATTTTGAGTTTGAACGACACATAGAGATTTAGGTTAATGGATCATGTCAGGCCCTACGACAAGAATTTCTAGATTAACACGTCATGATATTATAAATAATAAATTGTGACGATATTATAATATGATTTTACCTAATTAAATGAGTCATGTAAACACTTCACGACTCATTTTGATAGCTCTAATTGCTAACGAAATAGCTACTTCGAACAACCAAATTTATAAACAAGGCAGGAAGAACCACCACCGGTTCTAGTAATAAAATTTCCTGGGACAGGAGCAGTCCAGATACTATGAAACAAATAAGCAAAACAGGTTGAATGTTTCATTTCGATGTTTATTTTTCCCTTCTAAACAATTAGGAAAAACAATTTGAGGATAAAATCTCTAGAAACATCAGCAATCTAATGACTCTAAGAGTGTGTTTGGTAGGAGAGAGAAGTAAAAGAAAATAGATGGATGGATGGATGGATTAGTGGAAGGTTAGAGAAAGGAGGAAGGAAGGAGTTAGAGGAGAGACTACAAATCCTTCCAAACACTCAAATTTTGGTCTTTCCTAGACTGAAGAGATTATTAGAGGGATTTCATACCAGACAACATAAGAGAAAAGACCTCTCCCTCCTTTTTCATTTTTCTCATCTAGGTGATCTACCACTCCATCTTCTTGTTTTCTCTCCTACCTACCAAACATATCCTAAGCCGTTGGTTGGAGGGAGATGTGGAGGGATGGAGAGGGGTGTAGGAAGAGAGGTGGAATAAGAGGTGCAATTCATTATTTGATTGGAAGAAAGAGATGCGGGAAAGGTGGAGATCATGGAGGGAGAGAGTCTTCTTCTAAACCCACCTTTCTCCCTCCGAGTCCACCAATTTGCATTATTCTACTAAAATGATGCAAGTTATCCCACTTATTTGAATTTGAAAAGACTATTCTATCCTATAAAATTTTTAATAACTTCTATAAAAGGACAATACAGTAATTAGTTGAAAAAACTATTATTTATCATTTCAACTCTTCTTCCCTCTTATCAAACTGACATAAAAGATTTCTAAATTCCTCTCTAACTTTTATGATCTTCATCTCCCTTACCGAACATAGCCTAAATGGTAGATGCGTTTATTGTTATAAACTAGTGCAAAATCAACAATGGGCTCAATATTTTAATCGGACGGCTCAAAAGAGAGAGACCTCAATGCTCTTTCCCTGAAGCCGTCCACACAATAAAATATAGCTCTCAGCCACAACTTCTCTCTCTTCCCTAAACAGATATAATAACAAAATAAAGTGAAAAAAGAAAAAAGAAAAAAGAGAGAGAGAGAGCTCAGAAAAGGTGAGAATATAATAGCAAGTGCTTGCTATACCTCAGAAGTAGGCAGGCAACTTTGAATTTCATGAGGTTTCTTTCCCAGCTACAGCCATTCTGCCGCGTATAACGCATATCGGGTGTTTTTTTTTTTTTTGTAATAATTGTCACTTTCATCTTTTGAGCTCATCAGAGATTCTCTCTCTCTCTCTCTCTCTCTCTCTATTCTTTATAATTATATGACATGATTCTATGGGTTCTCTTTTGTTTTGTGACACCACATTTGATAGAGTGTTTCTCTTTTCTCTTTTTGGAAAATGATTTATATCACAAAAGACAGGGTGGAGCCAAAAATTTTGTATCATGGGACTAATAACTATATAATAGATAATTAGAGGATGTTTTGAAGTTTTATAGAAAATTAGGGTATTTTTTGAAAAAAAGAAAGGATGAGCGGTTGGCTAAGTCCCCCCTCCTAGTCCTTGCCTCCTTCTGTGCCCGATGAAAGAAAAGTTTCATCATGTCTCGTGATATTAGAGAGATTGTAATATGTCTTTGAAGTTGAAGAGTCAATAATCTCATATTGAAAAAATAGAGGTGAGTGTGAGTGACACTATGTCGTTATCTTGCACCACACATGTGTGGCCATTTTTTACGCTTTTGAGTCGTAGTTAGCATGTATGAATCGTCATAAGAAGCTCTATTTTTAATTTGCTTGTGTCGACCAAAGGTTACGTCTATTGTAACAGTTGAATTTTTTCATAAACAAACATGATTTTGGTTACAAATAAAATTCTAGACTGACATCATTTTTCATTTTATTTTGGTTACTTGTTATTGAATTCTTGGAGGTAATTATCATAAAAAGCTGTTAACAAACTTCGTGTTGGGGG
Organism: Ficus erecta; assembly: GCA_008635985.1. Lineage (NCBI taxonomy): Eukaryota > Viridiplantae > Streptophyta > Magnoliopsida > Rosales > Moraceae > Ficus > Ficus erecta. Next base: position 1,847,736 of record BKCH01000019.1, read on the forward strand.
CAAGTAAAACCTCAAACACAATAAATTTTATGCGTCTCTGTTTTCATTATTTTTCTATTCCGTTTTCATTGCATCCAGACAGTTTTCCACCTACTTTCTTTAGCACATAAAACTAAAAAGAAATTTATTAAGGTAAAAAAGTCTAGATAAAACACTTATTTCAGTTTTATAAATTTAGACATTTTTATTATTCATGATTAAATTTTCACACCATGTATTACTTACCCATTCTTTCTACAACTACATACCAATAATGTTTGTTTCTCACGTCAAAACCATATAAGAGTAAATAATGGACAAGTTGACAGTTTTTGACACAGTCAGATTTTTGTTTTTTTGGTTGAAAAACGAAGCATGTTACTGTAAAACTGTCTCTCTCTCTCTCTCTCTCCTTTTTTTTTTTTCATGAAAAGTTGTTTCTCCAACAGGAAAGCAGACACCTACAAATATATTCTCTTCTCCACCACTTAAAACTACTGATTGCACGCATAAGTACAGTTTTTTCTACTTAGTCGTTTTCTTTGACCTTTATAGTTTTTTTTTTGGTTAGTTATTACGTAAATAGTTTTCTTTTAGTTTTAATTTTAATTTTAATATACAATTATGCTAATGCTCTTTTCTGGGTTTTCTTTGTTCTTGTCGTTTGTTGTCTTTTTATTATTATTTTTTTTTGGTGAAATTGTCGTTTGTTGTCTTGGGCTTCCGTGAATTAAGTCCTTGGTCTGTATTGGGTATGGAATTTTCAGATACCCATTTGTTAAAAACTTTCCAAGATTTCACATTTGGTTCAAAAGTTGTCTTACGACTGTTAATAATAATTATTATTTTTATTTTTTAGAGTCTTAAGCACAACTCCTAGTATTAGTTTGCTTTCTAATATTTTTAAAAAAAAAAAAAAAAAAAAAAAACCCTTCCTAGTACATAACAATAAGGCAGCTAATAATAAATCTACAAGCAGTAACCCAAAAAAAAAAAAACCATTCTAACAAAACTTAGAATTATTCTTATTTATACTCTTCAATTTTAAGATCAATCTCACTTTATTACTTTCATCATAATTTCAGTTAAAAACATACAAAAAAAGTAAGTTAAAATACAATTATGCAGTATTTTTTTGTTTGTTTTTAGAAAAAATCCTAACGGAATAAACTTAGTAAGACTAATTACTTTATTTTTTCCGGTACGTTTTTAATTAAAATTCTGATAGAAGTGTGGTTACAATATAATCTAGTGGTAATTTTACACAAGACTCCATCAAAAAATACAGAGTTTAAATCTTACATTCCCAAATTCAAAAAAAAAAAATTATGATAGAAGTATGGTCAAATTCAAAGTCAAAAGGGTTAGGATATCAAGAGAAAGTTTTTAAAATTTAGAAGAAAAAGTTAGAATAATCATAAAATTGGGAGGATATAAATGAAAATAATTCGAAAATTTATGTAAAAATAAAACAAACACAACGACAGTATTAAGGGGGAAAAAAGATCTTGAGTAAATTAGCAGAGAAGTCTTGTCATAACTACGGGCCTGTTTGGTGCACAAGTTCAAGATGAAATTGATAAGTTTAAATAGTAATTTTTGTTGACTTTTTCAGAAAAGACAAAAAATTTTTGAGAAAAAGACAAAAGTTTAAACTCATGGTGATGAGTTTGAACTCATCACCCAAACAAGCCCGTATTATTCCAAATTCCATTGGTCCAATCTCAATGAGGAGGCAAAGACAAAGCAAAAAAGTCAACCAAAAATTTCAATCAAACGGCTGAGAATCGAGACCTTCTCAATTCTTTCCATGAACCTGACCACACCATAGAATGTTCTGAATCATTAAAAACTGTTTTCCCCACTTCTTCTTTTTCTTTTCTGTCACCTGATTACTTTACTTACCCACATTTATATGCAAGAAAGAGAAAGAAGAAAGAGAAGGAAAAACATTGGCTTTGATGGGTTTTTCCACAGGAACAGCCACTCTGCTCCCTCCAGCGCAGGAATTCTAATCACTTCGAAACCCAGAAACCCAAAAATTAAAATTAAAAAAAAAAATCTTTTCTATTTTCGGGCTTCATTTTTTGACTTCAAAATCTGACTTTATTGGATTATGGGTCTGTCTTTTCTCTTCACTCTTGGCACTGAGATTCTTCAAACAGAAAACCCATAAACGTATTGTTATTTTCCATTCCTGATCAGTGAGTTTTTCTCTCTCTTTACTTTTGCATTTTTTACTGAAAAAGATGAAAGCTTTATGTCTTGTTTGTGAAAATTTCACTTCTTTGCTTTCTGGGATTTTCTTTGTTCTTGTTGTTATGTTGCGTGGAGCTTTTTTTTTTTTTTTTTTTTTTTTTTTTTTTTTTTTAAGTGTGAGACAGAATTTTGTTTCTGTGAATTTCCTTGTTGTGGTAATGGGTGTATAAAAAATTATTTTCCCGGGACACCCATTTCCATAATTGTCATGAAACCAAGGAAAAAGGTTGATGATTTGGTAACAAGTTCTTACATTTCATTTGTCTGTGAAAAGATTGTTAAACAGTTTTATTGGGTACTATTACTAGTACTAACTTCATGGTCTGATGTCGGTGAGCATCTTTCTGTGTTTGGTTGGTGAGAAAATACAGGAAAAAGAAAGAACTGCTAAAAACATTGTTTGTCTGTTTTAAGCTCATCTGAGATGACATATTTTAGGTGTTAAGACATCAAAAGATTACAGAGTCTAATTTTCCTCCTTTCCTTGGTCCGTTCCTTGGAAACTGACAAAGATTGGTTTGTTTGTTTTTTTTGTGGGATTTGTCAAAAGTTGTCACTTTGGGGCTTAAAGTGCGGCGTTATGTTTTGGTTTGTAGTGGAAAACATCATAATTATGTCCATTTTAACAGTACTAATTTCGTTGTTACTTTAGGGTGATTTTGCATTATCGAATTAGTGTTTTTTATATTCACGTTTTTAAAGGTGCAAGTTCTTCTTCTCTCTAATTTCAAAGCAGTATTTTCACTTTGTACTCATAGTTTGTTTGGGATTTCGGGCCCATAAGATATCTAATATGTCACTGTTTAGACTTTAATTTTCTGAGTGCTGCCAAAAAGCCGAAAATTTCATTTCCTTATTTGATAAGTCTATCTTGCTCACTAGCTACTTAATGGCTAAGATATGGTCTTAGGTTCACTAGTGAAATCGTTTTCACTTCGTACGTCTTGGTTTAGGTGTGTTGAATGATGGAGCGGACCAGATTTAATACGAGGTATCGTTGTTCTGGTTCGACCCCATCGGAGGAATCAGCTTTGGACCTCGAGAGGAACTGTTGCAACCATTCTAATTTGCCTTCTTTAAGTCCACCGACGCTTCAACCCTTTGCATCGGCGGGACAGCATTGTGAAAGCAATGCTGCGTACTTCTCGTGGCCAACCCGATTTAGTGACGCTGCAGAAGAGAGGGCTAATTATTTCGCAAATCTTCAGAAGGGGGTCCTGCCAGAAACTCTTGGACGGTTGCCGAAAGGTCAGCAAGCGACCTCATTGCTTGAACTCATGACCATAAGGGCGTTTCATAGCAAAATCTTGCGCTGTTACAGCCTAGGAACAGCAATTGGGTTTCGCATTCGTCGGGGCGTGTTGACAGATATACCAGCTATTCTTGTCTTTGTTTCCAGAAAAGTGCACAAGCAATGGCTCAGCCCCATCCAGTGCCTACCAACTGCCCTAGAGGTTGGGAAAAGAAAAGTATTGTAGTAATAAAACTTGTTGATGTTTTCCATGTTAGTTTACTTAAAAACGGAAGTTCTTGTTTAATCAGGGTCCAGGAGGTGTTTGGTGTGATGTGGATGTTGTTGAGTTCTCATATTTTGGTGCCCCGGAGCCCGCTCCCAAAGAACAGCTGTACACAGAGATTGTAGATGACTTGCGTGGAGGCGATCCATGTATTGGCTCAGGTTCTCAGGTTTTATTTAGTCCCCTTTGAACCTTTTTTCTTTCTACGTTGCTCATATCTTAGCGGCATTATACTTTTCATCATATACTCTAATGACAGCATAATTTGTAGTTTTCATTTCTATTTTGGACTCAAGTATATCATCAATTCGAGATTCATGCTAGTTTTACAGCCTGATATATCATTGTTCGAGTACTTAATCGGCAAATACAATTCATACCATCTTTTTTAGGTGGCGAGCCAGGAGACATATGGAACTTTGGGGGCTGTTGTGAGAAGCCAAACAGGCAATCGACAAGTTGGTTTTCTCACAAATCGGCATGTTGCAGTTGACTTGGACTACCCAAACCAGAAGATGTTTCACCCTCTGCCACCAACACTTGGACCCGGAGTATATCTTGGCGCAGTCGAGAGAGCTACCTCGTTTATCACGGATGAGCTTTGGTATGGCATATTTGCTGGAATAAACCCAGGTATGATACAAGCTTCTGAATCACAGTTGACTTCAGATTTATCTGCAAGGCTTTATTTACTTGATGTTAGTTTTTGAGAGTTGAAATCAGAATTTATTTATACGGTTTTACCCTCATTTAGAGCCTCTCTTCATCTTTTCCTTATTCTTTCTCTTCCTTCCCTTCCATTTTCTAGCTCCTTTAACATGTATTTACATGCTTGATGGTTTCTGTGACCAAAAATTCATAATGCAATGAATCTCAATTATCTTATTGTTCCCAATCCATCACCAGTTATGATTCATGGGATTTCTTGTTCTTGCAGAGACGTTCGTGCGGGCAGATGGTGCTTTCATTCCTTTTGCCGATGACTTCGACATGTCAACTGTTACTACGTCTGTGAGAGGTGTGGGAGAGATAGGTCTTGTCAAGATAATCGACTTGCAATCCCCAATCAGTAGCCTCATTGGGAAGCATGTGATGAAGGTTGGACGAAGTTCTGGCTTGACCACCGGAACTGTCTTGGCCTATGCCCTCGAGTACAATGACGAAAAGGGCATCTGCTTCCTAACCGATTTTCTTGTTGTGGGTGAAAACCAACAGACATTCGACCTTGAAGGAGATAGTGGCAGCCTCATAATACTAAAAGGTGAGAATGGTGAGAAGCCAAGGCCAATTGGGATCATATGGGGTGGAACTGCTAACCGAGGGCGGCTCAAATTGAAAATTGGCCAACCTCCAGAGAATTGGACCAGTGGAGTTGATCTCAGCCGTCTTCTTACTCTCCTCGAGCTTGACCTCATCACGACTGATGAGGGGCTTAAAGGTTTGTGCTGTGCCAGAATGTCTCTTTCGATGGTTTTCCATGTTTGACCATATCTGCATAACCATGATTTTCTTTATATAATGTTGATACCATATGCAGTGGCAGTACAAGAGCAGAGGGCTGCCTCAGCAACTGCAATCGGGTCAACTGTCGGTGACTCCTCAACCCCAGATGGAATCCCAAAGGACAAAACCGAGGAGAAGTACGAGTCATTGGGTCTCCAAATTCAGCACATTCCTTTAGAAGTCAAACCTAGCAGCCCAGCACGGAATCCATTCGTCGTGGATACGAAGTTTAACCTGGAAGAACCTGTGTCCGAGGCACTCCCCAGCGTCGAACATCAGTTCATTCCAAGCTTTGTCAGGCGTTCCCCGCTGCATCACAACAGCCTGAAGGAAAGAGCGGCTTCCGAGAATCTTTCTTCATTGAGAAATGGCTGCGGTGAAGACATTTTCGTTTCATTGCAGTTGGGGGACAATGAGGCTAAGAGGAGGCGTTCGGATGCTTCCACCAGCAGTGAAGAACAACCGAAATGAGTTCTGCATTTTTGTGGTTTCAGCTTGGGGAACAAAACCCCATTTCGCACATGGACAAGGATTTTTTTTTTTTTTTTTTTTTTTGGGAGGAAGTACATGGATGGTGATGTTGATTCTATGTTGTAACATTCTAACCATTGCGGTTGTACTATTTTGTAAGTTAAATTGTGGCTCAAAACAAAGAGCCCTGGATTCCACTACAGAAAAAAAAAAAAAAAAAAAAAAAAAAAAAAAATCCCCCTTCGCTCTCTATATTGTTGTTTTGCCAAACTCTTGTTGACCAACGTTTACAATTTTGTTCTTGGAAATATGCTATAGTTTGCTTCCTTGTTTCAAGCCAAAGTGAGATGTTTAAAATGTTACTTAAATAATCTTATAGCATTTATATATTTTAAAAATAAATATTCAACTTTATTAAACTGGGAAGATAGCTGACATATTGTCTCCCTAGAACAAACCAAAAAAAAAAAAAAAAAAAAAGTTTTATTATGATGTTAATTCCATCTTTACGCATTGCTCTATTTTCAAGGACGTTGTCTTTTTTTTTTTTGGTTTAAATTTAATATATATATTTATTTTCGTTTTAAAGTGGAGGGTGTTCTTTGAAATAATTACTGCTACGTTCTGATGGATCGTTTGTCTTTATTTATGTTCTATCCCCCTTTTTCTTTTTTTCTTTTTTTAATCGTTTTCAAGGGGTCTTTTTCCTTTGTTGTCGTTTTTAGATTGTTCTAGTTGGATTATCAGTTTGAATTACTGTCGTTTTTTGACGTTCTTGTCGTTTTATAAGTTGTAATTTTACGGTGTTTTCCAGTAAACGTCGTTTGTGAGGGAGGCCAGTGTCGTTTAATTTTTTTGGGTTGTTTCTCAATCGATATCGTTTTATAGTTTATTGTTGTTTGATTATTTGTGTCGTTTCTTGGGGATGTCGTTTTTTTAACGTGTTTCAAGTTAATTTTGGTTTCTTGGTCATTGTCGTTTCCAAAAAATGCCGTTCTCGAGGTTGTTGTCGTTTTTCACGTTATTGTCAATTATATTAATGTCGCTTTGGTCTTGATATGACTTTTTCAGCTAATCTGGACGCTCACGCATAGCCGATGCAGAATTAAAGCACATTCCTAGGATCTCCCTTTTTTTGGTTCCAAAAAGAAAGTAGCCACTTTCTCCATAGAATTATTCATTGGTGAAAAACAGGAACTTCTTTTTTGCAAAGAATATATTTTTCTCATAAGAAATAAAGCTCAATTTTTCAAATAAGATATATAGAAACGAAGAACTGAAGATCTGCTAATTCAACCACTTTTCAAGGTCAACAGAAAGTAGAAACCAAAGGGATTTTTCTGGATTATTATTGTTAAGGAAATATATCCATATCTAACATGTATAAGACAAGCACTAGATGGCATGGTAGGCAGTTAAGTAGAGAAAATTCTACCCCCCTCGCCCCCTCAAAAAAAAAAAAAAAAAAAAAAAAAAGTAAAACAGTTAATTAGAGAAAAGGAATTGGAAAATCATAAAACTGATCGAAAAAATGGCAATGCAAACTCAACTTTGGATATTGATTTTGAGGCACAATTTTCCGTTTGTTATTAATTGAAATTATGATAGAAGGAATAGAATATGATCAAATTCAAAGTTTATTAGACAAAATGTGAGTTTTTAAAGTTTATTAGATAGAATGGGATCAAATTTAAAGTGACTCTAAAATTTAGGATTATAAAAGTAATCCCAAAAACTTATGTAAAAATACAACAAAGACAAGCATCAGAGTTGTAATGGCAAGTAACATTTTAATATCTTTTAGGTTATTGTCGTTTTTTCAGTACTTAAAAATATATAATATATCTAGAACTTGTATGTCATTCTTGGAGTTTCTGTCGTTTTATATTTTATTGTCGTTATTAAGTATATTGCTATTTTAATTTGATCTCGTTACTTTAGATTTTGCAATTTTTCTCGTAGTATTTCTTTTAGGTCATTGTCGTTTTTTTAATTAATAATTTTTTTTCCCTGTCCTCTCCCGACTAGGTTGGGTTAGAACTTTCATAAATTAATTGACATACAATTAGCCAACGTTTTTTTAGGCGGGTTGGTAGGGCGCTCGTTCTCTCGTAAGGGATCCATATATTACGGGGATATCCACCTCCTTAGAATTGTCTGCACATTTCAACCCCTACCTCTATAACTCATTTTTTCTTCAGCAAAAAAAAAATAAAATAATAATAATATTAAAATGACATACAATTAAAACAAAAACAAGAACAAACAAACAAATCATAACACAAAAGCATGTTGTTCTACTCCTCGACATACCCTCCAGTTTTGCTTAAACGTGATTTCTATTAGCCTGAAAACTTTCAAAAGCTCAGAAGTTGGCGTTTATTTGAAATATGGATTCAAATTGAAAAAAAACCCAAAGTGAGTTGATAATCTAAAGGGGATTAATAATCTAAACTGTATTGGTATTTAGAAGAGAAAAAATTACTGTAATGCAGTTTTTAAAAAAGTAAAAAAAAAAAAAAAAAAAAAAAAAGGTAATTATAATAACGTGAATTGAATTTTTCGAATCCGAACTTTTGAACCAAATAAGGGCTTACTATAGCAATCTAGCATTTGATACAATTCTCCACAAATTAGACTTTTATTTGGTTTCTCTTTCTTGTTTACTTTAGTCCATTAATTGAGCACATAGTACAAGTAATGAGCACATAGGAAATGCAGATAAAGATTTGCTCTTCTGTTTTCGAATGATCATAAAAATATAAATCATTTACATATATTATTCTTCTTGATCATGTTGATGTCATGCTGATGTTTTATGATATATAATATGATATATATATATATATATATATACACATATATGTATAGATTTGTATGTTGTAGATGAAATATTGGAGCGTTGCGAGTTTAAAAGCACAACTCGGTATGGAAGGTGCAGATTGCCTCCTCGTTGTGCAAGCAAGTGCGTCGAAAAAGAAGACTGTATTTGCTTTAGAAAACATTACTATGTTACTACTTCTGCCAATATCTATAGAGATCCTTCTGGTTGGCTGTCCAAGCTCAATATTCTATCACCCAAGCAACCTCTTTTTTTGGTTTTATCACGAGAGGAAAAAAAAAAGAACAAAAAAAATTTAAGGCGTTTCCTAAAATAAACACACTTGATGTAATGTTCTTTCAATAATAATATGACATGTGTATAACTAACATAATCTTTTTATTGATTTGATAAGATATTATAATTAAATATATATATTTTATTGACGTGTTATACTATTATTGGAGAGACATGAAGAGAACGAGAATAAGACGACACGGGAGTTGGATCCATTTATCTACGGTATAAAAAGTTACTTTACTTATTTAATCTATCAACTTTCGTCATTTTCATAATATATTTGTGCTTTTCAATATTTTATCACGTTGACTAAATCTATTTGTGTAATAAAAATCTTAAAATGGAGTCTTTTGGGCATTATTGAAAATTTATCTTTTATAAAATGCTCAAAGATTATTGATATATCAAACCTTAAATTATGCATGCATAGGAAAAAATTTGGAGATGATAATCTAAACATGGAATCTGTAATCGACAAAATAAAGCTGTTGGACGCTTTGCTTTTTGGCAAAATTGTAATGTGAATTTTGATTGACAAATTATCTATCGTGATCATTACATACATATATCAAGGACATATCTAGTGGCCCTTAGGGTTTCACTCAAACTCATATCTTAAGCTGACTTACAAATTTTTAAAATTTATAGCGATTTTATTAAATAGTTTAACAATTTTTATATTATATGTAATATTAGTTGACCGCAAATGACCAATGGGGTTGATCTATAGTTCACGAATCATGTTAATCCTATCAATCCCTTTGTAATCCAAACTCATATATGGCAAATTCAAACTTTCTAACTTCATCTTGTTTTCTTGTCGTGATTCACATTGTCATCCTCAATTGTCGTCGTCGTTTATAACAAATTCAAACTTTCTAACGTCGTTTTTGTGATTTGTTGATTTTTATAGGTGATTGTCGTTTTCATGCCATTTTAAAAGGTCATTGTCGTTTGAGTGTGTGTCGTTTATAAGTGGATGTCCTACTTCAACGCCGTTATCGTTTTCAATTTGAAAATTAGGCTGGGTGACTTTTTTTAATCACTTAATCTAATAAATAATCCACTTTTTATTTATTTATTATTTTTCAAATTTAGTCAATCAATTATTAATCAATCACTAATTAACAATAAAATTTAAAAATTTACGTTATGGTTAATCAGTGATTGACTTACTGATTGACCGTAAGTCAATCACTGATTAATCATTTAAAATAATTAATTAATCGTTTTAGAAAAAAAAAAAAAAAGGATTTTTTTAACAAATTTTTGAAAAAAAACCTTCCGTTATTTATTTAAAATTTTCTTTAAAAAAAAAAAAAGGACGATTTAACTATAAATATTGGTATGGTATTAAATCGTATGAGTGTGTGTGTCGTTTATAAGTAAATGTCCTACTTGGACGTCGTTGTCGTTTCAAGTATTGCTTTCGTTTAATACTATTATTACGCCGTTTACTTAAGTGCGTGTCGTTTTTCGATCTGAGCAATTCTGCAGTCGTTTTCTTCTTTATGTTCTCCAGAACCAATGAAATATTCTCGGGCCTCTCTCTCTCTCTCTCTCTATCTCTCTCTTTCTCTCTCTAAATTGACCGCTCGTTCCTTGAGGCGCGAGGGAGGTTTATCTAGGGTTCCTGACTGTCACTCTGTAGACCTCGCACCACCATTAGCCATGGCGAAGCCAAGCCGAGGCCGTCGCTCGCCGTCCGGCTCCATTTCCGGCTCCTCCTCGCGCTCCCGCTCCTACTCCGGCTCCGACTCTGGGTCCAGCTCGCGCTCGCGCTCTCTCTCTCGCTCTCGATCTCGCTCCAGGTCCTTCTCCTCCAGCTCCTCTCCGTCTCGCAGCGCTAGCTCCCGCAGCCGAAGTCCCCCTCCGTCTAGGAAGAGGTTTCTTCTTCTCTTCCTCTTTTCACGCTTTTCTCCTCCATTTTAGGGTTTCGCCACAAGTTCCTTTTTCAGATCTTCTGTTTGATTATGGAAAAATTATATAAAATTTTCGTAATGAAGATTACTGGTTTTTTTTTCAGATTTAATTTGATATTGGTTGATTTCTTGAATTAATCTGTTTTTTTTCTCTGATTTATGTGTCTCTGTTGTTTTCCCCCATAAATGGGGAATTTTTAATCAGGACTATCTCAATTTCGTGGGTTTTCATATTGAATTTTCATTCAATTGTAGGATTTTGGGAAGCAAATTGGCTAAAATTATGCAAAAATGCTGTTGATTTTTGTTTAACTTGTGCAAACTTTATGGAATATTAATATTTATGTTATTCTTCTCTAAATTAGAGAAAAAGTAATATTCTTTTCTAAGAAGTTTATGACTTTAGGTGTAAAGATACAAACTTTGACAAGTTTATATTTGTTTGTTGGATGTAATTGTGTCTTGTGCACCTCGATTTCTTCATAACCTATCGTGATTTCAAGTACGCCTTTCGCATTTCTTTTGTAGTCCTGGTGAAACAGCAAGGCGTGGTCGTTCCCCGCCGCCGCAATCTAAAAGGGCTTCTCCACCCCCAAGGTAAAGATATCTGCTTGCTTCAATCTGCTAGAACTTAAACTTTTCTTAGTGGATTCTCTCTCAAGAACAACTTATTTATGTTGCTGCTTAGACTTTGTTGTTGTTGCATTCTAACGTTTGCAATGAATTTCAGGAAAGCTTCTCCCATTCATGAGTCACTTGTTCTTCACATTGACGCTCTCACCAGGAATGTGCACGAAGGCCATCTGCGAGAAATATTCAGTATGCTTTTGTTCTTATCTCTTGGTGTTAATTATGAATATGCAATTAATTGCTCTACATGGTGCCAGTTTAAACTTTGGTGTTTCCATAACCATAGGTCTTTAAATTATCATTTAAATTACATAATTCAACGGAAGGATTCTTTATTATTTGTTCATTTTTTGCTTTTCCTTCCTTTGGATGACATCTGGTCTTCCTCGACTTCCAACTTGGTACTTTTTTTCTTCCTTTTTGCTTTTTGGATAAAGGCATGTCATCTGATGGAGAACTGAACAATGAAATCGTTACCATCCTTATTGTGCAGTTGGTTAATTTTTGGCTGTAAAATGAACAATATGAGTATTAGCAACAATTTTGATTCATATTTACGTTTAACCACGGTTTTGTTGCAGTGCAATTATGGTTTATCTATACTGTATTTCATTTAATTTTCTTTGACCACTTTTCCCTTGAATTTATAGGTAACTTTGGTGAGGTTGTCAATGTGGAGCTTGCAATGGATCGTACTGTGAGTTCAGACTAAATGTTATATTTTATATTGTTTAGTGTCTTTCTCCTTATAGTATACGTTTACTAAAAAAAAACAAAGAAAAAAATTTCTAATTTACATTGTACTGCAGGTTAATCTTCCAAAAGGATATGGATATGTTGAGTACAAGACAAGGGCGGATGCAGAAAAAGCGCAATTGCACATGGATGGCGTAAGTTTTCCTGAAATGTGGAAGTATAATCTACAATTTGTGAGTATAGCATGTCTGAAAAATGATGGCTTTGTATTACCCTTATTGCAGGCCCAAATTGATGGGAATGTAGTTCGAGCAAGGTTCACATTACCTCAACGACAGAAGGTTTCACCACCTCCTAAGGCCGCTGCCACTGCTCCAAAGAGAGAAGCACCCAAAGCTGATAATCTCAGTGCTGACAAGGACGGACCAAAACGACCGAGAGAGCGTATGTTTTGAATAAGATATACTAGTTTATAGCATACACATGTTTTGTTTTGTCAGTCATACTAAAATGTAATCTTTACCTTTGATTTCAGCTTCCCCTCGCCGAAAACCTCCGCCCTCACCACGTAGGAGATCCCCAGTTGCTCGCAGAGGTGGGTCACCCAGACGACTGCCTGATTCTCCTCCACGCCGTCGTATTGACTCTCCTCGTCGTCGTGGTGATACACCACCTAGAAGAAGGGCTGCATCTCCTGGAAGAGGTCGTTCTCCGTCCCCTCCTCCAAGGCGGAGGTCGCCTCCTCCTAGGTATGCACATCCATCACATGTTTTTGTGTTTCCAGACTTGAGTGACTTATTTTTTTTACCATTTATGAATAATTAATATTTTTGCAGGGGGTCCCCACCTAGAAGAATTCGTGGCAGTCCTGTTCGTAGACGCTCTCCCCTTCCTCCAAGGCGGCGGTAACTATGTTTATTATGTTATTTAAACTGAGTTACAAATTAGTTATATTTTTTATGCTATGCATCTTGTCGTTTCATCCCATTAGTAAAACTTGTTTTCACCTCAGTTCCCCTCCAAGACGGCCCCGTAGTCCTCCTAGGAGGTCTCCACACCGTAGACGTAGCCGCTCTCCAATTCGTAGGCCTGCTAGGTCACGGTCGAGATCAATTTCACCAAGAAGGTAATATTTGGATAGTCAAGTCCCCAATGATTGAATTGTCTACAGTTGTTATCTCATAATCGAACATGGATGTTATCTCTTTGTATCTTGCAGAGGCCGAGGACCAGCTGGAAGGCGTGGGAGGTCGTCATCTTCTGAATCACCTAGTCTGCGAAAGGTTTGTCTTTGTTTACTTGTTTTATGAGAGAACTTTGTTTGCTGGGAAGCTTTTAACTTGGTAGTTATTTCTTATTAAACAGGTTACCCGGAGAATATCCCGTAGTCCAAGAAGGTAATGTCTCTGTCATCCTTATAGTGCTTTTATATTTCTCTTGTAATCCGTTGTAAATTTAAGACACCTAGCAAATGATATAAAATTGACAATGTTTATGTGTGATAGTATTCCATCTGTTTTTTTAGTCATATCATTAATCATGTTCATCTTCGATTCTTGAGGTTTTCGTTTTTTGTCTCATGAGTGAAAATCACTACATATTTTAGGCCTTTGAGAGGAAGAAGCAGTAGCAACAGCTCTAGCAGCAGTTCACCACCAAGGAAACCATAGGAGCCGACGTATCCTCTGTCTCACCATCCTGCTTTCTCAGTATTATCTGCAGTGAATGGTGTAATGTGAAAATTACTCTTGAGAGGCTACATATTCTTAGTTGATTCTCTAATTTAGTTGTTTCTGTATGAAAAAGACACATTATATTCAACTTAGAGTCTTTTGTTGCTTTATCTGTTTACATCAAACCATTTTCCTTGGTCGTCAGCGTTCTTTTCGGAACTGAACTTGGAGTAGAAGTGCATTTACCCAGTCCATTGAGGTTGTAGCTATTATGATACCGTGTAAGGATTGTGCATAGACACAAGAGTTTCTATGGTTGAGGCTGGTAGTGGCATCGCAAACTTTCACCCTGTTGGAATTCGGAATCTCAAATCCTACTTTATCATATTGATGGCCATTTGTGGCATCTCCGTCGTCCTGCTACATTTTGATCCACAAATCGGTCTGGGTTATGGTCAGGTGTCGTTTTTGCTAGGCCAAGGCTCCATTCTGTTTGTCATGATGAAATTTTCTTAAACATCGTCATTGCTATCACATGAAACGACATTTACTTTATGCATTTTCACGTTATGTCTATTGAAGTTTTGTGAAAACGGCACGAGAAGTATTTTCCTACAGGATGTTAAATTAAATAACGAAACTAAGAATGAAAACTCTTGCTAGAACGACAATGATCAATGGTTCGCTTTTTTACCAATTTCTAAGCATAAAAAACGAGAGTCTGAGGACCCAGCTAAGGAACCCACCTTAGGCTTTTCACGAGAATTGCGAGATACGCTTTAGTTGTTGATGCCCTACGACTTTTGTGATCTTAAAAGCAATGTCCACTTTCCTGTGTTACCGAGCAATAGTGTAAATAGTCAATAGCTCTTTCAGTGCTGCTGTTTTAGCAGGCAGTAGGCTAATAGGCATATGCCAACTGTTACTCGGTTATCAATATAACGACTATCAACGTACCAAGGGTTTAAGACGAACGAAAATGCAGATGATACATAACACAAATGTATGCCTTTCTTTTCTTTTTTTGTTCTTTTCAGAAAAAAATTTTAAAGATAGGATCATAAGAATCTACAGTTATTATTCTATTATTTTTTTCCTGAAAAATTGGGGTTTATAATGAGGCAGGGATGGACTTAGTTTCATTCTCATCACTACAAGTTCAACGCTGTGTGTATAGTCTATAAGGAAAAAGAAAGAAAAACACCCAATCTGTTGGAGAGATTGTAATATATGTTATTTAAAAAAAAAATTACTTACGGTAAATAATATATATTAAAATATTTGAGATAAGTAAATAAGGAATGAATAAAAAGAGGACAAAAATGAAAAATCAATATCTTAAATTGACTAATTAGGCCAAGAAAAAAATACTTGAAGAGCATAAATAAGGAATGAATAAAAAGAGGACAAAAATGAAGAATCAATATCTTAAATTGACTAATTAGCCTATCTAACTAAATTAAATAAGTATAGGTTTTATATTTAAGGTTTGGCCACCCACCTAGTTTTCCTTTATATTAAATATTTCAAAATCTTCCATCTGACAATGTACTTTTTTTTTGGGGCTGGAAAAGCTACAATGTACTTTTTTTTTTTTTTTGGGCTAAAATGAAAAGCTGCAATGTACTGATACAAAACACACAGCGTAGAGATGGACAAAGTAATGACAAACATAAGCCCAGGCCCAAGTATTTCTGCCTATAAAGGCCCATATTCATAGGCCCAACCCCAAGAAAAATATAAATCTGTCTATCCTGGGTCATAATGAATCTTAAGTAATCTTCAAAAATATCCATCTCAGCAGCGTAGTTTACTTTAACAATGGCTGTGTCCCTTACCTCGTCTCTCGCCGGTGCCGGCGCCGGCGAATTCCGGCATCTGTGTTTTTTTGAACCGCCGCCGAGGTTGACTCAAGCTCCCACCAAGTTTTCTCCTTCCCGTTTGTCCCATTTCAAGTGCTTTTGGCAAACGCCTCAAAGGAAGACTCTGACTTTTTTGAGCTCCACCAGATTTTCCTCTTCGATTCCGGCTACCGGAAAAGATGCCGATGATAGTTTCCTTCAGGTACGAACATCCTTAAAAACATGCCACTCTAGTTTGATCTTATGGGTTAAATTTGTTTGTGTGTTTTCTTAACAGAAATTCCTCAAGTAGTGTGATTTTTGGAGCTTTCAATGTTGGTTGTTCGGTCTGAATCAATGACATCATTTATATAAACATATATATATATATTGTTCTTTTTTGAGTGCAGAATGTAGATGAAGATACAGATGAAATGTTTGATAAATTGTTCGATAGATATGGAAAGGTGGTGTATAGAAGAAACGACAAGAAGTCTGCTAGTGCCGAGGTTGATGATGACACTGAAAGTTTATCCTGTAAGCTTATATATGTTTTGATTTGATAAGTCAGTTTCTGTGATATCTTTTGTGATTTTAGTACTATGTTGCTATTCTGTATCTAATTACCGGAATTCGAGCAGTTATAATGAACTCTGTGAATGTATGACACAATATGCTGAGCAATTCAATAATGGGTTTTCGTTATATGTTGCAGTTGCGGTGGCTTTGGCCAAGGTTGCAAGTGAGGTAAAAGCAGGAGATATAAAGGTCCTTTTCGTGAAGCCTCTTGTGTACTGGACTCGGTTTTTCATCATCGCCACAGCATTTTCTCGTCCTCAAATTGATGCAATCGGGTATGTCTATATCTCATATGACATCGAGTTTAGCTCGTTGGATGATTGGTTTTTACTACCGTAGGCTGAGTCACAATTGGTGGCAATCTTGAATGTAATTCTTTGATCATTGTAGGTCCAAGATAAGAGATATGGCTGAGAAGAAGTACGGGAAAGTGCCTTCCGGTGACGCGAAACCGAACTCATGGACCTTGTTGGACTTTGGTAAGCGTCTTCTTTAAGACTTTGTTTATGGGGAGAATTTTTCCCTTCTGGTTTCCTGAGAATTTTGAAAGCTATATTCGTTTTTTTCTGCCATAGAAGGTAGTTTTACTAATGGTTGGGTGGGTTTATAAAACTTATTGGTCTTTTGTTGAGAGCTTGATTAGCTCATCACAAGCATTAGAGAAGCTTGTCTTTTTAGCGTCTCGAGCATGTCTTGATAGCATCGTTGGTCCAAGTTCTGGCATGGAAAATTTGATGAATATTTTAGCCGAGAGGCAATTGCATTCGTTATTTGGTAGGGCAGCATGATTAAGTTATCTGCTTGCTTTCCAGGTGATGTAGTTGTCCACATATTTCTTCCTGAACAGCGAGCTTTCTATAACTTGGAAGAATTCTATGGCAACGCTACTCCCATCGAGTTGCCCTTTGAAAACCAACCACCGCCATTTCGGGGCTGAAAAAGACTTAGAATTTGCCCAACGAAGCAAAGAAACAATGCTGATGGATACAGCCATTTGATGGCATGTGAGGCATTTAAACTTTGCAAGCCTTTGGTTTTGTAATGGCCCTTAACTTGGTCCTGCAGACGCAGAGCCTAGTGCTTGCTTTCGAGAATCAATCAGTGATCAAGCAGTATCAGTGGTTTTCTGAGATTTTCTCTGCTCAGCTGAAGTGCTTTCTTGGATTTTTTTTAAGTCATGGCTGAGGTATAAGCATATTGTATTATTATGGTTGCTCCCATTGACTAGGGACTATAGTCTTTTTACAGATGTAAAAGCTCTGGACTCCTTTTTTTCGTCTTGTGTAAATTGAGTTTTTCACTCTTCAATTAAGCTGCATTTCATCTAAAATATCTGCTCATTTTATTTTCATGACAGACCTTGAGAAGTTTAAATAATAGATTAAAAAAAGAAAGGGAAAAAAAAAAAAAAAAAACCCTACCATGAGAGTTCTATTTTGAACAGTTACATCTGTATTAGGTTTTGTCAGGTTTTTCTTAACTAAAAGTACATTTAGGTCTATCTTCAACTTTCAGTTGAGCTTTCAAACAAGCACCGTCAAGATGTACTAAAATATTTAGGTCTTTGTTCATCTTTCACCCTCTTGATTCTGATTTTACTTCTGAAACTCTTCTCAGAGCTTGCAAAACGAGATAATAACTGGTACATTAAGACCTGTTCAAATGTGAGCTTTCTCATTCAAAAATAGATAATTAAATAAAGGAAAACAAATGGTTAGGTTACATTCTACAATAACTGCAGTTAAAAAAAAAAAAAAAAAACCTAATTCAAGTATAAAAGGTAGAGAAACTCCTCAAACTTTTCGAAGTACATACCTAATAATGACTATAGACGATATGCTCGCATTTTATGATCACTACTTGTAACAAAATTACACGCCGTTTGGTTGCAATTATTTCTGTAGTCCTATGTATGGAACCTCTTCAAAGAAGGCTTATTGCAGTTGTCATAAACTGATAGTTACTGCAAATTTCCTGTTGTCAAAAACTGCCAATGCTGGCGATATTGGAAACTAAGGAGGACGATTCCTGCACAGAAGATTATGAACGAAAATGTTTTCAGTAGAAACAAAGAAAAAATTAGCACTAAATGCCCAAGTATGAATGGAAATGAAGATGTGGATTCGAAGTAGAAAATTACAGTTCGATGGGGGTTGACTGGCCTGTCCCGGTTCAGTCAGACTTAATTCCATATCGTGATGAGTTGCCGTCCAACCGGGTTCATATGCTTCAAGAAAACCGATCTTTGCCTTATTAGGTAGATCATGGGGATGAACAAATGGCACCCCAGGTGGCCACCCTATCTCCATCCTTATACTGGCACATGGGCTATCAAGTGAGAGAATGTGATTCTCACACTCCTTCAGGTTGCAGAACCTCAGCTTGAGGCCCTTCTTGTCTGCAATGTCCTGAACCCTTTCCTTTAGCACTCTCTGGGCATCGAGGCGTAACCTTTTCGAAGGTGGCAGAGGTTTCGTTCTCGAATCATTCTTCCTCCTCCTTATCAAAGGCTTCATAGATCCTGTACCAGCATTTCATCGATCCAAGGACCTGCTGTTAAAAGCATCTCACTAAAAGCTACTCAATTACAGAGAGAGGAACTGGCAAACCCAACATCAAGTTCCATTCCTCTCATGGAGAGAATAAAATGGCCTTAACCATTGCTAGAATCATTACGCATTTGTCCTCCTTCAAAAGAAAAGCACAAAAGCTTTTCCTATGTTCATTTCTTTTGATCTATTTAATAGCTTAACTTAGTTTCAAGATAAAAGCAAGAGAATATATATATATATATATATATATAATATAGAAGCAAACAAACAAACAAACAAATGTACATATAAAGTCATCTATAGAAGATAATAAAAATTAGTAGATTGCTGCCTACCATCTTGGGTCACATTAAAGTTGAAACTTTGGACATTGTTTTGCCTGTTAAAGAGTTGATCAGTTGGGTGAGATCTCTGCATAAAATCATCAACTGGAACGGGAAGCTGGAACTGAGCTTCTACCCCGTGACCGGCAGCTCTCATCTCTGAACAACTGAGACTAGTCATAGATTTAGGCATGAGCTTGAAAGCTAAAGAACACCGCCCGAAAAAGTTATTCTGGAGATTACCAATCTCTGTTCTATGAAGTGCAGGGTTGACATATCCTGCAGTTGCCTGATAAAGTGCGAGTCCAGGGTAAACAATGGCCTCCTGAGGACCAAGATCTCCATCCACCAGAACCCAACGACCCTGAAAGTCCTTTATGTGTAAACCAGCCTTATCTGACTTCACCAGAGATATCAAGCTTTTGTCCACTTGATGCTCATGGTCGGAAAACATTACAAGCTGCGCGTCCTCTTGGGTTGCAAAATTGTGGTGTTGTGCCCCCTGAAACGACGACCGTGCATGACAGCATACGGACAGCACCGAAGATGATATTTCCCGTGTTCTCAGGGGAACATTATTGAGTATTTCAGAAAAGGGTGAGCTGCGTAAGTTTAAATAAAAGCTAATAGCATCTAGTATGTCTCGAGCTGCCTTTCCAAGAAGGGAAAATATATCCGGCAGGCCAGCTGGAGGAAATTCCATTGTGTTGTTAGCTTCTGAAGGTGTTAGTCCAGGTCTGTAATCATAGGTTTCTTGCCAGAGTTGAGGATCCGCATAGTAACCGGATGTCTTGCACCAATCATGGGGGTCATTGCTATCAATCATATCAGCAGATGGGTAGGATGCTTTTTGCTGGAAGTAGAGGCGAGCGGAATCCAGAGAAGCTCTTAATAGAGCTCCATCACTCATTGGAAACTGAATAATGGCAGCAGAATATTGAGCTAGCGACTGCGTTAAAGTAGAAACCGAGAGCTTGTAAGAATCAGATGGAAGGCCTTCGGCAGGTGCTAGATCAGTTAGCTTTACGCGACCTACAGATGGCAGGCCACTAACTGCCATGAAATCCCTCCCAGGTCCTAGTAACAATCTCAATTTAAAACAGAGAGTATTTTCCCGCCCGCTCAACTGCAGAGGTAAAGAAGGCAAGTATTTTCATTCATTTCCAACTAAATACTACCACAATACTTAGTAACCAACATCCAAATTAAAAAATATATATATAAAAAAATATCTATGTGTGTGAGTTCGTGTATGTGTGGGTAATGAGCACCTAATGCTATAAGAATCTCACCTAAATAACAAGAAAACTACTTAAAAGAGAAAGTGGGAAAATGAGTTTGCCAGAAGTTCATATAAATTTAGTTCCTCATGAGCTTATAGCAGCGTAAGTAGCCGAATTCGATGAACAATCCCGCTAATGAATATGGGAATGCTGAAAATTTAACTCTTAAACAAGCACCTAAAAAACAGGCAAGTACTTCACTTTGCTGAAATGACAAAGACCCATCAACGTAATCAACTAAACACACATTTCCAGATTTCAATAACACTAACTTCATTGATCTTTTACAACTTAAAATATAACCCACATAACAAAAATTCATTTTCTACAACTATTTTTTTCTCGTAAGTGACAAAGTTTGTTCCTTTTGTCCAAAAATCTGTTCTTTTTCTTCAACTATAGTCTTTAAGACAGTTTTCCCGGCTAAACTTTAATCTAATTTTCATTAACCAAACAAGAGGAACATTAAGAAATAAGCTAAAAGATCATTTTTAAAAATAAAAAAAAAAGTCTATGTTGAATTGAATAAGCAAAATGTGCAAGAACCTGATTATTCGGGTAAAGCTATTAGAACTTGGAAACGTAGACTGCCCTGCGAAGGAATTAGGAATTCGACGAAGAACCCAGCTGAGAAGGAAAGCTAGGGTTTTGCAGAGACCGAGACAGAGAGACGATGTTGGAGATTGCAAAACATACGTATACAAATGTTAGGAGGGGAGGTGGAAGGTGATGATGTGGGTTAACTTTTTTTTTTTTTTTGGTTAAAATTTTTTGCTAATAAATTGTAAAATGTTTTTTTTTTTTAATTATTTAAGGAAAACTAATACTATTTTTAATAATTAACAATCAATTGATAATAGTTTATTTTGCTAAAAATTTTATGTGATTGTATTTTTTGTTTTTAAATTAAATATGAAAAGAGAGTTAAACTAGTATCAGATAACTAAGAACATTCTAGTTAAATTGACACTTTTTTTAGTCACGCATGCCATATCAAGTTATTCACTCTAATTTATTAAACTGAGAAGGAAAAAGTAAATATTCTAAACTAAAAAAATGCACATATGTGCTAAATTAAACAAACTTGCACGCGATGAGTCATAGATAAAGGGGAAAAAAAATATATCAATTGGCTGTTTCATGTTTTGATTTGGAAACAGCCTTTTTTTTTTCCTTCAAATTTGGGAATAGGGATGGAGTAACGAATGTAATTACAATTAGATTATATCTATTATCACAATAATTAAGTGTTTTACTTTCAAGATAAATTGAGAAAAGACCTTATTAAAACCCTTTTCAGGGGGGGTGGTGGTGAAGTATGAAACATGAACATTTTCACTTTCATGGTGAGACAAATATGTAATTTGAAAGTACCGTCATATTCAGTCTCACAAATTATGTATAAAAATCAGAGACCAATCTGTATTCCCATATAACTTTTTTAATGATTATTTAATTTGTTATGATTTTTTTTATTAATCGAATTTGGTTTTGGACACGCCAACCTAGCTATCAAAGCCATAAACAGATAATAAAAACTAAAAAAACGTTCTAAGTTTCTTTAAAAAATAAATCTAATTACAAAAGGATTGCAAAAACGGATTTAAAAGAACGAAAAAGAACTATAAATTGAATTCCTTTTTTTTTTTCTCCCTGAAAACTACAATATTCTTGATTCCTTCACAAAACGCAGGGGGGGGGGGGGGGGGGGGGGAATCCTTGGGTGGATTTAGGTTTTGAGCGGGCATTTATATTTTAAAATCATTTGAGTGAAATTGATCTTGATAATCTATTTTAAGTTCTCAGCATAAAAAAAAAAAAAAAAATCCATTCTAAGTTTCAAGAAAATAAGTTATTTTAACAGAAAATTATGCTATAGGGTGGTACAAAAGAATATTCTATATTTGTTGTCTGGACTATCAAAAGATAAGATATCAGGTCACTGGTGGTAACCCAAAGCCTATTTTCGTGCTTTTGTTGTAGTCTATCGTGATACCAACGGTAACTTAGATGCTAATGAAAAAAGGGTGTTAATACAACAAAACAATGGCAGTCTTTTTACTAGCGGTAACCTACCGTGTTACCGATAATTTTTTGTTGTCCATATCACCTGATCGAATTTTATGGTGTTATTTTTGCTTTGACAATGGACATCATGATTCATGATATTCCGAGTTTTTTTTTAATTTGCTATAAAATTACTTTTGTTCGAAGTAAACTTGGCAAATCAGTGCATACAAAAGATCCAAGCACAAGAAGAACAAAATCTTGAAAAACTAAATCGCAAGAAATAGTAAAAACAAGACTAGTTAAGTAGTGGACTATGCATTCTCTTGACGGGGTACGTAGCTTATAGTGCCACTGACAGCTTGAGACATAAGCTCTTGGGTATCACCAATGACATTTGATTCTGGAGCTCTATGGTCTTGGACATCACGTCTGTTGGTTGGACCTAATCAACCATGGACAAGATATCATGATCTTCATTAAACACTTTAAATAATTTCGAGAATCTGCATTGCATTGCATTAATATTCTTTTTCGTTAGTCGACTTCATATCTTGTTGTCAGTAGGTTTTCATGTTCAAATAAACTTAGAATATTTAATTTAGGATAAATTGTTTGTTTGATCTTAACCTTTTAATAAAGCTATGATTTGGTTTCTCCAATCTTTTTTGTGGTTTATTAAAAAGTCTCTAAACTCTTTAAAAATGTGTAAAATGGTCATTTTTGTTAACATAAGTAATTTCTTAATGAAAAAGATCACGTTAATCATTCTTGATGACTATGTTAGGGTAGTTATGAAAGAAAAAAATTACATGATTCAACTTACACATACCATTCACATGATTTTATTTCACATAATTTCTAACTTTTGTTAGTTAAAAAAAAAAAATCAAATCAAATCAGATTGCACTCTTTTAAAAGAGTTTATGGAACTTTTAGCCACAAAAAAAAAAAAAAAAAAAAGTTAGAGACCAGATTGTAACATCATCCAAAGATTATGGGCAAAACGAGTAATTTATCATTTTTTTAAAAATAGGATCCTATAGCCACCCATTTTATTGATTAAAAAAAAATCTAATAGATTTTAAATATGAGATTTAAGACTCTGGTTCTATACGCGCTGAACTAGTCCTAATGAGATTCAATAGGTTTCAAATAGTATGTTAAGCATGTTTTTTTCGAATTCATCTCACTAGGTTAGTATGGTAATGCTAATGAATATTCATTATAACTAATCATATGTATATATACACATATATCGAAAAGGAAACATAGATGGTTAATAATCTTATCCATTATTATCGCTTAAACTACATATAGAAATGGTATTTGAGTTTCATGTACTGAGTTGTTAAAAGATAGCACGATATCAAGAGCCAGCCAGTGTAATATCTTCTTTTAAAGGCATTTGTAAAATGGAATACCGTTCAAACTTACGATCAAACGAATCCAAAAATTAATTATACTTGACTAATACAACTTGGAAGTATTTTCCTCAAACGTGACACAAACCCCACTTGAGGACATCTTTTATTTAAAAAGGCTAGGAGAAACATTACACATAATACTTTTCTAAAAAAAAAAAACATTACACATAATACAGGGTTGAATTATAATTAATTAATAACGAAAGCCAGTACTAGATCAATAAAATATATATATATATATATATATATAGATGTGCGTATATATAAGTTCCTGATGATCTCTTGATCTCAGCAACAACAAACGTCTAAGACCCAGCAGCAGCACAAGGCAGCAACACTGCACAAGGAGAGATTAGAATCAACTTTTTGTAAAACATATTATATTAGTTAGCAGGTGCAAAGGGTTGGAAGTAGTACTCTTTCTTTTATTTTTTTTTTTTGAATTTGTAATAAATTTAATACTCCGTCTATGATTTTTTTTTTTTTTAAGGCTTTGTTAGATTTTTTTGTTTGTTAAGGAAAAAATTATTATCTGATAAATTAACATAACCAAAAGTTCGTACAGTGAATTGTGAGATAGTGAATATGTAACTCAGGATATATAGCTAGTAAGCTTGAACTTTATATGTTTATTTGTATTAATGTATGGATATAGACATCTACACATATAGGGCTAAAAAGGAAATAAGAAGCAAGAAATAGAGTGAATAAGAATAGATATATAGCAATATATATAATACTTACCAGCCTTTCCAAAAGCCTTCACCTTTAGAATTGGTTTGGACAGGAAGAGCGTAACTAGTTTCAGGACCATAATTAGTATTATTGGTCGGATAACCAGCCGGTGGAGGTGCTGCAGCATAAGGGACTTGGTAGTTGTTGTTGTGTCCCTCATCATATTGAGCTACTACTGGTTGTGGCGGCGCCGCCTGCGGATAGGACTGAAGAGACGCCGTCGGAATATATTCCCTCGCCGGCGCTGGATACGCCACTGCATACATCGATCAACCCCAAATATATTAAGGGAAAAAAAGTTTTAACAATTGATATAGTAGTTAATTATCAAATAAACAATTTACCTAAAAAAATTATCAAATAAACATCCTAAATTTAAGAAGTAATAATATTATTTCTTAGAACTTTTTCATCTTATTATATATCAATTACCAGGAACGTCTTGTTGTTGATTCATGAGGAGGGGCTATGGATATGGAAGGAGAAAATAAGAAAAAGAAAAGGAGTAATTTGTAGAGCGCCTTAAAGAAATATTAATATATAATATAAGTCTAAAGTCTATGAAGAGCCAAAAAAAGTCAAGGATATATAGAAAAAGTAGAGAAATCTGGTTCAACCAAAAATAGTAGAGAAATAGGGATATCTTTGCTGTTCGTCTATTTTATATATACACACACACATATATATTTATATTTTATTAGGAGGCATTGTCTATTGAAAGTAACGATCCGGCGGTCGGCATAATTCCACGCGTGAGTTTCAAGGTCGACAGAAAATAAACAAAAGAGCCAGTAACCAAAACCATTAAGGCAATAATCATAATGACGTATTAGATAAAATCGCCCACAATTTAATGTCGTGTATGAAACTATGAAAAAGAAAAATACAAAAACTAAAAACAAAAAACAAAAAAACAAGGGAAAATTAATTTGTGTTTGATGGTGATGGGGATATGTTCTATGTGTATCGAAAGGAGAGATTAAGTAATTGAATATGTCTCTAGTCCTTTTTTAGTTAATTTTAATTTTGTTGTTATTATTTTGTGTTCTCGATTTATAGATCAAATCCCGTATAATTTTATTCTTCAACTTTTAAAATTTATGAGCATAAGTTTTGATTTTTTTTTTTTAAGTCGTCTTTAATTTGTTATTTTGCCCGGCTACTTGTGTTATATATATAAGGATACAGCTCACTCAATGATTCGATCATGTCCTACAACATGTAAAATTATAAAATTAACTTCGATTGAAGTGCATATTCTCCTCACATGTCATTTCCTAATGATATTTTAACAGACCGACGAATAAAATGACTAATTTAGAGTAACTATATTAATTCATCAGCAATACTTTAAATATTAGAAGGAAAGTGAAAATAATGTGTGTAGGTATGTATGTATGTGTTTGTTTATGTATATATTTTTGAAAACGTGCTCTCTCAAAGTCAATATACGGATAAGTCTTGTTGGAAATTCTGAACCTTTGTAGTGAGTAGTGACCACAATTTGTTTGAAGTGATAAGATCAAGTCATCTTCAGTTCCTTATAATTTAATGGGCCAAACTAAGAACTAGATATATAAAAATGTAAGTATTAATGTTTATCAATTTATCAGTTGTCCTAGTTTATCAATTTAGGTTTGTGTTTATTATTTGTTTGTCATCGCTCCTTTAGTGTGTTGTTTATGACATTAGTGTTGAGAAAAATTTTAGTTGACGTAAATTATCACAAAATCCAGAATCTCATATTAAACTATCAAGAGAAATTAATCGGAAGCGCACTTGAATCCATGAAGACAAATTAGATAATGATATAGTCTTTCACAGTTAAATCTCCTTAAGTTCCTAAGATGCTCTATGAATTCTCTCTCTTAATGGGGAAGGAGGAGGAGAGCAAATATTACATATTTTGATTTCACTTGGAGACAACAATCCTTATAATGACCCTTATAACTAACTTAAATTATATTCCCATCAATCCTAATTTAATTAGTATTGAGTTTCTACACTTTAAAACCTATACCTAATAGATATCTCTAGAGCCCAATTAATATATCACTTATTTGATCCTATTAAATCAGATATCATATAAGTCCATAATAAGAAATTAATAAAATCCCAACACTTAGTAGCTATTTTGTTGTCGTTTTTTCAGTGGATTGCAAATACAAGCTACTGTATGCCAGATTTTGGATTATCAGTGTTGAAGAATTTATAGAGTTTTCTCTCTTTTATTTTTCCCTTATGTTTAGGTGGATTTGGAACTTTCAATTCTATCTTTCGTCCCAGTTGGGCTAGTAATTAAATTCTCTCTCTAAGGACTCCTACGCAAGTACGAGTACTAGTATATTTTCTTTTTCTTTTGCTACGCTAGGAACTAACGTACTTTCCTGCTAATGTACAAGGACACATATGCATGGCCCTGAGAGAACAAAAAGTAACGATGCTAGCTAGAAATTTTCTCTTCCGTGTGCGTGTGCGTGTATATATATGTTTTTTTTGCTGAGCCTGTATATATATATATATATATATATATTCTTTTTCTTTGACGAGTTAATTAATCATTGTTAAGAGAATATGTATATATATAACTATTATAAATTTAATTAGACAATGAAACCCGTCATCAAAATGTGATTAAAAAAATGTGCTATGGACAAACAATGTCTTCACCAACTGTTTTCTGCTAAGGCTTTTGATGGCTGTTTCGAATTTGTACGCGCATTTCAAATGATTGTTAAGGAAACAAACAATCTGCCCAAAAATTGAAAACCAAAAAGATCAGTAGAACGATTTTTTCTACTTATTTTTCTTCTCATAAATTTTCCTAATCAAACTGAAAGATTTTCTCGCCTGAAGTCTCCCTCCTCCTCTCTAAATTCCTCCTTACTTTGTGATCATGTTTGCTGCCTCTATCATGACCATCAAAATCCGAGTTCTTTTAGAATCCTTAAAGATTTTTATTTCTTTGTATTTAAGTATTTTATGTTTGTTGGATTCTGTAGATAAACTTTGTTTTTGGTTTTAGACACCACAGTCTAAAAGGTACATCACCCCAATTTTTTGATGAGGGTTTTGACACATGACGACTTTGAATTTACTTATATGAATGCTTTATTTGGCATTAAAGTTTAAATCTAATTAAACCGTAGTTTTTATCTTTTTTTGAAAAGTCAATAAAATTTATAACCAGTTTTTAAAAGTCAACCAATTCCAACTTAAAAATTACATCTCCAATCGAAGAACCAAATGCAAACTAATTGTTACTAACCATTGTCAAATCCTTTTTTTGTACTAGTTTTACTCAAAGTTATTGTTTTTTTTTTTTTTTTTTTTGTTGATTGTGATCTATAAAATTACTTAGGAAAGGAGTAGTAAATTATGTGTCATATAAACTGCCTGAGTCGCTCACTTATACGCAACATGATTCCCTTATCTAAAAATGTGTGATACATGATAAGCAATTGTGTCCATATACTTAATTGTACAGTTCCAGCAAGCCAAAAAACGTCATGGTACCATTCTGCACTTTTAATTGAGATGATTAGCCCCATGTATTGGATCACACTTGAACCAGAGGTAGTTACATTGATATTAATTAGCAAACTCAATAGCACAAATAACCCCCATAAGCTCAGCTTCATAAGCGTACAGAACTCTTCATGTACTGGAATTGAGAAGCAACCTTTACAAAATCCTCAATACGTATGGAAAATTCCTCCACAACCTGTCATTCTAGGAGATCCGTTTGCAGCACCATATGTATTAAGGCCTCATTTGGGGGAACAACTGGCATTTGGATCCAAAACTCCTAACTTTGTATCAAACTTTCTCTTATTTCTATTTTAAAAAAAAACTCAAACTTTATAAACACATAACTTTCTTATTTTAAATCAAAATGAGATAATTCTTATGTCAAAATGATCGTGCAGTTTAAATCTTAATTCTTGATAAATTTTGACAACCCAAATAATTTGGTTCATTTATTAAAAAAATCAAAGATTACATTATTTTATTTTATTTTTAGGATTTTCGATGTCTAAATTCTTTTTCCTTCTAATAATGATATACATACAACAATGTACATTACCAGTTTCTAAAAATAAATACAAACAATGAATTTAAAATTTTTAAAATGTGTACTGCTAGAGACACCAACTATAATCTAAATTTTTTAAGTATCAACTCACGTGTCATATTTTTACTAGTTGATAGAATTAATTGATGTGCCAATGCTTTTAAACACTTACCAATTAAAAAACAATAACTAATATGTCACATATGTTGGTAATCAAAAATTAGGATTAGAGATTGTGTTTTTAGTATATTTCATATAAAATTGGCAAATGCATGTCTCCAATGGTAACATAGTTTGATACATGCACCACCATATGACCCGTCTCCTCCCACAGAACAAAACTTCCAAAGGAAAGGCCGAGACGATAACAAACATGCTAGAAAATGCCTTACCACCGACAACAACTAACAGTATTCACAGCTTCAACCCAATGTACCTCTTCTTTTATAGATGACATGAACCATACTCCTAAACTCAGCATCTAACGATATATTTGTAGATGAAATTTGATGGCTAGAGGCCCGACGGTGTGCCAAACCTCCTGCCAAGAAGACTTTTCTTTATCTCCCTCGCGCACTCCCCCCCCCCCCCCCGAGCCTGCACTTTTTTTCGGAAAACATACTATTTTCATATTAAATGAAATATGAAATATGAAATATGAAATTAAAAGAAATAACATTGGTGATTGCACATATAATTTAACAATAATTTCACACTTAATAACTTCAACTTGATGTGTAGAATTCAAATCCCCCACTCTTAATTTTTTTTTTTTTTAAGAATTACATAGCATAAAAGAGCTGCCGTAATTAAGTTTTATTTTGTTCTTTATGTATAAGAAAACAAATAAGAGAAAAGTATCTAGATCGATCAACTGTTTAAACAAACATCTCCCCAACAAAAAAATGTTTACTTAAACCTCTTTCAAATTTAAAAAATTAAATTAAATTAAAAATTAAAAAAAAAACCTTTTTTTTTCTCTCTAAAAAAAGTCTTTAAAAGAATCGGGAACTCTCTACGGAAGGTCCGATTCTGGAGGATGTAAAACAGTTGTTTGCCCAATTGCGGAGTACAGGTATTCATCATATTTGTCGGAGTGCTAATCATGTTGCTCATCTTTTGGCCAGATTTGGTTTCAACTCTAAGTGTACCAATGTTTGGATTAGTGAGACTCCAAGTGTAGTCTCAAACGCTGTTTTTATTGATGATATTGCTTAATAAAGTGATTCTTATTCAAAAAATAAATAAATAAATAAACCTCTCTTTGAATTTACCATTAAAAGAATTAAAATATGGATGCATGTATAATACATATTAGTTTGTTTCTCTTGACCGGCAAATACGGATAAGAAACAATTTGAAATTAAAATTAATTTAGGGGAAACAATTTTGAAATAATGATTAAAAGAAAACGTTTTATTTTTTAATTTTTTATTCAATAACGAACAAAATCGTAACTGATTTTTTTTTTTTTTTTTTTTTTTGGGATACGGTATAGTCTTCTTAATCGTATATATATCTTGTTGGTCGGATTGCAAATTATTTTTTCTTTTAATATTTCATTTTCTTAGTGAGAATATTTTTTAATATCGGGTTGATAGGATATTTGAACAGAAGAAAAAAACAAAGATGATAGTAAGAAACGAAAATTTAAAGATTATAGTCTGATTTATTTTCAAATTTTAATACTAATTTAAAATACAAAAAATAATTTCTCAAAAACTGGAAGATTAAGTTATTTTGTTTTAAATCTGAATTAGCTTTTAAAAAAGGTTTAATATCCTAATTATCAAAGAAAAGCAAATACTTGCTCCAAAAAGAAGAAGCAAATACTTGTTTAAATTTAATTAAAAAAAAAACTAATACTGATTGAAAACGACAAATTAAGCCTTGAAAAGCATCAAATTAAATCAATCTCTCTCTCTGACTTGTAGAAAAATACCCCCAGACTTTAAAATCATGTATTAATGTTCTGTTAAATCTGTGAGTGAAGCACTAAATTTTTTAGTGGAACATAAATAAGGAGAACGGATGTTACGCTTTGAAATTGAAGAAGCAAAGTGATACAAATGTTATAATCTTGGGGAATTTTTGTTATTACTCCTGTATAAAATCTTATTTTTTATCCGTTGATTTTCTTTGTAATCAATATATGAAAAAAAAAATTATATAGGTAACCATATGGTATTAAAAAAAATTATATGAGTACGACCAAAAGGTTAGTGGTGTAAAAAACAACATAAATTTTAGTAAATGTTTTTGTGACTAAGCTTAGTCGCAACAAAGTAGATTTAGTGAGGAAAAAAGTGTGGTCACTGAATGTGTAATTTTTTATGATATTTTGCGACTAATATTTTAGTCACTAAAAGTTATTAATCTTTACTGACTAAGTTTTGGTCATAAAATGTTACCTTCAACGACTATATTATTTGAATGGTAAAAACTTGGTACTCCCTTCATTATTAATTTTTGGTGCCATAATTTTTTGTGACTAAATGTCCATTTAGTCACTAAATCAACCTTTTTACGACTAAATAGTTAGTCGTAAAATGACTTGGTGTCGAAAACAATGTATTTTTTGACCAAATGTTTTTGTGACCAACTTTTAGTCGTAAAATCGTACATTTAGTGACTATTAGTATTTAGTTGCTTAAATTTTAGTTGCTAAAAGTGCAATTTCTTGTAGTATGTTACCCACCTATCCGTCAAGCCCACCAGTCTAATTAGTCCTTGATAATTTTCAAGCTAGTTTCCTTTTAATAATAATACTAATGATGTTGATGATGATGATGAATAATCCAAATCTTTAATCTATAAACCATCCCAAAAGGTTACTTTTTGGTTCATTTTTGTGAATTGTTTTTTAGTGGAAAGGGTGCATTAATTTTTAGTTTCTATAAACTTAATTTCAAATTACTTTTTGCAGTTATATTTCTGTAACTGTATTCGAAAAGTCATTATCTCCATTAATTAAAAAATGAATTTGTTTAAGAAAAGAGACCAACAATATTTTCAAAAAAAAAAAAAAAAGACGAGACCAACAACATGTCTTTTTTGAAAGTCTAAACTCATGTTCATTAAAAAAAACAAAAAAAAAAAAAAACACTTCCTAGGATAGTTAAATTAGGGACCAATTCAATTAGCTAGGATATTCCGAAAATCGGGCCTTTTGTCGAGAACAAACACAAGGTGATTTATACGAATGCCACTTGAAAATTTGGAGTTCAATTATATCATTTTTTTCGTAGTAATTTTAAGTATAATTTTCATATCAAAGTGATATAAATAAATTAGTATATTTCAAATGTAATATAGCACGCACACGAATCAAAACTGATCATATCTAATTTAGGAATGCATGACAATTCCTTGTTAACCCACGGGGACCCACTTTAATGGGATAAGGAAAAATTGATCTAAACAGATTCAGGTTATAAACTGGTTAAAAGTTAATTACTCTATCCTGGTTTATAGTGCATGAACGGTTTTAGGGGTCCCGACCTTTTCGTATGCCTTGGTTGGTTTAAATATGATTTTTCTGTTAAAGATATGCTTGATAATTTATTATATACATACGTAATTTTAAGTATAAAAGTTTAACATATTGGATTTTTGAAATTGAAACCTATGATATTCATTTATTGCAACTTAAGGTACGCGCATTTTAAATGATTATTTAGGAAACAAACAGTCTGCCCAAAAATTGAAAACAAAAAAATTAGTAGACCGATTTTTTCTGCTTATTATTTTTATTCTCATAAATTTCCTAATCAAACTCAAAGATTTTCTCTTCTGAAGTCTGCCTCCGCCTCTCTAAATTCCTCCTTACTTCCTCAACCCCTTTCGTCGTTGTGATCATGTTTGCTGCCTCTATCATGACCATCAAAATCCGAGTTCTTTTAGAATCCTTAAAGATTTTTATTTCTCTGTATTTAAGAATTTTATGTTTGTTGGATTCTGTAGAGAAACTTTGTTTTCGGTTTTAGACACCACAGTCTAAAAGGTACATCGCCCCAATCTTTTTATGAGAGTTCTGACACATGACAACTTTGAATTTAATTATATGAATGCTTTGTTTGGCATAATCAAATTAAATTATATTTTTTCATATCAATTTTTGTCTTTTTCTAAAAAGTCAATAAAATTTATAACCAGTTTTTAAAAAGTTAACCAAAACTTAAAAATTTCATCTCCAACCGACGAACCAAATGCAAACTAATTGTTACTATCCGTTGTCAAATCCTCTTTTTGTACTAGTTTTAAGCAACATTATTTTTTTTTTATTGCGATCTATAAAATTAATTAGGCAGGAGTAGTAAATGAATTATAATTAACTACAAACTGTGTATGGTCTTGAAGTGAGACGTGGTTTAGTTTTATATGTTACCCACCTGTCCGTCAATCTCACCGGTCTAATTAGTCCTTGATAATTTTTAAGCCAGTTTCCTTTTAATAATAATAAAAATAATAATAATGAATAATCTAAATCTTTAATCCATAAACCATTCCAAAAGGTTACTTTTTGGTTCATTTTCGTGAATTGTTTTTTACTGGAAAGGGTGCATTAATTTTTAGTTTCTATAAACTTAATTTCATATTACTTTTTGCAGTTATATTTCTGCAAGTGTATTCGAAAAGTCATTATCTCCATTAATTAAAAATGAATTTGTACAGAAACTGTTTAAGAGAAGAGACCAACAATACTTTCAAAAATAAAAAAATAAAAATAAAAAAAATAAAGAGAGAGAGAGAGACCAACGATATGGCTTTTTTGAAAGTCTAAACTCATGTTCATAAAAAAATAATAAAAAATAATAAATAAAAAAAACAACAACAATACTTCTTAGGATAGTTAAATTAGGGACCAATCCAATTAGCCAAGATATTCCGAAAATTGGGCCTTTTGTCGAGAACAAACACAAGGTGATTTAGACGAATGCCACTTAAAAATTTGGAGTTGAAATATATCATTTTATTTGTAGAAATTTAAAGTTTAATTTTTATATCAAAGTGATACAAATAAATTAGTACATTTCAAATATAATATAGCACGCACACAAATTGAAACTAATCTAGGAATGCATGCCACTTCTTTGTTAACCCACGGGACCCACCTTAATGGGATAAGGAAAAATAGATCTAAACAGATTCAAGTTATAAAATAGTTAAAAATTAATTACTTTATCTCGATTTATAGGGCATGAATGGTTTTAGGGATCCTGACCTTTTCGTGGTTTATATAGCCTTTGTTGGTTTATATATTATTTTTCTATTAAAGATATACATGATAATTTATATTATACATACGTAATTTTAAGTATAAAAGTTTAACATATTGGATTTTTGAAATTGAAAACTATGGTCTTCATTTATTGCAACTTAAGGTCTTAAAAATATATATATATATATATGTATTTATATGTATGTATGTGTGTTTTTTTTTTTTTTTTCTGCTTAATAAAAATAACTAATTGAGTAAACGGGATACTCAAAATCCGAGACAGGAAACCCACCACATCCTTGCCAACTTAAATGGATTAACAGGACGATTATGAAAAACACACTTTTTATTTGCAAGGCGGCTTGACAAGAAACCAATATACTCCGTTGCTATCCCCTTCTTGTAAACATTGTCTTACTTTCTTCAAATTCCAAATCAAATTCAAATATTCTTTCACAGCAATTAATACGCAAACTTCCTCACTCGGGCGATTTTTGCCTAAGATTAGCATATACAAAAACAAATTAAAGCAGATTTTAACAAGGAAAGCCACTTGCTTCCAGGGCATACATTATAACCCTCTTTCTTGTACTTTATGAGTTAGAAACCCCAGCACAACAGCATGTTCAGATGCCAACAACAGCAGCAACACAAGGCAGCAACGCTGCATATGACAGTGAGGAAACAAAATTTTGTGTCATATGTATATATATATATATATAGATATAGATATAGATATACACACATGCACATATATTTATATATAGATATAATAAGTAGATATATGTATAAACTTACCAGCAATCCAAAAGGTCAGTACTTCTAGAGTTATTTTGTGAAACAACAACAGTAGAAGTTTGCTGTTGCTGCTGCTGCTGGTTGAACCCGGGAGGAGGACCATAATAAGTGGGCGGGTAATAAATAGTATTTGGTGGTGCTGCTACATAGGGGACTTGGTTATTGTAATAAACGGGTTGTGGTGGCGGTGGCACCATCGGTGGTGGTGGTAGTGGATACATCATGGGCACGGGAGAATATTCCGGTGCAGACGGTGCTGGATATGCCATTACTGCATTAAATTTTATGACAAAAGGATTTTGTAAGTCTAATCTAAAAGAAAAAGAAAAAAAAAAAAAAAAAAAAAAACCGATCATAGCGCTAGTAATCAATCAAAGAAACTATCCAAAATTTAGAAGCATGTAGATTAAGAGTTGAAGAATGACATACTTTAATCATATTATTAGGAAAAGAAAAAGAACATGTGAACAGGTTTTTCATTATCAAATGTTGATCAAATTGTTGGACGTACCAGGAGCTTGGGTGCTTTCGGGATGAGTCATGATGATGATTAGGTGGACATGAAAGAAGAAACTAAGAAAGGGGTTTTGTAAGAAATGTGATGTGAGTATAGATAAGAAGAGCCAAAACAAGTCTAGGATCGAGATGATTATTGCAAGAGAAGAACGTCTGTATGTTGGGCAATATATAAATATATACATATATATATATAGCTGTCTCTTTTGTAATTAGAGAAATTATTCAATAATTAGGTATACTAAGTCATCGTACATGTTTATATATGATATACTCGTTTAATAAATAATTGATACTTAAATGATTTATAAATGTCAATTTTATAATAATCATCTAAGTAATGTGAATTTTATTAAGAGAAAAAATGGTGATTAATTAGTACTTGAAAAATCACATGTAACTTATTTATTGAACAAATGTAATACATAAACATAATATACTGATCTACCATTTATTATACATTTTTCATCTAATTATTAATGTTATAAAGACTGGATTATAAGGAAATAATGTGATCATTTTCCATATCAATTGATTGTATTTATCAATAAAAACTAACAACTCATTATTATTTGTCGATTGATATTTGAAAATTAATATTAGAGTTGGTGTCTATATCATCACTATATATGTTATGTATATTATATTTATATGCAGAGGCATGTATATTGAGAGTAACGATCAGGCAGTTGGCTTAATTCCATGCGTTAGTTTCAAGGACAGACATTAAACTACGCTAAAAGAACCAATAACTAATTAACTTTTTTTAATAGAGTAAATTAACTTAAATTGACGTATTAGGTAAAATATCCCATAAATTAATGTCGTGTATGAAACATATGAAACATCAAAATACAAAAACAACAAAAATTTTATGATGATCTGTTCTGTGTATCAACAGGAAAAAGAAATTGAATATGGACATCGAGATTTTGCACTTCATTTGGTAGGAAGAAAGAAAATATGATGGGGAAAAAAAAACTTATAAAAATGGACAATTAGAATAAGAAAAAGGAAATTGGTTTTCTTTTTAAGTTGTTTGTTAGATAGAAAGAAAAGAAAGCAAAGGATTTGTGAAATTACTATTTTATTCTTTTATATATAATCTTAGACATTGTCATCATTGATTGTATTTAGATTAATTTTCACCAATTTTAGAAAGATTAAAAATTAGTGGGCCCACTAAAAATTTTATACATTCTATTTATCTTTCCTTTATCTTTTCCTTCTTACCAAACAACACCAATTCTAACATTTTCCATCTAGTTATTTTCCATCTCACTTCTTTCTTTCATCTTTCACATCCTAAATTTTCTTTTTCTTTTTCTTTTTTTTTTTTTTGTGAAAAACTTTTTCCCATTAACCATTCACAGGATTAAATTCCAACTTTAGAAGACGTTCTAAGACATCTCGATACACTCTCTTCTGCGTTTAAATATGTGTTTCCCATTTCGTATATCCTTCCAATACTTTTTTTTCATCATATCATCTAAATTAAGAACCCTAACTATGCAAGTACCGAAGACTAAAAACAATTATATTTTAAAATCTGACTATACACATTTTGGTGTATTAAATAATTTATCATACAGTTAATGTGTAAAAAGAGACAAATCAGCAAAGGTAAAAAAATATGAGAGAGGTAAGTGTGTGAACATAAGGAGATACCGAGTGTAATAGTTTGGTTAGTTTCATCGTGTCAGTCTCGAGGAAATTCAACGAGGCTCAAGGGAAAAACTAATACATAATTTATTTGAACATATATAGTACGGCCTTATAACAAAAGTGAACAAATTAGTTTTATAATTATGATTTCTAGATTTGTGCATGTCATTCTTGTGCAAGGGATTTCTAAATCAGCAGATTCCCCCCGGTTAATTATGGAACTTGTGATATATATTAAATTAGAAACTTTTCTGGTTAAAAAGCTTCAAGAGATAGAAGTTACTATAGCATGTTAAAATATTGACACTTGTGCCACATGCCATGCATAAATTAAGAATTTTCCAAGCCTTTCCTTAAAATAAAAAAAAAATTTAAGTAAATAAGTTCCCAAACCTAGGGTTACCCCTCTAATTAATTTATATGAAATAAAAAAGCTTTTACAAGATTTTTAGTGATCATACTTTGTAGGATTTGCCATGATAAATTTGTGTCACATCTTTTTTTCCTAATTTTGTGGTTCAATTAAAATTAACTAGGAATTAATTTGATGTAGGCACGGCTAATTTCTATTTGACTATACAACGTACTTTAATTCCTACAAGATGTATAATAAGCATATTGTGGGACGTTTGATATAAAAGATCTCTCTTCTGATTATTATTATTATTATTTATATTAATGAATTTCTTAACTAATTATTATCACAATCTAACAGTGGATATTACCAGGTTTGAAGAGTTAAGTTTGTTTTAAAATCTAATGATTCAAATATTGAGTAAAAATTCTCAAGAATATAATAGAAAATAATTTGACCAATTGAAGCAGTAAAAAGATGACTTTGCAAACTAACTCCACCCCGTAAACAAATGTCAAAGTTATTTTGTTTTTCTCGACAAAGTTGCCTTTTGAAAACGTTTAGTAGGTACTCTCCATATGTTTACAATATTTCTTATTATATACTAACTATCTTCATTAAAATACAAAAACAAAAAAACAAAAAAGAAAAAAAGAAAAAAAGGAAGCCAATGGTGGATGATAAAATTATGATTAAATGATTCCAGTTAGGCTAACTTAACCGGTGGAAGGAGGAGTTTGGACATGTGTTTTATAGTTGAAAAAACAAATCATTTCTATTTCATAAGTAGGGAGTCATAAATCTCATACTGTAAAAAACTGATTTATAATAATGATTTAAAGTTACAACGAAAATTAAGGTCAAAGATCAACATTGTCAAATTACTTGAACAAATAGGAACTTAAGTTTTAATTTACCCTCTAATCAGTCTAGACAGTCCTTTAAATTTTGACATAAACTTGAGCTTGTTTCTAGGCTGCACATTCCCACAACTACGGGTGGGAGTGGGAGAGCCAACTAAAGGTGGCGATTATGAAAGTAGCAATGGAGTCAACCTAGTTTCAATAAGAGCATACATTAAAGATAAGGTTTTCAGATATTTACGCTTTAAAAACTATTTTCATTTAGAACATGTTAATGTATATTGCATTCTAATTCTGATATTTATACTTAGAGACCTCAATTTTTCGGAACATATATCTTATAGTAATTAACTTAACGTGCAAATAAGGTTCTATATATAATAAATCCCACTGCGAATAGTTTAATTTTGTGGGATTAGAGGAATTTGGATAGGAGCTCCTAAATTTATGATGACTCTACAACTATCTTGAATGTAGAGATCTAATTCATTTCAAATTTAAATCCAATTTTTAAAGTTTTTTTTTTTCAAAATCTGCATTATACTAATTTTTCTTTTTCTCAAACACCCATTAATTTCATATTCTAAATTCAAATCTAAAATTTTCAATTCAAGACGGTATGCTAAAAAGGGTATTAATGTCTATTAATTTCAATTCGAGACGTTTTAATTTCATCTACATATCTATATATACATATATATATATATATATATATATCATTCTAAACAAAGGTAATTAACCGGGGACCTCAATTACTTTGAGAACATATTGTAAGTTCAGTGGGTCAGATCAATGAACATAATATTCATGTACATAAAGTCGGGCCAACCTGATTTCGTCCCTCAAAAATTGGGCCTTGCTCGAACCTTTCAGATGGCTACACTTACATTTGGTTGGGTTGGGTTGGGTTGGGTTGAGTTTGAATTCAAGGAGAAGATCCAATTAGACGACTACTAATGAATATTTAAATTTAAAATTCGACTTCTCTTACAGACGGCCTTTTTAATGCATGAGGTAAACATGTAGTCAATATCGTGAAAGTCAAATGCTCCTCTACGTACATACACCCATATAGAAATGAACAATGTTAAGAAATATCAGTGATGTTAATAAAGAGTGGGTCTCACAACATGAGGTCCACCGTTGGGACTCACTTTTTTATTTGTGTGATGTTGAACATCAATAATGTTCTAAAGTATTTTTCTATAGAAATATATATGGTTAGATTATGAATTTATCTCCCATTATTAATTATATTTTCATATCCTTTATATATAAAACGAGTACATTCTCCTTTACGTTAACTTTTAAAGATAAATTCTACTTAAGCTTATTTTATATGCTATATATTAGAACTACTAGATATGAAAGAGGGTGTTAACTTATAAATTTATCTCAAATTATTAAGTTAGAAGACTGTTATAGTATTTATAAGTAAATGAATAACCTCTTTTCTTGAGCTAGCTAGTTTTAAGAGTTAGAGTTATATTCAAATTCCTTTAATGTGTATATATATATATATGTACATATGTTTGTGTGAATGGAATGTCCTTTCACGGTAATAAAATGCTCTTTCAAGTCATGAATAATAATATGACAACTTTTTGCCTCGTTCACTTTGGACGGTTCGGAAATGCATGATCATTTTGTCGATATATATGTAGATATATACATATGTATGTATATGTATAGTTTCCATATTGGACCGTATGGCAGAAGCGTAAAACAAGCAAATAATTTACATCATTATTAGTGGAAGGAAATTAATGAGGATTCTCAAGAGCTGACAAGATGGACCATACTTGTATGTATCTGTGTGTGTGTGTAAATATATATATATATATATATATATATATACATATAAGTAGTTGATGAGGAGGGTCCAAATTATGGCTGACTGGTGAGGTAGTTTTCCATGGGAACAAGCATCTATGATCCACCTCCTCGTTTGAATTGTACATATATATATAATTCACAATATATATATATATATATATATATATAACACGAAATGAATGTGAAGTAGACTTGTCCTAAGGTGAGAAAGAAACCCATTCATAAGGCAGATAGGGACGTTCTTGTTTCAGCAGCCTGGCAAAACACACACACATCATGAGAAAACACAGTATTCGAAAATTATTTACATATTTGCATTGGGAAATGTGTTCTCTGATATTT
Source organism: Ficus erecta (assembly GCA_008635985.1). Classification (NCBI taxonomy): domain Eukaryota; kingdom Viridiplantae; phylum Streptophyta; class Magnoliopsida; order Rosales; family Moraceae; genus Ficus; species Ficus erecta. The sequence goes on from BKCH01000019.1 coordinate 1,887,925, forward strand.
ATTTAATATAATAACAACGTCTGTAATAACTACAAATCTATTAATGATGATCTCATATTATTATTACATCTTTCAAATTTTATTACTATGTTAAATAAATGTCATCTTACTTCTTCTTTTTCACATTACGGTCAAAGACACATTGACCATATGTATATATATATATATATATATATATATTTGGACGGAACAAGTGGTGAAAACTTGGAAGAAATTAGTGTGGGGGTCATGAATTAATAAATGTGCCATTGAGGGAAGATAGGTAGAATTGTCTAAATTCTAGTTGTAAGGGACCCACATATTGGCCATCATTAATTAATGTCGTTTCTTATGATAGATGGCCTAATGGCCATCACTTCTTCCCCATTGCCCTAACTAAACGGTCAATTTTTTCTTGGCAGGAACAGATAGATAGATAGATATATATATATATATATCTCTCTCTCTCTATATATATAAAAGCTATAACATCTTTTTAAGTGTACTGAACCCAAGTAAGGTATGTTTCCAATACAAGAAATAATGATAGCCCCATCCAGACCCCAGCAGGAAACATCACACTTAATATAGATTGTCACAACCATTGCAGTTTTATTGAAACCCAAAAATAAATAAATACATAAATAACTGTTTCTTTCATTTCTTTCTTTTTCTCTGCCTCGCTGTAAGAATCTCATTCATTATTTTATTTTAGATATATCAACATCTCCCCTCTCTCTCTCTCTCTCTCCTCTATTTCACTCACTTTCTCCGTCATCATGTATTTGGTATATATATATAAAATATGATATATATAATATTACCTTTGACAGAGACGAATGATCAACTGAGGCACATATATTCAAAGTTTGGTTTATATATATATATATATATATATATGTATATGTTTTTGTGGAGGTGATGAATGAGATTCCCACATAGAGAAAAACAAAAGCTATGGAAAAAGATAAAGAGATATATAGCAAAAAAAAAAAAAAAAAAAAGATTCTCATAATGTGAGAGTAAAAAGGGTGAAGTTCACATGTAGAATATCAACACCAAACTTTAAGTTGAATGGAAGAAAAAGATATATATATATATATATATATAAAGAAAGAAAATAAAAGAAAAAACATATAAAAATATATGATATATATATGACTCAATAAGTCAAGGGTGCAAACAATTTGCCCTAAAAAGGGGGGTCAAGCAAAGCACAAACACACACGATCCCCTTTGGACCCTTTTTTGCTCCTCCTTTAACGAATTGTACTATGGTGTTTATCATAATAACATGCCTCTTGAAACAATCACGGCCGTCCAATATTGAAACATCATTTTTATCTCCCTTTGAAATGAAGTAAAAAAAAAAAAAGAATCGAAAATCTTTGTAATGTGTTGTGACCCTGCCATCATTGTATCATGTGTACTATCCTTTTATTTCGTTTTATTTTATTTATTAAGTTATTTATTTGGGCTCCCCCACCTCTCTTTTTCTAACTTTTTTGTTGCTTTTGATTTGCTTTTTGGATTTCGGTGGTGGTTAAACCAAAGTATGGTCGATGCGGTTGGGGTTGATGTGTGAGCAATAATAGAGAGAGCTATTAAGAATTGAAAGAGAAAGGTGTCAAGAAAGGTGAAGAAATAGGAATCACACTCTTATAAGCCTCTTTTCATCTACTCTTCTTGGTGAAGGGGTTTTCTTTTCTTTTCTCTCTCATGAAGTTTCACGATAGCTTAAAGCAATTGTTTAGTAACTCATATATATATATTTCTTGACCAAGCACTCTTTAACTTTTATCTTATTTATCATATATATGTGTGTGTATATATATATATAGACCATACTTTCAGCTTTTTTTCCTCATAGAACTTCTCCACCATTCTTGCCCGGACAACTAAAGTTGAAATTAGTTATTTATATATATATATATATATATATATTTATATATATATGTACATCTATATATTAAGCAAATCAAAGTTTAACAAAGTCTAGATGTGTAGTTAAATCAATTCCCCCTATATCTTTATAAAGAAAGGACACTCTTTTAACGTGCATTATGGGTAAACCATTTGTTCCGTCCATGCATATCCACAAAACACATGCCCTACACCCACCTGAAACCAGACTACTTATCTCCATATTTATATATTTACCCTACAATTGGGTATTTCCACCTATAAATTCAATGAGGCCATTGATCATGATCATAGGATCAAATCAAACGATGCATGTTGTTTAAGGAATTTAATATCGTTGGAGAATTTTTTGAACAATATCATTATAGATAAAAGACCGTGACACGTATTAAAATAATGTTGTTTAGGTAAAAGACCGCAACACATTGCACTATATCTACAGAGGAAAAACATCTCAATATGACAATACTCGGATCAGTCAGATAGTAGTAACATTCTATTAGAATCTTATAATCGTTAGTCGGTTCACTTGTAACTTTCTATTCAGAATATTATTTTTCTTCTGAAAAAAACAAGTATTACAGAAAAATATTATATTATAATCAACTGGTTGTTATAATAACATATAAATATTGTTTTATAAAATTGTTGAATATGAGATAATCTTTATATATATATATGTATATATATGTATAGATATGTATATGAGACTTTTTCTGAAAGATGCTCTAGATATATAGTAATTAAATTAAGCAGATGTGTAATGGTAAAGCTGCAGATTAATTAAATAGATTAATGAAGAGAGTTAAATGTTAAACGGGAAAAACCAAGGCCATAATGGCAGATTAATGCCCATGTCACTTTGTGTCTGTACGGCCTGCCACGCCCATGCAGCATTATGTCTTTGCAAAATACGTCTTTAAATTTTTAATACTGGAAAACCCATGTGGGTGTGTCATATATATATATATATGCATATGATTTAAGATTAGTGTCATGTTAATTAATTATTTGATTTGATTAACTATAATTTGTTTTTTTAATAGGTATATGCTGAACAAAGCCTGCTAACAATGGAAGTTTATGCCTCTCTCCCTCATCAAATGTTCCGTAAATAAGGTTATGTAGGATCAAGTTGTGCTAACTTTAGCTGGCAGTTTAATCTTCACTAATATATCTTGCCAGATTACGTTTTGTCATTTTGTCTCCTTAAATGAAGCTAATTTGTCCATCCTTGCATTCTTTTAATTATAAAATAAAGCAACAAACAACAAATCTCCATTATTTGCTTTGGTTTCGATTTATATTTATGTGTGTGTATGTATTATGTATATATATATATGTATGTATATTTGTATATATTGCCTTGAGAACATCATTTTCATCTCTCTCACATATAGGTATTATAATATATGTAGCTGTAGACCGAAGCTATGATCTGCTTACCTAGATGACTGCAAATTACTCCAAAAAAAAAAAAAAAAAAAAAAAAGAGTAATTACCTGTTTATTGGACTGCACTCCCATGTATCGGTAGGATGATAATATCGAAGTAGTTAATTAATTAATTACAACAGATAACGTAGGGCATGGGCAAGAGAAAAAGGCTTTAATTTTTAGGGCCAACATGACAAATGAATATAGATGAAATGAACAAATTTATAAATAGTTTTATATAATATATGTATATGTATATGTATCAAAGTACGTACTCGTGGATTAATTCAAGGCTCTAAAAAAAGGTCCAAAGATATATATATAGATATATATACATATATATATATATACATCCTCTTTTATATTTAATAACTATAAGTGCTAGAACTTTGTAGAAATTAACACTTTCCTTAGTTGGCAAGATCTAGGTAATGCGAGTGAAATATTGGTGGGTTTATAAATTTAAGACAACTTTTAATAAACAAATTCAATTTGGATCTAAGCTGCCATAATTATGTCCGCACGTAATAAGTATTAATTAAGAAAATAGTATCAATAACATACCTATATGCATTCACATCTGTACTCTTAAATTTATATATACATACACATATATATACATATATATCCTCATGTGGTTGCTATTTTTATGGGGGTCAATAATTTGTACGATATATCCTTGAAAATCCTAAGCCGATTCTTGGGGACGAAGTTTTTTAGAAGATTTGAAACCCACGAAAAGTCCTTCAAGATAAGTCAGCATATATCTAGAACTGTAATTCAAATTATATATATATACATATATATATATATATGTATGTGTTTGTGTGTGTGTGTGTGAATGAGAGAGAAAACGTGAAGTTTGAAAATAAGAAATGATTGGTTAGGAGAGGAGAGGACTGCGAGGTTTTTGTTGTTCGTCAAAGTTGATGACAATTTGGTCAAAAGCTTGTGTCAGATGAAAAATTAAGTTGCAAGAAAATAGGCTCCAATTGCGAGAGTCTAACTAGAAACGGAAGGAGAGATATTAATTTATAACATGCGTGTATGGAATTAATGAGAAATAAACGCGTTGAAAAATTTATAACTGGCTTTGAATTCTTTAATTTCCGATTGAAAAAGATATTAGTTTATGATTTATGATTACGTACTAATTCGGTTCTTGATATGAAAAATTTATGATCACAAAAGCTAAGATATATATATATATGTGTGTGTGTGTATATGAGTGGTGAAATATTGATTGTTCTAGGTCTGTCTATACATATACATGTATATAAATATAGGGAATAATGCATTAGTTTTTGGTTTTTTATCCACTAATTTCGTACATGCACTTTGATTAATTTCATAAATTTTGGGCTAAAAACAATGAATGAGAAATGAATTAATGATGAAAGATGCAATGAAGAAAGGTCAATTAATTATTCATGAGCATTCTAATGACATTCATGGAGGAGGGGTCCATGTTTTCTTTTCAGTTACTCCAGATGTGATTCTATTTGGAAAGTAAGAAAAAAATTAAGTATCTTTTTCTATATAAAATAAAATAAAATAAAATACACTAATAATAATTCCACCATAAAGTAGAAAGTTCGAATCACCACCATGAAGTTAAAAAAAAAAAAAAAAAAAAACCTTCTGACATGTATGTATCGGTTAATTAAGATTAAATAAAAGAATATCAATTTGCAATTTTGTATCAATTCTAATTAGTACCAAGCATAATAACAAAATTGTTAAGTTATGCATGTTATCTGTTAGAGAGATTATAATATCTCTTCTATTACCATTAGGTGATGGAAACAATAAAATTCCACATTCGAGCAACACGAGTAAGCATAGTAATATAAATTGAAATAAGTAAAGTGTAATGATTACTAATGTATAATGGGGACTATGCTACTACTATGCACAACTACATGTGCGCGCGTGAGGGCAATTGGGTCATTATTAGAGCGCACGAACGCAACATCGCAAGGAGCATTCTCTTTTTAATGCGGTACTTTTCCATATTAAATATAGACTATTGATTTGATCGGGCATGATCTAACAATCGGATTTAAATGATTTCAGATTTAATTTAAACTGATAATTGAATTATTACAATCTAATGGTCATAATTAATTCTTATGACCAACATGTATGTCTGTTTAAACATATATGTTTTTTGATTGCAAAGGCACACTTTATCAAAAAGGCATGATTGTTGTAACTGTTACGACCTTCATGAACAGGTATATCAATGGCTATAAAACTCCAGTTTCTGATGTCAGTTTCGTATTTTGTTTTAGAATTTAATAAGATTGTTACTTATTAATTTCGTGAGTTTATTATATCTTGGAAGTAATTTGCCAAAACACCCGATATCAAACTATTCGTAGTTAGGGAAAATAAAACCCTACGAAAAGTAATTCTTACGCCTCAAACCCTTTAATTTTCTCTCTTTCTATTTCGTTTCTTTACATCCAAACAATTTTCCACAACCCACTGTTTTCAACAGTATCACCTTCAATCAATTCGAGTAGTTCATATTAAACAATAAAAAAAATATTGTGATATATTAAGGTTTCTTAATACATATCAAGTTAAGTGAAATCTTTGTGTGTTATGAAAATTGGTGTTACTATGCGAATCAATTAAGAAATCACTACAAAAAACAATAATTGAGTCTCTTTTTTTAAATCCAAATTTAACTAGTAAAAAAATTAATAACTCTATCCAAATCATTCACTAAAGTTTACATCCTTAAATATCGTCACTAAAGCATCTAAGTTTGGAGGATGTGAACTTGGATTAAATCTATTAAAACACAGATTAGTTTTTCATAGAGAAATTTTTTTTTTTTAAGTATTACAAATTAGATAGTACGGGCTTTATTCCTTTTTTTTTTCCCCCTATCATGTCAGATTTTTCTATTAACAGTAGTAATCATCAATAGTCATTCAGGTATGAACAAAAGTTTCTCTGATGTTTTAAAAAATTTCACTGAAATTTTCAAAGTACCAAGTATAATTTGGGTGTACTAGAAATATCAATAAAACATCAATTTCGATAAAGTCATAGTTTTTGTTTTAACAAAATTTAGGTCTAATATTGGTGAAATATGGGAAAAAAAATTTACGGAAAAAAAAAGTAAATATCGACAATCAATGTTTTCTTTTCATTTTTTCAATAATTTAATTAGTTAAATTACACTTCAAAAAAAAAAAAGTTAAATTATCACCTAGCATATTTGCCCACTTTTTAAATTAGCATATGATGACTATAATATTGCTTGAATCATAATGAAATTACAATGATGTTTAAGTTTTTTTGTTCTGATATTGAGATTTATGTTAGTTTTTATATAAAACATGTTTGTTTACGTACTTTTTCAATATATTATTTCATATTTTCTCCGATATTTCTCAATTGATACTGATATTTTCATACTTAATAATGCAAGGCTTCCTATAATTACTTATGCTAATTATATCATAATTTACTGAAAAATAATAAAGACATAAATGAATAAGTGCATACCTCATGTGAGACCTATGTATTAAAGTTTTGCTGATTGTTTATAAGATCTAGTTTTGCTTTAAAACGTTCAAAAGGGGGATGGCTGGTGCCTATATCTTTAATTTTCTTTCGTCGTTTTGAAAATTCTGAAACATACTGATTAAATAGAAAAGGATATTACTTTTCGTATTTGAAGGATGGATATAGTTTCACTTTTTATATGTTTAATAGACTTAGACAAAGATTGTAAAGAGAATAACTAAGTATTCCCCTCCGCATCAATCCATTAGTAATTATTGTTGAAAATATTAGGGACATAATTTTAAGTAAAAAGTGTATGTCTTCGTGACACTTGAGGAATGAAGTGAATTATTCATTAATTTTATTGATCCTTGTGAAATTAAATTTTAACAATGAACTAATTTAGTGACTTTTGATGAAAAATAAAATGGACGGCTATGATTGGCCGGTGCTGAGGTCGCAGCACAGTGAAGTGGAGAAGCAAACAAACGACGGTAAAAAAAAAAAAAAAAAAAAAAAAAGGCGAAGTGGGATTTTGACACGTGGAGGAGGAACAGTCCAAAACCTAGAGAGAGAAAGAGGAGAGAGAGAGGGTGTTCAAACGTTTCCCATGCGAGAAGCCGTGAAATAGGCTGTCCTCAAAGTAAGAAACTGCCAAATGGATCAGGCACTAGAGTACAGGTACACCGTACCCACCCCAAAACGGCCACTGGTGGGACCCTCTCTGACGCCTCCTCTGTTTTTTTTTTTTTTCAATTATTTTTTTCTAATTTACTTTTTTTTTTTTTTCCCTTACTCTCTGATCTGATGGAAGAAGCCTGTGTGGGTCCGCAGTTCCACGCTGGCCCCTCTCACGTGTCCAGAAGGTTAAACCTTGTCCTGTTGCTCAACCCACCCTGACCCACACGTGTTCACTGTGGGTCCCACCTCCCCCATTGGTAGAGAGAGAGAGAAGAGTTTAGTCTAGAGAGAGAAAGAGAGGAGAGAATTGTGAGTAAAGGCGTTTTGTATGTTTTTTTGGAGTGTAGCTAGCTGTGCTTACGTGGCGACCCTCGCAGGCCCCAGTCGGCAGGTCTACGTGGCAGATGCCCAGATCGTCAGTTATTAAATTCCCACATCAGTATTCTCTGATTTTTCGCTTTTTCTTTTTTGGTAACCTTCTTTTTTTACTGCATCGGTTAAAAAGGAAAGTAATTAAATGTAGAATCTGATTAGCCAAAAAGAAAAACTAAATACAGAATCTCAAAGAAAGGCAATAAAGAAAGAAGAACAAATCCTATCTGTAGTTACTATAAACAAAAAACGATAATCCGGAAATACCCTTGCTAATTCACGAGATTTACGGTCTGACCAAATCTCTGTTTGTTACAAAGTAAAAGTCAAGTAAAAGAGGAGGGAGGAGGGTCCTTTATGGCAAAGAGAATCCAAAAATAGCCAAAAACCCAAAACCAGCAAACAAAAACATCTCTCCTCTCTCCTCTCTCTTATCTGACTTTCTTTTCTCTCACTTCAAATCAGGATTTTCTTCTTTTTCTTTTTTTGTCGTGGGAAAATCCAGGATTTTTAAAATAATTGTCTATTTCCTGGTTACTTTTTTGTTTCAAATATTAAATTATTATTTTCTCTCTCCTTAACCAAACCAAACACTAAATAAACCCCACCATACAGCCTTGCCACCTCTATTGCATGCCATTTTGTTCATTTCCCCCTCAACACTTTGTTCTCTTCTCTCTCTCTCTAAATACACCAAAACCGATACCCAAACGGAACCACAAACAAAGAACCCAAAGAACCAAACCCAAAAAACGCATTTACAAATACTCAGAAATCTATATACATAATATATAGCAAAGCGAAGGCCAAAATATCAGAAAGAGAGATTCATCCCCATCATCAACAAGAATACAGCTTCTCTTTTATCTCTCTCTCCCATGGCCGTTGAAGCTCGTCACCTCAATCTCTTCCCTCCTCAACTCCTTGGCAACCGGTAAATTTTTCTCTCTCATCCCTCTCTTTCTCTCTCTCTCTGTCTCTCTCTATATATATATATATGTATGTATGTATGTGTATGTATCATCTGAACGGTGGATGTGTATTTCGGCAGAGAAATGATGAATCCGATCGAGCCAAACTCGAACATCTTCAACAACGTTCATCATCATCATCATCATCAGAGTAATATCGGACTGTACGGATTGCCGCCGGCGGGAGCGATTGGCGCCGACGCTCTCCTGCCGTCTTACAACTCTCCGATGAACGATCCTCCCAAGACGGCGAGGAAATCCTCCGACAGCGGACTCACCTACAACGTCAATCCGACGCCGTATTCGAGAAAACGCTCCAGAGATCACTCGCTCAACCCTCCCCTCTCGTATCCGATCAACGCAGCTCAATTAGCGATGAACAAGAATTGCAGTTCTTCTCCTCCTTTCTCGTTTCTTGGAGAAGACATTTCTCTCCATCTCCAGCTACAGCAATTCGACATCGATCGTCTCGTTTCTCAACATGTAAGCATTTAAATCACGATTAATCCGTGATTAATTCCAATTAAATTTCATTTTCTCTCTGTTTCTTTGATTAATCGATTTTGTTTGTTTTGGATTAATCAGATGGAGAAAGTGAGGATGGAGATAGAGGAGAAGAGGAAGAGGCAGGCGAGGAAGATTCTAGAAGCGATAGAGGTCGGGATGATGAAGAGGCTTAGAGCGAAAGAGGAAGAGATCGAGAAGATCGGGAAGCTGAATTGGGCGTTGGAGGAGAAAGTCAAGTCTCTCTGCATAGAGAACCAGATATGGCGCGACCTGGCTCAGACCAACGAGGCCACGGCCAATGCCTTGCGGACCAATCTCGAGCAGGTTCTCCAGGCGGCGGCGGCGCAGGTTAAGGACCGCGGCGCAGGATTAGAAAACGACGACGCCGCCGATGAAGAAGACGTCGCCGGAGGCGCGGCGGCGGCCGAGCTCGCCGACGACGCGCAGTCGTGCTGTGGCGAAAACGACGACGTCGGGCAGTGGCGGCCGGTGGTGGCGACCGGTGGAGTGAGAAACGACGACGTGAAGGAGGAAACGACGAGCAATGTGATGAGTAACGGGAATAGGATGTGTAGGAGCTGTGGGAAGGAGGAGGCGTGCGTGTTGCTGTTGCCGTGTAGGCATCTGTGTCTCTGCACTGTGTGCGGGTCGTCGCTCCACACTTGCCCGATCTGTAAATCTACCAAGAACGCCAGTGTGCATGTCAACATGTCCTCATGAAAATGAAAACAGAGAAAAAAAAATAGAAAAAAATGAAAATATTCTCTCTCTAATTTTGAACAAAAAAAAAAAAAAAAAGAACAGAAAATTACCGAAAAATTTTCATCAATACTAATTGGTTCTTTACTTCTCCTGATTCTGGTTGTTTTTTCGCTTTTTCTTTTTCTTTTTCTTTTTTTAACATTTTTAACTTAAGGTGGTTAATATTCCTATATTCTGTTCTTCTGGGAATTTTTTTTTTACTTTTTTATTTTTTTTACTGTTCGCTTTTTGGATCCAACAGTTGTGTGGTAAATATTGCTACTCTAGGAAAGGAAAATTAATATCCTTCCCATAAAACAAAAGGATAGGAAAATAGGACCATATATGGCATATTTACTTTTTTTTTTCTTCATGCATTTCATTAATTACTTATCTTCTTTCATTAATGACATATATCTATGCACGTAAATATAAAATTTTTTACAATCAATTAATTCGCCCATTATAAGTTGGACAATTATGCGCATTTTAGCAAGATTGCGGCGTATTTTAGCAAGGGGTGGATATACATGTATAATGAGACCTGATGAGTAAATGCGCAAAAGGCCGGGTCAAGGTCCACTCAGGGATATGTGCATATGTGTCTTAATTTTTTTTAATTTTAAAATTAACTTATTTTCTCTTTCCTGATATACGCATATGATATATATCATATCAGTAAATATAGACATATGTGTATAGATATGTAAGGGTTTGGTGGGTCCCGAGGCGCATGAACCCGATAGCCAGTCTTTCTAGACCAACTAGGTAATATAAATGGAGCGTTTACCGTACGCGCCCTCTTCTTGGTGGGATCAACGATGGCGCCAAAAATAAAAAAAAGGAAAAAAAAGCGACAGGTGTGTGGCAAAAGCTGACACGTAGGACGCGCGCAAATGTCGCTGTTGCTAAGCAGTGTCTGCAACGGCCACACTCTTCTTTCTCCTTTCTCTTTCCTTTTTATTTTTTCCTCGGAATTAATTTTTTTATTTTTTATTTTTTTTAAAAAAAACAAAGGGGGAGAGAAAAAGCCAAAGTATGGAAAAAGTCCACAAGGCTGCCACAAGTGACAACCCAGTCCACTCCTCCACCTCCACCACCACCACCAACACCAAAGAAGCCAAAAAAAAAAAAAAAAAAAAAAAAAAAAAAACCAAACTTTACTGAAAACCCCGATTTAAGATGAGTTTTGAGCGCACCGTTTGCGTAATCAAGACGACGACGTGGGAGCTGAAAATGAAAATGTTGTATGGTATTTGTATTTGTGTATATATATTATCATGGACGGACATGTATATAGATATGGGACCCACACATTCTCTTCCATGTGGACCCACGGATGACGCTGTTGGGATTCCCGATGCGTTAGCTGCTGGTGCTGTGAACTTTGTCCAGTGTTGAATGTGATGTTCTTATTCATGTGTTGGTTGGTTTGGGGGGTGGTTGTTGAAGTTGAACGAGGATGAGGACGAGGAGCCCAGCCGCGTCCTATACACGTTACTGTGTGTGTGTCCCTCCTTTGGTCAGTGTCGTATACAGGGACCAGACCCATCTCCACCGCCCACAACCACAATCGCATTAATGCTTCTTTTTTTTTTTTTGCCGTTAAATTAACCTTTTTATGGTTTGATTTTTAGTCAACTGTTAAAAAATTGATCTACTCACAAAACAATTGCTAGAAATAGTTTCAAGCAAGAGGTACAAAGCTCTCTTGGATTTTTTATTTTCTTATTTTTACTTTTGAATCTGATTAAAAATCACATAATAATAATTAACTATGATAATAAAAGTCTGCGGATTAAATTGTTTTATATATAGATCTGTTAATTGAAAAGCATAACTCTATGGATATTGTGTTTTTTTTTTTTCTCAATTTTTTCTTTTTAATTACCGCTAGTTGCCCTTACTATATTGTTAATATTATTTATTTATTTATTTATTTTTTGATAAAGTTACCATATTGTTACATGGGGCTTATATTGAATCCTTCAAGGATTTTCCTCTACAAAAAAAAAAAAAAAAAAAAATCCTTCATGGGAAAAAAAGGGACTTATACGGAAAGGGGGAGTGGTGATTGCTTTGTTTTTGGGGAGAAAAAAGTGTTATGGTAAAGAAGTTTTGTACTTGTGTTTGATACGGTTTCGTGAAATTTATTGTACTGTAATTAATGTGTAAAAAATCTGGCACTGGAAAATGACTTTGTATTGGCAAGTGAACTGGGGAAAGACTGATCAATTGGTTTCTGCTATATTTGGCAGTCTGTATTTGTTGGCTTCTTTCCTTTTTATTTATTTATTTATTTATATCCTTTTCTTTTATTTGAGATTCTACTGCGAGGCACTGAGTGATTCATATATCATTTAAATTGGACACTGCCTGAATAATGAGTATGATAATGCTGTTTACAAAAATACAATTTTTACAAGACTTTCTATTTTTTATTATCTTAAAAGAAATTATTGCTCTAACTGTTGGATTAATTTTTAACGATCAAATTTATTACTTGAATATTAATACAATATACGCTTTAAATTTTTATCATGAACATTGGTAGATCAAACTCTTTTAAAAAATTAATCAAACTTTTAAAAAATAAATTTGTAACAATATTATCAAATAAAATTTCCTACCATTTAAACTCACTTTCAAAAAATTATCACATAATACTTGTCTTTTTCTTTTTGTAAATAAAAATAAATAAATGATGTTTTCATCCTCTCAAGATAAACAACAATTGAAACTATTGATAAAATGACAAAAGATATAATCTTTAGATCTTTATCAATTAACAGACAAGGACTCACAAAATCTATCAACAAATAATCACCAAACTAGCATACAAACGTGATGCATCACTCGAATTCTCAATATATTAGAATTTCGAAGTGAGATAAATAAGACCATATTTGTTGCCGGTTGATGGATTTAAATCTTACAATTATGTTTAACAACCTTATTATATTACATAGAGTCCTTCTACAATAGAATGCTTTTTTTTTTTTTTTTTTTTTTTTTGAGGGACGATCAGAGAAGAACGTACTGTCGTCCTTTGACTAAAATAATTATTTACCAAAGTAGTGAATTTAGGGGTTGTTACAACATTGCTGCACGTGAGAGGGCACGTGATTTATAGTTGAGATTTTTTTTTTTTTTAATATTTTCAAGATGTGTGTCTTCGGATTGGGGGTAATTTTTGAAGTCAAACAATAAGATAAGTAAATGCGCATGTGATCTCATCCCATATGTGGGATTGGAGGGTTATGCATTGCTTTACTCACTCACTTACCCTCTTGTGGATATTTAAAATCATGTAAATTATTTCTTCTTTTATTTTTGGTGAATAAAAAATCATGTACATCATTAAACTTTGGCTTGTATTTAATACTCAAGAGAGTGGAGAGGGCCTTTTCATTCATTGGGTCCCACTACATATAAAAAGTTGAGAATTAATTTCAAATGCAAAATTCCATGTCTCATTGAAAATGTCAGCAAACAATTGTGTTTATTCTTGCCAAGACAATATTTATTTATATATTTATATTTAGTTGGCAAGTTGGACTTGTCATTAAATACAACACGATATCTGTGAACATGAATATTTTACTTATACAATTAATTACAAACTTATATTACATATGACTTTGTGTTGTCATGTGGTTACTAGTGTTGATGTGCTTGGAAACAACGAATTTGTACCCCTTTGTTTTTTAAACATACACACCCATATCTATATGTGTATATGTATACATATATAAAATGGAGTTTTGAAGATCTGTCCAACACAAACTTTGTCAAGCTCCATTTTGGGACCTAAACTAAAAATTAACAATTCCCTAAAGTCTTTTAGTTCATTTGTAAGATTAACATGTTTATTTATTCATTTATTTTCTTTATATTAACATGTTTTTACGTTACAAATGACAACACATTGCCATCTTTTTGAAAAGGATTTCTTATGATTTCAAGAAGTTTCCAATCTTGTTACTTCAGTTTATGGGAATCATGGGAAACATTAATATTGTGAAAATATGGCTATTTGCTCTCTAAATAGAATTTTACAACAAAAAAAAAAAAAAAAAAAAAGCTTGTTCTAAAGAGGATAATTATATAATCTTTTTAATCTAAAAGTGCTAAGTCAAAACGTGAAATGATTTAATAAACTAGTTCTATATATGTTGCCAAAATTAAAAACTTTGGCGACGTTTGGCCAAACCACAAGGTAGAGAAGTGGTCCATTGAAACTACCATTAAATTTATTGTTTTTCCTTTAAGTAAAGTTTTATTAAAAAAAATTTCCTTTAAGTCGAGCAAAATTGTTAGTAATCTTTTAATAAGATCCTTAACGCAATAAAAGAGATATTTTATAGCATTTATGTGCTTTTCATGCTATCTTTTTCCTCGTCGTTTGTTCAATTTTTCAAAGATGAACCAGTGTACACAACATTGAAAGCAAGCCGCCGAGTAGAAATAAATATCTTCGTTCATTTGTTATAGAAAAGTTTTGCAATAATAATAATAATAATAATAAGGGTTTTATTTTTTTATTACGTGGAAACTTGTATCGGTTAATAGTTAAAATCCACGTGTCACTTTAGGACAAAAAATAATAGCGACTATTTAAATTATTTATAAAAAAAAAATTTTGAATTTGAATGTTACAGTCATTATATCTATGTAATTATTTGTTTCTTATTCATTTAGATTTTTTTAAACCAAGCTATAACACTAACTTATTACAATAATAATAATAATAATAAAACAGTCTCATGAGAAATCTCATATTTAAACCACTTTCCTTTTCGTCATATATGTTGAGCTTTCGAATGTGAGATCTCATATCTAACCCCCTCCCTTTCCATTCAGCGAACCCGCTGAGTTAACTCCAACAGGATTTCTATTCATTTAGCTTGAAACATCAAAAAAAAAAAAAAAAAAAACCTTCATTGAAAAAGGACCATCCTCACAAGCAATGAAAATTAAATAATTTTTGTTTTATAAATTTTTAAAATCAATGGGTAGAAAACATCTTGCCGTCAATTTGGGAATCAAAAAACCACTCTTTGAAGTATTCCAAAAAATTGTACTAATCACTTTGGTATCAAACCAATACCTTCAATAATGTTAGTCACATTCAATTGGGCATATTATAGTAAGCTCCAACAACTATAAATAGTGATGTGTAATCAATTACTCATATCACACACCCCATTTAATTAAATAAATAAAAATAAAATAAAATAAAAGGTACCCAAAATAGTTTAGAGGTCAATTTTCTCAATTCTAATATTCAAGCAAACCAAATCAGACTTCCAAAAAAATTTGTCCAGATAATGGGGCCAAATTTTTAAGAACTATTGCATGTCTCATGAGTTGAGGGACAAAAAACTTTGGAGGTGGGGTCCACAGGAAAGAAAAGAAAAAGAAAAGAAAAGGTACAAAGTCCAAAGTAAGCATTTAAGGAGGAGGGGTAACAAGGACATCACAAAAATAATGGGAGATTTTGTTTTTGTAATGAGATAGGATCTTTGGGCCCACTAGAACGGGCCCACTTTCAATGGGCCCCCACAAAAGATCAGGACCGTCTGTCCCTTTATGACCGGCATGCCCTCCATTACACGTGAATCTGATTCCCACCCAAAAACGTCTTCCTTTTCTTGCTCTTCATTATCATTATCCTTACTTCCTATTTGTCTACTTTTGCTTACATTTATTTTCTCTTTTCTTTTTTCCATTTATTTTTTTTAAAGTTGATTGATTGATTGATTTAATTAGTTTTTTTTTTTGTTTTTTGTTTTTTTTTTTGTTTTGTCTATGAGTATAAATTGTTGCTTGCCATCATAGGTTGGCCATTTTTCTATTGACTAGCTTGTGATAATGATTTCCTTCATGTTAATAATAAAACCAACTTTTTGCTCTTAATTAGTTGCTTATATTTATTTATTTTTTAAATGATATTGGGGCAATTGGACTTTTTCCCAATTTAAAATAAAAGGTGTTTCTGCCTAGGAATCTAATCAGATGTTAGTAAACTATTTACCTAAAAAAGAATGATGCCCCTTTTTGGTCCGTTTGCAGATAAATTATTTATTTAATTTATATTTACATGTACATGTATATGCGTATATACATATATATATATATATATATTTTCTCTTTAATGACTTGTAGGAGCCTGAAACACCATAATGCCTACAAGGGACACAATATTTGACGTGGAAACATCGATGGGGGGATTCTTTTTTGGCCTGCGTTTGAACATACCCAGATCATTAAAATTATATATATATATATATATCAATTTTTATTTTTCATTTTCCAAAAAAATAAAATTGGATGGTAGAAAATCATTTGACAACTATTTGATGCAATGTCTCCATTAACTATTCGAGTATTTTCCTTGGAACTTTTAGCCAAACGACAAAAATGTCTGAATTGAATCCTAATAACAACATTTTTTCTTTTGCAGAATGTTCTTTCCTCTCATCCAAGTTTGCATCACTATTTATACATATATATATATATATTTATATAAATAATGCTCAAGACAGAACCGATCAAATTTCATACGTAAAAATTGATCTTTAAGCACGTTGTCATTATCTAAACTTTGTCCATCTCTACGCAACTTGTCTACAAAATTATTTTATTGAATTTTATTTTGAGGTGAAATTAAATGATTCCATGCTAATTTCTTAGTCATTATCATACATATATATATATATATATTAATTTCTTGATTCGACTTTTCCTTGGTTAGGTTAAGTTTCCATTCGAATAAATCTTGTTCCCATCTATACACATGTATGTGTATATATATATATATATATATATATATGACAGTTTGCGTGATCATATACATTCTATGTATACGACCCACATGCAAAAACTAATACAAATTAAGGCCAACTATTCCAATGGATACCCTATTGTACATTGACCCATTGTTGTATATATATGACTAGCTAACTCTAATATATATATATATATATATATATCTCTTTCCGTATGCACTTCTAATTCGTGACAAAGGAATCCTTCTTTTATATTAATGTTGGATGGTTAGGGCAGTCTCATTTGGTGAAATTTCAATGCCATTGCCAGTTGGTTCTTCATTTCTTCTATTAAAACACATTGAGGTCATTATCATGTTATGTCAGATGCCCTATCCTTTACTTGCCTTTGGGAAGAATATATTATGTATAGATAATTAGATATGAACAAACTGCCTTCAAATGATATTTTACTATATTTTGCTAGAGGCATTCTTAAAGGGCATGACAAGTTTTTAAATTGCAAAAAATCAAAAATAAAATTGTTGGGATTAATATTATTGTTAGAAGGTTTGAGAGAGAAGTGTACTAGAAGTTCAAACTTTTCTAAGCTTGATTTTATGCTTGATTATAGTGGAAGCAATTCAAACTTATTGCGTCATCAACATGTACAGGCGGCTATGGAAAAATAATTTATGGGTTTCTTTATTTTATTTTTTTTTTCTTTTCTTTAATTAATCTTCCCATTTCATATATTCATTAACAAAAATATATATATATATATATATATATAACTATTCTTTATTAATTATGCAGCTTCATACGTTAAGCAATCAGTTAGAACAGTTTGAATGGACCCCTCCCATGCTTGGCCTGCAATTGATTTTTATTTTTTTAATTAGTTTGAGTACTCCATCCAATAATTATATTTTTTATAACACTAGTTTTGACCCTAGGATAGATTTTTAAAATAATAATCTTGCTCAAATTCAATGATTCGTTTCTTTTTTAAAAGTTTAATATACAAAGCACAGCCTAACATGACCATATATTAAAGAAATCAAAATTATGATAAAAAGTATCACGGATTCAATTAGCAATAGAAAAGGGTTGGTTGTGGATTAGAGGCGAGCTTAGTGCATACTTATATATGGTTGTGGACCCAGATTATACCATCGTAAGATTTATTCGATCACGACCGTATTACTTATATTTATATTTATCATTTTAATATTTTATCTCGCGGTATCTTTGGAGATATATTATAGGGATTGTCAAAGGGGAATTAAGTATAGTATTTTTTTTTTAATTATTATTATTTTTTTAATCAAGATGGCACATATCGTGAAGTTTGTTTTTTTTTTTTTAAGAGTGGTGCATTGCACATTGGAATTCTAAATTAAACCTCCTCTATATGTGTGTGTATATATATATATATATATTGTTTTTTTTTAATAGCAAATGTATTAACCAAACCATCATCTAGCTAGAAAGCACACATTTTTATAATGCACTGATTAAAGAAAGGCAAGTAATACAAACACAATCCCATGTCTCTTCTCAAAGAAAAAGACATGTGAATAAACTAAACTAATCCAACTTCGTTGCTTGATTAGGTCCCCCTTTATAGAATCACACATCCATTTCAAGTGGGCCATATCCACCCCCCTAATGATATTTAATTGGACATAAATATTACAAAGTGTTACAATATAGAAAACTATAATAAATATGTAATCAAGAGCATGCTAAAAATAAAAAAATAAAAATAAAAAAAACCTCATAATTTCAAAGTAGAACTCATCGTCACGTACACACCACGCACATAAGGCCAACTAAAATGCCGACGATGAGGAAAGCGACATTTGACCAAATAGCATTTTTCTTGTGAGGACATAAAAGGACACTCCCCTCTCAAAGTACCTAGGCCCATGGTTTGTTCTTTTCTTCAAAAACCCAAAAGTTAATAATTAAAAAAAAAAAAAAATCCCTTTTGATTTAGCTAGGGAATGAGGGACTTGGTGAAAAGTAAGATGGAAATGTGTGTGTCACATAAGTTGTCCACTTTGATAATATATATAAATCACATCTATATGCATATATATATATATATATATAAATGTGTGTGTGTGTGTGTATATATGTATATATTCCATATTTTGAGTTGAGGTGGGGCTGTGCCCAAGTAAATGGACAGTGCAAAAGCATAGAATATGGATCCAATTAAAGAGGGAATGGGGGCCATGGTGGGAACCCTAACTTTCTTCCCTTGTGAAAGGGGGCACTCATGTACTACTCTCCATCATCTTAGAATTAATTTTGTTGCTTCTTTTTTCCTCTCTCTCTCTCTCTCTCTCTCTCTCCTCAGAACATATACACACATATTCATCTTTATACAAAAAGAGGACCCCCACAAACCCCTTCCCATATCACAAGTCACTTGATCAAAAATTTGATAAGACCTTGCTAGCTAGCTAGACATATGGCCGTGTCAAATTAGAATTTTTAATGGTCCCAAATATGTACCATTTCTTAACTGCTTATAAATTATACGTGTAGAGATATATAACTATATATATATATATATATATGTATAAATGACTCGCACGTTTAACCGAAAGCAACCCTATGTAATAAAAAGCCTCTCTAGTGTGTGTGTGTGTGTGTGTGTATAAGAGAATTCATGTAATTGTCTATTTGTAATGACAAAGTAATCTTAGCTAGATATGATTATTGTCATCACCCATCTTGATAATCACCAATTATTTATATATGTTAAGTTTTATTTTGTCTTCTTATGTGGATAAAAGTAATATTATTTTTCAAAGACGAGGCACTACTTTTAGGTTAATAGAAACCTAAAAGTCAGGCAAGAGAGTTCCCATTGTGCTTCCTTCCTCATCAGTTCCTCTTTCTTCTATATATAAATATATATATATATATATATAAATATATTCTCATGTTCCTATGTAAGGGTAATGGGCTATATATTTGTCTTTTAAAAAAGGTAGGTGGGTCAAGAGATAAGAATCCACAACTCCCCCCAAAAAGAAAAGATCAGGGGGGGGGGCATAAAAAAACCATTCACTCACCTAGATATCATATCTCCACACTCAACTCAATAATCTAATGAAATTTCTTTTTCTTTTCTTTCTCTCTCTTTTATGCTTTCTTTTTGTGGGAATTTCAATGACCAGCCATGAGTATACTTTACAAAGGTTGAATTTGGTGTGTGTGTGTGAGATATACATATATATATATATATAATTATATATTTGGATGGAGTAAGGCTAAAGATAGAGACATTATTTATTGCAGTTTTGAATCCAGAAATCCCCACTATGGATGAAACATTGAAAAAGAGAAATAAAAAATAATTAAAAAAAAAGAGTAAAGGGGTATCAACTGTCATGTACTATTCTTTTTCCTTTGGGGGTGTTTTAATTTGCCTTTTTGACAGATTTTTGGTATGTTTTCTTTTCAATTCAAGTGTAAACATCAGCTTCTCCCACTAACAAAATACACACACACACACACATATATATACATATATATATATATATAAATATCCCCATGTGCCTGTGACCACCTAGTCTCACTCATCCCCATTAATAGGTTCTTGGAGATTGTGGTTGTGAACCCAACTCCCCCCCATCTTGGGTATAATTATTGTGTTTTTTCCCTCTCTCTCTCTCTCTCTCTCTCTCATTAGTGGCAACTTTGTCTAAAAGTGCTAATAGTTCCTTCTTGTCTACATTAGCCACCACTGCAAAAGCTAACCACTAGAAATCATTCATGTTGTTTGGTTGAGGTGAGTGGGCACACACCAAGCTGCCCAAGAGAGAGAAAGATATATATATATATATATATATAGATATATGGATTTCCTAGCCATGCCAAATGGTAAGTAACACTGAATTGGGATTTGGGATTTGGGATTGGACTAATTTGATTGTTTTTGCTTAATTAAAATATTGACAGTGATATCATTCTAATAATGAAAATTATCTCCAATCAACAACAATGGGAGATGGGGTGTACTATGTTTTTTTTCTTCCCTTTCCTCCTTTTTTTTTTTTTTTTAAATTTAATTTCTCACTTTTTTTCTACCCTTTTTGAAAGTTGTACATCCTAATAGTGAAGTAGACGTGAGAGCTTGGGAGGTTTGAAGGTGACATTACAAAAGAATCATCATCTATATCACTTGGACCATATTAATGGATGGAAGGAAGGGAAAAAAAAAAAAAAAAAAAAAAAAAAGCTTTGGTATTATCACCAATATGGAAGTGCACAATATCATTTTTGCCGACAATTCTTCTGAATTTGGGAAATATGGTAGGGCCCATTATAAAATCTTGCGTTTAATTTGGAAATGAATCCAAAACTTAGGACGATAAAATTAAATCAAGCCCTGTTGTTTTGTTATTTTGGGAGGAAAAAAAGTAAATAACCCTTTATAAAATAATTAAAGTAAATAATAGATCTTTAAAATATTTAGAGTATAAATAATAAATTTACTTAAATTTTTATTATTTATTTTAATTATTTTCGTAAAAAATGTTATTTACTACAACTTTTTCTTTAAGGTCTTTAGTGTATTGTTAAACCTTTTTTAATCTCTAACTAATAGCTTTACTGTATTTCTTTTACTCTACATTATTACTGTGTTATGTGTCCAATCAACGACTAATCCGACAAGGAAAAGAGAGATTAATGAAAATCCAAAAATTACACCCAACCACAAATATCATTATCAAATTTTAATCAGACTATGGACGGTTCACTTTTACTTTGAAATCTGAGCGGTTATTAATTCCCTTTTCATATATATATATATATATATATATATATATGTATACATACATACATACATACACACACACATACATCTAATACCTTACCAACACATGGCAAATCATTATTGCTATTAATGTTGATTACATAAAATCTAAAGGACCAAATCTATACCAACTTTTCTTTTCAGTTAGGCACTGGCTTATTGGGATGCCACCCTAGTAGTTTTATTTATTCATTTATTTATTTATTCATTTCAGGTACAATAGGCATGCAGTAGCATTTACTTGTGTATGAAAGGGTAATTGAATTAATGGATGTTTTATTAAGTTAATTATGCAATCAACGTTCGCATTTAAAAAAAAAAAAGTATTTAGCAAGTAATTATACAATAGATAAGATAATTAATATTGTTTAAAAATATGCTTATTTTTGTTCATTCACATATCCTTTGAGATTTTACGTAGCTCTCCAAAAAATTAAAAATTTTAACTACTTTTAAGCATATCTCAATCTTATATATCACATAATTAGAGGGGCGAAACCACGTACAAGTCACTCAAATTTTTTAAAAATTGATTTCTAACTAAAATTTTCATAAAATTACAGTCGTGCCTTCCTTTTATAAGATAATTGTAATTGTACCCCATTCAAAGATTTTAAAATTTTAATTTTTACTTCTACATCTTATGTAGAATTTAATTATGCACACATTTTATATTAAAAAAAATTCATTGTATCCACCCTCAATAATTGAATATGTAATTATGTCTTTAGCTTAGAAAAATTATCTTTAATTTTTATATGCCACCACCAAAACTATTTTCTGATTTCGTGTTGATAATACGAAGGAATTATTAAAACATATCACAAATCACCATTTTCATCAACACTCATCATTAGTTTAGAACAATATATTTTCTAAGATCATATCTTTCAAATATTTAAACAAAAATATAGAAAGTATAATTATAATAGAAATAACATTATGAGGAAGCACCAAAGAAGCCACCAACCAACCTTCACAACATGCAATTGTATTGCACATGTCATATTAATTACTTAATAATTCAAGTGATAAGCACTAGCGGCTGCATTGTAATGTCAATGAACAGTAGAGAGTGTGTGTATACATATCTATATCTATATATATATATACAAAAGTTGCATAAAATTGTAGTGCAAGGAACAAAAATGTCCACCTCTCTATCTCATATAGTCGCCATCAATATTGATATCATGAACTAATTACTAGCTTGGACTTTCTTTACCTTTTCCTTTTTTCCTCTCCAATATATATATATATATATATATTTTAATATATAGTTCCACATTGGCCATGCTTTTTCCCACAATAATTTTTTTCCCCATAATTTGAATAATTTGAATTTAAGACGTTCCACTTATCTATAATAGATAGAACTAGACTTTAAATCATTAGACCTTCACTTTTGAAAGTAGCATTAGGCAACATTGGCATTGATAGTGGTGTTACCAATATAATTCTTCTTCCTTTTTTTTTTTTTTTTTAAAGTGTGATTTGATTTTTTTTTTTTCCTCCTCTTCTTTTTCCCAAGTCTATATGGCAATGAATGACATCTCTCTATTTCAATCTCTCTCTCTCACATTCATAATGGTTCGGCAGCAACCTTATGAAGCACCCCATATTTGACGCAACAAAAATGGGCCCTATTAAGCAACAAAACAGTGGCCGAATTAATTCATTTGGGCCTCAAAATGGGCCCACAATGAACTGTAATTGTAAAGATATACTCTATATATATTGATCTTTAAAGAAAAAAAAAAAAAAAAAAGGACTTTTGGTTAATCAATCTGACTAATGTTCATAATGAATGGATAGTGATTGCACAGGCTAAGACATGTCCCCTCCATGTCTTACAATATACGAAACATGGACCCCTTTATACTCCATTTATTTCGGTCCATGTTGTGTGTGTGTGTATATACATACATATATATATATATATATTCATGAAATAGTAGTACCTAAGATATTTCTAGATCATAATAATGAATAACGATCAACAATCATTTAATTTTATTCTACTAGCCAGGAAATTTCTCTGAATCATTTTCTTTTCCTTTTTTTCCCCCCCCTTTTTCTCTCGGTTAATTTATGATAGTCATAAATTTTCAAGAAGTTTCCTTGTGTTTTCATCTATTTCTCTGCATATTTTTCCTTTGGCTATCTAGCTTAGTTGACCAGGAAATACTTGTGTAAAAACATGCAATATTGTTTTGTTTTGTTTTGTTTTTTTGTTTTTTTTTTTTTGTTTTTTGTTTTTTGTTTTTTTTGGGTTTCGGTTTTTATTGTGAACACATCGCTTGTTAATGCTTCATTTTTTTAATGGAAAAGTACTCATTTAATTTCCGGTTGATTGACTGGCATGTAAATTGGATTCATCTCATATCTTACTTTTTTTCATGTCTTTTATATTGCTCTTATGATATTATAACACGTCAGTTGAAATTTTTTAATTATAATATCATATCACATTAATTAAAATGTCATGTAAACTAAATATGTAATATAATACTATCAAAATAAAATAGAAGAGAACATAATAAACTTACATATAAATTGAATCTGTGTAAATAAGCATGGCTATCTCTAAATCATTAAGTGCAGATACGAATTCTTACCTTTATCATAAAAATTATAGAATCTTGTCGGTTCACTTGTTATATTGGTGGTTGCTTTTTTTTCCTCGCCTCTAAAAAAGGGGACTTAGGTGATGTCCATTCCGTTCTCATGCCCCTTCAGCTTTTTAGTAGCTAGAGACCATCGATGAGTGGCCAAGGCCTATACCTAATCTCATCAAGCTTTCCACTTAGAACCATTATTGCTTGCCACCTAGCCCAAAATTTTAATAATCGAAGTTAGGGCATGGTTTTTGATAGATACTATGTAATTTGAAACTTAATAAAAAGAATGAAGAAATCTAAAAAAGACATCGTGACTATTACACCACAACCTGGGTGGTTTATATTGGTGGTTGCTTGTGAAAGCTACATTCTAACATGCCTAGAGTTTTTTTAAATTCCATAATGTTATTCTTCTTCTATATGTGCATGAATTTCACATGCATCACTTTCACAAACAAATCTTATCCATCTCTTCCATTACTTTCTGTCACATCAATCCAGTCCACGGTCCCCAATATTGCATAATAATTCATTTAATAGAATCACAGTTTAGATAAAAATTCACCTCTCTCTCTCTCTCTCTCTCTCTCTCTCGTGACCTTGTGTTTTCATTTTCTTTTGCTATCTTGGTGTAATGTCGTCATAGAACACAAGTAAAACTTTTGTTTGTGGCGGGTTTGTTTTGAAAGGTTTGGTTACACATCCACTACCCCAAAAAATAAAAATAAAAATAAAAATAAAAAAAGTTGTCAAAATCATCGAAAGCGACAAAGAAGGCCAACTAATTGTATCAAAGACAGAAGAAGCCAAAAAAGATGGTGCCTAAATATTTTGACATGCAACTAAAGTACAAAATATACTTGAGATCCGCAGCATAAGAAACGTGTCACACCCCACACACAAGTTGCACGTCGCCATGCTTGACCCCACTACAAAAATGTCCAAAAACGACACCAAAACTAATAATAAATAAATAAGAATTCTAATAAGGGTCCATTTTCAATCCAAAAAGAGACGTATTACTACCAAATGCACATGATCATGAAATTATATTTTGTGATGTAGTGATTGGATATGTAGGGAAGAACTTTGAGCAGATAAGGATTATGAGAAATCTTTACACCTAATTTTAAAAAATAATAATAAAAAATAAAACACATAAAATTTTTTGTCCCATAAAAAAAAATGCCCTCTAGAAGTAGCAAGAAAGAATTTTGGGAGATACTTGAAATTGACTTGTTTGATGTAATTTTGTGGGAAAGAAAGAGGAGTACTAGACACTTGGGTGGGTTACAACTTGGCTTGCATTAAAAAAACTATGTAAGAGAACAAAGACAGGAGGGACGAAACAAGAAGGGTTTTTATTTTTATTTTCCTTACTTGTGACTTTATTCATGGTTTGCATAATTAAAGTGAGATTCGGTATAAAAGAGAGAATAGGGATCATAAATGTGCCTATGTTCAACCATATACAGCTGGGATTTGGTTCAAAGCATATTTTAGTCAATTATAGGCCACTAAGACAACCCCCTCTACCCCCAAAAAAAAAAAAAAAAAAAGCCATAAAAAACACTAACTTGGCATAATAATGTGAGCCAATGAAATTGGAGCTTGTTTTGAGATCTCATGATTCCTCTTTAATGTGCACTAGTATAACAAGTGGATTCTAGCCTTTTTTTTTTTTTCCTTAGAGTTGTGATTCCTAACTAACTCTCTCACCCTTTATTCTTTTTAAGTCCTACTCAATACCATATCACTATCTGGACCCATAAATTTTTTTCACTTTTTACAAACTTTAAGGATTAGATGTTTGGAGTAATTAGTGGACAATTTTGCAAGGTCTTTAAATCTCCCACTTATTATCACATGAATTTTTAAGCAAAAGCTTTGGAGGACCTCAAACAAGAATGGTGTATTGTTCTCTTTATGAGATTGGGTCGAATTGAACCTCTATCTAAGAAATTGGGCCAAGAGCCCATTTTAATTGGACTTGCCACTTGAAGATGTGTGTTTTGAGCAATCTTGGCAGCTTCTACACTCCAATTCTACCTAATTGGGCTCATAATACCTTTTAGATGATCAAATGATTGTTGTACAACTTTTTTTTTTTTTTTTTTCCGGGTATTATCAATTTGTCATATAACATGGCCTAAACTCTTCGCTCAAACCGTCCGGTTATACAAAATTTTTCATGATGTGTATTATTATTCTTCTCATTTTAACATAATTTTGTTGTAATCTATTAGTCTAAAGATGCACAAGAGTCCTATTTTTCCCCCCCAAAAAAGGCTTAAATTGTTGAGAGATAATAGTAAATAGCACTTTTAAGAATATAATTAAAGTACATAAGGTTTTTTAAATTATTTAGGGGGTGTTTGGTGTGTAAGTTTGAGTTAAGATTTGTAAGTTTAAATAGTAAATTTTTTTGAATTTTCAGAAAAGACAAACAACTTTTTGAGGAAAAAAAAAAAAAACATTATGAAAAAAGTACAGTTTAGTTTAAACAGAGTATTTTGCCAAACAAGGTCTTAAAGTAAATAAAATTTACTAGAAATATAGAAAATTTTACTAGATAAATAACATATGCGTAAAATAAATCATTTATCTAATAAATTTATTATTTACTACTATTTACTCTAAATATTTTAAAAAGCTACTCTTTAATTCAATTATTTTCCGAAAACTAATATTTACTTCTTTCTCCTTTTTAGTCTTTCCGAATTAAAGTTCATATCATGTGCTAAAAGGATAGGAATAAGAATTGGAATTGTGTATGCATGCTTAAAAAATAAAAAATAAAAAAAAATTATGAAGGTCTCAGTAAACATGCTTTGTAGAAGACATCTCATTTGATGCACTGATATCTCCCCTACCAGAAAGTGCTACAAATTTGTCATGGAACAACAACATGGGACATTTGTCTATCAGGTTTGGTCCGTCATAAGCTTCTTTAAGAAAAACAGTACTCTTTGCACCTTTATTAGTGATGTAAAAAATACCCTGATGTTTTATCAAGCAAAGCAGCAGTTTTGATGGTAAGAAACACTCTGAATGGAAAGCATCCAATTGAGCAGATGTCATCCGCTTCTCCATGGTCAAACTCAGGAGCTCATGTAGCACCCCGACGACGCGCTTCCTCGTTTTTGGATCAGCAATATCGAATCTCCTTGCGGTCAAATACGGAGAAGGGAATTCCATCTTCTGCCACTTCTCCAGTTGCTCAAGATAGCTCATGTTCGGTCGAAAACCGGCGGAGAAACTCATTCTGAATGCGTGTGGGCCGGGGTAATTACCATCTTTCGATATCCTAATCTTCCTTGGATTACCAGCAGAGGTCAGGATTCCTTCACTTGCAAGTTTCTCCTCCCGGGAAGTGACTGCTAATGAAGAATCCCAACTTTCCAAGTGAACACAAGCTTTCCCATTGACATCCTTAACCGAAAAGAATTCAGGGTACTTCGGGATCAATGACTTCTCAAAGCCAGCAGGCAAACCCAATTCTGATTCAACAAATTTGATCTTTTCAAGAGGAACCCGGCAATCAACTGACAACATCAACAGCTTCCTTAAGTTCTTGACCAAAACATGTTCCATTAACTCCCTTGCTTTCGCTTCTTCGCCTGCGATCTTTTCTGCTTTCTCAGTGAGCCTAACGAATGTGGGTGTTCTGTTACCCCCACCAACATGAAATATTGAAGGGTACTTCTCAATGGCAGCCATGAAGTTCCATTTCTTGACAAACCCAACTTCTTTCTCGAGGTCCCGGAGAAGAAGTGACTGATGTTTTTGCGACTGGATGATGGACTTGAGCTGTAGGATCAAGGATGGTTTCTTCTGCAAGTCCATGACTCTGTCCAGTTCATGGACTCTGTGGTATATTTTCCTCTTGGGTCTGCCTCCTCCACTGGATTTATACCTCATTGGGACCCGCATATAATTTGATATTTGAGAGGATTTGTACCTCTGAATGTTGCTAAAAGAGGTAATTTTTCTTTGAGACATATAAGCAAACACTTGGCGGGCAAACTTTCCAGGCTTAGTATCAAAGACAATGTCTTGAAAGCATTACCGAATCCTGGTAAAGTGCAAAACTGGGTCTCGAATTCTTATTACCTGGAGGAATTCTGACCGGTTGACAGGTTGTAACAGAGAAACTTAGAAATTTTCCTTTGCAACATGCGATGTAATAGTCAAAAGAAAAGAAAAGCTGGAATATGCACCTGTGTCTGTCTTTATCTTCACCTGTTAAAACTTAAAAGGATTGATTCGACATGTCGTTTGAAATATATACGTACATATATGTGTGTGTGTGTATGATATATGTATACCTATTTGTGAGCGTCGTTTCATCCACTCAGGTGTCCTGGTTGGTGGAAGTTGAAGTCGTTTGGTCGACTTAATAATGGTGTTTAATGAAGCGCAACGTTTGACCGTGTGAGAGTTAACAAAATTCTTGTCGTTTTAGAAGAAGTTCTTGCCGTTTAGAGCTTAAAAAATAAAATAAAGAAATAAAAATTTTGAGGAAAAATATGTTCCCTCGGTTTTCTTTTATATTATGCCCTCTTATAAGAATGATGTCCTTAATTTGATTTGAAATGAAGAAAAGGAAAGTCATGAGTGTAAAGATATTTAAAACATTATAAAATTTTATTTTTACTTATTTATATTGTATTCAACTTAAGGTCAAAATTATAATATAACGGTACAAAAATGAGAATGTGAGGTATAGGAGGGTTCCTTATCCTAGTTGGCTTAAGCAATGGGAGAAGTAAATAGAAATTTTCAGAAAATAATTAAAACAAATAGTAGGTTTTGAAAATATTAGAGTAAAGAATATTAAATACCAAATTTATCAGATTAATGATTTATTTATATCTTATAAAAATTTGTAAATGTGTTTTTATCTAATAATTTTTTATTTACTTAGTAAAATTTTTATTTATTTAATAAATTTATTATTTATTTTAAATATTTTAAAAACTTATTACTTAGTTCGATTTATTTTCGTAAAACTGTCATGCACTATTATTTTCCTTAAAGGATTGATGTTCTTGTACGATGTTCCTTTTGTATTTTTTTTTTAACTAAACTAAAGGATCTACTGGTGGTCCTGTCATTTTCCGTTTTGATATACCACACAGATAGAGTTTACAACTTTCCTGAGTTAGATAGTTGGTGAGATTCTTAAAGTTGCTTCCCGTGCTAACTCATCCACCCCTTCCTTTTGTACCTTGATAGAGGCCCAATTGTTCCTAAAATGGGTGATTTGTAGGATAGTCCCTCTTAAAATACATTTATAATTGTTGTCCAACTATATAATGGTTTCATTTTTTTTATTTACCTTCAATTAAATAAGTGTGAAGGGTTAAAAATCCAAACAAATATTAAGAGAGGAAAAACATAAATATATCTATTTGAAAAGCTGTTTTCCCATTTTCTCAGGATTGATTGTCGTTTAGCCCAGCAAAAAATGCCTTTTAGTAATCATATACAGGCCTATTGTTCTTCCCCTCTCTCCATCTCTCTATTTATGTTTCGTTTCTTTCCCAAGAGTGAATAAGGTTATTACCTAAAATTCAATTCAATTAAATTGTATTAAGATATGGTTAATTCTGCATTGTGATACGTGTGGTACCTCTTGTTTTCCTTTGCATTCAAACTGAAAAAAATAATAACAAATAAATGTAAAAGTAAAAGATTTTCAATAGACAAACAACTTCTAATTCATTATCATTACAAAAGAAAAAAAAAATATATAATTCTTTTCAAAAATTAAAAAAATTATAGAGTGGGATTATAGAGTTGGGTCACTTGCACGAAATATGTATAACACATGTTCATGAAACTATGTATCTTCAAGGTTCTAGATTATTTACCTAGTACTTTTGCAGTACCAAACATGGAAAGGCATCTTCAAAATTTTGGGAGTATATACTAGATAGCCTAATTATTGAGAAGAGGAGAAGATAAGTGATTTACATTTCTAATGTTTATTTATTTATTTATTTGCATGATCATCATGTGTACTCAAGTTTTTATTATCACTTTTATTAGTCTTTAAGATTTTAATAAGTGATATTTACGACATTTTATCCGCACATGCCTAAATTAATTCATTTATTTTAATTTTTAAGGATTACTTTGCCAACAAGAAATTTGATCAATAACTTCTCCAAAAAATAAAAATAAAAAATCGATTAATATCTGCATGGATTAGGGCATGGCGCATGATTAAAATGTACTTTTCAGAAAATGGATACAACTTTGCCTAAACGAATTAAAGGCTTCATTATTGATAAGTAATAACTAATTAATTATAATTAATCTTCGGCTTCCTTCACATGATTAATTATTAATTTAGCTCCCTCACAAGAGAAGTAATAATGATAAATCTTTCAATGGATAATATTAAGAATATCTTTTAAATTAGTTTTTCACCTATTATATTTAATTAAACTCGTGTATTATGTCTTATCTGCAAATACACCTTTAGTTTTGCTCTTATTGGTACTATATTATTGTTATATATTTATGATTTCTAGAACTAGGTCGACAAAAAATCCATAAATTCTTTTTCTTTTTTAATGTGGGTTTTTTTGTCAGCCTAATTCTAGAACTCACCTCACCCGTGTTATCTGAATGTTTATGTATATACAGAGTTAAAGTGAGAGATTTTTGTAAATGGTTTGCCATCTTTCATTGATGGAATAAGTTACAAACACTAATAGTGATACAAATCTCCTAGAAGGAAAATAAAATATTTACACATCCTTCAAATAATGAAATTCAAAAAATCATTTGTGATTTTCTTATCAAGTGTTTCATTTTTCTCCTATTCATCTAAATCATCACAACTCATAAAAAGTAGACACTGCTCATGAGTATTATATTATTCAATCTTAGTACGTAGTTTTGGTGCTAACGTCCCTTAGATGGGTTGGTAGAACGCTCGTTTTTCTCGTTGAATACTTGGATTCGAGTCATCACCACCGGAGGGACATCCATATATCACGTGGAGGGATATCCACCTCCCCGGGTTATCTGGACATTCCAACTTCTACTCCTATAATCCATTTTATATATAAAAAAAAAGTACGTAGTATTGGACACCGCACGGTATCCATAACGTTGTTCCTACTCATAGACATGTTTTACCTTACAGTTGCTTTTCCAACCTCAGTAACTTAAAAAGGTTGGGGGTGAGCTAATTACTACTAGCTAGATCATCTTAGTTCTACCAGGACCCAAAAAAAAAAAAAAAAAACTAACTAACTGACTGACTGACTGACTAATGGTTATGAAATACAATCAACAGGATATAAATTTTATATCCATACCTTGTGAAAAATGTGTCTTGAATAACTGATTTTTTATTTTCTAAGAAATAAACAAGAAAATAGGAAACACGTATACATGATATGGATATGTAATTAAATATCTTGATATGATTGGTGATAATTTTTTATTGAGCTTTTTCTAATTATTTGATAAAAAGCATTAACCAAAAATTCATAATATATTTTCAACCATGCTTGTGGAGCACTCTTTATCAATACATTGTCCTCAAGTTCTTATTGTCTCAAGAAGAAGTGTGCGAAAGAACAAGTTCATAGATTTTGTGGGTACGTGGATTTGTATGTTTTCTATGAAAACCCTCCCCAAACACATTCTTTCTCCCTCTCTTCTCACTGTTATTTTCTTCCACCAACAAAAAATCACTTCCGTCACATGTTTCATATGGTAACATTATTCGGAGA
This sequence comes from Ficus erecta, assembly GCA_008635985.1. NCBI lineage: Eukaryota > Viridiplantae > Streptophyta > Magnoliopsida > Rosales > Moraceae > Ficus > Ficus erecta. The sequence continues at coordinate 1,920,048 of BKCH01000019.1, forward strand.
TTATACATTTTTCGGCCAGTTAACTAACTTCAGAAATTTACAATTTGATGCCACAGACTAACACCCTTTTCATTTATATATGTATATGTTTGAGAACGTAGTCATCATATATGTCAGATGAAGCTTTGGTAGAAAAGTTGATATTTGAATACGTGCTTAGCTGAATTTTTTTTTTTTTTTGTTTGAAATTCACCGATATTTGTTCTTTAATAGAGTTGTTCTTGTGTATTAATTTCCATCTAATCTTAGCTTCATTGCATTAACAAGATCTTCATTTTCAGGGGAATATCATCTGAACCTAATTGTAGGTTACTGGGCGATTCCCATCATAGTACCGCGAGTTTCAGGCGTCGACAAAATGCTAGGGAGCCTCAAGCCCTTTCATGGCGTTCTCCTCTGCGAAGGAGAGGATATCGATCCATCTCTTTACAATGATCCTAAATCATCAAACAGTAGTCTCTCACCCCAAGAGCTAGAAGTAAGGAAATTGCACGCCGATGACTCCACCATTGACAAAGAAAAGGACTTGATTGAGCTAAAACTAGGTGAAGCTTTGCCTCAAAAGAGGCATACCATATTTGGGAATTTGCCGAGGTTCCCAAATACTAAATGTGGCATGTGGAGGTGCCCTTTACCAAGACATCAAAAAAGAACTCTCCGAGAAAATTTTGTGCACACAAAAATCACCACAAAGTGTCTCACACGAACTATAGTGATTATGATGGGCATAGACATGCCATAAAATTGGTGGAGAACACTCCTTTGCACTGTTGGTTTCAAGATTCGTTGTGCCATCAGAGTAGGGATATTTCCGTGAGTAGTTATCACCATCAAGGCGTTAAAAAACTAGCCAACAGATTTGTTCCCATGGCTTTTGCACCGGATGGTTTGATCGAAGGATTCTATGATCCAAATTGTCATAATCCTCAAAAGGGTAAGTTTTTAGTGGGGCTCCAGTTTCATCCTGAACGAATGAGGAAGCCACATTCTGATGACTTGACTACCCGGGATGCTCGTTGGTCTATGAGGTTAACATACCTCGACTTAACTTTGTCATATGCAAAATTAACAAATTCCGGATAATAATAATAATAATGTTTTCCAATTTTTTTCGATTATGTTTTGCAGGAATTTGTAAAGGCCGTGATTGCTTATCATAAGAAAGCTAATAGCTTAGCATTTGTGCCACGGCCTCCAAAGATTGATGCTATAAATTAGAGAAGAAAAAGCTTTTACCGGTAGTATCTCAATCTCAAAAGAAATCTACAAGTCATGCCAGTGGATGCATAGTCCAAACAAAGAGCTTGGACTTAAAGCTAAAGCAGGATTTTTTTGAGGTAACAAAACACATCTAACATTCTTAACATGTATTATATTTGTGGAGTAATTAAAAAAAAAAAAAAAAGCCTGAATTAATGATAAACGACCATCTCTTTAACCATATTTTGTGATTTTTTTTTTCAGTCCCACGGTGTAGTGTTAAGCTCTCAGCAGGAGACTAGGTTGATGCAGATGGGTGCGACGGTTAGAAATTCAAACTTGGCAAGATTTAAGCTCAAAGAGACGGAACAAGTCATGGCAAGAGATTCCATGAGGAAGATGCTGTCAGTTGTCTAGACAGATCTCTACTCTTTTGGAGCTCTTCTTCTAAGTGTCAAGAGAGAAATTTGTAATGGTTTGGACGAATTTCGTTTATGACTTTCCTCTACTAATGCAAATGATCTTCTGCTAATAAAGATGCATTTCTTAGTGGTTTGCTAATAGAACGACCAAATCCCGATTTGTTTTGCTCACTATGATTGTGTTTCTTCTCATGTCGACAATAATTTGATGTTTTATTTAGACAAAAAGGTGGTGTTTTCATCATTACCCAAATGCATACGAGGAGTTCAATTTTCTCTCTTTTAAGAGCTTTCTTCATTTTCCCTTCTTTTATTTCAACTTGAGAGCTTGTTTAAAAGAAGGAAAAAGTGAAAAAGAAGGATACGAGTCATCTAATTATTTAAAGAATTTTTCCACCATTTTTTTTAGAAAATATTCGGATGAGAGAATTCAAATCCTTCTACCAAAAAAAGAAAAAAAAAACCCTAATTTTAACATCTCCGACACCATGAGAGAAAGGTCCGCTCTTTCTTCCCCATTTTCCTAACCTATAGCAAAAACGACAAAAATAAAAATAAAAATAAAAGGTGAATGTTTTGAAAATCTTTCATATACCCTATACCTATGCCCATGTGACCACCAAAAACAAGGATGTCAGATTTATGAACTCACATCCATAAAGAAAATAATAGTAAATGATAATAATAATCCTAAATATCAAAATAGCATCATCTCCAAATCACAAGGCTGGTAATGGTTCAAAACGTAAAGCAATGTAATGACACGACCCAAACAACATAGCATTTCATATTGTTCTCTTAAAAAAATAAAAATAAAAACACCACCGACACAGACAAAATTTTATAACCAAAAAAAAAAAAATAAAGAACAAGAAAAACAATGTCTCTAAATAACACTGGATACTGAACTAACAATACCGTCGGTAACACCAATACTCCAAACCAAAACTAAAATAAAAGCAAAATGGGAGGCCGAGAACCGACGGAGAGAAGAAGACCAACAAAAACGAAAAATTAAGATCCAGATATGCTTCCTCTTCTACTTCATCTGTCCTCAACCTAATCCGAATTGCGCCATAACAAGAAACTTACAACTTGTCTTCGAACTCAGAGAGCGGGGTCATTTGCTCCTTCAAGCCCTTCCTCTTCCTGATGTCAGCGACAAGCTGCGAGGCCTGGGATCCGGACTCCAAGGGGTCGGACGACATCATGTCCCAGTGGTCGAAGACACACTGTGGGAAAGCCTGCCCTGAGGTTGCAGCCCTCAATGTGCTTGAGAATCCAAAGGACTCGATGACAGGGAGGTATGCCTTGATGTTGTAGAGCGGGGGTACCAGGCCTCTGCATTTCCTCGAACACGTGTCCACGTTTCTGGTTGAGAACACTGTAGATACCACCGAGAGCCTGCTCAGGAGCTTGGATTTCCACGAGGTAAACGGGCTCGAGAAGCCTTGGCTTGGCTGTGATCTGAGAAGCGTAGATGACCCTACGAGCAGTTGGAATGACCTGACCTCCACCTCTGTGGATAGCATCAGCGTGAAGGACCACATCACAGACTTCAAAGCAGATACCTCTCATGTTTTCTTCAGCGAGGGCACCTTCCTTGGATGCCCACTGGAACCCAGCAACAACAGAATCCTTGATTTCATTGAGGTACTGAACTCCCTTACACATATCGACAACCATGTTGGGACCGGTGGTCTCAGGACCGAAACACCAGATCTTCTTGGCAAGATCCTTATCCCAACCGAACTCCTCGGACAGGATCTTTGATCGGACTTTAGGGTCATCCCTTGGGCCAATACGACCGTCATCAATAGCCTCAGCAAGCCCCTCCTCCAACGGTCGTGCCTCCATGTACAGGCGGTTGTGCTTGTTAGGTGACTTGCTCATCACGGTTCGGCTCGACTTCTCAAGGACGGTTTCACGGAAGGAGACGACTGGATCGGATTTAATGATTTCAGCTCCACCCATGAAGTCATCCTGCAAATCCTTCAAACAGATCTCAAGGTGAAGCTCACCAGCACCAGCAACAATGTGCTCTCCAGATTCTTCAATAGTACACACAACCATAGGATCTGACTTGGCCAGACGTTTCAAACCTTCAACAAGTTTGGGAAGGTCGGAAGCAACCTTGCACTGCACAGCCACACGCACGACAGGTGAGACAGAAAACTTCATAGCACGGATCGGATGGGCGTCGACTTCCTTCTCATTTGTCAAAGTGGCGTTCTTGGTAATGAACTGATCCAAACCGACCAAGGCAACTGTGTTACCACAAGGAACATCCTCGACAGTTTCCTGCCTCTTTCCCATCCAAATGACGGTTCTCTGAACACTCTTGACATACAAATCTTTCTTCTCACCAGGCACGTAGTTTGGACCCATGATCCTCACCTTCAACCCAGTAGATACCTTTCCAGCGAAGACACGACCAAAAGCAAAGAAACGACCCTTGTCAGATGCAGGAATCATCTTCGATACATACAACATAAGAGGACCCTCGGGATCACAGTTTCTGATGGCAGTTGCATAAATATCGTCAAGGGGACCCTCGTACAAGTTCTCAACACGATATTTCTGAGCCGTAGCAGGAGATGGCAAGTGAAAGATCATCATTTCCAGAAGAGCAGTACTTGCCGGGAGCCATGTCTGCATGACACGCTTCATCAATGCCTTGCCCATCAGATCTTTCTCCTCAGACTTCATGGTGACACCAAGCTTCTGCAACATAGGCCACAGCTTATCCTTTTGGTCATTCATACAAGTACTAATAATCTGCTTGATTGGTTCGTAACAGAACTGCACAAAACCACGCTTGCAGGTAGCAGAACCAGTGTTCTTGGTGGTCCACTTCCTGGTAGCAGGGTCAAAGAAGTTTTCACCCCAGAGCCTCTCCATCATCTTCGCCTCATCCACACCAAATTTGGAGGCATACATTTTGGCGAAGTTCGTTAGAGTAAAAGCCCATCCGTGCAGACCAGCAGAGAAAGCAACTGTACCCTTCTCAGGATAGACCTGAACATCACCAAGGAGGGGATCTTCGTACGTCGCCATAATCACATTAGCGTTCTCAATAACCCTTGAGAAAGTTTGGTAAGCTTCCTCACCATCCACCTGCAGCTCAAGGAAGCACCTGTCCATCTTGTTGACGGTCAAGACAGGCCTAATCCTCTCACCGAGAGCCTGCCTGAGCACAGTCTCAGTTTGGACACAGACACCCTCAACACAATCAACCACCACGAGGGCACCATCAGTAATACGAAGAGCAGCAGTGACCTCAGATGAGAAGTCAACGTGCCCGGGGGAATCAATGAGATTGATAAGGTACTCGTTCCCTTGTCTCTCTCCCTTGTAATTTTTCAGAGCCTCATCGGTTATCTCATAGTAGAGAGAGATACCAGTAGACTTGATTGTAATACCACGCTCAGCCTCATCTGCACGGGTATCCGTCATACGAACATCACCAGCAACTTCTTGTGCAATGATACCAGCAGCAGCCACTAGAGAGTCGGTAAGGGTTGATTTCCCTGATAAACAGAAAAAATAGACATCACAACATGAACGCATTCAGAATAATGAATAAATACGAAATGAAGAGAATGAAAGTAAACTATATACTCTCCGATTCTTAATGAGCTTCAGTACTAAGAATCTAGGTGCAAGTGAAACTTATGAATATGTCATACACTTATATGATAAAACAAAACCCATATCTGAACTCAAATCTCAAACCAGTTTAATGCTAGACAACTGAGAAAATCAAATGAAACTTTCGCACAATGAACTAAAACATGAAATGCACAAAAAACATACCGTGGTCGACATGGGCAATAACGGACATGTTCCTAATGTTATGCTTGTAGTCCATAATTTTTCGCAACTCCTCCGCCGTGAACTTCACCTGCACATACCAAGAATACTCATTACATTCAATAAGTGTGTAAATCATCACTGTAAAAACCCAATCCAACAAAATCAAAGGCTCGATGCACTTACCATCTTGACTAGTCTTTGAGAATCACAAAAGTAAAACCTGTCATATAAAAGGGAAAAAAAAACCATTAAGTTGACAATAAAAATCATCAGCAAAACCACCAAAACAAAATTTACTCGGATTAAAAAAACTTTATTTTTCCTCCAAAAAAAAAAACAACCTTAGGTAAAAAAAATTGGATCTAAAACCTCTTATATTATTCCCAACATCTGCACATGCAACGAATAACTATATATTTATGTATACATATAGACAATCATATAAATTTAACAACAAATCACTTCAAAAATTGTGACTCGAGCTTAATACAAGAACATCTAAATAAAGGCTAAAAATAAATGAAAAAAAAAAACTATGGCAAAACCAAAAAGATATTCAACAACAGAAACACAAAGCCAGGTTTCTTCGGATTCAAAGAAAAGAATCAAAATATTATTGCTTCAACCTTAAATTTCAGATGTCAAATGATTTCGATCCAAACAAATTTAAAAAAAAAAAAAAAAAAAAACGAACTTGATTCCGATTCGGAAGAACTATAACAAAAACACAGCAATTCGAACAGAATCAAGCAAATAAAAAATTAAAACAACAAACAAAACTCGTAGAAATTCATTGATCTATAAAAGAAAGAAGAAAGACAAGAGAGGAAAAACCTGAAGAGAGAGAATGAGAGAGGAGCGGCGAGTTAGGGAAAGGAGAAGCTGAGGCTTTCAGTCCCTAAATAACAGATGAGAGAAGAGATTTGAGAATCTGAGGCGTTTGCGAGGTATATGCCCTGCCTCCCCCTCGCTAGGGTTTCTCTTTTGGACTTTCGTGGGCTTTTCTGTCTTCTTAACGGGCCGCTGTTTTTTCATTATGGGCCTTTGTCGGTTTTGGCGGGATATATATATATATATATATATTTTTTTTTTTGCCCAAATGAGAGTTTATCACGCCACGCGCACTAAGACATATTATTATCATGTCCGACTCTCATTTATATTTCTCTCTTTGTTTATGAGAATTTATTTATTTGTTTATCATATTTATTCACAAAATAGGATAGATCTCGAGATCAACATAGGTATTGTTACCCGTCTAAACATATATTATATGTGTCCATCCCATTCCACTACTTGAAAAGAAAACCCATTCATCTTTTTGGTTATTATTGTTATCATTATCATCTATTGGATTTTCTCGAATATATAATTATTCTTTGAAAAAAAAAAGTTTTTCTTTGACAAATTATTTCTTAATTTAAAAAGTGTAGTAAAATGTTCTCAAATTTATGATGATTTAGTAACAAAAAAATTAACCGTGGTTTTTAAATTTGGACTAAAATATTTTTTTTTACACGTTATTTAAGCATGAATGATAAGTTTAAATTGTTAGAAGATGAGTTAATAATAATTTTGTATTTTAGTACTCTCTAACGTAACATGTTTAGGTGCTGACAAATATTAATTAGAAAGCTAGGTATAAATTTTAAAAAAAAAAAGGCTAGAAAGTACAAAAATAATGGAAATAAATAGTACAAATACACGGATATGTACTTATGACTTTATGTTATGTTATTATGTTTTTTACCAATTAATTCCAAAACTTTAAACTATTAAAAGGTAAACCAACAGTTATTTTATACTGTAACAAGTTGAAATTGATTTTTTTAATATCACAGTATGTTAAAAGATATTTTCATTTAAATTTTGACAATCATCATTGTGAGCACTACATAATAAAATTAAGAAATCAAATGAAAAAAAAATATATATATATATCTATTTGTATTGTGGATCCACGTCACTTGCACAAGCACCTAGAATGCCAAAGTGCTATGAGATCCAAAATTGATTCACCTTTCTCCTTTTCCATAAACACAAAATAAAGGGGGAAAAAAAGTGTCCAAAATAAGAATTCCCCTTGAACTAATTTTCGAATGGTCTGGTTCGCGAAATGAAAAATCAGATCCGGCCGAAGACACTCACCGGAGCAGCATTGTGAAGAGGCTAAATAAAATGATGACTAAAGTAATTTGATAGAATTTAGCAAAAGGAAAAAAAAAATATATATATATATATATATATAATTGATAGACTATCTTTAGCTCTAGTCCATTCAGTCGTAGACTAGATACCAACAAGTGGCCTTTCTCTCAAACTCCAAGCATCGTGTTCTATTTTTTATTTTATTTTTTTAGGTCTTTTGCACCACTACCCTTAAACTTCTTCTTAATTATGTTAATGTGTCTATTGATTTTTTAAAAAAAAAGGATAAAAAAATTAACATCGTTATTTCTTAGGAGTCCAATACCATACATCTTTATAGTGTGTTTAGATCAAACACTCTGTATGTCGAATTCTAACACAATACATTATGCATTCTAGTACTTCATAAATTCCAATCACATACAATTTTATTTGAACAGGGAATCAACTTAAAATATCATTCACCAATTCTTTTTTTTTTTTTTCCTACTTTAATCAATTATATCATATACTCTATCTCTTTTATCTATACATATTAGAATGACTATTTAAATATAAACAATTCAACCACACATTTTATTTAAATATGGTGGTTCAACGAGACATCCGAATACATATTTCAATACATCTATATATTGGAATTAATGTAGAATCCAAACGAACCATTAATTCAAGGAGTTAATTATTAGAAATAATTTTTTTAACAAGTAAATTGCAATGAACGGAAGTTAAGGGACAATGGTGCAAAAGTGGGCCCACTCTTTGGGCTAAATTAGGGTTTGTTTGGGGGATATCTAGATATGGTATTTCGAATGTTCGGTTGAAAATGTGTATTAGAGGAAAAACTTTTGAAAAAATTATATAATATAAAAAATAATATAAAAAATTTAAAATGTATTCAGAAAAAAATATGCACAATGAATCTTGTCTTGTTCGTCTCGTCGTTACGAGTATTTTTACATAAAAATAATCATATTTCAATTTGAAATGAGAAAATTATGGACTTTTAGCTTGCGTTTGATGTACGAGGGTGGAATGAAATTTTTATTTTGAAATTAGTTGATTTTTCAAAAACTAATTATAATTTTTGTTGACTTTTAAAAAGATAAAAACTGAGATGAAAAACTTAGGTTTGAACTTGAGAATCGAACAAAGCCTTAAAGTTTAGTTTTCTAAAAATTGAAGAGGAAGAAAATTTGATATAAAGTTGTGATTTTAAAATCCAATGAGTGTTTTGACATATGGGGGCTCTTTTGTTTTTGTTGTTGTTGTTTTTTGTTTTTGGCTAAAAAAATGATATGATAATGGCTCGTCATTTCTCATTTTTTAAGTTCACGTAGGGAGGTACACTATCTTGAGTTGGAAAATGATTCAAACCTTCAACCTTCATATTTTATGATTGTCTCTCTTACCAACTCATCCATCCCCACATGATCGCCGTTCGGGCCTCCTAGAGTCTCTTTAGAACAAACTTGCTCAATCTCCTCAAAACTCAAATGACATAATTACCCTCCTCAGGGTCCCGTATTTTCCACGCTCGCCCTTCTTCTCCCTGTGTGTGCAATAACACACACACACACATCTATATATGTCTCCCGCTCTTTTCCCCGTCACCGGGAAGAGAGATAAAATCAAATCCTTTACCTTTCCAGAAAATGGCTTCTTTTGCTAAGCATTTACTAATCTCTACGCGCCTTCTGTTCCTTCTGTTCCTCTGCATTCCTTGTTCGTCTTCTGATCAACGTTCTTTAGGTACTTCTTCTCCTTCACTCTTCAAATTTCCCAATTTCTTCAATCTCTCAAACCTAGGGTTCTATCGTCGTTAATTTTCAATCCAAACTGTTGAATATTGTATGGCTGCCGAGAAATATGTGGACCAGTAAGAAAGTTCGAATCTTGGCCTCCGTCGACGAAAAGGCTCAAACTTTTTGTTCAGTATACAAATTGAAAATCGAAGTGTCAAATTTCATATACGTATATGAATATATAAATTTGGGATAATTCTCTGATATTGTACATTTGGTTTTGCAGTGGTTGCTCCATCTGCTAAGCTGCAATTCACAGTGAAAGTTTGTCCTAAATCCAAGCCTGGAATTTCCATGGCCTGTGAAAGGGTTCGAATTTATGGATTTTCTAGGATTCGGAATCTGGGGAAATTTGCCCACTCGGTGAAGGTGAAGGTGTCAGTTGCAAATTCAAGTGGTCACTTGCCCAAGGCTGAAGTTTGCTTTCACAGGTGAGTAAGTATCACATGGAAGAAGAGGCTCTATTTAGGGTATGTTTGGAACACCAATTGCTGTTGGAGTTTTAGATTATTATTTTTTAATTGAAAATGACTGAATGTTTGGAAATGTATGCTTGGTTAAAATGTTAATTGAAAATGAATTATTATATTTTAATAGCTTAAAAAACCTTAAATGTGTTTAAAAAAAAAAAAAAAAAGCTATGGGTATTGTTTCATTCCTCTCTCGTCGTTGTGAGCAGTTAGACACAAGAATAATCTTATTTTGATTTGAAATAAGAAAGTTATAAATTTTTAAAGTTTGAGTTTTTTAAAAATGGAATAGAGAGAAAAAGAGAGGTAGATTCAAAATGAGGTGGAAAAACAAATGACTTTCGAAAAAAGAAAAAAAGGAAAATTCCATCCCCAATAGTTGTTTCAAATGGCCCCTAAGTGTCTTGTAATTTGATCGAAATTGGTGTTTTGACAAGTTGTATCCAATCTATAGGAATATATCTCTAGAGATCGGAATGTGCCCGAAAAACCAGTGGGAGACAATTTCTAACGGTTCCTGGGTTCGGTCAGTGTCGCCTTTTGGGCACAAGTTGTTGGATGTAAGGACGGTTAGTGCATCTTTGGAGAACTTTGAGGTGTCTGTAGAAGAAGGTAACTAATGTCTCAACTTAATGTTCAGATCCTACTTCAATCCTTGTGTTGACATGGCTGTTTCCATTGCTGGGCAGAATTTTCTCCACGACGCGTAGTGTATTTAGCACTGGGGATAGTTATGATGAGCTTGGCCTCCTTTCTGAGCAACTCGTTAGTATTTTACTACTGCAGTACAATGGCAAGTGGTGGCATCCTTGTGATTGTGGTGGTCTTTTTTCAGGTAATTTAATTATCTTCCTTCAATGCAGTATAAAGGTGCGGGGAAATGTTAGGCAAGTATTATCCGTAGATATTTACTATTAGTGTTGTTGGCATGGTTGTTGCTGGTAGTATGTACATCACGTTAGAGTATGATGCTCGACTCTGGTACGGTTCTCCAGAATCTTGCTTCCATGATAGGCATCAATTTTGTCCCAAAGTGTACCCTTGAAAATTCCGCAGTTTTAAGAATAATGCAATTGACCTGCGCGGCCAGATCTCTCCCTCTCTCTCTCTCTCTCTCAGACACACACACACATATATTGATCGTCTGTTGTTGTTATTGTTACTGTTATTTATGTATTTTCCATGACATGCTTTCATTAATGCAAGTTCTCATGTTTGGTACCATGCCATTTCCACGACTGCCATTGCAGGAGGCGAGGTTTCCACACGAGAAACCATCACCTCAAAGTTTAAGCTGAAGTTGAAATCATAACTGGAAATGGCATTCATTTTCATTAGCAATTCTGTGATAATATTTTTCCTGTAAGTTTATCAAGTGTCAATCATTCTTAGTTTCACTTTTCACAATCTTCGACATGAATTGATGATGAGGTTCTTGTGTATGCTTGAATGAGATTGAATGCTGGTCTCTCTTACACTGATATCTGAACAACTAATTTAGTCAATTTGGCATAGTTTGGAAAATTTTATGTGACACTATTTTATGGTCATTGACAGGGGTTGAAGAAGGCGAAGGAACTTCTTCCAACTGGTTCAAAGTCCTCACTTTTCATTTACTCATCTGTCGTGGGTATCAGCCTTAAATCCTTCTTGTTTCCTTAATTTACTTTAACTTTTAATTTTTAATTCATTATGTTGCAATTTGTCAGGTCGGATTTGTATCTTTTATCTTCTACTACTTTCCCGGATTTTGGCACTCAATACATGCTGGGGCTGGAATCAGTGAAGAAATGTTCTATGCTGTAAGTTATGCTAATATTGATAACTGCATCGTTTCTCCACTATAAAAGCAAAAAAATCAGCGTTTTCTTTTATCTAAGGTGGTTTTTGTTTTCTAGTTAAAAAGGCTACTTGCTGTTAACCAGCTCTTGTGTTAAATCTCATTGTGTGTGTGTGTATTATTTATCCACGCACTACGTTAATTACCTAAAAAAATACTTATTTGATCCTGGATTGTTGCAGTCGGTAACCTTTCTACTGGTTTTTGTCATTCTGGGTGGAGGCTGGCTGGGCTTCTGGGTGGTTCACAGACATATCTCAACAGAAGATGGATCAATTGATACAAGCACATCCCTTTTTGTTGCATGGTCCATCCGAATCTCGTCTGCTCTTTTGATTCTTCAGGTTTCTACTCCTATCTTCTTATTTGACTCATCAATTTATGAGATTGTTTACTTGACAAGAATATATTTAATTCCAGAGTTCTGTGGATCCCATACTGGCAATGGAAGCTCTAGTATTTGGAATAATAGCCACGACAATACTGCAGAGAATTCTTAGATTGCGAATCCTACGTCGTATTCTCAGGTAAAATTGTTTTTCAGTTTCGAAGGTTAGTCATAGCCATCTGTAATTGATATTATGCTTGTCTATAAGAGCTTAGATGTATGATGCAGTAAAGGGGAAAATAAATTAACCGAGTAATTGCGTTAAAATTATATTTATGCTCTTTCTCTAATATACCTAGTACAGCATCATGTATCTCTTCTTCTTCTTTTTTCCCCTTCTGTGGCGAATAACGTTAATATTGCTGCAGAAATACAAGGAAATCAGCTAAAAGGAAGCACAAAGTGTCACACCTTTCTGATTCTTCATCTCTTGAAGATCCTCTTGATGACTACACGAATAGGATCCGAAGCAAAGAAGATTTCAGTTTCCCAACAGCAGCTCGATCCAAAAATTTCACCATGGCTCTATCCAGTCCTGCAGACCATGGTTTGCTTCTATTTGACATCCATCAACTAACAAAGAAAGCACCTATATCTCGGACGACAGTTTTTGACGCACGAGTTTTTTTTTCAGGTTTTGGTGGGAGTGGCTCCGATCAGCTCTACATTTCTAGTTTCCACACCACACCTGAAAGGAGAAGATTCTCAAAGCCTGACTGGGAAAAGTTCACAAGAGATTCCACTGATAATGCCTTGGAAGAGCTTGCCTCTTCCCCGGGCTTTGGGAAATGGCTTTCCAGAAATGCAGACAGAATCACCATAACTCCCCCCTCCAGCAGTAGAGCCGAACAGCGACGCAAGTGGTTCGTATGGTTTTAAGCAGTTCACTGATTCTCTGCAGAGTGAAGAGGGCATGTACCAGACACGGGATACATACAAAGTTCGAACGGAAAAGCGAGCACTGCATTTGTTATAAAGAGGCCATTTTTAAGCCGCAAATCGAGAAGCAAGACCAATGGTGATTTTCTGAAGTTCAATTGGTGATATTTGCAACTGGAATCCATAACCCGTTATAGCCGAGTCTTTGTACCGTCCTCAAACTTCCGCTGCCTTTCGCAGAAGAAATCATTTTCTTATCTTCATGGTCTATCTCGAGGAGCGGCTTTTAGGTCCGGATATCCCGGAGAGATCATGCTTCTAAGTCGCATGTTTACATTATAGCTAATTTGTACATGGTTGAAAGGCACTTCCCCTTTTACTTTTCTTGCGAAATATGTAACACGGTTCTCAAGTTCTATCATTTTCTTTAAAGTATATCCTCTCTTTTGCATAATCTTTTCTATTTTAATTTGAATTCAAATTTTCTATTTTCTTTGATTAATACAACCATGAAAAATCTCTGCATCACTTTTTGGGTAGCATTTTACCAAATTCATTGGAGAAGTTTCAAAAGTTCGGATGATCAAATATAAGAAGAGTCAATGAGATACTCTATATATATATATATGAATGGTCTTAAATTTGGTACGTGATGGTGTTCGGTAATGTGAATTTCAGTTATTGTGAATATGAATTTCAGTTACTAGAAATGTGAATTCATGTAGAAGAAAATGTAAAATAAGTGAAACTCACATTCACTTTAGTTATATTTCCTTCTGCATGAATTCATATTTATAGTAACTGTAAGTTCACATTCATAGTAACCAAAATTCACATTATCAGATAGCATCAGGTATCGGATTTAAGATTTTCTGTATAAATATATATATGTAAAACCCAAATAAGAAGGGCAGTACTACAAGTACAGTGTATGAATTAAGCAAAGCAATAATTAGAGACAATATAAGTCCTAGAATACTCCTCAAAAGCATACATAAAACTGTCTAATTAGGGGAAAAGAATTCACTAAATAAATCCAATACAGCACGTAATTCCCAAACACAACTACTATCTAAATTCAAAAAATAAATAACATGTCTAGCTATAGCCATAAAACTTTTACATAGGAGCTGGATCAAGAGCAAGCTCTACAACTGCGCTAAGCTCATCCCAGCTTGTGTGCGTAAAGAACTGATCATTCTCATCCGAGTATGGCGAAAAGTTTGAGATGGCATCCATGGAATGTGGGTCAATGTCAGCAAGATTATGTGAGGCCGTGGAGCTCGATTGATGACCAACGGGCAATTGACTCCCATTCGTGATCGTGTGATTTAGAGCGGGCTTCTTCTCGACCTCCTGATCACGATAATGCATCGCCGGAGCGCTGAAATCGATGTAATTGTACTTAGCTTCTCGATTAATAATTATGTTGTTGTTGTTAGATTCCAAGCTATTGCATTTTTTAGAGCTGATTGTGTCCGTTGGTTGACGCTTATTAGTAGACAGTTCTCTCCAATCTGGGGTGTACCTTCTGTATGACATATTTCTCTTGAATATCCTGCACAAAGTCCATATTTCCTGCAAAAAATTTGGACAAATAAACGAATCACCCTAAAATTTTACAATGATATATCTCGGAAATTTTTAACCAGGATATCACGTCTGGAAGAATACCTTTATCGATAGTAAGTGTTAATAAGATGTAAGATTGCGTAGATTACATTAGGAGCTAGATAGGACAAAAACATTTCGTGTATTTATCTTTGATATAATCTTATGTAAAAAGATCACTGCGTTGAAAATTAAATTATAATCATTTGTACATGTTCTGCCTAGGCACATGCATCTTGAAATTTTTTTACGTACGAAGTATGGACACTTTGAATGAATTAGGTATAATGAACACACAGTACAATAATATATAAATATATATATATTTTTTAAGTAAATGAATAGAAAGGGTAACTAATATTATAGAAATTAAAACGTAGGAAAGCCGACATCCAACAAACTAATCATGCGTCCTTTAATTTATTAACAATAAAATAAAAATAAAAACGAAAATAAAGAAGTTCAGAATCCAGCTATATCTTACAGCTTCTTTGGGATCGGGCTTAGAATTAGGAGTGTTAGCTGGGTGAAGATTGGTGGTGGTAGAAGTATGGATATCATTAATGGTGGGAAGGCGAAACTCGTGCATCATCCAATCAGTTTTGGTGCCTTTCCCTGCACTTCCTCTATAGTAAACCAAAGTTTTCTTGAGCCCAATGCACTGATTGTTTTTCCCATAATCTCCTCCATGAGAATGCACCGGCTTGTCGATGCCAGTCGCTTTCCAGAATCCCGACCCCGTCACCCTATTCGGTCTAATGCTGTTCTTGTACTTTCTCCCTCTTTTGCAAAAGAAATACCACTCTTTATCTCCTGCGGTACAAGACGCTTCTGCATGGCATTAATTAAAAAAAAAAAAAAAAAAAAAAAAACTAATGTGAGAAATATAAGAGAAGATAGAACACTTCTAATAAACTCTAGAGGAAATTAAGTCTCGAAGCTAAGTCAAATCAGCTCCCGTTTAGATTATAGGTGTAAACTCATAATTCAAACAGAAAAATTCATATTTTTATGAGAGAAAACACTGAAGAATAAAAATTGAAAAGTGAATTAAAACGAGAGTTTAATCTTTATTGTTACTTTTATTATTTTCAAGGTTTGCAAAAGAAGGGATATGATGAGTAAACAATATATATGCATATATATATATATATATTTATACATGTAACTGTGATGAGGTTAAATTTGAATCGAATTATTAACCATGGACAATTATATTTGATATGTACACACAGATCTACGTTTCGGTGCAATTAGCTAGGCCTTTTTTCATGCTTCTGAAACCAAACCCTATATTTTTCTTTCCGTTAAAAAACTATGTACACATATATATAATATACTGAATATATATATATATATACACACACACACACAAACACACATATATGAGGCATACTTGGAAGATCCCAAGGATCGTATTTGTAGATGTCAATGAGTTTGATGAGGTCGAGGGTGATGGGTTTGTTGTGAACCTTCCGGCGAAGATAGAACCCTACAAGCTCTTCATCCGTTGGATGAAACCGAAACCCAGGAAGTGAAACTTCCACATCTTGATCATCATGATCATCATCATGATTATCATGATCTTCTGCATCCATCTTTCTACTGATCGAAAGGCCACCACCAATATTTCTAGGGTTATCCATCATGATTTTGATCTGCAGGCGCTAAATATTCCAGCTGAACAAATTAACTAAAAAGTTTCATATATAAACAGAGCTATGGCTTAGCCACTGTTTTGTTAATTCCTATATATTTTTAAGCATATATATGTGCATATGTATATATAGAGAGAGAAGCTTCCTATAACAAATGCATAGAATGGTCGTATAATAATGGAGAGTAGTTGGTGGGTTTTGTTATATATTTATGTATGATGTTTAATGTCAGGTCAAGGGTCTTTCGTTTGACTAAGCTTTTCATGTCACCATACAGTGGCCTTTTCTAGTCTCCAAACAAGACCTTATAATTCCTATGTAAAAGGATCTATCGCTAATAGTAGACTTTTTGCACAACTATTCTTTTGTGGACCAATCATGACATGCCAACTAACGTACCAAAAGCCACGCGAACGTAGGATTTGAACCTGAAATCTCTCCTTTAACACGTCTCATTCTTACCAAATATAAATTAATGTTATTACATCTTTTATTTATAAATAAAATTTAAGATAAAAACTATACTTTTACTCTATCAATTAATATTATTATTTTAAGTATTAGGTTAATTTTTTAACGATATAATTATGCTTATAAGCAATTTTACATTGCATGCTATATGTTTTTATTATGAATATACTCGTAAATTAGACTATTTGAAAAGTTAATCTAATACCGATAGAGCAAAAATCCAGATGCCAATGTAAATTCTTTCTTATTTTTAGAATATATAACATTTATAATCAATAAATGTTTAATGTGTAATAAATGATTAATGTGTATTATAGATTTACATATATATTCTGCTTACAATTAACGATTAAGTGCAGCTCTCTATGCATGCCCTTTAATTAAATCTGTCCAATCCAATAAATCCTACACTAAGGAAAAAGGGAAAAAAAAAAAAAAAACATATATATTCCAATTTGGGGAGCCAATGAAATAGTCAACACATTTTATTCAAAAGTTTTAATGTTTGTGAGGGCTAGCTCAAAGATGTCAACTAGAGCAGACGAAATCACAAATAAATTCAGGATTAATTCTACATAAATAGTGACAAGGTGCCATATATTGTTGCGTGTTGTTTGTCACACAAATATTAAAGAGTTTTGAAAATTGTTAGTTTCGTGCTCAAGAACTCTTAAAATGGTTTTAGAAGAAATTTTTGACAATGTTATTGGGTGTTGGGTATTAATTTCCTAAATTGAACTATTCTAAACATGAATTTTCTTCTTCTCTACTTCTTTTTGAATTGACAACTTCCTTCAATTTTTTCTTCTAAAAATCAATTATTTGAACTACTACGTTCATTGGTTATTAGCCATTTCTTAAACTAGGCTAGTAGCTTTTTTTTTATTACAGAGAAGAAAAGCAAAAGCTTCAACGTGAAAGACATTTTAAGGTGTGCACTTTTTTTTCCCCCGTAATTATGAATAAAAAGAAAAAAAAAAAAGAAGTAAAAGTTTTTATTATTTGACTCTCTAATATAACTTCTCATAATTGTGGAAGCTATTTATAAAATAAGCGGTGTGTATGGCTTTCTTGAAATAACTTTAATTAGCTCTAAGTTCTAAGGGCTAAAAGTTCTTTGAAATTTCATGCGAAATATTATACCTTTAATAGTTGTTTTAAATTTAAAAGAAAAAAAAAAGGAAATTATAGTAAATAGCAATTTTACAAAAATAATTGAAGTTAATAACATGTTTCTAAAATCTTTGTAGTAAATAGCGGATTTATATTACTAGGTAAATGAAAAATTTATTAAGTAAATGACATATTTACAATATGTGAATGAATAATTTATCCGATAAATCTGACATTAATAAATCATTTATCTGATAAATATGCTATTTACTCTAAATATTTTAGAAACCTGCTATTTATTTCAATTATTTTTAAAAAACTGTTATTTACTTCTTTCTTAGAAAGATGTGCTTAATAGGTAGGTCCTAAAGGGGGTGTTTGTGGGGGCATCTCCAAATACATCTTCAAATGTTGTTGTTGTTGTTTTTTTTTTTTTTTTGGTCTTTTTCTTCAACTAAAAATTACTTGTTACTATTCACATTTCCAAATATCTACATTAAACTCAAACTATAAAAGTCCATAATTTTGTTGTTTCAAGTCCAATGAGATGAACATTTTTTTTTTTCCCCTAAATTACATATAATTTCGAGAGAAACGAAACAATATCCATATTGATATTTTTTTTCTGAATATATTTTAAATTTGTATACTTTTTCGCTCATAATAATTCATTTTCATCAAACGTATATTTTTAAAACTTAACTCATTTACAACTTTTAAGATATTGTCTCCAAACGTTCTCGAACAGGCCCTAAATGTGAGCAAAAGTGTAAACATGGCGTTTCACGTTTTGTATATTATCTTCAACTTATGGTTACACTTTTGGTCAAACCAAGGGAAAAGATCTTTTGAGCGTTTTTTTCAAATTCCTCTATGAAAAAGGAGTTGAATTTTATTTTTGTTTTCACTGACTGTCACACAATATACTAAATAAATGCAATTTCAATTCATTTTCTCAATAATTGTTTTCGGAAAGATGCAGGACCATTCAAAAAATTATACTTAACAGATATGACTAATTTGATCCTAGACTTATTTATATAGGAGATTTAAGATTTAAACTCTAGATATATCTTTTCTCAAAAAAAAAAAAAAAAAAAAAAAACTCTAGATATGTCTGTAATTACTTTTTATCTTGTCGAAATAGAATCTCTTCGTGTTTTTTTTTTTTTAACTGATCAAAAGTGGGACCTATAAAAACGTAGCACGTCACTAGCCGGACAAAATGACTATGCAAAATCGTTTGTTGATATATCTTCTTCTACATTTCAACAAATAATGAAAAAGAATTCAAAGTCCAAAATACTAAATGAGATCGAAAACGACAGGCAAAAGTGCACACATCATCCCAACCACGTGCTTTTGAAATTTTATTTTATTTATTTATTTTTTTGGTGAATAGCTTTTGGAAGTATTATTACATTTTACTCAAGTTGGCAATCCTCTAGTATTATTAACATACTTTTTTCTTCGGATACTAATATCAATAAACAAAAGGGCAATTCTAGAAGTCGCAATATTGCTTTGCTGTATTATTGTTGGTGAATTCTGTTGTTTTTTTTTAATCTTTTTTAATTGTTACAAATAATCTATGAAGTATATATTCAGTCTAATGTTATTCCTAATTTTTATTTCACATGTTACGCTATCATATATTATTGGTATTTACTAAAAAAAATTGAACAAAAATTGAACATATTTAGATTACATGAACTTTAATTAAGGATTAAATTGTAATTAAATATCTTTGAGAGGTAAATTTTATTTTTGACAAAAATATAGTTTATTTCAAAAATATAGATGATGGAGGAAATTATCACTTTATTTAAGCTGATGAAATCAGATCATGTTCAATTTTTATCTATATATTTTCTTGTAGAATATTAGAGAATGACCATTAATGTAACAGTAAAAAAATTTAAGAGAATGATGTGTAAAATAAAAAATTAAAAACCAACCTAATACATGATATATAATTATCATTTATAAAAATAATTTTTTTAAAATATGAAAATACTTTTGACTTTTCTGATGGATGCTTTCCATTCCGAAGAAGTAAGCATTGTCAAATCATAAGTTTGAGGCGCCTATAAACTATTGTAGCTTCTGACTTTTACCCTTGATCAAACCTAAGTTTGGTTATGTTATTGTTTCTACTCTTTTGGTCATTAACAGTTGCACGAAAGTCTTTATGACTTTGTATCATATATATATATATATATGTAAATACATTAATTATACTAAGATTCATCAATCTAGAAGAGTCTAAAGCCATCATCAATTAATGCCGCAGACAGGATATTAAACACATGCATATCATATTTTTCTACTAAATAAAATTATAACTTTTATTTGATTTATTGATTGAAAATAAAATTTTTAAGTCGGAGTTGATTAATTTTTTAAAAATTAGTTATAATTTTAATTTACTTTTTATAAAAAGATAAAAATTAATATAAAAAAAAATAGTTTAGTTGAAACTAAATTTAAATATCAAACGAATCCATAATCTACACATGCATGGTGTATGACTAAATATTATTTATACTATGTACTTTCTTTACTAATATTAAAGGACAATCATCAGTGTCATTCTATTCTTTTTTTTTTTTTTTTTTTGTTATTTTAAAAATTTTGAGATCAATATTTATAAAACGAAAAGGATCTAATTCAATTTTATGTCTAACATTGCACAATACATTAATTAGAAAGGGATTTTAAAGCGGAATTGTATGAATATCAAACCCTTGGTGCATCCTTAAAATAGGAGAAAAAAAGACATCTTTACAATTATATCAATTCATTGGTGGTAATTTATACCCATGTTCTTGATAGTTAATACTACTTTTTTTTTTTTAATTTTCATTTGTAAATCTTTTATGAATTTATGTGTTTGGAAATTGGATGCTTAATAATAGATGTAATGTCCCAACAACCATTATGGTCCATTATAGACCATAATAGTATTCAAACCTTTGGAAGTTCAAGCTGAAATACATATTTTTTACACTCACAAAGATTTAGGGTGTCTTTTGACCATTTTGAGTTGGAATTTTTAAGTTAGAATTGGTTGATTTTTCCAAAATTAGTTAAAAAATTTACTTACTTTGTAAAAAAGATAAAAAATAAGGTGGAATTTTTAGGTTGCTTGTTTTTCAAAAAAGATAAAAAATAAGTTAAAATTTTTAGGTTAGAATCCGAATTCCAATCAAAGCATATTCTACCCTTCATATAAAATATCATTAAATTATACTTACAATCATTAATTAGCTAACTTGAGCCTCGAAATGGATGTCATGTGAAAATAGAAGCAATATGGGCACCAAGTTCAATGTTGTGAGGTTTGAAAAACGAAAGGATATTTCACACTTGTACTAACAGGTTTTCTGAATTTTGACTAATAGAAGGTTAAAGATTACTTGCGTTAGTGATATAGTTAAGGTTTCATACGTACGTGTAATAAAAGATTAAGGGTACATTTGCTGTGTAAGTTTAACTCCAACTAAATTGTATTTTTTCATCTCAGTTTTTATCTTTTTCTGAAAAGTCAACAAAATTTATAACTAGTTTTTGAAAGTTAACCAACTCCAACTTAAAAATTTCATCTCCAACCGACAAATCAAATGCAAGTTAAGAAGCAAATATAAAACTAATTAAGGAAATCCAAAGATCGAGTTAAGGATTTCATTGACTTTGTGGATAAATATATGCAATCCATTAAGGAAACTAATTCTCATAACATTGTGAAAACTATCATCATTTGGAAATTTCATATGGGAATAGATAATTAATTAGCATGACATCATGTATATAAAAAATAGCTAAACTTCGAACATTTGCTTTTTTCACTGAAAGGAACTTCTGAGATATATAATTATAGAGTTACTAATAATTGAGAAACAATTTCTTTTATTCAAACTAGGCCTGGCAATTCGTGTTCGCGGGCCGTGTTCGTGCCAGCCCATTTTCGGCCCGTTGATTTTCGTGTTAAACGTGTCGACCCAATTTCGACCCAATTATTAAACGTGCGGTCTAAACCCATTTATTACGTGTCGTTCTCGTGTCGTGTCACCGTGTCGTGCCCGAAATTGCCGGCTCTAGCCTATACTTGTTATAAAAGAGCTTTAGAATAGTTTAAAAATTCTAACATAAACGTGTTAAACGTGTTAATCGTGTTAACCCGTTTCCGGCCCGTTTATTTTCGTGTTAAACGTGTCGACCCAATTTCGACCCAATTATTAAACGTGCGGTCTAAACCCATTTATTACGTGTCGTTCTCGTGTCGTGCCCCAAATTGCCGGCCCTAATTCAAACTCAAATTAGCAGCCTTGCTCTCATCAGCTTCATGGTCTAGTTCCGACATGATAGTTAGCAAATGGGATAAGTAAGTAGTAAAATACGTGAATATAAACCAAGACCATGAATGAGATATATATATATATATATATATATATGAAAGTAACATATATATTATATATAAAAACTTTACGGAAAAACAAAAGAAACATATAGTTAATCTACAATAAAATATTAGATATATCATAAGAACACATGGGGGAGGAGGTTAATTTTACAAGAAATCATGCCAAGTTGATCATTCTCTATTAATGTAATTGTCAAGGTCAACTAAAGAACTTAGGCTTAGAGAAGGCAGCAAAAACCAGATGTTTTTAGGGGTTTTTAGTAAATGTCTCACATTTGAAAATGACCATTTTAAAATCGTCCATCAGTTTTGAATTATTTGATAATCCAACATTGATTGATTGGTGTTCATTTACTAATAAACTGATATTTCTTAGTGATTAACCAATCTCAATTAAGAAATTACCGAACCATCAATGATTGATCAATATATCAATACTAGACTATTATATATCAGTGACCAATCATCGTAAAGTTCAAAAAAAAAAAAAACATTATTTCCTAATTAAAAGAGAAAAAACAAAAATTTGGCTTTTTTCCCCCCCTTAAAAGGGGTTGCCAAGTTTGCCTAATTTCTGATTTTTTTTATTAGTTGCCAAGTTTACCAAGTTAAGTAAGTAATTAAAACCAAGTTTCTACATGGTTGAAAAAGATAAGTGAAAGCACTAGATTCTCGTTGATAGGGTAACAACACTAAGGAGCAAAATCAGCAAGGTCACCTAAGTCAACAAAGACATTTCTTGTTGTTTTGAAAAAAAAGAAAAAAGAAAAAAGAAAAGGAGAATAAATCCAAACATGAATTTAGTGTACAACTGACTCAACCGTTTATTACCAAGTCTAAAGGTAACGAGTCAGGCCAATTAAATTGATATCTAATAATATCTCTCAGCTTCGGTCTTGACCCAATCAAGTAAACAACGAGACTTTGTTTTGGTCTTTTTGGTCAGAGACTCCGGCTGCAAAGCACATGGACCATTTGATATGTTCTAACAATTTCTTATCTGTTTTATGGATTTGAATTAAGTTTTTTGGATTGGATTTTAATTAAATTGAGTTGTACATTTATAAAATATTTAAATTGTTAGAGTTAAAAAGTGTAAAAACTTGAAATATATTATGTATAAAATATCAATATAGAGCTTTTAAATTTTATGCAATTAAAAAAAATCACCCCATTTAAACTTGTATATGTAAAATTATAAACTTTTAAAGTTTTGAGTTATAAAATTATAATAGTGAATGTGAATAGTCATACTATGTTGATTTTTCGGGGAAAAAATAGAATGGTGATTTACATTGTGTTGAACCCATGCACCAAATGCTAGTTAGAGTACTTTTTTTTGGCTCAGAAAACGAAATAATGGTGTCCTTACAATTACAAATTGAATATGTCCCATAATATTTAGGTATCGGATTATTATGATATTTATATATGAATTAGACTTTTTTTTTAATTTAAATTAGCTTTTAAGGATGAGTTTGATTTTAATTCCATTAACCATGATGATGGATTTAGATCTCATCCCATTTACATGACACAATAAGTGTGAGTGATGATGTTACATATTGAATTTGCCTAATGTCAAGTTACTGAATTATTATGGTGTCTATGTATGAATTGAGCACATTCTCCATATTCTACACAAGCCCATTTATCATGGTATCAGAGTTAAACTTTTGCAAGAAACGATAGGTTTTGCCCCTAATCCATTTGCATGACATGCTTAGCTTGAGTGAGGTTGTTAGAAGTTAAATTTAATCTACTTTATCAAGTTATTTGAATATTATAATGTTTACATGTGGATGAGACCACCTTTTCTCAATGAACTAGTTTTTAAGATGGGTTCTATACAAGTCATTTATTCCTTACGTGGTCCATATAGACCATATTTCTTTAATAATTCGTAGAGATCTATGCATGTTAATCACACAAACCTCATACTTTCTTTCTCCTCATAATTTTTTCTCTGTATTTTCTTCTACCCATTCTCTCTCTTCTTCACTTTGATCACTGTTAACTTCAATTTCTCTGTTCCCATTCTCTCCATTTACTTTCTCTTCTCTCTCTCTCTCTCTCTCTCTCTCTCTAGTTTCTTTCTGCTTTGGAATAGGATCTGTCTAATTGAGTACAGCCGAAATATTATTTCCACTTTAGTGTAAATCTCAAGCATCTAATCACAATTACCTGGGCTAGCTGAAGAAAATCCAAATTCAACCTTTTGAAGTTGAGATTTTCCCGTTGTTCAAATTGTTGCTCAATGTGATGGAATTGTAATCCCTTCTTTACATATGTCGTTAACTAAAGAGTGCATTACTGGCATTTGACATTTGAAAAATCAAAGATTTCAGTATATCAACATACATGCTTTTTTTTTTCCTCCTCTACCATTGACCAATGAACAAGAAGATGCGACCCCGGAATATTGGTTTGGACAATTAACCTCTTGAGTTTAGAAAAAGTGTAGAAAAAGCACCACAATTGATAATCCTAACAAAAATTGACATATAACTTAAGGAGTTGTTAATTAAGAGTATGAATGATATTTTTGTTCACAACGCATACCATCTATTAACGACATATGTAAAGAAGCGGGTCAATTTCTGTCAAAAAAACTAGCTATACTGTTTTCATATCAATTAGAGATCTTAGTCATCTATTTTTTTAACCAAGGAGATAATTGATGAAAATAACTTTCAGCGGACACATCATGAATGAATGAGAAGTTAGTGGCGGCAATGGCGCAAATAAGCCTGACATAAATAACTTGCAAAAAATAATTGTCAAGGAGATGAATGAAACCAATAATACGTTCAAAAGAAGTAAGAAGAAAAAAAATGACACATCAGCGGCCCAAAGATCTAGAGACGGCTCTCAGTCAAGGGAAAAGGCCTGAAAAAGGTGCCAAGAAAGTCAAAAGTCTATAGTCAAGAATTAGAAGCATAAAAACATGTTCCATAAATTTTTTTTTTCTTTTTAATTTTTGAATTTTTATAATTATGCTACAATATTCAAACTGGGGGGACAAAAAAAAAAAGCCAAGATTTCGGCAAATGAAGTTGAAATCTCCTCAACTGCATACCTGTTGATTGAAAATGCCAAGCCCTCTAAATTCACTGTTTTCCAGTATATTCTGGAAGGCCTTTATTTTTCCACTTCAAGAAATGCAACCTTGGTCAATTCTCCTATATATATATATATATATATATAACTTAAACAAACCTACTTTGGTCAATTGTGTTGAAATAAAGATCCTAGAAAACAACCAAAAGCAATGTACTGAGTTGCATGCTAAGAAATAACCCAACAGAGTAAATGTAAAATTTGATTTTAGATTTTTGTCAAATCTGTTTCATCTTTTGATTTTCAAAATGATTTAAAAGGGCTTGAACAGAAGTTAAAATTCAATCTGTCCAACTTATGACATATTCCTTAATATCCTTATTCAACATAGAGATTGATTATTTCAATATATAAATATGGAAAACTGAAGTGTGCTATATATATATATATATATATATTTTTTTTTTTTTGGAAGTTACAACTTTTAAGGAGTATGGACTGAGGAGTTGGTTGCTCTCTGTAGTAGCGGACCGGTAGTGTTTCCTCTTCCAGTTTCTGTGATCCAATTTCTCGACATCTGTAAGGGTTATATTCGTAGATTTGCAGGAAAGACTGTAGTAGTGGATTATAACATATCCGTAAGCTCAGCCGTAGAATACTACTCTTCAATCAGCAGACTATGCAAAAAGGATGTTCCATATGAAGGGCTTGAAGTTAATTACAATTCGGATGTATTTCGTCTCCCACTTTAAGCCATAGATCATCGTTTTGTACTCCATCGCTTCTATCATATTTCAGAAGTATTCCAAACAAAATTTTCCCCTGCTTAGGAAGGTCAATTCGCTCGGTGTTACGAAGAATGAAACGAATTATATGAAATAATCAAAGTAGAAAAGAAACACTAACGGTGAAACTCGAACTCAATTGGTTGATCATGGCTGACCTTGATCCTCCTATATGAAGCTAGAGTAGCTAAAGGCTCACTTGACTTTTGTACGTGTCCTGCTTCATGAACAATGTTGATCATCTGGCAACGGTTGCATCCACCTAAAGACTGTTAAAAAAACTCAACCATATGTTACTTCAGAACTTGGATTTTCCGAAAAAGCAGACGTGAAGATTTGCCACCCTTATTTGGCATTAGCATAACAGTATTAAATGAAATTATTGACTGCAATTTATGGTATGTAAGCAATAAAGGTTAGACATAAAAATAGTGCATCTCCGGTTTCACAAACTGCTATGACAAGTTTGTCAGTTTGTGCTAATGTAAGAAGTCACTGTCAAACGAAAAGATAATGCAAAACTAGACAGCAGAGATGGGTTTCAGTAGAATTTTCAAATTACCACAAGTTTAAAAAATAATGAGAACTTACAGTGAAATATTTATGGCCGATTCTAAGATTTCTCCACACATCTTCAGCATATGGTTCGCCTCCGGATATGATGAGGTTAGGCCTAAATCTCATTGGATTAACTTGAGTTAGTGCTCCTTGTGAACCCTTTTGCACATCTTCTGTCATCAATTAATGAGTGGCACGTCTCAGTTTTCACATAAACCAGGACCAAAATAGTTCTTAAAACAGCTGTGATAATTTTGAAGCTTTGGAATTCCAGCATCGTTACAGCTTCCATATTGCTGGCTCTAGCATGCATTACCATTTAACCCCATAAATTAAAGGTGTCGTGAATCATATTGTAACATCAAATATATTATTTTATTAGTTTCAGTTATTGAGTTCGAGATCTTAGGATTCCCTATTTCCGTTTTGTTAGACTATCTTCAGCCCTTCATAAATATTAGAGATGACGGAATCTAAATTTAATCCTTTCATCAACTAAAACATCACCAATTTGCAAGTGTAATAAGAAATTAAGATGGGCCTGTGTCATCAAGTCACTAAAAAGAGGATTATTCTCACACTGGGAATGAAAATTTTGACTAGTCATACGTAAAAAGTAGTAACGTGTGGAAGTAATAAAGTTAGATGACATACTTGTGCTTATTCTGTTGTTGAGGTCAGCTACGCTTTCTTCAGATATTAATAGGAACTGAGCTTCATTTGCAAAATTCATAACGCCTCGCCTATCTCTGCACACACCTGTATTTTTGTTCTTATCCAAGCAAAGGTTGTGATTGGAACTGAAACAGCGTGACAAAGTGCATGGTCGACCAACGGCATTGCTAAACCAAGAATTGACTTCATCATCATAGCCTTGGACTTCATATCTAATACGAAAATAAAGATGAAATGAACAGAGATATAGAGAAATAAAAAATAGAGAATTATACAAACAATTTTAGGTTTCAATGCTTTCACATCTTTCCACAACTATCACGTGAAATTTATAAAGTTTGGCCTAGCAGACTGTTAGGAGCCCATTAGGTAGAACTCACCCTTGCAAAACCGGCTTGCAAGGGGAGGGGACACAAGGGCTTATAAACCCACTATTTCTCTTATAATCTTTCCATGTGGGACAATTGGTATCTAACATTCCACCATGCTCCACAACCGCCGTCCACGGTGGCCCATCTTCCCAGCTAGTTGACTTCGCGGATCCTGCCTTCTATCGGGTTCGAGTCCTCTTCAAGGCATAATATTGAATATCAAAAATGCTCATTGAATTGGAATAAGTTCGGCAACGGATCACGAAATCTTGGTGATCTTCTCTATCTAATGAATGGGGAGTCCGCTTTGAAATCGTCCGCCCTGCACCCACCCCCCGAGTATATGCTTCAACAGGAATCACACAACCGTAGCCCATACTACGTCTGATTCCATACTCGACATAGTGGTTTGTAACAATCCACCACGCTTGGGCCCAAATCAGTGGTCCATAATATCGACACTGACCCAGCGGTAGCCCTTTCCTCCCTTCGGCAGCTTCACTCGGCTAGCATCTTAATCCAGCCAACTTGGACTTGAACCCGCGATGTGGTGGACTGGCTCTGATACCAATTGTTAAGAACCCATTAGGTAGAACTCCCCCTTGCAAAACTGGCTTGCAAGGGGAGGAGACCCAAGGGATTATAAACCCACTATATATCTTATAATCTTTCCATGTGGGACAATTGGTATCTAACACAGACCTATTTGTCATGAGACTAGGGAAAAAGAAAGTCCTATGTTTACTTGACTTCAGCCCACAAGTTCCAACTTCCAATAATTTTTTGATAAGTTTCAATCATGGCACCAATGAGAAATGCCAAGACCTTGAGAATTATAGATGCTGAATGACCAAACAACAGGATTTTTTTTTTTTTTTTTTAAGTGAAAAACAGAAGGTTGTTTTGCAGTAGAGTGATCTATAGTTGGCTATTATGCTAATTATCGATAAATTATCATTTGTTGCCTATCGCTGACCAAAAAATAAGTACTAAAGTCCAACTATCCAATATTAGCTATCAAATGTTTGAGACCAACGCATGGCAACTGATTTACTAGGGCCGTATGATTAAAATATGAAAGTGACAAATATGTGAATAGTAACCAGCAAACATACTCTCCTACCTCTGGCCATGTATATTAATTTCTTCTTTCCGCGAATCTGATATTTGATTGATTGACAGTCGCACTTTACAGCGTGGTGACTCCACAGACAATATTCCTAGATTAAGATCGACAAATGTACTTATAAAGCACATTTCAGGAACCTAGAAACCAAGTTCCGATAAATTAAAATGTGACATGACATATTTCTAATAAAGTAAGAGGTCTTGATAGCATGGCTAGAACAAAAGATAAAAATACCATCCTACATATGATATTCAACACGTAAGACCATGAATTGATGTTTAATTAAGTACATAAGTACATGCTCAAAAGAAAGAAGAACCGACCTTCTTCTGTGTAAGAATTTCACCGGTTAGGCTTGTGAGTACCCACTCACGGTCATAGCGCAGGCCTTCAAAAAATAAATAACAGAAGGAAAAAAAATTGCTTAATTATTTTATGTTAAGTTAAAGGTTGTATACAAATCCACTTAAGAGCACCAATATCTTTCAATTGGAACATTCCCACGTGCTTTGATATTCCTTAATTTGATTTTTTTTTCCACCAACCCTTCTTGTTATAATGTTAACAAAACTACAAATTTAGATTTCCTTTTTTGAATTCAGGTTACAAGGTGATTGTCAGGGGCTACTTTGCTCTGTGCAAGATATATGACATCAAGTGAAAACAAACATAATAAGGAGAATAGGAGCTACCAGTACTGCTCAGAGGCCAACTTTGAGCGCTGAATCCTGCACATGATTTTATCGGGTAGATAACAATAGATTTCAGGTTTACTTTGCCAGTTGAAGGTATGGCCTCATCACCTACAATAATTTTAGATATCAAATACAAATAACAAATAAATTTGCTATTCGTGTTCAAGTTTCCAAGTGTTTACGGTTTAATCACATCGTTGGATTAAAAGGGAAACAACATTATCTTTAGGAGATAGAATCCACATAATTGATGCAAAAAACCTCTGTCAGTTGGATGTGAAATGATTAAAATATCCACGTTTAAGGAACTGAAACAGCACAACCTATATTTATGCCCTGATATACATGCTGAAACTTTCTCCTTTCCTTTTTCGGTTTGTCCTATAACCATTAGAGACAACAAACTCCAGTAGAAAATTATCCACTCTAAAGTAATCAGAAGTGCAATTTTGTGGATTGGATTAGAACATTAATGGTATTAACATAAACATCAAGGAAAAAAATTCAATTTTCATAGAAAAAAGAAAAGAAAAACTTAGAACAAAAGTGAAGGATGATGCAACTTGGACTAAATTTCAACTCATTCATAGCAGAGCATGAGATAGCACATAAATAACCTTCATCTGAAAAGGGAATGAACCTTGCTTGAACTTGAAAAAACTGGGAGTTTGAGATGGTAATGCTACAAAAGACCTTGTTATGAAATCAACAAATTTCTGCAAAAATTTGTAAAATGGGAAGAAAAGAAAAATTAGATGCATGTGGAATTCTAATATTGAAATGGTCCAAACTTATTGTTTTATCAATTCTTCGTAAATTGTTTAAGTTGTCCTTCCATTCCAACCTACATTGTATAATAAGCAAGAGTTAAAAAAAGGAAAAATGAAAAAAATAATTTTGCTAAAGAATTTACGTAAAATATCACACAGCTGAATATGGAACAGGAATAGTAGTCTACCTTGGCATCTTCATAAGTCGACATGTAACCAAAAGATACTCTCACAGCTCCAGTTGGTTTCCCGTTAACTATGTCATTATCATCCCAGCAAACATGGCCAGCCTAATGAGAAAAGTTCAATTGTGAACGGTGTTGTGACATAAACAAAATTTTGAGCGAATGGAAGTTGTTGATGAAAAAAAGACAACAATCACCTCAACATTCGAAAGAAGATCCACGTGAGACAATCCAATATATTTTGCACATGCACCAGGGTTGCAAAAACATCCTGTCTACAAGGAAACGTAAGGTAAAAAAGAAACTGTCAGCATCATTTAAAAAATGAGAAGATATTTAATTTTTCTAACAACCCAAGGTCACGAGGAAGCAGATGTTCATTAGCAAAACGAGGAGGGGTTGCATGCAAATTGCGAAAGCATGAAGAGATAAAACAAATAAAAATAATGGTAATGAAGTTGAAAATTGTAAACTACAACAAGAATGCAAAATTTCTGAATTTTACCCGTAACTGAATTCCTGACAAGGATGCCAGTTTTTCCACTTCACGATATCCATACCAAGAACCGTCGGGCCTTTTCAAGTTGAATGAGACAATAGGGCCAAATCCATGACATAATACCTTACAGATAATGGTTCCAATATATGTCAGATTTGCTTCTTTTAGAATCCATAAAGAACGATGAGATAAAAAGCATGTTAAAACAGCATTTATAAAAATAATAATACCCTGTACTTGTCAAAGTTAGAGTTAACAACTAAAAAAAGTGTGCAAAAGCAGTTAGTTTAAACTGACCTTAGAAGATTCAGCTCCATAAAGTGTGCAAACAATAGCTCCATTTTCGTGCCTTAAAGACAAAAGCACCTTCCTCACATATGTAGCAAGTGATGTTGTATGCCTTGGAAGAGAAAAAATCACTATGATTTGGGAAACATATATAAATGTGCGCATCGAATCATTTGGAAAATATTGTATGCATATACACAAACAGATATACATAAAAACAGTATGTCCGATATGAGAAGGTTAGCCAATATATTAGAACTTACTGAGTTATTGCAGATGTCGTTAGGGAATTGAGAATTTTAAACCCATGAGAAATAGATGCAATGCTTAGAAACGAAATGGTCCCATCCTCAAACAGCTCTTCAACGCCTTTTCTTCTTTTAACGAAGTCAATATCAGCAATTGATGCAGCAACTGTGCCTGTAATGTTATCATGGATAAGAAATGCAATAACTATACTAAGGTACTAATTGAGAGTAAAATATGAAGGAGCCAACCTCCACTAAAGTAAGTCTTCTTCAATAATTTGGCAGCATCTGCGATTTAAATGATGAAAAGTACAAATTATGCAGAAGCATTAATAATCCTAAAATAAAACACTCAAGAACAAGAACTAAAAAGTAAAAGTTAAAACACAAAAGATTAAGAGACAATTTTAGCAGGAGATCAATTAAACTCAATAGAAATGATGATAACTATGCCCCAATCAAACAGAAAAAATGAAATAGGAAAGAAAACAATTAAGAGACATCACAAGCAAATCTAAAGCCAATACACTGAATATTTCAGCAGAAAAATAAAGCAATTTTCATCAACAAGGTCCTAGAGCAACTTTTCTTGCGTGGATGAAACTTTAAGAGAACTTTATAATTTGAAAGAATAAACTCACAGTGCCTAAGACCATTTTAACTGATCAAAAGGGTGATTGAATTGCCTAGTTTAACACCACCATGATACAATGACGTCAGAGATTATCAATTATTTCAGAGCCTACTGCTTACCATTTCGAACAATGAGAGCTCCAAGTCCAGTTGGATAGCCAAATAGCTTATCACCAAAACAAGAAAACAAAGATAAAGAACGTGAATCAAATTCATTGAAAGCAGCATACTAGTGTTAAATCACAAAATGCATAAACAAGTACCTTATAGAAAGAGATGACAACAAAATCTGCTGGATACTGGGATAAATCTGGTGGCTTTGTAGCAGCTCCTTTCGCAGCATCAATCAAGACCATCCACTGCCCGCTGTTTGTGATATAAGGAGTGAGTCACAGGGGGAGAGCGAGAGGCGAGAACAAAGAAGAGAAGGGAATAATAATAATTAAATATAAGCATCTTCCTCTTGTCATTTTTTTCAAAAGAAAAATACTGTAATAGAAATCAATAGACATATACAGATTCTATCTTCTCTTCAAAATTCTGACTTAAGGCTCAAACAACCGAAGGCCAAGCCTTAGGAGAGTGCATCTCACCAAGCAAAATCCTAGCTTGGTATTGCTATCGCTGTTATAAAAAGCACTACACAGCAATGCCCCCAACCAGCTATAAGAAATGGCTAGTGCAGAGGTTTTTTTCCCCCTTTAAAAAAGTTTTTTTTTTTTATTCTTTTGCCTTCTTTGTTAAGTACTTTAAGGACAGCAACCTCAATACTAAACTGGGCCTCAAGCTTAAAGGCTGAGCTTCCATGCATCGTTGAAGTGATTTGTAAAACAAAGGTTATACGACAATAGCAAAGAGGATCCAAAATTGACTAGCTAAAGTATATTGTATGACTTATTTACTTGCAAAATGTAGAGCCCTCCAAAAGTCTCGCTGAATCTTCCTTTATCATCTTTACCAAATCAAGGTTGAATCTCAAACCAGTGAAATTGCATTCCGATGGGAAGGCAAACAAGTTATACGCATCACCTGCATAAGGTAAAGAAGTGGTGAAACTAGTTGTGTGATCATAATATCACTAGGATTATGAAAAGCTGAGAGCAATTTCCCAACTGCAAAATTAAGCAGTCCTTGTGAGAATTTTCAGAGAATTGGCCATACATGACAAATAGTAAATGATTATTCCACCCTCATATGTTACAGAGACCAACAAATTTCATGCCCTATTTGATGTGTCCACTCTGATTTACCTTCTGACTCATGCTGGAAGGATTTGGCATCATTTCTCCTCTGTACCTGGCGCTGTGAAACTCTCATAGATGTGACCCTGCCATTGGATTCGTGCACAGACTCTTCAATATCGATTGCAAAAGCTGCAGCTCCTTGACTGAGAGCGTATCTAACACTTATTAAGGGCCACAAAGTCATGATAGGAAAATGAAACTTGAAGGAGACAGGATACTCCAGAGCACATGAAAATAGTTATCTACACCAATATGATGTCAAATTAATTACAACATCATACAGGATACTCTCTAATCCCAAGCACACTATTGTGATTCTCCATAGTGTATGTAAAACAACTTTGGCTACTCCACGGGAAGGCGTCTCCTACCAACTTCAACGCTGCAGTCACCCCAGCAGTGAATATGCATTTGTAATCTTTCAGGGAAGCTTTGCAATAGTCAAGAACCTATACGGGAGCAAAAGAAGATTCCTAACAATAAATCACAGACGATACAAGCACAATAATTAATATCCTTAAAAAGTTCAAACATAAACATTTAGCTTATCAAAATAGCTATTAAGTGCATTGGTGTCTAAACTTTTTGGCACTCTTACTAAGCAACACACTACTTGCTTGCATCATACTTTTAGGACTTCCACACTTGTCATTCAAAAAAACATCATAACAACTAGAGTAGAGCTAGACTCCCCCATTCCGCTCCAAATAGGAGTTGGCTCGCGATGCTGAGCCCTCCACCACACGGCATTTGTGTAACAGTTATTGTTCAAATACTAACAAATCTCTATTAAAACGCCGGAGACTAAGAATAATCAGAAAGTATAAAGAATTGACGCCAAAATTTTGTAGACAATTGTTACCTGTTGGCGGGCTTCCCTTACTATATCGCAAGTGGCAGAGCTGGAATCACTTTGGCTATCTATATTTCAATTAAGGAACTTGACTAAATATGAACATGAACCAATTCTTAGGACAAAGACTATATTAAACAAGTTGAGCGCAATTATCATACACACACACACACACACATATATTATCGACAGAAATAAGTAATTGACAAAAAAAAACTAGATTGGATGAAACAGGATACGAGGATTTCCATAGACATTGTTGGTGAGATCCTTAAAGATTGCTTCCATCTGCAATTCCGAGTACAAAGTAGCTCCAGCATGATCCAAATACACAAGACCTAACACAGACAGCCGCCATTTTCGAACAAAAACAATAAAAGACCAGAAAAAACAAAATTAACAAACAACGAGAATGAAACTAAAACTTAACTTCTTCGATTCATCTCCGAGTGATATATATACGAATAAAAAAAATTTAAAAAGGGGGAAAATTTGAGGAAAAGCAAACAGCTGAATTAACTTCGAGGAAAAGCGAAATCGGAAGAAAAAAGAAGAGAAAGAGACCATCTAATCGTTTGAACTCGGAGGCTCGGATTTGGTCGATGGATTTGGGGGAGTTTGGGTAGCCGTAGAGGCCGCCATAGTCGTTGAGAAAAGCTTGCTTGTGTTCGTCCATGGCTGAATTTTGGTTGAACCACACAACGGAAGAGTGTGGGAGTTTCTAGACGAGGCGGTAAAGATGAAAGGGAACAACTTTCTTCACACGACTCAATAAATAAAGTGGGCGCTAACTGTAGGAGCTCCTACTAGTCAATGTTGGTACTAACTGCTTTATAAGCGTCTCATTAATTTTTAATGACCTGATTTGTAAAGATTCAAAATAATAAATAAATAAATATTACAGTAGAAAAATTAATTTTAAGATTTTAGTTAATGACCCATATGTGAAAAATTAACTTTTAAGTTTAGAACTAGAGGGAAATTACTAAATTAAAGAATATTACAGTTGAAAAATTAACTTCTAAGTTTTTAGTTTTTAGTATCACAATTTAAATATTAGAGTTGAAAAATTAACTTTTAAGTTTAGAGCTAGAGGGAAATTACTAAATTAAAGAATAAGTGTAAATTATAATTGTTTAATAAATTCACAATCTCTAAATATATTTCAATAGAGATGGGTGTAGCAATATTAATTAATCAACATTTCTATAATATGAAACATTTTATATGTTATGTACGTAAAACTGAAAGCAACTACGTATACTCAACTACAAGTTGGAACAACGATTTCAAAAAAAAAAAAAAAAAAAAAAATTCTTTTACTTTTCCTTTTTAGCAGGCATCGTCCGGAAAAGCTAAGGATAATCGCAATTGGATCTAAAGTCTAAGGTACGAATGCAAATTGTGGCCTCAGAAAAAGGACGCTTGAACAGCCGAATCCAACATTGAGTCCCGAATGATAGCGCCAATGCCTATAAATCCAACATCAGTACTAATTTGAACAGCCGAATCCACATTGAGGTTAAATTTGCCCAAGGAAGAGGAAGAGGATCCGCACGCTTGGACAGGAGTTTTGGGCACAAACAACCGAGTACAGTGTTCGACAACTTGAGCAGTGCTGCGAGGTATCTGTGATCTGTCCATTAACCATCACATTCCTATTCCACCAGATATCCAAACTCAAATAGTCGCTTTGGTGAATGAGTTTGAGTTGGAATTTTTAAGTTTCAATAGTAATTTTTATTGACTTTTTAGAAAATATAAAAAAACTTTTCAAAAAAGACAAAAAACTTTTTCAGAAAAAGATAAAAACTGAGATGAAAAATTTATGTTTGAACCAATTCTCCAAACATAGCCTTTGTCTAGCCTGCACCGACCACAATGAAGCCCACCTTCAATCCCATGCTTGTGTAAATCTTGATTTTGCTAGGAATTCGGAGACCCCAGAAGCTTCTTCCACCATGTACCACAAAATTGAACGATATCAATAAAATATTGATTCATCTATTGATCATAATCAATTAATGATTGATATATAAAAATATATATTGATATTGGTTAATCTGTGATTTATCAACTATCAAATAATTGACAATTAATTGACCTATTTTTTTTTTAATGATCCTTTCTTTATTTCGCAAAATACTTGATATATTTATTTTTATTTTTTTAAAAAAGTCATGTTCGTGCATATCCCTTTAATTAAAGAAAGCAATTATACAAACGGAACTTGCACCAAAAACGCAAAAAACAGAGAAAGAAATAAGCACTAATATATATATAATCTGTCTTCTCCATTCAACACATCTTAATGTTCCCTCTCTCTCTTTAAGTCCAAAACGAGCGTTTCATGAACAACAAAATCTTTTGCAACTTCTATCATATGTAAGATAAAATAAGATAAGATAATCAATCTTCACCAATAGATACGCCTCAATATTTAAAACACAAACAAACAAACAGAGTATATTAAATCACCAGTCGAAGTAGGTCACAAAAGACATGACATAAGTGGTGGAAAGTCTACAACATTATGAGATGGATTGGCACCAATTTAGGATGCACTAGTAGTGATTGTTAAGGTAATATAGTAGCAAGCTCTTTATTAGAGACACGACTTTTTTTTTTTTTTTTTTTTGCATAAATAATAATAATAATAATAATAATAATAATGATTATATAAAGTGATCAAAGAGTGATCTATATTTTGGCAAAGTCAAGAGACTTCTTTCCATCATGTGCATTTCCAAAGAAGTTGTTCATGTAATCTCCAAACACAACCTCCCTATAGTGAGCCACCCCATCTCTCTCCACCACCTGAGGCAGTGGTCCAATCTTCTCTGTTGGTCTTGGGATCGTGAATATTGGGATCGACACTCTTGATTGTGTGCTTGTCGTACGCACCCTGTGTTCAGCACTTTTGTACCTTCCATTGCTCAATATCTATTCTCAAAATCGCAATATAAAAGAGGACAATCAATTCACGATGCATAGAAAATATCTCATAGAAAATATCTCAAATTTGATAGTTAGATAGATCCGATAATTAGTAATGTTCTATTTAAAATTTTATAATATGATACTATTTATAATTATTGATGTAAAATAATAAGTCTCACTAAAAAATATTACACTAAAATTAACCGATGATTACGTTTATAAAGATACCGGATATGAAAAAATATATATATATATGTCACTGGTTATAGTACTTGTAGGACTGACAGTCTGATCATGTTTAGAGGTCGAACCCATCCAACAAATATAACTTTTTGGTGCATGTAACTATTTAGTTTATTTACATATAATTTTATATATAACGTGATATTATTTAAAGTTTAGTGTTAAAAACATGTATCACATAGTATATGATCTCATTAATATTATACCTCATTGCTTTTATACTATATTTACCGGATCAATATGATTACCTACTTGAGATCTTACCTATATTTATATATATATATATATATGAACAAATATGAATTAACAGAAAAATCTTCAATTCTTTAGAGCTTTTTAGCTACTAGTTTTCTACCGTGCTACTTGTTTTTTAATGTTAAATAAATTGATTTGAAAATCGTTTAAAATTGACAAAACATGACAAAAATCTGATGGTTTAATCATACCTACTAATAAAGATTTCATTTTATTTTATTTCATATATATAGATCCTATCAAAGAATAATCTGCGCTGTAATTATCTGTTACTTTAATTGGATGCTTAATTAGTCTTCAACTATATATGACGTACATAGAAGCTATAATTTTCTTATTTCTAATAAGACAGAGAAATAGGAGCATTAAGAAATAAATTAGAAAGGTCAACTAAATTAAATATTAACCTGTAATGTGTCACCAATATTGATGACTAAAGCACCAGAGACAGGAGGGATCTCCACCCACTCTCCTTTCTTTAGAGCATCCATGTCTTCTTCAACTTTCACGTACAGTCCCCCAATTCCATCTTGTAGTAAAATAGTCAGGGTGCCCATGTCGGAGTGCCGCCCCACGCCGACGGTGAGGTCGGGGTTAGGGCACGTCGGGTAGAAATTCATGTTAACCATTTTCAGACCGATGAGGGCTTCGATTTCCGAGTCCTCCACCGTAGGTTTAAGGTTGGAAATTAGAACTTTCAGTAGTTTCTTCACCATGTCTAGTGATGTCTTAAGGTACTCAAGTGCCACTTCCCTGCAAATATTTTGTTGCAAAATATATGTACACTATTAGTCATGCATGCATATATAATATATTTGAACTAAGTGAGGATTTGAATTCTAGGCCTACATTATTAAGATACATTATTAAAATAAATAACAGTGTAAATTAACAGTTAAGTTATACACAACTTTTACTAAGGTGAACAAAAACTGTCATGACCAATTTCCTATGACTCGTTTCTGACCAGTTGCTTTTTTTTTCCCCCTCTTTTTTCAAGCCAAAACTAATTACTAGCAAGGACGTAGGTACCAAGGCCTGAGGGAGGACTTAAGCCCCCCTCGACTTTTTCTTAATCGTCACTTTAATTATATTTGCATTTGACTAAAATATACAAATACACCCTTAAAAAATTTTAAAAACAACATTTTATTCTTCCAAAAATTAAAAATTATAGTTATCAATCCCCTTATTAAAATTTCTGACTTCATCACTGATTACTAGTTACCAGTTACATGCTTGAAATTATGACTATCATATGTTCAAAATCAAGAGCTCAAAGAAAAATGCTAAACATTTAGAGAATCCTTGTCCCAAAAGTACTTAACTTGAGTGACATAGTATGCATAAAATTATAGTTATTCTAGACCTGAATATATTAATTCTTATTTTAAATGTGCTAGTAGTCTTTGATATCAGTTCTTTCTTCTCTTAGTCCACGTTTGGAGAACAAGTTTAACTCCAACTAAACTATACTTTTTCATCTCAATTTTTGTCTTTGTCTGAAAATTCAACAAAATTTATAACTAATTTTTAAAAAGTCAACCAACTCAAACTTAAAAATTTCAACTCAAACCGTTTTACTAAACGCACACTTAGTTTTTTATTTTTTTAAACAAATGACGTATATAGGCTAGAAAAAAATTGTCAATTAAAAGCTATAGATTACTCGGCTTGAAAAAGAAGGTAGATGTCTATAAGAATTACTTGCAAATTTCGGGCCAAAAATTAAGAGCATCATCATCAGTAGTATAAACCATGCTGATGTAGTCCTTCCACTCCAAGGCCTTCTCCTTCTCTGGCACAAAGCTCGTCCCATACTTCACATTAGGGCTAGGGCTAGCGCCTTTTCGGAAAAGCGCCTTCTTCTCCGGTTCCTGCTTAAAGAACCGAAACGCCGCCGCTTTAAGCGACTCAAGCAGCTCGACCGGCACGCCGTGGTTGACGACCTGGAAGAACCCTAGATTCTCTGCAGCGCGGACAATCTCCTCGGCCGCTTTGTCATGATCAGGACCGCCCAATTTCGATAGGTCGACCGGTGGAACGTTGAGAGCCTTGGCACTTCCCTTCTCTATGCGCTCCTTCGGCGGCTGCACGTACCGCTCCGGCACTTGCGAGATGCCTACGTCGACGAGGCCTTTCACGCCGTATCCGTCGCGGACGACGAATTCGAATAGAGAGTTTCCGTCGTCGAAAGTTGGAGCCATTTTTCAGAAGCAAAGTGAGTAAATCGGAGAAAACCTTTGTAATATTTTGTGATGATTGGATATGGGATATTAATGTGTATAAATTACAGATATACATATATATATATATATATATATATATAGATAGAAGAATATTTTAGCATGTGTGGTTTGGTGATTGACATTTAAAGCAGCGTGGTTTGGCAATAACCCAACTACCATAGTCGAAGAGATACATCTGATTATAAAATTTCAAAGCTGTTCTACCTTCCAAGGAGGCAAGCTTCGGGCTGGTTTTGGACCTTTTTAAATACTAGATGTAAAGTTTGACACTCTGAATTCAAAAAAAAAAATAATAATAATATAGGAAAAAAAAAACAATAGGAAAATTACAAACGATGGATCTGTGTACTTGATAGTCAAAGCCAACAAAAAAAATTAAAGCAAAATATTAATTAACCAGCTTCTGGAATTAATGAATTATTAATTTATATTTATTTTGATAGGTAAGAATAATATTAAATTACTAAACTAAATAGTATGATACAATGTCCCTACCAATTCCACCCATCTCGCTTGAGTACACAAGTGCCACCATTACTTTGCCTCTTCACTCCTCATAAAATAAACAAACAAATAAATAAGAAATAAATAAGCAAACTTTTCTGGGACGAAATATATATATATATATATATATATATATACTAGTTTAGAACATGTGCTGAATTTGATATAATTTATCTCGATAAAAGAAAATTTAAATTATAAGTTAAAAAATAAACCCAAAAAAAAAGACCAAAAAAATAAAAAGTTTTTCATTTTGGTGCAAATAAAGAAGGGTTAAAAAATAAAAAAGGGGTGCATGATAAAAAGAAAAAAAAAAGGGACTAAATTGAAAAATAATAAATCAATACAAAGAAAGGACTAAAATGAAAAAAAAAAAAAATTTTAAGCTGAAAAGCAAAAAAAAAAAAAAAAAAAAAAAACAACAACAACAACAGCAAAGGACTAAAAAAATAAAAAAGTGGAGGTTTCAACCAAAACGAACCGTTTTGGTTGAAAAAGGGAGCACAGTAACTTTTTTTGTGCTTTCTATATATGTATAGATACAATTTTTAACAAGTGTTACCTAGTACGCCTGTGTGTGATAAATTTGTTCAAATATGTTTCAATACTAGTTTAAAGCATGTGTTATGTTCATATTAGATGTATTTGAAAAATTTTATCTACATATGAAAAATTCAAAATAATAAGTTAAAAAATAGACCCACAAAATTATAAAAAAAAAAAAAAAAAGAAACAAAGAAACAAAGGACCTAAAAAAAATAGAGGCACAAAAAAAATACAAAAAAAAAAAAAAAAGATAAAAGGACTAAAATGAAAAAAAAAATTGACAAATACAAAAAACTACTAATTTGTAGTAAAAAAAGGGCCAAAATTAAAAAAAATTGAAGGACTAAAAAGCAAATACAAACATTTTAGTCCAAAGCACTGTAAAGTTTTATGCTTTCTATACATGGTTATAGATAATTAAGAAGAATATTTAGGTACGAATATAATTGAAAAAAATATGTAAACATAATAAATCATAAAGAACAAGTATTTGAATAAGGCCTAATTTAAAAATATAAGATTTAAAAAAGTAAACAAATCATGAAGGAAAAAAGAGAAGGAAAAAGTGATGATAAATATTTGAAAACAACATTTTAGCATGTGTTTAGTCAATACAAAGTGAAGCTTTTAGTTCTCTGATTTTTATCCCATTCTATTTTGTTAGTTCGACCCACACGGATTTGAATTGAATTGTTACGTCTTTAGTGTACGAATTTGAATGACTGGAGTTAAAAATTATAATAAAAACTTGAAATGTGTTAAGAAAAAATATCAATTTGAAGCTTGTTTCATTTGTCTTGAAATTATATGCAATTAAATCATCCCATTTGAATGGATTTTTAAAGTTTGAGTTACAAAATTATAATAGTTAACTGTGAATAGTTGAAAAAAAAAAACACTTGCAATTTAAAAAAAAATCATCCCATTTGAACTTGCATATGAAAAATTATAAATTTTTAAAATTTGAATTACAAAATTATAATAGTTAACTGTGAATAGTTAAAACTTAAAAAAAAAAAATTTGCATTTGAATGCAACTGACGGACCAAACACTTGCTTAATAAGCTAATCTAATCTATGCTAATATATCTTCTAACCTAATTGAACATCTAATCTAATAATAATAATAATAATAATAATAATATAACATATATAAAAGTGTCAATAGCTGCTTCTTATTCTGCTGACATGTTTACCAAAACTTTCATCCCCTTTTTTTCCTTCTCTTTCCTTGTTTTTTTTCACGTTTATTTATTTATTTATTTTTTTGCGTGCTGCTTTTCCTTGCTAAAAACAAAATCATATAAATTCATAATTAGTTCATCACAAAAGATCAATCCAAAACACAAAACTATATAAACCCTTAATTAGT
Organism: Ficus erecta; assembly: GCA_008635985.1. NCBI lineage: Eukaryota > Viridiplantae > Streptophyta > Magnoliopsida > Rosales > Moraceae > Ficus > Ficus erecta. Next base: position 1,962,394 of record BKCH01000019.1, read on the forward strand.
TGATCCAAAAGACCACCACCAAGTTAACCTAAATTGTACAAAAATTTTGAATGGGTTGTTGCAGGTTGATTTCCTGTCCATCGGATTGACCTGAACCTAACTCATTTTTCTATCGTGTCATGTGGGGTTGACCTAAAACCAATCCGCACTCTTTTTTTCCTAACCCTAAACCGTATTTTTTTGTGTCGAGACCGTGTTGTGTTATCATATCATGACCCAAATTACCCGTCCTAGTTTCATGTTTATTCTTTTTTTTTCTTTCTATTTTTTTGCCTTTTGCCTTCCCTTGCTTTTGTTTTTATCGGCTACCTTCTCTCTCTCTTTCTTTCTAAACTTTTTTTTCCTTGTTTTTGCCCTGTCGTGCTTTTTTTATGTTTTCTTTTTAAATATTCTAACATATAAGACAACATTGTTTTAAATTTGCCTCTTTTTTTTTTTTTTTTTTTCATAAATATGACCCTATTTAAACATCATTTTTTTTAATGATCTTTCTAACTTAATTTTATAGATAACAATTTCATTAGACTATATTTCTCAAATAATTCATCAATTTATTTTGATCATGGTTTCTCTTTATCAAAGAAAAAAAAAAAAAGGATGTTTTAGCACCACAGGCAGTGCACGACACTCATGTCACCAAACCTCAAAATTTTTTTTTCTGCAATGTTTTAGTGCCAAAATTGGCACGCGATTTTCATGCCGTAGAAACAAGTAACTTTTTTCATAAAGTTTTGGCACCACAAGCCACGCACGACATTCGTGTCACCAAACATCAATTATTTTCTCGACATTTTCGCATCAAAATTCACTCGTGATTTTTGTGCTGCTAATAAACATACCCTTGCACGACATTCGTGTCACCAAATGTCAATAGCTGCTTCTTATTCTTATTCTTTTTTTTTTCCTTTGCTTTCCCTTGCTCTTCTCTCTCTCTCTCTCTCTCTCTCTCTATATATATATATATATATATATATATCTCCATCGTAAGTTACAAAGATAATAAAGAAAATGATGTACACATAGGGTCATATTTGTGGAAAAAAAAAAAAAACCAGAGCAAATGGACTAAGAAGCAGCTATTGACACTTTTACATATGTTTGCTTAGATTAGATTAGATATATACGATTAATATAAAATATACGCACTATTAAGGTCCCGTTTGGGGAACTTTTCGAAACGGTATTTTACCGTCTGATCCAAACTTCCTAATTCTATATTTCATCTTTTTTCTCTTACATTTTTAAAAAACTCAAACATTAAAAGTACATAACTTTCTTATTTCAAATCAAAATGAGATGATTATTGTATCAAAATACTTATAATAACGAAAAAAAAAAACAATATCCATTTTGAATAATTTTTTGAATCCATTTCAAAATTTTGCATTATTTTCTATATCATAGTTCATTTCCAAAAGTCCTCCTCCAAACACATATATCCAACCCCAACCCCCAAAACTGCGTATTCAAAAGTTCCCCCCAAACGGACCCTGATTAAGGACGTAATACATCGATCTTCATTTTGTTTATTAATTGATGAGTAATGATTTCATATTAGTTAAAACAAGTACAATGCTTAAGATAACGTAATACTCGAGTCATCAATTCTAATACTAATTTTTTAATAAATCAATTCATTTATTATACATGATGGATAAGTAATTAAAATTTATCATATATATATATATATTTATATTAGTTAAAACTAAAATGTTGTATTCAAAAGTAGAAAGATGATCATGATTATTCACTATCGCGTGAATTAGGATCACAATATTTAGAGTTCCTAACAATGCTCCTCAAGATAAGTACTAAATTAAGATCATCATATGTCTTAAGTTAGTGTCTAAGGGAAACTTAATGATATTAAGAAGCTTGAAGATTTAAGGGAGTGTGAATCATACTGAATAATTTAATGCAGCTACTGATACATGCAACCATCATTTACTTAAAAAAAAAAATTCATGCTCGACAATTGGCCTGACTAATTTGGTAGGTATGGTATCATGAATGAACCTATAGATTGGAATTTAAACATATATTTTTTTTAAGTCAAAGATTTATTAATACATTTACTGATACTTGTCACCATTTACTAAAAAAAAAAATTCATGCTTGACAAGTTGCCTGGCTAATTTGGTAGGGCTGGTATTATGAACGAATCTATAGATTGGAATTCAGACGTATTTTTTTTTAAGTCAAAGATTTAGTAATGCATCTATTGATACATGTCACCATCATTTACTAAAAAGAAAAAAAAATTCATGCTCGACAAGTTGCATGGTTAATTTGGTAGATCTGGTATCATGAACGAACCATAAATTGGAATTCAAACATTTTTTTTTTAGTTAAAGATTTCGGTATACTAGCATGCGTTTGATGCTAAGATTTAGATTGTAATATTTAGGTTTGAATTGAATTGTGCGTTTGGTGAGTCATTTAAATTGTTGGAGTTAAAAAGTGAAAAAACATGAAATGTGTTTGGGAAAAAAATATCAATATGAATCTTGTTTCGTCCGTCTCGAAATTCTATGTAATTTAAAAAAAAAATGTCTTATTTGGATTTATATATGCAAAGTTATGGAATTTTAAAGTTTGAGTTACAAAACTGTGTAAATAGTAAAACTAATATGACTTTTCAAAAACAGATAAAAAATTAATTATAAATTGTGATCCAAATGTTTTGCACCAAACAAATATATGAAATACAGCTAGTAGTTGATTACATGCTTATAAGTCAAGTAGTAATTCTCTATCGCGAAGAAAGTACATATTTTAGGCATTTATAACTTTGAGAGATTTGAGTAGCTCGAACTTAATTGGGTGGTTTAAGTTCTCTCTGTTGAATTTAATTTATCTTTTTATTTCATTCAACGTATAAAATCTATATCAGATATCGTTTTTCAAGCAATCTTGGTTTACTGAGCTCACTCCTGTTCTTTTCATTTTGTGATTTTATCCTCGTTTATTAAGAATATTTAATCAGTTGCCGTCCCTTCTCTTGTGATTGAGGTTTTATCACTTGAGGTTGATGCCATTTTATTCAATTGAAGTCGTTTTTCTAGTGATTGCGTTTCCGAAGTAGATGGGCTTTTGAATTGTCGTTTATCAAGGTTACTGTAGTTTATTTGTTTGAAGTCTTCACTTTCTGATGTTAATGTCGTTTATCACCTTTTTGTAAAGGTTATTGTCGATATGGTTTGACTAATATAATCTGTTCATTGTGGAGTTTTTGTCGTTTATACACTTGATGTCGTTTCTTCACTCAATCACATCTTGTGATGTTTACTTAGAAGCTCTTGTTTTTATCAGTCCACTGTCGTTTTAACCGTTGTCATCTTTCTTGGTGATTATGATTCGGAGGTTTATATCGTCTACTGTAAATGTTGTATCACTTAACTCGAAACATGTCGTTTTTGAGAGATCATGTCGTTTTCAAAGCAGTTGTCTTCTTTAGTTCGTTGTCGTTTAACATCTGTGTCGTTTTCCTCTCCATTGTCGTTTATTCAAATTAATGGCGTTTTTCAGTTTACTGTCGTTTTTCCAATACATATCTGGTTCCTAGAATAATTTCGCAATTTATATCGTCAGCTAACGCGTGAGCTAAGCGAACGCGGTTTTGAAAATTCTCCTCCACAAAAAAGAAAATAATTCAATAAAAAATAAAAAAATCTCCTTCAAAACCCTCCAAAATCCCAATAAATCAATCAATCAATCAATCGGAAAAAAGTAATTAAATCGAATGGCTTCGATCTACAGATGCGGGGAGTGTGGGACCGACCTGAGTCTCCGGACGGCGAATCTGTACCCGCCGGAGTTCTACTTCGAGGCCGGCAACAAGGGTACGCTGTCATTCGCCGCCGTGGGAGAGGCGGCGAAGTTCCGCTTCGAGAAGGAGGACAAGATCCGGCCCTTCTTCGAGACGATGAACTACTGGGGAATCCAGAGGAAGAGGACCAAGATCAAGTGCGACCACTGCGGGCGACTGCTCGGATACGTCTACGACGACGGCCCTCCGATGACCGACAGCCCCGGTCAGTTCCACTTCGGACCCAGTCAGGTCATCCCCAGGGCTCCTCGCTACAGGTTCAAGACCAAGGCCCTTCGAATCACCTCCGAAACTTGACCTTTTTTCCTTTTTTTTTTTTTTTGAATAGTAATAATAATTTGTCGATTGGAGTTAATGTTTGTAGATAATTATGGAGGATTATTTTCTTTTTTTTGTGCGTGTGTGTGTTATTTTTCGCTTGTTGTATAAATATGATGTAGATTAAATTTGTTTTTGTTCAGTTGCAATAAAATTTGATGATATATTTTATCAAAAAATAAATTTTTTTTGATGATATATAATTTGCTTGGTTTATAGTGGACAAAGTCACAAATGGGAGGGAATGAATTGGGTTGTTAGAGATTCTGTTGGTTGGTTCAATAATATGTGTGTGTTTTTTTTTTTTTTTTTTTTTTTTTTTTTTTTTTTTTTTATGCAAAGTGTTTGGATAGCTAGATAGGAATCATAGGATTGTTGAGTTCTGGGATTCTTAGGTGATTGTCGTTTTGAAAATTTTTGTCGTTTAAGGTTGATGTCGTTTGTGAATTTCAATGTCGTTCATTTGTTAATATCGTTTTCGTGGTAGATGTACCTTTTTTTTTGTTTTTTGTTTTTTTTTGTGTTTGTTGTCGTTTGGCGTTTAATTGTCGTATTCTTGGTCATTGTCGTATATTTCATTAATGTCGTTTAGAGCATATACGGGGCTGTTGCCTGTTGGGTCTAATAGAAAATGCAAGTTTTTTTTAATTTTTTTTAATTTTAATTTTCGCAATGGGAATCTTTTTTAAAAAAAATTTGACAAAGTTAACATACCTTTTTTGTTTTTTTCTCACCAGTTACTATGGTTTAATCGCTCGACTAGCACATAAAAATGTATGAATTGGCTTTCTTTGACACTAGTTTTTGGGCTGAGAGGACAAGAAATAATTGTAATAGATTTCTCCTTCCATTTCTTTGTATTTTCGTAAAGAATTCCCTACCCTTTCATAACACAAAACGAAACAAGATATACCATGAGGTGATCAACAGGAGGGAGTAAAACATGGGAAAATGGTCTAGTAAAAAAAAAAAAAAGCTTGAGACACCAATAATATTAAATACTACTCTTAATATTTTAAAAAAAAAAAAAAAAGCTTGAGACACCAATAATATTAAATACTACTATTAATATGAAGTGGATCTCATTTATAGACCATGAGACCTATCTTTTATTAATAAGTGATATATACTCAACACCACCTATACTTCTTCGTTATCATAGCACTAGTAGGTATAAGGTACCTAATTTTGAAGTAGCCCATAACTTTTCATGATAAAAGGGGCAAACCAATTGTGCATGGGCATATGAGTCACCTTTTGGTTTTGAAATGACAATAAAGTCATTTGCTTCTCCACCACAAACCTGGCTTCCTAGCCCTTTCGAGTACTCAATTATTGCTTGTAGTGATGTTGAAATTGGGGTGTGGTTTACTACAATTTTCTTAAGATAAGTTGCTAGGATTCCATGTGAGAAAATGATGAGATTAGTACCTTTTTTCTATATATTCCACGTTTGGTTTCATACATAATATAATGTAAATTGTAAAGTGTCATTTTAGTGCTCAAATATGGGATTTTCCCACTAATAATTGCAGAAGTTCAACGCATTTCGCTTCACCACTGAGAAAGAAATGGGTTGGTTTTTCTTAATTTCAAAAACAAAAATTTACTTAACTGACAGAAGTCAAATTAGTCATAATTCAAGAAAAAAAACCAAGATGTTGATTGGGACTGAAAATGGTTAAAACCATTGAAATTCCCAACCCCCTACTCATAGGTGTAAAGCTCAGCTTTCTTGTGCCAACAATATTAGTCAATATTGCAATGTATAAACTACTCAAAATTTACCTTCACAAGCACGAAATATATGTGACATATAAGAGTGTAGAAGAATTTTAATTTATGTAATCCCTCTGTAATAGAGTATCACTACCGATATTATGTAATATGAAACACAAAATCATACTCAAATGAAAAATATGTAAATTTTTATAAAGCTTGATAATACCGTTTTATATCTACACATATCTAATAAATATAAGAGTCTTTTTACTTATTATCAAAACATTTTTACGTACATACATATATTCCACTATTTCGATTGCAAAAAAATAGTAAAAATATCTTTCTTTAGTGCAAATTCTTTTTTGAATTATTGAATTCACGAAAAGTAAAGCGCTAAAAAAAATAAATTATGGATTGTTCATGATTATTGTGTCTTTGTCTTTATTATCTTATTGAACAAATCAAATACTAAGTAGATTTATGATATCCAATTGAATTGGAATGCGGAATATCGTAATAGTGATAGAAAATACAACATCGATAATCAAGGCACTTTCTTGTGCCCTACTATAAAAAAGTTTCTCAAATTTAAATACCGGGCTCCATAAATCTTCAAGTCATTTGTTTTAAAACTAATTGAAACTTCACGGATAGTGACAGATGTAACCATAGACAACTTGTCCCACAAGAAAAGATAAGATTAATTGATAGCAAAAATTTTGATTTTCAAGCTCTTTTGTCCAATAGATTTTGCTTATATATTCAAAAGAGAAACGCGTCTCTCAGACAAGGAACTAGCAAATCAACAATGAGGTCATTTAATTAATAGCTAGCTAGGCTTTGTTTGGTTAATAATGCCCCGTTAATAAGAATATAATTATTATAAGTAATAAATCAAATTTACTATATGGGTGACTTATTAGTCATGACTTTTAGCGTACTATATGGCTGGACGAAAGTTTAATATAACTCACATCTTGCACATACGACATTTGGACCCTTACAAACGATTTCCACACGATCATGTGTACATATATACATTTATATTAAGATGGACTGATATCCAAGACCTTTACAAAATGGTTCTTATAATTAACTTTTTTGGTGAGATATTGCAATAAACAAGTGATTTTAATGTAACATTTTTTAGTATCACTTGTCCTTTATAATAAAATCTAAATATTATCATATATAAGATTTTAAATAGTTACTAAATATTAACTAATTGTTATAAATTTATATGTAAAAAGTTACTACTGTTGTATATATCCGCTCATTGGATGTAAGACCTTTTATATACATATATATTACAAAAAAAAAAAAAAAGTGTGATCAATTAATATTGTTCAAAAGAAGACATTTTTAGAGAAAAACTAAAACAAAGCTAAAAATGACAAATATTCACATGAGATCTTTTGAGTTATTGAAGATGATACTTGAGTCCAAAATTATGTCAGCTGAGTTTGACAGATGGATCTCTTTTTATTTTTAATTTTTTTTATTTGGCTAAACAGATCTGCAGGTTCATGACAGACGAATATTACAACACATATTCAGATCTTAATTAATTTCCACCTAAAAACGACAATATTTACCTCTCTGCAAATGATCAGATCATCACTACTTTGGTATAGCTTTATTAGTATTAAGTTGTGTCAAGCCTTCTGTACCCTCACATAAAGCAATTCTCTAGTAACAAAAAGTTCATGACATTGACACTTCTCCTACAATTTAAATCTCCTTTCCTTATATACATGAATAGATATAGATATATACATATATATATATATATAGTTTTAAGATTTTTTTTTGTAAATAAAAAGGATTTAGGGGTGGTGTCATCATTTTCAGGATTTTTAATCTCACAAGTAGAAACACTTATCTAAATATGGCAGAGACATGTTTTTTTACTAATTTCTCTTACTCATCTACCTGAGGCCTGTCATACCATTACTAAACGAAGTATCAACAGTTGAAATTGGAGTGCGGATCTAAGGGGAAGCAGTGGGAATGATGGACAAAAGAGAGATGTCTATTAAAGGCTTCACACCCTTTTATCATCCCATCCACCTTGTGGGTGTATATATAGTTTTAAGAATTGCTCATTGATAAATTATGAGTTCACACTTGGTAAATATGAGAGAAATATTAAAGTAGAATTCATAGAGAAAGATGCCTGCCTTGGAGAGAGAGAGTGATAAGTTACATACTTCCATATATATATATATATATATATAATATATATGATTTCCCTCGTCTCCAATAACTCAAGTCAAGTACACATCATAATTAGGATCATACAAGACCAATTTTGGTCCATGTAAAATGCATCTGTCACAACTCAAGGGAAGAAGAGAATATATATATATATATATATATATATATATTCATGAACGACCTTTCGGTGGATTGAGACTTCCATATTGCCTGCAGTTATACCTGATGTGATAAAGGGTCGGGGAATGGATTCAACCTAATAATGCTTTAACTGTTATAGGTCATTGTATAGCGCTTTTTTATTTTAAAATTTTTTTAGGGTACGTAATCTATACAAGAAAACACTTTCACATTTTGAATGTAAAGAATTCTAATTTAAATCCGAGCTATTACGGTGTTAATCCGTGTAATAGAAAAGTGCAATAATTAGTGACGGTATTTTTTACATTTCTTTCTTTCTATTCATTTGGTGGTGTTGAAACCGGAGCCTAATTAAACCTAGAATATTGTGCAATGAGTATTAACTACGCATAGACCAAGACCAAATTAAAGTCTAAAGTATATTACTCATGTTAAAATTTCAGGACCATAATTGATATAGATACCACCTCCCTAAATGGAAGATACACACTAACACACGACTTTGCCACAATTGACCAGACCAACAAATGTGCTTTAGAATATGCTTATTTTTTTGTGCTTCATTAATATTTCGAAGAGTTTTTATCCAAAACTCTCTCTATACGTTTTATGTAACTTTTTTTGTGATATATTATATCACTTAGGTGATTTCAGTATAATATTTTTTAGTGATACTTGTTTTTTACACCAATATCTAAATAGCATTATGTGACAAGATTTTAAGTAAAAAATTATAAATAAGTCAAATAGTTGTTATTAATTTCTAATTAACAGAAAGTTACAAATGTCGGATAAATATATATCATTTTATATATTCCATATTGTCTTGTGTAGTACTTGGTTAGTCAAACTTTGCTACGCCTCCTTTTTCCTTTTTCTTCACTTTCATTAGAGGATCTTCCCCGAAAGATTTAATCTTTTTTTTTTTTTGGGATAATAAAGAAACTTAGCCAAATACCAAAGTCTCTGCCCTTTAATTTAAAATTTTCTTAATATATATTATTATTTGAATTTATTGGTCTTACTAAAATATTAGCACATTATAGAAATTAAACCCTTTTGATATCTCCCAGTCATATTCTCTCCTAGCAAGTCAGGAACTCGTAAGGCTAGTTAATTAGGTTGGCATAGATTTCATTTCCAAAAAGCTAATTAAAAAAAGAAAGGGGGTTATTAATCTACATATAAACACCACAACAATCTCGTAATTTAATGATGTGTGACAAATTCAAAATCGTATACCCTCCCTCACACCTAACATGTTATACAAATGGGTCGCGGTTCAAACCTATATTTGTCTATAAAATCTAACTCTAATATCATGTTAAATGGGTAGAACCAATGACTAAATCAACCTATTATTTCAATGGGGTTGTACACAAAAAGATAAAATATTTAGGGTATTTATATAGGGAAAATTAATTTTTAGCGGGGACAAAATGAAAAAAAAAAATGTAGAGTTATTAAAACTAAAATTGTTAAAAAAGTAAAATTCACAAGTACTATAAGTGTAAGTCCCCATTCGGTCATGTGTGGCTCTGCCTCTTGGTAGAATTTATGTCCGAAAGCTAGCTAAAGAAGATATAATAGAATGTTCAGCTTGATTTAGCTAAGAAATTGACATGTACATCCTAGTTCAGAAAGATCGTATTTAATACTACACTTATACTTTGCTCATGAAATTTGCGAAGATAATGCAAGCTCCACAATCCACATTTGTAGCCATTCAACTTCTTTGAGTGATGATGAAGAAGAAGAAGATTCATGACTCCTACAAAGCTTGTCACGAATTATTATTCGGGTGAAAGTATATTATGTCCCTAATTAACTCAAAATCCGTGCTTAATTAAGTTTGCGTTCGAGATAAATATTCCACGTCAACGTTACGTTAAGTTGTACGTAACTAGGCCAAGCTAAGCAAGTAATTTATTTATTTTTTTGTCATTGATTTTATCGCTGTATCCCAATGTGATCTTCCAATAATCCAAGATTTTTTCTGCGAAACATGTTTAAAAAAGATCAGAAATAGTCACACCAACAAATTACCAATATATATAAAAATAATAGTAAATAAAACATAAAAAATAGAAAAAGATGCTACCTGGAAAATTGTTTTTTAGTAGGTATATATCTTTCACCTGGATCCCAAAAAATCATGAACCAAAATACTTCCAATCTGTCATGAATTATTGATATAAATATATTGGCTTTGAGTTGAACTTCAATGTAGTTTTTTGTTAATTAAAACATCATTATTGGCCTAACAGCCACAAACGGCCAGCTACGTAATCCTTAAGAAACTTCGTGACCTTATATATATAAAATAATTATACTTTCCCTAGAGGGAAAAAAATAAAAAAAAACCACCGACAAAATAGAAATTTTCCAAAGTCAATTTTATATAGTACTAAAAAATTTATGGTCATCCTCCTGAAAGTATATACCATCGGAGATACTTAAGTGGTTAAAGCTGATCAAGAAAATTATGAAACTTGGATGGAACCTAAACTAGATTATTACATATATATATATATATATATTTATGTGTATATGTCAAAAGGTTTATAATTTCTTAGAAGTTGCTTAATTAATTGAAATCAAAAGAGAGTAGATAGCATTTCCTATTTGCTGCCCAAATGGATTTATTTTTCGTACTAGTTTGTACCCACCGTACGCATTAGCTATATGAGCTTAGATTAATTATTAATTAATTAAAATGTATAGTTTTATAATGATATAACTCAATGTGTAATAATATTTTAGATTTTTTTGGGGGGGGGGGGGGGGGGAGGGAGAGAGAGAGAGAGAGAGATTGTTTGTTCCCACCGTACGTATTAGCTATATGAGCTTAGATTATTAATTATTAATTAATTATAATGTAACGGTTTAATTGATATAACACTCAATATGTAAGAATATTTAGATTTTGGAGAGAGAGAGAGAGAGAGGGGGAGAGATATTTTGTATTATAAGATAATGCAGGATATGACTAGCTAGTACAAATAATTGTTTTTATTTACCAAAGTGGAAGTATCCCAATTGTTAAAAATCCAATGAAAGTTGCCCACATGTCAGTGTTGCACCTTAGAGCCTCTTGATCTTGTGTTGTCATGCTTGTCAATATATACACACACACACACACACACATATATATAAAAACATGTATATTCTCAATATATATCTCCATCTACACGTGCAAGCTAAGTTGGCAAAACAAATTTCGAAACACAAGTAGTGATCTTAAGTAATCATAATTATTGCTCTTAATCTTAGGTGAATGCAAACAATAAACAAGCTTATCCATGGTGGGCTCGTTATTAGATTTGCACATAAGCTCCTTTATCCCCCCAATTAAAAAATGTATATAATTAGCAACATGATTATCAATATATTAATTAATTATCATAAAAAGTCTAGGCCATACACTTGAATCAGAATCTTATTAGTTAAAAGCTTTTGCTTATGACTAATTACCACATGAGTAACGAATAGCAGGTGGTGTAGAGCTGTTTATTGGGCAAAAACTAACATTGTTGTCATCTCTCATATTTTTAGGAAAGGTAATTCAGTTGCTGAATCAGCTTTTTTCTAGAGTTGTAGATCTTAAAGTCTTCTTTGGTGGTCTACGACTTCGGATTTCATCCCGTCTTTGGTATTAATAATGATATTTCTCCTCTTCCGTACAATCAGTTTCCGAAGAAAGGGATATTGATGGGCATGGTTTTTTATATTTACATTGTTTTATGACTCGGCTTTGATATGTCTCATATTACAAGTCAAGCGTATACACTCTTTTTTTTCTTGTTCGGATTTTTTCACTGAATTTTACTTGGCAAGATTTTTAATGAAAGGTATGGTTTAGAGACTGGTTTTTGGACTTTCATTACTACTTGTGACATCAATCTCCACTTGATCTCGTGGGTTTTTGCACTTCATGTCTTGTTTTCTGGTGGCTATAATAATTATGTCCTTCTTGGTTGTGTTTCGTTTATTTTCTTTCTTGACATTTTGTAATCCTTTTCTTTCTTTATTTATTTATTTATTATATTGAGGTGAGAGCTTTGGTAGAGGATGGGAATGCTATTAAAAGAGAACTTAATTAATTAGGATGTTTTGATCTCTCCGGATACTAGTTGCTCTCTTGTCATTTATGAATAAAAAAATTAATCGCCTAAAATCGCTTTTAATATAGTAGCACACGGTGGTGGTGGAACAAGTTAAATAGCCTTTGATGTTACTTGCCAGCTTCAAAAGACATAATTATTGTAGTCCATATATATATATATATTGATGAGATCACCAAGGCCATAATTAATAAAATCTTTTTCAAAATTTTTTTTCCACAAATCAGAGTGTTACTTCGTGTGTTGCATTTGTAAACTTGATTCCCATCCTGTCACTCATATCTTTTCACTTGGAATTTAGTGTCCTGTGCATATAAGTTCAAATAGCTTTCTATTTCACCACTATAAAAATCTGTGTCTAATATATGTATGTAAAGCTCCTGGCAAGATCTTACAATATTGGGTCACTAAGAAATATGAATAGCATATTAAAATAATGGTAGAAAATCAATAGAATCAACGTAGTGATATAATATAGCTTAAGAATCAAGTTAAAGCAGATTATTAATTAATACTTCCACATCTTATCTTATAATCCCTTGTTGTAAAAGGAACAAGAAAAAAAGAAAAATGACGTAAACACATACACATACATACACGCATACATATACATATATATATATATATGTATATGAAGATTCCCATCATATAATTATGATTTTAACCCTAAGCTGTTTCTCTCTCTCTCTTCCTTACGTGTATGTATGTCTGTACAAATTGTCTATTGTGTAGTACTTTACTTTTTTATAAGTCGTATCATGGTCCATATTTTTAAACGTTAGAGATAACATTGAATAAGCTGCTGATTATTTGTCTGCTGCACGGAACGCATCGCTCTCTTTAATTTCTTGACTTTAGAATTGATTTACATATATAAACGAACACACACTCATATATATATATATATATATATCTATATATATGCTTTTTATAAGAAGATGATATGTGTTATTGAATATGTTTACAATATGTATATTTTATTTGTTGCATGCAATCTCTTAAAACCCTAACATGCAAAGTACGCCGGCCGGCCTCTAACTATAACTTCTTTTAAAATAATAATAATAATAATAATAATAATAATAATAATAATAATAAATGATGGTAATGAGCATAAGTAGGTGACTTAAGTCGGTATCTTTTTAATATCCTCATCATTTAATTATCTTTTTATTTTAATTGAAATAAAAGAAAAACATTCAAGAACATGATTAAAAAAAAATGAAATTCACAGAAAATAACCAAAACGCAAGTAGGTGCAAAGAAAATCAAACACACTTGCAGGTGCCTAGATAACAAAAGCAAAAATAAAACTAGATTTGGAGATGATCCCAAAGGCAAAAGCCTAAACTAGTATCTTTCTAGTAACTCCAAATCCACCTCATTTAAAATCCTTTAGTTAAAACCCAATTGGCCTCTAACTCTAAATAATTGTTAAGTAAAATCAAACTCTGATCATAAAACTGATCGAAGGTATACTCAAAACAAAGTTGTATTTCTTTTAATTAGCTAAATATCAGGAGCAGAAAAGGGAAAAGAACAGGCCTATGTAGAGATTTTTTATTATGAAATTAATTCGGAAGAAAGCATATCTATATGGAGATCTAGAGCTAAGTGGCTAGGTAGCTAGCTACCTCGGTCTTTCCTTAGTCTTTTCCTTTTTCTTTTTTCTTTTTTTGTTGGGTACATATATATTGATTAGGAATTCAATAGTCCAAAAACTGATATGTATACTTATATACAATAGTAAATTATTTATTGAATGATGTATGGATTTTATTCCAAATATGTTTATTACCTTGACTAACAAATTGATCAATGAACCTAACATGTACAGAACGCTTAGTCAACCATGCTTTTCTTGTTAGTTTGTTTCTTCTTTCTTAATTAATTTCTAGACCTTATTTCTTAATTAATTTCTTAATTGAAAATTTTAAATATAGTATGTCCTTCACCATATTTTATTTTTATTTTTTTACGCTCCAGTATTCTACCCTGGCCATTCATTAGTCAGCATGATAACGATCCGGCATGTTCCAGTAATTGAATTTTGCAGGCAGGGAAGGAATTTAAGCATAATTTATTAACATAAATATCGTTGATAATTGAAGAAGAAGCTTGTGGAATTCTAGTTATTACTAATTAAATGGAGAATGTGATGTATAAAGAATCATAAATTAGTATGTGACAAATTTACTTAGTTTTTAAGATGCGAAAATTCATAATATATAGATAGAATTCTGTTTTTCTGTATGTTAGAAACTATTTATTCTGTAATATTTCTTTTAATGTGAATATGATAAAATGTAACGATTAAAAAACATACATATCGTATAAAGATCCTACTGATTAATAACAAAAGGAAATATGCATGGTGATATGGTGCTTAATTAAAGAAAGTTAAAAAAAAAAAAAGTAAGAAAAAAAAAAGGGATGAGACAATGTAAAATATGGAAGTGGGGCCAAAAGATCTTATAAAAAACGACTGATTTGTCGAGCAAAATCTAGGTGCTCTTCTTTGGTGGGACCCATGGCAAAGATATGCTCCCACTTGCTTCTCTATAAAACGTTCACAACACTTCCTCTCAAGCCCCCCCCTCTTCTTCTTTTTCAACTTCCTTTCTTTTCCAACTTCTTTTCTTCTTGTTTTTTTCCTTTTTTTAAACAAAAAAAATATATTTCTGTTTGTCAATTGTCCATTCTTCACACCACCTCCACCACCACCACCACCACCTAGCAACCTAGCCACCTCTCTCATCTGCAGCTTATTTTCTAATCAAGCCGAAGTAATTAATATTAACCCATCTCTCTCAACTTGATTAATATCAATTATAATGGTTTCCCTTTTCTATAATTATACTATATTTTTCTATTGTTTTATCACGTATATTTATTTTTCCATCATTATTGTTAAGCTTGTACATGTATGAATATATCCGTGTTTAATAAGTGTTTTTTTTTTTTTTTGAACTAAATGTAGGACATATAATTGGAGAATGAAGGAGAGTACTGGGGGTAGAAAACAAGGGGCAATATCGCCATGCGCAGCGTGCAAGCTTCTGAGGCGCCGATGCGCGCAGGATTGCGTGTTTGCACCCTATTTTCCAGCTGATGAACCCCAGAAGTTTGCCAGTGTGCATAAGGTCTTTGGTGCTAGCAATGTCAACAAGATGTTGCAGGTTCGATTTCAGCAGAACTCTCTCTCTCTCTATCTCTTTCTCTCTCTCTCTCTCTCTCTTTCTCTCTCTCTCTCTCTTTCTCTCTCTCATGATTAGGGATATATAACATTATGCATACGTACTTAGGGTAATGTCAATGTTGCCCTAGACGTATTATATTCTTTATGGCGTTTTCAACATCGATTGCTATTATTTAAAGAAAAAGATTTGAGGTAAATTAAGAATATTTAGATTTTGGTTTGATGAGGATATATGTATAATCAAATTTAATTAACAGAACCCAAGTGGTAATTATCTAAAAGAATTACACTTGTTCATTGGCCAATTCGTTCATTCTAATGGAGTTTTAATATATCTAAGTTTGAGTAACAGGGCAAAAAAATATATATACTCTAGCAAATAACTTACAGATAATTATAAAGGTGTTCAAACATTTAGACCAATAATTGCATTGTTCCCTAAGACTAAGAATATAAATATCCTGCATCTTCCTTTTTCTTGGCCTTCCTTTGAATTAAAAAGTTATAATTACCAATATAATATTGTGTGTTCTTTCTTTCTTTTTCCTCTTTTTATTATTGTCTTTAATTACTTTCTCAAAGATCAAAAAAAAAAAAAAAAAAAAAAGAAGGACCCAAAAAAAATACTCGTCTATGGCCATACAAAAACATTTTTGCAGCCTTTTGACTAAGTTTTTTCATTACACGTACGGAATTTACTAATTGAACCGTCTAGGGCAAGCTAGTAATTCTATTTTTTAATAGAATCCTATGTTTCATTGGTTGGGACAGATTTTTTTTTTTTTAAATTTATTTCTTCTAAGTTAGAAGAAACTTTTCAGGTTGTTTTGCAATTATACCCTTTTACATATATTCATACCGCGTTACCATTTTTATTAAGAAGAAGAAACTGGTCAAGAAAAGGTAAAAAGTATGCTTGGTAGCTTCTTCTTTTATCTCTCCAACTTTAATTACTTCCGTTATAGTGGTTGATTACCGTTGAAGACCGCCACAAAAGTTATTAGAATTCTCTCTCTTTCTTCTTTTTCAGAAAAATAGGTATTTTATTGTACTCTTTTGCCAACGATTCCAATAATATACACACGTATAGCTTTTTTAATAGGGATTTTGAACTCTATATTTTACATAAGATATGATATAAATTACCATTGAATTATACTTATAATCACTTATATATTAGCTTTTACTCGCTGAAGCTATATAAATAAATGTTGATGATGATAACGAAAGAAAAATTAAGTATTTAGTGGTTTCTAAAGACTTTAGTTTACATACTTTAATAATGACCATTAAGCTGCTTTCTTGCTTTTCTTCTTTTTTCTTTTCTGGGACTTTGAGCTTATTTGTGTTTTGTTTTGGAAAAAAAAAAAAAAAAATCTTTCATTACTTATGCTAAGAAATATTAATATAGTCCTCGTATATATATGTATATATGTATGTGTATACATGTACTACCATAAATATTATAATCGTTTATTTATTTATTTTTTCGCGTTTTGCTTTATGATCGTGGGTTACATTGAAAATGACTAGTGCATGATAGCTTGTAGGTCCAAAAGAGAGGTTGATACGAGTAAGAAAGTAAAGTTGTTTAAATTCTTTTAATTTCTTGTGGGCTTCAATTAATTATATTTGAAAGATTGTGAAATTATTTATGCAATCATGACGTCAAGATGATTTGTAAACATAT
Source organism: Ficus erecta (assembly GCA_008635985.1). Classification (NCBI taxonomy): domain Eukaryota; kingdom Viridiplantae; phylum Streptophyta; class Magnoliopsida; order Rosales; family Moraceae; genus Ficus; species Ficus erecta. Next base: position 1,979,637 of record BKCH01000019.1, read on the forward strand.
ATTTAACTAATTGGTGCTTAATAATTACGATATTTTATATATCGTTATCATTAAATTGGGTGGTTTAATTAGGATTTGAAATATATCAAATGTGAAATAAATATGTTGAATAATCTAATTATTGTCAAATCCAATCAACATATGTGATCCCCTTATAAAGATCAACACATGCACCCAATGACCTTAAGGGATTATTAATCATGTTATTATTGCTTTTTAATCAAAGCTATAAATTTCTAGCTACCCCCATCTTTCTCTTATTTTTTTTTATTTTTTTAAATATTGTCACATCGATCTCAATACTCCTTGCACGCCAAACAGAGAAATAGGGCTAGTTATAATATGTCATAGATTCTTTTTATTTTGTTTTTTATTTTCGGTGCTTTACCTTTTTCAGTTAAATTTAGAAAATTGAGAATTTTCAGTGTCTAAAGTACTTTTTTGACCAAAGAAAGATTTATATTCCACACGCACAATGATTTTGTTGCGAGAAAGAAAAAAAAAAAAAAAAAAAAAAACTCGTTGGAGTTCACACTTGGGAGTGATAGGATTGTTTTTACTCTTTATTCATGAATTCTATAGGCTAGAAAGCTATTCAAATCTAGATTGTTCCACCACTATGCGTTGTTGTTCATTATTGCCAGATATGAGAGTAATAACTTGCCTATAAAATATCAAGTATTAAAACATAACAATAGTTGTCCCATCATTTTATCATGTAACAAAAGTTTAATTTCTACTGGGGATCGATAAGAAAGTATTTTATTTCTATTATTTACCTTAGAGTATAAGAATTTAGATTTTATACCTTAGGATGGAGTCATGTATAAATATACACTATAATATGTCTGCAATCAAGTGAATAAATAGTTTTTTATTTTTTAACGATATCATAAAATCTATGACTCTCACTTATTTAAAAGAAATAAAACCACTTTTAGATTTCGAATTTAAGAGTTCATGCCTAAGTTTCTGCCCTCTTAACTAGAACTAACTCTCATTTATTAAAAAGAAATGAAAATATTTTCAGATTTCTAATATGAGAGCTTCTAACCCCTTCTCTCCGACCTGAAGGCTGAAACTAGCCCTGATGGGAACCTTTTTTTTTTTTGTCCGACCGATATGTTCATTAATTAGGACTCTCTTTGTTATCAATTAGAGTGTAAAACTTATATTAATTATATGGGTGTGTATATATTATATATATGTGTATATGCAGGAACTACCAGAGCACCAGAGAAGTGATGCAGTGAGCTCAATGGTGTATGAAGCAAATGCAAGAGTAAGAGATCCAGTGTATGGGTGTGTTGGAGCCATATCCTCTTTACAGCAACAAATCGATGTCCTTCAAAGCCAATTGGCAATAGCACAGGCCGAAGTAGTCCACATGAGAATGCACCAACTCCCCTCCACACCCAATCATCATAATGATAATAATCCAATTTATACCACCAACTTATTAATCTCTGAAAATAATAATAATAATAATAATAATAATAATGGCTCCTCTTCAACCAAGCATAATACCAAGTCCTTTTTTACCCTGGACATGGTCGTAGATCATCATCATCAGCCCAATATATGGTCATATTAGTTCATCATATATACCATTATATATATAAATATATATATATATATATGCCATTTATATGTTTCTCACTTTTTATTTATTTTCTTTGTTACTATATTTTGCGGATCATCATGGGCTTGCTTTTTGTTGTCTGCCTCTTTCACTTTTTTTTTTTTTTTTTTTAAATTTAAATTTTGTTACATATATAAATTTGTGGGACACATGCATCTCTATTTGAAGAGATCATGATCATGGGGAGTATGATTATTAACCATATTGTAAATTTCTAATCATGTAATTATGAGTACTTATGGTAATTTATGATTTATATATATAATATATCATAGTACAAGTTTTGAATTAATGCTTTTCCTTTCCAATCAGTACCCTTTTGTGTCTATTTAAATTTGTAAGTTATTATGTAATTGAGATCTTTTTATTTATTTATTTATTTTAAATTATGGCATCTATTGAAGCTCTCGTACCACATCTTGTCCCTAGCTAATTATCGAATAAAAAATTATAAATAAATAATTAAAAGGAGAAACATAAAAAATAAAAATAAAAACCAGGCCGTGGAGACTTACAAATTACTAGACATAGAACTGACAATAAACATATGTTGATTGACGTTTTTGAGAAAAAAGATCTACTCTTTCATTTGAAATAAGTGACAGACGTGTTAAGAAAAAAGCCAATGGGATCTATTCGAGGAAAAAAGAGTGTATGATCTATTATTACGAGCAACAAACTGAATCTGCATGAAACTCTAATTGATAACTTCAATGGCGGAAACAAAATTCCATAGTTGAGCGATGTCATTGCAACCATTATTAAACGTCATAATTGACAACTGATTATTTTCACAACTTGAATTCCTTGATCAAAAAGTATAGGTTTTTTTTTTAATTATTATTTTTATTGGTATCGTAATTCGCCGCCTTTCATAAATAATCACGGAGGAAATTACTATAGGACTAGATTGGTTTTCAAAAGTCATTCAAAACTTAAGCATTTGTAAACTTTTGGACACCTACTCTGTGAGGATAGCCTAATAGAACTTTTCTCTGTGAGTTCAGCTACAAGATTTGTTAATACATACGGCCGATTACTAAAGATTTATCTTCTAATTAATTAATTGTATGCCCGGCTGTAATCATTTTGTTTCTAATAATATTGCCTATAGGTGCATTTCTTTTTAAAAAAAAAAAAAAAGAAGAAGAAAAGAGAAAAAAGAAAGAAAAAACCCCTAGCTTGGGGTTAATTAACAAAGAAAACTAATCTCTTTATAGCTAAAATCACTAATTATGGGTTGTAATAGGGAAAAACATTGCATGGTACTGTGACCACCGTGACAGCTACCACACCTTTACATGTATATAGGACATGTATATATAAATATAAACACGGGCATTAGCAATATATAAAAAGTCCAAAATCGCATGCACATGCAAATGTTTAATATAAGAAAACATGCATGAATGTGTACACATGCTTTATGAAAGTAAGGCAGAGTGTTCTATATATACATATATATATATTTATATACAATTCACATTGCAGAAAATCCGTATCTAGGTTTCTTGATCACCTGATACAAACATAATACCGATCAGAGATGTCTGCACATACAAGGACCCTTCATGTATATCTTTGTCGTCGTCACAACCACATGATATGTAAATGTATGGTAGCTAAACCAACCACCTCATATGTCCCACTTCCTTAAAAGTTTCTATATAAAAAGCGTGCGTGATAGGAACATTGCAACTACAAATCCTCTATATACACACACACACACATATAAAGTGTGTAAATTTTTGGGACATACGACTATGCTTATTATATTAATATATGAATTGAAAGTGTATATAACTGCACTAAAATGAGATATCACCTTACCGTGTCCAGCATCACATATTAATATATTTTATTGAATCTCATAATTATATAAGACACACAAGATAAGGCTGACGATCGAGGGCACACTCTTAAATTTTGAAATTTTTTTTAATTTGGATGTGGGAGGATTAGAATTCTGCACCTTAAGCTGTGGTCATGTGTAGTATTACCACTAGACTATAACTACAATCACAAATTTTGAAAAATTCAATGACTCCTTACGGTTTTTCTCCCTATGATAAAACGTTTCATAACTAATTTCTCCCTTATTGTTCCCTACAATTTGTTAACTATTACAATTATATAATTTAAAACAAAAAAACCTTCAATTTCATCATAAATTTTGATTTTAAGTATTCAAATTTGAAATTCGATATCATAAATAAATCAAAATCACATATAGATATAATTTCACAATTTTTTGAACTCTAAACTTAAAATTTAACTAAAATCTATTACAAATTTAGTTCAATTAAGGGAAAGAAAAAGAGACAAATGCATGAAAGATTTTAGTATTGTAGTTTTAGTTAGTTCAAATTTTTGATTTAATTCAAGTTCTTTTTAAAAAGAATTACTGACTTTGTCATTGAATAAAAGCATATTCTATTAACATGTGATGCTCCCAAGTATTTTTCAATCAAATGGGGGATGAATATAGTTGGTGTATATCTTTATTTCAACTAGCTGGCTAGTCAGTTCTAAAAAGTGGAAAATGTAAGGATCTTTTGTTCACATGAAACTTGGCTTACTTAAAGTTTGAACCCCACACAGAAGAAAAATAAAGAGAAAAGATTGTGACGAGATATATACACATATATAAGTATTTAATATATATCAAAATTAAATAAAATTCGTTTCATTTGCAAACAATTCATATAGTTTAAGTGCAAACTAATTTGTGGTTTTATGTCATAGGGCCTTAGATGGAACATGGAATTGACGCTTTCTCAAGCAGTTAATTTGTGGGTGCTCTGGATGTGTGAAATCCCCCTTATCCCCTTTTTTTTTTTTTTTTTTTTTTCACAAATGTATGAAACTTCAACTACTTCTCTTGCAATTCTACCGCAAAAAACAATAATAATAATAAATAAATAAATAAATATAAATAAATGAATAAAAGGGGGAAAAAAAAACCCTTCTCTTCAAGGAAAATTTCACTGTTTATGTCTTTATGATCAAGATTTACATGCATGATTAAAAAAAAAAAAATCCAAAAATTTTGGTTAAGACAAATTAAATTTTTTTAACTTTTAGATGGGCTACATTATTTTTATTTGCAAGTTTATGTAGAGTTTAGTAGTGGGAAAATTGAAATTTCCCAATTCTTGTGGGGGTGTTGATAAAGTTTTTTTTCCCCCCCTTCAAATTTTGTTGAGGCTAAATAGGAAGAATATGGGTAAGTTTTTTTAAAAAGAACAAAAAAAAAAAAAAAAAAAGAGGGAGGCTTTGAGCCCTCACTAGTTATAATGTGCCGCCGGCCCTGCATGAACGCCAGCCAACATTGTTTTGGTGCTCTTTTGAAAAAAAAAAAATCAATTAATTTAATAACATTTTAGGACATTTTTGTCCTTAAATTAGTCAAAATTAAAAATTTAACCATAACATGATATGAGTTTGTTATACACTTTATGTTATATATTCAACAAAATCCAAAGTAGATAATATTATAACTTAAATTAAACTCAAAATAAACATGGTACGTTTATATAAGTTGAAGAACTAGAGGAAAGCCCTGATAAGGGGTATAGAGATTTAAGGATTTTATTCTTTCTCAATTACTCTTAAATTCACACCCCCTCTTCTATTCTTTTTTCACCCCCTCAAGATCATATATTAGTAGGTTACTATCCTCATATGAATGGCATAAAGCTAAAGAAAGGAATTAAAGGATATTTTTCCCTAAATTTCTGAATATAAAAGTTTCCTAGAGGTGAAAAATAGGTTGCCTGGCTTGGTCTGCCCCGATCGACGTAGGACTAGAAAGCGGGTTGTTAGTATGTTTTATATGCAAAATAACTATTAAAAAAAAAATTAAAATGACACAATGCGAGCCTGCCTGGACGACCATGGGTCGGAATGGCCCGCAGGCCGAGGAGGCGGAACACCATATTTAGAGCTCTTTTAGGATGATTTGCAGGAAATCTTGGATTATTTCCCCAACTATAATAACTTCAATTTTAACTCCACTTAGAAAAGTATGAAAGGTAAAAAAAATACAAAATACAAAATAAAAAAAAATCCAAACAAACAGTTAGCCTAGTAGTAATTTTACATCTGACTCAATCATAAGGTGTAGAGTTTGAATCCTCCCTCAATCCAAACAAATATACATACTTATTTGAGGAACTGTTTTAACAATTTTCTCCAAAAGTTTCACGTTGAATACCAAAGAGCTCTAATCTATTCCGCTCAGAGTTGTTGGGCCTATCAATGTATGTCCTCATTGGGCTTAATATTGGGCCTTAAAGAATAAATACGTTTCTCATCCAACGGCCCGGCCTTAATTACATTATTGAGTTAGTGAGTTTGGATTTCAATATTCTCCTTTTTCTTTTTTCTTTTTTTTCTTTTTTCTTTTTTTTTTCTTGTTACGATATGTAACCAAATTAATTAAGCAAATCAAGATATATATTTCCAAATTCAAATATCTTCAAAAAAGAAGTAAACTTTTGATTGATCACTTTAGCTTGGGGAAGATCTTTCGAAAAACAACGAGGAAGCAAGAGAAAAATCTTAAGATTTTCCCATAAATATAAAATCTTCAATACTACAGAGTTTTAAGTTGGTAAAATAATATCCAAATCTGTCAAGTTATCTTCTCAAATAAAGCAACGATTTTTATCTCTTTCGAACATATATATATACACATACATATAAACCTTACAAATTAAGAAATAAGATATAGAAATAAGGCCTCAGTGTTTTTTTTTTCTTTGTTTTCCAAGATACTTTATGAGGAATATCAAGGAAAAAAGAAAATTTGTTGTCCTAAACCCTAGATATAGATTGGAAAAACGAAAAAGAAAATTAACCACTTGAAGAATAATATTCATATATATATATATATATATATATCTGTAAACATATATGTATTGTTCAAGAGGTTATGACCAAACCTTCTTTAACCCATCTAGACGTCAACTAATGAGGAAGGACAGGTACCGTGGAAACTTCACTCAGATAGTCAACTTTCGGGTAGACTAATTAAGCTAACATCTAAGTAGTAGCTATATAGCATGATCATCACCACAGACATGGAAAATTAAATTGCACTCTCAAGTCTGAACACATGACCTAGCTATATATATATATATATATATATATAGCAGTCTTCCATTGAGAAAGAAAAAGTTATACAATAGTTTACTTAACCTACTAATTAGCTTATATAGCATATGATGCAATCTCTTATATATATATATATATATATGTATAGATCTTCTGTATCTAGTGTTGTGTGGTGAAACACACTTTGTTTTTTCATTGGAAAAAATAAGGGCGACATCGATATGGTGTCATATCAATATCCCAGTATATGACTAGTCTTTCCATTTTTGACTATTGACATGGATAGATTTAATAAAACCAAGGGCCCATAATTGGGATATTGGAGCAATATCCATATACAAAAGTGAAAAGTAATGTTAGAGGCACAAATTTTAATTTTAACTTTTGAATATGAATTTATATGATAGTGAATTGTCAAAGTTTTATTGTTAGATACAGTTAATTGATATGATAATTTTTTTAAACATACATGTATAAAAAAAATGACAATTTACATATTATTTACTCAAAAATCAGAATTAAAGTTGATGTTTTATTGCTATTTAAAGTTGACAATTCTGTATTTTTCATCAATAATATTACTAGTAGTACTGTGGCTATCTTCAAATGTCTGCTAAAATATTGTTGGCCTCTACTTTCCAAATTTGTGGGTCGTACATGGTGCCAATTACTTATACACATTCATTATGGTCTCACCGACAAATCCTTCTGAATGATATATATATATATACATATATATATATATATATTGTGATTGAGCTATGTGGGGACATCAATGTGATAGATCATCAGGAACCTCAAATAATAACCAATTTAGTTCAGCAATATAATGTGTGTGTATGTATATGTATATGTATATGTATATGTCAATTTCGCCAACTGCATTGGCTGCTTGGTTCCACTACTCTCCATGCAGTTTTTAGCCTTCCCTACCCTTCAAAGGACACTATACATACATACATATATATATATATACACACACATATACGTCTCTTTAATTTGGATACTCATATATTGTTGTGGTGCTTTTGAGCTTTGACTAGCTAAAAGATTCACTCCCAAAAGGTTCAAAATGCAATTATTTCTCTAATTATCATGATGAGACGTCGCTATGGATGTATCAGATCCATACCCCATGAAAGATTTCAGTACATATATATACATACATATATATATATATAACCATCATAACTCAATGGGGTCACCATAGAGAGATCATTTGAAGAACGTCATTGAGTGGGTGTGTGTGTATACACATATATACACACACACACGTATAGACACTTGACTTGGTGCTTTCTTACGATTGTAAGAATGCTTGCTTGTGACACCCATTTTCTTATCTCTTGACCTTTTTTTTTTTTTTTTTTTTTTGTATATATAGTAATAGCAAATGAAATTAGTAGTGTTTTTACGCCTGATTCTATTCGTAAAAAGTAAACAATAACTAAATCATCGATAAGATGATAAAGGATTTTATTTCTAAACCTTTATCAACTAACAGGTCAAGAGTTCACAAAGTCCATTAACAATAATCGATAAAGCAACAAATTTACGTGATATATTACATAAACCTCTGATTTGTTAGAAGTGAAAATTTCAAATAAAACCTCTTTTATCATCACCACCAGTTGGTGCTATATATATACATATATATAATTTCCCGCCGCACTCTTTTTTGAACCCTGGAAATGAACAATCACAAACTACAAACTGATCAAAAAACTTGATTTCCCATTTGCTCTATTTGTCATTTTCATGTTGACTTGTGCAAAGATTTGAAAATTAAACAAGCGACATTGATTAGTACATTGACCATTATCATGCACATAAGTACTAAATTAGTTGGCCCTTTTGTAATTATTTTCTCATGGTTTGTTGACATGCTAAAACAATATAGGCCTCTAGATGCTATAAGGCAGATATTGTCAAAATGAGTCAACTATTACTACTAATTGGTTGTTTGAGGGTCAATTTTATAGTTATCATAATTATTATAAGAAAAAAGAATATGTACATGTATAGGTGGGAATCATGAAGGGTGTACTAATTTAGTCTATATCATAATCAAGGACAACTATAAGATTCTCTTAACTTTTGCAACTAATAAAGAAAGAATATTTATTTGCTTTACTTCATAACAATTTAAAACGAAACGATATATAGTTGCTAATGATCAAGTGCAAAAGTTCTAATATATATCTACTAGTTTTCCTTTCTTTTTTCCTATATTTAGTCATTACGTAATGTAATCAATCATCGCAATTATTTCTAGTTTTCCCCAATACTAATTGTTCTCTCATCTTTTATATACATATTCATGTATACATAGGTATGTGTGTGTGTATATATATGTGTATTTAAATGTAACCATATATGTTGAACTCTTTTTCTAAAATAAGGAGAAGAAAAAAATTATATAACACCATTGGATCTAAAAATAACAAATCCATGAACTAACTTTAGGCTTAACGTTTCTATATATGTAAAGTGGAGATCACGACAAAGAAACTTGACATCAATTTTTCCCACTTCATTAATCATATTATACCGACAGAGAATTTACCTCCAATAAACAAAAATGATACATAATAAGAAATTACATGTAATATTTTTCATGATGTCGATCATGTTGATATAGCTAGGCTACGTATAGATTGGTCTCTCTTTTGCCTCAAACCGTTTACAATAGGCAATTCTTTTTCTCAAACACATACATAATTTAGGTCATGAGGCCTCTTGAAGTCGCATGGGAATTTCATCTTTTCCTCAATATCGTTGCCATATGCATATAGACATGGATATATTCTTATTGTCGAAGCTATATCGGAGTCATATATATATATATACATACACACACATGTATAGCCTAAAGATAGGCAATATTTCTAAATCACAAGTTTATTTTTCCTTTTCCTTTATTCTCTCAGACACATTATAAGAATAAAATATTCCCTAGTATCGAGCGTAGCTCGATGTGCTCTTGTCGTCTAATCAAAGTTTTTTACAGACAAAGAAGTTATGTAAACAATTTAACGATAAGATCATATTAAACACCATGAAAATTTATGAACAATGTTTGAATGTTACAAGTTTTTCTTTATTTTACTCACCAAATTTTTTTTCCTTTTTCCTTTTTTTATGTATTTATTTATTTACCCATAATTTCAAGTGTTGTGAAGATAACGTAATTAAGATATTTTAAAAGACGTAGCAAATTAAGTGCGCCAACAACTAAAACTATTGATTAATGTAGAAAGTACACAAGTACTTGGAGTACTTAATTCCCTCCTTTCTGGTGATGGGGGGGGGGGGGGGGGGGGGGGGGGGGGTAATTTTAATCCCTTTTTTTTTTTCCTATACTACAGATCGATATCTGTTTCCATATGACCCAATTTAATTAGTTTACTTAGAAAAGAATGCATAATATAATATTTTTGAGATATCCATAATAATTCAATTTGACATTTAGGAAAAGGGAGTTTGGTGGATACTTTGAGTTTCTGAAAGTGATTTGATTCCCTTAGTATATTTTGGTTAATATATATATAAGTTCAAGTGGAATATAATGAAGCCGCGTCCAATATATATCAAGAATTCGACTTCTAGAAGCAGGCTAATCAAGTTTCAAATTCTCCTACATATTAATATGACACAGATCAATTGCTACTAGCTATATTTATTATACTGCGCTTATATATATATATATACACACACACACACATGATGAGAGATAACAACTATAACATCAGATTGACTAGAACAAAAGACGACTATTATGATTGAATTAATACAAACATTCATCTACAATATTCAATGAGTAATCTGATGAAATTCTACGTACGCTAGTCAATCTATTACATTAATAAATACATATATATATATATATATATATATATCAAGAAATTAGTTAATTAGCTCCTCCATTCACCCAGCAACATAACGCAAAATCTTGAAGCCAATCCTCCTCGTCATCATATTTGATCTGTTCAAGCATATCAACATGATATTATTGCTCTCTCGCAAATTAATTAGAAGAGAGAGATATATATATATAGTTTGGAATAGTAAAATAGTTTTATACATATATATGTGTGTGTGTGTGCAGAAATAAGTACCTGGACAGCATCGTCAGAGCACAATTGTATGTCTATGCGAGTAGGATCATTATTGTTAATCTTTTCAGCTTCCATTTGCTGATGATCATCACGAAGCGGTTCATTGTTCCTTGCAAATCTCCCACGAACTCTAACTCTCCTGTCAGCTAGCGTTTTTCGACAAGCGTACTGTACATATACAAAACAAAATCACACATACATAAATAACTATGATTAAGATCACGTAATATGCTTAAATAATGCATGTTTAATTAGAAAAATTAAAAATCTAATTTTCATAATATAAATACCTTAATGGTTTTGTTGAAGTTCCTTTGGTTTCTCTTCTTCAAATATCTTACGATCCTTTCCTTCCTTTCCTCCTCCGAGTATCGACCCACCTTCATTATATTGGACTCTTCGATTTCATGCATTTGATTACTCTGCAGAACGAAAATGGAAAATTTTTCAATAAAAATTTATTATATATGTTTTTAAAGATATCACTAGTATTATTTTGTTCTTTATCTCCTTTTTCATTTAGGTCATCAACAAAACGAAAATGACCTGACATAATTCTACTTAAAGAATAAATAATTTTTACTATCGCTATTATGATAAATCCAACATGGCACAATCTATTAATAAAGAAATATCAAACTCTTGTGTCTTACCAATTCATACACTATGTAATCGTTAATATTTAAGAATGATCATCAAGATATTTTTCTTATATCAATAACGTACCCTCTCTTTATTTACATTGAAATACACACACACACACATATATACATAGAAAACGTTTGACATAAAACATACCCAATTTTTCTGTCCGGAGACAAAGCCAACCGGCTTGATGAATTCCGGCAAAAATGACGTCGCACAACATTCTTCTCCAAACTGAAATCCATTTAAATTAACATATTGAGGATTAACACCATATGATCCACCACCAAAATTCTGAACCCCGGCAATTCCATTTCCATGCAGCCCCATCATACTACTTCTATAGTCAGAGAATGCAGGCACCACACCGTCCGAGAATCCAAGTTGCTCCGGCAGCGACGACGACGACGACGACATGAACGACTCGGCCGGCGATGACGTCGACAAGGCAGTAGCTGCATCGACCAAGCCCATATTCTCACCACAAAACGGCACCAGAAAGTCTTCTTGGGGGCCCCACATTGCGGCACCACCACCGCCGCCACCGGCCGCCAATGCGGAGGGGACAGGTAGCCCGGAGAGCTGGTCATAAGGGAATGTGTAGCAGTAGTCTGCAGGGGAGTAGAAATGATCAGGAATGGAAGCCATTAAGGAAAATTAGAGGAGGTGGTGGGATTGGAAAGTAGGGTTGTGGGGCTGTGATATTTATATATAATATATGTATGTGTATATAAATATTGTTATATAGAGGCTCTTCTTTTAGGTTGAATATATATAGCACAATATGTGGTGTAATACAGTATAGTGGCTTTTGGGCAGACAAGTTGTGTCCTGCCCGTTTTGTTCCGGGCAGCTAACCATAGATAGAAGTGAATTGACATGCCAATTGTTATTTAGGCAATTCTAGTTAGGCAATACTATTATTATACATATAAATATAAACTAAACTAAGAACTACAAAATACAAAATTTGTTGACTAATTAACTGTACGTCTCTGAGGTTTAATTAGTAGTACTGTTCTTTGGAGCTGTAAACGCGTATAGTTTGTTATGTGTACAATACTAATTTTGTTTGACTTCTTTTTTATAGCGGTTTTTTTAATCTAGCATGAATAACCCAGATTTCGAACCTGAAAGTTTATATCCAAACCTCTCATTCTTATACATTGAGCCTTGAATACGCTTTGAAGATGCCAATTTTAGTATTCTTTCATACTTTCATCAATATTCATTGGTTTTCACTTTATAACTGCTAAACAATGTTTGGTGATATAAGATTACGAATGTGAGGAGATAGGGGAGACGGGATTGTGATGAATCTTTTTTCAGATAAGATGGGCAATTGTGTTTGGCCCTAAAATATTTTTTATAATTTTTTTTCTCCGTTAGAGAAAGAAATAGAACAACTGACATAAATCTCTATTCAAATTCTAAGATATGAAGAAATTTAAAGACAAAGAATATAAAAAGAGACGTGTAAAATAGAGACAGATAACAACAAAGTAAACTGGTCGAAAAGTCTTCAAAATCAACATGAAAAGAAAAGAAAAATATAGACAAGTTAAAATATTACTTTCCCACAAAATATTTTCAAGAGTACTTATTTTGATTTTTTTTTTTTTTTGGATATTTCGGTAATTTAAAGTTTTTTTTTTTTTCTTTCCACATGTCTTAGATCTTGATGTAGTTTAGGCAATCATTCACTTGATTTTACCATTTATAAAGTTGAAAATGGTTTTATGTTTACAAAATAACTTGAGTAATTGTTATTCACAAGCTGGTCGATTACAAATATACTATATCGACACAAAGAGATGGGTCTAGGGCTTTTTAAGATACTGTGAGATCATCGAAAAAAATTGGATTAAGGAATGAAAGTACGCTGATGATAATATAATACTATTGTTTATATATATCTTTCAAGTATACTTGCAAGTTGTATAAAAGTATTTGTACCTTTTTTATCTTTTGAAAATGACAAGATCACAATTACCTAATCCAGATATTCAAAATAACTTGATTATTTGATGTATACTATAATTTCTTCATAATTTCCTACAATTCAACAAAACATGGTACACGACACACACGCATAATATATATATATATATATATATATATTAGTATATGTCCCAAATTAAGAAAAATATATAAATTTGTTTTTTTTTTTAAATGATCGATTTGATTTTTCAGTTATCATTAATACTGAATCTGATTTGTATCAATAAAGAGGCATCTCTGTATGCATGGATGGAAGTATTTATTTGTATTTATGCATACATATATATATGTATGTATTGATAAAAAAAATAAAAAAATTGAAGGTGTGAATCTAAAAATAGCAACTTAGAAGAAAAAAGCTGCAGATGAAGGAGAAATTGAATACTATTCTTATACCCCCGTTTACAAAGCTGGACACCCCATCTGTAGTACAAACGGACAACTTCCTTGCTAGCAAAAAAGAAGAATCTTACACATGGGCTTGTATGTTTTTCCTTCAACAAAAAATCAAGTACATATCATATTCATTTATATGTGTTCCCTCCAAGCTCATATTCCTGTTCCTTACCCCCATTTACTGACGACAGCACCACTATTTTCCATGAGCAACAACAATGACAAATATGGCCTCACTACTTTTTTTTTTTTTTTTTTTAAAAAAAACTTAAAGAGTGAGGATTAGAACTCTGCACTTTATGATGAACTACATGTATTGAATTACCGTTAGACAATACATGTAACTATATATAACCTCACTACTTACATATGTGTATTACGGAATAACAATTTTTTGAACAAATTAAGAAGAAACAAAGGTGATCAAAGAGAACTAGCACATGCCAATTAAGTTGGCACCAACGAAACGTCTTGTCTTATTACATGTTTAACTTAATTTTTTTAATAAGCAAAATTTTAGTAAAAGAAATAAAAGAAAAAGATTTTACAAACTTAAAACATTAAATTTCGACCAACAAAAAAACTAAAAGAACAACCAATGCAAGAGGTCTTTTCTTTTTTTGGTTATTTGTTCTATATTCTTCTTAAATTATCTAGCTCTCTAATTTTTTTTTTCCCCAAAATTCTAAGTGACAAATTATGTCTTTTAAATAAGCATACAGTTGTTGAGTTTATACTCCAGTTTAGTGTTTTGATCCTTCAAAAAATCTTCATCTACTGTAATTAGCCCTACTATTGTAAGGCTCCCTTATATTTTCTTTTTCTTTTTATTAGTCGCAAGAGTTTCTAACTCAAATTAATGAAAATTAAAAATTATATATAAAAAAAAAGAGATACATAAACCAATCCAAGGCTGAAGATAAAGAAAAAAAGGAAAAAAAAAAAAAAAAAAAAAGCAAACTAAGGAAAGAGAATCTTAATTAAAATTAATTATCCACATTAGAAAAAGCTACATGCAGAAGCTCGAGTCATAACGATCTCTCACTTACTAATAATTACGTACCATGTTTGTTTTTCATTAACTATCTTTTTCCCCCATTAATTAAGCGTGTGTTTAATAAGTTATTCAAAGTTAATTTCCTCCTTTATCTTATTTTTAAATTTGTAATATTTCCTTTAGGAGATCAGGGATGAATTTATCACAATATATATGCACTGAAGGAGCAGAAATGTACTTTTGTTCATCACTTCTGATTCTTTCAAAGCGTTTGAACGGGTATCGGGTTCAAAAAAGATTTCTTAAAAAAGAGATAATGCATGATCTTCTGTTATCATATAAAAAGATTCCTGGGGGGCTTTTCTATATTTAATGTCTGACCTACCAAAGCTGGGATATATATATCAACTTGGAAACCTATACCTATTATATATATATATATATATATATATATATGCAACAATATCATGGACAATATGTTCATATTTTTTTCCAAACAAAACCAAATATTCTATTTTCATCTCTTTCCCCACCGAATGTGATAATCGTAAGGATACATGGGAACATGATCCTAGACAGTCTCCATTGAGTACTAATCTAGCAGGAAACAAGTCTTTATATTTAAAACCCCCAAGAGTTTCCCAGAACACGAACATTGGATCACAGACCATCACGGTAATATTGTTGATGTCATCTCACATTAGGTGTAAAAGAGGCAGGGGGACCATTTATAAGTATGAGGGAAGGCCTCACCTCTTGAGCTAGTTTTTTGGGGTTGAGAGGACCCAATATCACCCAATGTTGGTATCAAAACCAAGTTAGCCACAAATCTCAGGCCAATTCAAGAGAAACATGTCGATGGTAATCCGACTCAGCTGCCTGATGTGTGATGAGAGAGATTGTTGAGGTAATCCCACATCGGCTGTGGAAGGAACAAGTGGGCAGTTTATAAATGTGAGGGAAACCCTCATTTTTTGAGCTAGTTTTTCGAATTGAGAAGGCACAGTACCACCCAACATCTATTAAACTTAGGATGCCTACAAAATAATAAAAATGACGTGACTTAATTTTTCTAAAAGAATGAACTCATTTTTCTTCGTAATTATGGAATAAAAAAATGCATTTCTTTGAAGACGCTTGTAGTTGAAATTTTATCCCTTTTTTTTTTTTTTTTTTGGGCTATTTGCCACAAAAAGTGAAAAAGAGAGACGAAGATTTGTAGGCGGGGGGGGTACTGGGTGATCAGTATCAGGTGCCTCTGTTAACCTTTCCATCCCATCAACTTAGCCGCATACCACAGCTAGCCCCTCATCCCCAATATTTCTTTCCCACTTGCATGTGAATAAGTTTCTTTGTTTTGTCATGTGTGAGTGAGTGTCTTTTTTTTTTTTCTTTTTTTTTTTTTTTGAAGATTATGTGAAAAAAAAAAAAAAAAAAAAAAAAAAAAAAACTGAAGATAGATCTCTTGCTGTGTAGCATTGGACAGGATTGGTAGACAAGAAATGATGGTGTTCAAGTTTTTAAGCTAAGAGATGCCTTTGATTTTTTGTATTCTTTTGGGCAACTAATCACATCTAAGATATATATGCACCCAAGAAGCTAAGCAAGTTTTTTTTTTTCTTTTTCTTTTTCATAAATAGAGATAAGAAATCATTTTTGAAATGATATAGATAGGCCCACATTCAGGAACGGATTTACATTAGGGTCTTCCCTCAATTTTTTGAAATTTAAATCATACCCCTATTTTTTCTTAACATTTTGTAATTTGTCCTTACTCAAAATTTTTTTTCTCAAATGTGCCCCCACTCAAAAGCTTTTTTTTTTTTTTTTTTTTTTTTTCAAATGTGTCCTATAACACTCAACTTATTCTTATATTAAACTTTTTATCATATAAAGTTATTAATTTTAAAAATTTTCTCCTTATGTGTGCCCCTCACTAAGAGAAATTTCTGAATCTATCATTGTCGACACTGGAGAGATTTATTTTCATCATATTGTGATTGCATTATGAAGCTTAACTGGGACATGCAATGGATGGAATGACATTTTTGACTAAATCTAAAGATTGCATTGTTTTTTTTTTTTTTTTTCCCCTTAAGTTGGATTTTTTTTTCTTTTTAGAAATCATATTTGAATTATTAGTCAAACAAACACAAAAAATTTTAATTTGAGCACACAATAACAACTATGGATTAAATCAAATGTAATGGTAGAATAAAATTATTTAATGTCCGCAAGAATAAGAAAAATTAATACAATTGCTTGTTACGATATTCAATCGTTTGAATAGTTATCCAATAACTGATATATTGGTCTTCATAGTCCAACAACTTCATGTTAAGTGAATTTTAAAGAAGATTTTGGAGCATAAGATCATAAACAACAATCTTCAAGTTCTCCATCATTTGACAGTCAAGAATTATTCTTGCTCCAAAAGAGTACACTTTCTCTTGTTTCTATTAGCATGCCAAGGTCCTGATTGAATTAGATTTGCCAATCTTTTCCATGTACAGGGCATTTCCTTGGTCTATATGCGGTCCAAGTGCTTTTTCAATTTTTTCGCTTTTCCCTTAATCCTTATCTTTTCAAAGATATCTTCCAAGCCAAGGCAAACAAATTAACATATAAACCAGAGAATGACAGACAAAGGAGTCGCATCGAAAGCTAGGGAAATCAATTTAATGATTTTTCGGAAAAGAAAATTGCCAATGATCTTTTCTATACAAGTTTAATATATATATATATATATATATTTACACACACGCATAAATATATGCCTCAACCTGAGAAAAGTTTGTAATCTTTCACAAAGATTGTAAAGACATTGGCTAGCCAATATCTTTATGCAAAGGGCACATGGTGTGACCCGTACATCAAAATCTGGCATCATATAAAGAGCTCTTTATTCCCTGTCTCAAAGGCATGCATTAACATGTTTCTTCCTTTTTTTTTCGTACATCCAAACAAACAGGAACATATTTCTAATGTAAAATCAAAGGCTTAAAATTATTAATCCTTTGATTGTACATTTATGGAGATAGTTGAAGAAACCTTTCAGCAAAGATAGGGTTGGCTATCAAATCTAACATCTGCATATGCTAATTTCCGCTATCACCAAATGATCGGGACTAAGTCCTCGTTTGAGAGAACTTTTTTCCGACAGAGTTTTACTGTCTAATCTAAAATTCTTAATTTTACATCTCACTTTCTCTCTCTTTCATTTTGAAAAAAAATCAAACTTTCCATAACTTTCTCATTTCAAATCAAAATGAGATGATTCATGTGTAAAAATACTCACAACGACGAGATGAACAAAACAAAATTCATTTTGCATATTTTTTTCCTAACACATTTTAAATTTTTACACTATTTTCTATATCACGGTTCATTTCTAAAATCCTCCCCCCAAACACACATTTTCACCAACATCCAAAACTCCCCTGAAACGGACCCTAAAAATCTGTATAGCGTGTTCAGTTGACATTTGTTTTACAAGTTAACATCAAATCACTTACAAAAGGTTATGAGACAATACGTGGAAATTGAACTTGCAAAATAGACTATACAACCAAATCTACAATAAAATTAACAGATGAATCAAGTCTCATGTGTGAGAGAGAAGACACAAATATCTGATGCATTCAAAATAGTCCCTTTTTTTGAACATACAATTGGAGAAATGAAAATCTCGCAAAAGGAAAACGCCACTCGAATCTCCTTGATTAACCGAGCAGGTAATGCAAAAAAAAATAAGGCAACTATGTACAAGCACAACTGCGTTTAGTGATACATTAAGCGACCTACAAAAATTTTACTCCAGCTTTTTGAAAGGTAAGATGCTTAAGCTGATATTAGTTGAATTTCTGCAAATAGGATAAACGAAGAACGAGCAATATACCATCCAGTTAAAGTGGCTGTTAGGACTGAGTTGATCCACAGCCTGCCAAACTGAACAATTGACTTGTATTCATGGTCCACCATGTGCACATGATAAGAGCCCTGCTGCCTCCAGCCCGAAAGGTGTACAAGAGACGGTTAATGAAGCCAATATACCAAGGCCAAGACACATTCAACTGTGTGAGAAGGAAACTAAGGATTAGACATACCACTTATTACACAACATTCCAACCAAGAAAAACTTGGAAGTTCTAGTGCACGTTGCGGTTAAGCAATCCTTGAAACGATAGATAAAGATCTTTGTTTTCATTCCCGAATATCTCTTCTGCTTTCCTTAGAGTTTCCTGAATAATACAAACACAACCCACTCACTAGTTTAAGATACTTGTCTGAAAGATAACCAATTGCATTGTCATAGAAGAAGAATTTTAAGAACTCAACAATATACCTCTCGAGTTTGCTTCTGAGCATTTAGCTCCTTGATATTAGCTAGAAATGCACTAAACTGTTCATAAGATAGACGACTCCTGAAGAATTGACATGGTTTATCAGCCAGTGAAGAGCTTATAAATATTGCAAGAAATAGGCCAATATGGCATTTGCAACAATGGAACTTACCGAGCTTGGCGAAAGAACTCCTTGCCATCAATTCGAGGAGTGCGCCCTACACAATTTTTTATGCAAATGCAATTATTATGACTTAGCAAAAAGAAACTAAATCTAGACAAGAAAAGATAGCCAACAACAATCACACTAAGTTTAAAAACACAAGGGAAAATTTTTATTTAGCATTACTTGTAAACAGTTAAAACAAAAGATCAAGTAGACCAAAGACGAAACAATGAGTTCGGTAAAAGTCTATTACAGAGAATTAGCAATAACTATTTGAAACCTGGCAATGAACGACCACGAGGAGGAGAGTTTGCTGCTGATGACTGCTGGCTTGATGGATACCATGAAGACAGTGAAGATCGTGTGTCATATGGCAGTTTTGTGGGAGAAGTGGCACCAGAGGTTCGCTGTGGAGATGCAAAAGCAGAATATCCTCTAGGGGACCCACTTGTGGAAATAACTTTTGGAGTTCCAGTGGGAGTAAGTCGGGGTGTGATATACGCAGTCATGGAATACTTATTTCCAGCATTCCTCGATGCTGTAGACCAAAAGTTAGCATTGACATATAAACCGGTGACCTCTAGAAACTAAATACTGTTTTATTGAACCATTAAGTGTAAGATATTTAGTAAGAAAATCAATCATTAGGAATAGAGATATTTGAATCTGACATAAACAATGTGTATATCCGTGTGTTAAAATAAGTGCTACTAACAGACAGACAATGCTGTACAAACATAAGAGACAAAGTTCAGATACCTTCGTCTATTGTGCTTCCCATATCTGTGGAACCAGTCACGGAATGTAGTCCATTGTAGCCATTAGTCACCTCATCTGTTGCCACAAGAAAATAAATGAAGATTGATTACCAAGTGGGGGAATGGAAAATAACAATGATAGACAAAGATACTGATACTGTATGAGTAAATATACAGAGGTCATAGTTGCAGAAAGCTTAACAGTACCCTTATCAGGATACGCCTTGGGAACCGCTTGGTCACATGTCCCAATATCAACCGTTTCAGCTGGCTGCAAGAAAATTGTCATAGCTAATGAGCTTCATATTAAGGGAAACGCCAAAGAGAAATTAGACTAAATACAAAAATCCAGATGGTGACTAGAAAATCTCACAGATGAATTCTCGTCATTTAGTGATTGCACCAGCTGTCTCTTAAATGTCTCCAACTGTGAACGGAAAATAAATAATAAATGAATATAAGTTGGAAAAGAGGGAAAAAAAAAATTGGGACGTCAACAAGAATGAAAAAACTGGCAGCAGCATAGAAGAAAAGGAAACAAAACGGAAACTAATCAAACAGAAAATAAGAAAAGGGGCAAGAGGGGTAGGGGAAGGATGAGGAATAATAAATGAAGCAATTGAACTCATGACCTTAGTTTCTTCTTTGTAATCAAAACTGTTGACGGCATCTTGTAATTTAAAATACATAAACAAAACTCTTAGCTTTTGGATTTCCTAATACTTGATGTGCAGTTAGAATTCACTTGTGGACGAGTCAAATATTTTAAACTTATCTGGATTTAACTTTTAATTTTAAGTAACTAGTTCATCAGTTATTTGCATATGATTTGTATAGCGAATTTAAACTTCTTCATAAAAGGAAGCCTCTATTGCAGGAATAGATTAAAAATCCGAGAAACGAAAAGGAAGACTTTGATTTTGAGCAGAAATTATAACCTTCGCCAAATCACGGCCGAGTTTTTTTGCTGTCATTGCCAATGAATCCCGTTCTTTGGAGAGCTTCATCTGCACAACAAACAACAAATAAACAAAGGCACCATAAATTATAATTGCCAATTAAAGCATATGAAGTTCAACATGGACAATGACATACATCTCATTCTACTCTACTTTCACCAAATATTATTCATAACAAAACAAAACAAAGCAAAGCAAAACAAAACAAAAGCCTCTACCGCACCACACTAACACAGTTGTTTGGTGTATCAAGTTCAATTCTTTCTTGACTTTTACCCAATTTCCATTTTCTTCATAAGCCAAAATGAAACTAAAAGGAAAGCATTTTATCCCAATAAATCATCTATGTAAGACAATGGTTCGCTAAACTGAACAGTAATGTGCATTTATTAAAAAACTAGCTATATAATCCAATATTTTCGGTTCCTTCACAATGAGGCAAAAAGTCTTACAAAAGGGATCAAGAGATACTTCAATATAAGTTATATGCATGTGTATGTTAGGGCTCTATCAAAATCGCAAATATATACATATTTACACACACACACACACACACACACATATATATATATATATATATCTATATATTCCAATCTTCAAAAAATCCAGACTTTCCAATGCAAAATATCCTCTTTTCTGTTTATCTCAGCTGAGTCCTTCCAAAACAACATTCTAGGAAAAGAAAATTTTCCCTTTCCAAAATCCAAAAACAACCTAAACCCCCAAATTTCTTCCCGAATCCTTAAATTCCCTAACCAAAACCACCACCACAACAATTTCGACGTCCCACACAGCTAACTAAACCCTAGCGAGCCAAAATTCCTCATCTTCCCGTCTCAACAAATTAGAACCAAGCTTTTTTCAATTAAAGTCATCCCCTTTCCTTTCATTTTCCTCGACTTTATCGACGACCAAACAAACAATCAACAAAACAGAAACGGAAAAAAAAAAAAAAAAAAAAAAAGGGCAACGGAGATTCCAAGGGCCTTACATTCTCGTCGAGAACGAGCTTCAAGCGGGACTCGGCGTCGGAATTGGCGAGCTGGACGCGGGAAAGCTTGTCCTCGAGGTCGAAGACGAGCCTGTCCTTCTCGTAGAGCTTCTGCTTCATCCTCCCCACCTCCGCCTCCAGCTTCGACACGCGCGAGGCTATGGCCATGGACGTGATCTTCCGAGCCAGATCCAGCTGGTCATACGGATCCGTCGGAATCACCGACAGGATCTCGTCCGACAGGTGAAAATCCGGCCCCGCCCCACCGCCACCAACACCACCACCGCCGCAACTGCTTCCGCTGCTCTGCGACATATTCCCGCCTCTCTCTCTCTCTCTAGATATATATTATATGTATATGTGTATATCTATATTGATATATAGAGAGAGAAAGTGAGAGATGGTGGTGGCGGTTGTGAAATATGAAGTTTGTTGAAGCAGATGAAGGATAAAAAAGAAAGGAAAAAAAAAAAAAAAAGGAAAATAGTCTACGAATTGCTTTCCACAGGACGACAGGAGGAGGATTGAATTTATTATTTTATTAATAATTCGAAACCGAAATTTCCCACTCTCTCTCTCTCTCTCATTGGAAAATGAGTTTTTTTTTTCCTCATTTACTTTATTTGGGGATTTCTTTCTTTTTTGTTGTTTGTTTGGACTTTGGTGGCGGATGAGGGTTGCTGTCTGAGTTTGAAATTTGAGGGTGTTTCCCTCCAAATGAGTACTCAAAATATGGACCAAACAACATATCTATATGAAATATGGATAGGATAGTTCATGTTATAACATTTGAACCTTTAAAGATTAATAATTCTAACCTTCGATTTTTCATATACTAATTGTTAAATTTGTTGTTACATCCACGAATTTCATATATTTGATCGACTTTTTTTTTTTTTTACAATTAAGATCGTGCATTTTATTTATTTTGGTATTTATATTAAGAATACATTGTTAGCAGTATAATGGAATAATCTAAGACACACAACAAAAAGGATTAGTTTGAAGTTAATCTGATTTTGATAAAAATTTCTACTTTTGCTCTTTGATAAAATTTCTACTTTTACTTCGAGCAAAAGAAGAAGTAGAAATTAAAATCAAAACTTATAACTGTTGAAATGCATTGGTATTTATTTAAATGACTTTTGTTTTTTTAGAAGAGATTCGTTTTTACCTAAGTAGATTCAAAATGAAGTTTGTGTTGTCATTAAACTTGTGGTTTATTATTATTTTCTTTTTAAAAAATAGCTTACACGTATGGATTACGTAAATATGTAATCTGTGACCTTATAACATGTGCATATCCCATTGTCTTCATTGAAATTACTTCTATTGTTAAATGATTAATGTCTTTCCAATTTTTTAATTTTTTTAAAAATTCTGTAAGGCAATTTTATTATTTTATTAAATGATGTTAAGATTAACAAAATAAATTTTATTCTTTTGTTAATCTTAATTCATTTCTTTATTTTTTTTTTCCGTTTTACTGCTCTTTTTTTTATTGGTTTTATTTAGTTATTTTTTCTTTGTTATTTCAGCTTTATATGGATGTGCACCTTTATTTGAAAAGACGTCGATTCATTTCGGACAAAACGACATGTTGTTTTCATCACAAACGACATGAAAAATGTTTCTCTAAACACTACAAAAACGACAAGATCTATTTGTTCCAACAAACGACCGAGAATTTACGTTTCGGAATATCAAATGTACAACCTGTCTTTTTAAACAGTTAACGACATTCAAAGAAAAAAAAAATGTAGAAGGTAATCTGTATTCGACTTTGTTTCTTCTGTAGAAACTAACTAGAAAGTAGAAAAAATGTTGTTTTGTTTCAAAAAAACATGTCGCTAATATTGATATCTTTTTTTGACGAGTAAAATATAGAATTATTCACTTATGAGAAAACGTCATGTCCTTTTTATTTTGTCATTTTCTTTCCGCAATGAAACGATTGTCATAAGCCATTTTATCTGCATGTGGAAACGACACGACATCTCATATTTGTAGATAAGTAAAGGACCAGGTAGTTTTGAGAAAGTTAGACGGTAAAAGTTGAATTTGTCTCGTCATTAAAATATTGGATTATTATAGTATTCATATATGAATTAAGCACCCCTTTATATTGAGCTAAGATGAGTTATACCCTTTTAAAGTCATAACTCCAATATGTTTTCCATAGTACAAAATACACAAAAGGTACCCAAAACACAACCTAAATACAAATTTTATATTTTTTATTATTAAATACCTAAAACACCTCACCTATTTCTAAAATCAGTCAAAATTTTCCTTAAGCAATTAAAATTTTTAAAATGGTCAAAATTACCCTTACCAATCTATCTTAAATGTTAAAAAATATGACTTAATTCTAAAAAATGATCATAAATTTTTGAAAAATAAAATAATAATTTCATTCAAACAAATGTTTCAAGTGTTATGAGAATTTATTAAGTTTTAAGATTGATTTTATTTAAACAGTTGAATAATGTTTTAAATTGTACATTTAAAAAGAAATGCTGTTTATCGTCTTTGTTTGACCTAAAAAAATATTACATGCCGTTTTTATGCTACAAGTTTGTTGTCGTCTGGTTATAGCATGACATGTCCTTTAAAAGTTTACCGTCGTTTAAGTTGAAAGCGAATGTTATAGGTCCTCGTTCAAACCTTCGCCATCGTTAGTATTTTGCTGAAACCAGATTCCATTTGTCGACTCAAACTCATTGTCGTTCATGATAAAGCGACATGTCGTTTACTCTGTTAAACGTGCTGTCGTCTGCTTATAGAAGCGAAAAGTCTTTAGAACTTTACCGTCGTTTTAATTGAACATGAATTGAATTGAAAATGGAATTTCGTTTGACACCCCAACGTTTGTCATCTTGTCGTTTGGTCGGGTACGACATGTATTTTGGAAACCTCATCTTGTCCTCATCCATGTCTAAAAGCCGGGGGTGCCGTTTCTATAGTTTTCTGTCGTTTAGTGGAAGTTTGTTTGTCCTTTACCAAGCCACCTGTGTCGTTTTTTTGCCCTAGTGCTCTTCTTTGCTTTTGTGCAGATTCTAAAGGCCCAAAACGGAGCCCAAATAGCCCATTCACTTCATATCCTAGAAAAACGACACATCTCTCTCTCTCCTCTCTCTCTTTCTCTCGCCTCCTTCTTCCTTCCCCAGTTCCGGCGAAGACAGACGACAATTACAACAAAGCTAATCGAGCGAGCAAAACTCCTCTCTGAGAATAACCCCAACCCCCATAGATCAGAAAAAGAAGACCTTTATTTTATATATTTTTTATCTATACCAACCCCTTTTTCTCTCGCCAGAATTTCGAAAGGGAAAAAAAAAGGGTGTCTCAACAAGCTTCCTAAAGGTAGTGCTAAAAATGGGTACTTGAGTTCTCTTTTTGTTTTATCCTATAGTTTTCTGAAATGGGTTTTTCCTCTTATATTGAAAAATCGACTTACATTAATAAGCTTATTTGTTTTTTTATTTTTATTTTTTAATTTTTTAGATGTCTGTGCTGATTGTGACGAGCTTAGGGGACATAGTTGTGGATTTGTATACGAACAAATGCCCTTTGACCTCGAAAAACTTCATGAAACTTTGCAAGTAAGTTTAGAGTCATTTTGCAACTCAAATTGTCATACAAAAACTTTGAATTGTTTTGTTTTTGTTTTTGTTTTGTTTTGTCGAGTGAGTTGAATTTGAAGATGAAATGTTTTTGTTTTCCTATTGTTGTTGGTTCAGGATTAAGTACTACAATGGGTGTTTGTTTCATACGGTTCAGAAGGATTTCACTGCACAGACCGGTGACCCAACTGGAACCGGGTCTGGTGGTGATTCAGTTTACAAGTAAGGAATTTTTGTGTATTCATAGTCATTGCTATACTGATTGGGTGATAAACTGTCATAGTTTTTGTTGATGTGCATTCAGTTCTTGATGGTTAATCCGTGTTCCAACTTTCAGAGTTCTATATGGTGAACAAGCTCGGTTTTTTGGTGATGAGATTCATCTTGATTTGAAGCATACGAAGACGGGCACTCTTGCCATGGCTAGTGCCGGAGAGAATCTTAATGCTTCTCAGGTAAAAGAATCAGACTGAAATAGAGGACCGTGGTGTTAAAATGTAAACTTGTTTTGTAGATTTACTTTGCTTTGTGTTTATTTCATCTGCTATTGTGCTCATTGACTTTTGCTTTCTTCGCAGTTTTATCTCACACTGCGAGATGATCTAGACTATCTTGATGGCAAACACACCGTGAGTCTCTTAATCCGTAACTTATTGTCTATGCTTTGACAATACAGTTTTTGAACAATTGGCCTTTAGAAGTCCCAAAGGCCTTTGCCTGTCCCTCCGTTGGAGAGGTTTTTTCTGGTTTTTGTTTCACGTTTGAGCTTGTTCTGAAAAATGCTATCTAAAAGAAACTTTATTTTTATCGGTGAGAGCCCCACAGTAGCAAGGAAATGTACTGCTCAAATTTGGTCACAGTTGATTTGTTTTGGATTTAGAAGTCTGGTAATGTTTGTTTCGACTTGTTTGCTATTTTGCATTACTGAAGAAGTGTCTGGTCTCTCATCCAGGTTTTCGGAGAGGTAGCAGAAGGGTTTGAAACATTGACTCGGATTAATGAAGCTTATGTTGATGAAAATGGAAGACCCTTCAAAAATATCAGGTTGATTCCTGTTACCCCTATTTCTTTTGTGGATAGTACCTAGACCATATGACATCACAAGTTCTTTCAACTCAAGTATATTTTGAAAGCATGGTATTCACTTCTCCACTTTTTACGTGTATAGAATCAAACACACCTACATTCTCGATGATCCTTTTGACGATCCTCCCCAACTTGCTGAATTGATTCCCGATGCTTCCCCAGAAGGAAGACCAAAAGATGAGGTAATAGCTGGCTGATAAACCATACTTTTGCCATACACAAGTAGTTATGTTGAAGAGAATGGAGATCCTTGAATGAGTGGTTCACATGGCAGTTGAAAGTCTGGGTTCCGGGGTAGGATGTATGCCATTGTGAAAAGGATGATTTCCTCATTTCCTTAAAATGTGTTGATTTATTGTCAATGAAGATGCTTGTTTCAATTGCTGAAAGATAGGAAATAATATCGTTTTGGTTGCTGTTAGATCTTTCTTGTATCTATGCAGCCATAAGGTCGTCAGGTTAGATATTAACATAGTAGCAGTAGGAATTGAGTCAACATTTTTAAGCATGAAATTGATGTTTTCCTTTGTGGTGGTGTTCTGCTGTAAAGCTAAACCTCGAAATGGCAACTCAGTTATGTCTCTCATACTTAGGTTGATGATGACGTGCGGCTTGAGGATGATTGGGTGCCTATGGATGATAAATTAAGTGCACAAGAGCTTGAGGAGGTTATACGGGCCAAGGACGCACATTCTAGTGCTGTTGTACTTGAGAGTGTAAGTCTCTGATACACAATCGTCAATCCTTTCTGTTTTAGTTTCTAAAGATGATTTTCTTGACAAATTAATATTTTTTTCTTCTCAAATCATTTTGCCGCATTGGCATAACAGATTGGAGATATTCCTGATGCCGAGATAAAGCCTCCGGACAATGTTCTTTTCGTTTGTAAACTAAATCCAGTTACTGAAGTGAGTCAATCCTTTATCCCATTTCATCTCATGGGTTCCATACTATGTAAACAAACTTAGTATAGTCTAAAGTTGTATATTGAATTTCTCTTAGTGCCTGTACTTCTTTAATTGTAAGAAATTGTCTAATGGTTTGTTCCTTACTGCAGGATGAGGATTTGCACACAATTTTCTCACGTTTTGGGACTGTAACATCGTAAGTGATAGTAGCACTTTTGTCTCTATTTATTGATTTTTAGCTTTTCTGATTAGGTGGGTCAACGAATTGCTTGCACGCTTAATCTCAAGTAAATAATGTCTTCAGGGCTGAAGTAATTCGTGATTATAAGACTGGAGACAGCTTGTGCTATGCTTTCATAGGTGAGAATTTTTCGATTGACATATTATTCTTTTACCAAGTATCTCTCAGTATTTCCCCTTTAGTGATTTCAACCGGCATGCATTTGGAATTTGCCTTTTCTTTTGTTAATTTTTTGTTGAAGTGGTCTCAAGAATTTATGATGCAATTTGATCCTGTTGACTTGTTTCAGAGTTTGAGACCAAAGAGTCATGTGAACAAGCATATTTTAAGGTATGCTGAATATTGAATTAACTTTCCTTAGATCGAACTTTTACCTTACTTTTTCTTGACTTCTTTCCTCTCTTTTTTTAGTTGTTGGGTTTAGAGCAGAACTTATTTTGCTTTGGTTGTGTTACGTTAAACTTGATTACAGATGGATAATACTCTGATTGACGATCGACGAATACATGTGGACTTTAGCCAAAGTGTCTCGAAGTTGTGGTCACAGTACAGGCGCAAAGATCATCAAAAGGGCAAAGGTATTAAGTTGCTAGTCTTTCCTGCTTTATCTTACATGTCTACTTATATTTTCTAAGCTCAAATATTCTTTCTGGCTGTTACTCATTACAAATGTGTTTTATGTTATGCGAATAATTTGGATTCTTTTCTTAGTGGAAGACTGAGGTATGTATCTGTATTTCATTATTGTAGGAGGGGGTTGTTTCAAATGTGGTGCCGTTGATCATATTGCCAAGGATTGCACTTCTGGAGGCCCCACAATGACACACCAAGAGCAGAATTATGTCTTAAAGGACCACAATCAACAGCGAGGCGGGGGCGAAAATTCTAGGTTCGAATCTTGTAAATGGTCTTGTATCTCTCTATTTCTCCTCCCTCTCTCTCTCTTTCTCTCTCTCTGTGTCTCTGATGTTGAGACCTTTTTGTAGGTATGACATGGTATTTGATGAAGATGCTAGGGAAAGTCCAGGACAGGAGAAGAGGTATCGGGGCCACAACAGAGACGAATGGGCAGAGAAACAAAAGATGGACAGGCGGAGCTTGGATGAGTCGAGGCATAGGGATCAAGAAAGGAGAGACTCTAGAGATAGGCCTAGGCAGGGTGAGAGAAGTAGCAGAGAATACAGGGAAAATGAATTGAGACGAGAGCGAGATAGTACTAGAGAAAGTCGACCTGATGGAGGTAGAAGTAGCCGGGATCAGGTCAAAGAGGAGAACAATGAAAAGTATAAGGAGAGACGAAATGGCCGTGATGAAGAAAGGAGGGACAACAGGAGAGATTACAGAAAGGGAACAGATGGCGATAAGCATGGGGAGAGGAGTAGTGACAAGGAGTATCGGAAGAGAAGCGTGGATGGTGATGGCAGAGGAGGGAAGAAGGATGATGGAGATCATAGAAGGAGAAGTGGGGACCATAGGAGCCATGGGGAGAGGATTGATGACAGGGACTATAGGAAGAGACAGCCAGACCACGATGGTGAAGTGCGGGACATGAGAGAAGAGCAAATGCATAGAAAGCGAAGCGCTGAGGGTGATGGCTACAAGGACAACCATAAGAGGGAAGAAAGGGAACATAAGAGGAGAGAAACAGAAAGTGCTGACGATCGTGAGCGAGACCGCGATAGAAGGCACCGATATGACAAAAGGAGATAAAAGTTTTATCCTTTTGATGTACATGATTGTGATTTGTGACCATAAATTTTTTCGCTTTAGTAGTAGTGTACTGTTTGCCACTTTTTTTTTTTCAGTTGAACCAAGTTTACTTTTGAGGATAGTTATTTCCAGCTTTTACTCAACTTAATGAACTTATGAATTGTGATTTGATGAACTAGATCAAAACAGTAGAATATTTCCTTGTTATTATTCAATCAGATGAATATTAATAGAATGAACTTGTGAGTTCTTTTTGTGTAAAAGTTTAAAATCTCAAGGAAATAATGCAACTTCAGTGTTTTTTTTTTCTCCCTCTTTTTTCAAACATTGTAAAAACTTTCAGGCGGTTCAAAATTTTTTAATAATGAAAAAGAAAGCCAAATTTTCTTCTTCTTGTTATTGAGGACTTTTTTTAATTCAGATGCGTGATTTGAACTTTATATTTTATAGTAAAAGATGCGTGATTTGAACTTTATATTTTATAGTAAAAGTCAAAGTGAACGATTAAATAATATACTTCTCAATTCTCATTATTTTACACAAATAATTGTTCTCAAACATATATTAAAATTGGACTTGACGTTTCTAACTTCTCAATTCAATTGAAACATACTAGCATTCCTCGGCTCTCAAAATATGACATTTCATATACGTAACAAAGTTTACAAAATTAAAACTTCTAAAATGTCATCCTCCATTTTTTTTCCCCAATTTGATTCACCAAACCTCTCTGACCAAAATTAATGCAAATTCTGTTCATACACAGAACAGGTATAATTCGAAAGCTGTCCCTTGTTTTGGCTGTGACACAACTTGAATGCAATGCACTAAAAATTGAAGTCAAAGGAGAAATTGAGTATGAAGAAATCAAAGAGATGTTACGTAATGAGCCTTGTTATTAATGAGAAATTGAATATCACAAGAAGACAATGACTTGTTGGGTATCTTTCCTAATACTAACCAAGTGTGCATTTTTGCAAATGCGTATTTTGATTGTCTTTGCCTCCACATAGGATCAAAGTCATTATCATAGAGGATTCTCATGTATAATAGTGGTGTACCACAGGTGGTGGTTGTGGTTTGGTCGAGGGATGTCTAGTTAAGGCTCTCCATGCTCCTGACTTAAGTTCTATTTTTGTCCGTTCCATCAAGTGCTTGCCAGTTTGATACTGGTAGATTCTCATTATAATGTTGGTTTGAGGGATGTGAATGCATTACCAATATATATTTTTTTTATTCAGCAAAAAAGAAAGTATAGTAGTTATGGTGATTGCAGGGCTGGCTTGCCTGAAATGGCAAAATGAAGGTGGGATATTATCACATTATCACATTAGATATTTATCATCATGATGTGTGTCCACCCAAGGCCCCCTATGTTCTCAAATTTAGGTTCGATTATTTCCCGTTCTATCGGTTGCTTGCATCTATGGTGCATTTGGGAGTGAATTATGGACCCTGAGTTGTGACTTTTGGATCCTTGAGTTAGATCCCTTTCTATTCCGCTTATGGTACCAGTAGATTTCCCTATTGACACTGATCGGGAGGCATGAAAAATTCTCTTTTTATTCAATAAACAAAAAACAAAAAACAAAAAAGAAAGTATAATAATGTTGGTGATTTCAGGGCTAGCTAGCCTGAAATGACAAAAATGAAGTTGGGAACTTGCAAACAAAAAAAAAAAAAAAAAGAAACTAACCTCCATTTCTAAACAACCTTAATTAAGACAAAACCTTGTGTCAGATTAAGCTATTTATACTGTAGATAGCTAAGATGTTTTTGCAATAAGCAGCCGTGATTAGCTTAGTAGAATGGCTTCCTTCAAATTTCCTAAACATACTTTGCTTAATTTTCTTCTTCTTCTCTTTGCTCTATCCCAATCCTTCTACCAGCTCTCTCACCTTGTTGCAGCAGACAACAAGCTGATTAAAATTGTCTGCCACGAAACCGACATGCCGGAAGTCTGCGTCCAGTGTCTTACCTCCGACCCCGGTGCTGAAACCGCGGACAGACTCGGGCTTACCAACATAGTGGTAAACTGTCTAGACAACCATGCTAGTTCCTTGGAGAGCAACATGTCAAACATGTCTTCTGTCTATAAAGATCGGTCTACTAAAAAAGTTCTACTTGGGTGTAGTAAAAGGTATTTGGCCTCAAAGAAGAACCTCTTAGCTGCAATTGTGAGCCTTAAGAGCGGTCAGTTTGATGACGCCGAGATGTCGGTGACTACGACACTTGACCGGCACATGTCATGCCTTAAGCGGATCAAGATGCACAAAGAGGTCAAAATCTCAAGCAAATTGGCTTATGAAATGAAGATCTTTGAAGATCTATGCCAGATCGCGGACAGAATCATCGAACGGCTGTAGATTTTCCCAGATTTACTCGTTACTAATGATATGAAATTGTGTTCTGATGTGACAAAAGTGAATGGAATAAGAGTAAGATCTACTTAATAACAAAGCTTCCTTTGAAATTCCATAACTCAAAGCTATTCTTGTAGTTCTGTTGTTATGTTTTTTTCTAGTGTCTTTTGGAAGAAAGTTCGTTCAGAACCAGTTCATGTTTTTATCTTACTTTGTTAACCAAAAATAATTTTCTCTCCCTTGCCTAATACTATCTAATTTCACCTAATTACTATGTTAAACAGAGTGAAAATTTCGGTTTTAAAAAGTCAAAAACCAAGTATGTCAGTTCGGTCAGAAAATTAAGGGACGCATGATCGTAAAATTAGTACTAGAATTGAGAGGACCACGTAAAATTTTTCCTAAAAATAGTGTAAAATGTAAATGTACTCTCTCTCTCTTGCCTTCATTAAGACCTTGCTCTCCTTTCTCGTTCATCTATCCAAATTTCTTCTGTTTGTGTGAAGTTTCCTTCTCTCAATTTGTCCAATGTGATTTGTATTAAGTAATACACCCAAATCGAGATGTTTAAGTTCATTCTTTTATTTTTATTTAATTTTATAAGATTTTTTGTGTTCTTTATTCAATTAGTAATTATTATATAAAACAAATCAAGTGTGTAATTTTTGATATTTTTCCTTTGGTTTAAGTCGACTTATGTTAAGAAGTTCACTTGAACTCCTACTAATATCTAGACGTTTGTGAAACAAGAATCAAAATAAGACTGAGGACAAATGTTGACTGAACTCTTATTTTTGGTAACAAAACTTTTTTTTTTTTTTTTCCTCAAATAAAAAACCCAATCAATTAAGTTAGAATTATCTGAGATTAAAAAAAAAAAAAACCCACCACAAAACAGAAAGAAGAAATCACCTTTGTTAATCATCTACCTAATGTTTTTTTTAAATAATTATTTTCAATTCTCGAGCTATTAATTTGTCTTAAAACATTTCTTTTATTCAAAATATTACAAAAAATAACGATAATTACCGTGTAGAGATCATTTACGTTTTAGTAAAGACTAATTTTGTCAAGCAAAAGCACTTTATCTAAGACAGGAAGGCTTGATTAAAAGGACCAAATTAACTATAATGAATTATTGATCTACCAATTTTTTCTCCAAAAAAAAAAAAAAAAAAAATCTTCCTACGTGAGTTCTGTGTTTCTATTTTATTTTAGTTTATTCTATTTTATTTTTTCACAAGAGTAGCTTTTCCGGCCTCCAAATTTAACGTTACATTATTGCACTGTTAAACTATCCTAGGCTATAAAAGTACAAACTTTCTTTCTTTTCCTTCATTTTCTCAACAACCAAACACTTTCCAATCTCCACCCCCGCCGAAATCACCTGCAGACATTTTAGAAGAAAACATCCACCGAGAATCCAACACCAACAAAAATGACCTCCCTCTATATCTCTCTCAAGACTCCGATTTTCCCGCCGACCAACCTCCTCCGCCGCCCTGTTCGACAATCCCCGCTCCTCGGAATCAACGGCCAGAAATCTCCTCCGCCGCCGCCAATTGCGTGCCTCGGCGTGGGAGTGGAAGCGCCGGACGGCGCGGCGGCGGCGAAATTAGGGACTCCGAAGAGCAAGGAGGTGATGGAGGCGGAGGCGCGGGTACTGGTCGGGACCTACGCGAGGACGCCGGTGGTGCTGGAGAGTGGCAAGGGCTGTAAATTGGTCGATGTCGAGGGGCGAGAGTATCTCGACATGAGCGCCGGGATCGCCGTCAACGCGCTCGGCCATGGAGACGAGGACTGGCTCAGGGCCGTCACTCAGCAGGCCGCTACTCTCACTCATGTCAGCAATATCTACTATTCGATCCCTCAGGTCTGGTTCCTCTTCCATTAGCATTTCGCTTTTAAAGATTAAAACTTTGATGGGAAAAACATGCATATTGTGTGGTTATTTGACAAAAAACCTTTTCATTTGTTGAATCTCTAGTTATTTTGTTATTTATGTACTTAATTTTGATTAAGAAGACACTTAATTTTGCGGTTTTGAATCATTAATATTCAAAGATGTCGAAAAGTTTAAACCTTTTCTGGGTTTGATGAACTCCTTTTTTTTTTTTTTTTAAATTAATTTTTGTGTTGGTGTAGGTGGAGCTTGCAAAGAGTCTAGTGGCAGCTTCATTTGCTGATCGCGTGTTCTTTACGAATTCCGGAACCGAAGCAAACGAAGCCGCTATAAAATTTGCGAGAAAGTTTCAAAGACACTCGCATCCGGACGCAAAAGAGCCCGCCACGGAGTTCATATCTTTCACGAACAGCTTCCATGGAAGAACCATGGGTGCTCTTGCCTTGACAAGCAAAGAACATTACAGAACACCCTTTCAACCTGTAATGCCCGGAGTTACATTCGTAGAGTACGGAAACATAGAAGCCACAAGAGAGTTGATTCGGCCGGGGAAAACTGCAGCGGTTTTTGTTGAACCCATTCAAGGCGAAGGCGGCATATATAGTGCCACGAAGGAGTTTTTGCAGTTTTTGCGCCGTGCTTGTGATGATGCCGGGGCTCTTTTGGTGTTTGATGAGGTACTCAATATCATTTTCCGTCCAAATTTTGATGACTTGTTCTTATCTTATGCCTCTGTTTTCAACATTGTTGCTAAAAAGAATATATTATACTACTTTTGTTGCCTTGCTCATACTACTCTTCGATTCCGATAAAAAATCAAGTTATCATCACTTGTGATCTGTCACCATTAGTTTTTTAATTAGCTGAAGATTAATAACTGTCGGAGAACTCATGTCATAAGCGGTCTTGGAGTTGACGTGTGAATTTTAGTTAGTTAGAAAAGTGTGGTGATATGTAACATAGCACTTCTATTTGTATACAAATTCTTGCTTTGTTTTTTTAAAAGGAGTTGTTTCTTTCATTGGCTAGGTACAATGCGGTTTAGGCCGAACGGGTTATCTGTGGGCCCACGAGGCTTATGGTGTGTTCCCGGATATGATGACACTAGCCAAGCCTCTGGCTGGAGGATTACCAATTGGAGCTGTTCTGTTAACCGAAAGAGTCGCTTCTTCAATAGCTTATGGTGACCACGGAAGCACTTTTGCGGGTTCACCCCTTGTTTGTAGTGCCGCCCTTGCTGTGCTAGAAAAAATCTCGAATCCTAATTTCCTGAGCAGCGTCTCCAGAAAAGGTCTCTACTTGAAGAACATCTTGGAGAAGAAGCTGGGGAAGAACTCACACGTGAAAGAAATTCGTGGGCTCGGTTTAATCATTGGAATAGAGTTGGATGTCTCAGCCTCACCCCTTGTTGACGCGTGTCGAAATTCGGGGCTTTTAATTCTAACTGCCGGAAAAGGAAATGTCGTGAGGCTTGTGCCGCCGTTGATCATAACAGAACAGGAGCTTGATCGTGCAACTGAGATTTTGTGCCAAGCTTTGCCTGTTCTTGATGAGAATGGTTCAAATTAGAAGTGTTGGAACCGCATTTGCTTAGATAAGTTGTTTTCGTCTGAAGTCCCACCTGGCTGAAAGGCTATAAAATGTTACCTTTTGTAGTTCAATATTTACAAGGACAATGGGGATACGTAACCCCAACTTAGTCTTGAGATTTTTTTTTTAATTATATAATGCCCATTTAGCAGCATTATGAATCAACTCATTTAACTCCGAGTCCTGAGTGATCCGAGCAAACTTGCATGAACCTCGGGCCTTACCTACCGCGATGGTATCTTCAGTAGTAGAGCAGAAATTTCAAAGCGTTTGTTACCAGAAGGCGATCACCCTCGAAAGCAAACGGATATGAGTTGCTACGAGGATAGTAAAGAGAAGGTTCGTTAGAGGAAAAATGACCCGAGGGCAACTCGGAGACTCCGGTGGTCGACCCTAAGCGACTAGAGCAATCTAGTCGCAACCGGGAACATGAATCTTTCCCTTTGCATAAGAAAGCTATGGACTTATGGTGGATTGTATGATTTTGGGTTCAGTCTGATCGGAGAAATGAGAGCGTAAATTAAAGACCTTGTTGATCTTTTTTATTTGAACCAAAAAAAAAAAAACACAGTTGTTGAAAAAAAGAAATTGGTTGACATATATGTTCACAATCACAGGTATTAAACCAATAGGTTGCCACTATGATTATGAAAAAATTTAAAAAAAAAAAAAAAAAGATAATAAAAATAGAAGTAGCAACTAGCAATACAGATGGGGTAAAGAAAAAGAAATGAAGAATGGATCGTCAAATATAATAGATATTTCATATCATCATTTCACTTGTAAATAACTTCCTTGGGTAAAATTTATCTTAAATTTTCAACTTTTCTAAATTGGACTCTTTGTATTTTACTTGTAACGTTTAGCACATTAAATTTGACAATGTTTGACACGTAATCTAATTGTTAATAGACGCCAATTAATGGATAGCAATTAGGGTACCAAATTTCAAATTAAAAAGTTCATAATCCAACTTGTCAACCAAAGGAAAATTTCTAGAATTAATAGGGTAATTTCATTCATTAATTACCATCAGTTAATTATTGGAGTCTGGACCACAACTGCAATTAAATTTCAAATGTAAATTCTCATTTGTCAAGACTCAAAAGTATGAAGTTTAATCACCAAAAATTAAAAATTTGAGGGGGAATATCAAAGGGACACTTTTTCATTATTACAATTTTGTTCTTTCATGCTCTATAAAACCAGCATATATGATCCAAAAAATATAAATTTTAGGGTTAATTTAAATTTTTTTTTTGTCTTCAAACTATTGGTCAAATTTTTATTTGGTCCATGATTATTACAACGTCACAAAAAGAGTCTTCGATTTGTCAGGTTGTCTCAAATTTATCATTTTATCTATTCGAGAGTTAAAATCTCTGTAGAAAAATACATAGTTTCCATCTTATCAATTGTGTCCTAACATGTAAAATTACAAAATTAAGAACTTTCTCTAAACCGCACATAATCCTCACATATACTCATCTGTCAAGATTTTCATAGACACAAAGGATTAATTTGGGACAATTTTAAAAATCAAGAATCAACATAGGACAATTTTAAAAATCAAGAATCAGGATTATCCTCATTGTGTGCATTCAGTGGCGTCGGAGCCACCTTGGATCCCGGGATTCCAGATGCCCTCTGGCCCAAGGGGCTCCTTTCTACTTTTCTCTCGAAACCATAAAACTTGATATAACTTTTCATAATTTGGCCTCCTAAATTTTAAAGTTACATTTATCTTCAGTTTTTTTTTTTTTTTTAAATCAAACCCCAAAATTTGACATCTTACGTACTTATTTCAAACTAAAAAAAGTAAATAAAGAAATAAATAAAATTATGCTGTGATAAGTATTCACCATTTTATTATAAACTATAAAATTTAAAAAGTCACACAACTATTTTACTTTAAAATTTCAATTCATGTCCCCCAAAAAGAAATCCTGGCTCATATTAGTTGACCACCAACCAAATATATATATATATATATATATATATTTTTTTTCCCCCTCTCAAGTTTAATGACAAAATATTAATTGATGCATATATATAAAAAGTAATATATACTAGTAGCTAGTATGGTAGAATTTCATCAATATAGATTGATAATTATCTTTATCTTTATTATATTATATATATAGTGTATATATATATATATATATACTTATTACTATATTAAAGAGTTAAAGTTCTTCTTTAGGCCATCTCCAACCCATTTACTCTATTTTAGAGTACAGAAACTCTAAAATAGAGTATCTGCTACTTCAAATACTATTTTATCTCCAACCCATTTACTCTATATCATACTCTAAAAGGAATATTCTATTTATATTCTTTTTATAATCATTTAGATATTATTTTATATTTATTCCCTATAATCTTTGTATTTTACAAATTATGCCCGCATACATTCTTTTTAACATATTAATCCGTTGATTGTTTTTATTTTTACAAATAATCTTTAAAAATAGAAAATTATATCAAATAACCAAAACATTATAAATTTAGTGCGATTATCAAAAACAACTTAATATTGAGTGAAAGAAAAACTACATGATTTTCTTAATTCCACAAAAAAAAAAATAAAGAAACAAACTGATATTTAA
This sequence comes from Ficus erecta, assembly GCA_008635985.1. Taxonomy (NCBI): domain Eukaryota; kingdom Viridiplantae; phylum Streptophyta; class Magnoliopsida; order Rosales; family Moraceae; genus Ficus; species Ficus erecta. The sequence continues at coordinate 2,017,807 of BKCH01000019.1, forward strand.
TATTTAAATAAAAAAAAACCTAAAATTACATGACATTTGTCCCTAAACTTCCGAATTAGTATATATTTCCCATAAATGATCAATCAATGCATTTCGAAGCGCGATATGAGCTTGTTTATCCTTGATCTGTCTATGTCGAGCCAGAAATTGTTGAAATTGAGTATTTTCATCAACAACCATTTCAACCTGTGGAGTAGGTGCTTCATTTGCATTTTGAATTGGTGCATCTAAATCACGTTCATCCTCTATGATCATGTTATGCATAATGATGCATGCAGTCATTATATCCTGTAACACATTTTTTTTATGTATGCTTATTTATGGTTTGTTTATGAATTAGAATATCTTCTCAACTTTTTAATTTATGTAAAACTTGTATGTTGATTTACTATCTTACAAAATTTATTCAAAATAATAAAATAAAAAAAGGTATAAAAAAATAAGTATAGCTTAAGATTTAAACATACAAATACTTTATATATAGAAAAATGGGTAATTTTCATAGAAAAATTAAATTAAGGGTAACTTTATAATTTTTATTTTTATCTAAATATCAGTTTAAAATTTAATTAAAAAAAAAGTAGTTTAGAGTATGAACAGTGATACTTCATATATGAAGTATACTGTTCATACTCTATATTTGAAGTTCAATATAGAGTATGGGTTGGAGAGCAAAAAAACTTCAAAATGGTGCAAAACTCTATTATAGAGTATGCATTGGAGTTGCCCTTATTCAATTGAGATGTGGCATCTTCTTGTTTTTTTCTTTTCCTTTTCCCTTTTCTTTTTTTCATTCTCTCATTTTTTATTTTTTATTTTTTCATTTTTTAGCTTTAATTGAAACTATTTTTCTCAAATATATCCTTATCTATAAATTTTTATATATAACCCATTCAACTACTGTCTTCTTATAATATCTCATAAATAACTTTCTATTTGATTTACTCATTTTTTTTTTCAATTATGCATGACACGTGCAGAGCACATGCTCACCACTAGTTCTAATAAAATGTGAGAGAGTTCTCCTCCTATATTCATATGATGTTTTCGTAATATATATACGTGTGTGTATATCATTCTGCAGTTGCAACATATCGTGTCGCCGCCCTCCAAAGTACTTCCCCGCCTTCTCAGAAAAAGAACAAGAAAAAGACTTGTCGCGCAGGACCTAAATGAACAGCCCCAAAATAGCAAGGTTTTTCAGACTTAAAATGAACTTTGTAATTAATATGACAACCCTGGTTATTTTCCTGTAAATTTCAAGTACAGCTTGCACGTGTAATTATAAACGGGTGGATATTAGGTCAACCCGATATATAACTATAAATTACAGTAAATATACTTGGGTACATTATAAAATTTTACATATAGTTGACATATTGGCATGCCATCAATATAGTTTGGTAATTTAACTGTAAATCAAACGTAATCCAATTGTTAATGGGAGTCAATTAATGGATATCAATTAGGTTACCGAATTTCAAAGTAAAAAAAGTTAATGATCCGACTTTTCAACCGACGAAAAATTACTAAAATAAACAGGGAATTTTCATCCATTAATTGACGTTCATTAATTATTTTCAAGTGCAAATACTCGTTTGTCAAAAATCAAAGTTTGAAGTTTAAAGTCACCAAACGTTAAAAAATTTAGAGTGCAACACTGAAGGAACTCTTTTTCAATATAATTATGTTCTTTTATGCTCTAGAAAACCAACATATATAAATATCAGGAACTTATAAGAAGAGTTATGATACATTCAAATAAGTATATATTTTAGGGTTAATATTATTTTTTTCTTTCCAACTATAGATCAAATTACATTTAGTCCATGACTTTTAAAACGTCATAAAAGGGTTGGTAATTTATCAAGTTGTCTTAAATTAGTCATTCTATCTATTTGATTGTTAAATCTTAATAGAATGCATGATTTTCGTCATAATAGTTGTTTCTTAATAGTTGACACGTAAAATCGCAAAATTAACTACTCGCAGTAAACAACGCATGGTCCTCACATGTTATTTTCTTCTGTCAATATCTGATGGACACAAAGATTAATTTGTGACAATTTTAAAAGTCGAGAAGCAAAAATAGAATTTTACCTATAATTAAAGGATTTAACTTACAATTGGTGTACCTCTATACTAGAAATCCAAAAGGCAAATCTAGGTTGGCAAGCAATAAGTTTTAATTAGTTTTTATAGAAAAAAACTGGAAGCATTTTTTAAATTCTAAAAGAAGAAAAACAGAACAATTATAAGAAGCGACAGATATGCAAAAAAGAAAAAAAAAAATAAATCCTTGCAAGAAATTACAGAGACAATTATCGAAAAAAATGAATGCTAATTATTTGCTATCTATATTTAACGCAATTTGGTTTTCATTATATCATATTCAAATAGAGTTTATTAACAATATCTTGTTGTATTAAAATATATAGTCATTTTTCGACCTTTTAGGTCGCCTTACGAAATGTGTGTGTGTATATATTTATGAGTTGGCAATATATTATAAATACTCTCGTTTTCTGTTCCTCGCATTAGTACATAAAAGTTTCAAGTCTGTTTGCTTCTTAAACTTCATCTTCCTTTGTGCCTTCTCCTGCAAACACTCAGGTAATTTATATATATATACACACACACACACACACATTCATCTTAATCAAACCTAGAGAAGACAATCATCTTACCACTAGATATCCGAGATCACATGGTGTTTATAGCTAACGTTAAATTCATAGGGTTCGTTTGGATCGCAGGTTCAGTTTGAGTTGAGTTGAGATTTTTAAGTTTGCATAGTAAATTTTGTTGACTTTTTCAGAAAAGACAAAAAACTTTTTCAGAAAAGACAAAAAACATGATGAGATTTGAGTTGTTTAGTTTGAGTTGAGATGGTGAGGCAAACGGAGTAATAGATAATAAAGAGATTATTATGCGAGTTATTCACATAACCGAAATCCAGTACTTTATTATTTTTCTGCGTAAGGGGAGAACCGGGAGACTACGTTTAAACCACTTTATAATTTAGACTACTTTCAAATACACGATGGATAATAATTTAGACACATTTGTATAATTTAAATGAAAAATATAAATATTTTGGCTAAATTACAAAAAATATATATTAAGAGCATTTTCCGATCGAATTTAAGAGAGCGTCCATGCTATAAAATTTATTGATATAATTTTTTAATTTTTTCTACTCTTGAGTCCTTCAATCACTTAGGATTAAAATCTATTTATAAATTAATTATCTATTACTAAAAGAATACAAGTTCTTTTATGAGAACGAAACTTGATTAAAAGAGTACATATATATATATATATATATATATTTCATCATGGTCTTGTTCAATGAATTTTTCACTACATAGACAATTGACCCAGACAAGTTATTCCATCAATCTGAAGTAGACTACATCGCAACATTTGCATAATAAAATGTCCAACTTTATTTACTGGTTGATGACCAACTATTTAGGCTTTTAATTCTCAAGATTATATTTGCTTGTATATTGTCCCAAGATACATAACCAAGAATGTTTCCCAAAAACGATAGATCATAATCTATCTTACTCTAGCAAAATTTATATGAAATAAATAATATATAATTATTAAATAGAATGCAAAAAATAATCTTCAATTATGTCTTAATGTCAGTACCTTTTCAAATCACTTCTATGAGAAAATTACCCATTGTAAACACGTAAAAATAAGATATGAAAACTTTATAAAAAATTTTTAAAGCGGGATTGTCTCGGGAGTTGTCTTGGCTAGTTTGGATTATTTTATGCCTTTGTTAGGTTGTTTATTATTTCTTTCCTTTTTTCTGAACATACTTGTATTATATTTTTGACTTTTTTTTTAAATTAATAATACCGTAGGATAGATAAATAAAGAGATTATTAAAATGATACGAATCTAGCCAGACTGTTTGGTACATCTACTAATACCTATTATCATTATATATATATATATATATATAAAGTATTTGCTGTAGCTCAAGGAATTTTCATAACATAGTAAAGTAGTTCTTATTTATGTAACTTTTGTAATTTTTAAAATTATTATTATTATAATTTTTTTTTTTTTTTTGGATGGAGTGTGATTCGGCTTAATTTGGTGGTGGCCATGCTCTTAGGCAAAGAGTCATATGATTCCTTGGAGGGGTAAATTATCTCCTTTAAGCTATTAACCTTTCAGATAAAGTAATGTTAATTGTCACTGCCAAGTCAACCTCTTTAACTGTACACACACACACACACACACACACACACACATATATATATATATCGATGAGGATTACAAGATGTACAAACTAAAAAAAAAAAAAAATTAATCACAACATTATCTAATATATTTTTATTTAAAACAGTCTTGTGTTATTAAATATCACTTTTTAATCACGATCTTGTGGTCACATTCATTTAGACAGAAATCAAAAATGTACTCCAAATATTTTGACCCTCTTAAAAACTTCTTGATATTTTCGGATCACATATAAAATTATAAATGTAAAATATCTGTTTTAGATTTTATAATGTTATAATCACTTTTTGTCATACACTTAATATGTTAATTGAAAATTTAATTTAATCTTTATACTATTTTAGATTTTGTTAAAGTTTCATAAAAAAAAAATTAACATTTTAAGATAAATTTCCAAATTTTACATCAATTTTTATTAATATAAATATTTTCGTAAATTTTTTTCTTAATATTTTCACACATAATATCAATTTTTACATCAATTCTTATTAATGTTATAAATATATATTTTTTCTCCTGTCCAACGCACCTTTTCTCTAAAAATAAATAAATAATAAAAATTAATAAAAAACCAGAAACATCAACCGCCGTTTGTCTCTCTCAAGCTTCCCCTAATCACTTGGCAATTATTATCATCATCATCATACGAAAAGTTCAAAAAAAAATTTCGTCTTCTTCTTCTTCTTTCAGATTTATATTCCTTAATTATTCTTTCTCAGATTCGAAATAGTACCATTCCCAAGCCCCAAATCTGGTGGTGAAGATTGTGGGGGTGAGAAAGACCATCCAATCTATGGCGTCGGCGCCGTCGAACAAGATCGAGAGGGCCCACCAGCTGTACCGCGACGGCCGGTACGAGGAGGCCCTAGGTTTTTACACGGAGGCCCTCGCCGTGGCCAAGACCAGTCCTCAGAAGATCGCCCTCCATAGCAACCGCGCCGCTTGTTTTCTCAAGCTTCACCGTTTCAACAAGGTTCGCTTTTTTTCTTTTTTTTCTCTTTCCTTTTTTTTTTTCTCAGATTAATTTTCTGTAAAAGATTCATTCTTCTTGCCAAAAAAGGATGGAATTTAGCAATTTCGATGTGATTTTGAGAAATTTTGAGTAATTAGGGGTAAAATCAGAAATTCGAAATGCGATGGACCCTCCAAGTTTTGATTTTGGTATTGTTCTGTTCGTTAAATGAAATGAATCAGATTTATTTTCGTGAGATTTCTTTATTTTCAGCTGATTAAAAATATTTTTTGCCAAAAACAGAATTGGAATTTAGGATTTCAATATGATGTTGAGATATTCAGAATTACAATTATTTTACTAGTAAAAGTTTTAACAATTGGGCAAAAAAAATCAGAAAATTCGAAATGGTACACTCTCCAACTTATGATTTTGGTACCGATTCAGCTAGTTGATTGAATGAAATGAATCAAACTGTTAATAACTGCATATCCAATATTTTTTTTTATTCAGCTAGTTGATTGAATGAAATGAATCAAACCGTTAATAACTACATATCCAATATTATTTTTTAACTTATTATTATTATTATTTTGTTGTGGGATAAAATGCTTAAGGAAAAAGAGCTATGCTATTTTATGAATTTGGATAATTTACAGAAATTCCCCCTCGATTTAGCCAACAGTATCACCCCTGAGTATCGAAATGTGCCAATGCTAAACTTGATTAAAGTGACAACGTCTATCGTAAAATTACAAATCTCCCCATTTAGGATGGAAAAACACGGAAAGACTAGCGTTGCCACTTCTATCAAGTTCATAGAGTGTCGTTGGCACATTTAAAAAGTCGGGGGACAAGTTGAAGTTGATACTATTTACAAAGTCGGAGGGAGTTTTTCACCTCCTGTTTGTTAATCATCTTGTGTTGAATTTCTGAGTGGCCAAGGAAAGACATTAGTTGGTAATCCTGTTTGGGTTTGATTCATTTGGGCTGTTACAATATTGAAGCGACTTTGTTCCAATCTATCTCAGGCTGCAGAGGAGTGCACCTCTGTGCTTGAGCTTGATCAGAACCACACCGGGGCTCTGATGTTGCGGGCACAAACGCTGGTAACCCTCAAGGAGTATCACTCTGCACTTTTTGACGTAAACAGGCTCATAGAATTGAATCCATCGTCGGAAGTGTATCAAAACCTCGAAGCCCGTTTGCGGACACAGCTGGTACCTCCTCCTCCTTTCTGGCTACTTATCTTTTCATCCCGTGCAATTATTTCTAGTGTAATGTACATTTGAAACTCGAGATAACTAAAAGAAACACTGGTGAAATAATTAAGGATGAACTTGTTATTATCAGCTTCCTGTTTGTCATTAATATGTGTGTTTTCTTTTCCTGCTCAAGGAAAGTCACTTGCTCCGATACCCGAATCAGAAGCAGAGTTAGAAGAAGAGGAAGAGGAAGAGGAAAAGGAAGAGGAAGAGGAAGAGGAAGAACAAGAACGAGAACAGGAAAAAGAAAACATAAATGATAAAGAAGGAGCAGAGACAATTATTAATGAGGTTAAAGGGGAACAACGTGAAGAGAGAGAAAATGCGACAATTGCTTCTGCAAGAACCGTTGATAGTGCTGAGTTTAATAGAACAACTGCTAACACCACTATTATTGGAATAAAAATACCAATCAAGAAGGCATCATCTGAACAAGAGAACTCAGTAAAGAACAAACCTACAGCGGAAGCTGTTGCTCCTCCTCAAGCACAGCACACCAAGGGATTGTCCGAAAAAGATCCCAATGGATGGCAATCAATACCAAAACCGAAGGGGCACTCAGCACTGGATTATGCGAGGTGGGATAGAGTTGAAGATGATTCCAGTGAAGATGATGACGACGACGACGATGACGAGGAGGCTCAACCTCAGTATCGATTCCGTCTAAAAACTGTTGGCGTGCGACCGGTGAAGTGAGGAGCAAATATAGACCGTACATAATATGGATTGTGCATTCTCATCTCTGATTTACCCAGAGAGAAATCAAAAATCATTCTAAATCTATAAAGGTAGTTTATGTGAAAAGCTCAGGGAGATTCTTTTGCTGAAGTTTTTTAGAAGCTATGAGAATCTGTCCGACGTACAGGTGAGCCTGGCTACGCTAGGACTTGGACACAAGCAAAATCATGTGAAGTATGGGAATCTGCATTAGACCCTCCAGGCTTAAGCTAGTTATGTTGTTTCATTGCAGTTTCCAGTGCCACCATTGATACAATTTGTGTTGCTGCAGAAAGTTACTTTATCGAGACTCGATATCGGCCAGAGAATTGATCTGAACCTCTACTCTCTCCTTTGGTTGGTATGAGGTCAAACGCCTGTTGGTTCCGGTAATGTATTTACATGTCTATTGTAATACTTAGGAAGAGTCAAGAGCTTTGTTTGAGTTGTCCATATTCAATTTTTCTATTTTGAGTTATTGTCATTGCCATCTCTAATGGGAATGGCAACTTACGCATGGGATAAGTCTTTTGATATTGGTTTCTTTGATTCATTTGTTCATTGAATTTTCTGGCATGTTATAAAAGCATATGACCTAATCCGCCGAAGTAAGTACATGAATTACTTGTAAGGTTGGCCAAAGTCTCTCTCTTCTGGTTAGAGAAACCTATAGAAAGAGGATGACGAATTTAATAAATGTTTGTACTATAATCTTTGAAGTTTCCCTTGACGATAACTTCTGTTTCTCCATACCTGTACACACACACATGTATAATTTTAGGAATACTGACTCTAATCCTAATTTTGAACACTATTTATGTGATATATGAGTTGTCTTTCTTTTATTTATAAGAGTTTTAAGTATTATTATATTAATTGATTTATCAATCAATGAAAATATAATAATTAATTGTTACATGAGTAGGTATATAAAATTTAAGATTATAGTTGGTGTTTTTAGTAATAATATTTTAAATATTTGTAATTTTCATTATTTATACACCCCAATATCTAATAACTGTCCCATGCTGATAATTAATGGTTGGTTGGTTTTCGATAACCCTGTTGGAATTGCCAAAATGAAATTTTGGTAAGGAGGATCAGTCGGTGGATGTCTGATTCAAGGTAGATATACGCTGAACCAGAAACCATTGCCCAAATTAAATTTCAACACTGTTTTTAAGCTTATCATTGTGTGTTGAAGACGTTAGTCGAGAGAGACATGCATTCACATATCATGGGGTATATTTGGCAGAAAAGAGAAAAAAATGGGGAAACGGAGAAGTCAGGAAAGGTTTTTATTTATTTATTATTATTTTATTTTATTTTTTTAACGTTCGGTGTGTTATCTCTACAACAATCCCTTCAATTTTGTAGAAATCAAAATTAGTCTTTTGAAGGATCTCTCCTAGCCATTTTCTTCCTCTTTTCTCTTTTGCTAAACACACACTAGATATATAGGACATGTTTGGTAAAGTTTTATGTAAGTTGCTTTTGGCTTCTAGATCCAAAAGTAGCATTTAGAAGTGTTTTAGATGATCTGTCAGAAGAGTTTACGATCTCTAAAATATACTTCATGTCAAAGTAAAAACAAATATGACTCCTGGTAAAAGCTATTCTTAGTAGACTTTAAAACTTGTAATACAATTTATATTAGATAATATAAGCTTCATTTTAATATTTTTATTATTTACTAAAGAACTTTAAAGATCATTTTGACTTCAAAAGCTCATTGATTTCAAAAATATTGAGAAAACACGGTTTTTGTTTCTCTTTTTTTTACTAATTAGAAGTAAAAGCAAAAACTATGTTAAACAGACACCATGATATCACAGTAATGTTTATCCTTGCACGGAATCCCTTGTCTAACTAAACTACTATTACAAACTTAATACAAGAAGAGAGAGAGAGAGAGAGGAGAGAGAAATATACTAATGCAATCTTGTTCATGCAATTCAATAAATGGCCTAACTTGTAGTACTGGCGTGAGGAGTGCCAACAGTTAAGCAAATAATTCGTTGGACCAATTATTGATCCTGAAAGCAGTCTCTTTTAAAGTAACGTTCCCCAACAGAAAAAGTCCCACATTTTTGTTGCCTTCCAAATTTTGGGGTTGGCTGGCCGAGATTTTTCTTCCTATATAGACAACGCACCTTCTATTTCCATTACATTCGGCGAAAAAACACAAACCCCCCCCCGCCAAGTTTCTCAATTTCTCTCACTTTCTCTCTTACCAAACATCATCATGCATAATCTGTCTCTGGCTGCATATTGCGTCTTCTTCAACGCATCCAAAGCCTTGTTTTTCATCTGCCTAGTTCTCGTCGCCTCGTTCTACGTCTTTATCTTCTCAAGTATTGTCTCTGATTTTCAAGAATTGGCAGCTTCTCTAGCCAAGAAAAGGGGTAGGAACTTGGTTTTTTATATGATGTTTCAAGAGAATTTAGCGTCTCGATATTCTATTAACGGCTCTTACCATGAGGTCCTTAGAAGTCGAGGATGATATGAAATATTTGATGAGGTTTTGAAGAAACAATATAAATATATAGGATATATATACACACACTATATATGATGATGAGGAGTACAATCAACACGGCCAATCTTGTATCTTCTTTTATTGGTTCTAATAGACACGTGATTATGATGAATTTTCTTGCCTTGAGAATGTGTTTGTACCATCAACTTCCAAAGGGCAAATAGATATACACAAGTACGTATATGCTTATATTACAAAAGATTTTATAGGGGATTTTATAGGGGTATTTGTATACTTTTTTAAATAAATTAAATATGGGTTTAGCTTTTTCTTCCTTTTTTTTTTTTCCCCCTCCTCGTGGTATTGTGCTCGAAATATTTAGTAATTAAGGTAGTTGTTTTGTTTTGCTTCCAAGATTAAGGAATGTTGTTAGAATTTTGAATGTATAATTTAGTGTCCGTTTGGATCATAAATTATATTTGAATGTGTATTTAAATTGAATATTTGTATTCAGATGTATAAGTTCAAGTGTGAATTAAATGAAATGAGTTTGGATACTTTTTGTTAAAGGGGATATTTGAATAGTGTAAAGATATAAAAATGAGTACGATATAGATTTTTAAAAAGTATAAAATTGAATTTGGATTTGAGTTGAATTATTGTAAAATAGTAAAAACATTTAAATAATTTCCCTATGATAGTTGGTGATCAAACATATATTAATTTGCAATGTAATAATAGCTGCTCTAATGGTTCATTCAAATGCAGTTTTAGTTATTTGGTTAATCTTAATACAAATTAAATGTATCTTGTTCTTAGGCATGACAGGCTAGCCAGCTATATGCTATTGCCTTCTTCTCTATTTCACATGATCATTTTTTTGACTAGTTGTTAGCCAATTCAAATATCAATCACTCTAATTATAAGAGCTTGCACAATTAAACAAATTCTAATCATTTTGAATATTATCATGCATGGTCATATAAATATTGTACCCAAAGGTTTTATTTTATTTTATTTAAATTTAGGAATGAGATATTCGAACTCTTCACTTTATAGTAGAGTTAGATATAAAATTATCACTAGATTATATCTACAAATACATTACATATTTTCAATATACATACAGAGGCGGATTTATGGTTTTCAATTATCCTCATTAAAAATTAAAAAGTTTTACATAGCCCTTACTAAAATAAAGTTTCCCCCAAATTTTTTTTTTGATTTTCCTATTTTATCACTAAAATTAAAATTCTCAGCTATGCCCATTATAATCTTACCTTTTAGTTTTTATATTTTGATGTTATTTATTTTTAAAAAATTGATATATGTCCCACTGAAATATGTATGGTTCCACCTATATATATATGGAGAATATGTTATTTAAATATTTAATCCGATTTTTAATCAAGTTTACATAGCTGGTTATTTCAATTTTTACCTTCTCTTTCAGATAATATTCAGATTATATATATATATATATATATGGTTAGCTATGCTGCTCAATCATTCTCTTATATACATGAATGTAATGGACTTGTGAATTCAAATTCCATGCAAAGTCGCCAATTAGAAATGAAAATAACAAAGAAAATAATTTTGCGTAGGGAAGATTGTCCCACCCCACCTATTATGTACAATTTTTTTTGGACATTCTCTCAAGTGAAAAAAAGAAAAAGAAACCAAAAAGAGGGAATGCAAGTTCCGTATTTTTTGCTATATATCTAAACTTTGAAAAGCTATAAAGGTGTTGTTTCGTAAAAGAAAAACATAGTGGAAAAACAGAAAAAAGGTACATATAACGTGTGGGCTAATAGTGGACCCCAACTTCTTGAGAGAGAGAAAGAGAGAGAGAGAGAGAGAGACATGAAAAAGTTTGGATTATCATCAAACAGTTCCAAAACGAAGAGTGGGTTATAGTGTATAGGAGCGTATATACAGTAGAAAGTAAAGAAATGATTAGGTCTGTCAAAGACTCAAAGGAGCTCTCTATTGAATGCAGCTTTGTGATTTTCAAGTCAGTTTGTTATCCATCACTATTCAAGTTTCAAATATGTAGTTTCCAATTTTTCCAAAAAAAAAAAAAAAAAAAAATCACGATGAGATTCATCATGAAGCTTTCCCAAAAATTATTTCTAGGATGACCCAAATTCATCATGAGGATTTGGGAACTATCTTTCATTTGTTGCATCTTCATTATTAGTCAACCAATTTCAAAATGAAGTATGGCACTAAAATTTGAGGGAAAGAAAACAAAAATGTCACGTTCGAATCAAGGTGAAATTATCATTAGATTTTTTTTTGAATTATTATTAGTAATTTAATTTTTTGATTCATTATCATTTATTTACTTCAAACATAAATCTCAAACTAGTTATAAAAAAAAAACATAAAATATTTATTAAAAAATCGAATATATGTACTAGCTATTATGACGAGTATTTTTAATTCATACGACCGTTGCAGCGTTAAAAAGAGGAGGAGGGACGAATGTGTAACTTCATACACTACGAATCCAGAAAGAATTTTGGCCGTTACAATGCCGCTGGCAATCTCCGAAATACATCCTCGATCCAGGGGTATTTTCGGCAACATACGTTTCAAAACTCCTTTAAATTCGACCGTTACAACATTTAAATACAGCTTAGTTTGGCCCGTTAACCTCAACCCCAAGTCTCTCTCTCTTTATCTTTCTCTTTCTCTCTCTATTCTTATTCTCTGTCTCACTCTCTTTTCACAAATTCCATGGCCGATCAAAGCACGTCAATAATGGAGTCCAAAACCCCACACCCACTTCAGCAAATCGCCGAAACGCCGACCCACAAGCTCCTCCTCAAGCAATGGCTGAAAGAGGAAGAGCTCATCCTCGGTCGAGTCTCCCTCAAGGAGACCCAAATCGATTCGGTTCGAAAGGAGATCACCAATCTCTACGTCTTCTTCTTCCTCTTCCACTCCCTCTCCCTCGTCCTCCTCTTCAACGCCGCCTCCTGGGCCCCACAAGGCGGCGTCTCGGTTTGCCGCAGATCGTGGATTCCTTCGCTCTGCTCGTTGCTCTTCTCCCTAGGACTAATTTGGGCCGTCCGGTACAAGACCGACACCGAGGTCCACCACGAGAAGATGCTCGAGAGGGAGAAGGAGGACGGGAAGCTCCTCGCGAGGTGCGTCGAGGAGCTGAAGAAGAAGGGCATTGAATTCGATCTGCTGAAGGAGGTCGACGCGCTGCGCCGGGCGAAGAGTCTCCGAGTCGAGGCGAAACCCGTGAGGAAGTGGTCCGCTAGGGACTTTGTCACCCTCTTCTTCTTTAGTGCTTCCTGTTTTGTTCTTGTCATCACAAGGGTCATCTTGTGTGATTAAGCTTCTCTTTTATTTTTACTTTTTTACTTTTTCTTTTGGGGTAAGGGTATTTTGGGAATTATTTTGGTTGTGGCAGAATACTCTTATTCTGCTTTTTAGTGAATATTTTAAGTTGAAATTGTATAAGAATTATCAATGAAATAAAATTTTGGTTGGGATTTCCTGCTTTTTCTTTTTTAGATGTTTTTGGAATTTGTCTTGTATATGAGAAGTGGGACATTTGGTGATTAATTTGATTTTGTCTTGGTGTCAAAAGCTTCTTTGATTTGGATTTTATTTTGTGTAAAAGAGATTTATGGGCCATTTGATGTTCTCTTCTCCTTTTTGTCTTTTTTTTTTTTTGTAGATGTCACATTATTGTTGAAAAAAATATTATTATTAACTAAATAAAACACATGATTTGTAAAACCCAACTTTTAAAAAAAGTGGCTCAATAATTTTGTGCAAGTTCAATAATAGGGACCCCCAAAACTCCTACTAGAGTTCCAAATACAATAATCACATTCTCAAAATAAGGCGTCCCCAATATTTGGAAATTTTAACAAGTAACCCGGCGGGTTACAAGTTTTTGTGAAATGCAAGTAACCCGGCAGGTTACTCAATAGTAGATGAGAAGTTCCCCAAAACTCCTGCTAAAGTTCCAAATACAAATAATCAGATTCTGAAAATAGGAGAATACATTGGCCACTCAAACAAGTAACCCGGAAGGTTACCAGTTCTGTGTTGAAGAAAATAACTGTCAAATGTAAAAACCTCTATAAAAATTATTTTCCGCTGGAGCAGAATTTTCTGTCAAATTTACTGCTGATGAAAACTCATTTCTTCATTACAACCACATTTTGCATAGATTTAACAGACAGAAAGAATGAAGAAATATGGACAAAAAGAGAGAAGTTCAACACTAAAATTCAAAACTTAGGGACGTGTATCCTCTAGTATTAAAAAAAAAAAAAAACATGGTACTAATCCGTAACATAAGAAAAAGTGTGTAAAATTTACAAGAAATTCACAAACAAGAACAAAAATTATGCACAACATAAACTCAAAACTAATCTTCACCTTCCCTCATTAATGGTGCTACGAAGCATAGGTCGTTCAGCACCATTTGGAGGCGGTGGCACTGCATCTGTAACCATGCTTGTGCTAGCGGAAGAGTCGTAAAAGCTAGAGTCGGTTCCTTTAGTTGCAATGCCAGTCATTACATTAGTCTCGTCGCTGAATTTCCAGTCTGCCAAGTAACCGGGCCTCGAAATTTCAGTGCTCACTTCAATGTCTCCCGAAAGCATTGCCACCACTCTTGACATGGACGGTCGAACTGTGGGAGATGTTTGCGTGCATAAAAGGGCTATTCCTATGATCCTTCTCACGTCTTCCTCATCGAATTCCGATAGTTCTGAATCCACCAACTCAATTTCGCGGCCTTGTTCATGAAGATTCCACGCCTAACAAGCAAGAAAATTCATTAAATTGCATCAAGGAACTCGAAAGTTGTTCCATTTTTGAATGCCAATAATCCAACTTGGTACATCACTTACCCATTCAAGAAGATATATCTCATCTTCTTCTAGGCTAGTGTTGGAATTTGACCGGCCACTAATAATCTCTAGAGCCACAACGCCAAAGGCAAAGACATCGGTTTTCTCTGTAAGGTGCCCACGCATTGCGTATTCCGGTGCAAGATACCCTCTAAAACATTATCAACAAGTTTAAGTTAACAAATTATTAGTAATACATTCACAAGTTAAAAAAGAAAATTAAAACTGTCAAGAACATACATTGTTCCAGCGACACGAGTACTAATGTGCGTCATTTTTTCATCATAAAGTTTGGCCAAACCGAAGTCCGATATTTTGGGGACAAGATCAGAGTCAAGTAGAATGTTGCTGGATTTTACGTCTCTGTGTACAATTCTAATCCGCGACTCCTCATGAAGATAAGCTAGACCTCTTGCTATACCCACGCAAATATCGAACCGAGTTGACCAATCGAGCTTCAAGCTGTGCTTCCCTGAATATCAAGGCCAGCCATAGACATTATTAGACATTATTTATATGTAAATGTACTTGTATAGAAAGAAAATAGTGTTACGATCTTACCAAATAGTGCTTGATCCAGACTCTTGTTCTCCAAGTACTCATAAACAAGAAGTCTTTTAGCACCGTCAATGCAACAGCCGTACAGTTTCACCAAGTTCCGATGTTGAACAGCGGAAATTGTGGCGATTTCGGTCACAAACTGGTTCTTCCCTTGGTGGGAAGTCAGAGACAGTTGCTTCACAGCAATAACTCTTCCATCTGCAAGTGTTCCCTGTACAAATTCAAAGCTTACTTAGAAAACAATAATTTCTTTATCTTTGTATCAACAAAGGGAACTTGTTTCACCTTGTAGACAGGTCCGAATCCTCCTTCTCCCAACTTATTAGCGGGATCGAAATCATTCGTTGCCGTCCTTAGTTCAGCGTAACTGAAGGTGTACGGTCTTACATCCATTCCCAATAGGTCTGCAAATCAACTAGAAGTCAATCTTCTTTTCTTTTTCTCCCTATAATTTCTTTTGGAGACTAACCGTGCATAAACTAGATAAAGAAATGATTACCTTCATCATTTTGCATTTGAGCTTTCCTTCTTCTATGGACAATATAGAAGATCACGAAAACCGACAGCAAAACTACAACCCCGACACCAACAGAAATTCCCACAATCAGACCTGTGTTATCCTTCTTACTGCTTGGAGGATTGTTACTGACAGTTGGTATGAAATCTGTGTCAATTTCAAAACCTCATTAGTCAACCACATGATACATACATATATGTATATATAACTGATATTGCATATGAAAATGTTGGCGCGATTTTATTACCTGGTGTAGCACTGATGGCTGAGATAGAAGGTCCATAGGTACCTTGTGCTGGTATGCAACAAGTTCCTTTCCCCGCCCAAAAGAGGTGGACTTCCAGGTAGTTATCCGAAACTAGAGCTGTAAACTCCTTCTGGACAGCCCGGAAAGATATCTCACCGGCCTCCTTTCGGATATCAAAATCCTTCAAAGCAAGATTTCCCTGGAATATACGCAAATAGTGAGGAAGAAAAGTTGTCCTATCTTTGTCGAAAATATGAACATATAACAATTAAGTGAAGAGTAATACCTGGACGTAGATATCAAACACACGCCTGCCAACACTTTTCCAAGTCTGTCCATTCTCAAAAGCTATTTCTGCGAACTCGAGTTGCACGGTGTAGTTACCATTTTGTAGTCCCAAGCCATAATACCTCATTGATGAGGCTGAGAGCCTTGTTGTCTGGAAGAGTTCCGGGTTCAAAGTATTCGTGAATTGAGACAACGAAGAACTTGTATAACTAGGATTGCTGTTTCCTGTGAAAAGCCCGACATTGCTAACTGCCCATCTGTTGGTGCTGGTCACAAAGTGGGAGGCTGAACCAACAGTCTCATTATCACTTTCATACACAATGCTACCGTCAGATGCTGTAATTTGAAGACCACCCGAGTTAATTCCAAAGTTGTAATCTGCATAAGAGTGCAAAAGTTGTTATTAAATATTTATCTCATATTTTTGGCAAAAGGGTGTCTTCTTTTGCACATTTTCGGATGAAATATATAAGCACAAGTATGAAGTTGTACTTACATATCGGATTGCCACTATTGCAGGGGAAATTCTTTTGGAGGCAGTTCAATCTTGTAAGAAGAGCTCTGAAAGAAGAAAATAAATCAAGTTAGACAACTATATAACAAGCACTATACGTTTGCAGTAATACAGAGAAAGAAAGTTAAGTAGTGTCACTTGAGCATATATATATATATATATATATGTATATTACATATTTTACTACAGCAAAGAGCAACAGTGCAACTATTATAAGTACTTGGTGAAGAATCACCTGTTGTCTGAACTATCTAGTGTAAAGTTGTTGCCAACCAGATTACTGCATCAAAGAATTAAAAAAAAAAAAAAAAAAGAGGAAAAAAAAAAAAAAGAATATTAGTTTATCCTAATATGCATAAGATTTCAAGAGAGAGAATGAAAATAGTAATCTAGAAAAGTCAATAAAATTGTTTTAGCATAATAAACATTTTTACTTGGCTAACAAAAATTAACAGGAAAAAAAAATCTTAGATTTTTTTGAATAACAGGCAAGACATACATCTGCAAACTTGTTCCATTGACCCATGAAGGAATGGTGCCCACTAGATTATTGTATGACACATCTCTGCAAGCATAACATTGTACAAAAAAAAAAAAAAATTAGCATCAATATTGGAGAAGAATGTTTGTGTGTGTGTGAACACACATACATGTATATATAACTTACATAGTGACAAGAGATGTGCTTTTTTGTTGAGGCAGTGAACCATTAAAGCTATTGTTTCCAAGAAACCTGATTAAATAAACATAAATACGAGCTTCAGTACATTAAGATTAGGCGTCACAAGGCGGATCAGACACAATCAAAGAGAGCATGTATTACAGAGAAGAAAGTGAACTCAAGTTGAATAGAGAATTTGGAATCTGTCCATTTAGTTTGTTGAAGCTCAAATCCCTGCAAAAATGAATAACCGAATAAATTACGGTCAACTTCATTAGTACTTAACACGAAAAGAACTAAAGGGTCCAAAACCAGCTAAACTCTTAACTCAAAAGTTACAAGTAACTTACAACTGTTTCAACTTTTGGTATTCCCCAATATCCGACGGAATTGAACCGGTAAAATTGTTATTCCTCAGCACCCTGCAGGTTTGCATTAACGAGTTGTTATACTACATTCAAAGATGCATTATGAAGAATTTGATTCTGATTTGGGAAAGAAAATATTTTACTTACAAGTTATTTAGAGACTTCATATTCCTGATAAACGAGAGAGAAGAACTCACATTCGATACTTCACTTAAATACCTACAGACATAACAAACACAACATAGTTATCTTCATGAATCTGCAGACAGATACGAAAGTGACAAATAGACATATATATGTGTGTGTAGATAGATACTCACAACTCTGTTAAAGAAGTCAGGTTTGCAAATGTCGACGGTATAGGACCTTGGAAAGAGTTTCCTTGAAACCTCCTACAGAAAAATACACAAGCACTTATGTATAAGCACACTATCAGTAAATCATTCGAATGAGAACGGGGTAAAATGTCTGGTCAGATTGTCTTACAAGGCATTAAGATTTGACCAATTTCCTATGAAGTCGGGTATTCTGCCTGTCAGTTCGACGTCTGATGCCCACCTGCAGCAAACGAAACATTTCCCTTAGGAAAAACTATGTTTAAGATTTTTTTCCCCCTTTATGTGGGACAAGTAATAAAGTTTTTACAGTGTATTGAGACTTTGCAGATTGGCAAATGTTGAAGGAATCTCTCCGCTAACTCCCGAACTATCAATGTATCTGTCAAATGAAAAGGGAAACAAAATGGAGGAATTAGAATTGAACCAAACTCGATCGCAGTGACAAGTAAAGAAAGAATGAAAGAAAAAGAGTTTGACAAACTCACAGTCCTTGGAGTTTCGACAAGCTCCCGAGCTCAGATGGCAGAGGACCAGAGAAGTTGTTTGAACTGAACGACCTACGAAAACATACAAAATGGCGAATTGTTCAGAGAAGTAACGTTATGTTCATTTCATTAAGTACATTTTTCATTTGAAAAGAACATAATAAGATTGCTATTCAGATTTGCGAATGGCAATGACTCACAAAGATATTAGCTTGGTGAGTAGCCCGAGTTCCTTCGGTACCTCCCCTGATAAGGCATTTATACCAAGACTCCTGGTAGTAACCAAACAAACAACGCCAAAAATGTAAACAAAATATAACTACTTTTTAACAAAACGTAAATACATTTTCTTGTTAGATAGAAGCTGCGATTTTGAGTCGACTTACAGGTATTGCATGCTAGTGAGATTGCCGATGGATGGAGAAAGAGAACCCGTCAAGTAATTCTGGGCCAAATTTCTGCAACAAAAGGAAAATGAAGATTAATTTCCTACCATTTGACAAACACCAGTTTGACGTTATAAATAATAATAATAATAATAATAACGAAGAAAATGGACAAAGAAAACCATACAGATTGAAGAGGAAGGTCAGATTCCAAAGCTCATCTGGGATTGGACCAGCAACATCCATTGAATATACTTTCCTGTAAAACAAAGTTTTGATGACAATTTTACATTCAAATTAAACGGATTTGACTTTAGAATTCTATAATTATTTTAGTAGTCTTGTTACTTATTCTCTCAAGCTTCTTCAAAGATGGAAAAGAAATGTGATTAGTATAGGGAAATACTAGGTGGCAAATCACCTGTCAATTTTTAGTAGGTAAACAAACTTTGCATAAAATTTTCTATTGGCATATGTAATAGAGTCCTAATTAATGCTCAGCTATTCGCACTATACAATCAAACATACTTACATACGTACATAGATGAATACATACATATATATTAAAATATATGTATGTATAGCATATACGTAAACTACAGCTTGCTATAAAGATTAAGAGATCATTTGACATGATAATTCACTTACTTCAAGGTACAAAAAATTCTAACTAATATGTAGTAGTTCCATTAGAGTCCTTTAATAATGTTTTATTTTGTCCCTTCTTTTGGTATTGAGCCCCCACTAATTTCTTTTTAGTTTGAAATTTTTATTAAAAATGTAAAAAGAAAAAAAAACTTCATTTAAAGGTTTTGATTTTTTAGAAAATTTACAATTTATATTTTTAATTAACTTAAGCCCCCCAAATCCCAAATCCCTGGCATCGTCCCTGGTAATATTACAAATATACTAAGTCATGATTCTGTGGAGCAACATGCACGAAATTTCGAAATTTTTTATTTTCTATATATTTTTCAATAATTTCTATTATGTTATCATTTCAGTTTGAATGAATATTCAATTTGCAATTTATAATCCAAATGATATTGTATAATGAAAACGTATAACTATGTCTTGGTTTAACAAAGTTAATTATAATATTGTATAATGTTCATATAATATTCTCATTGAAAATATTTTCAAACTCACGTTCAGCTATCAATAACATTTATTTATTCATAGAGCATATTTATGTGGATTTATATCCATACATATACATATATATATATATATATATATGGATGACTTATAGATGACTTACAGCTGGGTAATGTGGCAAAGAGAGCCACTATTGAAAGAACAGTCGCATAGAATAAGGGGGTTGAATGTGCCATCGTCGAAGCTGGTGGAGGAGTTTATGGCGGCTCCACTACATGGCTCCCCACTTATATTCCATTGTCGAGTGTTTGCCTTTATGTCCCATTGGTTAAATATTGAATTCAAAGCTCTCACTACAACCAAATAAATAAACAAAAATATATTTAGCAAAAAAAATAAATATTTATTTATATATACATCTCAAAGTCAAAAAGCTAGATCAAATAAGTACCAAAAAAAAAAAAAAGGAAAAAAAGGAAAAAGTCTCTTGTCGGCTTTGAAATTTTATCCTTATTTATGTTTATTATTATTATTATTAAATTGAAAACCTATCGCAACATGTCATGGCTAAAAGTAAAAGATAAGCACACAATCCATACGAGGACCATCGTTGCTTTCAATCCAATCAAACTCATGTGAAACTTCCTAAGAAGATGGTTTTTCCCCTCCCAAAATAAGGTTGTGTAAAGGGTAAAAAGAAACCCAAATTTTATATCGAAAACATTTAATAATAATAATAACAAATATATAAGAATATAACAATCTCAAATTACTTCTTCTCTTTCACATGGTGTTCTTTCTACACAAACAAACCCAGGTTTTTTTTTTTTTTTTTAGCTTGAAAAGCATAAACCAAGTTTCATGAGAACCTACAAATTTACGTTCCTACGGAGACTTATAAGATGCAAAAACTCCTTGATATATAAAGTTTATCGAAACTTTGCAAAAATACCACTAATTCTAAAAGGAAAAAAAGAAGAAAAAAGAAAACCTTCAGCTGGGTCTGTAGTGGCGTTTTGAGCTCTTGTTGAAGAAGCAAGAACAAGAAAGATGGCAACACAGAAAGTGAAGACAGAACTAGCTGAAGACGATGAAACTCCTGACATGTATTAACTTCGGTAGTAGTCTTTTAATTCTCTGCCACAGCTTAGAAATATGAAGAACTCCAAAACTCTAATGGAGGAAAAATATGAAAGAGATCAGAATATTATTTGAGATATTTGAAGATCAGAGAACCCATATAAATCATATGGAGGAAAAAGTCCAACTTTCGATAAATAAATATTCTAGGCTAAAATTCAAAAGGACAGCCAAGTTGACAACTGAGTTGAAAAATCATGTTACAAAATTATAGTGCAGTTGTTTATTATTGATTGTGATGTGATGAGGTTGATATTAGGCCAACTATTTTGAGGTGTTCCACAAGGTCTAAAGACCAAGCTGTTTCAACCAGAGAAAAAAAAAAAAAAAAAAAAATTGACGCCGTTCAAGATTGACGCCTATTCAAACTCGCCAAAGTTTTACAAAACTCCCTTAGCTAGTCCCTAAAAGCTAAAAGGGCCACACCATTTCAAATCATCAATCCATATATTTGTTTTTTGTTTTTTTTACGAGTAATTGACTTAAATAGTTTATTAACTCTTTATAAAATATGATTTGGTTCTTGTTTTATTTTTATTGGTCGAGAAAATCCTGAACTCTTAAAATGCTGGTTATTATAGTCATTTCCGTCCAAAATCGTTAAATTTTTAACAGACTATCTAATTTGATAGGGTATTTTAGTAATCTAATAATAATTAATTTAACAAAAATTAACAATCATAAGTTTCGGTCAAGAGGGTGTCTCTGTACTTTTGAGAAAACACAGAGGGTGTCAATGTAATTTACTCTATTAAAAAATTAAGAGTAATATGTATTTTGAATGTGTTCAATATTGTACCTCTCAATTTCAAATGTTTGTTGATCAACAACTAATTATGACCCATAAATTGACGAACTTACTCTTTTTTTTTTTTTTTTTTTTTTTCTTTTGTGAATAAAAAGGATTTGGTGGTGGTCCCATCATTTTCAGGTTTTCAGCCTCACAGGCAGAAACACCTTTCCTAGGTATGGTAGAGAGAAGGGTTCTTTATACTACTTTCTCTCAGTCGGCCATCCGAGATCTATCCTACCATCACCAAACTATGTTTCAATAGTCGAAACTGCAGCGAGGACTAAGAAAAGGCAATGAGAGTCGAACTCGGGTGGACAAGGGGAGAAGCTAGCAAAGTCACCCACCCTTACCAACTCATCCACCTTTATGGGTGTTTGACGAATTTACTCTTTGCAGCTTTGTGGACAGACTTGTAAACGATTATTAATTGGCGAATTAATTTAACATGTGCAGATTAGATTGAAAAGACAAAAAATAAAAACAAATTAAAAAAAACACAATATTTTTTTTTTTGGGGGTAAAAAGCACACAATGCCTGATCAGTGTTTCAATATGTAAGGTCTATGTGTAAGCTGCAAAAGGTAAATTTGACAATTAATTAATAGTCAAAATCAATTGTTGCCCTAAAAAAATAGGGTAATTCTGTGATAGAGTCTCATTTATATACATTATCGGTAGAGCTCATTTTTAAATCGTTTAGATGTAATTGAATGGTTGAAATATTATTTGTGCATTATAATTATTGTGCATACTTCATAGTAGTATAGACTAATTAATAAATTAAACAAATAAAAAAAAAGAAATTAAAAAAAAACCAGACCTTCACCGATGAAAGGTTTTTTTTTTGGGGGGGGGGGGGGGGGGGGGGGGGGGGGGGACTCCTCATCAGTGGCTTGACGTCGCCGGGGCAAGGGCTTGTCATCGTCGGGGGAGTTGCAGGGTCGGTCGTAGGTTGTTGCCTGGTATCGTCAGGCTTACGGGTGGGTGTCCATCGCCTGGGGTCACGAGCCAAAGGATGGGAGGGCCTTGTCATTGCAGGAGGGGGGGGCCTCGGTTGCGGGGTGGTCGGATCTGGCTGGTGGGGGGATGTGGGGTGCGGGGGCACGTATCTAGTTTGGTGGAGGGGGGGGAGGACTGGCTCATCGCCAGCGTCGGGGAGAGGGGCACATATCTAGTTCGCAGGAGGGGGGTTGTCTTCATCGGTGTCTCCGGTGGCCGCATATCTAGTTTAGGGAGGGAGGGAGTCGTCATCAACATCGGGGAGGGGGGGCACTCGTTGCCGGTGTAGGGGGGTTTGTCGGTGGATAGTCGCCGGCCAGTTTTTTTTTTCTTTGAATTTTTCTAATTTCTATGAGGTAATGTACATTATAGTTATCATATACAAATAATATCTTATCTGTTGAATTACATCGTAATGGTTTAAAAATGAGCTCTTTCGATAGGATATATAAATAAGACTATTCCATAGATTTACCCAAAGAAATATACAATATTTTTGGAATTTGAATTTAGAAAGTACAATCTTGAGATATATATTTTTTAATAAACTCAAAGTATAGGATACTATGAAATGATAATTAACATACCTAACAAAAAAAAAAAAAAAAAAACAAACCAACATAGGACTTGCTATGATTCATATATAGGGTAAGTCTATGGTAGAGTCTCATTTATATACCCTATCGGTAGAGCTCATTCTTAAACCATTTAGATGTGATCGAACGGTTGAAATACTTTTTATGCATTATAATTATCATGCACATTACTTCATAGTAATATAGACTAATTAATAAATTAAACAAATAATTTATAAAAAAAAAAAAGAAATTACAAAAAACCAGACCTTCACTGATAAAGGTTTTTTTTTGGGGGGGGGGGGGGGGGGGGTTGAGGGATCTCCTTACTGGCGGCTCGACGTCAACGGGGTGGGGGGCTTGTCGTCATCGGGGGCATCGTAGGGCTTGTCGTAGGTTGTTGCCTGGGATCATCGAGCTCGTGGGTGAATGGTCTGTCACCTGGGGTGGCAAGCCTCGGGAGGGGAGGTCTTCATCATCACGGGAGGGGGGGGGGGGGGGGGGGGGGGCTGGGTTGCTTGGGTGGCCGGCGGGGGACATGGGGTTAAGGGGAGCATATCTGTTTGGGGAGGGGGGAGGGGGGGACTAGCTCGTCGCCAGCGTCGGGGAAGGGGGCACAGATCTGGTTCACAGGGGTGCGGGGGTTGTCGGCGTCGGCGTCGACGGGGGGCGCAGATTTGGTTAGGGGAGGGGAGGGGGACTTCGTCAGCATCCGGGAGGGGGGGCGCTCGTCATCGGTTTCGGGGGGAGGGAAGGGGTCTTCGTCGACTTCAGGGAGGGAGGGGCGCTCGTCGCCGGTGTAGGGGGGTTTGTCAGTGGACTGTCATTGGCTAGATTTTTTTTTTTTTTTTTTATAGTTTCTTTAATTTTTTTTTTTTTTGTATATAATACTATAAGATGATGTGCAATATCATTATTATGCACAAACAACATCTCAATCTTTTGATTATATCGTAACGGTTTAAAAATGAGCTTTATAGATAGTGTATCTAAATGAGATTCTACCACAGACTTACCCTCATGTATATATGGTTTATTATAAATTATTTTTGAAATGTGTAAAGGAGGAAGGTTCAGGCCAAAAAATCATTTTTTTTTTCTTTAACTTGGAGATTATATATGTATAACAGGAATACGGGTGTGATGTTGAAAATAATGAATAGGTTGATCAATGTTTTTTTTTTTTTTTGGCTCTGAATTTTAGGTTGATCAATATTGATAAAACATGTTTATTGTTTTCTCTTTTTTACTGTTGTTTTACCAAGTGATGATAATGGTAAGAAAAATTCTTCATAGGCAACAATCCATCGTTAAACAAACAACACTCAAAAGGATTTTTTTTTCTTTTCTTAATTATTATTATTTCAAAACCCTGTTAAGATTTAATTGATAGAAATTTAAAGTGGGTCTGTTTGGTGTTTGAGTTTGAGTTAAGTTGTTTAAGTTTAAATAGTAAATTTTGTTGACTTTTCAGAAAAGACAAAAAACTTTTTTAGAAAAAGACAAAAACTTTTTCAGAAAAAGACAAAAATTGAGATGAAAAAGTATAGTTTAGTTTGAGTTAAATTTGATCACCAAAACGGACCCTTAGATCTCAGTTTCTATAAATATAGGAATATTCTTTGTTTCAGATAATAAAATTGACGTTCATTAATCTTATACAAAAAAAAGAAAAAAAAGTACGTATTTCAAAAAGCGATATACAATTCGCCTGAATTAGTAGTGTGAACGCTAATTAAACTTTCAAAATAAATGGCTTTTCATTCCAAAAAAAGATAAAAAGAAAGAAAGAAGTAGAAAAAGAAAAGATTTCCACGTCTTATACTTCCAACATTGTATATTATTTTTTGTAGCACGTATGTGCACACACACACACACACACACAAGCACGATGTTCCATCTACTAGGAATGTCTCCGTAGGTCTCATTTATTAAAAATAAATAAATAAACAAACAAACAAAAATGAATTAAAAATAATAAAAAACAAGAAGAGTTCTCCGTACATAGGTCATATGAGATTGTTCACACGTGATCCCCGTTCATCATCCCCAAATTCATTTTTTCAAGCTCCCGCTTATCATTCTATTTTAAACTCGTCTTTTAAGTTTTTGTAGTATTTTCTTTCACGAAAGTTTAAATATATTATGCGAGTTATGAATTTGAACATATGATACAATGAAACTCGATTTTAATAGATGTAAACAGATAATGTTAGGTAAGGAATCTCCTTGGGTTAAGGAAACACGTAAATACAACTTAGGTATAAATTGACCTGGTATAAGGATCAGATTCTTATACGAACATTTAAAACTGTCACAAAACCAACCTGTATCGGCTTCACAATTTAGTCAACTTCTAATTATTTTCATTAAAAAAAGGTTAAATCCTGATAACTCTCTTGTTCTAAAAATGGTTGTCTTTATCATATACTGATTATTTTGTATTTTTGTTTGGGTTTATATAATTGGCCTCTCTCTTTTTCTCTCTCCCTCTTTCTTACGTGGAAAGTAGCTCAACTAACAGATCAAGATAAAGATCATCACCCAGATCGAACTTAAATTAAAAGCAAATTAAAGAACATAATTAAAGTACTTTGTTTTAATTAAAAATGATTTATTAAATTAAGGACCAAGTTGCATGGCTGAGGATTTTTCAGCCCCCCAACAAAAAGATTGAGGAAAAAGAAATAATAATATTCTTATTCGAGTTTTTTATTTATGTTTTTTTTTTAAAATTATTTTTGGCTTGTAATATTCTTAATCGAATTTGGTTGTCCTGGAATAAATTTTCACCGGAAAAGCTTTTCGAGTTATATATATATATATATATATATATATATATATATTTCCTTAGCCAATGCCATGCAGAACAAGTTGTATTATTTCACTAATATATAATTTAATTAACTCGTTTTGATTATGACATAACTTTAGTTTAAATACTAACTATTAACATATTATGAGAATCATCGGAATAACTATAAATCTTAAACTTCAAGTGAATAGAGCTATCAACATATTAGTTTTCAATTCATCCTCAAAGTCAATTCTATTGTTAATTTCTTGGGAACGATGCCAAATTGGCAACTTGTATACACAATATTCGCACAAGGATTATTTGTTTTTATTTTTGATAATTTAAACTAAATAGCACCTGCGTTTGAATAACCTCGAAAAAAGAAACAATTAATGTTAATACATAAATATAGTACATATATAATTAAGATCAACTTGATAAACCATCTAAATCTTAATTTTTATTGGACGAATATATTATAATAATATGATATATACATATCCGATTTACATAATACTTTCTTTGAGAGATTTGGATGCGGCCGGGTCACACATGCCGTACAACATGTGTGCAAGACCATGAGGAGGTCCAATCAATAACAAAGACAAAAAAAATTAAACAATTTACTTTGGAGACTCTGGAACGAAAATCAAGATCATGAGGAGGACATTGTTGTTCATGCTGTAATACTGTTTCTTAAACTTTTGTCGTTCATCAAAATTAAGCTTTTAAGATTTTTCAAGTATATGTATTTTATATACAGCTGATATAGTGTTTTAGATTATTGTCGTTTCTTAACTTCTTGCCGTTAATTAGGTTCTTGTCGTCTTTCATTTTTATTGTCGTTTATGCAGTTCATGTTGTTTTTAAAACATTGTTCTAGATTTTTCGATGTGGTGGCATTGTTATTCTCATTTTTACGGATGGTGCCGTGCTATTTGGGTATTGTAGTTTCTATGCTGGTGTGGTTTAATAACTTATTGTCGTTTATTTACGTTATTGTCGTCTTTTATTTTAAGCAATTTTCAAGCCTATCTTCTTCTTCTTCTTTTTTTTTTTTTAGTTGGCTTCATTTCTACTTTCATCACTTCGCATGTGTGTGTTTTTAGTTTGAGGTACTCTACTGTCATTTTCCTTGTCTGATGTCGTTTTTGATATTAATCTAGGACAAGCAGCCAAACCAAGCCTACAAAGCAGCCATCTTCAAAGAATTTTATTTTAAATTCCAAGAAAAAAAAAAATTCAAGGATTTGGTGTCTGGAATTAAGCGTCTGAAACTTCCTTTCTTAATCATCTAAATCTCGATCATTAGAGCACTGTAGTGCAATACTGCTCCAGATGCGGAAAATTATCCTACCCTTGGAAAACAAAGTTAAAGGTCAAAGGAATTCCAAATATTAGATTGCTCTGTTATGATCAAAAAGAACAATACTAGAGAGAACATCAGTAATGTATTTAATATCAATCACTATTAAAATGTGGGTCTCACAACATGAGGTCCACCAATAGGGCTCATCTTTCTATTAATGTGATGTTTAACATCACTGATATTCTAAAACATTTTTCCAAAAATTGGAATTAGATCTGGCATCTTTAGCATTTTTTTAGTTTCACTCAAACTCTAGCTAGAAAGAAGAAGGAAATCCCAAATTCTAATGTTGTTTTATTACGCATTTACAAATTTAAACAAACGCCATTTGTGGAGAAGTCCTACATCGGATAAGGATAATGAATTCCTACCTCAAACATTGTTTATAAAGCAGTGCTATGAATGTTCGTCCAACTCAATTTTGAACAAAATATAAATTAAAAAGTCAATTAGAAGTGGTTGCATTGCATATTTAGTTAGTGTTAAGTCTCTATCAACTTATCTGCATAAATTTTTAGGTATTGTATTTTAAATATCTTACGCTGAAGAGTTTAAAAGATAAAAGAGAAGACAAGGTCTATTTAAAACAAAATAAAGTTGTAGACGGCATGAAATCAACCTTGTTCACTCACTAATAAAGAAATTTCTTTCATATCAATTTTATATCCGAGATACAAATGCATGTAGTGGTTAAAAATTATGAGAGAAATAAATAGTGGTTCAGTTAGAAAGAATAATAAAATCTAACACCCTTGCTACTAATCCAAAAATATTGTTGTTTTATTCTAACAAAAACATTTATTATGTATCTACAAGCTTTAAAATTCACAAAAGTCAATGAGTAGAAACTACACATTAAAAAGGAATAATAAATTCTTACCACGATCACTCTAAATATAAAGTAACACTATAAATGTTCTCTCACTTCATGTGAAAACCACGAATCGGTCAATATTTCGATTTGAAAATTTTCAAATAATTGTTAAATATACATGTAGATTAGCATTTATAAATTGTCTTGATAGAATCGAACACTCTCCATTTTCATCAACTCGTAAGCTCGACGCTGAACCAATTGAAAAAACCTATTGAAATGAAAACAACAGACATATTGCCATGTATATTAGTAGAATTTGAAGTCATTTGTTAGATGCATAGTTCATCATAACTTAAAATAACGTCCAATATTTCTAGCTAAGAGCTCTGCAAATTAATTATAAAATCCAATTTGAAGACTTATATGAATCAAATACCTTAATGCACATGAACACCAACGCACATAGATAGCATACATTAGGGTTGATTTTGATTAATGCATTTATATGTTTTACTTATTTATTTACTTGCTTAATTCAACTATTCCTTTGTGAGTATCATTGGTTTCGGACTTCTTGTTCCCTTGAATAAAAAATTTTTGCAGCTAAACCAAACAAAATATTTATAAGCACCACTCAATACCAACATTAATCCTCGTAGACAAATCCATCTTGTCCTGGTTACTTGCATTAGGGGATATAGATTTAAACTCTATATCTTATGATGGAGTTAAATGTAATTCTATCGTTAAGTCTGTAACTATAGAGCACTTTAAGTTCACAAAAAATAAATTTAAACCTGATTTCATAGAGAATTTTATGTTAATTATTTTCTCTTATCATTCTTATAAAATATATCAGAAAGTAAAAAAGTTACCATATGATCTCAAATTACCAATGTTAAACTTAATCACAACGTATCTTCTTATATTGTATAGAGAGATATAGTTATAAAATAAGCTAACTTAGATATTTTCTTTTCCTTTTTCCCCTTCTCTCTCCTTTTATTAAACAATATGAAAGAAGAGCCTTATTCATCATTTATAAGAAAAGATATTATATCACATTGCACGCTTATAAGTGTGGAGCTGCAATAATATAGAAAATTTTTTTTGGAACATTTCAAAAATAATAATTATAACGATTTTCTAACTTTATACTATAAAATTACATAATAAATATTGTGATGGGTTGACTTTTAGCTATTTGTAAAATATTCCAAATTTTTTTGCTATATTTCAATGTCACTGTTAAGATTATCTTATATATGCAACTCACCTTATTTTCTTTGCCTTTGTATTTCACTGCTCCATTCTATCTACTTTCCATCTTTCCTACCAAACAATGCATATCTGAAATTTTAAAACGACATGTCGCCTACGTTTAGTACTATATTTCTTTTTTAGTACTATATTTCAGATAACGTACGTTTTTTAATTTAAGTACTTAATTACTACGTATAACTTTTGTTGGCTTCGGAAACACTGTACATCTTAAATTTCAAGCTGAATCAAACGCTGATTATATATAGGGCTAACAACATCAATTTTCAAATTCATCGTCAAAGTCAATTCTATCATATTTCCTGTGAACAATTCGAATATTATCAAAAATTGAATGTAACAATGTCATCCCCGAGATTATTTGTTTTTATTTTTCAGAAATTTAACTAAATAGTACTTGTGTTTTAGTAATCTCGAAGACAAAAGTGGAAACAATTAATGTTAATATACAAAGAAAGAGAAATATTATTTTATAGAAGCGGGACTAGGCAAGCTATCTAAATAATAAATTAAACGCGTATATTATATAAGTATAATGATGTGACATATATCAGTTTAATGAATATTTTTTTTTCGGAGATTTTGAAACGGTCAGGGTCATTCAAGTCCCACAACATGACCATATTGATTCGATCAATAACAATGACTTAAATTTAATTTAGTTTGGAGACTTTGGGACCAATAACATTAAGAATAACATTAAGACTTTGTTTGGCAGTTCATTTTAAATTTAACTAAATTATATTTTTCATCTCAATTTTTGTATTTTTCTTAAAAGTCAATAAAATTTATAACTAAAATGTTCTTTAGAATGTTATGTTCGCTCACCGTTGGTCATAATGATTAATGTTATATATGAACGTCAGAAAAATTAACAAAAAGAAAAAGAAAAAGAAAGAGTTATAATCCTCTAATGAATTTAGTTAAATACATTCATAGTTTAAAAAGGGTATGGATGAAAAAGTTATATTCCTTGATTTGTATATGAAGAAATTCTAACTCTAGATCTTTAAATGTATGCATTTATCATTAGGTTATCCATTCAACCACCTATTGTTGTCAATTTATTTTGTCCTGTAATGATGTGTTTTTGGAATATTGTTCTTTCCATGTTTATGTCGTTTTTTGGGTTCTTGTTCAAGATTATGTCGTTTGTTTGGGGGTTTTTTTTTTAATCTTTTAAATTATGGTAATTTTTTTATTTTGGCGTTGTTACTATCTCTCTTGCTTGTTCAGTTCGTTGCCGTTTAAGTTATTCACGTCATTACTAACGTTTGATGATATTCTTTTTTAACAAGGCATTAGTTGTTGTCGTTTTACAAGATGATGTCCATTTTTGATGTTCTTGTCGACTATACAGGTTATTATCGTGATCTTGTGGTGGTATGATTTTGTGGTTATTATTTTTTCCAGTTTTCCCAAGTTCATATCCTTTCTTTAGGTCTTGTTCTTTTCTAATGTTTATGTCACTCTTTTAAGTTTATCATCGTTTTTATATTTAAAATCGCTTTTAAACCCTTACTTTTTTTTTTCCTTTCCTTTTGAACTAAGAATGAGAGAATTCAAATTCTAAACTTCAATACCGAGGACATGATTATTAAATTATGCTTGCAACCACAAAGTATTGCAATTTTATTTGTCTTGTATTGTTGTTTTTGAGATATTGTTATTTCTATTTTTATGCTGTTTTATTGTTATTTTTAAATACGACAGAAATTTGAGACATCAAATCTCGACTCCATTTGAACCGGCTCAAAAAAATCAAGGGGGGCCACCATAGGGGGAAGGAGATCCCCATATGCTAGAAAAGCTCACATGCACCATGAGAAAATCGTGGAAACAACCAATCAAATTGATATGTTTATATTTTTTACCCTCCTTTAATCCTTATCTGGATTTTAAACCTCTAATACTTATCTAATTAAAAGTTAAAAAAAAAAACTATTATAATTGAGGTAATAATTCAAAGATGTACTTTTGAAGGGGTAATCTTACGCATCACCCCCAGACAGAAAACTTAGACCAAGGGCCAAGGACACAAGGAACGAGCCAAAGAAACAAAATCAATAACCAGATTCTTATTAATCCTAGGTGTCCACATCATAGATGACAGTAAAAACCTGCGCAACAGTTATTCAAACACAAAAAACCACTTGCATGTAAAGCAAGAGGTTAACCAGTTTCTTCAAGCCATCAGGAAAACGAGGTAAAAAATAATTAATTAATTAAAAAAAAAAACCGCCAATGCAGAACAGCAGCTTTGTCCTTTGTAAAAGCCTGCATCACGAAAACAAGTAAAGTGGTACTGCAAACAAGATGAAAATCACACGGCTGAATACATGATTTCGTCGTATAAAGAAGATAATTAAAAACTATGACCACGTGTTAAATAGCAGACCAACATCACTGATAAAAGAAATCATAAATGTATCAAGAGTAACCATGCCTGCAAGTGTGCAATAAAAGACTTGCCTTCTTCATCATCCGTTTGCGGTGTCTGTTCGTGGGCATGCTACGTACGTCTCAGACAGACCTGCCCGGGGCGTGGTATCTTCTAACCGTATGCAGATTCAAAATCCTCTGGTTCGTCATTTTTATCCTGACTAAGACCATTAAAAAAGGATAGAAATATATCATTAGTGACTCCTCTATATATGTTACTATATACGTAAGCTGGTTTTATTGTTGCAAAAGAGAGAATTTGAGTAGATAACCATAATATCCTGCATAAAAAAAGGTATCCCATGTTATCTTCAAATTTTTTTTTTTTTTTTCATGAGACGACACATTTGATTCTATCAGGTAATTTTGAAAAGAAAAGAAGGAGAAAGGGAATGTGTAGGATACTCACGTTGGCTCGCCGTGAACCTTAATGTCGGGAATGTGAGAAATCCCTTTTATTCTCTGGAACCATTGTTCAAGAAAAGGACACTTATAAATTCTCAACCAGTGAGGAGAAGTGAGCAGAACTTCTTTGGGCAAAAACTGGAGCTCACCACAGCTAACCAATGATAAATAATCAAGGGATGCAAAACGCTGAAAGGCGTAGCCATTTAAGCTTTTAAGGTGCGGAAGATTATGAAGTTTGAAAGAAGTTATGGAGCTGGGAATTAACCCCATTGGAAATGAATCCAACACCGCATCACAGTCGCTAAACATTTAGTGTTCTTAGCGAGGTTACTCCTTGCAGATCCCAATATGCTTGTGTTGAGCCACGAGTTTGCAGCATTTGATGATCAAAAGCTCATCTAATTTTGAGGGGAGCCCTCCTTCAGGAAACGACTCAATATTTGGACAAGTGGACAGCTCCATAAAAGCAAGAGACGGAAGAAGCCTGTGCATGTGATCAGGCAGTGACTTGAAATTCTTGCAAAAAACTAGTCTCCGTGAACCGAGATAGTGGAGCACAGTGCCAGTTTCTTTTGAACAGGTAGGCGACTCCAGATTCCGACATTCCCACAGCTCAAGCTCCCTAAGCATTGGGAAGTAGTCTAACGATAAGGACGATAAAGAATCACACGCTTCAATCTTCAACTTTCTAAGAGAAGCACAACGATAGTTTCCCGGGAACTCTAGTTTGGTGCACAATTCAATTTCAAGAGTTTCTATTGAATCGCAATGAGGTAAGCCCCCTGTTAAGTCGGGACAGTCATACAAGTGAAGGTGCTTGAGACGAGGGAAATATCCAACTTCTTTATCATCTCCAACAAACCACTCGTGCCATCTCGGCATACCATTGAACAACAAAGTTTCCAGAGATTGAAATGGAGTTATAGAAGAATTACTACCATAAAACTCTGCACCTATTCTCTCCAACGCATGAAAGCTTTTAACAGGAAGCTCCCGAAGAGAAGGTAACTGCCCGACCGGTGGCAACGACAAGCAATACTCACTCTCAAGTAGATGCAATGACACTATGTTTGAAAACAAAGAATCTCCAACCCATTCTTTAAAAAATGAACCTGGATATTTGTAAATAGTGAGTTTCTTCAAGTTTGCATGAGGTTGCAACGCGTCAAGTACCTCTCTTCCTCTTCTTCTATCAGTAATGTCTCGCCTCCATCGTAAACGTAGCTCATTGAGATTCGCCTTCTCCCTTAAATTGGCTTTTAGAACATCCTGAACGTTATCAACATTTTGAAGCCCGGAAATTCGAAGATTTCCACCCAAATGTTGAAGATCTCCCAACTCGCTAATGCTACTACCGCTTCGTTCACCCAAAACAAAATCAGTTAACGTTTGCAGTTGTTACAAATTACAGCATCTCTTTTAGAGGTGATGAAGTAGTGTCAAGATGACGCAAATTGATTACTCTTCTCATGTCGGTTGGCAACCGAGTAAGTCTTCGACAACATGACAACAGTAGTGTCTGCAAATTGGACAAACTACAAACTGAACGAGGTATCTCTTCAAATTTGTTGCCAGATAAGTTCAAATACCTGAAATGCTTCAAATTACTGAATGGATCACGCATCATCCAATCCCAAACCATCGTCAATGGAGAGAGCACTCTCAAATCATTTCCACTTTCTATCAAACTGTCAAATACCTGATCAGATTTTCCTTTTTCTAGCAATTTTACAAACAATAGCTCAGATGAGTACGCATGTGATCCTATATGAAGGTGCGTAAATGTTCGGCTTTAGATAATTGTTCATGAGTTATAATTATCAACTGATACGCTGTGTGATAAATGACGTGTCTTACTTGTAAGGTGCTTAATGTCGTTATTATCATCATAACTCAAACAAAATTCACCTGAAACAAACATGGCTAAATCATGAACAAGGGAATGCATCGCAACTGCCGACTCGCTGTGACTTGATTTTGAAATAACGACCTTGATAACAGTTCTTCGACGTACACTTCTCCAACATCTTCCATTCTCTTTTCTTTCTGACCAGATGGCAAAAAGCCTTCTGCCATCCACAACAGGACTATTTGTTCTTTTTGTATTTCATAATCTTTTGGAAATATCGAGCAATAAGCAAAATACTGCTTCAAAACAAGAAGGTAGATAATGACAGTTCAACCATAGCAATGGGAGAATATTGTTGCTCCGGCTTTTATCCAATTCCCACACACGGCACCTTAGAATGCTATCCCATTTACTCGGATTTCTTTCAAAGCGTAAAAGAGTACCCATTGATTTTACGGCTAATGGGAGGCCACCGCACTTTTTAACAATTTGCATTCCAACTCGTTGCAAACTTGGATCTGCATCCAACTTTCCATTGAAGGCTTGCTCCGCAAATATTTTCCAGCAATCGGCGTCCGATAGTTGCAGTAATTCGTAAGTTACTTCCCCAGTCTTTACAACTGATGCAACATTTTCACTCCGTGTCGTCACGATAACCCTGCTTCTATTGTCTGCACAAGTAAACGCGCTCCATAGGAAATCCCAGCCGTCATAATTCTCCTCCCAAATGTCGTCGACAACAACTAAAACTTTCTTGCCTCTCATGGCCTCTTTCAATCTAAGTTGAAGTTCCGCCGGTTTCCCCGAACTCACTACTACTCTTCTAATTATTAACCTGTCGCAAAATAGCCTTTGCAATTCTTGATATATCAAAATCAGAGGAAGCAGTAACACATGCTTTGAGCTGAAAATCACGTTCCGTCAATCTGTCATCGTTGTACACGAGCTGAGCAAGGGTGGTCTTATATTCAGTTACGAAAGTGAAAACTGACTTCCATAGCATTCTCAATCTGCTTCCCGATCGACGTCCCTGCTTCGATTGGGCCTCATTGTTGATGTCCTCCACCAAGTCATCGGCTTTCAAGACTACTACGTCTGTAAGCTCATCGAACCATTCCCTCGCATCCGGCTCGCCGATTTGCCTCTCTTCCGCATCGTTCAGCATTGATCTTGCCATCTTTAACTTGTCATTCAATTTCCTGAGCTGTCCATGAACGGATTTCTTTTCCCGGAACAAGTTCACCAACTCTCTGGAACTCAGACTTTCATATAGCTTCTCAAACACGGCGGAGAAAAGGTTCGCTCTCCAATTCTGCCATGTTTGACATTGCCAACAAAGCTCCGACTAATAATTTAAAAAAAAAAAAAAAAAAAAACAAGGAATTTGAGTTTGATTAATTTGCCTAATTTTGCGAATTTGCTCCTTACTGAAAAGAAAGTCAATCAATTTCTCTTTTTTTCACAATTAAGTTGAATAAGATAGAGAAATCTAACCGGTTTTATTTTTAAATAATACTAGTCCCATAAACCAATAAAAAAAATGTATAAAATGTTTGTAAATCTTTTTTAATTATTTCTTATTAAAAATATTTATTGTAAGAAATGATAAAAAATAAAAATACAAAAAAGACATAGTAAAAAAGTTAAAAAAAGAAAGGAGGAAAGAAAAGGTACAAGAGGACAAAATAGTTGAACCAAAATTTTAAATGGTAAAAAGAATATAACTCTCCTTAATATAATAATTATAAATAAAATAAGTATTAAAAAAATAAATTACTATAGCCAGTGAAATCGTCACGAGCCTAAAATATATAGATATGTGTATATTCTCTATTTCGTTTACAGAGAGGGGCCTGGGGTGATGTCATGGGGTGGGAGGCTTGGTGGATCGCGCTCCTGTTGGCGGCGGCACCGGCGAAGGACGGAGGATAGGGATGTGTTTTTAGCTTGCTATTGGCGGCAGGCTGTAATTAATATATATATATATATATATATTTATTCTCATTTATATTTTTAATTTTACCTCTTAAATTTTGAATTTAATTTCAATTTATTTTTTTAGTTAAAAATCAGTCGAATTAAAAAATGAGTTTTTAAAGTAAAATTAAAAAATGAGTTAAGTATTTTTTTTTTCAATTTATTTTTAACAAAAATCCTAACAAAATGTACTTAATAAGATTAATATTTTTAATTTATCATCTATTTTTAAGTGAAATTCTGATAAAAGAATTTTTAAAATTTAAGAAGTCAAGTGAGAGCATGAGTTATAGATGTTAAGATTTTTCCTAGTATGTTTTTTTAAAGAGGATAATATGTTTTCAGGTATTGTCGTTTTGCAATTATGTCGTTTGCTTGAGTTCTTGTCATTTTATATTTTCAATTTGTTCTAATAATTTATTCTCGTTGTTAAAATTCATGCCGCATTATTAGGCTACGTGTTTTTTTTTTTTTTTTCACAGCTCGTTGTCGTTTACAGTATTTGTCTTTTGTTTACCTTTTGTCGTTTCTCAATTAATCGTTATTTTTGATCGTGCAATTTTCAAGCTTGTCTTTTCGTTTTCCCAGTTGGTGTCGTTCATGGTTTTCATATTTATCTTAATGTCGTTTTTTAATGTTCGATGTCGTTTTCCAGATAACTTTCATCTTTAGAAACAGGAAAGCAGCCAAACCATGCCAGGAAAGCAACCCTCTCAAATGAAATGATAAAAATTCAAAGAATCCAAAGGTTCCGTTCCAATGAAGCAACGTTGTTCATCGTTTCGGATGCAAAAAACTATCCTGCCCTCTTATCATGTATCAGTTTATGAATACATTTTATGGAAATACAGTCAAAAGGGCGAATTCCAAATATTGGATTCCGGGTGGATGTTTTATTTGTAATCTGATCTCATAAAAATGCAATAGAACACTTAGCTTCTTCTTGTCGAATAGAGCACCTTTGAACACAATCCCTACATCCACAATCACGCTGTGTAAATTTACAGACAAACTTAAACCAGTTTATTCACTCCCCTCTACTGGTGCTATGAAGCATAGGTCGACTGGCACTTGTTGGCGATGGCTCTACGTCCCTTACCGTGTTAGTACTAGTGGACGAGTAATGGTCGTAATTAGTATCATTAACTTCAGTAGCAATACTACTACTTACTAAGCTGCTCACATCGTCGAATTTCCAATTAGTAAAGTAACCAGGCCTTGTAATCTGTGTGTTTATTTCACTATCTCCTGAAAGCATTGCCACCACACGGGACATCGCTGGTCGAACCAGCGGTGATGTTTGAGTGCATAATAGAGCTACTCTTATGACTCTTCTTACTTCTTCCTCATTGAACTCGGATAATTTTGGATCCACAAGTTTGAGTTCACATTTTTGTTCATGAAGGTTCCAAGCCTGGAATGCAGGAAATGAAAACAAGCAATTCAGAATTTATGTTTTATTTATATTTTAAGGGATAGTAACAAAATCCTCATATATATACAATTGAAATGCGGTAACCTATCTTGTTTAGTATATAGAAAACACTGATCCTCCGATTTTTCCTCCACTAAATCATACAAAATTTAATGTCTACAAAAAAACTGATTTCTGGTGAAAACTCCATAAAGTTGTTATCATTAAAATCAAACACATACTGTTTGATTCATAAAAGGCAAAAGTCGTTTGCTTAATTTTGTAAGATTAGATTAGAAGCACACAAACGATTATCAAATTTTTGAAAACAACCGAGTTGATTCTCACATTTGATTTAAAACACAGGCTATTTTTTACCCTTTTTTTCACTTTTAATATTAAAAACAGTCTCAATGAAAGCTTTAAGAACAAGAAAAAGTAATAACAAGCATCTTATTGAGTAGTATTTAATCATACCCATTCAAGAAGATATCTCTTTTCTTCGTCCAAGGTCAAGTCAGAGCGTGGCCGGCCACTAACAATCTCTAGAGCCACAACACCAAAGGCAAACACATCAGCTTTCTCCGTAAGATGCCCACTCATAGCATACTCCGGTGCAAGATATCCACTGTAAAATTAAAAATTAGTGGAATGATTACTACTAACATGTTACTGAAACATGAAATTAATCAAAAATATCTTTCAGTTTGAGTAAAATCTGTAAGATCTTACAACGTTCCGGCCACGCAGGTGCTTATGTGAGTCATTTTATCGTCATAGAACTTGGCCAAACCAAAATCAGATATTTTGGGGTTGAGACTAGAATCCAGGAGAATGTTACTGGCCTTTACATCTCTATGAACAATTCGGATATGCGACTCCTCATGAAGATAAGTCAGACCTCTTGCTACCCCTAAGCAAATGCTGAAGCGCATTGACCAATCGAGCTTCAAGCTATTGTCTCCTGATCCATTCGAGGAATAACTAATAAATTTCATTGCTATCATTATTGTAGTTGTTGTTGTGTCTATACCACACGTTAAAATTCATATATATTGTTTGCATCCTATTGATAACATTGTATGCAGCAGTAATATTATTCTCATATACCAAATAGTGCTTGATCAATACTGTTGTTTTCCAAGTACTCGTAGACGAGAATCCGTTTATCTCCCTCAAGGCAGCACCCATACAGTTTCACTAGGTTTCGGTGTTGAACAGCAGATATCGTTGCAATCTCAGTAACAAACTGGTTTGTCCCTTGATGGGATGACACTGACAGTTGCTTTACGGCAACTACTCTTCCATCATCAAGTGTTCCCTGTTGAGTAATCAAATTTTAAGCTTGATCGTCCAATCACAAATTAACTTTCCAAGGAAAAAAAATGGACAGTAGATCAACATATGGCATCAATGATGATACTTGAGGTGCAAGGTTAATAGATTTGATTAGAGAAACGACTTACCTTGTAGACAACTCCAAATCCTCCCTCTCCCAACTTATTAGTAGAATCAAAGTCATTTGTAGCCGTCTTTAGTTCAGCATAGCTGAAAGTGAATGGTCTAACATCTATTCCTAAAAGCTCTGCAAAGAAAACATAAAGCACTCCATGTCATCTTTAGACTGCATTCCATGTTCGTAAGTAATCAAAACACCCGCTCTTCTCTCTCTTTTTCTTCCCCAGTAATAGGAATCAATAATAGTTTCCTTTTTTTTTTTTGACCCCTCCATTTTCACTTTTGCATTTCATTTTAGATTCTAATCATCTATGTCCCATGAACTTCTCATCTTCTCGTAGTTTTGTACTTTTGTCCTTCAAATTATATTCGCAGCAATTTACTCCATCAGTTTCCAAAATATTAGCAACTTAACTCCAATGATTGAGAGGGGTTAATTTTGGATAGAATGATTAGCACTAGTGCCCCCCTGAAAAAACTATCATGTTAGCTAGTACCTGAAAAGTCCCAGAACTCCTCAATATTCAACCACCTTTAATTATTGGAGTTAACTGCTATTGTTTAACAAATTCATGGACTA
The DNA here is from genome assembly GCA_008635985.1 of Ficus erecta. NCBI lineage: Eukaryota > Viridiplantae > Streptophyta > Magnoliopsida > Rosales > Moraceae > Ficus > Ficus erecta. The sequence continues at coordinate 2,057,737 of BKCH01000019.1, forward strand.
AAGTTGCCAAGAAAAAACTCAAGCGACAAAAATTTCAAACTACAAGAAGTTCAAGGAGCAAAAGTTTTAAAGCCCTTTTTCTTACAGTCTATTGTTATCAGCATATGTACCCGGCACAATAGCTAGTAAGCCATATTTCAGCTATTGTTGTCCTACTATTTTAGACACATTTGTCATGTAGATGTAAGAACCCAAATTACAGGAATACAGTTCCTTCTTTACCACATAAGCAAACAAAAGGAATTATAGAGTTGGTCTGCAATCGTAAACAAAGTTACAAATACTAAGAAACCACCCATAAGATGCAACTGATCAAGCACTAATTACCTTCATTGTTATTTTCTTGAGACTTCTTTCTTCTTTTAACAGTATAGAAAACAGCGAGAACTGACAAAAAGCAAAAGAGTACTCCAACACCGACAGCAGTCCCCACAATCAGACCAATCCTCTTCTTCTTTTTGGTTGGAGGTTTGTTACTAACAGTGGGTGTGAAACCTGTTTCATAGCGCAATAGTAAACTAATGATATAAAATGTTTAAAAGAATTTGCACCTAAAGTACCATATTACCTGGGGTAACACTGATGGCTGAAATAGAAGGTCCGTAGGTACCTTGTGTAGGTATGCAACAAGTTCCTTTTCCAGCCCAAAAGAGATGGATTTCTAGGTAGTTTTCTGATACGCGAGCCTCAAAATACTTATACACGTATTGAGGAAAGACTCCACCTGCTTCCTTTCGCATATCAAAATCCTTTAGAACAAGTTTCCCCTGTGAGATACACGGGTTTTGAGTTAAAGAGGGTTAGCACTAGGTTGTGTTGATGATCAACATCACAATGCAGAAAACATTGTGAAATTTTGCAAAGATATTGCCGTGCCCATGCAACAATAAACAAGACGTGTGAGGGTGAAAGGGAGTATGAAAAGATCGATGGGTAGGAACCTAAATGCTCTAACTACTAGGTCAAAAAGAACTGTCACAAAAAGAAGGAGAAGAAGAAGGAGAAGAACAAGAAGTAACAAACAAGAACTATATTCAGGATTCAGATTTTGAAAACTGTAGTAACGATCATATAGTGTAATACACACCTGGATGTAAATATCAATACACGCCTCCCAGTAGTTTTCCACGTGGCAGAATCTAGGAAAGCAGTTTCTGAAAATTCAAGGTCTATGCTGTAGTTACCATTCTCAAGTCCAAGACCATAGTATCTTAATGACGAAGCAGAAAGTCTAGTTGACTGGAAGAGTGCTAACTCTGAAGTATACGAAGGATTGCTGTTCCCAGTGAAGAATCCAACATTACTAACTGCCCATCTGTTAGTGTTGGTAACGTAATATGTAGCTGGACCAAGATCCTCCTCATCCCCCTCATACAAAGTTCCATTAGAAGGTTTAATTTCAGGACCACCGCAGTTAATCCCAAAGTTATAATCTGCACACCAACAAGACCACCGTAATTTAAGAAAAAAAATGTGTTTCTCGCTAAAGAAAAGTTACCAAACATGGCCTAACCGTTTCAATATAACACAATACAAGTTGCCAAACATAGCCCTAGTAGTTGTATCATAACCATCACTAATATATATATATATATATATATTTTTTTTTTTTTTTTTGGCCACAAACATTACCGCAATGGAATTAATTTGTTTTGGCTAACAATTTTATCATGGATTTTTTGTGACGATGGGATACAAACTTTTTTGTTCATGCATGAAATTGTACACTATACAAGTCTCAAATGATGTTGTGACTAATCCCAGGTCTTTTTTTGTTGTGTTATCGTCTTGTTGAAAGAAGTCATTTCATAGTTTGAGGCCATTAATTGTAGGATGTTAGATACCCCCCACATTGAAAGATTATAAGATGAAATCCCTTTTGTCCCCTCCCCCTGCAAGCCATTTTTGCAAGGGTGAGTTCTACCTATGGACAAAGGACCTGCTCATAAAAGCTCTTTCTTTTGTGTTGACATGCCGGGTGACAGTGAGTTTATAATATATACCGCAAACTAATGACAAATAACATTTCAAATTTGATGGATGAGTAGGATGTCTTTTTTTTTTTTCCCCCTTAATACAACTTCTTGCATTTTTTCTGCTCTCATGACCATATATACGATAATGGAAAGTCTTAATAATACTCACAGACGCCCTTGCCTCGATTGCAAGGAAAGTCCCGCTGAAGGCAATTCAACCCTGTAGGAAGGCCCCTAAAAGCCAAGGAATGGAATGCACCAGTTATATAGTAAAACAAACATGGAACTTCTAACCCTCAAAAGCACTATGCCACACAATTAATTTTTGGAAATTAAAGCAATTATATTGTTAAAATAGTATCAGTACTGTTTTAAAAGTTCAGTCATGCAGATAATCACCTGCCCTTTGAACTTTTTATTTTGATGTAGTTGTTGCCCACTAAATTGCTGCATATCGCTCAAAAGAGGGAGAAAGAACATAATGTCTTTGTTCGGTTTTCTTATAATAATATAAAGAAAGCAGACCAGTATGCACATTATATGTTACCAAGTACAGAAAATAAAACAAAAGTGCTGTACTAGGAAAGTAAACAAAAGTTTCGTACCAAAAAATGTGATCAGCAAAGAATCTATACGTATATTAGAAAGCTTAAAATGAGCTACTGTTCATGAACTTTCGTCCATAACGCGCGTTTTGGTTGAAACGCGCACTTTGGGGAGAGAGAGAGCCCGCGCTTGGGAAGGGACAACGGACAAAGGAGTGGGGAGAGAAAGAGAGGAGGAGGGGAGAGAGAGAGGGGTGGACTTTTTTTTTTAGGTCAAGGCTGCAGGGGAGGGGGGAGAGAGAGAAAGAGAGAGAGGTGGAGTTTTTAATCTTATTTTTGTTTTTTTTCTCTCTTTTGGCCCCATTTTTTTTCTCTTGTCATTTTTTTTATCTAAACATTATATATGTGCATACATACAATACATAGAAAGAAGAAAATTTCTTACTGTTTTCATCCAAAACGTGCGTTTTGGGGTTTTTTGGGCTTTTGTTCAGCTGGCACACTGGGAGAGAGGGGAGGGAAGGGGAGAGAGAGTGAGAGAGAGAGAGAGAGAAAGAGAGAGTGTGTGAGTGAGAGGAGTACTATTGTCGGGTTTTGTGTGTGTGTGTGTTTTTTTTTTTAATCCCGCTGACACGGAAAGAGAGAGAGAGAGAGGTTAGTATGGTGGAGTACTTTTTTTGGATTTTTTTTTTTCTTTTGTTCGAGGGGAAGGGAGGGAGAGGGAGAGGGAGAGAAAACGAGAAAGAGAGTGTAGATGAAGTGAGAGAGAGAAGAGGGAAAAAAAAGAATTTTTTCTTAGTAAAAATATTTAGGGTGAATCTGTGGTAGAGACCTTTCTATGGTCTCTACCGGTAAAGCCCTTTTTTAGACCGTTAAAATTCAATCGAACGGTTAAAATGTTGATGGTGTACGATACTTATCGTACACCTTACCTCACATAATCCTTCTCACCCAAACTCTTCTCCATCACCGGCGATCTTCTCGCCGCCGGCGACGGACGCCGGCAACTCACCCCCGACGCCGCGACCCACCTCCGGCCCCCCCAGCCCCGGCCGCCGGACGCCGGCGACCCATTTTCTCTCTCTTCCCCCTTTCTCTCTCTTTTCTTCTCTCTCTTCCCCTTTCTCTCTCTTCTCCTCTCCCCCGACGCCGGCGACCCACTCCGGCCCCTCCACCACCGATCCCAGCCCCGGCCCCGGCCGGCCGGCGACCTCCGTCTCTCTCTTTCCCTTTCTCTCTCTTCTCTTCTCTCCCTCTTCCCCTTTCTCTCTCTTCCCCTCTCTCCCGCCCGCCCCCCACCCCCAGCCCCCCGGATACCCCCCGTGCGCCCCCCCCCTCCCCCGGCCTCCCCCCACCCCCCCTGCCCCCCCTGCCCCCCCCCCCCCCCCCCCGGACGAACCCGACCCTCTTCTCTTCCCTTTCTCTCTCTTTTCCTCTCTTCTCTCTCTCTCTTCCCTCTTCTCTCTCTTCGAGGGCCGACGGAGGGGGTGCCGGGGGGGCAGGGGGGTGCACGGGGGAGGGGGGGCCGGGGGGCCGGGGGGGTGGGGGCCGGGGGTGAGGGGGCGGCGGGAGAGAGGGGAAGAGAGAGAGGGGAAGAGGGAGAGAAGAGAAGAGAGAGAAAGGGGAAGAGAGAGACGGAGGTCGCTCGGCGGCCGGCCGGAGCCGGGGCTGGGATCGGTGGTGGAGGGGCCGGAGTGGGTCGCCGGCGTCGGGGAGAGGAGAAAGAGAGAGAAAGGGGAAGAGAGAGGGGAAGAGAGCGAAGAAAAGAGGGAGAGGGGAAGAGAGAAAATAGGTCGCCGGCGTCCGGCGGCCTGGGCTGGGGGGCCGGAGGTGGGTTCGCCGGCGTCCATCGCCGGCGAACGAAGAAGAGTTTTGGGGGGAGGTATTGTGTGAGGTAAGGTGTATGATAAGCATAGTAAATCAACAACATTTTAACCGTCCGATTGAATCGGACGGTCCTAAAAAAAGGGATGTATGGTAGAGACCCTCAAAGGGTCTCTACCACAGCCATGCCCAAATATTTATTTATATACTGTTTAAAAAAATAGATTTCATATTTGTAAAGTTTTGTATGTTCACGTAATTTTTTTTTATACTGTTTTAAAAAAATAGATTTCATATTTTGTAAAGTTTTTTTTGGGGCATGGCTGTGGTAGAGACCTCTACCATACATCCCTTTTTTTTAGACCGTCCGATTCAATCGGACGGTTAAAATGTTGTTGATTACTATGCTTATCATCACCTTACCTCACACAATACCTCCCCCCAAACTCTTCTCCGTTCGCCGGCGACGGACGCCGGCGACCCACCTCCGGCCCCCCAGCCCCGGCCGCCGGATGCCAGCGACCTATTTTCTCTCTCTTCCCCTTTCTCTCTCTTTTCTTCTCTCTCTTCCCCTCTCTCTTCCCCTTTCTCTCTCTTCTCTCCTCTCCCCCGACGCCGGCGACCCACTCCGGCCCCTCCACCACCGATCCCAGCCCCGGCCCGGCCGGCCGGCCCGCCGGCTACCTCCGTCTCTCTCTTCCCCTTCTCTCTCTTCTCTTCTCTCCCCTTCCCCTCTCTCTTCCCCTCCCTCTCCCCTTTCTCGCTCTTCCCCTCTCCCCCGCCGCCCTCACCCCCGCCCCCACCCCCAGCCCCCCGCCCACCCTTTCGGCCCCCCCTCCCCCGTGCACCCCCCACCCCCCGGCACCCCCTCCCGTCGCCCGCGAAGAGAGAGAATAGGAAGAGAGAGAGAGAAGAGAGGAAAAGAGAGAGAAGAGGGAAGAGAGAGAGAAAGAGGAAAAGAGAGAAGTTAAGCGAAAGGGAAGAGAAAGAGGGGTTCGTCTTGGGGGGGGGGTGCCTGGGGGGCAGGGGGTGGGGTAGGCCAAGGGAGGGGGGGCGCACGGGGGGTATCGGGGGCTGGGTGGGGGGCGCGGAGAGAGGTAAGAGAGAGAAAGGGGAAGAGGGGAGAAGAGAAGAGAGAGAAAGGGGAAGAGAGAGATGGAGGTCGCCGGCGGCCTGCCGGCCGGCGCTGGGATCGTTGGTGGAGGGGCCGGAGTGGGTCGCCGGCGTCGGGGGAGAGGAGAAGAGAGAGAAAGGGGAAGAGAGAGGGGAAGAGAGAGAAGAAAAGAGAGAGAAAGGGGAAGAGAGAGAAAATGGGTCGCCGGCGGCCGGGGGCTTGGGGGCCGGAGGTGGTCGCCGGCGTCGGAGGTGAGTTGCCGGCATCCGTCGCCGGCGGCGAGAAGATCGCCGGTGACGGAGAAGAGTTTGGGTGAGAAGGATTATGTGAGGTAAGGTGTACGATAAGTATCGTACACCATCAACGTTTTAACCATTCGATTGAATCTTAACGGTCTAAAAAAAGGGCTTTACCGGTAGAGACCATAGAAAGGTCTCTACCACAGATTCACCCTTTTTTTTGAACATTTTGTTATAAATAAGTCATTGATTTAAAAGAAAATATTTTTTCATTAAAATATTAAAATATTATCTTTAAAATATTAAAATATTCTCCAGTTTTTTGTTGGTGTATTTTTTTTGTATACTTTTTAGTAAAATATTAAAATATATTTTTTTCTTATTTTAGATAAATTTTTTCAAATATGTCTAATCACGTGTGATGCACATGTTTTTAAACTAATAATATTAAGAAGCCCAACTATTATTTGCTATTTGATCTTGTATCAATCACTGACAGAAAAAATGAGTTATTATCCTTCTATTAATAAATGTTTAAAAAATTACGTCATCTTTTATTATATTAAGAAGTTGCTAAGAGAATACGATACAACTCACTTGATTATCACAACCGTTGATATTAAAAAGTTTAAAACTTCTAGTTGGGTTTTTTTTAATTATTCTATAACAATATCAGGACTTACAGCTGTAAATTTTGTTCATTGACCCAAGAAGGGAGGTTCCCGGCTAAATTATTGTAGGACAAATCTCTGCAAAAGCATAACATATAAAGCAAGAGCATCAAGATTACCATTTAATCTATTGAGTATAGAGTCATAAACAATTACCACAATCATCTTTAAGCGGCCTATTTACTTACATAGTGTGAAGAGAGGTGCTTTTTTGTTGAGGAAGGGTACCGCTTAATTTATTGTTTCCAAGAAACCTGAATATATGAAGAGAAATAGATGCTTTAATTACATGAAGATTACATGTTTCAACGTACGAATGCGATGTAATAAAAGAGAGATGAGGTTTTACAGAATTGAGAGTGAACTCATGCTGAAAAGAGATTCTGGAATCTGCCCATGCAAATTGTTGAAGCTCAAATCCCTGAAAATAATAAAAAGAACAGAAAAGGAAAAAGAATATATTTGCAAGTTAAAAGAACAAAATCAACTTAAAACAACCTCAAGGCCACACAAGTACATCAGAACTTACAACTGTACCAACTCCCGAACTCGCCAATGTTAGATGGAATTGAATCAGAAATATTGTTATTCCTCAATGCCCTGCATGCATGCAGGATATATTCATATTTTGCAACAATATGTTTCAGAAGACAATAGATGAAAATATCAATATCAGTAGAAGTATCAAGGTTTTAAATGATATTATAGAATAATTTTTCTATTAGTTTACCAATTCTCCTAAAAGCTTAAGTTGTTAGGAAGTGGACTAAAAATAGTTTTATATTTCAACACTCACCCTCACGTACAGGCTAGACAAATGTGCGGACAAATATTAATTTGAAAGTCCAACACAAATTATAAGAAGTCCGAAACATATTACAGGCTCAACACGTAATGATAATAAAGGGGTTAAATAATGCAATTGCAGGGGGTTCAAACTTGGGAATTCCCCTCTCCGATACCATGTTAGTTTACCAATTCTCCCAAAAGCTTAAGCTGTTACGAGGTGGGTCAACAATAGTTTTATACAATTTCTTTCTTATCCATGTCTTGAGCATCAATAATACATTTGGATAGACTACATATTTATTGCACATCTGTTTTCTTCTTCGTTCTTCTCAACTTTTCCAAATGACAATAATATAAAAAATAAGATAAGATAAGCAGGAACTGTGATGCTTACAAGACACTTAGAGACTTCATATTCTGTATAAATGTAAGCGAGGGAAGCCGCCTTAGATATTTCACCCAAGCGCCTACAAGTGTATCATACAAAGAATAACGGGCTGTGAAATAATGCATATAAATGTTCAATAAACGAAAAGCTAGAAGTAGCTACTCACAACTCTGTCAGAGAAGTCAGATTGGAAAACGTTGATGGTATCGGACCGTCAAAAGAGTTCCCATGTAGCCTTCTACAGAAACATTTAAAATTAGTTTATAATCGCAAAACGTGTATTTGAGTTTATCTTCTCCTTCTCCTTCTTCTTCCCTTTTTTTTTTTTTTTTTTTTTGTGGTGTGAAATCATTCAGAGTTGTTGCAGAGATAACTATAAACGTATCCCCTCTGTTGGTATGATTAGAAATTGAAGAAGATATTAATTCGAAAATGCAATACATTTAAAAGGCCACCAAGGGCAGATGGTCAAAATTGAAAAGCAAATTTGCTCAAATGGCCGAAGTACGCATGTTGTTTCTCAAACAGAAAAGCATAATGAATCATGAGCTTCGGTGGTATTACAACTCCAACTCAAATTTTTCATTTCATATTTTGTCTTTTTCTGAAAAGTCAACAAAAATTATAACTAGTTTTTGAAAAGTCAACCAACTCCAACTTAAAAATTTGAGTTGGAGTTGTAATACCGAACGAAAGCAAATGTCCCTTTTTAATTTATTATTATTATTATTTTGTTGCTAAAGTTTTTTTAAAATTTGTTCTTTAAGTTTTATTTCCATTTGTCATTGAGTAAACTAGGCTTGTTAGGAACAATGGTCGTAGTTGGAGTTTTGTAAGTTAGAATTGAAATGTGGGTTTGGTTGAAGTGTAAATTGAAAATAAACTATAATATAAAAAATAGTGTAAAAATTTATAATGTGTTTTGAAAAAAATTATGCAATTTGGATCGTCATTCTGTGCAATTTAAAAAAAAATCATCTCATTTTAACTTGAAATAAGAAAGTTAAGAACTTTTGAAATTTGAGTTTTTTTGAAAATGGTAGAGAGAGAAAGTGAGACATAGATTTAGGAGTTTTGGAGTTGAGTTGAAAATTTTCAATTGGAAACAATGTTCCAAACTGCCCAACTATCTACTAGATTAACTAGATAATTTATCTAATCTGTCTATGGTAGAAATTTTTTTTCAAATTGTGTTCTTAAGGTTTGTGTCCTTTTTTTTTTTTTTTTAATTTATTAAAGTCAACTCACTATTAACTAGAACAACTAGATGATTTATCTAATTTGTTGAGAGTAAATTAACTTACATAATTTTAAAACTTTACCAATAGGTGTGTTTATGAATAGTTTGAAATTCATTATGAGGCCATTTCTCTTACAAGGCTGCAAGAGAAAACAACAACGTACTTCTATTTGGAACAAAGAGCACATTTTCATAGACAGAATTATTTTCAAATTGAACAGATAAGAAAGTTTGAGAACACGACATGACAATCTGAGATATTTTTTTGTGATTTTTCCTTTGTTATAGCATAACTCAATCAGTATCAGAGTCACAGTTCACTGATTGCAGAAACGTATCCCACATTTAAATTTCAAAATTTTGAATTTTCTCACCATTTTTTTTTTAAAACTCAGTTGTGCGTACAAGTACAAGTGAATTACAATTACATCGCCTAATTAATAGTTGAAACATATAACTACGTCCCTAAATTTATTTTTAAGGAACCAAAAAAAAAAAAAAACTTTCAAGTTTCATAGTCCCCTACGGAAAAAATTTTCTGATTCCACCACTGAGTTAAGTGACTGAGAATATTGAAAAAATAATCATCCAGATTGTCTTACAAGTTTGTAAGCTTGGACCAGTCTCCTATGAAGTCAGGTATTCTGCCCGTGAGTTCAATGTCTGAAGCCCACCTGTAACAGATGAGAGAATTCCCTCAAAGAAGCTGATCAAAGAAATTTTCGTGTATACTTACTAAATTTAGGGGAGAAAAACAAGAAGATCTTAGAGTTCTTACAGAACCATCAAGCTCTGTAGATTAGCAAATGTTGAAGGAATCTCACCACTAACTCCAGAACTATCAATGTAACTGTCAAATTAAAGGGGGGAGAAATGAAAACAGAGGAATCATACCAGGACCAAACTCAAATTTCAATCGTTAACTGAAAAGAAAGGCTAAGGGAGAGTAACAGTGCAGAGAATTCTGGAAAACGAGTTTATTAATATGGCTCTACTTTGACCAATCTTACTGATTGATTACATATAATATTTGTGTGCGTCTTTGTGTGCCCTGTACAATGAACGTCTGAGATTTAATTAGACTATAGACATCTGATTTCAAAAGCTAACAACTTGCCTTAAGAAAACATTAACAAACGCTGAGATGACATACAAACTTCTGATACGGATAACTCTTAACAGAAGTTCTCTGACATTTCCCCAAGACCTTGGCAAAGCAAGAGGTTTTGAGTGGGATATAAATTTGCAGGTCGCTCTCTGGTACACTTATAACTCGTATATATGTTATGAATTATTTAGAGCAACTTTGCAAAGTTCTTTTTCAGTTGAAATCGGAGGAAGACAAAAACTTACGAAACTCTTGACGTGGCAATCTGAAAATAAAAGAGGAAAGAAAAAAGAATTTAATGAACTCACAGTTGTTCTAATTTTGACAAATTCCCAGCTCAGATGGCAGAGGTCCCAGAAAAGTTGTTAGTCGAAATTGACCTATTAACATACAAGTAGAGTATGGTCCAAAGGATCAATGTCAGGCTAAGATTAATATGTTTACAGACAACAAAGTTACGTTTGAATCAAATTGCAGTTCTAAAACACACTGAAAACATGATAAAATTGGTACTGACATTTGAGAATGCCAATAACTTACAAAGCTATTAACTCAGTAAGCTGTCCCAGTTCTTTTGGTATCTCCCCTGACAAGACATTTATGCCAAGGCTCCTGGTAGGAACCAAACAAATTAAGAGCATCAAAATTTTAAAAAAATAAAATTAAATACAAAAAGGGAGTAGGTCTAACAGAAATATGGGCCTTGTTATGTGCAAGCTCAAATTTGGGTAGGCTTACATGTATTGCAAGCGAGTCAGATTGCCAATGGATGGAGAAATAGAACCTGTCAAGTAGTTTGGGGCTAAATTCCTGCAACAAATGGAATAAACCAATTATTCCATAGGTTTTTTTTTTTTTTCCCCTAAAGAATTATTTGATAGGTTAGTTAGCCCTTAGTGAGGCTGATTGAGGTAACACGTTTCGTCTCCAATGTGGACATTCCTCAGCCTGTGGAGGCTCCCCTACTGGTCATACCAAAAGCATAGTTATGGCTGGTCACCCGTCCCCATGCATTTATTCGTCAAAAATTTATTCGGTTGGTTTAGTTTATCATGTACAAACAATATTAGTTTGTGATGTTATAAACAATAGTATGAAGAGAATGGTCAATGAAAATGGCCAGAGAATCCCTTACAGACTGAAGAGGAAGCTCAGAGTCCATAGCTCCTCTGGAATTTGACCAGAAACATCAGTGCATATACTTTCCTGAAGAAAGGTTTAGTCTCCAAAAACATGTCAAATCAGGTGACGATATTTACTTAAGAATGTGGTTTGCAAAAATGATAAAGTCCTATTATGGTTTGATTCAAACACACCATAAATATATATGCTCTCTACAGATCTATACCAACTAATCCAAATTGAAAATAGTAGGAATTTTGTTGGAACAAGATATACATGGGATTTGAGTACTATTAAGATGATACATGTTAACTAATATAAAAAAGACTTACAACTGTGTAATGTGGCAAAGAGTGCCATTGTTGAAAGTACAATTGCATGTGATTAAGGGGTAAATGCAACATCGTTTGATGTCGGTGGAGTCTATGGCGGCCCCACTACATGGGTCCCCACTTATGTTCCATTGTTGAGTGTCGGCCTTTATGTTCCATTTTTCAAAGACAGAATTCAAAGCTCCCACTGCGAAGCAATAATTAAAAAAAAAAAAAAATCAAATTCAAAAAGCAGATTCATATAATCACCCATATGTCATGAGACCGTCTAGAGTAGTTTTACAATATCTAAGAATCAAGTAAAGTTCTCATATACTTCAGAGAAAAAAAAAAGGGAGTAAAGTTCTCATAAATTATAATTTTTTCATAGGGGTGTGTGGATTGACCTTTTGCAGTTTAAAAGCCCAATTACAAACCAGACCAAAAGTATCAAATTAAAAACTTTGCCAAACCAAATCAATTCAATTAAAAAAACCTATTCACTTAGTTTTTGAGGGTCAAAAACATACAAACCACAAACCAAACTAAAAGTTTAACTGTGTAAAGTAACAAATCATAGCATACCAAACTGAACTAAACTTTTTCCTTGAAAAAAACAAATAAACAAAAAAAAACACACCGAACTAAACTCTTTCTTTTTTTTTAGCGGTTTGATCGGTTTGGTAATTTCCTTGAATACCTCTAACGTCTCGAGCATGCTATTTGGTACAAACGATCATTGCTGAGAGTACCAACACGCATCGAACTCATGTCTTTACATGTGACAGACCAATAACAATATTATGAAGCAAAAGAACAAGTTTTCATATTCATACCGCACGGATCCATATCATCGTAGCAACTTATGCACACACACACACACACACACATGTATATTAAGAAAAAACATGTTAGCTGCTTCCCACAAAAAAGAAAAAGGAATATCCACAAATATGTATACAGAAAGAGAGAAGACCTTCAGAGGGATCTGCAATGAAGTTTTGTCGAGGTATCTGAGCTACTGTTAAAGAAGTCAGACCAAAAGTGCAGGCAACATAGAAAGTGAAGATAAGAGCTGATGACGAGCCTTCAGACATGATTCAAACGAAGTCGAAAACTAATAAAAGAGAAGTTATAGAGAGACCCTAAATTCAACTTTCAATTTATGCTTGCATTTTAGGCCAAAGTCCAAATTCTCAGAACCGACAAGTTGACTAAGTCGACTTTTTCTATGTTTTTTTTTTTTTTTTTCTCTCTTTAGGGAAAAGTTGAAAAGTGAAATTCCGTCAATTTAATTTCAAAAAAAAAAAGAAAAAAAAAAGAAGCTATCATCTTCGTAAATGGCAGCTTCAGACTTCCGCACCAAATGCCAATAAATGCAAGCACTTCCCGACCAAAAAGAGCAAGACAACTGACAAACCAACAAACTTCAGGTTTAATTTCTACTCCAACTAGCATACAGAAATGAAGCAAATAAAATTTCTAAAACAAGGAGGAATTTGTTGAAAGATAGGAGAGCTTCTAAGGTTTGTAGATGTGCAGGGGAATTGAAAAGTAAGGTTGACGGAGAATGGAAATCCATACCTCCGATCGGCGAAATGTGGAAGAGCTACCGAAGAGGAGTAGGGCGGTGTCGTCCGTGTCGGAAGGAGTGGGTGGGGTCGCCGGAGGGAACAGAAACGATGTCGTTTCCTGAAATACTGCCGTTTTGTGTTGGTCTCTTTCTTTCTCTTTCGTTTTGGTGAAATGATGATATCGTCGTTTGGCTAATTGCCTATAAGTCACGTGATTAATGGATAAAGTGATTTTTTAATTATTAGAATCGTATGTGTAACTCAACAAGCACACCTGATCTCGTGGTATTTAAAAACCTGTTTTTAATAGATTCTTATTTATAAGGTTGAAAATCTGAAAATAATAGGTCATTCTCAAATCTTTTTATTCAAAAAAAAAAAAAAAAAAAAAAAAGTACACTTAATATCCTCTAATTCTTTGTAGATGATTGATAAGGTTAACATATATATTTATATTTGTCTTTAGTCATCTATATATGTAATCCTATTTTAACAAAGCATATTGTCTTTTTTTTTTTTTTTTTTTCCTTGAATAAAAGATCTGTTATTTCACGTTTTTTAGAATTCAAACAGGTAAAGATAACTTTCCTAAATTAGCATAGGATTCGAACCTCTAACCTCACACCTTATTAGATTCTTAAAATTGAATCACACGCCAACCCATCTACCCTAACATAGATTAACAAAGGAATGAATATAAATTAACGGTCTACTCATTCCTTTTGTGTCAAACGATACAAAAGGAATGAATATCTCTACTTCTCCTTTCCTCTCTCTGCTACTAACATATCTTGTTCTTTTGCAGGATGTCCTTACCTTATTTCACTTCTAATCTTATCTTTCCAATCTTTAGATGTCCTTACAAAAAATGTCCTTATAGTTTATATTTTCTCACCTTAATTCACTTTATTTCATCTTTATTTTTCTTTTTCAACTAAATTCTACTAATTTATTTTCTTTCTATCTATTCAGGCTCTACAACATTCAGACCACTAATCATCAATCCCAATCATGAAAACCTACATGTATCATCAGTCCTGGCATGTGGAATAAAGCTCTACTTCAACTTTTCTCTTCAACTTTTCTCTCTGTCCCTGTGCTTGGGAAGCAATTGGCCACATTCTCATCCACTGCAAATTTGCTAAACAAGTGTGGAAATCTTCTCCCTTTCGCCTCCCTTTTTTTTCCATTATGTCTTTAAGATTCTCAGACATTCTCCACTCTTCAGCCTTGTCTTTCACAAAAAAGAAAAAAAGAAAGTCGGAGCTTTTTCTATGTTTAGCTTGGGCAATTTGGGAGGAAAGGAACAGATTCACTCATGGCACTCCAATGAGACTACCTTCCTTTCTAGTCAATTGGTCTACCCTTTTATCTTCTTGAATACCACGAGGCGCAGAAAAAAGACTAAAGTGATACAAGAGAAGAAAACTTCCGAGACAAGCTCCAAAATGGACCCTTCCTGATCACTTCTGTTACAAACTTAAAGTGGATGCTTCCCTTTTCTCCTCACAGAAAGTTATGGTAGTTGGCGCTATTATCAGAGATTCAGAAGGTTTTCTTATGGCTGCTCTTGCTAAAAAGCTTGATGGAGCTTTCTCTATTTGCCAAGCAGAAGGTAAAGCTATCTCTGTCAGTCTTTTGGGCTTGTGAAATTGGTCTAAATCTCTAATTTATGGTGTTAGATGCATTGACAATTATCCATCCTTTGACGAATTTCTCTTTTTTTGGTAATAAGTTTGGGTTTATATTGTCAGACGTGTCTAGTTTATACTAAGTTATGTCATATGTATTGGGAAGCTAAAGGGCTGCCTATTCCTTAGTAACTTATGCTCTTAATATAAATGATGAGCTTATTTGGTTGGAGGACTCACCTCCACCTATGAAAACTATTATTATATCAAACGCTTCATGCTTATATTAACAATTTCTATATTCTCAAAAAAAAAAAAAAAATTAAAAAAAAACATACGATATAAACATTAAAAAATTAGGATTTATAGCTAAATAAGTCATTTTTTAAAAAAATTTTAAATAAATGACCGAAGTTTTTAAAAATTAGTTAAAAAGCTCTTTTTTCTAAGTTAAGAAATTTTCGTAAATAGTAAATCAATAATTAACTACATAATAATCAATCAGTGATTGAATCACCAATTTTCGTAATTTTTTGACGTTTTAATGGCGAAAATGTCAAGTCGTGATTTTCAACTTGTTGTCGTTTTTTATTATGAAATTTTCAAGCATGTCTTTTACTTTTTTCAGTTTTGTCGCTCAGATTTCATGTTTTCCTAACAAGCACTTCCCGTTTATTTTTCAATGTCGATTTTAGATAGCTTTTTAAATCTTTAGACACAGGAAAGCAGCCAAATCAGCCAAGAAAGAACCCTCTTAATTCAAATGATAAACCATGCCAAGGTTCCGTTCCAATGAAACAATTTTTGTGCATTGTTTTCGGATGCAAAAACATTATCCTTCCCTCTCGACATGTATCAATCTAGGAATACGTTTTACTTACCCGAAATGCGGTTAAAGGTGAAGGGAATTCAGAAAATTAGATTTGGGGTGGGATGTTTTATTTTGTAATCTGATTTTATAAAAATGCAATAGAACACTTGCTTCATCTTGTCAAATTGAGCACCTTTAAACACAAGCACTTTGTTACTGTTGAGAAACATACACAAATCGCGCTATAATACGAACCAACTTCAACTGGCTATTCAATCCCATCTGATGGTGTTGTGAAGCATAGGTTGACTGGCATTTGTTGGCGACGACTCTACGTCTTTCACCGCATTTGTACTCGCGGACGAGTAAGGGCCGAAATTAGTAACATTGACTTCAGTAGCAATACTACTACTTACTAAGCCGCTCACATCATCAAATTTCCAGTTTGTGACGAAACCAGGCCTTGAAATCTCTTTGTTTACTTCAACATCTCCTGAAAGCATTGCCACCACGCGGGACATCGATGGTCGAACCAGTGGTGATGTTTGAGTGCATAAAAGTGCTACTCTTATGACTCTTCTTACTTCTTCCTCATCGAACTCGGACAATTTTGGATCCACAAGTTCGAGTTCACATTTTTGTTCATGTAGATTCCAAGCCTGGATACAGGAAAAATGAAAACAAGTTTGATCCAAAACACAAGCTGTTTTTATTTTAACATTAAAGAGCAATTTTAGTGAAAGCTATAAGAACAAGAATAAGTCATCCATCAAATTAAAACAAAGATTTTTATGCGAGTAGCTTTTAATAATACCCATTCAAGGAGATAACTCTTTTCTTCATCCAAGGTCGTGTCAGAGTGTGGCCGGCCACCAACAACCTCTAGAACCACAATGCCGAAGGCAAACACATCAGCTTTCTCTGTAAGGTGTCCCCTCATAGCATACTCCGGTGCAAGATATCCACTACATAATTAAAAGTTAGTGAAATAATTATTACTAACAGTTACTGAAACATGAAATTAATCAAGACATCTTTCAGTTTGAGTAAAATCCTGCAAGATCTTACAATGTTCCAGCAACACCGGTGCTCATGTGAGTCATTTTATCATCATAGAACTTGGCCAAACCAAAATCCGATATTTTGGGGTTTAGACTAGAGTCTAGGAGAATGTTACTGGCCTTTACATCTCTATGAACAATTCACATATGCGACTCCTCATGAAGATAAGCCAGACCTCTTGCTACCCCTAAGCAAATGTTGAAGCGCGTGGACCAATTGAGCTTCAAGCTATGGTCTCCTGACCCACGCAAAGCATAAATTTATTAAATATCATTAGCAGTTCTTGTTGTTTATACCACACACTAGAACTCATACATATTTGTATAATAACAACGTTGTATACAGCAGTAATATTATTCTCATATACCAAATAGTGCTTTATCAAGACTTTTGTTTTCCAAGTACTCGTAGACAAGAATCTGTTCATCTCCCTCAAGGCAGCACCCATACAGTTTCACTAGGTTTCGGTGTTGAACAGCAGATATCGTTGCGATCTCAGTCACAAACTGGTTCTTCCCTTGATGGGATGTCACTAATAGTTGCTTTATGGCAACTACTCTTCCGTCATCAAGCATTCCCTGTTAAGTACTCAAATTTTAAGTTTGATCGTTCAATCACAAATTAACCTTTTCAACATTAAAAAAAAAAAAAAAAAAAAATTTGTCTAGCTTAACTTTATGGCATCAAATCAAACTTGAGGTGCAAGGTTAATAGATTTAATTAGAAAAGCGACTTACCTTGTAGACAACTCCAAATCCTCCCTCTCCCAACTTATTAGTAGAATCGAAGTCATTAGTAGCCGTCTTTAGTTCAGCATAACTGAAAGTGAATGGTCTAACATCTATTCCTAAAAGCTCTGTAAAGAAAACATAAAGCACTCCATGTCATATTAATATTGCAATAACATGCTTGAAAGCAATCAAAACACACGTTCTCTCTTCCAGCAACAGGAATCCATACTATTTTTACTTACTTATTTGCACTTTCATTTCATTTTAGATCGTTCTCGTCTATGCCCCCTGAACTTCTTGTAGTTCGCACTTTTGTCCTCAAGATTATGTCCTTGACAAGTTACTCCAATTTCCAAAACAATGGCAATCAACTCCAGTTATTGAGGGGGTTCATTTTGTATAGTTTATGAAAAGTCTCAGAACTCCCTAACATTCAACCACCTTTAATAATTGGAGTTAATTTGCTATTGATTTTTATACTCATGGACTGAGTTGCCAGCCAAAAATAAATAAATAAACAAATAAATTTCAAACTACAAGTAGTTCAAGAAGCATAAGTGCTAAAAACCCTTTCCCTTACAGTCTATCAGCAGCACAATAGCAAACAAAAGGAATTGTCGAGATGGTGTGCAATCTTAAACAAAGTTAGAAGTACTACGGGACCACCCAAAGGATGCGACAGATCAAGCAATAATTACCTTCATTGTTTTTAGTTTGAGGCTTCTTTCTTCTTTGAAAATAATAGAAAACCGCAAGTAAAGACAAAAAGCAAAAAAGTACTCCAACACCGACAACAGTCCCCACTATCGGACCAATCCCATCCTTCTTATTGCTTGGAGGTTTGTTTCTAACAGTGGGTGCAAATTCTGTAGCATCGCAGATTAGTTAACTAAATATATAAAACATGAGAAGATAAAAGCAACGTTTTAAAACCACCTGCAAGTAAAATATACCATATTACCTGGGGTAACACTGATGGCTGAAATTGAAGGTCCAAAAGCACCTTGCACAGGTACGCAACAAGTTCCTTTTCCGGCCCAAAAGAGATGAATTTCTAGGTAGTTTCCTGATACCCGAGCCTCAAAATGCTTATCCACGTATCGAGGATAGACTCCACCTGCTTCCTTTCGCATATCAAAATCCTTTAGAACACGTTTCCCCTGTAAGATACACAGGTTTTGAGCCAAAGAGGATAAGTACTAGATTTGGCAAAGATATTGATGTGCCATGTAGGAATAAACAATACATATGTGGGGTGAAAGGGACCACGAAAAGATTGATGGGTAGAAGCCTAAATGCTCTAACTACTAGGCCAAAAAGAGCTCTACCACAAAGGAAGAAAAGAAGTAATAAACAATAACTATTTTCAAGAATAAGCTTTTAAAAAATAATTTTAACGATTATAGAGTATAATACACACCTGGACGTAAATATCAAATACACGCCTCCCAGTATTTTTCCACGTGGCAGAATCTAGGAAAGCTGTTTCTGAAAATTCAAGGTCTATGCTATAGTTACCATTTTCAAGTCCAAGACCATAGTATCTTAAAGACGAAGCAGAAAGTCTTGTTGACTGCAAGAGTTCTAATTCTGAAGTATTCTGAGGATTGCTGCTCCCAGCGAAGAATCCAACATTACTAACCGCCCATCTGTTGGTGTTGGTAACGTAATATGTAGCTGGACCAAGATCCTCCCCGTCCCCCTCATACAAAGTTCCATTAGAAAGCTTAATTTCAGGACCACCGCAGTTAATCCGAAAGTTATAATCTACACACCAACAGTACCACTGTATTTTAAGGGAAAAGAAAAATGTGTTTCTCACTAAAGAAAAGTTATCAAACATGGCCTAACCGTTTCAATATAACACAATACAAGTCACCAAACATAGCTCTGGTAGTTGTATCATAACTATTCTCTAATATTCTTTTAGTCACAATCATTACAGCAATGGAATTAATTTGATTAGTCTAAACATTTTGTCAGGGATTTTTTGTGATGATGGGATAAATTTTTTTTGTTTATGCATGAAATTGAACACTTTATGAGTCTTAAACTATGTCGTGACCATTCCCAAGTCTTTTTGTTGTGCATTTATCGTCTTGTTGAAAGAAATCCATTTAAAGTTTGAAGCCATTAATTGTATGATGTTAGATACCAAACCTCATCATTGAAAGATTATTGGATAACATCCCTTGCGCCCCCCCTTGCATGCCGGTTTTGCAAGGGTGAGTTCTACCTATGGACATAGGACCTGATCATAAAAACTGATTCTTTTGTCTTGACATTCCGGGTGAGTGGAATATGAAATATATGCTACAGAACTAACAACTTATAACATCTCAACTTTGATGGATGAGTATCTTTAGAATTTCTTTTTTTTTTTAACCCCATTAATACAAACTTATGAACATGGTTTCTGCTCTCATGACCATATCTAAGGTAATGAAAAGTTTTAATAATACTCACAGATGCCCTTGCCGTGATTGCAAGGAAAGTCCCGCTGAAGACAATTCAACCCTGAAGGAAGGCCACTAAAAGCCAACGAAAGGAATGCACCAGTTATATAGTGAAACAAACTAAAGAGCAGCTTAATCTAATATACTTGATAACTCGAAACAGCAAAAGTACCATGCTTCACAAGTAATGTTTAAAAAAGAGAACAGTGGTAAATCAAAATAATCACATTGAAAAATTAGTATCCATTGCTGTTTAAAAAGTTCAATCATGCAGATGATCACCTGCCCTTTGAACTTTCTATTTTGATGTAGTTATTGCCCACTAAATTGCTGCATAAAGCCCAAAAGAGGGAGAAAGAAAAGAATATATTCGTTAGATTTTCTTACTGTTAAGCACACGCACACTAAACGTTACCAAGTGCAGAAGATTAAACAGAAGTTGACTAGGAAAGTAAAAAAAGCTCATACTAAAACATAATGCTGGGAGAGAGCGAGCTCCTCCAAAGAGAATGGGGGAAGAAAACAAAATGTTGTGACAAAAAATAATATTAAGAAGTCCTGACTATTATTTTCTGTTTAATCAGTATCAGTTACTGACAGAATAAATGAATTCGCGTCCTTCTATTTATAGATGTTGACAAAACTATATCAACATTTAGTATATTAAGAAGTTGCAAACATAAATACGATACAATTAACTTGATTACCACGTATACATGATATTAACTTTCTAGACAATATCAGGACTTACTTTGTTCATTGACCCAAGAAGGGAGGTTCCCTGTAAAATTATTGTAGGACAAATCTCTGCAAAGCGTAACATATAAAGCAAGAGCATCAAAGTTACCATTTAATCTATAGAGTATTGAGTCATGAATAATTACCAATCATCTTTAAACATGGCCTATGTGCTTACATAGTACGAAGAGAGGTGTGCTTTTTGTTGAGGAAGGGTACCGCTTAATTATTGTTTCCAAGAAACCTGATTACATGAAGAGAAATAGATGCTCCAATTACATGAAGATGACATGTTTTAACATATGAATGCAACGTAATAAAAGAAATATGATGTATTACAGAGTTGAGAGTGAAGTCATCATGCTGAAAAGGGATTCTGGAATCTGCCATGCAAATTGTTGAAACTCAAATCCCTAAAAACAAAAGAGAATGTATTTGCAAGTTAAAAAATGAATAAATCAACTTAAACAACCTCAAGGCCACACAAGTACATCAGAACTTAAACTGTACCAAACTCCCGAAACTCGCCAATGTTAGATGGAATTGAATCAGAAATATTGTTATTCCTCAAAACCCTGCATGCATGCAGGATATATTCATATTTGCAACGATATGTTTCAGAAGAATTATGGATGAAAATATCAGTGCCGGAAGAAATATATAGTTCTTTCTGTCTGTCATATGTCTTGAGTACCAATTATACATTTAGACTATATATTCATCATAGATCTGGTTTCTGCTTTGTTCTTCTCAAGGAAACATCGACAATTTCATCAACTTTTGATAATAGTATAACAAAATAAAATAGATAAGCAGTAAGCGTGCTGCTTACAAGACACTTAGAGACTTCATATTCTGTATAAATTCAAGTGAAGAAGCCGCCCCAGATATTTCACCCAAGCGCCTACAGTGTATCAAACAAAGAATAACCGGCTGTGGATAAATGCATATAAATGTTTAAGAAACTAATAGCTAGGACTAGCTACTCACAAATCTGTCAGAGAAACCAGATTGGAAAATGTCGATGGTATAGGACCATCAAAGGAGTTTCCATGTAGCCTTCTACAGAAACGTTTACACTTAATTATTAATAGCAATCATGTAGTGGAGTATTTTTATTTTTTTTCCTGAACTTATTGAAGTATAAAGTTGTTGCAGAGACAACTATAAAAAGTATCCCCTCTGTTCGTATAATTAGAAATTGATGAAGATACTAATACTAAAATGCAAAACATTTTAGAGGTCACCAAGTGCAGATGGTCAAAACTGAAAAGGAAATTTGGTCACATTGAAACAACAACGTACTTCTGATATTTAGAAACAAAGAGCACAATATCACAGAACTGGTTTGCTTTTAAAATTAATAAATAAATAAAGTTTGAGACACAACTTGAAAAACTGAGAAATATTTTTTTTCTGGTTTTTCCTCCTCTGTTATATCATAACTTAATCGGTGGTGCCAGTGTACATTTCAATGAGTGCAGGCACCTCCACTTAAATTTTAAAATTCGACTTTTCAACCCAAAATTTTTATAAAACTCAATTGTTCCTAAAAGTGTAAAAAAAAATTACAATTATATCCCCTACTTAATAAATGAAATGATGACTACTGGAAAAATTTTCCGATTCCACCACTAAAATAAGTGACCTCAAGTGTTGAGTAATTATCCAGATTGTCTTACAAGGCCATAAGCATTGACCAATTTCCTATGAAGTCGGGTATTCGGCCCGTGAGTTCAATGTCTGAAGCCAGCTGCAACAGATGAAAGTATTCCCTCAAAGAAGGTGATCAAAGAAATTTGTGCATACACTTATTTACTATCTTGGAGAAAACAAGAGCATCATAAAGTGCTTACAAAGTTTTCAAGTTCTGTAGATTAGCAAATGTTGAAGGAATCTGACCACTAACTCCAGAACTGTCGATGTAACTGTCAAATTAAAGGGGGGAAATGAAACAGAGGTATCATACTGGGAACAATTCAAATCTCACTCATTAGCTGAAAAGAAAGGCTAAGAATGAGTTTATGAAAATGTCTCTACTTTGAGCAATTTTATTGATTGATTATGTACTTACACACACACCCACACACACACACACACACATTGTGTATGCGTGTTGTTCTGTACAATGAACGTCCGAGATTTAATCAGACTATTTAGATCTGACTTCAGAAACTTAACGACTTGACTAGGAAAAAAAACTTTAACAAATGCTGAGGTGACGAACAAACTTTCTGATATCGATAACTAGCACATAACGGAAGTTTCTGTGACCTACCCCTAAGCTAGACCCTGGCAAAAGCAAGGTTTTGAGTAGGATTCAAACTTGCAGGCCGCTCTCCGGAATGCATTACAACTTGCATATAAAAGCTTGGCTACATGCTTAGTGCACACAAGGTTTGGCTTTAAAGATCCCGCTCCAATGTTTTCACTCCATGGCATAAAAACATCATGAATGAGTGTACAGGGTTTGAGTGGGAAACATGATTAAATTTCTCAAAATGACCACTTGAGTATAACCAAAATTTCATTTAAAAAAAATTTTAAAAATTGATGTAAAATTATGTCTTAAAATCTTAGTAAGCACAGTTTTCCACTAGACCCTATGAAGTTCCATCCATGATCTCGACTAGAATAGTATTTTTCCACGAAGCAAAAAGATGCTGTGTATAATTTTGAGCAATTTTGCAAAGTTCTTTTTCAGTTGCAATCAGAGGAAGCCAAGAACTTACAAAACTCCTTTACATGGCAATCTGAAAATAAAAGGGGAAAGAAAAAGATTTTAACGAACTTACAGTTCTTTTAATTCTGACAAATTTCCTAGCTCAGATGGTAGTAGAGGACCAGAAAAGCTGTTAGTCCCAAATGTCCTATTAGCATACAAGTAGAGTATGGTCTCAAAGATCATGTCAGTTCAAAGTAACATGTGTATAGATGACAAATTTATGTTTGAATTAAATTTTTAGCTGTAAAACACCCTAAATACATAAAAAATTGGCACTGACGTTTTAGAATGGCAATAACTTACAAAACTATTAACTCGGTTAGTCGTCCAAATTCTTTTGGTATCTCCCCTGACAAGGCATTTACGGCAAGTATCCTATAGGAACCAAACAAATTAAAAGCACCAAAAGTGAAAAGAACAAAATTAAATTAAAAAAGGGAGTAGTTTTAAACAGAAATATATGCCTTGTTATTTGCAAGATCGAATTTGGATAGGCTTACAAGTATTGCAACGAGTAAGATTGCCAATGGATGGAGAAATAGAACCAGTCAAGTAATTTTCCTCTAAATTCCTGCAACAAAAGGTATATAAAGCAATTATTTGATAGGTTATTCATCCCTTAGCCTATGTTTGGTAGAATGGAAAAGGGACAGGAAGGAAGTTGTAAGATGGATTTTAGACAGCAAATTTGAATAACAGTATGAAGAGAATGGTGATGAAAATGACCAGAGAATCCCTTACAGGTTGGAGAGGAAGCTAAGAGTCCATAGCTCTTCTGGAATTGGACCAGAAACATCCAATGCAGTTACTTTCCTGAAAAAGAAGTTTGTCTCCAAAACATGTCAAATCAGGCGATCATAGTTTCTGGAGATTATGATTAGCGATTAAGTCCTAGAGATATTTATATATATGCTCTCTACAATTAAGAAAGTAGGAACTTTTGTTGTAACTATATACACTTGGGATTTGAGTACTATAAAGATGATATTTGTTAACTAATAAAAAAGGCTTGCAAATGTGTAATGTGGCAAAGAGAGCCATTGTTGAATGAACAATTGCATTTGATAAAGGGTTGAATGCGCTATCGTCAAAGCTAGTGGAGTCTATGGCGGCCCCACTACATGGGTCCCCACTTACGTTCCATTGTTGAGTGTTAGCCCTTACGTTCCATTGTTCAAAGATAGAATTCAAAGCTCCCACTGTGAAGCAATAATAAAAAAAAATCAAATCAGAAAAGCAGATTCATATAATTACACATATGTCATGAGGCTGTCTAGAGTAGTTTTAAAATATCTAAAAGAATCAAGTAAAGTTCTCGTGAGTTAAATTTTTTTCATACAGGTGTGCGCCTAAATTTTTTGCAATTTAATAGCCAAATTACAAACCCAACCAAAGCATATTGGAATTTTTATAGTACGAAATCAAATCAAAGGTCACAAAACAACATATCTTTTGAGATTTGAAAACATACAAACCACAAACCAAAGTAAACGTTTAATTCTGCAAAGGAATATACCATACCATGCCAAACCAAACTAAACTATATGAATTCGTTTTTTTCTTTTTTTTTTTTTAACGGTTTGATCAGTTTGGTAATTTCGTTGAATACCTCTAATTTCTTGAGCATGCTATTTGTACTATTGATTAGTGCTGAGAGCACCAACATACATCCAACTCATGTCTTTTCATGTGACACACAGAAAACAACATTATGAAGCCAAAGAACAAGTTTTCATATTCAAACTTCTAATTCTCATTCAGTAAACTAATAGCTTCCATATCATCATATACAAGGGTTGTAGCAACTTTCCCATCAAAAAAGAAAAAGGCATATATACAAATATGTAAACACAGACAAAGAGAAGACCTTCCGAGGGATCGGTAATGGAGTTTTCTCGAGGTATCTGAGCTATTGTTAAAGAAGTTAGACCAAAAGTGCAGGCAACATAGAAAGTGAGGATAACCGCTGCTGATGACGCTTCAGACATGATTCACACGAAGTCGAAAACTTAAAAGAGAAGTAATAGAGAGCTTTGCTACACAAAGAACCCAAATGATGAAAACTTTCAAATTATGCAGTTTAGATCAAAATACCAAATTCAGAACTTACAAGGAAACAACCAAGTAAACTTTTTTTGACTACGTAAAATATCAAAATAAACAAATGCACCGAAGTTGAAAGCTCTCATTTTTTATTTTTTTTGTTTTAGGGAAATGGTAGAAAGCTTTGACCAGTAAACAATTGTAGACAAAAATCAGTGTGCTGGATAATAAACTAATATAATATTATCAAAAAGATCCTCACCCTGAAATAAAAAATAAAATCTCTTCTTCTTCATCAATCGCAGCTTTAGACTTCTACACCAAGATGTCAATAAAAGCAAGAACTTTCAGACCAAAAAGACCAAGATAACCAACAAATTTCCATTACAAAGCTATAATAGTCTGGTTATTCTTGATAATTCTCCCACTTCCCCATCAAAAACCCAGAATCGGGAACAGCAATAATAGGAGAAATAGCCACAAAAACACCAAATCCCTAGCGGATTGAAAAATTAATGAGGGTTCATTTCTTCTCCAATTAACATACAGAAATGAGGAATTCGTTGAAGATGGGACTTCGCAGAGCTTCTAGGGTTTGTAGATGTGATCGGGAATTGAAAAGTAAGGTTGACAGAAGATGAAAATCCAAACCTCCGATCGGCGAAATGTGGAAGAGCGAGCGAAGAGGAGTAGGGGGCGGTGTCGTCCATCTCGGAGGGAGGGGTGGTGGGGTCGCCGGAAGGAGCAGAAATGATGTCGTTTCCTGAAATGATGCCGTTTTTGTGTTGGTTATGTAGTTTGTCTCTCTTTCGTTTTGTGTGAAATGATGATGTCGTTTTGGAGTTTTGTTTTCTCTCTCTTTCGTTTTGCGAGTAGTGATGATGTCGTTCTTTGGATAATCACGTATAAGTCATCCGGCTAATTGATAATGGGTGTTTTTTAACATTTTAATGACAAAAAGTGTCAAAGTTGCCATCAATTTTGTGTTAAATTGTGAAGTTTAATCAATACCTTATTTAGACATGTCACTTTTTTTTTTTTTTTTGTTATTTGTGTAAATTGATCGGATACTATTTTGGTCTCTGACATAAGAATGATTATTTGACGATGATGAGTGTTATTTGTTTTGAAATTTGTTTTTTGAGATTCACAATGTTCCTTTTATATCTTGGATGTGATCTACGTGTGTGACCTGGAACTCTAGTAGATTGTAAATAATATAGGCATTTTTTGTATGCCTAGAATTCAACCAAAAACACTTGTGCCCTAATTTTCTTGCTTATGAGTCATTTTAATTGGTTTGTTTATCAATTCGAACTTGTCAAAATGACTAAACGTGAGGAACATCCTTATAATCAGACAAAACTGTGTTTTTTTTTTTTTTTTTTTTCTTTAGCAAATATATGAGGAGGCCAAGACAGTTTATCAATAATTCTAACCAAACCTACAGTTTCACTTTTTTTAGTTCTTAAAATGATTACTCAAAAGATTAACCGGGCTTGTTTTCAGAAACGATATCAACACTATTCTCTTAAAATATTTTCAATTCTAGTTTTATACTGAAAAATAAAACCATGTTGAAAACACCCCCTAATAAAACATATCTTTAAGAGTGTATTTGGCTGAAGAGAGAGATGGAGAGAAGGAGAGGTGGAGGTGAAGAGAGTCTCATTCTATTATTTGGTTGGAAGGAATTGAGGAGAAGTGGAGGGAGACTCTCTCCTTCCAAATCTCACTATTTTGCATCATTTCATTGATAAAAGGATGCAAGCTCTCCCATCAAAAAGACCAGGATAATAGGTTCCCTTTGTTTATTGGAGATACGCTACACCCAACAAAATGAAAATTCCGTTTTTGCTATAGGGTCGAAGTGTGAGCGAGCTATCTGTGCCCTCAGAGCCAGTAAATATTTAAACAACAAGGAGCACTCAATGTTTTCTACAGGGCTGGCAGTCTTGCTCGTTGTTGGATTACAAACACTCTTTTTCTATATTTTATAAAATGGACAATAAGTAATTAGATAAATAATTGCCATGCATCATTTTAACTCTTCCTCCATCTTATCAAACAATATAAAGGATTCTTATAATTCTCTCCATTCTTCATCTTCTCCGTTCCTCTAACTCTTTTCATCAAACAGTACAAGTCCTAACGGTTGAAATTCATCAAGTTGCAACAATAACCACAAAGCGAAAAAAAAAAAATCATGCATAAACAATAAAAAGAGAAGATCGAATGTGATTATTCAATAGTGATTATTCAATAGGGTCAAAAACCCAACTTAAAAAAAAGAAAAAAAAAAAAAAAAAAAAAAAGGGTACGTAAGCAACCTCTTAATGGCAGGATTTCATTAATTCTTCGAGTTACAGTTACAAAGACAAATGGGAAATATGAGTTTCACCAAACACTCCACCACTATTAGAACTACAAAGTCTTCCCTTATCAACAAGTCTCGTATTTGTTTGGCTCACTTTTGGTCCAAGTGATGTACCCCGAGAGCTCATGGTTGAAAAACACTAAGCATTGGGAATAATATGCCAAAGCCTAGAGCGCTCTTGTTTCCTCTCACAGTGAAGCTCTTATATGAAAAAACCCTCACAAAATTACACTGTGGAAGAGTAAAACACTTTCCTAATAGCCTAGGGTCATGTTTATAGTGTGAGGAATGAATGAGAAACAACCTAAGATGATCCTTGAAAGTTCTCTGCATTAATCAAGCTTCAAATCTGTAGCATATTGACTCCAAGATTGTTGTTCCTTTGGAATATTCAGATGTTTGTTATGTTGGTCTTTCCAGCAACTCAGCATTGACTTGTGCAAACAGATTGACATTTTCCTGATTCTAAAAGTTTTAATCTACACCGAAAAGAAACTCGGATTTCTCTACTCAGGATCATATCAATTTATGTTAATTTCGAAATTTACAGCATAAAACTTTCAGAACATAACTTTATCATGTTCTGGAATAATAATATAGTTTAAATCAAATAAATATTAAGGGTCCGTTTCGTGAATGAGTTTGATTGAAAATTTTAAGTTTCAATAGTAAGTTTTATTGATTTTTCAGAAAAGACAAAAAAACTTTTTCAGAAAAAAAAATAAAAAAAAATTTTTCAGAAAAAGAAAAAAACTGATATGAAAATTTTGGTTTGAAATTGAATACCAAACGGAGTGTAAAACACCGAAAATCATTCAAGGTTTCCTAAATCCGTCTCTTACAAACCATTAAGTCCTTGAACTTCCCTTGAATACATCAATCAGTCATTACAATCACAAAAGGAAAGGTGCACAAAATCTTTCCTAAATTAAATAAATAAATAAATTATCTCTATGTGAAAGAACTGCACATAGAATTCAAATAAAGGCTAAAAATCAAAATAATAATGATTAATTCGGAATTCACACCGAGTAAATGCTTAAGAATATTCAACAAATAATCATAACTAATTCAGAATTCACACACTGTTTTTTTTTTTTTTAAAAATAAAATGCCAGAATAATAGGAATAAAATTCCTAACAATATCTTCGTATAAAGATAGTCATTCTCATCTTCATTATAATTTAAACCAACAACTACAAAAATATTATACAGGTATCGCAGGTGCAAGTTTCACTTTCCTTAAGTACTATTTTTGAAGGAACCCCTGCATCTTTGGATTATGGACTTGTTTTTGCCAATATCGATTACACGCTTACATATAGCCATGTTATGGGGTCTAAGGGAACAAGCTGAGTTATTCAGTGTCGTTTTATTCTTTATACCATTTGAAGATCAATTAAGAGCTGCAAAGGGCAGAGCCCATGTCTTCTATCTTTGAAAATATTCGTTGTTTTCTGCATTGAAATCCCGAGTCCAGCTTTATAATGCGATGATCCAAAGCTTCGGAACACATGGACCAGATGTTCATACTCCGCCACGATCTTCCACATTTTTTAATTGCAAATTATAGAAAAACCTTTTCCCATGGATATATAATCTTCCCATCACCACATAAATTCCAAAGCCGTCCAAGACAAATTTTAAACATTGATGTAAAATCCAACCAAAATATTGATGCACAAACTTGGTTCAAAAATTAAACTAGACTAGTACTAGGTAAAAAGATGACATACCACCATTAGTACCATCTGCTGATCAAAGTTATTGATCAAATGAAACAAAAAATGATTACTCAAAAAAAAAAAAATTTTCCATTATCTATACATACTTATATACGTATGCGTAGGCCTCATGAAATGTTGCTCTCGTGCATAACTTCAGTCCAATGAGTAGCAAGCCCGCCGTCATCCAACATGCTTGTAGATCCTTCATTCAATGTAGAGTGATCAGTTCCTCTGGTTGAAAAATCAGTCGAAAGGCTAGTTTCCGTATTGGCATCCAAGTCATCCACATAATTAAGCCTTGACATGCCAGTAGTGTTCACTTCAATATCTCCGTTAAGCATATTCACCACTCTGGACATTGACGGTCGTCCAGATGACGATCCTTGAGTGCATAAAAGAGCTACTCCTATCACTCTTCTTACTTGTTCCTGGTCGAACTCTGACAACTTTGGATCCACCAGTTCAAGTAATTCACGGTTTTGATTGATCGTGCAAATCCCGAGCCTGCATTTTAGTGTGATAAATGGATCAATGTGAATTCCAGTGCATAAATGGACTCACTTCTGGTGCCACCATCAGATACTTACTAGGCCTGTTTGATCATGCATGTAGCAAAAATAGTCTTTTATTTCAAAAATTGTTCTCTAAAAACAAAACATGTTTTGAACAACTTTTAAAAACAAAACACACACACACATTTTTTTGTGGTTTCTGAAAAGATTCCTTTTTTGAAACAGTTTTTATATCAATATATGTAAACAAAAATAATACTGAGGAACATATACACATTTGTAGTTACACATGGATAATTACCTCCAGTAATTTTTATAAAGATCATATATATAAACTTTGAATATTATGCACGCAAATCCCTTTTTTGTTTTCCTGGTAAAAGAGATCAGAATGACGAGATCGGATAAAGAGAAGAGAGTATAAGGTGTAAAAAGCAACTGAGTAGACAAAAAATAGAAGCGAGCAAAAGTTGTCTATCCAAACTTTTTTTTTTTTTAAGGTTTTTTAATGCTCTAGGAAAAAAAAAATACTTACCAAACACCTTTTGTTCTCTATAAACAATTAAGACCAGTTGTACTAATTTCTAAAAACAAAACTTTGAGAACAAAAAAGAGAAAAACAGAGAGAATGGCCAAATTCACCCGCCCTTAAAATCCTTAAAATTAGAAGTGGGTTTTAGACTTAGCTAGTGCTAATTCTATACCTACTTATCTCCATAATTTTGAGGTCTAGCCGGTTAAATCTTTCACGCTGAAGTTTAAAATAATTTTTTTAAAAATAAGATTAAAAGGGTTCATTTAGAACCAAAAAAAAAAAAAAATGCAGGCTGCAGCCTGCATGTGCATTAAAAAAATGTAGGACGCAGCATGAAATCAACTTTGCTTAACCATTGGAGAAGATATTGCTTTTCTTCTTCCAAGTTGGCTACAAAATATCGCCTACCAGCAACAGTCTCTAGAGCCACAACTCCGAAGGCAAATACATCAGTTTTTTCAGATAGACGCCCAAAAAGGGCATACTCTTGTGCAGCATATCCACTACATTATCAACAATTATGCAAGAAAATTAATTTAGTGGTTTATTTAGAAGTTAATACGAGAAAATAATAATTTTGGAGGTAAAAAGAACCAATTTTATATCTATGATTGGAATAGGGAGGAAAAAAAAAAACAAAGTAATTATAGCCCAAACAAGCAAAAGGACTAGCAATATCGCCACTCCAAAACTGACAATAATCCACACTACCGACAAATCGGTCTCATCCTCATCACTGTCTGGAGATTTGTTACTTGCAGCAGATGTACGATCTGTATCAAAAGCAAAGTTAACCAAATAAAAATATAAGTAACATATATTCATGTATAGAATTCTGACACTGGTTATTGCTTCTCGTCATTCATATAAATAAAAAACACACAGTTAGGAAAGTAACACTTAGACCATGAGTATTACTGATGGTTGAAATTGAAGGTCCATAGGTACCTTCAAAGGAATGCAGCAAGTTCCTTTTCCAGCCCAAAAGAGATGGATTTCAAGGTGGTTTTCTTTTACTTGAACGTTAAATTTCTTCTGGATCTGATGGGAAGAGATCCAATATTCGGCCTCCTTTTGTACAGAAAATTCCTTCAGAACAAGAAAAACAAGATTTCAAACATTACTAACTGCCCATCTTTTTGGGCTGGTTACGAAATATGTAGCTGGAGCAAGAGCTTTATCATCCCCCTCATATAGTTCTATACCATCAGTAGACGTAATTTGTGAACCACCGCAGTTAATCCCGAAGCGGTCATCTGCATTTGTCAACCCAAAAAAACGACAATCATTCTTTGCTTGAAAAACGACAACATTTCGTTAACCTTGTAATAAATTGCAACTCAAAACAAGACAACAACATTGGTGAAGAATCTAAAGCTATCAGCTAGATAGCGCCTTTAGCTTTAATTATCTCCTATACCTCTTCGTTAACACCAAGATATCCTTGTTTTCAACTCTCTCCATTCATTTTAAATTTCTATTACGCAATCTGATACCACAAGATCATGAAAAACCTAACTGATCAAATAATCATCTTCCAAAGAGATCTCTAATTCATATCTCACCTTAAGAAATGTCCCTTCACGAGCATCATCATCAATACAACAACATGAACATGGACATGAACATGGACATGGACATGAACAAGACCAAGACCATGAATATGGAGATGCGCTTTCATTGGGGCAAAAATGCAATAATTTTGTTCGCAGGCTGGCCTGGTCAGAGCCTCCCCATGTACCTCTTGGCTCTTGTGTTTGTCTTTCTGATGGCGGTTGCCGTCGAGCTTCTGTCCCTCCCGGCGGCCGTCGACAAAGCCGCCGCCACTATTCCTACTCTGGCTGCATACAGGGGCCTGCGTCTACAGTCTTCGCATAGGCTTGGCTTACTTAGTCATGCTCTCCATCATGTCCTTCAACGTCGGAATCTTCATCGCGCTGTCGCTGGCCACGCCGTTGGGTTCTTCATGGCGAAGGTCGACGGAGCTGTTAGGCTGTCCGACCAAGAGGAGGAGTACCAATCCCCAGCTTAATTTTGCTTAGCTTGAAAATAATGTATTCTAGCTTGTGTATTTCTGTATTTTTGCTTGTTAATTTAAAATAAAATGAAAAAAAAAAAAAGAGCTCACAATTTACATGAGCCTCTGGTGATCTACATGATCGTTTGTACTTTGAGCCAAAAAAATTATATAATAAAAGCAAAAATTGTCGTTTGTCACAATGATTAACAAAAGTTTTTGCCTTTTGTATAGAAATATATTTAAGGGGAAAGTTCCTGAATTAACATAAATTTAAAAATAATTGTATTAACATGATATAAAAAATTAATACTAGATTAATACAATATAAAATTAAA
This sequence comes from Ficus erecta, assembly GCA_008635985.1. NCBI lineage: Eukaryota > Viridiplantae > Streptophyta > Magnoliopsida > Rosales > Moraceae > Ficus > Ficus erecta. The sequence continues at coordinate 2,090,342 of BKCH01000019.1, forward strand.
CTAAAGTTAACTAAAATTTATGTCATGTTGGTTAAAAACGGAAAATTTATGTCATATTAATCAATAGATGATAAAAAAGGTGGTCATTTAAATAATTTTCTCTAATTTTTTTTTATATTAACATTGAATGAAGTTGGCCGGCCCATTGATAACGTCATAGAGACACATGCAGACCATTTCTGATGTGCTCATTATATGTATGAGGCACTAACCCATTCGTGCTTGCTTCATGACACTTAATTTACGTAAATTTGCCTCACATATTTTTCTAACGTTGATACTTAACTCGTGTTTTGTTTTATATTGAAAACAGCATATAAAGAGTATAACGAATATCACCTATTAAAAAAGAAAATAATATGAGGCTCACGTTTTATTAATAGTTAATTATTTGATAGTGACAGTGTCTCAAGTATCTTTATTCATTAATTATATATTTTTGTCTTCATGGCAATTATAAAAGAAGCAAATGGTACTGATTGTCAGATGGAGGTGGCACAGGCATGCATTTTCTTCAGCACCAATAATATCTTCTATAGTCTTGCTAGCTAGTTGGTTTGAAGTCATGACCCAAATCGATGAAATACCAATGTTGTCAAGACTAGATAAAATAATATTGGGGGGGGGGGGGCGGCGGCGTTGTTTTAATATTCACCGGACCATGTTAGGGTAAAGTTCAAAACACAGAATAAAAAAAATATTCACTTATCAAATAAAGGGTGGGGGGGAAAAAAAAAAAAAAAAAGGAAGAACACAGCATAAGCAAAACAGCCTCTTATTCACTGAACGTGATCACAAGAGGTCATCACAATTCTTCATTTTTCACTTTGTACAAAATTCAAATCTTCCTAAGCTAGCCAATTGTCTTAAATCAAAGACTTTTACAAATCAAATAAAATCAAAATCTGTAAACTAACTAGATAATTACATATTTTCGGGGGGGCAAAAAGATAATTACATATAAAGATTAAAAATAAATAGATATTTCCAAAATTATATACAAGAGAGGACCACACATAGAGTTGATCCCACTCACAGGTGGAAATCCACACTTATATTAAAAAAGTCGTATGGACTTATGATCAGCCTTTTCTCATCACTATTATTACAAGCTTTTTCTGAGTTAAATATTTCGTTTGATCATTGGCTGGGTCTATGTCGCCATCCTAAAGCAACGTCTGAAAGAAGAAGCTTTTAGCAAAAATAAAATAAAAAATAAACAAAAAATCTGATAAGAGAAGCAAAGTGTAAAATTGGTATAAAAAACAAAATTAGTGTCAACACCACCAAAATATTAATCGACGTACGCTTTCATGTATTACAACTTTGTTTACAAACCCCACAGTGTTTTTCCCCCTAGTTTCTATAATACAACTAGGAGAAGTTAACTAGATTGTAGTTAAGTTTATGAAAAAGAAAAAAAGAAAAAAAAAGAGTTTACGACTAAATTAATAAAATGTCTAAATTAATGCTCCAAAAACTTTACCTTAATTCCCTTGAGTTTCCAAAGTAAGAATAAAGACACAATAATAAACAAATAAAGCAACAGACAAAAACCATGAATGATAAAGAATTGAAACAAATATTTATAAATAAATAAACATACATGTAAGCAATGAAATATGCAACCTTTTTGTATTCTCAAACCTCGTCAGCACCTCCAAAATATATTGCTTTCCAGGTCCTCTCTCCATTCATATATTATATACAAACAAAACACCAAGAAATTAAAGCTAGTTAATAACTATGTCAAACCCCAAATCACCTTAATCAGCCGCCGATCTCTCCGTGAGCCCAAAAAAAAAAAAGGTCTGATAAGGGACATCAGAACGGCGATCGACTATGCCCGGTACGAGCGGCAACATGGCCGATATGGGCGGTGACATGTCCGATATGGGCGGCGACCTGAGAAACACAACTCGGAAGATGATGCACTCGAGCTTCTACTGGGGCAAAGAGGCCATAGTCTTGTTCCCTAATTGGGCTGACAAGAATGCTGGCATGTATCTTTTGGCCTTCTTCTTTGTGTTTCTCTTGGCCGTTGCTGCTGAAGTTCTGTCCGTCCCTCCCACCGTCAAGGCCGGCACGAGTCCGGTCAAGGCCGGCGCAATCCAGGCCAGCGTCTACGCCTTCCGCATCGGTTTCGCCTACTTGGTCATGCTGTCTGTCATGTCCTTCAACGTGGGAATCTTCATAGCTGTGTGGCTGGCCATACCCTAGGGTTCTTCCTTGTCAAGGCTCGCACTCAGGCCCAGGCTAATCAAGCTGATCCCAAAGTCTGAAATCATAATATATATACATATATATATATATTTTACTCCTGTTAAATTTGTGTGCTTTGAGTGTTTGAATTTCATCTTTTGTGTGTGAATAATTCTAGAGTTTGATGTTTGTGTGATTGCCCACCTTGAATATATATATATAAATAAATGGGTTCTTGGTGGTGCTTGTTTTGTCGTGTGTGGTTGGAATAAAGTGTACTTCAAAGTGACCTTCTTTGTGTCAAAGTCTAGGTCTACAGTACTACAGGTATGTAGTTTTATATTTATGTGCAATGTTAATCTAGTTTTAATTGTGCCTACTTAATTAATGCTTTATGATGTCATTATAAGAACAATGCTTCCGGGACACCAATATTGAGTCCTACCGTGTTGGTTCATATTTGTTGTGAGATCATTTTTATTTATTGTTAATGTATTTGATTGGTGTTAAATATCATTGATGTCATTTAGTATATCATTCTAAATGTAACTTTTATTTTTTACTTTGGTCTGAACTTCCAATAGTACAATTGGTCAATTAGAAATGTAAAAATAATAATAAATAGAAAAGAAAAATGTTAAGGATACAAATTTTAATCTTAATTTTTGAATGCCAAGTTATGTAATATATAAGTTGTTTTTTTTTTATTGACAAGTATTTAAAATATGGGGCTTGCTATTTAACCTGAGTGGGCAAATATACGACCCACTTGCTTTATTTTGATTATGTCACGCGAAGTCTTTATGCCAATTGGCTTGTAAGTTTAAACTTTCAAAAAATTTTAATATCTTTTACTGCAAAAGAACTTTTTTTTTTATTTAAAAAATAAAACTTAAGGCTTCGTTTGGATCACGTATCCATTTTGAAAAAGAAAATTTTATTGTTATAAATGAGAAAGTCTTTTTATTTTGAGAATAAGATGATGTTTGGATATGTAAAAAAAATTTTGAAAAAAAAATAGTTATTTAAAATGAGAAAAAATAGTGTTGGAAATACTGAATTGTGAAAATATTTCAAAAGGAATCATTTATTTTTCCAACATAGTATGTATAAAGTAAGTTTGAAAATAAAATTGTTGAAAAAGTTGAGACAAATGCCCTTTTTTTTTATTTTTCAATTTCAAAAATTAGATATTTCATTCAAACATAAGGTTAATAATTTTTTTTTTTTTTTTCCAACTACGTTTCTCCTCTGCACTTTACGAAACAAAAACAAGTTTTCACTGGCCGATGAATTTCGGCATGCTCTTCTTCCAAGTTCAGACCATTCCAAAGAACAGATGCAAGTGCCAAAGCTTTTGCAGTTGAAGACGGCTTCTTTTTTTTTTTTTTCAACAAATTAACAAAGTTCTCAGTTAGAGAAGGTGAGAGGGAGCACCTCTAGATCTACTGGGCTAGCGGTGGGAGACCTGCAGGGGGCTCGCAAAAGGTTGCGGTTGAGAAGTTGGTCGCCCGTGCTCTCGAGCCTGACTCATCGTCTTCTATTTTGGGTTATTAGTGAATACTTGTTTATCATTCATTTCTGCTTTGAAATTTGAAATACAAAAAAAGGAGTTGAAAATTAGAAAATTAGGTGTAGTGTCATGTTTGAAGTATTTCTTTACTATAATTTTGTCTACTCTAATATTAAATTTGATAATTTTAGTATTATGAAATGATAAAATTATCAATTTTAATGTTATGATTGGTATAAATATAATGAGGTGTCAAACTTATAGCATTTTTGCATAGAACCCGTTACAAATTGTGTAGAGCCCACTTAGACGAACCATTGATTAACGCCCAAAGATGCACTCGCAAAACGGTCATTTATAGTATATATTGGGTGGTCGTATCCACAAGGAGGCGACAGAAAAAAACAAACAATATCAATAAAAATGAACGTTAAAAAGATAAGGAAAGAAAAAAAAAAAAAATTTTTGGAGATTTTTGTAATAAAGAAAATAAATAAAATATAAAGAGAAGATTTAAGTAGAGGAAAATTCAATAAGAAATGAGATAAGGCGTCGCGAATCCTTAATATGCTTCATTTTTCAATTTGAATCAAATCTTCAATTTATGACTCAATTGTAAATTTCACATCCCAAACAATCAACCGGAAAAAATGGAATTAAAGATTAATAAAAATAACGAAAGTGTTTTAGCAGATTAAATCTCAATTTTGAACCAAACGGATTTATCGTTTTAAGTTATCCAAAATTAACAAAGTACTATTTTTAGCAAATTACAGTAAAAGACAACTCATAAAACAAACCATGTCAAATAAAATGTGACAATATTACATAAAGAAAGCATGACTAAATTTACATGAAAGATTAACACAAAATAATTTTGAATAGACAATGATATGAAGATATTCAATCCACTATAACATTTAATCTTTACAAAATAAGCGAAAATCAAACTCAAATTGTATCACTCGATATATAAGTTCATCTAGTCTCATCAAACTGTCTAGCCTAACTTGTAATTTATCTCACAAAATTCTAACAAGAAAATATGAGACGAAAAATGCAAGAATAAGAGAAAATACAAGGAAAAACAACACTAAAAACTCAGCCAAATGCTGAAAAAAGAACGTCCTAGCCTTACTGAAAGCGCTTTGGAGTGATGCTCAACCCAAGAAATCCGCCTCGCAACTGGTAAATCAGCTGGATACTTGGGGCAGAGGAGCTGGTCAGCAGGAGCTAAGGTTGCGCTCGCGGGCTTCTGCTGCAGACAAGGGCCTCAAGTCACAGGCCCAGCTGGAGGAAGGAAGGAGATTTGGCCCAAGACTCACGTGCGAACCTGCAGAGGAAAGGCAGACAGAAAGAAAAGGAAAGGAGAAAGAAGAAAAGAAAGAAAAAAAAGAAAGAAAGAAAAAAGAAAAGAAAAAGAAAAAAAAAAAATAAAGAAAAAGAAAGGAAAGGAAAATAAACGGGAGAATCACACAATAAAACATATCCAAACAAACAAATTAATATTTCTAAAATAAAATATTTTAAATTAAATAAAAAAAATATCTAATTTAAGCTTAAATTAGTTAATAAATGATTTAAACAAAAGTGCATTTTGTACACTTATCAACCACATAGGATCGTGAGGATTCTATGTATTAGGCCAAAAAATGTTTTTATTTGTATTATCACATTAATTGATTATTTCTATCAATAATAATATAATATATGAGTTGATATTTAAAAAATTGAGATTAAAATTAATTTCTAAACCGCATTAGTTTCCTAGTACTCCTCAATGGAAAAAGAAATAAGAAGTTTTCAAGTATTGGAAAGGCAAAATAGAAAAATATTACTTATATTATCCTGATACCGTAAGATCAATGGCATCTAGATTTTGCTTTCTTTTGGTATATAACTAGTTTGTATACGTGCGCATGTGTTATATACATATTATAGTATTAATATAATAGATTTTATAATTAATATAGACCGATTAATACAATATAGACTAATAAAAACAATCAAATATCTTCAATTTAATATATGCATGCAGAACTAAAGTTAAGAAAATTAATAATTAAAATTTTTTGTAGTGATTTTTCAATAAATTACAGTACTAAACATCTCATAATCTAATCGCAAAATAAAGAAACAACAGCCACAATCTTTTAGTAACAAAATATCAATTAAATGCTTTGTAGAGATGAGAAGCTCAATTTGCCGAAAAATTTTATTTCTTTCCTTGCTGATGAAATTTAAATTAACAAAGGCCAACAGCAAACGACAAAACAAAAAATCTCAATAAGAAAAAACCAAAACCAGGTAACAGGAGGACACACAGAAAGAGTTTTTCTCTCTGTTTTGTTGATAAAGATGAAAAATAGTTCTTTTCTTTTTTCTTTTTCTTTTTCTTTTTTCTTTTTTCTTTTTTCTTTTTTTTTTTAACATTTTTTTTCTTCACTGGAGAAGAAAAAATTTGCTGCACTGTAATATGAATTTGTATGTGGACATCCCTCAATCATAACCATTGACTTGAATTAAATGGCTTACAATTCAAATCCATATCAGTAGGAAAAAAAAATGCGCATATGCTATTATAGAAATCCCTTTTTTTTTTTATTTATTATAGTGAAACACAAGGAGTGTTAATGTAGTGTGCAAACAATCCAAAAAAAGAAAAAAGAGATTTGTTTTTTTTTTGAAGATAACAGAAAACGGGAGCTTATCTCTGCAACTTTTGATTTTCCTTAAAAAACAATTTGATTCCATTCCCTAATATGCATTCTAGATATCAATTACTAATAATTAAAGTGCAAAAAAATAAATAAATAAATATATTTAAAAGGTTAGCAAGTTACGTAACCTGTAATAGTAATAAAATTACACAAAATGTCATATCATCACGTGTAATTGAAAACTGTATTTTTTTTTATAGTTTTGTCTGTAAGTATCCATGGTTAAAAAAAAAAAAACCATTGAAACCATATAAATGGGTTTGCATTTATATATGACAACTTCCCACACGAGTTTTGGACAGATTTTCAACTGCAATTGTTATAGTTGATCAAGCCATACAGATCACAAGATAAACCAAAGTATAGTACAGTTGTGTCATTCCACCTTGTAATCTAAAATAAAAAGATTAACAAACATATATAGTTGTTCAAAGTATATGTATAGAATACTTATTACCTTTGACCTCTTCGGATTAACAGCATCAAAATTATCATTATCAAGCTTCCTGTATCATTAAAATCATGAAAATATGATTGTTAGAAAACTACAGTAATCATCAAATTGCACAAAGCACATTAATGTGTAAGGATATAATTTTATGAAAAATTAGTTTCGAAACTAAAAAATACCAATTCATGGTTGGGTTTCTGGGTTTGCAGCCTCCTCCTCCGAAGAAGCACTTTGGATTTCTGCTCGCCTGCTCTTCCGAAAATTTCACACAGGGGCAAGGGTTCGAATGGTAGAGAGTTTTTCTTCAGCATCTCTCTCTTGTTAGAATCAACTCCACTACACAAATGCAACATAAAGAAAAAGTGTGTGCATTATATATATATATATATTTATGATTAATTACACTACATGGCATGTTTGAGGAATTGAGGTATAGCAAATTTCAGATTTTTTAAAGAATAGCGTAATTACGTAACAATTTAATGTAACGAATATTTAGTTGTATGGTATGTAATTATATAGAATTATTATAATGATGGGATTTGTTCCTATCTATAAAAAAAACTTTTATATTTTGTTTTTTCGTAAATGTTCAAAAACAACACCTTTCAGAGCCTGTTGACCATCTTCATGATGTTTCCTGTCTTTGGACCCAACATTCCTCACCTTTTTGTTTGTTCAACTTATATTATATAAATTGGACTTAAATACATTCGTATATAAATATTTATGCACACACAGATATATGTAAATCGTCTTTACAGTTGGTCACAAAAAAAGTACCTCAAGAAATGAACTTTTTTTCGTTTTGCAAAACCAGATAATGCACAAAACAGCAAAACAAAAATAACAAATCATCACAAAATGTAAAGAAAAGTCAAAACTTTAAATAGCAATTTCAATGAAAAGAAATAGCATCTTAAAATTTATTCAATGTATCAGAAAAGAAAAAGGTTTCAAAGAAAAATATCAGCTTTAACTTGAGCATTGTCTGTTTGGTTGAAACAACCAACGAAGAAGATTGTACAAAGTTGTTATCTTCTTCTTTTTCTGAGCAACCAAACATGGGGGTAAAACTTGGAACCAGTACGATCGAAGAAGGAGATAGAGAGATAAAAAGAGTGACCTGAAACACCAGAGCGGCCGTTGTGACACTAGGGCCGGGCTAGACGGGAGGTGGCGGCGCCGGTCGCACAGCTTTGGAGATGATTTGCACGACGGGAGGGGTGTTTAGGGATTCAACGACCACATGCATCATATTACTGGACGGACAGAGAGAAGAGGCCTTGAACAGAAGTAGTTCATCTTTTTGTTTTGTTGATTCATTTTGTTCGTGCATTTCTTTTTTGATTCGCCATCTTCATCCACAGCATCAACTTCCGATCATCCCTAAGGGAAAAGCCTCATATCTGAAGACCTAAGGAAATAGTATAAACTAATATGCAAACAAGAAATATATATTATCATAAGGGGGGGAAAAAAAAAAAGAGATATCCTATAAAAGTGTAATTATATATGTACATATATCACGTAGTAAGGCCAAAATACAGTAGTTAGTAGTTTAATTCGAACCAAGCTTAGAACACTGGCTTACAGAATTAGTTCAGCTATCTTCTTATTTTGATGATTGTTCTGAACATAGGGATACGATCAATCGTAATCCATTATCTTACAAACTAGTACTCTGGGAGAAATTTCTTTTCACTCTTTCGAGATGCACGTATACATTTATTGAGAGATAGACAAGTCGAGATGCAAACCACGTGCTAACAGTAGCAGTTATGGCCAAGAGGAATCGATTGAAGAAGAAATGGACTTGTATGGGTAATCAGACTTCTTTTCCGGTAAACATGGATTCGTCAGAGGCTAGCTCTGTTTGTTTTCATGGAATCCTAGATAGCTGCTAGTTGGCACTAGAAAAGAGGACTCCCAAGTGCTGATATGCCATAAAATTCTCTATTTTTAGTTCTTGCTTCCTTCATCCCAAAAAAAAAAAAAAGTGCAGTACAAACGTTTTTCTATTCGTTGACGCTCAACTTTTTGAAACTTGGAAAGATTTAAGCATCCTTTGTATATCATTTTGTTATGACACTCAATCACAAATGCAGACTTTTTGCACCACATTTGGTTTCAATATCTCTCAAACCGGTCAACCAATCTTGTTGCTCAAAATGCTAGGGGGGTAACTTCCTTTGCCTCTGGTATTGTCCTCCTACAGATGACATCAACAGAAAAAAAATAAAAAAAAAAATAAAAAATAAAAAAAAGGGAAAAAAAAAGAGACATTTGAAATTTGAATACATGTAGCTGTTAGAACCCGATTGATCGGCAAATGTGTCAAATTTATGACATTCTTATATAACCCTCCAATCTATACATTCTTTTGCATGAGAAAATTATTTAAATAACCATATTTTTTTCATCTATAATCAACATGACCTCTCATTGATAACATTATACAAATTTAAATAACTTTAGTTTACTTTTGTATCATCTTAATAGTATTAATTTTTTATATAAGTTTATGCAATGATCTTAAATTGGTGTTCTTTTTTCACTTTTTTTTCCTTTTGTTTTTTTTTGTTTTTTGTTTTTGTTTTTTGTTTTTTTTTATCCTAAATTTATCCCAAGTGGATTGAGGGTCATGCAGGGCAAATGGGCTACTTCTGAAACTCGGCCCAATTAGACAGTGTGGAGTCGGGGGCTGTTAGGGTTTCCCATGTCGAATTATATATATATATAATATATATATATAGATATAATATATATCAGCCGTGTAGTGGATACTGATCGGAGAACGATGGGAAAGAAAAACTCGCTCTCTCGTTCAAAGCATCGTCACTGTAGCGATAGTACCTCTTCTTCAGAGGAATCTGCAACTCAAAAGCCCATTATGAACAGGTATTATGGGTTGTTTGATGGATGAATTTGAGTTGAAAATTTTAAATTTAAATTGAAAATTTTATTGACATTTTATAAAAGATAAATTTTTTAAAAAATAGATAAAAATTAAGAACAAAAAAATATTTAATTTGAGATAAAATAACTCACTATATAAAATCTTATTAATTAATTAATTTATTTACCTTTGAACTTTTTCTCTTCGTTGTCTCCTTTTATGTAAGCGGGTTCATCCTGAGTATTAGGGTTTCATAATTCTAATAGGAAGAACCCTTGTTGCTGTGGAATTGCATAAAGAAAAGGCCAGCGGAACTCTAATAGCTCCTTCAATCCAGAAAACCCATTATGACCGGATATATATATATATATATATATATATTAAGCTTCCTTTCATTATATTTACATATGTGTGTGTTTGTATATATAGTACATGCTTTTGCTTAGATATAATACAATTACAATGACATGCTAAATTAATTTCTATGATTTTAATTGATGCTACAGGCAGCTTGATCATGATGATTTTGATGTGAATCTAAAAAAACCGAAGGTAATTTGATATACCTACGTATGCTGTCTAATTTCTATATATGCTTAGATTACAAGGTGGAATGACATAACTGTTCTTTTTTTTTTTTTTTTTGGGCTCTTATATGGCTTAATTTATTGAAAATTGGAATTGAAGATCTGTCCAAATTGTGATATGTGTATGTGTTTATAAAATAAACAAGATTTCTGCTCTCGAGATTGTTATTATTATTTTTATTAATATTTTCCAATGATATTCCTATGATACATAATTATTGTTATTTATATTTAATTGCTAGTATTTTTCCATGGTTCTTTAGGGGGAGGCTTTTCCGATCGATGATCATGAAGTTGATGCTAAGGATGAGGATAGTGAATCAAAATATGAAATTCACGAACAAATGAAACAAAAAAACAAAGATGAGCTGCGTTCTTCAAGGTATGTTTTGCTCTCTTGATTTTATTTTTGTACCTAATCAAACTTTTGAATTAGTCATTAATTATTAGTTTGTTTATTTTGGAAAATGGTCTGTACGTCTAAGTCGTGATTTGTCAATTCGATAGGAGGCCGCAAGTAGAGTCTTTGCCCGAAGTTGACGATGGCAAACGTCCCATCATGTCTGAGGTGATATTTGGCACACTGCTTTTGTGTTCATGATATGATATGCTTGCACTTGCAAACTTCGCTAACATGGTATATATATAATACCAGTTTGAGAAGTACAGACGGCTCACTCGTCTTTTGAAGAATCCTAGGAAGAAACGCAAAGTACATTATTTTCTCTCTTTTGACTCGAAGATTTCGATTTTGTTGTCTTTAGTATTATGCATTAATTATCTTGCAGAACTCTTTGTATAACTTGATCTCTTTCTTTTTTCTTTAAACTTGTAGGTTTATGATATTTTTAAAATGCCTTGTCGGGAGGGGCAGGTAGGGAAAGTGAAGAAGCCCGTGGGTTCCTCTAGAAAAGAGGACTCCCAAGAGCTGATATGCCATAAAATTCTCTATTTTTAGTTCTTGCTTCCTTCATCCAAAAAAAACAAAAAAGAAAAAAAAAAAAAAAAAAAGATGTCAAAGGTAAAAATAATTTGACCGATGATGCCATGTAATCTCTCAAAAAAAAAAAAAAAAAAAAAAAAAAGGGGTGCAGTACAAACGTTTTTCTATTCGTTGACGCTCAACTTTTTGAAACTTGGAAAGATTTAGCATCCTTTGTATATCATTTTGTTATGACACTCAATCACAAATGTATACTTTTTGCACCACATTTGGTTTCAATAGCCCTCAAACCGGTCAACCAATCCTTGTTGCATCAAAATGCCAGGGGTAACTTTCTTGCAAGAACTTGTTTAAAGATCCTGTTACTTTGGCAGTATGGTTTTATTGATAAAAGATACACTAACTCCAGACAATTTATCCAGCAAAGAATCGAAGAGTAAACAAACATTTGAGTAGCCACCGTTTCTATGTTAATCTCAGCATACTTAATTAAACCTCTTGGAGGTGTGAAAGATCCAAAGCGGTGAGGATGACACCATCCCTCACAGGATGCAGTCCATCATCATTAAGCAACCCAGTCCTTGTTGACTGTAGCACTACTCTTTGACCTTAACCAAATGCCCTGGTTTCCGCATGTAACCTTTTAAACAAATCCATTATCTTTTACAAAAATCTCCCACCCACAGATTTCCAATCAAACTAAACCAAAAGGTGTAGAGTACTCTGAAACCCTTCATCCAGAAATTGAAGCAAGAAAAAAATCCGGCAAGAAGTTCGAAGGCTGGATGGTGGTGAGAACTCATGCAGTACTGATTTTATATTCTCTCCTCGCATGCGTTTATATAAGATATGCATGCTTTCCTTCAGTGTCAATGGCAGCTCACGCAAATCCTACATGATAATAAAATATAAGTGAAAACAACAAGGGGGAACTTAAAACTGAAATACAAATAAGGAAAAAAGACCAACCTTGTCAATCTTTTTACGATATCGTTTCAAACGATTTACAATCGAAGGAACTCATTTTCTGCTAATCTGTTCAGACAAGGTCTCTATCCGAGTATCTTCCTGAAATTACAATCAAAGAACTAATTAGTCGTTTCAAGTTAGAATTTAACTGCAATAAGACAATGAAAAAAGTTAGAAGGATATTAGTTCCTTTGTTTTTCCATCATTCATCTTTCTCTTTTTATTTGCACGTTTCTTTCCACCATAGTAGATGTAAGTATCAACATAGGTGTCAAACAAAGATGTGCAGTCATCCTTAAGTGATTTTACCAATGATGCTTGTGAGATATAACCTTCATATACACAAACAAGTATCGGATGAATCATAATTGCACAAATTTTCACCGTTTCCCGCTTGAGGCGAAGTTTGTAATACGCTCCCAAGTCATCATTGACAAGATTATTAACTTGAAAGTTGGGATAAGTTAAAAGCATTACATAACAATAAAGAGATTAGAACACTAGAATTGATATAAAACTCTTTTCTTTTTCATTTTTGTTTTTTGACCAAAATAGAAACAAACACAATTTTAAAAACATTTTCTAAACACTTGTATTTGAAAAATGTGAGAAAACATCAGAAAATGATACCACACATTTTCTCTTTCGCAATAGAAAAATGCTAGGTATATCAATCTAATATCAACTTTTAAATATCAATTTATTTAAGATGTGGCTTATCATTCTTTAATTGAAAAGTATTTAGAAGATTGTATCATCAATTAATTGTATTTATTAGCGATAAAAATAAAAATGATGATAGCTCAGTACGTGAATGAATACCTAAAAGTTATGATCGAAGTGGATGTATCTAGCACTATTTTTTGGAAGAAGTCCCACATCTACTAAACATGAAAGAAAAGTGAATAGTCTCATACTTTTCTTTTTCCTCCCTTCCAAATAAATCCCACATTGATTAAACATGAACATATGAAAGTATAAAGAAGTATTAAAGGACTAGTGCGTTGCAATTCAATGGATATATCTTGCAATCCTGCTGCAATCAAATATGTCATTTTTTACACATAGAGGCAAACCATATCTTGGTGACGTCAAGGATCAAGGAAAGAGAGGTATTCTCACATTTAACTTTAATAAGTCTCAATTTTATTATTAGAGTAGTAATAAATCTCATGAATATGATTAAATTAGTTCTATTACCTCCATTAATAAGAAATGGGAAACACTTTTACAAGATTAAAACCTATGATCTATATAATTTGTAGAAGCAATTGCCAATGCATAAATATTTTCATTTTCATTTTCATTTTCATTTTTTATTTCAAATGCTTGATATTGAAATATATTAATTTGATTGATTTTTTAGGTTGTTGCTCCGCACTAGCTGTTGTGAACCTATTTGAGTCATATGCACACCGAAGAGGAGATTTTGTTAAGTTGTCTGCGCAAGAAGTTTTTGACTTTGGAGGCTACAATGTTTTGAGTGATGTGAATTACGTTATGTCTAATGGATTGATGTATGAGAAGGATTGGCCTTGACGAACTCCATATTTGAACACTCTAGAGAGCTGCATAGCAGGGTAAATCCTTGTCCTCATCTTTTCTTTTCATCGTGATCATTTTTATACATGTTTAATATGTATGCTTAATCGAGATTTTTCTTTTTCAAGGTTCCCATATATTCACCACGATATAGATTTCCAGAATTTTCCAAAGCTATTGTGGTCAATAGTGAAGAAGAACTTGTTCAACATATTGAGGACCATCCAGTTGTTGTAGCAACCTCCGCGTGGCCTAATTCGTATTTTCACGCTTTTGAAGCAATAGACGATTGGGTGAGTTGAGAAGGATCTATTTATCTATTTAATTATATTTTCCTGGTCTCCTTCGCGTTTTTTGAACTTTCACTCAAAATGTGGTGTGATGTATCGAATGCTTTATATAGTTCTGCTATTTGTTTCTAAAACAGTCTTGTTTTTTTCTTTGTTTTGACTTCTTTTAATGAGTTAGGAGGTATGTGAATTACCAGAAGATGACGGTCCTCCTGGTGATATTGGTTATGCCATGCTACTTGTTGGACATGGTACTACTGAAAGGGGTGTGGACTATTATGAGGTCAAAAACAGTGCAGGGGAAGAATGGGGAGAAAATGGGTATGGCAGGATATCAAGAGATTTTCCTTTGAAAGGAGTTGTCCCCATTTAGAGTATTTTAGCTATCTATATATAGTGTTATTTTGTGCTTGCTAGTAAGTTTTATACAGGCAGTTTACTTATATTTCTAGTCCCTTTTATGTTATAAGTCATGTACTTGGTGATTTAATTTATAGGTAATTTGACTATCTATAGTGTTATTTTGAGCTTGCTAGTAAGTTTTATACAGGTAGTTTACTTATATTTCTAGTCCCTTTTATGATATAACTCATATACTTGGTGATTTTATAAAAGAAAAAAAAAACTGTTCAGTACTTACTTAAATTTTCTTGCCTTTTCTTTTTCCCTTGTTCTTACTGAATTAAATTTTTATGTAAACTTTATGCAATCAAGAATAAACAACAATATTAATCGACAAGATCAAGTTAACATTTAATAAGTGCAAAAAAAAAAGTATAACTTTAAAGAATCAAATAAATCCATTAAAACACAGACATCCAAATAAAATTGTTGTGTATACACACAAAACATCCCTTTAATATCCATTATTTTTGCTAATTATAAGAAAATAACTTGGAGGGGGGAGCTGTGAATATTATTGATCAGATAAAAAGCTATATTCAGCCAAAAAGAAAAAGAAAAAAAAAATCAGATAAATCTGCTAGAACAGCAGTGGCAACACATCTCGGCATAATTAGCAGAATATATATAAAAGGAAAACCAAGCTAACAGATGTGCAACTACATATTCCCCTTTCTAGAAACGTGATTATTTACCACATCAAATAAATGCAAAATATCAGAGATCAAGTAAGTTCAAGGAAAAAAAAAATATATATATATATATATATAATTTTAATTAGTTCAGGGCATAATATTAATGAGTGACCAAATAAGCTAAAATTGCATTAAAAATGAAAGAGGGGACTAACACCACAATCAACAAAGACAAACCAAGAACTAAAAGCAAAAGCTATAAGGAGATGAGTAACTCTGTTCCCATAACGACCATGGTTATTGGTATGGGATTAGGCGCTCTATTTGTTTTTTTTTTTTTTTTTTTAAATAATTTTTCATTTCCATCTTATTCATAAATAAAAATAAATAATAAAGTAAACAAATATGTCAGAAAAAAGAAAATTTTCTTTACATTAGCCTCAAAGTTAGATGGAAAAATTAATCGAATTTACATGAAACAAAAAGCAGACTAATAGGTATTGTTGAATTAATCAACTTTATATTAAACAAAGCAAACGATAGGTATTATTTGTTCCATAAATTTTGAAGAAATAAGAGCACATAATATATCTAAGTTGTTGGGAAAGATTGAAGTTGAACCGTTTTATTCCTCAGGTCTTCTTACTCATGTTACGGAAAGGTTAAAGTTTTGTTCAAGATTTTTGGATAATATTTTACGCTACAATCTCCTTGCCTTTTCCTCTTCTGTGAGCTTTCAACTTGCAAGTTTTTGGTTATCAATTTATGTAATTTTCTTTCTTAAAACTCTCCCAACGGCTTTCATAGTCTTGAATCTTTTTAATTTTTTTATCAATAAATTAGAGTTCAGGATTTGGGGGAGGATGCGGAATCTAGTTAGCAAGTGCAACTCCTTATATGGTTATTAACATTTTCTTCATTTCATGTTTAATTAATGGATGTGGGATTTATTTTGAATGGAGAAAAAATTTGTGGGATTATACAATTTAATATATGTTAATGGTATGTTTGTTACAAAGGTTTGAGATAAAATTTTTAGATTGAAATTTGTTGACTTTTCAAAAACTAATTATAATTTTTGTTGACTTTTAAGAAAAAAAAAAACTGAGATGAAAAACTTTCATTAGATTCACACCTGAGAACCATACATATGCTAAATATATATGTCCCCCTACAAATGGATGTGAGAATTTGCAAATGATGGACCTTTGAATTCGTAATCTATACTATTATTATCTAGAGATTTCCTATATTATACAACTTCATATTGTCAATATAATACTGGTTTAACAAGAGTAATGCTGCTATAAAAGTACTTAAACTTTTGCCCCAAGTCTAGATCTTTCAACCCTTTTATCTTCCATATATAATCTATATATTAAATGAAGTGGTCCTCTTCAATAAATATATTAGAAATATCGGTCAAGACAAAGCTGCATGTGCAGTTCATGTCCAAGAAAACAGCCGTTTACCAAAAGTGAGGCACCTATAGTTTGCCCCTTTAAGTGAGAAACTTTAACTTCGTACAGCAAAATGCTATTAAAGAGAGTGGTTCTGACGTTGCTTTCAGGTTGCCCCTTCTCAATGTTTCTTTAATCTTTAGTCATATTTTCCGTTTATATGAGGGAACAAACTCTTGTGACTCCTAGATGCTCTTAAAGGACACATGGGGTCTGTTTGTTTTGGTCTCTCCCCCATTTTGAATCACATTGACGTATGTGACAAAAATTCTTTCAAAATTTTTTTTTTTTGTTAAAACTAAAATTCCTGTGAGACCAATAGAATATTGCACTGAGAACATACTTACTACACATTTGTATATTTTATTTTTAGAAAATAAAAGGTTAAGCATGATAATGTTTTTCTTCTCAATAAAAAGGATTATTAGTATCATCTTGTCCACATCTTCGTCGATATCAAAAATCTACGGAATCATTAATGGAATAAAAATGACTCGAGTCAATTCTACTCAGTGGAGGATGGGTTTGGTTTTATTTTCACCATTACAAATCCAATGATACACAGTCCAGATATAGACCTTTAAAGTGAGGTTCTACCATTTTCATAAATTAACCTTGTTAGTTGTGTCTAGGGACATGCCTAAACACAATGGGATACCTCACTGATTAGAATTTCATGAACAATATTTTACCTTCATTACACACAAAAAAAAAAAAAAAAAAGGCTAAATGTCAAATTCACTACACATATGGGAGAAAATTATCAAAATAGTCACATTTTTTACATTCATTGATCAATATAATACAAATTTTTCATTTTTTGACCAACATAATATAAATTTAAAATTTTTTTTTTGTCATTTTGATCTAGTGTCAAATTTTTGTGTCACGTAAATATAATGATTTTTTAAATTTGTGACATTCAGATGCTTTCTCCTAAATAAGGTTTGACAAAATTCAAGCTCAACTTGATCATTAAAACTCAAGGAGCAGAACCAAAATTCAAACCGAAATCCTTACAAATTGATACTCTTGTGCATAGCACCACCTACTTTAGCTTCATCATCAATGCAAAATAATGGCTCTCCTAATTCGTTTTTCTCCTTTGCCGTCAGACAAGATCTCTTTTTATGTGAAAATAATACTTTTATGTAGTGATTTTTCTAGGATCCTATAGAGGATGACGGAAAAAGCAAATTTAACCACGTAGTGTATAACATAGCGTCTACAAGACTACACACTTCGAGTCCTTGACCTTTACAAATTGTAACAAGCTTGTTTTACTTTACCTCTCTTCTATTTACCTCAATTATTTTAACTATTTACTTTCTACAATTTCGTAAAAATAATATTTACTACAATTTCTGTTTATGGTTTTTGAACTTAGAGTTATATATGACTGACATATGAAAATACATGTTTATAAATGTAGACACTAAATCACAATAAAATGATTTTTTTTTTTTTTTTTAATCTAAAGCAAAGATTAGAAATGAAAAAACACATTAAGAATATTCCTCTGTATATGTATCACATAAATTATAAATTATAAAAGGAAAATTAGGTTGGATAGCTTGTTTTGCTCACTTAATCTAACAGATGA
Source organism: Ficus erecta (assembly GCA_008635985.1). NCBI lineage: Eukaryota > Viridiplantae > Streptophyta > Magnoliopsida > Rosales > Moraceae > Ficus > Ficus erecta. The sequence continues at coordinate 2,108,558 of BKCH01000019.1, forward strand.
TCTATTTTTTTTTATTTTAAAATGACCAGTTTTTATTTTTTTATATTTGGTCAATCAATAATTGAGTATAAAATTTGATGATTTTAGTTATTGACTATGAAATTTAATGATTTACGTTGTGATCAATCTGATTGACTATAATTAATTAATGATTGACTACAAAATTTAATGATATATTTTATGATTAATCAGTGATTAATTATTAAATATGATCAATCAATAATTAATCATTAACAAAATTGATTGATCATTCTATGAAAAAAAAAAAAAAACATTTAACTGATTTCTAAAAACTTGGACATTTTAAATAATTTTTAAAAACTTGAATATTTTTTAAAAAACTTATTAAAAAAAGATTCTTTACACATAAATCCCATTCTAAAAATTGACTATTTTACGCTATTTTTTCTAAAATTATTCATTTATTTTTTGATGTGACAAGGCCTGGCCGACTTGTATAAAGGCCAGTTAGCAAGTTTCTTAGAGTGGGCCAAGAAGGCTGTGGTTATTTGTTGGACTGACATATTGCTCCTGAAATGGTGAAAAAAAAAACAAAACAAAAACAAACCCAAAAAAAAAAAAAAAAAAAAAAAAAAAACAACAACCCCAACCCCAACAAAATATGTCTCTTTTGTTGCGAGGCAATGTACAGCTTGGCTACCAATATTTCTTCCCAACAACACACTCCTATTAAATGCAATCAATATCACGCACACACACAATATTTTATGTACACGAAAGAAAGAAAATGCAATCAAATTTTTATCTTAGACATTTCTTTTCTTTCATTTTTCTTAAATAAATAAATAAAAAGAAGAAGAAAATCCTATTTTGACCAGCCAATTTTGTTGACGTATTGCCAACAAAGAATGCTTCAACAAATAATGGCAAAAAATAAAGTCTTTCTTTCTTTTTTTTTTATTGGGTTATTGTATAAAGGTCTTATCAAGGCAATTTGACTGATTATTTCTTAGAAGTAATATATATATATATCAAGCCTCACAATAACTTATCTAAACACAATCTCGTATCGTATCATGGAGTTACATCATCATTGATAATTTGCAACCACAATTATTGGAAGCCGACAAATATTGCTCTTATTATTGTAAATAATTATCTATTCAATTTTAGAAGCTTAGTTCAAGAAAATTGGCACACATATACATAATGAGACGGGGATTTTTTTTTTTTTTTGGCTCTATTTTAATTTTTTTTTTCCTTTTCTAAAATGATAAATTGGTTGATCATCTAAATCGTTTTCTCCATAATTTTGTTTAGGATTCAGTTAATTAAATATGATGTTTAGGTAAACAAATACATAGATTTATAATTTTTTTCTAAGAAATAAATTTCAAAATCGAGGTGGTTGGAAAGTACCTGCCAGAAATAATGACAAAAAGAGACGTGTAAAGAGGAACTTATTCATTTTCAGCTTGCTTTTCCATTTTACTTCAGTTATGATAAGATTATTAGTGGAATACTTTAGTTTAGTGGAATTCTATGTCAGCAACGCTGTCTTCACATTAACTTTTTTTTTTTTTTTTATCCTTCTTTATTTTTTTTTTTCACTTTATTTTCTTTGAGAGGGATCAGACCAAACGACCAATGGATCATACTGAATAGTTCACGTGGTAGTCCCACCATACGCATGTACGGACTTATGTTTGGTTTGCCATTATTATATAATTTTTTTCACCACTTTTAGTATAGTATAAAAAACCGTTTTTGTCCGTGGATAAGTACTGTTATTGAGCCGTTATATTAAATTTTAATAATTTTATTTGTGATTGTTTATATTAAAAATCTACGGCATATGAAACATAATTTATTGTAATTATAAATTAAATCGTTAAAAAGTTAATTTAACGACTAAAACAGTATATATATTATATTTTTACAATCAGCACTACCTATCAATAATTAAAATATATGTGTTATCATAATTTTTTCATATAAAAAGTATAGTTTTTTCATATTTATTTTCAGATATAAAAGATTGTGGCAATTTCACGTATTAAATATAGAAATATAAGTATGTGAGTTAGCTTTGTAAGAAACCATTAATTATCTTTGCTTTGCTTGTAAACCATTTATCTTTTCAGTTGGGAAGAAATAACTTTGTCACTCTCAAGGTATGTACTGTTTTTGTCAGTAACTCTTTGGGGGTGTTTGGTGGAGTAGTTTGAGTTGAGATTTTTAAGTTTCAATAGTAATTTTTTTTGAATTTTCAGAAAAGACAAAAACTTTTGAGAAAATAAAAAAAAAAAAAATTGAATTGGATGGTTTGGATGGGTGAACCAAACACCCCCTTTGTTTTCACCGTTATTAAGTTACAATCTGTTTGGTGCACAGGTTTAAGGGATATCACGGATTGGAATAAAAAAAAAAATATTAGTATCAGTTTGATCTAAAATTTTTAGAAGATTAGATCGAATAGAGTTATCTTGTTCATGATTCAATCCCCTTAGAAGGGAATTTCAGTTTCTCCTTCAAAAGCAGGCCATTATTCAATCATGCCTTCATCTTGTCACTCACCCTTTAAAACTTTGAGAATGTCCTACCATAAAAACTCTTGAAAAAGAGAAATTAAGATAACTACTACCCACACATGCATTTACTAATTTGCTTATATCTATTTTTCTTTCTTAACATGATTCCTTTAGTTTAACATGCAACTTTCAGTACTGGTTGCATGGTTGCATGTATATAACGTAGTTATTTTTACTATGAAGGCGTTTAAAATCGTCGCCGTGCTCTCTCTATATACTACTGAAAAGCAGGATATATTTGAAAAAATTTATCTAATTAAAAAAATTAAAATAGTAAATAAAAATATAAACATAAAAAATAAAGAAAAAGGTTCCGAAAAAAAAACCAAAAATATAAAAGAATTATAATGAAAGAAATTATCAACATCAACAAGTACTAAAATGAAAAATAAGTTGGGCCAAAAAAAAATGAAAAAAAGAATTAAAATGAAAAAAAAAATTAGGCAAAAAAAATATGAAAAGAAAAGTAAAAAAGAACTAAAATGAAAAAAATAGACAAAAAAAAGTTTGAAAAGAAAATAAAAAGGACTAAATTTTAAAAAATTATAAAAATTGATCCTAAAAGAAAATTTAAAAAAGGACTAAAATGAAAAAAAAAGGGCCTAAAAAAACAAATGATTGAAAAATAAATACAAAAATTTTACGTTTGAGAAAATTTATCTAAGTAGGGAAAAAATTAAAATAATGAGTAAAAAAATATAAACATAAAAGATCAAAGAAAAAGGTACGGAAAAAAACCAAAAAGATAAAGTACTAAAATGAAAGAAATTATCAACATGAAAAAAATACTAAAATGAAAAATAATTTGGGCCAAAAAAAATGAAAAAAAGGATTAAAATGAAAAGAAAATTAGGCAGAAAAAAAAACCAAAAAGAAAATTAAAAAAAGGACTAAAATGAAAAAAAAAAAAAAGCTCACAAAAAAAGTTCGAAAAGAAAATATAAAAAGGACTAAATTGAAAAAAAATAAAAAAATGATCCTAAAAGAAAATTTTAAAAAGGACTAAAATGAAAAAAAAATTGAGCAAAAAAAAAAACAGAGGACCAAAAAATAAATACAAAAATTTTTCATCCAATACGATTCATTTTGGACGAAACTTGCTACAGTACCAATTATTGGTACTACTATACAATGTATAGATGCAATTTGTAGTCCTCTAAACTCTTTCATTTCAAGAAATTAATCAACTGATAAAATTCTACACCTACTACTTAATTAATTGAACTTTTTTTTTTAAGTCAATTGTATAATTCCTTGCCACACAAGCGATCTACGTTTTTTCCCCCTCTTTTCAGGTGAAAATTAGCCTAAGTACCCTCTAAGCTATTAATATCATAATATCATAAACAATGATCTGATTACTTCATGTCACACGTCATATATTGTTTTGATCTAACTATAAAGATCTATGATATGGCCATCTAGTTTCATATATGTATATATTCTTAGTCAATCAGACAGATTCGTCAATTTAACTTTTGAATAAACAGCTTCTAACGTTTAGATTATTGATTTATTCGTAGTTATATATAAAATTATGTCTAACATAAGATTATTTAATAAATATTAATGTAAAAGACATATATTACTGAATAATATTATAATAAAACCAACTAATTATTATAATTATAATGGCATAAAAAAAAGAAGTTAAATGTATTATCACTTTATAGTGAAAGCATATATAATATTGCCCTTCTCATTCCTTGATCTAGAGGTTTCCATCACGATAAATTTTAGTCCCACTCCGACTGCATATTGTCTCGGAGATTGTGCATGCCATTAGACTCCAAATATGTCACTGCCATGCATACAAAGTTTCCATAAGATACATGGATATAGAGGCTGTAGAGGGAGATGAAATTTGGCAAATAAATAAATAAATAAATAAATAAAAGAATGATAATGCTCAATAAAAGATCAAATAAAAGAAAGAGATTGATGCTGTTTTTACATTCTCCGTTTACTATTTGAAAACCTAATTAAACCATATGTGATTATTATTCAATCTACCATAAACTTAAATCTAGACCTAAAAAAGACATACACGATGACTATTCCATCACCACGGAGATTAGATAACTACATAGCTTAATTAAAGCATATATATATATATATATTGATCAATTCTTTGGGTCAAATATATTCTAGAAATCTAGCCAGAAGGGGAAACCGTGAGGAAACTTACGAGAAATGACGGGGAAGCCGACATATCCGTACAAAGGACAATTAAAAGAGTCAGCTATATTTTCTATAAGCATGCACGGTCGACCCAAAATTTTAAACGAGAGAGAGAGAGAGAGAGAGAGAGAGAGTATAATTGGTCCAGAAGGAAAAATCTTCTAATTTGACAATAAATGTTGTAACGTGGTGACTGGAAATTTAATGTTATGTCAACCATCCTTCAAAAGAATGGGACATATATTGTACGGTTGCATTAACTTCAAAGTCATGACTTGGACCAATTACTGTGATGTCTTTGCATCTAACTTTCTTCTTTTCAACAATTTGACTACACAAGTTATATATCGTTGACCGTATTAACTCCATTCACATTCAACTATATACGTACGTACCCAGAAAAATATCAGTATGGCATCCGTACAAGTCTGCCAATCGTCACTTTTTTTGTAAATTATTCATGTAATTTCTTCTTAATTTTACATGTAACTTATATATAACTAAACAATTTTGTGACTTTTTCAGATTATATTTGTAAATGATATGTGACAGCATAAAGATATGTTTAACTTTCATATTATAACGATGGATTGATTCAGTCGTCGGATCAAATACTCGAATAATCGTTTGTTTCATTGGAATTTTTTTCATCGGGAGTTGTGAAATGCTCTCAAAACATATTGATCAATTGGGGCCTAGGACTAGGATATAGATAACAGGTTTTATATATATATATATATATATATATATGTATATATCATCAAGTCATGTGCTTGCTAGAAAAAGGAATAAGAAGAGTTTTGGAAAGATGAGTTTCTTTATGGGCAAATTGCCTTTGCCATCTTGAAACATTATGATACTCCCCAGCTAGCTTGTTGTAATCCTTAGTCCTTTAACAGATGTAGTTTATGAGTTTTTGAAGAATTTCAAATACCCATATAAAAGTTGTTTATTTTATTTATTTTAAATATCCTCAAGTAGTAACCTTACGACAATAGGGGAAGATAATATATTTAGGGTCGAGTAAATGGGATTACAGTATGAGAGAGAGTAAATGGGACATGATATCACACATACGGGGGATCTTGTACGGCGATGTCCTTTTCGTTCCCCCGCCCCCCCCCCCCCCCCCCCCCCCCCTACCTCGTCTCTCTCCTCTCTCTCTCTCTCTATATATATATATACAGGTATATACATTCTGCATGAAATTTAAAATGAAACTATTGGATTTAAAAAAAAAAAAAAAAAAAAAACTAGAAGTAACTATTTAAAATTGTTTGGTATTCTTTGGACACATCGAAAGGAGCAATAACTAGTGGGTCGGTGAGTTTGGTCACCCCGTACGACTTGGTGTACGGGCATCATGGAAAGCCACCTTATTTGTAGACTAGGACAAGTTGAAATATTTAGCCACAAAAAAAAAAAAAAAAAGAAAAGAAAAAGATAAGTTGATGTTTAGTGTTAAACTATTCTCCATCAAAATTTTTAAAAAGAAAAATTTATGATAGGATATGTAAAAGAAACATATCAGTATATCAACATTTAAATCATTAGATCTAAATATATTTTTAATTTAATACGTTTTAAATCAGATTTTACGTGGTTATATGCAATATAAAAGGAGTAAAAACAAGAAACCACATAAAGCAAAGTGGATATGCGATCCTTTATTTGGGATTCCATTAAGCTCAACATGGCCACTTCCTGTATATATATATAATATACACACACACCACATATTATATGTTTCTTTTTATTTCTTATGTTTTGGATCAACACCATAATAATCAATGAAAGTCACGCCAATTTAACTTCTTCCTTTTGTTAGTATTTCTTTTTTTCTTTTTCTTGGTGTGAATGACGAGTTTTTGAGTGTCCTATACAAAAGGCCCTTGTCTTCTCTTCCAACGCCATCTCTCTCGGGAAAAAGTGAATACCTATGCAAGTTGAGAGAATATTCTCTCACACAAAATCTAATTCTACACCGACTATGATTAATTATTTTGTTCTTTTCTTGACCCGGATTCGAATTATTTAAGTGCGATATCTTTCTTTTTTATTGAGGGGATTAAGAAATTAATGTTCAATTTAATTGCAAAAAAATATTATTCGAATGTAATGTTTCAAATATTGCTATAAGCATGATATTTTTTTTTTCATTTAAATAAGAATTCCCGGAAGAAAAAAAAAACATAAAAATATACAATTTGACTGATCATGAAGCTACCGGCTAGCTGGGATTAGAAAAAATGCATATACAATAGACAAGAAAGGAAATTAATGAAACTAACTACCAAATGATATGACATATATATCAAAGTTTATTTTCCTTTCGATTCACGGCTAAGTCTAATAAGTTCAAAAAAAAAAATAATAATAATAATACGTTCAACATTCAACTCTCTCTTTCTTCTCTCTCCAAAAAAAAAAAAAAAAAAGACCAAACGAAACACACAAAAAAAAAAAAAAAAAAAAAGAAAGAAAGAAGCATCTCCATTCTTTTCAAAGTCAAAACTGCTCATAGAAATTATGGTTTTTTTATTTATTTTATTTGAATTCATTTTAATAATCGTGTAGTCAAGCTTGAATAGAGAATACATTATTTCAAATTAAATTAATAATAATTCCGATTTCACTCTTTCAGTTAGGTCGTTGATTGATATATATATATACATAACACGCATACTAATTTTGCACATAATTATGATAATAATCTATAATGCCATGTGATCAATTACGTACAATAATCCCATTTTGCAAATTATATGTTCATTACATAAACATATATTAAAACAAAATACATATATGTAAGTGGGTTAGTTGATTTTCTTTACATTTTCCAATTTCTTTTGGCTCTTCTAGTTTTCTTTGTCAAAATAGTCTCTGTGATTTTTTTGCTGTTATTAGTTATATTGTTATTTAATTTTGTATAAGGTTCCTGTAAAGCTATGGCATTTTCACCCAAGAGAGGGGTTTGGTTTCTTAAACTTGTGGTCTTCCTTTGTGGTTTCGTGACCAATAATTAACACTTATTAATTTCCAAAAAAAAAATAATAATGAAAAACATAAATAAAACAAAACAAAACAAAACAAAAAAAATATGTCAAATCAAATTGCTAAAGAAAGACGAAATGCTAAAGTTGGTGGTGACAAATGGTTCTGCTGCTACGCGTAGGATGTCCTTCCAGCTTCAACAAACACATCACACGCACACACACCTCGCACACATATATGGCGGATCCGGAAAGAGAAGAAAAAAAGAAGATACTTATTTGCTTAGTTGTAATTCAGAAAAAAATAATGCATAAAAAAGAAGCTTTAATATTTTTATGTAAGATATCTCTAATAATAATATGCGTTTTTAAACGTGTTAAATTCACAATAAAATGAAATAAATATATTAAAAAAAAAGTGATAAAATCTGATAAAAATTCAAGACCTTAGAGTATTTTGCATATCTTAACATAAAATTCTTTTATTAATTTGCACTTAAAATTTTTTGGTTTTCCAATTAATAATACACATCACATTAAATTTTTATTTTAACATATTTACACGATAAACTTTAAAATCAATCGCAATTGAGGTCTAATAGTTAATAAACATTATTAAATGGATGGTTCAGGACACAAGACCCGTAAAAAATTGATTTGTAAAAGGTCGAGCTTTGCCCTTCTTGTGTGAATCTCACGTCCCAAACTAATAATAAAGAAGCAAAACTTATGATCAGAGGATCTATTCTTTTACTCTATGGATAATAAATACTGTTTGTTTAAATCATTAGATTAACTTTTAACAATTTAATATATGATCGTCCATATTGAAATTTTACATTGCAACACGTAAAGCTATTTTCAGTACTATTGAAAAATTGACTAAAGATTAACAATACAACACTTATCGATAGGATAAAAGTACATTTAACATAATATCTTTTGATAAATTAATACAAAATTATTTACCTAATCTATTACTAACTATTAAAAGGACAAAAGACAAAGCAACAATGTCTTTCGTCCTTGTCTCCAAGTCCATCACATGATGGATACGAGTTCTAAGTTGTCATGTGATAATTTTAAATAAATAATTATTTTTAAATTATTTTTAATTTCTATTATTTTGTTTGTTTATTCTGAAGGTTTAAAACAACCGGGAAGAAAAAAGGGCAAAAAAAAAAAAAAAAAAAGAAATGTAAAGAGTCTAGAGCACATGGGTGTGGGCCCACAATAGTAAAGTTCTAAAGATTGGTTGGAGGGGGGATTGGGGCAATTGGATTGTGATCGGCGAATGTGGGTTTGATATTTGGAGGGGTCGGTGGGTTATTTGGTTGGGTTGGTGGTACACTGCTTTCCATGCAACCTGTACGACCCATTACGGAATGACTCAAAGCTGACGCCTATCCTGCTAACTCTCCTTGTGGGCCCCACTTCCCATTATCCACCTCACTCCTTTGTGTGTGTGTGTGTGTGGTTATTTTTAATGTAAACTACGACAAGAGCACTTTATTATGATTTTTTTTTTAATTTTAAAATGGGAGGGTTTAAACTTTATCTCTTTAAGTGAAATTATGTGTGATATAATCGTTAAGTTATTGTTATAATCACCGAGTACTTATTTTTTACTATTAGTAGCATAATCTTCAATCATTAAAATTAACTTTTTAATAATCTGATTTATAAATATTTATTCTAAAAATTTGCAATGCTTTATGCAAAACAACTCCCATCAAAGATCTAATTGCTAGATTTATCAAATATAATGACAAAAACAACAATTTATATATCGCTGATGAAAATAAGAAAGTTTTATTGTAGAAATTATAAAAAAATTATCAAAATTAAAAAAAATTATATTTTACCGAAATATAGAAATCACATGTTTACCTTGTGTTTTTCTAACGATACAAACTCTATTCTATGTTTTTATTTTCTGATTACATATTATTCATCCCTAATTTAGTCAGAATTAGCGGTTTGATAAGGTACTAAAACCCATCATAAAACAAATGAATAGGTTGCTTTGTGTTTTTTGTTTTTGTTTTTGTTTTTTGTTTTCTGTTTTCTGTTTTCTGTTTTCCTGAAACGGACAATAGTAACTAATATATTTGATCTTCTTTCATGATTTGGAATGTATTTTCCATTTTCAGAAAGAAATCTTTTCGCTAAATCTGAAAATAAAGGAAGTGAATTTTGTGCAATTAAAAGATTAAATACTGCATCGGCAGATTTTGTGTGATTAGAAAATACATATTAAAAAAAATCAACATTCTTTAAACTACAAGGAGAAGAAACGTTTACTTTCAAAAAAAAAAAAAAAAAAAAAAAAAAAAAAAAAAAGAGAGGAAGAAATGTAAAAATTATTTTGTTATTATATGCTTTAGATAAGGGCGCGCGTCTTTACCTTTCATATCATGCCAACAAATTTTGCAACTTGAATGTATTCTTCAAACTATAATTTTAGAAATTATTTTCAGAGTCCTATCTGTAGTTTATGCTTACGAACATTAGAGATCATAACAACCAAATTCTTTATTATTTTGCGAAGTTTTTTTTTTTTTTTTTTTCCCTTTTTGAACTTGGGGGAGGATAGATTCGTTTCTCTGCACCTTTTGGTGGAGTTATGTGTTATATTTTGCAAAGTTAACTGCTTAGAGTTGTGTTTATTAACTGATCTTTTTTTTAAAAATATTTAACGCACCAAAGAATCCTTCTTTTAATTAGTATGACCATCTAATAAGCTTTACCTTTTCTTAATTAATTTACACAAAAGCTAAAAAAAATAAAGGAGAGAAAAATAATGTAGAAGATTGGTGTGATTCAAAGATATTTGGTTTGACATAATATGTCATGACAAGTAATATATATATATATATATATTTTCTTATTCACATATTTTTTATACTAAGCTGATGATCAATGTAAAATTCGACCAATTTTGAAAATGATATTTTCGAAACCTTTCCTCAAGGGAATCTAGATTTTGCAAACAAGTCAAAACGTATTACATATGCAAGTTAGCAATTAATAAAAGGTCAAGTTTACAATTAGAAGAAATGACTCTCTCTTTAGTCTTTAGTGGTGGAGAAAAATGGAGTTCTATAAATGAAATAATTAAATAATAAAAAGCTATATATATTATTGGATCTCATGTGAGTAAAAGTTCTTGAAGCTTTCATTTCATATGTATACATATAATATATATATATATATATATATATAAATGTATTGCTGACATTTCATCTCATGTATCCTTGAAAAGGGCCTATGAGCATCAAACCTACCAACACAACGCGGAAATGAGACAATTGCATTATTTTGACAAGAAAAGCTAAAAATCCTCTTTAGTTTTGTGGTTCTTCTCTATCAAATCGAAATCTATAAAATAATTCCTATAGGAAATTCCATAGCCAAATCTACTCTTCCAATTTTGAAATATATATAATTTGATATATAAATATAAACATTTGAAAAAAGCTATTTGGTTATTATTATATATCGTCTATTGGTTGTTTGTATAGGTTGTGTGCGCGCGCGCGCGTGTATAAACAATTCATTGAAGACTACGAAATTCTAAAAATAACCCCACATGAGTCTAGCAATTGGATATTTATAGGTTGTGGCCAATTAGGAGGGGTGGGACTACAATTGGCGTAGCCTTGAGTTTTGCCTTGCAAGAAATAAACTCTGATATCAGTTTCCAGGTAGAAACCTACCAAAAAAAAAAAAAAAAAAAAAGGGCACAATTTTCAACAACTATATGAGATATTATGGCTATAGAGATTTCATTTTCCTTGAGATTAATTACAATGTTTTTATTCAATTATTCCAAATTCAACTCGGAAGAAACTTGATTTCTATATACATCTGTTCACACACACGTACAAACACATTTATTTTTATTATATTAAATATTTAGGAATCATAGAAGCACCGCCAGATATATTTTCACTCTATTTGATATCCACTAATTATGAAATAAGGTGACAAGTTCTAAGATAAACAAATGAATTGATAACAGCAACTACTATTAGGGGTGGTTTTTTTTTTTTTTTTTTTTTTTTTTTTTTTTTGTGCTACATATTTTGTAATTTTGTACGTATAACAGCTATAAATCAACTGAATTCTCTCTCTCTCTCTCTCTCTTCTAGCTGGGTTTATATATAGTGTGACATGACGCACATATATATAAAGCATTTTTATTTTTATTTTTATGTGCGTGTATATCTATATATCCATTCTTGATGAGGTTGCATTTCTTTATAGTTTGCTTCTCCTTTATTCCTCGATCGGTCTGTATTTTGAGAAAAGCTGTTTAATTAACACAATGAAAAAGATCAAACCTTATCGATTTTATTTTTAAAAATAAAAATGAAAATAATGCAGAAAAAGTTTCTTGTGTATTTTCACTTGTCCTTGGCTTAAGTGGGAATCAGACAAAATGCGTGATGAATAATTGTTGAGATAAAATAATGTAGAAGAAGTATCTATTAATGATCCAAATTGGGGGCACACAGAATGTTACTAGTTTTCTATGCATGATGATATGCACGCACAATTCCCCACGCGGTTTGGAAGGAAACTGTGTGTATGAATATATGATATAGTACATATACACACACACATATATGTGTGAAAATAAAAGAATATATATACATATATAATATACATTGAGTCTGATTTATGCATGATTGAACTTCAATGACCACTAGTTTATCCAAGCTGGCACGGTTTATAGTTCAACACTTAAATACATATATATATGTGTGTTATTTTTTGAAAAATTATTCATTTGGAAAATTTTGGGAGAAAAAATCTATAAAAAAAAATGATATCCGAAGTGGTAGACAACATGGGGTTCAGCGGTTCCTTAAATTAAATAATGAATACAGGTTGTGCATACAGTTGCTTAGTTTATATTATATAAATATTGTTACAGTTAAGAACATAGAAAGGAGAAAATGTGGGGGATGACGAGGTTCATCAAACACTATAGCTTGAATAATATTGAATCTGCAAACATTCTCAAATTTTTTGCCAACCTATCGGAAATAATTTTTTTATTATTCTTTCTTTTTTCTCTCTCTCTCTCTCTCTCTCTCTCTCTCTCTCTCTCTCTCCTTATATTAGTCAATTCAGAAGTTTCTCTTTGCTACTAAAAAAAAAAAGTTTCTCTTTGGATGTAGAAGACAATGATAAATATATACATACATATGTATATATATATATAATTCATACATATATTTTTAACGAAATAAAAAAAATGGTAAACTCATTATTATAGATGTTGTACATGTGACAATGAAAAATTTTCCAAATACACTACAATTTATATTTGCAATATATAGAATATACATAATTAAAGTATTTTTCTTTGAAATAGAATATGTTACGACTAATTATGCCTATGATTGAAGTACTTGGATATGTTAGAGTGTGAAACCAATAAAACTATTTGCCGCCATATTAATTAAACCAACAACGATTTATACACACACACACACACACACATATATAGGTTATATCATGCCATGTTTCAGTACATATAATTCATGATCAACTGTACGTCATTCCCTTCGCGCTTAACTTAAATTTCTTCTAACATTCAATTTATAAATAGATTAGGCTTTCCAATTTTCAATTATAGTATCTATATTGATGATCTTTCTATAAAGATATTAGTGTGGCAATTCACAACCATCAAAATCACTACTCTTTTTTCTACGGAAGGCATTAATTAATTTAACTTAATCCATATATTATAAGCCTATCTTAATTTACTACTTTCCTTTTTCTTTTTTCTTTTGCGGAAATTAATAGCCTTCAATTTTCCACTTTTTCAACTATAATCTAGTGAAATTTCTAGACTAATTGAAGGGAAAATACTCACTCCATTAAACTTAAGGGTGATTCTATTGACACATCCCTCGTGACTCTCCACACCCCCTATTAGTTAAATTCTTTAATTAAAAAAACCCTCAATTAAATGACATAAAAGGAGAAGAATAACACACTTAATTACATGAACAAAATTCTATCACCAAAAAAAAAAAAATCAAGTACATTCTTTTTTTTTTCTTTCCTTTTCTTGAAGGTTTTTTTTTTTTTTCTTTTTTTTCTTTTTTTTTCCTTTTTTGAAACACACACCTATATATCAAATTCCTAAATCAAAAACTTATAAATTATACTACTTTGAAACCTATAACAAAAATCTTAATTTTCACCCAATTTTTTTTTTTCTTTTTTTGGTTCTATATCGTTGTTCATCAGCTTTTTCTTTAATTTTTCCGGTTATATATGTCGTTGTTCTTTCGTTGTTCATCAGCTTTTTCATAATTTGTTTTTTTTTTTTTCTACTTTTTTTCTTGTAAAATTGTTATTTTAATCTATTGTATATATGTTATTATGCTATGTTGTTTGTATTTTTTTAAAACTTTTTTGTCATGTAAAATTTTTAAAATAACCAACAATGGAACATTAAAAAAAAATGTGAGCGTGAAAAAAAAAATTGAAGTGGTATAGTACTTTTTATTTTATAGTAATTAAGAGTAATTTTTGAAATGAAAGGGGTATGCATTAAGTAAATTTAAACATTTTGAATTTAAAAATTGTGTGTGCTTAGAAGGGGGTATGGAAAGTCAACAAGGGGAGTAAAGATCTGCTGTCCCAAATTTTTTGTTTCTTTGGTTGTTACACCATTAGTGTTATGTCAAGTTATCTGAATTTAAAAATTTAGTTTTTTAAAAAGTGCTCAATACTAAAAACTCTTAAACAAATTGATGAGCTGTCATAATACTAGTGAGGGGACAACCATTGAGACAAGAAAATGGAACAGTAGATCTGGACTCCAAGAAGGGTGTATCAAGAGAACCGCCCTAAGCTTAATTACTCATTTGATCATTCACTAGTAGTAGAGTAGGCACTCCACGTTTCATGAAGTTAGAGGAAATTAAATCACTTGCGGAAAATCGTAAACTTCTTGTATAATTAAGAGACATTAAACCAACTAATCCAACTTAATTAAAACAATATTGAAGTTCCACAAAAACGCCAACATTAAGTTGATAAGTAGTAGATAAGGCAATGTTATTTCACTTTCCAAGCATAACTATCAAGTGAAGTTTCTAGATTGATGTGGAAAATCGCCCTAAATATATATTAATGTACGGTCCAGTTTTGGCTACAATAGTACGCACCTTTATTGCTATAGCTAGTCAATAGTTATGGTCCATCCTAAGACTATATAGATCATATATATATGCCGTTCAAGTCTCAACCACATCTCTTTGGCTACTCAAAAGTGGGACGACCTAAAATATCTTCTTTGATTTATTGCCATCAAAGTGGTTATATTAATAAACCTAATTAATGGCAAAAAAGAACCTTGCTTAATGCTCTAACCTAACTGTCTTAGTATTATTCATACACATATAGTCTCGTAATAAAAACGAAATAAATAATGAAAAGAGCAGTTGGAGTCACTGGCTAAAATATCTATAGCTATATGTATATGTACAAGTATGTATGTATATATGTATAGGTGTGTGTCATGTGAAGCTGAATATTGTCTATTCTAAAGGGGTGTTGCAACTTGCCCTAATATAATGAATATAACGTTACGTAATTAACTTTTCCTTTTCCTTTCCCTTGAGAACTCCTCTATACGAGGAAGTGAAAAAGAAGCCATTGAGTTAAAATAATTGGTTATATTTAAGTTTGTTATTGTTACATTTCCTTCTTTAGATTCTTTTATTATTATTTTTTTCATTTTAATTCCCTCCAATTCTCAAGTAACACTAACCAATTTTTCTAACTCAAAATTAAAAGTTCATTTTTATCAAACCAAGAAACCTAGCTATATCTTACGGATCCATCTGAATTAACGCAAGCACACATTGTCAAATTCTCAACCCCTTTCTCATGCCGAGAATACATAAATTCTACCGTTCCACTAGCACAAAACATACTCTTTCAATATTTTTAAAACTAGGCAAACTTCCCCAAATTTTGGATATTTTTGCCCCTTTTGCGTCTAGTCTTGCTTAACAATTTGTCCTCATATATAACATATTGACGTTCCACGAATAAATCATATGTGTATATGTGTGTGTGTGTGTGTGTGTGTGTGTGTGTGTGTGTGTGTATGCATGTATATATATTTCTCTCCCGTCCCCTATACGTTATGTATATGCTAATTGTAGACGTAATTCACACTTGCATGTTCCAAATTTCATTTTCTAGCTACAAATCTAATTTTTTGCTTCTTTAAAATGTGTTCCTTTTTTTTTTTTTTTTCATTTAATTGGGGAGCATGCCAATTAGCCGAAGTGTTACTTTACTTCTAGTTAGTGGTGTTTTGAAATTCCTCCCCAATTTTCCTAAAAGGTTAAAACTCCCACATGTTAAATCACAATATGCATGGTGAATCACATGCAAAATACTACAAAGGGTCTATTTTTGGCTTGAATTCTACATCAAACCGAATTTCAATCGCTTACAAATTGGATAAGATGACCGACTTGCCAAAAGAGATGTGAAAGTGAAGCTATGCATTGGAGCTTTTGTTTATTCGGAAAAAAGAAACTTTGCTTTTCTTTCTTTTTATTTTCTTTTATTCTATACTAAAATATAAAGAATAGTAATTCCAGTGGTACAATTTTGGACTGTTATTAGAGTTGTATTTAACTTATGGTATGTTCGGATGAATTATTCTAATAGTTATTATTAGATTTTAATATTTAATCCATTTGGTTAATTAACTATTAAAGTGGAATTATTTGAATGTTTCACTATTTCACACAATTTAATTTAATTTAAATCCAAATTCAAAATTTATTTTTAAAAATACGTATAACACTCATTTCTTTTATATTTTTTCACTATTCAAATATTACATTTGAAAGAAAAACTATCTAAACAATTCATATTTTATATTTGAATGAAAGTATTTATTTGATTAATGTTAATTCAAAATAATAATGGACCATTAGATGATAACATGATCTTTGAAGAATTTTGCCATACAGTCAGAATAAAAAACTCTATTATTAAAACTAGTTTTGTTAAATTATAGTATCATCTTTAGAACTATTCCTCATTCATATCATTGCAAAATTATTCTTTTTATATTATGTTTTATCTGAAATGTGCTTTTTGGTACACCATTTCATACTCAAAATTTTTATTTTAGCTTTTATATTTTTCTTAAAAGTTAATAAAAATTATAACTAACTTTTAAAAAGTTAATCAACTCCAATTTAATAATTTTATCTTCAATCAACGAATCAAACAGAGGCTAAAATTTATCTTCTCTCTTTTATTTTGAGTTTTTTAGACAAATCTTTCTATATGTTCACATAAAAGGAGAGAAACATGAAAATCTTTCACCCCCTTTGTCTTTTGTTTAAAGGGTAAAGAAGCATTGCTAAGGGGCACCTATGGTTTGAGGTGACCTCTCACGTGGCTGCTCACTTGGACGTAAGTGTTGCAATGTTTTTAGTTTTTTATTCTACCGGGACCCACAAATTAATTTTACAAAATTTTGCTTTCATCTTGTTTCTTCTCTCTTCAAAGTTCAAACACGGATATGCTTTTTTTTTTTACCAAAAAAAAAAAGATATGCATATCTCCGTTAACTGTTTAGCCGCCCTCCTCCGCCTCGACCCCAACGTCTTGCTGCCATCTTTCAACTATGGGGATTGAGAATCATAACGAAGGAAGCATCTCCGGTAACGAAGATCTGAAAGATGGTAACAAAAGGGTCAGAGCTTGCCGGTAACGAAGAAAGAAGAGTGTTTTAGATCTAGAAATAAGGATAAATTTAAACGATTTCTACTAATACCGAATGCATACTCAAACCAAACAAATAGAGAGAAAAGAGAAACGAAGATTAGTTGTAGAAGAAAGATATTTTATGAAAGATGAAGATCACATTCATGCCGTTCGTTAGAGGGTCGCCGGAGCCCGAGTACTGGTTTTTCGTTTGGCTTTAGTACGGTGGGAAAGCAAAGAAGTAAAACAGGAGGACATTTAATTGAAACAAAAAAAAAAAAAGGAAATATCAATAATTAATATATAGGTCCCATATTTTTAAAGTCGTTATCCCATTTGAGTAGCCACGTAAGGTGGGGATAGCTTTATTCAACTGAAAATAAGCGTTAAAGTGGGTGGTGGGGGAGCAAATTTGAAAGTCACGGAACGGTACTGCAACGGACTACGGAAAAAGACGACCTGTCCGGTCCTCTAATTGCGCTGCCACCAAAGGTTAAAACGTTTTTCGCACTCTGTGCCTCTCTTTCTCCTCTCTCTCTCTCTCTCCACACATTTTTATTCCTTGTCTCTGGCATCTGTCTAAGACATTGTTTGGAAAAAGCTTCCAAATTCACACCAATCAAAATGACTCCAATAAAAATTAAAAAAAAAAAAAGGAGTATTATTCCAACCAAAAGGATATGAAAAGCACGGAAAAGGATAATTCCATTTTTAGTTTTTGATCAAAAGCCATTTTGATGTGTAATGAGAAAATTACTCAACTAAACATTTTTTTATCTATTGATTAATATAACACAAATTTTTTATTCTTGATTAATATGATACAAATTTTAGTTTAAATTTTATGTCATATTGATCTAATATTAATTTTTTGTATCAAATTAGTGTTATAGTTTCTAAATTTGTATCATTTAAGTGTTTTTCCCTTTGATAATTAACTTTCAAAATGTTCAAGAACAAATTGTTTATCTGTTTAGTTATTCAAAATTAATCCTTTTGTTCATCCAATTATTTTAAAATCTTGATAAAACGAGGTTCATGTTTCATAACATGCAAAACTTACAAAATTAACTAGTGCCAAATTACACTTGATTTATGGGTTGAAATTTTAACGATCTGGTGCACAGAAAAACTAATTTAAGATAACTTGGTAGATCATATACTTTTGTGATATTTGAAAATCATGGACAAAAATGAAAATTTGCCTTTAGTTCAGAAACTACTATATTGCCGTAGTTTTGTTATTAATCCTTTTCGACTCATTATTCGTTTATTCTTTAATAGTTTTATCCCTAATTATAGAATTATTTATAAGTTTTCAAAGTTAAAAAGAGGTACAATGAATCTTATCTGTAATAACTTAAATTTAACAAAAATAACCGCGTAAGGTTCACTTCATTCTTTTGGAATTTTCTTGAGAATTAAAATATTCTACAATTAATGAGACTTTTGTTTTCTAATAAAAATACATTGCATCACATGTATTACATTTATCACTGTGTCCGCCAATTTAACTGTTTGGTTTACTTTTTATTTTTTTATTTTTAATTCAGCAGAAAAAAAAAACCGCTTTATAATAACTAAGATGGTATCAACAAAATCCTCCTATGCTTAAACCACAATGCATCTGGCTTATTAGGGGATAAAAAATGCAAACAATATATATATATATATATATATATTTTAGAAAATGCAAACAATATTTTTCACACTATAAAAATTGCAAAAATACAAAGGTATATATATAAGTAATTACTAACAAACGTAAGAGAATAATTAACCTTGAGTGACTGTTCAAAATCATGCTAATGTAAACATAACAAAGTTATTATTACTTGATTAGGTATATATATAAGTAATTCCTAACGAACGCAAGAGAATATTTAACCTTGAGTGACTGTTCAAAAAGATGCTTATGTAAACAGAACAAATTTATTATTATAACTTAATTAAGAAAAATTAATAATTTCTCCCTAGTTTATTTTGTCTGAAACACATGTTTCTGAGAGTTATTAATTACGAAACTTAATTAACGGTGACATGCATTGTGACATCAACACGCATTGTTCACTTTAGTTTTAATTTTGAAGAGGCACACTATAAGTGTGACTTCATCTTCATGCTTTGAATTGAACAATTTAATTTTTGAATTGGTTATGAAAAATTGAAGGCCTGCAAAAAAAAAAAAAAAAAAAAAAAAAAAAAAAGTGTTACAAAGTTGTGACACATAAAACAAACACTAATGCGACAGACAATGAGACAAGAACTATGACATCATATACAATTGAACTCTAATTTTAGAATTGGTTGTGGACAATGGAAGGCCTGCTGGGAATTAGGGTGTTACAAAGTTGTGCCACATAAAACAAAACGAATTAGTTTCTCTAATTAATGTGATTATACTATAATATAATTTCAAAAAATGACTCGGTTATCATTTCCATCACGTAGGTATTTAAACATGTCAATTCGAAGGTTATTAGAAAGCTCCACGAGTGTAATGAAAAAATGGGTCGGAACTTGTCAAGTCACTTTAAAATATGCTATCCTTATCTCAACAACCTCTAATTGCCGTGCTTCTCGAAGTGTAAGAAATAACCTCCGCACATAGTTTGTATTATTCCGTAATCTTCTATTAAGAAAACAATTTACCAATACCACTTCTTAATTTAAATTTCACTATTGACTACAAAATTCTACACTGTCATTTTTTTAACCTCAAATTTCATTGAATTTATATATATATATATATATATATATTTTTTTTGTTTCTACAGTAAAATAATTTTAGCTTGATCCGACAGCCTATAGCTTACATGTGAAGCTTGAAAAGGTAAAACGGCAAACATGGCCTTATGACTCAAGAAAATTATAAAAATAGACAAAAGGAAGAATGCCAAACATCCTGTTTTACCTGCCCGTGAAAGAGTGCTAAGTTTTAGACGCAAAACATGCCAAAAAAAACCCCCCCAAAAAATTAAAAAAATAATAATTAGTTTTTTTAAAAAGAAAAAAAAACTGAAAGTCACTATTTGTACCTGCCAAGTACGCCTACCTGTACCTCCCATCCTTTCCTCTCATCATGACCTTTCCATGTCTTACATTACACAACACACACACACCCTTCCACTTTCTCACTCCTTTATAAATTCCCCTCGTATATCTCTCTCTCACACGACCCCAAACTACTCGCACTCCTTCTCTCTCTCTCTCTCTCTCCAAAGGAAAGAGAGAATAGATTAAAGAAGAATTTTCTCTCTCTAGAAAAGAAAGAAAAAGAGGAAAAGAAAGAATGAAGCAGTTGATCAGACGGCTGTCGAAAGTGGCTGACTCATCGCAGTACAGCCTTCTCCGGTCGGCGACGCGGCGGGTGACAAGCAGGACGGAGTCGTTCAGGGTGAAGCTACGGCGGCGGGCGGCGGAGGCGGAGACTGCGGTGGTGCCGTCTGGACACGTGCCGGTATACGTCGGGGAGGAGATGGAGAGGTTCGTGGTGAGCGCGGAGCTGCTGAACCACCCGGTGTTCGTGGAGCTTCTGGAGAAGTCGGCTCAGGAGTACGGCTACGAGCAGAAAGGCGCTCTCCGCATCCCCTGCCATGTCCTCCTCTTCGAGCGCCTCCTCGAGGCTCTCCGCCTCGGCCTCCCTCCTCACTCCCCTCTCCTCCGCGACATCCTCGCCGCCGACCACGATTCCGACCAGATCTTCCTCTCCTGAGATCTTCCATTCATCACCACCATCCTTTTTTTTTTTCCCTTCTTCTCTTTCTCTAGATCCTCCGGTAGAGAGAGATGTTCTTTTTTTTTTTTTGGGACTTTTGATTCTGTAAATACACTTCTCCGATTGGAAGAGGAAGACGACTACGAGGAAGGATTTAGGTTTTTTTTTTTTTTTTTTTTTTTTTTTTGCCTTTTTTGTTGTTTTTGTTTTGGTTACGGTGTAAAGGAAATGATAATCGACTTATAGTTCTAGTTTGCTCTCTGTTACTGAAACAGCAGTGTGAAAAAACGGAAAGGTTTTAGTTTGTTCAATTTTTTTTGTTTTCTTTTTCTCCAATTTCTTTATGTTTGCGTTTGTTTGGAATGAAGGAAAGGATGGGAAAATGGAGGAAAGTTTGCGACCTCGATTCTCGCCTCTTTTGTACTGCAATTTTGTTATTCGTTCGGATCCGGAAAATTCAAATGGATAAAACATGACGGAAGAGAAAGAAATTCTCTTTTCCCAGAATTCCCGACATCCAAAAAATTCGGGCTATTTACGTTTCATTTTCTCGGCATCCAAACAAGCAGCGTTGAGAAAGAAAGAAAAAAGAAAAGGAAAAAAAAAATTCGGTTTGTAAGTTTCTCTTCGACCGCCGATCTCGATAACTAAATGCGGCGACAACTCGATTACGCCGCGTTTGGGCGAAATTTACGGAAATGGGTCTCTGGAGGGTTTAAAAAAAGGAGAAAGTTAGGCAGGGTTAGAACAGTAATTTCCTAAATTTCGGTGGCTCGCCGCCCTCGTTGATTCTGGTGTGACGTGAGTTAAGTCACCGGGGGTAAAGTTCGTGATTATTGGGATGTGGCGAGGGTGTTTTGGTAATTTGGATTTTCTTGTACGGACAACGGGGGGATAAAGATGGATATGCTAACTTGACGGCGTCAGCTGAAGAAGCTCCAGCGTCCTAGAAGAAAGTGTTTGCGTCTTTAGTTTCTCTTCTTAATTTAAAAATATATATTTTGTTTTTGTGTTTTTTTCCCCCTTTTTTTTGCTTAGAATATTGTCAATGAATAGCATCAGTCATTGACGGATAATCTGGTTGAATCACTTTTTTACAATTTAAATACTTGCAGGATTTATCTACTCCTTTCATTTTCAAAATAAATATATAAAAAAAAAAAAACCTAACGAAATTACTGTGCATGTAATGATGAAATTTCCTATTCCACCAACACCCCGTTTGAGTACCATTTAATATTATATATATATATATATATATATCGAGAACAGGACATGAAAAAAAAAAATCAATTGTTAAAGAAACAATTTGGAATCATTAAATCACATTAACCTATCAACTTAAAGAAAAAATATATATATTACAAGTGAGTGTAATTTGGTATAAATCTCACGGGTTACAATTACAATCACTATTATAATAGTGTTTTTATCGTTTGATCATAAAATTTTCTCATACGAAGAGGACCTAAATGAGTACTTTAAATACTAACTTTATACTTAATTCTTTCATAAGGTATAATTGATTTAAGGTTCAAATACGTTAAAAAACAAGCACCTAGGCTGAAAACATAAAGGCACGATAATAATAATATATACGAACGGGGGAGTTAATAGGCCAACATCAATGATTTTCAAGAAAGTGTTAAAAGGAGGAGCCGTGCGTACACTGCCACCAACAAAATATATGGCGTGGGATAATTTTGTAAAAAAAAATTATATAAAAAAAAAATCTATAAATCAAAAGAGAAAAAGGCCATAGGCAAACAAACATGCTCAAATCAAGGTGCCCTTTGAAGTACCCCACCTAAAGCAAACGCCAACGATATGATTAATGCCATAAACATCTATCACCTAATGAGGATTAGGTGGGCATGTCGGGCTGCACTATATTGTATTATGTAACTTTTCTGACTTCACATCTATCGTACTAATTAATTGTGCTTTGGCTTTTTTTTTTTTCTTTTTTTTATAATAAATTTGAAAATATGGAATTCGAAGTCTACAATTTATGAAATTAACAGGAGTGTAATTTCAATTATACTATATTTACAACTACCCGTACTTTGGTTACTTGATCAGTAGGTAAAATGTACAAAATCTCATTTAGGTGCCAATATATATTCTAATGGGAATTTTTATAGTATGGTATGCATAATTGATCTATAATCTTTGATTCATCTCTAACCTTTGGGTTTAACGGCATGGGAAGGCTTTTAGTGGGATGTGGGTAAGATCTAATATATATATATATATATATATATTTAGGAAAACTACTATTAGAATTTTTATATGTTATTTATATGAGCAATACAAGAGTCATGTTTACATTGGCTGATCTTGATTATCCTGTGTTATTTAGTAATGAATCTATTGCTATAATTAATTAGCTAATTAAATTCACAAGATTTGTTGTTTAACTCCGCTTGGGATCTTTATATTCCCAAGTTTGTATACTAAAAATATGTTTATATATGTAATGATTAATCCGGATGAACTTCAGCACATGAAAAATAATTACTCAAATGTCCAGGGGATTTTTTTTTTTTTTTTTTTTTTTTGGGGAGTTCTCAAATGTCCAAGCTATAACATCGATAACTCAGAGAAACAACGAAAAGTATTTAGAGATAATGACTTGTGAGTAGGCAAGGCAAACGGGTATGGAATCATTGAAGAAATGATCATCACAAATAGACAACAACAAGTGGGAGAATCGTCCTTTCCTTTGGGTTTTTGCATGTTTGTTCATGATGACCCCACAAGAGAAATTTTGGCTGAATTTGTGCAAAGACTTTTTCTCATCACATATACAGCAAAACCACCCAATAATTTGAGAGCATATATATATATATATATATATATAACTAACAATACAATAATTTTGATATTTGTTTAACTTTAGGTGTTAATCAAGTAAATCAAGTAAACGTTCTTATAAATGCACCCACGTTATATATATATAGGTGGTACAAAAGCTTGAAAAACCCTAACCATAATAAGTTTCACACACCATTTGTGTTTCCCCTTTTTGGTTAAAATTCATGCGTATTCTATATCCATATACCAGATCATGTTAATATTTTTCTGTATTGTTTTAATTTTATCGGATGTTCTAGAAGAGACAGATAATGCAGGACCGAAAAGTGTGAAGCCAAATACATGAACACGGATCAAGATTTCGATCAGGATCTACACATTGCCCACTAGTGCTGTACTGGAGAGGTGTCACAAAGACGTATTTGTAACA
The DNA here is from genome assembly GCA_008635985.1 of Ficus erecta. Classification (NCBI taxonomy): domain Eukaryota; kingdom Viridiplantae; phylum Streptophyta; class Magnoliopsida; order Rosales; family Moraceae; genus Ficus; species Ficus erecta. The sequence goes on from BKCH01000019.1 coordinate 2,133,023, forward strand.
CTTTGTTATTTGTAGAAACGTGGAAAGGAAATATCAACTTTTTTTTTTAAAATGATTTTGATTCACTCTTTTTGGGATTTTGGCCTTTTCGGATATCAATATCCAGCTTTATTAGTAGTGTTGAATGTTTTTCCAATGGGATGATAAGTCAAAAATTTTGAAAAAAAATAAAAATAAAAATAACCAAAGAAAAATTGGCCGAAATTTATGACCAAGTAACTGACCTCAGTACACTCTATATCGAACGCTAAAGTTGTGGCTCAAGATTGACTCTTATATTATAAATTATTGATTTATTGGAATATTCGATGACGCACTCCTTTGATATCTTATTTCTTCTATATATATATTTTTAAAAATTTTCGACTTTAATGTTCTGTACAACATACCGTTAGTTGCAATCTTAGCAGTAAGTTTATAATATGCAAAAAAAAAAAAGTACATAAATTGTGGTTGAGTGAAACTGACCATCATTTTATATGGTTGTGTGCAGAGAACGATGACTTGGCAGCAGAATTAAATCACGGATTTTGTTTTTTATTGCATAATATTATATATTCATATCCATACATACATATTATTTATTCACTACCATCAACTGATAAAATGCTCTTAACAGCCCTTTTACCAAGAAATTGGAAAGTTCCGAGAATTCTTATATATTGAATTAGCTAGGTTGGTAGAATCTTTTGTTTTAATACGCAAGACATTACTGCTTTGTAAGAAGGCAAAAAAAAAAAAAAAAAAAAGGCTTTTAATTAATATATTTATAGTAGTTTCTAATTTAGTTTTAATTGCACCGAATTCTAGTAGCTAGCACAACGAAGCATTTTCATTTGTTTCCCTTGATAAGCGCCAATTTTTACTGCCACTTAATTTATATGAGTTTCATGTATATAGAGATTTTTGTGGATACCTATTTATAAAAATGTGGTTGTAATTGGAAGAGATAAAAGAGGATGAAATTATTAAAATTCCATTACTTTAGGATACATATATATATATATATATTTTAAATGGAATTTTAGGAGAAACTTTGAATATTCATAGTTAGAAATTTAGAATGATGTGGTTCGTCTCTCACCGGAGCTTAATTATATTATCTTATTGTTCATAAATTAATATTGAAAAATCAATAAGCTGAAATGTAGGAATGCTAGCGGTGGTAGGAGAATATTTTTATATAAGCTGTGTACAGCTTTTCATAAGCCAGCCTATCAAAGTACTTCACGTATAATATCAGCCAGCTGCTAAAGGTTAAATACATATATATATATATATATATAATACATATATATAAGTGTAAAAAAAAATATCGGATAAATTTTTAATTATTATCCCTTATACATATAAATGGTACGACGTGGACTTCATGATTGGCCAAGTATGGAATATTGTTAGAAAATTCAAACATATTAAATGAAATAATCCAATCGTTCCGAGAGAGAAACAGGGCAAAAATATATCAAGTTCTTGAAGTTAATTGGTCGGGCATGATGGAAGATTGAATTCAATGATTAATGGCTAAGAATTGTTAAATGTTATAGATCAAGCTTCTTATACGCGTGCCAGATTGATGGATAATTATAATATATATTCAATATATTTCAATAAGAAACAATACCTTTATATTAGACATTATGTATATCCTATATACCTATATTACATGCTAAGGTTGTAGTTCTTGTATTTCCTTAAATTGTTATGATTGCATGAATAATTTCACAGCAATTTTATATTACGGAATTTGCTAACGACAATAAGAGAAGTGAAATTAGCATAATGATTTTCTTTAATTTTCATACCGAGCGTCTTATAATGTGTGATATTATATATTCAAAACGTAGCAAAAAAAAAATGTCGGTGTATTAATGGGTAACAGTGTGATGATACAAGAGGGAAGTCCCATAAAAGCAACAGGATAAAATCGATAAATTGCTTAAATGCCCGTAAGTGAGGTTTTGTAGGATTGTATTATAAATGCCATGTCTAAACTTACTGATGAGATCGAGGGAAAATTTTACCTTCTCAAATCTCGTTTAATTGAATCTTCTGCTCCGAGTATTATTTCAAGATTTTCTGTACATGATCCTCCTCAAACAGAACTTATTGTTATTGACTCGATGATACATATCGTCGTGTTGTAATTTTTTTTTTTTTTTTTGAAAATCATTATGCAAACGAAAATTTTTATTAGGTAATAATATTTTTTGCTATCTTATAAGGTGTATATAGTTCAAATTATCCCCATTTTTAAAGTTTAAAAGAAAAACCCCAAATAATTTATCACCTAATAAAAAAGGCTCAGGAACCAAAGGAACGAATACATTATGTAATTTTAATTTGCTCTCTAACTATAGTTTTAGAGATCCACGTATAAAAGACTTTTTATTTATTTATTTATAATTATCCACGTATGAAAGAAACTTTGGCAAAACCTACAATTCTTCATGCACGAAGGGTCTTAAGTTGTAACGTATAGTGATTAAGGTGTAAGTGTTACATAGCCTTATTGATTACCCTAGAATTTCGTTTATAAACTATGAAAATAGAGGGTGATCACACTAATAATGGCTTCTCCTATAAATTATTCACCAAAAAAAAAAAAAAAAAAAACTCGTATAAAATTTGTAGTAAAAAGGAATAAATATACTACTTCAATATGAATATTATATAGAATAAATACCATTTAAACCCTAACTTGTAGCTCTGATTTCCATTTAATCTTATGCAATTTTACATATAATATGTTATTTTAATTAGACACTTTTGTTACAAATTACAAGTATATAAACCGAAAATGTTATACATTATTGATATCAATGTTACACGTAATTGACTAAAATGTTATAATTATCAGACATGTAGGATTGAAGACCTTATATATATATATATATATATATATGTATACATACACAAATATATAAATATATATGTAAATATACGTTAGAACATCTATGAGACGCGTGCTAGAACAGTAGGACGAAAGTGCATGCATGGCAATTGGCACGGCCTTGATTAGCGCCCAGAGGCACATGGCATCTGCTTTTGGGGTACTTGTACTTCTACTTGGACTCACGTTCTCAACAATATTCATTATAATAATTACAAATATTCCAAGAATATGTATGTAAGTGAAATTGTTCACAAGAAGCCAAAATGAGTACGTATTATTATCTGCCAAAAAAGAAAAAACAAACGACCAAAAAATAATAATAAAAATAAGGACACGAATTTGGTAGACCGAGTAGAGCTAAAAGCTAGCTTCTTATTCAGATACGAGTGCAGTGTCACATGTGCCTAGCTAGCTATAATACCTAGCAATAAACAAACATTTCATTATCTGGATTGATCTTATACAATATATGTATTGAGATTTTTATACAACCCATAATAGTTGTTTGTCCTCAACTAGCAAAAATATACCTTAATATTCTCGTGCCTAATTTTGTGAGCTTCTTCTTCTTCTTTTTTTTTTTTTTTTTTGGTTTTGTTTTGTTTTATGTGTGCCTCTCTAGGTAGGTATTAGGGGCAACCCCATGTTTTGACACATGACAATCAAGATTACATATATATCTTGCATTTTGAGTTAATATGCAATGTATCTAATCTACTAGATGCTATGGTGAGTTCACATGTAGATCATGTCAAACTAACTGAAGATTTTACTCTCTCTCTCTTTTTCTCTAGAGGTTCTAGAAATTTCATTACATGGTATTAATATAGTATATTTTATTACTTTAGGTTTTATATTATATAAATATTAAGCATAAACAGAAAACCATACATCGTAATATAAGAGGCTGCAAATTCCCATTGAATTTACTTTTCTGTTAAAGTCTGAACAAATAACTAACTAAACTATATTTTATGTAGATTATGATTTTGCAACAGTATTTATACTAGCTAGCTAGCTAGCACAAGTCATTTTCCCTCATCGAAAATGTGGACATATATATATATATATATATGACTACTAGTGCTAGCTGTATATCGAAATGTACAATGTATCATATCACTTGGAATGGAGATCGGTATCCGTAAGTTTGATCCAAATTGGTTGAACCAATCTTCGAATAATCTTAATTAGTTGAATTATCAACTAAAACTAATGACCTTAACTTCACAATTAAGAGCCGCCAATCCTTACTTTACTATTTTTTTTTTCAATGATGAATTAGCAACGGATTCCTAACTGTCCTGTTTAAAAAAAAAAAAAAAAAAAAAAAAGGGATTCCCAAGTGCCACTTTATTTATATATTAAAAAAAGAAAATAGTTACAGAAAAATTCTTCCAAACGAGCAAAATGACGAATCCAAAAGGCATATTAACTTTTTTTTTTTTTTTAAGGCATAGAAACTAAAAAAAGGGCAATAAACGAGCAGTCCAATTGTTACATAATTGAATTTATGCACTGTTTGGATGAATTACTGAAATAGTTATTATTATATTCAGATGCAATAGGTTTTTGTTTGTGTCATTAATGAAGTGAAACTAATTAAATATTTTATAATTCCACAACAAATTTAACTTAAATCCAAATTCAAATTTTTACTTTTTAAAAATTCGTATCACATTTAATTTTCAAACTTTACACTATTCAAATGTTACTTTTAATAAAATATATCCAAATATTCATTTTGTTTGATTAAACAATTTAAATTCTATTGAAAGAAAACATTCAGCTTGAATGAATTTTTAAATATAATCTATGATCCCAATGGGTCATTAGTGAAATATCGTACAATGATTTAATCAAACATAAAATTATTAATTTGGGTCACCTTCATGATCAGATAAGCTATCAAGTTAATATAACGAATCGAATAATACTTTAGAAGAGAATCATCGGTATCTGTAATTAATCTTATATTAGTAGTGTTGGTTGATTAATGCATCCAAATTTGATGAACTTTACCTTCTAGTGCCAAAAATCTAAATTATTCCACACAGGATAAGTAAAAATATAGTTGAAAATTTTATCATCTCAGAGTGATATTCAACCAACCAAAATTTGACCATGTCATATAATTCTTACAAATTAAAGGAAATAATTTTTTTTTTCCTAGTGTGAACTAAGAATTGCTTTGCGGCCAGAAGATAAGGCCCATAGAAAAAAGTTGAGGACAATAATTTAATTGATGAGGATCATAAAGTTATCACTTTGTATAGAGAATAAGCTTCATATCTCTGCAAGTGAATGTTAGATATTGGTGATAAACTAATCCAACTATGCCACTAGAGTTACACAAAGGTCAAATCAAATTATTATTATTATTATTATTATTTTCACTGAAGAATTCGAAATGTGAAATAGTCATTAGATTATATGCATTTGCAATCACTCAATTCAAATTAATAATAAGTATATATATTTAGTCTATTAGTAGGCCTTTATTTGAAGACATGATGTTTAATGTTATTATCTATATATACATTACTATAATATATAATGGAGCCACTTGTAACTGATTGGAGTGGCTTAGAGTTTGAAATTTGGTCTCGTTATGATTAAAAAATAAATAAAAATAAAAAAATTCTCTGAAATTCAATTGTGTTATAATTTAATGTAAAAAATTATACTAATCATGTCCTTGTTCAATTATTGGAATATATAAGGAATACCCTCATTGAAGGAAAAACAAAAAGAATCTTTTTTTTTCCCCCCATGTTTGAAAACATTTTCTCTGAAAGAAGAGGAATAATTCGTATATTTGGATAAGTCAAAGAAAAATTATTAGGAGTACTATGAGAACACATGCCGGTAGCATGGAAATGTAAGAACAATTACTTGGCACATGGAAGCTGGGCTTCTAGCACTGGCGGCCACACACACACACACACACACATGTATGTATGTATATGTATGTATCAGTTGTGATCACATTTATTACCATATGGATCCATATGTATATAGTCTATCTTCTATATAATCATATAAGTGTATATATATATACATATATATATATTGATGTTTGTTGTTTTGGGTAATGAATTTCGAAAAGCCAAAGGTGTTTTTGCTCTGCTAAAAACTATATGTGTGTGTGTGTAATTCGGAATCTTCATTTGAATGGAACATGATCATGAATTAGAATCCGAGGAAAAGACACGGCGCCATATGCTGCAATTTTACGTAAAAACATGTGAGTTTAGATACGATTCACATGCGCATTCCTGACAATAATAATCATATGCATATCTACATATGTAGCAGTTTCACAACCGATCTCAAACTGATGTGTACATAAATATAATTAATATATAAACATATATACACTTCAGTATTGCGATCACATTAACTTATTTATAATGAATCAGTTCAGAAAATCTTCTACAATTCAGATTAGCTCATTATTTTTTAAAGCTTTCCTTTCATACATATAAATAATTTAAAGGGCGTTGGCCGTCCAAATCTCATATGACACATACAAGGCAACTAATAATAGTGAAACATTAACAATCCGGGATTTTTTGTTTTTTGTTTCTTGTTTTTCATTTTTTTTATTGGAAATTTAAATTCAGGAGTAAAAATGTGTCTGTATTTTATGTTCAATTTATTTTATTCACATATATGTTCTTTTTTCTCCTACTCTTATTTTTTGTTTGGTTTCAAAATGTTTCTTTACAATGTTTTTATGAATAAGTAGATATATTGAGGGTAGTAACGGAATCAGTCAATTATTTTAATATATAGGTATACATTAAAGGATAAAGTTTATATAGGGCTAATTTTTAGGAAAAATCAAGTTTTTAGAGGTAAAGAATAAAACCTAGAGCAAGAAAAAATTATCAACTTTGTAATGATCCAAAGTCTCAATTTCAAGTTTCCATTACGCACTATGATACAGCTAGACTTCGAATACGAGATAGCATTTTTAAATTTTACTTGAGAAGAAGAAAAACAAGTAGTAAAAACAAAAAACAAAAAGGAACTGCTACAAACATATGTAAAAATCACAAATACTAATAAAGGAATTATTTATGCAGCAGCTCCAACAGGCACTGCTCCCTTAAGTCTGGACGATCCGTATAGAGTTTCTTCGAACCGGATGATCTCGTTTTTGGACCCGTAAGCAACCTGGGTTCTGTCATCAAGATTGTCAATCACCTTGTCTAGCACAGACTGATGGCCATCACTGCTGAATCCTCCTGCCTTCTCAACCAAGAAACCAAGTGGTGCTACCTCAAACAACAGTCTTAGCTTGGCCTTCGCAGATGGAGATAACACATTTGTGAAAATACCCTTCTCTTTCACTATAATCTGCAGTAAATTAAAATGTTACTAATGGTATGCCCATTTTGATCATCGGTTTAAACAGTAAATTCAAATTTTATGAGAGTAAATTTTTTATATAGTGCTCATAAACAGTCTCCAGACGCTGATCCAAACAGGGGCTTGACATTTCGAATGTATGATAATAATATGTTTCAAACATGGTAAAATTCATATACGTCTATTCTGTGTGTGTATGTATATATATGCGTTTAAAGATGTAGATAATTAGTGAAGAGACCTGGTTAACATCTGGAACCATTCCTCCAGTGTATCTCAAAGTGTACTTCTCTTTGACATAGTACTCGATTAGCTGTTACAGAGAGAAACCAATGAAGAAGTATTAAATCAGCAAACTAAAAATTAATTTGAGTCTTGAAAATGACAGAAAAATTAAGAAGTAATTAGAAAGATTATCACCTTGTTGTACTCTGGATTATCAAAAGTAGCTCTCAAGTTTCCGGGGGAGAAGAGCTTTCCTTCGCCAATCTCTGTTGTCTCCTTGACATGTTGCCATTTTCCTAATTAAAATCGATAAAACGTTGCACCTTTACTCTCCGATTTTCTGATCAAATTCTATGGAATTATACAGTGATTATGTGTTCATTAAGCAAACCTTCATCCAAAAGAAGGAATTCATGTGTCCCGGGAATATCCTTAAGAGCAATAACATATGTAGTTCTTGGGCCATAAATCCCCATGGCAGCAGCAACTTGGTCTCTTCCTGTCACTCCAGTCAACTTATCTCCTGGCCACACTCCAAAAATTGTCCCGACAGTGAAATTTGTGTCGACGATACTAGAACCGTCAAGGGGATCAAATGCCACACTGAATCCACCTGTTCAAGTAAATAAACTTTCCAATTTACTTCTTGCTTGAAATCGACAAAATCCATATCTGGTTACCAAGTACTCGTATGACATATCGTGGTTGCTGACCTTCAACCGGGCCTCCCATGTCTTGGAGTTCAGGAACTTCCTCCGAACAAGCGTACTTGCAGAAGTGTGAGTACCTTAAGGCCTATAGGTATGGATATATACAAATATTAACAAAGAATTGATTTTGGTAAATGCTAATTAACTTCTATTGATTAAACTTGAATTTCATTCTTAATGGAATGAGAATACTAATCCATCAATTAGAGAAATTAACAGCAGTTTCGTCTTGAAATTTTTATATATACACGTATATATATTGATAGAAAAATGCTCTTACTAAGTGTATATCCTACATTAAAGGACACATGATTTGGTTTGTGTTGGATGCAGCCCTGTAACTTGATGACAAGCTTGGGCACAAGGAGATCGAGGTGTGCGTTTTGGCCTAACGACGACTCTCATTTATCTGTATCGTTTTTTGGTATTCTCTAGAATCAGCAATTTTTGTGCTATTGTTATGCTTCCGCTACATCAGTATTCCTCTTCGAAGGATAGAACCGAGTGACTGGTACTAGTTTGGGGTTGAATTATGTAGTTAATGAAGCCAAGCTAACCTCGAAAAGAAGTTTGTCTGCGAGCATATCCACTGCAAGCTGCTCGTCTCCGAAGGAGTTAACACAAGCTGTTCCACCACATGAAGCTGTCCTTACTTTAAAGGAAATGGTCCTCAATGCTTCTCCCATTGACGTCAGCAATGCCCTTAGTCCCTTGTCCGGAGTCGCATTATTAAGGAATTCCTCCTATAATCATATTATATATATATATATATATAATTAGGATTAGCTACTCATTTTTAAGAACTGATCAGAGGTTTGAAATCAACAAAGTAGTTTTCAACTTGTTCTTACCAAGCTATCACCGATCTCGCATTTTGTCACCGGCAAAGAGTTCTTCGATTTCAAAACCTTTAGAGATGATTTTGGAACCGTTCGTAATGATTCCCCGAACAGCGAGCTCGATTTCAGAATCTGTACTCGTGAAGATTTCAGTTCAATTTCTACGTAACATTCATGCTACAAGGAGAAATTTACTGAAACAGCTAAAACAACCCATTCTAAGAGATCTCATGAAATGAAATCATGACAAAATTAATGCAAAAAAGAGAAAATTAAAAGTTTAATAATCTTTCATGGATGACATTACTTCATTTTTCCTAGTACTCTAACGTTCCAAATCTACTCTAACCATTTCTGAACTCCAAATAGTTATAATGAACAATTGACTGCACATTTTCACAGAAAGAAAATCGCCCTCGTGTTTGTAGGCATAGCCTAGTGATATATCCCCACCAGGCTCCACCACAAGATATAGAATTCAAATCCTCAAACTCCAAGTAAAACGGGGAAAAAAAAAAAATTGCCCACCATGCTTACTAGGATAGTCCTAATACTAGCTATGTCAAGCATACATACATGTTTGAGTAGCTATAACCAAAGAAAATACCTTGGAGTTGAAAGAGGGAGAGATGGATGAAGGAGACACAAGAGACATCGAATGCTGAGACGAGATACTCGGTAGGAAAGCTCCACGAGTGTAGCAAGCGATACCCGTCTCCATATCGAGATTATGTTAAAAATTGTTGTTTGAATTAGCAAGATATAGCTGAGCTTTGATTTCCTCAAAAGCTCTACTTGCTTGTGCTTTGTAGTTTGTACTTGCCAAGTAACGTGTGTTTTTGGTGACTGTTACTGATTTTGGGGCATGGGAGAGACTCGGAAGGAATGAGATGATAGTAGTAGTAAGATAAGTGTTTTGCCACGTGGCACGTCCTGAGATAGATAGGCTGAGAGAATTAATTAGCTTCACTCGTATACGTGTGGCTCAGCTCTGGTCCTATTGAAAAAAAAAATTTATAAGATAATGATATTTGCCAAATTGCCCCTCCAATTATGAAAATATGCTGATGAAACAAACTAGTAACAAGTTCTGACGAAATTCAGTTGGAAGTTGGCTAATTTTTGCTTCTTCGGAATGCGTGTCGGATACGTATTCTGCTAAGTATTCTTTCAAGGAATGTGTGGTGCATACGTATCGCCAAAGTATCTTTCTTTTTTCTACGGCCATTTTCATACTCCTTTTCTAAAATTTTATCAATAGAAATTCAAATTTATCACCAAAAATAGTGGATAAGCGGGAGAGAAATAATTGCATGACAATAACATGGAAAAATCAATAATAAATAATGCAAAAGTTTATCAAAATTTTCGGAGCCGGAAAAAATCACTTTGATACTCCATTCAACAGGGAGATTTTCTTCGATTTGGCCTTTTTATCCTTTATCTTTTGTTGCTTATACTCTTCATATAACTGCAAGGATGATGTCGTGTGATCCAACTCACTCCTCAATCTTTGGTTCTCCTTAATGTCGCGGAGAAGCAGGAAATGCGACGAGAGTTTCTCTCTCAAACTGTCTTCATCAATGGAAGTCGCATCTAGAGAGGGTTCGGGTCTAGATGGCAAACTTCCTCTTTTCCTCTTGCCATTGGATTTCTTGAGATCATTTGGCATGCTGAGCGATCCCTGCTCGAGAGACATGTCCTTGAAAGCTTGTATTGGGGAAACATTGGAGAGATGCACCTGGTTATGAGCAACGTTCATGCTTGAAATACTTGACGCCACGGTCGAAATGGTGGGGTGATAATGCTTCGAAAGAAGATTCAGTTCCCAAAGGACGGAAGCAAGAGCACCGCTTAAATTGGGGTCTGAAGCATATGGCAGAAATTTCTGTGAATAAAGAGAGTTAGAGATAGTTAATATTAATCGGTAAACACTAATCGGGAATAGTCCAGTCAATTCATGCACAATTGTCGAACAAGAGCTTACCGCAATTGAACCAGAGACTGAGCCACCTCCAGCATCATTTTCCAACAAATTTCGACACTTGACATTCTTCTGAAGAAGATGCTTCAGAGTGACCAAGGCTGCAAAAGTTCCAAAGAAACTCTCATAAATTACAAGCAATCCATAACACGTGTTTGACAGCAAAACAGGAACTTGCACAAAAGCCTACCAGACATTGACTCTGCAGAACCGAAACATAATGAGAAGGTGGCAAGACGTTTTACAAACGCAGCAGCCTTTTGCATGTCATGTTGTCTATCTTCGCACAGCATGATCTTGAGAGCTTCAGCCAACACTTCTCCTTGATCTCTGTATGACAAAAATAAACACGACAGACATGAAACTACAGCAAAATGCCAACCGCTGACAAGAAAAGCAAATAGGAAATGCACAGAGAAATTAGAGCTGAAATATTTATTCAATCGAACAAATAACGGAGATATAAGACGCTTTTGCACAGAAAGAAAGAGAACGGGTAATGAAAAGCTCAACCGGGGTTTTATATAACCAAACATCTTCTAAAATGTAAAGGATGTATTTAGAACATTATTTCAAAGCAATTAACCAAGAAATTATGTTCTCGGAAACAAATCTTGGAGGTGAACAAGCTTTAGAACGGACCTTCCAGGCATGTACTCAAGGATAATATTGTACAGTTGAACAAAGAAGTCCTGCAGATCAACATTCAAGGCATCAAGGTTGCTCCTCATCACTTTAAATGCAACAATGCAGCACTGGAGGCGCTCGGATACAGTCAAACGTTTCCCAGTAGTGTTATCGGAAGTACTACCACCACCAGCAAGTGTTCGCAGATGGCTTATAAGATCACCCATAAAATCCAAGTCAATGAGATGCGAGAACTTCCCTAAACCTCTCAGGCAGGGAGCAAGTAAAGGGTGGGAATGAAATGCACCAGCAGATAGAGACGCATTTGCTTCAGAGCTGTGCAACAAAACAAGTTAAAATAACCAATTAGTCTAAAGTGTCGAGGGAAATTTGAAAGCTTTGTTAAGAAACAAACCACCCAAAGTGAAAATAAAAAATCTGGCATCTTGCCAGCCAGACAAGCAATTATGCAGAGATGAGAGAACACTAAACGTTAGATCCATATCCGATTCGAAATGACAGTGTCAAAGTAACACAGTTTCATGAACAATTATCGGTCATATTTATGTGTGTGTGGGGTGTTTAAATATATGTCCCTTAGTGTTTATATGTTTTAACAATACGTATGGGTGAAGAAAATAAGATTGGAGTCGTCAGCATCAAAACAAGGTTTTACTTTGTATAAAAGCAACTGATGAAGTTCTTTATTAAAAAACAAAAACAAAAAAACAAAATGAAAAAAATGATAATAATTAAATTGAAGAAATAAGCTGTTGGTCAACCTAGAAGAAAATGAAACAACTATATCAGCTCAATAACCAAGAGTCACAGATTAATCCAGTACCATGAGTTCCATTTTTATTTTTATTTTTTTCTGCTAGGAATTTTTTTCTACCATAAATACCTGGACCAGTTGTACATACTTCAAAGGTCGGTAAAAAGTTGTTTAAAAAAAATAAAAAAAAAGGGTCAAGGTGACAATACGTAGATATATATTCAGTGAAGTTGTCCACTCTAAATCTCTTATCTTATGCTTCTGTCAATGGTGTATGAGTGTTTCGAACCTAGAGGAAACTATGCAATGCTTTGAATTCCTATCTGCATACCACAATGAGTGTATTTCAACAAACCATAGGTATATAAGGTATAAAAGAATTCAATCAGTAGAATCATATTACTCCCAACACAATAGCAAACCTGGGAGCTACTGGTTGCACGGTATGCTTTAAAACACGAAAATATGTCTCAAATACAGCAGAAAGTGTCCCTGACTGCATCCTTCTCTGCTCCATAAGATCTGGGCTAAAAGCTACAGACTTGTAATCAGCTTCCACCTTGTACACCATTGCAATGTATACAGTCGGTAAAACAAACTAGGAACAATCAAATGAAAGAAACCAATATACAATTAGATGCAAAAATACCTCCTCTCTCATCTTTGACATCAACTCTCGCTTACTTCGTTTTCTGTCATTTTCGGGCAATTTACTTGGCTCCTCGACATTCTTTCTTTTCTTGTTTCTTTTGTTTTTGACTTTATTCTTGTCATCAGGTTTTTCAGACCTCCCAAGATCTTCAGCAAATGTCAAATGCAAGAAAACCTGAGAAAGTATTATGAAAAAATAACGAAGAGTTATATTGAAGAAATTCGAAAACAACTTATCTCTACACAGGTGTTTGAAGCTTTTATACAAAGGACTGATTTAAGTTGGAGCAAGGATATCGCACGTGAAGGGCTGCTCATACCTCAAGGGAATCAGGATGCAGTTGACAATTTTGGGCTTTCACAAGATCAGCAATCAATCGAACAGCCTCCACTGTGGCTTCACCACCGTGCTTACCCTCGTTTGTAAAAATTGACTTTATTGTAGAGCTACAGAGTCTCCTGTTAAAGTACACATTTAACAGCAGCATTTTGGAAATACATGAATTTTCCTAACCTTTGAAAGGCATCTTTTCAAATTCTTAAAAGCTCAAGGTAGAAAGAATATAGAAACAGCAGAACCTTACGACGTCATCTGGGGAGCCTATGTTTCTGACAACAATGCCCAACAAGCTCTCCCGGAAGTTAAAGTGAGGAACTGCATCAAGCAAAGTACAGATACAGCGGATGGCCACATGTTGGAATGAGGACTGTTTTTCAAGAGCTGCCAGCTTCTGCAAGTAAGCCTGTAGAACATGGAAAAAAGATACAAATAAATAATGATTTAACATGACCACAGTACGAGTATTTCATATTTTCTTACTAACATCACCAGTTGTTTAACCGTTGCTCCACTATGTATGGCTCTACCAATAAATCAAAATAAACCAACCACAATGAGTCTTTTCTACGGTTTGGTTGTTCTGCTATATCAAATATTTGGTTCCAGGAGAATCAGTTTATCAATTTAGACCATAAACAAACCCATTAAGCGTCTACTTTCTGGAACAGAAACCAGGTACAAAGCCAAAAAAGCCATACTTCTAAAGTAAAAAATCCAACAGAATCCATTGAAAAGCCCAACAACAAAACTTGTCGATATTTGAGGCAAAGAAGTTACATGACCTTGAGAAATGCCACAGATGCACCATCAAGGATAAATTTCATAACTTATTCTTATAATATGAGAAAATATGTTGGATTGAAAAACCAAATAGCATAACAAGCAGACAAAAGACTCCAGTTTTTGTCCGATAACAGTTATAATGAGAAACAAAGGAAGAAAGAAAAGAAAAGGACCGACCTTGTATGAAGACAAAAGAGTTGATTCATAATATCGCATTTTTTTAACATCCTTAGAAACTTTCATTTGCAGTTCCTTCTCAGTAGGAAGCCTAATACGGTACCTGTTGGACATGTGAAAAGAGTGAATGTTAGGACTACAATTTCAAGTATCAAAAAAATAAAATAAAAATAAATAAACAAAAAACAATGCACGCTATGAAAAGACTAATACCCAGGGATTATATCTTTGAAAACAGCCAACAATGATAGAAGTCCAAGTTTGACGATTGCATGATCGTCATCTTTACAGAGTTGTAAGAAATCCTTCAGAGATTTAATATTAGCCTCCGGATCAGAAAGCAGTGCATTTCCAAGCTCTGCAATCTTACGCCTCTTATCTTCAAATGCTTCTTCAGCTGTGATATCCTTTTCCACCTCAGCCTAGACAAAAATGAAAAGGAAAAACTATGAGATATACAGAACCAACATTCAAGATTAGGTGATCTACTTGCGTAAAAAAATGCAGTATATGGAAAATGAAAATATATACATCCAGTGTGTTATGAAAACATGACGTGTGTTACACATAACCAATGCAACAATGTCACATCACATGGTGTCCGAAACAAATTTAATGGATCTATTCAACAAGAACGTCGAAATCCTTAATGTATCTTGCTTGTATTCTCTTTTTCAATTCAACAACCGAACAACTACCAAGAAACAAACATTAAAATAAATTATTAATCGTTTAGGAAACAAACAAAACAAGAACCTCCAAAGAGACCATACCAATACAGCTGCTTGTGGTGTTTGTTCTACTTCAGTCTTAGCCAATTCCTTGCCCTGTTTCTTTGCCTCTTTCTTAATCTTCTTAAGCTTTGCCCGCCTTTCTACCTTTGTCAGCTTAATAACGCTTTTATCAACCATACCTTCCTCATCATCCTCACCAGTTTCCCCTTCTTCACCAAGATTGGTTTCAGATGGCTTTGAGGCTTTTGTCACTATACCACACAGCAAGAACAGGAATCCCCATACTTAGAACTTGAAACACCGTGTAAGTACCCCAAAAATAATAAAATAAAAAATTATTTAAAAAAAAAAAGACAACAGTTTTTGTGCGTGAGAGAGAGAGAGATGAGAGCAAAAAGAAACCTTTTCGGTAAACAAGTTCACCATCCAACGTTTTCACAGGAAGAGCATCTACCGGATCCACTTCAAGCTTGCTCTCCTCTTGTTCGTTTTGCAACTGTTTCTTCTTCAACCGCTTCTCATACAAAGCTTCCAGAGCATCTTCTTTCACATCAGCAACACGAGTAACATGCCTTTATACGAAAAGAGAAAATCAATCAGATGCAAGCATTATGATTAAGAAAAAATTCAAACATTAGAAGAAAAAAAGTCACAAAAAGCAAAAGATTCTCCATATCCTTAACAATCCAAATTCCAAAATACAGAACCATCAAACTCGGCACAACCGCAATAACTTCTAGCCCATCGAATCAAAAGAACAGGACTGCAGATCGATATCTCTTTAAACAAACAATGAAATTCTTGCATACACCCGTAAATTGTAATTGACTATTATTTAAATTAACCTTTAATGGCGGCAAGTTTCAATCTTTTGAAGACCGTAATAACATTTTTTTCCTTTTAACTTGCTTGGCCCCAAACACATTAAAAAAATTTCCGAGACAATTTCTATCCCAAAAACTATACACTTTCCAGTAATTTATGAGGGTACAAACGAATTCTCTAGCTAAATTATAATCTAAACCTGCAATGGCAGCAAGTTTCAATCTTTTGAAGACCCCAATAATTTTTTTTTTTTCCTGCTTTAATTTGCTTGGCCCTAAACACTAAAGTAAAAAATAAAAAAATAAAAAAATAAAAAAAATCCAAGAAAATTTCTATCGCAAAAATTACACATTTTCCACAAATTCCCAAGCTAAATAATAAGGTAAACCTGTAACGGCAGCAAGTTTCAATCTCTTGAAGACCCCGACTAACTTTTTTTTTTTGCTTTCATTTGCTCAGCCCTAAACACATTTAAAAAAAAAAAAAAAAAATCCAAGACAATTTCTATCCCGATAGATATACACTTTTCACAAATTTATGAAACTAAATGCATTCTCCAGCTCAATTATAAACTTCGAAATTGCATTTTCTATGACCTAAATTCTACTCAGTCAAGTTTGCTTCAATCACAAATTCCCATTTCTAAGATAAAAATTTGCTGAGAAATTAGCAACAGCCTAAACAAACGAACAATTAAACATTAAACAAATACTTGAACAATAAAAATTAAGATTAAAAATTGGATTAGGCAAGGGATTAGATAGAAAAAGACGAACTTGGTGATGGATTGGGTATCCAAGCGAGAGACGAAGCCGGCGTAGTCTCGGTTCTCGTCGACGAACTGCAAGTCCTCGTCGGAAACTTCGATTTCGTCGTCGGCGATCTCCGGCGGAAGCTCCGGCGGAAGGATGATCTTCTGCTTCTTCTGGCCCTTCTTCGTCCCCATCTTCACCGCTCACCAGTCACCACCGGTGGTGCTTGTCTAGGGTTTTAGTTTTAGTGGCGTGTTTGGTTTTGAGTTTTGACTGGGGTTTAAGCAAGCAGCCAGCCAAGCACTGGCCACAGAAGAAAAGCTTGCAAGAGTTTCCAAAAGAAGGACTTAATTACGAATTGGTCCCATTTTATGCCGGAACTTTCAAACTAGTCCTTCTTAATATTGTCGTTTTTCTGTAATTTTGTTGTTGTCAGTTGTCACAGCCTAAATTCGGTGTAGTATTATTAAAAAAATAATAATAATAATAAATAAATAAATTTATAGAATGTTGACGTTTCTTTACATTGTTGTCGTTTATGGGTTAGTGTAACCTGTAAATGATTTTTCAAAATTCGTCGATCATCTGAGATGTCGTTTTCCTAATTGGTCTCTTTTAGATAGTTATGTCGTTCCAAGGAGCTGTGTCGATTGGCAGAGATACTGTTGTTTTCGTGCTTCTCTTGCTTTCACGTCATTGTCGTGTGAAAGTGAAGTTGTCGTTTCTTTTGTTTCAAGTTTTTTTTTTTTATTGGTATTTTATTTCAAGTTATTGTAAAGTTACTTTGGTCTTTAAAATATTAAATGTCGCACTATTGATGCTCAGTTTATCAAATTTTTAATTTTGATCCCTTTATGACAGATATGTTTAAAAAAAGACGGAATAAAATGACATAAAGGATTGTGTAACGAGTAGGTGGAATCTAATTTTGGAAAATGAATGTTAAGTGATTGATTAGGCATGTGAATTGAGTGTTAATTTTACCCAATTGAGCAAAATTGTGGTCTTCATACGTTTGATTTATTGAATAACTTGAACATTAACATTTAATTCACCCGGTTTTATCCGCCCACTCAATCAATCAACCAACGTTATTACACCAAATTATCCTGCAAGCATTCTTCATTTCATCACTTTTTTTTTAAATTTTTTATCACAGATGGATTAATACTTTTGGTAAATTCGAATTTCAATTATGTGACTTTTTAAATTCTAGGGGAAAAAAAAAAAAAGACAACACATTTATCTTGGAGCTAAAATTGAAATTACCACCCTTATTATTACGTTGTCGTTTTCTAATGGCAAAGGTAATAATTTTTTATCTTTTTTAATAACATCGTCGTTTTCCAGTGGCACTCATTTTCCTCTACGAAGATGTCGTTTTAAGGGTTTGTTGTCGCATGAAAATGATGCTGTCGTTTTTGTATGTGATTGCTATAAGGTCTTAAAAGAAAACGTCGCACGCTCTGTTCTAGCCCTTCTTCGTCCAAATCCTTAATGTCCTCTCTCTCTCTCTCTCTCTCTCTCTCTCTCTAAGATTGAAATTAGTCTTTCCCTTATGATATTGCATCCAATGTTGGTAACATGATTAACTTTTTCAGATCAACGTTATTTCATATATATATATATATATATATATATATACACACACACACATAGAGAGAGAGAGAGAGAAAGAGAGTCATTTTTGGTGTAGAAAAGTGTCCTGAAAATGGAGAAGAAGAAGAAGAATATAAG
Organism: Ficus erecta; assembly: GCA_008635985.1. Classification (NCBI taxonomy): domain Eukaryota; kingdom Viridiplantae; phylum Streptophyta; class Magnoliopsida; order Rosales; family Moraceae; genus Ficus; species Ficus erecta. Next base: position 2,151,455 of record BKCH01000019.1, read on the forward strand.
ACAATTATAAGATGGTTTTTAATCGATATGGGCACGTAAAAACAGTTTACATGGTCTCTATAAAAGATGTTAATAGAATACGAATAGGCTTCCTAATCCTAACAACAGATCTTATTAGCGAAATAAAATATTGTTGGCATTTACTCAAATTTTGTTTCTTTTTGGGCAAGCTAGCTCAACATTAATTTGTAGAGACTTGGTTTGAGTTGATTTCTTGTCTTTATTGAAGTTCTTAACCATAATATGAGTTTGTATATTTTGCTCAAGTAATTCTAACAATTGTTTACGAATCTATATGAACAGGTGTTTAAAAAAGTAAAATGTCATTTACTTAAAAGATTACATATATCGACAAAAAAAATATAACAACTTAAATATCAATTAAACTTATACAAAAAAAAGTTTTTATTATAGTTAGTATCTCCAATACTGTTGTTTTATCTATTGGAGATAAATTTGTCCGACATCATGTGAAAACAATAACTTTTAATCTCAATATTTCTAATTACTCTATGAAAGTAAATAATGCTCATATTTAAGCCAATAAAATCAACATAATATCACAAAGTAAGAAGTGTTATTAGAAAAAATCACATTCACTTTTCAGTATTTTATTGTACCTAAAACGAGCAATTTTATCATTTTAATCACTAAGAAAATGTCTGTGTGTATATTGGCTTTATAAGAGAATTGTTAGTAAATCTGAATTACATTATCTCCCTAAGTGAGAAACAATCGTCAGACTCCTTCCTCTTTCTCAAGCATGTAAAACAAACATACATACCCCACGTTTTGTTTAGTTGATTGGAGGGATGTGTATTGTGAATGATGGAATGAAAAATATAATAACTCTTATGTTATTTGGCAAACAAGAGTTACGACAATAAATAATAGTTATTTGTTAGTTACTAAGTTATCGATTTTATTATTTGTTAATATTTTTCGCTTAAAGTAGTCTTTTATGCCTGAATTTGATGGACTTTCCAAATCCTTCCCAGTGATGGAAGGATTCAAACTGGTAGACTCAAAGAGAAGCTCTTTTGGCGCGTTCATATTTCATTTCCGCTATCTACTCTGTTTAATCAAATAAGTGATTAATCATCTGTCAGTATATGAATTTATAATGAGGAAAAGCTTATCTCGTGCACCTCTAGTTCAGTTTACAAGGCAATATCTTAACTAAGGCGATGATCGGTACCTAGGTTTTGATTTTTGGATTGAACTTTAGTTATCTTTTCAAATCTAAACAAGAAAATGTTGAATTGTAAGAATATGTGAAACTCTAATAAGTCTTCAGTCATGATAACACATTAAAATAAACACATAAAAATAATGTGAATTCACCAAAAGAATCAATTTCTAGTCACTAGTTTACAAATAGTGCTGATGATATCTGTGATTTCTAAAAGCAACTAATGGGGCGCTTAGCATTTCGTCTGTTAAAAAAGCTTTCCATTTTTTTTTTTTCAAATTTATTTGGTACACCAACTCATTTCAAACGTGGACCTCATATGTCTATTGTGATATATCTCTTTTTTTTCTTTTTTTCATTTTCAGAAAACTCAAACCTTAAAAATTTATAACTTTCTTATTAATAAAAGCCAAAATGAGTATCTAAATACTTACAACGACGAGAGGTATACGAAATAAGAACCATATTTCTTAAATAAAAATAAAAATTATAATTTAAAAAAAAAACCCCCCTCTAAAAACTCCAATTACAATTTGGCGTTCCAAACGCCTTTAAGTGTTTAAAGTGGGTAATATCCTGTGAAGAAATAATGCTCACCAATTTTCTGTGCATTTCATGTCTTCATAAATCAAATAGTTCACTTGGGCTTTTACCAATTTCCCCTGCATTTGGCAAACCTTTTTCGCACTTTTTCACACTTTTTCTTTTTTCTTTTTTCTTTTTTTTTTTTTTTTTTTTTTTGAAATTACACTTTTTGACACTTTTTTTTTAATGCCCACACGTGCACATTACCTTAAACGCAAAAGGCTGTCTTAACAAGCCAAACAGAGAAGTAAAGGAAAGATATAGCATCATGATATGTAGACTTTAGCAGAAAGTAATAAAAATGGTCCCCTTTTCCATTTATAGCTGATTTGGATAACTTTCCAATCATGGTGTGAAGCATATAGCTTAGGAATCATCGAATCTATTCTCTATTTCCAAGTATGTCATTAATGTGGTAGGCTTATTTTAGTTGAATCAATCAAAGACCGATTTGATATTTGATAGAGACCAAACTAGCCACTAGGCTTTGAAATTAGATAATTAACTTCTTCTATATACATAAGTCTATATACGGGAGTTTTTCTGTATAACACCGTATGTAATGACAGTTGTATTTTTTTTTTATAATTATAACGACTAGTTTTTTTTTTAATATAATATTTTCAGTAATACTTATATTTTGTATTAATAATTTTAAATAGCTCATATTATAAGATTCTAAATAAAAAATTACATGTAAATCAATTAATTGTTACAAAATATAAAATATAATGATACAATTGTCGCTTCTATCCGCCTGTTAAATAGGAGAGCATTCCTAAGTGTATGTGTATATATGTATGAATGTACACACCTATGCTTAGTTCAAACAGACTAGAAACGATGTTTTGCACCATAACACTGTTGAGATTCAAGATGATGATCAAATATCTATTAAAATTATTCTTTATGATTCTTTCTACTTTTTAAATTGATTGGTGGTAATATAAGTATTTGAATTTATTAATGACAATTTTCATCTTAGGAAGTAGAATTTTATTTTGGTTTTTGGAGATTTACCATCTTTAGGCAACTTACTCATTTTTATACTTGTAAACTTATATTAATATGGGAGTTCATTCATAGTATTTTTTATTAATAAATTCTTCTCTTTATCCTAATCCGTGAATAAAATTACATTAATCTTTTGTCTTTTCTTCTATCTTCAATCTACTTATTTATTTATCTTAATTCTTTAAGAAACACTCGTTTTTAATGGTACTAAAAAGGAATATAATTCTAAAAAAAATAAAATAAAATTGAATCAACTAAAAATTGTTTGAAATCACAACTTTAATATTCTCGATAATTTTAACAGTAACTTACCTACCCATAAATTGTTAACTTGCATAAATTGCCGTAATTTAAAAAAAAATGTAGATTTGAGTTAAAATCTCTAACATTATTCGAAAAAAACCGATCATCAAGTGGGGCCACCTCTGTAGCGGATAGAACAAGATATTGCTGGATTTCATTCATAGTAAGTTTTTTTTCCCCCATACATAATAAGGATCTGATCATGGCTTTAAAACGTTGTAATTTTATCTAGACCTTCCAATCCCTGTTGCTATAAGGTACGAAAAAACTGTCACAATTAATTAGTTTGTCTAGTACAATTAATGTTAGAGGTTTTATTTAGTTGAACAAACATATATGTATAATAAATGCATATATTTATATGCTAGCCAAGGCTCGAGAAAAGGGCTTCTAACCATTAAGAAATATTATTAATGTGCATTATCTATAGTAGTACCGGTGGTAGGTGGGGAAACCAGGCCTAAGTTTCAATATCGCTGATCAGCAATGAGAAAAATGAACAAGTTCTAATAAATTGCCACTAAATAATATCACGTCTCTCAATGCCATTGGTTTTGATACTTTCACTTGTTTTTCTCTGATAGGTTAAAACATGTCGACCTTTTAATTATTGCTTATAGGGTGATGCTTCGAAGGAAAGCATATATATATATAGTGACGGAGTTAGATATATATTTCAATAAATGTATGCATTAAATTTTTTTAAAAGAGATAAATAACATCAAAATATAAAATTTAATGGATGAAATTTTAATAGGGCTATTTGAAAATTTTTTATTTTTAACGGACAAAGAAGAAAAACTATAAAAAATTTTAGTTAAAAATGAAAATGAATTTTTTTTTTTTTTATTGGGGGCTGTAATCCCCACCGAGACCAAGCTAAATCTGCCCCTCAAGATATGTACAGGTGACAGGACCTACATGTATTATTATGTATTCTGGTGTATATGTATGCCGATGAGCGTGCAGAGTTCAATTGTTATATTAAAGTAACCATAAGATCATTGGGGACTTCACAAATTTTAGATTCTTCTACTTTTTCTTATTTTTGGTTGTCCTTCTTCTTCTTACTTATATCAATGTGCAATTTTGTCTCGTATTAGTTTTATTCATCATATTGAAATTCTCTAATGATTAATAATGTATAGTAGTTGCACTTAATATTAAAAATGAATCACTATATTTATTTTAAATATTTTGAAACGTCTATGCGCTATTTAATTACTTTAATTATTTTTCAAAATATGTTTTTTTTAACTACAATTTTTGCAAATTTTATGTGTGCTTGTTAATTTTATTTTTTTCTTTGAAGTAAATTATTGCTCTCGCTGGTAAAAGAGTACTTAGGATGTGGTCTAATTCTTAACAGATCATACACACGGGTTTTGTTTAAATTCAACTCTAACTAAATTGTATTTTTTTCAGTTTTTTTTTAATGAAAAGTCAATAAAAATTATAATTAATTTTTTAAAAAGTCAACTAATTATAACTTAAAAATTTCAACTCCAACCTGTGATCCAAATAGAAGCACAGTATTTATCATATTAAACATGTAGATACAAATATATGTACATAATAATTATGATGTTTAACTTGAGAGTCAAAATACCAAGCAAAATTTTGCGGCAAAATTGGTCTCAAAGTCAATGTCGTCTTCATGCACAGTGCTTGATGCATGATATTTTGAAAGACAAACAGTGGATATTTACATGTGGTTCTTATCAAAAGTAGTTTCACAAACGTAACTGCAGTTTGGCACAATCTTTTATTTATTTGTTTTCGGGAATTTAATTAATGATTCGTATTCAAAGCCTATTAAAATTAGTAGAAGAATAAATGTGTATCATGTATATTTAATGTAAAATCAAAGATAACTACTAGAAGGACAAAGAAATTAAACCAACTTGATTTTCCTTTGCAATCAACTAAACTATAGTTCTAGTAAGGATGACAGCAGTACTATAAAAATTAGTACTCATAAATACTATATAATAAATGTGCAAATTGAAAGAACTAGAAGCTAAATAAGATTCATGAGAGTTGATCCATAAATTAATATTTCTTTTGCCAATGTATTCTCCTTTTAAAGTTAGAAAGTTTATTGGCGATTAATTCATTACTGAACTTGCTTTGAGTTCCAAGTTCTTGGGATTTATGAGGGGCTAACTAAACAAACTAATGTTGCACATACATACATATATATACGTATATATATATTCACATGTACGGACTGGCAGAGACAGATACAATATAAATTGAGTATAATTATGAAGTGGGTATGAGAAATTAATCAAAAGTAGTACAAACTTTATGGAGGAGTACTAAGTTGTAAGAAAACGAAACTGTTACCTGCAAATATGATGAAATATCTATTCTTTTGGGGCTGACAAGTAAATTATCTAAGATATATGTGGTTATATATATATACACAAGTTTAATTTGAAAAGGATAAAAAAAAATGTGGACTACACATTATTTATATATATATATGAATAATAATTTGTACTTTTGTGCGCTACTTACTGAATGGTAGAATACAATATGTTTTATATATATTATATATATCGACAATATCTGGCGGCTAGCGAGAGGAGGTCGTTGACTTGAAAACCTCTACTTCTCCTGCATATATATACATGTATATATGTGTGTGTATGTTATTTATCTCTACAAAGAATTGCCTATTTCCTTTTACATTAAAAGAAATTTGTCATGTTTCAACAAGCCAAAAACTACTTGGGAAACCTAATAATGGACCCGTGAGGCATGCATTTAATGTTACTTAACCTTGCATTGGACCTTTCAACTTCTGCATTAAATGTGGCTTTTTTTATCATAAATTCCACGCGTCTCATTAATGTTTACTGGTTTACTTGGTTGAAACTCTTCTTAATGGTGATGCTGACCACAAAAAGTCATTATTAGATTAAAAAAATGGCCCTCCTAACAAAAAAAAGGGACTTTCTGGGTACCTAACCTTAGATTTGAAATCTATTCTATCAGATTTTTCGTCTTATTAATTATTTTTTAGTGTAAGATTATATTATTTTATTTAAATTTAAAAATTTAATTACATAAAAAATTTTAAATATTAAAAATTATTTAATAAATTAATAAATTATTAAAACACTATTAAAAAAATTAGTATTTGAGGTATAAAAAAAAATACAACAACAGATCTACAGGAAATGAAATAGTGTATTGGGATGTTATATGAAAATGAAAATGTGTATGGTCGATCGAGTTATTTTTTGAGTTTTGATGATACAAAGATTTGAAAAAAGAAAAAAGAAAAAAAAAACTTTTAAGAGCTAAATGGGTAATTAAGGTGTGAGGAGATTTTGGGACATAATTACATCTTAGAGTAAAAAATAAAGAATAAAAAATTTAAGTATGTACGGCCCCACTAATCACCATGTGGTTACGCAATTTGTAATGTTAATATTTATGGTTACTAATACTCATTAAATTAAGCCATCTCCAATACTATTTGAAATATATATAGTGAATATTGGAGATAAAGAAGCCATAATATATATTAAATTATCTCATGTACTATAGGTTGAAGATTATCCAGAAGAGCTATATTTTGCTATTTTTCTTTTGATTTTGTCTAATAGATAAATGGTACGATAAGCCCAAAAAAGGAGAAAAGACAGAGCCTTAAAAGTGGTCAGGAAGTAGCCTAAAACATTAAATATAGTAATTACTGAATTCAACTCAAGCTGCTGATATTGTAAAATTAATTGGGCAAGCTAGATTGAGAGAGATATTCCTTTGGTACAACTTATAAATTATACATTCTCCTTGCTGTTGAAGAAAAGTTTGTTGGTACTAAAAATTTACAATTTATTATATATATTAAAATAAGAATGAGACAAATAAATAAAAAATGCTAGATAGAATCACGAAATTGTAATGGGCAAGCAGCGTAGTTGTAATTATATAGAAAAATGGCACGGAAAAAAAAATCGTAAAACTAAAATATAATTTATTAAGGTAAAAATGATAATAAAGTAGTCATTTTAATTTTATAAAATTTGAAAACTTGTATATTGTATATTATTAAATAACCATAAAAATTTTTTATGATGAGTATCATTGCTAAGTTATGTAATTTTTTTACCTATTTTTTTTTTTCTTTCTTGTCACGGTTTGTGAGACCATGCATGTGTTTCTCACATACATTTTAGTACCAATAATATTTAGAAAACCGTCAGTCAATTTTATGCGACCTACTGTTGTGCATTTACTACTCTCATTTCATTTTTTTTTTTTTTAAAAAAAAAAAAGAAGAATTCTTTCTCGTCTATTGCATGAAGTGCTCTTTTAATTCTAAGTGAAGTATTTATTTCGAGAACTTATTAACTATAGACCGAAAATGCATTGCTACTTTCTGAATTCAGTAAAATACTACTGCCATTTTTGTTATATAAATGTCGATGTGTTCAAACAAATTAAGTTTATATTCATTTAAATAATCAAGCATATAAGCATGATTACTCTACATATTAAATACATGTCCCAAATTTTAAATATCATTTAACATGTATTTTTTTTCCTTACAATATAAGTAGACATACGGTTCACATTTATTAAAAATAAAGAAAAGCACTCACATATTTCAAATAAAAGAATTTTTATATTTATCTAAATTTTTATCATACTCGCTGAGCTACTCTCAATTGGGCCACGTAGCGTGCTAAGTTATTTTCAACAAATGATCTATGTATCGAAAGGGATTTTATTTTGAAAAAATGATTATTAACTCACACATTATTATTTAATATTCATAATTTCAGCCATTGCCAGATTTTTATTTATTCATATATTTCATAATAGTACTTGAACTAATTTATGTTTTTCATATATAAAACATATATAAGTATATATATATATATATATATATATTTTAAATAAAGACACCGTATACTCCGTATTCCATTGCAGATCAGATAATTTATTCTCAATTTTATTTACTGTTTATAGCCGTGAAGCATACGATATTGCCTTCATAAATGCTTGAAAACAGCATTTACCTAAATTTTGTCGAACGACAAATTACATATATATAGATCACATATATCTCCATATATATGTACTGCGTAACATGTGGAGCTCATCATTTTATCGTTCTATTCAAAGTCATTTCAGTAGGATATAAAATTAAAGTGATTAAAAACCGTGTGGAAAACGATACAATGTATACATATAGTTTTATTATTATTATTATTATTATTATTTTGAATAATATTTGTACTTATAGTTTCAATGTGACTTTAAAGTTGTTTACCTACTGCTACTAATTAATGATCAAGACTCAAGAGATCCATTGAGCTTTTAGTGCTCGCGTGGCAAAATTATATGAGTCTAGTCTTTGTCCTTGACAAAATTTAAATCATTAATATGCTCCTAATTTTCACTAACTTCTTGCCTAAATGTTGTTTTGACATAATACCTAACCTTCGCATTTAAGAGAAAACTACTTATAATAAAAGGATGATGTTATAGCCATACACACACACACATACATACATATATATATATATATATACATATGTCTATGTTAACTTGGAGTCCATTCACATATATATTACCCAATTGATCAATATACTTCATTTGTCTACATGTACTATACATATATATACTATCTATATATGATATGTAGCAAAAATGAAGGAAAAAGTAGGACTCTATTCGCTATAGTAGCCAATAATATAGTATCGGTAATCAAGGGATCTAATCAGGAGAAATTTTCTTCTCTCTCTGGTTATGGTGAATAATATATTAACTAATGCAACAATAAAAAATTAAAAAAAAAACCGCGTGTTTTTTTTTTCTTGATAGAAAAATAATAAATCATTGATGTCATCTCATTCATTATCCTCTCATCTATAACAAAAATATCCATATGTTCATAAAAAGGAAATAAAAATGACGTGACCTAATTATACAAAAAGAATAAGCTAATTAGTTTCCCTTCCATCATTACAGGACCAACGCCACCGCGTTCTAGAGAATCCATCATGTGAAGAAAACAAAGCCAAGAAAAAAAAAAAAAAAAAAACTATAGTTGTTGCACCAGTCCATTTGTGATGAACCAAAAACTATACGATGTGGGCTAGCTAATTAAGCTTTAAATTTAATTAAATTTGTTGTTTAGAAAAAGAAACTAAATAATTATCGACATTATTCATAAAAACTATATTAGTATATTATGACAATAATTGTTAACATTTACATGTTTAGTTGTATGTTCCTTTGAAACGTAAAACAGCTGTCTCATTTTCAAACTCATTGATGGTGACTTGTAATAAACATTTGAAGTGAAATGCGTTTGTCCCAATCAAACATATATAACACGGTGAACAGGAAATTTACCCTCTTTTTACACATTACACACACATATATATATATACACACACACACACGTAGGACTATTCTTCTTATTATTTTTATTTCTTTTTAAATTTGTAATTTAAAAAGAAAAAAACAAAATCTACGTGTGACTTACGTGAGTTTTACGTAGAGAGTGTCATTATAACAAGTATAATGCACATGAGGAGCGGTCCTTTGGTAGGAGTTGCACTCGTGAGTATTCAATTTCTCACATTTATTAACGTGGGATCCACACTCATTGAATTGGTTCGTCCCTTATAAGTGTCTTTATTATTCATTTATTTATTTTTATTTTTATTATTTTTTTTGGCAGCAACAAGTGTGGCTAGCAATTTTGTTACGGCATCTAACATGAATATTAATAATGGATATTGTTTATATTTTTGGCTTGCTTTATCCATAACATAGTTGGTTTTTCCTTCTTTTGCTCCATTAGATAGTAATTGAATAATATTGTCAATGATATCGATTTTAATCAAAAAAAAATTTATACTAATTTTTGTGGTATATTGATTATCATTTTTTTTTTGTTAATAGGTGTTTACGAGATTTTCATATCAATTAACAATAAGAGGTTATATTTATGAATTAAAAAAAGATTATAAATAATTATCACGTGAATTGTTATCAAAACGGTGGGATTAGAATTAGACTCACTAGCATTAGTCTTATGATATTTTTGATTGGTCAGTTTGAGTTATAATTTTTAAATTAGAGTTGGTTGATTTTCAAAAACATAATTAAAAAATTCGTTCGCTTTTCAAAAAAAAAATAAAAAACAAAAACTGAATTAGAATTTTTAGATTTGAGTTGGTGAATCAAACAAACCATTAAATTTTATACGGCGAAGCATTAACCACATTCTACAATTCTGTATTATTTTTTTTTTTTCATTTTTAAAGTATTCTAACATTTGTAATAATGCACATAACAGAACGAAGGCCTATTGTGTTGGTAAGAATAATAAATTTAATTTATTGAAGGAAGAATACACGTACACATGCATGTCTTTAATTAGTGTATTGAAAGACCCAATTAGCACAGGCCACTACAATTATGAGTTACAAGTATTCAGATTTCTAGGATCCCTCCCTTTCTTTTTATATCATTTGGCCACCTATAAATTAACTGCCTGATTTTAAGTTTTTCACAAGTGGAAAATTTAAAGAAACTTATAAATAAACCCCAGAAATTAAAAGGTGGATTGTTGTAATTGCATTAATAAACCCCAGAAAATCTTCATTACGCAAAGAAAAAAAAATTTTGAGAAAATTTTTTTTTTCTACAAATATACAATTATGAAAAATATATATATATATATTAATATATATGCACAGTCAAGAGGAAAGAAAAAACATTAAACTCATATAAGAAAGTAGGTAGACAAAACTTTAAAGACTATGATAAAATTTAATTCTCATTTAATGTGTGTTAGGTATATTAATGAATTGGTCTAGTAAATGGTCATAATTAGTTACATGCAGCAACCATTAAGCACATCAGTTTGACAAAGTGTAGTTGAATGCTCTTTTCAAACATTTATAGGACACAACCATATTTTTTGGACATCACTATCCCCATTTTAAAAATCCCATACCAAAAAGTCTCTAGAGATGGACAAAAACCACCACATGCTCTACCATGTGACTTAGATTGTATTACACACACACACACACACACACACATATGTACATATATTAGCCATTTTATCAAAACACAGAAAAAATCCAAAGTCTCTAATAATTAAAGATCACATTCAAATATACTAAATGGGTTTCCCTCTTCTTTTTTTTTAAGTAAAGATATTCCATTAATGTATATTTTTGCTTTTATCTTATCTTTTAATTTCTTTCCTTTTTGTTTCAGTTAGGTCAGGATCTGCCAAGGTTATTTATGTAGCAGAATAATCACAGATAACAAGGAAGGGGGAGCTATATTTATGGTGGTGTAAATGCTTATCATGCACAATCGTCACCTAACAGGAAATACTTTGCAATATTGCCCTTTAATTTCGAACATGGTTTTCTTGAATTTGTAGCTTGATATCCAAGTATGCCTACCACAAAATTATACTTGAAGGGCCGCGGTAGTAGGTTTACAATTAATTCTATTTACCAAAAAAAAGAAAAAAGAAAAGAGGGAGCGTTTTGCATTTTTAAGTCTTCACAATGGGTTATGCATCTTAACATCACTCTTGTCCAAGCACATTTAATTACATAATTAATCTGATGGGATCTAATATATTAGTGTTGGTATGATCGCATCTAAAAACGTTTTGTGGTTGTCGTATAAAAACATAGCTTACCCATAGAACTATGCTCTTAACCATCATATTTTTATTAAACATCATCAATTAATTGTCATGGTTTTTTTTCTTATTCTAATATGATCTTGTTCTTAAGAATTATGCGCTACATATATAGCAAAAAATAAAAATAAAAAATAGACAATATTTAGAATTAAAAAAATATATATGTGCAAAAAAAAAAAAAAGTGCGTGCTCTCTATATGCTGCCCTAGTCGAACTATCCCTTTTTCCTTGGGGAATATGATATGAAAAACGTGTTATATATAACATATATATTTATATGTAAATTTTTTGGCCGAATCATTTTTTGTATTTATGGAAAGTAGGTGCCGTTGAGAATATTGAGCATCTCTTAAAATCTGTCAAATATATATATAGGAGATGTTGGGACTATTACACAGCTAAATTTGTGGTTCGTCAAAATGGTTTTTACACAGGAACTTTTTCTTCTCATTGATCAGTCAAACAGAGAATTATTTTCAACTTATTATGAAATTTTTATGACTACTCTTCGAACTGAATTGGAAGGATTTTCCTCGAAGTTTTCCTTAAAGTCAAGTTCCGTTTAAATCTTTACCAAAAGCAATTTCAAAAAGCTTTTACTTTGGGAGTGTTTTTCAGTGAACTATTACATGAAGTGGTCTTAAGGACATGACCAAAAGTAGTACTATAATTCTAACCATAAGTAGAAATTATGAACTGAAATCCCGTGTCTACTATTTAGTGCGTGTTTAATTAATCGGATTATTTTGTGATGACGTCTAATTAATTCAAATGTTAGTAAGTAAAGAAAAATCACATAAAAACGCATTTTAATTTTTTTAAATGACGTGACATAATATAATTGATTATACATTAGAATTTAAACAAGGGATTTGAATCGATCTATTAAACCATAAGAATAAACTTATTAATTATTCTTTTACTTCAGATTGTAACCAATAGCCGTAGAATATCATCATAATTGCATCATGATCTAAAATCTTCTATTGTATATCATTATCTGATCATAGACAGACCAATTGCTGACCTTACAATATTTCAAATCAAGATTCAAAGTAGGAAGAAATAATTAATATAGCATGAAACTTACTATATACCAAATTATGGTTGAAAAGAGAAATTAAAAACATAAAATTAAAACCCCCTTCTTTTTTTTCAACTTTAAAAATGTACACATACTCTTCTATTACTAGGAAATCTATTTTTTTTTTTAAAACCTCTTCAGAAAAACCATCTAATCTTTTAATCATCTATCATATACAAAAAATATACCAAGCATCATAAATTAAAAAAAAAAATCCTAAATTCTTCTCTTCAATTCCCTTTCAAATCGTCATGTTGAGATCAATCCGAGGTTTCTTCATCAATGGCAAGGGGATAACAGAGTTGCACCTAGGGCACTTGGGATTGTTCTTCATTATCAACACATAAGAAAGGCAGCCAGGGCATCCAGCTGCAAATGGCGACGAGAGCATCATCTTCTCATCGTGACACTCCTCCTCTTGCGCCTCCTTCATCGACGACGACGACGATGAGTAGGATGGCGAAGACGCCGACTTCCAAAGCGTCGTGGTTGTCGTCGACGAAGAGCGCCTCTTCGCTGCTGCCGCCGAGGGCTCCTTCTCCGCCCTCTCGAGTGCGGATTTTACCTTGTCTAGAGTGCACACGCTTTGGTAGTTTGGTGAGGCTGAGGGAGGAGAGGGTGATGAATGTGACACCAGTTTCAATTCTAGGCTTGTGTCATCAAAAAGGTTCAATGGCGTTTTTGATGGTGAGGCAGGGAAATTCAGGTCTTGGAGCTTTGGCACTGTTGGATTGGTTTGGTGGTGCCTATTTTGCTCAAATGATGAATTTGTGGCACTACATCTTTGTAGGTACACTTTGCCCGACTGCAAAAAAAATTTAAAAAAAATTAAAAAAAATAGGAAAAATATCAATTTGGTATTAATTAAATTAGTATGATGAATAATTAATCAGATTAATTTATTTTAAAAAGGACAAAGTTTTAAGAATGTACTGTGGGATTATAAGTCGCAGAGAGCACTAAAGATAAGCATTAAATTGATTTTGGGTTTGAACGTTTTCTAATAATAATGCAATTAAATACTAATTTCAATGCTCAGTACTCATTTTCAAATGAATAATAAATAAATGAATAAATATTGTGAGCGTAATAAAAGACTGTTCATTGGATCGTTAACTAGACAACTTTTTTCGAAAAGTCAGACGAAACTCTGGGGACAAATAGAAAGAAACTTGAAAAGTCATGATAAACTTTTTTTCTTTTTGGTGTTAATTGAAACCCAAAAGCTCAAACAGACCAAACATGAAAAAAAAAAATACAAATCAATCAAAAAGACAAGTAACAGGGCAAGATTTTTCCTTTTTTTTTTTTTTTTTGCCCTTTTCCGGGTAAGTTATGGATATAGCAGTGTATATTCCCGAGAAACAAACAGAAAGCAGATGGGAAAAGGGACCAACCTTCAAATCCAAGCGCTTTTCCCAGCCGCTGGGGACCTGCAAATCGAGGTCCAATTCCTGGGCGTCGCTGACGAGCTTGGAAGAAGAAAAGGAGGAGGAGGAGGAGGAGGAGATGGACCCACCAAGCAAGTCCCGAGTAATCAGAGCCGTTGATTTCTCGGCGGCCGTTGAATCATTACCCATCTTCGTCCCATGTTGATCGTCCTTGTATCCGCTCAGAACCCGAACCAGAGAGCTCACGTCAGCAGCCATTTTTAGAGAGAGACAGAGAGATCTTCAAAGTCTTCCTCTCCCTTTGCTAGAGATAGAGAGAGAGAGTTAGAGAGAGAGAGAGAGTGAAATGAAATGAGATGAAATGAAATGAAATCTTTTTGAGATTGAATAGAGCCTATTTATGGAAGTAAATAGATATATAAGCCTTTATAAGTAAATAAATAAAATGGAAGAATTTTTATTAAAAAAAAATTAAAAGAAAAATGATTTTGAGTTATTAAATATTATTAAAGATCATTTTGAAATCTAGAATGAATTAATATTTGCATTAATTGGTTAAATTTTTTTGATTAATTGAGGACATTAAATGTTGGGTTGGAGGGTTATTTATTGAAAGGGGGTGTTGTGGAGGAGTGGGAGGAGAATTCAATAAAAGGAGGCACCTAAAGTTATGGCGATATTAATTACCTTTGGGAGAATACTAAAACTAATTGTAATACCATACACTCACTCATTTGTTTTTGGCCCTCTAATTAGGATTTATTTTTGCTTTCTACCCCTTAAGTTTTGTTATTTATACTTGTACCATTCAATTCCCTTGTCTTCACTTTTGGTTTGCACTTTGGATCATGGATGTACAAGCACATTGTTTGGATTTTCTAGTTGGGAAAGCGCCTGAATGCTACAAATTTAAAGATTATTGTATTATTATAACACAAAAAACTAACACTAGACTAATATGATACAATATTAAAGTAAATTAAAAGTTTGTGTCATGTTGATCAAGATAAGAGAATTTGTGTCATATTGATCAAGATGAGAGAATTTGTGTCATGTTGGTCGTTATGGAAAAAAAAAAAAGTGATGAGTTAGATAATTTTCTCTTCTTTAGTCTTTGCAAAACTCTTGAAAGAGCCCATTTCTCCTCCATTTTAATTATTTTCAAGATAGAATAAACCTTGTTTTTTTTTTTAATCAATGTAAATTCGGGTATTAATAGGATGATATTAAGTTGTGTAATGGTTGTCGATAATATAACGGTAATTTCACACCAGACTTCATAAAAAAAGTGTATTGTTCGAATCCATAAACTTCGAATTTCTTGTGGTTATTTTCTAACAGTAATTTCACAACTAATTTCACCAAAAGTTACAGAGTTCGAATCCTCCCATTTTCAAATTCAAAAAGAAGTTGAGTAGTTAGTTTTTCTTTCTTTCTTTTGACATGCGCAATAGCATATGTAATAGAATCCGATAAAGATATGATGATTTTCTATTTAGTAAAATTTTCAGTTCTTCATAACATATAGTATGAATTTGTTTATTTATTTATTTATTTGTTAGAATGACCAAGTTTGAAGCAAACTAAATGACAAAACTAACGGAAAATTATATATTGTTGGAAAATTCGAAGATTTAATGCTTATTACATTATGCAAATTTTTTTGAACTTATACATTATACAAATTTGAGCAACTATTTAACGTGTAGGGTTGGTAACGTTTTTTGAATTTTCAAAAGTCCTTTTTTCAAAAATTACTATGTAAATATTGTGTTCAGTAAAAGTACTCAAAAGTGATTTGCACAAACACTAATACCTTTTAATTGTTATTTGAAAAAGTTAGAATTTTTAACTTCTGTTTTTAACTTCTATTTCTCCTTTTGTTAAAAGTAAAAGTAGAAATTATGACAAAAGCACGTGAACCCCAAAGTAACCCAAAGTTTCTGACATTGAGCCATAATAAAATGTCAGGCTTCTATTTTTTACACTCACAGGTCAATGCAGTGTGTGTTGAAATAATATATTTTGGAAAATATTGTGATTTTTCGAGTCATTCAATTATACACTCGTACAATCACAAAATTTTTATCATGGATATAACTTAGCTGTAGCTTCATGCCTTCATATCTAATTTAATTTTATTACAAGACGTAGTTGTTAGATTCCAAATTTTTAAAAAAATTTATTGAATAATTGAAGTAGATAAGAAATTAAAGGGGTCAAATATTTGAAAAGTTTGTTGTGCCATTGATAATTTAATGGTAATGAAAACGTAGGATTAGGACATTGGGGAAACGAACTATCAACAATGAATGCTTCTAAAAAGTTGACATAAGCATTTATCTGTATCTATTCATGCAAATTGTTTTAAGCAAATTAAATGAGTATCTAAGTGATACATATGTACATGTATAGTATTATAACCATCAAAGAATATAGCTTCAAGATCAAAGACGTTTCACAATTAATGACTTCAGAACTATACACTTGCCATTTCCTAAACAATATTTATGGTACATTTCATTTCATTTCATTTACTTTTTTTTTTTTTTTTTTTTTTTAAGATTTGGTTAGTCATTGTATTTTCATATCAATATATTGTTCTTCTATCCTACGGAAAGTCGCAAGTATTTATGATCAACCACAAAGTTTTCAATGCAACATTTAATGTATTGGGGAAAGCCTCTTGAGATGACCAAACCATGATGCTCTATTTATGCTGCCTTGTGCAAAAGAGAAAGTAATAAATTGATGAAAGGTCAGAAAACAATTCAAATTGGGTAAATGAACTCGATGAGATTTCATATTCAAGGAATTCTTTTTACTCTTTTTGAATAGAATAAAAAATGCAAAAATGTCCTCACTATTTTTTTGGTGGGTTTTGAAAAGGATATTATATTTCAACGCATAAAAACTAATGTGATTGTCATTTTTTTTTTAAGGAATTTGATCATCAATTCAAACACATTGTCTTTTAGATAAAAAATAAAGATACCGAAAAACAATTGATTCCATCAGTAAACTTCAATTAAATACTA
The DNA here is from genome assembly GCA_008635985.1 of Ficus erecta. Taxonomy (NCBI): domain Eukaryota; kingdom Viridiplantae; phylum Streptophyta; class Magnoliopsida; order Rosales; family Moraceae; genus Ficus; species Ficus erecta. Next base: position 2,168,772 of record BKCH01000019.1, read on the forward strand.
AAGAGAAAAATAGTATAATACTAAACTCCACAAATGAGAGACATTCAAAATGATATATCAAAGGTCACATAAAAAACTGTCAAAATAAAATAAAATAAAATATTACAAATGAAAGATAAAACGAAATACTATATTAGTTATGGTATTTTAATTAATATGACATTTTTGTAATTTTTTGTATACCATGTTTATTGTATTTTAGTTACACTAGCTGACTTTATGGTGATTTTTAAATTTGAGGGTATTAGTTACCCGATAGGATAATATTAAAGTGGAATTAGACGAGATGACTGGTTTTGATCATCTCTTTAATGACAATCATTTTTTTTTTTTTTTTAAGAAAAATGGTTTATGGCTATTAAAATAGTTTATGAGCCGGTCAATCAGAAACAGTCCATCAAGAAAGAGCTATCACTTCACTAATGAACCACCAAGTAATGAATCATGGTTAACGTATTTTTAAGAAAATAATCATTTTTTAATTTAATTGTACTTTATTGGAAAAGTTCAATAAAAAGGCCATTTTCTCGCACTTTCCAATGTCAAGATGATTTTTGTAATATCTTTTGGGCAGGTAATACAATGAAGATTCAACCCATTAATTATTTACATTCATTTTTTCTAGTTTATCCCCAATAGAAGGTCGACCCATTACTATAATTTGTCATCACTTGTATTTGTTATTATGATTATTATTATTGTTTTACACTTATTGTACATGATTTTTGTCCAAGTCCTTTTTCTTTTCACACATTCACTTTTCTGTCTCTTTGCTTATGGGATAATGCATTTAGTTTAGCCTTATAGCAAAAAGTAGGATGTTCTTGGTTAGGATTGAATCGGGTAGTTTTCACTGCCGTCGTTAATTCAAATCAAGGTACGTTCTCTGTTTTCTAAATTTTACAGTTGTGACTGACAAACTAAGATAGCCTTATTGAAACCGAACCTTAATCCTTCAAAGTGATAATTTTTTTTTAATTAATATCGACGACCCATAATATTGGTTTGATACCGAACTGCTTATATGTCCATAGTTCTAACGGATTTTATAAGCCTATGTTTGGTGAATCGACTTAACTCAAACTCAATTCAAATTTTTCATTTTAATTTTTATCTTTTTCTGAAAAGTCAATAAAGTTTATAACTACTTTTTAAAAAGTCAATTCAACTCAAATTTAAAATTTCATCTTATCTTAAACTCAACTTATTCACCAAACGAACCCTAAATTGCAGGCTTTTAGTTAAAGAGAATTAGTGGGAGAGTTGAGTTGTAGAATCTTTTGATTACTAGTAGAGAAATAGATATGTACAAATTCAAGTCCATTCAAGGAATTCAACACGATTAAAAAGTCCGATTGATTGTTGCATTTATTGCTTTGTTTTTTAATTATCAATGAGTTGGAAAAGAATTCAAGAAATAGGCAAGCAAACAATGAAGCCATTAAATGCTCTCAAATTTTGGTTCACACCTTCGAACTCATCAACTTCCTCTTGACCGTTTCCCATTGCCCATATCAAGTATTCAATTTTATTCCCCTATCATTATTATTATTTCTTTCTTTTTTGGTGTTTTCCTAACACATCAAATCATTTTGTTCGTTTATGTTTTATTTCTATTTTTTTAAACAAATTTATTAATATTCATATTTTCAAGTGGGGGTTATATGTGTATATATATATCTTCATTGTTTCAATGATACCAATATATTTAATGAATTTCATCTCTTAAAAAAAATTATATTAAATGGATTTCTAGCCAAGGAAAAAAAGTATATGATTTTTTTAAAAAAGAGAACTTTGACATTGATGAAAATTAGGGAAATAAAGTTTTGACACGCAAAAGGCAGGCTGAATGTGTAATAAATATAATGAATATGATATGATACCTGGTCTCTGACTAAACTATGTTGAATCCTCTAACTTCTCATACCATATGAATTTATTAGTCTCTGACTAAATTAATTGAATCCTCTAAGTTGTCAAATGAGATTAAACAAATTTTTGGAAGCTGTTATTCTTGTATAAGTTGCCCTTGTTTTTTTGTCCTCTTTTCCTTCTTTCTTTTATTTTTCCCACCTAAATTCCTAAAGAAAATTAGGGATATAACAGCTAAAAGAAATAAAAATAAAAAGAGGACAACACCATAAGAAAATAGACTACATAAGGAGGGGTGAAAAGTCAATTTTTAGACTACTTTCAGGGGGAAAAAAAAAAGAGAAATAATCAAATAACATTTTTTAAAAAGAGTAACAACAAATTATACTATAAAATTTTAAATACAGTAATAAATAGCATGATTAGATTTATAACTACACACAATGCAAAAAAAAAAAAAAAAAAAAAAAAAACCTATCCTTCTTCCTCTCTCTCTCTCCTCCACTCTCTTTCTCTTTAATGTGAAATTATGCACAAAAATATGTTATTAAAAATTAAAAATATATTATTAGTAAATCTCTTATTTATAATAAACCAAGGATTTACTAAAAAAACTATTGAAGGATTTACTTGTAAAAATATGTTATAGTTTATCATCTTTTGAAATCTGGTAAAAAAAAATTTAAAAGTGCTTGTAAAATATGTTATTTTTGTTGAGAAAAAAGGGTTAAGATTTAATAGTGGGTTAATTGGGCTAGAGTTATGAAAGCGCTATCGGGCCAGTGACAGCTCAAACCTGGGCTTCCTCGCACTTATTGTCAAAATAACCCATGATAATGTGGTTATAAGCTTTTTTTTTTTAGAAAAATAAGTGAATCTCTAATCCTAATGCTTTTAATATCGACTTTCGTGACGTTGAGTTATTATCTTTTCATATAAACATTTTATCTATCTAATAAAAATCTGTCAAAAGAAACTCTATTGATGGTCTCAAATCCCAATTCTTCCAAAAGGAACAAAGCTAAAGATGAAAAATTGAAAGGGAGCATATTTCCTAAATCTCTCATCTCTCAAATAATACCCTTTCTTATAAGATTTAGAATAACAAAATCTAGCCTTGAACAATGGAAGAAAATAAAATGAAGAAGAAAAATCTTTAATATACTTAAAAAAAAAAGGATAATAATCTAATGTTGAAAAACAAAGAATCTTCAATAAACTATCACTTGATGAATCTTTTCTTAATCCCTCTTTGTTTTGGCCTTATTGTTTTCATCATACTCATTAGATGGTCTGTCATGGATAGTAGAAAATAGACCAAAAAAAAAAAAAAAACTCTATTAAATAAATTAATTATTCTAATTCTAAATGGAGGAACCAAACAAATCTTCTTCTTTCTTTTTCTTTTTTTTCCTCGCAAAACATTATAATACTATTTTCTTCTTTGAGTGAAATATCCAACACTACTTTGGAATATCAGAAAGTAGGGCCTTTATTATTAATATTATTGTTATTGCAATAGTAATTTTTTATTTTATTTTATTTTTTCCCTATTCACAATCCAATAATGATTTTTTATTTTTATTCTTATTTTCCTTATCACAATCCAGAATCGAATAGAACAGATTCCTGATGTCCATTATCCCACTTTCAAAAAAAAAAAAAAAAAAATTTGCAGAAACACAAAAATAAAATAAAATAAAAATAAATAGTGACCACCTCAAAGTCTAAAACCAGCGTCAGGGTCTAATCAAATTATAGCTTTTCTCCTCTGCTAGAGAGAGAGCTATAAATAACCAATAATCAAAATTAAAAAAAAAAAAAAAAAACCCCCCCAAATCCCTCGTTTCGAAACCCTTGATTTCGATTTCGATCGTAAGAAGAAGATGCAGATTTTCGTGAAAACACTGACTGGGAAGACCATCACTCTCGAGGTCGAGAGCAGCGACACCATCGACAATGTCAAGGCTAAGATCCAGGTCCACTTCTAGCTTCTAGCTTTTTTTTTTTTTTTTTTATTATTTATTTTTTTAATCCCTTCTCTCTTTTGTTTTGGGGAAAAGATTTGATTTTTTTTTTTTCCCTGTCTCAATCGGCGATTCTGTTTGTTTGGATGGAAAATCCTCAAATTGGGTGTTGCGTTTGGGCAGCAGTGCTTTCCCGTTTTGTTTAGAGTTTTTATCCGCTGTTCTTTTGGGGCTCAGGCTCTGGATTTTCTGGTTTGATGCTTTTCAGATTTCAAATTTTAGCTTCTGAGAGAGTTTTTAGTGTTTTTGTGCTGAGAAATCACTGGTTTTTCTGGTGTTAAAGAAGTTAAAAATATCATTTTCATGGTTGTTAATCTTTTTTATTAGCGCTTTGTCGGTGTCTTTAGGATGACTTGTGTGCGTATAGCCATATATATATACTTATATTGTGTGTGTCTATTATTTGGCTTTTTTTTTTTTTTTTTCCTTCTGCCTTTTCTTTTATTTCATATATATGTATGTATGTATGGGTTGTGTGTGTATATCTATTATTTGGCTTTATTTTTACTGTTTATACACACACACACATATATATATACACACACACGCACACACGTATATACGAATTCTGTAATGAGTGAATTTGGGGGTTTCAGGACAAGGAAGGAATTCCTCCGGATCAGCAGAGATTGATTTTTGCTGGGAAGCAATTGGAAGATGGGAGGACTCTTGCGGATTACAACATTCAGAAGGAGTCAACTCTTCATCTGGTTTTGAGGCTTAGGGGAGGAACCATGATCAAGGTCAAGACTCTCACCGGGAAAGAAATCGAGATCGATATCGAGCCAACTGACACCATCGATAGGATCAAGGAAAGAGTTGAGGAGAAAGAAGGGATCCCTCCTGTGCAACAAAGGTCTGCACTTTCTTTATTAATATTGTACTACTTAAGATTAAGCAATTAAGCAGATTAGTTTAAGTACGATTATTTCAGATATTTTTTATTTGGGTTGATAATAGCATGATTTAGATTTTACTGCCTGTGGAATTATCTTGAGACATTGAGGAATTTGGACAAAATCATGGGCTAATAAGGCGTCTGAGATGTCGTTTTACCTTATCCTGTTTTTAATATGATACTGATTATTGTTCTGCGTTTTCGTTTGTACCCATTTATGCACTGCTTGGAGTATGAATTAATTAGCTTGTCTGTCATTTGAGTGTATAATATTTTAGAGACTTACAGTTTCATTCTGTTTTCTTTGGTTTTAAAACGAATTGAGTTATAAAAGAAAAAAAAAAAAAAAAAAAAAAAAGAAGCTTGAAATAGCTTCATTCTTATGTACTGTATTTACCATCATTAGGATGTTTCTAAAGCACATTGCAATTTTTCTTTGGTTTTGATTTCTACCATATACTACTGAAAGCTTGTTTCCTCTGATAATTGTTTTTAACAAACTACGTAGTTCTAGCTATCTTATGAAGTAGGCCAGTTTGTGATGCGTGTTCGTTTCTCGTTTTCTAGAGTAAATGTGATAATCTACATTTTTAGTTTGTGATCTGTGTTTATATTTCGTTTTCAAGAGTAAATGTGATAATCTCCATAGTGCTTTGAGTAGGAAAGATATCACTGGTTTCCTCTGGTTGCAGGCTTATCTATGCTGGAAAGCAGCTTGCAGACGACAAAACGGCGAAAGACTACAACATCGAGGGTGGTTCGGTCCTCCATCTGGTGCTTGCTCTGAGGGGCGGCAGTCTCTGAATGAAACTCTAGCTCTAAAAAACCAACTTATTCAGGCTTTGAATCAGTATTGGCCCTTGATAAATATGGAGTTGCAAGTGTTATGTTGATAAATTCCGAAATACACCAGAGAGCCTGTTATAAGTTGGTTATTGTTGACTAGATTTGCCGTTATATTTTACCTTTTGCTACATCTGCTAGTTCTTTTTACCCGATTACGAATTGGTAGAAGGTAATTAATTGGTTGGAAACTTTAAAAGTCTTTGATCAATTCTCCTATACTCTGTTATTATTGTATGTAGTTGTAGATGGATGTTATGTTTTGTCAACACAGCAGCCCAGGTTTCGCCCCAAAAGGAGTGGACGGAGTGGTAGAGGGTTCACTCCTTCCACTCTCATTGAGGGAGAGATTTAAAATTTGAGTCTCTTATTTTGTCTTGGGGTGTGGGGTGTGGGGTGTGGGGTGTTATCAGATACGGGGAACTGAAGGGTTGCGAGTAGACACAAGATCCAGTAATCCAATGCATTCAGCCAAACTGATCCAATCCATTAAAAAAAAAAAAAAAATTGGATATCCATACTATTGGATTAGATTTGGATGATAATTTGACCCATCCGATTTGATTTGATTGTATATTAGATTTGAATTTTTGAAAATTCAATAAATTCAATTCAATCAATATACTTATATTTCATATAAAAATACTATACACTCTATGTTATACTATCCAATTTATTTTTATTTTTATTTTTTTTGTTTACAGGCTGGCGTTCTTTTCTTTGCCTTTCGTTGCTTAACTCTTGTGTTGGGCCTAAAAAAAAAAATCATTATGTTTTTTCAAAATTCAAGGGATAATCAGGGGTATGTAAAAAAAAAAATAAGGGTGGATTGATTTTTGTCACAACTTAAAAATTTTTGCAAAAAATGCCGTATTGATGATATCATAATTAATTTAAAAACTACTTTAATAAATTTCTCTCTTCTCCATCACCCTTTCTCTTCCCTCTCTTTCTCCTCTTCATGCGATCCATCTCTTTCCTCTCTTTTCCCTCTTTCTATCCACACTCTGATGAGACTCTGTTGCCCGTTCCACCCTCACGCTGTCGCCCATTCCGTCCTCACGTTGCCACAATCCCTCAATTTCTTCTTCGACCTACTAGGGCTGTACGTTGATCGGTAACCGACCAATTTCGTCGGTTTAGTGACCAACTGCACCAAAAATTCTCCGAGGAATTCAAAACCATCACTGTGCGATGGAAATGGTTTGACTGATTGACCACCGACCGAAAATGCTTAGTTTTTTTTGGTCGGTGCATCTCGGTTTCAGGACTAGAAGGAAGAAATCCACATCGAGTCCAGCGATTATGCGATTTTTCGAGAAGAACTGTAAGTGTAAGTGTACTGTAGGGTTTATTTTTATATTTAAATAAATAAATAAATTTGAAAAAAAAAAACTTTATGTATTGTGAGTGAAACGACGCTGATAAATGCATAAAAATGTACTTTTTGATGTTTTTAATTGATTAATAACTTGAGTTTTAATTAAATATTTTCATGATTTTATTACAAAATTTTAAATTTAAAATATTTGTAATTTAATTTATTTTGATTTTAAGGTTTATTTTAAAGAAGCATGCAAATAGATCATTAAACAAAGGAAAAAGAAGGAAAATTTCAGCCCAAAAGCCAAGCATGATCAGCTGCTTTAGAAGCTGCCCAGCCAAGCCGAATCCAAGCCACTGAGCCGTGTCAGAGTGGGCCCTGCCACTTTTCTTCTCCAGCCCAGCTCTCCCTCGCGCACGTCCGCTACACGCGCCAGTCAGCATGCAAGTTTCTCTCCCGCGCATGTCCACTAGCACTCTTTCCCCTCTCAGGCGTGGGTCTCACTTCTCAGCAAGATGATGTCAGCGCTCCACTTCCTCCACTCCGTGCTCGACATGTGGCGTGTGGGGTCCACCCTTGTTCCCCACTAACTTAACATCTGATCCCAGTTTCTCCCTACCGTGAACTAGAATGTGCTACGAGTTCAAAGCTTTCCATTCTTGCATTAGTTTTTTAGCACTTCTCCCACTTAGCAGAGCAACTTTTCTCATGAATTTTATTGCTTTTAGCTGAACTTTGACATCCCAAAACTCTATAAATAGGGTAATCAGCTAAGGTTTTTGCTGTTATCACATAGTGTATGTTTGGAGATACTTTTTTCTTCATTTTCTAGTTTTGTCTTACAATTTATTTTCATACTTTCTTTCTAGGATTTGTGAAAATGATAAGTCAGCTAGGCTCATTCTTCTATCGGTGAGGTTAGAGATGAGATTATGTGTTGAGTGTTTTACTTGTGATATTGATTCTCTTGTTTTGTAATGTTTATATTTTAAATGAATTAAGTCTTCTTTATCCTCATTTCATTTATTTCAAAAATATTATGTGCCTTATTTTATATAAGAATTAGTCTTGTTTTATTTATGTAATTTAGTCACATAATTATTTGCTTGAATTATTTTATAAGTTGTCTTTTAATGTAAATTGCTATGAAAAGTATTTTGTCGATTTATGATAACTTCTAATAATAATTTTTTAGAAATCAAAGTGAAGACTTAGTTTGTTTAAAATACTTTTTGTGAATTTTTAAAAGCTTAAAATCCATATTTTCCGATTATGTATTCGAGATATAAAATATACAATTGAGTTATCTATGAATCAATTTTACAATTAGAATACAAAATACATAAAATATTCTCGATGTTTTACCGTTTTTCTCTTGTTGAAGTCTCTAAATTGCATTTTCTCTTTTAATTTTCGCAAACAAAAATCTAAAAAAAATATTTCTCTTTCACTTTTATTTAATTCTTTACTTCTTTAACGTTCTTATTCTACTAACATTTTTTTTTTTTGGTTGTTTTTATTATCTTTTAGTGGATTTAACCGTAGAATCTAATTACAATTGACCACTTTAGAAAGATAATTTGGGCGTAACGCCTTACGCCTTCCATTTATTGTGCATTGCCGTTCCACTTGTATGATTCTCGATCGAGGAGGTACTATATTGCAGACAAATAAGAATAATAAAAAGAGTCAAAGTGGTCACGGTTGGTCCCATTCAGTTTTCGGTGTTTATGTTCAGCCTGACGGCCTACGACGCTCCGATTGCGAGCTCCATCCAGACGCAAAGCCCAATCGCCGGAGATCGGTTGCGTCGCCGGATCTCCTTATGCCAGTTTAGATCTGTCTCGCACTGCTCGGATCTCCGTCTGTAAAGTTCGGGGACGACATGCCGGACCTCTGTCGACCCTCCTCACAGTCACAAGAGGGGTGGGTTCATGACCGGAGCAGCTGCGATTTGGGGAGGTTCTTCCGGCGACCGTGACCCGTCCTCGCACCGTCCTCCCTCGCGCCCAATCTGGCGTCGCCGCGTTCTCCTCCAATCCGACGTCACAGTCGATCCTCATCGCTGAATTTATATACATATTTTTTGTTTTTCTTTTGTTGGTTTGTTGAACCTCTTGCAGCGATTAATTTATTTATTTTTCCTAATATTTGTGATGTATTTTTGGTGGAATATTTTCTTGTGGTTTGCAGATTCTAGGGGGTTTTTTTTTTTTTTTTTTTTTAATAAGATTTTGCTGGAATTTTGATGGTTTTTGGTTGAATATTTTAATGTCATGGTGATGAAATTTAGTGTTTGTTTTAATACTCTGGTGACGGAACCATAAAATCCAGTGGAATCAGAAGTTTTCAGTCGGTAACCAATTGATTATCCGTTGGTGGTCAATAATCAATTGATAATCATTTGATAATCAGTTGATAATCTATGTGGTTACATCAGGATACCAACTTATGTTGAAATAAATTGATTAATAAATTTTTATGATGTCATCCACATAATTTCTTGCAATAGTTTTTTCTTGTGTGGCAAAAATCAATCCAAAGTATGATTTTGTGGTATTTATGAAAAGTTCCTAAATTCAAATGAATCAAAACCCATTAAAAAAAACTACAAAATAAATAAATAAATAAATAAATAAATAAAATACCACATGTTTTTTTTTGGTAATTAAAAAACCCCATGCTTTATTAACAAGTTTTTATTTTATGTAGTATTTACTATATTGGGTGATTTGGTTTATTGTTATATGATGAATTGACGACAAAGAAGTAAATATATATTTACAAAATGTGATTAGTCTTTTTAGTAGGTTTTAATAAGTTTTTATGAAAATATAAGTATAGTCCAATCATTCAATCCAATCCAATGGACTTTGGATTGACTCGGATTGGATGATTTTATAAAGAGAAATTTATGTGGAGAGTTATGTTCTGAAGATCTCTTTATAATTTTGTCCACTCTAATATTAAAGTTGATAATTTTAATGTTATGAAATGATAAAATTATCAACTTTAATATTACGATGAATATAAATATAAGGAGCCGTCAAATTTATGATATTATTGCATATAATCCTAAAATAAATTGGATTTCATTGGTTGAATTTAAAAGGATTTTTTCATAATTGGATTAAATAATAGGTGGTTAAAAAAAAAAAAAAAAAAGCTAGTTTGGATCCAATACTCATCCTTAAGTGCGACCTTGATTTATTGGGGTGAATAAAGTGAACAGGAGTGGACGATGCTGACCCGAATTTTCATTTTTAATTCTTGTTCTTGGTAACCTTTCCACATTAGCAAGTGGGGATTGTGTTCTTTCATTATCGAGGACATGAAACTCATGCATGATAACCTTTGGTGTTTGGTATTGTTTCGGTAAATGATCTGGACATTTTTTTTAGGCAGCAAAAACGAAAGACACGTTTTTTAAATCGTTTTGTAAGTAAATATATAGAAACATAAACAAAAACAAAATAAAAAAGAAAATGCTTTCTAGGGTTTATATTTACCCGACACATATTTCAAAGAGTAACATTAGGGATTTTCGTTAGTAAATGTAACCAATTATAGGATAATACTTTAAACACTTATTAATAAAAAAAATGACAACACAAATGTCACATAAATTAGTATTCAAAAATCGGGATTAGAACTGGTATTTTTAGTATTTTTCATTCTCAAAAAGTATCATCGCTTTTTCTTATACTAATTATATTAATATCTTCAAGACAATATAACAAACTTTCAACGTTATTCTAAAAAAAATTCTCATTTTTATTTCATATCCAAAACAATATAATTTTCAAAACACTCTCAAATGATAGTTTTTGAGTCAACGTTTGCAAGTAAAGACGGGTATAAACTCACTTGTAGAAATTAGTCATTCAACGTCGCTTAAAAAACGACGTTAAAAACATTTAACATCGCTTAGAAAAGCGACGTCTAGGCAAGAGACGTTAAAAGTACCCCTCTTTGATGTCGGTTTAAAAGCAACGTTAAATATATACATTAAACGTCGCTTTTAAACGTTGCTTTTCTAAAATTGACGTCTAAAGTGACTATTATTAGAAGTTACAAATAAAAAAGCGACATCAAAGGATATGTACAAAAAATAAAAACAAAATTAATTAATTTTAGTTTTTAGTTTTTAATTTTTAATTTTTAATTTTCAAAATTTTCCTCGCTACAAAATTTTTTTATAAAAAAAAAAAAAAAATTGAATTACATATTACGAATCCCAGAATTAGATGAGTTTTTTCCGAATAACCTCAAGAACGCAAAATTTTCCAGATCCGAAGCATCATTAACTAAAACTAAAGCAGCAAATCAAGATCCAAAAACAATAATATGAGGGGAAAAAAAAAAATTGAAAAATTACAAGATACAAATCCAAGATCTTAATGAATTTAGAAAACATAAGTTAGAGAAAAAAAAAACAAACAAAAAAAAAAAACAAAAACAAAAACAAAAGCACAAACAGATAAAGTACGTTGAAGAGAAAAAAACGCCTAATATCAAAGTCAAGACCTTTGCTTTCAATTTTTCCAGGCCAAGTATTCGAATTCAAAAATCAGCATCCCACTTTATTCAACAAGAAATTTATATTTGAGGGAAAATCACCTATCATTTCAGCATCGTCCCCTGCAACTTCCCTGCTTGAACACCGACATTATGTTGCTTGAAATCTACACAAAGAAAAGAAAAGAAAAGAAGAAGAAAGAGGGAAAAAAAAGAAAAGAAAAGAAAAGTAAGTAGCCGTTTGGATCACCATTTGAAAACTGTGTTTGGTCACTATTTAAAAACTTTTTTACATTGTTTTTTCTCATAAAATTTGATTTTTATTATTCAAATTTACTTTTTAAACTTTTGATCCAAATGGACAATAATGTGTATTAGTTAGGTGCGGAAAAGGGAGAGAAAAGGAAGGGTCTCTTCATATTGAAAGAGATTAAAATTTGGGTTCTTTAAAGGTATTTGAAATCTCTCGCCCAGTCCATTCCCTCATCTTCTCTCCTACCATATGACCATGATCATCAAAAACCTTCCATTATTCCGCTCGTTCCTCTCATTCTTTTTATTTTCCCTCCTACCAAATGAGCCCTTACTTTTTAATTTCTCATACCTTACATATGTTCATCCAATATCAAGTCAATTTAGGATAGTTTTTGGAGCTTTCAAAATTACTGCACATAAATTGAGACAATTGACTATCTCTCGTGAAAATGAATAAAATTCTCGGGATAAACACCAATGCACTTTTATAATCATTTTGAGAACTTTCGGGCCTATTTGATTTCGTTTTCTACTGTTTTCCTATGTCTTTTGAAGAGCGAAAATGAAATGTTTTCTAAATAGTGTTTGTTTAGTAGTTGCTTTGAAAACGAAAACGAGAAACAAAAAATTGTGAGAATGGTTTTTGTGAAGAAAATGAAAACATGTAAAAAGTTTTTTTTTTTTTTTTTTTTTTTAGGTTATGTAACTCAACATATGTTTTTAAAAACATACGCAAACGCTTCTTATACCAAAATCAATATTTCAAAAAACATATCCAAACACAATTTTAAAAACAATCTCAACATCATTATCAAGGTACTCTCATTTTTATTTTCGTACAAAAAATAAAATCATTTTCAAAACAAATAAATACAATACCAAACAGACTTTAATATTTAAAGTTTTTAACTTGTGTTTCTCATTTTTTTTTTTTAAAGCACAACAACTCCAAATTAGGGGTTAAGTTGTAATATTGTCGATCGATGATGATATACTTGATGGTGTTTGGCTGTTTGTTTGTATGGGCAGCCTCACCTCTTGTTTTGTTGTTCCACACCACCCATTTACTTGACAGTGATGTCTAGACATGTCAATGAAGAAAATAACATTGCACTTAAAAAAACGTTCATTTGATTCCAATGACGAGAAAAAAGAAAAAAAAGAAAAAAAAAAAAAACCAATCATTTTCCTTAAAAAATAACAATGATAGATACATAAATTCCTCAAGTATATTTTAAATGGTTAAGCTAAATGGCAAGAACTGGACCTTTATCAAACCCCAAGAGACTACAACTCAAAGCCAATATTCTTCCCTTCTAAACCATATTTATCTCCATCATCCTCCAAAATCAGACCCAAAGAACTTTGATGGTTTTCTTTTCATTTCACTCTATTAAGAATATAGTTTTTCGGTCATTTTCAGTTACTATGAACCTACTACTAACACTAGACGAAAGGGTGATACCTTTGTTATATATTGTATCATAACATTTTAATTTTTACAATTTATTCAGAAACTTTCTATATACATTGTCGTAAATATATATATATATATATATATATATATATATAACTTGACAATAGTTCTGCCAAATTGTCCCATTTTCAGTTATAAAAGACACAAGAGGTGAGTTTTTGGATGATCTGGCCTACTCCCATTAGAATATTTAAGTCATTCCCAACATGTAAACTGCCTAAATCATCCCGTAATCCTAGGACAATATTTAATTTATTAAACATAATTAATCAGCTAGTTAAGATCACACCCTATCATAAAATTAAAAAAAAAAAAAAAAAAAAAAAAAGATGAAGCTAGATTACATCCAAGTTGGTCACTTTGGACAGACAAAATAGATCGTTCATGTCGTATTTAGCAGTTTTCCAAGTCCATGTTATTAAAAGATTGTTTGGAGAATTACGTTTATCCTTTCGATCTCTTTATTTATTAAAAAGAAAAAAAAATATTATAGGACATTATTTGTTCAAATTTTTATGATACCTAGGGGCCGTTGGGAGGGACTTTTAAAGACAGAGTTTTAGAGTTTGGTTTGAAAATATATGTTTTGCTATAGTATGACTGTGATGTATAAAATAATAAAAAAATTTAAAATGTGTTCGGCAAAACTATGCAAAATGAATATTATTTTGTTCATCTCATTATTATGAGTATTTTAACACAAGAATTATCTCATTTCGATTTGGAGTAAGAGTTACGAATTTCTAAAATTTAAGTTTTTTGAAAATGTAAAAGAAATAAAGTGAATTGTAGATTTGAGAGTTCTAGAGTTAAGACGACAAAATATTTTGTCGTTTGGAGACATTACTCCAAATGGGCAAACAAAAATGTTTGTTTTTTTTTTTAATTTAATTTGTAGTTGATAAATAACTTTTTTTTTTTTTTTTTGGTTTCTAAAATTAAAGTTGGCGATGGAATTTCTGAGTCTAATGGAGGTAATTTTTCCATGTTCATAATTATGTGATAACTTCCTGATTCGAATTTTTACCAAAAAATGTTACCTTCGACTAAAAGTTAGGAAAATTTAAACATTTCGCACCATATTATGACCATGTACTTCTGAGAAATTTCAAGTTTTTATTTAACAAAATATTTGAATCCCTTTACATGTCGTTAACTTTAGTGTTTGGGACTAAAATTGCTACCAAACAAACCAAAAAAAAAAAAAAAAAAGGGACTAATGTGACATCTTGAAAAGTTCATGGATCATCAATAGGGGAAAAAAAAATCTTTTTTTTTTTCTTTTGGATGAGATCATATGCATGCAACAAGTCAATTGTGATGGCCATGCATTTCTTGCCATAAAATTGAATACATAAGCAACTCCTACATAAATTAGGTCATGCACCATGCTGTATTGTGCCTCTTGAAACTGAGAAACACTTATATTGATGTATTGCTGACTCCAACATTATTTCAAAATCTGTATTTATAATTGAGAAGATAATTTAAACTAAATTAAGATTATATTTCAGATTTCAACTCCAATTAAAGTCTCTTAGCTAGGTAGAATTGTCAAGATAATTAACATGCCACCTAATTGAGAATTATCATCAGGGTCTTTAACTCCTAATATTTTCAAACCACAAGGCATGATGATTTGGAGTCTCCATTTATTTGTTATAAAATGACAAAAGGAAAGTGACATTTTTCTGATTTTCCCAATACAAGTAATAATAAGTACACTATAACATCAATCCATTTTCAAACTATAATTCTTGCAAGAAAATCCAAGCACCCGTGTAATATCGTCACGTAAACAACAAAACCAAACTGTCTATGTTCATACTAAGAGTATACATACACATATATATATATGAATGTGATTTTAATGATTATTCTAATATTTACTCATTATGGTTACTTTTATTTTAGCCATGTGATATACGGTTGTAATAAATTAGATAATTGTCCTAATAAATTTATGACAATTAATGAACATTAAAGTTAGAGTCTTATTAATGTGATTTTACATAGGCAACTTATTCTTAATCTACTAATACAAGTTTTTAAAAACTTTTTTTTTTCCAAAAGGAATTTAAATAAAAAATTTTCCCTATTTTTTTATCTCATTCTTTTTTTCAATTTGTTTAAAAAAGTTAAAGTAGCCTGATACAATTAAATGTTTTGATCAATCTCAAATAATGTCCTTCTTCACAATCTTTTCTCTTTCTATATTTTTCTCTTTCGTGTCCAAACCTCAGTGCTCTCTCTCTCTCTCTCTCTCTCTCTCTCTTTTCCTTTTAAATTTCTGCTAATGTCCACCTTTCCTCCCTTATTTCTCTATGTCTATTCCTCTATTTTTGTGGGTGCCACATAACTTTAAAAATGATGTATTTGATGAAAATAACTGAGATTGTAAGAATTCCTTTTTCACATGTTCAATAAAAGATTGTTAGTTCAATACGAAAGAATAACATACCCTTAAAAAACTACCATCCACTCCATTTCTCTATTTTTTAATTATTATTTTAACTTGTTCTCTCAATGGGTATACAATATACTACAGTTTTTATAATAATTAAAATAAAAAAAACTAAATGGTTGGGAAAAAATCTATAAAGATGAATGAATGGTTAAGAGATGAAAATATAGAATATTATATTTAGTAACCTATACATCCAATGTTTACATGTGTACTACGTGATCTTTAAAATTAATAATAATAAAAAAAGGAAATTGCATTTAAAATGGAAAAAAAAATCTATATAATTAACATTAAAGGTTAGTAAGTCGTTTAACCTATTATAGCAAGTCATATAAACTGCCACATCTTTAAATGCAATTAAGGCATGCACTTAGTTTTATAGTTTTGTTGTAAGTACCTATGATTATAAAAAAAAGAGTAACAATTAAAAACTCATATATATATATATAGCACTGTTGTTCCTTCAATTTTGTCATTATTTAACAACTTACCCATCTAGTTTTTAATTTTGACAATTTAGTTTTTGAGCTTTTTTAATTATTACAATATGTAATATTTTGTTAAATTTAATTGCATTAAAGATTTGAATTCATAATATTTACACTAAAATTTGATTTATATTTGAAAACCTTTTATCGGAAGGTTTCACATGACATGGGCATTACGTAGTCTATTTAACGAGAAACTAAGCCAAAGGAACTAAGTTTAGAGAAAAAAAAATTTATCAAAAACAGTGATCTAGGTTTGTCAACTTGGCATACACCACATGGCATCATATCCTAGTCTCATGTAAGCCACATGTCATGCAAATGTAATTAATATTAATATTCATTAGTTAATATTAGTATCTTTTCCCATTTTTTATTGATAAAATGAATATGATATTGTTGTTGGAGTCTCCCTGCAGGTCTCTTCTTAGACTTGGCTACTTTTGTTTTGGTCATGAAAAGTCTTAAATGGTTAGTGACGACTTACTAACCTAATGAAAAGATGTCAAAATTAGGTGCTAAGAGTAAAAGCCCCTTTTAATGTTAGTTTCCCTAACAAAGAGACTACTTAAGCCCGAAATTAAATAAATTATGGGTGTTTTTCTTTTGTGTCGTTTTCAAATGGTTAGACTTTGTTAGACTACTAGTATAAATGGGATTGCATGGAGCAGGGGTTTGGCATTGAAATTAAATTTTAAAATACAAGTGTTGTCAATTATATATATATATATATATGTTTTATACATTAAATTCAAAAGGCACTAACTTGGGCCGGTGACCTAAATCATATGACGAATAGTTTGATTTTTTGTCACCATGTTTGTTTCCTATTCATGCACATATATATCATGATCATGATTAATATAACTCACCAAAATCCTACTCTTGCTGAATTTGAAAAAAAAAAAAAAAAAAACTAGGAAAAACAAATATGTGATTGTAATAGAGTAGGATATTCCTATTTCGTTTTATTGCCTATTAATCTAAGATCATATTAAAATAAAAAGTTAATACTATTTGATAATGATCTCACGATTTATAATTATAAGGTTCAATTACATAATTACACATACTTAATTCTAATTATTTCTTAATTCGTCTTTATATTTTTAGAAACTACAAAGATATGCTCTGTAGTTTCATCTCTTGCATGTTTTTGGGAACGGAGAAAATTAGGCTAAATAACATAACTACCTCTAAATATACCTTTAAATAGTTTATGAAAATTACTTTGTACATTTGAAAAACATAAAAACCATAAAACAAACATCAAATTAAAAAAAAAAATCTTGATTTATAAGTTTTTAAATGTTAAAATTATTTTTCATCTCAAGAAAAAATAATTTTTATAAATAAACTCAGTCTAATTAAGGGTATCTTTTGTCTTTTTCTCTTATTTCTTTTATCCACAAGGTGTGTGTCGAATGAAATTAAAACAAGTTTTTTTAAATTAAAAAAGATACCTTTATAGTTTCTAAAAACATAAGGAAAAACTGAAAAATAATTAAAATTATATAATTACGTCATTAATCTTTTGCAATGATGCAGAATCAATATTCCATATCTATGAAAAAAAAAATGTTATTGTAATATAAATAAGAGTGCGGGACTTCCATGCTGGATATGGTCATAGTACAAGTACAGATGTTAGATATTCATATTATGCAAAAATCTAGATTATTCTTGAAAATTAAAATATTGAATATTAAGATCCAACAATCTAGATTATCCCTGAAAACTAAAATATTGAATATTATAGCTTTGCAAACTCAGGTAGCTAAGGTTAAAAATCAATATCATGAGTTTCAGGCCTCCAATCAATGTTTTTAACATACAACTTGGCCAAAATTACAACAACAAACATATATATATATATATATATATATAATGATTGTAGGTGAATAATTAAACATGAAGTGATGTGTGGCTTCTCTACTAATTTGTGTTATGATTCACGAGGTTAATTATATTATACAGGTAAATGCACAGCCCAAAATAGCATTTATTTACCAATACATCTGATTAACCAAAAAAAAAAAAAAAAAAAAGAGGTGTAATGATGTAATCTACCATGACTATGAAAAAGGCGAGAGAGAGAGAGAGAGAGATGGAAAATAGCAACAAATTGGCCAGTTCTACCTACATATTTTGAAAAGAATTAAAAATTCCACTTTTTATTTTTTTATTTTTCTCTCTCTTCTGATAAGGAAGGAATCTTGATCAATCATCTCACTGCAATTCCTGTCTAAATCCTAAGTTACGTATTTGAATTTGTCCATTTATCTAGAGGAAGACAAAAATAGTGGAAGTATATATGCAGCCAACAGCATTGGAGTCAGATATATACGGAATACTTTATGACAAAATTTTTAATGAGTAGATCCTATATAGTAGAATAGTGATATTGTTTCGGTGTTTGCAGTCCTTTTGAGAGTGGTTTTTTTTCGTTTAAATAATGATTATTGTATTTTTTTATTATTAATTTTATGTGAGATGAGTAAATGATAAATGTGTTAAAAAGATGTCAACTTAATCAAAATGTCTTGATGCGTTTACTAATTCTTGTCATCACTTGAATTGCCAAACTAAACATGTGGTATTAATTTACCTTAAATCAGAAGTACTTGAGCCTTGAGATATATATATATATATATATATCAAGAACTCTGTACCGCCAGACTGTCGGATGGGAGAGTTCTCCTCTCCCTGTCTCTCTTTAGCTCTCTCTCTCTCTCTCTCTCGGATTGCATCAGGCTCTTCTCCTAGTTGTACCGGTATGCTGCATAGGTTGTACTGACGAATAGTCGTTTTATTAGGCCGGAGAGTATTCCTATATATATATATATATATATATATTTTAATTTGGTCCCAAGATGTCACAAGAAAAATGTGGCTATATATCAAAAGATTTCCATGTTTTCAAGGAAGGTTTTTATTTTAGAATTTTCAACATCATGAAACAAATGTGAATCATGAAAAGCCACGGCAAATCTAAATTAGAACATGAGCTATATTGACATCAGACACACTCAGCATATATTGTAAATTTTTGACAAGTACAATGTATATCATGTGCTAGCCCAGTTTTCATAATCTATAATACATATATATTTTTTCATAAATTCGATATGATGTTTACATTTAAAGATTAAGTTAGAAGCAAAATAAAACTTATCAACACTAATAAATTATATGGTTTGTGAAACTGAAAATCTTAAGATACACGTCTCATAAAACAGATGCATGACCGCATGAATCCTAATAAAATTGTTATAATCTTAAAATTTAATGTTATTATCCAATCTTTGTATATATCTATATCTCCACATACAGATTGAATATTAAGATTCTGCAATTCATGACAAATGTTTTCAAATTGAACTCTTTTATGTGAAATTAAGTTTGATTTAAATAATCTCCCAATCAACCAAGAATGAGACCTAATAAATTATAGATTACATATTTAGACATAAATCAAACTAAAGGATGGCAATCTGTAACCATTTTTTCAAAAAAAAAAAAAAAGAACATTAATAAAATGTATCTTAATTACTTATTGTAAATAAGAAATATTCATTTAAAAATAAGAATTGTGTGTTTAAATTTTAAATTTAACCAGTTAAATTATAAAAGTGAAAAAAAAAAAAGTAGGTTACTTTACAGAAAAATAAATAAATTGTTAAGAAATCCTTCAAGATATAGGCTGAGATGATAGTAAAAATTAAGAGAAGGATTAAACAGGTTTTCAACAATTTGACGTAGCTTCTATATTTATTTACATGTACGTGAACATCCAATTCAGTTGAGATGCTTAATATTTTTCTTATATCTAATTTTCCCTTTTCTTCACTTGAAAAAAAAAAAAAAAAGTGTATTGACTTGTAGCTGCTAGATATCTCATGGAATACGAACGCGAAAATGTTGTGAGCGAGCATATATTACGTTTTGAGAAATATTACGTTATTCTCCAAATTAAGCAGAAATTTATAAATTTATTTCTCGAGACATTTTTCATTTTTCCTCCCCCAAAACACCACAAGACCCACGTTGCCGGGGTTCGCAGTTGCCACTCCGCAACCCGCAATGCCGTGGGTCGCCACCACCCTGTTGCGTGTCGACCATTCGGCCTTTTGTTTTGAGTGATGTTGGGGAATGGAGGCCCTGTCTCCGGCTTGCTCTTCCTATCTCTGTTGCTTGTTTTAATACTAGTAGTATTGCACGCGTTTCACGCGTGCGGAATAAACAAACAAAACAAAACAAAAACAAAAAAACTTATTTTTTTTAATTTTTAAAAATTAATTTTTTAAAAATTGTCACATGACAGACTTAGGACCCGCCTCATAACGGATTGAGAAGTAAAAAAAAAAAAAAACACATTATCACAAAAAGACAAAATAACTTAACCAAATTTTTGAATAGTATTTTAGGGCAACTCTTCTTTTTAAGACATTTTTAAAAAATTGCCACGTAATAGGCTTAGAACCCGCCACAAGACAGGTTAAGAAGGGGAAAAAAATGACATCATCACAAAAAAAACAAAATAACTTTACCAAATTTTTTTTTTAAATTTTTTTAAGATAGTTATACATAGATATGCATGCTTGCTTTCGATTGTATTATTTATTTATTTATTTATTTATTTTTGAAAAAGTAAAATTATAATGCCTGCTTTGCTTTTTAATAAAGTTTCACTTTATTATCACAAGAAAAGTTAATTGCCAAGACTTGAAATAGTCACGATTTAAACCGAAGTGCAATTTTCTTATTTACTTTATAATATAATAATAATAATAACTAAAGTGCCATTTGTTTTTAGTTGTTGTAATTTTCAAATTGACTCTTAATACTGTAACACTGTTCATGCTTCATAATATTCGAGTAGGAGAACTGTCATATTGGTATGTTTCCGAGTGTTTTATCAAATTCTTACCTCCATATATGTATATATATATATATATATATATATATATATTTGATTGTGCCGTATCCTATATATATTATCGGGTACTTAGAGTTGTTGTTTTTTTTTTCTTTTGGAGATTTAAACTCTTTATTTTTTTTTAATAGAATGGAATTACCGTTAAATTATAACTGTAATTAGGAATCACCTAAAAGTTACTTTTTGAAACACATAATATATAAATAAAAACCATAAAATTCAAGAAAATAAAAATGCTAAAAAATATGTTCTAAAAAAATGTTTTCCTCTTTAATTGTGTTTCTAGGCTCAAGGACAAAAAAGGTATATGTTAAAAAAAACAACTTTACAAGTCTCTCAATGATATATATATATATATATATATATATGGATGTATGTTTAAACTACAAAATTACCTAATGAGATTATGAGAAAATATGGAGTTAACATTACAATAAGCGGAAAATTAGGGTATCATGTTAGGCTAATTCAGGGATGAAAATAGAGATTCACCATTTTAGATTTCACATTTGAAACCTTAAAAGTTTTTTTTTTAATTAATAAAATGTACACCTACAAAAGCCGACATGAAATGGGTGACGTGAATACTACCGTTTGTAGTAGTGACTATAAAAGAATCAGAATTATAATTTCCTGTCCCAAACATTTAATAGTAGAGGCTACATATGTATAGGATTGAATTTGAAGATAAGAGAAGTTGGGTACATGCATGTAGCGTTTTCCTGTTAGGATGTGCTTTTATTATACAAAACTTGATATGGTAAGAAATCCCTCCTTATCATGATCAACTTACCAGAATTGGAGAAATTATTAACAACTATTAAATTTAGGAAATTAAAGGAAGACCAAATAAGGTCTTACATAAACAACAAAAATTTGAATATATACAAGGAACCCTAAAAGTCTTTTTAATTGAAAACCAAAATCATGTTAGAACTGAAAAAAAAAAAAAAAAAAAAAATTTTTGATGAGATCATAAAAGTGGCAAAATGATGTCATCCATTTGTCTTGGTGAACTAGCACTAGTGAACCGCTAGTGAACGGCTGTGATCTAAGTACCACGGTTGACATTAATGTACTCACTTGTAGAAGACCAAATATCTTTTGATTGTTGATAAGGACAGGTCCAAAATTGATAACCACAAAAAGGGTTAAAAGTTATTCAGACATAAAAAGACTCCAAATGTCGAATAATAATTAAATGAATAATGTGGGTTTTTGGATATTTAGTAAATCCTAATGGATTTCCCCCTATTTATTGCGTCAAAGGGGTCACTCCATTTTTGAGGCATGACCCTTGTGGGCAGAGATGGGAACCAATATTCCTCTCCATGTGTCCTCTCTCTCTTCTCTTTCTTACATATAGCACCAACACACACATATATATCTATATATACGCATATATAAATATGTGAAAAGTGGTAAGTAAATCCACATGTTTGTCATAATCTAGGAGATACCAACAGAGGATCTTCTCTCTTCAAGTATATCCTACTATAGAGAGAGAGAGAGAGAGAGAGAGATGGGGAAAGGAAGAGCACCTTGTTGCGACAAGAGCCAAGTGAAGAGAGGTCCTTGGAGCCCAGCTGAGGACTTGAGGCTCATCACTTTCATTCAGAAACATGGCCATGATAACTGGAGGGCTCTTCCTAAGCAAGCAGGTATATAATATATATGTGTATATATATGTACACGTGTGTGTGTGTGTGTGTGTAAATGTGTGTGTGTATACATATTTCTGGTCTCTCACTAATATTTGTTTTTCATGTACGACAATGTTCCTCGTAATCTCGACTCAAAAGTTTCTTGATCAACCCAGAAAATTATGCAGTCGTATTTTAATTTTTTGTCGAGACTTTTTTTCCTTCAAAGAATTTATTTTTTTAAGGGATTTATTCAATGTGCCAAAATAAACTCGAGTCATATCAATTTCCTTGGCTTGTCAATTATTTATTTATTTACTTTGTTTGTTGCCTTGGATATATTATTTCTTCACACGTTTTACCATTAATTCTCCAAGATTTTGATCAAATGACAATATATTCTCAAAAACTTTTGACATTTTGGAGTTTATTGTCTCAAATATGGCCAAATTTTGTCGTAATATAAATGCCGTGTTTTGTACACTCTAATGGATGAAATGTAGTATTCTCACCGAACAATAATGCATAGAATGTTTGAAATATTTTGCCAAAAAAATATGCAGAAATGTAATGTTTTCCAAAGCAAGTTTGAAACGTCTTCTAGATCACTCTTTTGTGGGCCTTATTTAACCTCCAAAAATGAGCATAAATCTGGCTGTTAAGCAGTGAGATGGTCATAATCATATTGTTTTACTCTTTTTTTCCTCTAAATTCTAGAGCCTTGATCATAAATCAATGTGAGGTTTACCAACTTTTTCTCCCTTTCCTCACCGTTATGATACAGACAAATTTATTTTAGGAAAACTATTAATTCTTTTCCCTTTTTAATTTAACAACTTTACATATGTGGAGAAAATTATTTCTTAGGAAATTAAACTACTAATCAATAGTAAAGTATAAAACAAAATGTATAAATAAAATGTATTTTTCGGTAACACTGATACCAAGTATTATAAAATATTTGTTTCATGTGGAACTCATTTATAAGGACACACCGTCTTATGTCTTGCGACACTCGTCACCAAGGGCATTCACGAATAATTCTCTACTTAGTTTTTGTTTGGTATTTCAATTTAATTCCAATTAAACTGTATTTTTCATATCAATTTTTATCTTTTTCTAAAAAATCAACAAAATTTATAATTAGTTTTTAAAAGGTCAACAAACTTCAATTCAAAAATTTCATCTACAATTAACTTATCAAATCGAGATATAGTTGTAGTCACAGTAATGACCAAGTTAGGAATATCTTACCAACTTAAGAAGAAAAGGTCAAATTGGGCAATGAGTACAAGCATGGCACGTACGACCGCAAGTCAAAATCAAACTTACTTATGGGAGTCTTTAAATTGCATGGTTAAAATAGTACTAAGTTTCCTTTTCCAATTTTTTCAACACCAAGGACCCAACACTTTGCTTTCTATGTAGTCAGATACACTTAATTTCAACTTACAATTCACTAGTGGAAAAACATCTCCCTCTCCCTTTCTCTCTCTCTCTCTCTAAATCTTTTGACGTTTTTACAAGCTTTCTTTCCTTTTTATTTATTTATTTATTTTTTTTCAAGAAGCACCTATTTCTCTCAACGTCAAATTGCTTTTATGAGATTTGGATTTGCCAATGAACTTGACCCTTAATTACGACAATACCAATAATCCTTATTTTCAACGTGAACTTTCACACTAGCTAGATACTAATTTCTTGTCGTTTTTCAGGGTTGTTGAGATGCGGGAAAAGTTGTCGTTTGAGGTGGATTAATTATCTCAGGCCTGACGTCAAGCGAGGGAACTTCACTAAAGAGGAAGAAGAAGCCATAATCAAGCTACATGAAACTTTGGGAAACAAGTAGGTTCTCCCATTAATAATATAAATAAATATATATATATTTTTTGCACATTTACTTTGGACTTTTATTTGTGCAATATATGGGTTATATGAATTAAGTTGTAACACTAATTTGTAGGTGGTCCAAAATTGCATCACATTTTCCCGGAAGAACGGACAATGAAATCAAGAATATTTGGAACACACACTTGAAGAAGAAATTGCCCCTAAAGAACTGTGATTCCACTAGTGGAGATGAATCAAAAGAATCCTCCATAACATCTTCTTCCTCATCTTCGTTTAGTTCAACCCCGGCTTGCGGAAAACGAGGTTCGGACCAAACGGAACTCGGGCACGATCAATTCGACGAAGAATCCGCCCCGGCTGCAGCCAAGAGGCCATGCAACAATAATCAATTGATCATCCCAAGCCAAGATGATGACCATGAAGTAGCCAAAGACCCCAAAGACCAACTTGTGACCAGTACAAGTACTTGTACTACTTCTCCGTCCTCTTCTAATGTTTCAAATGTGTCAAATTCCAAAACTCAACTTGATGTTTCAAGGGATTATCCTCATCAAGAAGAGGAAAATTATCAAATGGACAATTTGCTGTTTGACTTTGAAGGACCTTGTGATGTTATAATGAGTGACATATTACAAGAGGTGAACAAGCCAGACAGTGTCCTAGATGATCACAAGTCACTTGATGATCATGATCAAACATGGGTCCCACAATTGGAGGATGATTATGATTTTTGGAACATGTTTGATAGTTTAAGCGATGCTTTTCTCCAGCAGCCAAATGACCAATTAGTCCAAGCTGTGCTACACAATTCTGAGCCTTGGCACAACTCAATTAACTTTGGAGGGGAAGAACACCACGACAAATCAGAGATCGAAAATCGCGATTGGTTTCGGTTCCTGGAATCCGAGCTCGGATTAGAGGGAAATGACAACCAAAACCAACAAGTGATTTTTTATCAAGATCATCAAAGCCTTGCAATGGAGGAGAAGCCAGAAGAATCTGATCCTTTCCTAGCTAGCTTTACTAATTAATTACCAATTATGCCCCTCTAATTTGTCACAAAATTAGATCTGCAGCCATCTAGATTGATTATTATTATGATTATTAATCAATTGATTAATTAATAATTTGATCATAAGATAGGGCTGTTTATTGTCAAAGGTTGACGTACTTAAAAGGTACTATTCATCATTTCAATTAATTAATTAGAGATTATTGACTTTGTAGGTTCTTTCTCGTGATGTGATGTATAATGGATTTGATTTGATGTATTGCTTGCAAACTAAGGGATAATATAATGTTATCTAGATTGAACAAATTAATAGCATTATCATTTGTCCATTGAATTTTTAGCTTTAATCAAGTGATTTTTTGGTACAATTTTTACATACGGTTAAACTTTAATTTCACTAGCTAGTAGGTAGGTGACATATAAACAATTTCTCAAGTACTATTATGTCATTGCTGATATATATATATATAGGAAATATCTTAAGTTCAATAACTAAATCTATTTGGTTGTTATAACTTTTCATTTAGAATATTATTACGATATTACTTGAAATTATTAGTGCAAATAATAAACATTCCTAAAAAATATTATATTGAAATTAACTGATTGTTATGATAACGTACAAAAAAAAAAAAAAAAAAGTTACAAATACCGTTTTATATCAATACCAGATATAAGACTATGTATGTATGAGTGTGTTTATATATATAAATATATATGTGTGTGTGTGTCCCACTCATATCTTGACTTGAAAGTACACAGTAGTTGGTGCTTGACAGTTGAGATGGAGCAATCTAGATTTTCTGTAAGCTGGTAAGCCAATCGATGACTCTCACAACATTTGACATAAACGTGGAATGTTTGTGTCAATCAACGTTGTAAAATATAGTATAAAGAACTGGGACCCCACAAAAGCAGGTGAACTAGTTAGGTAAAATATTGGAGTACTATATGTGAATATCAACATATAAGACATATTGGTTGGTGTCCAGTAGCGTGTGTTTGGTTAATTGAATCTTACCTAACTAAATCATGAAAGCTAGTCTTATTTTGCTGCTATCTAATAATTTTGAATTATAATTAGCGTTCCCATTTCTATTAATAGGGGTAAAAGAAAATAATGTTCTTTAGGGTGATCAATTTGTAAGCCGACAGATAATAATGTGTTGGCACTTGGTATCCAATAATATATGGTTGGTTGATATAGAGATGCTAACTATTAGAGAATAACCCATTTTAATAGGGAAACCATCATATTAGTACCTTCTAGTTTAACATTTTCTCAATTTGGAACCTTGATGTTCAAAAAATAAATGACACCATGTTATTTGAGAAAATATCAATAAAGGACTCTAAGACTCTATGGACATAAAATATTGACAGTTCTATCGTTCTAGTTCTTTTTTTTTTTTTTTTTTAAAGAAAAACATGTATTCTGATTTTTTTTTCGTTGATTGAATAGGGTTAAATCTGAATGTACTTGTTTTTTTTTTTTTTTTTTTTTTAATTTTGGTTATGCTTTATTATATATATATGATTTTTTTTAATTTTATTAACTTTTTAAAGCCGATTTGGAGAGTGTCAAGGTACTTGAATGATATTTTCTCTAAAAGGAGAATACCTCAATGTGATTTTTCGAATATAAAGATATACAAAATTGAAAAAAAAAAAAAAAAGTACAAGATATAAGAATGATATTTTTCACTTTTATACATGGTGAAGACGTATGTATATGGGCGAACCGCTACTTAAAGATCAAGCAACATTTACTAGACCTTTTTTTTTTGCTTTAACAGGTATATATTACTTTTTTTTTTTTTTGAACTTATAAGATATTACTTGATTTGCATAAATCTCTTCATTCTTAAAATCGGATAAGTATCTAAATCTCTCCTATCTCATATTAAATTCTTGATCATTTAATAATGTATTTCAGGAATGTTACAATCATCACCATTGTGTTTTAATTTCATGTTAAAATCTCTCTCTCTCTCTCTCTCTCTCTTTTCATACAAAATTTGGCTAAGTTCTAATGTTTCAAAATAATATTTTAATCACGAGAATGATTAAATTGGTAAAACATTCTAAGGTTATTAAAAATAGTCCTTTTGCACTTTAAATTTGGCCAAACTTTATCAAATAGAGGTTTTTAATTATGACATTAAAAGAAACACATAGGATAATCGTGACATAAAAAAAAAGGGATAAAACATGATATTTTGATAAAAAAAAAATATATATATATGGTAGATATTTATGAGCATATTATTCCCATAGATAATAAGAACAAACTTAACAAAAAAAAAAAAAAAAAAAAATCTTAGTCGCTTTACTACTTCCCTAAACATTCTAAATCTTCATTTTTCAAATTAACAACTGAATGCAAGCTTCACCATTGATCTAAAAGTTTTACTACAAGAAAAGTGAGAATCAACGACAACATTTTTAATGACGACTAAAAATTCGTTGCTGAAAGTGACATTCAACGACAACTTGTCATTGAAATTACACTGTTGACGACATGATGCAATACAAGCAGCAACAACAACTGTATCGTCGTCAAAAAGCTTTTATTAGCTACACTTTCCTTCACATTGTCGCTAAAAATTTGAGATTTTTGGCGCCAACGAGTTTTGGGGCCATCATATTGGCGGGTAAATTTTTAACGACAACTTAAATCAATTAGTGATAATAATATGTTGTCGTTGAATATGTACATAATTAGTGATTTTTAAGGATGACCAACTTTGCAGTTAATTATCCACTTTTTATTGTAAATTATGAACTTTTATATACTAGTCGCCATTAAAAGTTGTTGATAAAAGTTTTGTCCAATCGCATTTAACGACAAATGTCATTGTCATTGAAAATATAGTGAATTAGTAATTTTTTACAATGACCAATTTTGTCAATAAGTATCAACTTTTTGTCATAAATTATCATTTTTTAGCGACGATACACTAGTCACCGTTAAAAATTGTCAGTAAAAGTGTTATCCAATCACATTTAATGACAAAGGTCGTTGTCATTATTGAAAGTTTAAATTTTAAAAAAGAGTATAATTTTTGTCAGTGAATGCTGTTAAAAGTAAAAAAAAAAAAAAGCATATTTTTGCTTTTAACTATATTTGGCATAAAAAAACTCAGAAGAGTCATCAATGTAGCAAAATAATATCAATATAAAAAAATTAGTGACCTGGTTTATAAAAATAAGTGTGAAAGCATGTATTAAGTATAATTGAACAAGAAATTTAAGATAAAAAAACAAGTCCATGAAAGTACTAATATTGAATCAGTAACTGAAGCAATCCAACCTCGGCATCATTTGGAGTAAGATCTGTTGCTCAATACATATAAAATAGTTATAAGCAAATATTAATAAAAGCACACATAACAAACTTAATCAAAAACAGTTCACCAATTAGAAGAGCGATGTTTAATGTTGATATTATAATCAGATTGTGTGATTTCATTTTCTAATTTATCATCAAGCACTCGTTTACAGGTGTGAAGATACATACCTCAAGACCCTTTGAGATGACGTAATTCGTTCTTTTTTTTTTTAAATAATTCAAATATATGACATTTGACAACCTTAAGTGGTCTGTTTTTTTTTTTTTTTTTTTGGTGAGATAAATTGAGCATGCAAAAACTTTATAATTGGACAAGCAATAATACTATTAATTTTTTTGTAATTCAATCTATATACGTGTATTTTATACACGTGTTAAAAGTGTTTTTCCCAACACAAATCATTTGGACTAACACTATTTTCGCAACTCGTCCCACATCAAATAAAATTAACCAATACCCGTGGAAAGCTGTCGTAGATATTTACTCATTAATTCTTTATGAAACCTACCTCATGATCTGCATATATATATATATATATATATATTAGTATATATTTTTATTTTTATTTTTATTTTTTTATGGATATAATATATATTTATATATTGAAATAGTACTATATTGATTATTCTCCACCAAAGTCCAGTACTGTTACTGTGGATTAAGTAGACAATTGCATTCCATGAGATTGCGTGCTGATATCAAAGACATGGCAAGTCTCCTCCATACGTTACCTCGTATTCGTGGGTGTGTCTATATATATATATATATATATATATATATATATATAAGACCTTATTTATCTCCCCTAGATCTCAAGTTAACTCCTTCCAGTTGTCTTGTTGTTTCATTAATTGTTGTTGACTTCTTGTTCTTTTTATGTTTCTGTCGTTTTTCATGTTGTTGGTGAATTTCTCTTTCATGTATTATGTTGGGATTAGATTTCGTCTTCTCAGCCTAAGTTATTAGGACCATTGGGCCAACGAACGATAAGCAGCGAACCGTAGTCCACTAGTTGCGCGTTATACATTCCATTCAAATATTTGGACTTGGCCCAATGAATGACTTATCATTTGTAAGGTGAACAAAGAACTAAAAACGGTGGTGCTTTCGATTACTTGATCTCCATTCCCTTGAGTATTAAATTTACCAGGTGATGAACAGATTAACACCTGGCTTGACATGACGAACAATGAGCAATGATTAATCGCTCGATGCTCGGTCAATCATTGGTCATCACGAATGACGATCGACCCTTCATCCAACGTCTACACTTGGCGGACAACGAACGATGGGAGATTAGTCTCCACAACCGTCAAGCCCATGATCAATCATGTCATCATGGCCACATTTTTGTATACGTTCTGAATTACATGAGATAGTGAGGAACTGCCCACTACTGTCCTACGAATCCTAGCCCACTACATTCCCTCTATAAAGAGAGGAATAACCTTCTCATTTTGGGTATCTTTAAGCCCTTATTGTTATTCTACTAGAATGCCCCCTGAAATTATAACCTTTGTATTCAAAATTCATATATAGTGAAAAACTCTAGCCCTAGAGAACGTAACACAATTCTGATGAACCTCTATAAATTTCAGTTTTGCTATCTTTTACCATTCTTATTTTATTTACGTTTCCCGATTATGATTGTTTGTGATTCTCAAATGTGATGTCCAAAGACCCTAATAATTTCCATATGTTGATTTTCTTATGATCTAATCTTACCTGAAATTTAACTGTAAATTCCTAGCATCTACAGTTTGGCGCCCACTGTGGGGCACTTAGCTGTCATACACTAGAGATTTGCACAGCAACTATGTTGGATAACCACGAGCAACAAGCGGAGCAACCGTAGAACAGTCCAAGCACTCAATCGGAAGCTTCAACATCTGGAGGCAATGCCTAAATCGCTAACCTAATGCGTCTGGTGGAGGAGCTTACCCAGAAACATAATTCTCAATAGACGTAGATGGAGAGCATCAATGTAGAGAATTAGACTCTAAGGAACCATCTAATCACGTTAAGCAACCAGGTTGCTTATTTGTACTACTACAACCCATATGTTGGATACTTGACAGGGACAAATGTTGGAGGCTAGTAGCACGCCACACCCTACTACCCCCAAGGGACGAGTACCACCACTCACAGCCCTGTGGCTCCTATGCAGTTGTTGTCCACGCCATGAAGCACTCCAGCCGTGAACAATCGATGATCACAAACACAACAGGCACCAGGGCCCAATTCCCACAGGACCATGTCCTCGGCTAAACGCTAGTCGCCAAAGCCACCACCACCGCTTGAAGGTCCTGTCCCTCTGGGGACGATGAACATTGAGGCAATGATGCACAACATAATGTCTTAGGAGATGAGGAATCTAGAGATGCAAATGGAACAACGATTTACTTCACAACTTCATAAGGCGATGAGTTTGACTCTAAGGTTCAATGACCTTGTATGCGGGGTCTATAAAACGCCCTTGACGTAGCGAATCACGAGCACGCCTACTCTCAAATTTGGTAGCGTCTCCTTTCTGAGGTTCGATAGCATGTCGGACCCCACGACCACCTACTCCAATACAAACACATTGTGCAATCGACGAACATCCCTACTGAAATGCTTGATGGTATGATGTACAAGCTCTTTGTACAAAGTCTGAAAGGACTTGCCCTTCGTTGGTTCTGCAATCTACATATTACATGAATAGCATCAAAACAAATATACATATATCTTTTACATAATTTTCTTATTCAATTATTGTTACCAATCACCGGATTAGTTTTAACATTCTAATCATATAAATAAAACTGTAAACATATTTTGTCTTATAAAAATAGTTCTAACTTATGATTATACTATACTATTGTATAGTTTGGCGTTGTCTTATAAAAAACGTACTTGCATACAATAATATAAAATTAATTTACTAAAACACCATATACTAATAATTAATTGAAAAGCAGAAAATCTACAATGATATCCATAGTCCGTCCTCGCATACATCGCACCACTGCACCTAGCCCATCAGGCAACTACATTGGCCTTTTTTACAGGATTACCTACAATGTGAAGGAACTGAATGAGATTATACTCAGTTAGTCCAAATATATCTTGCAAAATATTTTCACAAAATATATAAATATAAATAAGCATAAAAATTCTAATCATCCTTCCTTATTAACTTGTTATTCTATTCTGCAAGCCCGAGTGGTTGTACCGGGTGCAAGCAACTAAAGAGAAAAGGACTGGGGGAGCAATCCTAATGATCTCACATAAATGGAGATTATGATCCTCACTTGCGTGGAAGATTGATATGACACTCAACTTAAAATGTTTCTATCTTAGTTATCGTAACCTGGTCATCATACGTATTAAATAAGTGTGCATATTATATGACAATATTGTAAAACATCTTGAAAATTTAATTTCATAATGTAGGTGTGCTTTGAATTTACCTTGATCATGTTTGAATCCCACTACCTATGCCTGTTATTAATAAATTCCTCGTTGAGAAAATATCTGGGTTGAATGTGAGTTGACGTTCTTTCTTAAAAATTTTATCCCTTAACATAAGGATTATTAAACTTGTTATCTAGGAGTGGTACATTAAGTGCTCATATATTCTTACTTATCTTAAATTATTTAACCACCGTTAATAAATTTCCTTATTATTAATTACCTTAAATTAATTAGTTACCCTTAATTAATTTTCCTATTATTAATTATATTTAGCCTTTGTTTGGTAACAAAGTTTAACTCCAACTAAATTGTACCTTTTCATATCAATTTTTATCTTTTTCTGAACAATCAACAAAATTTATAACTATTTTTTAAAAAATCAACTCAATTTAAACATAAAAATTTTATTTTAACTCAAATTCAACTCATTCACCAAATGGACCCTTAGTTTAATTAAAAGCTTATGGGTTGATGGACTCCATATTGGGTCATGGTGATCAGCTATTAAATCTTGGGCCTAAAACTTCTTATAATATGGAATTGGGCCCCTAAGACCCAAATCCTATCTCCAACTTATGAGGCCCAATCCTAACTCTAACTATTGTTGTCATAAGGTCTATTATCACATAGGTTCGGGGAAATTGGGACCATTGTTGTCATAAGGCCTATTATCGTAACCATTGATTTTTTTTTTTTTTAAGAGTAATTGATCTAAATGGTCCCTGAACTTTTTATAAAGTGAGGATTTGATTTCTATTTTTTTAATTTTGGCCCGATGACCCTAAACTCTCTAACTATTGACAATTATAGATCTTTCCGTTCAAATCTGTTAAATTTCTAACAGAATGAGTCATGTACAATGCATATGATATAATTTGACATTTCAACTAAACTCCAACTAAATTATACTTTTTTATTTTAGTTTTGTATTTTTTTGCAAAGTCAATAAAAATTATAATTAGTTTTTGAAAAGTCAATCAACTCCAACTTAAAAAATTCATCTCCAACTGGTGAACCAAACACATACTTAATTAAAAAAAAAAACTCATTAAAAAATCTTAGGCTGACCTCTTCTCTCTCTCCTCCCTCTCTCTCCTTGTCCCAAGATCGATTTCTCTCCCTTTCTCTCTCGAAGCTTCTGGCGAACACGGACTCCAAGGTGACTGATGACCATCGCTCAGCACTGCTTCAGGTCATCAGGATCCTCCAAAAAATACTATCAATCTTAAAAAAACAAAAAACCCATAACATTTTCCCAAAAAAAAAAAAAGGAGAGAGAGAAACCCTTAATCAGGGAGGGCGGGTGTAAATATGGCGTGAGGGGAGGGGCGGCAATGACAATGTCTAAATCAGCGTAAAGGAGGGTGTCGGCAGCGGACTTGTCGAGAAGCCTAGGTACGCCTCGTGAATGCAGATCGCGAAGCTCTTCGCCCCAAAAGGTCCCGCGCCACCAAGAGCTTCTCTGCCTTACCCAGCCATCGCTTCACCTTTTCGCTCGCAATGTGTCTTATGCCTAGCCATAAGCAGGTTCCTCTTTCCCCTCTGGTTTTGTTTTTGGTGCTCGAGTTTGAGTTCGAGGGGCTGGGTGGGTTTGAGTTAGGTGAAGGTGGGGGCGCCTAGGTTAGAGTTCGGGAGAGGATGGGGCAGCACTGGGTTTGAGTTCGGTGTGCGGGAGGGGGGGAGGGGGGGCCGCTAAGTTTGAGTTAGGTGAATGTAGGGGGGCGGCGGCAACGCTGGGTTTGAGTTCGGTTGGAGCCTGTAAGCGCCTGGGTTTGAGTTTAATGGGGGAGGGGCGGGTGCCGGCTGGGTTTGAGTTCGGTGGGGGAGGGTGTCGGCTGGGTTTTAGTTCTTAGCTTTCTCTCTCTCTCCTTTTGTTTTTTCAATCTTATAGGTGTGAGGTATTATTTTGAACACGGGTATTTTCGTCTTTTGATGGTTTAATGAGCTTATGTGACCTATTCCATTATTTAAACGGAAATTACTATAATTGCCAACATTTAGAGAATTTAGGATTTCGGTCAAAATTAAAAAAACATGGATTAAATCGTCATCTTATAAAGAGTTCATGGACCATTTGAGCCAATTACTCTTTTTTTAAACCTTATTTTACATCATGGAAATTTATTCACCTTAACTTCTAAAAGCCCTTTGATTTACCTTATTATTTTACTAAGTTTGCCACACTAGTTAGATATTGAAATTTCAAATTATCCTTTCTCATGATGTATGGGAATCATGTGTATGAAAATATTATCATGCCATAGCTTACATATCATATTTATCACGTATAACTTTATTTTCACTTTCAACTCAATCACAGAAGAACATAGGAACTCAAAATCCAACATAATCACTCTCTCATATTTATTTGATAACTCGATAAATTCAAAACTACGTCTATCATATAGCAACCATAGAAAGTACTAATTAGATATCACATCATCTCCTAACATCACATTCCAATATAAACAAACTGACAATACTAATTAACAATAATTTAAAAAACAACTAAGCATCCAAGTTCTAAGGAGGAAAAAAAAAAAAAAAACCCAAATTATCAATTAAAAAACAAATAAATACCTGGAAATAGTGGTGGCGACTGTAGCTTGACTCTAGCGGCCGCAGTGATCGCGACAATGGCAGAGGGTAAATCTACACCAAGAATAAACTCAAAATACATGAAATTAATAGGTGAAAACAAAAAAGAACTTGGTTCTGTAATGCCCAAAGACTAAATATATGATTTCTTGAGAAACATTTGAGTTTACAATGTCTAGATTCAGTATTCTTGAGAAAAATATATGCCCAAAGACTAAAATCTATACCCCCATGTGCATTCAGTATTCTTGATTCACAATGTCTTATACACACAAAAATTGTGAAGTTCCAAAATTAGATTGCTATATAAATTTCTCTTTATTCTTTATATGTATACATATATATATATATATATTGAGATGGGTTGTTATTTATCGTCCTTACAAAACAATACTTGTAATTTTTTTTGATGAGATATTATAATAATCAGGTGATTTCTTCATATTTATCTTTATATCCATATATTATTATCCATATAGGTCCTTAACGTAGTGAGTATCCGCGGCTACCCGCACCATCGATAAAAATGCCATCGACAGGGGCAACATTATTTTCGATTTAGTTAAGTATTACGACATGTCGCTTGTTGTTATAAATAAATAAATTCTCCCTAAAATAAAATGAAATAAATTTCTTGAGGTTTCCACGTTTTCTCCTGGTTATTCCTAGAACAGTCTCTCCAATCTCTCATTTTCTTCTCCAATCTCCAAAAATGGTGGAAATCAACGAATGCCCAGATGAAGAAACGGCCATAGAAGACGGTAAAGACGAAAACGAACAAACTAGAAGCAGAGTTTTCGAGCAGCTTAAGCCCTACTGTCTAGAGCTTCTGGAGCTTCTCCAACACCCCAATAAACACTCCTCTGCGATTCCTTCTCTTCTTCAATTCCTTCGCCAATCTCCGCCGGATTCTTTTCAGCCCTTCTTCGAGTAATATGATTTTTTATTTTTATTTTCTCATTATATCTTTTGATTCTGTTTTATAGTCCCTACTATGAAAAATGCAATTTCGCTTTTGATATAATGATGTTTTTGATATATTTTGTGCTTTTGCAATCTTGACCATCTTCATATTGTTATGTCAAATTATGAGACTTTGAGCTCGACATATGTAATATATATATACATATATAGGCTATGGGAATTTAAGTCTGTTTTTAAGAGTAAAGTTTCTCAAGTTTCATGAGTGGAGAAATAGGCTTAGTTTTTACTTCCCAAAAAAAAAAAAAAAAAAAAAAGCTTAGTTTTTTAAGTGGACCCAGTTTTTATTTTCAATTTTGATTTTGATTCATCTTTTTTTGGCGTGTCATTTATAGTTCCATCAGTGCATATAGTGTATGTGTATTTGTTTATATTTGTGTGGCTGATGTGTTCTTCATTTTATTTTCCTCCAGTTATGCATTGTTCCCATTGCTGCTGCTATTGGATGCTGCGGTTGCCTCTAGATCCCCAAAGAAGGTTGATTCTGAAGGTGAATTTGAAAGCTTTTCTGACTCGAAAATGCCTCACAAAGTCGGTGATCAGGTGGCGGAAGGTATCCTGCTGTGTCTGGAGGAACTTCTTATCAAGTGTCATCTAGGATCTGTGGAACAGGTAATTTGATTTGAGATATCATTTTATGTTAGAAATTCAATGCTGTTTTGTTATAGGCTAATAGTTTAGTTTGGCAATGGCTTCGTGACAAAATGTTATTTGTTTTATACTGCTATTCAGAAGTGGTCTATGTAATTTCTCCTTTGAGCTGGAGATGGAGAAATTTTACAAAGAAGAGATATTTTATTCTGTTTACTGTTGTATACTCTTTCGTCTCTCTAAAGTACTTTTGACTCACGTTTCTACAAGATAATTGGTCCGTTTTAATTTTTGTAAATTGGTTGTATTCTGCTTCCGTTTATTTGATCGCCTTTCAAGAGAAAATTTTTTTTTCAATCGAAAAATATTTTTTTCTTCATGGTTTTATGCTCCTATCGTACTCATGCATGCCTAAAGTTGGTTAGTAAAGAGAGTTGAATCCTAAGACATTAAAGTCTATAGACACAAGTAGGACATGATGGGTCATATCACATCTTAAAGAGTCGCTTTATAATTAGGAAGAGGTAGTTCATCTGAAGCATGATGAGTGATAATGTTAATGTCCTATTGCAGATGGTTGTGGTCATGAAAAAGTTAACCTACGGGGCTCTACTTTCTCCATCTGATGCTTCAGAAGAGTTCCGTGAAGGAATCATCAAGTGTTTCAGGGCCTTGATTTTGAGTTTGATTCCATGCTCTGATGAGTCCTGTTCGTGTAAACAAACCTTTTATCTGCCCATGCTTTTAGACAGTAGAGATTTGAAAACCATGCCCGTTAGATCTGCAAAGTGTGATTCGGACCCATGCGAATGTTTAGTTGCGTTTCTTCAGTCTCAAGCTTCCTCGGCTGCTGTTGGACACTGGCTGTCTCTTCTTCTCAAAGTACGTGAAATCACTTTAGCTAACAATTGCTTGACCTGCAAACGTAATTTTTTCTTATTTTGTTATTTCCTTGTGGTTTTGTGCAAAAGGCTGCAGACACTGAGGTTGCACGAGGACACAGAGGAAGCGCAAAGCTGCGTGTTGAAGCCTTTATGACCATACGTGTGCTTGTTGCCAAGGTAATGATATTGACTGTTAGTAAGCGATAACTCTTTGGAGATTTGATGCCATTTCGGCAGGGTGCCGAGGCCTGGAACTTCGCCTTAAATTTAGTTTTTACTATGATTCTGAGTTTATTTTGATGCAACGTTACAACACTAAAAAAGTTCTTTAAGATCCAAATTTGTTTCATCTCGCGTTTATGCAAACTTTATTTGTTAACTCTCTAACCGGAAAAGTTAGACTTATCCAACTTTTTTGAGCTGTACATCATTGAGAGTATCTTTGGGTCTAGTGAGAAAAAAAATTGGCTAATTTCAATTGCATGAGATTGCTCTTGCTTGTCCAGTTGTCACATTTATATGAGAAATTCATATTAGTTTCATGCACAACATTACTGCAGGTCAGTACTGCTGATGCGTTAGCCTTCTTTTTACCTGGTGTTGTTAGCCAGTTTGCGAAGGTTTTACATGCCTCAAAAGCAATGGCCAGTGGAGCTGCGGGAAGTGCGGAAGCCACTGACCAAGCACTTAGAGGTTTGGCTGAGTTTCTCATGATAGTTCTTCATGATGATGCCAATATGTCTAGCCTTGAGATTTCCCTAGATGTTACTGCTCATAACATTTCAAGCAAGTCTATGTCCACACAAGCGTTAATGGAGGAGCTCCGGAACTTGCCTGTTAAGGCTCAGCAAGGTCAGGGCATATCCACGGCAGAAGATTCAAGTGGTCAAGTGGCGAAAAGGATTAGTCCAAAACCTGAACTGAGTGAGCATAGAACCGATTCTGGAAAGAGGATTGAATCGTTGCATGTAAATCGTACAAAAGATTGGATTGAGAAAACTGCAGCTCATGTGGATAAGCTGTTAGCTGCAACTTTCCCAGAAGTAAAATATCTATTCTGTTGGACTTTGAACTCTAGTTATTTCTGTGGCTTATCGCAATCATTTTTTTGGCCCTGTCTCGATATGTAAAATGTTAATTTTGCTACCTAATCAGTAAATCTTTAAAATGTTTCGCAGTTGTGCATTCATCCAGCAAAAAGAGTGCGACAAGGACTCCTAGCTGCCATTCAAGGTCTGCTATCAAAGTGCAGTTGCACGCTGAAAAAGAGCAGATTGATGCTTTTGGTAAGCGAAGAACCAGATGATTTTGGTTTTCTTTGAAATTGATTTTATCTTCTTTTGTAAAAGAAAACAAACGGATCTGTATATTTTTAAAATGATATGCTCTAGAAAACTTATATTTCTATGCCCTTCAAACATTTTGAGCATAACATCATACTTATTTTGTTAATTTATTATGCCTGCATGCTACCTAGAGCTTTCGCCTTTTCACTTTACAATCCCATTTGCATGTAGGGATCACCATTAACGTCTCAAAGAAATGATATCAGGTCCTCTCTTCCTCAAGTACTTATTGTGTTTCACAACTTGCCTATGTGCAGGAGTGTTTATGCACTTTGGTTGTTGATGATGCTGAAGAAGTTTCAGCAGCTGCCCAGGAGTTCCTTGAACATTCATTCTCATTGGTCGGCAAAAAGCAACTGGCGCAGGATGTTGCAGAGATTTTTAGTAGGTTTGTGCTTCATTGATAGGAATATGTTGGATTTAATCAGATGGTGAGACTAACCTTTGTGAGGATTTTTACAGCTAAATTAATTATGTTTTGTGACCAGACTCATTGATAGGCTTCCAAAAGTGGTGCTTGGAAGTGAGGAATCTCTAGCAATTTCACAAGCTCAGCAGTTGCTCGTGATCATATATTATTCCGGTCCACAGTTTTTGGTCGATCATCTCCTTCAGTCTCCTGTATGTGCCTTTTTTTGTTTTGTGTTGTAATGATTTTTCTTTTTGGTAAATTTGTGATCCTGATTATTTAATTCTCACATTGGAAAACCCCATAAAACGTTTGCACTAATGCACTTGATGATTAAAAATTGAAGATTTGAAAGAGGGAGAATAGGAATCAACCCTGAGCTGAATAATTTGGTCTTGTTCTGAACAGTGTAATTGAAGCTCATGTTGTGTCCACCTGAAATGTTATCTAGATTTATAATTAACCCCGGTCAATGTTTCGGTGATATGGCATCAAACTGGTTTTCAGTGTTGTGGATACCAATGATTAACAATGCAAGCTGTATGTACACGTATGGTAATGACTAATCTTTTTACTTTCGACTTAAATATCTATGCCTTTTTACTAATAGTTTTCTATGATGTTGGTTTATAATTTAGGTAACAGCTGCTCGGTTCTTGGAAGTTTTTTTCCTTTGTTTAAGTCAAAACTCTATATTTGCTGGTTCTCTTGAGAAGCTTACAAGGACTTCCTCAGTAGGATACTTTGACTCTGTTGCTGAGCTGAAAGCCTTATCTAATTTGACCAGCGATCCCTTGACTGCAATATCTACTACTACTAGAGTTTTAAAGCCCACAATTGGTCAAGAAAAACAACCAACATACCCGGAGGAAAACACACAGAAGAATTATGAGCTGCCCCACATGCCTCCATGGTTTGTTAATGTTGGGAGTCAAAAACTCTACCAAGCTCTTTCTGGAATTCTAAGACTAGTAGGTTTATCTCTTATGGCAGGTCATTTCAACTCTTTGAATTAATTTTTCCTTTTTCACCTTTTCCTTGTTTAAAAAAGCAAAGAAGTTTGTCGGCTTCTATCCTTTTCTCTATACGTACATTAGCTAATTTTACTTTTCTTTTGCTAGACTTTAGAGGTGGAGTACATTTGTCGCTTGTTACCGAAATTCCTCTTGGTTACTTGCGCAAGTTGGTTTCTGAAGTTCGTGTGAAGCAATGTAACAAAGAGGGTTGGCAGTCCTGGTATAACAGAAACGGTTCAGGACAGTTGATACGACAGGCGGGCACTGCAGTGTGTATTCTGAATGAGATGATATTTGGTATATCGGATCAGTCAATCAATAGTTTTGCAAGGATGTTTCAGAAGTCACGGACAAAGGAAAAAGAAGTTCAAGAATCCAATTCACGTTTTTCTAACAGTCAACCTTGTAAAAGCATGCTTACTGAATCAAATTGGAAAGTTTCACGGGATAAGGGCATAAGGAATCACTTGATAGACTGTGTTGGTAGAATATTACATGAATATCTATCTACTGAAATGTGGGATCTTCCAATGGAAAATAAATATCTTGTAGAATCTGATTGTGACGATGGAGATATCAGTTTACACTTCTTCCATGACACGGCTATGCTACACCAGGAAATATAAATCTTCCTTCACTATTATGTTTGCTTTGTCAATTTTGCTTCCACGAAATTGATTCTAGCTTTTTTTTCCTCATACAGGTTATCATAGAAGGGATAGGCATCATTAATATCTGTCTTGGGGAAGATTTTTGTTCCAGTGGATTTCTTCATTCCTCAATGTATTTGTTGCTCGAATGCCTTATTTCCTCAAACTACCATGTGAGAAGTGCTTCTGATGCTGTTTTACAAGTCCTTGCTGCTAAATCTGGGTATCCCACGGTAAGGTTTTGTTTGTGAAACATACTCGTGTTTTATGATTCCTTAGACACTGATGGTTTTCTTTCAATTGTCTCATAGGTTGGTCACCTAGTATTGGCAAATGCGGATTATGTGATCGATTCGATATGTCGGCAACTACGCCACTTGGATCTTAATCCTCATGTTCCTAATGTTCTTGCTTCCATGCTTTCCTACATTGGAGTAGCTAATAAGATATTACCTCTATTAGAAGAACCGGTATGCCTTCTACACTCGAACTTTATAATTATCTTAAGGGTCTTGATTCGTTCGTAATTGGATAGTTTAAGTTTCCTTCAGTTTATGTATGTAAATATATGAATATTTAATTTTTGCATTTTGGTTGCCGGGGAGTTGGGGAAAGGAAAGAACCATGATTCACATAGGATTATATGATTCACCTTTTTATGTGTGCACCTTTATCATTGTGGTGAATCTGGTGATATGTTTAATTAAGAGTTTGGATCGTCGGTTGGAGTTAAAATTTTAAGTTAAAATTAGTTGACTTTTCAAAAACTGGTTATAATTTTTGTTAATTTTTCAGAAAAAGATAAAAATCCAGCAAAAAAAAGTACAGTTTCGATGGAGTTGAACCAAAACACCAAACAAGCTATAAATATGAAATCTCAACTTATGGATTCTTTTAGGTTGTAATGCTCATGGTCCGGTGTATAAACTTTGCAGATGCGTTCTGTCTCACTGGAACTTGAAATTCTCGGCAGGCATCGACACCCTGAATTAACGTCTCCCTTTCTAAAGGTTATTTTAATACTTTATTCATGTAGTTTGTGAAATATCAATGTTTCAAACATTTTTCTAGATTTCATTTCTTGGTTGCCATTCGAACAATTATTAGGATTTATGGTTCTCAAATCCATTTACC
Source organism: Ficus erecta (assembly GCA_008635985.1). NCBI lineage: Eukaryota > Viridiplantae > Streptophyta > Magnoliopsida > Rosales > Moraceae > Ficus > Ficus erecta. Next base: position 2,210,807 of record BKCH01000019.1, read on the forward strand.
TTTTGGATTAACATATCAGAAGTTCATTAAACTTCTCTAAATTTCCAATTGAAGGGAAGCAAATGAAAATGAAAGCCTTATCCTAAATGTGTTAACTTTATGTGTCTGGTATACATAACCATTATCTCATGTTGAAATTCTGTTTCTCTAGGCTGTTTTAGAAATTGTGAAGGCATCAAAGCGTGAGGCCAATTTATTGCCTGAGCAAGCGGAGTCTTATCTTATGCATGTCAAGACTACAATATCTGATATCGAAAGGAAGGAAACGGCAGAATCCCAACAAGTTTTGGGATCAGATGATAAATCTGACGTTGACATGCCCGATGCAGAAACAGGTGATTGCTTTTCTATTTACTCTTTCCATCTTAGATACATGCTTTTAATTGTGGTCTTGCTGCATGGATTTGAATTGGAAGTTATAGGTCCAGGTCGTGAGATATATCTGCGGTAGATTAAAGGTGATTGAGAAAATTGCATTGACCAACGAAATATGTGCTCGGAATATCACGTACTTTTGTGTATATACTTATTTGCCAGTTGTCAGCCATTTATATCACTAAGTTGGGAACTCCACCCTGTCGAACCAAATTCTTGGTTCCTGCAGATTCAATGTTTCATGTGTATTCTTAATATCGATCAGCTATGATATAGTTTAAATGGCTGCCTTGTGAGATCCTAGTGCTTACATGGCATTCCTGTTATTATTGTAATGATTGCTGTATTGCATGTAGAGCCATGGGAGAGCATTTTGTTTAAGTTGAATGACTTGAAGAGATATAGACGCACAGTTGGATCTATTGCTGGTTCTTGTATTATTGCTGCAACTCCTCTTCTAGCTTCAGCAAATCAAGCCGCTTGTTTGGTGGCTCTGGATGTAATTGAGGTATATTACTAGTTCATTGATTTTAGACTTTGGGAATCCAAAAATGATGCATATTAAATCAAATAGGAGCTAATACGAATTCGGTGAACATGTTTTACTTCTAAAATTCTGAACTTGCAAGGATTATCAATTTCTGTTAATGCAACTTTGTAAAGATGCTATGCAAAACATGCTCTAAACAAATTCGATAATAATGTCTAGCAGAACGATAACGGTCATTGAGATTCACCTTGGGTTGGCCATATGGCCCTTTCTTAATTTTGACACAGCTGTACACAAGAAATCATTGTTAGCATGTGTTCGTGAATTTTATTTCATTTTCCAAAATTCGCTCTTTCTGAACATAAAGGAAGGTGTTGCGGCATTAGCGAAAGTGGAAGAGGCGTATAGGCATGAGAGACACACGAAGGAAGCAATTGAAGAAGTGATTCAGTCCCGTTCATTATATCAGCTTCGAGATACTCTAGTGGCTGCAGAAGATGGTGGTGACGAGAATAGGTTACTTCCAGCAATGAACAAAATATGGCCCTTCTTGGTTGTGTGTGTTCAAAATAAAAACCCTGTGGTGCGTGTTTTTTTTTTTTTTTAAATTTTATTTCTATTATGCTTTCACTGTAAAAGCATCATGTCCGAATGTTGATTTCTTTGTTAATGTTTTACCAATCTTTAGCTGCTGCAAACATTTGAACTGATATTTGGCAATTGTGTAATTTCTTTTTCTCTTTAATAGGCTGTTCGAAGATGTTTAAGCGTGGTAAGCTATGTAGTGCAAATCTGTGGGGGAGACTTCTTTTCGCGTCGCTTCCATACCGATGGTTCCCACTTCTGGAAACTCCTGTCCTCGTCCCCATTTCAGAGAAAGGCCAATTTGAAGAAAGAAAAAATGCCTCTACTACTTCCTTACCGAAGTGTTTCCACTTCTACAGAAGACACGATGGCCGAAACTTCCAATCTGAAAGTCCAAGTTGCAGTGCTCAACATGATTTCCAATTTGGCCCGGGACAATAGGAGCGCTTCAGCATTGGAAGTAGTCCTCAAGAAGGTCAGTGGTCTGGTGGTGGGGATAGCTTGTAGTGGCGTTGTGGGGCTTCGCGATGCGTCTGTTAATGCCCTTACAGGACTTGCGTCTATCGACCCTGACCTCATCTGGCTTCTTTTAGCTGATGTTTATTACTCCATGAAGCAGAAAGACATACCTCCACCACGCACCCCAAGTTTACCGAATATCTCTCAAGTTCTGCCCCCTGCATCATCACCAAAAGAATACCTTTACGTCCAGTACGGCGGTCAGACTTACGGTTTTGATGTAAACTTTTCATCTATTGAAACAGTTTTCAGGAAACTGGATTCCCTTGTTTTTACTCACCAAATGTACAGTTAAAAACTTCATAGTCATATAGTTCCTTCTACAATTCCCTTTTTGAAGATCATTCTGCTTTTTATTTTTTATTTTTTATTTTATTTTTATTTTTTGTAATAGCAATGATAATGAAATGAAGCAACTCCCAAGTATGGCAAGGCAAAAATACGCATTCTTCGCAGCCAAAGCTTGCATTTTAGTTGATCAATGTGATGTCAATATGATCACATCTTCGCTACCGTTTCTCATCGATAATCCCGAGATAACAGAAACGATGGAATGTGGAAAATCAGCCACATTCTTAGGCAGATGAGGATGAAGAATTCAACATCTAAATCATTATTTACATACAACTCTTTGTATCAGATTAGTAATGAGTGACAAATCTTGATTGTTGATCAATCAGTCGATTGGGAGACAGGTAAAGTACAAAAGTGAGCTTGAACCGTACGTTGCGTTAGGATTGCAAACAAAAGCTGAAGTAGCTTATCCTTGCAGGACTCTTTCACTTGGTGCTGAAAAGAGGCAACGAGCAGTTCAGTCGGACCCGACCTTGAGAACCGGTGAGAACATTGAGGTTTGACATCTTCATCATTGCGCCTGCGAAGTCCATTCGGAAGGTTGATCCGTCATCTGAAGCATAAGCTCTAACCAATCCTTCAGTCTTCTTATCAGCCATCAATTGTTGATCGGCATAGAGAAGCCCTCTTCCCATCAACAACCTCTGGTAGTAGTGAGTGTCAAAATCAGCCCCTGAAGGCACGGAAGATAATAATTCCTGGAAGGCCTGCGTTCCTGAGGCAGACTCAATAGAGCCTCTCGAGTGCATGCGTTCAAGCAATCCATCTCTACTAAGAGTGCTATTATCTTCTCGGCATCTCGATCTCATCTCATTAAGGAAATCAGGAGATAAAGTGGGGTCAGGTTGCCCTGTACCGTTGAAGTTGTAGAGGCGATTGTGAATGAACTCACAGCTCATCTTCCCAACATTATGCGCTCCTTCGTATATGAACAAAAACCCAAAAAGCAAGTCATTATCAAAAGACTAAATTCCATCGTTTTCAACTCTTAACGTATAAGATCAAAACCAGAGAACTTTGATAAAGTACCTAAAAGACTGACGGTCTCTCTTTCATTAAAACCTTTGAGTGCAAACAGATGAAGCAGCCGAGTTAGATCATCATCAGGTCTAGGAATCTCAGCCAATGCTTCGTCGTGGTAGGATCTGGTGCTGTCTTTTCTTCCTGTAAAAACGGGATAAAAGGGTCCACCAGCCTGTGATTCACACACAAAAGGGAACATGAGAGAACCCCAAGACTCAAGGGAGAAAAGGAAAACTTGTAGAGATTCAGAATAGTCGTGTGACATACGAGGACAATGCCATCTCTTGCAGCAAGCGACATAATATCGGCGCACGAAACCACTCCTGGGCAAACTCTTTCCAATTCCTCCTTAATGGCGTCTATTTTCTCGAAACCTCTCAGGGTCTTGTTAGGCACAGCCTGCTTCTCGGTCGAGTTACTTTTGTTACCAAAACTGTCATCCAACAGGATTGAAGCATCGCACCCCTAACGAAATAAATAAATAAATAAATAAATAAAAAAAAAACCCAATTATGAACAGAAATACCGATAAGCCAGACCAAAATTTCAACATCTGAAACAAGTTCGAGGACAAAATCTTGAATAACTAAAAATTAAGAGCTAAAAAAGACCTCCATTTTTAGAACTAAATGAACAAAAATCAAAGGAAAAGCAAAATCACAGAACCTGAAATTGAAAAGTTTCAGTCAGAAATAAAATCATATACCAAATGGAAGAATAACCTCCAAGAACAGCAACGCAGAACCTCATGGAAATCAGAACAAGTTCGACCTAAAAAGATCAAGAAAACGAGAGGAAAAAAAAAAAAAAGGGATCGAAATTTTACATGAACGAAGCAATCATGGAAGAAGAGGCGAAGCAGGGCGGGAGAGACATCCTTGCTTTGGGAGTAAATCTGCGCCATTGTCGACCTCACGATCTTCTCGGCGTCGGGACACGAGCTCCGATAGAAATCGTACTGGAGACCGGCCGTCGTTCCCGCCGAATCTTGAACGGAGGCGAGGGAGACGATGGAGGAAGACTCCATGAAATCCAAACGGTCATCTTTTTCTTCGTCGGGGGAAGAAGAAGGAGAAGAGAGGAGGAGGAAGAATTTGTCTAGTTCGGTTCTAGGGTTTGTGGAGGTGACGAGTACAGAGAAGATGGATATGGCGAGGATAATGCAGCCATTGATGTTCTTGAGTGGCATCTTTCTGGAGGGAGAATGAGAGGAGAGAGAGAGAAAGAACGCGGGAAATGTAGGTACTGATTGAAATAGAGAGAGGAGAGAGAGAGAAAGCTCTTACGTAAAGAGCAAATATGTGAAAAGACGAATTTAACCTTCCTCAGTGGCGTTAAGTTGGGATTTTGAAAGGGCATATTTCGGGTAAGGGAAAATTGGGATCTGTTTGTTACAATTCGACTACATGGCATCAGAAACGACATCAAAAATCTTTTTTATTTTTTTTCTCTCTATTTTGTTTTTTGAGAAACCATCAAATAAAGAGGAATTACTTTGAAAACGACGAACAAACTATTAGAAACATATGGAAATATCTCATCTAAAAAAAAAAAAGAAGGGTAATATTAGCAAGTAGAGGGCCTAAACGACAACAAAAAAGAAGTAGTTACGGAAACAAATGAACGACAATAAGATGAAAAGAGAAGCTAACTTGAAAATTCGCAAGAGAGAGAGGGAGAGAGAGAGAGATTAAGCAGTAACCAAAACAAAAGCGATGTCAAAAAAATAATAAACAACCACAAACTACATGAAATTGAAAAAAAAAAAAAAAAAAAAAAAAGAAAGAAACAACTGCGAAAGTGAAAAACGACATTAAACAATTAAAAAGAGAAAACGACAGAAACATATAAACGACATAAATTCTAAACGACAAAAAACCAAAACGACAATAAAATTCAAAACTAAAGCAAAGAATTACGCGGCACAATAACTTCAAACAAGAATGTAATAATTAAGAAAAGAAAAAAGAACAAAAATCAAGGCCAAGTGCAACCTTAAAACAATCTTTTCCACCCAAAAAAAAAAAAAAAAAGACGACCTCAAAAGACAAAAACGACAGGCACATAGAAATGAGTTAAACGACAACGAAGCTGTCGTGCAGCCACTTGGGCTTTACTGTTTCAATGTCCAAGATGTGGGCCTCCCTTGGAAGTTGGGCCAACGCAATCCAGTGTTTGTTACAGATTTAGGTATAAACTGTCAAAACCAAAAATTTGAGGGGTCAATTATATTATACAATAAATTGAGGGGTAAAATAAAAATTACACGATAATTACAGAGGGATTTCCTGAAAGAAAAAAAAAAAAAAAAAAATTTCTCTTCGTTGTTTCGATTTCTCATCTCTCCGTGAACTCTGAAGAACACTCAGAAAGTTCCGAATGGGAAGCGAGAGGAAATCCAAGGACAAGAAGAATAGGAAGAGAAGCTCTTCCGATTCTGAAGGTACTCTCAAATTTCTCGTCTTTTTATTTTTTATTTTTATTTTTATTTTTTTAGGGCTGTAATGAGCTTGAAATACGGTAAAATCGAAAAATGATTGAATTTAAAATTTTGAGAAACAAAAGAATGAATTTTTGGTGGATTTTTGAACTGTATAAATATTCGATTTCTGTTTCTGCTAACCTAACTGTTGTAGGATCTGATTTTCTTTTGAGATTTTAATTTAAAAAAAATTTGGAGTGATCATTTTGTTTGTGAAATTCAGTGGAGGGAAGAAGAAAGAGGCATAAATCGGTTGAAGAAGAGGAAAGGAAAAGCAGAAAGAGTGATAAGAAGGAGAAGTTGAGGGACAGGGACAAGAAAAGCTCGCATAAGCACTCCAAACGTCATTCTGATAAAGGTATATTACCATATATATATGTGTGTGTGTGTGTGTGTTTTTTTTTGTTTTTTGTTTTCCTCAAAGAGAGAGAGAGAGAGAGAAAATGGGAAAAACTTTGTTTTGGAAATTGCTTGAACTTCAAGATTTTAGAGGGATGGTTGGTGTGATGACTATGTCTGTTGTTTTGAATCAGATAAGAAATCCAAGGACAAGCACAGAGATAAAGGCCGAAAAGGCGATTGCCGCTCGGTAATAATCTTCCAAAATTCCGATGCCGTAGCTTTCAATTTCATTTTTTAATGTTTCCCATGCTGTAGTTTGGAGTGAATTTTTCTTGAATCATGAACTTGACAACTAAATTTTCTTAAATACTTGTTAGATTCATCTAGGCACATTACTTGTTTCACTCGTTGATATTGCTAACATCTGGTCAAAGGCTCATGATAAGAGTTAAAATAAGCAGAACTTCCTCTTTTGCGTAGTTTAATGATGCTTCGTTATTTGAAAAGGAGATGGTCTTGAATAAGATTTAGATCTTTGGTAAAACCGAAAATTTGTGATGTTGTCTAGTAGTTGGGTGCAATATTATGGTTTTCTTTGGGCCATTCTCGTCTTGTTAATTAATGAGTTGGGATACTGATTCTGAGCATTGTGTTGAATATGAAAAACCTGTGGAAACACGCCAAGGCCAGTGTGTGCTGTAAGAAAACTGAGTGATTGAACAATCAGAAGTGACTCAAACCTCAGAATTTTGTCCCTCATCCATTCAATAAAAGCCAGGTTTTGGGGTTACGATGTAAATTTCGTCTTGCCAATTCGAGATTCGGATTAGAATAAAAATTGAAGCTACCATAATATTTGAAATGTGAAAGCTTTTGTTTTGCTGCATCTTGATTTTAATCTTGTTTGGTTAACAGTTAGAAATGAGCTTTAAGAAGAAGCAGAGTACATGAGTCAAGTTATGATTTTGGAATTTGACGAGTGGAATATGAACCGAGCTACTTTAATTTTATCACTAACCACTCTAGTTTTGAGTGGTGAATTTTTTAAATTTATTTGTTGGTTCGAATTTGATTTTGTGATGAAAAAGTGAAAGTTTGTCATCTTTCAGAAACATGACTTCCAAGAGCTCTCCAACGATGACTACTTTCTGAAGAACAACGAGTTTGCTACTTGGCTGAAAGAAGAGAAGAGAGTGTTTTTCTCTGACTTGTCGTCGGAGTCTGCCCGTGAAATGTTCACAGATTTTGTCGAGGCTTGGAACGACCAAACGCTTGAATCCAAATACTATGAAGGCATTGCGAACGGACCTAGGAGTTCTCATCAATGGAGAATCAAGGAGTGAAAACATCAGCAGCAGTTCATCCTTGCTTTTGTTTTGTTCTCGCTTTTTGCTTGTTAAGGCTTGCGGTCCTCTTTGGAGTTCGAGGGTACTGGATATATTTCTGTAGATTGTGTGGAAAATGTTTACTTTTAAGCTTATTTGTAATGTTAGCTACAAGATCAAAATGGAAGAAAAATGAAGTGAAAGATGAACCTTTTCAACTTGCTTTCTATAGACGAAACTAGTTGATCAAAGATAAGTAATATGTTTAAGTCGACGACCAACCTATGTTTTGTGGCTAGTATTTCGTGTTGACATTAAAAGCAATCTTACTCCACACAATCACCATAATTAGGACAATCACTTCTGTGTTTCTTTCTCTCCATGGCATGTCTCTATATTTTGTTTATAGGATATAGAGTAGTAGCTATTATTGTCTATATAAATTGACACACGCGCACACGCACGCACGCGCACAAATATGTTTCGAACTTGGAAACATACGTAGGAGATATTTAAGTTGTAAAATATACACAGTAGCAAATGAATGAAAAATAAACATTTAAATGAAGGGAAAGGCCAGGGGCAATTTAATGGTGTCTTTTGAAACAAGCTAGTAGATAAAAGCAGTCAAAAAGTATAAAGAGATAGCAACAGCGATTGTGCGATTCTGTTTTTTGATGAGACCCATCAAACCTTCTTTACCTCCAATCTTCCTTTTGATCAAGTAGAGAACTTCAAAATCAAGCATGTTGTTCGTAGTAAGGCTCCCGAGAACGACGGTACATTTGATCTAGCAAAAGGATAGGCGGAAGCCATACCTTTAGTCTATTCGCAAAAGCCTTCGAAATGACCTTATATAAAACATTACGAAGACTAACGGGGAAAAAATCCGAGACCTTCTTAGGATCATTGTGTAAAACCATACTTTTTGGCTTCTAGTTAAAAATCTTAAGACTCACAGTTTTTCCTTCTTGCTAGACATTCTAAATATTTCCGACTCTCCAAAGCTCTAGAAAACCACTTAAAATCACTTGAAAAATAATAAAACTAAAGAGTGTCAAAGCTTAGTTTACAAACTGCTTTATCATGCTTATGGCAGGTCTATAAATTGGAGGAAATTAGTCCGTTTTCTTAATTTCATAAACAAATTTGAGAAAGGCAAAATAATAAGCCAATATCAAATTTAAAAGAAACCGACAAATTTATTAGTTGATTTCTTTCATAGACGAATTTGAGAAAGGCAAAGAAAATAATGTAAAAGAGAATAGAAGAAAAGAAAGAGAAAGAAAGCAAACAATGCGAGAAAAATGGAAAAGAGGGCGTAAAGGAAAATAGAGGATAGCATTCTACTCTTTGTAGTATGTTTAAAAAGCATGTTTTCATTTTATGTGATGTTTAATTGCATCTTTATGTTTGATATTATTAAAACGCTTTAGGAAGTTTTGAAGAGTATTTTATGTATGATATAAGGGCTTGTACTGTTTATTACGAGTCAACTCCGTTATAGAATAAAAGGACCAAATTTTTGAGAGAAAAAGTTCCAAAAAATGGGTCATCAAATAATTGATTAAGATTCTAACAACATGAGATTAATATCATATTGACCTAACAATGTAAGAGAAGTATTTTCAATGATTGTAATTGGTGCCCGAAATTGACACTTTTTTAATATCAATAATAAATAACTTGTTTTACTCGTTCGTCATGGGTCTTAGTTATCACGGGTTTGATTGTGTGCATACAAGCAAGCAAGCAAAAACTACTATTTGGAAGACTTCTCTAAATACATCTCCAAATATATATATATATATATATATATATATATACTTTTGTTTAACTCAAAACTACTTTTAGCTATTCACATCTTCAAATGTTTACAATAAACTTAAAATTTAAAAGTCCATATATAACTTTCTTATTTCCTGTCCAAATAAGATGATTTTTTTAATTTTATTTTATTAAATTTTAAAAGAAATGAAATAAAATTCATATTTATATTTATTTTCCAAACACATGTTAAGTTTGTACACTTTTTCACTTTAAACTATTTTTTTTCCAACTAAACTCACATTTCTAAAATCCATCTTAACTCCAATCTAAATATCTTCAAAATTTCGTTTCCAATAACTCGCCCAAACGGGCCTAAGATTACTGGTTTGTTAACGTAATATGTATGCATGTGTGGGTTCATGTCCGGGAAGATATAATTATAAGATAATAGAACCGAAAAAGTACTTAGCGTTCTTATTATTTGCAGCTTCATGGTGCTTCTAGGGATGCCCATAAGCAACAACCGCAAGGTCGTGACCGGCATTGTCGTTATGAGTACGGTATGGTACGGATTTGAAAGAAAAATGAGTACGGTATGGATTTCTGATTAGACTTTTATTTTTTCAATTCAAAATAACCTGCCAAACAACGCCAGGCCGTATTCACGGCATTTAGGCAATTTCAAACGGTAACAGCTTCTCAAAAAAAAAAGGTCACGTCCCCTGATCTTGTGTGCCAGTACGTGCTCCCGTTTCTCCAATTCTTCGAGGCACTTGTTTCCAATATCCTCAAGGCACTTCGCGTACTTTCCAATATCGCCATCCAAATGAGGGTGAAGAGATGAAGCAGAAACAACGCTAAAGACGTACGATAATAAAAATAAATTCGATCACCATTATTAAACGAGTTATTCTAAAGTTCTTCCCGTCCATATACATGTTTGTATACGTACACACACAAACTTTATATGATGCATACATTATATATATATATATATACAAGTGTGTGTATATATACTTTCATATTAGGAACTCTTAGATTTGAGTATGGTAAATATGAAATTGTCGGTTTTTATCATTTTCACGAATTATAGAAATAAAATTGGCAAATATTTGGTCTTTTCGAAGTAGGCTAATGGATAATGGATAAATAAAAGACATATTTTATTGAAACGATGTCTTAATTAATGCTTGAAAATTGGAAAATTCAAAATAAAGCAAAAGGTTCGAAGTAATGCACGGTGCCTTGTAAACTTATTTCCTTGATTAGATTAGTACCTAAATGCGTGTTATGGAAGGGAATTTGCATAATGCACCAAGTTTAGGAGTGGACACTACATTTGTAGCGGAAAGGCTATCACATCAAAAATTTTCCGGTTCTTTTTCACGATTATAATATTTTCCGAACCTCTAGTGAAAGGGATTTAAAGTATTCATAACATCTTTTTTAGTAGAATAGAAATCCCACGATACTAAGAAGAAAGAGCAAGTATCCAAAGTCCTTTTCCTCTACTTACTTTTACTGGGGAAATTTTTTATTTTTTTTATCAAGTTATATCAACAAAACAAAATAAGGTATTTCGATTATTCTGATTATTAGGTGACACTTGAATTTGAATATAGGGGAAAAAAGATTTGCAATCCAACACACATATAGTTCAAGCGAGAAGAGCGATTTATCTGAACCCTTAGGAATTGACAGGACGAACTTCTAATTTTCAGATACGAAAATAATCATATCAGACTTGTTGGATCCTTAGTAATTCATGCGAAAATTGGTTAAGGGAAATCTCATACTATACTTTCATTACATATATTATGGAATGGATTGATTTTGAAAAAAAAAAAAAAAAAAAAAAAAAAAACAATACAGTTCAATACAACGCAAAAGGCTGGTTTAGAACATAAGTAAGAAATGAAGGAAATAAAAAATCCAGTTCCAATTGAGAACCTTAACATAATGCATGACTAAAATAAAGAAAAAAAAGTGCGGTACGAATCTCTAAACTGGATTATTTTTAATTCAAAACTACATGTTATAGACAACATCTCAATGACTTAGTGGATGAAACGAATGTATTAATTGCATCTAGGTAATTTCACAATGAAACAGGCTTGTCATAAAATGGTTACGTCCGCTGATCTTGTGTCCCATTATGTGCTCCCGTTCCTCTAATTCTTAATTTCAGGCACTCGTTTCCAATATTCTCAAGGCACTCCACGTACTTTTGGAATTTGACATCGAAATGAGGGTCAAGCAATGAAGCAGAAACAACGTTAAGGACAATAATTATAATATTAAACGCAATCACCATTGTTAAAATAATTATTCTCAAGTTTTTTTTTCCTCCATATATATATATATATATATATATATATAAAGAATTTTATCCTACTCACAAAGGAATCAAAGCTGGGCTTATTGAATCCTTGGCAATTCATGAAAGAATTGACCATTGGAAATCTCTATAGAGGTCCATTTTATGTAATATCTCTAAGAGATAAGAAAAATAAAGATATTTTATCTATCCTTAGGTAGATATCAATACTATATGATAGCGGCGGAAAATGTTTTTGACAGTTAATTGAGGAAAAACATGTTGTTCCGGCTTGATACTACTGTCAAAAATTCTTGATTATTAAGTGGGAACATGTTCATCTTCAAAAGTATTTTTCACTTCCAATGTTTTTTTTTTTTTTTTTTAAAGTAAATTATGCATAGGATCTATCATATACATTCATAGGTAAATGATCCAGCCACCAAACTTTTCTTTTGACTGCGTTCTGTTGCTTTATACACTATTAATGTATTAATATTTTTACATATCGCGAATCATACATAAATACTGATATGTAATTTTTCATTAATAGGATAAGTTTAATACAACTCGTAATGATGGTATAGAACATAGGCAAGAAATGAAAAAAAATTTAAAAAAAAAATAATTTCGAATCGAGAATCCTAAATTAATTAGATAACTCAGGATGACAAAAAGCAACAAGAGCAAGGTCGAATAATCGACAAAAAAACAGCTCCAAACATCTGGTATGGTTAGTTTAGCACATATTCCAAATGCACTCCTCGTAATTTTGAATATTCAATCAAAATGAGGATGAAGGAATGAAGCAGAAACAACATTAAACACTATAATAATATAAAACGAAATCCCCACTGAGAAAATAATTATTCTTACAGTTTTCCTGTCCCACACACACATATATATATATAAATATATATGCTCTTCACACATACATTACTTGAGTGCTAACTATATATATGTATAAACACACGTATATATACATCCCAAACAAAACTTCGATCACTTGGTAGATCAAACGGACCATACTCGGCACATTAAGGTAATCTCAAATATAGTAACAGTTTGTTAAAAAGAGTTGGCGTCCCCTCATCCTCTTGTGTCCCAGTTTGAGTTCGAGTTTCTTCAATTCTCCGAGGCACTTCTTTCCAATATGCTCAAGGCACTCCAAGTACATTGGACGATTGGCATCGGAATGAGGATGAAGCAAAGAAGCAGAAACAACATTAAAGACGATAATAATATTTAATGCGATTTCTTTTATCAAAAGAATTATTCTCACGTTTTTCCTCTCCATACGTATATATACACATTACACATACATTACTCGAGTGCTAGCTACTTATATACTTACATTATATGTGTTTGCATTATATATATATATATATATACACATATTAGGTACTCTTAGATTTGAATCATGTGGCCTTTAGTTAGCATATACTTTTCATGTACTCGAGTTATGTATAGCATTGATTATTTCATTGAAAGAGAAATAAATATATTGAACTCTTTCTGAGATATATTCTAATAATTAATAAATTAAAGAACCCATTTAAATGATCGGTTACTAATAAATGGTTTTTTTTTTTTTTTTTTTAAGTAGGCTAATAGATAGCATTATTAGATAAAAAAAAATTTGTTGAAAAGATGGCTTAATTAATGCTTGAAGAATGGAAAAGCCAAGCAAAAGTTTGTATTACCTTTTAAAATTGATTTCCTTGTTCTCATTGACGAGGAAAATCGCAAAATGCCTTGTCTGAAAAAGGTAATAAAGAGTATTTTGACGAAAATAAATAAATAAATAAATTTTAATTTATATAAATAATAAATTTATTGTCTAAATAAAAACTTAAAAGGTCAGCAATGAAATTATTTTTAATAAATAAATTATTTGCATAGTAAATTTATTATTTGTTGTTATTTATTTTAATTATTAATTAAAAACTGGTATTTAATTCTCTTTTTTTTTTTTCGCTAAATTTAGTTTTATATTGTTGGACCAAACTCATAAACCAAGGAAGGCGGATTCAGAACCCAACAAAAGGTCCAAATCCCCAATTATCAAACCAATCAATCAAATTCAATCAAATCAAAATTGATCTTAAATTATTAAATCGGATTATTTTGTTACTAGACTTTGATATATGAGATTTTAGTAACCAATTTTTAATCAGACGAGAGGATTAAAATAAGACAGATTTTATCAAATAAACACCTATATACATTCTAATTAAGACAAAACACTGACCTTCAAATGGTTTGATTTCACTAGGTAGCAGTCTTCCTCGTACTAGAATTTTATCATATTATAGTACTTAGATGACATGCATTATTACAAAAAATTTAAATAATGATTGCAGTCTTAATTTAACCGTGATTTGTAATAGGAAGTAGTCTTCCTTATACTAGAATTTTCTTATATTATAGTATTAGACGACATGCAAAATAAGTTAAAAGTTAGAAATATATGCCAAAAAAAATTTAAATAAAAACTACGGTTTGAATTTAACGATAATTTTCTATATATATATATATATTTTTTTTTTGAAAATAAGATATTAAGTATAAATCACCATCTAAAAAAAAAAACAAAAAACAAAACAAAACAAAACAAAGCAAAACAAAACCGCACCATTTCAGGTCTTAAACTTTGAAGCTTCGTCAAGTGTCTTTTCTTCCTATTATGTCCAGAAGTTTCATAACGAAGAACAAAAGCTGGCTTGTTATTGCAGAATACTCTCGGCAACTGCTCGAATTTCTTCTCTTCCACAGCAACCCACTTCTCATCTCCACCTCTTTTACCGCCGAAGCCACCTAAACGCCCAAGCCATCTCAGTCCCATGCCTAGACGAGCTCGCAAACTATGGCATCAAACACCTTTCTTCTCACCCCAACCCCGAAATCTCCTGCTTTCCTCGAAAGGGTTTCTCGGAAATCACCAAAGAGATCACTGGCAGAGTCGTACATGGGCTGTTCCTGAAGGGGTTTGTGCCGTTTGGTGTGTTTTATTCGAATACTTTGGTGAACATGTACGCCAAGTTTGGCCGTATAGATCATGCACGGTACCTGTTCGATGAAATTTCTGAGAGAAATGAGGCTTCGTGGAACACAATGATGTCGGGTTATGTTCGGGTGCGTGCTTACACCGAGGCCGTTGGGTTCTTCCGAGAGATGCTTGAGCGCGGTGTTGAGTCAAGTGGGTTTCTGATTGCTAGTTTGGTTACGTCATGTGATAAGTCGGGTTCGATGTTTGGTGAAGGATTGCAAGTCCATGGCTTTGTTGTTAAGGTTGGTTTAGTGAGTGAAGTTTACGTCGGAACCTCACTGTTGCACTTTTATGGCACCTATGGACTTGTTTCTGATGCAGAAAAGATCTTTGATGAGATGCCTGAACGGAATGTTGTCACTTGGACATCGTTAATGGTTGGATATTCAGACAGTGGGGAATTGGAGAAAGTTATTGAAATGTATAAGCGTATGAGGTGTGAATGTGTATGTTGCAATGAGAACACAATTGCTCTCATTTTGAAAACTTGTGGGATGCTTGAGGATGAGTTATTAGGTTGGCAAGTTCTAGGACATGTTGTAAAGTCTGCTCTAGATACTAATGTTTCTGTTGGGAACTCGCTTATAGCCATGCATGGTAGCTGCAGTAACGTGAAGGAAGCGTGCCATGTGTTTGATCACATGGATGTACGTGACACAATCTCGTGGAACTCGATTATTTCTGCAAATGCTCAGAATGGGATTTGTGAAGAATCGTTGAGATATTTCTGTTGGATGCGGCATGTTCATAAAGAAGTGAATTCTACTACACTTTCGAGTTTGTTAACGGTTTGCGGTTCTATAGATAACTTGATGTGGGGCAGAGGAATTCATGGACTAGTTGTGAAATTGGGACTGGAGTCAAATGTTTGTGTTGGAAATTCTCTATTAAAGATGTATTCTGAGGCCGGAAGATCCAAAGATGCAGAGTTGTTTTTCCAAAGAATGCTACAGAGGGACTTGATCTCGTGGAACTCCATGGTAGCATGCTATGCTCAGAATGAGGAAAGCCTAAAAGCTATGAATCTTTTTGCTAATATGCGTCGGATGACAAAGACAATGAACTATGTAACTGTAACTAGTGCATTGGCTGCGTGTTCAAACCCAGATTTCATAGCTGAGGGAAAGAGACTTCATGCTCTTGCGGTACTAGCAGGCCTACAAGCTAATTTAGTCGTTGGCAATGCACTAGTTACTATGTATGGAAAATCTGGTATGACGGTTGAAGCAAGAAAAATATCAACAGTAATGCCTAAGCGGGACGAAGTAACCTGGAATGCCCTCATTGGTTGTCATGCTGAGAATGAAGAACCAAATGAGGCAATAAAAGCTTTTAACATGATGAGAAAAGAAGGGATTCGAGCTAACTACATCACGATTGTTAATGTTCTCGGTGCTTTCTCGACTCCTGATAGTTTACAAAAACAAGGGAGGCCTATCCATGCACGTATAGTTCGAACAGGATTTGATTCAGATAAATTTGTGCAGACTTCACTTATTACAATGTATGCCAAGTGTGGAGACTTACATTCAAGTAGCTTCATGTTTGATGGATTATCTACCAAGCATTCGATCACTTGGAATGCGATTATTGCTGCAAATGCTCATCACGGCTGGGGAGAAGAAGCTTTAAAGCTTATTATGAAGATGAGAAATGCCGGATTGTCTGTAGATCAGTTCAGCTTATCAGTGGCGCTTTCTGTCTGTGCTGACTTGGCTATATTGGAGGAAGGTCAACAGCTTCATGGACTAGTAGTTAAACTTGGTTTTGAGTCCGATCATTACGCTACAAACGCAGCAATGGATATGTATGGAAAATGTGGGGAAATGGATGATGTCTTGAGAATACTTCCCTCGCCATTCACGAGATCGCGGTTATCATGGAACACACTGATGTCATCTTTTGCCAGACATGGATGTTTCGATAAGGCCATGGAGACTTTCCATGAAATGCTAAAATGGGGAGAGAAACCTGACCATGTCACCTTTGTCTCACTTTTATCTGCATGCAGCCACGGCGGTCTGGTAGATGAGGGTCTTGCACACTATGCTTCAATGAAAATAAAGTTTGGTGTCCCACCAGCAATAGAGCATTGTGTTTGCATAATCGATCTTCTTGGAAGATCCGGAAGGCTTTCTGAGGCTGAAGACTTCATCAAAGACATGCCCGTACCACCAAACGACCTTGTCTGGCGGAGCTTGTTGGCGTCATGTAAGATCCATCGGAATTTGGAGCTAGGAAAAAAAGCTGCAGACAAACTTTTGGAGTTGGACCCGTCAGACGATTCGGCTTATGTTCTCTATTCAAATGTCTGTGCAACTAGTGGAAGATGGGATGTTGTAGAGAATGTAAGGACTCTAATGGGATCAAACAACATAAAGAAACAACCCGCTTGCAGTTGGGTCAAGTTGAAAAACAAGATAAGTAAGTTTGGGATGGGAGAGAAGTCTCATCCTCAGATCGTCCAAATTTATGCCAAGTTATGGGAGCTCATGAAGAGGATTCGAGAAGCAGGTTATGTTGCTGATACAAGCTATGCACTTCAGGACACCGATGAGGAACAGAAGGAGCAAAATCTTTGGAACCACAGCGAGAGAATCGCCCTCGCATTTGCGTTGATCAGCACGCCAGAAGGCTCGCCTGTTAGGATTTTCAAGAACCTGAGAGTTTGTGGTGATTGTCATTCTGTTTACAAGTTTGTGAGCGGAATAGTTGGCCGGAAAATCATGTTGAGAGACCCTTTCCGGTTTCACCATTTTAGTGATGGCAAGTGTTCTTGCTCGGACTATTGGTAGTCAAGCTATTACAGAAATTAGCCAAGTTTAAAATGTAATGAAATTCCTTAGTTAGTCCTAATCCTTTGTTTGGTGCATTAACTTTGATAGGAGTAATAGGATTGGCTAACCTTCCCACAAATATAGTTCCTCTTGTGTGGGATAACTTGTCCCATTGAATATAGTTATTATTTATTAACCCACAGCTTCAAAGATTGTGAGTCCCACTTAGCATGGTAAGAAGGAAAGAAAACAAAAGAGAAATGAAAAATAGAAGCGAAAGAAAATAAGGGAGGGATGAAATATTTT
This sequence comes from Ficus erecta, assembly GCA_008635985.1. Lineage (NCBI taxonomy): Eukaryota > Viridiplantae > Streptophyta > Magnoliopsida > Rosales > Moraceae > Ficus > Ficus erecta. The sequence goes on from BKCH01000019.1 coordinate 2,228,521, forward strand.
ACTTTTTCTTTATATTGTTTGGTATTATAGAAAGAAGGAAAAGAAAAAAGTTGTATAATTACTATTTTAGTTATTTATACATTTTCTTTTATTTCAAAAAAGGACCAAAATGTAATTTTAATTATCATTGGAAGAATTTGTGTTTTCTATCCATTTTTGGAAAGATAAAAGTAAGTGGTCCCCACAACAATTTTAATCCCTCTTATTTTCCTTTCTCTTCACTTTTAATTCTTACCAAACAATCAACAATATTATTTTCCATCTACTTTTCTTTCATCCCATTTCCTTCTTCCACTTTTCCATCCTACCAAACATAGCCTAGGTTTTTTGAGTTAATTGTAGAATTCAATTTTTCATGTGAAGAACTTATTTTTGAAAATTTTAATTATTTTTTTAAGTTCAATTATCTTTTTAATTTATAGAAATTTAATTGGTTGTCATCCAATATCACACCAAACCAAAGATACTAGAGGATTAATTTTAATCTAATTTACTATGCTTTGAATCAAATTTATTATTATTATTTATTTAAAAGTGAAGAATTTAAACTCTATATATTTTTTATGGAGTCGGGTGTAGAATTACCAATAACACTTTGTCTGAAACTACAAATTTAAATATATTCTAACGATAGTCTTACTCAATTTTCAACACTAATTATTTTTTAAGCTTTTGTTTAGTATTCCAAATTAAACTCAAAATTTTCAAATTAAAAATTTTTTTTTCTGAAAAGTCAACAAAAATTATAACTAGTTTTTAAAAAGTCAATCAACTACGTGTTAAAAATTTCATCTCTAACTAATTAACTAAACAGAGGCTAGGTAAATTATCAACACTATTAGTGACGTAAATTGTAAATATCTAAATCAAAATTAAATAAAATAAAATAAGAAATCTAATATGTAATTCCCTTAAAAATCGCGTTAGTTCATTAATTACACGATATAAATTATATTTATGGGATATCTCACAGTAAAAAAATAAAAATAAAAAATCATTTTATTTTCTTTATTATTTTTTGGCGGGAGGGAGGGACGAAGGGACTCGAAACGTGACAATCAAGGCGAATGAACCAAAACCACGTGTAACAACATAACCGTTTATCATGTAACAACATGACGGTGTTCACAAGGCCACTGCCACGCACACTTTCTCTCTCTTCCACTCCTCTGGTACGGTTAGTATTCCCAGCATTCCTCTGAGACAACACTTCACTTAGAGAAGCTTCACATTTCCCAGGAACACCTGAGAAACGTGAAGAAGATGAAGAAGACAACAATGGCGGCCATGATGAGGACGAAGAAGACGACGAAGATGATGCCACGTGGCGACATCCCCGAGTTCGGCGCGATCTTCATGTCGAACCTGGCCACCATGGGAGAGTGCCTAGAGAAGCAGCTCTTCGGACTCCCGTCCTCCAATGGCGACTTCGTGAGGCGAGTGAGGGCTGGGATGCTACTCTTCCTCTTCGAGTACGAGAAGCGGGAGCTCCACGGAGTCTTTCAGGCCACCACCGACGGTGCCATGAACATCGTTCCTCACGCTTACAACTCGTCCGGCAAGCAATTTCCTGCTCAGGTTTCATTTCGATTCGATTATGTTCCCTATTTCTCTGATTCTTTTAAAGATTTCTTGGTGTTTGACTTTGGATTTTTTTGTGTAGGTTCGATTTACCACGGTTTGGGAGTGTGAGCCTCTTTCAGAAGCTGAGTTCCGTGACGCCATTTGGGAGAACTACTACGAGAGGAACAAGTTTCTTTTCGGTTTGTCTCAAGATCAGGTTTGCTTCTTTGTATATATGTGTGTGTGTGATCGGTATGGAATACATGTTGAAACAGCTGTGCAGTTGTTCATATTTGTATGTATATATATGTACATATATATCGCCATAGCTTTGGAAACTTGGCTTGTTTATACTGCTTCTGTGTTTTGCTTTCCTGTTGTAATATATCACTGATGATGTTTAGCCAAGAATCAAGAAATGAACAAAAAATGAAACGTCATTATTTTACTTTTCCTTTCGAGTCAGAACTCAGAATCCTGTATTAGCAATTGGAAAGCTGCAAGTCAGAGTAGTCTTTCTTTGATCTTTTGTCGATGCGTTTCAAGTTGCAAGTATGACAAATTTGCTGAGATACTGAATTGAGTTTATTTTAAGTGATATTATAGATTTGGGAATAACCCAAATGCACAAAATTATTTTGTTAGATACTGGTTGGGGTTTAATATGCAGGTCTGCAGGCTTCTTGAGTTGTTTAATTCTAAAAGAATGAAAGGTGTTGGTTCTAAGAATTTATCATGTGGAATCAAACGGATTTGGGATTATGCTGGTGGAGATCGAGGAATGGAGACTGAAGGGGGGCCCATATTCCGAAGGAAACTATCCTCCGGAGTATCTGTTGTTAGTCACAGAAAACTCGAAGGAAGTCCCTGTGTACACACCGGCAATGACGATCCCCATGGTTCTGGTTCCTCAGGGGTGTCAAGAGTTAGTATCAGCTCTTGTGAACTGGAAAGTGGACCTCCAAAAGTTGAAGAGGAACCAGAAAATTCAAAAGAATCTCCCAAGGATAGTGCAGCTGACCTTGGAGATTTCATACCATTGCCTTCGCCTGACAATTCTGATTGTGAGGCGGAGCCCTTAGAACCGCATTTACCTCTGATGCTTCTGTCAGGTTCTTTTCCTTCAGATGATTGCCACTTGAAGGGCACTCAAAATTCATTGCCGGTCATCAGCCACAATAAATCAAATGCATCAGATGACAATGGGAATCACCTCCCGATCAAGAGTCTGTACTCCGATGTTGAAGAAGAGAAGTCTAGTGTATTTTCTCGTTTAAACTTTGGTTCAAAGGCTATTGGACGGGAAAAGGGTGAAAGTTTTGTAGAGAAAACTAGTGGTAGACGAGAGGATTCGACTCCAACAGTGAAGAGGAGTGTCTTTTCACGCTTGTCTTGGGTTTCAGAATCCGCTGAGCAGAAAAAAGCTGTTACATTACGGTTGCCAAATGATGAGGGAAATGAAAGGGTAAGGAGGGCCAGGTTTTCTTCCCAAGAAAGAGAAGGCTACTACAAATGGCGCAGAACCGTGAAACAATTTCCAGATGCACTGGAACAAAATAGTTGTTGGAAAACGGCTAGAGATAGAGAAGTCTCAAACCAGAAACTCGGTGATGAAGAGAACTTCGAAGAGAGTAGCTACACTAGTAAAATGCTGAAGAGACATGTTCAAACTGAGGACAATGTCGATGATGGTTCAAAGTGCAAAGACCAATTTGAACAGCCACCCCGGAGAAAGTTGGTGAGGCCAATGTTTAAAATGCCAGCTGAAGTTAAAATTACCACTTCAGAGAGATATGTTAATCAAATGACTTCCGAGGAAAGCTGTGCTTATAAAGAAAATATCGGAAATTGCAAGGCGCCCATGAAAGGCAATACAGCTGATGAAGAAATTGATACAACTGTCGAAAAAGAAATGCGGCCTGTCCTAGATCCATGGCAAAGTAAAGGTGGTAACAAAGAAGTTGAGGCTAACACCATTGATGAGGTATCAAAATCAAGAGAGCTACTTGTCGGCGGGTTCAACACTCATGGTGGTACCACTACAACGCCACTAAAAGTTTACAACCGTCGTCGTGAAAAGAAGGTTGAGGTTTATTCTGTTTGTGCTGTATAGCATAAGGTTAGATTCTGTTTTCTCAAACGAGACAAGAAAACTCCGCTTTGAACTAAAAAACATTGGAAATAGTTTTGACTTCGATACCATAGAAATAGACATATCCACTTGACCGAGTATGAGAATGAATTTGAATACCCTGACAAGCTTGCGTAAATGTAACTATGTTTGCAATGTTATATCTACATACAAGTTACTCTCTTCACTTTTTTTTTTTTTTTTTCTGTCCGAAAATATAATCGTTTGCTTCCTGATTGGCATCTTTATTTGAAGACTGGCAAAGGAACTTAATAGGAGAAATATTTTTAGGATAGAAGATAGAATCGTAAGTCGATTGATTTTATGAAGGAATCAGAAGGTTGCCACTATTTCTCCGTTTTAACTCTGTCTGAGAAAACGAAGGGGAAATCATAAAGAGCTACAAGGAAGTTGAAAAGAATAAAACCTTAACAAGCCAACAAAAAACAGTTTGAAAAATTATCTAAAATGGAGTAATTAAACTGACAAGATTGCTTGAATTATAAGTTTATAACATACGATTTCTGGAGTATGTAATACAGGGCAGAAGATAATCATAATCACTGTGAAACAATACCATAACTAGATTTACTTGCCTATTTATAGTTTATAATTTGATGTCGTTTCAAGGTTTCGATTCTATATTGTAGAATTTTTTAGTTGGTGCAATTTTTTAATGAAATGCTACTTTTTGAGGTTGTCGTTTTACAGTAACTGTTCCTATCTTTGATGTCGTTTCCTGGAACTTGGCTGCAATTCCCGTGTTGAAATCTAATGCGATTTTTGAATGTGTAATGTTATTTTTTGAGGCCATTGTCGGTTTAAAGTAATTATCTCTATTTTGATGTTGTTTCCTAGAAGTTGCATATAATTCCTGTTGTTTCTGTCGTTTTCTGATTTGATGTCGTTTTTAAGTTTTTTGCCTATATATAATTTAATGTCGCCTTTTAGATGTGATTTTTTCTAGTTGATTTTTCTAGAACTTGGATGTAATTCCTGTTGTTCTGTCGGTTTTTTTTATTTAATGTTGTTTTTTAAGTTTTTTTTCCCCCCTGTACATATTAATTTGATGTCGTTTTCAATTCGTTGCCCTTTTTTTTTTTTTTTTTTTTTTTGTCGTAAATTTCAAGTTGTTTATCATTTATTTGACATTTTTCGGCTGTTTCCTTCTTCGGGATTGGTAATTGTCGTTGAAAATTTGTTTCCATTTATATTTTTGTCGTTTTCCAGTGGTTTAAAAATTCATTGTCGTTTTTTCGGCTCTTTCCTCGTATCAGAAAAGCATGTTGTTCTACACACTTGACATACTCTCTACTATTGTTCAGCCCTTGCTGTTCTTTTTAGGTCATGAAAAATTTTTAAAAGCTCAGAAATTATAAATTGTAAACTCAAAGACAACTCTAAAAAAAATAATAATAAATTGAGTTTTAATTTGTTTTCTTTTCAAGAGACAAAATCTTGTGTGCTGTTTGATTATTGACGAGGATTCATGCTACATGCAACATTGGATAAAATTGCTTTCTTTGTTGTTTACTTATTCTATTAAACACATATTACAAAGCACATGTCGTGCAAATAAAGATTTGCTCTCCTTTCCCTTCTATTAGTAGAAAATTATCTTATAAATGAATTGTTGCCAGTTTCTTGCTGCGTAAGTAAGCTTTGACCATTTCTAAACAAAATTAGCAGGGGTACGTATTGTTTTTTTGCTATCTTAAAAAGCCAAAAAAAAAAAAAGGGAAAGATTTTCAGTTATAGATCCTTAATATGTCGTTAGGGCTCCCAATACTGTTAAGCCGGCCATGCGAGAACACATTCATGTGATTCCGGCATCGCAATCTAACTCTCCGCAACCCAGAAAAGTGGCCCTCTCGTTGTGTTTCATGTGTCAAAAATAAAGGTTGTTTTGTTGAATATCCTTTTTATGGCAATTGTGCTAATGGCTGGTGATCTCTCTGCAAAGACATGCATGATTGATGATAACAAGTTACAATTAGGTCATTGTAATACTAATCTTATAATTAGGCGACGGAGTCCGATCGACCCTTCAAAACTATAGAAGCCTACACAAAAAATGATAAATAAACAAATAGAAAAAAGACATTTTTGTGTCGGCTTCTGATTGGAGAACGATTTTATAAGAAATTCTTTTTTTTTTTTTTCGTTGTTGCTTTCTTGATCAGAAAACCGTTATACACCCTTAAACAATATTATGAGGGTGCCTAAGACGTCCAAACAAGCTAGCTATAGTAATTTAGTCAATCCTCATAACATATTTGATATTTTAGTTTTTTTTTTCTTGATAAATACTTAGCTACTTATTAAAATTATTTGTTAATTTCTTTGTCCCGAACATGTAATAATCGACCATATATAATGGGGTTCAAACTCAAAAAGATGGCTAGAACTACTCCAAACTTGTTTGTTAAAGGAATATATACAATATTCACAATTTTTACCCTTACAGATTGTATTATGTGTAAGCAAAATTTTCTTCCCCCGATTTTAGTGTTGATGATATCATGAATATTATGCGTGTACTTGTCGTTTTTTTTTTTTTTTTTTTTGTTAATATTATGTAGCATTGAGAAAATGAAAAGCTTGAAGGTAAACATAGACGGTGAGCTTTACACGGGGTTGTTGAATAACGGTTTCTTCAGCAGAAAAGGTGAAGTGGGAGATTGGAGAAATCATCCAACACCTTCCATGGCGGAACGTATGGAATATTTCTAGTTTTCCTTCAAGAAGTACTTGTTTCAATTTATCCAGCATCATTTGATTTTAGTACACTTTTCTCTTGATAGACTTTCTAGTTAATGTAACCATGGAGTAAAAATGAGGTTAAGGAAGAAGCAACCAAAAAATAATAACAAATCAATTAAAAAAGAAAAAAGATAACAGATGCTTAGAAACACCAATATCGAGTATTAAGCATCATAACTAATAGATAGTCATATATGTAAGTTCTATATTGTGTGACTCGTTTATATTAAGAATGTGTAGTGGAAACTTGTTTTGAAACTTGACCCTAGTTTTTAGGATGTTTTAAAGTTTTTTTTTTCTTTTTTTAATCCCAATAATCAAATAATCATCCTAATTATTCGAAAAGAACTTAAAAACATCCTAAAAGAACTATATAATCCCAAAAGTCAAATAATCATAATTATCCTAAAAAATAATAATAACAACATGCTAAGTCCAAGTTTCAAGTGAAGAAATAAGATAAACTCCAATATTTTAAATAGGCCATATATCTCCTTTCCTTTTCTTCCCTTTTTTTTTTTTTTTTTTTTTTTTCTATATCTTTTGAAGAACTTTTATAAATTGTAATCAGTTTGCTTAGACATTCCTCAGCACAAGCATTGCAAATACTAAAAAATAAGAAAAATAAAGAGAGAGATAAAATAATATTTTTATTGCCCATTGGTCATAACATGTGTATATTTTAAGAAATAAAAATAATAAATGAAAGAGATAAAAACGATCGCGATGGGACTCGAACCCACAATCTCCCGCTCCGGAGGCGAGCGCCTTATCCATTAGGCCACGCGATCCCTTCGTCTTAATTGTTCTGAATTAATAAATTTAAAGTAACCAATCTCTTTTGACAACATTTACCACATTTCAACTTTTTATTTTCCTTGTTTCAGAGAGCTCCATCTAACTAAAAATGTTATTCTTATCCCCCATCTCATTTAAGAATCTTAAATCAAAACACGTGTTGAGTTAATACCTGCGATGATAAATAATTTTATTAAGAAATACAATGTGTCGTTTATAAGATTGCACTTTATAGAATAGACTTGTACTTTATAGAACAGACAATGATATTCAGGTGCATTTGACGTATCATTCAGGAATAAAATCTTTATGTTAGAGTTAATAAGACTTTTACAAAAACTAATTATAGTAATTAGTTTTTATTAAATTTTCAGGTTTAAAAAAAAAAAAAAAACTTGATATGACTTGATGTCCAAACGCATAAGAAATTTACGTATCAAAGTTTTAACAATAGGGGGCGCCAAGAAGTAAATCTTCTTATTTTATTATGTTTTTTATTTTAGAAGACTACTTTTGCGGGGCCCATTTTTTTTTTTTTTTTTTTTTTCATTTCAAACTTATAAACTTCTAGGAGGCAAAGGACTTCAAAAACTCTTAACCATCAACACATATCCGATTGCTTGATGCAAATAAGTCTCTCCAAATAAGATTTTCCCAAACGAAATCCATTCATCCCTCTAAAAATTCAATTCTAAATTTCGAACCTTCTTCTATTGAACTCTTGTATGTTCCAACAAATGATGATTTTTTTTTTGAATTTAACAAAAGACTGTAGTCATGAGGCTTTTAACAACGGAAACAGAATGCAAGTTAATTACAACCACATGAAAAACTTGACATGCTTTCGTTATTCTTGTTACAATATCCACCATCTGAACTTCATCAGGGAAAACCCATATCGGCCCATGTTGTGCTATCCCAGTTACGAGGTTACTGCAATGTCTCAACGGGTGTATCAGGATTCCCTCCCCATTCAGTCCATGATCCATCATACACTGGAACGCCATGCTGGCCAAGTCGGAAAAAACCCTGACCAAGAAAGCTGCGTATTAGACTCTTCTACTTCTGAAAGTTGTAACTGGAAAATTAAGAGTTTTTCTTTTTAAATTAGGCGGGTGAGTTTAAGCCCTATTCCTTGTGATGTAATCAAGTATAGAATTATCGTTAGGCTATATTGCAATCACGAGTTTATTAAAAAAAAATAGTGGATCTTTCGGTTCGACATTTGATCAACAAGTTATTCAAGCAAACTATGCATGATTTCCAAAGAAACAGAAAAATAACCTAAAGCTTTAAGAAAAAGTAAATTGGTGAAAGTGAAACCCTTCCTGCCAAGGAAACAGAAAGCACGGTTTTGAATATTTAAATGCCTTCAACAGATCCAAGATCAAGCAAGCCTAAATTCTATTCAATCGCGTCTTTCACTCGTTGTTTGAAATCAAAGAGAATTCAAGTCCTTGACACGAGACTAAGAAAATGTATAGGAAGTTACTAGTGCTTGATACCACTACTTGCAATAGGTGGGTCCCACATGCAGGCTCCACACATGTGAGTTGCAGTATTGGACACCAATTAGCACTGATCTATACATACGAGGGAAGAGAGAGAGAGAGAGAGAGAATTGTACCAAAGCAAGAATGCTAGCAGTTATGCCAGTGCCGCAAGTCGTAGCAATTGGGCTGTCCAGAGAGATCCCTGCAGCATGAGGTCAGGATCATTAGGCAAGAGCAAAGCAAAACTATGGCATCAAGTTTCTAGATGTTATGACAGTTTCCTTCTCCATGCTTGTGCTTCTCATTTATTCCCCAGACAACAATATCATTGCAGATTAATTTGTATCCGCATTTTATTAATGTATACAGGAGTAAAAGTTTACCTTTCGCATTAAGATTACATCAAATGCTAAGCTAATTGCTCTTATAATGGAATTGGAAACTAGTTCTTTAGAGTTTACTGTAGAATTTTACCCGCTTGCTCGACTTTTTGCTTTAGCTCATCTACTGATAAGATGGTCCCAGATTCACTTAATACCTGCAGAGAATCACCATGAGAGTATATTACCAATAACATGTTAGCATAATTTCTTATTTGCCTCGACAACTTTGGAGTGCATATCTAAGAAAACATGAGATATAAAAAACAACCTAATAATGGCACAATATATCTCCAACCTTGTTCAAGACAAATTGTTTTCTGTGAATCATCTGATGCGTTACGTTGATAAGAACTGTAATTTGAGAAACCAAATTCTAAACTACCGAAAATCTCAATGCAAGTCTTTTAAAGCATTGTACAAGTCTTTAGGTCATCATAAGAGATCTTTTACCTGCGGAAAAGGAAGGCACCTGCTGCCAGGTACATGACCACTTCTAATACCCTTTCGAGGTTCTGGTGCATTTCCAGCAAACCTGGAGAGCCAAATCCCCATCAAATCCAGCTATGTTGCAGTTGCACTTCCGCAAATAGTTTTCTCAGTAAGCAGAAAATCTTTGTTTTCAGCAAAAGAACCAGAGCCATTTTTCCTTGGAACAAAGAATAGTTAAGATTACCTAGCCTTAGATCGAGCATCTACAAGTTGGTGCGTCTTTTCCTCCAGGTTTTTCCTAACCTGAAAAACATATCATGAAATACGTGAGGCAAATAAAAATTAGACATAAAGAATAGGATGAAAAAAACCCATAAAGAATCTGCTTCATGTGGAAAACTCTCCCAATCACAGATTGGCGCTTAAAGTACATCTAGAGACTACATGTAAGCTCAAAACTATTACAAACTTCCTTTCGAGTCCTCTAATGATAACTTGCTATTTTTGAGAAAATATTATAACATCCAATAACATAGTCATAGCAAAAATCAAGTCCCAAGAAGTCTTTCTCCTTTGAAATTATAATCACTCATTTTAGGAATAAAACCGAGATTACCAAAAACGGAATATATTCAGAAACAAGAAAGCCAACCTGATCAAGTGTCCAGACAAGATGAGGCTGAAACTTTGTCTCAAATGTAACTGGCCCAACCTGCAACCAGGGAAAGGTGTAGATCAAATTAAAGTAAACGACTAGGAAAGCAGATTAATACACTATGCCACACACAAGCCATATAAGGAATCAAAAGGAAAATCGAGATAGAATACAAGTAGGTGGAGAATTTATGAATATACCGCCTGTCCCTGATATACTTTCTCTATCGCTTCACTGGCAGCACTAGCCTTCAGAATAGCATCACCTGAAGCACTGGATTCAACATCATATCCCGCTGCTCGCCATGTTGGCAGGCCTCCATCTAAAACCCAGACTCTGTTATGCCAAATACCCGAAACATCCTTTAAGATAGCAAAGAAAAGCAAATTAGTTTATCTATCCAACAAAAGAAGGAAGGGAAAAAAAAAAAAATAGAAGCCATGTTGAGCAAACCAAGCAATTTTAGGATTTGAACACATGACTCACCACCAAACACGAGCGGCACTGAAAATCCCCTTCCCGTCATACACAATCACATCATCTTTGTTCTGGATGCCAAGAGCAGAAACAGCAGCAGCAAAGGCTTCTTCTGACGGCAACATATGTGGTAACTGGAGCAATACAGTTCAATATTTGCACATTAAAAACCAAGAGAAACTGACTGAATACATAGCAAACAGTGTACAACAATTGTTTGTATTGATATTGAAAGATGCAAAAGATTCTTCCAACATCTAATTTATTGGTCCAATGAAATTCAAGTTCAATTTCCAAGGTTAAACCCCCAACATGAAGTATTTGCATGCTAATTGCATCTATAAACAGTTCTTCAATAGCGTTTTTTAAATTTTAATTTGTAATTTTGGAAATCAGGCACATAAATGACAAAAGATAGATTAACATCTAAAGGAAAACCATCTCACTTTTGTAGTTCGATCGGAAATCCCGTCAATGTCAAAGAAGAGAGCACCAGGAATGTGAGCAACCTACAAACGTAGAAAACTAAATCAGAGTCAAAGTTGATACATGAGAACAACCCATATAAGATCCATATATCATGAATAAAATAAAGTAACATTTGACACTAAACGGACTAGAAAATAGATCTTATGCTTATTGCATTTTGATTAGTGTCCAAACAATAATTAGCACCTGATACTCTTGAATTGGATTCCTCTGCTCATCAGGCATGTACCAAGATGAATCCAACACCTGAATAAGATAACAAAAACGAATGATAAGCAAAAACATAAAATCTAAAAGTGACAAAAAGAAGGTGCCTTATTTCAAGCAAACTTTGGTAAACGTTTACCTTCAAGTTCGGGTCCTTGAGGTTCTCGTGGAGCCAATTAACAGAAACAATTGGGTCATCCACACTAGTTTTTGAAGCAAACCAGCTCTTGACCCGTGTGTCGAGGAAGCCATAACGCGAGTAACCGAACCAGATTTTTTATATGATGTGCAGGCAGGGACAGGGCCTCCTCGTGAGTGAAATTGTCTCTTCTGCAGCAGCAAAGAACGTTATATATGAGTCACATCTTCAACTTGTAAAATCATTAGGAATTAAACAAACATCCTGAAACTTCTAAGTTTAAACGCCAAAATCCAAGTCACAGCTTGATTAATCTATCCATTTAAACTTCATATAAAGTATTAGTAGACAAATCACAAACAATCCCAACGAAAAGAGCCACCTTCACAATGAAAAAGAGTGGGAAAAAGAAAAAAAGAAAACCTTTAAACCTCTCAATAAAACCGCAAGTTTTCAACTATTTCACTGCAAAGACTTTTCCCAAGCTTTAAAAGAACATTTGCAGCTGATAATTATGAAAACACAGAAATTCCAATGAGCTCTTACAGGGTTAAAGCAAGAAGAAGCAAAGCACATGCAACAACTGAGCAAAGATAACGACTTTGTACCTAAGTCCAATACCAGAAACATAAACCAAACGACAATTAAAAATGAAAAATTAGAAGAGTCCAAAAGAGATATTATTCACACTTTGTGATACCCTTTGGGTAGATGAACACGGTCAAGAATCCAGACCACAAACAATAACAAATAATCCAAAACTTCTTCACCCCATAGCTAACAAAGCTAACCCAATAACAAAATCGAATCTTTATAATAAAAATGAAAGATTTAGCAGAAACCCAGATAGAGATTGATCGAGAAGAGGAGAGAGGAGGACTTACACTGAAGAAAGAAGAGAGGAATTGTGGCTTTTGGGTTGGAGAGAGAGAGGAGTGAATCAGGCGATGAGCAGAAAAGAGAGACCTTGATAAAAGCGATGAAGCCATTTAATTTACTCAAAAGACCATAGAAGAGAGAGAGAGAGAGAGAGGAAAGGGATTGGGTATTTGGAGAGAGACGTGACAGTGTCAGTGTGAGAGAGAGAGAGAGAGGCAAAAGTTGCCAAATTTTTTAGTGTCGTTGTGGAATATGGGGTTGTGGGTTACCTACGAACTGTAGCGAAGGCGAAGCTCGGCTGGGGTAGTGCTGCAGCCTAGTGATAATCGGTAAAAGAAGACAGCGTTTTCACCCTTGTTTTTGTAACTTTTGAGGTTCTTTAGGCACTGTTTGGACAACGGAATATAAGGAAAATTTGATAACTTTAAAGATCATTATACAACATAAAAATTTGATACTAATCAATATAACACAAAAAAAAAACTAATAGATCTAATAATTATATTTAGAGACGTTGTTTTGGAGGTTGAAGTTTTAAAAATGTATGTTTGGTAAAAATGAATTGTTTAGAGTGAAAAAGTGTAAAAACTTGAAATGTATTCGAAAAAAAATTAGCAATATAAATCTTGTTTAATTTTTCTTGAAATTCTATATAATTTGAATAAAAAATTATTTTATTTCGACTTAAAATGATAAAGTTTAGATTTTTAAGTTTAAATTTTTTAAAAATATTTGCAAAAAATTTTTTTTTTTTGTTTTGAAGAAAATGATAAAAAAAAAAAAAAATTGGAAACATGTTTCCAAATATGATCCCAAAAAATATAGCCAAAATCTTAGTCCTGTATTATTTTAAAAGTTTTTGACCTCTTTGGATAAAGTTGGAAATGATTGCAAAATAATGTTTGCATTCCACCAAGTCAGAAAATAAAAACGAAAACAAAATATTCTAAGAGATTTTTTTTGGCACTTTGTTCTAGGCTATAAATACAGGTTGGGTAGACATATCAGCTCATAAACAGCCTCTTTGACTCGGTATCTGACTCGATCTAAACATCTAGGTTGGGGTTGGCTCCTAGTTTTTCCTTCAAGCTGGCATGGGTTGAGCATTGCCGAGAGGTCCATATTAACAATACTATTATGTCATACAAATTGTTTCTGCGCAAAAAGTTACTTTGTCAATTTTGTATTTTAACTAAGGGTGATAGTAAAATTGTTCATCGGAAGTATATGTTTGAATTACACCCCAGTTATAGTAGTTTCAATTTTTTAACTTTGAATTAGATAAATGTGGAGGGTTAAAAAATTCAAACAAGAATTAAAAGAGGACAAAAATATAAGCATGCTTCTTTTAAGACCTTGTAAACTTGGTGCAGTACTATAACTTGTTCAAAAATTTCACTTGAAATGTCGACTTTTTTTTTTTTTGGGTTGAAAAAATATAACTTGCAAACAATTAGATTTTTGTATGAGCATGAGCCGACTTTCGAGCAGTCAATGATTCTAGATAGGATTCCTGTAGGTAAGTCATTGTCTTTGTTCTTTCTTCAATGCTAGAGGGATTTTTTTTTTCTTTCAATATCAATGCTTTGGGCTCTACTAGACATATAGTGAGAAGTTGTCTGTTCAACTAGTTGGTGAGCACGCGTGAAGTAAGCAAAGAGGAAAAAGCAATAGAAAAAATTACCACATGACAGATATTGGGTTTGTCATGTGATAGATTGTGAGGAGCGACAAAACGATATTGTTTAAAGTGTCTATTTGTACATTTAGTATAATAAAGCTAAGAAGTAAAGATACTTATTAGCTTTTGTAAATGATGTTTGATTCTCGAGTATTAGAATTAAATTCATGTGACAAGTAGGTTCATTATCACTAATTTTTCTAAAACTGAAATCATATATAAAATTAATACTTGACTATGTTTAAAATAAAATTACCGTATTTAATCTTTAAATTAGTATACGACTAAATCTATATTAATTGGTCCACTTTAATCAAATTTTCTAAAATTTTTTTTTGTCTTTTCCATCAAGAGTATAATTTCACTACTCACATCTACAAATTTGTCTTTAAAACTCAAATTTTAAAAGTCTATAACTTTCTTATTTTAAGTTGAAACAATTTTTTTTAAAATTGTATAGAATAATGAGATAAACGAAGTAAGATTTATATTGTTATTTTGTTTTTTCTGAGCACATTTTAAATTTTTACACTTTTTAACTCCAAACGGTTAAAACATATAATTCGAAACATCAACTCAACTCCAATCAAAATATCTTCAAAATTCTAATTTAAGTGAACGTACCAAACGGGGCTAAGTTAGGTCTTTGATGTGGCAGCAAAAGAAGTGCAGCACAACAAGCACCAAGATGGAAACTATTAACACACCAGGATTTCCACCCACAAAATTTTAAGTTGGTGACATCAATTGGTATAACTAGTTGATCATGTAACACTCAAGTGTCACTGAAATAGTGCACGTGGCACACCAAAACACACGTGTCATCCTTCTTTGGAAGAATCTGCCACGTGCTACTCTCAACATAGCTTATAATACTAAGTAAGAACCTACATGAAACCAACTTCAACATAACATACTGAAACTGTGAGAGAGAGAGAGAGAGAAATGGCAAAGAGTAAGGATGATATAAAGTATGCCACAGTACAGGTGAGGCTAAACGAGGATGAAGCTGTGAGGGTGGCTTACAAGAATGGCACTCCACTTGAAGGAGGGAAGATTGGTGATTCTGAGCCGGTTGATCTCTTCTCCAGTGCTCACAACATCCAAAAGGCTCGTGATTTTGATCAAGATCACAATGAAGAAGAAGACCCCACCACTCAGCCTCAGCTACACCCTCACCCTGCCACCGCTGATGATGAACAAGGTGGTGGAGAGTCCAACACCATGAGTGATAAATTCCCCAGCAAAAAGCCACACTCTCTTGCAAGCAAATAGCTCTTCAATCTTTCACTTTGATTTTCACTTTTCTTCTCCTTTTCCGCTTTCTTCCTGTCATGGTGTACTCGAGGATATCAATTTTAGCAATGCAAAATATCATCAGTTTTTAAATATAGCTCTGTCTTCCTGTATCCTTTTCTACTAAAATATAGATATATATATATATATATATATATAAAAGTTCATCATCATCCCAATATTTACAATAATGAATAATAAATTAACAAATATCTATCAAGTTTTCCCTTTAATTATGCATAATGCTGTCAGTTGTGGAATAATGACGTCAGGTCTGAAATTATTGATAGGTTATGATTTTTCACACACTTTTTATGGTGGAGTTACAGGAGTGAAATAATTATTGTTAGGTACAGATGAGGAATTATTGATAGGTTATCTTTGTAACAAAAGGGTAAATTATAATTGGAGTAACTTGTTGATCAGAAACTGAAAAAATTAAACTGACCTGCCAATGTGTATGTGAAACCTTTATAAAGCTGATTCGACCAAGATCAGATGCAAATTGAAGGGAATCAAATGGTATTGCCTTAAATCCAGCTAAGTCCAGGGTTCTTCCAAATATTGCCTTCTCTCATATTGTCCCTCAGCTTCCTAGCTTCATCCCACTTTCCATCACCAGCATATATGTTGGAAAGCATCACTTTATAGGAACCCCTTTTGGGATTAGTTTCCATTAGTCTTTGTGCTACAATTTCTGCTAGCTCAGAATTTCCACAAGCATCACAGCAAGATAAAAGGGCACCCCAAATGCCATGTTCAACAGGCTCAGGCAAGGACTGGATGAGATAATAAGCCTCTTCCAGCTCTCCATTCATCCCAAGAAGTTTCACCAGTGAACATAATGTTCGGTTCGGGCTTGGATTCCAAACTCCTCTTTCATTCTTCTGAACACATTTTTTCCATCCTCAACAAGGCCGGCATGGGAACAAGCACAAAGAAGAGCAGAGAAAGTAGATTCATCAGGCACTAGTCCCTTCTCTAGTATCTCCTCAAACACTTCAAAAGCATGGGAAGCAAGTCCATGGAGACCAAATCCTGATATCAATGAATTGTAAGAAACAATATTCCTCTCCGGCATTATGTCGAAAACCCGGATCCCTAAGCCTAAGATACCCGATTTTGAGTACATGTGTATGAGAGCAGAACCAACCATGACGTCTGATTCAAGTCCCTGCCGAATAACATAGGCATGAATTTCACCACCAGGCTTCACATTCGCCATCTGAGCTGCAGCAGCCAACACACTAGCGATCAAGACGGAATCCGGCTTCTTGCCTACCAAAATCAATTTCTTGAAGAAAACTAATGCCTTTTCATGCTCTCCGGATTGAGAATACCCAGTTATCAAAGCTGACCATGTGACTAAATCAGGTTGAGAAATTCCACCGAACACTTTGTATGCAGAACTCATGGACTTGCATCTTGAGTACATGCTCAAAAGTGCACCGCCCACATGAGCATTGGAGTCAAAACCAGTTTTTAAGCAAAAGCCATGTACTCCTTGGCTAATATTCACCAAGCTAGAATCAGACAACCCAAAAGCAAACCAACAAATGTGTACCCATCTGGCTTCTTTCCACTGTTTTGCATGTTGCTGAAGAGTTCTAGACTTTGGTACCAAAATCCACAATTCCCATAAGCAGAAATCATGGAATTCCACAAGACCAAATCCGGTTCCCTTATCCCATAAAACACCTTACTCGCTTCCTCAACAAGGCCTAGTTTCGAATAAGCCGTAACAAGTGAACTACCACATATAGAATCCGATCCTAAGCCAGAAACTGTAGCACCTGCATGGACAAGTTTCAGTCCATGAATATAAAATCTCTCAGAGCATGCACGTATTACACAAACGTAAGTGAAATTATCTGGGCTAATATCAGTCCTCAACATCTTTCCGAAGAGAGAAAATGCATCAGAAAATTGATGAGCCTGGGCATGGGCTCGGATTATGGAGTTCCAAAGGTACACACTTCGGTTGGGACTTTCGTCGAACACGTTACGTGCAGAACAAAGATCTCCGTGAAGGGCATACAATCTAACGATTTGGGGTCGCATAAAACGGGTCATGGGATAGTTGGGTCTTGATTATCAAAGAATGCAACTTTTTGGTCGTTGATAAAGACTGATGAATCTTTAAGACCTCCCTGTGAATCAAATGAATAGGGTGAAACATTTGAAAGTTTAACAAAATTTTTATGTTTACGAGGTTAGTTGTCAAGGGAAAAAAGTTTTAAACATTAAATTGAAAGATTGAAAAAGTTCAGGGGTGTTTGTAAAAAGCCAGAGGTTTAAAATAATAATAAAAAACACGTTGCTGTACTTGATAGTTGTTGTCGTTTGTCTTTGTTCAGTTCGTGCCCCATGTTGACTATTGTCGTCCTCAAATTTATGTCCTTCTATAGAGTTGTGTCGGTTTACAGTAGGTTGTAATTCTTTTATTCTTGTCGTTTCGAGATTAGCGTCTGCTTATAGATGTTGATAATTTGCTTCATGTCGTTCTTCAATGTTTTTGTCGTTTTCATGTTGTATCGATTTTGAAATCGTCATCGTTTTTTTAGTTGATGCCCCTTTTAATTGTCGTTTGAGGAATTTTTGTTTTCCCAACTGGTTTCGTGGAGAAAACAGAAGATATTTTTCTACAACGTAAGATGTGTTTCAATGTTAAAGACTAATACAAACTTTTTTTAAATTAATTTAGTTGTTTATTTTAATTTTGCTGCAGTTTTATTTTGATTAGGATTTCTTAAAAAAACAAAAAACAAAAAAAAAAAGAAGAAGAAGAAGAAGAAGAAGAAGAAGAAAACCAAAAAGCTAAATAAGTTCAAGATATGTGGTTGTGGGTATTTGGCAATTCCAAATTCAAAAATATCTTGTTTCTTCCGCGCTAAGAAAGAAGCAATTATGAAAACCTAAACTAAAGCTTTCCAAGTTTTCAAAATAAATAAATAAATAAAGCTTTCCAATATAAAGATCGAACTTGTATAGCATTAGGCAGATCTTATGTTCTGTTCGGGGAGAGGGAAAAAAAAAGGGGGGGGGGGGGGGGGGGGGGGGGGGGGGGGGGGGGGGGTGGAAAGAAAACGTTGTTTTAGTCGTATAATTGTAACTCCTTTGCCCAGTGCGTGCCCCATGTTCAACTGTTGTCGTTCTCAACTTTATGTCGCTTTATATAGTTGTGTCGTTTTAGGCTTGGTGTAGTTCTTTCTTTTCTGTCGTATTGAGATTCGTGTCGTTTTTTTCGATCTTGATTTTGCTTCATGTCGTTCTTCAATGTTCTTATCGTTTCAAGCTGATATCAGTTTTGAAGTCATGTCATCGTTTTTTATAGTTGATATACTTTGTCGTTTGAGGAATTTTTATTATTTTTCCAACTGGTTTCGTGGTTTTTTAAAAAAAAAAAAAATCCCTTACGAATACAATGTAAGATATGTTACGAAGTTTATGATCTCTACGAACTTTTATGTCTATTAAGGGTTTTTTTTAAATATTATTATTATTATTGTTCCAGATTTATTAAGAACAGGATTTTTTAAGTAAAAAAAAGTATTAGGACTTTTTAAGCTGAAAAATTAGGATTTCATTAACTTTGTTCTTTATTTGAATTAGGATTATTAAAGAGGTTACGGTTGACGATGGCATATAAGTCTTTACCTTTGTGCTCCGGTTCAATTTTTGTCATTTAATAGCAAGGATTAAATTCTACTAGATATTAGATTCACAGGATATGTTCTATAACACTCTTTATTTTCTGATATTTTATTTAGAATACTTGGCAGCATTAATTTCTTTCATAAAAATCTTCCTTACTTTGTTCTTTTCTTTTTTGTTCTTTCATATTTTTCTTGTGTCTTCTGCACTAAAAAGGAAGTAGTAATTTGAAGTTAAAATGAAGCTTTCCTGTATAAAGAGATCGAATGATTTTTTTAATGATAAATCATGTGTGGCTTATTTAAATTTCTAATCTTGGGACCGAATTTTTAGTTTGATTGATTAAAATTAGTTACTAAATATGTTGCTCACCATCTTCATTTCTTACTTTCATACCCATCTTAAGTAATTAGATAGATCATAAACATTTCCAACCATCAAAAGGTCTACAGGGAAAAAATAGATTATAAAGAAGACTTCCTGAGTTCAAATAAGTGACCTTTCACAATGCAAAAAGAGTGTACAAAGAAAGAAATACAGAAATATCGAATTGTCCAATAAGCTCTAACAGGTTATGTCTATGACATAGGGTTGAATAAGAAAAGAACACAGCAAAAAAATATATATATTTGGGGAACATTTTAAGTTCATGTATGAGCTCTGCCTTAGGATTTGCTCGTGTTTTGTATTCTTGAAAGAATTTGAGACGACCGTAATTCCACTCTTTTCTAGTGTATTTTTCCCTCTCAAAATCAATTTGAGAGAGATCCAATAAGAACGTTTGAGTTCCTTATTTCACCAATTACTCAGGGGATAATAAAATGTACAACATCGTTAAAGAGGTTGCTGCAACATCAGACAACGGAGCTGCATTTCAGACACAAAGATGTCAAGGTACAAATAAAAACAATCCCATCTGCCTCATGCTACACATACACAAGCTTTGAACAGCCTCAACAATTCTGGCAATGGTTAGCGTGTAGCACACGATAGACCGAAAGTCGATATTTAATAGAGGCTCAAATTACAACTTTTCATGTGTATTAAGATATGAACAAACATTCCATGAATACAAAGGCAGTGCATGAGCAAAATCTTCTCGTCCAAGAAAAGAGAAACTGAAATGGATTAACCGAACTCAAACATCTGGAAATAACATCATTCTCCTTCCGTTATGAATTGAATATTTCTAGCATATTCCAGTTGCCGAGCTTTGAGATCTTCAACATTTTTTGCTTTCTTTTCTTTTTCTTCTTGTTCACTACTATCCACTATTCTTGTTCATTTCTGGAAACGCCTCTCCACATTTGATGGAACCAACTACTGCTTGTTCCAGGCTCATCGTATTGAATCCTTTGAGCACTGACTCGACTGCCGAATAGCAGATACACCCCTGTTTTCTTCACCGTATAATATTCTCCAAAATCTAAGCTAACCTCAACTTTGTCACCGCCCTTCAACTTTAACTCATCATTTGAGACAAGACCCTGCCATAGATGACCTTCACAAGTTGTACCATGGTGGGATAACGCAATTAGATCAAAGATGAAACTTCTCCTTTGCGTTTTATTTACCACTGAAACACTTGGAAAAGCTGAGTACAGTGTCGGTTTAGGAGAATATGAATAAACAGTACGCACTAAACATCCCTTCAAACTACTATCTGCCAATAGAGGCACTTCAAAAGATATGGAAGAACCGTTGGAAATACAGGTGAACCATCCAGGAATATCATCATCATGGAGAAAAGACTACCAAATTCAGTTATAGTCGATACCTAGAGCATGAGGATGACGATATGTATGAGAAAACGTGCCTAAATTTTTACAAGTAAATGGCGATTTAAATTTTGATGAGTAAAATGGTGACAAAAATTTTATGGCTGAAGAGCTGGTCTGGGGTAACATGGAGAGATAAACAGAGAAATATGTACCTGTAAGAAGCTCTCCTTTGAAGTAGTAGCAATGCTGTTCTTATTCTGAAGTTGCAATGATACAGACTTAATAACTTTTCCAAGCCTGGGATATCGACAAGTTCACAGCAATTTGCAAGTTCCAAAACAACCAGATTTGACATTTCTGACATATCAGGCATTGTTTTCAGTGCTTTGCAGTTTGCTGCATATAGGGCTTTTAAATTTGTTGGTAGATCTAGAATTGATTGAAGAAGTTCACAGTTATCCAGGGACAGGCTTCTAAGCCTAGAAAGACTTTTTAAGACTCGATGGTAAGCTATGAAAGCTATGCTGTCTAGTCTTAAAGTCAAGAGAGAAGGCAGACTGCCAAGGTCTTTGGAAGTGCATCATCTGTTAGATTGCAGTCCATGAGAGATAATGTTGTTAAAGACTTCAAGCCTTGCAAGGAGGGAGGCAAGAGATTTACAGGTTTTTGAATTATTTCCTGGCATGATCGAACGACACCAATATTCGAAAGATCCCAAGTTACCTGGTGATGCTCTCAAGCCACATAAAGACAAATTCGTGAGGCTCGTCAGCCGTACTATTGTTTGGGGTACTTCTCTTATCCTGGGTGTTGTCCGCATGAAGAATCTTCAATGATTCCATCCCCCCCTATATCTTATCCCAAAGTATCGAACATTGAACACCCCGAACGGAATGAGAGTTTTGAGTGATTTTAACTTGTAAAAATTTCGGGGAAGCTTCTTAAGGATTTCACAGTCTTTCAACTTTACCAGAACAAGCTCTTAAGATTCCAATGGAATGGTGAACCCTCAGACAATCGCTTACAATATTGAGCATTAATTGCCTAGATTAGGGAGATACGAAAAATCAGGTGTTCGGGTTAAGTAGCTCGAATGACTAAGATTGAGGATCTTCAAGTCTTAAGCAACTGCAGAAGACAAAAGAAAAAAATGCACAGAAATTTTATGTATAAATATATAATATATATTGAAAGAAGCAACCGACTTTTACTAATATCAAAAAGGTACCATGAATCATAGGATGATGTCCTCCTATAGCAAACATTAGACAAAAACAAAAAACAAAACGAATAAAACAAAGAAAAAAAAGAAAGAAAAACCAGAGCCAGAACCTATACCAATTTTACTGGAAACCCCTCAGCTAATCTACCATAAAGGAGCCCAACCCCTAACTATATAAGACAAGAGCAGGTTACCAACTTTTAATCTTTGCGAACACAAAGAGGAGCTACATAAGATTCTCTATCATAAAAGCATCACTCTCGTCCTCACATTTCTGAAAAATTCTTCGATTCCTTTTAATCCATATTCCCAGAAAATCACCCAAGGCAGCTGTATCCGACAATACGTTACTTTTGGTACTAAAGTCAAGTGAAAGGAAAAACTCACATAACTACTTACAAATTGCTAGGAAGAACCCAGCTAAGACCCAACTCTTTAATCTCCAAAAACTATATTACCTATGTAGTATATTCATGTATTTATGTATGAATGAACATCAAATATATACTAGGTACAGAAATAAAGCCACCTTGCTGACTGATATAAACAAATAATGAAAATTTGAAAGGATTGTTATTCGATCGTACCTGTGGATCCTTCCAAACCTGCTTGAGATTGCTATATTTCAAATGATCAGCAACTAGTGTTCCTTGATAAACGTTGCTTGGAATGAAGTCCAAAGGGAATCCATTCCAACAAAGCCATCTTAGGTTTTGGAAAGGTGTTCATAGCTTCCAATGAGTGTACAAAATTAAGTCGCAGCAATCTTAGTATCCGCATCTCCGCAAATGCCTTTGTCGTGAAACTAACCTTCTCAAGTCTTCCATGTCTAGAGCAAGTCCTTCAATATTTTGTGTTCCCTGTCATATTTAGAGCACTAGATAAAGGGAAAAAAAAAAAAAAACGTCTGCATGTATTAATTAAGATCAAAAATATCATAAGAAAGTATGACCGAGTGACACTGCATAATTAGAAAAAGGTAATTTATAGAAACAATGAGAATTAATGCTTATTGTTCTCATAAAACAAACGGTGATTTGTGACCTTTCGAAGAACAATAGCAGAAGACTAAAAAAACAATCAACTGATTTTTTTTTTTTTTTTTTGGGGGTACATGTGTGTTCTTAAAATGGAATATATTAGACGTTACATATGTTAGACTTGTAAATATGCATCTATACTTGGGTGCATGCATATGTATGAATAAACTTTTTTTTCAAGGTTGGACATACTCAAATTTTCCAGGAAAAAAAAATGACGCAACACATTTGAAAGATATAGGATTAGTACACATAACATTTGGACATTTGTATGTAACCAATTAGGTATGTACACAGAGAGTTTTTTACCGTCTCATCTGTCAATACCCTTGATACATCTTCATGAAACCATAATCTACTTCGTTCCCCAGGCCTGTTAGTCAATTTTTCCTCAACAACTGATCTTCCCATGTCTCGAAGCAAATCATGCATCATGATCTTATTTTTCTCGCTTACGGTTATAAGGCATCGTTCAAGTAGGCGCCGAAGTCCCGTTTCTGCGAAAAGACCACATCCGTCCAAAATTTCTTGAACATAGTTCCTGTCCATGCCAATAAAGAAACAAGATATGTCAAGGAATATGGACTTCACTGTATCATCTCTTAGTCCATCAAAACTGATTCTAAGCTTTTCAAGAACATCCTCGTGTGGAATCTTTTTCAATTTCTCTAGTTCACTTATCCACTCTGATTTACTCATGCTAGAAAGGTGTGAACCTAAAACTGTAAGAGCTAATGGAAGACCCCCGCAATACTTTACTACACTCTTTGAAAGCTCCCTGTATTTTTCTGTTGGTTTTCTTTCTCTAAAGGCATGCCAACTAAAGAGCTCAAGAGATTCAACATCGTTCATTTCCGGGACCATATATGTAGCATCCACTTTAAGCTCCTTCAGTAAACTGTAGATTTCTTGTTGTTATAGTAATAATACTGCCCGGACCAAACCAATCACGACTTCCGGCTATGGTGTTTAATTGGTCCCTGTGATCCACATCATCAACAATTACAAGTACCTTTTTACCACTAATTCTCTCTTTTATTACCTGGATTCCTTTGTCAACACTATCTACTTCATCTACTTTCTTCTTCAAGATATGAAATAGAAGTTGTTTTTGCAAATGAACCCGACGATTGTGGTTGATCCCAATTCTGTCGAACGTTCTCAAGAAGCTTTCTATTGCTTCCAAACTGAGAATTAAACATGTTGTAATGGCCTTGGCAATGGTTGTCTTGCCCATTCCAGCCATCCCACATATGCCTACAATACAAACTTTATGATCATCTGATCCAAGCTTTGACGATGATATAAGTTCTTGTGCACGAGAATATATTCCAACAGGGTAAGGGGCTACATGTAAGTTCGTGGTACTCAGCGTTTTTCTTAAGACGTCATCAACAATCTTCTTGATGAGTTGTGCATCATTCCTGGAAAACATTTTCTCAGATAAATAAGAAAGGGATAAAGTAACGGCTTATAATGACCCTAAATTTTTTAGGTAAAAAGGTTTAGCTTATTGTCCCTGCATATAAACACCTAATTATTCTGGTACTAAGGAAATCAATTCTTTCAATATGCACAAGCCGTTATCTAAGATCAACTTACAAATGCAGAAGCAAACTAATAATCAGTAATTTGCATTATGAAGGAATGCTGCCGACATCTAGAGTATTTTTCCTTGCAAAAAAGGTCTTGTCCAATTTCGTAAATCATCGATTTAGCCAAGTGAAACATTAAATGTACGAACATATAACCAATGAAATAGAATTTTTGTTTAAATACTCTGCGTTCATTTACTATCTAACGGAATAAACTCAATGTCAAGAATTGGAGGAAAACACAGACAGAGTAAATCAGTATTACCGAATAACACTTGAATCCCAGCCGGAACAATTCGCAACTTCGGTGAGAGCTAACCTCCACCGCTTCATTTTTTGTTCTTGTTCTTCCTTTAATATCTTCCGGTGGGTGCTTTTTGGATACCGAATAGTGATTTGATCCCTTGATAGTCGATTCAGTTTACTAATGCAGCATCAACTTTACCGCTCTGTTTCCTGACCTCCGAAGGATCAACGCCGTAGAATACCGGGATGACAATCTGTCCAAGAGTTCTCTGGCACTCCATGATCTTGCAGAGCTCATCAAGGCACCAGCCGGAATCGGCGTATTTACTGGACAAAACCACAACGGAGATTCCAGACCTTTCGATCGCTCGCCGGAGCTCGTAGCTAATGGTTTCCCCTCTCTGCAGTTCCTCGTCGTCGATGAAGGTGTTGATTCCGGCGGCCATCAGGGCGTTGTAGAGGTGGCCGGTGAATGTACCGCGGGTGTCCTCGCCCCTGAAACTCAAGAAACACGTCGTATTCTCTTTTCTTCATCGCAGATTCTCATCGCCGGTAGGCTGAGATCGGACTCCGATGACGGCTCGGTTTGGTCGTCTGTCGCCGGAGGCTCCGGGAGATCGGGACCGGAGAGAATCGCCGTGTGAGAGAAGTAAATTCCATGGATTTGGCTGTACATCTTCCTCCGAGTTTTGTTTGTTGACTTTGGCTGATGAACTAGTTTGAATGAAAAATGGACAACTTGTACTTGGGAAAGCTGCACACAAAAGAAAGGAAAACTGCAGTGTAATTTCAGAGGGAAAGCTATTTACTAAAGTGGCCTGACGGTCATCCAAGCTAAGAAGAATGTGGTGTTTGGTTTTTTTATTATTATTATTATTATTATTATATTATATATATATATATATTTGTCATTTACTAATATTATAAATATACTAAAAAATGTAAACTTTTACTGTTCCTTAACATAGATTAAAATGACACTTTTATCATTCAAATCTCCCGTATTTTCTCTTGCTGTACAGTGAGTTATCAATTTTGTCCTTTTGGTATTGTCTGGTCATTAGAGAGAGAAAGAGAAAGACATGTGTGATATGTGACCAAGAAAGAGAAAGACAGATAGAGATAGAAAGAGAAAGTAAAATATATCTATATCTACGTTAAAATAAATTTTTTAAAAAATAAAGATAGAAAAAAAAATTATCAGATAAAAAATTATATTTTATTAAATTATTTCCAATTATAAAAAATAACATTATTTACATGTGAAAATTTTAAATTATTAAATTAATAAAAATTTAACGAAAAAAAATAGAAAAATACATTTAAAGAATAAATTAATACAATTAAATTATAATATTCAAAATAAACAAACAAGCTAAAAAATTTGAAATTAAATAATAATTTACAGAAATTTCAAAATATAAAAAGGCCTATAAAATTACAATAAATTAAAAATCAATAACTAATTTTTTTATTGTAATAAAACATAATTATAAAAAATATATATTTATAATTATTATAGCTAAATTATTATTTATGTCATATATTAATATTATTATTTATAATTAAAAAAATTTTAAAATATTAATCTATTTCTAGGTTTATTTATTGATTTAATTAATTTTGTTTAAATTTAATAACTTAAGTTAATAAATTTACTTAAGTTATTAAATTTTTTTTTGACTATTTAAGTTTAAAAGTTTTTAATTTTATTTATTCTTTCTGATTTTTTAATAACAATATATTATTATATTTTATCTATTAACAACAATTCTTACACTTAATATTTTATTTAATAGTTGATATTATTATTTTTTAATTCTGTGACTTCTTTTATTTTTTTTCTTCTTCTTTTTTTTTTTTTAAACAAAATGTTTAATAAGTTCTTTTATATTTATATCTACAATCTTTAGAAATAAATTTTTTAAAATTTCTCTATATTTTTATGTTTATTTCTTAATTTAATTGGTTTTTATTTTATTAAATTACCCCGCACTTTGTTATCCCTTTGATTTTTCAATTTTTTTTAATTTTATTTATTATTTATACTTTTTATTTAAAAAAATTATGCTTATAAACATGAATATATGTATTTTAATATTTATAATAGTAAATACTAAAAAATATATACTTAGTATAATTATAATATATATCTTAATTAACTACTTTTTTTATATAATATTCAATTTGTTTTCATTTTTGTTTTTCTTCCTTCCCTGTGCAATGCATGGATATTAAACTCATTAAGAACTAAAAGTCCACGGCTTTTAGCTATTCTCTCATACGAAGGACATCATTTATTCAAGTGGCACGTTTTTTATTGAAACTAGTGAAAAGAAGTGCTTTGTATATTAAATAAAAAAAATTATTTAATTATAAATTCAAATATTAAAGATTCGTTTACATTTATTTTTCTTTATTTCAAAACACCGATATATTTTAAATTGTTATTTTAAAATGATTTTTTAATTTAAGATTGTTTATAAAACGGTCACTCAATTTAAGAGAATAATATATATATATAAAAATATATATTAAAATATCTTAATGTGGATTTATAAGGAAGTCGTTTACATAGATCATTAAAAAAAATTATTTCAATAGGGTAAATAAAAAGTATTAGTGAATGTTGTGTCTGATATTTGATAAAAAGAGATAATGAAAGACACCTAAAAATTTTTAGGAGGATAATCAAGAAATAAAGAGAAAATAGAAGTGTTAAAATTTATTTTAAATTATCTTAATATTATATTATAATAATTTTAACTTGCATAATCAAATTAATAGTGTGTTTACCATGTCATTTCGAATCCAAAATATTCTTTTTATTTAAAAATCTAAATCTACTTTTTTAAATTCACATATTTATTTTTTCTCTGAAACAACTCTTGAAAGTGAAAAAGAAGAAAGTAAAATATAAATTTTTTGAAATAATTACTTACAGAGATTATAGTAAAATTAGAAAAAAAAAATGGAGGCATAAATTTATCTTAAATATATATATATATATATATATTTTCAATTATTAAATAGTGGGGATTGAATGTAACCATTCGATAGAAAGAAAGAAAAAAAAAAAACAAGGGAAAAAATGAAAAAAATGTTAGAAAGAACTATGGATTGACGAGTGTAAGAAAAAGAGAAGAGTAATATTAGCTTTTATATATATACATATATATATATATATTAAGATTATTTAGATCAATTATTATAATGGGAACCACATGTGAGGTTTAAATGATTTAATTAAAATATTGTAGCTGTTTGAAACCGACAATTATGGATAAATATAATGAAACCTCTCTGGTAAATTAGTAAATCAATTTATTATTTAGAACTATAACTATAATTTTAAAATTTTATTTCTTTATTCTTTAAAATAAATGTCTATATTCCTGTCTTTCTAGATAACATCATAACATAAATATTTAAGAGAATAACATTTAAGTAGAAGACGCATAACATAAGTTAATTTGTGTTATTTATTTTTAATAAAAAAGTCCAAGATTACTGGTGAAGAAAAATAATCATATCACGTATAATGAATACAATTATTTACCAACTTCTTAAAGAAAAAAAAATTGAGGATATAATAAACATCCAATAATTATGAAATGACACAGTGGTTTGTCTTGTATATAATAACTTTAAAATATTAAATTAATCTAAATACGAAATAATAAATGAAATTATATCCACGTATGATATATGCAAAATTTGAGTTTAAAAGCAATCAACGAATTGTTCACATTAAATTTGTGAAAGCTACATTGTTAACACTATGAATGCATGCCTATTACTTAATAGCAAAAAAGGTGAGACAAATGTAGCATAAACTCAAAATTATTGTGATCAAAATGTAACCCAAGCCTTTTTTTTTTTTTTTTCCCTCCCTTCAAAAACATCCACCATGATTAATCCCAGTAGAAAATGACCATAGTCTATTTAGGAAATATGGATATACCCATACTTAACAATGAACAAAATGAGTTGTTTATAACATATGGTTAAACAAAAATAACATTAAGATAGAACCAAAAAAAAAACCCTTTGACATTGGATTCCAGCCTTCCTTCACTATGTACAAGATATATTTTGATACATTGAGATTTGGGCAAAGATAGCTACAGACCCAGAAAACAGTCATGCATTCTTTCGGAAAGGTAAAGAGTTGTACAAGCAATAAAATTCTTTTTGTATACAGGATCATTGTCATTGCACAAGCAATTGGGTAGGAAGCAACTTCGACGCCTTCTCTATGAAATGTAATGATATTTATACACACGCAAAAATTTCTGTTGTATAAAAGTTTAACTTACCTTGTTCTTATACTTTTCCACAATAGAAAGGAAGGAGAAAGAGGAAGCGAGAGAGAGGGAGAGAAAGAGAGCCACAGAGAAAAGGAAAACCCATTTTCGAACAAAGAGGGAGAAATAAATGACCCTCAGGCCTTAACACTCCCACACAAAATGACTAGTCGTTTTTGTCCGAGATTAACTAGTTGGAACACCCTCTCCAATTGCTTGCAATTAACTATGACAGTCATCAGTCTCTAAAAGGAAATGATAAGTTATACACTCCCATATCGCTTGAGAATGGATATATGTGATGATTTATAAGTAAATAGACCACCTCCTAATGATATGAGGCATTTTGGAGTGAGCCCAAGAGCAAAACCGTGCGGGCCGAGGCCCTAAGCAGATACTATCATAGCAAAGGGATGCATGAGTCGTTACAAATAGTATCAGAGTCTATACCCAACTAAAAGTGTGGCCAACGAGGACAGTGGGTCCTAAAAGAAGGGGTGATTGTGACAGTTATCAATCCCTACAAGGAAAAGGGTAAGCTGTGCAATCCCACATCGCTTGGGAATGGATATATTTATGTAATGATTCATAAATAAAGAGACCATCTTCTAATGGTCTTAGGCCTTTTGGAGTGAGCCTAAGAGCAAAAACCATGCGGGTACAAACTCCAAAGCGGATAATATCATACTAAAGGAATGCATAAGTCGTTACAAATGGTATTAGAGCCTATACCCAACCGAAAGTGTGGCCAACGAGGACGTTGGACTCCAAAAGGAGGGGGTGATTGTGACAATCATCAGTCCCTACAAAGAAAATGGTAAGTTGTGCAGTCCCACATCACTTGGGAATAGATATATGTGATGGTATATAAGTAAAGAGACTAACTCTTAACCGTATGAGGTTTTTTGGGTGAGCCCATGAGCAAAACTATGCGGACACGAGATACAAAGCGGATAATATCATACTAAAGGGAGACATGAATCGTTACAAATGGTATCAAAGCCGATACCCAACTGGAAGTGTGGCCAACGAGGACGTTGGGTCCCAAAAGGAGAGGTGATTGTGACAATCATTAATTAGTTTCAAGAAGGAAAAGGTAAGCTGTACAGTCCCACATTCATTTGGGGATGAATATATGTGATAGTTGTGATAGTCCATAAGTAAATAGATCACCTGTAATGGTATGAGGCCTTTTGGAGTGAGCCCTAAACGCAAAATCATGTGGGTATGAGGCCCAAAACGGATAATATCATAACAAATGAAGGTATGAGTCGTTTCCATTAACTTATCCTTCAACAGATCTCAATCATCTATTTACATCTCAACTGTCAATATCCATTTTGAAGGATGTCCTCCAAATTTAAGGGTGAAGATTGGTAGACTTCCCCAAAATCCAGAATGCAAACCCCTAATTATTTATGAACTCACGTACCCAACCACTCCAGTTAATCCTAATTTAGTTTTAAAACCGATTTTTTTTTTTAATATGACAATATTTTGCCAATTATGTTGAGATGATTTCTCAAATTGTGTTTGGTCGTGTTTTTATTATAAAGTGCTTTGAATATTAAAAAAAATTAAATTACATATAGATATATTTTTAAAAATATGTTTAATGCTATATAGTTTTAAAAATAAAAACACAAATGAGAAAATGACTTTCAATCTATTTTTCATTTTCTGGAAAAAAAAAAAACAAAAAAAAAACCATTCCCATTATTGATCTTTGTTTTCGTTTTCAAGCATTTGTTAAATAAAATTCTATTTTATAGTATGCTTTCCCTTTTGTGACTTATAAGACTTACGAGAAACAAATATCAAACAACACTAGCTACTTCGTTTATTTTGAGTCTCATGCGTTATTATGAGATGGATTTAAATTGTTAGACCATCTTCAACATATATCCTAATGTTAGTGTTATATTTGTTAAAATAAATGTAGAAACTGCATATCAAATATTTTATACTTTAATATATTATTTATGTTCTACCTATTTTTAATCATTATTATTAAAAGTGTTAAAATCGTAAAACTAATAACATTGTTTGGTGTAAGGGTTGCATTCAAATGCAATACAATTATTTTCTTTTCTTTTTTTTCCCTGAAAAGTCAACCTTAATTTATCTACTCACAATTATCATTATAATTTTGTTATTCAAACTTTAAAAGTACGTAACTTTGTCTATACAAATTCGAATAAATTCATATTTTTAAATTAAATAAAATTTCAAAATAAACGAAACAAGCTCTATATTGATGTTTGTTTTTTAACATATTTCAAATTTTTACATTTTTTAATTTCAGTAATTCAAATGTCTCACCAAACACACAACTCAATTCAACTCAATTCCAACATAAAAATTTCAGTTTCAACCCATGACCAAATGCATGCTAAAGTTTTACTATATAAATAATTAAAAAATAACAAAATTTTATAATTAGATGAAAAAGATGATGTATTAAGCGATCATATGATAAATTTAACATTTATTATATTTGATGGTATATTTGTCATTAAGTTTCATTTAAAATATAAAAAAATTTTGATTTCTCAAATTTATCACCAAATATGGCACTAACTGGAGAGTAATTTTTCATCCATTGGCATTTCCACATCTACTTGACGTTCTATTACAGAAGCTTTAATCATTTTTCAGAAGCTAAACTATGTCAAAAAAAAAAAAATTCCTCCACGTAAAATGTTATTACTATTATATTATAACAGCTTCTCATTCTAATGGAAAAGGACCTCGGAACAAAAGATTAAAAAAAAAAAAAAAAAAAAACCCTAAGAAGAGAGTGAAGAAAGAGGAGGGCAAGAACTTTCGCAGGAAATTATATGGTCTCATCACATGAGTCAAAAGATATCGTAATCATATCATATATATAAGGGGAAATTATGTAATGATTTAGTGCAATTTGATTAAAATACATTAAGTCTAAAATTATACTTGATACTCCATCACTGAACTCTTCATCCCTTCATTATCAGGGCATTATTTTATTATTGAAAAAAGTGTGTGTGTGTGTGTGTGTGTGTGTGTTTTTTTTTGGTTTATTTTTAGTTAATTAGAGCTTCCAGTGACGTGAATGAGTTTAACAATAATGTTATGTTTTGTATGTTGAAAAACAAAAATGAAGCGGAGAAAATTGGATGGAAACTAGTAGTGAGATTTGTTTGGTATGAAGGAATTAGGGAGGAAAGGAAAAAAGGAGAGGAAAAAAAAAAGGGGAGTGAGACTCTCCAGTTTTTATCTTTTCAACGTTGAATGAAAAACTAAAATCCATATAATGATCACTTTCAAAAAAAAAAAAATCCATTTAATGATGTTTTAAAATTACTTTTTTGTCCTTGTTTTTAAACTAATATTAGAAATAAATGAATAGAATTTTAAATGTATAATTTTCTAATTTTCTTTCCTTACATATACCGAATGGCATTTAAAAAACAAAACAAAACAAAATATTTTCTCTCTCATTTTCTTTTACTTTTATTTTTTCTTTATCTCTTGTTTTCTTTCCTCCTTACCAAATATAAACTAAGCATGCGTTTAGTGTACCGGTTAGAATGAAAATTTTAAATTAAAATATAATATTTATTGACTTTTCAAGAAAAAAAAAAAGATGAAAACTCTACGAGATGGAGAGTCAAATCGAATGTAAATGTATTCAATATCTTTACTCCACTTGCTATAATAAATGTTGCCTTCTCTCCCTAATTTTTTAAGTAACTTCTTCAGTAGTGTAGATTAGAAGAAACAAGAGCACGAATTTGTCCCATTTGGTTGTAGCGTCGTTAAAATGAAGGGGGGGGGGGGGGGGGGGGGGGGGGGGTTGGAAGGGCTAAACTTTGTCAAATGTCAAACGACTATGCTTTTGAGACTTGCATTAGGACTATTTGTTGGCAAATGTTTCGATTCATTTGGGTTCTTTACCCACGCTTTACTTTACAACTAGTGGGCGAGCACACGCACACAAAGCAAGCAAAGAAAACTAATAAATAAAAAATAAAAAATGAAGAAAAAAAATCCACCAATCACCACCACATGATGATGACTGGACTGCCACATGACGAGCCTAAGAGGAAGGATGAAAGCAATGTTGATAAGTGCTTTCACTTTTTCATAAATGGTAAGGAGGTATCCACTTTTGACACATTTGAACTTCAGTTATGGGAAAGCTTCTTAGAGAAAACTATTGGCAAAAGGCTTCTGGAGTATGTGAGTTGGTTAGAAGGTGCCTTCCATATCTAAGATCAAGTCAGTTTTAAGTATAACTCCCTCTCGTTTTGTTAAAAGGGGGTTTCAACGAGCTAGTTTCTTTTCTCCATGCATGATTAGCAAACTTCCTATCAAGAGAATTTTGCCTGAAGTTGGATAACAAAGACTCGAATATTCCTCCAAGGACTCACAAATTGTCATATGCAAACAGGAATTTCAAAAAGGCTTTGAAAGGACACATTAAGAAAGGACACATAACAAATTTACACAGAGAATAAACAACTGTCTCACCAGTTCAACTTCGGTGAATAAGAAGCTCCAAGTTCTTATGAAGATTACTGAAATGGAATAACCAAACACAAACATCTGGCGACATCACCAATCTCCTTCAGTTATGGATTGGATGTTTCTGGCATATTCTTGTTTCCGAGCTTCTGAGATCTTCAAAATTTTTGCTTTCTTTAATTTTTCGCCTTGTTCACTACTATCCACTATTCTTGTTCATCTCTGGAAAATGCCTCTCAACTTCTTGCGGAACCAGCTCTTGCTTGTTTCAGGCTCGTCATATTGAATCATTTGGTCACTGACACGACTACCGAATAGTAGAAACACGCCCGTCTTCTTCACCGTATAATGTTCTCCAAAATCCAAGCTAACCTCAACTTTGTCACTACCCTTCAACTTTAACTCGTCATTTGAGACAAGGCCCTGCCAAAGATAACCTTCACAAGTTGTACCATGGTGGGACAACGCAATTAGATCAAAGATGAAACTTTTCCTTTGGGTTTTGTTCACTACTGAAACACTTGGAAATGCTGAGTATAGTGTCGGCTTAGGAGAATATGAATAAACAGTACGCACTAGACAGCCCTTCAAACAACAGTCAGCCAATAGAGGCACTTCAAAAGATACGGAAGAACCGTCGGAAATACAGGTGAACCATCCAGGAATATCATCACCATGGAGAAAAAGACTACCGAATTCAGTTGTAGTCGATACCTAGAGCATGAAGATCATGAAATGTATGAGAAAACGTGCATAAAGTTTTACGGGTAAAATGGTGCCAAAAATTTTATGGCTAAAGAGTTGGTCTAGGTAATAGAGAGAGATAAATAGAGAAATATACACCTGTAAGAAGCTCTCCTTTGAAGTAGTAGCGATACTATTCTTATTCTGAAGTTGCAATGACACAGACTTCAATAACTTTTCCAAGCCTGGGATATCGACAAGTTCACGGCAATTTGCAAGTTCCAAAATAACCAGATTTGACATTTCTGACATATCAGGCATTGATTTCAGTGCTTTACAGTTTGCTGCATAAAGGGCTTTTAAATTTGTTGGTAGATCTAGAATTGATTGAAGAAGTTCACAATTATCCAGGGACAGGCTTCTAAGCCTAGAAAGACTTTTAAGACTCGATGGTAAGCTATGAAAGCTGTTGCTGTCTAGTCTTAAAGTCAAGAGAGAAGGCAGACTGCCAAGGTCTTTTGGAAGTGCATCATCTGTTAGATTGCAGTCCATGAGAGATAATGTTTTTAAAGACTTCAAGCCTTGCAAGGAGGGAGGCAAGAGATTCACTGGTTTTGAATTCTTTCCTTGCACGATCGAACGAGACCAAAAGTGGAAAGATCCCAAGTTACCTGGTGATGCTCTCAGGCCACATAAAGACAAATCCGTGAGGCTCGTCAACCGTACTATTGTTTGGGGTATTTCTCTTATCCCAGTATTGTCTGCATGAAGAATCTTCAATGATTCCATCTCCCCTATATCTTCATCCAAAGTATCGAACATTGAACACCCAGAAAGAATAAGAGTTTTGAGTGATTTCAACTTGTAAAAATTTCGGGGAAGCTTCTTAAGGATTTCACAGTCTTTCAAATTTACCAGAACAAGCTGGTCGAGATTTCCAATTGAATTGTCAACCTCAGACAATCTCTTACAATATTTGAGTATTAATTGCCTAAGATTTGGGAGATTTGAAAAATCAGGAGTTTGAGTTAAGTAGTTCGAATGACTGAGATTGAGGAACTTCAAGTCCTTGAGCAACTGCAAAAGACAAAAAGAAAAATGAATAGGAATATATATACATTGAAAAGAAACAATTTCTTTTATCAATATCAAAAAAGTACTGATGAAACATTACCATAGAAACAAAACTAAACAAAGCCAGACCCGGTCCCAATTTTCCTCGAAACCTTAGCTACTATACAGAAAAGGAGACCAACCCCTAACCATATTAGACAAGAGCAGGCTACTAAAGTCTTTATCTTTGCGAAAACAAAGAGCTGCACAAGATTCACTATACCAAACAGCATCGCTCTGATGCTCACATTCCTAAAAAAATTCTTCAATTCCTTTCCATCCATACTAGATAGAATATCGCCAAAACAGCCTTATCCTACAAAAATTTACTTTTGGTGCTAAAATCAAATGAAAGGGAAAACTCACATGAAAGAAACTAGGTCAGACCCAACTCTTTAATCAGAAAACACCATATTTACGTAGATACTACAGAGAGAAACATACCTGAATATTCATTTAGATATCCATGTTATCTATGTATATTCATGTATTTATCTACGTACGTTCATGTACAAATATACAGGTATAGAAATAAAGCATACTATATCGAATGCTATAAACCAGTGACGAAAATTTGGAAGGATTGTTTGATTGTACCTGCGTATCCTTCCAAACCTGCCTGAGATTGCTATATTTCAAATTGATAGCAACTAATTTTCCTTGATAAAAGCTGCTAGGAATGAAGTTCAAAGGGAATCCATTCCAACAAAGCCATCTTAGATTTTTGGAAAGATGTTCGTAGCTTCCAGTGAGTTCAACAAAATTAAGTTGTAGCAATCTTAGCATCCGCATCTCCCCAAATGCTTTTGTTGTGAAACTAACCTTCTCAAGCCTTTCCACGTCTAGAGCAAGTCCTTCAATATTTTGAGTTCCCTGTTACAATAGAGCACTAGGTAAGAAAAGAAGGCCGCACGTATTGATTAAGATTTCAAATATAATAAGACGGAATGACTGAGTGAGAATTCTGTATGAGTGAGAGTACATAATTAGAAAAAAGATAATTTATAGAAAAATGTGATGCATATGCTTAAAACTAGTGTATATTTATACCTTCAAATCATGAGAGAGGTGCATAACTACCTCAGAATATGGGTACATGCATATGTCTGAACATGGGTCCGTTTGGCATTACTTTTGGAGGCTATTTTTAGATTTTTAAAGAATCTATAGCAGATTAGGGGAATCTATAGCAGATTAGGGGTGTTTGGTAAACCTTGCTTCTGCCCAGCAGATTCTAAATATTGTTATTAGAAGCAAGTAAGGAGTTACTTCTACACAACTGCTTCTGTTGTTATTTTACAAATTTACTAAAATATATTTAACAATAGATAATAATTTCAATATACCCACTTTATTTATCTCCACACCAAATAATAAAACTATTTAGTTATAATTTATAAATTATTTTCCTCTTAAAAATAATTTCAAATTTCAAATTGTAAGTTATAATTTATACCTTTATTTTATTTGTATTTTTATTTTAAAAACAAATTTAATTTTGTTTTTATGTGTTGAAAATGATAGCAAATATTTTTCACAGCACAACAATGTCAAAGCAATGTCAAACCGGGCACATATGTTTTCTGCATTTTTTCTGGGTGTATATAATCTTTTCTGCATTTTATGCAAAGTCTACATACACAGATGAAGATGAATATGTTTCTGAAACGCTAAGGATTTTTTCTTCAAGGTCAGACACATTGAATTTTTCCAAAAAAAAAAAAGAAGAAGAAGAAGAAGAAGCAAAATATTTCGAAAATACCGGATTAGTACATAAAATACTATTTCCATATTGGTAATTCGTATGTAACCAAATGGTTATGTATTGAGAAAGTTTTTTACCATCTGATCCGTCAATACCCTAGATACATCATCATGAAACCACAATCTACTTCGTTCCCCAGGCCTGTTAGTCAATTTTTCCTCAAGAACTGCTCTTCCCATGTCTCGAAGCAAATCGTGCATCATGATCTTGTTTTTCTCGCTTATGGTTATTAGGCATCGTTCAAGGAGGCGCCGTAGTCCAGTTTCTGCGAAAAGACCACATCCGTCCAAATTTCTTGAACATAATTCTTGTCCATGCCAATAAAGAAACAAGATATGTCAAGGAATATGGACTTCACCGTATCATCCCTTAGTCCATCGAAACTTATTCTAAGCTTTTCCAGAACATCCTCGTGTGGAATTTTTTTCAATTTCTCTAACTCACTTCTCCACTCTGATTTACTCATGCTAGAAAGGTGTGAACCTAAAACTGTAAGAGCTAATGGCAGACCCCCGCAATACTTTACTACGCTCTTTGAATGCTCCCTGTATCTTTCTGTCGGTTTTCTTTCTTTAAAGGCATGCCAACTAAAGAGCTCAAGAGATTCAACATCATTCATTTCCGGAACCATATATGTAGCATCTACTTTAAGCTCCTTCAGCAACTGTCGATTTCTTGTTGTTATAATAATAATACTACCCGGACCAAACCAATCACGACTTCCGGCTATGGCATTTAATTGGTCCCTATGATCCACATCATCAACAATGACAAGTGCCTTTTTACTACTAATTCTCTCTTTTATCACCTTGATTCCTTTATCAACACTATCTACTTCATCTACTTTCTTCTTCAAGATATGAAATAGAAGTTGTTTCTGCAAATGAACCCGACGATGTGGTTGATCCCAGTTTTGTCGAACGTTCTCAAGAAAACTTCTATTGCTTCCAAATTGAGAATTAAAAATGTTATAAATGGCTTTGGCAATGGTTGTCTTGCCCATTCCAGCCATCCCGCATATGCCTACAAAACGAACTTTATGATCATCTGATCCAAGCTTTAACGATGATATGAGTTCTTGTGCACGAGAATATATTCCAACAGGGTAGGCGGCTACATGTAAGTTCGCGGTACTCAGCGTTTTTCTCAAGACATCATCAACAATCTTCTTGATGAGTTCTGCATCATTCCTGAAAAACACAGAAATGGATAAAGGAACGACTTATAGTGACCCTGAAATTTTGAGGGTAAAAAGGTTTAGCTTATTGTCCCCTGCATGTAAGCACCTAATTATTCCGATACCAAGGAAATAATTCTTTCAATTTACATATGCAGAAGCAAATAAATAATTAGTAAATTGCATGAGAAAGGATTGACGTGAACATCAAGAGTAATTTGGTCGTAAAAAGTGATGTCCTATTAAGTAAATCATCGATTTAGTCAACGGAAACATTCAATGTAGGAATATAAAATCAGTGAACATAAATACTATTGGTTCGTTCACTTCAAACAGAATAAAACAGAGGGAAAACAGAGAGAATAAATCAGTATTACCGAATAACACTTGAATCCCAGCCGGAACAATTCGCAACTTCGGTGAGAGCTATCCTCCAATGCCTCAATACTTTTCTTTGCACTCGCTCAAAATACCTCCGATGCCTGGGTTTTACCTGAAATCCCTTGATTCTTTTCATTAATCTTGCCTCCAGTTTCCGAAGTGCATCATCAACTTTACCGGTCTGTTTCCTGACCTCTGAAGGATCAACGCCGTAGAATACCGGAATGACAATCCGTCCAAGAGTTCTCTGGCACTCCATGATCTTGTAGAGCTCCCCAAGGCACCAGGCGGAATCGGCGTAGTTACTCGACAACACCACGACGGAGATGGCGGACCCTTCGATCACTCGCTCCAGCTCCTTGCTAATGGTTAAGCCTCTCTCAAGATCCTCGTCGTCGCTAAACGTGTTGATTCCGGCGGCCATCAAGGCGTTGTAGAGGTGGCCGGTGAATGTACGGCGGGTGTCCTCGCCTCTGAAACTCAAGAACACGTCGTATTCTCTTTTCTTCATCGCGGATCTCGTCGACGAGAAGTAGCGGTCGACGAAGGACTGGGCCTTGCGGCCAAGGCTGAGATCGGACTGCGATGACGGCACAGTTTCGTCGTCTGTTGCCGGAGGTTCCGGAAGATCGGGACCAGCGAGAATCGCCGTATGAGAGAAGTAAATTCCATGGATTTGGCTGTACATCTTCCTCCGAGTATCGTTCGTTGACTTCAGCTGATGAACTAGCTTGATGATGAAAATGGCCAACTTGAAATGGGTGAAGCTGCATATAAAAGCAAAGAAACCGCCAAAAAAAGAGCATAGAAACCGCCGAGCATTTTCGGAGGGTACTAAAGTGACCCTGACGCGTGACAGAAGAGTCATCCAAAGCTAAAGAAGAATTTATTTTGAAAATGATTTTATTTTATTTTTTTTTGTAAAATAAAAATAAAAGAATATCTTGAAAATGATGCGAGATGGCTAAATTGCTTTTGATTGTGTTTTTTATTTTTTTTTTTTTTTTTGATAAATTTTAAAATATTGTTCTGAATATTAGAAAAAGAAAGATAAATTGTGTTTTTAAATATGTTTATGAAAAAATATATTAAGTTATATAACTTTAAAAATAAAAAAGAAATTAAAAAAATAATTTATTTAATTTTTTCCTTTCTCGG
Organism: Ficus erecta; assembly: GCA_008635985.1. Classification (NCBI taxonomy): domain Eukaryota; kingdom Viridiplantae; phylum Streptophyta; class Magnoliopsida; order Rosales; family Moraceae; genus Ficus; species Ficus erecta. The sequence continues at coordinate 2,268,473 of BKCH01000019.1, forward strand.
AAAAACTATTTTCACTGTTCTTTGTTTTTGTTTTTAAAACATTTGCTAAATATATGTTATTTTTTAAAAAAAATTTTGTTTGTATAAATCAAAAGACGTGAGAAAACATTTTTAAAAATGCCGAGAAACATACGAAACAACACCACTTACTTTGAATTCAGTCTCAAACGTTATTGTATGATGTATTAAATAATTAGCTAATTTTCAATGTACATGTCAACGTTAAGGTTACATTTGTTAAAATAAATATAAAAATAGTATATGTAAAATTTTGTACTTCAATATATTACGTTATCTTAATGTTTTACCTATCTTTGTCATTAGCATTAAATTTTGGGATTCATAAAACTGAAGTCTAGATTCAAATAATTAACGAATAACAAAATTATAATAATAGATAAAAAAAATTAACACACCAACATAGCAATCAAATGATAAATTTAACATTTGTTATATTTGATGATAAATTTGTAACTAAATTTATTTTCAAAAAATAGAAAAATAAAAAATTCATCCCTAAGTTTAGCAAAAGTCAAATTTGTAACTAATTTTTCATCCATTGGCATTTGCTTAAGTTATGTCAAAGATAACATTTAAATTATGTAATTTTAGTTGCTTAAGACACTTAAACAAATGATAAATATACTTTGGTTGAATGAATCTCCCCCACATATAAAAATTATTATCGTATTATATCTCAATTTTATAATATCTATATGAAAGAACCAATTAAAAAAAAAAGGGAGAGAGAGAAAAAACTATCAAAAATACATTCCCAAAAACACAACGGTCTCAACAGTTCAACACTGTGAGCAACTAACAAGTTACAAATTTTGATGAAGATTACTGAAATGGATTAATCAAATTCAAACATCTAGCTCTATCAACAATCTCCTTCAGTTATGAATTGTGTGTTTCAAGCATATTCCAGTTCCGAGCTTTGGAGATCTTCAACATTTTTTGCTTTCTTTTCTTTTTCTCCTTGTTCACTACTATCCACTATTCTTGTTCATTTCTGGAAAATGCCTCTCCACATTTGATTGAACCAACTACTGCTTGTTCCAGGCTCGTCATATTGAATCATTTGGTCACCAACACGACTTCCAAACTGCAAAAACACGCCCGTCTTCTTCACCGTATAATATTCTCCAAAATCTAAGCTAACCTCAACTTTGTCACCACCCTTCAATTTTATCTCGTCATTTGAGACAAGGCCCTGCCAAACATAACCTTCACAAATTGTACCATGGTGGGACAATGCAATTAGATCGAAGATGGAACTTTTCCTTTGCGTTTTGTTTACCACTAAAACACTTGGAAATGCTGAGTAGAGTGTTGGCTTAGGAGAATATGAATAAATAATACGCACTAGACAGCCCTTCAATCTACTGTCTCCCAATTGAGGCACTTCAAAAGATACAGAAGAACCGTTGGAAATACAGGTGAACCATCCAGGAATATCATCATCATGGAGAAAAAGACTACCGAATTCAGTTGTAGTTGATACCTAGAGCATGAAGATTATGATATGAATGAGAAAACGTGCATAAAGTTTTACAAGTAAAATGGTGACAAAAATTTTATGGCTGAAGAGTTGATCTGGGATAACAAAGAGAGATAAACAGAGAAATATATACCTGTAAGAAGCTCTCCTTTGAAGTAGTAGCGATACTATTCTTATTCTGAAGTTGCAGTGACACAGACTTTAATAACTTCTCCAAGCCTGGGATATCGACAAGTTCATGGCAATTTGCAAGTTCCAAAATAACCAAATTTGACATTTCTGACATATCGGGCATTATTTTCAGTGCTTTGCAGTTTGCTGCATAAAGGGCTTTTAAATTTGTTGGTAGATCAAGAATTGATTGAAGAAGTTCACAGTCATCCAGGGATAGGCTTCTGAGCCTAGAAAGACCTTTAAGATTCGATTGTAAGCTATGAAAACTGTTGCTGTCGAGTCTTAAAGTCACGAGAGAAGACAGGCTGCCAAGGTCCTTTGGAAGTGCATCATCTGTTAGATTGCAGTCCATAAGAGATAATGTTGTTAAGGACTTCAATCCTTGCAAGGAGGGAGGCAAGAGATTCACAGGTTTTGAGTTCTTTCCTGGCATGATCGAATGACACCAGTAATGGAAAGATCCCAAGTTACCTGGTGATGCTCTCAAGCCACATAAAGACAAATCCGTGAGGCTTGTTAATTGTACTATTGTCTGGGGTACTTCCCTTATCCTGGTGTAGTCTGCATGAAGAATCTTCAATGATTCCATCTCCCCTATATCTTCATCCAAAGTATCGAACATTGAACACCCAGAAAGAATAAGAGTTCGGAGTGATTTTAATTTGTAAAAATTTCGGGGAAGCACCTTAAGGATTTCACAGTCTTTCAAATTTACCAGAACAAGCGCTTTAAGATTTCCAATTGAATGGTGAACCTCAGACAATCTCTTACAATATTTGAGTATCAACTGCCTAAGATTAGGGAGATTTGAAAAATCAGGCGTTTGGGTTAAGTAGTTCGAATGACTGAGATTGAGTATCTTCAAGTCCTTGAGCAACTGCAAAAGACAAAAATAAAAATGAATAGAGAGAAAAAAATATATCTATATACATATATATATAGTTGTGCACATAATTATTTTGAAAACAAGGACTTTTATCCATATCAAAAAAAGACTAATGAATCAGAGGAAGAGAAGTCCTCCTAACTACATCAGACAAAAACAGGCTAGTAAACTCTTTATCCGAGTGAAAACAAAGAGCTACACAAGATTCTCTATCCCAAAAAGCACCCCTAACTCTTTACCAATTGCTAGGAAGAATCCAGCTAAAACCCAACTATTTAATCAGCAAATACCATGTTTATGTAGATACTCAGCATGTATATTAATGTATTTATGTATGTAAGTACATACAAAAATATATAAGGTACAGAAATTAAGCATATTAATCAATGATATTAACAAATAATGAAAATTTGAAAGCATTGGTATTCAACGGTACCTGTGGATCCTTCCAAACCTGCTTGAGATTGCTATATTTCAAATTGATGGCAACTAGTTTTCCTTGATAAAAGTTGCTTGGAATGAAGTCCAAAGGGAATCCATTCCAACAAAGCCATCTTAGGTTTTTGGAAAGGTGTTCATAGCTTCCAGTGAGTCGTACAAAATTAAGTTGCAGCAATCTTAGTATCCGCATCTCTGCAAATGCCTTTGTAGTGAAACTAACCTTATCAAGTCTTTCCATGTCTAGAACAAGTCCTTCAATATTTTGAGTTCCCTGTTATAACAGAGCACTAAATAAGAAAGAGAGGCTGCATATGTTGATTAAGATTGAGAATATTATAAGATAGAATTGACTGAGTGAGACAGCATATATAATTGGCAAAAGGTAATTTATAGAAACAATGAGATGCATGCTTAAAACGAGTGTGTCTATATACCTTTCAAATCATTCGGGACGTGCATAACTACATCATTAGCAAATTTCATAGTAATGTCCCCTACTCCCTTGGCCTTTGTCATAGTTTATTGTTCTCATTAAACATATGGTGTTTTATGATCTTTTGAAGAACAATTACAGAAGACTAAAAAGAGCATTAACATTTTTTTTTTTTTTTGGATAGATACATGTATATACATTATATTTGTGAATATGCATATGTCTGAATATTTTATGTGTATATAGATGCACATATATCTTTTCTACATTTTAATACCTATACACCCAAGATGAAGATGCATATGTTTCTGTAATGCTAATTTACATTATGTTTTTTCAAGGTCAGATGTACTCAAATTTTCCACACAAAAAAATAATAATAATAGATAAGTAAATAAAAGAAGCAAAATATTTCAAAGATATAAGATTAGACGCATTATATTATTTCCATTTGGACATTTGTACATAACCAATTAGTTATGAGTTGAGAGACATTTGTTACCGTCTCATCCGTCAATACCCTAGACACATCTTCATGAAACCACAATCGACTCCGTTCCCCAGGCCTGTTAGTTAATTTTTCCTCAACAACTGTTCGTCCCATGTCTCGAAGCAAATCATGCATCATGATCTTGTTTTTCTCACTCACAGTTATAAGACATCGATCAAGGAGGCGCCGAAGTCCAGTTTCTGCGAAAAAACCACATCCGTCCAAAATTTCTTGAACATATTTCATATCCATGCCAATGAAGAAACAAGATATGTCAAGGAAAATGGCCTTCACTGTATCATCCCTTAATCCATCAAAACTTATTCTAAGCTTTTCCAGTACATCCTCATGTGGAATTTTTTTCAATTTCTCTAATTCACTTATCCACTCTGATTTACTCATGCTAGAAAGGTGTGAACCTAAAACTGTAAGAGCTAATGGCAGACCCCCACAATAATTTACCACACTCTTTGAAAGCTCCCTGTATTTTTCTGTTGGTTTTCTTTCTCTAAAGGTATGCCAACTAAAGAGCTCAAGAGATTCGATATCGTTCATTTCCGGAACCATAAATGTAGCATCCACGTTAAGCTCCTTCAGTAACTGTTGATTTCTTGTCGTTATAGTAATAATACTACCAGCACCAAACCAATCACGACTTCCAGCTATGGCGTTTAATTGATCCCTATGATCCACATCATCAACAATGACAAGTACCTTTTTACTACTAATTCTCTCTTTTATTACCTGGATTCCTTTATCAACACTATCTACTTCATCTACTTTCTTCTTCAAGATATGAAATAGAAGTTGTTTTTGTAAATGAACCCGACGATGTGGTTGATCCCAGTTCTGTCGAACGTTCTCAAGAAAACTTCTATTGCTTCCAAATTGAGAATTAAACATGTTATAAATGGCTTTGGCAATGGTTGTCTTGCCCATTCCAGCCATCCCGCATATGCCTACAATACGAACTTTTTGATCATTTGATCCAAGCTTTAACAATGATAGAAGTTCTTGTGCACGAGAATATATTCCAACAGGGTAGGCGGCTACATGTAAGTTCGTGGTACTCAGCGTTTTTCTTAAGACGTCATCAACAATCTTCTTGATGAGTTGAGCATCATTCCTGGAAAACATTTTCACAGATAAATCACGAAAGAGATAAAAGAAATGACTTGTAAAGACCCTAAAAATTGTGAGGTAAAAAGGTTTGGCTTATTCTCCCCTGTATGTAAACAACTAGTATTCCGATACTAAGGAAACGAATTCTTCCAATACGCACATGTCTAAGATCAGTTTACGAATGCAGGAGCAAACTAATAAGTAGTAAATTGCATTAGAAAAGCGCAAACATCGAGAGCATTTTTCCTTGTAAAAAGTCTTGTCCAATTACGTAAGACCAACTTCAACCCATACTCTAAAATAGAGTTTTGTACCAATTTGGAGTACGATGCTTCTCCAACCCATACTCTATATGAAACTTCAAATATAGAATATGAACAGTATACTTCATATTTGAAGTATCACTGTTCATACTCTAAAAGTAGATATAGAGTAAATGGGTTGGAGATAAAATAATATTTGATTATAAAAAAGAATATAAATAGAATATTCCTTTTAAAAGTATGATATAGAGTAAATGGGTTGGAGATAAAATAGTATTTGAAGTGATAGATATTTTATTTTAGAGTTTCTGTATTTTAAAATAGAGTAAATGAGTTCAAGATGGCCTAAATCATCGATTTAGCCAACTGAAACACTCAATGAACTTAAAATATTCGATTTTGATTAAGTACTTTTGGTTAGTTTGCTTTCAAATGGAATAAACTCAATGTCGAGATATAGAGGGAAAGGAGAGAGAGAGAGAACACGTATTACCGAATAACACTTGAATCCCAGCCGGAACAATTCGCAACTTCGGTAAGAGCTAACCTCCGCCGCTTCATTTTTTTCTTTTGCCTGTCGATTAATATACTCTTGTAACTGGTTTTTAGTAGACGTCCAGTGATTCTTCTCATTGCTCGCTCATTCAGATTACTAAGTGCCGCAGCAACTTGACCCGTCTGATTCCTGACCTCCGAAGGATCAACGCCGTAGAATACCGGGATGACAATCTGTCCAAGAGTTCTCTGGCACTCCATGATCTTGCAGAGCTCCTCAAGGCACCAGCCGGAATCGGCGTAGTTACTCGACAAAACAACGACGGAGATGGCGGAGCCTTCGATCGCTTGCAGGAGCTCCTTGCTAATAGTTTTGCCTCTAGGCAGTTCCTCGTTGTCGATGAAGGTGTTGATTCCGGCTGCCATCAAGGCGGAGTAGAGGTGGCCGGTGAATGTACGGCGGGTGTCCTCTCCTCTGAAACTCAAGAACACGTCGTATTCTCTTTTCTTCATCACAGATCTAGTCGCCGAGAAGTAGCGGTCGCCGGACTGGGCCTTGCGGCCTAGGCTGAGATCGGACTCCGATGACGGCACGGTTTCGTCGTCTGTCGCCGGAGGTTCCGGGAGATCGGGACCGGAGAGAATCGCTGTGTGAGAGAAGTAAATTCCATGGATCTGGCTGTACATCTTCCTCCGAGTATCGTTCGTTGACTTCAGCTGATGAACTAGTTTGATGATGAAAATGGCCAACTTGTACTTGGGAAAGCTGCATATAAAAACAAAGAAACTTCGGAGGGAAAGCTATTTCCTAAAGTGACCTGACTGTCATCCAAGCTAAGAAGAAATTTCTCAAATTTATCACCAAACAGAGCATAGTCTATAATTGTTGTCCATTGATGGCTTAGCCTTTTCTTTTATACTCTACTGAATTCCACATTCCTTCATTATCAGGGCATTTTCTCATTACTGAAAAAAGTTTTTTTATTTATTTTTTTCAGGTAGTTGATTAGAGCATACGATTACGTGAAAAGAGTCTAACAACAAGCATATTTTATTTTTTTAAATAATTATATAAAAAGTCTATTTTTAAAAGGGTGAGTATGTGGTAGAGACCTTTTTATGGTCTCTACCGGTAAAATCATTTTTTAGACCGTTGAGATTCAATCGAACGGTTAAAACGTTGATGGTGTAAGAAACTTATCATACACCTTACCTCACATAATCCTTCCCACCCAAACTCTTCTCCGTCGCCGGCGATCTTCTCGCCGCCGGCGACGGATGCCGGTGACTGACCCCGACAACGGCGACCCACCTCCGGCCCCCCCAACCCCGACCGCCGGCGACCCATTTTCTCTCTCTTCCCCTTTTTCTCTCTTTTCTTCTCTCTCTTCCCCTCTCTCTTCCCCTTTCTCTCTCTTCTCCTCTCCCCCGACGCCGGCGACCCACCTCCGGCCCCCCCACCACCGGTCCCAGCCCCGGCCCCGGCCGGCCGGCCGCTGGCGACCTCCCTCTCTCTCTTCCCCTTTCTCTCTCTCTTCTCTCTCCTCCTCTTCCCCTCTCTCTCTTCCCCCTTTCTCTCTCTTCCCCTCTCCGTCCCGCCGCCCCTCACCCCCGGCCTCCAGCCCCAGCCCCCCGGCCCCCCCGTGCAGCCCCCCCTCCCACGTGCACCCCCCACCCCCTGCCCCCCCGGCCACCCCCTCCCGTCGGCCCACGAAGAGAGAGAAGAGGGAAGAGAGAGAGAGAAGAGAGGAAGAGAGAGAGAAAGGGGAAGAGAAAGCATGGGGGGGTCGTCGGGGGGGGGGGGTTGCCGGGGGGGCAGGGGGGAGGCCGGGGAGGGGGGGCGCACAGGGGGTATTGGGGGGGCTGGGGGTGGGGGGTGGCGGGAGAGAGGGGGAAGAGAGAGAGAAGAGAAGAGAGAGAGGAGGTCGCCGACGGCCGACCAGCCGGCCGGGGCTGGGGACCGTGGTGGGGGGGCCGGGAGGTGGGTCGCCGGCGTCGAGGGAGAGGAGAGAGAGAGAAAGGGGAAGAGAGAGAGAAATGGGTCGCCGGGGCTGGGGGGCCGGAGGTGAGTCGCCGGCGGCGAGGAGATCGCCGGCGACGAAGAAGAGTTTGGGTGGGAAGGATTATATGAGGTAAGGTGTATGATAAGTATCATACACCATCAACATTTTAACCGTTCGATTAAATCTCAACGGTCTAGAAAAGGGCTTTACCGGTAGAGACCATAGAAAGGTCTCTACCACAGCCACTCCCTTTTTAAAATCATATTTTATATCCATTTTTTAACAATATTATTTATGTGTCTATTTTTAAGAAATAAATATATATATATATATAGTATATATTTTGTCCTTTTATTATAATTGACATCATTATATTTTTATACAGATTCTTTATTTTTGTTTTTTTGACTTTAATAATTAATATTTTTGTTGAGAAATTTAATTACCTGTAATAGATCTAATTAGTCATAGACATCAAAATAATTATAATAAATATAAAATATTTATTATAAAGATGATGATTCATACCAAATAATAAAATACAAAATATTAACGATAAAGATTAATGAAATTAAAATATTTACACTTTTTGTATAACAAACAAATGAATTCTTTATTAAAAAAAGCAAATTCATTTATTTAATCCACTACAAATCATATGATTGTCATTTATGTCTCAACCAAATAAATTAAAAATAACATAACAAATAATACTGAATTCTTTAGGGAAAAAAAACCCTATTATTTATATAAATTAATATAAATGAAATCGAGTATATTTTAATGATGAAGACTGATTTATCGTAGAAATATTTTTTTGAGATGTTCCTTCTCTTTATTTAACTCATTCTCACTAATGTGAAACTGATTTTGAGAAAACATTTTTTTAATTCATTAATAAAGATTTACACCTTCTTTATAATAAATTTTTTCAAAAAAAGTTATATTTCTTTTTATATCAATTCTTTAACAATTCCATAAAAACAACTTTAGCCCTCTTTTTTTTTTTTTCCTTTTTATAATTTCTTTATTTGTTATTCTCCATTTTTTATGAAGGGTAGTATTGTCTTTAGAATTACTCTTTTAGCTGTTTATAGAATTAAAAAAAAATAGATATAATTCAAATCAACATCTCCAATTTAGATGTCTATAAATAATCCCTTTTTTTTTTAAATAAGAAATGTCTTTTCTCTACTTGCTATGATAAATGTTGCCTTCTCTTGGTAACTGATCAGCGGCGTAGATTAGAAGAAACAAGAGCAGGTTATTAGCCATTATTAACAAAAATTTTGATAGCACGTTATTTATTATAGCCATCATATATGTGGCAGATTTTGTCCAGTATGGAGTAGTATCATTAAATGAAAAAACAAAAAACAAAACAAAACTATATCAAATGTCAAACGACTATGCTCTAGAGACTCGTTTTGGGTTCTTTTCCACGTTTTACTTCACAATATCCACTTTGACTCTACTGAACTTGAGTTGTGGGAAAGCTTCCTATAAATAACTATTGGCAAAGGCTTTTGGAACAGTCAATACTATGTCCCCTAATATTCTTTTCTCTGGTGTTTCGTGATTGGGATTGAGAGCCTTCGACCCATTGAATTGTTTGATAGGGGCTGAAAGTGTATTTATGAAGTGGACAATGTACATTGGAGTGACATCTATGTGAAGTTATTGTAGAGACAATGTGAAATAAGGCATTTCATTGCAGAGGTGGCCGACGGAAAAATGTTTTTTAAGGTTAATGTGAAATGAACAAGGAAAACACGGATAATACAGTGAATAAGATTGAAAAAACAATGCAAGTAGCATGGGATAAATACTGCATGGGCGTCCTTGCCATGGGGATACATTCTTACAAGTTGAACATATCTAGGAGTGAATTTAACATCCCAATTAAAATGGTATTACGTAGATCAGACGATAATTTGATTGTGTATGACCAGAGCATAGGAACATTTTTATAATTGGAACAGAATCTAAGTAGATAAGAATTTTAGACATCTGTACTAATCTAGCCGATTTAATTAGGGGATGTGAAATTGTAGTGCACAAAAATTTGCATAGTAATAGGACCCGACCAAGCCAAGAGTCTAAGCACGACGGAAGGAAGCAAATAGTTGAGGATGGTGAAGTCTAAGTTAGTAATTATGAAGAAATTATAGTATGTGGGCAGATTGCAGGAATTTATCAGTTTTGGCTTATATTAAAAATAAAAACCACACGATTAAGCGTGTAGGGTTCGGTAGTATGAGTTCTTTCTTTATGCTTTATTATTCTCTTTTGGCTTTTTCACTTTTAGTTTCTTTCTTTTCTTTTCTTCCTTTTTTTTTCATCTCACAAAATAAAAGATCATGTAATGAATTGTTAATAAAGTTACAAATGAAAAGTTTTTCCCGTGGTAGCATGAGTTCGTTTAAAGTATACCAGCAATTACAATTGAAAAGCTAGCTTTCATTCTTTTTATTTGTTAATAGTCAAACTTCCATAGATAAGAATCAATTACAAGGGAACGGGGACAAGCAGTCCTCCTAAACAGAAAGTATTTCGTTCTTTTAATTGTAGTTTGTGTGGAAAGGTTGCCCGACAATAATAAAGCCGAAAAAGAATAATAAAGCATAAACTAAAAGTGAAATTTGCCGCACCAAAGACATGCCGCATGTAAGACTTACCTATATATATATATATATATATATACACACACACACACACACACACACACACACACAATCCACCTCTGACACTTCGAACTCCAGTTTTCGAAAGCATCCCAGAAAGTTTATTTAACACAACTAGTGCTCAACATGGTTAGAAATTAAGAATTTTTGTTTTAGTGGGAACACAAATAGAGCTAAAACTTGTGCCAAAATCAAATTAAATTTCTAACTTTTTTAAGCAATAACCTTTTATTGTTATGTATATATCAAAACCATGTTAGGACCATTAAAAATAAAATACAAATATAGTATTTAACTCATCTCTTAAACTGAAAAAGACTATAAATGTCAGAAACAATTTATCAATAAACATAAGCTTACATACCTCAATACGTTATTGTGGCTAATGAAGCTAATAAATCTAGGTGAGGTGAGTAACCAAACTTTTAATTAGAAGTATCGAGAAATCGAGTTAGGGAAAAGAAGTAGAAGATGAGATGGAAGAGGAAAACAAATTAATGGCAGTGAAACAGGTTTGTGGAAATTGTAGAGCGAGAAAAATAAAATGCTAAATGACTATTCACGGTATTATATGTATATAACTGACTATAACTCCTCGTGTTTTCTCTGTGATTCGTCCCTGGACTCCCTGCTCAGCATCACATTAAAATCATCGAAATGAAGATAGAAGTCGCCAGCCGGACTGAAGGTGCTTCCTTATCTAAAACTATCGTCCTCATTTTAACCACCCAGTTTCATTAAAAGCGAGTTTCAACAAAGCTAATTCTTTTCTCCAGACACGACCTTGTCAATGATTTAGCGAAGTTCATATCAAGAGAATTTATTCTGAGGTTAGATGATAAAGACTTGCATATTCCTCCGAGAAAGACTCGCCATTTGTCGTTCAAACAGAAATTTCAACCAAAAAAAATAAAACAAAAAAACCCTTCTATTTTGCTTTTGTGTACCCCTAAGTTGGCATCAGTTCAGAAGCAAAACCATGTAGCTTTCACAAAGGAGCAAAACTTTTCCTAGGGAACACTTCAAAAGTATCAGCTCTGCCTTAGAATTTGGAAACCCTTCTATTTTCGAGAGACCCAACTTAGAAATTTTCAGTATATCCAGAACTAGAGGACAGTTAACTGTACTAGATGTGCAAAAAGTTTGCTACAACATAAGACAATGAAGCTGTATATTTTAGAAACAAATATGGCAAAGGTATAAATTAGAACAATCTCATCTCTCTAATACTACACTAGCTTTGAACGAGCAGCCTCAACAAATTCTCACAAAGGTTAGTGTGAAGCACACGGTAGACTTGAAACTCGATGTTAATAATGTTTATTTCATTAGAGGCTAAAAATTAGAAAACTAATTACACGCCTTTAGTTATGAACGAACATTCCAGAAATATAGATGCGGGCCATGAGCAAAATCGTCTCATCCACGAAAAGATACCTTACATTCCATCTTAAGGGCATTTTCTCTGAATGTACGAAGCCCCATGCTCTTCATACCTGTTATGTACACATAAATCCGTCATTATGAGAACTTCAAAAATGTTTGTTATCACATCAAACATCTTCAAAACATGATCTATAAGCCAGTCCAAAACCAGTGTGATAACAAGAACTTACTCAGACTTGGAGAACCACATTTGCTGGAACGAACCAAGAGAAGCTAATATACTCCCACCTATCCAAACACTGCAAACAAAGAATGTCAACATGAGTTGTGGAAAGTAGAAATTGAATGAGCACATTTTCAAATCCTTTCTTTTTAGGGTTCATAATAAAAATGAGAGGCAGAGAAAGACAGGCACGAGAAAATAGTGCTTAAAACTTTAAAGGAAGAGTAAAGAAATTATGTCTTACCTAAATCGCCTTTCTGTTGCATTTCCACTTGCCAAGACTTTAACTCTAGCAGCTTGCGGAGATTCCTAAGCATTGAATAATAATGCTTCAGTATTTTCTATTTGAGATTAAAGTATATATAGTAAGCAGTTCTAACATTAACTAGATATATGATTTTTTTAAATCATATGATAAGAGCTCTACAACATGAGATAATCACCCTCCATGAAAATGGTTTGTTTCATTTTCGATAAACACGACTTAACCAAAAAAGTAGGATCAGAATGATACGGTAAACAAAATATGCCATGTATGGTACTTGATGCTTATTATGAGTCGTGCTAAAAACAGTTACGAAGGTTAATGAATGAACAACCAAAATCAGCATCTATATGCTTGGAGGGATAGAAGATAGTACTTGGCCGAAGAGAATACCTCTAGCAAATCTTTCTCAAGGCGTTCTTTCAACTGTTGCATTGAGGCTGTACCACCAGCAAGCTTTAGAGAAGAGAAAACAGTTATGTCAAATCTGTTCCATTTAGCAGCTGCTGAAGATTTTATGTGTGCAAGAAAATTCATGAAAATATTTTAGGTCAGCTTTACCAATATGCTACTGAATAGCTCTCTACGAATATCCACATCACACTTATTGATACTCTCTATAACCTGACAAGCAAAGGGGAAAAATAAATCAACAATGACATTTAAAAGGTTAAACTTTTGCAAACAATTAAAAACGAGTAGTCGAATTTACCATTTGTGGCAACCCACGAACAGAAGGAGAAGTTTCTGCAAAACTTTCCATACCAGGAATCGTCTAGCATACACATTAAACACAGAACTTGATTCATTAAATTACCAGGGAAAACAAAAAAGGAGAAGAGAAAAGAAGACGGAACTTCCAGAAAAAAACATATATATATATAGGAAAAACAGTAATATAGGAGATTTAAGACCAGCACCAGAGCCAGGGATGGGTTAAACAGCACGTCAGGTATCTTGAATCTATCAGCTCCAATTTCAATTGTCCTGCATTATCCATAAAAAGTAAAACAGAATTTCATACGCAAATCAGAAATTCATACTCAAAAATTGGTAACAAATAAAGTAATCCAGCAATTCAAAAAATGCAAAATAAAACCAGAAACATTAAACCAGTAACTTTTTTTTTTTCCTCAGAATATAATAGGACTTACTGGCCATCTGGAAGTTCATATGGGGTCATTGGAATATTTGAATATGCGGTTTCTGCGGCCAAACAAAAGAACTATTAGAATTTCAGTATGATAAAACTTTCCTGTCTGGGATACAAAATGTCCTAATATGGACAAAATTGGCAAGGAAATGCATGGAATAATAGAAATGTGCAAGTGAAAACAACCATTAACAGTAAAATAAAAACCCCTAACCCCCCCCCCCCCCCCCCCCCCCCGGGGGAATAAATATAAAGCAGATGGGAGAATACAAACCATCATACGGAGTATCCGGGGCTCGGCACACGCATTCCTTGATATCACTAGCAATAACCCTCTGTTTAAAAGGAAAACTGAGTAAAATTATAGAAATAAAATGACCCACTAAGAAATATTGTCATCACTCACGGACCTGAGAATAAAGTTTGTAGCTTTCTGTTGTATTTGGAAAATCAACATCAACTGTCTGTGACATTCAGTTAAATAAGTATAAAAATAGGAAGATCAGAGAACTATGAAGTAAAAGATAACAGCACTATCTGCACAGAACTCTAATAAACTAATATATCTAATATTAAAAATGTACATGGAATACCTGAAACTCCCTGGGTCGTATTTCCTTTCTCTTGAAAGCGTATCTAGGTTTAATCTATAAGAAATGCATTAGAAAATAAGTTGCAAACAAATAAATGAAGAAAGTCGGAAACTAACAAAATAAAGCAACTCATTCCCCTTGAGGGAATCACTTACCATAATCCCTTTGCTCTCCAAACTTTTAATCAAGCAATCAGTAAGAAATTCTCCTCCAACAGGAGAAGATATTACAGCCTGTCATTAAAAAGCAACGGGAATATTCAGAAGGAATAAGACATATCAATGTTTGGGAAGAATGATTTTCATTGCTCAACTAATTTAATTTTCTTAATAAACATGACTGATACAAGGTATACCTCCTACTACTTATAAAATCTCACAGATGCCCATAAAATGGAAATTCACAAGCAAGAAATACCTTTTGAAGAACATAACCATCATGAACTGGAGCAACTGTAGTTGAGCCTCCACCACTAGAAAAATTTGTGGTTGCAGGTGACAACTTGCATTAGTATTGCATTCATGACCGAAAAATAAATGAGGAGAAGAAATAGATAACTAAAAGATGAAAGAAGGAAAACTCATCAAACTTAAAAAGGATTGTAAGACAAACTCATAGTAATCCAATAAAAGTAGGTGTTGAAACAATCATAGACGGTCAAAATCATGTAACATCCTACCTATCAACAACTAATGACGTAGCACGTCCTGATGCAAAAGATGTCAAAACCTGGACCAGAAAAAGATCCTAGTTAGTGACCAAATAAAATGTTTAAAGCGAGAGCAAAAAAAAAAAAAAAACAATACTCCAAATGTGCCAAGTACTAAAAATTGAAATCAAGGGATGGACAGAGTAATGGCATACAGCATTCTTCGCCAAAAACAAGGCAGGAACCTTGTATTTTTCAAACATTAGCTCTGCTGCCCTGTCAGATACAAAACCAATTCCTTTAGATTATATAAAAACTAAACTCTAATAAACGTATATGAGCAAAAGAAAAGTTAAAGCGTCGGATCACCTTTCTCTTAGTTGTTGAGTGTTAGAAGATGGTTCAGCAAGTAGCATTGGGTGCTCCATGGGATCAATCAGCAGACACTCCCTGGAAAGGATAAAAAATAAAGATTCAAACACTTGGAAAAGAACAAATTATTAAGTGGATAAATAGATTCTTCATTTTATTTTTTCAGTTGGGGCTGACAAAGCATTCACGGAATATTCCATAAAGCTCAGATACTTCAGAAACCAACTAAAGCCACATGAGGCTACCACTCTATTAATTCAAAGTTCAATCATTTACACGAGAATATAGGCAAACTTGCGAACCTATTGTCAGATCAATTCTGAAAAAGATTGACCATCTATGTTAGTATCTCAATTGTCACAGAAAGAGAGAGAACCATGATGATGAAACACAAACAAGTCACACCAAAAGAAAATGAATATAGTTTTTAACCACAAACTATGATGGTTTTCCAGATCAACCCCAAATATAACTCCAAATCACCTGATCGGGGGAAAAAGAAGAAGAAAAAAAATGCTCCATAATAAACACCATATAAGAGTCAGTAGTAACCTGAAAGCATGGTCCCATATGCTGTCAACAAGATCCCAGTCGGCAACAATTCCATCCTTCAAAGGTGACAGCACCTGATATAACAGGAAACTATGGTAAAGACCACAGAACAAGGAAAAAATCGCAAGCACGCAAAAGGGGGATAAAGGTAAATAAATGAAGACTACAACTGACCTCCATATGATCCCGGCGAAATCCTAAATTTTGGGACCCTACATATAGTTTCCGATTTCCCTTGGGTCTCTCAGCATTATTTTTAGATTCTAAGGCAGACCCAGAGTTCTTTTCAGCAATTGCAGAATCATCAACTTCCATTTGATCAATGGATCCAACCACCTTAGATTATTAAAAATAGGTCCATCTTAGCTTTGTATTCACATACATGCCCCAATTATAATAGTTCAAACAGAACAAAAACTGAAAAACAAAAAAAAACCAAAACAGCAATCTTTTCATAAAAAGAATTTACCAGAACCAATGTCTGGAACTATTAAATAAGTGTTTCTAATTGTGCAGCCAGATTTTTCAGGCTGCCAATATAAAATAGGAAAAAGAAAATTTCCACAGCTTCAATGTTGAACTCAAAAAGTTCACTTTGACGGTGTAAAATTTTGAGTCAAACACATTGAAATAGCAGCAGTCATTGGTGTAGTTCACCATAATTTTATTTGTTCCATCGAAATCTTCTTTTCTCTTCCTTTCTTGTTTTGGGTAGACATCATGTCCACCAAGCCTCGAACTTCGTTATTAGTCTCAACTTAAATAGTGTTTCTTTTCCAACTCTCTCTGATACACATATGGAATTACAAGAAGATTTAGCGTGGAAAAAAAATAAAAAGAAAAAACTAGCAATAGAAATTCTACTTGTATTGTATTTATCCGTTGTAGCAACTAACTTTTCATGCCATTTGCAATCACCAAGCCAGCGATATTGAAAATAACATAAAGGTAAACTTTACTACACGATTCGATTCACCATCTAAGAAACACGACAACTTCGGAAAGAGCCACAAAACCCATCATTGTAAATTTCAGAATATGAAAACATACAAAGCTAAATAACAATATAAGTCACATTGCCGAAACCGAGCTACTTCCTTAGGAAAGAGCGGCCAAACAAAACCCAGCACTTTGAATTTCACATTTCTGTCTATACACATACAAAGCTAGAGAAAATAATAACTCACATTATCAAAATAGAGCTGCTAAAGGTCAAAACTTTAACAAGTAAAAGGGTATTTAAAAAAAATAAAAAATAAAAAATAAAAAAAGAAGAAGACTTACAGATGGAAAGACGGCCTTGGGAGCATCTTCCCCAGCATAACCAGCTTTGCATGTGTGAGAACCCAGATCAAGCACTATAGCTGAAACTTCGTCTGAAATACCCCCAAAAAAATTAAATTAAAATAAATTAAGAAACGGAAATTTGTGAGAAGAATTTGATGAAACTGGGAATTTAACAGTACTCACCTCCTCCGTACATGATTGGAAACTTCAAGGAAAACCGAGCAGTATGAACAGGCACCGAGAAAGAGAGAAAATTTCGAATTTTAGCATCAAAATTACAACTACTAAAATATAAAAACAAAATTTAAAAAAAAAAAAAAAAAAAACCGTTTGCAAAACCCTAGAAATCTTATTGTTGGAGCCAAAAAGTAGAAACCTTGAAAAGAAATTGCTGAAGAAGAAGAGACAAAAAATAGAGTTAGAGAGAGGAGTCGAGTTTGGGCGCCTGAGAGTGTGGGACGAACGAGGGAAAAAAGGGAAGCGCTCACTTGGATTTTAGAAAGCTTAAACGACAACGTTTTAGTCCATCACATATTTCCACTAATGCCCATAATTTTTTCTAATTTTCAATTCAACCTTTTTTTTTTTATTTACTATATTATTTTCTAGAAGGTTTTTATTTTTATTTTTTTCAAAGTGAATTCTCAGGCACCGGGTGCTTACTGCTTCGCACGTCATTTTCACTCATTATCAAGCTAAAGGCACTCGGGTGCATTTATTTCGGATGAAAAAGAAAAGGAAAGTGAGTAATTTTTCTTTTTTCTATTTAATTATGTATTTATTTATAAAATAAGAAATAAGAATTTAGTGTATCTCATATAATATAAAGAATAAAAAAAATTAGGAAGTCAATTCTTATATCTTCTTAATATTGATTTTTTGTCAAATAAAATAAACATCAAATTCAATTATATATTATTCATAAGTTTTCATGTGTCAATAATTATTTGATCATGTAAAAGAAATTTTGGTGATTACATTGATAAAGTTAATATGAAGAATAAACATTAGAAAGTGAGTGAGATTGTTTCCATTTTAGTAACATGTAAGTAAACACTTAAAAAAGGAATAACTTTTGTATTATTTTACTTTACTTTTCAATTATATTACCGTTTCCACTGCATTCTTTTACAATTAGGTAAAAGCCCTCATGTTTCAGGTGAGAATAAAAAAAAAATTACGCTTAATGCTATGTAGTGTTTCACTAAGGGTCAGTTTGGGGAGAAATCAGGAGATAGTGTTTTGAAAGTTTGATTGAAAATATGTGTTTAGAGAGAGAAATTTTGAAAAAGTTCTATGATATAAAAAATAATACAAAAATTTGAAATGTGTTCATAATATATATATATATATATATATATATACAAATGGATCTTCTCTTGTTCATCTCATTTTACGAGCATTTTGATTTGAAATGAGAAAATTAAGGACTTTTTAACGTTTGAATTTTTTTGAAAATGAAAAAGAGAGAAAATTTGATTTAGAATTGAGATTTTGAAATCCATATGGTGTTTTGTCATCTAAAAATGGCGTCCCAAATAGGTTTTTTTTTTTTTTTTTTGGGTCAAAATTTGAAAACCTTTTTTTTCATATATTTTGTCATGTTCTCAAATAAACATCTTTTCATGCATTAATTAATGACTTTCTGGCCATTTGTATTATACTGCTTTTGGATACTATTTATTTAAAAAAAAATCTGCAGTATTTTGTCTTATAAAAATTTGATTTTAGTATTTAAATTCACTTTTCAAACCTATAATCCAAATAATCAATAATTTGTTAAGGATGCTTTACTAATTGATTTTGCATTCTGACCGATACTTTTGTTTCTCCCCTTTATGTACGTGTCCATCTAGCATATAAATACAAATCATGCTTGTATATTGACATAACATGACTTTCACTACTCATATGATCTTCTTGATACATACATGAAATTCTCGACTAAATTTAAATGGTCACAATTAAACGCATCTTGGCAATTGTTATTGATTTCTAGGCAACGAAAATCTAAGGAATGAAACAATTTTGTTGGGTGTTGTTAAGTAAATAAGTTGGGATTGAAAATTTTGAACTTCTTTTAGTTCAAACTAGAATTGTGAATTCAATTAACAGAGAAAATAATAGTCGTATTTCCAAATTCGAAAAAATAATCTAGAATATTTTTTCATTAGAGTGAACTAAATAACTAAACACCATCTTAAACTCAGGCACATTGATTTAGATTCTTTAACTTATTGATGTAAGTTAGCCTTTAACAGATATTAAGAATAATTATTTATCCATTCCCTCTCTGCAGATTAACAAACTCAAAAACAGTCGTCAAGCCAATTTGATTTAGGGCAAAAACCACCATAGCCGACACGGGTGGGGAATACGTTTGGATTAATACCGCTGACGGCAACTATTTCGTTTTGGGTGTCCAAACGAAAGTGTTTACAGCATGATAGAGCTGTAACGAGCAAGCACCGATGCGGCAAACTGACTATAACCGAAATGGAATAGCTATCGTCTTCACACACCACTTTGATCTTCTCTTTTCTTATCTTCTTTCCATTCAAAGGACGTCTGTGGTGCGGCCATTTTAGTATAGTCGGGCAAAACCTATGTGCCCCTTATGATGCGTCGAGGTTAAACCATAAAAGCTTTTCAAACACTCCAAAAGTGTTGTCTAAATTGCACAAAACAAGAGGACAAGTTCATTGCACTTATTCAGAATCTATCCTATATAGCCTCTACAGGATCAAAGCTCTATCGGAAGAAACTTTTATCTCTCGGTTGAAAAACCAACCAATGTAACAAACATAAAATTGCACGAAAAAAAGGAAAATTGGGAATGGACAAAAGACTTAAGCATCATCCAGGGCGATCACTCCGGGGAGTTGCTTTCCCTCAAGAAGCTCTAAGCTGGCACCACCTCCGGTCGAGATGTGGCTCATCTTGTCAGCAAGCCCGACCTTCTCCACCGCAGCAACCGAATCACCTCCTCCAATGATTGTTGTCACTCCCTTGCCAGTGAGCTCAGCCAGCTTCCTGGCAATGGCCTGCAAATAGGAAAAACACAACATATTTGATTACATGAAAGTTGTCCACATTCAGGCAAAATGAATGCACTTGAAACTCCAAAGAAAGCTTTTTAAGTACCTCAGTTCCGGCAGCAAACTTCTCGAACTCAAAAACTCCCATGGGTCCGTTCCAGATGACGGTCTGCGTGGTGTCAAGAGCTTTGCTGAATGTTTTGATGGAATCTGGTCCAATGTCCAATCCCATCCAGCCATCTGGAATGGCGGATGCCGGCACAACCTGCAAACACACATATCGGTGCTTCTTAAGATCTTCACAAACTATCAAAAAATCTCTCGACTCATGGCATAAACCATTAAATTTTGTTCAGCTATTGCAAAATGGCAAAACATCCAAAAAAAATGGACCATGATGAACATTTTCCTCGATTAGAATATTTCACCCACATCGTTAACTTTTATATGCTTAAAAATGCAATAGAGCAAAGTAAATATACTAACCTTGCTGTTAGCATCAGGAGCAAACTTGTCCGCAATGACCACATCTGTTGGGAGCAGAATGGACACTCCTTTAGCCTTGGCCTTCTCGAGAAGTGAAGTGGCAAGGTCGAGCTTGTCCTCCTCCACAAGGGAAGATCCAACGGAATAGCCTTGGGCCTTGTAAAAAGTGAAGATCATTCCTCCACCCAAGAAGAGAAGGTTCACCTTCTCCAACAAGGACTCGATTACTCCGATCTTGGTCGACACCTTTGAACCCCCAACAATGGCAGCGAATGGCCTCTTGGGATTAGACACAGCTCCAACAAGGTAGTCAAGTTCCTAAAACCACAAAATACATCAAAGATTAACACAAAGTTTTAACACCATAAAAATGTATCTACAAAGAGATCTGAAGCCAAAACACCTTCTGCATAAGGAATCCAGCAACAGCAGGCTTCAAGTACTTAGCCACGCCCTCAGTGGATGCATGAGCCCTGTGAGCAGTTCCAAAAGCGTCGTTAACATACACATCCGCAAGAGAGGCAAGCTTCTTGGCATACTCAGGGTCGTTCTTCTCTTCCTCCTTGTAGAACCTCACGTTCTCAAGAAGCAAAACTCCTCCTTCCGGAAGCTCGGCAGCCAATTTCTCGACTTCCTCGCCAATACAGTCGTTCGCCATCTTGACCTCGAATCCCAGAAGCTCAGACAGCCTTGGCACAAGAGGCTTTAAACTGTACTTGGGTGTGACACCCTTTGGGCGTCCCTGAAAATAAGTAAACAGTTTCATATGTCAAGCAATCTTTTTTTCCAGATTAAGGAATATAACATGTCAAATTGTAGAAAAATTCAGAAGTAAACATATAGACAACAAACAAGTCCGCAACATATAAATAAGAACAATAAAACTTAAATAAATGCTAGAAACACCAACTCTAATCCCAACTTTTAATACCAACACATGTGGCATATGGGTTGTCATATTTTCATTGGTAAGTGTTTAAAGTATTGCGACATCAATTAATTACATTTACCAATAAAAATATGATACATGAGTTGGTACTCAAAAAGTTGAGATTATAAAACTTATGAAAAGAAAATCAAAATAATAAAATTACTTCAAGAAACAGATTCTATCACAAATTTCAATTGCCAAGAAAAGCTGAAGCACCCATAAAAAGAAAAAATGAAAAAAAATGAAGCCATCATTACTAATTGCTGTTGAAAATTTGATTATAAGAACAAGAAAACGTCGTTACAAACAGTATAAAAAAATTTTAAAAAAATTATTAAAGAAAACTATCAATTGACATGCTAAGATTTAGAATTGATGAAGAAAACAAGAAAGTAAATTGGTGTGGTGACCTATAAAACTGATCTACACGGATCAAACAGATTCTCCAAAATGTCACCTCTAAAAAATGACACAAAAAACTGAATCATCAACATAAGAGAGCAAAAAACATTTCACCATTAACCAAAAGCATACGAGTGAGCAAATCATAATCACACATAATCAAGGAAAGCCCATAAATACGACAATGAAAAAATTGCAAAAACCCATCAAAACGACAGTGACAAAGATGGAAGAAAAGACCTCACCAAGTGACTGCAGAGGATGACTTTGGCACCATAGCCGATCAAGTACTGGATGGTGGGGATGGCGGCGCGTACTCTGGTGTCGTCGGTGATGTTAAGGTTGTCGTCCAACGGAACGTTCAAATCCACCCTCACCAACACCCTCTTGCCCTTCAGCTCCGCCTCCTTGAGAGTTCCCACGCTCCTCTTGGTCGCCATCGATAACAATTTTTCCTATTTTTGAAAAAAAAAAATCCAAAAATAGTGTGAAATTAAAAAAACCCAGATCGAGAACCAGAGAGATATAAACGGAAGGAATGAAAGATCGGAACTTTGGAACTTACAAGGACAAAGACAAGAAAGAAAACTTCAAAGATGGATTTTTTTTTTTTTTTTTTTTTTAAGACAATAACTAGGAGTGAAAAAGTTCGAGCAGGATATATAGAGACGAATGGGTGTGTGTGGTTTTGGGAAATGTGATTGGCACGTGTGAGCGTGTGAGGCCGAGAAGCAGATGGTTTTTGGTTCACCGTGAAAGTTCAAACCTTGGGCTGGTTAATGCATGGTTCATTTTTAGAATATTCTTTTCTTGGTTGTTTTGATTGGTTGGTTCTACCTAATCTAAGCCTGATTTTGAAGCTAAACAAACAAGAGAAGAAAGATGCTAACCTAAGCACTGTTGTTTTGGAATATTTTGATTGGGTATTAAATCGTAATGATAAAAGCATGTGTCACTACTTATCGTTCTAGACAGGTGTAAATGAGTCTAGAGTGATATAACGTATTAATGAATTGTAATTGTGTCAAGTTGAGGTTTAAGTTTTTCTGTCAATTCAAACACATCCATATGAAAAGTAAGGCGACATATTTCTTAAGCGAGCTTATGTGATATATACATACCTCCTTAAAAGGAACATTTTTCAAACGATTTGTAATTTATTAACTTGTAAACTCGAAAAGGCAAAAATTCCAATTTTAAACTAAGCTTAGACCTTTTTAATACAAATGTTATCAAAAGTTTGACAATTACTAACATTAGTAACGAAATATACATTCTACATTCACCTATAAGAATTGTTTTTGTCAACATAATGATATATAGAGAATAGTTCATCACTAAACCTTAAAAAAATAAAAAAATCGTAAACCATCCACTTATTTATAAAAAGAAAAATACTAGAGACACTAATTCTAATATCAACTTTTGAGTACCTATCTATATGGTATATAAGTTGCCGTTATTTTATTGTATGTGTTTAAAGCATTACAACGTCAATTGATTGCATTTACAATAAAAATATGACATACGAGTTGGTACTCAAAAAGTTGATATTAGAGTTGGTATCCTTAATAGTACTCTTATAAAAAAATTCACAAAACATTCAGATTCATAAAACTGAATCCACCAAACATTATACTAGCAATCGAGAATCCATAGAAACATGTTCAGAAATAAGAACTTATAAAGACTACACGAAAACATTGACCGTAACTTCTTGTCCCACACATGAGCGTGCACAATATTCATTTGGTGTTTTCAAGCAAAACTTTTAGCTATTATAAAAGTTCAAACCTTGGACTGGTTTATGCATCATGGTTTAGGGATTAAGGATATTGGTTTTTTTTTTTTTTTACTTTATATGTTTTACCTAGGTTAAGCCTTATTTTTAAGCTGAATAAAGACTGAATAAAAAACCAAGTAAAAATAAATAAAGACCATTACATTATCATAATACAAAAAATTTGATATTAACCTAATATAACAAAAAAATGAAACTAAAATTTACGTTATGTTTGTGACAGTCATCATTTCCTATAATAAAAGGAGTCAGTTATGCAATTTCACATTGGTTGGAAATGAAAATATGTGATTGATTTATAAGTAATGGTGAGGCATATTGGGGTTAAGCCCAATAATAAAACTGTGTAGGTGTGAGGTCTAAAACGAACATTATTATATCAAAGGGAGTAACGGATTGTTAAATGTTGGTCATGAAGGAATTTTTGTCATACTGGTGGAAAAAGGGTGGCTAATTGGCTAATTTTCTCAAAGATTAATATGTAATACTATTATGCATAGTGTGAAGTCGTTAATCAAGTTTGTGGCCGTTATTTGCATTGTTGTGGTTTCTCTTGTTGTCGTTTCATGAGTGCCATGGTACATTGTTATGTTGTCGTTTTTCAGCGCATCTTTTGTCCCACATCGCTTACGCATGGCCTTTACTGGGTCGTTTTAAGGGAGAATAAAGAACCACTTGGTCACAGCACCACATGATGAAGTGAGCGGGCTATGGCTCTACGTCAGGTAGAGTTAAGCCCAGAAAAGTCCCCGGGCCCAATTCCGTAGAGATGCGGCCCTGATAACAGGAGAGCTCCGATGGCTTTGGGGGTCCCGTTCATTGACTGGTGGACAGGCCGAGACGAGTGTGGAGCCCATGGACTCCCAGCCCGGAGTAACTTGGCCGACTTAATACAGTTATTCACTTGGTCCGTTGGACTACCTGAACGGGGCTTACACTCATGTGGTGCAACCTTATTTTTTCATCTATTTTTCTTTTTCATATATTTTATGCGAGAAAATTAGGGGAAGAGATATTAAATATCTTCTTATAATTTTATTTATTTTAACATTAAAATTGATAAATTTAGTATGGTAGGTATAAATATGAAAAGGTGTTAAATTTATAATATTGATGTGGTGCAACCTTATTTTTTTGTCTATTTTTCTTTTCTATATATTTTATGCGAGAAAATTAGGAGAAGGGACATTGAATTTTTTTTAATTTATAATTTTATCTATTTTAACATTAAAATTGATGATTTTAGTATGGTAGGTATAAATATGAAGAGGTATTAAATTTATAATATTCTTGTAAATAACCCAAAGTATTATTGTTAAAATGAATATCGATTATATATTTGTTTATGCATTATGCATTGAACTTGCTGAAACTCCGATTTGTTCATTAGAAAAAAAAAATTTAATCAAATGATTGTTAATGTAAGATAGGTTGACTTTAGAGCTTGTAGGGAGTGGAACTTGCTAGTAACAATATATATATTGAATCACTACCTACTCTATAAAAGACTAATAATAATAATAATAAAAGTTTCTTTAAGCGTGTACCACCCCATGCATTTGAGTATAGGAGAGATTTTATTTGATATTATCGATTTTTATTGCAACTATTTCTTTTTCTATTATTAGAACTTATAGGGACTGCAACGAAAAAAAAAAAAAAAAAAGAAAGAAAAAAGAAGTAACATATAGGCACGCATGGATCTTCTTGAAACTCTTACGTGTTCAATAATCCTTTTCTCAATCAAATAAATATTAACAAAAAGATGGTTTGACTTTGGCTCTTGTAGGGTGTTGAACTTGCATAATAACAGTAGAAATTTGTGAATTAAAGTCATGACCTACCATGTAAGAGAGAAATGGCAAAGGAACAAGGGAAATAAGAGAATCTCTTCAAGCATAGAGCATCTCACCTTATCTCATGTATTTGAGGAGAGGAGAGAGATGACTTTTATATTCTCCATTCTTTTTATTTTCTTTTTTATTTTTTATTTTTATTGCAACTGGTTTTCCTTCATTATTTTAATATTTTAATTTTGTGGTTCAAGATCTCAGTTGGGTTTAATGTTCCTTATCGAATAACAAAGCTTTTTCCACCGTCCACATCACAAGAACCGCCTGAACCAGAAAACAAATGTTTGGAATGGAAAGAAAGGACTGGTTATGATTTTTCATTAACAAGAAGTTGTAAGGTCATTAACCAATTTTTTTCATAAAGGAATCGGTCTCAAGATCAATTTAGGCCTCTCAATTTTGTGGCTTATAATTTTTACTCCTCATGATCGACTTTCAGAAAAATGTCCCTCTCCAACATACACAATAATATTTGAGTTGAAAATCTTGAGGACCAACTTCTTTCAAAGAAAACACTCGAAAGAGCTTGTTCAGTGGATCACTTGATTATGCTCCTCAAAAACCAGACTTTGCATAAGAGAGAGCCATGGGTGCAGATTTAGCTTAACGGTAATTCAACACTTGCTTCTAACGGGTGATAACTAAGTTTTAAAAATAACTAAAAATACAATATAAAATTGGAAGTGAAGAATTAAAGGTACTGTACTTGAACCATGGAAAAAAAAAATACGTTTATTGGCTTGAATAAACTCTCCTTGTAACTCTATAGTCTCTTGTAGGAGTTATTATATATAGGAAGAAGGGTTGGGGAGGGACGGGGATCAAAGGCAACGTTTTTAGCATTTACAACAAAGAAGGTAAATCTCCCTACCGCATTTTCTTACAAACCCAAATTAAATATTCAAGAATGGAAGGGGGGGAAAAGGAAAGTGAATAAAATTAAGAATGTCTCACACGGCGACTGGTATGGCTTCGTCGAGGGCAAGCACTCCAGGAAGTTCTTTGCCTTCCAACAACTCCAAACTGGCACCACCACCCGTTGAAATGTGGCTCATCACACTAGCTACTCCTACTTTCTCTACAGCTGCCACCGAATCTCCACCTCCAATGATTGTAGTCACTCCCTTGCCGCTAAGTTCAGCCAGCTTCTTGGCAACAGCCTGCAGGTAGAGGTTAAAAAATTCAGGTCAATACATCTTTGATTAATGAGATAATCGAAATTTCAAACCGAAGAACTTTCAAAAATTTCAAACATAAAGGACTTATTTGTAGAAAGGTTGTGTCATTTTTGTACGTCTACTACCTCGTCATGAGTAACTTTTGTTACTTAGACGAAAAGTGGGTTGATATTGTGATACGAATAACAAAACATATTTGTGGAGTGCACAGTTTTGACGCCAAAAATATATATGCACACACACGAAAATGAGTGCTGCAAGCAAATAATTCTCGCTTACCTCGGTTCCAGCTGCGAACTTGTCAAACTCGAACACACCCATCGGTCCGTTCCAGATGATGGTTTGAGTAGTGTCAAGTGCCTCGTTGAATGTCTTGATAGAATCTGGACCAATATCCAATCCCATCCATCCATCAGGAATGGCAGATGCTGGTACAATCTGAAGTGACATAAACCGATGTTTAATTCCTTACTAGCTGACGGAATGCCAATATTTTCAGAATGCAAAATCTTGATATAAATACTGATTTTGGGAGTTAGTAAGATGTCAACAAAACTGAGGAGGAATAATAAATGTGAGGGAGCTCAGAGAACAAACCTGGCTGTTTGCATCAGGGGCAAACTTGTCGGCAATAACAACATCTGAGGGCAGCAAAAGCGACACACCCTTAGCCTTGGCCTTCTCAAGGAGTGATGTAGCGAGATCCAATTTATCTTCCTCGACCAGAGATGAACCCACAGAGAGACCCTGTGCCTTGTAAAATGTGAAGATCATTCCTCCACCAAGAAGCAGGATGTCAACCTTCTCAAGGAGTGATTCAATCACTCCAATCTTGGATGAGACTTTCGACCCACCAACTATGGCTGCGAAGGGTCTCTTCGGGTTTGATACTGCTCCAACAAGGTAGTCAAGCTCCTAAAAACCAAATGGAAAAAACATGATCAATATTTAATTGAAAAGGTAAAAGGATAAGAGAAGCTAATTTTAACAATTAAAGGTCAATGCTTTTATAAACAAAAGACGAGAACTTTTAATTCCCCACCTTCTGTAAAAGAAATCCGGCCACAGATGGTTTCAAGAACTTTGTGACACCCTCGGTTGATGCATGAGCTCTGTGTGCAGTACCGAATGCATCATTGACGTAAAGATCTGCTAATGATGCAAGCTTCTTGGCAAACTCGGGCTCATTCTTCTCTTCCTCCTTGTAAAACCTCACATTTTCAAGAAGAAGAACACCACCCTCCGGAAGTGAAGCCACCAACTTTTCTACCTCCGGGCCAATGCAGTCATCAGCCTTGATGACCTGTTTAAGCAAACAATAAGAAAAGCAGAAAGGCTCAAATCACTTAAAGATCCACATAATGATCTTACTAGTTTTGCATTGATTTTATTATTTCCATTTTACCTGAATGCCAAGAAGTTCGGAAAGACGAGATACAAGAGGGCCCAAGCTGAACTTTGGGGTCACACCTTTTGGTCTCCCCTGAAAGTTTATGCAATTGATTCAGCTCATATAGCTCAAAACGAAAAGACCATTTGGTTAAAGTAAATAATAATAATAATAATAATAATAATAATAATAATAACCAAAAGAGCATCATAACCCAATTAACAAAACTTAGAATAGAAGCATTTTGAGCTCTGAAAACACCACACTCAACTCAAGAAAGGAAATTTTTGCCAAAAGACGCTTCTCAAGTAGTCAGAAATGGATGACTAACAACGTTATATGAATCAACGAAAGAGCAAATATTACAAAATGGAAAAATAAATAAAGACTTCCGAAGCATTAAAGATCTACACTTAAAAGTTAATGGTTGATAGAAAAGCCGAATTAATCATCCAAGAAAATGCAAACTTTTGAAGAACTCACATTATGAATTCATCAAAGAGCAAACAATACCAAAAGAAAAAAGAAGTTACTCAAAATCATTAAGATCCATACTCAATAGAAAAACCAAATGAATTATCCAAAAAAATAAAAATAAAAAATAAAAAATAAACCAATCAATCAAATAGCAAATGTCTTTTAAAAAAACCTCACAAACATGAAGATTCAAACTCAAAATCCAAACTTTTGAAGAACCCACCTAATGAATTAAAGGGAAAAAAAAAAAAAAAAGACCCAAAGTCATAAATATAAATCACCCAAAAAAAATTCAAACTTTGGAAGAAAGGTACCAAGTGACTAGAGAGGAGGACTTTGGCCCCATTCTGGATCAAATGCTTGATGGTGGGAATGGCGGCGCGGACTCTGGTATCGTCGGTGATGTTCTGGTTGTCGTCCAAGGGGACGTTCAGGTCAGCCCTCACGAACACCTTCTTCCCCTTGAGGTCGGCCGCCGTCAGGTCGCCGACGCTCTTCTTCGCCATCGAGACCACTCCTCTCATCGCCTTTCCGGCGCCGAACGACCGGACTCTGGAGTTGACGGAGATCGCCAGGAGCGGGTTGGCGGCGCAGAATCCGAGGCGGCGGACGGCGGTGGGGCGAAGGCGGAGAGAGGAGGAAGGGGATGGGGAGGAGGATGTGGAGAGGGAAGAGCGGGTGCGGAGGTGCGAGAGGCTGGTGGTCGGAGCGGCGGCGGCCATTTTTAGAGAGAGGGACGGGGGGTGGTGAAGAGTGTGAGAGTGTTCAAAGTTCAAGTGAGTTTTGTGGAGTGGAGTTGTGTTGGTTTATGTGGAGAGAGAAAGAGAATAAGAGAGAGAGAGAGATGTGGACGGGAACGGGCAATGGGAAATGATTGGTGTGGGCAGTGTGAGAGAAAAGAGGATTTCTCTTATCGTTGAGGAGAGGTTCAAGATGTTCGATGCTTTCAGAATCTAGTGATCTATTTTACCACCCTCTCTCTCCTCTTTTTCTCTCTCTAGAATCGAGATATGCTCTTTTCCATTTTCTGGCCTTGCCTGACAATTTTATGACAAATCGTATTAATTTAAAAATTTAAGCATATAAAAAAAAATTTTAAATAAATTTATAAATCGTCAAAATATTATTAAATAGTGAGACAGTAAAATAAAATAATAAATCTGAACTCCTCTTTCTACTGCATGGGTTTGATTTGTGTCCTCTTGGCCACTATTTGCCTTTTGTTCATCCATTTTTGTTTCTTTTGAATTTTCATTTCTATATGGAGCAAATATTGCAGGTAAAAATAAATAAAAAGGTGATTGTGTTATTTTTATTATCTTATAATTTTATGATAGAGTTAAGTTTGAAATTATCATTAAATTTATAAGAATTTATTTATAATTACGGGGACTTCTAACGAAAAAAAATACTACTTGTAAAATAAGATAATTATAAAATTACTTATGAAACAAAAATAACTACAATTTATCACTATACATAGTTGGTAGATGACTTGTTATTGTAAGTTAGTGATTGTAGTTTGTTGATTTAGTTCACGCCCTGAACTTCAGGGATATATGTGGGAAAATGGGTTTTTTTTACTTTTTTTTTTTAAATATCCCTAACTTGTTAAATTAGAAATATTATCGTTTTCTTAAAAATATCCAATAAGTAGTTGACCACTTAGGATATGATCAATTACTGATTGCTCCATGTATATATTTATGAAGTCATAAATTTTTTTAAGCAGGGGTTAATAACTTTATCATGGATAATTAATGAC
This sequence comes from Ficus erecta, assembly GCA_008635985.1. NCBI lineage: Eukaryota > Viridiplantae > Streptophyta > Magnoliopsida > Rosales > Moraceae > Ficus > Ficus erecta. Next base: position 2,298,769 of record BKCH01000019.1, read on the forward strand.
CTTCATAATCAAAAATTTCATTTTTAAGAAACAACTACTATGAAATTTTATTCAAAATTTAGGCTCTTTTGGGAATTTAAAAAAGAAAAATTTGAGGGGGCTTAAAGTCTCCAAGCCTTCACTCCTTTCATCCCTGAATACATAAGTCGTTAACCGTTAATCATTAACCAAATTTGTTTGACTATGATAAATTGATAATTTAATAATCATCGATTATTTTTTTAAAAAAAATAATCAATCAATTTTAATATAAGACTTCAAAAATTGTCATATGACCTAATTTCAGTTTACTGGTGATTTTGTATTAATCTTTCAATATAAAAGTAGTAAATTAGTTTGATGAAGAATATAGTCTTAGAATTTTTTTTTTCCACTTCACTGATGTGATTTTTAATAAAAAAATTTTCTAATTAAAAAGTGTTAATGAAAAATTACTTGGGGTTCTAATCATCATCAACTAGATAATTTTAGTTGTCTTCCAATATTATTTTAGTTAATATCCACCTAATTTTGTTAATCCATTCTTATTCTTATTATTATTATATTTTCTTATTTTCAATTCTCTTAAGCAAAGGCCAACGAAAGGTACAGTCTTTTTTACCCATCTATATAGGTTATATTTATAACTAATCAGTTAATTGTAAGAACCCTTTCTGTAAACCATGACAGCATAATATTTTTATAAACATGTTTGTTCAAAACCTTTTATTGGTGGATTGAGCCATTTTGTATTTTATTCCCTCATTTCAGTTTGCATCATCTTTTTTTTTTTTTTTATAAATTGCATCATCTATTGTCAAATTTCCTGGAACGAATATATTTCCGGTCATAATCCATATAAATATTACTAGCTTATTAAAATGGATTAAAAAAAACTTTTTTCTAAAACTTTTTTTTAAAACTTTTTTTTTAAGCGTTCGCTTGTAGAATTTTAAGAATAGCAAGTAGCCTCCAATGGTCAGAAGTGATTGTTTCAAGTCGGTGAGTGGAATTAAATACTTAGAATAGTGTTCAAAGAACTTTTCATTTATCTCCAGAGACACTATACTGAAATCAACGACGTTCGTTTTAATTTTGTTATATTTTGAAATTTCATCACTTTTAATAACTAGTATTGGAAATATTAAAAAATAATTTTGATTGATAAATGAAAAGAAACAATTACAAAGGTAATGTCTGACATTTCAATTTTTAAAAAAATCAACATTCCATTTTCAGGTATGGTGCTACTCGGATCCAGCATGGCCCAATGGGCTGACCCTAATCGAACCACTATTTTTTACAATTTTTTTGTCGTTTGAAGAGAGATTTTGTCGTTTCGAGTTGGTGCCTTACGTATTAGTTGATGTCATTTCTTACACATCCTATTACTTTATTCTAATTCACAGAACAAACTTGAAGAAGATTTGCGTCGTTCTTGCTCATGTCGTTTCCATTTGATGCCAATATCTCGTTGTTTTCTCAGTTGGAGAACAAACGACAAAAAAAAAAACATTATTAGTAACTTCAAAACAAGTAAATCGATAATAATAATGATAAAACAAGTTTTACATCAAAAAAACAAGAAGCAAAGCTAAATAATATATTGCAAGTTATTGCTTACTTAGTAATCTAGCCTAAATATTGGACCGTCTTTTTTCTAATCTTGTACAACGGAGTAATCACATGATGCAATAACAACCAGAGTATTATTCACCAACAAAATGTCCACAGAAATAACAGACATTTTCCCTGCTGCCAAACAACCAGTTTTAATCATGAACCATACACAACAGCAATACCTGCAAACATGACACACAAAAACCAGAAATGCAAAGCAGTATAAACAGCAATCAAACGGACAGAGAATTTTTCCAAAGAAAATTAGAAAGAATCACACCAAGATTTTAACGAGGTTCGGAGCATATGAACTCCTACATCCTCGGGAATGAAACCGCTTGCAAAGTTCACTAACGGAGAAAGAGATTGACACCCTCATAGCTCTCTTACAAAGCCACACTGACTTTTTAAGTATTTTCACTCAAGCCAAACAGAAAACTGATCTAAAATCACTCAAACTACAATAATCGTTTCTCTCATCCATATTATGTCTATTTATAGACATGAAAACTGAAACCAAAACCGTAACAAGATCTCACAGAAGATGCACTTGGCTTGAGAGAGAATGGTTAAAACTGAAGTCTGAAAACTTTCCAAAGCTCCAACAACTGAATTTTTGTATTTTTGCAGCTTCAATACTGACTTGGAACTCCACCAATCATTATGCCCACCTCATAACAGATCTGACACTATTTTTGGAGCTTTTTCGACAATATGAAGTACATCATTATTCTGGAACAACTGCAGTGTGATCGTTAATGTTAAGACGAAATTAGCATAAAGGGAACAAAGTAGGTCCAGTGGCTAAAATCCTAGTAAAATTATCAACATTGCTCAAGTCCTGTCCCTTACGCACACTTAATACAGCATAGCGCGCCTCCGAAACACAAGAAATAGAGACATGGCATGAGTTCTATCATTCCGGTGCCAAAGAGCACTTTGCTATCTTTAAGTCTGCTTCATTTAGTAGGGGAAAAAAGAATATATAAACAAGATGAAGATGGCCAAATGAAAAATAACCTAGAGCTCAAAACAAAATTTAAATGTGCAAAATGAAATGTAACTATAAAATAGGAAAAACGTGGTTAGCAAATTATTGTTACTATATAATTAGAATCACACCGAATTTGTTGTAAAGCAGGGGAGTTACCTTCTTCATGATGTTTTCTTCGTTTGTGTCTCGATCGTGCAAAGTGCCTGCATTCAACAGACATTTATCCACGCTACACTCCCAACTTTTCATGTTTTATTTAGCCCTATGAGCTCAATCCCGCAAACTAGGCACCTTGTGAGGCATATCAATCACTGTTTATCTGACTTATAAGCCCTGCAGGAATGGAATACACAGCAAGTGAATATCAAAGAGACACAGATACACATATCCCTAACAAATTTGAAGAACAGAAACAAAAGAAATGATGTATTGATGTGCAACATCCGTTTTGGGTATAAATAATGGAATGATGAACGGGATTTCAGCATGAAGATTATTAAAAGTTGCAGAATTTTGTAAAAGAGAGCGACGACAGCAACTCAAAGAATCAACGAAACAAATCAAGGATAATACAGATTGGTTTTGTCCATAACTCAAGAAAAAATAAACGGGGACCATAATTCTGTCGTTATGTTTTTACATTATCTTCTCCAAGGTCGTATAATAAAATTATAGGTCCTATATTGATCATTCTTTTTATTTTATTTTTACAGATATCAATACGATTTATATATGTATTTTTCACGAACATTTTAAAATCAGAAGCATTTCAAAATTGTGTCAAGGAAAGTGTAGAATGCTCACCATGTAGTCTTGCCTCTAATCCACACCTCAATGATGTGAGAAATCTTGGGCCAACCCTCCCCTTTCTCTTTTCGGTACTGCTGTTCCAGCAATGGACATTCCATTATATTCAAATATTCAAGAGAATTGAGTAAGCTTTCTTCAGGCAAGCACTGGAGCTCAGGGCAGCAATGAATTTGAAGCCTGGTGAGGCCTTGAAAGGCGTTGCTGTTCAGGGCTTTGAGTTGTGGAAAATCCCGAATGGAGAAAGAAGTCACTGAGGACGGAAGCAACCCATCTGGAGGAAATGAGTCCAACACGTCTTTACAGCCACCAACGCACAATGATTTAAGAGAGGTGAGTCTTCGCAGATCCCAATGCACACATCTTGAGACGAGCTCCTCGCATCCTCCAATTTCAAGAGTTTTAAGATTTGAGGGCAATCCCCCTTCAGGAAATGATTTTATTTCTGGACAATCTCTGACGCTGAGTCTCTCAAGAGTCGGAAGGAGCACGTGCATCTGTCCGGGCAATGACCTCAAATTCTCGCATCCTCCAATTTCAAGAGTTTTAAGATTTGAGGGCAATCCTCCTTCGGGAAATGATTTTATTTCTGGACAATCTTCGACGCTGAGTCTCCCAAGAGTCGGAAGGAGCACGTGCATCTGTTCGGGCAATGACCTCAAATTCTCGCATCCTCCAATTTCAAGAGTTTTAAGATTTGAGGGCAATCCCCCTTTGGGAAATGATTTTATTTCTGGACAATCTCTGACGCTGAGTCTCTCAAGAGTCGGAAGGAGCACGTGCATCTGTTCGGGCAATGACCTCAAATTCTCGCATCCTCCAATTTCAAGAGTTTTAAGATTTGAGGGCAATCCCCCTTCGGGAAATGATTTTATTTCTGGACAATCTCTGACGTTGAGACTCTCAAGAGTCGGAAGGAGCACGTGCATCTGTTCGGGCAATGACCTCAAATTCTCGCATCGTTGAATTTCAAGAGTTTTAACATTTGAGGGCAATCCCCCTTCGGGAAATGATTTTATTTCTGGACAATCTTTGACGCTGAGGCTCTCAAGACTCGGAAGGAGCACGTGCATCTGTTCGGGCAATGACCTCAAATTCTCGCATCTCCAGATGGAAAGATATTTCAAGTTGGGGGCAGGCAATCCTCCTTTTGGAAATGATACAAGCTTTGGCAAACCAGATATCCACATGTAACGGAGAAACTGGAGTACAGGGAAAGGTTCTTCCTGAAATGTAAGGGATTCAAAACTCTTGCAACCAGACAAAGTAAGGTTGTTAAGCTTTGGGGCGTACTCCAATGGAAAACACTTGATAGATTGAGAGCTTCTGATTATCAAATGTCGAAGCAACACATAAATGTGGTGGCTCATGGGAATCTCTAATTTGCCACATTTTTCGATGGTGAGAGTTTCTATTGTGTGGCTACTAATGGGTAAACCCCCTGAAAGCTTTGGGCAATTGATCAAGCAAAGCGTCTTGAGACGAGGAAAAGCTCCATCTTTGTTACCTTCAACAAATGACCACTTGTTCCATTCTGGCATGTTTTCAAATATCAACATTTCTAATGATCTGAATGGTGAATCACAACCATAAAACTCATCACCTATAGTCTCCACTGCATTAAAAGCGTGAATCCTGAGCTCCTTCAGAAAAGGTAACTTCCCAAGTGGTGGCAAAGACCAACAACTTCGACAGCTACTTAGTTTCATCGACACCATTTTTGAAAAAGAACAACTTCCAACCCAAAACGGAAAACTTGTACCTCCGTATCCAGAGATAATAATTTCCCTCAAATTTGTTGGAGGTTCGAGTGCTTGAAGCAGACCTCTCTCCCTTATTGAATCATCAGTGTCACCCATCCATCGCAAACATAGCACAATTAGCTTCTTCTTATGCTTCAAATTGGCCTTCACGGCATTTTCAATGTTACTGACATTCTCAAGCCCTGAAACTCTAAGTCCTCCGTACAACTGTTGAAGCTCACCAAGTTCTCTAATGTTGGAACCACCATACTTGTTGACAACAAAATCACTTAATTCTTCCAAGTCTTTCAAGTTTCCCATTTGCAGTGGCATTACTTCCAAAGAGCAAGATACGCCCATGCGGGCTGGAAACTCAAGAAAATCTGATATGACCAATGTCTTCAAATTGTAAAGAGAACAAAAGGAATCAGGTAATTTTGCAATTTTGGTCCCAGATATGTTCAAATAAATTAGTTGCTTCAAATTGATGATTGAACCATGAAACTGTTCCATTTCATGAGGCCAACATATGGATCTAAGATTTGAGCATCGATAGATGTCAAGATGCCGCAAATTGATTAGCCTTCCAATGTTGACTGGAAACTGAGCAAGATTAATACATTGCCTTATGATCAATGACTGTAAATTGTAAAGAGAACAAATTGAATCAGGCAATGTGACAACAGCAGTGAAATTCAATTTTAAGTACCTTAGATTCTTCAGATTTCCAATTGAATCAGGTAACTCTTTTACATGAAACCCACACAAGGACAACACTCTCAAGCATCCAATTGTTGTTAGCAGTTTCAAGTAATCAGCAGGCCCCCAAAAGTTTATTGCTTTCAATTGGATGAAAGTGTGTAAACGTTCAGCTTTAGACACACCTTCAAATTTCTTCAAGTCATCAACTGCTAAGTTGCACGAGAAATGGCGAGTCTTACTTGCAATATCATGTAAGAATAGTTTGTCTTCATCCAAGCGAAAACAGAATTCGCCTGACACATGCATAGCTAGATCGTGAACAAGATCATGCATGGCAAAATACCCTTCATACGCCTTTGATCTTTGTAAGAGCGACCTAGATATTAGATCCTCAAAGAACTGCTCCCCAACATCTTCTACTTTATTTCTTGCAGTCTCAGGTTGTAGAAATCCTTCTGCCATCCACAACAGAATCATATCTTTTCTTTCAAAAAGGTGATCTTTGGGAAAGACTGAGCAATAAGCGAAGCACCTCTTTAAGTAGGAAGGTAGATAGTAATAGCTTAACCAGAGAGCAGGAAGAACGTCATTACTCCCATTTCCATTCCACGTGTTACTGTTTAGTATCTCCTTCCATTTCCTCAGACTCCGTTCACAATGCAAGACTCCCGCGAGAGATTTCACAGCCAATGGATTACCCTTGCACTTTTTAACAATTTTCCTGCCAATTTCTTGTAAATCTGAGTACTCTTCCAAGTTCTCATTGATGTTAAAGGCATGTTTTGTAAACACACGCCAACAATCTTCCTCCGATAATTCTGACAGGTAATGAGGTTGTTGAGGGGCCATGATGGATGCAACAGCTTTGCTTCGTGTTGTCACGATAATCTTACTTCCACGCATGCCAGACATTAAAGAACTCCTCAGAACATCCCATTCAGCATAACTCTCGTTCCAAACGTCATCGAGAACAACAAGAAATTTCTTTCCTGCCAAAGCCTCCTTCAATCGGAAACGAACTTCTTGGGGGTCCAGAGTGCTGCAATTTTGAGAAGTGACCTTCTCAAAAATTGTTTTTGTTATTCGAAAATGATCAAATTCGGCTGAAACGGTGACCCATACTCTAAGCTTATCAAAATGTTCCTTCACTTTGGGATCATCATAGACAAGCTGAGCAAGGGTGGTTTTGCCAATCCCACCAATCCCAACAATGGGAATCACAGATACATTAGAGCCACCGGCATCATTGGAAAGCAATGACTCAACAATGGCTTGTTTAACAGAGTCTCTCCCATAAACATCGGATTCTTCAACTAAGGGAGGTGGTAACCTATTCAAGTGTTTCTTTTCACGAGTTTCTTTCAAACCAAGAACATCTCTTTGGTCCATAAGAAACTTCAACCGACGGAGGATCTCCTGCATCTCAGATCTTACAGCGTTGTCAAACGCATTGAAGGAAGATGGGATGAGTTTCGACATTACCTTACTCATGCCAGTTTCCGATTCACCTTCCAACTTGCGTTGAAAAGCTTCGTTGTCGACCTTATCGATCAGCTCGCCTGCTACATAAATGACATCTTTAAGCTCGTCAAGCCAGTTCTTGACCTTCGGATCTCCGATCAGCTTCGCCTCAGCATCATCGAGCAACTTATCAGCTGACAAAAGCAGAATGTTCAGCTCCTCAAGCTGCTTGACGATGGGTGTCTTTCCACGGAACAAGTTGATGAATTCTTGAGAAGACAGCCGATCAAACAAGACTCCCATGAAAGGTGAGAGAAAAGCTGAATTCACAAACTCCAGGGCCATCGTGGGGGGATTGAAGAATCAAAGAGATCAATGAAACGGAAGCTCTCTTTTCGAAACAACTGAAGCAATATGAGAATACTGGTTGCAGTGCTTTCTCAAGTTCAATGGACTAGCTCTTTACCGATCTTGATTAGTTTTTTTTTTTAATCTCTAATTGAGCTGTCACGCGTTTTCCACATAGAATATACCAAACTATTTTGGCGTTTTCAGGATTGTTAGATGGAGAATCTCCTGTAAATTGTAAAGTTAGGTATATAATTACCAAATAACGTGTCCTTGTCGTCCAAGGTGGAATGAGAGTAAAGTCTATCCAACTTTCCTGACTTCTTGTATGACTCTCATTAAACTTAACACACTTATATTTCTTAATAGGTTAATTTCAATTTTAGTTCCGAATAATATATTGTCTCATTTTATCACCTAAAACTTAAATTATCACACTATTCACTCCTGAACTCATTAATCTTTTCACTGTTGCTTAATTATTGTTTAAAAATATTGTCCGGTACTCAAAGGTAAAAGTGACGGAATTTCTATTAATATTGTACGGTCATCTTTCTCTCTATTGATGTCCTTTACTTAATTGCTTAGTCACAATTACAGTAAATATACTACCTTGATTATTTCAATTTTTATTATCGTTTTAATTGCTTAAGAAAATGTTGTTTTAAACACTTCAATAAATTTTTTAAAAAAATTCCTTTCAAAAAAAAAAATAGCCTATCAAAAATAAATAAATAAATGAAAGTCCAAAACAATTTGTCAATAACTTATTTTATATGGAAGCTATTAACCAAAAACAATTTAATTATAAGAAATACCAAAATGTTGAACTAAGGACAAAAGTCCGTAGATTAAAAAAACAAAAGGAAAATTGTTCGTATGGTCCCTATTTTTTTTTTTTTTTTTTTTTACAAAGTTGTGATTTGGCCACTAATGTTTCTTTTTGCTGTTTAAAGTTTCCTAAATTCTTTAAAAGAGTGTAAATATTGGTCATTCTTGTTAGCAAATGTTAAAAATATAACAAAAAATATTATATTAATCACACATGATTTATTATTTAAGGATAATTAAGAAAAATATTTACTTTATTCAACTTATATATGCTAGACACGCGTGTGATCTATTCCATTTAATTTTTAACCTTTATTTGTAAAAATTATCAAATTACACTATTTTAAAAAGTTTAGATACATTTTATCACACAAAAAAATTAAGATTGGGAAACAAATCGTAACTTCATAAATATATTAAGGACCAAACAAGCAATTTATTTAAGAAAGAAAAGAAAAAGAAAAAAAAAACTTTGCTCTCTATCCCTCTCTCTCTTCCCATTTGTATCCGAGTTTGTTGTGTGTCCTTCCCTCTAAGGGCCGAAGCCGATGGTGAGGCTTGCTTGGCTTTCGGACTCCCGGCTTGAGGGATGGAGATATGGGCTCCATGGTGAAAATCTTGGATTTGAGTCATGTCTCGTAATCGGAGTGGTTATCATTTGATAAGACGGTGGAGCTCAAGTTCAATGGTCTTTCTGCATTTTACCAATCTTGGTTGATTTCTTTAGTCTCTAGTTTAGCTTTTAACGCGTTTTCCAAATAGAATACGCGATTACTTTTGGCGTTTTTCAAAAATGCAAGGTGGAGAGCTTATTGTATTTCGTAATTTTGTTCAGAAAATTATCTAATACAGCCTTGTCCACTGCAGTGTCATATTGTACGTCATTATTATTATTATTTTCAATTTTCTGGCTTATGGATCATTACTATTTTATTAAGAGGATATACACTACAAAAATCATAGCTTTTTGGGGCATTTATTAGCGGCATTTTGTTCAAATGCCGCAAAATTTGTGGCATTTTTCATTGAATGCCACAAAAATTAAGGCATTTGTAGAAAACTACTGCAAATTTGACCGCTAGTAATTACGACACTTTTAATGAAATTGTCCAAAAAAATCATTTAGAAAATATATTTTTATTATATAAATTATTACAATAATACTTATCTAAATTTGGTGATTGATTGAATTTTTGTTATTTTCTTTTTTGAATGAATGGCTTTTTTTTCCTTATAATATCTTTTTTTTTTAGATATATTTTGCGATAGGAACCTAAAAATATATATAATCAGTAAGTTTTTTTTTTTGAAATTTTTTTTTTGAAAAGAGCAACTATTATTTAAAATAATAATAATAATAATAAACTGTCTCGTTCTCCCCTCCATCTTTTCAAAATTTAAACTTTAACAAAAAGCTCTCTCATTTATATTATTGTTAATTAAAGACCTCTCAGAAAAGGCTCTCATTTCATTTTGCCCCAAATTTCCCTAGGCTATGTTTGATAGGAGGGATGGAGAGGAGGGATGGATACAGTTAGAGGGATGGAGATGATTGCATGAATCTCTCATGTTATTTGGTAAGAGAGATAGAGAGTTAAAATGATAGATGATAATTTTTTAGTTAATTACTATATTATCCAGTTTAAAATTCTTTTTAGGATTAGTTTTATAAATCCCCCAGACTATGTATTATATTTCATTATGCCTCATGAACTATCAAACCTATTCGTTGTGCCCCTGAATTACATAAAATCATTGAATTTGCCCATTCCGTCTATTTCCACTTATATATTTAACGGAAATACTGACGCAACACACTATTAAAAATAAACAAAGATGTTCTAAAATTTAATTAATGAAAAAAGCAATAACTTTTATGAATTTTTTAGGCTTGATTCGATGAATCTGGACTAAAATGGTGATTAATGATATGCTATTTTTTTTTTTGTTTCCAGGTTTAATTTGTTTTAATTTCGCTTAATTTTGTTTCGATTTTTTAGATTTGTTATGATTCAGTTTATTGCAATCAATGTTGAAACATGGCTGACGGTTTTGATTTGTTTGGTTGATTCATTTTGATTCACTCTCACCGGGGTCCCCATTAGTCTCCATAGCCTTCTAATTCAATTTTTTTTTTTTTTAAGTTTTTATTTTATTTATTTTTTGTGGATCTTAGATTAAAGTTGTTAGTTGTTATATTTTTCCTACAAGAACACAGTATCTTGTTAGTAGTTATATTGCTTGAACTTGAATATTACTCTGAATGTATTCAGGACGAGAGGCAGATGAAGTTGCGCCAATCTTGGATGCACTGTCGAACCTCGAACAGTAAGCTCTAGAACCTTTCTGAAGGATTAATTTGTGCCCATTCTGCTTGGCTTCATCTTTTTTGCTTTTAATTGAACTATATCTCCTAGTTTTCATTGCGAGTGTATATCTAACAAAACAGATCAATATAGTTGATAATAATGCTGATAAAGAAACATCCTATGATTTTAGTTTTCATTTCGTGCCCGTTCTGCTAGGCTTCATCTTTTTTGCTTTTAACTGAACAATAGCTCCCAATTTTGACAGGATGAATGTGAACTAAAAAAAAAAAAGAGAAAGCAATCTGATAGGATTATTATCGATATGATTAGTTTGTCAGTACTTAGTTCTAGTTGATTATTTGAAGGTAAATCTTCTTATCAAAATCATAGACCTCACTAATCAATTTGAGTTTCTTGATTGGTTTGAGTTTTTCCTAATTTGCTAATATCTAATGAGATTAATATGGATGGCTAGAGTATTGCTCTTTGTTGGTTTGAGTTTATTGCTCTTTACAGATTAATATGTACAGGTGGGAAGAGCTTTACGTACAATAGTGACATAAACATTGCGGTTGTTGTGGCGATTAACGGTGGCCTTATAACCCCCATTCTTCAGGATGCAGATAAGGTCTGAGATGACCTTACCTTGTTCATTTTGTTTGTAACAACTTAAGTTCAACACTTGATGAGTAACTTGTGTTTGTTGGTGCAGATGGATCTGTATCTGTTATCTCAAAAGTCGAAGGAGCTCGTGGAGAAAGCCCGTTCAAATCAACTTCAGCCTCACGAGTACAGTTCAGGTCTTCATTATAAAATGTCTTTGCAGATATTTCTCGTCTCTTTGCTTTGCGAGGTGCACTTTTATGGATAGATAAAGTTGACTTGTAGTGATATACATGCAGGAACTTTTACTTTGTCCTGTCTGGGCATGTTTGAAGTGGATAGATTCGATGCTATACTTCTTTCTGACCAGGTGACTTGAACTAAATAAATATGAAGGCTCGGTTTTCGATATTTGACAGATTAGTTAGTGTCTTCTGCTCTTGTGACAATTGTCAATTCACTGAAAGTTTGGATTTTCTTCAAGGGGCTATTATGGCAGTTGGAGCTTCAAAGCCGACGGTTATGGCTGATGCAGATGGATTTTTCAGTGTAAAGAGTGAAATGCTAGTACATATAGTTTAAATTTTATGCTAAGACTTTTGCAATATTTATCCTTTATAAGACGAAAAACAATACAGGAATTCAACTGCATAGAAGAGATTTTGAACCTTAGACATAGAAGGCATGGCCCCTTGGGATTGGCAGTAGCCTATAGGCACACTCTACTCATATGATGATGGCCTTCGCCGTGCAAGAGTACTAAATTTAAAAAATTAAATAAAATTAAAAGTCGTCTATGAAAATGAATTAATAGAGCATGGATGTTTACAAGCTATCACAATGCTAAAGTCAGACTTAAGATGATACCAGGAAAAATTTCAAGTGCTAGATGTCACAATGCTAAAACTTCAAAGGGAACCTAAATATATATATATATATATATTTAAAATATATACATATTTTCAGTTTCGGGTATTGATGTCATTTTCCCCAGCGAAGTAGCCTCTTTTTATTTTTTAACATTTTCTCGTCTAGAAAGATTTTCGTTTGAACGGTTAATGTCGTTTCTATCAGATGTCTCTTTATAAGGTTGACGTCTGTTCTATGGCTGTTGTCGTTTTTGTTTTACTGCAATGTTTCTTGTCATCTAAGGATTTGGATGTCGTTGCTTAAACTTATTGTCGTTCAAAGTAATAGAAGTACACCTTGTTCGCTTGTTTTTATCCTTTTTTAACTGATGTACATGTAGGTTATTGTTGTTTTTATATTTTATTTTTTGGGTGTCCTTTCAAAGTTGAATTTTTCCCTAGTTTTTGTCGTTTTAAAATATAAGTCGTTCTTAAAGATTATTGTACCTTTTTTTTTTTTTTGGGGATTTGTTGTTTTCTCTTTTAAGGCGTCTGCTTTACGTTGATGTCGTTCCTATTTGATGACAATATCACGTCGTTTCATCAGTTGGAGAAGAAACAAGTTGAAAAACATCATTAACAAGATGATTTTTTTAAAAAAAATTTTGCACCATTACTAACTTTTGTGATTAGCAAATTAATCGTATGAACTAAAAAATCTTAATAATTTACCTCTCAAATTTCAAAATCGGTTGCGTAAGTTGTTCTTTTGATAACTCCGTCAACTTCTTTGATGAAAATTTACATGTGCTTGGCATGTGAGAGTGAATGAGCAAAGCAAAATCGTAAAGGCAAAAATTGGAAATTGTAAGCTTATTAATAATCTTGATTATACATGAACTAAAACATGCTATTGTCGAAAATACAAAGGGAGAATAATATGATATGAGCATTGTATTAGCCTTCTTTTAATGATCATCGACTATATTAAAAAAAAAAAATCAATCATTTTTTTATATAAGATTTTAAAAGCTTGCATCTGGCCTAATTTCAGTTTACTCGTGAGTTTATATTAATCTTTCAATATAAAAGTAGTAAAATCGTTTGATAAAGAATATAGTCTTAGAATTTTTTTCTTCTCCTCCTCCGTTTGGTATTCAAGTTTAACTCCAATTAAAATGTACTTTTTCATTTCAATTTTTGTCTTTTTTTGAAAATTTAACAAAATTTTTAACTAGTTTTTAAAAAGTTAATCAATTCTAACTTAAAAATTTCATCTTCAACTAACTTCACAAACAGAGGCTTCATTTGATAGATGTGATTTTTCATAAGAAAATTTTCTAATTAAAAAATGTCAATGAAAAATTACTCGGATTCAAAACATTATCTATTTCTAGTTGTACTCCTCAAATTTTATTTCAGTTAATATCCTCCTGATTTTGTTAATCCATTCTTATTTTTTTATATATTTATTTTCTTATTTTCAATTCTCTTGAGCAAAGGCCGGCGAAAGGTACAGTCTTTTTTACCCATTAATGTAGGTTATATTTATAAATAATAAGTTAATTGTAAGAACCCTTCTGTAAACCATACTGGCAGAATATTTTTATACACATGTTTGTTTAAAACTTTTTGTTGGTGGATTGCGCCATTTTGTATTTTTATTCCCTTATTTCAGTTTGCATCATCTATGTTTTTTTTTTTTTTTTTTGGGGGCATCATCTACGTTTTAGGCGATAGAAATGGGGGCATTTCCTTTTCTCATGCCTTAACTACTTGTACTATCTTAGAGTCATTCCTCTCTTTTTTCTTTTTTTCTTTTTTTCCTTATATTTTTTTTTGGGGCTAAAGTGATTTCATTTGTTATGGTGGCGCTGGATTTTCAAGTCTCATGGAACGAATATATTTCCGGTCAGAATCCATATAAACATTTCTAGCTTCATAATACAATCTCTAGAGCAAGCTTAAATAAAACTAATGCCTCTTGTTACTATTTCACAGACATAAAGTTGTTGAAAAATACAATGATCTATAGATATTATATATAGCTAACTAAAAGAATGCATTTCCTCAATTAAGACGTTATTCAGCTGTGAAACGTACATTATATTTTTCTTGCGTGTGATTCGACTTCCTTTTAACATTGTGTTCTACATAAAGCACCTTATATCGACTTCTTTTGGACTTGCTAGGTAGTTGATACGTCCTTTTTCTTTTATATACAAAGAACAAGCAGACGAGAAGATGAGTTATTAGTTATTCTTATTCATATTTCGATAATTTCAACACGAAAATTTGCAAGCCATTTTCTTTTTTGATGCATTGCCAATTCTGCTATTTCTATGATATTTTTGTCGATGCTAGTCGCCAAGCATAAAACCGAGTAAATTTTGATAAAGATTTTGGTGACTATGCCTAATTCAGCAACCAAAAATTCCAAGCACAACAACTTTAACAAGAATCTGAGTACTTTCTCTACGAAACGAAATCACAAAGTTTATCCAGTGGTTTTTTTTTTTTTTCAATAATTTATAAAGTGGTTTTTGAGGACACATATTTCTCAACGTAATTTGCACTTTAAAGCTAGAAATCAGAGCTCGTACTTTGGCTTAAGGGAAGTGTCATAGAATGATTTTAAAACTCCCACATCGACAAAGGACAAAGCAAAGAAGCTTTCTACAAGAAAGTATGCACCACTTGCTCGTCGGGCCCAGCAACGCGGGCCTGCAACCTAAGTGGTAGTGGGATTATATACCAAAAAATGTCATAAAATTGACACTTCTTTATACCTAAGAATGTCATAAATTTAACTTGAAATATATAAGGAAAAAAATTAAATTAACAATATATATCTTATTTCGTTTATTTTGAAATTCTATATAATTTAAAAAATATATCTTATTTCGACTTAAAATGATAAAATTTAGACTTTAAAGTTTGAGCTTTTTTAAAATTATTAGAAAAGTGAATAATAAAATTAAAGGAAAAGGATTAAAAAAAATTTGGAAATGATATTTTCAAAAATAGCTCCAAAGGGCATTTAATATTAAAGTGAGTAAGATTATAAAGAAATACTCAAAATATAACTCTCCACTTAATTTTCTCAATTTCTCAGTTTTAGTAGGAGTAGGACGTTGGTTCGGTTTACTTGGGTTGGGTCAACTGTAGCTCTGTACTGGCCTCCCCGTTCCAAGCCTAGAGTTGGGCCGTGTGAATTGACCGAAGGCCCAGATCGCACGGCACGACCACTACGGTGGAGGACACTGCATGAGGCTATCTTCACAGAGCAGCGACCACCTTCCGCTTCCGGCTGTGGAAGGATTACGGGCCGGTGGTACTCGGATCCAGCATGACCCAGTGGGCTGACCCTAAATTAAACAACCACTATTTTTTGCAATATTTAGTCGTTTGAAGAGAGATTTTGTCGTTTCTAGTTCATGCCATACGTATTAGTTCATGTCGTTTCTTATACATCCTGTTACTTTAATCTAATTCAGAACAAGTTGGAAGAAGATTTACGTCGTTCTTGCTAATGTCGTTTCTATTTGATGCCAATATCTCGTTGTTTTCTCAGTTGGAGAACAGACGAGAAAAAAACACACTATTAATAATTTCAAAAACAAGCAAATCAATAATTAAAAAAAAAAAAAAAAAGAAGCAAAGCTAAATCATATATATTGAAAGTTATTAGCTTATTAGTAATCTAGCCTACATATTGGTCTGTATTTTTACTAATCATGTACAAGACAGTAACACATGATACAATAACAACCGGAGTATAATTTACCAACAGAATGTCCACAGAAATTACAGACATTTTCCTTGCTGCCAAACAACCAGTTTTAGCCTTGAGCCATACACAATAGCAAATTAGCAATACCTGCAAACGTAACACACAAAAAACCAGAAATGCTAAACAGTATAAACGGTAATCAAATGAACAAAAAATTCTGCAGAAAAAATTAGAAAGAATCACACCAAGATTTTAAAGAATCACACCAAGATTTTAACGAGGTTCGGTGCATATGAACTCCTACGTCCTCAGGACTGAAACCGCTTGCAAAGTTCACTAATGGAGAATAAGATTTACACCCTCACAGCTCTCTTACAAAAACCTCTCTGACTTTCTAAGTATTTTCACTCGAGCCAAACAGAACACTGATCTAAAATCACACAAATTGCAATAAGTGTCGCTCTCATCCATATTACATTTATTTTATACACATGAAAACTGAATCCAAAGCCTTTACAAGATCTCACAAAATAGCTGACATGCACTCGGGTTGAGAGAGAATGGTTAAAACTGAAGTCTAAAGACTTTCCAAAGCTCCAACAACTGAATTTTTGTATTTTTGCAGCTTCAATACTGACTTGGAACTCCACCAATCATTATGCCCACCTCATAACAGATCCGACGCTATTTTTGGAGCTTTTTCGACAATATGAAGTGCATCATTATTCTGGAACAACTGCAGTATGATAGTTAATGTTAAGACGAAATTAGCATAAAGGGAACAAATTAGGTCCAGCGGCTAAAATCCTAGTAAGATTATTAACATTGCTCAAGTTCTTTTACTTACGCACATTTAATACACATAACGCGCCTACGAAACACAAGAAATAGAGACGCGGCGTGAGTTCTATCCTTCAGGTGTGAAAGAGCACTTTGCTATATTTAAATCTGCATCATTTAGTGGGGGAAAAAAGACTATATAAACAAGATGAAGATGGCCAAATGAAAATAGCCTAGAGCTCGAAACAAAATTTAAATGTGCAAAATGAAATGTAACTATAAAAGTGGAAAAACGTGGTTAGCAAATTATTGTAATTATATAATTAGAATCACACCAAATTTGTTCTAAAGCAGGGGAGTTACCTTCTTCATGATGTTTTCTTCGTTTGTGTCTCGATCGTGCAAAGTGCCAGCATTTGACAGACATTTATCGACGCTACACTTCCAACTTTTCATGTTTTATCTAGCCCTATGAGCTCAATCCCGCAAACTAGGCGCCTTGTGAGGCATATCAATCACTGTTTATCTGACTTATAAGCCCTGCAGGAATGGAATACACAGCAAGTGAATACCAAAGAGACACAGATATACATAGCCCTGTTAAATTTGTAGAGCAGAAACAAAAAATGATGTATTGATGTGCAACTTACGTTTTGGGTGTGAATAATTGAATGATGACCGGGAATTCAGCATGAAGATTATTAAAAAAGGTAGAATTTTGTAAAAGACAGCAATGACAGCAACTCAAAGAATCAAGGATAATATAGATTGGTTTTGTCCATAACTCAGAGAAAATAAACGTGGACCATAATTCTGTCGTTATGTTTTTATATTATCTTCTCCAAGGTCGGATAATAAAATTATAATTCCTATATTGATCATTCTTTTTATTTTATTTTTATAGATATCAATAAGATTTATTTATGTATTTTTCACGAACATTTTAAAATCAGAAGCATTTCAAAATTGTGTCAAGGAAAGTGTAGAATGCTCACCATGTAGTCTTGCCTCTAATCCACACCTTAGGGATGTGAGAAATCTTGGGCCAACCCTCCTCCCCTTTCTCTTTTCGGTACTGCTGTTCCAGCAATGGACATTCTATTATCTCCAAAGATTCAAGAGAATTGAGTAAGCTTTCTTCAGGCAAGCACTGGAGCTCAGGGCAGTATTGAATTCCAAGCCTGATGAGGCCTTGAAAGGCGTTGCTGTTCAGGGCTTTAAGTTGCGGAAAATCCCAAATGGAGAAAGAAGTCACGGAAGATGGAAGCAACCCATCAGGAGGAAATGAGTCCAACACGTCTTTACAGCCACCAACCCACAATGTTTCAAGAGAGGTGAGTCTTCGCAGATCCCATTGCACACATCTTGAGACGAGCTCCTCGCATCCTCGAATTTGAAGGATTTTAAGATTTGAGGGCAATCCCCCTTCAGGAAATGATTTTTTTTCTGGACAATCTAAGACGTCGAGGCTCTCAAGAGTCGGCAGGAGCACGTGCATCTGTTCGGGCAATGACCTCAAATTCTCGCATTGCGAGATCGTAAGATATCTCAAGTTGGGGGCAGGCAATCCTCCTTTTGGAAATGATACAAGCTTTGGCAAACCTGATATCCACATGAAATGGAGAAACTGGAGTACTGGGAGAGGTTCTTCCTGAAATGTAACGGATTCAAAACTCTCGCAATCAGACAAAATAAGCTTGTTAAGCTTTGGGGCGTACTCCAATGGAAAACACTTGATAGATTGAGAGCTTTTGATTATCAATTGTCGAAGCAACACATAAATGTGGTGGCTCACAGGAATATCTGATTTGCCACATTTTTCGATGGTGAGAGTTTCGATTGTGTGGCTACTAATGGGTAAAACCCCTGAAAGCTTTGGGCAATTGATCAAGAAAAGAGTCTTGAGACAAGGAAAAGCTCCATCTTTGGTACCTTCAACACATGACCACTTGTTCCATTCTGGCATGTTTTCAAATCTCAACATTTTTAATGATCTGAATGGTGAATCACAACCATAAAACTCATCACCTATAGTCTCCACTGCATGAAAAGCGCAAATCCTAAGCTCCTTCAGAAAAGGTAACTCCCCAAGTGGTGGCAAAGAGCAACAGTTTTGACAGCTCCTTAGTTCCATCGACACCATTTTTGAAAAAGAAGAACTTCCAACCCAAAGCGGAAAACTTGTACCTCCGTATCCAGAGATATTAATTTCCCTCAAATTTGTTTGAGGTTGGAGTGCCTGAAGCAGATCTCTTTCCTTTATTGAATCATCAGTGTCACCCTTCCATTGCAAGTTTAGCACATTTAGCTTCTTCTTATCCTTGAAATTGGCCTTCACAGCATCTTCAATGTTATTGACATTCTCAAGCCCTAAAATTCTAAGTCTTCCGCACAACTGTTGAAGCTCACCTAGTTCTTTAATGTTGGAACCACCATACTTGTTGACAACAAAATGACTTAATTCTTCCAAGTCTTTCAAGTTTCCCATTTGCCGTGGCATTTCTTTCAAAGAGCAAGGAGTGAAAGAATAACTCGAGTTGAATCGGCTTCGCACACTGGCAGGCAGCCGAGTAAAATTTGATACGACCAATGTCTTCAAATTGTAAAGTGAACAAAAGGAATCAGGTAATTTTGCAATGTTGGTCCCAGATATGTTCAAATAAATTAGTTGCTTCAAATTGATGATTGAACCATGAAACTGTTCCATTTCGTGAGGCCAACATATGGATCTAAGTTTTGAGCATCCATAAAAGTCAAGATGCCGCAAATTGATTAGCCTTCCAATGTTGACAGGAAACTGAGCAAGATTACTACATTCCCTTAAGATCAATGACTGTAAATTGTAAAGAGAACAAATTGAATCAGGTAATGTGACAACAGCAGTGTAATGCAATTTCAAGTACCTTAGATTCTTCAGATTTCCAATTGAATCAGGTAACTCTTTTATATTATACCCCCGCAATGACAACACTCTCAAGCATCCAATTGTTGTTAGCAGTTTCAAGTAATCTGCAGGCTCCCACGAGTATATTGCTTTCAATTGGATGAAAGTGTGTAAACGTTCAGCTTTAGATACACCTTCAAATTTCTTCAAGTCATCAACTGCTAAGTTGCATGAGAAATGACGAGTCTTACTTGCAATATCATGCAAGAGTAGTTTGTCTTCATCCAAGCGAAAACAGAATTCGCCTGACACATGCATAGCTAGATCGTGAACAAGATCATGCATGACAAAACATGATCCAAACACCTTTGATCTTTGTAAGAGCGACCTAGATATTAGATCCTCAAAGAACTGCTCCCCAACATCTTCTACTTTATTTCTTGCAGTCTCAGGTTGTAGAAAACCTTCTGCCATCCACAACAGAATCATTTCTTTTCTTTGAAAAAGGTGATCTTTGGGAAAGACTGAGCAATAAGCGAAGCACCTCTTTAAGTAGGAAGGTAGATAGTAATAGCTCAACCAGAGAGCGGGAAGAACGTCGTTACTCCCATTTCCATTCAACTTCCACGTGTTGCTGTTTAGTATCTCCTTCCATTTCCTCGGACTCCGTTCAGAATGCAAGACGCCGGCCAGAGATTTTACTGCCAAAGGATGACCCTTGCACTTTTTAACAATTTTCCTGCCAATTTCTTGTAAATCTGAGTACTCTTCCAAGTTCTCATTGATGTTAAAGGCATGTTTTGTAAACACACGCCAACAATCTTCCTCCGATAATTCTGACAGGTAATGAGGTTGTTGAGGGGCCATGATGGATGCAACAGCTTTGCTTCGTGTTGTCACGATAATTTTACTTCCACGCATGCCAGACATTAAAGAACTCCTCAGAACATCCCATTCAGCATAACTCTCGTTCCAAACGTCATCGAGAACAAGAAGAAATTTCTTTCCTGCTAAAGCCTCCTTCAATCGGAAACGAACTTCTTGTAGGTCCAGAGTGATGCAATTTTGAGAAGTGACCTTCTCAAAAATTGTTTTTGTAATTCGAAAATGATCGAATTCGGCTGAAACGGTGACCCATACTCTAAGCTTATCAAAATGTTCCTTCACTTTGGGATCATCATAGACAAGCTGAGCAAGGGTGGTTTTGCCAATCCCACCAATCCCAACAACGGGAATCACAGATACATTAGAGCCACCGGCATCATCCGAAAGCAATGACTCAACAATGGCTTGTTTAACAGAGTCTCTCCCATAAACATCAGATTCTTCAACTAAGGGAGGAGGTAACCTATTCAAGTGTTTCTTTTCACGAGTTTCTTTCAAACCAAGAACATCTCTTTGGTCCATAAGAAACTTCAACCGACGGAGGATCTCCTGCATCTCAGATCTTACAGCGTTGTCAAACGCATTGAAAGAAGATGGGATGAGTTTCGACAGTACCTTACTCATGCCAGTTCCAGATTCACCTTCCAACTTGCGTTGCAAAGCTTCGTTGTCGACCTTATCGATCAGCTCCCCTGCTACATAAATGACATCTTTAAGCTCATCAAGCCAGTTCTTGACCTTCGGATCTCCGATCAGCTTCGCCTCAGCATCATCGAGCAACTTATCAGCTGACAACAGCAGAATATTCAGCTCCTCGAGCTGCTTGACGATGGGTGTCTTTCCACGGAACAAGTTGATGAATTCTTGAGAGGACAGCTGATCAAACAAGACTTCCATGAAAGGAGAGAGAAAAGCTGAACTCACAAACTCCAGGGCCATCGTGGGTAGATTGAAGAATCAAAAAAGATCGATGAAACGGAAGCTCTTTCTTTTGGAAACAGATGAAGCAATGAGAATACCGGTTGTAGTTTCCCAAGTTTAATGACCTATGCTTTACTTTACAAGTCTTGGTCAATCTCTCTATTCTTTAACTTTGCTTTTTTCTTTTTTTTTTTCTTTTTTGTTTTACGCGTTTTTCGATTAGAATATTGGACCACTCTCGGCGTTGGCAATAATGCCATGTGGAGATTCGAGAGCGTGTACTGTTCATTTTTTGGTTACTACTTTACCCATGTGTTTGTGTACGGTTGATTCCATTAGATTATAAAGTTATAATTATTTTATTGCTTGATTTCTTTTTTTTTTTTAACAGTTTATATTAGTTTTTTTTATATTTTTTAGTTAGTAGGTATAAATCTCTGTGTTATTTTGATTTATTGATTAAAATAAAAAATCTTAAATTTTTCTCGTTCCTAAATTGGTTCTTAGTTTTCTACATTGATTTTATGAATTTTGTTAATTTTGTTGAATAACGTTTGTTTTTCGCAAAAGCTTTCGCTGATCGAATTTCTCGTTGATTTCTGCTAGAGGGCATCGTCCATCCGTACACGACCGTACAACCGTCATCCACCGTGCGTCCATACACATCCGCATACCCCCATCCGTATACGTCCATACATCCTTTCATCCGTACAAAAGCATCTCGGTCCGTAAAAGAGCATAGTTTTTTTTCTGGATCGTTCGTACAATCATTCTCTGCTTCTATTTGCTTGCTTCCGCACGTCTTGATTGTTTTTTTTTTTTTTTACACATAGACCACCTCAACCAAATCCAGCAATGCTGCATCGTCATTAGATCCATTTATGTTCGAGCAGTTTCAAAAATTTCTTGCCACACAGCTACAAGCTAAGTCTGCCTTCTATATGTGTTTGTCATCCTTTAGTGATTTAGATAAATCTTCCTCCTTGTGGGTCTTAGATTATAGAGTTTCTTATCATATGTCCCTTAATCTATCATCTTTAAAGCTGAACTCCCATGAAAGGAGAGAGAAAAGCTGAACTCACAAACTCCAGGGCCATCGTGGGGGAGATTGAAGAATCAAAGAGATCAATGAAACGGAAGCAATGTGAGAATACTGGTTGCAGTGCTTTCTCAAGTTAAATGGACTAGCTCTTTACTAATCTTGCTTATTATTATTTTTTTAATCTCTGGTTGATCTGTCACGCATTTTCCACATAGAATATAATAACACTATTTTTGGGTGGAATGCTCACTGTAAATTGTAACGTTAGCACTGTGAATTTTCTAATGTGCTTGTGGTGGTCCAAGGTGGAGTGAGCGTCAAGCAAATGTAATTAAAACTTTGTTTTCCGACATCTTATTAAAGGAGACATGTGCTTATAATTTCTTAAAAAGCCAAAAGTTAACTTCCCAAAGCCGAGATTCCCGCACTAATGGACAATATTCTTGAAATATAAACCGCTTTATTGAAGAAGTTTTCATTCAAGCTTCACACTTGGTTTGTAGTCCTTTTACTTTTGTTTTATTTATATACATATAATATATATACACATATTTGCTTGTGTAGCGATGGAAGAGAACCAAGGAGAGAAAAGGATGATAGCTAGTGGTGATGATATTTGGCATAATAACATAAATTGAATACCAGCAGGAATATTCATTTTTGAAGATTCATATAAATTCAAACGTCAAATTAGCTAAATTAAATGAGAAATGAATTACCAAGAACTGGAAATGAACAATAACGTTTTGGTATTCCATAGTTATGATTCAAGTTATTTACTCTATATATATATATAGTTATTTCTTTATTTGAAGGTTTTAAATATTTTTATTTGTCTATGGCTTAGCCGTTCAACCCATCAAATAAAAAAAAAAGTTACTAAGTTCATTTTAAACTGACGTAAAACTGTAGCTTATATAAATCAATGACTATGATAACTGACAAGACATTTTAGTCATTTTGGATTAAAGCTAACAAAGTTGAGGTCAGAGTTATTAATGTAAAATGAATCAGTCAAGAAGGTATTTTTGCCCTTGTATCTAAACTAGATGGAGGAATTATGGGAAACCACCTAAAGAGAGTAAGCTCTCTACAAACTTCTTCAAGAAATAACTTTAGATTGTTATGTCATTTCAAAACATTTTAATTAGTCTTCTGCAACTTAGATTAGGCTAACAATTATTATCTTAAATAATCATAAGTAAGGAAACAATGCTGAAATCAGTCTAATGTCAATGCTGATCTCTCTATCCCAAATCAAATAATTAGAAAAAATTGCAAAACGTTTTCCATAATCTTTATGATTAGCATAAAGTGCTAACCCGCAAAGTTGGGGTTTCCTATTTATCTCAAAGTACTACATGGATACATTGCAAGATATTTGACTAATATATCGTATATAAATTTTAGTTCTTTGTTAGTGTTTGTATCTTTGTGTAGAAAAAAAAGCACTGGTACCACCTGCAACTTCATTGCTGAGGACAAACTATATTTTTGCTATATTATTCAACTTTCTTTAGTATTATGCTTCTGACAAAACACCATCTAATTCGTGTCGAACTTCTATCGGGCTAACTAGAAATATCTTATGGACTTTAGATATTTGACTGTATTCGTATTTAAGTTTGAACACAAAATGTAACGACCCGATTTTTCAAACCGTTAACTAACTTACTTATTTTTATTTAATTTAGTCTTAACACTCATTTACGTTTGATTCTGAAAATACAGAATTTTTTTTTAATCATATTCGTACTATAAAAGTTAGAATCACCAAAATTTTTAACTGAGAAAATTGTAAACCTCTAGCAACTAATTATCCAATTTAAAATCGTAACTAAATGATATTTCAAAAAGTTATAACTTCATAAAAATTATAAGGAAATAGTCTAAAGTCTTTTCTTGTAAAATACTCATACTAATTTAGTAGTACCAAAACATTGGAACATAATTATAAATATAGTCAATACAAAATAGTTTTACGAAATCTAAATGCGAAAATTTAATTCGTGGTGGTATCTCACTCCCGTCCTTCATCGCCTCCGCACAGCTTTGTCAGTCCATAAAACATACAAGTAATGGGCTGCTTACCCGCGTTACCTACAGCACGAACGCATAATGATGAGCTTTCGCTCAGCAAGTACAAACAATATCTCACAAATTATTGTCATAAAATCATATCATCACATGTAACATCATGAATGTTTAAAAATGCATGTGAACTATATGTGTTCAATTATGCTTTATTATTTACATATCTTGTCTACTTAAGGGCCCCTATGTCGTACCCATATGCGCGCAACTAATGGGGAGTCAGGGGAGCGATCCTCCAACAGCCTCCAAGGTCATATTTTATAACTTTCGTTCTTATCATATCCTCTCACTAATTGGAGGTTGGTACGACACTTAATCCTATATTTTATTTGCCTCATTCTTATTAATTGTGACAATGTGTAGATTTACATGTCACTATGCATATATCATTATGACATAATTATATGTGAGGCATGCCGATCATTTCAGTGTAAGATGAATTATGCACATTAAATACTTAATCAAAGCAATACGTATAACTCATATACTCACAACATCATCAAGTCAAGTCATAACAAATGTAGAGCATCAACAAAGAAAAATATTTTGTTCCATACTGTAGGTGAGGTTTGTATTTACTTGTCTTATATGCTTAAATTTCCGGAGTTGTATCTCCTACTGTGCAGATTTGAGAAATTGTCCTGATTAACAATATCTCATTATTAGATAGAAATATAGTAATATTACTTTATTTATTTATTTAATAAACTATAGAGAACTTAATTTACTTATATCATAATTAACTTTAACAATTAATTGTTATTAGATATTAAGTGTTAAAATAAATTTCTATTAATTATTATTTAATTAATTTAATTTAATTGATTGATTAATTAATTAATTAATCAATTAATTGATTGATTGATTAATTAATTAATTAAGTAATATTAATTATTACTTTATTTAATTGAGAAATTATAATTAAATTACATAATTTTAATTGACTTATTAATAATTATCTTGTTAATAATTTAATTATCTTACTTAAATATTCTTTCTCATATAATAATTATTAATTATTAATTCGAATAGTAATAATTAATAATTTGATTAATCTAATAATTGATGTTTGATTAATCTCTAGTTAATTATCCATAATTATTTTGATGATTATATTAATGATTAATAATTAATAATTAATTAACCTTTAATTAATCATGTATTATAATTATGTAGTTATTCAACATAATAATCTTGATTATTATATACTAATTCTTATAATTAATTAATTAATTTTAATCAATCAATTAATTAATTACTTTATTAATTACATTTAGTTATGTATTTATTTGTTAATTAATTAATTAATCAATCAATCAAGGTGACAAGGGGTCACCTATGGGTATACCTTTCTTTTACTATTGGGCTAGTCCAATCCCCTTAATTATGTTCATTTAGTTGGGCTAAGGTAATCTCTTGGTATATGCCTAGTAACCATCTAATATACTCTATCTTGGTCCATTTGAAACTTATGATTTAATTTTATAAAATTAGGGTTTTCACATTATTTGATCATATACTTAAAATCAATTTGTTTCATAACTAAATATGTTCATATGTCATGACTTACCCTTATGTCACATTTTAATGTTTAATCGATTTATCGGTGTAGGATTTTAACTTGTAAGATTTATTTATATTTGAGTATAATTCCGTTTTGGACACTTGATGACTTGTTGGAAAGCTTGAAACATCTAGTTTCTGTCTTTATAACTTTTTTTCCCAAGATTTTAAGTATTTCAAACATTAATGTGGACGTTTTTCTAAGTATCTTATGGTAAAATCTTAGATTACCAGATTACACTACAATTTTAAGGGATTTATTAAAATTTATGTACATATCCGTTTTAAACGCATGATATCTCATTTTGAAACTTAAGATGTCTACTTTATAGTGGTAAAGTTATTTCCTTTATTACTTGAGTGATTCATACCATCAACTTAGGTTTTGTTACTGTTGGTTTCACATTTGAACCATAAATCCAGATTCATAGGTAAGATTAGAAAAATCATAACAATTTACTTACAAGTCCAAATAAGACAAAAGATATGTCATTGGAAAGCTTAAAATGTCTATTTGTATGATAAAACCAGTTTTGTAAAACGTTATGGTTTACTAACTCAAAGTCTACAAAACCCGTGGCTAATACAGGGTTCCAGCAAGGATTTTCGGTTCGTAGCCAAAACTTGTAAAATTCGTCAAAAATTGCTCATTTATCCGTTCAAGGCGTAAGATACCTTTTTGGAAACCTTAAAGAATATAGTTTTTAGATCTATAACTTATAATCCAAAATTTTGAGTCTAAAGGGTTCGGAGTACAATAAACCCGTGGCTATGCTGTGTCTCGGAGGTTCATTTTCTCTTTATTTTTGTGTCACAACTTCAAAGGCACATAACTTTTGACATATAAAAGCAAATCAAGTGATTCCAAAGTCCAAAATGAAGCTTATCCTCTGTAGAATATTAATATATAATTTATTTTTCACACTAAAGTTTCTAATGCATGCTATATCACCATAACATCCATAAACTTCAACAAGGTTCATAGATCTTACCGAAATACTCTGGGGATCCTTTAAGATCTCGAACCTTCCAAGTTCTTCTCAAAACTTTTTTCTAGATAAGAAGAAGTCTAACATTAAGATCATAACTAAATATCATGCTTTAGTTCTCCAAAAAGACTAAAACACGAAGAATACCACTAGGTTACCTTTAGTAGAACGTCCTCTAACTCCGTTTCTCACCTCTTCGGTCTTTGTGACGGGGTTTCTTAGAGCTTGAAAATGGATGGAGGAGAGTGCTTGAGGGGTGTTGGAGATGGAGAATAGTGTTGGTGGTTCTTGGTTTTGTTTAGAGCTTGGTGGTGGTTAGAGAACTAGGATTTTTGAGCTTAACTTGAGTGAAAACAAAATGAAAAGTTAGAGGCTTATTTTCAGCCAACTTTTAGCTTAAGGAGAGCTGTCTTTTGAGGGGTGAAATTGAAAATTCTTTTGGCTGAATCACCCTTGCATGGTCGCCACTTTTGGGAGGGTTTTTGGGGTGAAATTTGGTTCAACAAAGTGAAGACAAATGGTCATTTTCACTTGTCATTTCCTTAGGTCAACTTGCCAAAATAAACCATGTCATCTCTTACATGTGGTTGCATGCATGCACCACTTTCTTCTTTTCTCATTTGTTCAACTTTCTTCTTGTTTCTTGAACCAAAAATCCGGATTCCTCTTGTTCTAGTCAAATTTTATTTTGTTTTTTTTTCTTTCTATTTCCACCCTTGATCCAAGTTGTCATCTTCATTCTCATCCATTGGATCTTCCATCACATCTATCCTCACCCTAAATTCTCATTGGTCACTTATCATCCAAAGTTTGGCCATTGATTTGCCTAGGATCCCTTAACATAAAATCTACACCATTGATTTCAAATCAAGCATAATTTTTGATTAATTCTCCACCTTTGGATTTTCTATGAGTAAATACTAATAACTCATCTTCTATCCATGTGACACATCAATTCCCAATCATGGTCTCAAAGTTTGACTATTGATATGATCAAAATAAATACTAAGATCATTAAATCGACTTACTAATAAAAATCGGGGTTCTCCCAAAATTATCGTTATCCCCCTAATACGACATAATAAATTTTTCGCATAAATTTATATGTCGTTCAACCCATCTTTCATGTATTTAAAATTTCTCATTTAAATAGAGAAATTCAACATCGTTAAATCATCGACATCATCACACCGATAATACATATGCAGTCGTTCATGATCTTGACATTTCATTTTCATCAAAATAATCCATTAGAAGTATATTAATGAAAGAAATCCATAAAAATGATTCATGAATTAAGTTTATGAATTTCTAGGGCATCACACAAAAAACGTACAGGTTATTATCATTATGATGCTTCGGCGACTTACAATTTCTACGAGTAAAAGTTGAAAACGTATCTCACTACAATTGAGATATGCTGTCTTTGATTTTTTTTATAGTTCTTCAATAATTTTACGATAAATCATCTTAATTTAAAAATTTACATATATAAAAAATATTTAATATTAAAAAATTTTGAACAAATTGATAAATTATCAAAATATTAATAAGTGAACAATTGTTAAGGCAGGAAAATAAAACAATAGAACAAGACTCCTCTTTACATTGGTTTGATTTGGGTCCTCTTGGCCACTATTTGCCTTTTGTTCATCCATTTTTGTTTCTTTTGGATTTTCATTTCTATATGGAGCAAAAATTGCAAGTTAAAAAAAAAAGTGATTGTGTTATTTTTATTGTCTTATAATTTTACTGTAGAGTTAAGTGTAAAATTATCATTAGATTTATAAGAATTTATTTATGATTACGAGGACTACAAACAAAAAAAAATTGCATGTAAAATAAGATAATTATAAAATTACTTATGAAACAAAAATAACTAGAATTTTATCACTAATATAGTTGGTAGATGAGTTGTTATTGTAAGTTGGTGATTCTAGTTTGTTATTTTAGTTCACGCCCTGAACTTCAGGGGTACATGAGGGAAAATGGGTTTTTTAACTTTTTTTTTTTTAATATCCCTAATTTGTTAAATTAGAAACATTATCATTTTCTTAAAAATATCAATAAGTGGTTGACCACTTACGATATGATCAATTACTAATTACTCCATATATACAATTACGAAATCATAAATTTTTATTAAGGAGGGATTAATAACTATATAATGGATAATTAATGACTCTCATAATCAAAATTTTCATTTTTAAGAAAGGATGGCTACGAAATTTTATTCAAAATTTGGGCTCTTTTGGGAATTAAAAAGAAAAAAGAAAAAGAAAAATTTGAGGGGCCTTAAACTCTCTAAGCCTTCAATCCCTTCATCCTGAATATATAAGTCGTTAACTGTTAATCATTAACCGAATTTGATTGACTATGATGAATTGATAATTTAATAATTCGATCATTTTTAATATAAGACTTCAAAAATTATCATAAGACCTAATTTCAGTTGACTCCTGATTTTGTATTAATCTTTCAATATAAAAGTAGTAAATTAGTTTGATGAAGAATATGGTCTTAGAAAAAAAAATTTCACTTCACTGATGTGATTTTTTATAAATAAATTTTCTAATTAAAAAGTGTTAATGAAAAATTACTTGGGTCCTAATCATCATCAACTAGATAATTTTAATAGTCCTCCAATATTATTTTAGTTAATATCCTCCTGATTTTGTTAATCCATTCTTACTCTTATTATTATTATTATATATATATGTAACGACCGGAGAATTCACGGTATTAATTTCTGAGTTAAACAGAAATTAAACTGTGATTTTTCTGTAATAAAGATGTAAATTCCTGTTATTTTATGATTCAGTATGTCTCGATGTCACTAGTTAAAATTTTTCTCTATGCAAGGAATTTGGGAATTTAGGAAAATTTCCATAAAGATCATAAATAGATAAAAGTGATCATGAAAATCCCAATAAAGAATGCCAAGTCCATCATACAGCTTTATCATGTAAAAGAAGTGAAATTTATAATTTTTTCTGAATCGAATTACAACAGTCAGAATTTAATTCTGATCTGTAAAAAAAAAAAAAATAATAATAATAAAAAGTAAAATTGTTTTAACAGTTTAAACATATAGATATTTTTAAATATCAAAAGTTGTTTGAACAGTTTTTAAAAATATATATATATATGTATATATATATATATTTTTTTTTTCAGTTTAAAATTTATTATGTTGAATCATAATATATTGTAAATGACTGCTGAATAGGATAAGGATTAAAGTGCAATTATCTTCAAGGATCAAGGGTTAAGATTATATGAATTTTAATCTAATGGCCCATGCTTTGACAAGTATGACTTAATGGATAAGTTTAAAAAAAAAAAAAAAAAAAAAAAAAAAAAAAAGAAGAAAGAAAGAAGCAAGCTGTCATCCACTTCAAGTAAACACAAGGAAAGACAATTGCTTCTTCATCTCTCCCAGAATACAATACACGTCTGGAAACAGAGAAGAAGAAGAGAAAGAAAAAAAAAAAAAAAAAAAAAAAAAAAACAAAAATCCCTCTAAATCTTCATGCTTGGTTCTCTAGCAAGTTTTTATTCAAGAGATCAAAGTGTTTGACAGTCATAAAAGGTAACAAATTTGCAAAATTTTATGTTTTCTTTTAGTATTATTTTGAGAAATTTCTATTCTAAGAACTGAAAATTTATTGTCTAGTTTCTATCAAGAAATCAAAGGATTTTCAAGGAGGTGCTATAAGCTAAAAATCAATTCGAAGAAAGCTAGGTAAGATACTCAAATTTGTTCTTTTCTTGAAATTGGATTATGTGATTTTAGGAAAAAAAAAAAAAAAATAGTAAGGGAATGAATGTTTATGTATGTAAACTATTTCGGTGATGGACTTGGTTTAATGAACTAGTTGGGAATCATGAATATGTGTATGTTGTGAAATATCTCCATGCTTGTATGATTAGTTGAAGTTATGGTTTGAATATTTTTTTAGCCAAAAGTCATGAAGCTAATGAAATATCATGTGTTTGGAATGGTTATGGTACAAGAAACAAACTTTTTATACAAAGTTTGTAGTTTAGTAGATAGAAAGTTGACAACTTTTGTTTGTGTGTTGCTCATGAATGGATTTTAGTGAGAAAGGTTGACGTATGTATATATATATATATGGAAGTCTATTCTTATTTTAGACTTTGGGATTTTTACAAAGGATGCATGTGATAGGAAATTGATTAGTGAAAGTTTTATGTGGAAAAAGTGTTAGATGAGCACTTTTCGAAAAGAAATTTATAAAATCAAGTTAAGAAAAAAAAAAAAAAAAAAGAAACAAATTTGTAAACTGGATGTTTCAGTGTGAGTAATTGTTTCAATTATCTTAAATTACTTATAGGCGAAGAGGTATAACAATACAAACAAACGAAAGTCCAATAAAAGTTAAAATGAGAATTTTGTCAAATTTTGGGATAAAATGGAAATTTCTTAAAACTGTTTGAGTTGATTTTTTTTATATACTAAAAAGGTGATTGTTTCTATGTTGTTCTAGTAGAAAGCAAGATATAGAGAATTTAAAGCAACTACGTGCAAAACAGTAAAGATTTGGAAAAATAAAAAAAATAAAAAAATAGAGAAAAGAAATATTCATAAGAAGAATGATCAGTTTAAAATACTATTCTAACTGTCGGGTGTCACTTAAATCAGGACACGGTGCCGACGGTGTATTAGAACGACGTCGACTGACAGAAAAATCCCAGATTATTGAATTCCTGTAAGTACAGATCTCACCTACAACATAAAACCATGAATGCTTGTTGTGTTGGTGTGCATATGTGGTGAAATATTTGCTAATTATGTGAATATGATTACGATGCCTAAATGTTAATGTCATTCAAATATTTTTTTTATATGAAGTTGTGACATGTCATATTTGCATGATCACTCACTTAATTATATGAGGCTAATGAAAGTGAAATGTTAAAAAAGTGTCGTACCAACCTCCACTCAGGTGAGGTAAAATTCATGAATGATTTATGTATGACCTTGGGTATAACTGGAGGGTCGCTCCCCCAACTACCCAAAGGTCGCGCGCACCTGGTACGTACACAATGGGGCCCAATAAGTTTATAAGCAAAAGACTTTAGAATTGCATAAAATGTCATGCTAATTATTCATGCATTGTGAGATTTATATCTGTACTTGCTGGGCGAAAGCTCATTTAAGAAATTTATGTTGTAGGTAATATGGGTAAGAAACCCGTGATCAACTGAAGGGATAAATGGACAAGACAGATGATGTGACAGTGGAGGAAGAGGGTTTATGGATATCACCTTGTAAAAAAAAAAAAAAAACATTTCCGCAGCTAAAAAAAAAAAAAAATGAAATGGTTTGTAATATATGGTACTATGATACTTTACTTATGTTTTTTTTTTTACACTCTATGAATAGTTATCTTATAGATAGTAAGTTAACAAATAACAAATATAAAAAAAAAAAAATTTCCTGAATTTTTAGAAAGTAATACAAGTTAAGTTTACGTACGTAACTGACGGCCCCTCTCCCAAGGGGGGTTGTCACAATATATATATATATTTTTTTCTTATTTTCAATTCTCTTAAGCAAAGGCCAACGAAAGGTACAGTCTTTTTTACTCATCTATATAAGTTATATTTATAAATAATAAGTTAATTGTAAGAACCCTTTCTGTAAACCATGATAGCATAATATTTTTATAAACATGTTTGTTCAAAACCTTTTGTTTGTGAATTGTGCCATTTTGTATTTTATTCCCACATTTCAGTTTGCATCATCTTTTTTTTTTTAAATTGCATCATCTATTTT
The DNA here is from genome assembly GCA_008635985.1 of Ficus erecta. Classification (NCBI taxonomy): domain Eukaryota; kingdom Viridiplantae; phylum Streptophyta; class Magnoliopsida; order Rosales; family Moraceae; genus Ficus; species Ficus erecta. The sequence goes on from BKCH01000019.1 coordinate 2,331,707, forward strand.
CAAATGGAACGAATATATTTCCAGTTATAATTCATATAAATATTACTAGCTTCATCATACAATCTCTAGAACAAGTTTAACTAAAACTAATGCTTATTAAAATGGATTTTTTTTTTTTAAAAAATTGTAAAAATTTTTATAACTTTTTTTAATAAATTTTTTTATATTTTTATATAAATATATGTATATATATATTTTAGTGTTCGCTTGTTGAATCTTAGAGTAGCTACTAGCCTCCAATGGTCAGAAGTAGTTATTTCAAGTTGGTGAGTGGAATTAAATACTTGGAATAGTGTTCAAAGAACTTTTAATTTATCTCCAGAGACACTACACTGAAATCAACGAAGTTCATTTTAATTTTTTTGTATTTTGAAATTTCCATCATTTTTAATAACTAGTATTGGAAATATTAAAAAATAACTTTGATTGATAAGGGAAAAGAGATAATTACAATGGTAATGTCCGACATTTCAAATTTTTTAAAAAATCAACATTCCATTTTCGGGTATGGTGCTACTCGGATCCAGCATGGCCCAGTGGGCTGACCCTAATCGAAACACTACGTTTTGTATTTTTTTGTCGTTTGAAGAGAGATTTTGTCGTTTCTAGTTGATGCCGAACGCCTTAGTTAATGTCGTTTCTTACACATCCTGTTACTTTATTCTAATTCACAGAACAAACTGGAAGAAGATTTACGTCCTTCTGATGCCATTATCTTGTTGTTTCTCAGTTGGAGAACAAACGACAAAAAACACATTATTATTAACTTCAAAAACAAGTAAATCGATAATAAAAATAATAATAAAACAAGTTTAAAAAAAAAAAAAAAAAAAACAAGAAGCAAAGCTAAATCATATACTGCAAGTTATTAGCTTACTTAGTAATCTAGCCTACATATTGGACTGTCTTTTTTCTAATCATGTACAACAGAGTAATCATATGACGCAATAACAACCAGAGTATTATTCACCAACAAAATGTCCACAGAAATAACAGACATTTTCCCTGCTGCCAAACAACCAGTTTTAGCCATGAACCATACACAACAGCAATATCTGCAAACATGGCACAAAAAACCAGAAATGCAACTGATAAACAGTAATCAAACGGACAAAGAATTTTTGCAGAGAAAATTAGGAAGAATCACACCAAGATTTTAACGAGGTTCGGAGCATATGAACTCCTACATCCTCAGGACTGAAACCGCTTCAAAGTTCACTAATGGAGAAAGAGATTTACACCCTCATAGCTCTCTTACAAAAGCCTCTCTGACTTTTTAAGTATTTTCACTCAAGCCAAACAGAAAACTGATCTAAAATCACTCAAACTACAATAAGTGTTTCTCTCATCCATATTATGTCTATTTATACACGTGAAAACTGAAACCAAAACCGTAACAAGATGTCACAGAATAGCTGAGATGCACTTGGGTTGAGAGAGAATGGTTAAAACTGAAGTCTGAAAACTTTCCGAAGCTCCAACAACTGAATTTTTGTATTTTGCAGATTCAATACTGACTTGGAACTCCACCAATCATTATGCTCACCTCATAACAGATCCGACGCTATTTTTGGAGCTTTTTCAACAATATGAAGTACATCATTATTCAGGAACAACTGCAGTGTGATCGTTAATGTTAAGACGAAATTAGCATAAAGGGAACAAAGTAGGTCCAGTGGCTAAAATTCTAGTAAGCTTATCAACATTGCACAAGTGCTGTCACTTACACACACTTAAAACAGCATAACGCGCCTCCGAAACACAAGAAATAGAGACGTGGCGTGAGTTCTATCGTTCAGGTGCGAAAGAGCACTTTGCTATCTTTAAGTCTGCTTCATTTAGTGGGGGAAACAAGAATATATAAACAAGATGAAGATGGCCAAATGAAAATAGCCTAGAGCTCAAAACAAAATATAAATGTGCAAAATGAAATGTAACTATAAAATTGGAAAAACGTGGTTAGCAAATTATTGTAACTATATAATTAGAACCTCTCGCAATTTGTGTATAGCAGGGGAGTAACCTTCTTCATGATGTTTTCTTTGTTGGTGTCTATTGTGCAAAGTGCCTGAGATATACCAATCACTCAGTATCCGACTCATCAGCCCTGTAGGAATGGAATACACTTCAAGTGAATACCAAAGAGACAGAGATATACATAGCCCTGGTAAATTTGAAGAGCAGAAACAAAATAAATGATGTATTGAAGTGCAACATACGTTTTGGATGTGAATAATTGAATGATGACCGGGAAATCAGCATGAATATTATTAAAAAGAATCAACGAAACAAATCAAGGATAATACAGATTCGTTTTGTCCATAACTTAGAGAAAATAAACGTAGACCATAATTCTGTCGTTATGTTTTTATATTATCTTCTCCAAGGTCGTATAATAAAATTTTAATTCCTATATTGATCATTCTTTTTATTTTATTTTTATATATATCAATAAGATTTATTTATGTATTTTTCACGAACATTTTAAAATCAGAAGCTTCAAAATTGTGTCAAGGAAAGTGTAGAATGCTCACCTTGTAGTATCGCCACTAATCTCCACCTCAGGAATGTGAGAAATCTTGGGCCACCCGTCCCCTTTCTCTTTTCGGTACCGCTGTTCCAGCAATGGACATTCCTCTATCTCCAAAGATTCAAGAGAATTGAGTAAGCTTTCTTCAGGCAAGCACTGGAGCTCCGGGCAGTATTGAATTTCAAGCCTGGTGAGGCCTTGAAAGGCGTTGCTGTTCAGGGCTTTGAGTTGCGGAAATTCCCAAATGGTGAAAGAAGTTACTGAGGACGGAAGCAACCCATCTGGAGGAAATGAGTCCAACACGTCTTTACAGCCACCAACCCCCAATGATTCAAGAGAGGTGAGTCTTCGCAGATCCCAATGCACGCATCTTGAGACGAGCTCCTCGCATCCTCCAATTTCAAGAGTTTCAAGATTTGAGGGCAATCCCCCTTCGGGAAATGATTTTATTTCTGGACAATCTATGACGCTGAGACTCTCAAGAGTCGGAAGGAGCACGTGCATCTGTTCGGGCAATGACCTCAAATTCGCGCATCCTCCAATTTGAAGAGTTTTAAGATTTGAGGGCAATCCCCCTTCGGGAAATGATTTTATTTCTGGACAATCATTGACGATGAGACTCTCAAGAGTCGGAAGGAGCACGTGCATCTGTTCGGGCAATGACCTCAAATTCTCGCATCCTCGAATTTGAAGAGTTTCAAGATTTGAGGGCAATCCCCCTTCAGGAAATGATTTTATTTCTGGACAATCAATGACGATGAGATTCTCAAGAGTCGGAAGGAGCACGTGCATCTGTTCGGGCAATGACCTCAAATTCTCGCATCGCGAGATCGAAAGAAATTTCAAGTTGGGGGCAGGCAATCCTCCTTTTGGAAATGATACAAGCTTTGGCAAACCAGATATCCACATGTTATGGAGAAACTGGAGTACAGGGAGAGGTTCTTCCTGAAATGTAAGGGATTCAAAACTCTCGCAATCAGACAAAGTAAGGTAGTTAAGCTTTGGGGCGTACTCCAATGGAAAACACTTGATAGATTGAGAGCTTTCGATTATCAATTGTCGAAGCAACACATAAACGTGGTGGCTCACAGGAATCTCTAATTTCCCACATTTTTTGATGGTGAGAGTTTCTATTGTGTGGCTACTAATGGGTAAACCACCTGAAAGCTTCGGGCAATTGATCAAGTAAAGCGTCTTGAGACGAGGAAAAGCTCCATCTTTGATACCTTCAACAAATGACCACTTGTTCCATTCTGGCATGTTTACAAAACTCAACATTTCTAATGATCTGAATGGTGAATCACAACCATTAAACTCATCACCTATAGTCTCCACTGCATGAAAAGCGCAAATCCCAAGCTCCTTCAGAAAAGGTAACTTCCCAAGTGGTGGCAAAGAGCAACAGTTTCGACAGCTACTTAGTTCCATCGACACCATTTTTGAAAAAGAAGAACTTCCAACCCAGAGCGGAAAACTTGTACCTCGGTATCCAGAGATAATAATTTCCCTCAAATTTGTTGGAGGTTGGAGTGCTTGAAGCAGATCTCTTTCCTTTATTGAATCATCAGTGTCACCCTTCCATTGCAAGTTTAGCACATCTAGCTTCTTCTTCTCCCTCAAATTGGCCTTCACAGCATCTTCAATGTTACTGACATTCTCAAGCCCTAAAACTGTAAGTGTTCCGCACAACTGTTGAAGCTCACCTAGTTCTTTAATGTTGGAACCACCGTACTTGTTGACAACAAAATCACTTAATTCTTCCAAGTCTTTCAAGTTTCCCATTTGCAGTGGCATTTCTTTCAGAGAGCAAGGAGTGTAAAGATAACAACTCCAGTTGCTTATGATGCAGGCTGTCACCCGAGTAAAAGTTGATACGACCAATTTCTTCAAATTGTAAAGAGAACAAATGGAATCAGGTAATTTTGCAATGTTGGTCCGAGATATGTTCAAATAAATTAGTTGCTTCAAATTGATGATTGAACCATGAAACTGATCCATTTCGTGGGGCCAACATATGGATCTAAGTTTTGAGCATCCATAAACGTCAAGATGCCGCAAATTGATTAGCCTTCCAATGTTGACTGGAAACTGAGCAAGATTATTACATTCCCTTAAGATCAATGACTGTAAACTGTAAAGAGAACAAATGGAATCAGGTAATGTGACAACAGCAGCGTAATTCAATTTCAAGTACCTTAGATTCTTCAGATTTCCAATTGAATCAGGTAACTCTTTTATATGAAACCCACACAAGGACAACACTCTCAAGCATCCTATTGTTGTTAGCAGTTTCAAGTAATCAGCAGGCCCCCAAAAGTTTATTGCTTTCAATTGGATGAAAGTGTGTAAACGTTCAGCTTTAGACACACCTTCAAATTTCTTCAAGTCATCAACTGCTAAGTTGCACGAGAAATGGCGAGTCTTACTTGCAATATCACGTAAGAATAGTTTGTCTTCATCCAAGCGAAAACAGAATTCGCCTGACACATGCATAGCTAGATCGTGAACAAGATCATGCATGGCAAAATACCCTTCACACGCCTTTGATCTTTGTAAGAGCGACCTAGATATTAGATCCTCAAAGAACTGCTCCCCAACATCTTCTACTTTATTTCTTGCAGTCTGAGGTTGTAGAAAACCTTCTGCCATCCACAACAGAATCATTTCTTTTCTTTCAAAAAGGTGATCTTTGGGAAAGACTGAGCAATAAGCGAAGCACCTCTTTAAGTAAGAAGGTAGATAGTAATAGCTTAACCAGAGAGCAGGAAGAACGTCGTTACTCCCATTTCCGTTCAACTTCCACGTGTTGCTGTTCAGTATCTCCTTCCATTTCCTCAGACTCCGTTCAGAATGCAAGACGCCGGCCAGAGATTTTACTGCCAAAGGATGACCCTTACACTTTTCAACAATTTTCCTGCCAATTTCTTGTAAATCTGAGTACTCTTCCAAGTTCTCATTGATGTTGAAGGCATGTTTTGTAAACACACGCCAACAATCTTCCTCCGATAATTCTGACAGGTAATGAGGTTGTTGACGGGCCATGATGGATGCAACAGCTTTGCTTCGTGTTGTCACGATAATCTTACTTCCACGCATGCCAGACATTAAAGAACTTATCAGAACATCCCATTCAGCATAACTCTCGTTCCAAACGTCATCGAGAACAAGAAGAAATTTCTTCCCTGCTAAAGCCTCCTTCAATCGGAAACGAACTACTTGTGGGTCCAGAGTGCTGCAATTTTGAGAAGTGACCTCCTCAAAAATTGTTTTTGCTATTCGAAAATGATCGAATTCGGCTGATACGGTGACCCATACTCTAAGCTTATCAAAATGTTCCTTCACTTGGGGATCATCATAGACAAGCTGAGCAAGGGTGGTTTTGCCAATCCCACCAATCCCAACAATGGGAATCACAGATACATTAGGGCCACCGGCATCATCCGAAAGCAATGACTCAACAATGGTTTGTTTAACAGAGTCTCTCCCATAAACATCAGATTCTTCAACTAAGGGAGGAGGTAACCTATTCAAGTGTTTCTTTTCACGAGTTTCTTTCAAACCAAGAACATCTCTTTGGTCCATAAGAAACTTCAACCGACGGAGGATCTCTTGCATCTCAGATCTTACAGCGTTGTCAAACGCATTGAAGGAAGATGGGATGAGTTTCGACAGTACCTTACTCATGCCAGTTTCCGATTCACCTTCCAACTTGCGTTGCAAAGCTTCGTTGTCGACCTTATCGATCAGCTCGCCTGCTACATAAATGACATCTTTAAGCTCATCAAGCCAGTTCTTCACCTTCGGATCTCCGATCAGCTTCGCCTCAGCATCATCGAGCAACTTATCAGCTGACAACAGCTGAATGTTCAGCTCCTCAAGCTGCTTGACGATGGGTGTCTTTCCACGGAACAAGTTGATGAATTCTCGAGAGGACAGCCGATCAAACAAGACTCCCATGAAAGGAGAGAGAAAAGCTGAACTCACCAACTCCAGGGCCATCGTTGGGGGTTTGAAGAATCAAAGAGATCAATGAAATGGAAGCTCTCTTTTCGACACAACTGAAGCAATGTGAGAATAATGGTTGCAGTGCTTTCTCAAGTTCAATGGACTAGCTCTTTACTGATCTTGATTAGTTTTTTTTTAATCTCTAATTGAGCTGTCACGCATTTTCCACATAGAATATAATAACACTGTTTTTGGGTGGAGAGCTTACTGTAAATTGTAACGTTAGCGGTGTGAATTTTCTAACGTGCTTGTGGTGGTCCAAGGTGGAGTGAGGGCCAAACAAATGTAATTAAAACTTTGTTTTCCGACATCCTATCATGTGCTTATAATTTCTTAACTTATATTTGCCTATAAAAAGGCAAAAGTTAACTTCCCAAAGCCGAGATTCCCGCACTAATGGACAATATTCTTGAAATACAAACCGCTTTATTGAAGAAGCTATCATTCAAGCTTCGCACTTGGTTTGTAGTCCTTTTACTTTTGTTTTCTTTATATACATATAATATATACACATATTTGCTTGTGTAGCGATGGAAGAGAGCCAAGGAGAGAAAAGGATGATAGCTAGTGATGATGATATTTGGCATAATTACATAAATTGAATACCAGCAAGAATATTCATTTTTAAATAATTTTATTTGTCTATGTCTTAGCCGTTCAACCCATCAAAACAAAATAGTTACTATGTTCATTTTAAACTGACGTAAAACTGTAGCTTATATAAATCAATGACTATGATAACTGACAAGACATTTTTGTCATTTTGGATTAAAATTAACAAAGTTGAGGTCGGAGGTATTAATGTAAAATGAATCAGTCAAGAAGGTATTTTTGTTATATCACCAATATAGGAGTGTAAGTGCAGTTCACTCTTGTATCTAAACTAGATGGAGGAATTATGGGAAACCGCCTAAAGAGAGTAAGCTCTCTACAAACTTCTTCAAGAAATGACTTTAGATTGTTTTGTGATTTCAAAACATTTTAATTAGTCTTCTGCAACTTAGATTAGACTAACAATTATTATCTTAAATAATCATAAGTAAGGAAACAAAGCTGAAATCAGTCTAATGTCCATGCTGATCTCTCTATCGCAAATCAAATAATTAGAAAAAATTGCAAAACGTTTTCCATAATCTTTTTGACTAGCATAAAGTGCTAACCCGCAAAGTTCGGGTTTCCTATTTATCTCAAAGTACTACATGGATACATTGCAAGATATTTGACTCATATATCGTTTATAAATTTTAGTTCTTTGTTAGTGTTTGTATCTTTGTGTATAAAAAAAGCTCTGGTATCACTTTCAACTTCATTGCTGAGGACAAACTATATTTTTGCTATATTATTCAACTTCCTTTAGTATTATGCTTCTCACAAAGCACCATATAACTCGTGTCGAACTTCTATCGGGCGACTAGAAAAATGTTATGGACCGTAGATACTTAAGCTTATTCGTATTTAAGTTTGAACAAAAAAAATATACAGGTTATTATCATTATGATACTTCGGTAACTTACTATTTCTATGAGTAAAAGTTGAAAATAGACCGTGATTTTTTCCTTCAAAGTTTTCTTGTGTTTCAAGGGTAAGATTAAAAGCTTGTCACCATGCCTAGTTCAGCAACCAATATTTCCAAGGACAGCAACTTTTACAAAGAATTTGAATTCTTCGTCTATAACACAAAACTACAAAGTTCATAAAAGTGGTTTTCAAGGACACTAGTTTTCAACGTAATTTGCACTTGAAAGCACTATGGTGTTTTCTCAAATGTCCCACATCGACAAAAGCCAAAGCCAAGAAGTATTCATAACAAAATAGCACGAGTCATTTGCTCGCTGGGCTAAGCAACGTGGGCCTGAGACCCAAGTGGGGGCGCTAAAATAATGGGACGTTGGTTCAACTCACCTGGACCGGATCTAGGAGTGGCTCTTTACTGGCCCGCCCATTCCAAGCTGAAAGTTGGGCTGTGTGAACTGGGCGAAGGTCCGGATCACTCGGCTCCTAGAGAGGTGGGTACAGCGTGGGGCTGGTTTCACAGAGCAGCGACCACCTCCCGCCACTCGGCAGTGGAGGATGATGGGCAGGTGCTACTCGAATCCGATATGGCCCAGCGGGCTGACTCTAATTGAACCACTATATTTTGCCCCCGTCTCTCTCCTTACTTTTTTTATTCAATTTTTTAACTTTTTTTTTTTTTTTTTGAACTTGAGGGTAGAGCAATTTGAACTATGCATCTCTAAATAGAATCAGACGTAATATTACCGCCTACTTGAATCCGATATGGCCCAACGGGCTGATCCTAATTGAACTACTATACTTTTTTTATTCAATTTTTTTTAACTTTTTTTTTTGAACTTGAGGGTAGAGCAATTTGAACTCTACACCTCCAAATAGAATCAGGTGTAATATTACCGCCTACTCGAATCCGATATGGCCCAAACGGGCTGACCCTAATTGAACTACTATATTTTGCTCCCGTCTCTCTCCTTACTTTTTTTATTTAATTTTTTTAACTTTTTTTTTTGAACTTGAGGGTAAAACAATTTGAACTCTGCACCTCTAAGTAGAGTCATGTATGATATTACCACTTGACTATGTCTACAACCATTTTTTTAATAACTTTTTAATATTTTTCAAAAATAAAAAGGTACGAATTATTAATAGAAGTTAAAAATTGGATAAAATAAATCACATGTAAGTTGAATTATGTATTATTTTTTTTATCTTAATTACCCATAAACAATAAATCATGTATGCCTTAACATGACATTTTCTATTAAATTATTAACGTTGGTTCATTAGAAAAGATTATTTTTTTAAAAAGATTTCAAGAAGCTTTTAACTACCAATTCACAATTTCGAAAAATAATTAGGAGCAACCAAGTAATTTATAGAAAAAATATACAACAAATATTAATATTTTATGTATGACACAACCATACAGATATTTTCTTAAAAAGAAAAAAAAAAAGATATTGACAATGGTATGGGTGTTACGTTTTTATTCTAAATTCCTTATAAATTATTTAGGGGTAATATTTATTTTTTGGTGGAAAATGATAATGTAATTGGAACCATTATTTTCCAAACTCATTACAAACAAAAAACACATAAATTGTATGGTTATCACATTTTTTATTCTAAACTCCTAATAAAATATGTAGTGGTAATATATTTTCTTTTGGTGTACAATGGTTATGGAATCGCCATTGGAACCATTATTTTCGACACTCATTACAAGCAAAATACACATACAAACAGTTATATATATATATATTTCCCTTTTTTAAGCAAACACATACAGTTAATGATTTTAAATATGTGGAATCAATTATTTCACCCAATAAATTGTTTGAATTTGAACCATTATTTTTTCAACAAACATATTTATAGTAATAATAAACAGGAGAGTAAAAAGATAAAAAAACCAAAACCAATATGGCCAGCTACGTATTAACGAACGTTGGAGATCCATGCTGCTGAGCTGTAGCTTTACTTGGAAGGTGTATTAGGTCAGAACCCAAAAAAGTATACCCCAAAAAAGATAATTAAAAAAGAGGAAAGTAACAGTACTTAAAAGCAAAAAAATTTGCTTTTCTTAGAAGCCAAAAAAAAAAAAAAAAATTTGTAAGTATCCCATTAAAAAAAAAACATATACATATTAAAAAAAAAAGAAAAAAGAACTGCACTTTTCATTTTAAGACCCGAGACCTTGGGGTCCGAATTCGAATTGAAAAATAAAAAAACAACCACACTTGGACAAAAGGCCAATATTATAACTATTACTTTTTTTTTTTTTTTTTTTTCAATTTTTACAAAATTGCCGGGTTTTTGGTACCCTTTTATTTTTATTTTTATTTTTATTTTTTGCCTTCTTTGGACTCCACTTTGACTTGTGTGTACAGTCCTTAACTCAGCTCACAAGACTGCTCTGTAACTACTTCTCTATCCTCTCGCTCTTTCTCTCTCTACTTTTTTTTTTGTCCAAATTTTTTTTTTGCTTCCATTTTGGGTTTAGTTAGATCTACCAAATATCCCACTTAATTCCAATCCCTTTCTTCCCTTTCTCTCTTCAACTCCATTTCACCATTATTTCTACTTTCTCCACAAAAACCCAAACTCATAACACTTTCTTCTTCTTCTTCTTGTTCGTTTTTCGCAGAGGCGAAACCCTAGATCTGCAATGCTGCACCTCCGGCCCCGCCGGGACGCTGCTCCGGCCGCCGCCAAATGGCACAACAAGGTAATGCCGACCGATTCGCCGGAGAAACTGTAAAAATTGCGCCTTTTTTGATTTTTTTTTTTGGGTTTTGAAGGTTGAGGAAAATTTGGAGCAATGGCCGCATCTGAAGGAGTTGGTTCAGTGCTACACGGCGGACTTGGTGAAGGACGAGAACAAGTACGGCCATTACGAGAGTGTCGGCCCTGTGTCGTTCCAGAACCAGATTTATGAAGGTCCTGATACTGATATCGAGACTGGTAAAAATCCCCTTTCTTCATCTTTTTCTTTGATTCTTCAAGTACATTTTGATTTCTGTGAAAGAAGCTTATTTAATTTTATTTTTGTTTTATAATTCAGTAGTTTATGAATTATACTCGACTTGCTTGGAAATTATGGCCTTTGGCTTAAAACCCATTCTTCGCTTACTATAATCTATATTTAGTAACAAAAGAGTATCTTTACTATTGGTAAATATGGGGTAAAGAAATAAATTATGTTGTGGGATGATTTTGTGAAGCATGAATTTTGTTCAGTTTATTTGTTTGGGAATGTACCAATTGGATTTGGGAAAAAAAATATTTTTGATGTCTGAATTACAGGCTTATGCGTCGGAATTGTAGTGTTTGTAAGTACAAATGAAAAACAAAAAGAAACTAGATGAGTATAGTTCTAAGAAACCTTTAGGAAAAAAGAATGGTAGAGGGATTTTAGCTTCTCTCTCTATCAATCTGTGCTTGGTGGAATTTTGGTATTGTGAAGAACAGGATGGGTTGGAGTAGTGAGTATGCTAAAATTTGTTTTCCATCCTGTATTGGATTCTTATGGTTACAAAACTTCTTCAACCTATACAGAAATGCGTCTTGCTAGTGCAAGGCGAACCAAGGGTGAAGATACTACTGATGATGATGTGCCAAGTACCTCAGGAAGGCAATTTCCAGAGGCTACTGCTTCTGACCCATCACAATCAAATGCCTTGAAGGTTGTACTGGTCTATATGCATCGTTTCTTTAGCTTCCTTCTGGTTTACTTTTGCAAGTTTATAAGGATTGATGAGTTTTTAACAACAAAAATATTTGCAGCATTTTGGTCAATCCCCATTACCAGCTTATGAGCCTGCTTTTGACTGGGAAAATGAAAGGTCGATGATATTTGGTCAACGGTCTCCAGAAACTCCTATATCTCAGTATGGCATTGCCAAAAATCTTGTTTCTCAGTAGAAGTTTTGCTCATCTTTTCCGTGTTTTTTCTTTCCTCCCTTATTTTGATTGATTTTCCTTTTTCCCACTCTTCTGGGTGGTTTCAGCGGATTGAAGATCTCTGTTAAAGTTTTGTCCTTATCTTTCCAAGCAGGAGTAGTTGGTAAGTACTATTTGGACTGGCTTCCTATTCCCTATCCTTTTTTCCCCCTCTTAGTTGTACTTATGCTATTCATTGCAACTTTTGAGCTGGACGTAAATACTGATCTCTCTCTCTCTCTATGTCTCTCCCCCTTTTAGAGCCATTTTATGGTACAATATGCTTATACAATAGGGACAGAAGAGAAAAATTGTCTGAAGATTTCTATTTCCGTGTGGCGCCAACTGATACGCAGGATGTAAGCTACAAGACTGTTGTAGCATCTTTTCCTTCGTGCATCTTTTTGCATTAATTTTTATCTATGAACTAACCGTTTCTAATGTTTGTCTTTTCCAGGCCAACATTTCATTTGACTCTCGTGGAATCTTTTATTTAGATGCCCCATCAGCATCGGTTTGTCTGCTAATTCAGTTGGAGAGGCATGTTACGGAAGAAGGCGGGGTTTCTCCTTCTGTCTATTCTCGTAAAGAGCCAGTATGTGAATGTCCAAGTTCTCCTGTCTTAATTTTATAATTACCTCTAGGTCCACTACTTGCCTCAATGTATGGAACTTTGCGAATGTGTCTCACTTGCCCTTTTCCCTACAATTGGAAGATCATTAAACTTTCTAAGTGCTTCCGTCGTATTTTTCTTTACCTTAATAGCCATAATGCTTGAGAAACTTATTAAATAAGAGAAAAGGCTTTATCGTTGATTGTCTCTGGTCGTGTAAGAGGGCTAGTATGCTGTATGCATCGGGATGTATTAGTAAATAGATCTGGATTTTTTACTAATTGTGCTGCAACCTACACCAGCAGTGTCTCAAATAAATAAATATTGGGTTAATTAGTTCCGTCATGGTCATTGTAGAACAAAAAAGTGCTATTTAATTTATATGGGTGGTTTGTTATGCATACCACTGTGTGTGTATATGTTTAGTATCTTTCAAACTTGGTCCATATCTGATTTTATTGAACTGATCTGAACAGGTTCACTTGACTGAGAGAGAGAGGCAAAAACTGCAGGTGTGGTCTCAAATAATGCCTTACAGAGAGTCCTTCGCCTGGGCTATTGTTTCATTATTTGACAACAGCATTACTGCAGCTTCTGGAGGGCCTGCTTCCCCAAGCAGCCCTCTTGCTCCGAGTGTGTCTGGATCAAGTTCTCATGAGGGTCTTTTTGAGCCTAGTGCAAAGGTTACGTTAGATGGCAAGTTGGGTTATTCAAGTGGGAGCTCTGTTATAGTGGAGATATCAAACTTAAATAAAGTTAAAGAAAGCTATACTGAGGACTCACTTCAGGCAAGTTCTTCATTATATTCTGTTTCCTTTTCCGAGTATGCTTTGAAATTATACGGAATCTCCAGCTTAGCATTTTTTACTTTAATGTGCTTTTCAAAATTATATTTAGTACTTGGTTGACATACAATGAGTTGACCATCTACAGTTTTTGACTGTGAATATCTATATCTGTTGCTTGGTAACATGTGAATGACAGTATGTGCTACTCACAATTATTATTCATAGTTCTTACTCTCTCTTTTTTTTTTTTTTTTTTTCGGTGTCATTGTGGTTGGTTTTTCCTGTGATATGTAGGATCCCAAACGCAAAATTCATAAACCTGTGAAAGGTGTTTTGAGACTGGAAATTGAGAAGCACCAAATCGACCATGCTGACTTGGAAAATATATCAGAAAGTGGTAGTGTGACCAATGAGTCAGTTGATCCAGGGGATCGCATAACTGATTCCTCGTATGGAAAGCTCCCCAGTAATGGTTCAGATGGGCCCCACGGTAGTCATTCTAAGTGGAGTTCTTTTGATGCCGGAAATGGATCAAATGTTCAAAGGAGTCAAGATTGCAATGCTGATGATGTAAGTTTGATCCTGTTGCATTGCCTTTTCATTTATTGTGTTTTTGAACTCAAACCATCACTTCTTAGAAGACATTTCTTTTGAGAAACATATGCCTACTATCTAGTTGTTGTTGTTACCTATTTGTAATAGAGTTTTACTTAAATTTCTTTATTTTCTCGTTAATGCATGCAGCATAAACATGGCAAGGTCATTAACTTTTATAATAATGGGTATCATTTTACATCTTGATAATATTTTTAGTTAATGCTTTCTTTATGTACTCAGTTAACTAAATGATTGTCTCGGTTAACTTCCAGTTCCAAGCTTTCGACTTCCGCACTACAACTAGAAACGAGCCCTTTTTGCAGCTTTTTCATTTTCTCTATGTATATCCCTTGACTGTTAGTTTAAGTCGGAAGAGGAATTTGTTTGTGCGGGTTGAACTGAGGGAGGATGATACTGACATTTGTAGACAGCCTTTAGAGGTAAGTAGATCCCAGTCACTTTCATATACTAAAACCGATGCAAAATTTTTTCCTCAGTTGTTTCGTTTCTGCTGGCTCATTTGAGTAGGCTGTGTATCCAAGGGAGCATGGAGCAACACTTCAAAGATATACTCACACACAAGTTGCTGTTGGGGCTAGGGTGGCTAGTTACCACGATGAGATTAAACTTTCGCTGCCTGCTACCTGGACACCAACACATCATCTTTTATTCACTTTCTTCCATGTCGATCTTCAAACTAAAATGGAAGCTCCAAAGCCCGTAAGATTCAACCCAACATGTGATAGTTCCTGAGTTTTGCCTTTTGTTTCCCTTTCTATGGCTGGTTGTTAGAGATGCCTTCAATGAAGTGACCGATTTTCCCATGTATTTTCTAGGTAGTAATTGGATATGCCGCGCTTCCATTATCTACACATGCTCAGTATGTATATACCTTAGTGATCTTCCTCACTTTCTGTCTCTTTCGTAGAAAAGTGATATCTATGGCCTTGATAGTTTTTCTTTCTTTTTAAAATCTTGTTAATTTATCTGGTTAATAGTGGCTCAGAACATTATGATTATGGTATTTCTCAGGTTGCGATCTGAGATTTCTTTACCGATTATGAAAGAGCTGGTTCCTCATTACCTCCAGGATACTAGCAGGGTATGGAGTATGTTTGAGAAACATTTTGAGATTTCGATACATTGTTTTAAGCTTAATTTTCTTACGGTTTTGCTAGTTTTGATTATCTGGAATGAATGATCTTATTGCTTCTATTCTCATTCCCAGGAGAGGCTGGATTATTTGGAAGATGGAAAGAATATCTTCAGATTGCGCTTAAGACTTTGTTCGTCTTTGTACCCCGTTAATGAACGCATTAGAGATTTTTTCCTTGAATATGATAGGCACACTCTTCGAACAAGCCCACCTTGGGGTTCTGAACTTCTTGAGGTATTGTTTCCTTTCCTAGTATACTCTATTTAATTACCGTTTGGCATATGATTTATTTTTTATAAGTTAATTTTCTAGTTCACCCGATTGAGAATAGTGATTCTGAAGATTTGCAAACCATTATACCGAAGATGCATAGATCTATGAAAAGGCTTGCCTTTGTCCTATTTCTCTTTTTTTGTCGACTGAATGCAGATCTCATCTCTTTTTTGTTAACCCCCATTCATTTTGATACATTTGTTGGAAATGTTAGATGGGTTGATGAATTGGATAACCAAAATTTTGTAAGACAGTTTTAAGGCTCTATAGAACAGAGTGATTCAATATTGTGATTTTGCACGCAGGCTATTAACAGTTTGAAGAATGTTGATTCCACTGCCTTGCTTCAGTTTCTTCATCCAATTTTGAATATGCTTCTCCATCTGATAGGCAATGGTGGAGAAACTCTCCAGGTTATGTATATTTCTTTTAGGACTCGTGAATTAATAATTTCTGCTACGAGATTCATGGTTTTTGTAGTTATGACTTTAATTGAGCACGTAATGAGATAGCCTTTTATTTTCTTCCCCCCCACTTTTTTCTGGATTATTCACCTTAAGGTTCAGTTGTAAACTTGCATCTAAATTTTTTTTCCCACCGTTTTTCAGGTTGCAGCTTTCAGAGCCATGGTTAATATTGTTACCAGGTGTGTAATTTCAACTTATGCTTTTACATAGCTTAGAACTTAACAGAAATTGTGATGTAATTTCTTATGTAAGAAAATATTCTCTACCTGGGACAGAGAGAAGTTTTTTGACACTCGGATGTATTTTTAGATGCAGAGTGAACATATATTAATGTATATTCTTCTTCTTCTTCTTCCCCCTTTTTTTTTTTTTTTTTTTTTTTTTCAGAGTTATTGGTTAAATTTATTTTGGATTTATTGACATTCTGTGGAAGATCATCTGTAGGGTGCAGCAGGAGTCGGTTGATGATGCTGAAAGGAATCATTTTCTAGTTAACTATGTTGATTATGCCTTTGATGACTTTGGGGGTCGTCAGCCTCCAGTTTATCCTGGTCTTTCTACAGTTTGGGGAAGTCTCGCTCGCAGTAAGGTGAGTTTCCTGCTATATTCATTATTTGTTACAATATCATCATATATGTTTTCTATTCATTGCTTTTTATTTTCTTCTCCTTAAACTCGTGTAATTTTATGAGGTTGGTTGTGCAGGCTAAAGGCTATCGTGTTGGACCAGTTTATGATGATGTTTTAGCCATGGCTTGGTTCTTTCTTGAACTTATTGTCAAGTCAATGGCATTGGAAAAAACCCGCCTTTTCTACCATAGTCTTCCACTAGGTAAGTTGCAGGGAAAACGTGTTTCCAGTTCTGAAACTTTCCTTTCCTTTTTCCCCCCATGTTTTTGTCAATATTTGTGTTCCTTCTATGGTGCAGGTGAAGATATCCCACCTATGCAACTTAAAGAAGGTGTTTTCAGATGTATCATGCAGCTGTATGATTGCCTGCTGACAGAAGTACATGAGCGTTGTAAGAAGGGGTTAAGCCTGGCAAAACGCTTGAACAGTAGTTTGGCTTTCTTCTGTTATGATCTTTTGTCGATTATAGAACCTCGCCAAGTTTTTGAACTGGTATGCTTTCTGCTTATTATTTTATATAGTAAGCACGTATGTTTTAAAACACTATTGTATTTTATTCCTGTTCACTGAAGGGGATTCCATGGGTACATTATGTTCTATTCAATTGTTAAACTATGATCGTCTCTAGTTGTTTTCTGTTGTAGTTATTTGTTGCTACTTTGTTGTACCGGGAGGGTTGAGCTACAGAGGGAAGGGAAGATAGAATAGGAAGAGAGAATGTGTGTACAGTGAGAAAAGAAACATCATGGCTTTCTGAGTCGAGTAAAAAAAATAATGCTTTTTTTTTTTTGTTTTTTTTTTTTGTTGTTGTTGTTGTTACAAACAAACTCGAGCTGTGGGCTTTGTTTCTGATTTATATTTCTGCTTCTTTTATGGCTATTTATTTGGTTGTGTGTGTTCCACTGCAGGTGTCCTTGTACCTGGACAAGTTTTCTGGAGTTTGTCAACCTGCTCTGCATGATTGCAAACTCACATTTTTACAGATTATCTGTGATCACGATCTTTTTGTTGAAATGCCTGGGAGAGACCCTTCAGATAGGTATTAATCAATCAAATAGATTCGTTGTTGCATAACGCTCAACTAGCTTGCTCTTAACCATGGAAATCTACTTGAAAATGATCTCTTTCTATAGTAATTAGACTTCTTAGAAATTTTCCAACTTGAGATATGTTGATGAAGTCATATTCATGTTTCAGGAACTACCTCTCATCTGTTTTAATTCAAGAGCTTTTCCTTACTTGGGATCATGATGACTTATCTCTGCGAGCAAAGGTAAGTTTTGAATGGATGATGCATTAACCTAATGTGGGAGGATTCTTACTTCAAGTCTCAAGTATCTTGGAGTAATTAAAATTTTATGGGTTTGCGATACCATAATCCCTCCCTTGTAAATGTATCCTTGTAGCATAATGATGTTATTGTTAGATATTCTTATTTCATTACAGTCCTAGTGGTCTTCTGTCTGCAGGCAGCTAGAATTTTGGTTGTCCTCCTGTGCAAGCACGAATTTGATGCTCGGTATCAAAAGCCTGAGGATAAGCTATATATTGCACAACTGTATTTTCCTCTTATTGGCCAGGTGAATGGTGTTACTTAATTTTTCAAACTGTTTTGTATTTCATTATTAAGAATTTCCGTTTGCATAATTGCTGCTTAAACTGACATATTCCATCAACAATAGTCTTTGTTCAGTCAATTTTAGTGATCAGTGGTGATATGGTCAATGCAGATTTTGGATGAAATGCCCGTCTTTTACAACCTTAATGCTGTTGAAAAGCGCGAAGTTCTTATTGTTATTTTGCAAATAGTGCGAAATCTTGATGATGCATCACTTGTGAAAGCATGGCAGCAGAGCATTGCACGGACCAGATTATTTTTCAAACTCATGGAGGAATGCCTAGTTCTTTTTGAGGTTGCACCATATTGCATTTATTTCCCCTTGATCATATGATCGACTGTTTCACCTAACTTACTTGTTTAGGATCTTTGTACCCTGAACCTGTGAACTTTTCTTACTGTTCATGATGCATTTTACAGCATAGAAGATCTGTCGATGGCATGCTTATGGGATCTAGTTCTCGCAGTCCTGTAGGTGGAGATGCACCTGCTTCCCCTAAATACTCTGATCGACTTTCTCCCGCAATCAATAATTATTTGTCTGAGGCATCTAGACAAGAAGTCAGGGTGAGGTTTTTTTCTTTTCTTGGTGGGAGGTCATATATCGAGAAACCAATGCTCAGTGTGTTGTCTATTGGTATTTTGTTATTACATTTAGATTGTGAGGTCATTGTTGTATGAATTGAGTTGTGAGTCATTTAGTACGATAGTTACATGCCTTCATGGTCCAAATTGTTGATATTTTGGACTTTAAGCGATAGGAATCTGCTATTTTGTTTATGCTCATGTATGTTGAATATTTTGTGCAGCCTCAAGGAACGCCTGAAAATGGTTATCTGTGGCAGAGAGTGAATTCTCAGTTAAGCTCTCCTAGCCAGCCTTATTCATTGAGAGAAGCTCTGGCTCAGGCACAATCTTCTAGAATCGGAGCTTCTGCTCAGGCTCTTAGAGAATCTCTACACCCAATATTGAGACAAAAACTGGTAAAGTCTGCGTGGAGATTTTTTTTTTTGTAATTTTTTTTAATTTGGTGTTTCTTGGTTGTTAAATATCATTGGATGGGTGACTTTTATTGGCATTGAAAATTGTTGCCGTAGCTAATTTTTTTTTTAACACAATAAATTTCACCCCCACAATATTTACTATCATTTTAGTGTTTTCAGTTTGCTAATAAATTTATTTTTTTCAGGAGCTTTGGGAAGAAAACTTGAGTGCTTCTGTCAGTCTTCAGGTTTTGGAAATAACTGAGAAATTTTCCAACATGGCAGCGTCTCATAGTATCGCTACAGACTATGGAAAACTTGATTGCGTCACAGCCATTTTTATGAGCTTCTTCTCCCGAAATCAACCATTGGCTTTCTGGAAAGCCTTACTTCCGGTTTTCAACAGTATATTCAATCTTCATGGTGCAACGTTGATGGCAAGGGAGAATGATCGTTTCTTGAAACAAGTTACTTTCCATCTTCTTCGACTTGCAGTTTTCCGGAACGACAACATCAGGAAAAGGGCTGTGATTGGGCTCCAGTTTCTTGTTAGGGTAGGTTCTCTACTCGCCACTTTGCATCAATCAATGCTTACGATCTGCTTTCTGGAAACAATTGATTTTATTTTTCTTTTTGCAGTGTTCGTTCTATTACTTTATGCAGACAGCAAGGTTGAGAGTCATGCTGATTATCACGTTGTCAGAGCTGATGTCTGAAGTGCAAGTGACTCAGATGAAGCCTGATGGGACATTAGAAGAGAGTGGTGAAGCACGGCGCCTTAGAAAATCTTTAAATGAAATGTCAGATGAAGGTAAGAGCCCTAATCTGTTGAGGGAGTGTGGACTTCCCGAGAGCGCACTATTGGCAATCCCAGAAAAGCAGACAGAGAGCAAGTGGTCCTGGTCAGACGTGAAGTATCTCTCTGACAGTTTAATCCTTGCCCTTGATGCCAGTTTGGAACATGCACTTTTGGTATGTTTCACATTTTTCTGCTTTGTAATTGATTAGTCCTTGTCCTACCCCTTAATATGCAGACAGCAGTTATATATTTTTTGCCAACATAAGCAAATGTTTAATAGTCTTAATATCGTAAAATTGGGTGAAACCTTTTTTCAGGGCTCTTTAATGACTATGGATAGATATGCGGCTGCTGAAGGTTTTCATAAACTTGCCATGGCGTTTGCCCCTGTTCCAGATCTTCACATAATGTGGCTACTTCATTTATGTGACGCACATCAGGAAATGCAGTCCTGGGCAGAAGCTGCTCAATGTGCCGTGGCTGTAGCTGGAGTGGTAATGCAGGTAAACTACAGATTATTTATTGTTTTACAAAAGGCTTGGATTTTGTTGAATTTTCTTTGACACCTTGTCATTAAAGGAAACAGAAATAAGAGGTCTTTTGGTGGTTTGAAGTTTGAAATTGTCAAAAATGTTCGTAGAATGATAGGCACATAAGTTGGTGTTTTTCACCTGATAATGTGGCTACATTATGTCGAACGGCTTGAAATGCTAATTTTGTACTAGTGGGTACATTTCAGTATGTGAAAGTCATCCTATCTGCCTGTTGAAATCGTACCATTGTTCTTTCTTGGGGCGCTTGATCTCTTATTTCTGATCAATTATCTACACTTTCTAATGCATCGATCTTTATTCTTTACAGGCCCTTGTAGCTAGAAACGATGGCGTTTGGAGTAAGGATCATATAACGGCTCTACGTAAAATATGCCCAATGGTCAGTAGTGAGATCTCCTCCGAGGCATCTGCAGCTGAGGTGGAGGGATATGGTGCTTCAAAGCTCACAGTTGATTCTGCTGTGAAATACCTACAACTTGCAAATAAACTTTTCTCCCAAGCCGAGCTCTTTCATTTCTGTGGTAGCATTCTCGAACTTGTCATTCCAGTTTACAAGAGCAGGAGGGCGTATGGACAGCTGGCGAAATGTCACACAATGCTTACTAACATCTACGAATCGATTCTTGAGCAGGAATCAAGCCCAATTCCATTCACTGATGCCACCTACTATAGGGTGGGATTTTATGGTGATAGATTCGGAAAGCTGGACAGGAAAGAATATGTATATCGAGAGCCCCGTGATGTACGGCTTGGTGACATAATGGAGAAACTTAGTCATATATACGAGTCTCGGATGGATGGGAACCATACCCTGCACATTATTCCGGATTCTAGGCAAGTGAAGGCAGATGAATTGCAGCCTGGAGTCTGTTATCTCCAAATAACTGCTGTTGATCCAGTCATGGAGGATGAAGATTTGGGTAGTAGAAGGGAGAGAATCTTTTCTCTGTCTACTGGAAGTGTCCGAGCACGGGTCTTTGACCGGTTTTTGTTTGATACTCCGTTTACCAAGAATGGAAAGACTCAAGGTGGATTGGAAGACCAGTGGAAGAGACGAACCGTTCTTCAGACTGAGGGCTCGTTCCCTGCACTTGTCAATAGGCTCTTGGTAACTAAATCCGAGTCACTTGAGTTTTCTCCAGTAGAAAATGCAATTGGAATGATTGAAACTCGAACTGCTGCTTTACGAAATGAACTCGAAGAGCCTCGCAGTTCTGAAGGGGACCAACTACCACGTTTGCAAAGCTTACAGAGGATTCTTCAAGGCAGTGTTGCAGTTCAGGTTAGTCTCATTAAACGATTTATTAATATTTTGATTTCTCTACCATCATTATTTCAATCCACCTTTTGTGGCATCCTAGCTTGTTACCAATTGCCGTGTTAAAAACATGGTTTATTTGTCTTGCGGGTTTTTACTATTCTAGGGTAACTCAATTTCATTTCAATTTTCTTCTGTTTGTGCAGGTCAACAGCGGAGTACTTAGTGTATGCACTGCATTCTTGTCTGGTGAGCCGGCAACAAGGCTGCGTTCTCAGGAACTGCAGCAACTAATCGCCGCACTCCTTGAGTTTATGGCCGTGTGCAAGCGAGCGATCCGTGTACACATCAGATTGATAGGAGAGGAAGACCAGGAATTCCACACACAGCTTGTGAATGGATTCCAATCGTTAACCGCCGAGTTATCCCATTATATCCCCGCCATTCTGTCAGAGCTTTGACGATGTTGTAGCATTATTGTATTTTCTTTTCCTCTTAGCGTGGCAGCTTGAAATGTGTTCATATCCTATTGTTTTCATCCTTTTGCAAAGAAATCTTCTCGCCTTCTTGGTTGTCCATATGGAACCAAAATGGTTTTTGTTATCGAAATTAAACTTACAGAATTTAGAGTATTATCTCGTGCATCTTGTGTTGTGAATGGCATTTTTTGGCCCTTGTAGAAATGTCACCGTTTAATCTGCTGGGCAATCTTAATTGAAGACTGTAATTAGATATGCCACGTAAGAAAAATGATGAATTTTCCATCAACTATTTCCTAGTGCACGTGCTTAACACCTTTTATTTCTAATAAAATTTTATTTTTTTAAGTGATATAGTGGTTCAATTCAATGAAAAGAATAGCATCAAAAACTGAACTTAATAAAGAATCAAATTTCAAGGAAGAGGATTCTCTCTTTCGATAACAAAACGAGAGAAAAGACCATAGATGCTGTGTAAAGGGGACTAGGGAAAAACTAAACAATACATGCTTTTCATTTTTGGATAGTAAATGAATGGTAAGCTTGTATGCATGTGCACCTAATGAATTTAGGGCAGGGGTAGAATGAGTTAGGTGTTGAATTACTGAGTTAGGTGCGGAATTACCGATAAGATATATTTAAATTTTTTTAAGAGGAAGATATAATTAGATATATTTGATTCGAATATGTTTTAATTTTTGTTTTGTTTTTTACAGGGAAAAAAAAAAGATAATTGCTAAATGTAAATAATTAAGAAAATAAATGAAGCACTAAAATATCAAGCATTTTTTTAGCCAGAATCTAGATCATAAAAAACACTTCTTAAAATTTTGTAAGTTTCATATTTTAGATTTAATGTTTTATCAATTTTTTTTTTGTTTTCAAAAATCATTATTTACAGTAGTTGTCTCTACATAATTGTGCAGAAGTCGAATTTCTACTCCAAATTAAAAAAAAAAAAAAACATTATTATCCAGCACAGCTTGTTACTTTCAATCATGGATGACACACTCGCAAAGTGCCATGTTGTTTAGAAAGCCGGCTACACACACACATCATGCGCCTTCACAACTTCCAGATTGATTGGGATGGAACAGAGCAAACCAAAACTCTCTCACTCTCTACTACTAGCCTTCTATGGATAAACCTCAAAACCCCTAACTAAAACCCAACCCAAAAAAAAGAAAAAAGAAAAAAGAAAAACTATCCAAAGACCATTGTTGTTTGTTCTACTTATCTATCAGAATTCAGAAACTCAAAACCAAAGAAGGCACACCCACCAAGAAAAAATGCTCTCTTCCCACTGTTTCTTCTCCACCCAACAATTTCTCCAATTCTAAGTCCTCCACCCAAAAATGGACCTTAAACTCTCCTACAAGCCAAACCCACTTCTCTTTTCCTCTTCTCCTCTCTCCCTCCCAAAGCGCAGACCCAAAATCTCCAGCCAAAGACCCGTCTTTCGCGTCCTAGCCGCCGCGAATCCAAATGGGTCTGATGGGTTTTCGTGGCAGAGTCTGTCTCGGTCGCTTAAGCAGGGCTCGGTCCGGTTCTGGTCCAGTTTGAGCGAGTCGGTAAAGAAGGAGACTGGGTTTGACTTGGAAGAGACCAATAACAGGGTGGCTGAGTTCGCGGGCCGAGTCAGAGAAGGGGCGGAGGTGAGTGGGAGCGAGTTGGAACGGTTCAGGGCTGGTGTGTTGGATGAGTTTTTCAATTGGAACAAGTGGGAACGTTGGAAGGTATAATTCTGCTGAGTTTTAAGTTTTTTTTTGAAAAATGCCCTTTTCTTATGGTTTATGTTTGGTTGGTGAGAAAATGTGAGGAAAGAGAAGGTTTAAGATTCAAAGTTTTAGTCTTTGTTTTGCTCTCTTGGAGGTTTTGCTCTGGGGTTGAAAGTGGAAGGTTTTTTCTTTTTCATTATGTACATGTAGTGAAAACTTTGCTTAGAAAAATTTAATATGAAAATTCAGTCTTTTGGGTGCTCTCTTGTTGTTGTTGGTGATATATATATATATATATATATATAAATGATTTATGATTCTTATAAATTCATCTGCGACTATGTCAATAAGCTAAACATTGACAGAAGCATTCTCATTTGTTATTCCTAGGATTTTAAGTCATGGGATTTTAAACGAATTGCTGCATTGGTTCTCTACATCTTTGTTCTCGCAATTTCTTCTCGAGGAGTGTACCTAGCGGTTCGAGCTCCTATCGTAAATCGCCAAAGAAAAGAGTTGACTGAGGCTTATATGGAGGCTTTGATTCCTGAGCCTTCTCCTACTAACATAAGAAAGTAAGTCATTCTTCATTTTCCTTATTCTTTTTGATATTAATTTTAGCTCCTTAGGTAAACTCGGATGATCATGAATGACTAGGACTTCTGGTTGTATTACTTCTCAGGAGTTTGGAAGTAACATTAACATTTCATTCTTCCTATGAGTGCAGGTTAAAGAAGAGTGTGTGGAGGAAAACAACACCCAAAGGTTTGAAAATGAAGAAGTTCATTGAACGACCTGATGGGACAATTGTTCACGACAGTTCTTTTGTGGGTGAGGATGCATGGGATGATGACCCAGAGCTGCCTCAGGAAAATATAAAGCAAATTCTTGATAGCGACGTAAAATTAAAACCGGAAGAAAAGAAAGAGCTTAAGGAAGAATTGGGAATTTCAGGTTTGTTTGGATATTAGTGCTTACTATTACATCTATTTTTGGCCTAAGTTTGCATTATACGTGATGCGTATTCCTTCTTGCACCCAACTAGAGACATGCTATTTGGCACTGGCATCAATTACACTCAGTTTTTCACACTTGTCTATAATAGCTGTTCATTTATTTATTTGTTTTGTGTCTT
The DNA here is from genome assembly GCA_008635985.1 of Ficus erecta. Taxonomy (NCBI): domain Eukaryota; kingdom Viridiplantae; phylum Streptophyta; class Magnoliopsida; order Rosales; family Moraceae; genus Ficus; species Ficus erecta. The sequence goes on from BKCH01000019.1 coordinate 2,356,764, forward strand.
TGCTTTGTAGGTGAAATTCGGGAAGGTGGAGGAACATGGCGGGAAAGACTTCAGAAGTGGAGGGAGATTATCCAAAAGGAAAAGTTAGCTGAACAAGTCGATTCCCAAAATGCCAAGTATGTAGTTGAATTCGACATGAAAGAGGTTGAAAAAAGTCTTCACAAGGATGTTGTGGAAAAAACAACAGAGACACAAGGAACTAGGGCACTGTGGATTGCCAAGAGATGGTGGCTCTATCGTCCCAAACTTCCTTACACTTATTTTCTTCAAAAACTTGATAGCTCTGAAGTAAGTCGTTGCGCTCCTGTAGTTTTGTCCTTGTGGTATGCTCACTCATATTTTGGCTTCCTGATATATACTCAATTCAAGTTTGTTTATGAAAAGACTTTATAGCATTTCAGTTTCCTTATTTTGTTAAAGGCTCGGTAAAAACGATATAGTGTTATTCTTCAATTCAAAATACCTACCTGTATCGTAATTTGTAAATTTACAAATTAGTGATGTACATGTAACTTGGTATGTGGTTTCTGATGCAAAGTGATTCTTTTTAACAGGTTGCTGCTATTGTATTTACTGAGGATCTAAAGCGAGTATATGTGACAATGAAAGAAGGTTTTCCACTAGAGTACATTGTAAGTTGAAAGGAAGAGAACTTCATAAACGAAAAAGAATTACAAATGTGAATTTTCTCTCCTTGGCGTGTTAATTGTTAATTCTATTTTTATTTGTTAGGTTGATATTCCTCTAGATCCATACTTGTTTGAGACTATCTCGAGTTCAGGTGTTGAAGTAGACCTTCTTCAGAAGCGTCAGATCCATTACCTCTTGAAAGTTGTGATTGCATTAGCGCCTGGAATTCTGATTCTTTGGCTATTAAGGGAAACTGTGATGCTTATGCTTGTCACTTCCAAGCGTTTTCTTTACAAGAAGTATAATCAACTTTTCGATATGGCTTATGCAGAAAATTTCATCTTGGTATATATTGGGTTTTTTCTCAAACTATTTTTCTTGCGTTGTCGTTTAGTTAGATATTGAGTTCTCATTTCCTTTAACGTTCATTCAGCCAGTTGGAGATGTCGGTGAAACAAAATCGATGTACAAGGAGGTAATTTTAGGAGGTGATGTTTGGGATCTTCTTGATGAGCTCATGATTTATATGGGAAACCCAATGCAGTACTATGAAAGAGGCGTGCAGTTTGTTCGGGTAAACTTTTATTCTCTCTGATAGGTTGAGGCAAGGAGGTAAGATTAGAACTTGAGAAGCATCAGTAATTAAGTTTTTGTGAGTTACAGGGCGTTCTACTCTCTGGACCTCCTGGAACGGGAAAAAACACTTTTTGCAAGGACGCTTGCTAAAGAAAGTGGACTGCCATTTGTTTTTGCTTCCGGTGCTGAGTTCACAGATAGCGAAAAAAGTGGTGCTGCTAGAATCAATGAGATGTTTTCAATTGCAAGGAGAAATGTAAGCAATCTTTCGTTTTCCTAGTGTTTTAATTTAAATTTTTAAATTTATTATTTATTTATTTTTATGCAAATTTACTAATTAACATAATTATCATTCACTATCCTCCATGTAGGCTCCTTCTTTCGTATTTGTGGATGAAATTGATGCAATTGCTGGAAGACATGCAAGGAAGGATCCTAGAAGAAGGGCAACATTTGAGGCTTTGATAGCACAGCTTGATGGAGAGTAAGTTATTCAACCAAAAAGGAAATCTCTCTCTCTCGCTCTCTCTCTCAACTGGCCTAAATTTCTAAAGGCGACGAAGTTTCTTAACAATTTCATTAAAATATTTAGTTGCTTGATTGTTTTCTACTATAGTATGTTTTATGTTTATTTTTACCAGAAATCCTCTCTATGAATTCTACTGTTACAGACAACAAATTAGTAGTTTTTTTTTGGTATTGTAGTGAGTTTCTTTTCTTTTAACCTATGAATTACTGTAAACATTTAACTATATTAGTTTACATAAAGCTATTTTTTGGGCCCTAATAAAAAACTAAAGCATTACGTGCTAAGAACATACTTTTTCCTAGGCTTGTTTTCATGGACATGATTCTGATGATCAGTGAAGTAAATTTAAGTTGAGTACTGATTTATTATGCAGTATTGCTCAAAATGGTGTTAGTTCAGTTGAGTGGTAGTAAGTGCCTTTTCTTTAATAGGTATTATAAGTTGTCACTGAGTTCTTCATATTTATGCTTGTTAATGTTAGGAAGGAAAGAATCGGTGTTGATCGATTCTCACTTAGACAAGCTGTAATATTCATCTGTGCAACCAATAGGCCAGATGAGTTGGACCTTGAATTTGTTCGTCCGGGACGGATTGACCGTCGTTTGTACGTAGGGTTGCCCGATTCAAAGCAACGCGTTCAAATTTTTGGTGTGCATAGTGCAGGAAAGCAGCTAGCAGATGATGTAGACTTTGGAAAAGTAAGTTTTGGTTCTCTCAGTTTGTTAAACTGGTGCTTGTTTATGCTCTTACTTGATGAAGTAAACACAATCTGGTTTTTGGGTTTCTTCCTTTTTGGACTCTACAGCTTGTCTTCCGTACAGTTGGATTTTCTGGTGCAGATATCCGGAATCTTGTCAATGAAGCAGCTATTATGTCGGTATGTTGAATGGTTACTTTAATGAAGTGAGACTTCCTTAAGCTTTAAGTTTGTTAAGGGTGCAGATATAACGAAAGGTGCAAGAAACTTTGTAACGTTGGTGAAGAACACTTTTTTTTTTTTTTTTTTTTTCTGTCTTTTTGAAAATTTCTTAAGCAGTATTTAAATCTTATATGGCACAAGCAAGTAGCAGAAATTATCTTTTCATGGCTAAGAAATTTTTTAGTTGTATTCTGAAGCCCTCAAGTTAATTTTAACACATTTAAGCAAATATTTCTAGTTAAATGGTTCTGTATTTCTTATTCTTGGTATTTTTTTTCTTCCATTGCTCATTGCATAAAACTTCAAATTGCAGGTGAGAAAAGGACATTCCAAAATTCACCAGCAAGATGTTGTTGATGTATTAGACAAACAGTTGCTGGAGGGTATGGGCGTACTTCTCACCGAAGAAGAGCAACGGAAATGTGAAGAAAGTGTATGCTTCTCTTTGCACTGTTCTATTGGTGGTTCCTTCGAAAGTGACAATTAGTAATAATAATATAACTCTAATCATTGCGCCCCTATAATTACATAACAGGTTTCTTTTGAAAAGAAGAAGCTGTTGGCTGTGCATGAAGCGGGTCACATAGTGTTAGCTCATTTGTTTCCACAGTTTGATTGGCATGCGTTCTCTCAGCTCCTTCCTGGTGGGAAGGTACAACTTGTGGCTGTGGCAAGGGAGTCAGTTGATGCTACTAAAAGTTCGTTAAAAGATGTCTTTATTAATGGGTTTCCTTTTTGACGTGTGTAGGAAACTGCAATTTCTGTATTCTATCCCCGAGAAAATATGGTTGACCAAGGTTACACAACATTTGGCTACATGAAAATGCAAATGGTGGTTGCGCATGGTGGTCGTTGTGCCGAGCGTGTTGTATATGGAGATGATATAACTGATGGCGGAGGGGATGATCTTGAGAAGATAACAAAGGTACAACCTGTTGTTTTCTCTTACAGTACGGTTTTAGAGAATTGCTTCTACAGAAAAAGAATATTGGACATAACTGTACTTCGTCCGTGTGTGTGTGTGTGTGTGATTATCTGCTATGTTACAAGCTGCTTTTAGGCTAGTATTTTTAACATAGGTGAAGTTGATCCCTTCAGATTGCTCGAGAGATGGTTATCAGCCCTCAAAACCAGAGGTTGGGGCTTCTTCCTTTAACGAAAAGAATTGGACTAGTGGATCGACCAGATAATCCCGATGGCGAGTTGATAAGATACAGAGTAATCTCTCTCTCGTTCTCTCGCTATTGGAAATTTGCCAATTGTTCACATGCTTCATATCCTCAAACTGTTTTATTTGATACTTTAATCTGTCTAATTTTCTTATTATCTTTCCTCATAGTGGGACGACCCTCATGTGATTCCCGCCAACATGACACCTGAAGTGTCTGAGTTGTTTACTCGAGAATTGACGCGGGTAAAATAATTCTCTCTCATATTGTTTTTTGCTCCACTAAAGGGACAATGCTTCTCCTTAGTTTTCTAGTTACATGGCCTATTAAGACGCCAGTCCATCACAATTTATGATTTTGGTTGCTTTAACAAGATGAGATGTTACGAAATTTGATATTGCTTGCAGTATATTGAAGAAACAGAAGAGCTTGCAATGAGTGCTTTGAAAAACAATAGACACATACTAGATGTAATAACGATGGAACTATTGGAGAAGTCGAGGATAACCGGACTAGTAAGCTAACAAACACCTCTTTCTAATTCGAGCTTCATTATACGTATATCTGTTATTCGAACAGGTTTTTTATGGTTGTGAAAGCTTGATTTCTCAGTTAGAATGCTAGACAATTGTACTTTTAAATCCGAGTCTCTCTTTTTCAGATGCCAACTTGTCATGTAAAAGCGGTCAAAACTCGTGAAGTTTTTATTTGTTTTATAACCATATTGGCTTTACTTTTGGTAGGAGGTTGAAGAGAGAATGAGGAGTCTTTCTCCAGTGATGTTTGAAGATTTTGTAAAGCCGTTCCAGATAAACTTGGAAGAGGTAAATTCCTTTTTATTCTGATCAATGAAGACAATTTTAATGTTAGTTTCGTTGTTAACCTTGAATGAAAGATTTTCTAACCTTGAAAACATACCACGGTGCTTAATAGGAGGGACCATTGCCGCATAATGATAAGTTGCGATATCAATCATTGGACATATACCCTGCACCATTGCACAGATGTTAAAATTCTTCCAGATAAAAATAGCGGAATGCGATGTCAGTTCGTAGCGTAGAAACGGGGTGCTTAAGTTACTGCCATAGTTAGGGAGCGGGAGCTGCACCGTGGAGAAAAACAAACAAGTGAACATGGTGTTCATGGTCATTTTGACCTTTTTTTTTGGGTGAAAAGAGTTTTTGGTTGCAACCAATTGAGATGCTGGTTGACAGAGTTAAAATATTGGAGAATGTCGGATCATTCATCACACAAGCCTTGAAGGGGTGTGTTTGTTTGTCTGTTTTTTTAAATTTTTTTTAAAAATTTTTTAACAATGATTTTTTTAATATCTTAAGATGAGGCTTGATAATGCTTCATGCCAGTTTTGTATTTGATTGATAATTATTCCCTGTATTTTTGTAATTGCTAATAAAGTATTTTGTTCCCAAAAAAATTGGTATTCTTAATTCTCGAGTATTTTTGTGTTGAGTATTGCAAACAACATACATGAAGAGATATCCAAAATCCTATATATGAGCCAATAAACTAATTATTTAGGCATCAAGTCACTTCTTCAAATACTTTCGGTAGCTACTTGGCTATCTAAGTTTTTCAGCCTTGGGGATTGAGGCAATACCCCCAATAAATAGTTATATTCCTTCTACTGTACGTGCTTAGATCTTGCTTCTTGCGACTCCTACTGGTGCATCTCTAGACTTCTTTTCCACAGCTCTTGAAAGCTTCTTAACTTCCTCTTTTGGTAGATGGCGAGGGCGGCTCACCCAGAGTCCTCCATCAACCACCAAAACAGTTCCATTGATGTATTTACCTGCATGGTTCACACACCAATATATACATATATATACGTGTGTGTGAGTGTGTGTATACATGTATGTATTAGCTAAAATTGATACGTAGCCATTCTTAAAGCATCAAACTCAAGTTTCAACTATACCTAGAGTTTCATATATGTAATTACAAGTTCCACTCTTACTAAAGTTAGCAAATAATATATGCGCAACAAGTCGTTTTAGTACTTGAGTTATTAGGATTCCTATTTCTAAAGTAATTTACCAAAAACAAGGGAATTGAACCAGAATCGTTTCCAACTTCAGTTCATATTTACTAACAGGAAAATTAAATACTAAAATATGTCGCTTCCATTTCTTATTCCTTTATTTTCCTTTCCCGAACTTTTCCATTTTACGAGTTAGTAAAGAATGCCCTATATTTACTACTTGCATTAGTGAGGATCGAAAAACAGCGTCAAGAAAATAGGAATGCCTCTGCATAAGTGAATTAAGCTACCAAACCTGCATCTGAAGAAAGATAAAGAGCAGCCATTGCAATATCCCATTTCTCCCCTAATTTGAACAAGGGCATGTAGTCCCTAGCTTTGCTATCTATCTCCTGAGGTGCGAGCTTACTCATTCCAGGAGTATCATCAATAGGACCGGGTGCTATGCCATTGACCCTAATATCATAGTCGGTACCCCACTCCAATGCCAAGTTTCTGGTCGTGGCATCAACAGCTGCCTGCAGTACGGAGAATCTAAAATTAAAAATAAAAAATGACACAAAAATTAGATTTACGCTTCATCGAGACATGTCTCACACCAACCTTGGCTGCTGACACATGAATTTGGTACCAAGAAGCTGTGTAATGTAAGGTAGCAGTGATGTTTAATATTACTCCGCCACTATCGGATGAGCTTCTTCCAGGCCCTCCTTTCTTGAGATACTTGAGTGCCTCGTGGCACATTGTGAATGTACCGACAGCATCAATATCCATAACTACAAGGAATACATGAAATCAATTGCAATTAGTTGATGAGAAGTATGTCTTAAGGTCCAACAACCATCGACTATAGAGCAACCCTCAAATGAGTAATTTATAAGAAAGAAACTGATCAATATATTAATCAAACATAACGAGGCTTGAATTGACCGAAGAAATGTTTCTAACTTAGAAGCTGGAACTCTTTTATTGTGTAACGTTCAATCCCAACATCAGTTTGACATTATTATAAAAACTTTCAAACCAAGAGAATTTGGCTTCTCTAGCTCTTAATGTAACGCAATTCTCATGCTTTAAAAAGTTAAAAATGAGTTCCAAAAATATCATACTAAGTCACGAAAAGAGGGGACAAAAAATATATGTTAAGACGTTAACACCGAGCCACCTGTTCGAAAGCCATTAGGAGACAAATCCTCTGGTGAGACAAGAAAATTTCCAGCTGCAGCGTTCACAAGTATGTCAATCCTACCAAATGCTGAAAAGTCGATTCCACAACTCTTTTCGCATCTTCCGGCTTACGAACATCCCCTTGGAACCCGATGGCCTGAGATTAAAAAAAGGGATAAAAACAAGACAGGATTACCAATTAAATCATTTGAATGCATAAAAGTAAATTAATTCAGTAACGTAATCTAGAGTTTAAGAAAACGCATAAAAGCAAGCAAACCAGTTGAAATGGACTAAACCACCAAGATCAGCTCTAAAATTTAAAGTAAAAACATAATCTTCATTTCTCCAATAAACATATTTCTGGCCTTTTAGTGAGAATAATCCCATGTAAATCACGATTCCAATTGGTTATTCTCTATATAATATTCTGAGAGGAGAGAGAGAGAGAGATAATTTCCTTGTAATAAAGCTCCTCAATTGATTACGCAGAATATTCTTCAATGGAAATAGTGACGTTTATGGGCACGCATAAAATCACTAAAAGCGACAAAATTTGGTTTCTTTCTTGGCATTTCTTTCTCACCAACCAAACAGAATCACAATTAATTAAAAACAACAGGAAGTAGGGAATCAAAAGGATGATAAAAATGGAATATTAAGGAAGAAAATGAGGTACTGAGATTCCAAGCGAGCGGAGAAACTCGACGGCGGAGTCGATTATATGCTTCCGACGACCCATGACGGCGACGGAAGCTCCATGTTTGCCAAACTGTGTCGAAATCTCTAACCCAATTCCGGATGCGCCTCCCGTTATCAGAGCCACCTTTCCCTTCACTATATCTGCCCTGAACGGCGACTCCATTCTCTCTCTCTAACTTTCTCTCTCTAGAGTTCGTTTTCTCGTGATTGCCAAAAACTCTTCAACACTTTCTCTGGTTTCTCTCTCCTTCTCCTCCTCTCTCACTAAAGTCTTTTGTGTCGTGTCGGAACGGAGAATGTGGCTCAAAAGAAAGGTTAAATTTCTAAAAGTGTCCCTTTCTGTTGCTGAATTTAATAATGCACCCTTTCTATTTTAAAATTACAAAAAGTGTCCAATGGTTGGGACATTTCAATTTTAAAATTTGGCATAGCAAAGTTTTTTTTTTTTTTTTAAGAATTCCCTAGGCGGCTAGGCCGGTCAATAATAATAAATTTTCAAATTTGGCATAGCAAAGGGTTTTTTTTTTAAATTAAATTTTCAAATTCCCTAGGCCGGTCAATAATAATAATAATGATGATAATAACAATTATTATTATTATACCAAGGATGTTGGTGCAAATTTATAGCGTAGCACATTAGATTAGTAATTTAATACCAATAGATAACATAGTAGTCTAATAATTTAATACGACAATGACGACCAATTTATTATTATAAAAGCAACTTCTTATTTGACTAGTTTCAGTTGTTAGTATATATCAATGAAGATAGAGTAAAGATATGCATTCTAAAAAAATTTAACTAGCTTAATTTTAAAATTTTCTTGTTAAGTGTTAAGTAAAACGTTGATTATATCCTTAATTTATTGTTGATATGGTTTTTTCTTTAATTTTTCTTTTTAAATTTAAAATATTTGAAATCTTGAAGGTTTGTTTAGCAATAGATTATGTATTAGCAAGAGCATTTTTATATTTTAAAAAGTTTTAAAAGGTCAAAAGAATGATTTTGTTTACATTCAAGGGATGTTTTATGTATTTCTAATAATGGAAGGTGGATTTTTGAATTATGCTGAATTAATGGGCACTTTTTCAATTTTCGTCGCAACAAAATAACGAATTTGTTGCAACACGAATGGGCCTACTGTCAGTTCTTACTTAAAACTCCAGGCCCACAATCATTTGGGCCTGATTTCAAGTTCCAGGCCCAAACCTCAAAATAACGGTATTCTCTCTTCTCGTTTCTCTTACCAATCCAAACAAGAAAATTTCCGCGAAAATTTTAGGCGGCGGAAAGAATATTAGCAATACAACACAAGTAACGCCTGAATTTCTCACTCCACCGAATCAAAATGGAAGGAGGAGAAGAAATCACAATCGACAAAAGCTTTCCTCTTTTCTCCAAACCCTCCAAAAACCCTAAACCCCGCCCAAAACCCAAACTTGAACCCCTCGCCGGCGCCGCCGAGGATGACGGCGGCGGAGAGCCGCACGTGGAGAAAGCGACGGACGCCCCGACGACGGCGGCGGTTGAGACAACGTTCAAGGAGCTAGGGCTGGCGGAGTGGGCCGTGCAGACGTGCAAGGAGCTCGGGATGAGGCGGCCGACGCCAGTCCAGGCCCACTGCATCCCCAAGATCCTGGCGGGCCGTGATGTGCTGGGGCTGGCCCAGACGGGGAGCGGCAAGACGGCGGCGTTCGCGCTGCCGATCCTCCACCGGCTGGCAGAGGACCCTTTCGGGGTGTTCGCGCTGGTGGTGACGCCGACGAGGGAGCTGGCGTATCAACTGGCGGAGCAGTTTAGGGCTTTGGGGTCGTGTATATATTTGAAATGCTCGGTGATTGTTGGAGGCATGGATATGCTGTCGCAGACCAAGAGCTTGATGGCCAGGCCTCATGTCGTCATCGCCACTCCCGGGAGGATTAAGGTCTTGCTTGAGGACAATCCGGATATTCCTCCTGTCTTCTCTAAGACCAAGGTGATTGTGATTTCAGTTCTTGCTTATATATGTGTTTATATATATATATATAGATGTCTGTATGTATGTTTTTTTTCTGGTTTTTCGAAACTTGAAAGTTTGTAGCTTTTTAAGTAGAAGCTGTAATGGAGTTGGGTTTTTGGAATCCATGAATGTTTTGCTTCCTGAAATTGCATGTTGAAGCTGTGATGTTGTAGGATATGCAGGTTGAAGCTGTAATCGAATTGGATTTTTTGAAGTTCTTTATTTGAATGTTTATCTCTTTAAATGTGTGTGTGTGTGTGTGTGTGTGTGTGTGTGTGCATGTGTATATAAGAATTTGAATGTTTATCTTAGAATCTAGATTCTCTCCATTCTTTGGGTTAAAAAGTGTGTGCAAATTGGAAATTTTGTAGCTTTTCAAGTAGAAGCTGTAATGGAGTTGGGTTTTTGGAAGTCTTTGTTTTTGTTGGGAATGGAACCTTTTTTCTCTCCATTTTTTTTTTCCTTCCGGGAGTTGAAAATTTTGTAGCTTTGCGTGTAGAAGCTGTGATGTTTTATGCTGGTTGAAGCTGTAATGGAGTTGGATTTTTAAATCCTTTGTTTGGATTTTTATCTGGTCTCTCTCCGTTATTATTTTCCTTGAGTCATAAAGTATTTTCTTTTTGTATTGTTTTTTTTTATGTGCTTATTGGTTTGAGTTTTCTACATTGGATTTTGAAGAGTAGTGGGCACCTTTTGAACCTGTAAGGAAGATGTGTTTGTGAAATCCTTTATTTGAATTTGTTTTCTTAGAATCCTTTACATGAAATCTTTTTTTTTTTTTTTTTTTGGTTGATTCTTAGGTGATAAAGAATTTTCTTTTTGAATTGTTTCCATGAGCCCGTTGTTTGTGGTTTCTTTATATTTCCTTCAGTTTCTGGTTTTGGATGAACCGGATAGAGTTGTAAATATTGGTTTTCAAAGTGGAGTTATGTATAAAAAACGCATGTTGAACCTGTAATGGAGTCGAGTTTTTGGAAACCTTTTTCGCAATGTTTTTCTTAAAATCTAGTTTCTCTCGCCTCTCTCTCTCTCTCTCTATCTCTAGATGATAAAGCGTTTTCTTTTTGCATTTTTTCCGTTAACTCATTGCTTACAGCTTCTATACGCTTGTTTCAGTTTCTGGTCTTGGATGAGGCGGATAGAGTTTTGGATGTAGGGTTTGAAGAGGAGTTGAAAGTGGTGTTTCAGAGCTTGCCAAAGAATCGGCAAACTCTGTTATTTTCTGCAACAATGACAGGCAACCTTCAAACGCTACTTGAACTTTCTGCAAATAAGGCCTACTTTTATGAGGCATATGAAGGGTTCAAGACAGTTGAAACTCTTAAGCAGCAGTATCTTCTGGTGCCCAAAGATGTGAAGGATGTTTATTTGGTACACACGTTGTCTAAGATGGAAGATATGGGTATTCGTTCTGCAATGATTTTTGTCTCAACTTGCAGGTATATTCTCTTTTAAGCTCGAGAATCTGAATTTTCTCAGGCAGTTTGATTTTTTGTGCACGTCTTTCTGTTTTTGCTTGTCATCATGTTATGAGCAATAATTATTGTACACTGTATAGTTGTAGAGATCTTATTACTCGTATTGTGATATTCTCGAGTGCTTAAAAGAAGATTAGGTATAACTTGAGATAGAATAATATTTTTTTTCTTCTTTATTATGTGGATGCAGGAGTTGTCACCATTTGAGTTTGTTATTGGAAGAGCTGGATCAGAAAGTTGTGGCATTGCATTCATTCAATTCTCAGTCTCTAAGGCTGTCTGCTCTGCATCGCTTCAAATCTGGACAAGTTTCCATATTGCTCGCTACTGATGTTGCCAGTCGTGGTCTGGATATACCTACAGTTGATCTTGTCATCAACTATGATATTCCGAGGTATTTATTTGAGTCGATATTGACTATTACCTGAGTTTTTTTTTTCGAACATGCATTGCTGTAGAATTTTATTGGTTTTCCCACTGCAGGTTTCCAAGAGATTATGTTCATCGTGTGGGGCGTACTGCAAGAGCAGGCAGAGGAGGGTTAGCTGTCAGCTTTGTTTCCCAAGTCAGTGTTTTATTATTTAAATAATAAGTAAAATGTTGGAATTGTTGATTTAAAATATCTGTGTCTAAAAAATATGACTTTTTGCTTATGGTGTGGGCATTCGTTTCGCAGAATGACATAAACCTTATTCGTGAAATAGAAGCTGTTCTTGGGAAACAATTGGACAAGTTTGAGTGCAATGAGAATGAGGTGCTATCTGATATTAAAAAGGTAAGGCCCCAAAGGTTAATTGATCTGTTTTTTTATTAGTTAAGTTTATAATGAATACAAGTATCAAACCACCTAAATAGCTTTGTTCCATGCGCAACCATACTGTGTTCGAAAAGTTTTGTGCTTTATATGGTCTTGTTGAGTACATCTGCTTAACTATTCCTAGCCTGTCTAAATTCATTTTTGATCTATGTGAGAGCCTCGTGGGCGTAGTAAAGTTCTAAAGGCTTGTATGATTGGTGCCTTGTGAAATTCGAGCATCCGCTGCACCTCTGCTCCTGTTTGATGTAAAACCGACATACGTTTATCTCACTTTGCTCGTTTTCTACCTTGCCATGCAGGTTTACAGCGCTAGACGTGTGGCGATAATGAAGATGAGGGATGACGGATTCGAGGAGAGAGCTAAAGATAGGAAAAAACAGAAACTAAAGACGCTAGCTGAGAAAGGATTATTGAACAAGAGGAGTAAGAAGAGGAAAAGAGAGAAAAAACCTGCTGAGTAATAGGATGAACCCATTATCAATGTAAAATTCCTTCATCAGTAGATTATTTATTATTGTTTAACTTTATCCGCAAGAAAGAAGAAAAAAGAGATCACTTGTATTTTTTTTTTTTCTCTATTGAGCTAGCAAATCCTATTTATTGAGAACGTTTTTGCGACAGAAAAATCTTTATATTTTTCCTCCCAATTTTGAGCTTAATAAGATTTTCTTCGCTCTCTCTCTCTCTCTCTCTTTTTTTTTTTATTTTAAATAATTTGGAAAGAATTTTACGTGAAGAGGAAAAAGGCAGGTAATAAAATAACAAACGTCCTTTTTTGGTTGTTTACTCTTTTGGCTAGCGGAAAAAAATTGATTTTTTTAACAAACATAAGACAAAAGTGCTTTTATTTCATTAGCCAAAAGTGAAATATATATATATATATATATATATATGAATTATGTGATGCCAACAAAGAGAAAATTGTCAAAGTGATAGCTTTGGAAAGTAAAATAACCAAATTGACCTTTTATTTAAATAGTAAACAACCAATTTGGTCGGGTCAATGTAAAAATAAGTCGTTTTAACTTTTAAGTCGTTCCGAGATCAATTTGTATCTAAAAAATTTCTCTCATCATTTTGCAAATTGATTCAGCTGCCAATAAATGTTGAAAGTTGAAACTCAAGAAGGAAAAAGGAAAAGAAGTTACGAAATTTCAAAACAAACCACGTACGTAAGCAATCAACAATCATAAATACAATTTCTCAGAATTCCCCGATAATTCTGAATCTTTGGCGGTACTCTGCTGAAGCAATCTAATCCGAGAAGGTCAGTTAATTGCTATCCAATCCACAGGTTTAAAAAAAAAAAAAAAAGGAAAGAAGATAAAAAGCCAAGGAAAGATCATGCAACAACCCATGAGAAATTAGAAAACGAAAGTAATGCAAGCTCATAAATGATACAACCACCTCCGGCACTCGAGAATGACATAATAACTCGCTAACGATTTTCTATCACAAATTAGCAACTCCAACTAATGCTAAGGCTACCAATTCACTACAAATTCAAGACAAACTAAAGCCCATCTCTAACAACGAGAAAACATGCTCGGGGATGCGTCACGACACCTCCAACAGACTTAAGTGTCTGTTTGCGGTTGCTGTTGTTGTTGCTGCTGCTGCTGAGATTGAGTCTGTGGCCACGGCACAAATGCCATTGGTGGTCTTGGCTGTTGGGATGCATACATTGCAGCTTGATCTACCGGCTTCCCCATGATCATCCCAGTAGGTCCGACTGGATGCTGTGGCTGCACATAGTAGTACGGCATGTCAGCGGGTGAGCCCACCACCGGAAGTGTAGCCTTAGTGACGCCAAGTCCCTCCTCTTTCAACTCATCTCTAGGGATAATGTCGACTAGAAAGTCAAAGACATCAGTCCTCGAAATGGCAGCTGCAATATCATTCTTTTGTAGCGTCCTCCTTTTGTTTTCCTCGGTGTGGATCCACGAGCGCAAAGTCAGCTCCAAGATGAACATTTCGCACGCCTTTGCGAATATGACGGGAGCCTCAGCTGAGATCATCCTGACGTCCTCATCAGCTTTCATTATCTTCTTGATCCGAGCTAGTGGTAAGCTGTGGTTTTTGAAATCAGTTGTTTGCTCGATTTCTTGCATTTGGTTAGACCAAAACATCTGAAGCTGCTGCTGCTGCTGCTGCTGCTGCTGATGGTGGAAGTGCTGGGCTTGCTGGTATGCTAGCTGGTGCGGAGAATTGGAGAAACTAGCAGGGGCCTGTGTCGGGGAAGGGGCGGTTACAGCAGGAGCACCGGAAGCCACCACCGGAGCAGTTTGATAGGACGGAGGAGCATATGTCATCTGACCTGTACCTGCTACAATACCAACTGCTGGCTGCTGCTGCTGCGTCTGTTCTGATTGATCCATGGTCGATTACTCAGGTATGCCTTTCCTTTCCAGACTACACTCTCATTACAATCTGAGCTACAAAACTTGGACAAAGCACCTGCTAATACAAGATATGAATGAGACTAACCCAGCATTTCTATTCTATGCATAATATAACAAGTTCAGATTTGTTCGCGCTTCAAGTTTCTATCTTATTTCACCAACACATTAGGAACTTACTCCATCTTGCCTAATGAGTTAACCATATCTGCCATACATTCTTGTTAATAAGTCGACGCTGTTACTCGTCAGTTGTCAATGCAAGTAAAAGATATAGCAGATATACTGGAACACATCTTTATGATAGTGAACTATCACAGCCATTAATTAAAGAACACGTTGATTGATTAAAGTAATGAACTTAACCTATTAAGGAAAGAATTTTTCACTCTAATACGCAATCTAGCAGAGATCTTAAAGCATTGAAGAAGTGACCCAAACATTAAAAACAAAAATCCAGTGATCAATATACCCATTTGGGAACACTAGTCAAGAAGGAAAAGAAAATCGCATCAGGTTCAGTTCCGAGGAGGCTTTTCTTAGGCACGAATTGAATTTAACTAGAAACGAAAACTTTACAAGCTTATCACAGCCTAGAAACAGAACCAATAAAAGAAGAACAAAATATGATATATATATATATATATATATATATATTTTAAAAAATTTCCGACTCTCTTGCTCGACTTTACAGAAGGCTGCCACTAGCCAAGCCCAAGAAAATGTATATAACATAAATATACTTATATCTATAAGTAATCCTTAAAATTCTTTCATTTTTCGATGCATGCAATTCTTTTTCCAACAAGTAACACCCAAAATGTAAAATAAGAGCATGTGCATGATTTCATTTTCACTCTTGCATAAACCCTAATGTTCTGTTTGGTTACTTAAAAAAAAATACAGTTAAAAAAAATCAATTTTTCACACCGTAAACTTCATAAAAACATGATTTTTCTTGCATATATTTCTGTACACACATCTTTCCCTCAACAATTTCCAGATGAATTTAAGAAGAAATCAACTGAACCAAGCGATCCAACCAAGAAACAGTTGAAAATAGTAACTAGAGCTTAAAGAGAAATACTTACCGGAGAAATTGAGCTGAATCCTCTACACCGGGGAAAGAAACCCTAAGAGAGAGAAAGCTAGAGAGAGAAGGGGGTTTTTAGAGAGAGAGTTGGAGAGTTAAAAAGGAGGGACAGAGGGAGTTTGAAATGTGGTGTTTTGGAGAGAGAGAGAGAGAGAGAAAGAGAGAGAGTTCTCGGAGCATCTATACGGCGACAAGTGTCGCGCACATTCACATATCCACATGGCGGAATTCTATTGGTTGTTTTTGTAGAAAAGATGCTCATATAAACGACCGTAATGTACGAGGAAAAAAGAAAAATAAAGAAATTGTAATTGCACCCCTGTAGTTTTCTTAATATTACATTTGGCCCAGGCGGACTGAAACTATTTGCACATGAGACCCTATGGTCTTTGATTTTTCTTGTGTTTTTAGTAAGAAGAAAAGTAAAGATATGATTTTTCTAGTGAATATTTAAACCATATATTTAAAAAGAGTTTAGTAAAATAATTGATATTTCAAATTTTTAGGTTTTTAAGAAGTCACATATTTGAACATTAATAGGAGGAACTTCTCTTTTAAAAGGTTATCGAAACATTGACATACATAATAGTTTTTAAATCCAAGAATATATATATATATATATTTTTTGTAAGTAATGGCAAGAGACTAAACTCTTACCATAAAACAAAACTCGAATTGGTGGCTAAGAAAATATATCATTTATTTGTTTAATCTGATTTTGAATATTTGAAACTCATAATATTTTTATAATACGAAAAAACAATGTGACTCGATTGTTATCAAACTGATTGTTATATAATTTTAAGTTTTTTTTTTAAACATTTATCTTATTTGAGTTTTAGGGCCAATTAATATACAAACGGTCCCAATACTTGTCAAGGAAATTTTGGTTACATTTGATGATTATTTGTAGCCAATAAATGCGCCCGTTACATTATATATATCTTTTTTTTTTTTTGGTCTTGATTTAAAAAAATATATATATCGATGGGTACGTGTGAATGTAATTTTTTTATATTTGCATTCAACATATCATATGATAAAGGGTCTCGTTTTTTGAGAATGTGAACCGTTATAAGTGATATAGACAATTGTACTAGCTAGTTATTAGCGATTGATATTGAAATTAACTTTTATTACTTAGAAGAAAAACAGACCGGTAGTGTCTTTACGTTCTTCAACCACCACTCGTTTGAGAATTTAGTAGAATCACAAATTGAACAATATTATGACACATTTTCCCACCAGGCTTAATCCAGAATTACCTAATCCTAGAATTTACTTTAAATAACAATATATTAATTATACACAATCTAGACAAGACAAAACATGTTTGTTACTAACAATGCCATTTCACCGACATTGTTGGAGCACCTACAATACTAATTAACAATTTTAACTAAAATTTAGATTTCTTTACGAAAATTTAGATTAATCTATTTGTTCTTTGTAATAGATTAACTAACTCTCAAACATTAATAAATGACACTTAAGTGATACATGCGCTTTTTTTTTTTTTTTGGGTGTATTTATGCTCAAACAAGATGGCCATATAGTTCCCTTAAAAAAAAAAAAAAAAGGAAGATTGCCATATAGTATAGCTCTTATTCTAACTAATTAGAATGAACACCAACTCCAAACTATAGCTACCTAATTCATGACTTAGAGGAAAAGAATTTTGACAATTGAACCCCAAACAAAAAAAAGTACTAATATTCTCTCTCTATTTCCCAATACATACCTAACACAAAGCCATAGTTTGGAAAGAAACTACATAGAAATACAATTCAACTCTATGGTATACTACACAAATCCTCATAAAACAAAAGAGGCATACATTTGATGGCTTTTCACAATTTGAACCACGGGTTTTGACATATGAAGAGTAAAGCAATAATTGGTTTGAACTTAGAAGAAGTTTGTGTAGTACTAAAGTAATAAGCTCATTTAAAGAATAAAATAAAAAGGAAAAAATTAAAAAAAAGTTTTAAAAAGTCAAAAAAAATTTGAGTGCAAGGCATAGGCCAGGCTTAGGCCACCTTCCATGTCTCATTGCTTGTTGGCCGACCAAGGTGAGGATATGACTTGTGACAAACGCATAACACCAATACAACTACACTCTTCACCCACATCAATATACTGTTGATATTACCGGTATAATCTGTTTTTCTTTCAAGCCGGCTTTTTTTTTTTGGCACTAATTTAAGATTCCCAAATTTAACTTTATTAGATAAAACCTCATAAGAAATTCTGAACTTTCTACATATGGCCAACTAATCATTTGTCTGTTGTGCTTATTTTCACCTAATTGCACTTTGTCTCTATTACTTATTTGTTTATGCTGTCATTTAATATCAGAAGAATTAATTCTTTCTTTAGTAAAAATGGTGTTACTATAAGAGAGCAATATTTCCACGAAATGAAACACATAAAAAAAAAAAAGCATATTTATGGTATTAAATGGTATTTATGATAGATTGTAATTTTTTTTAACTCCATTTTTAGATAGTAATATAAATTCCATATAT
This sequence comes from Ficus erecta, assembly GCA_008635985.1. Lineage (NCBI taxonomy): Eukaryota > Viridiplantae > Streptophyta > Magnoliopsida > Rosales > Moraceae > Ficus > Ficus erecta. The sequence continues at coordinate 2,374,770 of BKCH01000019.1, forward strand.
TACATATATATACAAAATTAGTGTCTTTTCAATGTGTTTCCAAATTTTATCTTAAAGTAACATACTATGTGACCAATAGTCTTCTTTGGCTTTTGGTAAGATTGTAAAAAACTATAAAATTCACATATATATATATATATATATATATATTTATCCCTCAGCTTTGGCATATTCTATATTAATTCCTACGCATATGTCTTGCTAGAAGTAAACAACGCAGCTCACCCACAAGCCAGATTAAAAAAAAAAAAAAAACAGCTATATAATGAAGTTCTTGAGCTCTTATATGTCCAAGGAAGGTGGACCATTAATTAAGGTTCATGTGTTGTAATTAACTTGGTCGTTCATAAATGAAGCCAAGTTACTACACTCCAACTAGTAATTCACCAATTAATTTGCCTGTCCTTTTTGAATTTTTAAACATTTTCAACTTCCCTTTTCGAAGGAGCCATTTACATTATGATCTCATATTCTATGACACGCACACACACACACATATACTTGTCATTGCATAGTTAATAAAGGAATCCCCCTTTTTTCACTTTTCCAAAGTCTTCTTTAGCAACTTCTTCCTCAACCACTACAAAACTCCTCTCTTTCTCAACCTTTCCTGAATTCTCCAAAAGAAGAGTTAAAAAAAAAAATGGAGGATTTGAACTTTGATTGGCTCTCCTTTCCGTCACATGAGATCACGAGTCTCAACCACGATCTCGCGATTCGCAGGTTCTGTCCTGCCAGACTTGAGGAGGAACAAAGAGATTGGGAGGAGATATTGCATAGCATTGAGCCGTGTTCACCAACAGATACAACTAGCACTCCTTGTTTGTCCCCTTCCGAGATCGACGAGTTTGTCGACAGCTTCATCAACATGGACCACTGTGACGAGTGTGAAATCGAGTCCCCCGGAGAGCAACAACTTGGAAATGAGATGGAGATGTTTTCCATGGCTAAGAATGGTGTTTGTGAAGATTTTCCAATGATGATGGAAGGGGATGACAATATGGAGATCAGTGGCTCACCGGTCGAGGATTTTCGTGCCAATGTTTCTGATGTGGTGCCTAGTGTTGAAGAGATTAGCCATGGGGTGGACCAAGGGCTTCACTTGGTGCACATGTTGTTGGCTTGTGCTGAGGTTGTGGGCTGCAGAGACACCCAACTTGCAGGCTCAATGCTGAACCAAATCTGGGCTTCGGTTAGTCCTTTCGGCGATTCTTTGCAAAGGGTGTCTTATTGCTTTGCCTCAGGGCTAAACTCTAGGCTTTCACTTCTTCACAATGTCAGCACAAATGGTGCCTTCATGAATTATGAGGCTGCTGATATGGAGGCTTCCTTGATCACAAGGGCGGAGAAAATGGAAGCGTTTCAACTCCTTTACCAAACAACGCCTTTCATTGCGTTCGGTTTTATGGTCGCAAATGAAGCTATATGTCAAGCAGCAGTTGGGAAGGACTATCTGCACATAATTGATTTAGGGATGGAACATACGCTTCAATGGCCGTCCTTGTTAAGAACTCTAGCTTCAAGGCCCGAGGGTCCTCCAAAACAGCTCCGAATCACGGGACTAGTTGATGATCACAATCTCGTCTTAGAGCTAGAAGCCAGCATGAACGCCGTTGCGGAGGAAGCTAGCTCACTCGGCATACCATTACAGTTCAACCTGTTGTCAGAGCCGGTAACACCCTCGCTTTTAACTAGAGAGAAATTGGATTTGAGAGACGGAGAAGCATTGTTTGTTAACGGATTCATGCATTTGCACCAGTATGTTAAAGAGAGTAGAGGCTCTCTCAAGGCAATCCTCCAAGCATTGAAGAAACTAGCCCCAACTCTGCTTACAGTGGTGGAACAAGACGCAAACCACAACGGGCCATTCTTTCTAGGGAGATTCCTCGAGTCCCTTCACTATTACTCCGCCATTTTTGACTCGCTCGAGGCCAGTCTCTCGAGAAACAGCCTGCAGAGGATGAAAGTAGAGAGGCTTCACTTTGCGGAAGAGATCAGGAACATAGTGGCTTTCGAGGGCTCAAGCAGGATTGAGAGGCACGAAAGAGCGGACCAATGGCGAAGGCAATTAGGCCGCGCCGGGTTTCAAGTGATGGGGTTGAAGTGTATGAGCCAAGCCAGGATGATGCTGTCAGTTTACGGCTGTGATGGATACACTTTGGCTACAGAGAAAGGTTGTCTGCTTCTTGGATGGAAAGGAAGGCCAATATTGCTGGCATCTGCTTGGCAAGTTCACAATCTTCCTTCCTCCTAATGTCTTTGATGGTATCATTGGAGCTGATGTGTGATTATTATTATAATTATTATTTTATAAAATTAATCATAAGTTATTTTTAAATTCAAAATTAATAAAATGAACTCTCTTGTGAGTTATGTTGCTGATAATATTCGATATGACCAATGAAACAAAGAATTCTTTTTTACAACTACAATGACCCGAGCTTAAAGGAAAAAAATATTGTGTAGAATTCTGAGAAGAAATCTTATTATTCTCATTGATTCATCAAGGAAAAACAACCTAATATATACAAATAGTGACTGGCATATCAGTCCACAGAAAACGGTAACAATCCCTGTAAAATAGGAATCCCATCAAAAAGAGGAAACAGACAAATCTAATAAAGGAAAGATCTATTCTAAGAAAGAAAAATAAATCTCTAACTAATTACACAAGGGTCGGCTATTTCAACACTCCCCCTCAAGCTGGATTGTATATATTGTACAAACCAAGCTTGGAGTTCAACTCATCAAAGCTGACCCTTGGAAGTGCTTTGGTGAGAATATCAGCAATCTGAAGTTTTGTTGGAACATGACTCAGCTGCACAATCCCGTTGTTGACCTTCTCTGAGATGAAGTGCCGATCAATCTCAATGTGTTTAGTTCTGTCATGATGTACAGGATTTTTGGCTATGCTAATAGCAGCCTGACTGTCACTAAACATCTTGACTGTATCTTGTGTTTGAACCTTAAGTTCCCCTAACAGCCTTTGAAGCCACATTCCTTCACATATTCCAAGAGCAAGTGCCCGGTATTCTGATTCTGCACTGCTTCGAGAGACAACTGCTTGCTTTTTGCTTCTCCACGTAACAAGGTTTCCCCAGACATAAGAACAGTATCCAGTAGTTGATCTTCTATCAGTCAATTCTCCTGCCCAGCTAGCATCAGTAAATATCTCTACCTCTCGGGTTTCAGACTTTTTGAAGAACAAACCAAGTCCGGGGGTCATCTTCAAATATCTCAAGATTCTGTGAACTGCTTCCAAATTGTCTTCATTTGGATTATTCATGTACTGGCTCACTATACTGACTGAATAGGCAATGTCGGGTCGAGTGTGTGATAGGTAGATCAGTTTTCCCACAAGTCTCTGATATCTTCCCTTGTCCGTTGGGTTGCTTTCTTCATTTCCATTAGGCTTTTTGTTAGGATCCATCGGGGTGTCAGCAGGTTTACACCCAAGAAAACCGGTTTCACTCAACAGGTCTAGGATGTATCTTCTCTGGGATAACACAATTCCCTCCTTAGACCGAGCTACCTCCATTCCCAGAAAGTATCTAAGAGCCCCGAGATCCTTGATCTCAAACTCTGCTGCAAGTATCTTCTTGAGTCTAGCAATCTCGTCTGAGTCATCACCTGTCAAGATGATATCATCAACATACACTATGAGGATAGCAACCTTACCTCCAGAATTAGGTCTAATAAATAGTGTATGATCCGCTTGACACTGATGGTATCCATTTTTCGTCACAGCCTTGGCAAATCTGTCAAACCAAGCTCGAGGAGACTGTTTCAACCCGTACAAGGATTTCTTCAGTTTACACACAATCCTGCTATTTGAACGGTTTTCAAAGCCTGGAGGTATTTCCATGTAGACTTCTTCTTCAAGATTCCCATTCAGGAAGGCATTTTTAACATCAAGTTGAAATAGAGGCCAATCTAGATTTACTGCCAAAGACAACAGAACCCGAACTGTATTGAGCTTGGCAACAGGTGCAAAAGTTTCTTGATAGTCTATTCCATATGATTGAGTGAAGCCTTTTGCCACTAGCCGGGCCTTGAATCTCTCAACACTTCCATCTGCTTTGTACTTAACAGTAAATATCCACTTGCAACCTACAGGATTTTTTCCATGAGGTAATTCGGTAAGCACCCACGTGTCATTGACTTCTAGAGCCCGGATTTCTTCCTCAACTGCTCGTTTCCATGCTGGAATCTTTAGAGCCTCTTGGATGGAGTTAGGCACCTGTACACTATCAAGATTGGACACAAAAGCCTTGTAAGAAGGGAGCAACTTTCCATAGGCTACATATTTTTCAATCGGATGACTAGTGCACCCTCGGACACCCTTCCTGTGAGCAATTGGCTGATTAGAATCATCAACCAGTGGTACCATAATATCATGAGATAAGGAATCCATACCATTGTGATTATCAGGTGCAGTAGAATTTGGTTCTGGCTCTTGGCAGTCACGAATCTGCATGATGTTCTCTATATGCTCACTTGGTCTCGGCCTTCTGGTATAGACACGAAGTTCATGGTTAGTGGTGTCAAGTTGATGAGGACTTATAATGGTTTCAGTGGCCGGAATAGGTAGGACAGGGTCGGCAGTGGCCGGAATAGGTAGGACAGGGTCGGTTGGGACAGGTGCAGTGAAAAACGGTTGGGTAGCTGGATTTTCAGTGGGGGCTGATTCGGATTCTATTGGACACTCCCAAATTTGAGATTCCCTCAAGTTCTCCCCCTGAATTTCGGATTTGGGGTAAAAAGATTGAGTCTCAAAAATGTGATATCCATGGAGTTGTATACTTTCCTAGTGATCGGAGAGTAGCATTTATACCCTTTTTGATGAGATGAGTAACCAAGGAAGATGCATTTATGGGATTTGGGATCAAGCTTGGTGCGGTGTTGTTGGTGGATGTGAACAAAGGCCGTGCACCCAAAGATTTTTAGTGGTAGATCGGAAGAGAAAGAGCGGATGTGTGGGTAGGTTTCCATGAGAATGTGACGAGGAGTTTGGAATTTTAGGACTCGACTAGGCATCCTATTAATGAGATAAGTTGCAGTAAGAATGGCTTCCCCCCAAAAATGTTTAGGCACATGGTTTGAGAACATAATGGCACGGGCTACCTCAAGTAGGTGTCTATTTTTCCTCTCAGCAACCCCATTTTGGTGAGGAGTATCAACACAAGAACTTATATGAACAATCCCATGAGAAGAAAGATAAGACCCAAGAATGGAATTAAAATAATCCTTAGCATTATCAGTCTTAAGAACCTTGATTGGACATTGAAATTGGGTAGTGATCATGGAATGAAAGGATTGAAAGATGGTGGCTGTTTCAGATTTTTCTTTCATAAGGAAAGTCCAAGTTACTCTAGTATGATCATCTATGAATGACACAAACCATCGAGCCCCATTTAAATTTTTTATCCGTGAAGGTCCCCAAATATCACTGTGGATTACAGAAAAAGGATGAGAAGGCTTGTATTGTAAACTGGGATAAACATGTCTAGTATGTTTAGCAAGTTGACAAACTTCACATTGATAAAACTTAGAACTTTTATTGATAAACAAATGTGGAAACAGTTTTTCAATATACGCAAAGTTTGGATGACCAAGGCGACAATGCCATAACATAACTTGACTTGAAACAGAACTAGAAACAAAATTTACTGAATTTGAACTAGACTCAGAAACACAACTTGACCGGTGAACTTGTCTACCAGAGAGAGTACTTCCGCTAAGCAAATAGAGTCCACCATGCATCTTAACACTGCCAATCGCCTTCCCCGAATCCACCTCCTGAAAAACACAACAATTTGAATTGAACTTAGTCACACAATTTAGGTCACGGGTAAGTTTACTTATAGAGAGTAAATTGCAGTCCAACTTAGGAACATAAAGGACAGAGTGAAGAGTAAGATCCTTGGTTAATTGGACTGATCCGGTTCCAACAACTTGTGAGAATGAACCATCAGCTATTCGGACTGCAGAAAGATTCGCACATGGGCTGTAATTTTTGAATATGCTGATATCTCCGGTCATATGGTCCGAGGCTCCTGAATCTACAATCCACGGTTTATAGGAAGTATTTTGGGCAATATGAGCATAGGACAGGATACCTTGGTGTGCTAGAAGGCTTGTGGATTTTTCGACTGGATTTTGGGTTGCTTGGCCGGAGCTGGAGGCGTTGCTGAGGAGCTTCTGCAGTGCTTCAATTTGTTCCCTGGTGAATGGGCCAAAATCTGCACTATTGTCAATTGTGGCAGCAGCATTTGCACGGTTTTCTCTGTCTTGTCTTCGGCTAGAAGGCTTCCAATCTGCAGGCTTGCCGTATATTTTCCAGCATGTTTCCTTCACATGGCCGAGCTTCTTGCAATGGTCACACCAAGGTCGTCCTTTCTGAGGCTTGTTATTCTGAGAAGAGGAATGAGTGTATAGGGCAGACCCTTCAACATTCGTGGTGATGTTCTTATCCGTCATCATCAGCTTCTTTCTACTTTCCTCTCTGCGAACTTCGGAAAAAGCCTCCCGAATGGTTGGAAGGGGTTTAATCCCCATGATTCTCCCCCTGACTTCATCTAGTTCCTTATTAAGGCCAAGAAGGAACCGAATGGTTCTCTTTTGTTCGATGATTTTCCTGTACAAAACCGAGTCATCCGGGCATTTCCAGGAATGAATTTCATACATATCTAATTGCAGCCAGCAGCGTGTAAGCATGTTGAAATACTGAGTGACACTTAGTTCTCCCTGTCGCAGATCATATAACCGGGTTTCTATCTCAAATAACTCAGAGGAATTTTCAGTGCTTGAGTATGTGTCACGGGCTGCCTCCCATATCTCCTTGGCTGTTCTAAAGAGCAGGAAATTCTCGCCAACCTCTGTAGTCATGGAATTTATGAGCCATGACATGACCAGATGGTCATCGGTTTTCCAGGTTCGATACTTAGGGTCTGCCGGTTCTGGTGCAGTGATTTCGCCGGTGAGATGTCCATCTTTTCCCCGACCGCAGATGAACATGAAGACGGACTGAGACCATTGAAGAAAATTATGGCCCTGAAGTTTATGGCTGGTGACAAGATTAGAGGAAGAATCGGAAATAATAGGGGCTGGTAAATCAGACTCGGGTCTGGATGTAACTTCCGAGGAAGAGGATTTTGAAGCCATGCCGTATTTTGTCATTTAGGAGAAGACGGCAAGGGAGGGATTAGGGTTCAGAGAATGGCTCTGATACCATGTAGAATTCTGAGAAGAAATCTTATTATTCTCATTGATTCATCAAGGAAAAACAACCTAATATATACAAATAGTGACTGGCATATCAGTCCACAGAAAACGGTAACAATCCCTGTAAAATAGGAATCCCATCAAAAAGAGGAAACAGACAAATCTAATAAAGGAAAGATCTATTCTAAGAAAGAAAAATAAATCTCTAACTAATTACACAAGGGTCGGCTATTTCAACATATTGAAATAAAAAAAAATTATTAAAGGAAAAAAATGAGAACTCTCATGTGTAAAAGTTTTGATTTGGCAATGCTCATAGACATGGCTTAGTGTTTTTCAACTCCCTTCTTGTGATAATTCTCCCATGCAATTGCAAATGAAAAAATCCTGTTATGTGAAATTCAATAATATATATATATATATATTAAAAAAAAAAAGAAAAAATTTGTTGGAAGTCAACCAAGAAAACATAACTAATATTTCTGTATCTTAAAAGCAATATCATTCTTGGGATTTAAATTTCTAGGAGTTGAGAGCAGCCTTTTCACAAACTTTAGTTACAGCAAACAATGACGAAGTGAAAACTTTTTTTTGGGAAGGCTAATAACTATATATAGATAATAAGAGGATTATTATGAACAAATTTTATTTTTAAGGGATTATTATGAAAATTTAATTAAAATTATAGGCTATTTTTAAAAGGTTTCGTCCTAAAATGTTAACTTATTAAGTGGAATAGCCCAAGTCCAATTCCATGTTTGATCAATGTGGGACTTTTAGTTCGCACATACTCAACACGGAGGATAATTTCCATATCTTTAATCGGCCACAACGATCTTGGGCACCAGCGTACCGCACCACATCCAACAGCTTTGTTAGATCCTTGGTGACATTGTGCCCCATTCGAAGCAACTGTTCCTTGTCCCTTTGCCTCATTGCCTTGTTATCGATCCCCTCAACTTCTTTTTCCCCTACAGCGGTCCGTCTGCCTATCCACAGGCATTTGCTTAGGCATCGTCATCATTTTCATTTGGTCTATTGTAGATCTCTTTTGCACCCTCTACTAGTGACGGATCCATAAATTTCATTTAGTGGGGGCACTCATAAAGAGAAAATTTTTAAAAATTAATAACTTTGTAGGATAAAAAGTTTAATATAAGAATAAGTTGAGTGGTATAGGGCCCATTTGAGAAATAAACTTTTGAATGGGGGCACATTTGAGAAAAAAAACTTTCAAGTGGGAGTAAATTACAAAATTATAAGAAAAAATGGGGTATAATTTAAATTTTAAAAAATTGAGGGGCACAGAAAAGGCGTCATACAATCCTCATATAAGACAGATTCTCAGGCCTAATATATTTTACCATTCTTTCTAGTCTCTTTTAATTTGGCTCCGACCAAAAAACATTACATTCATTTGTAATCTACAAATGGTTACTCATATTTTTTCCTTTAGAAGAAGCCATACAAGCTAAATAAAAAAGAAAATTAAGTTGGATGACCTTTTTTAATCATTTAATCTATTAGATGGTCTAATTCTTTTTTAATTTAGAAAAATGACCATTTGTCATTTTTCAATTTGTTCAATCAGTGATTGACTATGAAATTTAGTGATTTACATTATGGTTAATCAATGTGGTCAATCAATGATTGACTATTACGTGATCAATCACTGATTGACTATTTAAGAAAATCGATTAACTATTTAAATTTAAAAAAAAAGACCTTTTAATTAATTTTAAAAATTTCGGTCATTTATTAAAAAAACATATTAAAAAAATGTCATTTAGCTATAATCCCGAATAAAAAGGTCAGCATATCTTTTCTTAAATATCTTCCTCTCTTATCTTTTCTGTTCTTTCTTCTTTTTCTTGTTTCTTGTGCGCTAAGAAGGAAGCAATTATGAACCTAAAATAAAGCTTTCCTACATAAAAAAGATCGAACTTGAATTTTTCATTAAAAAAAAAAAAAATCATGTTTGGCATATCTAAATTTTTATTCATGAGAATGAATCAACAGAACAAAGTTTGCACTATTGCCCTGAGCTTCAGTGATATTAGTGACTGAAAGTGTTGTTAGCTAAAACCGGATACTAACATCTTTCACTTTTAGGTCAACGTCAAGGTGGATTAAAAGTTTATCTATCGAAACTTTTTTTTTTTTTTTTTTGAAGTCCTTGTCCGATTAATGAACTGCGTTTGTGATTTCCGACTTGTTGTGGGTCCTTATCATTCCATTCATGAATTTTGGTTTTTAGAAATAGGGGACGGGATGGCACAAGAAATCTACTTTTTTTTTTTGGTTGAATAAGAAATCTACTTTTGTTATTAGGAAAAGAACTTTTTTAATCAGAAAAATGTTTTCTGTAGAATTCTAGCCAGTGCAACAAACAATCTCAGCTGTCTATTTTATCATTTTATGGGGATTTTTTTTTTCATTGTCCCTAAAACCTTGACCTTTTTCCCTTTCATAGAGCTTTGAAACAGTTGTTGTAGAGAGGGGGAAAAGGGGTGGAAAAGCAGCTGATAATCTTTAAAACCGGCTCCGATGAAACTCCCAAAGCAGTCCTTGAAATGTTTTCTTCAACATAAAACTCTACAAGAAGCTCCTTCAATAGATTTGTTGAGAAGCGCTCTTCAAACCTTTGACGGCACCCCAGTAAAAAACAGAGGACTAACATTTAGGATGCGTTTGGAATAAATGTTTGAAATGAAATATTTAAATTAGAGTTGGTATAATTTTCAAAACTCATTATAATTTTTATTGAATTTTCAGATAAAGATAAAAACTGATATAAAAAGCTTAAATTCAAACCTGAGAATCAAACGTAGGCATAGAATCTGAATAATACATAAAAATTAATGAGACATCCAACAAGAAACAAATTGACAAGAAGAGTATGGAAGAGCAACTTTTGCATATTTGTTAGTTGCTGTAACATCCACTGTTGTCAACATGGCAACTAATAAAAATTGTTACCAAAACAAAGACACTAATTGGAAATCAACCGGGGAAATAAATTATCCCTCTTGCAAGTAGTATATATGTTACCATCTTTTGTGCACGATTGAATGAATAAATATACGTTTTCATTGTAGTCACCCAAAGAAAAGTACGAGGAACCATAAATTATCCTCTACTTAGATGCCTTCTGACCCTGTCCTCTGGTTTGGGTAGCCGCCGCAGACATTATGTGCAAGCGACTCGTAATTTCCGTGAAGGATGGCCTAACTGCAGGATTAGGAGCCCAACACTGCTCCATCAGCGTTCGCCACTCGGGATCACAATAACTCGGAATAGTTGGCCTCAAGGTATTGTTCACAATGCCTCCTGCATGTGTGGAAAGTTTTCTTTAGTTTTCTACGGATGAGGGAGGGAGAGAGAGAGAGGAAGCATGACAGAAGTGATGAAGGGAACAAGATGGTAAACATTTTATAAAACTGTTTCTGACATAGTGGCCATAGTGAGAACTATGAGTTCAAACGTTAAAATATAGTAGAAAGAGTAATGGAATCGGACCTATAATTGCGCCATAGTGCATGTTGGCATATGGCTCTTCACCGGTGAGAATCTCCCACAAAACAATACCAAAGGAGAACACATCAACCTGTAATCAAGGATTAATAGTGTTAGTTTACCAATTCTCTCAAAAGCTTAAGCTGTTAGGACGTGAGCCAACAATACTTTCATATTTCAGCAAATAGCAAGTCAGAGGAGAAAATGGAAGAAGTTGCACTTTCTAGCAATTAAAAAAAAAAAACAGCTGCACTGGGTTCGGTTCAATGTTTTTCTAATCTTACCTTCTCAGAAACCTTGTTACTGCTGCCATTGAGCAACTCCGGTGCCATCCATGGTAATGTTCCCCGAACACCGCCAGAAACCAATGTATTGCGTTTGATTTTTGAAAGTCCAAAATCACCAACCTGAGAGACAATATATTTTCTTTAAAGAGATTCACGAACTCTGCCAAAATCAAAAACATTTATCTGAAAGAATTATTGTAAGACTATCAAAATTACCTTGCATATTGGCCGCAGAGGATCTTTTAAGTTTACGAGCAAGTTGTCACATTTCAAGTCAAAATGCACGATATTTTTTGAGTGCAAGTATTCCATTCCAAACGCTGCATCCATAGCAATTATCAGACGCTTGCGACGATCAAGATACCTGCATATGGAGTTTGTGTTAAACATGAAAGAGCCAAGTGCAAGAAGATTAAATAGAATACAACAAAGTAGCACAGATGGAAAAATACTAATTACTTCTTATTGCCAAAGTTTATACATCATTAACATTTGCCAGTATAGGTAGAATAGTGTAAAGAAAAAAAACACAAATGAGGAATTAACGGTTAGTGTACGTTACCTGTCTTTGCGAAGTAAAACATGCCTTAAAGAACCGTCAACCATGAACTCGGCCACAGTAGCTAAGGTCCCCCCTGGTCCATCTTGCACTACACCATAGAACGCTACTACATTTGGATGATGGAGCTTTGAAAGAATGTCAGCTTCGCGCCAGAACTCTATAGTCTGAGGATAGTAATAAGTGTCATCTAATATGGTCCACAACTTAATTACAACTAAGACACTAGCTGAAGCAGTAAATTTTCAAGTAAAAAAGAAAAATAGAAAGAAACAGTAAAGTCTCAAAATTATGTTTCCTTCTTTGTAATTGGACACACAGGTTTCAGCGGTGAGGATCATTACCAATCTCTGTTGCTCTGATGACCTCCCAGTGAAGCAACTCTTCTTTATTCTCTTGATTGCAACATCTGTTCCCCGCCATTTTCCATGATACACGGTCCCAAAAGTACCTGAACCTAATTCCCTTAGCTCTTCAAGATCTTCATTCTTTATCACCTATAAAATATGGATAAAGAAGGAAGAATCAAACATAAATGACAGTGAAAGACTCTACATAGTTTTTTACCCCAAGCGTCAAGACAATAAAGATTATTTTCCCAGTAAAGATGCAAACAAATTTTTTTTTTTTTTTTATAAAGTAATATATATATCATTTCATTACTCTACAATTACTAATGGAAGGTTGTCCAAATATGATGGAGTTCAACAACATCACTGATTTAAAGTTAAGGTATATGTAGTCAGATCTATCACCTAATTTTCCAAGAAAAATAGAATAAATTAACTCTTCTATCATGTCAATTTGAACAAAGTACAAACGACAACAATTTTACTTTTAAACATGCAGATTAAAAATAGCAAACGAGCATCATACTTGCAATGTACTAATATCCAAATCTCCCAGGGACGGATCTAGAGGAGGTAGACCAGCACTCCTAGTTTCGAAATTCCCATCCTATGAAAAAGTCATTAGATCATTATCAGACGAGAAGCATATTAAATCAAATAATAAAAATAATTTTTCTCAAGAAGAATACCTCATATTCTGATTCTGGCGTTCTTAAGTTCTTCATCATAATACCAAACTGCGTACTTTCAGTGTCCTTCACCTGGGAATGATCATAATTTTGATGCAAAGTGGAATCAGCCACAGTTGGTCCGGGTAGTTCATTATGGTTGTTTTCACCAAATTTTGGCTGTTGATCCACATGGTCCTGCAATATTCCGTCTGCTGGTCGACCCATGGGAGGATAAGCTCCATTATCTTTTCCAAGTTCAGAGGAAAAACCAAGATCCTGGTCAATAAGAGATACGTCTTTCTGAGCAAACCCTTGTGCCAATTGCTGAAAATATGACCAACGCTTAGGTTCATGATTTTCCATGTTTATACTTAAGCCAGCTGCATCTTTATGCAGCAAATCAAAACCAGGTGAATCTTCAGAAAGTATTGCTTTCGAGAAGATGTCAGAAAGCAAATCCCGAGGAAATCGGTCTTCAATATCAATAACGATGTCTCCCTGCCGCGATGCAGAAATGCCAGTTGAAGATGTCTGCTCAGGAAAAGGTATGTTCGAGCTTTCTGTCCAAGGAGAAGGCTGTCCCTGTGACGTTGGGTCATCATTAGTGGAATCGTTGCCGGTCACCACATCAAAATCACGTTCTGGCTGATTCAGTGCAGGATCGACATGGTGCTCGACAGAAGTAATCTGAATTCCAGCCGGAAGATCAGATGTAGATGTTGCACTTTCATCTGTTATTTCCTGCCGGGCATTTTTTAGGGGAATTGTGTCTTGGTCAGACTTAAGAGCACTATCCCCTTTAGCAACATCCTTATTATCCACAGGTTTCGGTAGTTCCTGCTTTAAGGTTCCCTCCACATTCTGCAAAGGCTTTGTGTTCAACTGGGAAACTGAATCAGCAAACTCTTTGTCCTTCTGAGTATCTGCAGAAATCGCATTTGATGTTGAGGTGGATTGCTCAATATGGGGAGCCAAGTTTCCATCTTTGTGCAATTTTTCAAGACCATCCTTTTTTGGAACCTGCTGGGATATGAGAAATGGAGAACCATATGAATCATCAGACTTCGACGATCGATTCAGCAACTCCACCTGCTCCCTTGGTATTCTTTCTGAATAGTAAACTCTCTGAGGAATCACAGGAGGCTCAGGGTAACTCTGGTCGCTTACGGTAGAGTCAGACCTAATATAACCAGGAGCAAGTGCAGTACCGTGTGTAGAAGACTGATCATCTTCGCTGAATTTAGGAGCCTGTGGTGGCATTGCAGAATCAATTGACGGAGAAACCTTGTTAGGATCCTGGAACCCTGCCTCATTTTTCAACGCATGCAGACCTCCTTCTGGTGCAGTAACGGTAACTGACACGTCTTCAACAGGAAGATAATTCGCTGAGTTGTTATCATATGGCTGTGTAGGGACAAAATACTCCTTCCCTGTGGGGAAGACCTTTTCAAGGTCACTGGCTTGCTGCACCGAACCATCTATAAAAGGAGCATGACTACCTGTAACATGGCCATTGTGTGGTGGGTACAGCATATTTTCTCCATGTTGTATCATCTGGCCATTAAAATAATGAGGATGATTTTCATAAGCATTGGTGGAACTCGGTATGACTGGTTCTGGAGATTGGCTGACTGCTCCTGATACAATATTGCTGGCCAAGACTACATTGCTCACTCCTGTTGGGGCTACAGTGGCAATATTTTTCTCTTTTTCAATACTTTGTCTACCTAACACCTCTAAGTTATTTGCTGAGGAGTTCACTAAACTATCCACATTTGAGCTTTTCCTCAAACCCAGGTCCATGCCATTGACAGCAACCATATAGTGAACTTCAGAATCACCATCCATGCCACCAAGGCCAAACTGAGCATCCTCCAAGTCACTCATAGAGAACAGGAAAATCCTAAGCTTTTGTGAGCTTTCCCTGTGTTCGAGTTCATTGCATTCTTCCATCATATTCTGCAGGTCCTCATCACAGGACACAGAAACGAGGGCATCAAGATCCTCTCCAGGAAGCTGATACTTGATGACATGAGTTTGGTTATATATTGAAAGAGCTTTCAGGGTCAGTCCCTGCCAAGAAATGTCTTTTCTTATACGAACAATGCGTGTTTCACCTCCAACATACCTCGGCTTCCCATCACTTGGCCTAGGTAGAATTTTACCACCAAAGCTACAGAGAATCTTCATCTTCAAAGATGAGCCATCAGAGGCACTAGACGATGTGTAGCCTTGAACAACCCCTCGACTACTCTCATAAGCCAATGATGTTCGTGGTACTGACTGAACTGACGTGTAGATACTTCTGTCTTCATGCAAAGACGTGCTTTTTGGCTCAAAGTGTATTGGACCCTTCTCAGCCATGGTGAGCATTGAAATATCTGATCCGCTCTCAGACCCCGTATGGCTGATACCCAACATGCCCTTCAGTTCCATATAACCCGTGGCATAATTGGGATCACCAACATTATTCGGAAGCAAAGGCTTCCACTGATTCACTCGATCGCGCATAAATTCAAAGGCGAACTCCTCACCTGTCTGAATGGAGAAATTAAGCCCAGGTTTAACTTCTGATACATTTGGATTGTGGGTTCTTGTATCAGGATGTGTGCCAAGTGTGTCGGACATAAACGTATGAGATGAGGACTGTAACTCCTCATTTCCAGGTTCCATGGGACTGTACTGAAACTGTTTACTTGACCTTGGTTGATCCATCGTACCATTCTTCGAAACTTTTTCCGGACCTATCTAAACTCAATCGGGACTAAGACCAACTACAAAGTCCCACGGAGAAACCATCTATATGTTCCAAATTACCATCAAAAGTTGCAGGCTGGTCCACAAAACAGAAACATAAAACAAACTCCAATAAGCTAAAAGTTTAAAAAACCAAATTAAAAAAAAAAAAAAAAAAAACACGTTACCCGATAAACAAATATACTAATGATCCAAATTATAAAGATGACTAATTCAAATACATTCCCAAGAAAAAGTTTTTATTTTTAAACCAACACATGATAGAAGAAATGCAAACTCATACTGTGAACTTCCGTTTCTGGGTTAAAGCTTGTGCCCAAATTCCTAGTTAGGCAATTAACAGGTTATTTATGTATCTTTCAAAAGGGACTCCATAACTTTAATAAAAAAAATTCAGTGCCAAGATTCTGGAACTCAAATTACGTCGGTCGATGGTTTCAAATCATGACGTTGCGCTTTTCACTTTCAAATAACCAAATGGTTAATGATTAACTCAACCCCAATCTTAATTTTACAGAATCTTAAAAGGACAAAAAAAAAAAAAAAAGAATAAAAAAACTAGATTTTTCACTGGATATAAAGAGCCACAAGACCACAAAACCAAAACATAGTTTTTCTACACTTGTAAGTTAAGGTTCGATTGAGCTGAAATTCATTAAAACTATTAATCTAAACTTAAGTACATTTTTAACCTTGCTAAATTTTGCAATTTTTTTATATCCATAGATTGTAAAACCAAGCAAAAATCACACACGGATCAGAAAAAGCTGATTTCACTCCCATAAACAGTACAAAAAAACACATGCACAGAGATTCATACCAAAAATACAAACTTTTTTTTTTCTTCGAACCAAAGTAGAACTCGCGAATCAGAAACAGTAAAGCTAGATTCAAGAACCTAGCTTGAAGATCACAGTTAGATCAACACAACCGAGAGAGAGAGAGAGAGAGAGAGAGAGGAGAGAGAGAGAGAGAGAGAGAGAGAGAACCTGATAAAAGAGAAAAGCGTTTTTTTTTTTTTTTTCCCTCGATGAAGACCTAAGCAGAGAGAGAATAAATGAGAAGAAGATGAAGAAGGAAAAGAGTGAGTTTGGAACCAGCTGAGACAACAAGTTTAAAGATTTTCTCTCACTTTCCCTCACTTTCTCGCACTTTCTATTCTCCCTTTTTTTTTTTTGTAATTTTCTTTTCTTAGAAGACAAACGGAAAAAAGAAACGCCGGCTTTTTCACGCGTCGCCGATTTTCTCTTATGTCTGCTAAAAACGTGTATATATATTTCTTCTACTTCTTATCCTTCCTCTTCAGCTTAAGTTAAAACAAAATGATGATGGTGAAAAATTTTCACGCTTCCCTGTTCACCCCTATTGCCCAAACTTATTTACGGAAGTGCCACTCATCAGTGTGATGTTGATGATAAACATTGACTTAGGTATTCGTTGACTGACCCCCGTTGGTCGAGAGCTTCAGAGAAGTCCTCACGGATCTTGTCGTGAGGTCTCCCTTCATCTATATTATTATTATTTTTGTTATTTTTTTTTATTTATATTTGTCTTTCTTAGCTGGAAAAATGTGGACGATTTTTTTTATTTATATTTCCCTTCATCAATTTGCATGTCAATATGGGTATCCCTTTATTTCTGTTATTACAATAATATTGCGATACATCAAGTATAAATGTTAATTATAATGTCTCGTAATTTCATGATTTATACGTGTTATAATATAATTAAAATGTAGAAAATGACTCACAAATAAGAAGAGATACGAAACAAATTGTATAAATAAAGTTAAAAAGGGCAGTAATTTTTTTTTTTTTTTTGGGTAAAATAAAAGGTCATTTGGTTGGTCCGCTTGAATTGGAGAATTTGAAGTTATTTTTTGCTGAAATTGAGTTGAGTTTTAAAATTATGTGTTCAGTTAAAAACAAACTACTTTTAAATTAAAACATGTAAAAACTTGAAATATGTTAAGAAAAAATTATTAACATAGATATTATTCCGTTATTCTTGAAATTTTATGTAATTTTAAAAGAAAATAATATCTTTTTGACTTTAAATAAAAAACTTATAGATTTTTAAATTTTGAGTTTTTAAGTTAAAATTGTAAATATAAATTATGAAACTGAGTTTGTTTAAAAAAATAATTGAAATTATTTTATTGGAGCGAACCAACCAAATTTAAAACGTAAAATAAATACATTGTAACACCTCTACTTTTTGTAAATTCGATATTTAGAACCGATCTTGCTAAATGGCTGAATGTCCATTTAAGATTAAGATAGATTAAAAATCTAACCAACAAACTCAGGTGTTTCTAAGATTACTCTAGTAATTATTTTTGATACTTGATTATCTATGCTCATGACGTTAGAATGGACCATTGTCTCATCTCATTAGCAAGCTATTAATCACAATAGACAAATATGAACAACTAAATATATGTATGACAGGATATAAACAACTATATATCGAACAACTATAAACTTATTAAAAGAAAAAACTATGAGATATAATATTTTTATTCTTTTAGGTCATAAATTTCAAAAAAATAAAAAAAAATCAAATGGGTTTGAATTTATGCCTTGTGGAGATGTGCACTTATGGCTTTCCCTTCAAATATAAGTGAGAGATCAAATGGAAACGTGGGGTCATGTGGGCGTGGGAGATCCAATCACATTTCGATTTAATTAAAGAACAAAAAAAGAGATTGGTTTTGACCTTGCTATACCTTATTTTATTTTTAGTTTCAAAAGTTCATCACTTTGGAAAAACCATGGTCGGCCCCACTTTTTTTTTTTTTTTTGGCCCTTTAATTTTCTATTATTTTCTTTCTTACGCTTACAAATTAAATATTTGATCTAAGCTAAATTATTATTTTATAGAATTATTATGAAGATGAAGGAGCTAGGGAATCCATTATGGACGGTCAAGGTCGCTTTCTATTTTTTCTCCCCCCTAAAATTGCAAATATGGTCGGCCCGTTTCTGTCTAAATATTATTTTGTCATTTTTGTGGAATGGATATAATAAAAAAATCTTTTTATTTCTTTTCTTTTTGTCTAAAAAGGGGCAAACTATTCAAACTCAACCAACAAAAAGAAAAAGGGAAAATAAAATGAAAAAAAGATAAGATAAGAAAAGGTGGTAAGCACATTTTTTTATAACAAAAGAAACGCGCCGTACCGGCCACATTAATACCTTTCTAGACAAGTTAATCACTTTTTTTGTGAGTGATGTGTCAAACACAATTGAGGCCATTTATATAACACTTGGAGGTTGCAATATTCTATAATTTTTTTTTTGTTGCTATTTTTATGTAGAGTAAAGGTAAAGATTGTCATTCTCCAAGGGTAGATCCATCTCTATGATGACAAATCTACTTTTAGAAAGAAAAAAAAGAAAAAAAAAAAAAGAAGAACTTGCCTTTTTCATATTTAAAAAAGAAAAGAAAAGAAAAGAAAAGAGAGAGAGAGAGAGAGAGAGAGAGAGAGAGAGAGGAAAAAACGTGTTTGCAAAACTTTTTCCTCGAGGTAAATTTATTTGGATCAATAATGAAAAAAAAAATGACAAAAAAAAAAAAAAAAAAAAAAAGGAAATGGCCACTTGCCCACTTCCACCCTCATTTTGTGTAGTTGATGCTTATCTCCTTTTTCTTTTTCGCTTATCCTATTTTTGTTTATATTTGCAAGTCAATAATTTTAAACATGAATTTTTCAGTCATTTCAACATTTCATCAACTGGATTTTCCTGGCTCCAAACTACCAATCACATATCTCTAGGCAAGTATATATATATGTATATCATATATGTATGTCCATTATTATTATTACTACTATCATAATATATATGTATGGCAAGTTGGCAGTTGGTTCTGAAAGACTGCCCAAATCACCTGCCACTCAAAATCGCATTTTTTTTTGGACAAAAATTTCGATTTTTTAATCCAGATTAGGTCAAATAGTTGGTAAGGTCGGTTGTTTGGAACTCGTGGCCCTACAAGTCTAGTGCTAAGTTGGAAAAATAAATTAGAATTCTTATTTTCATCACTAGTTAAAGTAAATGCTTTCTACTTTGAAATATTTTTCCCAAATAAAAAAAAAAGGTGAAATAAAATCGAAGTTGCATTTTCAGGTTATCTTGCACTAAGAAAGGGTAAATAAATACATTAATAATGAATGACTCACATCTCCATCTTCATATTCTTAAAAGGCCTAAAATGCTGATACGAATATATATATATATATATATATGAGAGAGAGAGAGAGAGAGGGAGATGTCATGACATTCCAAGTTAACAAGTCCTTTTAAAAACCCATGATATATAGTTGTACTGTTCGGACACAAATGTCATGTCGTTTTCCTGTGTTAGAGAAAACAACAGTCGTTTTCCATTATCTAACGACATGTCGTTTCTAAAACCAAACAATATGCCGTTTTATAAAAATACTTGTCGTCTCAACTGAATGAGACGTCGTTTGTCGTTATGGTGAACCAGCTGTTGTTTGCGGTCTACAAAAGTTAACGAGTGGTTCTGTTGCTTAGTAAGGCACAGGTCAAAATGAGCTACATGTCGTTTACTGTTCAGTATTCATACGTCATGTCGTCTTAGGTTTAAAAAAAATAAATTGAACAAGCAACATTTTTTTCCCCTTCAACTCACCAAAACAGTGTTTCTTTCTTCTTTTTGTTTAATCATAAACGACATGTTATGTTTATTCAACTTATACTAAACCATGGTATAGTTTGGGCATCCACCAATTTAGTTTGGCAAAACAGGATCTTCCAACTTCCAACTAAAACGACAGTACAATGACTTGAAAAACGCCAAACAAAAATTACATATGAAGGAAACGACAACAAATGACAATGAAGGATAAAACGACAATCACTTTAAAACGACAGACAATGAAAACAGCAAGCATCATTCAGGACGTAGAAAGTAGAAACGAAAAACGATCAAGAAAATTGTTTTACTGAAACTGAAAAACGCCAACAAATGGTCAAAAGAGAATAACATTTTTCTTTCTTTCTTTTTTCATTTTTATCTTTTCCTCTCTTACCAAAAGATATAAGTATCAAAATCTTTTCATTAATCCCTCCACCCTCTTGTTCCTTCTACTTTTGTCTCCAACCTAACACACTTTAAATAATAAAAAGAGGAGTACGAATCATTTCCAAACAACGACAAAATTGAAACAGATAAAACGAGAAGTGGAAGTGACAAGTTCAACATAAAGGTGATAAAACGACAATTACTGGAAATGTTGGGACAAAACGACGATCAAATAGTGGCCATAAGAACAGTAGAAAAAACGACAAGAAAGTATACAGCAAAACCAACGGCAACAAACAATGACAGAAAAGAGTAAACGTTGCAGCAGAAATAAAAAAGATGAGATTAGATTAAACAAAACGAGAATATATAGTTTCCAGCACAAAAAAAAAAAAAAAACAAAAAAAACAAACAAACAAACAAACAAACAAAACGAGAATTGGTTTGAAACAGACGACAGAAGTGAAGAAACGGCTAAAGCTCTTCCAGTGCTAAAACGATAACAAAAGGCTCAAAACGACATTAAAAATAAATGCAACCAATATGGAGATTATGAGTCGTTTGTTTGTTAATCTCGGTTTTGTTTAGAAATATGAGTAAAATCAGGTGAGTAATTGAATCAACATTATATACAAACACGTTAATTATATATATACACACAAACACACACACACACATATATGATAATCGCGTCTGCAACACAAAAATAAAATAATTAGAGTGATTCTCTTAAATTTAAAAGTTTATTTTAATTTTAATTATTTCAATTCAATTTGAATTTCTAGCGATTTATCTTTATTTCAATTATTTTGAAAATTTGAATTCTTGTTGTTATTTTCAAATTGATATAGGGTTATAAAAAAAAACTTAATATAAGTCTTTTTTTTTTATTTGATTATTCAGTTCAATTTAGTTCTATTGACAAAATATCTTATAATCCTCTCAATTAATATCTTACATAATATTCGGTATTCTCTTCCAATAAACGAATCTTGTGTTTATTATGCTTCTACTACATCAATATACAAACATGTTAAATATTACATTGACTTAGTTATAGCCAATTTCGTGATAATAAGCAACAAGCTAAACATTACTCATGATAAAATCAAAATATACATACATTCATACATATATATATATATATTCCAATTAGTAATGAGAATACATAAAGTTTAGCAATGAATATTGAAAACTTTAATAGACATTGAGTACTCCAAAAAGAGAAGTGAACAAATTTAGCAAAATCTGAGGACTAGAGGAGCTAGCTAGAAGCATGAAACTTTATTTAAAAAAAAAAAAAGTGTCCCTAAGTAAAACGAATAATACTCTTCGTATAGACCCACACATTAGGCATGGACTTATCAGCTGGGCACACATAATTTACCTTGTTACGTTCCAACTCATACCAAATTATGAAGCTTTCACCGGATAAAATTAACATATTACCACCATACCCCAAATCTAATGGAGTTGAGTCCTCTCTTATACAATCAAATCGGGACGGCAGATCTGGAGGAAAGTTACGCAAATCGACCTTCACTTGTTTGATCCATGAGTTCAAAACACCATATTCCTTCATCACCCATATATCGAGTATCGATATTTCGGTTTCGTTTGTGACAGCTAAAGAAAGACATTCTGAAAATTTTTCCAACATAAAATCATCAAATTCAACTAAATCGGGCGGTAGGTCAATCCGCTTAAAAACCTCACGGCTCATATCAAAGGCAACTATGACCAATTCATTATTAGGGTTATCTTCTTTTTTGAAAGCCATCATCCAATGAATAGACCTGTTTACAACAACAGAGCTATATTGACCCGAAAGAGTCCATAGATCCGAAGATAAGTCCTCCGAAGACGATGACGAGGACGATAAGATATAAGGCATCTCCATTCTTTTCCAAGAATTTCTCCTTAAGCTATAAACGAAAACTTTTTTATCGGTTTTAAACGATTTAAAATCCTTCGCACAAACCCTAACCACTTTGAAATCATCCGTCAACGAGTCGTAACCGAGTCCAAGCAGATCGATAATAATAGTACAATGCCGGAGACAACTAGAAGGAGAAGGGAGTGTCTTAAACTCACCAGTTGCGGGGTTCCATAAGCAGTCATAAAAGTTTTACGGACGTCGGACAAGAGTAACACGCCATTATCGCTACTTTCCACTATGAGCCAAGGCGGAAAATCGTATCTTTGAACGCCATGATCAAGGCTATTGGAGCGACAAGACGCCAGGAAATCGAAGTCGTTGATCAAGCTATCATAACTTGGTTTCGCGGATAGATCGCCGATGAGAAGAACTGAAGGTGGTTGTCGTTTGAGGTGATTGTTAATGAAAGATGGTTGGCGTAGTAGGGTTTGCCAAGATTTGCATACGCACTCGATTCGCCGGAGAGACATGACGTCCAATCTCAATAGTATTTCTTTGATAATCTCCTCCGGTAGGTAATTATCGAAAGAAACGAATCTCCCTAATCCTGTCTGTTGCTTCATTTTTTTTTTTTTTTCTGTAGAGGAAGAACTAAAATTTGGGACGTAGCTAGGGTCTACTAATCAGCTACATGTTCTCCCTCTCTCTCTTCTAATTATCGTCTTCCCTTTTCTCCCCTTTTTTACATTTTTTTTTTTAAATTTAAAGAGTAAGGGATAAATTCGAAAAGAATGTTTAAAAAAATCGTGTTTTCCAGATAAAGATAGAAAAAAGAGAAAACATGATCAAAATAAGAGATGGCCTATAAATAAAGAGATTGAGGGGAGGTATTTATATGTAGTAACTGTAGGACATTAAAAATATTGTAAGGATGAAATCAAGATGGAAACCTTTTGTAGTGAAATTCTCATTATGTTCGGTGATGAACGGAGGAATAAAACTTTGAAACAATCAAAATACCATGTTTAATCTGAGCTAGCGATAATATCCTGAAATTTATTATTATTATTTTTTTAAGGAAATCCTAATTGCTTTAACATGGAAAATTTTCTAAAATGATTTTATAGAAAACAACAACTGTCTATTTGAAATTTGAAAGTATATTAATATACAAAAGATCTAGGTAGAGGATTAATCATACTTGTGATTACATAACTAATATAAGATTCATTAAAAAAAAAAAAAAAAAACTAATATAAGATACAATGTGGAAGATAAAGATGATCATGCAAGAGTTTAAATGAATAAATTACTCAAGCATCAATACTTTTTATTAGATGAGTGTATCACATTAAGCATAATGATCTGACACACCCAGTCTATTATGGATTTGTTTGGTTTGTCATTTCAACTCCAACTAAACTATTTTTCTATATTAGTTTTTGTCTTTTTCTGAAAAGTCGATAAAATTATAACTAGAAAAAAAAAAGTATTTACTCATAGAGTTTTCTTCTCCATTCTTCACTTTGTCTTATGTGTTGAGAATACAAAGTGATCCAAAAGTAAGTTATTATTTCTGGGGAGAAAGTGAAAAAGGGAGAAGAAAATTCTCTGGAGAAAATACGTTCTTCTTTTTCTCTAGTTGAACACATTGAATGTTTTTTTTTTAACCTTCAGAGAAAATAACTGACACTTTCTAATTAATTAATTAATTAATTAAATCAACTCCCCAATGATGTGGAAAAATATGCCCCACTCCCATAGTAAGTGGATGTTTTTTGGCTAACAGGGGAGAGACTTATCCAAATTAATTTAAATATTTTATTCAAAAATATATATATTTTATTTTGAACTGGTCAAAATAAAAATCTAACTGATTTTTCTCTTTTCTCGCATGTGCCAAAATTGAAATTTCATAAGGACTCTCCTTGTGGAAAATACGTGTAGCCCCAAGGGGGATTTAGTTTATATGTCCCGTTTTTGTATCCTCATTCATGTCCTCCTAATAATAATATGACACATATATAACTAACATAATTTTTTTTATGATTTGTTAAGATATTGCAGTAAAATATATATATTTAATTGACGTGCCATGATATTATTGGAGAGACACGAAGGGGACATGAATAAGGGGACACATGAGTTGGATCCCCATAGGGGATGTCTTCAATTTAAAACTTATTTAAATTTATTTAAATAATCATATTATTTAAAATATAAATTAATCTAATTAATTATTGTGTAAAATTAACTTAGAGTTCTTACTTCTAAATTAATAAATTTAACCCAACATAAAATATTGTTCACGTAATTTAATAGAGCTGTTGAGAGTAACTATGAAAATTATAATTTTAAGCTCCAACAATATTGACAATTAACTAATGTCTTAATTAAAATATCAAAATTATTAATTCCTAAATCACTCCCCTAAAATTTGCAATTGCACTTTTAAGATTATCAAATTAATTATTCTCAAAGGATTTGAATTGCCCGTTGATATAGTCACTACACGTAATAATCAGTCCTCTATAATCGGTTCATAATTAAAGTTAGATATTTTTCATTAATCTCTTTAATTATAACATTCTCCTTAAGTACCATTGATTCTCTAATGACTAAATATTAATGATCTAATAATAAATTAAGCGCTCTTATTATTCAAGCACCGAATCAAAACTTATGGGAACCATCTATCTGACTTCTTTACGAAGGAATAAATTTCATCTTGTATATTAATATTCCTGACTATTTATTTTATTATATTTTCAATATACCAAGAATTGACACTATGCATTTGTGTCATTACCCAGTATGTCAAAAAATATAATACAATAAATAGAAGTATTAATTACTTAGAATTAAGATCGATTTGTATATGAGCATCATCGATTAATGTTGAATGCTCTATATAACAATAGAAATTATAAGAGATTCATAATTAATTATGTTCCCATCATATGTAATCAAATTATATAAAGCATTTCCATTCCAATAATCCCATTATTAACAATCCGATAAGATCGTTTTATCTAGAATGTAATGAACCGTGCTAGTAATTTTAAATTAAAGATCCCAACTTTAATTTTTAATTACGGATAAATTTAGATTATTTTACTTTAAATATTATCATACTGTATATAACACTTATTTACAATATTTAATGTCACATTTAAATAATTTAGGGTTTTCGATATTTAGTAAAGCATCTAAAACATGCATGCAAAAATAATATTAAAAAATTCCTCAAATTATATTAATAATCATCAAAATAATATATCTCATTTGTTTATGGGCACATATCCCAACACTAACAGCAAAAAGAAAAATAAAGAAACAAAAAGAAAATCCGTAAGCAAAAAATCTCAAATCAATCTATCAATTCCAACTGATCAATGATCACAAATTCTTAACCAAAGATTTTTTTTTTCTTTTTCTAAAGTGAAAAATGTGTGGTCGTTATGATCCCTAGATGTGAATGAGACTCTCAGTGTAAGTGGTAAAGGCAAACGCCTCTTCATCCTTAAAAGTAAGATATCTTAATTTGTGACTCTCTAAATCATACCAAATCAAAAGGTTCTAAATTGAATCAGCACTGGACGTGATGAGAAGGACTTTCTAGGATCTTTTACCTTTAATGTATCTAGAGGATGGTGCACACCCTCCAAATCGACCTTCACTCGTCTGGTCCACGACTTCGAAACACCGTATTTCTTCATTACCCATATCTCAAAATACGATTTTTGTATTTCCATGGCGAAAACCATAGAAAGACATTCAGACAACTTATCTATACTATACGAATATCCGTCATCTTTCCCTAATAACGGAGGCTGGTCATTTAGTAATTGACGAGGCGGATCAATCAGCTTGAAAACCTCGGTGCTAAGATCAAAGCCGACTATCATGAGTTCCGAATCTTGACCTTCATTACCTCCTTCGAGATACAACATCCAATGGATTGACCCGTTCACGACAACAGAACGACGGTCATTACTCCGTACACAAGAAGAAAATTGCTTTGACGCCAACGCAGATGAAAGTATCTCAGGCATCTCCATTATTTTCCAAGAATTTCTCCTCAAACTGTAAACCGAAACTTGGTTATCGCTATTGAACAAATTAAGGCACTCCCCGTTGTTTCTATTCTCGGCACAAACCCTAACCACTTTGATATCACCCGTCAACGAGTCATAACCGAGTCCGTGCAAATAAAAAGGGTTTTGCCAATGACAAGTAGGAGGAGACGGGAGCGCCTTTAACTCGGTAGTTTCACGGTTCCATAAGAAGACACAATTTTCACCCTCAGCCAAGCATAACACGCCATTGTCGCTACCTTCTAGACGTAAACACCAATGCGGAAATGTTTCAAATACTTTATCATTACCAAAGCGTGCTGAGCAACGGGATACTAGGGTTGTGAACTCGTTGATCGAGGGCGTACGAGCTGGATTTCGAGCGTCTTGGTGGAAGAGTATAACATAAGATGGTTGTCGTTTGATGTGACGGTTTATGAAAGACGGTTGTCGTATTAGGGTTTTCCATGACTTAGAGACGCACTCGGAGCGCCGGAGAGACTTGACGTCCAATCTCAAAAGTATATCTATTATGATATCCTCCGGTAGATCATTATAATCAAAAGAAACTAATGATTTGCAGGTTGGTTTACTCTCTGTCTTCATTATGTTCTGCAAACTGAAAGATAAAAGGAGGAGGAGGGGTGGGTATATATAGGGATCCGTAATAGAGAAAAAATGTCTTGACTTCCGAAAAAAAAAAAAAAAAAAGGGAAATTAGTGATACACAAGGAAATAGTGATCTTATATTTGTAATTTGAATTTCACATTACATTTGTGAATATCTATAATATTTTCACAGAGTAATTTAGATTTCTTTTTTTTTTTGAAAAGTAATTTAGAATTCTAGTCACAAAAATAAAATAAAATCATAAAATCATTTATCTTCCTTTTTTTTTAAAAAAAATTTTAAATCGTTTGTCCTTAATCAAATAGAATATTAGAAATTTAGAAACTTAAAAACAAAATTTTCGTTCTCACGTTCAGGTTTGCAGCAATATACCCCCCCCCCCCCCCCCCTCCCAACCTTTTTTTTTTTTTGTTTTGAGGTAACAGCAATATGCTTTTTTGATTCGTTACGACTCGTATTTTTTATTTGTCACTTTCCGAAGTAAAGATAAGCAGTATAATCATGTTTTAAATAATCTCAATCGTATATTAAAACAAAAAGGATCAAATTATAAAAATTCCTTTCGAACTCTAACATTATAGCACGTCACCCTTTAAATTTCAAATGCAAATTTTTGAACGATAATACACGGGTTAAAATAATATGTCATATAAGGGTATTTTGATAATTTCTCCTATTTAAAATTTAATTTTAATGCTAAAATTTTTGTTAGCCGAAGTAGTGGACAACAATCATCAATTACGTGATATGTGTTTTTTCGATTTAAAAATTCTCTTAGAAAAATATTTTCTGTTAACGATTTGTTTTCAAGAAGAACAATATATTATGACGTGAAATTCATGAAGCAAAATGTTACAAAAGTTCTTCACGAGCCATTATTATAATTAATTAGTCATATTTTTCATTCAGGTCCTATAAACGACATAAAAAAAAGACCAGAAAATCAAATGCGAATAATCCTATAAAAAAAAATCAAATGTGAATAAAATATGAAAAACGACAATTAAAGGTTCAACGAGAATAATATTAAAAGCGACTAGAAATTGAAAAATATGTTATTAATATAGAACCCAGAGATAAACACAAAAAAATCAACCAAAAAAAAAAAAAAAAGAAAAGATAACAGTATAAATAAAATTAGCGTAGAAGACAGGCGTGATAAACGAGAATAATGACATTTAAAAAAAAAAAAGATATAAAGAAATGCCAGGCACAAAACCGACGAGAAAATGTAGAAAATAAAATAATTAAAAAGAAAAAGAGGACGGAAATAATCCAGTTCCTAAAGACGAAAAAAAAAAAGGAACAGAGAACAGAAAAAATCGAAGCAAGACTTAAACGACAATAACTTCTAAAGCACGACAAAAATGATCTTACAGTCAGTACTGGTGGCGGGGTATTTATTTATTTATTTATTTTTTTTGGAAAATTTCAATCAGATCAATACCATAAACTCTATAATAGTATAGTTATATTGTATAATTATCTGTCTTCTTTTCACTTTTTTTTTCCTTAAAAAAATTCAATTTGTTTACATTTTATATTACGACTTCAGAGATAAATAGCCTTTTTTTTTTTTTTTTAAGAATTTTTAAACAAATAACCAAAATTTTTAAAAATTAGTTAAAAACCCCATTCTTTTTAAATGGTAAATCCATTTTCTTAAATTTTCTTGAAAGGTCAATCGGTAATTGACTATGTAATATTGTTAATTTGGTAAATAATAATTGACCGTATTTAATCATTTATTGATTATATATACTGTAAATCACTAATTTTTAAGTCAATCACTAATCAATTTTTTGATGGACTAAATTTGAAAAATGACAAAAGACTATTTTATTAAATAAAAATAAAGTTCAACCATCTAGTATATTGGTTTCCTTACCTATTTATATAATTATATTATAATTACAATAAATCAATATATATATATACATATAAAGTTCAGCCCATTGACTCTTTTGTCCTCCATCTCTGCTTGTCACATGGAGATCATGTCATCGTCAGTGACTTTTTTCCCCTCTTGTTTTGCTTTGTCTATTCGGCATACACGCACTAGTTAACAAATTATCCTAAATGAATCAAAAAACGGCAAAGTTGCCTGATGATGACCATTTGACTTAAATGTAGCCAATTTCTTGATAACATTTGATAAGAACTATAGATTCATGTCGTTGCAAACTGTTGTAGATTTGTATAACGCAAGTGCACGTATCACAAACAAGTAATATAATGATAAGTAAAGATCGTTCCCTCGGAGAATTGCTACTATAATTGTTAATTATTAAAATTATATCACCTTAATTTTATTTAAACAATGAAAATTTCAAGATTGAAAATAAATGAAAATAAAATGACAATAACAAAAATAAACTGAAATAACACAAGGTGAAAATCAATAGGATAAAAATCTAGGATCGCAATTTTCCCTCAACCCTTCACTTGAATCTCCTTACTCTCCCCCTAGTTAATTAACTGCTTGAATTGTTAACCGAGAGTCCTAAATTATCTAAGAGTCTCTTCCGATGGTCAGATAGAAATGCACCCCTTAACTTACTCACTATATCTTATGTGAATTAAATTAAGAATGATTCATTAAGTGAATGCTCTCTTTAAGGTTACACATGCTACGTACGTATATTCCTATCCTATGTAAACTCTTAGCTTCCGCTAATAGAGCATGTGTCAATCTATTTAAGGCTAAACACAAAATTTCCTTTTCCAAGTTTATTAGGGTTTACCTAATCAATCTAATTAGTGATCAAGTAATTAGACGCATTAAGTTTAAGATAGAATGAACAATCCAATAATTATTTAAAAAATTCAAGGGAGAGAGTAAATCAATTCAAGTTACATGTTGAGTTCCAATTGCAACCCTAGAAAAGAAAATTAGTTCATCATAATAAATAAAAACACCAAAGAAATGAGTATCATCATCATTGAAATTACAGGAAAAAAAAAAAAAAGAGAGAAGGAAGATTAAGAGTAAAAATTGGTGTAGCAATTTCTTCGAGTATTCAACTCTTTTTGCCTTCAATCCCCTTGACAACTCTCTTTCTTTCTAGGTTTTTCTTAAGTGTCCTAAAACTGAAAGCCAAAAGTTTTCTTTTCTTTTTTTTTTTTTTTTTTTTTTTTTTTCAAAATTTCCTAATCACTTCTATTTATAGTCCTATGCAAAAGACTTTCCAAAATTAAGCATCTTCGACCGAGGCTGCAGCCTTCACATTCGGGTGCTGCAGTGCCCAAAGTCAGCTCCCAGGAATCTGCAATTTAGCACTGTAGCCTCCAGTCACTGCCTTGACTCTGCCGGTCTTCAAGGTTGCAGCCTTGGCTCTCGGTGTTAATTGGCTCTGCTTTAGGGTTACAACCTTCAATTCCAAGGCTGCAGCCTTGGCTCTTTTTTTTTTTTTTTTTCCCCTTTATTTCTAGTAGAAATTACACCAAATTTTCATGATTTACTTGAACAGTCCATTGCTTCCTAACCTACTTAAACATACTAAAAACAACTTGAAAAACATCAAAATGACTCTTAAACTAATATCATATCAAGATGATGTACTCAATTCACCGGTATAAACCCGGCTCATCACAAATATAGTTTAGCTGTAATTTTAAACATAATTTCAAAAGGTAAAGAGTTCGAATCTTCTCATACCCAAATTCTTTAAAAAAAAAAAAAAAAGAAAGATTCATAATACAATTCAAAATATACACATATACGAAATATTCCAATAACAATGAAATGATTAAAGATTTAGCTACGCTGCCAAGCTAATTTCAACACAAATAACATAAACGAAATCCATCGAGAACTCCAAAAGTAAAGTGACTATAACTTTCATGACCAAAATATGAACTAGAACTGGAACTAGCTAGACAAAACTCAAAATTTTGCAAATTGATAGAACCTCGGCGGGCTAATTTTTCATCTCCAAGGAAAACCACCCCGATCCCCTATCAAAGAAATTCTCAATTCTCCCTTTGGGGCTTCAAGTCGATCTACATCTCCCTAAATACGAATGAGATTCTCAGGAATAGTAAAGGCAAACCTAATGCCCATCAAATGACACAGCTTTGTTGCTTTGTGACTCTCCAAATCATACCAAAACAATCTGTCCTTACATTCAATCAGCAGAATTTTACCATTATTCCCAAAAGCTAATGGATTAAAGCGGTACCGATTTGTAGGACATCCGGGGATTTCTACTCTTAGAGGGAACTTCACTTGTTTAACCCACGAATCCGAAACACCGTATTCCTTCATCACCCATATGTCGCACGTTGATCCTCTATCGTTTTGGACAACCAAAGAAAGACGATCCGAAAATTTTCCTATAACATAGACCTCTTCATAACTCCCTAATCGGGGTAGCTTTATCGGCTTAAAAACCTCTGTGCTCAGATCAAAGGCAACTATCACCCGAGAATCTTCATCATCATCATCATCGTCGTCAACATCATCATCTTCATCTTCATCATCATCATCATCATCATAATCATAATCAACTCCATCAAAATCCAACATCCAATGGATAGACCCATTGCAAACAACAGGACAATACTCTTCTGAAATATAGCATTCGCCGTAAGAGAAGTCCTTCCAAGTCGTCGACAATGAAAATACCCTCGACATGTCCATTCTTTTCCAAGAATTTCTCCCCAAACTGTAAACCAAAACTTCGTTACCGCTACCAAAAAAATTAACTGGATCGCGATTGCCATCCTCGATACAAACCCTAACCACTTTGAGATCATCGGTCAACGAATCATAGCCGAGTCCATGTTGATGGGTAGCGTTCTGCCACCATCGAGAAGTAGGAGGAGAAGGGAGTGTCTTGGACTCATTAGTTGCTGGGTTCCATAAGCAGACGCTATTATTTCTCCTGTCAGCCAAACAAAGCAAGCCCTTATCACTACCCTCCGGTGAGAACGAAAATAGAGATATCTTACATCTTTGAATCTTGTGATCACCATCGGAGCAACGAGGCATTTTGTAGATCTTCATGTTCTCTTTCTTACATTTTGGAGCGCTTTGGAAGAGAATAAGAGAAGATGAGCGCTGTCGTTTGAAGTGATCGTTTACGAAAGACGGATGTCGAATTAAGGTTTGCCAAGATTTACAGACACACTCGAAACGCCGGAGAGACTTGACGTCCAACCTCAAAAGTATGTCTCTGATGATATCCTCCGGTATGTACTTATTATTGAAGGAACCGAGTCTCTTTGTCCTTCTCCGCAGAGGAAGACAACTGGGACTCAAATTAGGGCATAACTTTTTCATATATGTGAACATGTTGAGTCGTGGCTAGGGTTTCGTAAACCGCAACCGAAAAATGGAATCGGCCGCTATATATAGACCAAAGGGTTTGACTTAATAACAGATAAAAATGAATCAAATTAAGTTGACATTTCTTTCTCGAAAAAGAAGAAAACAATCCGGGATTAAAACAAGAAAAAGAAGAAACAAAACATCGAAATCAGGATTCAAGAGCAGATATGGCATAAAATCCGGGATTATACAATACGGAAGAATTTTATAGAAGGAACTAATTGATTGTTTTTTTTTTCTTTTTTTCTTTTTGGTGAGTAATTAATTGGGGTATATACATTGACCTACGTTCAACTTTAATGGTAATTATTCTCCGATCGCATTTTTTTTGAATTGTCTTTGATCACTTAATAATATTGTTTAGTTTTTTTAGGGAATATTATTAAGTTTAAGATGTAATAGTAGATTACTAAATATAGAAAAAAGAAGCAACTAGCAAGAGTATAATATTAGAATACAACTAATAAAAGGAAAAAATCTTCATTTTATGTTTTCACATTCAGTTCCTTGATCTTTGTATCCAATCTACTATTGAATGAAATTTGTGGGTAAATGGCCTCTTTTAAGATCTTTTGTGAAATTGGAAAAATGTCCTTTTAAAAAAAAAAGTTAATATGTAATTGATTAATGTTAATATATATTTTTTACTGATTGATTTTGATCCATCACTATTGTTTTCCTAAATAAAAGAATTTTGATTATTTATTTAAATAAGTGTTTAAAAATTATCAATTAACCTAATTTTTTCCCTATTGATAGCCCTTAATAAAATTATGTTTAAAAACATAAGTGTTTAAAAACTATTCCTTACCCAACTCACCCAATTAATCAGAAAATAAACTATTTTGAATCTGATACATACTAAACACTACACTCAATCTAATTTAAGTGACCATCAGAACAAGAAATTACAAAATTTTAGTCTTATTTATTTATTTATGGGATTTAAAGTTATATAGCCAAAGAAGTTTTTTAATAAATGATTGAAATTTTTAAAAATTAGTTAAAATACTTTTTTTTTCTAAATGGTTAATCAATTTTCTTAAATGGTTTGACCATATGTAGTCAATCACTGATTGACTTACAGTTAATCACTGATTAACCATAATTTAAATCACTAATTTCATAGTAAATCAGTGATTAACTATTATTCTATCATCAATTCTAATAGTTAATCACTGATTGGCCATTAACTAATTTTGAAAAATGACAAGCTACCATTTTCCTAAATAAAAAAAGGTTGGGCTATATATTAGATTAGACGATTAAAAAGGGCCACCCACAGCTTAATTTTCTTTTTTTCATTTATCTTTCAAATCTCTCATAAACAACTCCCAAAAGAACCGAAAAAATCCTTTAAAAAAAACCCAAAAAGAAAGAATAAAAAATCTGTCATATGCTGTAATACCAAGTATTTCTGTATTTACACGATTTCTTTTATTTTAAGAAATTTGTACAAATTTTTAAGATACGCATGAAAAAGCCGATTAAGGGTTTTTATTTCGTTTTTGTGAGTTTTATGATATTCTGAGACTCGATAATGATTGCTTAGTCAAGCAAATGACTTTTTAGGCGAAAAGGAGCGAAATCGCCAAAATTTGCATGTTGGTCAAAGTTTGACCGAAAACGCCGACGGTTGACCAAAAAGTCAACTGTTGACCACAGGACTCAAAATTTGGCGGTAAAGTCAGCGGTTGACAAGAAAGTCAATGGCGGACGAGAAAGCCAAAGATTGACCCAAAAAAGTTAAGAAAAAGGCTGTACGACTTAATAGTTCGCAGTATAGTATTGTACTGCATAAAGCCATTTTTATGATTAAAATGATATGTTTAGAATTCAAAACCACCATAGAAAATCAAGCACAATAATTAGAATATTTTGGGCCATGTAGTTCCAAGTTAAGAAAAAGTTTTTATACAGTCCATTTAAAAACAGGTAAATTTTGGACTGCGGTTCAATTAACTAATACTGCGTATAAGAGGAACCAGTAATGGAATTACCTGTGATAATTGAAAAATGGATTATTTAAAGAGGATTGGTGGCAAACAAGCCTTAGTGAGGCTTACCTCACTAACTTTATATTTATTACATCATTAAAGTAATTAATTAGTTAGTTAGAAAGTAATTTTAGAACATTCCTTTGGTTCCACCCAAGCAAAGCCGACCACCTCACCCCCTCCCCTTGTATAATCTGATTTTTTTTTTAGGGACCACATGGTGCAATTTTAGTAAGTTCAACCTCTATAAATAGGGGTGGATTAAATCAAGAAAAAAATTACAAAACACAACCAAACTCTTGCAATTTTCTTGCTTGAACAAAACCGGTTTTGAGTGTGAAGGAGAGGAAGGATTTGCAGCCAAGATTGAGGGGGAAATAGAGTGAGAGGATCGGATTTGTGGAAGGAAAGCAAGGAAAGAAACTTTGGAAAGTTGGATACCCATTTTGCTTCCTAGGGTCGGTTTTGGGGGCTAAGGAGGAAGAGAGGAAAATTTTGTGGAACCAAGAGGGATTAGGGTTTTTAGGGTTTAGTTCTCTACTTTGAACAGCCAACAAGAGCTCAAAAAAATTTGGTACCTATCTTAGCCAAGAAGGCTGAAAATAGGGAGGAAAAGAGCAAGGGAGCAAGCCAAGGTTTTGGTCAGTTTTGGGAGCTGTTTTGGCCAGTTTTTAGGAGCTGTGGTGGCTGATTTTCAAAGCAAAGGAGGCGGCAAAAGTTGGACCATTTTGGCAAGAAAAACCGGCAGCTAAAGGAGGAGCAAAGGGAAGGACAACCAAGTCAAATTCTTGGATCCAAAGCAAGGTGCAAACCCTTGATTCCACGCTTTTAGTTTAAATTTCAATTAGAGAAATTTAAATGTATTAAAGCCTTGGTTGTATTGAGCATAAGCTCATTGGTTTCTCTTGCTGCCCTAGCTTAGAAATTAGGGTTTGTGCTTGAAAATTTAGGGTTATGTTGGTGGTTGTTAATATGCATGCTAGATATTGTTGTTTTGTTTAGGTTTTTGTATATTTGTGCAAAATGTTCATGTAAATGTGTTTGTTGAATGTTGAACATTAGAAACGTCCCTGCATGTTTGAATTAGGCTCCCGACGTGTTCGGTTGAGGTAGGGTGAACGTAATAGGACGTAAGAGAAATCGAAACCGAAAAATGGCTTTCTCGGGTAAGGTTTGCCCAGTCTCGGGAAAAGCAAATTTTAAGGCCCGTAGAGGCCGAATTAGGAGAAACTCAAAACATGAAAGTTGTAGATTAGGGTTTTTCCTAGGGGGTTGCGTGAAAAGTTTTTCAAAATAAGGCTCCAATGGCCTTGGTTTTCTGCAAAAACCGATCCTGACCTGCCCAGGAACCATACACGAACAGAGTTAGTTCAATACAGATTTTGGACAGGTTAATGTCCAAACTGGATTTTACGTAAAACACGGAAGTTGTAGGATTCTGTGATAGATAAAACTTTCGTGAAGATAATTTTTCCAAAATCGGCTTAGATTTTTAAATTAAATTGATTTTCAAAGATGGTACAGAAATGGGGAGATTTCTGTACAAGATTTTTAGAAATGGTTCAGAAAAGGGTGTTTTTGTGTTTTAATGATTAACTGGCATTATAAAACTGTTCCAAAGGCAGTTTCTAATAGTCGATGATTTTTACAATTTTACCTTATGATTTTCTAAATTTTTAAAATTAAATTAAAAAAAAGGGGGATTTTGTGCCAAAAACATAAGGTTTTCTAGAAAGAAAACACAAATGAATTTTTGGGATTTAAAGTCAAGAATAATAATCCGAATAAGATAGATTTAAACCTAAGGGTTACTTAAAGTAACCAAGTAGGTTCACGTAACGCAAAGTAAGGAAATATAACTACGGTTATATAAGAATGTTGGCTTACCAACAGTTCTAATCCTTACTCTTTTGTCGATAACAGAATACGATACGCAACGGTGTCCCAGCAAGCTTGAGCTGATAACTGGACACAGCAGTTTTAAACAAGGTAAGTACAACCACCGCCTACAGCATAGGCTTTGATTTGATACTTGCCTAAGTATGTTTTAAATGTATGCTTTATTGTGTGTTCTGTAGTGTTGCATTGCTGTGTTATTTATATGCCATGTTAATTACATGTTCTATATTAGGTGTTAAGAAAAGTTTTAATGCTATGTTTTATGTGTAAAATGCTATGGTGTAAAATGCTATGTTTAAGTATATGTCATGAAATGTTAGAAACATGTTAAGATTAATACATGCTATGATTTAGTTGTGTGAAACATCACGAAGTATGTTCACCAATAATAAGAATGAAATCAAGTGTAAGATAAAGAATGACACGAAAATAAGTAAGTTACTTGTGTCGTACCGACCCGCGTAAGGTCGGGTTGGACTATGGATTGAGTTAGAAAAAGATTGGCCACCCCAACCAAATTCATAGTTGCGCGCCCGGTACGAACACTATAGGGCCCATATGTTAAGTTAAGTTAAGTAAGCAAGTTATGTACAATAAGAAAGAATAAGAAAGCATAATTGGCTCATGCATATGTAGGATAAGTTACGATAAGTTAAGTTAAGTAATGCTATGCTATGCTTTGTTATGTTAGTTAGATATATTGTTTTGTGTTGTGTCGCGGTATAGGATGGTTGCA
Organism: Ficus erecta; assembly: GCA_008635985.1. Classification (NCBI taxonomy): domain Eukaryota; kingdom Viridiplantae; phylum Streptophyta; class Magnoliopsida; order Rosales; family Moraceae; genus Ficus; species Ficus erecta. The sequence continues at coordinate 2,411,736 of BKCH01000019.1, forward strand.
CTTGCTGAGCGAAAGCTCACTGTCTTACGTTTATGCTGTAGGTAAGCAACCTGCCAGCAATTGCTGATGCAAGATGGAGAGGCGAGGCTCGGCGGACTGTGAACCGTGGGAAATGTAGAACCGCTATGCGTTTTGAATTTATTTTATTTACGTTTATTAAGTTGAGATATGCTAAACAACTATTGCCTATTATTTGTTATATTTTATGTACGCTCTCGTGTGCGAGTTACACTGTAAAAAAAAAAAAAAAAAATATTTCCGCTGTTTATGTCGATTATGTATGTATGAAATATACGTAAGTATGTATGGTAACGGCCTGTGCTAGGCGGGTCGTTACATATGCTCTACTAATCCGTTTGTGCAAAGTTGCAGCTGATCAATTCAAATTTGCCAATATTTCTCTTACTTGTTTGTTGACGTGCTTAGAGTTATATATCTTCTATTGATAAATTGATAGATGCTTTGTGCATGGAGGTTTAAACTAAGGATTGATTTTATGTATGCCTCTTGAATTATAGACCCCCTTTCACCTTGCCTCCTTATGATTGTTCAAAACCTTTCAAAACATCCCCTAATATACACTAAATAATTCAAATTTCCCCTTTCATCTAAATCTGTCTATAAACTAGGGCCCGCACTATTAATAGAAATTAACGAAAAATATACCTAAAAGAAAACAATCTAATTTTCAGTAGTTCCATCCAGGATTTCCCAAACTTTCCAAACTTTTAGCTTTGTTAGTTTCGTAATCATTATAGACAAAGCCTCCTTTTAATTTTTGTCAAAAGCTCATTAGTTTATCAAAACATAGAGTACTTGAGACCAAAACTCCAAATGATCATATTTTAACAATTTCTCTCATCAAATTGAGAAATTGAAATTTCAAAGACTCGGTAAAGTGTGAAATTTTCAAACAAAGCCCTTTACAAATTTCACCGCCAACTCATAGCAAAAGGCTCAAAATCAAAATAGAAAAACTTGATGCATTTATTTCTTTGGCCACGAAATCCCCTACCAAATCCGAAAACCATAAGGGAAAAACATGAAATTAAATGTAATTCATAGACTTAAGTGGAAACCCAAAGGTGCATTTCAGGGACCTAATGTGTTTGTGTTATTCATCATCTGCATTTAAAAAGCGACAAAAAATACTTATCCTTGGTCTTAAAACGACAAAGCTGGAGGATGGTCTCCCATGTTGATAACATTATTGATAACAGGCAATAAGAACCTAGGCTTCGTAATAAAAATCATAATAAAACTTCAAAATAAAATGTATAATAAGTATGCCGAAAAAATGAAAATAACTAAAATTTAGATAGGCTGCAACCAAATTTCAACAAAATAATGTAAATGAAAACTTAACTAAAACATTGTATACTCCAAAAAGAAAAGTGAACTTTAAGATTCATGAACAAAAATATGGACTAGATCAGGAACTAGCTAAAAAATGCAAGAAACCTAAATATGAATGAGATTCTCCGCAGTAGTAAAGGCATCTGTGGCCCCCAAACGACACAGATATGTTGCTTTGTGATCACTCTCCAAATCATAAGAAAACAATCTGCCGTACTTGGACTTAATCAGCAGCATGTCACCATCATCACCATTTTTCCCGATAGCTAATAGTCGAAAGCGGTAATCTTGATGACATCCGGGGATTTTTATTTTTATCTTCTCTTGTTTGAACCACGAATCCAAAACGCCGTATTCCTTCATTACCCATATCACATAAATTGGGTTTTTATGCCTATCCAGCTCTTTGACAACCAAAGAAAGACAATCTGACAATTTACACATAACACTGAATATCCCCTTGCGGGGTAGATCGATCAGCTTAAAAACCTCAGTGCTAAGATCAAAGGCAATTATCCAACATCCATCCCAACTCAAAAACGACATCCAATGGATAGACCCGCTTACAACAACAGGGCACTGCCATTCTAAAATATTGCATTGATGAGAAGAGATCTCCGCCGATGTCAACGATGAAAATACAGCTGGCACAATTCTTTTCCAAGAATTCTCCCCAAACTGTAAACAAAAACTTCGTTATCGCTTCTGCAAAAGTTAATTGGACGTACGCCATCCCTCGTACAAACCCTAACTACTTTGAAATCATCGGTCAAGGAATCGTACCCGATTCCATGTTGATAAATAGGGTTCTTCCACTGTTGAGAAGTAGGAGGAGAAGGCAGTGACTTGGACTCGTTAGTTGTCGGGTTCCATAAGCAGACATTATTTCTACGGTCGGACAAGCATGCTAAGCCCTTATCGCAGCCCTCCAACGAGAAGGAAGATGGAAAAATTTCACATCTTTTAAACTTATTGAAGCCGTCGGAGCGACCATGTATTTTGCCGAACTTGTACTCTTCCCTGCGACCTATTGGTGCGCTTTGTAGGAGAATAAGAGAACGTGGCTGTCTTTTGTAGTGATTGTTTATGAAAGATGGTTGTCGAATTAGGGTTTTCCAAGACTTACAGACACACTCGAAACGCCGGAGAGAATTGACGTCCAATCTCAAAAGTATGTCTTTGACGATCTCCTCCGGTATGTAGTTATTGATGGAAACGAGTCTCTTTGAACCTCCCGTTTTCTTCATGGCGTTCTGCAGAGGAATACAACTGGTGCTCAAATTAGGGGCTTGGCTAGGGTTTAATAAAGAGCTACCAAAAAAAAAAATTATACGTGATTGAAATTTTTTTAATAGATTTTTCTTTCAAAAAAAAAAGTGTAAATAGGAATTGCCATTAAAAAAAAAGGATGATTTTATTTATTTATTTATTTATAGAACAGCATTAAAAAATGACTGATTAAAATAGTTGTTTTTGGATTCAACTCCTATGTTGTGTCCCCTCTATGTCCCTCTAATTATAATATAATTACAATTAAATTAAAAATATATATTTAGTTACAATATCATATCATACCACTTAAAAAATCATGGTAATTACACACATGTCATAATATTATTAATAAATATGTTGTTTTTAACTGATAGAAAATAATTGACTTCAAAAAAATTAAAACTTAAAAAAGAATAATATTTTATAAGATAAAAGAATCAAACTAAATTTAACAAACCTTTAGACAAAAAAAAAAAAAAAACCTAAATTTAACAAATTCGTACTTTCTCGAAAAAGGAAAAAAACATTAAAAAAAAAAAGGAATACAGGATGGCAGAAAATCAGGGATTATACAACTATTTTTAAAAACATGAGTTTTAAAAAGTATTATTTACACAACGCACCGCCACGCCCAACCCCGCCCCTCTCTCTCTCTCTCTCTCTCAGGGAACACAACTCACCGTGTTAATACGAAAAGATAAAGTGTATTTTAAATCCTATATATACTAAACACTCAACTTAATTTAAGTTAACTATCCCAATAAGAGTTTACGATTTTTTTTTTCTCTCTCACTCTCTAGAAAACAATAGAAATAAAATAAAAATCTCTCATTTACTACTAATTCATAAGTGCAAAGTTGTCTCTAGTCAATTAAAATTTGGTGGTTGAAGATATAGTAAATCGATAATTTCACACCTGACTCCACAAATAGAGTTAAAATCTCTAACTTCCAAATTTAAAAAAAAAAAAGTAATATTACTCTATCTTGTTTGTTGACATTCTTGGATTATCTTTTTCTTTTTTTTTTGATAAATTGGTGTGCTTAGAGATATTGTCACGTTGGAATAGTGAAGATGGTGTCATAGATGTACCATAAAAGGCCGGCCTTTTTTTTTTTTTGCTTAAAGCGGCCATTTATTAGATTGGTTGGCTAATTAAACTGACTATCCAATTTTATTTTATTTAATTAATTATCATAATAAGGGATAGGGATTGTAGGTTTTTTTTTTTCTTGGGTATTCAATCTCTCATAAACTACTCCAAAAAAAAAAAAAAAAAAATCTCATAGCTAATAAAATCAAAATAGAAAAAGGTATGTCATTTTTTGCAATGAATTCCCTTACCAAAATCAGAAAACCAAAAGGCAAAACCACAAAATTAAATGTAATTCACATGGTTAAGAGGACATCCAATGATTTATTTCAAGGAGCGAATTTGCTTGTGTTATTTTTCATTTTACAAATGTTCTCCCCAAACTGTTCCCTGTATCTACAAAAACGACAAAGGTATTTACCCTTGGTCTTAGAACGACAAAGCTGCAGGAAGGTCTCCCATGTTGATAACATTATCGACTTGATTATAGCCACTTTCTCGATAACAAGCAATAAGAAACATGAATTCATAATAAAATCCAAAGCATACATATGTTATATAGAGGGAAATTGTAATGGATAGTAGTTTTGCGAAAATAATTAAAGTAAATAATAAGATTCTAAAATATTTGAAGTAAAAAACAAATTTACTAGTGAATAACATAATTTTAAGAAGCAAATGAAAACTTAATTTTATAACTTATGAGCAACAAGAACAATGGATTCATCCTAAAATTCAAAATATACAAATCGCATGATGTTCCAAATAATAATTAAAACAATCAAGACTTGGGTAGGCTCCTTCCTAATTACATCAAAATAAAATGACTAACTTAACTAGATATTGAATAGTCCAAAAAGAAAAGTGAAAAATCAAAAGTACTTGTCTCCTTAAAGATGAAGGACACTCTCAAGTGTTGTACAGACAATTTCAATGCACATTGAAGGACACAAATATTCTGCTTTGTGACTCTCTAAATCATACAAAATTACCTTTTCATCAGATTCAAGAATAAGCACATTACCTTTACACCCAAAAGCTAATGGCTGTGAGGATTTGTCTCCGATACCATGCAATTGGGGTGGTAACTCTCCAGGGTAGTTCACCAAATCGACCTTCACTTGTTTGATCCACGAGTCCGAAACGCCATATTCCTTCATGACCCATACATCGAATATCGGTGCATTCCTATCATGCGTGACAACTAAGGAAAGACGTTCCGATAACTTATCCAGAAATAAATCTTTATATTCCACCAATCGGGGAAGGTTGATCGTCTTAATAACCTCGGAATTTAGATCAAAGGCAAGTATCAATTTTGTTTTTTCATTGTCTATTTGAAAAGACATGTTCCAATTGATAGACTCCTTTACAACAACGGAACAACGGTGATCTGGATTAGCCCATACATGAGAAGAGAACTCCGGCGATGACGATGATAGTATACGAGACATCTCCATTCTCTTCCAAGAATTTCTCCCCAAACTGTAGACTGACAATTCGCTATCGCTTGTGAACAAATAACTATCCGTCGAAAAAACCCTAATCACTTTGTAATCATCTGTCAACGAATCGAAACCGAATCCAAGCAGACAAGTAGGGTGTTCCGAGTGACAAGGAGGCGGAGGAGGAGACGGGAGTGTCTTAAACTCGTTAGTTGCAGGGTTCCATAAGCAGATATTGTCATGATTAAAAAAGTCACCAAAGCATACCACGCCATTGTCACAACCCTCCAGTCGGAGAAATTCAGATGGCAATATTGCACGTCTTTGAATCAGCTTATCAAAGCAATCGGAGTAACAAGATACCTTGCAGTCAAACTTGAACTCTTTCAAGTTATGATCAAAAGCTGGAGAGAAATGGAAGAGAATAACCGAAGATGGTTGACGTTTTAAGTGATTGTTTACGAAAGACGGTCGGCGTATTAGGGTTTTCCAAGATTTGCAGACGCACTCGAAACACCGGAGAGACTTGACGTCCAATCTCAATAGTATTTCTTTGATGATATCCTCCGGCAGGTACTTATTCGCTACCATCATTGTGATATGGAGAAATAGGGAGGTTGCTATTTGCTAGGGTTTTGACAAACAAAAAAAAATAGTGGATAAACCTGCTACCACAAAAAATTAGGGATAATTAGTTTCATATTTGTAGGGAGTCGGAAAATTAGGAAAAAGGACTTGACTTTAAAAACAAATAAAAAAATAAAAGTTTGACAAATTCATCCTTTCCCCAAAAAGAGAGAGAGAGCGAGAGATATCAGGAGATGACATAATATCAGCGACTTAACAATAATGAAGAATATATTCAGGTAAAATAAATAAAGAAATAAATCGAAAAACGTTATAAATGGAGAAAACTATAGGAAAATTAGGTATTTAAATTATGATTTAAAATTATCCAAGGATTTGAGTTATTTTAAAGTTATTTTATTTCATGGTCATCTTTTAAGATTACCTAAGTTCTATTGGGATCATTTAGGATTTATTTGAATTTGATAATTCTTAGGAGTTTGCTTATAAAAGAAAGCAAGTTTTTATAATTTTCACAAAAGACTTGATAAATTGAACATAGATAATTTTTCGCCTCTACTTTTTCTTCCGTCTTGCTTCATTTATACTCTGGATTTTATTTTTTGAGGGAAAGATTTTATGTATTAGAGAAAGGAGAAGGAGGGAAATAACACATATTAAAAGTTGAATAAAAATTTTTTTTTTGAAGGAGAATAAAAATTAATTGTATAATATTTAAAGGATAGATAGTAAATAGCATATTCTATGGTTTGTTTAGTATTTAAATTTAACTCCAACTAACCTATACCTTTTGAGTTGAATTTTTGTCTTTTTCTGAAAAATCAACAGAAATTGTAACTAGTTTTTGAAAAGCCAACCAATTCAAATTGAAATTTTAACTACAACAGCGATCCAAATGAAAGTTAGGAAATCTAGATTTACTATGCTACAAAATACAAAGAATATCCTCCATTTAGATTTTTCTCTCTCATCCACCTCTCTTCTTTTCTCTCTCTTCGAACTCAGCAGCCAGCCCTCAGAGTCCTTTCTTGCTGGACTGGTAGCTTGAAAATCAGATATTGGAGTGAGAGTTTTGGGACTTGTTTTAATTTATGAGTAAATATAGTCCTAAATAGCAAAATAAATTGACAGATATTTTTTTTATTTCTTTATTCAATTACAAAAATTGTTCAGATTAATTAGAAAATGCTAGCTGTATTATATAACAAATGAATTTATTGCATAAATAATTTTTTTACCATGAACTTTTAAATTCATTATTCATGTATAAATACTGAATTTTACAGCCAAACCTTTATTTTTCATTATCTCTAATATTTTATTAAAATAATGATAGCTCCAATTCGACATAGTACAAACTATCCACAAAAAAGAAAAAACACCCAAATAGTAAATATAGACATGAAACAAAACAAAGTAGATTCTGACACCAGAAGTTATAGTCGAAACTACACAATTGACAATTAGAATTTATGGTTTACCTCATTAAAAATCTTGCTAGTAAAACTCAATGATAAAAACTAGTAAGACAAAAAGAGTTTTTAAATTTTATTTGACGAATGAAAACCTTGGTAATACATGAGTTACGTAAATTTCAATTTTAGTTTATCTTGAAATTGGTATATATAGTTTATATGTGACATTTACTATGTCAATCCGATATTTATAGGTGTGTGTGTGTATATATATATATATATATATATTATTGTAAATATGGTAGACTGCAAATGGTATGAGTGGGCACCCGAATTGTTGAGCCAGGAAGAGCAAGATTCCGATTTAATTAGATGAAGTCGCAGGAGGTAAGCCGCTTCCTATTGGCCGAGAAAAAGGCAGGATTTTAAAGAAAGAACTGAAATACATTAATTGTGACAGTAAAAGAAGAGGCAAAATTGAAAAACAAAAATATACTATGGTCCTCCTTCATACTATTCGGTTTAATAATTATTGGTGCGTCACAATCACATAATCATTCTTAACCGGTTTCCCAGTACTACAAAATATAATAAAGCAGTTTAATATCTTTGGTATATGTTAGGCACGCGTATGGATTAATTACTAGGTAAATAAACTATATATGGCTTTCTAAAACGTGTGTACTATGTTTTTCAATGAAGTATTTTCCATTTCTGATGAAGAATGACGATTAAAACTCCACATCTTATAATGAAATCATATATGGAATTACTGAACGTTAGGCTGCAGCCACGCAACATTGCCAGTTGTAATTGGAAAGAGAATTGCAAGAATTAATGTATTAGTGCTGCAATTTATAAGGCATTTGAGTAAGGAATATTGATATCTGAATAAATCAAAATATAAAACATATGGAACCAATATATTTTTTTCAACACATGAAGCCAATAAACTCTCCATTGCATTTCACATTCATAAAAGCACACCAGTCAACAAATTTAAACCAAAAATCATTTGACACACTCAAACTAAACTGTAGTAATTATAACAAGAGTTCTTACTTGCCCTCATTTTGACCATTTGAAGCCTTTATTGCAAATTAATGCAACGAACTAGGAAAGGAAACTAGTAGGCTTCTTGACTTTAATTATAATAATCTAGTGAACCAGCGGAGGTGATGGCTTCTTAGGGTGTGAGAAATATGGTGGCAATGGCTTCTTAAGAAAAGGGTGGTGAAATGCCGGGTTGTTCTTGAAGGCCGGAGTGGGATGAGGGAGTGGCTTGTGAATCGGAACTGGATCAGGTTTCGGCTCGTGAATCGAACCTGGAATAGGTTTCGGCTTGTGAACCGGAACTGGTGGCTTTTTGGGAATGGGACTAATGTGTTTTGGGAATGGATTTTTGAAGCCTGGGATTGGGTGATGAAAGAAGTCATGATGTTTCTTTAAAATTGGTGAATGTGGCGATAGGAATGTCTTTTCTTCTTTGATTCCTGCAGCCTCTGGCGTTTTGGACTCTTCAATTTTGGCTACATGAAAAAACAGAGCTCAGGATTATAATTTCATTCTACAACTCAAAATGTCATCAAATTACAAAGAGTAGTGATCAAATCAACAATAACCAACATAATTATTCAAAGCAAAGCTAGTTATAGAGTGAGCTATATATATATATTTTTTGCATTACTACAGTGTTCACATTACGAGAAATGTAGAGAACTATATTATTAAGGACATTATCAACAGCATATTATTCAAATTTTAGCTTTAAAAATATAGTAAATGGGTCTAGGCGAGAAGGAATCAAATGTTACCTGAAGACGTTTGGCAGAAGCTAACAACAAACAGGCAAAGCCACATTCCCAGAAGTGCGCCTTGGGAGAGAGACGAGATTCTCATTTTTTGAACCTAATTATTTCTTATTTGACACCAAATCTTTAGTATATATAAAGGAAGCCTTCTATAAGCTTATGAGGTTCAACTCAAGTGTCAAGCTTTGAGTGGTTGATCTGCTCCATTGGCTTGGTGAAATATATATAGCAACGAAAAGCTTTCCTTTAATTTGGTTGTGTTATTATTCATTTAATGAGTTTTCCCAACTGCTATCCATATATATATATATATATATATATATATATATTAACATCGCTAACTCTTTTTGCCAAATAGTACAGCTTAGCTGTGATTTGATACACAAGAGTGGGGTTCATTGTCTTACGAATTTCTTCATGCTATGTCGGCAATTCAATTAGATGGAAGCAAATTACTATAGAAATTGAAAAAGAAAATAATAATAGTAACAATAAAATAAAAAGGGAGAAGATCACAAAAGGATGGTGTAGATGCTTACGTCTACAAACTAGAAACAAAGAGAGGAATTTACTAATGAGAAGTACTATGGATGTGGTTTCATATATATAAATTACAGAGTCTTCAAATAAAATTAACTAACGATGAAAAAAAAAAAAAAAAGATACCGTTATAAACTTCTGAAGTAAACAGTGGTCATATTAGCTACTAAAAAAAAGAAAATCATATTTTGAGGCACCACATTTGTGACATTAAATGTGCAGTTGAGCAGTGTCATATATAATTGGAAAATATATGCAGGGTCTTCATGAAAAAGTGAAATCCCTCGTATGACAATAGAAGAAGGGGCAAAAAGATTGGTTAAAGAAAAACAATAATATTCCATATCCTATTTTAACATTACTTTTTCTTCTTCTTTTTTTTTTTTTTGGTGAATAAGTAGATTAAAATGCTAGGTTGGGAGCACATTAGTCGTTACGTCATTATAGGTTAAAGAAAAATAAATAAATGTCAGATCCTCTTTTCTTCATGTTCTTCTTTATGGCCCGCATTGCCAATGTGTGGCCAATGAAGTAACTGACTACACTGGTGCTGACAAAAAAAAAAAAAAAAAAAAAAAAGTGGCATCACCGGATGAGAGTGTAGCTTGTAAATACGAGTCAGATGAGGTTTTGGCTTGTGAACCGGAACTGAATCAAGTCTTGGCAAAGTCACAGGTCAGAGAAAAAAAGGTAAAGTTGTGCAATCACATGTCACTTGAGAATATATATAAGTGAAGATTCATAAGTAAAGAAGTTATCTTTTAATGGTATGAGGCGTTTTAAAATGAGCCCAATAGTATAACCGTACGAGCATGAGACGTAAAACAGATAATATCATACCAACAAGAGGCATGTGTGGTTGGGAGGGACGGGGAATTTTCATTTTAAGCTTATTTCTTATTTGACACTAGTCTTTTTATATATGCCTTAAACTCTTGTTTCAACTCAAGCTTTGAGCGATTTGTGATCAGCTCCATACACATTGGCTTTGGTGGTGACATGTATGCTTAGTTTTGAAGCTTAATTATTGCACTACTCAAAGAGAAAGAAACACTGATAGTGTGAGTGTGTGCGAGTTTCTCTTGTAAATTTCTTGATTATCATAATAAATTACTGTAGTAGCTGAAACAGGATTTGGTCATACATTAAGACGAACTTGTATAAATCTTGTGTGTTCATATTGTTTTTTTTTTTAATGTTTTTTTTTTCATTTTTTTATATTCTGGGTAATATAAAATTAAGGTATCTAATTCTTAATGATATAAAGCAATCGAAAGCTATGCTTTTGATTGTGTTAATCTTCATGATTTAATGACTTCCCCCAACTACTGTATATATATTTAATATCTTTAATATCTTTTAACTCTTTGTTTTTCTCCGAAGTCATGTTAGTTAAGTACCTATCATGATATATATTAATAGAGGAACACAAAATACAATATAAATAAGAGGACATATGAGTCAAATCGAGACGTACTTGGTCTAAGCACTCACTCTATAACAGGGCAACTCTGCTCTCTCAAAACTGCAAAACTGCAGGAGCCAGTTAGGCCTCCCAAGTTGACAACATTTTGCTTGATTATATATTTTAAATACTAGAGTGAGGTATTCAGGTGCGTGTTAAAAGTATATATGCTTTAAATTACTTTCATACTTAAACGTAATTTGATTTAGAGGTAATTTTGTAAGTAAATAATTTTATTAAAAATGGGTGACGAAAGTAAACTAAGAGTTGTTAATTAGTGTTTCCTTTTTAAAACGGATTTATAAAGCAATCATATTATTATGCGTCCGTTTGGTTCGACGGCTGGAGTTGAAAATTTTAAGTTGAAGTTTGTTGATTTTTTACAAATTAATTATTATTTTTATTGACTTTTTAGAAAAGACAGAAAACTGATGAAAAATTTAAGTTAGAACTAAGATACCAAACGAAGGCTATATCTCAATATGTTAGTCAAACTCACCGTATATGTTTGGCAATTGGGATTGGTGTCGTAAGTAAACTGTGGCTTTCTAAAACATGTTTTATGCTTCTCAATCAAATATTGCCCTTTTTTCAATTTAACGATGGAATTCGAACTCTACACTTTTATAATAGAGTCAAGTGTGGAATTATTGTGCATTAAGCTATCACCATGCAATCTTGCCAGTTATAATTGAAAAGAGAATTTCAGGAGTACTTAATATTTCAGTGTTGTATTTTTATTTTTTTTAAAAACACATGAAGCCAACATACATTCCGTTTCGTTTCACATACATAAGAATACCAAAAACAAACTTACAACCACAAATCATATGACACACGCAAATACGTTATATATAACAAAAAAGATCTTGCTTTGGCCTCATTTTGACCGTTTGAAGCCTTTATTGCAATGCTACTAACCAGAAAAGGAAACCAGTAGGTTTATTTAATTTGATAGTCATCTAGTGAACCAGCGGAGGTGATGGCTTCTTAGGGTGTGAGAAATATGATGGCAGTGGCTTCTTAAAAAAGGGGTGGCTAAATGTTGGCTTCTTGAAGACCGGAGTGGGATGAGGGTGTGGCTTGTCAACCGGAACTGGATCAGGTTTCGGCTTGTGATCATGAGCTGGATCAGGCTTTGGTTTGTGAACCGGAACTGGATCAGGTTTTGGTTTGTGAACTGGAACTTCTTTTGGCTTGTTACTTGGAACTGGTGGCTTTTTGGGAATGGGACTACTGTGTTTTGGGAATGGATTTTTGAATCCCGGGATTGGGTGATGAAAGAAGTCATGATGTTTCTTGAAAATTAGTGAATGCGGCGATAGGAATGTCTTTTCATCTTTGACACCTGCAGCCTCTGGTGTTTTGGACTCTTCAATTTTGGCTACATAAAAAACAAAGTTCAAGGTTATAATGTCATGATTAGACGCAAACACACACACATATATGTTTATATAAGAAATGGTGGTGGCATTCATTTTACAACTCAAAATATCAACTAATACAAAGAGTATATATTGATCAAATCAACAACAATCAGCATAATTTTTCAAAGCAATTAACTAGATAGAGAGTGAGTTATAATATTCGCATCATGGGAAATGCACTCATCGAACAATATTATTAAGGGCTATATTGAAAGCGTCATTAAATTTTGTTTGCTATAAAATAGTAAATGAGTGTAGGTGAGAAGGAATAAAATGTTACCGGAAGAAGCATGGCAGAAGCTCACAACAATCAGGCAAAGCCACATGCCCAGAAGTGCGCCTTGGGAGAGAGAAGAGATTCTCATTTTTTAACCTTTATTTCTATTTTGACACCAAATCTTTAGTATATATAGAAAGCCTTTTATAAACTTATGAGGTTCAAATCAACTGCCGAGCTTTGAGTGATTGATCTGTTCCATAGGCTTGGTGAAATATATATAGCAACGAAAAGCTTAATTTTGCTTTGATTTGGTTGTGTTATTATTCATTTAATGAGTTTTCCCAACTGCTGTCCATAATATATAAACATCTCTAACTCAATGAACCAGAGTGGGGTTCATTTTCTCATAATTTTCCTCTCGCTGTATGAGCAATTTTAATGCCATGAGCTGTGTTGATCAAAAAAATGAATCACTATATGGAAGCAAGGTATACACCATCTTTGACACGTTGATCGCTAACGGTCGACGCTAATGAAATAGTTAGAGATGCCACAAGCAAAAATTGTAGAGCCTAATTGACTGCAAATTGAACAAGTGATAGACCTTCTTTAGATCGTAGAATAAGTATAATGGGGCATATAGTTAAAATGCCTAAGAGAGCCCCAGGCCAGCAGCACAAGTATGACATTTTCAAGTAAAATTAAACGGAAAAAAAAAATCCAACACGTGTGACTTTAAATATCAGCTGAACAGTGATTTAAATGGGAAAATATGTAGGGTTTCCAAGAAAAGGTGAAATCCCTCGTATAACAATAGAAAGAAGAGGCAAAAAGATTGGTTAAAGAAAAAATAAATAAATGCCAGATCCTAGTTTCTCATTTCCCTTTTTTTTTTTTTTTTTTTTTTTCAGTGGATTAAAATGCTTGAGATTGGGAGATCGTTAGTCAATACGTCATTATGGGTTAAACAAAAACAATAAATGGCAGGTCCTACTTTGTTCATGTTCTTCTTGGTGGCCTTCATTGCAAATGCGTGGACAATGAAGTAACTGACTACGGTGGTGCCAAAAAAATAAAAAATAAAAAAATAAAAAAAAATAAAAAAAAAAAATAAAAGGTGTCAGCGGAAAAGTGAGAGTGGGGATGCTGATTTTTATCCGCCCTGCATCCCGCAACCCATCGCCCTTTATGGGGCGGACCAAATTCGAATCCAAAAGCACGTTTCTTGGTTTTGAGATGGATGCTAGAGTAGATATCCTGCCTCCGACTCATCTAAAACCATTTTCTTTTTTTAAGCATGTTATATGTCTATTTGTACAGAATTTAGATCTTAAGTGTCTATTTATGTATTTTATCATTGTTGGTTGATTGCATCTTAGTTATCACTTTTTGTTTAACACATGATTCTCCTTTTCTTTTTCTTTTTTCTTTTTTGGTTATACGGTAACTGTTTAAAGGGAATCCTGTAAGATTTCCAACCCATCCCACCTTCGAAGGACAACCCGCTCCCTTGTCATCCCTCATCTACTATAGTCAATATATGAATGACCAGCAATTATTAGCCTCTTCTTTGAGTTTCAAACAGTGACTAGTGACCACTGTCCACTGGCATGATGGAAAAAAGAAAAGAAAAAAATTATAACAAATATTTTTCTGTTAATAAAAAAACAAGACAAAGAAAAAGGAAGAATAAATAAAGCAATGAATTACAAAAAATGGAAAACGACAGAAAAAAAGGAGAAAATGTCGATCAAAAGAGGAAAACGACAAAAAAAGGAAGTAAAGAAATAGATGACGATAAGTATCAACCAACGACAAAACAAAATGGACGATATAGTAAAGAAACGAACGACAGTAAACATGATAACAAGCAGTAGAACAAATAATAACTAATGAAAAATGGATGACGAAAAATGACGCCACAACAAAACGATTAATATGAAACGACAAACTTAAAAAACGATAGTCATCTCAATAAACGACAACCATTGTGAAAGTACAACAAACAATTAAATAAACGACAGTCAACCTAAAACGACACTATTTAGAAATGAACGACAACCGAGAAAATGACGATAACAAATGAGGAACAATATAAACACGACAACAACATAAGAGAAGGTGAAAAACAACAGTGCTTGGCAAACGACGATCAACGAGAAAACTACAATAAACTTGATCAAAAACAAACAGTAAAGCAACTAAATATGAACGACAAAAAAAGAAAAAAAAAATTACCAAATGAAAAACAACGATGGTAAAGGAACAACTAAAGCAATGAAACAGTATTCAACTTTATAAACGACAATCATTGAGAAACGACAAAAAAATGAAGTGGTAGGCAAGTTTCTATTCGACACTGAAATAAACGTACAAGATTATGTACTGCGGAAGTAAAATATTTCGTCCAAAAACAAGAATATTTTAAGCGAAGATGAAACGACGTGTCTTCATCAAGAATGTAAAATAGAATGATTTAAGGGGGTCAGAAGTTGGGGGAAAAAAAAAAAACGAAATGTCTTCATCAAGAATGTAAAAAAGAATGATTTATGGGTCAGAAGTAGAAATTCTAAAAATTGAAGGGTCCAAATCAGACAAAGTATAAGTCTGAAAACCTTTAATGGAAAAATAGTACAGTACAGTCTTTACCAATGACAACTATCAGGAATTAGATCCAAGGGACAGAATTAATTCATTAAAGATGGATGATCGAGATTAAATTAAGAAAGGATCTCCCACGCACTTGTTCGTCAAAAAATAGAGAAAGGTATGCTTTTCTTGATTTTTTTAACCGAACTCTGCCATTTTAAATTTGGAACTTTCTTAGATTGGATATGACTTGAGTTCGGAGGGTTTTTTACAAGAGCCCCCCATTTGTTCAAGCAGTAAAGCTTCAGGGATCAGTAAAAGATCAATAATCAAGTTAAATTATTCATCAAAAGAAAAAAAAAAAAAAAAAGACAGTTAACAACAACGAAGTCTTGTTTTCCACTTCTTTGACATGTTCTCCATGCAACCATGTGCAAGCTTTTTTTTTTTTTTTTTTTTTTTTTTTTTTTTTTTTTTTGCAATTTTACCGCCTTGCTATCGTATGCATTTTTATCTATTGAGCAAAAAATATATATGTTGTTAATCATGCTTTTTTAAAATTTTCTTAATTTTTTCTGTAAAATCATATATATTTTAATTAATAGAGTGAGGTATTGAAGTGTGTGTTAAAAGTACATATGCTTTAAATTACTTCATCCTTAAAAGTAATTTGATTTGGTGGTAATTTTGTAACTAAAAAATTTTATTTGAAAGTGATGGCGAAAGTAAATTAAGGGTGTCAATAGACGCTCTCTCTTAAAAAAAAAAAAAAAGACTTTAGGTCGCAATCACATTATCATTCTTAATGGGTTTCCCAATACAAAATATTAAGCAGTTTAACTTCTCAATATATTAGTCAAACCCACTGTATATATTTGGCAAGAGTAAGGGATTAGTGTAGATAAGAAAATTGTGGCTTTCTAAAGGATGTATTAAGCTTATCAATACAATATTTCCCCTTTTCTAACTTAAGAATGGGAATTCGAACTCTATACTTTTATAATGGAGTCAGGTATGAAAATAATTACTGCACGTAAAGTTGCAACCACGCTATCTTGCCAGTTATAATTGAAAAGAGAATCACAAGAGCACTTAACATATCAGTGCTTGTTGATATATGAAATAAATCAAAGTACAAAACATATGGAACCAATACTGTCTTCTTAACACAGGAAGCCAACAAACATTCCGTTTCGCTTCGCATACATAAGAACACCAAAAACAAACTTACAACCACAAATCATATGACACACTCAAATACGTTATAACAAAAAGATCTTGCTTTGGCCTCAATTTGACCATTTGAAGCCTTTATTGCAATGCTACTAACTAAGAAAGGAAACTAGTAGACTTCTTTACTTTGGTAATAATCTAGTGAACCAGTGAAGGCGATGGCTTCTTAGGGTGTGAGAAATATGGTGGCAATGGCTTCTTCAAAAAGGGGTGGTTGAATATTGGCTTCTTGAAGACTGGAGTGGGATGAGGGTGTGGCTTGTCAACCGGAACTGGATCAGGTTTCGGCTTGTGAACATGAGCTGGATCAGGCTTTGGTTTGTGAACCGGAACTGGATCAGGTTTTGGTTTGTGAACTGGAACTTCTTTTGGCTTGTTACTTGGAACTGGTGGCTTTTTGGGAATGGGACTAATGTGTTTTGGGAATGGATTTTTGAATCCCGGGATTGGGTGATGAAAGAAGTCATGATGTTTCTTGAAAATTAGTGAATGCGGCGATAGGAATGTCTTTTCATCTTTGACACCTGCAGCCTCTGGTGTTTTGGACTCTTCAATTTTGGCTACATGAAAAAACAGAGTTCAAGGTTATAATGTCATGATTAGACACACACACACACATATATATGTTTATATAAGAAATGGAGGTGGCATTCATTTTACAACCCAAAAGATCAACTAATGCAAAGAGTATTGATCAAATCAACAACAATCAGCATAATTATTCAACGCAATTAACTAGATAGAGAGTGAGTTATAATATTCGCATTATGGGAAATGCTCTTAGCAAACAATATTATTAAGGGCAATATTGAAAGCGTTATTAAATTTTGTTTGCTATAAAATAGTAAATGAGTGTAGGTGAGAAGGAATAAAATGTTACCGGAAGAAGCATGGCTGAAGCTCACAACAAACAGGCAAAGCCACATGCCCAGAAGTGCGCCTTGGGAGAGAGAAGAGATTCTCATTTTTTAACCTTTATTTCTAATTTGACACCAAATCTTTAGTGTATATATAGAAAGCCTTTTATAAACCTATGAGGTTCAACTCAAGTGTCGAGCTTTGAATGATTGATCTGCTCCATAGGCTTGGTGAAATATATATAGCAACGAAAAGCTTTGCTTTAATTTGATTGTGTTATTATTGATTTAATGAGTTTTCCCAACTGCTATCCATGTATAATAAAATCTCTAACTCAATGAACCAGGGTGGGGTTCATTTTCTCACGATTTTCTTCTTTCTGTATGAGCAACTTTAATGCCATGAACTGTAAAGATAAAAAATTGAATCATTTTACGAATTCAAGGGATACGCCATCTTTGACATGTTGATCGCCATTGGTCGATGCTAACCGAATAGTTAGAGATTTCACAAGCAAAAATCATATAGCCTAATTGACTGCAAGTTGAATAAGCGATAACCTTCTTTAGAGAGTAGATTAGAAACAATATCATATATACATAAAATGCCTAAGAGAGCCCGGGGCAAGCACCAAGTATTTTACTATTGGAATTTTTTATTTATTTTTCAGAGAATGAAATTATTACTTGTAACCTTTTCGAGTTAAATTAAGGGATATTTTAAATTAAGGGAAAAAAAATCCAAACAGTGCCATATATATTTAGCTACTAAACAAAAAGAAAACCATATTTTAAGGCATTGCATGTGTGACATTAATGGGAAAATATGTAGGGTATGCAAAAAAAAAAAAAAAGATTTGGTTAAAGAAAAACAAAAAATGCCAGATCCTGATTTTCTCATTGCTCTTTTTTTTTTTTTTTTGGAAAGCACCTGCATGACACAAACTCTTTTTTTTTTTTTTTTTTTCCTTCATTAGATTAAAATGCTAGAGATTGGGAGCACATTAGTCATTACGTCATTACAGGTTAAATTAAAACAATAAATGCCAGATCCTATTTTCTTCATGTTCTTCTTGATGGCCCTCATTGAAAATGTGTGGACAATGAAGTAACTGACTGAGGCCAGACAAAAAAAAAAAAAAAAAAAGTGTTTCAGCGGAAAAGTGATAATGGGGATGACAATTTTTACCAGCCATGCATCCCGCAATCCATCGACCTCTATGGGGGCGGACCAAATTCAAACCCATAGCGTGATTCTTGGTTTTGAGACGGGATTTCATTTTTATTTATACAGAATTCAGATCTTGATTGTCTCTTAAATATTTTATAATTGTTGGTTAATTGGATCTTAGTTATCACTTTTTGTTTAATACATGATTCTCCTTTTTTTTTGTTTTTTCTTTTCTTTTTGCTTTTTTGGTCATATAGTAAACTGCTTCCAGGGTAACCTGTAAGATTCCCGACCCATCCCACCTCCTTAATGGGTAGGCAATGGGGAAGGACAACCCGCTTTCTTGTCATCCCACCCCGACTATGAATGATCAGCATATATTAGCCTCTTCTTAAGTTGAGTTTCCAACAGTGACCACTGTCCATTGGCATGATGGCAAAAAAACTAAAGTTTTTTTTTTTTAATTAAAAAAAAGTTGTTATGAGAAATATTGATCCCTTAATAAAAAGGAAAAAAGAAAAAGAAAAAACAAATAAATAAACCAATGAATCACAAATAATGGAAAACGAGGACAAAAAAAAAAAAGGAAGGAAAACTACAAAAATTGAAAGACGACAACAAAATTGAAAGGAAGTACTGGAAGCAATTACGGAAATAGATGATAACAGATAAGAGATTACCAGAATAAACAAACGACGAAAAAGAATAATAAAAATGGACGATAGAAATTACCAGTAAAGAAAAAGAAACGAACGACAGTAAATATGATAACAAGCAGTAAAATTAAAGAAAAAAATAAATGAAAAATGGATGACAAAAAATGACAACACCACAAGACGATTGATATGAAACGACAACCTTAAAAACGATAGTCATCTCAATAAACGACAAGTATTGAGAAAATACAACGAACAATTAGATAAACGACCTTTAAAAGAAATAAAATAAACGAAGTCAACTGAAAAACGGGAAATATTTAAAAATGAACGATGAGAAAATGACGACAACAAATGAGGAACAAATATAAACACCACACCAAAAGAAACGATGGAGAAGGTGAAAAATAACAGTGCTTGGCAAACGACGATCAGGAGAAGACGATAATAAACTTGATCAAGCAACAGCAAGCAGTAAAGCGAGTAAACATGAACGATAAAAGAAAGAAAAAAATTTACCAAAGAAATACAACAATGGTAAAGGGACAGCTAAAGAAACGAAACAGTATTTAACTTTTTAAGCGACAATATTTTAGAAAACGACAACAAAAATGAAATGTCAGGGAAGTTCCAATTCGACACTGAAATAAACGAACGAGATTATGTAATGTGCGAGTAAAATATTTCGTCCAAAAAAGGACAACACTTTTATTGAAAATGAAATGACGAGTATTCATCAAGAATCTACAATATAATAATTTAAAGGGCAGAAGTAGACAAAAACGACGACATTCCAATAATTGAAGTGTTTGAACCAGACAAAGTATAAATCCGAAGACCTTTAAGGGAAAGACAATTTTTAACAATGAACTGTCTAGGAATTGAATCCAAGGGACAAAATTAATTCATTAAAGACGGATGATCGAGATTAAATTATGAAAGGATCTCCCGGCAACTTGCTCGTCAATAAATAGAGGCAACGGGTCGGAGAAATGTATGATTTTCTTGATTTTTATTTAGCCGAACTCTGTCATTTTCATTTTTGAAACTTTCTTAGATTGAATCTGAGACTTGAGTGTCAGAGGGTTTTTTACAAGAGCCCCCAAGGTAAAGCTTTGGAGATCAATAAGAAATCATGACCCAAGTTCTGTATTCATCGATCGAGATCTTTCACAAAAAACTGTCCCATTAAGTAGGTAATTTACATTGTCAATTAAACACCATTTAGTTGAAATCAGAAACATTTAGGTTGTGGCCCCACTTTGAAGATTTGTATGGTCTGAAATATGAGAAATACAGAAAATAATGCAAAATTAATATGCTCTTTGACAAGACAGTGCAATAATATTTATTTTAATCAATCAAAGTACTTTTTTTTGGCTAGAAATACATACTTTCATAGAATCCATTTCACACATCACTCTCCATAAATCATTACACACTCAAATCAACCTCTCAGTTAACAACAACAAAGTCTTGTTTTCCACTTCTTTGACATGTTCTCCATGCAACCATGTGCAAGCTTTTATTTATTTATTTATTGCTATTTTACTACCTTGCTAGGAAAAAGAAAGTAGGCTATAATGTTTCTAGGGAGCAAAGGGAGGAAATGGCTTCTTAGGGTGAGAGAAATATGGTGGCAAAGGCTTCTTAAAAATGGGAAGGTCATGAAATGACGGCTTCTTGAAGACCGGAATGGGATGAGGGTGTGGCTTGTAGACGGGTTTTGGTTTGTAAATTGGAATTGGGTGAGGTTTTAGTTCGTAAACTGGAATTGGAGTAGGTTTTGGCTTGTAAATCGGAACCGGAGTAGGTTTTGGCTTGTAAACTGTAACTGGATGAGGTTTTGGTTTGTAAATTGGAATTGGAGTAGGTTTTGGCTTGTAAATTGGAACTGGATGAGGTTTTGGCTTGTAAATGGGGATGTGTTTTGGGAATGGCTTTTTGAAGCCTGGGATAGGGTAATGAAAGAAGTCATGATGTTTTTTGAAGACTAGTGCATGTGAAAAGAATGTCGCTTCCTCTTTGATCTCTGCAGCCTCTGGCGTTTTGGACTCTTCAATTTTGTGTACATGCAATAACAAAAGCTAAAAATAATTAAAATGCATATTTATTAACGAAAAAGAGAGAGAAAAATATATATGGGAAATGCTCAAATAGAACCAGCTTTTGAAGAGAGATACAAGTGGCCCCACGTAGGTGGTTCTCAGAGTTGAGAACCACCTTGTATATCTATGTGGAGTCAACTACGAATAGAGCTGAATAGAATTACTCATTGCTATCTAAGTAACCAATCATTCCTTCTTCGTTTTTTTTAACCTTGGGGCGGTGAAATTTGAACTCTACGTAGACTTTGGGGATAAGTCAGGTGTAAAATTACCATTAGCTAGGTTATGCCTCAACCACGTAACCAGTTATTCTTATATGCATGTATTTGTTTTTCTTTTTTCTTTTTTATAAATGTTTATGTATATGCTTGAATTCACAATGTTTTTACTGAACTGAAACCAATAAAAGGTGGTCTAATAAAGTGATATCAAATTAAACATTCAAATGGTAAAGAACATTTTTCATGATCTGATCTTTCTAATGGAAAAAAAATGGCCAAGTGACGAAGAAAATTTTACCTGAAGAAACATGACAGAAGCTGACAGCAAACAGGCAGAGCCAAAGACCCAGAAGTGCCCCTTGGAAAATGGAAGGAATCCTCATTTGGAGTCCTTATTCTGTGCCTAAAGAAATCTTAAAACAGTCCTAAAATGCCTATAAGGTTTCAACTGCTCAAGCTTTGAGTGATTGATGAGCTCCAAAAGATTTGTGATATATATATACAGATAGATATATTGGAGAAGCTGTATAGGAGGCTAACTGATTCTTCCACTTAACTTTGGACAGCAAAAGGAGTTAAATTAAGGACCCATTGAGCTTGTAGTTGCTATTATGTTCATTTAATGAAGTACCTCAACAGCTATCTGTAACTAATACTTTTAGTTAACTCTCTTTTTGTCAAATATTCAAATAATACCTATGAGCTGTGAACCAGAAGTGGTCCTTTTATTCTCACTTAATTACTTGTTGAGCATACAGTTGTGATGGTATAAAAGAAAAAAAAAATACAAAATTAAAAGTAAATGTTACTCATCAAATAATTCAATATTTTAGCCCATATAAGTCAGTGAAAGCAAATTATATTTGACCCTTAACAACTTTTGAAGCAAGAAAAGTGCCCACATAAGCTACCAAACAAAATAAGAAAAAAACCTAATGTGGATTTAATAGTCTTGGTTGAGTATTGAAACGTAAAGTGCCATGTGTTTCAATAATGTGACATTGTTTACAATGAATGATGAGAAGAAATGACTCATATATCAGAGTGACTAAGGACATTTGAACTTCGATTGACATTTCTTGAACCACTCTTCTCGCATCAAACTCCTTACTTAAATTTATTTATTAAAAAAATAAAAATAAAAAAAGTTCAAGGGATGAAAGCAAAGTAAAGAGCACGCAAGCGTCAAAGACAATCAGCCTTTCATGCAGGCAAGAAAAATAGAAACTAATAAACAAAACAATTCTTTCAAATGGTCAAAGAGAAAGACAAGGAAGCATAAATTATCGGGTATTCTACTTTCTAAACTTTAAGGCTTCACTAAAACCCTCTTCTAAGAAAACCCTATGGGAAAACCTGACAGTGAAAGAAAAAAAAAAAAAAAAAAGGTCATGAACAATCTAATCTTCAAGGAGACGAATCTGTAGTTAGAATGACCCATCATATCCCGACCCACCATTTGGGAGCAGAAACTGAATTAGCCTAAACTGCATAAGTTGATAATTCTTCAACATTTTTTTTTTTTTTTGTCGTGTTCATATTGTCTCTCATTTGTTGTCGTCATTTTCTCAGCTGTCGTTTATTCCTAACTTTTATTGTTTTTCTAAGTTGATTGTCGTTTATCTCTTTTTTTTTTTTTTTTTTTGCTATGGATTCTTTTTGTTTCTCATACTTTCTTAATCGTTATCGTTTATCAAGATGACTGCCGTTTTAAAGGTTGTCGTTTTCATGTGCTGTCTTGTTGTGGTGTCATTTATCATCGACTTTTCAATAGTTTATTGTTTTTTTTTTTTTACTTCTTGTTAAAGTCATCTATTTCATTACTAATAGTTACTACTTACTTTCAGTTTTGGTTGTCGTTTTTCATTTTTTGTCGTTTTCCTATATTATTGTCGTTTTAAATTTTGTGATTTATTGTTTGTTTATTCTTTCCCTTTGTTTAGAGCAATATTTCTGATAATTACTTTTTGCCACAACTTTGGAACGTGGGCCATCAAGAAATATTGAAGAACATGAAGAAAGCAGGAGGATGTTGTAAGCGTTTTTGTTTTACCGATTATGATGTAATGTGCTCAGTGCTCCCATTCTCTAGCATTGTAATCTTATGTAAAACAATAATAATAATACTAACAACAACAACAATGATGATGATGATGATAAATTGAGAAAATAGGATCTGGCATTTATTGTTTTTCTTTAACAAATCTTTTCGCCTTTTCTTCTATTTTCATAAGAGGAATTTCACTTTTTCTTGAACATCCTGCATATTAATGTCACCGAATAAAAAATTTGCTTTGGAGTATCGGATATTCTACCATGTACATTGCTTTGGAGTATCTTGCAAATTTGCAATCACGTTCTCCATTTTTCATGCTTATCACGAAAAAAAAAGAAGGGAGATGGTGAAAAACAACCGTGCTTAGCAAACGACGATCATTGTGAAAACAACAACAAACTTGAAGCAACAACAAACGGCAAAGCGACTGAACGCGAACGACAAAAAAGATAGTAATAGAGCAGCTAAAGAAATGAAACAATATTCAACTTTATAAATGACTATAATTGAGAAAACGACAACAAAAATGAAATGGCAGGGTAGTTCAAAATACGACACTGAAATAAATGAACAAAATTATATCTATATAGGTAATTTAACGTTTTGTTTTTTATTATTTTTTTAAACTTTGGAGGTGAGATATTCGAATTCTATACCTTTTAGTTGATTCAAGTGAGGTATTACTACTATTATTTAGTTGAGTCAAATGAGGTATTACCACTAAGCCTGCAACCACATGCAATTGTACATTTTCAATCTAGCATCATTTAGTTCAAAAGTTAGGTATATTAAGGTTTGGTCCCCCTATATTTGATGATTTTTATGGTTTGAAATTTGAGAAACAGTAGGAAGTAA
Source organism: Ficus erecta (assembly GCA_008635985.1). Taxonomy (NCBI): domain Eukaryota; kingdom Viridiplantae; phylum Streptophyta; class Magnoliopsida; order Rosales; family Moraceae; genus Ficus; species Ficus erecta. The sequence goes on from BKCH01000019.1 coordinate 2,436,114, forward strand.
TGCAATGGTATTGTGCTTTTTGATAAGGTACTGCAACAATTGAATAAGTATTGTAATATATCGAAGAACTGAAATACATAATTCCATAGAGTCCATTTCACACATCACTCTCCCTTCAACATAAACATCACTAGTACAAATCACAAGACACTCAAATATTCAACCTCCCAGCCAACAACAACAAAGTCTTCTTTTTCCACCTCTTTGACATGTTCTTCATTCCACCATGTGGAAGCTTTTTATTGCAATAATATTACTACATAGGAAAAGAAAGTAGGCTAAATTACAATCTAGGGAGCAAAGGGAGCAAATGGCTTCTTGGGGTGTGAGAAATATGGTGGCAAAGGCTTCTTAAAAAGGGGGGTGGTCATAAAACGGCGGCTTCTTGAAGACCGGGATGGGATGAGGTTTTGGCTTGTAGACAGGTTTTGGTACGTAAATAGGAACTGGAGTAGGTTTTGGCTTGTAAATTGGAATTGATTGAGGTTTTGGTTTGTAAATCGGAATCGGAGTAGGTTTAGGCTTGTAAATTGGAACTGGATGAGGTTTTGGTTTGTAAATTGGAATTGGTGTAGGTTTTAGCTTGTAAATTGGAACTGGATGAGGTTTTGGTTTGTAAATTGGAATTGGTGTAGGTTTTAGCTTGTAAATTGGAACTGGATGAGGTTTTTGCTTGTAAATGGGAATGTGTTTTGGGAATGGCTTTTTGAAACCTGGGATTGGGTGATGAAAGATGTCATGATGTTTTTTGAAGATTGGTTCATGTGAGAATAGTTTCTCTTCCTCTTTGATCCCTGTAGCCTGTGGCGTTTGGGACTCTTGAATTTTGTGTTCATGCAAAAACAAATACTTAAGATAATTAAAATGTATATACATTTGATATTGATCATAAATATGATTTAAAATTAGCAAAGAGTAATTAGAATTTGGAACCATGTTATAAAGTGCTGATAAAGAAAGTTGTGGGGCTTTTCACGGAAGCTAACTCTGTAAGAGATATAAATGAGCCCCATAGAGGTGGTTTTCAATATTGAGAACCACCTTATATCCCGATGTAGAACTAGCTTTGAGCCGAATAAAATCGCTCAATGCTACTATCAATTAGCTAGCACATATCCTTGGGTTTTGATAAATTTTTATATGCTTGAATTTACAACTAGAATTACTGAACCTAAACCAAATAAAAGGTAGCCTAAAACAATACCAAATTAAATATCCATATGGAAAAAAGAACCTTACTCATGATCTTCTCTTTTTAGTGGTATCACAAATTAAGAAAAATTTACCTGAAGAAGCATGACAGAAGCTGGCAACAAACAGGCAGAGCCAGAGGCCTAGAAGTGCCCCTTGGAAAAGAGAAGGAATCCTCATTTGGAACCCTTCTTCTTGTGCCACACAAATCTTAGAACTGTCCTTAAAAGACTAAAAGATTTCAAGTACGTACTCAAGCTTCGAGTAAGTGATGAGCTACATAAGATTTGTGATATATATATATATATATATATATACACATATATATTGGAGAAGCTGTATGGGAGGCTAACTGCTTCTCCCACTTAATTTTAGAGAGCAAAAGGAGTTAAAATTATGGACCTTGAGCTTGTGATGGTTGTTATGTTCATTTAATGAACTTCCTCAACTGCTATCTGTAACCATTAGTTCTAAGAATTTACTTTTTGTCAAATATTAAAACTGCTGAGCTGTGAAGCAATTATTACTTTTTGTGTGATGGAGTACAGTTATAACTTATTTTTATAAAAGAAAAAAATTACAAAAGTAAATGTTACTTCAAATTATTCAATACTTTAGGGCATATAATTCGATGGAAATAAATTATATGTGACGCCCCGACTTCCCAAGCCAGGTCGACACCATACGTACTTGTTCTTTACTTGAAAATTTGAGATAATTTTTTTTTTTTTTTAAATCATATACACATAAGTTATCTTATAGATAAAGACTTGTCATACATACAGACTATACTGACAGTATCTTCTTGTGTCTTTAAATTTCTTACAAATAACAAAACATAATTTATTTTTGAAATATTAACATATTACTGAAAATTGGATGCGGAAAATTATGCGTAGTGGTATCCCACACTGCCCTTCACCCGCCGCATCGTCCGCATAGCCCACCACTTAAGCTGCAGGCTTCTTACCTACAGTATGAAATATAAGAGTGAGCTTTCGCCCAGCAAGTTCAAACATAATCTCACAAAATATTTCAAACCTCTTAAAACATATCAATCATCATGTAACTTATGCATGAACCATTTATGATTGATTGAATGTCTTATGCTTCATTATAAACTCAATCTTGAACTTATTATCTTGTCTTAACAAGTGGGCCCATAGTGTCCGTACCAAAAGCGCGCAGCCTCCAGACAAAGCTAGGGTTTGCAAGGCCCTAACAGTTCTGGGAATTATAACTTGACCCTTCACGATCACGGAAGGTAAATATCACCACCGAAACATGTAACCTCCTCGATCACAGGAGGTTGGTACGACACCTTACTTGATTATCTTACCATGTAATTTAACATTAGTGAACATGCTTCATGATGTCACTATGTCATATCTTACTCAACATTTGCCATAACATGGCCTTCTTGTAAACATGTCATTTCTGAAACCATGGCATTTTTGAAAACATGGCATTTCTAGAAACATGGCATTTTTGTAAACATGGCACTTTTGTAAACATGTCACTTTTGTAAATATGGCACTTTTGTAAACATGGCATTTTTGTAACCATGGTATAACATGTCATAATATAATTTAGCACATCATAGACATAGCATAGCATCACATGTCATGGCATCGCATATCACGGCACAACATAGCATGTATATTTGAAAATATATAGTACACTTGAAAATAGTCTTTACTATTTTTATACTGTAGGTGAGATTTGATACTTGCCTGATATGCTAGATTCCGGTTTTCGTTGTCTTAACTCGGATTGCAACTGCAGGTTCCTTCCTGCTATTAAAAGAACATAGGATAAGAATCCTATAAAAAGTTGGTAACCTTTCCAACATTTTAGTTATATGTCCCCCCCCCCCCCCCCCCCCCCCCACATGTCTTGGTATCCTATAGGATTACTTTGGGTAACCCTTAATTAAATGTTGGGTTAAAGTCGATATCTGATCAACTAATGGTCAACCTTGGGCTTTGAGGCTAAGCCCAGTAACTCGGGTATAACTCCCGGTTACCTTTCGTAAACTAGTCGCTTGCTATATTCTAACTTGAAAAATTCATTTCCCTTACTTGGAAAATTTAAGGAAATTAATCCCAAAACTTCATTCTTAACTTATAAAAATCCTTTACTTAAATCGTAAAAATCCAAATTCTTGGATTAGTGCTTTATAAAATCATTTGAGGTTGAAAACTACTCTTGGAACAGTTTTTCATAATCAAAACAATAGTTTGTAGTAGAAAACAGTTTTCTAGAAACATTTGTAAAACTAGTGGTGCAGGAATTTTCGGATTCCCTGCGCACTCTTCGAAAAATGATTCTAATTTAAAATCGGTTCATAATCTGAAAAGTTTTCTTCATAAAAGTTGTAGCTCTCGAAAAACACTAAAACTTTCGTGTTTTGCAAAAATTCCAATTCGGCCTAGATTCATCCCAGTTTTTGTTTGAAACTGGCTGACCCGAAAAACTGAGTGAAAACTGGGTCTGGGGATCAGCCACAGGTTTTGTGGTAAACGGAGGCCATTGGGGCCTTATTTTGCAAATCCGTCCACGCAACCCCCTAGGAAAAACTGTTCCGAGCAACTTTTGTGTTTTAAGTTTTACCAAATTCGGCCTCAAAAGGCCTCAAAATCGGCTTGCCGTAAAACTGGTCAGGATCCACCCGAACCTGGCAGTTTTTTCGGTTTAGAGTTCGTTTTACGTCCTAGACGTGGAACCTAGCTCAACCAGCCACCGCGGGAGCTCTAATACACACATGCAGCGGTTTTTCTAGCGTAAATTTTCTTTAATCACAATTTCTAACATCACCATGCAAACCTAATTGATATTGGATCAACTAAGTTGCATGATTTCGGTTGCACAAAACCTAGCAAGCATACTAATGTTTTTCTAGCAACCTAGCACAAAATTATCATTCACCAACACTTGGACAGATTGGGGACATATAATAAACTAATATTTAGCATGCAAATTAAGAAAGTTAAAGCAAGCATGCACATAAAAAAAATCAAACTCAAACCACCCTTAGTTCTAGATCAAACACAAAATTCTAAATCCTAAACTTGGGCACAAAATAAAATTGAGCTTATGCTCTTACAATTTCAACTTGAAATACATGTAAATTTCAAATTGACTGCTCAAAGGAAAGAGTTTGGGGTTTAGGGACGATTACCTTGATTAACCCCAAATTTTAGGGTTAGGGTTTGGTTTTCAAAATCCCCTCCCACTTTGGCTTCACCAACCGGTTCTACACCAAATTTTTGCACCAAAAATTTTAGTTGATCTCTTGGTAAAATCTTGAACCAAAACTAACCATTAACCAATCAAAATTTTTCCTTACCTTCCCCCCCTAAAACCGTCGGCCTCTAGGCTAGGAAAACACCAAGAAATTTCAAAAACCTTTACTTGATGAGGTAGAGGAAAATCAACCACTAACCAACTCTTTTTTTTTCCTTGGATTTCAAGATTTTTCTCTTGGTTCCTTTTCTCTCCCTAATGGTCGATTTTTGGTGAAGAAAAAAAAAGACAAGAGTTTGGCTAGGTTTTTGAATAAAATGAATAAGATCACCCCTATTTATAGGCAAAGGGGAACTTTTAAAAATTGTAATTTGACCCCTAATTTTTTTGAAAATTTGCCAAAAAGGCATCTAGGTGGCCGGCCATGCACCTTGGAGAACAAGGAGGAATGTTCTAGAAGAAGACGCTTGTCTTTAAAGGCTTGATTCATGGAATTATGATGTTATAAATCCAAATAAGATGATGTCATAATTAAAAAGTTAGGTGATGTCATCCTCTTAAGGCCTCGTTTGGCTTTTTCCTTCAAATGCAGTCCATTTTTGAGCTAACACAGATATTTCCAATACTGTGCTTACTAATACACAGTATTGTTATTCTATACTGCAGTCTAAAATTCATCTGTGTAAAGATGGACTGTATAAATTTTTTCTTAATTCCTTAAGCCCTTATGCCCTTTATTTCTAACTTGGTGTGCTTGATTTTTTTTATGGTGGTTTTAAATCTTAATTATACTGTATGGTCCGTAAAGACGGTTTTCGCAGTATATTTCTTGTACTGCTTATCGTATCACAGTATCGTCTTTTGTTTGACCACTCTGGTCAACCTTTGACTTTTTGGTCAAACTTTGACCAACATGAATTCATGAAATTTCGTTATGCCTTTTTCCTTAAAAGGCCTATTATGGAGTCTCGTGGCTAATTTACCGAGAACTCAACCATATACTGATAAAATTATGAATTTTTGTATTAGTATTCATAATTTTCATACAATTGCACATAAACACATAGTACAAACTTTAGATTTCTTATATACAAGAATATCATGAGTTCGTGAAAATTTTTGGATATTACATTATATATATGGTCATTGTCGGATTTTGAAGAAAGATAGTGCCCTCGTAAGTTACCACACAAAAGAAAATCCTAATAACGTTTCTATCATCCTGGTTAAGCATTGTATAACTATAAAGGACCTAATCTACGGACATTATTTTGGAGGAATGGCTTTTGAAGAAACAACTAGTAGCAAAATGATCAAGAACAGCTCAATTAAGTTTGTAATTTTTTAGATAGTCATCATGCTTTTGTACTCTCAATATCAAATATCAGAGAAATGATTTCTTTGTCTTTCCGTACTTCACTCGTTAAAAAATCTATCATTTACTCCTTATTTTCTCTTAGTTCTACCAAACACACCGGAAATGAGCAAGGTTTTCAAGAAAAAAGTGAAATTCCTCGTATGATCATAGAAGAAAAAGCAGAAAGATTTGTTAATTGAGAAAAACAATAGATGCCAGATAATATTTTCTCATTGTTTTCTTTTCTTTTCTTTTCTTTTTTACATAAGATTACAATAGAGATTGGAAGCACCATGCACATTACATTTATACAGAAGTAAATGAGAATTAGGATCTTCGATAATACAGTATACTAGTTTTTTTTTTTTTTTTTAATATTACTACATGTATAGTATTATATATGTTAGGTACTTTTTCGCTGAGTATTATCTTATGTACTTTGCTTTCATATACACACACTTACCTTTATATTTAGACTAAATTCTTTTTTCTTTTTTTTTTTTTGAAAGAAACGATATTTAGACTAAATTCAAATGTCTATTTATGTATTCTGTGATAATTGCTTATTTGCTTATTTGTATATTGGTTGCCACTATGTGAAATAAATATGATTCTTCTTCTTCTTCTTCTTCTTCTTTTTTGGAAGTTGAAGCTGGCTATTTTATTCCAAAGCGATTCTTCATTTTTTTTAGGTAATATCACATTATTATTATTATATATATATATATATATATATATAAAAGGTGATATCATAAATGATTTAAAGGGTAACCCACGGGTTCCCCTACCCATCTCAACTCCCTAACAGGACGGGTGATAGGAAAGGACAATGATCCAAAACCCATCCGGTTGTCATCTCGAACACCTCATTTGGTATAAGGAAAAAAAAAAAAAAAATAGGAGGAGAAAATTGCGATAGAAAGAAAGTTGTAAGGAAAGAAAAGATTTTGATTTTTCATTTAGTTGTTTGGTATGAGAAGGTAGAAAGGAAATTATTTTACCTTCTCTTATTTGGTATTCTAGGCATGTTTACTTTGCATCAAAGGGAAATGGAAAGTGAGTAGTCATTTATTTTATCATTTAATCATGTGTTTACTTACAAAATTAGAAATGAGATTTTAGTGGTCCTCACATATATAATACATGACATAAAGTAGGGAAATGGCAATGTGCTGTTTTTTTTTTTTTTAAATTTGTAAAAGGAAATTTCCATAATTACATTAATAAGATTATTATTACTAAGGTTTGTAAACACTGTAAAGTGAATGGGATTATTTTGCTTTACACCATCAAATAAGAAAATATATATTAAAAAGGGAAAGATCCTCCTTCCTATTCCATTAATTTACTTTCTAATTTCATTACCTTTTCTATTACATTCTTTTACGGTTTACTAAACACGCCCTTAGTGAAATTGAAGGGGAATGAAAAATTACTATTATATCAATAACTATTTTACTTTAATACTATCAATCAAATTTTTGTTGAAATTTGTGATAAACAAGAAGAATAATTATGTAATTTTTAATTTTTTATAAATACTTTTTAAATGAATTTTAGTGTCAAACTTTTCTCCCACAAAATTCTTAAACATTTGAAAATGTAAGTTTTTGTGAGACCTATTTCTAATTCTCTCACCCATTTTTTCTTTTCATCCAAATTTCTAACCTGTCACGCACTTCAAATTATCAATTTTCATCCTAAAATTCCTCTAACGTTTTATTTCTTTCCACTTTTTCCCCATACCAAGCCCAACGTATATAAGTGGAATCCTCAATGCTAGTATTGGTATAAGGTGTCTCACGTCGAAACTTTGACCAATGTTTTTCAGCCTCTTTGAGTTTGAGAGTGACGAGTGTCCATTGTCCACTCACTAGACTAAGCAATGAATCGGCACAAATAATAATAAATAAAGGAGTGGGGTGTGTGAGGTGGGGTTTACAAATGAAAACGACAACAAAATTGAAGTAGGCAGTAACGGTTAGGAAATGGATGACAATAAATAAGAAACGAACAGAAAGGACGATAGAAATTACTATTAAAGAACGAACGACACAAGACATGATAACAAGAAGTAAAACAAACAATAAAATAAATGAAAGTTCGAAGACAAGAACCACAACAAAACGATTTATAAAAGAATGTCAACCTTTAAAACGACATTCATCTTAATGAACGACAACCTTTAAGAAAATAGAACGAGCAATTAAAATAAACGACGGACAACTTAAAAACAACACTAGGTAGAAATAAACGACAACTGAGAAAATGATGACAACAAATGAGGAAAATTATAAACAAGACTACAGAAGAAATAACGAAGAAGGTGAAAAACAACAGTGCTAGGCAAACGACAATAATAGAGAAAACGACAATATACTTGATCAAGCAATAACAAACAGTAAAGCGACTAAACATGAACGACAAAAAAGGGGGACAAAAAAAGATGAAAAACAGCGAGGGTGAAAAGGCAACTAAAAGAACAGAAACAGTATTGAACTGTTACAAACGACAATAACTGAGAAAACGACAGCAAACATGAAATGGCAGGGAAGTTCAAAATACGACATTGAAAAAAATGAACGAGATTATGCACATATTGATAAATTAACGTTTTCAATCCAATTATCCAGCATCATTTAGTTGAAATCAGATATATCAAGGCCCTTGTTTAGTACCATGGTTTGGATCTTAAAATTACAAGTCAATTTTTGTCCTTTTCTATTAGTTTCACCCTTCACAATTTTGTAATTTAAACTTTAAAAGTTTATAACTGTTCCTATACAAATCCAAATTAGATAATTTTTTTTAATAAATTATATAGAATTTTGAGACGCACGTAACAAGCTACATAATGATTTTTTTTTTCTGAACACATTTTACGCTTTTACACTTTTTAACTCTAGCAATTCAAACAGCATACTAACAATTCAATTCAAACTCAAATTTTATAATCCAAACCCTTGTACAAAACGTAAAATTTTGGCCCCACTCAATTTAATGATTTTTGGGGTCTGAAATATGAGAAATACTAGGAAGTAAAAATGCAATTGGTAATATGCTTTTGATATGACACTGCAATAATTGATATTGTAATAAATCAAAGCACTTAAATACATAGTTCGATTTAGTTCATTTCACATATCACTCTCCATTCAACATAAAGCTTCAATAGTACAAATCATAACACACTCAAATCAACCTCTCAGTTAACAATATTCAACTTTATAAATGACTATAATTGAGAAAACGCGAACGACAAAAAAGATAGCAATAGAGCAGCTAAAGGAATGAAACAATATTCAACTTTATAAATGACCATAATTCAGAAAACGACAACAAAAGTGAAATGGCAAGGTAGTTCAAAATACGACACTGAAATAAATGAACAGAATTATGTCTATATAGGTAATTTAACGTTTTGTTTTTTTAATTATTTTTTTAAACTTTGGAGGTGAGATATTCGAATTCTGTACCTTTTAGTTGAGTCAAGTAAGGTATTACCACTAAGCCTACAACCACACATGTAATTGTACATTTTCAATCTAGCATCATTTAGTTCAAAAGTCGGGTATATTAAGGTTTTGGTTCCCCTAAATTTGATGATTTTTATGGTTTGAAATTTGAGAAACAGAAAGAAGTAATGCAATGGTATTGTGCTTTTTGATAAGGTACTGCAACAATTGAATAAGTATTGTAATATATCGAAGAACTGAAATACATAATTCCATAGAGTCCATTTCACACATCACTCTCCCTTCAACATAAACATCACTAGTACAAATCACAAGACACTCAAATCAACCTCCCAGCTAACAACAACAAAGTCTTCTTTTTCCACCTCTTTGACATGTTCTTCATTCCACCATGTGGAAGCTTTTTATTGCAATAATATTACTACATAGGAAAAGAAAGTAGGCTAAATTACAATCTAGGGAGCAAAGGGAGCAAATGGCTTCTTAGGGTGTGAGAAATATGGTGGCAAAGGCTTCTTAAAAACGGGGTGGTCATAAAACGGCGGCTTCTTGAAGACCGGAATGGGATGAGGTTTTGGCTTGTAGACGGGTTTTGGCACGTAAATTGGAACTGGTGTAGGTTTTGGCTTGTAAATTGGAATTGATTGAGGTTTTGGTTTGTAAATCGGAATCGGAGTAGGTTTAGGCTTGTAAATTGGAACTGGATGAGGTTTCGGTTTGTAAATTGGAATTGGAGTAGGTTTTAGCTTGTAAATTGGAACTGGATGAGGTTTTTGCTTGTAAATGGGAATGTGTTTTGGGAATGGCTTTTTGAAACCTGGGATTGGGTGATGAAAGATGTCATGATGTTTTTTGAAGATTGGTTCATGTGAGAATAATTTCTCTTCCTCTTTGATCCCTGTAGCCTGTGGCGTTTTGGACTCTTCAATTTTGTGTACATGCAAAAACAAATACTTAAGATAATTAAAATGTATATATATACATTTGATATTGATCATAAATATGATTAAAAAAATTAGCAAAGAGTAATTAGAATTTGGAACCATATTATAAAGTGCTGCTAAAGAAAGTTGTGGGGCTTTTCACGGAAACTAGCTCTGTAAAAAATATAAATGAGCCCCATAGAGGTGGTTTTCAACATTGAGAACCACCTTATAACCCGATGTAGAGCCAGCTTTGAGCCGAATAAAATTGCTCAATGCTACTATCAATTAGCTAGCACATATCCTTGGGTTTTAATAAATTTTTGTGTGCTTGAATTTACAACTAGAATTACTGAACCTAAACCAATAAAAGGTAGCCTAAAACAATACCAAATTAAATATCCATATGGAAAAAAGAACCTTACTCATGATCTTCTCTTTTTAGTGGTATCACAAATTAAGAAAAATTTACCTGAAGAAGCATCACAGAAGCTGGCAACAAACAGGCAGAGCCAGAGGCCTAGAAGTGCCCCTTGGAAAAGAGAAGGAATCCTCATTTGGAACCCTTCTTCTTGTGCCACACAAATCTTAGAACTGTCCTTAAAAGACTAAAAGATTTCAAGTACGTACTCAAGCTTCGAGTAAGTGATGAGCTACATAAGATTTGTGATATATATATATATATATATATACACATATATATTGGAGAAGCTGTATGGGAGGCTAACTGCTTCTCCCACTTAATTTTAGAGAGCAAAAGGAGTTAAAATTATGGACCTTGAGCTTGTGATGGTTGTTATGTTCATTTAATGAACTTCCTCAACTGCTATCTGTAACTATTAGTTCTAAGAATTTTCTTTTTGTCAAATATTAAAACTGCTGAGCTGTGAAGCAATAATAGTAGTCCTTTTTCTCACTTTAATGGTTGAGTATATTTTATAATTGTGTGATGGAGTACAGTTATAACTTATTTATGTAAAAGAAAAAAATTACAAAAGTAAATGTTACTTCAAATTATTCAATACTTTAGGGCATATAATTCGATGGAAATAAATTATATATATGGTCATTGTCGGATATTGAAGAAAGAAAAGCGCCCTCATAAGTTACCACACAAAAGAAAATCCTAATAACGATTCTATCATCTTGGTTAAGCGTTGTGTAACATTAAGGACCTAATATACGGACATTATTTTTGAGGAATGGTTTGAAGAAACAACTAGTAGCAAAATGATCAAGAACAACTCAATTAAGTCTGTAATTTTTTAGATAGTCATCATGCTTTTGTACTCTCAATATCAAATATCAGAGAAATGACTTCTCCCTCTTTCCATACTTCACTCGTTAAAAAGTCTATCATTTGCTCCTTATTTTCTCTCAGTCCCACCAAACACACCCTAAATGAGGAGGGTCTTCAAGAAAAAATTGAAATTCCTCGTATGATCATAGAAGAAAAAGCAGAAAGATTTGTTAATTAAGAAAAACAATAAATGCCAGATAATATTTTCTCATTGTTTTCTTTTCTTTTCTTTTTTACATAAGATTACAATAGAGATTGGGAGCACCAAGCACATTACATATATACAGAAGTAAATGAGAATTAGGATCTTCGATCATACAGTACTAGTTTTTTTTTTTTTTTTTAAATAGTACTACATGTATAGCATTATTTATGTTAGGTACTTTTTTGCTGAGTATTATCTTATGTACATTGCTTTCATATGCACACACACACACATACACACACACTTATCTTTATATTTAGACTAAATTCTTTTTTTTTTTTTTTTAAGAAACGATATTTAGACTAAATTCAAATGTCTATTTATGTATTTTGTGATGGTTGCTTATTTGCTTATTTGTATATTGATTACCACTATGTGAAATAAATGTGATTCTTCTTCTTTTTTTTTTTTTTTTTGGAAGTTGAAGCTGGCGATTTTATTCCAAAGCGATTCTTCATTTTTTTAGGTAATATCACATTATTATTAAATAAAAAAAATAAAAAAGGTGATATCATAAATGATTTAAAGGGTAACCCACGGGTTCCCCCACCCATCACAACTCCCTAACAGGACGGGTGATAGGAAAGGACAATGATCCAAAACCCATCCCGTCTAACACCTCATTTGGTAAGAAGAAAAAAAAAATAGAAGGAGAAAATTGCGATAGAAAGAAAGTTGTAAGGAAAGAAAAGATTTTGATTTTTCTTTTAGTTGTTTGGTATGAGAAGGTAGAAAGGAAATTATTTTACCTTCTCTTATTTGATATTCTAGACATGTTTACTTTTCATCAAAGGGATATAGAAAGTGAGTAGTCATTTCTTTTCTCATTTAATTATGTGTTTACTTACAAAATTGGAAATGAGATTTTAACGGTCCCCACATAATACATGGAATGAAGAAGGGAAATGACAATGTGCTAATGTTTTTTTAATTTGTAAAAGGAAATTTCCGTAATTACATTAATAAGATTATTATTACTAAGGTTTGTAAACACTGTAAAGTGAATGGGATTATTTTGCTTTACACCATCAAATAAGAAAATATATATTAAAAAGGGAAAGATCCTCCTTCCTATTCCATTAATTTACTTTCTAATTTCATTATCTTTTCTATTACATTCTTTTACGGTTTACTAAACACGCCCTTAGTGAAATTGAAGGGGAATGAAAAATTACTATTATATCAATAACTATTTTACTTTAATACTATCAATCAAATTTTTGTTGAAATTTGTGATAAACAAGAAGAATAATTATGTAATTTTTAATTTTTTATTAATACTTTTTAAATGAATTTTAGTGTCAAACTTTTCTCCCACAAAATTCTTAAACATTTGAAAATGTAAGTTTTTGTGAGACCTATTTCTAATTCTTCCACCCATTTTTTCTTTTCATCCAAATTTCTAACCTGTCACGCACTTCAAATTATCAATTTTCATCCTAAAATTCCTCTAACGTTTTATTTCTTTCCACTTTTCCCCATACCAAGCCCAACGTATATAAGTGGAATCCTCAATGCTAGTATTGGTATAAGGTGTCTCACGTCGAAACTTTGACCAATGTTTTTCAGCCTCTTTGAGTTTGAGAGTGACGAGTGTCCATTGTCCACTCACTAGACTAAGCAATGAATCGGCACAAATAATAATAATAATAATAAATGTGGGGGGGGGGGGTGGGTGGGGGGGGGTGGGGGGGGGGGGGGTTGTGGGGGGGGGGGGGGGGGGGGGGTGGGGGGGGGGGGGGGGGGGGGGGGGGGGGGGGGGGGGGGGGGGGGCGCTTACAAATGAAAACGACAACAAAAATTGAAGTAGTCAGTAACGGTTAGGAAATGGATGACAATAAATAAGAACGATAAAAAATAATCAAACGAACAAAAAGGACGATAGAAATTACTATTAAAGAACGAACGACACAAGACATGATAACAAGAAGTAAAACAAACAATAAAATTAATGAAAGTTCGAAGACAAGAACCACAGCAAAACGATTTATAAAAGAATGACAACCTTTAAAACGACATTCATCTTAATGAACGACAACCTTTAAGAAAATAGAACGAGCAATTAAAATAAACGACAGACAACTTAAAAACAAAACTTGGTAGAAATGAACGACAACTGAGAAAATGATGACAACAAATGAGAAAAATTATAAACAAGACTACAGAAAAAATAACGGAGAAGGTGAAAAACAACAGTACTTGGCAAACGACAATAATAGAGAAAACGACAATAAACTTGATCAAGCAATAACAAACAGTATGTACGACAAAAAAGGGGGGAAAAAGGATGAAAAAAACGATGGTGAAAGGCAACTAAAAGAGCTGAAACAGTATTGAACTTTTATAAACGACAATAACTAAGAAAACGACAGCAAAAATGAATGGCAGGGAAGTTCAAAATACGACATTGAAAAACATGAACGAGATTATGCACATATTGGTAAATTAACGTTTTCAATCCAATTATCCAGCATCATTGAGTTGAAATCAGATATATCAACGCCCCATGGTTTGGATCCTAAAATTATAAGCCAATTTTTGTCTTTTTCTATAAGTTTCACTATTCACAATTTTCTAACTCAAACTTTAAATGTTTATAACTGTCCATAAACAAATCCAAATTAGATATTTTTTTAGTAAATTACATAGAATTTCGAGACGTACGTAATAAGCTCTATATTGATTTTTTTTTTCCTAAACACATTTTACGTTTTTACACTTTTTAACTCTAGTAATTCAAACAGCACACCAATAATTTAATTTAAACCCAAATTCTGCGATCCAAACCCTTGTACCAAACGTAAGGTTTTGGCCCCACTTAATTTAATGATTTTTGGGGTCTGAAATATGAGAAATACTAGGAAGTAAAAATGTAATTGGTAATATGCTTATTGATAAGACACTGCAATGATTGATTTTGTAATAAATCAAAGTACTTAAATACATAGTTCGATTGAGTTCATTTCACATATCACTCTCCATTCAACATAAAAGCATCAATAGTACAAATCATAACACACTCAAATCAACCTCTCAGTTAACAAACTATTTAAAGTCTTATTTTCTACCTCTGACATTTTTCTCCATTCAAACATATGAAAGCTTTTTATTGCAATATTACTTCCTAGGAAAGGATAGTAGGCTAAGGAATCTAAGGAGAAAATGGAGGACATGGCTTCTTAGGGTGGGAGAAATACGGTGGCAAAGGCTTCTTAAAAATGGGGTGGTCATGAAACGACGGCTTCTTGAAGACCGGAACGGGATGAGGGTATGGCTTGTAGACGGGTTTTGGTATGTAAATTGGAACCGGTGTAGGTTTTGGTTTGTAAACTGGAATTGGGTGAGGTTTTGGCTTGTAAATCGGAACCGGAACCGGAGTAGGTTTTGGCTTGTAAATTGGAACTGGATGAGGTGCTGGCTTGTAAATGGGAATGTGCTTTATGTATGGCTTTTTGAAACTTGGGAGTGGGTGATGAAAGAAGTCATGATGCTTCTTGAAGATTGGTTCATGTGAGAAGAATGGCTTTTCGTCTATGATCCCTACAGCCTCCGTCGTTTTGGACTCTTCAATTTTGTCTACATACAAAAACAAAAGGCTCAAGATAATTAAAATGCATACTTGTTAATTGAAAAGAAGAAGATAGTACTAAAAAAAAAAAAACAGAGAGAGAAAGAAAAGAGTAATAAAAATTTAGAACCATAAATACTGCCCAATAAGGTTATAGGATTCTATATAAAGCCAACTCCATATGAGATATAATGGGCCCACGCAAAAGTGGTTCCCAATGTTTAAAACCACTTGTCTTTTTATGTGGAGCCAGCTCCATGAAGAGCTGAATTTGCTTAGTGCTGCTCAAATAGCCAATTATTCTTGAAGTGTACATGCTTGACAAAAAAAAAAAAAAAAAAAAAAATACACCAAAGTGACAAGAAAATTTTACCTGAAGTAGCATTACAAAAGCTCAAGACAAATAGGAAGAGCCAGAGGCCCAGAAGTGCCCCATGGAAAATAGAAGGAATCCTCATTTGGAGCCCTTATTCTTGTTCCCACACAAAATCTTAGTACAGTCCTTAAAATGACTAAGATTTCAAGTACTCAAGCTTGATGAGCTCTATAAGATTTGTGATATATATATAGATATAATGGAGAGAAGCTGTATAGGAGGCTAACTGATTCCCCCACTTATTTTTGGACAGCAAAACGAGCTCAATTAAGGACCCCATTGAGCTTGTGATGGTTATTATCCCATTTAATGAACTTCCTCAACTGCTAACCAACACTCCTCTATAATTTTTCTCTTTTTGTCAATAGTACTGCTGAGCTATGAGCAAAAGTAGTCTTTTTTCCCACTTTACATATTGAGTAAATATGATAGTAGTATGATATGATGGAGTACAGTTGTGTTTATAAAAGAAAAAGTTACAAAATAAATAAATAAATAAATAAATGTTACTAGCTCACAAATAATTTATTACTTTTAGGCCATATAATGCAATGGAACTGAACCTTATCAACTTTTGGAGCGTGAAAATTAGTGCCCACATAGGCTACCAAACAAAATAAAATCCTAATATAGACGTTCAATCGTCTAGGTAATAGTCGTGAACCAATTAATTGTTCCTTATATGTGTGCCATTAATTATACGGTTGAGTAGTCCCATAATTGAAAAAATCAAGGATTCTAAATAAAAAAAAATTTAATATAGAGTAAATCCTTCAGGCTTAAACATTGAGAACTAAATTTGTATAATAATACAAAAGAATATTAGTAATATTTAACGCCGTATATCAACATAAAGAAATTCCCATAATATGAGTTCCACATATATGGGACCCACTCTCCTACATTGTATACTGTTATTAACTATATATGCAGTTGAGCAGCTACATAATTGGAAAAAATAACGATTTTGAAGAAAAAAGTGGAGATCCCTCTTATCAACAAAGTGGGAAAGGCACAATTTTAGTTGGTTATTTATGTATTTAATTATTTAGTTTGAGAACTTAAGGTGAGATTATTCAAACTCTACACCTTATCGTGCAATCATATGTATGGAATTACCGATGGACTATACTACCACAAGGTAACAAATTAGTGACTACCAGCCAAATTATCGTTTCATGGTTCAGATTTATCTTATGCTACACGTAACTAGAACCTATCCACTCAAAATAGTAGTTGTTGAGTGGAGGGCAAATTAATCTCCTGATTTGTGATGTAGCCTGAAAAGTCTCCTAACTAGCGAGTAACATTGCATGTCATTAAGAAAAAGCTAGGTGCTAAAGAAGACAGTAGCATTTAAAAGCCTGCATTTTATGGTGTACTTGTATCCCAATTGATGCACCGAAAAGTTGGGTGACATCTCTTTTTTAGCTAATATGGACACAATATCCTTTAAATTTAAAATCACATCATTCCCATGTGTAATTCCAGCCAAACATTTTTCATACCCTAGCCTAAGTGAACAATTTGTCTACATCAAAATATACACATATACAATGCAAGTTACAAATTACTTGTTTAGTTTCTAAATTTTTAAATATATATAACTTGGACTTATATATTTTTGGGGTAAACTTAAATGACTACACTATTATAATGTTACAACAATAATCCTTTCGGTCAATTTTTAGATGAAATTCATCAATAATTTTGATTAAAAAAAATATGCTTACTAACAGATTCCGTTCAAAAATTAACGAAAATAATTATTAAACTAACATTTTAATAGTTTAGAGTCATTCGAAAAACATAAACCAAAATTGTACAAACTTAGAAGTTTAGAGACCGATGAATCAATTTATCTTACTAAAAGCTGAAATGCGGAGAATAGTTTTAAGACCCTTCTAGATGAAACAAACTTCGGAGTGACCATGAATGACCTATTTTTACACTACACGACCCATGTGATCAGTCGTCGTAAAAATCAAAGGTCAATTTGCTGACTGGGTGAGATTGTTATTTTTGGTAAACTCTCCCTATTTTGCTAGCTCATTATGATGCTAATACATAATTACAAGGATAAAATAGTAACGTCGACAGGGAAAAACAGAGAAATATAAATAAGTTTGTTGTAGTTAGCTTGAAAAGCTTGATACAAAAATCACTAAGAAGAAACAAACGGCTGTGTGGAGGTCGACCCTGATGCCGCAAAGTTCAGAGGCTGCAGACAAGGCGGCGAATAGGCAGTGCTTGCATTCTCATAGTTTGCTTCCAATCGGTTGCTCTTCACATCAAGTTCATCATTTTTCTTGGCACTCTAATATTTAAACAAAAAAAAAATCCATGAGAACTTTCATAGATTAACTTGCCCGGTATTTCAAATGTGATATTTTAAAATTTTACATTTTAATCCTAAGTTTTTTTAAGCTTAGTCTAGACGTTCTATACATGTCCTTTTCGTGGAGTCATATAGGCACGCTCTTTGCACCAAAAATGAATAAAGTAATCAAAATAACTTGGACGTTTATTTTGTAAGGCCTAACTTACCTGAACAGAAAAATTGCGAAACGAAGGGAGGAATCGGATCTTGCAGTACTCGTTAAACATCAAAGTTAACACGAGTAATGGAATCGTGGAGACAGACGCAGCCGGCTTTGATTTCAGCCCGAAAAGACCAATCATAGTGATTTGCATGAGAATCACTGCTATGAGAATATAGTGGTGAATCTGAGGCCAATACTCTCCACAAGTCTCGTAAATAATGTCGTACACATCTTTGATCTGAAAATCAAATCATTTTTGGTATCATAACCAATATTTGTCTGGATCACGAGCTCTAATTTTCAGGAAATTAGTTAAAGAAAATTCAACCTGGTTGATAAACACGAGATAGCCTAAACAGAAGTAGCCAATGAGAAATGGGAGCAGCAATGGTGAAACAACTGCATACACCATTCCAATCAGTATTGACAAAGAGACCATGGGAATAACTCTGTAATAAGGTAGCGAGTAGAGATAAGGCTTCTTTTCCTTTCCGCGGTGGGAGAGACAACAAGATTTTATGCAATTCCAAGAGAGTAAGCCTGGCTGAAGAATCTCTAAAGAAAACTCCAATAATCCATCTGCTAAAATATACGTCATAAAGAAATCTGCCTGAAATGTTTAGAGAATAAAAATCAAGCTCTCAGATAAACAAGTTAACGAAGCCTTCCGGATAAAAAAACACAAGTTGTATGAAGATTGCAAAATTGCCACGTATGCACAGATCCCAACTTTTCCATATAAACTTAACATGTCAGTAGTCATTCTAATATCAGTAGATTTTTAAATATTGCAACATCAATTAATATTAATATACCGCATCTATCGGTAAAAAATAACAAGTCACTACCTTAAAAGTTGATATTGAAAAGTTGGTATAAAAGTTGGGTCCCTAGCACAACTAACTTGATATGAGAACAACATATGGCAAGAGTTAGAGAAAGAAAGGAAGTACTTACTTGAGCAGAAACAGCACTAGCTAAGCGAGTCGGGATATCTTTAGGATGACTAAATGATTCACCGATTTGATCAAGTAAGGACCCCGACAACAAGCTCAAAAAGAATACATTTCCGACCAGAAAATAGAAGGCCATGTTGCAAGTTTTTATTTCCTCCTTGCTCTTGGAGATAGATCCAGCTAGCATAGCCAATCCAAGCATGGCAAAAGGTACAATGTATATGAAGCCATTAAGAATGGCACTTGGAAGATATCCCGTCACAACAGAGCTTAAACCTGGTCTGCACAAAAATCGAGAGTCGGGAAATAAAGAAAGATCAACCATTACTTGGAATGTTATCAGATTGAGGATGAGAAATTTATAACCAAAAACCATAGAATCATGTATGAACATGCACGAAGAGGTTTATTTCGGCGCAAATGAACAAAAAAAGTACTGCAAAAATGAAGAAAGAAAAAATAATTACATCAATTGTATGGCCATGGCTGGGGGGAACCATTTCTTTAGTTTCTCGAATTTGGCTATCCCTTGAACAGCAGTTACCGGTATAGTGAAGAAAATAGTAAGGAGTGTGGCTGCGAGAAAAACGACGTGTCTGCAAAGTGGCAAAAGTCTATAAGGTATTGCCAAATTTCTCCATGACACATCTCTCGGCTCCGGAGCCATGGAAGTGATCCAACTAAGTGCATGGGAGTGCTGCTGAGATTGAGCCACTAGAGTAGCAGCTAACCGGGACTTGAAAGTAACGAATGCAACGGGTAATTCCTACAAACATATTAAAGTGTCATAGGATATCTAACTTCTTACCAAGTAGGCTTAGTGCCACTAATGAGATTACCTTCTGTTTGAGTGTACTTTCACCCTGCAATTGGTTGATCTTGAGACGAAGTTCCTCGAGCTTTTCCTCTTGAAAAGCCAATTTGGCTTTATCACGATCAGATTTATCCAAGAGAAAGGTTCGTCGGTTAGTTTGTTTCACCACCGATCGCTCCTTCAAGTCATTAATCTTTTTTGCTATAGACTTTGCCTGGCTCTACATGTAATACTATCTGTAAGAGATGCCCATTAAAAACAAAAGAAAGCTAGAACTACACTTTGCGAACAAGAAATAATTAATCCTTAAAAATTCTTTTTATATCGTAGAAAATGCAAAAATAACGGAACTAATGCAAAGGGTATCCAATCGTAGGCTACTAAAAACGTACCATCAACTCTTCAACATCCTTTCCATTATATAAAATCTGATAAGAATGGTAATCATGAGGATAGTACTTAGAGAAGAAGTGGTCAGCAGAACAAGCTCGAGCCTTGTGTTGGGGACAGAAAGGGATTTCACGAACTAGAACTGTAAACTGATCAGGCCGATCTTTAATGTGTTGAAGTTGTTGAATTCTTTTGATCAAAATCTCATTATATTCCTGAAAAAAGAGTAGTACTTTTTATTTAATTTTATTATTATTTTTTCCAGCAATCATCTGTTAAACAAGCAAGTACTACTAGTGTCTCAAAGTGGATGAATAACGTGTAATCAATAATTTACCGTGTAAAGTAGATACAATGCATAGAGAGATACAAACCACAAGCAAGCAAAGTGTATCCAAAGCCTGTGGAATGGAACGAAATTAACTTAGTCAAACAGATTGAGCAGCGGATTCACAAGATGTGGAGAAAAGAAAATGTATCTTATCTCATTTCTGAACTAGACACAAAATTTATGTATACATCATTACAAGAACACACACACACACACACACATATATATATATATCTTCAACATATGTCTAAATCTTCAGAAAGGGGAAAGGAAAGAATAAAATTTTGGTGGGAAAAGGAACTACTTTATGTCGAAAATAAAAACCTATGTTATACAATGAACAGGCATAAGTAGTAAAATTGCTCAAACGGCTTTTCAGAAAATTAAAAAGAAAAAAAAAATTTCTCCCCTGTATAAAATAGTAACCTTTTTTCCTTGTAACAAAATTCCCCTGAATAATGCATACATCCAAAAATTTCTTGGAACAAAAAAAAAAAAAAAAAAAAACACAAAAAGACAAAAATAATATCACCAAGTAAACAGATAGAACACGAACTCATGCAATATTTATCACAAATTACTGAAGTTGACAAATTACCTGTCAGAACCTCTGCTGATATTAGAAATTGTAAAAACATCCATGGAATGATAACTAACAGACTGTTCATCCTGACCGTTATAGTTCACCGGAATAAGAACCGCCAATCCCACCACAGAGCACACCACAGAAAACTTTATTCTACACCCAAAAAAAAAAGGACACTCAAAACAAATTACATAATATATATATATATATATATA
Source organism: Ficus erecta (assembly GCA_008635985.1). NCBI lineage: Eukaryota > Viridiplantae > Streptophyta > Magnoliopsida > Rosales > Moraceae > Ficus > Ficus erecta. Next base: position 2,457,591 of record BKCH01000019.1, read on the forward strand.
TATATAGACGCGCACACACACACACACACACATATAAAAGAAATCTTTTTTTTTTTTTTTCGGTTGCTGACCCGAACTTGAAGAGTCTGATAACGACAAGAGCGTCGAGGCCAGAGGTGTGGAGGATTTCGGACTCGGGGACGCGAAAGGCGCGGGAAATCCAGGAGAGAGAAGGGAAGTAGCGGCGGAGAGAGAGGAGGCGAGGGTGGTCGAAGTGGATTTGGTGGTTAAGGGAGAGACGGCGGGGCGTAGTAGATGGGGGGCGTTGGAGGGCTGTTTCTTTAGGACGGAGAAGAGGGAGAGCACCACCAGCGCCAGCCCGAAGTTTATGGCCGCCGACGCTATCAGGCTTTCTGTGCTCATCTTGTGTTTTATTGTTACTGTCAGTTTGAGAGAGGCACTCTATTTAGAGAGAGAGAGAGAGAGAGAGAGAGAGGTTTTTAAGAGAGAGAAAGAGGGCGGTTGTTGTCAAGGAAATGGTGGTGGTACGTGGCGGAGTTATAAGTGAAGGAGAGTATACGTTGCAGGCTTGTGGAGAGTTGCATATTCTTGGCTCGATGCATGATTCACAAACTCTCCTTCTCACTCTCTCTCTCTCTCTCTCTCTCTCTCTCTCTAGCGAGAATAGCTTTGAGGGTTTTTTTTTTTTTTTTTTTTTTGTGGGGAAAAAGATAACTTTGAGTGTAAATATACAAATTGTTTCCGTACCAACCTTTTTCTCTTCTCTTTTCTTTCTCTCTCTCTCTCTCTCTCTCTCTCTCTTTAACTGTCGTTTCTGTCTTCTTCGGTTCTATGTCGTTCTCTTTGTTGTCGTTTTCACTTTTCAGTCGTTTCTTCGCTCTAGTTGTCGTTTTAAATCATCGCCCTACTCTATCGTTTTTCTTTTTTTATTGTCATTTCCTCTTCTTCGGTTCTATGTCGTTCTCTTTGTTGTCGTTTTCACTTTTCTGTCGTTGCTTCTCTCTAATTGTCGTTTTAATCTCTTGTCCTCCCTCTGTCGTTTTATGTGATCCCTATCTTGTTCATTCTAAAATTAATTTTTCATTGTCGTTGTCCATTTTCCTGTCGTTTTTCAATGTTGCTTTCCCTTTTTTGTCGCTTGTCGGATTCACTTCACTGTCATTTAATCTTTTTTTTTTTTTTTTTTTTAAATAACAAGCTATGCTATCTTTTATCCACATAAATTTTCTTTCTTCTTCTTCTTCTTCTTCTTCTTTTCTTTTTTCTTTTTATGTCCTCGAGTTTCTCCCTTCTTCACTTTTATTTTGTTTTGCTGTAATTGTCGTCTATTCTTTATGTGTCTTCTTTACCAGGCTATTCCTGTTGTTTCATTCTTGTCCTTTGTTTTTTTTCCCCCGTGTCTGTGAGCTATTTAGTTTGCTGCATTTTTTTCTTTTAGGTTTAGCTTTTACGTTTTGACGTCGTTCATCATTTCCTCGTCGTTTTCAGTCCTATTAATTCCTTTATTGTCGTTATTATTACTTTTTGTAGTTTGATGCCCCTCTTACCGTTTGTCCATTTTTGTTGCTATATAATCCTCTGCTGTTCTTTAGATTATTTTGTCTCGTTCATTTGTTAGTCGTATGTATCTTACTTTTTGTTTTTATTTATTTATTTATTTATTTTTGCTTATCATTTTTGTTTTGTTCTCTCATTTATTACTGTTTCAAATTGTTGTCGTTTCTTTCTTGTATCGTCGTTTTTCATATTTGTTACCGTTTCAATCATTTTTTATCTAGGATTTTTCCCCATCTATCTTATTTTTCATCTCGTTTGTGGGTTCTAATGTTTCTAAAGTTCTTTTTTTTTTTCTTTTCAATTTCTTGTATTTTGTCGTCCTCTTTGTATGATAACAGTAAAATTAACGCCAACTGTATTTTTGTTCTGTTTCTCGTCCTACTCTTATTTGTTCACACCCAACCATTTTCCACTTCTGACATGAAAACAAGCCAATCGTCATCAATTTTGCTATGATGTTATCATCTAAAGGAGAGTTTTTTTATAAAAAAAATTGGGCACACATTGACACTTGGATTATTCAATAAATAAATAAGGGAATATGCTTTCCCACTAAATTTTAGGTTTTGTTCTAAAATACTCTCGAACTTTAATTTATAACATTCTGACATTTTTTCCACTCAAATTTTGAAATGTTGGTCAATTTTCCCCTCGTTTAAATTTTGACAGAAAAACGTACGTGACAGGATGAGTTGGGTATTAAACGTAAAATTATGAAGTGACACTCTTTGGTAGCCCTCATATCACTCGTTACCCTTATTAAATATGACATCATAAAGTTACCCATTAAAAAAAAGTTATGAGAAAAAAAAATGACAATCAAACATGAATATTTACTCTTCTAATCTAATTATAAGATTAACTTTATAATTTCATATGTAATACCCCCGACTCATGTTGCTAACATGTGCTACATCTATTTTTCTGTCTGAAATTTAACTTAGAGGGGAAAACCGCAAACGTTTTTAAATTTTGAGAGGAAAGAATAAATGTTGATCAAGTGGCATAAAAATGTTGATCACAATTGGGAAAATTATTTTTAACTGGTAATCAGAATCATATTTCAAGTTTCACTAGTGACATTAAAATTGGCCTTGCGATTTTCCTCACTTTAGTACATGGTCATCCAAGTCAAGTTGCTATAGAAGTGTAACTTTTTTTTTTTTTTTTTCCTCATACAAGGAAAATAACGACTCTCACTAATATAAATAAGGTGTGAAGTGAGAGAGAAGGGATTTCATAATTGAGATTTTGAATAAGACAATCGAAAGACGGTGAAGTAAGATTAAGCTCATGAGCTTATTATCCTAGGTCGAAACAAATTGATACGATCCCCTTTTTAATGCCCCCATGTCCCTCTAGTGTGGCCACGTGGGAGCGTAAAAAAGGAAAGAGGAGGATGGGGTTTCTCTTGCTTTTGGCATAGCGGGCCCCCAGCGGGAAGCCTACACGACGGGCTATTAGCTCAGTTATAGCGCGCGTCCCTGATATACGTCGTTGTGCCTGGGCTGTGAGGGCTCTTAGTCACATGGATAGTTCAATGTGCTCATCAGCGCTTGACCCTAAGATGTGGATCATCCAAGGCACATTAGCATGACGTAGTAAAAGTGTAAATAAATAAGCTTATTCATCAGTTCTATATGTTTCTACATGAAATATTTTTGATAATCTGTAATAATTCACTCTATTTTTTATATTATTTTATCCATTATTTTTATTAGTCTTTTTTTTTTAATCTATTTCTAAATCTTTTATTAGTATATGTATATTAGAAATTTATAATCTTGAAACTTTAATAGGAAATTGAATAATATAATCTATATAATCTTAATATATTTAAATATATTTAATTTAATAATTTATTAAATTAAAGCTTTGTTTTTTTATTTTTTTCTACTTGATTGAAGTTTGAGTCAAAGGAAAGAAAGCATGGAGCTGAAATAACTCATTTAGAACACCCTTTGAACGATTATGTGGTACGATGGATCGAATAAGCTTTTATGGAATAAATATTCAGTCACCCGTGAATCATTAGGTACGGTCTTATTCAATGTTTGTTCAATTACTCTTTTATCCAAGAGAAATCATGAACCAAAATAAAAGAGCTTGCCCCACCTATAAATAAATATTTCATAATATCCTCGTTAGACCGGACATCTTTCTTAGTATATACAATGGAGTTCAAATGAATCATACTTGTCAAAGGCTAAAATTCAAAACAAGTAGGATTACCAAAACCTCGTGCAAAACTGAAAACTAGATACTATTTTTGGTCATCAAAAACAAAATAAAATTCAAAAACCAGGGAATCATACAGTGATACCATGTATGTAGACCAAAACACGAATCTAAACTACAGAAACGAAACTTATATAAACCACCAGACTTGTTAAAAACAGAAGCTACTCAGACGGCCAGAACCAGCCAATGGGCCGGACCGTGAGAGTGGCGGTGATCGGAGCGGGCCCATTCGGGCTCTGCGCGGCCCGGGAGCTCCAACGAGAGGGCCACAGCGTCGTCGTCTTCGAAAAGCGCGACCGAATCGGAGGCACTTGGGCCTACGACCCACGGACCGAGTCCGATCCGCTCAGCCGCGACCCGGCCCGGGAGATCGTCCACGGAAGCCTCTACCGCAATCTGCGGACCAACCTCCCCAGGCAGCTCATGAGCTTCTCGGACTACCCGTTTTCGAAGCGGGAAGACGGGGATCCGAGAAGCTTCCCGGGTCATGAGGAGGTGCTCCGGTTTTTGAACGAGTTCGCTCGGGACTTTGGACTCGTTGAGTTGGTCCGGTTTGAGACGGAGGTCGTCCAAGTCGCGCGAGTTGGGAGGAGGAAGGACGAGTGGTTAGTGGAGACGAGGACGACTCGGGATATGACTCGGTGAGTAGAGAGGTGTTCGAGGCTGCGGTCGTGTGTTGCGGAAACTTCGTGGAGCCGAAGATCGCAGCCGTTAAGGGTGAGCCGCTTTTGTTGACTTTCTTCCAATACCTTGTAGAATTTTGACCACGTTTTTTTTTTTTTTTTTTTTTTTTGAAATTGAAGTATTCGGATCCGTGTGGGTAAATTTCGATGTCTTTTTTTGTCCTTTTTCTCTAGTTTTGTTATTTAATTTTCTAAATATTTCAAAAAACTCAATCTTAAAACTTAGTGATTTTATCATTTTAAATTATATAAAATTTAAAAAATAACGAACAAAATTCATATTATTAATTTTTTTAATACGTTTTAAGTTTTTATATTTTGTTACTTCATATTGCTCATTTTCACAAAATGTATATTTTTAAAATTTTAAAACTCAAGATATCTTCAGTTTCTAAAATAACATCTCCAAACATATCCTTAAACAGACCCTTAAAATCAATAATGAACGGAGAATGTATAATGGAAATCCGTTGAAAATGTGAATTTGTGTTTGATTTTTTATCTTACAATATAAAAGTAAAGATAGCTTCAAATATATATCTATATATAAATATATATATATATATATGTGTTTGATTGAGTTTTTTTTTATAATTTTTTTTCTAGTGGCATAGATGATCATATTCTTGTTAAGCTATACATAAATCTAACATCTTATATACTGATCAATCTTCGTACTCGCATCTTTACCATTTCTATCTTTTTTAACACTGTTTTATGCTTATTTTTGCGTACATAATTTGACTGATCAGGTATAGAGAGGTGGCCAGGATATCAAATTCATAGTCACAACTATCGCGTCCCTGAACAATTCCATGGTCAAGTAAGTTAAATTGCCAAATAATAGTAAAAAGATACCGATAATGTTAAGTATCACTCACTAATAATATGTTCCTTTCATTAATATTAGTGTTTAATTTTAGTGGTGTCCTAAAAAAATTTCTAAATTAGATGCATATTTCATGTGCCTCGAAATGTTACCAATAACTAGTACCAAAAACAGTAGCCAGAAGATTGTATTGATAAAGAGATTTTCATGAAATATAACACGTGTAAGGTTTATACTTATTATTTAGTAATTAACACATATTAGTCATTTTCAGTCTTTGAAATACTTTTTTTTTTTTTTTTTTGGTTCTTGTACTAAACAACTTTCCAACATAAAACAGGTTGTGGTTTTAATAGGATATGGAGCTAGCGGTTATGACATCTCAAGAGACATTGCAAGAGAAGCAAAAGAAGTTCATATGGCCATAAGGAAGCCGGGCGTGAAACTTGGAAAGGTGGACAACCACAATAATATATGGCAGCATATGATGGTAATGTTGTTGTTTCTCAATTTTCAATTTGGTATTTAATTTTTTTTTTTTATTTTTTTTATTTTTTTTTGGGGGGGATAAGAACTCTTGAAAGTTGGATCCGATGGTTGCCAGTTAGTGATTAGTCTTTTTAGTTGAAACGCATTGTTCACTTCTTTGACAAAAGTTTGCCAAGTATATTAAATAGTAATTTTATTTTAATCAATCTCACCAATATTCGGAACTTTAAGTTTAGGGTAATTTCCACTTTGCTTTTTGAACTTTGAACTTTAAAAACTCCTATTTTGTCTCTTGAATTTTAAATCAATCCCACTTAACTCACTCTGTTAGAATTTCCTTTAAACATGCAAAAAGAAGGGAATTCGTCTTTCTTTACTCCTTCTATTGGAATTTCCGGCAAAAACAAACGGAAAAAAGCCCACATCACTGTACCCAATCTGTTAGTTGTTAACGAAAATTCTAACAGAGGGGGAACTAATTCTAAAATTCGGGAAGTAAAATGAGAGTTTTCAAAGTCTACGGAGCAAAGTGGAAACTCTACCATAAAGTTCATGGGGCAAAGTGAATAGCTTTTGTACTTATCTATATGTCCAAGGCACTGTATGAACCATAATCACCTTTTTTCTAAATTCTCTGAACAGTCATTGTTTTGGGCTACAAGTAGTCTCTTGGAGTCATGACATGCTGATTCAAGTACAATGCTCCTTCCTTTACAGATACAACAAGTTTATGAAGACGGTACAGTTGCTTTTCAAGATGGATCTTCAGTTTGTGCTGATACCATTCTCCACTGTACTGGGTAAATCCTCCAAATAAATTTGTTGTTCCATTAATTTGTGACCCTTTAATAACTTTTCGTGCTTTTCTTCTTCCTTTCCTTGATACCGAAGGCGAAGATTTTATTGGACAAAAGGAAGTCATGAATTGAGAAGATTTGGTGACATTGTTAATGCTACTTTTGGCCGTGCTCTATGTTCACAGGTTCAAATACCATTATCCGTTTCTAGACACAGATGGAATCGTAACTGTCGAAGAAAATCGTGTTGGACCACTGTACAAGCATGCCTTTCCTCCAAGCTTAGCTCCATGGCTGTCTTTTATTGGTATAACTATTAAGGTTGGTTAAGATGAAACTCTGTCGTACACTTCATAGAAAAATTTAATGTTTTTTTCATGATGGACGCCTTAGTTTGATATTTGCGGTCTAATGCTCCTGATACTCATAACCGGAATTATCAAGGGATGAAAAATGCTATGAATCGCCATTGATGATGCGAACACCACATATATTGCAGTGACATCCTTGTGGTGAGGTATCATCACTGATGATGAATAGGAATGCTTGTCAATTGATGGCATTATTGCTCGTAGCTTTTTGCAATCAGTCCAAAAAAGAGTGACTAACCAGGGCAGTAATAAACGGTGTTATTTTGCAACCAGGGTCTACTCTTCGACATGACGGAGCTACAATCCAAGTGGATAGCACGTGTTCTATCCGGTACATTGCTGCTTCCAAGTGAAGAGGGAAATGATGTCTGCTACCGAAGAGTTCTATATGCAAATGGAGGAGAATGGGCTGCCAAAAAGCTCTACCCACTTCCTTTCTTTTCAGGTACTTTTTCCATGAAATGTTTCAGTAGTTAGACTTTTAGGATCACAGTGTACCTGTGGCTTTTATTCAGTGTTTAGCTAGTTTTACGCACACCTTCATTGGTTATGCCAGATTGTAAAACTTAGTTTCGAAACAAAGACTTTTCGTACAAAAAATTTTCTCCCGACTCTTGATCGATCTAAACACATGGTATTGCTTTACATTATCAAGGACTCATGTGGATGACCATTACAGATTGGATACCAGAACTGGCTGTGTGATCAGCTTGGATTGCCACCATTGGAGGAGTGGAAGTATAAGATGTATGAAGAGTGCCTAAATAACATATTCGAAATGCGAGATATTCAATACAAGGACCGTTGGGATGATGCTTACTGGGAGGGAATCATTAAGGCTAGTAGATCTGCTTAACACTAGTTAGAATTCATTATCTTTAAGTCTGAAATTCGCTCTCCACCTTGCAATTGAATTATTTATGTTGTATTAGCTTATTAGACCTTTAATGTCTATGTCAATGCTAAATTTTACGCAAAAAGTAGTCAAAATATCATATTTGACATTGGCATTCACTTATTGCTCCAATGCATTATTTGTGTCATTTTAAATGCTATAATACTATTTTATTCTTTTCTGATACGAAATCTGCTAAAGAATGTGTAATGGTTGTAATGCTAACAACTGGCATTGAAACTTCCTCACCCAAAAGCATACTCTGGCGTTGAAGATAGTATATGAAGTAGGAGAGAGTGCATCTACAGCAACAAAGCAATTATGTCTTCTCAGTTATTGAAAACTTTTTAGAGTTTTTAAATATTAAATTGAAAACAGAACAGTTAATCTAATGCGTCAAAATTTTTATATTGGCTGTACTTTGTGGTATATTTGCCATAATATTTACCATCTGACAAATTTAACATCAAATATAACATTGTATTAAAGAACACATTTTTTTTTAATAATCAAAATGCTAAAATTTATTGTTGACACAATATTTTAACATTACATTGGAGATGCTCTAAGGCCAAACTTAGAAACTGCATAAGTGAACGAATCACTTTCTTTCCACGTTTCCTGTTGTCGTATGCCCTTTCTTTATTATTGTTTTAGTACTCTTGGCTGTCGTTTTCTGTTTTCTATTACGTCGTTGTTTACCTTTGTCGTCGTTTTTGACTTGGCTGTCTTAAAATTTTGTGGTCGTTTTCCATTTATCTGTCGTTTGAAAGGTAGTTTTTAATAATTTGTTGTCGTTTAACTTTGTCGTTGGTTGTCATTTGTTTGCCGTTTGTTCCGGGTTGTGCTTTGTAGTTTGTACTCTTTTTTCATTTTTATAATGGTTGCCATTTCTATTTATTGACCTTTTTTTTTTTTTTTTTTTTTTTTGGCTGTTTTGTTCATTTCGTTTTTAGCTTTGTTGTCTTTAATTCTTTGATTGTCGTTTAGATGGTGATCGTCGTTTGTTTTACTTGATGTTGCTTCCAACTGTTGTCGTTTTTACCGTAGTTTTCTTTTAATTTTGTTGTGTATATATATATATATTTTAATTTATTACTTGATATTGGTCTGTATTTGCTGCCCTTTAGTATTACTGCCGTTCTTTCACATGTTGGTGTTTTCTAATAGTTTGGCATTTGCGTCTGTATATCATTTTTGTTGTCTTTTGAATATTGTCTGTCGTTTTTCATTTTGTAATTGTTTTTATTCTGTCTCGTTTTAAATACTGGGTAATTATGGAGATGAATATAATAAAATTTATCCTAACCAAAAATCTGCGTGTAATTTTCATATATTAATTATTATTCATTTTTCGATCGAGACAGAATAATTATTATGAGACAAATTGATAATTTAATTCTAAAGTTGAAGTACTGAAATAAAATAAAACGATAATTCAGGGATAAAAAATAAAATTAACTTTTAAAAAAATAAGATCCATTGTGTTATATCAATAAGATCTCTTTTCCCTTTAAAAAAAAAAAAAAAAAAAAAGATCTCTCTCTCTCTTTTTTTCTTGGTGAATAAGACTTCTATAGAATCTTTTTCATACCTTACAGAGAATTCTAACCTCCAAAATTTGCACCTCCAGTAAATACTATATAAAACTTTGTGAGGTTACTTTCATAATTTGAGAAAAGATTTAGGGAGGCTCTTCGAAATACAAATTTCTAAAACGACAACAACCAGCGTTTTACTGTTTCTGTCACCCACCCACCAAGCTTCCTTCCTTCCATCCCATGGATGGTTGAACTCCAAAGCTCGTGGTGAAGAAGCGGCGAAGGCCAAAGCACCTTCCTTTCTCTCCGACAACAAATGTCAAACCTCGGACTCATCCGTACATCAACCAAATCGAACTCCTTTCTCCGTACGGTCGTCGCAAATCGCAGCCATGGCTTCCCCTGCTTCCTTCACGATTCTCCGAGGCACTTCTTCACCGAGTCGGTGACTCAGAACTCACCTGCTGATTCATTTCCAGGTTTTTCTGAGCTTGAATTTCTCGTTTTCTGCGACTAAATCCGATGTTAGTGTTTTACTAGGGTTTATGCGGTTTTGGGGAAGAAAATTGAATCGTTAATATGTGTGTTAATGTTTAATCAGATTTTGTTTATGCGAGAGTGTCTGGAATTACGAAATACACATTGAAGAGTGATGTTATCCGTTTGCTTGAAGGCTGTAATCTTTCTCTCGACGATGTTAAAGTTGAGTACAACCCAAGTTTCACTCCTACTTCAATGTATTTTCTTCTCCTTCCAATATGTGTGTGTGTAGTTCCCATTTCCCTGTTTGGAAAGCTTATAATCTAGATGAAAATGGCAAAAGGTATCTTTTTTTTTTTTTTTTTTTTTTTCCCTCCTCCAAGAGAAAATTTTTCATTTTTTGGATGTATTTTGGTTTTAATTATTCCAGTTCGGACTTATTTGTTTGTTTATTTTATTTTCGCTGAATGTGTATTTAGATATACCTTTTTTCTGTTCCTTGCTCTTGTTTTCAGATGTTTTCTAAGCTTATAATCTAGATGAAAATGATAAAGGGAGTGACTTTTGTTTTAGATTGTAACTAGGTGTTTGTTTTTGTTGTGGTTATCAGGATGGTGCAATTCTCCTTGCCTCAATTCTATAATCAGGCGAATAGGATTATTGCCAAAAGGGGCCGCCTTTATGGAATCGAGAGGGTAATGTTGTTAGTTTTATGTTGTAGTTAGGGTCGATCTGCGTGCTAACTATGACTCAAGGCATTTATTAGGCGCCACACACCCGACATATATTGGCTAATGTTTTTATTGTTATTGTTGTTTTTTTGTGTTGTTAGTGGCTACGTGCCAATGTCTAATGACGGTTGTTGATTTATGTATGTAAGATTGCACGGCCGCAGTGGGCTATGCTTGCACCTTATGATGGAAAAACTGTAAGTCGAATAATTCCATAACCATTATGTTTCTAATTATCAAAAAGAGAGAATGAAAGGAACCAAAAAAAAAAAAAAAAACATTGAATATGTTTAGATTAATAATGCAATGCTTTTTCTGGAAGCTGTGGTGATTGCTGCGGTCCATCGACTATCTCCTGGTGCTAAGGTTCAAAAATAGACTTGTGTGATTGCTTTATCGAATTTTTTCCAAGCTCCATGTTGTTTGAGCTTATAAAAAAGATTTGGAATTTTTTCCAAGCTCCATGTTCAAGCTCCATGTTGTTTGCTTTATTGGAATTTATTTTTTCCATGTTGTTTTTTTTAAATTTATTTTATAAAACAGCTAGTTCATGCATCACGTTTGTTTTAGTTCATGCCGCTACACTCTGAAATGACATCTCTTTCAATGTGTGGGCCTCTTAAGGTTTTACTGAAAGGAATCCCTCGAAATGCACTTCGAGAAGACGTAGAGCGCTTTTCTTTCTGGTTGTGAGTATGGTTCAACTTCCATCTGGATGATTTCCAGGTTAGTCTCATGTCACTCAGTTTGCGACGAGGTTATAGCTTGTGTTGCAGTTTTCTTGCGACAGGTTCTTAAAATTTGGATCACAACTTTGCAGAACGGGGTCCCATGAAAACATGGCGACCGTACGTTTTCCTTCAGAAACCGAAGCAATGAACTGTTTCATCACAAAGAACAGGGGCTTCTGTTTGAACAATCAGATCTTAGTGCGTGTTCTGCAGTGATGGTACTCTTTTCATATTTGTTTTCTTAAGCAGTCATTGCCGCAGGATATAAGAATTAGGAAAGGAGTTCATTGGATTAGAAATTGCTACTTCTACTAGCATAAATTATTTGCCTTGTTTCGTAGTAGCATGTTAGAAATCAGTTTCTAGAAGTAGCAAATCAGTTTATTCTTAAACTGTTAGAAATCAGTTTAGCAAATCAGTTTCTGGAAGTAGCATGTTAGAAATCATGTTAGAAATCAGTTTCATTCTTAAGATTGATATAAGCATATATTATTGCCATTTTGTAAATAACTTTTCTTTGTTGGCACCGTATATTATCATTTCAAAATTCTTCCTTGTTCTTGTTGCTTTCCTCGTGCTGTCGTTTCTTCTTTATTTTTACTTCCCCGACTTAAAGAAGACCGTTAATTTTAATTGTCGTTTTCCAGATCAACAGCAGTTTTAACATTTATTATTGCTTACATTTTGTATCGTTCTCTCATTTTTTTTTCTTAATGCTTGTGACGTTGCGGTTTTTTTTTTTTTTTTTTTTCGTTGTTGTAATGCACCGGCTTATTTACTTTTTAATATTTTTCAAGATTAAAGTTCCCTATAGTTTTCTTTAGAAAAAAAAAATAAAAATAAAAATTAACAACCTGCCGGCTCTAAACTCAATTTGAAAAATTTAACGTTGACAATATTCCTCAATCAAAGCGTACATGGATGAAAAAAAGTCTCGTCTGGAGTATTTTCTCAGCCACGAAATTGAGAATTGAATTCATTATTTGTTTTGTTTCAATTGTCTGTCCAAATCCGTTGTTATGTTCCATATTCCACTTAGAATTCAAATTGAGCACTTTTTATTTTTATTTTAATTTTTTTTGGAACTTCAATGGAGAAGGATTTGAAGCTTACATTTTGTACAACATTGATGTGTAGAATTATTATTAGGATATGATTGTAAAAAAATTAATTCTTACACTTCTAATTTGTTTAAACCAAGCTTTATGTGATTCAGGGGTGGGGAAAAAAAAAAAAGGCTCCATGCAAACTAAAGTCAGTGAAAGGCCTGATGCAAATTATTTTCTAATTCCTTTTCGCCAAACCCCTACATTTTTCGCTATCCAAAAGCAATTATCTCGTGTTGGATTAGTCAAAGCATCTCTCTAGAATTAGAAAACACGGGGGGAAAAAAAAAAAAAAAAAAAAAAGCCGTACACGCTTTGCAACATTTTTCCACAACAAATTCACGTTAATATTATTTTTACAAATCTCTTTCTTTTGTTCTTTTTCTTTTTGGGTCTTTTTTCTCATACTGCCGTTTATTGTTTCATTGTCATTCTAAATTTTTCAGTGTGTATTCATTATTATGGTTTTTCCTTTGTTTTCTGAAAACGTTTCTATCTTTTTGGTACTTTTCTGTCACCTGTGTTTAAGATTTATCATTCTTCTGTGTTGGCATTTTTTGTCGTTTTAAATTTTATTTTGGTTTTCCTTGTGTTGTCAATCTTTACTCACTGTCGTTTTTCCAGCAGTCGTCCCTCCTTTCATGGTCATTTTTCATGATATGTCGTTTCTGTTGTATAACTTGTTTTGTCGTTTTACGTTTTGTGTCCTCTCGCCGTTTCCATCATATTCACTTGCGGTGCTAATTCTGTTGCGCTCATTTTAAGTCGTTTTTCTCATGTTTGTCGCTTCTTTCATTTAGTTGTCGTTTTATTTCTTTGGCGTCGTTTCAACATTTTTTTTTGTCTCTTCAATTTTTTGTGATTTTCTTTCTGATGTCCTTTCCTTTATTATTATTATTATTATTATTATTATTATTATTTAACTTAGATGGAGAGATTCAAACTCTGTACTTTTAAATAAAATCAAATACCACTAACCTATGCCTACAACCACCTTTCTTTTTTATTGTTGTTTTCTTTTATATTATTACTCTTCTTCTTCTTCTTCTTTTGCATTTGGACTCTTTTTCCCCCATTTCTTCAACACATAGTCGTTTATTATTTATTAAGATATTTGAAGATCAAAGTACCCAATTTAACTTGAAATGACGAAACTCCATTTTTTTAATAATAAATAAAACCAGTAAAAACATATTAGGCGCTCACTCGGTGATCATGCAATTTCCTCCACCTTTCTTCATCAATTATATTTTTTTGTTTTTTTCTTTCCCTGAAATTGCAAAGTACTTTCAATTTTAACTAATTGATGTTGACATTATTTTCCCCGTCACACTCTAGATGGATGAATAAACAAGATTTAAAAAAAAATGTTTAACACAGCAAAGGTAGTGAATAATAATAATAATTTAATATATGATTCTATTTGGTTACTTTTGACTGCAAATTCCTTGCTTGTTCCTTAAATATCATGACGTAGGAGTCTTTACCGAGAAGTTTGCTCAGCAAACCACCCAGAAAAGTCGATCAATTCGTCACCGATCAAGGAAAAATGAAACGCCGCCACAGCCAGAAAGATGAGTCTCAAATCTGATTTTTTTTTTTTTTTTTTTTTGATTCAATCTTCAAGTCTGCCTTCTCAAAAGAGCCAAACAGTACTAAATACCCACTAGCTTTGCTAAAAACAACAACGCAAAAAAGAAAAGCGAACGACAACAAAATTAAAAGAAAACAAAACGACAAGCCACCCTACGTCAGATCTTCCTAGAAAGTCAATCTGGGAACATTTTCACTTTGTGTTTACAAAAGAAAAAAAGTGTCAGATTGAAAGATAGAGGTGCCATCTGGTTCATTCACAATTCAAACCTTTTTATTTTTGTAAAATATTTAACTTATGTTCTAACATTCTATTGAATCAAACAGAGTCAAAGTTACAAGAAAATTATTACGGTGTAGGACCCATTGCAAATTAATTGTGTATCTAACGACTCCTTTTCGCCGCCACATTTGTTTAAATTTTACCAACGACCTTTGCCTTATTGTAGAAGTAGATTTTGTCTTAAACGTCAAGCATTCATTTATAATCATAAACTAATAAACATAAAGCCAAGCTTTTTGCCACAGCGTGGATTCTCATTCTTGTGCTCACTATCCATTTCTAATTCACTTTTTGTCCCTGAAAAAAGAAAAATTGGATTGTGAATAATCTTCCAAAATTTAGTCCCTAACCCGTGGCACACAGGCTTAATCGAATTAATAATCGAAAATTGCACCTTTTTTTTCTAAATTTCGTGCAGCAAAAAGATAATAATAATAATAATAATAAAATAAAAGAAATTCAGCACAATGTTTATGTTAAATTATCGATTTTAAACATTTCCACAACCTCTAAGGTCACATTGAATTAAAGTAAGACTATGTAGTATAAAAACAAAATGTCATAAAAAAAATTATATCTTATATCTTATAAAAATAAAAGAAAATAAGATGTTACAATTGCCTGCAGTTAAACAGGTTGTCCGGCTACAGTGATGAATAATTTCGTTTGTCGTGCATGATTGGGGCTTATTATTGGACTACAAATCAATGAATTTGCATAACTCACTCCAATAATTATCACCCATCCCAATCCAAACGTTGAAAACAATCTAAAAGCATAGTCATATAGTTTGAAAAAACTAGGGCCGTATAGTATGGTCGAGACTTAATTCCTTGGCAGGATTATCTATATATATATATATATATCTATATACACACATATAGATACACACGTTAATATATATTTATTATTGTTATTTTTAAATCATGCAACAGTCTCTTTTACCGATATGTTACCTTAACAACCATTACGTTGTTAATGAAAATTCTTGGCCTTTTGCTTGAGCAATTGTAGTGATTAAAAAAAAAAAAAAAAAAAAAACTTACATCGATTTAACGTAGTTTTAAACCATCATAAGTTTATTAAACATGCTGTAAATGCAACAGTTCTCTTTTACCGATATCTTACCTTAACAGCCATTACACTGTTAATGGAAAATCTTGGCCTTTTTCTTGAGCAACTTCAAATGTGGTGATTAAAAAAAAGATAAAAAGAAAAAAAAAACCTTATTGATTTAATGCAGTTTTAAACCATTAGATGTTTATTTTATTTTATTTTATTTTTTGAGGGAAGCCATCAGATGTTTATTAAACATGCTTTAACTGCGTAAATTATGTCATTCCTTTATTTTATTTTTCTGTTTTTTCTGCACAATTTGTTTAGATATTTAGAAATGTTAACACTTGTTGAGTGTGAAAAGCTGACTTTCTTGGTTCCATAATTTGTGAAAGCCCCTAGTCGCTCGATTGGTCCACCTCAACATGTTTATATTAGTGTCACTTCGAAACAACACGGGAGGAATTTTATTTGAAATTTTCAAGTGGCTTAAAACAATCCCAGATATGCGAACTTCAAGATAGTCATTAGTTAGATTTTATTCAAATATCGTGTCTTAATTTGAAATTATTCAAGAAATATCTTTTATAACTCACAAGTTATAAAAAGACAACTTGCGTACCTACTAGGAAAGCCGCATTGCATTGTTTTGTTCTACGTTCGCGTTAAAAATTCTTTTGTATTCTTTATTTATTATTTTTTATTATTATTATTATTATTATTATTATTATTATTATTATTATTATTATTATTTGTATATTAATTTACTATTCATACATAAGTGATCATTCTTGATAAGATTACGCATACATTCTGCTTTTTTGGTAGATTTTGCCAGCAAAAAATCCCACCAAATAAATTATAAAAATAGTTCTTTTGCTAATTATACCTCTTAATTATTAATTTGTCCAGTTTATCCTTCCATTTTTTGAAACTACTAAGATATCTTCATTCCTAGTGTTCTTTGTGAAAAAAAAAAAAAAAGAAGGGTAAAATGACATAAAAACCTTAAATATATTATGAGAAATATTTTGTATATATTTAAAAAAAAACACAAAAATCCTCAAGCAAATAAAATAAAACAAAAAGATCTTCAATTTTATGGTTTTTAAACATTAAAAAACAATTTTGGTCTAATTTAAGGTATTTGTCTCTTTTACTACTTTTTGGTCCATAAAGAATAAGAGGGATAAAATTGAAATGTTTTTAAAATTTAAAGGATAGTTTTGTAGTTTTCAAAAATAAGCGGATTAATTTGATAAATAATTGAAATATATAAGTAGCCTAATAAGGAAAGATATGCATATCCAATGGAGTGTTAAATAGATATGCTAATGGTAAATTCTAATATTTAGGTGAAAAAAAGTTGGAATGATATAGTTGATGCCAAATTTATCATATACTAAATTTAATTACAAATTTCTCATCAGATATAGTCAATATTAGATTTAATATTTAATTAATATTGATTAGTGATTAAAAAATTTTCACCCAATTAGTACTTTTTATTCTTAAATGATTTTAAGTACTAAAATGACACTTTTACAAATTTAAACCTTAATAATGCTGACAAACTATAGATATAACCTTATAAAGAAAATTATAAGATAAATATCATGTGTGGGAGTCATACATGTCCGGAAGACAGACATGCACTGAAGACATAAATTTTTTTTTTTTTTTCAGATTGATGTAATTATTAATTGATCTGCATGTAATGTAATTTTATGTGTAAATTGTCATTAGTATTATAATATATTAATAATATATTATATTTGTAGATGGTAATTGGAGAATGAAGCCCAAACAAAAAGTTCTTTAGTTTAAAAAAAAAAAAATCCAAACCAAAAGTGACAAAAAGCAAGAAGCCACACCCAATCAAACAAAAAGCCATAAGTCCCAACGAACTTAGCCCCGGGCCAAACAAACGGGTGGTCATCGTTTTCCCAACAGCCGTTGACCAAGTAAAACAACCCACAAACAGAGTCTTCCTCTGCGTTCAAAGCTCCGATTAAAACCCATCAACAACAACAACAAATATAGTTGTGATTAACGCGCCAAGTGAACCAACCTCAGTGTTAAGAAAACGTTAAAACCCAAAAATGGAAAAGATTAAGAAACGAGAGTTTGACTTCGTCGTCGTCTTCTTCTTCCTCTTCTTCTAAGAAATTCATTACATTCCAATGGAAGACCACGAAGAAAACAATATATTTACTTATTCCTTTCATATATATATATATATATTATATAGTATTTTAAACGTCATGGTTTTCGCCGTCTGACACTGACCCTTTTTAATATACCTTTCTCCATATCCCTCCAAACGGCAAAGTCACAACTTTTCATCAATCTCTCTCGCTCCTCTCCTCTTTCTCTCTCCTAGTTATGTTTCTTGTTAAATCCGAAGAAGAATTAAGTGTATGGAAAGAGTCTTCTTTTCATATAGGTGTATATATATAGGAGTTTTCTTATTGCCTTTGTCTAGATTCCTCTTGTTCCATGACTAACATGTGAAGATCAGTATTAGCTTTCTGCTTTTTTCAGGTTCTAATTCTTTTCTCTATGGATTTCTTGTGGTATTTTCTTCAATTTGAATTTGACTTTTCTCTGTCCCTTTGTTGATTTTGTTGTTTTTCTTCATCTGGGTGTTTCTTAATCATGATTTCTTTACAGTTAAAAGCCATGGAAAATAGAAGACTAAAAGAGGTTATGTCAGAGCTAATAGCTTCAGTTCAAGAGGTTAGTTACTCTGGCTCAAAGTTATGAGACTGAGAGGCAAGTTTTTCACTGAATTTGCTCTTCTGGTCGATAAATTTACACCAATTCTCAATGAATTAAGAGAAGATAGTAAGATTTTGGACCACCCACCAGTCCAAAAGGCTGTAGAGTCACTAGGGAAAGAGTTCAACCGAGTTAAAGCTTTGATCGGAAGCCCGAACCCGAAAACACTGGCAAAACAAGTGGAGAGCATGGTTCATGACTTGGGTAGGTCCTTAGGCCTTGTGCTATTTGCCAGCCTTGAAGTGTGTACAGATTTCAAGGACAAGATTGGAGCGCTGCAGAGAGAACTGATGAGCGCGAGGCTGGACCCAAGTTCGGTTGCGAGCTCGAGTAGACATTCCGCGAGTGTTGGCGAGTTGGAAGCGGAAGAGGAGATTCAGGTGGAGAAGATTAGTATTGGTGATGACGAGGTTGTGGTGAAGTTGAAGTGTGGAGATGACCAGGAGCTTAGATTGGCACTTTGGTGTTGAGTGAGTTGGTTGATGGTAAGAAGGTTGGGAATGATTGGATCGAATACGAGGGAGTTTATTCCGGTTCTGTTTAACAGATTGAGTTCGAGTAAAGCGGAACATAGGTTGATCATGATTCATTTGCTGAGAACACTCGCTTGGACAATGCTGAAATCAAGGTAAACAAAGTACGTATGATCTGTTTCTGTATTTATTTTCGTTAATCGTTTAATACGAAAATTGCTATTTATCACTGTCGGTAATGCAATCACCATATATATATATATATATATATATATATATAAACTATGTGAAAATTCTGTTTTTTTTTTTAACTCGGCATGTAGTAATGCGTCACTAGAGGTGATGAATAGCAGTTTTCGTTTTCTCGGGGTGCGGCGGAACTTAATTGTTAGTTAGCTTACATTGTGGAATAGTGTGCAGGAGAAGATGGCAGATGTGGAGTTCTTGTCAACATTGGTGAAGTCTTTGATAAGAGAAGAGGAGGAGAGGAGAGAAGCCGTTGGCCTGTTATTGGATCTTTCTGAAGTTTCAGCTGTCCGGCGGCGGATTGGCAGAATCCAAGGCTGCATTGTCATGTTGGTCGCCTTGCGAAATGGTGATGACCCTGTCGCTTCACGTGACGCTGCAAAGCTGTTGAGTAGCTTGTCTCCAATACTCAAAATGCTCTTCATATGGCCGAGGCAGGCTACTTCAAGCCAATAGTAAAGTACCTAAAGGAAGGTGACTAAAAATTTTCTTCTAATATTTGTTGCTACTTTTTGTTCTGTTTTAGTGTACATGAGAACCTTGCATGATTTCAATGCTAGCTTAGATTTGAGAATGAGGTTTGGATTCTAAACTAGATAGAAATAGACCCGAATCAGTTTTGGTGGCCTAAAATCAGATAAATTAAATTTGTCTTTTGCAGGTTCTGACATGAGTAAGATCCTTATGGCAACAGCACTTTCAAGGATGGAGCTTACGGATCAAAGTAGAGCTTTGCTCGGAGAAGAAGGGGCGATAGAACCCCTTGTAAGAATGTTCACAACCGGAAAGCTCGAAGCCAAATTGTCAGCTCTGAACGCGCTGCAGAACTTGTCAGCTTGGCGAGAAATGTCCAACGTCTCATCCATTCTGGAATTTTGGCATCTCTACTTCAGCTCCTCTTCTCCGTGACCTCCGTGCTCATGACTCTTCGCGAGCCTGCTTCAGCAATTCTTGCAAGGATTGCCGAGTCAGAATCCATCCTTGTGAATAAAGACGTCGCTCAGCAGATGCTCTCACTTTTGAACCTTTCCAGTCCGGTGATCCAGATTCACCTATTGCAAGCACTCAATAGCATTGCTTCTCATTCTATTGCATCGAAAGTTAGAAGAAAAATGATGGAAAACGGCGCTGTTCAGCTCTCTCTTGCCATTTCTTACGGAAACAAATATCAAAATCAGAAGCAGTGCCTTGAATTTGCTCTACACTCTTTCCAAAGATTTATCACAAGAATTGTCGGAACAGATAGGAGAAAGCCAAGTCGTTTCAATTATCAACATTTTCTTATCATCAACATCCGAGAGTGAAAAAGCCGCTGCGGTTGGAATTCTGAGTAATTTCCCCCATTAGTAATAAGAAAGTTACTGATATACTTAAGAGGGAAAACTTGCTACCCATAATTGTCTCCACAATGACTTCAAGCCCACGGCTTCAACGCCAGAAAGGCAACGGTTGGCAGAGAGTATTACAAGTGTCTTGATCCGGTCACTAGTCCTTCTGATAAAAAACTACAGCTATACTCGGCAGAACATGGGGTGATCCCTTTACTTGTGAAGTTTCTACTCAAGCGAGTCAACGATTGCTCAATGCCGAGCTGCAACCTCACTAGCTCAATTATCACAGAACTCACTCTCTTTAAGAAAGTCAAGGACGTCGAGGTGGTTGTGTGTACCTCCTTCAACAGACGCCTTTTGTGAAGTTCATGAAGGCTACTGCTTGTGAAGAGTACATTTTGTTTGGTTAAGGCTGGCGCTGTGCCTCCGCTGCTTAAAATATTGGAAGGCAGAGAGAGGGAAGCAGATGAAGCCGTCTTAAGCGCTCTTGCAACTCTATTGCAAGACGAAATTTGTGAAAATGGAAGCAATTACATAGCGAAAACGTCGCGAGTTCAAGCCATTATAAAAGTGTTGGAGTTGGGAACACAAAGGCACAAGAGAAGGCACTGTGGATACTTGAGAGGATATTCAGGGTCGAGGAACACAGAGCTAAATACGGTCAATCTGCTCAGTTGTGCTTATCGATTTGGCTCAGCAGGGAGATTCCAGATTGAAATCTACCATTGCAAAGTTGTTAGCACAGCTGGAGCTCTTACAGGATCAATCTAGTTACTTTTGAAATAAAATTTTCCATGAAATCCAGAATTATATTTCTGATATGTTTGCTTGCTTTTTTTTTTGTTTTCCCCTTATGTTTCCTCTGTAAAGTCATTCATTCATACTTCATGTTATGCATCTTTCAGGTCCTGATTTGATGAGTTTACATATAGTTCCTGATTGTAAATAATATGGGAATAGCTAGCATTTTCGAATTTATTTTCTTGTTTAATCTGTTAAGAGAGTAGATGTGTGGTTTAATCATATTCGATGCATTAGTGTCGGTATTTGAGAGTGGTTTTGAGGAACCGGAGTTGAGTTTTTATTTTTACTTTATTGAGTTCTATTAGGAGTCGTATAGCAGAGACTTGTGACGTGGGATGACGCACCAATCTTATCAAAAGTTGTAACTATAAGGAGAAGCACAATAATAATCCTATCATCACTTAGGACCAGACCCGAAGGTCACACTCGATTCTGCCCGTTGAGGCCTTATTTCGAGGACCCTGCCAAGTGAGTTCAGAGGCCTTGTTCGAGACCTGTGACCGCATAGGCCGACCCTCGTGTGCACGTGATGTCTCTGCATCATCTTGTGTCTCACAAATGCGAGTTTGGATTTCAACAAGAAAACAAAAATGTTATATATTACCATATTTAAATTCGTGGACCTGCTACACAATTTAATGTAAAACCAAAAACCCTCACTGTTACTGATGCATATTCAAGCAAATCACTCAGCAATATTAGAAACTCATAGACAGCAAATACTAAATGACAGAAATGTCATGTGAACTTCGAGACCGTAGCTGGGTTGTTACTCACTCTCCGAGAAGTATCCAGCGCCATTTCCGCAACATTAATTATGCCACAACAGTGACGTCGAAACACGCATCGCAGAGCCAACAGCAGCACAGAGCAAAGAGGCTGCAAAATTGCATAACTTAAGGCATCAAAAAGAAACTAACATGGTTAAAGAGAGTAAATATCATGAACTATGAGATCATAAATGCTTACCATCCTTCAATGAAACCTCTTTCCCCTTTCTTTTTAGTACGAGAGCAACATTTTGTCTTCATCTCTGTTGGTCCATATAAGCAAACATGAACAAAACTATTCACCAACAACTTTGAAACTATAACGAAAATGAGAAAACAAAACAAAATGGTGGAGAAAAAAGGAGATATTTGGACCTGATTTATGCAGTTTCTTTTCAGGTGAATCTTGTTGTGTCACTGAATTATTATATGCTCCTTTAGTGGCCATTTTAGAACTCAGTAATGTGTTTATAGTCCCTTTTGTGAGGCCAATTTTTTGTCATGGCAAAATATGTCTACTTATGGGGACAAGTTGTGCTAGAATCCCGCCTTTTCCTCTTCCACAAATTTCCTAGAATCAAAATCGTTGCTTGTCCTTCTAGCTAGATTGCATTGTATGTGCACTTTAAGTATAAGAATAAGTAATATGTGGCAGAATATGAGATGCAAAGGTGTCATGTCCAAGGCGGAGTCAATCGCAGCTGCGACTGGAGGCTTTCATTCCAGTGATTTTTTTAAAAAAATCTTATCTTTAAAGATCTTTTATTTTTCTGACTTTGCGTCATTAAAAATTGATTCTCCTTTTATTAGTTTCTTGAAAACTTTATTATTTGATGTATATCTTGCTGAAACAATAGGTTAAATATAGCAAGAGTATGAAAAAGGTAATGTGAAAGGATAATGATAGTCATGTCCCAAGAGAATAATTAGAGAGTGAATAAGTAAGGTGAACGCTCAATGAGATTCAATGAAAAAATTTTGACTGTGAACTAGTTTTGTTTTTTTTTTTTTAATGTGAAATGGCTAATTTTTATTCACGGAGAATATATACTTGTTTCGTTAGTGGAAAGTTACGTTTCCTTAGTGGGCCAAGTTATTCCAGAATGAAAGAGAAAGGGGAATAGTATTGGTTTTTTATTTTTTTTTTATTTTTTGTCTCTCTCTATCTTTCTTTCTTTTTGAACTTGGGGTGGGAAGATTCGAACTCTTTACTTAGGTAGAATCGGATTGTGGTATTAATATTGATGGTATATTTAACTTAAATTAGAACTATTGAAGAGAATTTTTAAAAGAAAACTATCAACCTAATTTTAGTATTAAAAAAGAAAATTCTTCTATCGTTTAGAGAATATCTGTTAATAATTCAGTAATAATTATTGAGGTAAAAATATTAATAAATAATTTATAATTATTGAAAATAGATATCTTTTTATTTTATTTTGAAGAAGACCCGTTTAGAATTTTGTGCCGAAGGCCTCCCAAAATACTTAAGCTGGCCCCGGGTAGGATACCATTGTTTTAATGAAATTGATTGTTTATTGTTCTATGAATTTCTTATTTTAAAATCATTTGAAAATAAAATGATTTTATGAAAATGTTTTTAACTGGAGAGTATATATAGATGTACAAAATGTTTTGGGTTAAAAGTACATACATTATTTTGAGAGACTCAAGTGAAGTTTCTTTAAGGCTTGTAGTGTGTGTCGTCCAGTGTGTTAAAAGACAATTTTAAACTCTATCCGGTTAGATACTAGCGGATGTTTCTTATACACCTTAGGGCCATGTCAGGTATGGATATGTTACCTTTAACTGATCGGTACACTTCGGTGGTGGTCCACTATGGGTGGTGTTTATTTTGGCTATAGATCAGTAAGTATTTCTATGTTTTGTGAATTTAATTTTCTATATTTATTTATGGTTTTATTTATTGGTCCCGTTTATTTTATTATAGCCCTAGCCAAAACTCTTTTAAGTCTAATTTTTTTTAAATGAGTCAACTATATCCTACTAAGCTCGTAGCTCACGTTTTATTATTTTAACCCTCCTTCCCCAAGATGTGCTAGGAGTAGCACCATGTAGACAAGTGTGACTTCAAGGCCAGTGCGGTTTAGTGGTACTATTTGTATTTTCCTTTCAGCTATTTATTTTTCCAAGGCATGTAAAACTAAATTCTTTCTCTAGACTGGATTTTGGATTACTGTACTTTTATTTCCTGTTTTTTGCTTGTTTGTGTGATGATACCGAAGGTTGGATTTTCAAAACCTGTTTTCACGAGAACAACTTAATATTTTGAAATGCCCACTGTTTTGATTAAAAAGCTACTTGACGGTTTTAATAATTAAAAAAAAATAGTAGACCTCTAGGTGAATTACTATCTAGTTCAATACTGTGAAGGGTTTTACTAAGATGGCTAAAATCACAATTTTGTTAAAGTGTAGGCAGAATTCGGAATATCATGTGTTTTTATTTATTTGATAACTTTAGCTATATCTGTTTTGAATCATGACAAGTGCCCCTATTTAATAAGAAAAGCTTATATGAGGCATTTCTTAATCATTTATTTATGTCCAACCACAAAATTTTAAGGAATTTAGAGGTAAGTAGCATATTTAAGAAATTTTTTAATAAATGGATGAAGTCCTTTTGAAATTAGTTACACGATTATTTTAAATATGATCAATTTAGAATATATTTTGGATATGTTTGTTTTTTCTTTTTTCTTGTCCTTATGTTTCCTTTTGTAAGACATTCATTCAATACTTCATGGTATGCCATCTTTCAGTTCCTTATTGATGAGTCGTACATATTGTTCCTGATTGTAAATAAATAAGGGTAATAGCCAGCACTTTCGAATTTATTTTCCTTGTATCATATTCCTATGCTTGGTTTTGGTATCCTGAGAGTGGTTTCGAGACACCGGAATTGATTTTTATTTTTACGTTCCGTTATGGAGTCGTATAGCAGACCTTGTAAAGTGGGACAAACGCAACAAATCTTCTCAAACATTGCAACTATCAGGAGAAGCATAATCTAATCCTATCAATAATTTGAGAATGCACACTCTAGACTCTTCCCGTTCAGGCCTTACTTCAAGTACCCTTCGAAGTAGAGGCCCAGGCCTTGTTCGAGACCCGTGACCGCATAGGCCCACCCACGATGTTCAAGTGCATGCCTCTTCATCAATCTTGTATCTCAATAAATGGCAAGTTTGGATTTCAAACTCGAAAACCAGAATGTATATGTATATTACTATATTCAAATATGTGCACCTGTTAAATAATGTTGAATGTTTTAAAACCAAAAAACCCTCACTGTTACTGATGCATATTCATAACTAAATCACTCAGCAATATTAAAAACTCATAGACAACAAATACTAAATGACAGAAATGTCATGTGAACTTCGAGTCCATAGCTGCTTGCCATTCAATCTCCGAGAAGCATCCGGTGCCATCTTGCAACGTTTGATCACTCAACAGTTTAACTCGTTGTAAACATTCACGGAGCAGAAGCACCAAGGAAAGACAAAACTGTGGAACATAAGCGCGCCAAAAGAAACTAACATGATTAAAGAGGGTAAAAACTCAAGAGTTATGAACAGTATTATAAGCTTACCATTCAGAATGAAACCTTTTTCCCTTTCTTTTTGTTTTTTTTTCTCTTTTTCTTTTAATGCATTGGCAACATTTTGTCTTCACATCTGTCGTTTCATTAAGCAAAACCATTCACCACCAACTTCTAAACCATAAAGAAAATGTGGAAAAAAAAAATGGTAGAGAAAAAGAAGATATTTGGACCATTTTCAGGTGGATTTGTTGTGTCACTGAATTATTATGTGCTCCACTAGTGGCCATTGTAGAACTCAGTAATGTGTCATAGTCACTCACGTTGCAAAATATGTTCATTTATAGGGACAACTTGTGCTAGAATCTGGCCTTTTCCTCTTATACAAATTTCCTAGAATCAAAATCTTTGTTGTCCTTCTAGCTAGATTGCATTTGTACGTGGACTTTAGTATAGAGAATAAGTAATATGTAGCAGAATATGAGATGCAAAGGTGTCATGTCCAGGAGGAGTCAGTTATAGCTGAGTGGGGGCTTTTATTCCAGTGATTTAAATAAAAAAAAAATCTTATATTTTTCTCATTTTGTGTCATTAAAAATTGATTGTCCTTATATTATTTTTCTTAAAAACTTTATTATTTGATGTATGTCTTGCTGAAACAATAAGAGAATGAAAAGGTAATGTGAAAAGATAGTGATAGTCATGTTCCAAGAGAATAATTGGAGAGTGAAAAGGTAATGTGAATGCTCAAAAAGATTAATGAGAAATTTGACTGTGAACTAGTTTTGTTTTGGTTTTTTTTTTTTTTTTTTTAATAAATAATGTGAAATGGCTAATTTTTAATTCAAGGAGAATATATACTTTGTTTCATTAGTGGAAAGTTACGTTTCCTTAGTAGGCCAAGTTATTCCAGAATGAAAGGGGAATGGTACTGGTGTTTTTTTTTTTTTTTTTTTTTGGAACTTGTGGGTGGAGGGATTCGAACTCTGCACCTTTAGGTGGAGTCGGATGTGGTATTACCGCTAAGCTATCCCTGCAATCATGAATGTATTAGATTTCATTCCTCTTAATCTGAATCAATGAATTTTCAACAATATACTAATAACCAAAACTAAAGTTAAAGCTAAAATTAAATTCATATAAAATTAACTTTGATCGTTACTTTAGCTAAGATTAACGGACCTTTCTCAGTTCTATTCATCCAAAAAATGCATTATCGCTTGATCGTTACTTTGTCTTAAGATTCGCCGACCTTTCTCAATGAGCCTTGTTCTGTTAAGTCATTGTCCTAACTTAAGACAAGATATGATAAAAGAACTCATTACAAGATACATTAAAAATATGCATGTTTTATGAATAATCTATTTATAATTATGTACCTGACTTTAACATAAGTATAGAGTTTGAATTATCCCATCCTTAAATTTAAAAAAAAAAAAAAGAAAAAAAACTGCATGTTTTATGCCAACCAGGGAATTCTATTTCTGTTATATATGAAACCTATAATTATGTTTTATGATTTGCAATTTCCTTCCAATATGAGTTGTAATCCATTCTATAAAAGAAATTTTATAATTGTGCCCCACTTTAATACACAACAGCTTATAACGAAGGCATTTCTTGATCATTCCTTATGCCAACACAAAAATTTAAGGATTTTTTTAAAGGTAAGTAGGCCTTTTTACTAAGATTTTTTTTTTTTGATAAATGACTGGAATCTTTGAATTAATTACACGATTATTTTAAATACAATCATTTCAGAATTATATTTGTAATATGTTTTGTTTGTTTTTATTACCCCCCTTCCTTATGCTTCCTTTTGTAAGGACATTCATTCAATACTTCAATATGGTATGCATCTTTCAGTTCCTTATTGATGAGTCTCATATATTTCCTGATTGTAAATAAATAAGGTAATAGTTAGCACTTCAAATTTATTTTCTTGTACACTCTGTTAATGAGAGTATTGTTGTGGTGCCATCATATTCTATGCATTGGTTTTGGTATCTGAAAGTGGTTTTGAGGGCACCGGAATTGATTTTTGTTTTGACTTTTTATCGAGTTCTGTTAGGAGTCGTATAGCAGACCTTGTGATATGGGACAAACGCAACTAATCTTCTCAAAAGTTTCAATTATCAGTAGAAGCACAATCTAATCCTATGAACACACTTGGAGAGAGTGCACATTCTAGACTCTTCCCGTTCTGCAGGGCCTTACTTCGAGGCTTTCGAGTGAGCCAAGGCCTTGTTCGAGACCCTGACCGCCCACCCTCGTGTTCCCTCGTGTTCAAGATGACGCTCTTCTGCATCATCTTGTGTCTCAAAAATGGCAAGTTTGGATTGCAACTCGAAAACCAAAATGTTACATATATACCATATTAAACATGTGCACCTGCTACATAATTTTATGCATAACCAAAAACCCTCATTGTTGCTGATGCATATTCAAAACCAGATCACTCAGCAATATTAGAAACACATTGACATCCAATACTAAATGACAGAAGGCCATGTGAACTTTGAATCCATGGCTGCTTCCTATTCACTCTCCGAGAAGCATCCGGCGCCATCTCGCAACTTTTGATTCACTCAACAGTTTTCTCGTAGGAACATCACAGTTCATACTACAGCAGTCACAAGCAAAGAGGCTGCAAAAACTGTGGAACTTAAGTGCACAAAAAAAAAAACTAACATGATAAAAGAGAGTAAAAAAAAATTCATGAATTATGAAATTATATGTGCTTACCATTCATAATGAAACCTCTTTTCCCCTTTCTTTTTTTTTTTTAGTATATAGCAACATTTTGTCTTCACATCTGTCCGTTTCATTAAGCAAACATGAACAAAACTATTCACTACTGACAACTTTGAAACTATAAAGAACAACAGAGGGGGGAAAAAAATGATGGTAGAGAAAAAGAGAGATATTTGGACCTGATTTATGGGGTTTCTTTTCGGTGGATCTTGTTGTGTCACTGAATTAGTATGTGCTCCATTAGTGGCCATTGTAGAACTCAGTAATGCGATACAGTCCCTTTTGTGAGTGCTAACTTTTTTGTCATTGCAAAATTATATTATTATTATTATTATTATATTTTAACAAAGCATTGCAAAATATGTTTGTCTATAGGGACAACTTGTGCAAGAATCTGGCCTTTTCCTCTTCTACAAATTTCCTACAATAAGAATCCAAGACTCCTTTTGGATCATGTCCATTTTTCAAAAGAAAATTTTCTGTTTTAAATGAAAAAAAAAAAAAAAAATTTTTGATGTCCTTCTAGCTGGATTGCATGTGCATGCGGACTTTAGTTTAGGGAATCATTATATGGCAAATATTATTAAAATTTGGGTATAACAGTTTAGTTACTTAACGATGCTAGATAAATTTAACTTTTAAAAAATATTGGATGCTTAAAGTGTCATGTCCTAAGAGAATGGATGGAGGGTTGAAACGGTAGTGTGAGCACTCAATGGGAGTAATGAGAAGTTTGAATGTGAACTAGATTTTGTTTTTATTTTAATTATTTTTGAATGTAAAATAGCTTATTTTTTACTCATTGAGAATACATACTTCGCTTCATTAGTGGAAAGGTAGGTCTTCTTGGCAGACTAAATTCTAGAATGAAAGGGGAATATATTGGATCACATTCCTCTTAATCTGAATTAAGGAACTTTAAAACACCATTAGTAATGACTAAAGTTGCGGTTTAATTAATATTAAATTTATTAAACTTTCGTCGTTACTTTTTCATAAGGTTAAGCGACCTTTGTCAATTAAGATTTGTTCTATTAAAGCAAAAAAATAAAAGAAAAAAGCCTTTGTTCTAACTTTACGGAAGTCAAGGTTCAATTAAAAAACTAATTTCTAGATACTTCAATTTAAATGTGCATAGTTATGCAGTCTATGGGCATTCCATTTCTATTAAATGAACCTACAATTATGTTTTATGATTTGCACTTGGGTTCAATATTAGTTGTAATCCCATTTTATAGAATAAAATTATAATAGCACCCCCACTTAATAACTAAAGTTTATAATTCTTTGATTAGGTTAACTCAACAAGTTGGAAGAGAAGAGTTGGATAGTAACTCTCAAATTTAAAAATTAAATTATTTTAATTTTTTATTTAATAAGTAGGAGTCATAAGTCTTACATGATAAAACAACAACAACAACAAAATCTTAATCTACGTCCACTTAAAACATTTTCTAACTTTAATTACTCTTGATAAAACTTGTAAGTAACCCCTCATAAGGATATTTTATAAATGTTCTTGATTTTTTTTAAATA
This sequence comes from Ficus erecta, assembly GCA_008635985.1. NCBI lineage: Eukaryota > Viridiplantae > Streptophyta > Magnoliopsida > Rosales > Moraceae > Ficus > Ficus erecta. The sequence continues at coordinate 2,487,194 of BKCH01000019.1, forward strand.
AAAGCTGTCCATTTTATATAACTCATAGCAGAAAAGCACCTGAATAACATAAATTTTAAGACCATTGAACTACCTTGACACAAAAATTAACATTAGATAAATATGACACAAAACTAAACTAAATTAATTAAAATTTATGTCATATTAATTAAAAATAGAGAATTTTGTTATGTTTGTCGGTGGATAAAAAAAAGATAGTTAATTATTTAAATAATTTTATCTAACTTTTTTTTTCTTTTCTCAAATAATTAAATGTTGATAAATTAGACATACATTTTTATCAGGATGAATCAATAATATATTAAAGATCAATGAAAAAAATAATAAATTTAATTTATCTTTAAAGGGGCATATCTTTTTAATTTGCAAAACCATAGACAATTACTTAAATCAGATTAGCGAAGTTGGGGAAAAAAAAAAAGAAAGGAAAAAAAAAGAAGGTCGGGTCCATTTGCCATGGAAACGGGCAAAAACTCGGGTCGGGCAGAGGTCAAATCAAGACCGAGAGACTCCGAGAGAATCCCATTGAAAACGGCGTCGTTCTTTTGGCAGGCACCCTAATTCCCCCTAAAACCCAGCCGCCGAAGAGTAAGAGTGGTGAGAAAATTTCTGGTTGTTGTGGCGACCATGTTGCGCAGAAACGTTAGGCTGAGGAGAGAGTACTTGTACCGAAAGAGCTTAGAAGGCAAAGCTCGCTTGCTCTATGAGAAGAAGCGCAAAATCAGACAAATCCTCGAAGGTTCTCCTTCTCTCGCATGTCTCTCTATATATATAAATATGTATATCGGAATGTTTTATATGTTTATATATGATATAAAGTTCCATACTTTGTTCATTATCCCAAATTGCATTGCTTATTCTTTATTTATTATATATTTTTTCGTTTTCTCTGGCAGAGGGAAAACCGATTCCCACTGAGCTTCGCAACGAAGAGGCAGCTCTTCGCCATGAAATTGATCTCGAGGATGAAAACACCGCAGGTAGTTTTTTTTTTTCTTTTTTTTTTTTTAATTGGGAAATTTGGTACCGTTATGTCGGGTAAAAGCTGATGCTTTATATGAATTAGGGCCTTATATTGTATTCTAGTTATTGTTGTCGTTGTTTTGTAATGATGTTTTTCAATTTTCCAAATGGGGTTTAAGTTAAGCTATGGAGTTAGGTTAATCTTGGTTGACATGTTGCTTATGGTGTTTTGCTTTGATTTTGATGATCTTAGTCCCGAGAACGCATATTGACGACGAGTACGCAAATGCATCCGAAAGGGATCCTAAAATTTTGATAACTACATCCAGGGACCCAAGTGCTCCGCTTACACAGTTTGCTAAGGTTGGTCTACGTTATTTATGGTCGTGTATTTTCTTCTTTTGGGTTCTAGTCTAGACTTGAGTATTCATGTTGATTATATTACGTAAATTGACGTCGATTGTATTGTCTGTTACATAGGGTTATGTTTGATGCTTGGTATAATTCGAACGGCATTTTTTTTTTTTTTGCAGGAATTAAAATTTGTCTTCCCTAATGCACAACAAATGAATCGTGGTGGCCAGGTCAGTGAAGTCTCTTTTGTTTGGCCTTTTTTGTTATTCGTTTCGTCCATTGGTTACTTACTCGGTTGAAATGAGAGAATAGAACATTATTGAATTACAAATTAGGATAAAGTTCATTTCAGGCCATTTGTCTCGAAAGTTATGGTATAAAACTGTAAAGACATCTGTTTTTGCTCTCTTATAAGGAGTGTTAAAGACATGTTTATGCAGGTTTCTTGTCAACACAACTTTTTTTGGAAAAAAGAAATCAAGAATCAAGCTATTCTGTTTTTGTGATTTGACATTCTGCTCGACAGCTTTCTACTTTTTTCTGAGTTTGTGTTTTATGAGATGAACCAAATTGGTGCCTTTTGACAGCATATCATAAAAGGGAATATGATCAGATTGGTTGTTAAACATTGGCCTTTTGATGACGGAGAATTTGTTTCCTCTGCAGGTTATTTCTGAAATTATTGAAACCTGCCGAGCTCATGATTTCACTGATGTTATATTGATCAATGAACATCGTGGTGTACCTGTTGCATTAACTATAAGCCATTTGCCTTTTGGTCCTACTGCTTATTTCCAGTTACTCAATGTGGTATGAGAATCAATTTTATTTTTATTTTTATTTTATTTTGTTAGTGTTGGGAAATTGGTTTGGTACAAATATCTGAAATAGGAAAGCAGGATATAAATTTTGAAAATAGTGAATTTCTAACGTAAATGGTGGATGATGCATTGGTAGTTTTTCTTACTTTTAAAAAAGAATTAGGGAATTGAAAAATAATGTGTAAAGATATATAAATTGTGCCATAAAGAGGTTCAGTTTGGTTAATGCTAGAATCATAGAAACTAATTATAGAGTTCGAAAAAGAAAAGAAATCCCCTAAAACATGTTCTTGCATAATTGTATAACAGTGATTATTAAAAAGAATTCTGACGATGTTCTCTAATACTTACTCCTATATTAGAGTAGTCGTGTTTTTTAGTCCTTGTTTGGCGTTTAAGTTTAACTACAACAAAACTGTACTTTTTCATCTTAGTTTTTGTTTTTTTGAAAATCCAACAAAACTTATAATTGGTTTTTGAAAAGTCAACCAACCTCAACTTAAAAATTTCATCGGCGAACTAGACATTATACTCTTAATGATTCTTATCTTGGTAGGACTTAATGGGCGTTTCAATGTTTACTAGATTCTTATTTCTGTGCTTACTACTTTCATTGATAAGTCAGCTACTATTTTAACCTGTAGGTTACAAGACATGACATCAAGGACAAGAAGGCCATGGGAACAATGCCTCAGGCCTACCCACATTTGATCCTTAATAACTTCACAACCAAGGTATTGCATTTGGCTGGACCTAATTCGTTAACAGCCATTTGATTTGGTTTATATTGCTTTGAAAAACACAATCTAAATCAATTCTCTATCTGCACATTGAGAAGTCACTTTGTTTCTAGTATTGCTTTCTGGTGGACCAAATAATGATGTCGTAATCTAAAAGAGGTCCATATGTATATATTTATATGTATGTGTGTATGCCTGTCAGCAACATAATTGATTAAAAAAATCTAAAAGTGACTGGCAAGACGACTGAAAGTACTTTGAGGGATTTCATGGTTTGGATTTCACCATACTCATTATGGCAATGGACGGCTCATTACTGTTTCTTTCTCCTGATTGTTTATCTTCTCTGTGTGCATATTTGATGTAGAATTGTAGTTTGAGTTTTCCTGATCAAGATTTTACTATGCTGTTTACTAGTCTACTGTTGCTCTGTAATAACTGACATTAATTTGTGTTGGTTTTGCTTTTAAACTCTTTTAGCTGGGTGAGAGGACAGCAAATATTTTGAAGCATCTCTTTCCAGTGCCAAAACCAGATACGAAACGCATTATCACCTTTGCCAATCAGTCTGATTATATTTCATTCAGGTTGGTAATGGTCTTATCGCATCTGGGAGAGATACTTGTAACTGCTACTAATAAATATCATACATCGATAAAAGTTTTTTTAATATTTTTCCTTGATTTATTATGACCATTCATACTCTTAGGCATCATGTTTATGAGAAGCAAGGTGGTCCCAAGTCCATTGAACTGAAGGAGATCGGTCCTCGTTTTGAACTGCGGCTTTACAAGGTAGTTACTATGCCATTCAGTCAACTTTTTTTATTTATCTCCCTCTTCAACAAATGGCATTCACTTTTCAGTAGAGAATGAATGTAATCTCGATGGTTAAAACAAGGATCTGAACTTTGTCTTTTCAACTCCCAGGCTTCTTCTTAGGAACATATAATTATTAGACTTTTAAGTAGGTTTGTTTTGATAGTTATTCATATTACATTGTGTTTTCATTTCGAGTAGATTGAAATCTGTGTTTTCAAACTTTATGGAATTGCATTTTTGTTTTGGCGTTGCAGATCAAGTTGGGGACAGTGGATCAAGATGAAGCACATATTGAATGGGTGAGCCGACCTTACATGAATACAGCCAAGAAACAAAAGTATATTGGCGAGTGAGACAACTGCTTGGCTTTTACGCTTGTCATTGGGGTTTTGGTTTACCAGGTATTAATATTCGTCTGGGTATCTTTTTTAACTTTTACTTTTTCTTTCCCCCCCCCCCCCTTCTAGTCAGATCTTTTCTTGTATACATTGAAAAAAAAAAAAAAAACATCTTCTACATACTTGAAGCATGTCATTTCTTGCTATGGACGCTGGTGCAATTTCATTTTTATTTTTCATACATTTTAATATGGCGTATTGTGTATCTGTGCACTGCTTGAAACGTAGTATAAAACAACTACTTCCATGCAAATTATCAATGATTTTGTCTCTTGTATATTAGTATGAATGCATTTTGAAGTTATATTTACATCTTCCATAAATGCATTTTCCGCGTTGTATTTGCCGGTATTGCAGATGAAGTTGGGCACATGGATCAAACTGAAGCATGACCGAGTGCATCATCGCACTTATAAACGAATAGTGTCGAGAAGACGAAGTTTTGCTGGGGATCGACTCGACCTTAGGAGGTTTTTAGGCTTGACCTTGTTGGATTTTACTTGGCATGCTTAGTTATGGATCTTGGTCCATGTATCGTTGAGTTGGTAAATTCGCAACGAAGTTTTTTTTTTTTATTGGGTATGTAGATTTGTTTATTTTTGGTCCCTTCAAAATCCTGTTAGTTGGTTTCTGCTTTCCTAATTACAGATTTTGACGGAATATATATTAAAGAGAGTAATATATGGATCCTTATTCCATGTCATATTTTTTTAGTTACAATGGCATTTGTCATGTTTGGGAGGGTATCAACTTCTTTATGACTGTCGATTTATTATGTCCTTTGATCTCTTTCTATGTTTGTACACTTGTTTTTCCTAGATATTATTTCATTAAAAGAAGCATAGGCTAAGTATGAACATCTTTTTGTTTCCCGTTGTCCTCTTTCCCAAAGGAAAAGAGAAAAAAAGGGAAGTGAAAATTTTCCATTATTGCAGAACACTTGTCTTCTTCTTCTTTTTATTAATTTATATATATATATATATGCACAGTAAGATTCCCTATCTCTATTATTGAAGCTACTTTTTTTATCTCTTCTTTGATGGTGATGCCGACTTTGGCAAGCTGGTTGTTTTGGATGCTTTTGAAAAAGCAGGAGTATCCGATGAGATGACTCTAACATCTTTTAATTTGTTTATTTATATTTGTTGTCTTGAATTTTCTAAGAAAGAGAGTATTGTGATACATATATACATTTGTATTTGTGTTTGTTCTAATGAAATTTACCATGAAATCAAATATTACAATAATAGACATTCATCGGTAAATAACTAACGGTCCGTATTTCATGTTTGAAAAGTCTAAATATACATCACCTTTTCCCATTCACCAAAAATATAGGTTGTTCACTTGGGACTTTTGGTAAAATCATCCACAAAGATTACATTAACAAAATTCCCCGTAAGACATATTTAACATCTCTAAACCTTTAATTTTTGTAAGACTTATAACCCAAAAAAAAAAAAAAAAAAATTCGTCAAAATAAACTTGTTAGTTGTAACAGTCGTTTCTCATCTCCACCACCAAAGACATCTTTTTTGCTACCATTTATTGGAATATCTCTCTCTCATTAAAGTCTCATTACAGAAGCTACTTTTCTTTTCTCAAATCCACTACAATGGCTTGTCGTTTTTGGATCATTGTCCTCTCCTTTTACTATAGATAAAAGGTACCTTTTTTCTTCCTTGAAAATTCATCTAGAGCTTTTTCGCACTGCAAGAAATCAAAAAATATTCCATCTAAGGAAAGGTTCATAATAACACTGTTAGATATTTCAGAACTACAAACTATAAAAGTGGAAGTAATAGATCATACTTCTAACCATAGAAATCAAATCTAAGGTTTGTCGAAAACAATTTTATATAGTGATTGCAGATAGTTTAATAGTAATATCATATTTGACTGTACTTAAAGGATACAAATTCAAATCCCTCATCTTTAAGTTTTAAAAAAAAAAAATTTACATAACAGTATAATTCTCATTGATTCTCGTAAATTAAAGATCCTAATCCCTCAATCTTTATTTAATTTATAATATTTTTCTCATATTCTTCTTCCCACCAAAGAAGATATAGGAGTAGATGTACAAACTCCTATATAGAAACTGCCCTTAGAAAAGAAGTAAACATATTTTTACGAAAATAATTAAAATGAATAATAAGTTTTTAAAACATTTAGAGCAAATAACAAATTTACTGGATATTAGTTTATTTACCTCTTGTAAACTATCAAGTAAATTTTTTATTATCTAATTAATTTTTCATTTATCTAATAAATTTACACCTTATTTCAAATATTTTAAGACCTTATTATTTACTTCAAATTATTTTCATAAAAATACTATTTACCAGAATTTTTCATAATATGTTAGTAGGATTTAATTCTCAAAAATAAATTGGATAAACATTGGATTACATTGCATAAAAAATAACTCTAAAGTTAAGTCTTATTAAACCGTGATTATGAGCCATGATAATTGTAGATTATTGAGAGATATGCACCAGAACGAAGACTCATAGTTCCTCTGCTTTTTGCTTGACAGAGAGAGAGAGAGAAAGAGAGAAAGGAGGCTCTGCAACAATCCATTGTGAGGAAGGAGAAGAAAAATCTCTTGATAATAGAAGACAACTTCTCTTGCAACAGTAAGATTTTCGTCGCTAAAAATTTTATTCTGTATGATCTTATTATTCGGATAGTTTTTGCCTCCCTTTATTAAACACTCTATCTTCTCTCCTTGTTGACAAATTGATATATTTGCTAGTATAAATAGCTGAAGAAAGTCATAAAATTAGACAAATCAAGTAAACGTCTAGGAACTCATTTTTCTTCCGTTTTGTATAGAGAGCTCAACATGGCTGAATTGGTGGCTGAAGCTTTTCTCACTGTTGCGTTTGAGAAGCTATTTGAACTGTTGGCTTCTCCAGAGTTCAGGAGTCTCTTCGGGGAAAAGAAATCCATTGACGACCGGTTCAAGTTGTTGAATGAGAAGTTGAAGAATGCTAGTTTACTTCTCAATGATGCTGAAGAAAGGCAGATCACCGACCAGAAAGTGAAGGAGTGGCTTGATGATCTCAAAGACGTCATTTTCCGAGCAGAGGACTTGGTGGTGGAGATCAGGCCGAAGCTCGATCCGAGCAGGAACGTGAATCGGGAAGCACAATGAGCATGCTGAAGAAGAAGATGGTGGCATTAGTTTACTCCCTTAACTGAATCTGACAAATTTGTCCAAGGTGAAATGGGCAATATCTTGAAGGATTTGAATTTTCTTTTAGAAAGAGCGAGTACGCTTCGTTTGAAGCATATTGATGGTGCTCCAAGCACGAGATCTTTACAGGATCACTTGCTCCTTTGCTAGAAGAAAGTCATGTTTACGGAAGGGATGATGAAAAGAAGAAGATCTTGGAGTTGTTGCTATCAGATGAAGTTTGTGGGGATAAAATTGGGGTGCTTCCAATTGTGGGCATGGGTGGTCTTGGCAAGACCACCCTTGCTCGGTTCGTGTACGATGATGCCACGGTGAAGAAATATGGGTGGGTTTCAGCATAGAGCATGGGTTACTGTATCAACCGAGTTTAATATTTTCAGAATAACAAAGATTATTCTGCAAAAAGTCAGCCCAGAAAAGGCGAAGTGGCGTCGAGGAGCTAGCACTTCAAGAAAGATTGAAAGAGGCTTTGAGAGGCAAGAAATTCTTTTTCGTTCTTGATGATGTTTGGGACGAGAATTACAGCAACTGGGATTCTCTAAAGAGCGTCTTCATGTCAGGGCACTGCGGAAGCAGGATCATTGTGACTACACGGAGCCAAAAAGTAGCGTCAATCGTAAAGACGGGGGAAATAATTCATGAATTACAACAAGTATCCGATAAGGATTGCTGGAAAATCTTTGTGGATCATGCCCTTTAATGGAGACTCTGTTGTAGATCCGCGCCTGCAAGAAATTGGGGGAGAAGATTGTTCAAAAGTGTAAGGGCGTTCCGTTAGCTGTAAGATCCCTTGGTGGCCTCCTACGCAGTGAGGGACATCCAGAAACTTGGGAAAGAATTCTAAGTAGCCATGTGTGGTCTAAAAACCTACGCAACGATATTCTTCCAGGGCTTTGGCTCAGTTATTGTTGTCTATCTTCACGATTGAAGCAGTGTTTCTCTTATTGTTCGGTTTTTCCCAAAGACTACAGAATCGAAAAGGAGGACACAATCTTGTTCTGGATGGCAGAAGGTTTTTTGCAATCTGATGAGAAAGAAAAGAGAATGGAAGAAGTTGGAAAGGAGTATTTTGATGAGCTAGTGGCAAGGTCGTTACTTCAAAGATTAAGTCAAGATGAGTCCACATTCGTCATGCATGACCTTGTGCATGATTTAGCTATGTTTGTATCCGGAGAAGTTTGTTTTAGATTCGATGACACTACGAGTTTTGAGCAGCTTACTAAAAGGACTCGTTACCTGTCAACGGACGGAGGAGCAATCAATCCCAAGTTCTGGAAAGGTCGATTTGAAGCCAAGCATTTGCGAAGCTTTATAAGACTAAGGACCTCTTATTTTCATCAAAAATTGGTTCAGGAAGTGCTAGGAGGAGGAAGGTGCTTAAGAGTGCTTTCTCAAGGAGCAAAAAACTGAGATCCCGATGTTGTATGATTCATTCAACAAGCTAAAACATCTTAGGTACCTGAACTTAAGCTGGTGTGAATTTGAAGAGCTACCTTGTTCAATTTGTACTCTACATGATTTGCAGACTCTGGTCTTGTCACACCTGTAAAAATCTTAATCGGTTGCCAAAGGACATGGGAAGACTAATCCATTTACGTCATCTCGATATTACGGACACACCATTACAAGAGATGCCGCCACAGATGGGTAACTTGAAGGAGTTGCAGACATTAACTGATTTTGTCGTAAGCGAACATGGTAGTGGTTCGAGCATTAAGGAGTTAGGAGCACTACGACACCTAGCTGGAAAACTTCGAATTTCGAGGCTTCAAAACATTGGTAATGATGGCGACGTTCTGAAAGCTAATTATTTGAGGGATAAGAAGAAACTTACTGAGCTAGCTTTGGAATGGGAAGGTGATATTACCGACACAAGAAAAGCAAATGAGGCCGCAAATGCACTGAAACCTCACACAAACTTGATGAAACTCGCTATTTGTAGATATGCAGGTTTAAACTTCCCAAGCTGGCTTGGAGATTCTTCATTTTCGAAAATGGTGTCAGTTCATCTAAGTGGTAATGAATATTGCTTGTTCCTCCCACCACTTGGGCAGTTGCCTTCTCTTCAAAAGCTTGTGATTGAAAGCTTCCATGGTGTGGAAAAAATAGGCGCCGAGTTTTACGTTGGTAATAATTCTTCTATTACTCCATTTCAGTCTTTGGAAACTCTGATTTTTTATGATATGAAAAGTTGGAAAGAGTGGTCATTTATCGGTCAAGATGGCAAGGAGGGTAAATGTTTTCCTCGCCTTAGAAACCTTCACTTTCTTGGTTGTCCAAACCTACCTGGGAGCTTTCCTGATTCTGACACACTAGAAATTCTCGACATTCTTGAAAGCTGTAAATTTGTGGAGTCTCTTCAATTTAAGAACTACACAAGTCTTAAGAAGCTTGAGTTACAGAGCTGCGAAAATCTCAAGGAACTGATCGTGGACTCACCGAATACGATAGAAATGCTATGTATCAAGGATTGCAAAACACTAGAGTTTGCAGGGATCCACCATTGTGTACACGTTAAAAAGTTGACAATTGATGGATGTGATTCCCTGAAGTCACTACCATTTGAGCACTTCCCCACTATCGAGGAGCTTTCAATTTGGGATTGCCACGAGCTCGTTGCACAGCACAGGCACTGGGATCTGCAAGGACTAACCTCTTTGAAATCATTAGAGTTTCGAGGTGTAATGTTGGATTCATTTCCAGATGGGCTGCTTCCCAGCTCCTTAACTTCCTTCAAACTATATGCTGTCCACTCCTTAAAAGCCTAAATGGAAGTGCCTTTCGAAATGTCTCATCCCTTGAAACATTGGAGTTGAGGTATTGCGACGGGCTCCAGTTTTTGCCAGTACTGCTGCCCGCTTCTCTTCAGTCTTTGTACATCCACAACTGTCGTTTCCTTCAAAGGCGGTACCAAAAAGGGAAAGGGGAAGACTGGCATAAGATTTCTCACATTCCCAAAGTACATATTTATAGCGACCGGTGAGTATTATGCATTCCTCTATTCTCCTAATTCTCCATTTCTATTCATTTTTCTTTATTTTTTGATGCACCTATTTTTCAATTCATCGTATCCGTTTCATAATGTTTTATTTTCTGTTTTATTCGATTGACATTAGGGATTTTGAAAATGATCATGTATTTTATACCCTTGTTTTTTCATTTTTCCTTTTTTTTTTTTAGGGATCATTTTTCCTTTTTCAAGTTGACGGTCATGTAACTTTTTTCTTTTATGCACTCTCAGCATAAGATTTCTCTACTCCGTACACGCCTTTTTTTTTATTTTTTTATTTTTAAATAAGGTTAAAATTTTCCTTTTTGATTTTCTAATTGCGATATCAAGCTGTGTCGAGTCAGTAATCTTTCATTTGCAACAACAGCAACTATTCTTTTCTCTTATAATTCATTTTGCACCTTCCCATTGACCACGCTTTTCCGGAAAAACTCATACCTCACAAGCTGCACGAGTCACATCATCACTCTTTTGCAGAAATAAAAAACAACGTTTCATGATTAGTGTTTGGTTAGATGAATTGAAAGACGTAATAACTCTGGTCTTGTAATGCCTTTCAGTTTTTATTGAAAACGACGGAACAGGGGATTCTGCTTCTACCGATATCTAGAGTAAGTCACTCAGCAAGAATGTCTGTCCAGTCACAAACTTGGTTTTCTTTCAACAGATGCAGCAACACATACTTTGGGTTAGTTTCTTAAGCCTCTGTGTTACACAGTTCTAACCAATTATTATTTACAAATTAGTACAAAAACTTGCTCTTTGCTCTCTTTAATTTTAATTTGCTTTCCCTTAGGGATGCAGATTTGAAGGCGGTACCGAGCTTTTCGCATTTGAGAAAAAGAATTCATTTCTCTCAACAGACACAACAAACATGTGAAGTATCCAACTTTCTTAAGCAAAGACTCTTTTTTTTCGTTTTGTAATTGTAAATTTTTACGTAAGAATCAAATTTACATTGCTTGATTGGAGAACTCGGAATTACCAGTACTCGTTTTCCATTCAATGTTTTCTTTTTTTTTTTTTCTCCCCTGGCAGGTACTCTCTCCTCTCTTTTTCATCCTTTTGCTTCTCTCTTGTTTCAGCTAATAACATGTTGATGATAAAATTGTTAAAAGACCTTCAAAATAATAGCCTTGAGATATTATAGTTTTGTACTTGAAACTGAGCATTTGAGATCAACGGTTATTATCTATTTTCAATTTTTTGCCTTTCAATTCAACTTATTGTTTATGTAATCCTGCTTATTTGCTCTCCAAGTAGATTAAAACAAAAAAAAAAAAGGCATGATTTTTATTATTTATAAAAAGACAGTTACATGAGAAAAGGGACAGTAACTATTGAATTCAATTTTTAAAACGACAAAAAAGTGATAAAACGACATAAAATAGTACAAACTCATCAAATAGAATACGACATAACGTTTTAAACGACAATGACCTACAAAAACAATTATAAATATAATAATGACATAGCATGAGGAAAAAAGATAAAAACGACAATAACCTAAGAAAGATATCAGTTAAGATAAGACCAAAAAAAAGGGGCGGGGGGGGGGGGGGGGGGGGGGGGGGGGGAGATATGATATGAACGACATCAACAAAAATTCTTCTCGAACTAGATAGGAAAACAAGAAGTCAAGAAACGACACATAATTATAAACGACATAAACCTAGAGATGCAAGCGAGTAGAAACGACATAATCTGTTAAAAGGACAACAATCTACGCATCGAAGGAAGAAATATGTGTTTTGGCATGCGAAGTACCAGCTTTTTTCGTGGGGATAATGACATGATAATTGCAAACGAGAACAAAAGTGACATCCACCAACAAGAAATCAAATAGAAGACGACAATATTTTTGAAGCAAAAAAAAAAAAGCAAAAAAAAAAAAAAAAACAACAGATTCGAAGACCGCATCTCTACACAATACGGCAGAAATACTAATGGAGCTGACGAATGATAACCACTAGTGAAAACGACATAAGCTTAAAAACGACAATATCTTATAGACAACATAAATTTGAATTAACGACAATAGTCTAATAACATCATTCATGGTAACGACACCATGTGGAAAATGACATTACCAATTATAAGAACAATAATACCCAAAACGAAAATGACGAAAAACAACAACAATAACAATGACAATGACAATGATAATGATAATGATAATAGCAGCAGCTGCTGCTACAGTAGTAGTAGTAATAAAACAACTAGAAGTTGAAAGGGGAAATTAATAATAAACAAGAATTCCTCTATATGGTCCCGTCCTTTTTTTTTTTTTTTGGTTGTGGCTAATACTTAGGAGTAGTTACTTGTCAAAGAACATTAGAACAAAGAAAATCCCAAAAAAGAGGAAAAAAAAAAAAAAAAAAAAGGTCTCGTTTGGGGCCGATCTCTCCGGATGGTAAAACACTATCTGGATTTTAAAATTCCAACTTTATATCAAACTTTCTTTCTCTTTCATTTTCAAAAAACTCAAAATTTAAAAGTCCATAATTTTCTCTCATTTCAAATCGAAATGAAATGAATTTTATGTCAAAATACTTGTAATGACGAGACAAATAAGACAATAATCATTTTGTATATTTTTTTCCGAACACATCTCAAATTTTTATACAATTTTCTATATCATAAAACTTCTTCAAAAGTTTTTTTTATCTAAATACATTTTTTCAACTTAACCTTCAAAATACAATTTCTAGATGTCTCTCTAATGGACCTTGAAAGTGGGTAAATATCTAGTCGATTAATATACATGACATGAGAAACTTTTGGAGCTTTATTCAGTCGTGTGTTATGTGATATTATGGGTATCATCATATTTATGCCTATATAAATATAATAATAGTAAATTCCGTCCCTCCAATCTCAAGTCTTGGCTAACTGCCTTTCCAAGAAACAAGTGTGAATATCAACAGACAGATAAGTACGACTTAAAGTCTAAAGCTTGTTTGGCATTACGTCTAAATACTATTTTTGGGTAATTTTTTACGGTATTTTGTCTTGTAAAAATTTAAATTTATTGGTTGAATTTACTTTTCAAACCTACTATGTAAATTAGGATGCTACATTCAAGAAGTAAATATGCTTAAGTTCTAATCCCCTACAACTATGTGTACCGTAATCTCTCCCTTCTACCACTGCATAAGTGCCACATCATCTCTCGCAGAGCTTCATCCAAACCAATATGGTTTTTTGCACATTTGTCCCCAAACTTTTTGGGTTTTTACTACTTGTCCTCCTAACTATTCAGTTGACAATTTAACCCATGAACTTTTTGAATATGCTCCATTTTATTTTATTTCATTATTAAGTTAATGACCATGTGAGAGTGGAAATCTTTTATTAATTTAAAGAGATTTCATAGCATTTGATAACTTACCAAATTATGTAATAATAACATGTATTTATATAGGAAATCTATAATTTATTTTTTTACTAACCAATCTTCTTCGTGCACATATGTTCTAAATATGTATGTTCTCTCCTTTTTTTTATTTTTCTTACCCAACTTTTAAGAAACTTGCATTTGACATACGAGTTTGGTGAATGGAACTTTTAGATTATACTTAATTGACCTTTTTAAAATTAATTATTATTTTTATTTATTTAAAAAAAACAAACAAATAAACAAACAAAAACAGAGATAAAAAATTAGGCTCCGAATCTAACAGAAGCTAATGACCTGTTTGGTATTACATCTTAAACTCATATTTTTCATCTTAATTTTATCTTTTTTTGAAAAGTCAATAAAAATTATAACTAATTTTTAAAAATCAACCAATTCAAACTTAAAAATTTTAACTCAAACCGTTTCACCGACCCAAATCTAAATTATTTGCCATTTGTAAGAATGTTCCACCCCTCTTAAAACATATACAGAAAGTAAAAGCGTGTAATGTGAACATGCCTAGTCGCAAAAGTCCACAATTTCAAACAACAACGTTCTGTTTACACTAAGACTTGGCACGAAAGCAAAGGAAAAGCAAAGAAATTCATGAAATTCTCGGTTACTTGCAGATGTACTTTCTTGGCACAGTAAGATCTTCTCATCTCTACTATTGAAGTACTTTTTCTTTTCATTTTTTTTTTTTTTTTTGAGGTGGTGTGTTTCATCTAGAGCTTTACATGCTGCACAAAGCCCAAAATAATCCAACTAAGCAAAGGAGGTTGATCATAACACAATCTCAAATTCTGGTCATTGTTTTTCTGAATCAATAGCTATAAATACAATCCTTTAATTAAAAAAAACATGGTATTTGTCTATTAAATAAAAAAATACAAACATTAATATTAAATCAAGATAGTTCATAATTTAAAGAAATTTAATTTTAATTGCATTTCGATTTTATCAGTAAATTTTAATAAATAACATAAGTAGTAAAATCGTAATAAAATTACGGTAATTACACAAATATAAATCAGTATATCAAAATGAAAGTTAATGTGTTTGCGCGCAAACACACACCCATGTACACAAATGTAGATATATGATATATGTGTGAGCGTGTGATATATATATATATATATATATATATTATATAATTTTACATCTTCGATAAGGATTGTACGTTGGAATCAATAAATACAACAATGCTGTCAATGGCAGAAGACTTTTCTTTGCCCGTATGGAACTCCTCTCCATTATTGAAATACAATTTGATATATATATATATATATATTATATATATATATTATAATTTTACATTCTTTCTTTAACAAGGATTGTACGTTGCAATCAATGAATGCAATAATACCGTCAATGGCAGGAGACTTTTCTTTGCTCGTACAGGACTCCTCTCCATTTGATATATATATAAATATATATGGGTGAGTCTGTGTATGGTCTCTACCGATAAAATTCTTTTTTAAATCGTTAAAATTCAATCGACGGTTAAAATATTAATGGTGTACGATACTTATTATATACCCTTACCTCATATAATCTTTTCCACCCCAAACTCTTCTCCGTCGCCGGCGATCTACTCGTCGTCGATACGACGCCCCACCCCCCGACGCCGACGACCCACCTCCGGGTCCCCCAGCCCCGGCCGCCGGTGACCCATTTTCTCTCTCTTCCCCTTTCTCTCTCTTTTCTTCTCTCTCTTCCCCTCTCTCTTCTCCTCTCCCCCGACGTCGGCGACCCACCTCCGGCCCCCCCACCACCGGTCCATCCCCGGCCGGCCGGCCGCCGGCGACCTCCCTCACTCTCTTCCCCTTTCTCTCTTCTCTCTTCTCTCCCTCTTCCACTCTCTCTCTTCCCCCTTTCTCTCTCTTCCCCTCTCTCCCGCCGCCCCCCACCCCCGGCCCCCACCCCCAGCCCCCCGGCCCCCCCCGTGCGCCCCCACACCCCTGCCCCCCAGCACCCCCTTCCCGTCGGCCCCGCGAAGAAAGGGAAGAGGGAAGAGAGAGAGAGAAGAGAGGAAAAGAGAGAGAAAGGGGAAGAGAAAGAGGGGGGGTCGTCGGGGGGGGGGGGGTGGGGGGATGGCAGGGGGAGGGGGGGCGCACGGGGGGGGGTATCGGGGGGCTAGGGGTGGGGGCCGGCGGGAGAGAGGGGAAGAGAGAGAAAGGGGGAAGAGAGAGAAGAAAAGAGAGAGAAAGGGGGAAGAGAGAGAAAATGGGTCGCCGGCGGCCGGCGTCCGGCTGCTGGGGCTGGGGGACCGGAGGTGGGTCGCCGGCGTCGGGGGTGAGTCGCCGGCGTCCGTCGCCGGCGGTGAGAAGATCGCCGGGTGACGAAGTAGAGCTTGGGTGGGAAGGATTATGTGAGGTAAAGTATATGATAAGTATCGTACACCATCAACGTTTTAACCGTTTGATTGAATCTCAACAGTCTAAAAAGGAACTTTATCGATAAAGACTATAAAAAGGTCTCTACCACATACTCACCCTATATATATATATATATATATATATATATTATAATTTTACATCTTTGATAAGGATTGTACGTTGCAATCAATAAATACAATTGTCTTGCCCATACAGGACTCCTCTCCATTATTGAAATTCAATTTTTTCTATTTCTGAGAAGTCCAAGTCTTTTTGTTTTTCTTTTCTTTTTTTTTTTTTTTGCTAAAATCAAATTCTTCTATAAGTTTACTTTTTGTAAAATTATCAATAGAGATTACGAAATTGTAGCGTGCAAGGTAATTTTTTAAAACTTTTGGAAGTAATTGCAAGTTTTGAAATATTTGAAACGGGAGGGTCTATGCCGGTAAATACTTTTTTTAGACCGTTGAGATTTAATCGAACGGTTGAAATGTTGTTGGTGTACCATATTATCATAGACCTTACCTCACATTACCCTTCCCACCCAAAGTCTTCTCCGTCGCCGGCGACCTTCCCGCCGCCGGCAACCGACGCTGGCGACCCACTCCTGACGCCGGCGACCCACCTCCGGCCCTAACCACCACCGTCCCCGGCCGCCGGCGACTCCTTTCTCTCTCTTATCTTCTCTCTTTCTTTTCCCCTCTCTCCCGCGACGACCAACCTCTTGCCCCCCACCACGGCCCCAGCCCCGGCCTGCCGGCCGCCGGCGACCCCCCCTTTCTCTCTCTTCCCCTTTCTCTCTCCCGCGGCCCCCCACCCCCGACCCCCCCCACCACCGGCCCCAGTCCCCAACCGCCCCCCACCCTCACCCGCGACTCCCCCTCTCTTTCTCTCTCTGTTCTCTCTTTCTCTCAAGGGGGAGGGCGGGTGGGGGTGGGATGGGGTGGGCGCCGGGCGGCCGGTGGGTGTGGGGCCTAGGACCCGAGAAGAGAGAGAGAGAAGGGAAGAGAGAGAGAGAGAGAAGAGAGGAAAAGAGAGAGAAAGGGGAAAGAGAAAGAGGGGGCGGGGGGTCGTCGGGGGGGGGGGGTCCGGGGGAGGAGGCCGGGGGAGGGGTGCCTGGGGTGGGGGGCGCACCGGGCTGGGGGCCGGCGGGGAGGGCCGTGGGAGAGAGGGGGGAGAGAGAGAGAGAGGGGGTCGCCGGCGGCCGCCAGCCGGGGCTGGGGCCGGTGGGTGGGGGGCCTGAGGTGGGTCGCCACGGGAGAGAGGAGAAGAGAGAGAAAGGGGAAGAGAGAGAGGGGGGAGAGAGAGAGAAGAGAAGAGAGAGAATAGGAGTCGCCGGCGGCCGGGGCTGGGGACGGTGATGGTTGGGGCCGGGAGGTGGGGTCGCCGACGTCGGTTGCCGGCGACGGAGACGACTTTGGATGGGAAGGGTAATGTGAGGTAAGGTCTATAATAATATGGTATACCAACAACATTTCAACCGTTTAATTAAATCTCACGGTCTAAAAAAAGTATTTACCGATAGACCACATACCCTCCATTTGAAACAAGTATCATAAATACAAGTAAATAATTTATTTTAAAAAATATCTATTAAATAAATAGTTTATTTTTTCCTTCATAATTAATACGTAACACTTCTTCCTAAAGGAAAAGACAAAGTGCCATTAGACATTTTTTGTCCTTGCCATGGGAATTAGATTCCACTCTCTATTATTAAAGAAGCCACTTTTTCTTTTTGAAATATTCACAGCAATTGCTTGTCGTTTTCCCATCATTCTCCTCCCCCTTTACTAAAAGATACTTTTTAATTTATCTTTTGAAAATTCATCTGAAGCTTTCATACTTCACAATGTCACAAAAAAATTCCAACCGAGTAGAAGTTCTGGGAGGTTCATAACACAAACTCAAAGTTCTTCTTAAGCCTTTTTTTTTTTTTTTTTTTTTTTGAGAGAGAGATCAGAAAGAACAGAGGTTATAGGAAGAGGGAAAGGTTCCTCTGCGCATTCCAATATTAAAAGTTTCCAAGGCATCTTCTCTTCCAATTGTAGGTTTCTGTTTTTGGAATATTTTCCCTCTCTTTATTGCTGCCTTTTGTTTTTTTCCCTTTCCTTTTCTTTTCTTCCTTGAAATTTCATCTATTGCATTATCATGCTGGACAAAACTCACAAAAGAGTCTAAAGAAGAAAACGTTATGTTAGGTTCATAACACAAGTTCATATTTCTTCTCTCTCTCTCTCTCTCTCTCTCTTTTCCTCCCTTTTCTTTTCTTTTCGTTGCTGATGACTTCTTCTCTTGCAACAATAAGATAATTATCTTCAAATTATTAAATTCTGACATTTATTACTTTAATTATTAATTTTTTTACGTTTTATTTATTTTATTTTATTTTATTTTATTTGTAATTGTCTGTTCATAAGAAAATTGTTCATATATAATTTATTACTCTTGAATCCCAAAAAGAAAATGGTCGAACTGCCCCTCCAAGAAACTACAGAGTAGGTGGGAATAACTTAGTGGTTAAAAAGTCCTACTGTATTAATGAAATGTTTATTCAAAAGACTAAAGAAAAAGAAAAGGTTGCCATTGTCCAATTTCTAAAGGAAGTGTGAAAGTAGAGAAATATATTTTTATGTTTTTTCTTAATTACAGAGGACATCATTTCTTGCCATAGGACACCAAACTTCTTCCGCTTTTTGCATCTTTTAGAGAGAGAGAGAGAGACTCTGCAACACACCATATTCCTGTCTCAACACTTTCTTGTGAGAAGAAGAGAAATCCATATTCTTGTCCAGCAACGGTAAGCTTTTAAAAAAAAAAAAAACAGTAGGCTTTTTATTTACTAAAATTCCAAAGTTAGTACTACTGAATCATTTTCTTCTCTCCTCCTCTGCTGAAGACACTTATTGTCCTATCAGATAATCTAATCTATTTAAAAAGTCCCAGCAAAGTCAAATACCAATATATAACACAAATTCATATGTCTTCTGTCTTTTTTTTTTTTTTTAAGAGTGGGAAAGACAAGACAACGTTTAATTCTCTGAATCAATTCACTGTGAGGAAAAGAGGAGATCAGGAACCTCTCTATTCTTCAAGACACCTTCTCTCGCAACAGTAAGATTTTTCTATAACTTTTATCTACTTAAAAGTCCTATCAGAAAATTTCATCTACTTAAAAGTCCCAGCAAAGTCAAAAGCCAATATATAACACAAACTCATATCTCTTCTTCCTTTTTTTTTTTTTTTTTTTGTTGACAGAGAGGGGAAAACAGTGCAACGTTTAATTCTCTACATCAATTCATTGTGAAGAAAAGAGAAGAGAGGAATCTCTATATTCTTTAAAACACCTTCTCGCACAACAGTAAGATTTTTCTGTAGCTTTTGACTGCTTAAAAATCCCGTCAGAAAATTTCATCTACTTAAAAGTCCCAGCAAGTCAAATACCACTATATATAACACAAACTCATATCTCTTCTGCTTTTTGGTTTGACAGATAAGACAAAGACAGGCTACGTTTAAGATTTTTACATCAATTCGAAATCTCTCTGTTCTTCAAGACATCTTCTCTTGCAACAGTAAGATTTTTTTACAGCTTTTAACTATTGAATCATTTTCCTTTCTCCTTAAATGGAGATAATTTTCTATCTCTACCACCTCAAATTTTAGCTAACTGTCTTTCCAAAAAGTAAGTGTGAATATCAACAGACAAATAGATACGACTTAAATTCTAAAGTTTGTTTGGCACTACGTCTAAATACTATTTTGGGTAATTTTTTACAGTATTTTTTCTGGTAAAAATTTGAATTTATTAGTTAAATTTACTTTGGTTAAATTTACTTTTTAAACCTATATGCAAATTGGGATTCTACATTCAAGAAATAAATATGCTTAAGTTCTAATCCCCGATAGCAATGTGTACCGTAATTTGCTCCTTCTACCACTGCATAAGTGCCACATCATCTCTCTCTTAGCTTCATCCAAACCAATATGGTTTTTTGCACATTTGTCCCCCGACTTTTTGGATTTTTACTACTTGTCCCCCAGCTTTGTCAGTTGACAATTTAACCTATGAACTTTTTGAATATGCCCCATTTTATTTTATTTCATTATTAAGTTAATGACTATGTGAGAGTGGAAATCTTTTATTAATTTAAAGAGATTTCATAGCATTTGATAACTTATCAAATTATATAATAATAATTTGTATTTATATAAGAGTCTAATAATTTATTTTTTCACTAACGAATCTTCTTCATGCATATATGTTTTAAATATGTATGTTACTCTCCTTTCTTTTATTTTTCTTACCTAATTTTTAATAAGCTTGTATTTAGCATACGGGTTTGGTGAATGAAATTATTTGATTAACTTTTTTAAAAATTAATTATTATTTTTGTTTACTTAAAAAAAATAAAACAAAAACTGAGACTTTGGTCCGAATCTAACGGAAGCTAAATTATTTTGCCATTTGTAAGAATGTTCACCCTTAAAACATATACAGAAAGTAAAGCGTGAAATGTGAACATGTTAGTCGCAAAAGTCCACAATTACAAACAGCAACGTGCTGTTTACACTTTGACCAGGCACGAATGCAAAGGAAAAGCAAAGAAATTCTGAAATTTCTCGGTTACAGCAGATGTATTTTCTTGGCACAGTAGGATCTTCGCATCTCTATTATTGAAGTAGCTTGTTTTTTTTTTTTTTTTTTTGAGGTGGTGTGTTTCATCTAGAGGTTTTTCATGCTGCACAAAGCCCCAAAATAATCCAACTAAGCAAAGGAGGTTGATCATAACACAATCTTAAATTCTGGTCATTGTTTGTCTGAATCAATAGCTTTAAATACTATTTTTGGATTAAAAAAAACATGGTAGTTGTATGTTGAATAAAAAAAAAATATAAACATCAATAGTAAATCAAAACAGTCCATAATTTAAAGAAATTTAACTCAAATTATATTTCGGTTTCATCAATAAATTTTAATAAACAATATAAGTAGTAAAATCGTAATTTTATTACGATAATTACACAACTGTAAATCAGTAAATCAAAACGAAAATTAATGTGTTTGCGCGCAAACACACACACCCATGTACACAAATGTACATCTATGATACATATGTGAGTGTGTGATATATATATATATATATATATATATAATAATTTTGCATCTTTGATAAGTATTGTACGTTGCAATCAATAAATACAATAATAGTACCCCAAACAAGGCCTAATAGTAAATTTCGTTTCTCCCACCCCACGTCTTAGCTAACTGCCTTTTCAAGAAACAAGTGTGAATATCAACAGACAAATAAGTAAGAAGTCCAAAGATTGTTTGGCACTATGTCTAAATACTATTTTTGAGTAATTTTTTATAGTATTTTTTCTATTATAGAAATTTAAATTTATTAGTTGAATTTATTTTTCAAATCTACGGTGTAAATAAGGGATGCTACATACATGAAGTAAATATCTTAAATTTTAATCCTCTACCTGTACCTAATCTGCTCCTTTCTACCACTGCATAAGTGCCACATCGTTTCTCTCTCTCTCTCTCTCGGCTTCATCCAAACCAATATGGATTTTTGCACATTTGTCCCCAAACTTTTTGGGTTTTAACCCATGAACTTTTTAAATATGCCCCCATTTTATTTTATTTCGTTGTTAAGTTAATGACAATGTGAGAGTGGAAACCTTTTATTAATTTAAAGAGATTTTATGGCATTTGGTAACTTACCAAATTATGAAATTATAACATCTATTATGTAGGAGTCCAATAATAATATATTTTTTTTTATGAACGAATCTTCTTTCTGCATATATGTTTTAAATATTTCTGTTTCTCCTTTCTCTTATTTTTGTCACCTAACTTTTATTAAATTATTTCGCTATTTGTAAAATTGTTCACCCTTCAAACATATACAGAAAGTAAAGCGTGAAATGTGAACATGTTCTGTTTACACTGAGACTTGGCAAGCAAGCAAAGGAAAAGCAAAGGAATTCACGAATTTTATCGGTTACTGCAGATGTATTTTCTTGTCACAGTAAGATTCTCATCTCTATTATTAAAGTAACTTTTTCTGTCTTTATCTTTTTCTTTTTGAGGTGGTGTTTCATCTAGAGCTTTTTCATACTGCACAAAGCCCCAAAATATTCCAACCAGGCATAGCCTTCTTAGGGGTTGATCATAACCAAGGATTAAAATATCGCAAATGACGGAAATTTCGCAACTGTCATTTTACGGAAATATCGATGGAAATATCGATATCGATGGAAATTTCAGAAAAATTTAAAAAAAGTTAGAAAATTAGCTTAAAAATACATAAAACTTAAATATGGCTTTTATACATACTAAAATAACCATATATGCATAAAATAAACATTATATTTTACGTCAAAAAAGTAAACATACTTTTTTTTTTTTAAAGTTTCTAAGAAGTTCACTGAATGAAAGTGAAGTTCAGGTTCAGTTCTCGTTCTATATATAGAATATGAGCTGAGTTACAATTATATGCAAAACTTATGCTCAATTATTTGAAGCTCTTCACGTGAAGCAAACTGCCAAAAAAAAACATATTAAATCCAATTATAAAGAGGAGAAAAAAAACACAATTATTTGCACTAGCACCTTTATATACATCAGCACCCAAATCACGGCATCACGCAAAAGTGGAGAAAAAAAAAAAAACCAAAAAACCAAAAAAGGTTCTTAAAAAAGAGTAAAGGCTGGCGAGAAAACAAAAAAAAACAAAACAAAAGTTTAATGATTAAACTTTAATCACGTAAAAAGAGGTGGGAAAACAAAAAAAAAAAAGGAAAAATGTTTTGAAAACCGGCGGCGGCAGCAGGCGAAATTATCGCCAAAATATCGCGATTTATCGCGATTTTTCGCGAAAATTTTGACTGTTTTTAACTGTTTTCGTTCGACAGCGAAATTACCGCGATAAACCGCGATAAATTGCGATATTTTCGCGATATTTTGGCGAAATTTTCCTTTCCGCCGGTATCGCTGCCGCACGCGTGAAAAACACGATATTTCGTGAAAAATCGCGATTTTTTAATCCGTGATCATAACACAAACTCAGATTCTGGCCAATGTTTTTCTGACAATAGCCGCAAATTTAATCCCTAAAAAAATGATAATTGTACGTCCAAAATATAAAATCATTATTAATGATTTATTTGCTGTTGAAGTTGATTTCGAATTTAATTATCTTTTATAATTGATTTTTTTTATCTTTTTTTAAAAAATTACAAAAAAATTATAACTGTTTTTTAAAAACTCAATCAACTTTAACTTAAAAGTTTTATTCTATTTCAAATTTCATCTTAACACTAAACATAACATAAATCAAAAGAGCTCATAATTTAAAAAAATTTAAATCCAATTACATGTCAGTTCTATTGGTAAATTTTAATAAAGCACATAAACAATAAAATCTTAATTCTATTTTGGTAATTACACAAATGTTACTAAGTAAATCAAAATGACAAATGTTTGCGCACAAATAACACCCATATACACAAATGTACATATATACACGCCCATATACACAAATGTATTTAATTTTACATCTTTGATAAGGATTGTACTTTGCAGTCAACAAATACGATAATACTATCAATGGCAGAAGACTTTTCTTTCCCATGTAGCTCCTCTACATTATTGAAACACAATTTTTTCGATTTCTGAAAAGTCCAAGTCATTTTCTTTTTCTTTTTACTAAAATTAATTTCTTCTGTAAGTTTACTTTTTGTAAAATTGTCAATAGAGATTACGAAATTGTATCATAAAAGGTAACTTTTTAAAACTTTTGGAAGTAAATGCAAGTTTTAAAATATTTGAAACAAATAGCATAATTACAAGTAAATAATTTATTTAAAAAATATCTATTAAATAAGTAGATTATTTATTACTTCAGAATTAAATACGTAACACTTCCTAAAGGGAAAGATAAAGTGCCATTGGTGAAGACATTTTTGGTCCCATGGGAATTAGATTCCACTCTCTTTTGTTAAACAAGCCATTTTTTCTTATTGAAATATCCACAACAATTGCTTGTCGTTTTCCCATCATTCCCCTCCCCCTTTCCTAAAAGATATTTTTATTTTGTCTTTTGAAAATTCATCTGGTTCTTTTCATACTGCACCAAGTCACAAAAATATTCCAACTTGAGTTAAAGTTCTGGTAGGTTCATAACACAGACTCAAAGTTCTTTTTTTTTTTTTTTTTCTGGGTTGAGAGATCAGAAAGAACAGAGATAGGAAGAGGGAAAGGTTCCTGATCTGCAGCACTCCTTTGATGTTAGGTTCATAACACAGGTTCATAACACAAGTTCATAGTCCTTCTATGTTTTTTTTTTCCCTTTTCTTTTCATTGTTGATAACATATTCTCTTACAACAGCAAGATATTTTCTTTTTCCCTTCTTGAAAAAATTGATCTTGTTTCTTGTTCAATTTACTCAAAAAAGTCACAAAATTAGACAATTTATGTGAATGCTGACATTTATTACTTTGTTTATTATTTTTATCTTCTTCTTCTTCTTTTTTCCCCTAACTAGCTACTAGGGCTTTTTCTTAGAGGAAATAATGATTCCTAATTAGTCTCATTTTGAGAAGTTTCCTTTGTTTTTCTACCGAGGAAGAAGATCTTCTTTTATCATGTTGTGGAGTTTTCAAAAATGACATCTTAAGGTTTTCTCACTATTTGATTTTTTTTTTCCTGGTAATTTCTTGTTCGTCTTTCAAACATAAAATCATCAACTTATCAAGTAATTGTTTGAAACTTTTATTTTATTTTATTTTATTTTTTTGCCCTTTTGATGATTCAATTCTTCTACAAACTCATGAGTTTAAATAAGTTCGTCATAAACATTATTAAAATTGTTCATATAGATTTGCTTAATTTTGTTACCCGTGAATCTACTAAAAAGAAAACGATCTAATTATGAGCCGTGGCTGCGTCTTGGTCATCGCTGCTTTGTTTCTCCTTTGCCGAGCTCCTCCGCCGGTGAGCCATGGCTGTTGGAGGTGGAGGAGATCTCGCCGAGCATCAATCAAAATTTTTTTTTATACCATCGTGATATATTTGGTGTAATATTTCTTGAGGTTTGTGAATTTTTTTTAAAAAATGATTTTGGTGACATTGTGATGGTTTTTGGTTGAGTTTTTTAGTGTTCTAGCGAGAAATCTTATTTTTTTAATATTCCGGTGGAACCTGGAAAATCCAATGGAATAGGATCTTTTCAGTCAATAATTAGGTGGTTACCAGTCGGTAACTATGCGGTTACCAATTGGTAACTAATTTTTGACTAGTTACTAGTTAGTAACTAAGTGATTACCGGCCGATAATCATCCGGTAACCCGCCTAAAGTGGTGGTTATCGATCGGTATCTTGTTAGATACTTGATAGTAACCACCAGGTAACCATCGGCTGGTCGGAATCATCATGGATACTGAATAGTGATTTAAGGATATAATCAATCATTTAAAATAAATAAATAATGATGATATGATGATATATCATGACAGTTTTTGCTTTTTTTTTTTTTTTTTTTTGTGTGGAAAAAATCAATCCACGGCTTCAGTTTATGGCATTTGTCAAAAGTACCTTAGTTTTTAGGATAAGTTCTACCAACGGATTAAAAAATCGCGATTTTTCGCGAAATATCGCGCGAAATATCACGTTTTTCACGCGTGCGGCAAGCGATACCGGCGGAAAGGAAATTTTCACCAAAATATCGCGAAAATATCGCAATTTATCGCGGTTTATCGCGGTAATTTCGCTGTCGAACGAAAACAGTTAAAAACAGCCAAAATTTTCGCGAAAAATCGCGATAAATCGCGATATTTTGGCGATATTTTCGTCTGCTGCCGCCGCCGATTTTCAAAACATTTTTCCTTTTTTTTTTTGTTTTCCCGCCTCTTTTACGTGATTAAAGTTTAATCATTAAACTTTTGTTTTATTTTTTTTTGTTTTCTCGCCAGCCTTTACTCTTTTTTAAGAACCTTTTTTTGGTTTTTTTTTTTTTTTTTTTCTCCACTTTTGCGTGATGCCGTGATTTGGGTGCTGATGTATATAAAGGTGCTAGTGCAAATAATTGTGTTTTTTTTCTCCTCTTTATAATTGGATTTAATATGTTTTTTTTTGGCAGTTTGCTTCACGTGAAGAGCTTCAAATAATTGAGCATAAGTTTTGCATATAATTGTAACTCAGCTCATATTCTATATATAGAACGAGAACTGAACCTGAACTTCACTTTCATTCAGTGAACTTCTTAGAAACTTTAAAAAAAAAAAAGTATGTTTACTTTTTTGACGTAAAATATAATGTTTATTTTATGCATATATGGTTATTTTAGTATGTATAAAAGCCATATTTAAGTTTTATGTATTTTTAAGCTAATTTTCTAACTTTTTTTAAATTTTTCCGAAATTTCCATCGATATCGATATTTCCATCGATATTTCCGTAAAATGACAGTTGCGAAATTTCCGTCATTTGCGATATTTTAATCCTTGGTTCTACCAAAGCCTATTAATCATGTTTTTAGGATCAAAATTTACAAATTCTACCTAAACCCATTTTAGCAGTTAAAACATCTTTTCTTGCCATAGCAAGATTCCTCTCTCTACTTCATTTGTACCATTTTGCAACCAGATAAAAGTCCCTAAAATATCCAACATCACAATAACACAAACTGATATTTCTACTGCTTTTTGTTTGACAGAGAAGGGAAGATGGGGCAACTTGTCTACGCAACACTTCATTGTGAGGAAAAGAGAAGAGAGAAATCTCTCTCTATTGAGTCTGTGGTGAGACAACTCTTTTAGCATCCCACGTTTTTCTGAATCAATAGCTATAGATTTATTTCTGAAAGAAAAATTGGAGAAAATAATTTACCGCAGTGGAAAATTTAAGATAATGGATTTTAAATTTTTTTTTACCTTACTAATAGGATTGAACAAACCCATATTACTATATACAATAATTAATTTGTAATAATACATACTGGCTTGATAATCAATTCTAGATGAGCAAGCTAGCTTCCAGATTATGAGCGTCAACCACCTGATCTTCAATGCTATGACTCTTCCACGTACGGGCATGTGTGGACACATGGCTCTTCATCTCTTTACTTTCTTCCATCATTTGCGTGAAAAGTGATTCGAACTTTTGGTTCGTCTTAGTTTGCGCCTCCATGAAAGCTTGCAAGGTATTCTCGAGAGAACTCCTCGGCAGTTGTGCATGGTACTGAGGTGCAGAATACGCCTTTGGTGGTTGTGGCTGCTACTCCGTTCTCCATTGTCCACCTGATGGTTGTGTTTGATTGGAATCTCTTCAACTGAAGTTTGAATGGTTCCTCCAACCAGGATTGTACGTGTTAGAGAAAGGCTTGTTGTATGCCCCTAAGGCATTACATTGCTCCTCGTAACCCCCTCTCATTTCACTATAAACAGGGCAATCCGTAGCTAAATGTTCCACCCCTCCACAAATGAAGCATGGCTCGTGTGACTCCGCCCTTGCAATCATGTGGATTCCTCTACCTTCCTTGGTTTTGAGGGCCTCAATCTATCGTGTCAAAGATTCAATTTGGGCCTTGAGGTTGTCCTCTTCCCTTAGTTGGTAAACTCTAGCAGGTTGGGATCGACTGCTGCTGTCAGTAGCACTTGGTCCAGTCCATATGTGGGCTTTCTCGGCTAGCTCGTTGAGATACTTAAAAGCCTTTTCGGGATCCTGCTGGAGAAACTCACCATTGCACATCATCTCCACAAATTTGACGCTCTCAGATTGTGAGTCCTTTGTGGAAATAACTGACGAGGCGTGAACTTTCATAACCATGGTGGGGACATTGATTCAACAAATCTTTAAACCGCTCCCAGACTTGATAGAGAGTTTCATTGTTCTTCTGAGTAAAGGTCGAGATATGTCATTTAAGACCATTGGTCTTATGGTGTGAGAAATACTTGTTGAAAAACGCAGTTGTCATTTCTTCCCATGTTCCAATAGACCTAGATCGTAGATAATACAACCAGCTTTTGGCCTTGTCCTTCAGAAAGAAGGGGAAAAACTTTAATCGCACAAAATCTGCAGCCTCAGCTCGGTTGTGGAAAGTGGCCACCACCTCTTCAAACTCCCAAATATGCATGTATGGATTCTCGCTTTCTAACCTGTGAAAGGTCGGCAAAAGTTGAATCATACCCGGCTTGAAATCCAAATTCGGCACATTAGGAGGAAACATTATGTATGAAGGTGTGGCCGGACGCGTAGGGTGAAGGTAGTCGTTCAACGTCTTTTGCTGGACCTCCTCGTTTTGAGCCATCACAAATGAATTTGGAATTGCTAAAGCGTTTGGAGATGGAGGAAGGCTAGACGTAGTAGAAGAAACTTCACTAGGGTCGTTAGGTCTATGTGCAAATCTCCCCAATTCGTCTCTATAACAATTTATTCACCTTGAGCGTTTTTTTTTTTTTAATTTAAACAAAGAAAACTTTTACAAAAACAACAATAATGTAAAACCGTGAATCGCAATCCCTAAAAGTACTCCCAGGATAGATTGGTGGGGTAAAGCCTCCTTAAAAATCAACCACCTGGACAGAGTAACGTTCCCAGGAAAGACTGGTGGCGTAGAACGCTAATAGAACCCAACCTCCTTGGACAGAACTCCCTTAGTTCGTACTTTCCAACGTTTCCACACAATTGCTTGCAAAATTTATTAAATTTTATGGCATGTTTTATGAAATGTTAGGTGTTAGATATTAGTATCCTAAGTTAATATTATATACTAAAACCTAAGGTTACACAAATTATGAGCCCTAATTTATTAACACTAAATTGGTAATCTAAAATGTTAAAAATTAAAAGTTAAGAAACAAAACTATCAGTTATGAAAAATACAATATTGACATAAAATTAACAACATTTACTATCAGTACTAATGAAACATAAAACGTAAACTTAATGAAAAACACGAACAATCAAAACGTAAAAAGAAAGTACAATATATACTAGCAAAAATCAAAGAAACTACTATTAACAATACTATTAAACAGTATTAAAATCAAAAGAAAGAAACTGACCAAGGGAAACTAAAGGAACGCTAACCCTCTTATTAACTAAAAAGATAACCAAAAACTGACAAAATATTAATTAACCCTCTCATTAACTAAAAAGATAACCAAAAACTGACTAAATATTAATGGAAATAGAAACTGATAGAAGAAAAATGAACAAACGGACACAAAAATGATAAAATGTTCTAAAATATAAAAATCAAAACTGAAACTGACAAAAAATTTTTTTTAAACAATGTAAACAAAACAAATATTATGTAAACTAAACTAACAAAAGCTGACAAAACTAATAAACTAAAGAAAATATAATATAAGCTAAAAAAAATGCAACGTACCAATAAAAAGGTAAATTAACAAAAAGTAAATGACTAATAATTACTAGTAAAACAAAAAGTAAGTTATGAAAAGTAACAAATTACAAAACAGTAAGTTATGTAAGTTTTTATTTTTATTTTATTTTTACAAAACAGTCAATTGCATGGTTAATAACAAAATGACAAAATCAAAAATCAAAAGTTTTTTTTTTTTTGAAACTTAATAAAATTACAGGATTAATAAAACTAAAGACAAACCAAACAACGTAAATATATATATATATATATATATATATATGCTAATGGACCTAAACTAAACCTAAAAGAAACGTGAATTTTAATAAAATAAAATACAGCTACAGGAAGAAAAAGCTTAATAAAAAAAATAATAATAACGATCACGATAAAAAGAAAACAAAAGAAAATCAAAAACTGACAAATGGACAAAATTAAAGCAATAAAACTACAAAAACGAAAACTAATGAAAATAGTAAAGGAAAAGACAAACCACAAGAAACCTTTTAATTTTTAAATTTTTTATAAAAACTAATCAACGAAAATAATTTTAAAAAAATGATTGTACTTACTTTTTGGCAAAATATCTACGGATCACTCTTACTTGTGTCACCTTCTTGGCAACGGTGTCAAAATTTGTTTACGTCCAAATGTGTACAAAAACAAGCGGTCAATTGTAACACAATTAGGACGGTCGATCTCACGAGAAGGTGATAAAAACAAATAAGAAAAGATTAGCAGAACAAAAACGTTAGAGATATAGATAATCAAATAAAGCAAAGGAAGAAGTATTTTTGTGATTTGTAAAACAAATTTGAAGACGACGTAATTTAAAATGAAGAAAAATTCAATAATCAAAAATGGTAAGACATCGAGAATTCCCAATTTATTTCATTTACTTATTTAAATTTTGATTTATAAAATAATTCAATTAAAAGTTTCACATCTCAAACAATCAATCAGAAAATAAAGATAACAACTAAAAACGTTCAACTTGGAAGAATCCCATGAGTTTTGGACACATGGCGGTTGCGGAATGGCTAAAAGAAAAAGTAGCCGTCATATGGGCCCCATCCGGACACGTGGCGCTCGAGAAATGGAAAAGCAGCTGCAAAGCGGCTACGCATGGGCCCCACGCGGAAGATGGGATGGTGCTGTAATGCGCGCGTGGAAGGAAACTCGCGCAGCGGAGGCAGTGCGTGCTAAGCGCGCGTGGGCGAGGGAGCAGCTGGGGCTCACGGCTACAGGCGGCGACACGTGTCGTGGGTGGTGGGCGTGCGGCTTGGTTCGGCTCGATGCAGGTGGCTTGGGCTGATGGGCTGCATTTTGTTGGGTTTTTTGATTGATTTTTACTTGTAATTTTAGCCCAAATATTTTATTTCCTACAAAACAAATTAAATTAAATTGAAACAAAATATATCCACATCAAAATATTTTTGAATTAATTTTATGAAAATATCAAAGTAAAACTTAATTTATTTTGACAATTTTAAACAATAAAAATGTATTTTTGTGCACTTATCAACACATTTGGTAGAATTTCTAGTCACGAAATAATACTTCTTTTCTTCACCTTCTCTCTATTCTCATTCTTGAAAACACTTGTTTCTATGGAGAATTCCTACAATGAAAACTAAAACATAGACAATTAGATAATGGTTCATCTTTTTTTCTTAGTCAAAAATTGCTCCATCAATCAAATATTATGGCCACCGGTGAATATTTAATTAATTAAATTTTTACAAGCATTATCCTTAATTTAAATAAAAGATTATCCATATCAATGGATAATTATCCATTTATTTAAATTTAAATTTCTAGAAAATATCTAATCCATGATATTATCTTCTCTGCTTTTAAATTTAAATTG
The DNA here is from genome assembly GCA_008635985.1 of Ficus erecta. Classification (NCBI taxonomy): domain Eukaryota; kingdom Viridiplantae; phylum Streptophyta; class Magnoliopsida; order Rosales; family Moraceae; genus Ficus; species Ficus erecta. Next base: position 2,518,551 of record BKCH01000019.1, read on the forward strand.
AATTAGAATATAACAATCTTTAGTTTAACTTATTATCTATATTTAAATTAAAATTATATTGTGATCTTTATCCAAAAATAACACATTTAATTTAAATTTTAAATTTCAAATATTATCATCTTATCCAAGATAATAATTATTTGAATTTCGAATAATTTCTAGAATTAAAAATTCATTTACCAGTAAAATTTATTCTTTCCGAAATTATCTGAATCAACCTGAGACTACATCATCTACCATATGGGCGTAGTCCCTGACTGGGACAGCCCCTATGGCCTATGCTACTGCTAGGGAGGGGTGTGGCTCATTTTATGCTTCCTCTTGTTCTATTCAGAACAATTCCAGCACAGTGTCGCATCACTATAAATTATTATGTGATATGGATATATAAAAGCAAAATTAAATTAATATTAGATAAATTAATTAACCTAAATCAATTTATCCATATTATTAAACTATATAACTACTTCATTATAAGTATGAAACTAAACTCTTTGATTATATAACTTTGATTATATACGGAATTAAAAAAGTCCTTATTAGGGCTTTTATCTATGAAAATAATTATAAAGTAGAATCTCCATAGGATATTTATAATTGAGATATAGGTTAAAATTATGTTTTATCTTCTCAATTCTTTTATCATTAAAGTTTATGCTATTTCGTCCTCATTAAACCCTATTTATGAAATCCTCCATAAACATAAAATCATTCAATAAACAAATTACAGAATGATCGAGATCTCTTATTGTTTAATCAAGTACCAAATGACACTTTACGAGAATATCATTGACTCTCGTGAAAGAGCTATGGATTCTATATCTATGAATGACATCATAATCCTCTATGCAATACATCTCCAACTTATTAAGTATAAGTTGTCATTCCTTTGCCGCCTAACCTTTTCATAGATCAAAAGATATATCACATATATATGCAATCATTTATCCACTCAAGATTAAGATGTCTATAAGAATATCTATCAAAATAAATTGATTTATTTTAAACTAAATTATTACATAAATCAATATCATTTTAGGTCCGGTTCAATACATATTTAATTGATTCAAATTGTAAATGACTCTTTGACTTCTTTTATATATTTAATTGATTTTCCCTTTTTGAAGATAATTAGTTTTCCCTTTTTAATTCAACCAGTTTGCTCTAAATAAGGAATTTAAAAAATTATCTTAAATTAACACAATTTTTTTCGTTGAAACTTCAAAACCATAATACACTATTTGTAACATGTAGGAGGCAATTAAATTTAAGGTAATATATAAAAAAACCATATATAAGGCAATTAGGCTTAAAAAAATATATATACACAAGGTAATATATACGTGTATGTTCTTTATATGAAGTGAGACAATTTTTTTTTTATTGATTTAAAAAAACATATATGTGATATATAGTATATGTATATAAATAGTTTGGAAAAAAAAAAAACATAATGTCTAAACGGTGCGGGTAATCGGGTTATAGGTGGGGACCCTAGACCCGTCCTCGCCCCGAATCTGTCACACATTTTGAAATTTCAACCTGTTTATAATCTGTCCCGTTTAAATTGGGTTTTACCCGCTCCATTTAAGTCGGATCACTGCGAATAAATGGGTTGGCGGGTAAAATTGTCAGTCATAATATCTTAATCTCATTTGGTCGAGATGGAAAAAATATCTTCTAGACAACTTTCGATTATTAAATCTATTTTAGTTCTCATTTCTAACAAGAAGGCACTTAGAATTTTGAATATACTGACGGCTTTGAAAAGAAGGAAATTTCAATACTGAAACAAAAAAAGAAAAAGGAGTGAAAAAAGGAGAGAGAGCATTATAAAAACTAATATGTTACTTTCTGCTACTTGCTTTCACAGTTCAACAAAAACACAAACTCATGTTGCTTTCTGCTCCTTTGCTTTCATCTTTCAGTATCTTCTCTGACCTGGAAGACGGCTACAATGGCTGAACTGGTGGTTCAATCTTTTCTCACTGTCGCGTTTGAGAAGCTCTTTGAACGCCTGACTTCTCGAGAGTTCTTGAACTTCTTCAAGGGAAAGAAATCTATTGACAGCCAGCTCAGGCTGTTGACCGATAATTTAAAGACAGCTAGTCTGCTACTCAATGATGCTGAGGACAGGCAGATCTATGAAACGAATGTGAAGAAATGGCTTGACGAGCTCAAACACTTAATTTTCAAAGCGGAGGACTTGGTGGAGGACATCAATGACGAAGCCCGAACTAAGCAGGAACGTGAGTCTGGATGCTGCATGAGTGTGCTGGTGAAGTCCATCTTTCAATCCTTCACTGAATTTGACAAAAATGTACAAGGTGAACTTGCCAATATCTTGGAGGATCTAAACCCTCTTTTAGATAGAGCACGTGTTCTTAATTTGAAACATAATAGTGGTGGTTCTTTGAGTGAAATCACTAGATCTTCTTCACCGAGATTACCTGCTCCATTGCTAGAAGAAAGCCGTTTCCATGGAAGGAGTGCGGACAAAGAGGAGATCTTAAAGTTCGTCCTATCAGATGATCAAGTGTGGGGTAATAAAATAGGTGTGCTTCCCATCGTGGGCATGGGCGGCCTTGGCAAGACCACCCTTGCGCAACAAGTGTACAATGATAGCCAGGTGGAGAAGCAAGGTTTTCAGCTCAAAGCATGGGTTACTGTTTCGACCGAGTTTGATATTTGCAGAATAATGAACACTATTTTGCAGAAGGCCAATACCGAAATTACACGCGACATCAAGGAACCAGCAGAGCTTCAACAACAACTGAAAAAGGCTTTGAAAGACAAGAAGTTTCTCTTTGTTCTTGATGATATTTGGGACAAGAGTTCTGAGAGGTGGGATTCCCTTAAGAGTGCCTTCGCATCCGGAGACTGTAAAAGCAAGATCATTGTGACAACACGCAGCCGGGATGTTGCATTAGTTGCAAGGACGGGGAAAGAAATTTATGAGCTGCGACAGGTATCAAACGATGATTGCTGGAAAATATTTCTGGATCCTGCCTTTGATGAAGAACCTATTGAAGATCCAAATTTTCAAGAAATAGGGAAAAAAATTGTTAAGAAGTGCAAAGGCGTTCCATTAGCTGTAAAATCCATTCGTGGTCTTCTTCGGTCAAACAGAAATCTACGGAAATGGGAAAGCATTCTAAATAGCCACGTGTGGGACTGGTCTGAAGACAAACACAACGGTATTCTTCCATCACTATGGTTGAGTTATCGCGATCTACCTCCTTGTTTGAAGCAATGTTTTGCGTATTGCTCGATGTTTCCTCAAGATTATTTATTCAAAAAAGAAGAAATAATCTTGTTGTGGATGGCAGAAGGTTTTTTGCAAACAGACAAGACAGAGAAGAGAATGGAAGAAGTTGGGGAGGACAACTTCAATGATCTAATAGCAAGGTCGTTGTTTCAAAGACCAAGTCATGCTGATCATAAGTCGACGTTTGTCATGCATGACCTGGTGCATGATTTAGCTACGTTTGTATATGGAGACTTCTGTTTTAGATTTGATGATAGCATGAATGTAGAGCGTCTGACAAAAAAGACTCGTCATTTATTACACGAAGCGTCAACAGATGATGGTCAGCTATGGAAAGGTGGATTTGAAGCCCAGCATTTACGCACCTTAAAAGTCCTAAGAGGATATTCATTCGATCATGAGTCGTTTAAAGAAGCGCTAAAAGGAGGAAAGTGCTTAAGAGTGCTCTCATTATCAGCAGATCTTAAAATCCAAATGTTGTCTGATTCATTTGGTAATCTGAAGCGTCTAAGATATTTGGACTTATCCAACAGTGAAGTTGCAGAGCTGCCTCGCTCAATTTGTACTCTGTATAAATTGCAGACTCTGTTATTGTCAAGATGTCAAAACCTTACTCAGTTGCCAAAGGACATGGGAAGACTGATCCACTTGCGTCATCTTGATATTACGGACACACCTCTACAAGAGATGCCACCACAGATGGGTAACTTGAAAGAGTTGCAGGCATTAACTGATTTTGTTGTGGGTGAACATGGTAATGGTTCAAGCATTAAAGAGTTAGGAGCACTTCGGCACTTGGGTGGAAAACTTCAAATTTCAGGGCTTCAGAATGTTGTTCATGTTGACAACAGTCCCCTGGCTAATTATTTGACGAACAAGGAGAAGCTTGATGAGCTAGCTTTGGTGTGGAATGATGATGTTACTGACACAGTAAGGGATAAGAAGGTGCTTGACGCACTGAAACCTCACCGAAACTTGTTGAAACTCGAGATTCGAAGTTATGCACCTTCAACGTTCCCTGACTGGGTTGGAGATTCTTCATTTTCGAGAATGGTGTCAGTGCATTTAACTGGTGATGGTAATTTTTGTCATGCTTTGCCACCGCTCGGGCAGTTACTTTCTCTTCAAGAGCTTGTGATTGAAAGCTTCCATGGTGTGAAAGAAATAGGTGCTGAGTTTTACGGTAATCCTAATACTCCATTTCGATCTTTAGAAATTCTACACTTTTCTGATATGGAAAGCTGGAAAGAGTGGTCATTTATTGGTCGAGATGGCAAAGAGGATGGATGTTTTCCTTGTCTCAAAATGCTTAGCTTTCGTAGTTGTCCAAACCTTGCTGGGAGCTTACCCAAATGCGATGCAATAGAAATTCTTGTGATTTATGAAAGCTATAAATTAATGGAGTCTCTTCCATTAGATAACTTCCCGAAGCTTAAGGAGCTTGTGTTGCTGGAGTGTGAAAGTCTCAAGGAGCTAATTGTGGACTCACCGGATGTGATAGAAATGCTACATATTACAGGGTGCAACAAATTAGAGTTTCCGGGAAGCCACCGTTATGTGCACGTTAAAGAGTTGAAGATCCTTGATGGATGTGATTCCATGAAGGCGCTGCCATTAGACTACTTCCCAAGGCTTGAGAAGCTTGAATTGGATAGATGTCAAAATCTGGAATCGCTTACCTTCACAGAAGAAACTTGTATTGCACTCCAGTCTCTGAGCATTGTAGATTGCAAGAATTTGAGGTCACTCCCAGAGCACATGCACAGACTTCTTCCATCTCTATCTGAAATGAGAATGTCAAGTTGTCCAGAAATTGAAGCATTTCCCGAAGGAGGATTGCCCTCTAATCTAAACACGCTTCGAATTTTGGAATGCTGCAAGCTCGTTGCCCAAAACGGGAAGTGGAATCTGCAAGAACTAACCTCTCTGAGAGAATTAGACATTCGTTACGGTGAAGACATAATGTTGGATTCATTTCCAGCGGGGTTGCTTCCCAGCTCTTTAACTTCTTTCATTCTCTGGAATTTTCCACAACTTAAAAGCCTAAACGGCAGTGCCTTTCAAAACGTCACATGCCTTGAAAAATTGTATTTAGATAATTGCGAAGAGCTCCAGCTTTCGTCACGAGAAGCACCGCTGCTCACTTCTCTTAGCTGGTTGCGTATCACGGATTGTCCTTTCCTTGAACGAAGGTACCAAAGATGGGGAGGGGAGGACTGGCATCGGATTTGTCACATTCCCTACATAGATATTAGTGGCAAGACAAGGTGAGTATTCTAGATTCCTCTTCTCCTAATTCTCCACTTTTATTAATCTTTCCTATATTCTCTGATGCCCCTGCTTTTTATTTTTCAATAATTCATCTCATCTGTTAAAAAATCTTTCATTTTTTATTTAATTAATTCCATCTCAGTTCAGAATTTTGTGACAAAACGAAATCTTTGTTTTTTTTCCATTCCATCCTTCATTTTCCCCCTTTTCAAAAATTTACCATGTGTATCCACTTTTTTAATTTTGTCAGCTCTTACGGAGATATACCGTAACAGAACCAAAAATAGAAAACAAATCTTATAAAAAAAAAAAAAAAAGGATAATATATTTTTCTTTTTCTCCTTTTTTTTTTCTTTTTTTTTAATAATTATTTTTCTCCTTAAACAAGATCCCTGTTGTTTGTTTCCAGTGCAAACCTAGTCTTTTTTTTTTTTTAATTTTAATTTTTGCAGTTGGACCTATTTTTCTTATTTTATGTGAAGAAGATAATAAATATAGTTGAGTCCAATTCTCTCCTAATGTAGACATGGATATGTGTAGAGTGTGCTAACCTTATGCTTTTTATTCTTGTCATGCTTTTTGTCCCCCTCCGCTCAATCAAGTTGGGAACTGCAAGAGCGGCAATGGGGAGAGTGGGAACTGGCAGAGAGCGAAGAAGAGGGCTCCACATCTACAAATGTTTAAAAGATGAACAGCAATTGTATTTGAAAGGTAAGATATTGCCAATCTAATAGACCCAGTATTGAGTGAAAAAACAAACTCTAAAAGTGCTGTAACAACCTAATTGGATCTCAATTTATTATAAAACTGTTAGTATTTTAACCATTCTACTTTATATCGTACAAATGGTAATTTATCTAAACTGACACACCAAACAAACAAATTTGAACAAACTGCTCTGTTGTTCATAGAAATCATGCAAATATTATTTATTACTTTCGACTATATTGTTGCCGGTATGGTATAATGATTTGGAGTTGCTATCATGTTATTTTCAGCTGTGTTAATGTACAACTATCGTCCTTCATCTTTTCTAAAAGTTCTGCATTGCTTGTTCGCAGGATGCAGGCTGAGGCAGCATAGACTTCTTTTCACTTTCGGCTAGTTAGACCTTGCACCGCTTTAAAGGATGATTTTAAAAGGGACAAAGTTATCGTCGGAGCTTGTATTGTTAGTCTTATTATTATTATTGTATGTCTTGTGTTTTGTCAAAGAAATTGGTTAAGTTATTGTTTGTTTGAGACATCTCTTGCTATGTTTTCATATTGTTTGTCTGTTTTCTTTTTCTTTTTTCTTTTCTTTCTTTCTTTTTTTGGATCACTGTACTTTGACCATTTAATCTTCACTGGAGAATACATGTACCATTGAATTGTTTGCTATAAACACTTGTTCATTGTTTCTCCCTCTCACTACTTTAAAGGAACAACTGAAACGTGTTTTTTCTCGTGATATGTTTGTTCATTGCTAAAACAAGAAGTTTTCGATGGCGAAAGTGACCTTTCTTCGTGGAAAATTAGAATTCAATCCAACAATCCATTCTAAGTAGCATAGAATTGATATTTGAGATAAAAGGCAGAATCATAAAAGAAATGTCCAACTTAGCTAAATGAGAGAGTTGTGACAATACACCTACATATTGTTGTGTTGCATCCCAACTGTAAGGTTTCAGGTACTTATTTCTTATATTATATGTTTAATAAGAAGATTTATGGATACTATTTATGGAGATTAGTATTCTTGCTTAACTCATTCTAACTAGAAGTGAACTGATGTTTTAGAACTACTGCCCTTGAAACTAATCATTTGGTATATGTAAAGCCCCAAATGCTACCTAACAATAACGTTGCAAGATTAACATTATAATTAAAATAGGTAATGTGATGAGGTAGCAATTTCTTAATTCTAATGTTATGTTAAGTTATTGTTCACAGGTGACACGATGAGAATTTGATGTGCCAAATTGATGCCAAATTGATGAATTTTTATGATGATTTAATAATTTTGCGTAATAGTTTAATTAAAGAAATATTTTGAATATAAGTATTTTACGTAATGTATATGTATAGTTATATATATATATATCATCTATAAATGGCAATCGGCAAAAAGAAAAAAAAATGGGAATGTTGAATTGGAACGTGAAGAAGAGAGGAGGAAAAATAAATAAAGAAATAAGGGAAAGTATGTTATACAGAAAATACCTATTTTACATGACGTAAATTTTCAACTCAATTATGAAGCTTTAAGTGTTCGAAATTATTTTTTTAATTAGACAAACTTATAGAGCTTTTCATAAGCTTTCCAACGCCTACTCATTTGTGCAAATCCGATATCGGAGTAAGAAATTATGACTAGTATACTATCCAGATACCTACCAGTCACCAACCAGTTTTCTATGTGCCATTGTAGGTGCGAAAATTTTAGAAATTGACCTAGCTTTTTCCTTTTCCTCCCACAAGTTTTCATACCCTAATGACAGCCATTCCCCACCTATTAAGAGATAATTAAACCCGAAATTGAATTCCAATTAATTCTAAAATTGATTTGGGATTAAATTACTCACAATTTATTTATAATATTCAAAATTCTTCTTTTTACATGCTTTCTCTCTCTCTCACTTCCCTAGTCTGCCTCTCATTCTCATTATCTTTCTCTCGCTCTCTCTATTCCTCTCACATGCACAAACCAAAAAAAATATATATATATATACCAAGACTATTCACCAAACCTCCAAATTCATCTAAGCCAAAGTCAAAAGGATTTTAAGGTATGTTTTTGTTATTATTTGTTGATGATGATTTTATTATTTGTTTTGGTTTGGGATCCTTCGGAAGGTTGAGTGATTTTCTTGATGAGTTTCATCTTGTGGGTGCTAGGAGATGATAAGAAATATTTATGAAATGATGATTGAAGAAATAACTATATATATGGTTGATTTAATTGTAAACAAGACGATTTTAGGATTTTTGATTTCTTGATTCATGATTTTATTGATATGGAGATTTAATAAATTAATATGTTAGAAACATATCTTAGGGCAGTTTCGTGTGTGTGTGTGTGTGTGTGAATTATGCACGTTGTGGTGATAATTTTTATATTTTTAATGAATTTTCATATTTGACCACTACTATTAGAAATTTTCAAATTTTATGATAAGAATTCCAAACTATTTTTGAGGATACAAACGGGCTCATTTTTAACAAATTTGATATTTCTGGAAAGCTCTAGATGTCTACTTTCATTTGAAATCTGTTTTATATCGTTTGGAGATATATGTTAATTTATATGATTTTTCAAAGAGGCAGAGGGCCAGCTGTCAGATTCTGTAAAATTTTAGTGATTAGTATTCAAAACTATTTTTGAGCATCAAAATGAGTCTCCGTTTTTAACAAATTTGATATTTTTAGAAAAATTTGGAATCTACTTCATTTGAAATTAGTTTAAGATCATTTGGAGACAGATGTGAATCTTTATGATTTTTCAAAGGGGCAGAGGTCCGACTTCCAGTTTTTGTAAAATTTTGATATTCAGATTCAAAACTATTTTTGAGGGTCCAAACGGTCTTCGTTTTTAACGAATTAGGTACCGTTATAACTATTTAGATGTCTAAGTTTGTTTACAATTGGTTTCAGATCATTTAGAGTCATGCATGAATTTTTATGAATTTTTGAAGGGACATATGTCTAACTATAAGTTTTTTAAAGTTTTGTAATTTCGTGAAATTATTCGATTTTTGTGTTTTGATGTTATTAAATGATGAAATAGGCCTATTAGGCACTATTATGATACGATGGATGTGTTTGATGAATTATTATGATCTTTTGTTGATTTTATTATATTTATTTATTATGGCATGAATGGTTTTATATGCAAGCACCCGAGACCTCAATCATGCGTCACCAGCGGAAAACTTATAAAGGTTAAGTAAGACATTTATGTAAGTATACTCTCACCTGCAACATGTATTAAAGATTTGATAAGTATATGTTTTGATATTGATGATAATGTTATGATGTTCTTAAATAATATTTCTCCTATGATGACGTTTTGATGAAAAGTATAAATATGTATACATATTTATTTTTATATTTTAAAATGACGTTGTACACCCTTGATAATGATGATGATGATGATGATATTGTCCGGTGAGAGGACTTTTTGTCACCGTTAGTTTGGGATTCGCTATCCGACTCCTTCCGTGACTAGCGTGCTATGATGGTATGATGTCGGGCCCAATATATGACGGTTTTAAAAGTTAAAAAGTTTTTAAATGATGCTTATATTGATGATGATTAAATAAAAATGTTTATTTACATTTGTGATATTTTAGTGTCTTACTAAGCCTTTGCTTATTTAAAGTTAATTCATGTTGCAGATAAAGGAAAGAGTAAGATGTAGAATTTGAAGAAGCTTGGAGTGGAAGCGGGACGATGTGTTATAAGAAAACAGGATGAACGATCTTGGGATGAACATTTTTAATTTTAAATAAAGTTTTGAGACTTTAGCTTATTATTATTTGATTGGATGATTCATATGGACTTAAATTTTATTTCATAAAATGGGGTTTTTAAAAAAATTATTCCAATTATGAAGGTTATTTTGATATAGTTTAAAAAAAAAATCTAGAGTTTTTTAAAATTATCTAAGTAAAGTTTTATGTTATGTCAAGATTTTTATTTCAAGCTTAATATTTTTCACAATTTTTATAAGAGATGAATGATTAAATTATAAGTCAACTATAATGGTCCGTGAGGGATCGTTACAACATCAAACATATATTGTCATTCTTGTTGAATCCTCTCCACGTCTTCGCCATCTTCGAGTGTCGTTTTTGAAGGATGTTACCAGCCGGAGAGGGAACCGAGAGAATTGGGATAATTTTTGTCACGCCTTAATTTTGTTGTTTTTAATTTAATGTTAATGTTTTCTCAGCTAGTTCTTTTTTTTTTTTAATAAATAATTATAACAATAAAATAAGAAATTATTGGTTAGTATTGATGTCGATGTTTTTTCTGTTGCGTTATTTTTACTCATCTTGTTCAAGAAAAGCGCATTTCGTCCAATTTGGATGTTTTCCTCATTTCAAAAGGCTTCACTTTCATAGTTGTCCATACCTAGCTGGGAGCTTACCAAATTGTGACGCAATAGAAAGTCTCGAGATTTTGGAAAGCTATAAATTAATGGTCTCTTCCATTAGATACCTTCCCACAGGTTAAGAAGCTTGCAGGGATGTGAAAGTCTCAAGGAGCTAATTGTGGACTCACCGAATGTGATAGAAACGTTACATGTAACAGATGTCAGTGATCAGCATAACACAAGCTGAACAGAAAGGTTTTGTTCATATTCAGCACTTTAGTGCAGGAACATACGCTTCGTTTCCATTCAAAATCTTTATCCTTTCTCGAAAGGATTCGGAACCAAGCTTAATAGACTAAAATATGTACCAATACATCACTTGTGTGCCTGTTGCTACTTCTCGATAGCTTCATCTCAATTGTTCTGAACTTCGAGGTATTGGACAACAATCTTCAATAAGATTGGTTGCAGAGAAAGTCACAGCTACAATTTTTGCTGCCTCGGAATTTCTTTATGGATTCTTAAATGTTTGCATGTTCAACGACTCTCTGAGGGTAAATCCTCCTTTTTTGACCTTTTGAAAGCTCAGAAATTTATGTTTCTTTTTCTATGTTGCTTTCATCCGATACATCTTCTCATGAGTTGTAAGAAACTTGAGTTGCTTTAGTCTGTGGAGTATTAACCTTTTAAGTTCTTGCTTGTTAGACGCATGTTTTTTGCCATATTTCCTTTCTATTCAACAATACTGAAGTAATTACTGTCTTAATTAGCCTTTTATTGGCCCTGAAGCAACTGTGCCTTGTATTATAGTTTCTTCACAACTCGATTAATTATAAATTTTCTAATTAACATTTACTCCAAAAATTATATTGAAATTAATAGGGAAATTTTTAGCTTCAATGTTCTTGCATATCTAATTCGTCCAAGAAATTCAGTTTATCTTTCTAATACGATGAAATTGTTAAATCATGAACATTTTGGCGTGAAAGGATATAATATCGGCAAGTTCTCTGAAGTGATATTTCTTGGTGAATCCTCTGTTTTTCATTGCATATCAAAAACAGAATGTGAATGACCAAACTCCTTTATCCCTTTTTATTTTTTATGTTTATATATATTTTTTTCTTGTGAGGGAATCACTTTTGAATTTTATCGGATAGAAAAAGGTATTTAGGCTCTCTAAACTTGTCACCTTTTGATAACTTACCCCCCAAACTTTTAATTTTAGCAATTTGCCCCCCTCAACTTGCTAAATTATGGCAAGGTAGTTAATTTTCTGTTAAATTAGTTATAAAAAGCCCATATACGCCTCATGTGAAGACGAAAAAATCTATTTCCAACTAAAAATTTCTAAATCTATTACAAATCCTAATGCAAATCTTCCAATTTCTAATCTTTATTTAGTATAAAATTAACTAAAAAGGGTATATTGCAACAATTTAACAAGTTTAGAGTAAATTGTCAAAATCAAAAATTTGGAGGGTAAGAGTAACAATTTTAGGGGGGCATCGGGCTAAATACCTGATAAAAAACGAATTAAAATATACTTACATCAAATATAAACGAGACCCCTTAAAAAAAAAAAAAAAAAAAAACCTATAAACGAGAAAACTGGAAAAACGACATCAACCCATCAACTAGAAAACGACATAGCATAAAAAGGGGTTATATTTGAAAACAACATAGATGTAAAAATGACTTTAATAAAGGGGTAAACATTACATCAATGATACAAAACGATATAAAAGGGTAATAAATGAAATATAGCATCATTTAAAAAATTTTAAAAAAAAGGAAGAAAAGAAAAGAGATCAAGAACGATAAATATGTATTTAGCCCATTAAAAAACGACAAAAAAGAGGCTTCAAAGGAAAACGACAAGTAGTTTTTGCTTTACCTTTCTTTTGCGTTCTCTTCTTGTATTTTCTGTTTTGGCAGACTTCTCGTCCCCTCCTTTCATTTGATTTTTATGAATAAATGTTCATTGCCTTATCAACAAATAAAACAATAACGACAAATACTATGGGAACGACATTAACCTGTATAAACGACCTGTCGCAAATGATATTTTAATATGAAGTTATGAATTAAAAAAAAAAAACAAATAATAAATTTTTTTTTTTTTTTTTTTTGGTGAATGGGATGCAGCTATCGTTGTCGGTTAGTGTGGGAATCTAGCCCTTGGGAAGTTAAATTTAGGGGTTTTAGGCAAATATATAGTTAGAAATTGTGAGCACGTATAATTTTAAAACAAAAAAATTGTCACGCTAAATGTTCCAATGTATAGTAAGTCGTCCACCTTATAAAGTCATAGGATTTCTACTTGTTTGTCGCATTTTTTTTTAATAAATAAATAATTGGCTCTTTGTCGCCAATTAAGCCCATTTCTAGTGAAATGAGCATGATTGTAAGGAGTTGAGCATGGTTTCTATTAAAAATTGGGTTGATCAAATAGATGATGAAGGGTTCACCTTAATAATGAAAAACAGAGAAAAAGGGTTTCAAAAAAGGATAACATGACGGAGATTTATACTACAAAAACTAAAGATTAGCACTTGAAGAATTTTCAGAGCATCAAAGTTCTGAAACAAATGTTGAACTTAAGAATCATATATCTGTTAAGAAAGAGTTTATGGAAAAAGTAAGCAGAGTTGAATGCTTTGGTGAAAAAATTGAATAGTAAACCTGAAGAGAAATATATATTGTGCAAGCTTATAACTCGTTACGGGACTGATTTTAAATCTAAAAAATCTTAACAATTTGTCATCGGTTAATTTCCATGTTTTGTTTGATTTAGATGTTATTCTATAGTATCGTTCGGCCTTTTTTTATTTTAGGATTTAAGATTTTTTTTCTTTTGTTTTTGTTTTTTAAAGAAGTCAATTTCTAGTCAGAGAAATACATGAAAAAATAGGCCGAACCCTCCATTCCTATGAAAAGAGAAGAAAGACATCTCAATAAGATTCCCCCCCCCCCCCCCCTCCCCCCTTAAAATTCCATAGCTAATATATACTGCTAAATCCTTTTCTTGAAGTCTTTTTTTTTTTTTTTTTTTCTTTTTTCCTACTTAGGAAAACTTCATGTATTGCATTTTCATTTATTTCTTCTGCCTTTTTGTTTGACAGGGAGGGCAAGACAGGGGCAACTTGTATCTGCAAAACTTTATTCAGAAAAATCTCTTCAACACATCTTCTCTTGCAACAATAAGATTTTTATTTCTTTTTATATATGTAAACTAAAATTCCATATTGTAACCACTGAATCATTTCCCCCCCTTTAATGAATACACCTTTTTCTTTTTTTTTAATTGATTTACTGCTTGTTGTTACTGGAAAAATAACAAGTATTTGACAATTAAATAAAACGTTCAGGGATTCCAAATGCACCACAAACCCATAATCCTATACTTCCTTTTTCTGTTTGCAATCAGGACGGAATCATTAATACATGGCTGAACTGGTGGCTGAAGCTTTTCTCGCCGTTGCATTTGAGAAGCTATTTGAACTTTTGGCTTCTCCAGAGTTCAGGAGCTTCTTCCAGGGAAAGAAATCCATTGACGACTAGCTCGAGTTGTTGAATGAGAAGTTGAAGAATGCTAGTTTACTTCTCAATGATGCTGAAGAAAGGCAGATCACCGACCAGAATAGTGAAGGAATTGCTTGACGATCTCAAAGATGTCATTTTCCGAGCAGACGACTTGGTGGAGTAGATCAAGGCCGAAGCTCGATCCAAGGCGCTCGAACGCGAATCTAGAGCAAGTACCCTTCGTCTGAAGCATGTCGATGGTGCTCAAACGACCAGATCTTCGCAAAGACCACGGCCTGCTCCTTTTCTGTAAGAAGGTTTTGTTCATGGAAGGAATGTTGATAAAGAGGAGATCTTGAAGTTTTTGCTATCAGATGAGAGTTGTGGTTCTTCCGATCGTTGGAATGGGTGGTCTTGGGAAGACCACCCTTGCTCGGCTTGTATACAATGATGACACTGTGGAGAAACATGATTTTCAGCTCAAAGCATGGGTTACTGTATCAACTGATTTTGATATTTACCGAGTAACGAAGATTCTATTAGAGCAGGTTAGTCCCCACACTCCGGTCACCGAAGAACAAGCAGAACTTCAAGGACAACTGAGAGATGCTTTGAAGGGCAAGAGATTTCTCTTTGTTCTTGATGATGTTTGGGATGAGGATTATGGGAACTGGGATTCTCTAAAAAGCGCTTTCATGTCTGGGGATTGCGGAAGCAGGATAATTGTGACGACACGCAGCCATAAGGTTGCGTCAAATGTACAAACAGGGGAAAGAATTCATGAGTTGCTGCCTGTATCCAACAAGGATTGCTGGAAAATCTTTGTAGACCACGCCTTCAATGGAGACTCTATTATAGATCCACATCTGCAAGAAATTGGAGAAAAAATTGTTGAAAAGTGCAAGGGCCTTCCACTAGCTGTAAGATCCCTTGGTGGTCTACTACGTTTGGAAAGAGATCCGAAAACATGGAAAAGCATTCTAAGGAGCCATGTCTGGTCAAAAAACCTACGTAGCAATATCCTTCCAGAAGTCTGGCTCAGCTACTGTTGTTTACCTTCACGTTTGAAACAATGTTTTGCTTATTGTTCCGTTTTTTCCGAAAGAAATATGAATTTGAGAAGGAAAAATTGATCTTGTTATGGATGGCAGAGGGCTTTTTGCAACCTGTTCAGAAAGAAATGAGAATGGAAGAAGTTGTGAAGGAGTATTTCGACGAGCTAATGGCCAGGTCATTATTTCAAAGATCAAGACAACACGAGTCCACATTTGTCATGCATGACCTTGTGCATGATTTAGCTATGTTTGTATCAGGAGACTTCTGTTTTGTATTTGATGACACTATAAATTTTGAGCAGCTTACAGAAAATACTCGTCATAAATCAGTACTCAATATGTCAAAAGATCATAAGCCATGGAGAGGACGATTGGAAGCTAAGCACTTACGCACCTTCACTTCAACGAAGTAAGAAGATTTTCATCATCTGATCGTGAGTTGGATAAAGAAGTGCTAGCAGAAGCAAGGTGCTTAAGAGTGCTCTCGCCGTCACTGGTAATTGATATCCAATTGTTGCTTGATTCGTTCAGTAATTTGAAGCATCAAAGGTATTTGGACTTATCGAACAGTCAAGTTGAAGAGTTGCCGCCTTCTTTTTGTACACTGCACCATTTGCAGACTCTATTGTTATCATGTTGTGGAAAACTGACGCGGTTGCCAAAGGACATGGGAAGACTAATCCATTTGCGTCATCTTGAAACTACCGGCACACCTCTACGAGAGATGCCACCACAGATGGATAAATTAAAAGAGTTGCGGACATTAAATGACTTTGTTTTGGGTGAACATGGTAATGGTTCAAGCATTAAAGAGTTGGGAGCACTTCAGCACTTGGGTGGAAAACTTCGAATTTCAGGGCTTCAGAACATTGACGTTGTCGACAATGATCTCAAAGGCTTGAGGAACAAGAAGAAACTTAGTGAGCTAGCTTTGAAATGGGAAGGCGATGTTACTGACACTAGAAGAGCAATGGAGGCACTTAATGTGCTGCAGCCTCTTATAAACTTGACAAAACTTACTATCTGTAGATATGAAGGTTTAAATTTCCCAGATTGACTTGGAGATTCTTCATTTTCAAAGATGGCATCGATTAACTTAAGTGGAAATGAATATTCCTTGTTCTTGCCACCACTCAGGCAGTTACCTTTTCTTCAAGAGTTCGTTATTGGAAGCTTCCATGGAGTGGAGGAAATAGGTCCTGAGTTTTACACTGGTAATAGTACTTGTTCTATTACTCCATTTCAATCTTTGGAAATTCTAACGTTTTCTGATATGAAAAGTTGGAGAGAGTGGTCATTTATTGGTGGAGATGGCAAAGAGGATAAATGTTTTCCTAGTCTTAGAGACTTGAGTTCTAATGATTGTCCAAACCTATTTTTACTAGTGCTAATGTACGACTATCGCCTTTTCGCTCGAGGGTGATATCGTTGTTTTTGTACTTTAATTTTCCCATCTTGTATTGGGTTGAAGAAACTGGTTAAGTTCTTTGTTCTGGACATCTCTTTCTACGTTTTTATTTCTGTTTTTCTTCGTTGTGGATGGAAAAAATGTTCTTTATAACAGTGTCAACTTCACAAGAGATTACGAATACCACTGAATTGTTTTGTATATTATCCGATGATTTTCGTGTGATATCAATGGAGAATAGTTTATAACTATATATATTAGTATTCGTTGTAATACCTCAGTAGTCCTCTAGAGATGGAAAAGCAACCAAGCGCCAGTGCTTTGTGCATTTTGAGTGCAACAAAGGTTTTCGTGGACTCGGCATTTTCCGAAAGAACATATTCTCTGAATTTCAGCATCCATCTTTCTTCTTTCAAGATGACAAAAGAAACAAAACACTTCCATGTTCATCTACTTTACTTTGTACTAATTCCATGCTCTGCCATACACGTGTTTCAACCCTCTTCGTGTTTGTAACTTAGTTTTAATATTCGAAGAAACTTGTTACATTTTTCTTGCTAGTTGGAGTCATAGTTTGCCATATTTCCGTCATTTTAACTTGTGCTTAAGAGTAATTCTGTACCTCAAACTGATTGTTTAGTATCAAGGTGCGAGATAATGTCATGAAGTTGAAGAAGGTGTGAAAAAGAGACAAAAGCCACACAAACAATAAGTAGTCATAACATACAAATTGTGTAATCAATTTCTGCTAACATAATTGTTATAAATTAAGTTACGATGATTGACTCTAGAACTTGGAATTAAGTCTCTGTTAATTGGGTAGAATCTGACCTGATTTTTATTGGTGTTCCGGGATCAACTTT
Source organism: Ficus erecta (assembly GCA_008635985.1). NCBI lineage: Eukaryota > Viridiplantae > Streptophyta > Magnoliopsida > Rosales > Moraceae > Ficus > Ficus erecta. Next base: position 2,536,017 of record BKCH01000019.1, read on the forward strand.
GTTGTGTAATTAAGCATAGAACCAAGTATGTTTTCGCATGAGTTCTATCAAACTATTGATCACATAATTGCACACAATTTGATAATTTTGACACTTGGATAGTTTTGCGTGTTCATCATGATCAGATACTTGTTTGGTCTGATGAGCTAAAACTTTTATGATTAAGAATGGAAATTTTGGGTTGATCTAAGAACAAGAGATTTCTTGTTTTCATGTCTAGTTCGCTGGTTGGTTTTCTTATCAAACAAAAGGAGAAAAACAACTTAGAAAACATAAAACGACATTGAAAATCAAGTTCAACAAAAAAACGACATCAATAAAGCAACACGACAAAACCATAATAGGGAGGGAAATAGAAACGACAACGACAGTCATATGGAAAACGATAACCATTTAAAGAAACGACATCAAGATAAAAATGAGCATACCCTAAAAACGACAAGAGTGTAAAAACAAGAGCAATCCAGGAAAACGACAAAGACCGCCAAAATATTAAATAACCTAAAACAAAAACAACGTTTGGCATGAGGTTTTGGAGATTTTTTAAATTTCTGTTTTCCAGTAAAAAAAAAATCTTGTGTGCTTGTGTAGTGGGTGGGTTGGTTTATTATCAAACAAAAGGAGAAAAACAACTTCGAAAAAATAAAACGACAATTAAAATCAAGTTCAAGATCAGAAAACGACAAGAAGTTTAAAATGACATCAATAAAGAAAAACGACAAAAACACAACAGTAAGATGATGAAAAACGAAAACCATTTTAAAAAACGAAATTAATAAAGCTAAAAATGAACAGTAACCTGAAAAACAACAAGAATGTGAAATAAGAGCAATCTAGGAAACGACAAAGACCACCAAAACAGTATCATTTGTTTTGTTTTGATTATTATTATTAATTAAGTACTAACTTATAAACAACAACATAAAAGAATGAGTTTTTTCAACCATAATGATGGCACTCACGTGATAAAATGGTAAATTCATTTGAGCAACTCAAATATGGATAATTACGAATGATTCAACTGAATAGTCAACATAAGGTTTCGGAGATTTTGGAAATTTTATTTCTCCAGTTAAAAAAGATATTCTTTTCATGGACTGGTTGTCTTCTCTAACTTTTTTTTTCCTTGATATATTGTTCTCGAACAAGTTGATGTGCTTGCCAACGACACTAACGTCAAACATATATTAGAATCAGCTACATATACAAAATCAGAAGTCTGAAAACAATATCGAAAAAGATAGGTGGGTAAATGGTACTTTTTTAAGAATTTTTTTAATAAATGGATGGAGTTTTGTAAAATTAGGAAAATGGTCTTTTAAAAAAAGATCAATTATTGATTAACGGATTGATTGATTATGTAATCAATAATTGATCGATTTTAATATTTTTTTATTAATTAATTATAGTCAATCACTAGTTAACTGTCATTTTTTTATATTAAAAAAAATTTCCGACCACTTACTTAAATAAATGTTTAAAAAGAGTCTTTTTTACATATTTTTATAGGTAAGGTCACGAACAACAAGCTTTAAATCATGGCTTTGAGAAAAAGGTATAAAAGAGAAGAAAAGAAATCACGAAAGCATTGTATAACACGCAGCCTCTAAAACGAAAAATAAAATGTAAAAAGATTACATTTTAATTTTAGAGACTAATTTATGTCCCCTAATCCAGAGATTCAGACATAATTAATGGTGCCAAAAATATTTTAATATTTTTCCTTTAGCCAGTCGGTCAACTAGTCTTTTCGTAACATTTAGCATCATATATAACATTTCAAAAGATGTTATATTAATTAAGTAGATTTAATTAATTATACACGTAATTATATTCACAAAACTTACGTTAGTTGGTAATTGTCACAATTAAGCAATTAGCAGTGAATTTAAGCGGGCAGGCGCCCACTCAGAAATCAACTAATAAAGCCAAATGAAAAAGATTAGTTAAGCACATACATAAGTAAAACTAATGGTGACATTTACTTTAATTTTCTCCCACTTGCGAGGATTCCTCTCAACTACACAATTTAATAGTTTATTTTCGTCATCTTTTGTATTCGCCGTGATCACTAGTTCCAAGGACTTTTTCTTAGAGGAAATATTTAATTCCTTATTAGTCTCACTTTGAGATGTTTCCTTTGTTTTTCTGCGAGAGGAAGAAAATTTCCTTTTAACATATTGGAGAAAGTAATTATTATTATTAATTTTTTTACGTTTTATTTATTTATTATATATATATATATATATATTGTAATTGCCTGTTCATAGAAGAAAATTGTTCATATATATTGTATTACTCTTGAATCTACTAAAAAGAAAATGGTCGAACTGCCTTTCCGAGAAACTACGGATGGGAATATCTTATTGGCAAAAAAGTCCCACTATATTAATAAAATGTTTATTCAAAAGACTAAAGAAAAAGAAAAGGTTGCCATTGTCCTATTTCTAAAGGAAGTGTGAAAGTAGAGAAATATATTTTTATGTTTTTTCTTAATTACAGAGGACATCATTTCTTGCCATAGGACCACCATACTTCTTCTGCTTTTTGCATCTTTTAGAGAGAGAGCGAGAGACTCTGCAACACACCATATTCTTGTCTCAACACTTTCTTGTGAGAAGAAGAGAAATCCATATTCTTGTCCAGCAACGGTAAGCTTTTAAAAATAAAAAAAAAACAGTAGGCTTTTTATTTACTAAAATTCCAAAGTTAGTACTACTGAATCATTTTCTTCTCTCCTCTCTGCTGAAGACACTTATTGTCCTATCAGAAAATCTAATCTACTTAAAAAGTCCCAGCAAAGCCAAATACCAATATATAACATAAATTCATGTATCTTCTGTCTTTTTATTTATTTATTTATTTTGATAGAGAGGGGAAGACAAGGCAACGTTTAATTATCTGCATCAATTCACTGTGAGGAAAAGAGAAGAGAGAAACCTCTCTATTCTTCAAGACACCTTCTCTCGCAACAGTAAGATTTTTCTGTAGCTTTTAACTACTTATAAGTCCTATCAGAAAATTTCATCTACTTAAAAGTACCAGCAAAGTCAAAAGCCAATATATAACACAAACTCATCTCTCTTCTTCTTCTTCTTCTTTTTTTTTTTTTTTTTTTTTTGTTGATAGAGAGGGGAAGACAGTGCAACGTTTAATTCTCTACATCAATTCACTATGAAAAAAAGAGAATAGAGGAATCTCTATATTCTTCAAAACAACTTCTCGCACAACAGTAAAATTTTTCTGTAGCTTTTAACTGCTTAAAAGTCCCGTCAGAAAATTTCATCTACTTAAAAGTCCCAGCAAGTCAAATACCACTATATATAACACAAACTCATATCTCTTCTGCTTTTTGGTTTGACAGACAAAAGAAAGACAGGGCTACGTTTAATTTTTTTACATCAATTCGAAATCTCTCTATTTTTCAAGACATCTTCTCTTGTAACAGTTAGATTTTTCTACAGCTTTTAACTACTGAATCATTTTCCTCTCCCCTTAGATGGAGATAATTTTCCGTCTCTCCCACCTCAAGTCTTAGCTAACCGCCTTTCCAAAAAATAAGTGTGAATATCAACAGATAATTAAGTACGACTAAAAGTCTAAAGCTTGTTTGGCACTACGTCTAAATACTATTTTTAAGTAATTTTTTTATAATATTTTTTCTTGTAAAAATTTAACTTTATTGATTGAATTTACTTTTCTAACACATTATGCAAATTGGGGGTGCTACGTACAAGAAGCAAATATGCTTAAGTTCTAATCCCCTACAGCTATGTGTACCGTAATCTGCTCCTATCTACAACTGCGTCAACGCCACATCATCTATCTCAGCTTCATCCAAACCAATATGGGTTTTTGCACATTTGTCCCCAAACTTTTTGGGTTTTTACTACTTGTTCCCCAGCTTCTCAGTTTACAATTTAACCCATGAACTTTTTGAATATGCCCCATTTTATTTTATTTCAATGACTATGTGAGAGTGGAAATCTTTTATTAATTTAAAGAGATTTCATAGCATTTGATAACTTATCAAATTATGTAATAATAACATGTATTTATGTAGGAGTCCAATAATTTATTTTTTAACTAACGAATCTTCTTCGTGCATATATGTTTTGAACATGTATGTTCTCTCCTTTCTTTTATTTGCCTTAACCAATTTGTGTTAAGCTTACGTTTATCATACAGGTTTGGGGAATGGAATTTTTAGATTGTACTTGGTTAATTTTTCAAAAACTAGTTACTATTTTTATTTATTTCTCAGAAAAAAAAAAAACCAAAATTAAAACTAAAATAAAAAATTTAAACCAGAACCTAAGAGCGAAACGGAAGCTAAGTTATTTTGCTATTAATTAGTAAGAATGTTCACCCTTCAAACATATACAGAAAGTAAAGCGTGAAATGTGAACATATATAGAAGTGAATATATAAACTCCTATATAGAACTGCCCACAATCAAAGAGAGAAAGAAGTAAACAGCAGTTTTTAGAAAATAATTAAAGTAAATAACATGTTTTTAAAGTATATGGAGTGAATAACAAATTTACCAGATAGTAGTTTATTTATATCCTGTAAACATAATATTTATCCGGTAAAGTTTATATTTACTTACTAAAATTTTTGTTTACTAAATAAATTTACTCTTAATTTCAAATATTTTAATACCTTACTATTTGCTTCAATTATTTTCATAGAAATGTTTTTTACTGCAATTTTCAACAACGTGTTAAATATGAAAAAAACTAATATTGGTAGAATTTAATCCTCAAAAATAAATTGAGATAAATATAGGACTATATTACATAAAAATAACTCTAAAATTAAGGCTTAATAAAATGTGATTACAAGCCATAATAATTGTAGTTATTTGAGAGATATACACCATAACACATGCTCATAGTTCCTCTGCCTTTTGCTAAACAGAGAGAGAGAGAGAGTAGGGAGAGGAAGACAGAGAAAGAAGGCTCTGCAACGATCCATTGTGAGGAAGGAGAAGAATAATCTCTTGATTGTGGATGACTTCTCTTGCAACAGTAAGATTTTTATCGATAAAAATTCTAATTTATATGATCTTCTTTTTGGGATAGTTTTTCCTCTTTCTTTATTTTAAGACTTTATCTTCTTCCATGTTGATAAATTGATATTGCTAGTTATAGTTGGAAGAAACTCACAAAATTAGACAAATCAAGTAAACGTTAAGAACTAATTAATGCAACAACGTAAACCCACTACTCATTTTTCTTCTTCTGTTTTGTATAGAGAGCTCGACATGGCTGAATTGGTGGCCGAAGCTTTTCTCTCTGTTGCGTTTGAGAAGCTATTTGAACTGTTGGCTTCTCCTGAGTTCAGGAGTTTCTTCCGGGAAAAGAAATCCATTGACGACCAGCTCAAGTTGTTGAATGGGAAGTTGAAGAGTGCTTGTTTACTTCTCAATGATGCTGAAGGAAGACAGATCACCGACGAGAAAGTGAAGGAGTGGCTTGATGATCTCAAAGACGTCATTTTCCGAGCAGACGACTTGGTGGAGGAGATCAAGACCGAAGCTCGATCCGAGCAGGAACGTAAATCGGAAAGCACAATGAACGTGCTGACGAAGAGGATGCTGGCATTAGTTACTCCCTACACTAAATTTGACAAATTTGTTCAAGTTGAAATGGGCAATATCTTGAAGGATTTGGGCTTTCTTTTAGAAAGAGCGAGTACGCTTCGTTTGAAGCATATTGATGGTGCTCCAAACACGAGATCTTTTCGAAGTATAACTGCTCCTTTGCGAGATGAACGTTATGTTCATGGAAGAGATGCTGATAAAGAGGAGATCTTGAGATTGTTGTTATCTGGTGAGGTTTGGGGCAAGAAGTTAGGTGTGATTCCCATAGTGGGGATGGGAGGTCTTGGCAAGACCACTCTTGCTCAACTCGTATACAATCACGATAGAGTGAACGACGATGAATTTCAGCCCAGAGCATGGGTTACCGTGTCTACTGAGTTTGATATTTGGAAAATAGCAAAGACTATTATGGAGCAAATCAGTCCCGGAACACCTGGCATCGAAGAACCAGCGGAACTTCAACGACGATTGAAAGAGGCTTTGAGAGGCAAGAAATTTCTCTTAGTCCTTGACGATGTTTGGGATGAAAGTTATGACAACTGGGATTTGCTACGATGCACCTTCCCATCCGAGGAGTCTGGAAGCAGGATTATTGTGACGACACGTAGTAAAAAAGTTGCAGCAAATGTGAAGACCGGGGAACTAATTTATGAACTTTCACAAGTGTCGGAGCTTGATTGCTGGAATATATTTGTGGACCATGCCCTTAATGGAGATGCAGATGCGGATCCCCGCTTGCAAGACATCGGCAAAAAAATCGTTAAAAAGTGCAAGGGTGTCCCATTAGCTGTAAAATCCATTGGTGGTCTTCTGCGCTCAGAAAAATGTCCAGAAAAATGGGAAAGCATATTAAGGAGCCATGTGTGGGAAAGCCGGAGCAACGAGCTGATTCTTCCATCACTATGGTTGAGCTATTGTTATCTACCATCACGTTTGAAGCAATGTTTTGCTTATTGCTCAATATTTCCAAAAGATTATCCAATAGAAAAAGAAAAAATAATCTTGTTTTGGATGGCAGAAGGTCTTTTGCAATTTGATAAAAAAGAAGAGAGATTGGAAGAAGTTGGACAGGAGTACCTCGACGATCTAATATCAAGGTCATTGTTTCAAAGCTCAAGTCTTGATGAGTCAGAGTTTGTGATGCATGACCTTGTGCATGATTTAGCTATGTTTGTATCCCGAGAATTCTGTTTCAGATTCGATCATGACACGGACTTAAAGCATCTCTCGAAAAAGACTCGTCATATTTCATACAGCTCATCAGAAGATCACAAGTTATTGAAAGGTCCTTTCGAAGCCAATCATTTACGCACCTTCATAGATATAAGCGAATGGGGCTTACATGACACAGAGTTGGTTAAAGAAGTGCTAGAAGAAGGAAGGTACTTAAGAGTTCTCTCTCTCACTGAGATCTGGATGATACTGGATTCATTTAGTAATCTGAAGCATCTAAGGTACTTGGATATATCTAGGAGTGACATTAAAGAGCTGCCTCGTTCAATTTGTAGTCTGTACAATTTGCAAACGCTGTTATTGTCACATTGTAGAGAACTTACTTGGCTGCCAGCCGACATGGGAAGACTAACCAATTTGCGTCATCTCGTTACTACCGAAACACCTCTAAAAGGGATGCCGCCACATATGGGTAACTTGAAAGAATTGCAAACGTTAACTTCTTTTGTTTTGGGGGAACATGGTAGCGGTTCAAGCATCAAAGAGTTGGGCGCGCTTCAGAATTTGAGAGGAAAACTTTCAATTTCTGGCCTTCAAAACGTGGAAAGTGTTGAGGAGGTTCAAGAAGCCAATTTGAGGGATAAGGACAAGCTCAGAGAGCTAACTTTGGAATGGGAAGGTGATGTTACTGACACAAGTAGGGAAAAGGAGGTGCTTGACGCACTGAAACCTCACCCAAACTTGTTAAAACTCGAGATTCGAAAATATGCAGCTTCAAGCTTCCCAGACTGGGTTGGAGATTCTTTGCTTTTGGAATTGGTATCAGTGCGTTTAACTGGTAATGGTGATTTTTGTCATGCTTTGCCACCGCTCGGGCAGTTACCTTCTCTTCAAGAGCTTGTGATTGAAAGCTTCCATGGAGTGGAGAAAATGGGTCCTAAGTTTTACACTGCTGATAATTCTTCTATCTCTCCATTTCAATCTTTAGAAATTCTAAAATTTTCTGATATGAAAAGCTGGAAAGAGTGGTCATTTATTGGTCAAGATGACAAAGAGGATGGATGTTTTCCTCGTCTCATAAAGCTTAGCTTTTGTAGTTGTCCAAACCTTGCTGGGAACTTACCCAAATGCGACGCAATAGAAAGTCTCAAGATTCGCGACAGCTATAAAATAATGAAGTCTCTTCCATTAGATAACTTCCCGAAGCTTAAGAAGCTTGTGTTGCAGGGGTGTGAAAGTCTCAAGGAGCTAATTGTGGACTCACCGGATGTGATAGAAACGCTACATATTGAGAAATGCAACAAATTAGAGTTTCCGGGAAGCCACCATTATGTGCACGTTAAAGAGTTGGAGATTGATTGTGGATGTGATTCCATGAAGGCGCTGCCATTAGACTACTTCCCAAGGCTTGAGAAGCTTCACTTGAAACGATGTCAAAATCTGGAATCGCTTACCCTCACAGAAGAAACTTGTATTGCACTCCAGTCTCTGAGCATTGTAGACTGCAAGAATTTGAGGTCACTCCCAGAACACATGCACAGACTTCTTCCATCTCTATCTGAAATGAGAATGTGGAGTTGTCCAGAAATTGAAGCATTTCCCAAAGGAGGATTGCCCTCTAATCTAAACACGCTTCGAATTTGGAACTGCTGCAAACTCGTTGGCCAAAGCAGGCACTGGAATCTGCAAGGACTAACCTCTCTGAGAGATTTAAGGATTGGAGGCTCTGAAGACATAATGTTGGATTCATTTCCAGAGGGGTTGCTTCCCAGCTCTTTAACTTCTTTCATTTTCTGGAATCTTCCACACCTTAAAAGCCTAAACGGCGGTGCCTTTCAAAACGTCACATGCCTTGAACGATTGGACTTATGGCGTTGCGAAGAGCTCCAGCTTTTGCCACGAGAAGTACTGCTGCCCGCTTCTCTTCGGACTTTGGAGATCAACAGTTGTCCTTTCCTTGAACGAAGGTACCAAAAAGGGAAAGGGGAGGACTGGCATCAGATTTCTCACATTCCCGACATACAATTTGATGGCTTGACAACGTGAGTATTCTAGATTCCTCTTCTCCTAATTCTCCACTTTTATTAATTTTTCCTATATTCTCTGATGCACCTGCTTTTTATTTTTCAATAATTCATCTCATCTGTTAAACAATCTTTTATTTTTTATTTAATAAATTCCATCTCAGTTAAGAATTTTGTGACAAAAAGAAATCTTTGTTTTTTTCCATTCCATCCTTCATTTTCCCCCTTTTCAAAAATTTACCATGTCTATCCACTTTTTAATTTTGTCAGCTCTTAGGGAGATATACCGTAATAGAACCAAAAATAGAAAACATATCTTATTAAAAAAAAACGATAATATTTTTTTTCTTTTTCTCCTTATTTTTTTTCTTTTTTTTAATAATTATTTTTCTCCCTTAAACAAGATCCCTGTTGTTTGGTTCCAGTGCAAACCTAGTCTTTTTTTTTTTTTTTTTTTTTGGCAGTTGGACCAATTTTACCTACTTTCACTGTGAAGAAGATGATAAATATATATTTGAGTCCAATTCTCTCCTAATGTAGGCATGGATATGTGTAGAGTGTGCTAACCTTATCCTTTTTATTATTGTCATGCTTTTTGCCCCCCTCCGCTCAATCAAGTTCCGAACTGGAAAGGAACAAAGAAGAGGGCTCCACATCTACAAATGTTTAAAAGATGAACAGAAAATGTATTTGAAAGGTAAGATATTGCCAATCTAATAGTCCCAGTATTGAGTGAAAAAACAAACTCCAAAAATGCTGTAACAACCTAATTGGATCTCAATTTAATATAAAAATGTTCCGAGTATTTTAACCATTCTACTTTATATCGCACAAATGGTAATTTATCTCAACTAACACACCAAACAAACAAATGTGAACAAACTGCTCTGTTGTTCATAGAAATCATGCAAATATTATTTATTACTTTCGACTATATTGTTGCCGGTATGCTACGATGATTTGGAGTTGCTATCATGTTATTTTCAGCTGTGTTAATGTACAACTATCGTCCTTCATCTTTTTTAAAAGTTCCGCATTTCTTGTTCGCAGGATGCAGGCTGAGGCAGCATAGACTTCTTTTCACTTTTGGCTAGTTAGACCTTGCACTGCTTTAAAGGATGATTTTAAAAGGAACAAAGTTATCGTCGGAGCTTGTCTTGTTAGTCTTATTATTATTGTTGTTTGTCTTGTGTATTGTTAAAGAAATTGGTTAAGTTATTGTTTGTTTGAGACATCTCTTGCTATGTTTTCATATTGTTTGTTTGTTTGTTTTTTTTTTTTTTTTTGGATAACTGTACTTTGACCATTTTATCTTCACTGGAGAATGCAAGTACCATTTATGGATACTATTTATGGAGATTAGTATTCTTGCATAACTCATTCTAAATAGAATTTAACTGATGTTTTAGAACTACTGCTCTTGAAACTAATCATTTGGCATCAAACGTATACTGTCATTCTTGGTGACTCCTCTTCACGTCTTCGCCATCTACGAGTGTCGTTTTTGAGGATGTTACCAGCCGGAGAGGGAACCGAGAGAATTGGGATATTTTTTGTCACGCCTTAATTTTGTTGTTTTTAATTTAATGTTAATGTTTTCTCAACTAGTTCATTTTTTTTTATATAAATAATTAAAACAATAAAAATAAGAAATTCATGGTTAGTATTGATGTCACTGTTTTTTCTATTGCGTTATTTTTAACTCATCTTGCTTAAGAATAGCGCATTTCGTCCAATTTGGATGTTTTCCTCCTCTCAAAAGGCTTCATTTTTATAGTTGTCCGAACCTAGCTGGGAGCTTACCAAATTGTGACGCAATAGAAAGTCTCGAGATTTTGGAAAGCTATAAATTAAGGGAGTCTCTTCCATTAGAAAACTTCCCAAAGGTTAAGAAGCTTGCAGGGGTGTGAAAGTTTCAAGGAGCTAATTGTGGACTCACCGGATGTGATAGAAACGTTACATGCAACAAAGTGCAACAAATTAGAGTTTCCGGGAAGCCACCATTATGTGTAAGTTAAAAAATTGCAAATTGTTGATGGATGTGATTCCATGAAGACGCTGCCATTAGACTACTTCCCAAGGCCTGAGATGCTTTACTTGAAAGGATGTCAAAAGTACTCCTGAACATTTGTTGAGCAGCTACCGCTACCGCTGCCGCTGCCTGATCCCTTGGGAAGAACTGGTTGTGGGCCCCGCCGTGGTGGTGGTCCCTGGAGGCCGCGGCTCCTCCTCCGCCGCCGCTGCTGATGAGTGATTCCTACATTCTGGTGGTGGTGGTGAGCTGCAGTTATAAGGCCGAGGCTCTGGTACTTGGAGACCTCCGACTTGGCGCAGGTGAGGTCCATCTGGAACTGGCGGAGCTGGTGCTGGAGGAGGGAGATTATGCCGACGCAGCCATAGACGTGGTCTCGGAGGTGCATGTCCGCCTCGTAAGCGAGGGAATTCACGGCGTCCTCATGCTGGTGTGGGTGCAGCTCGTTCAGAAGCTTCGTCACGTTGCAGGCTCCGAACACCTTGTGCATGTTCGCAAACTTCTGCGGCTGATCTGGCAGAAAGTACGGCGCAAGCACGCACTCCGGTTGGCACTTCCCACCCATTGTTCTAAACTTAAGGACCATAATTTTATTAAGCCCACTGCTCACAACTAATTAGAACCGAACAAACACTCTCTATATTTATATATATAGACATATAGAAATAGAGATAGAGATAGAGATATCATTATAGGAGATTAACAGCAAATAATTTTTCCCTGAACTTGTGCTCTTGAATGCCAAAAACATGGAGCTCAAAATTAAAGCAGTGCAAGAGTAGGAGTAGCTATTGTTACGCTTCTGCTACATCAGTATTCCTCTAGGAAGGATTAAGCTGAGTGACTAATACTTTGGAACCTTACGGAAGTATTGCACTGCCATTATGTGCACGTTACATCAGTATTACACTCCAGTCTCTGACCATACGAGATTGCAAGAATTTGAGGTCACCCCCAGAGCACATGCACAGGTTCTTCCATCTCTTTCTGAAATGAGAATGTGGAATTGTCCAGAAATTGAAGCATTTCCCAAATGGAGGACTGCCTCTAATCTAAATGGGCTTGAAATTGGGAATCGCTGCAAACTCGTTGCCCAAAACAGGCAGTGGAATCTGCAAGGACTAACCTCTCTGAGATCATTAAACATTCGTGGCCGTGAAGACAGAATGTTGGATTCATTTCCAGAGGGGTTGCTTCCCAGCTCTTTAACTTGTTTCCCAATTTGCAACATCTGAGATTCCAGGGTGGAAGTGATAATTTTCTTTTTTCCTTCGAGAGTTGGAATTCATTCTAACGAAAATCAAATCAATGTTGCACATTAGTCGTGCCCACTGCACGGGCTCGGCTACACACGACTCTATTATGTGATTGTTCTGAAGATTTTCAGATGCTGTTTACGGAGAACTGTTTAAATAATGGCATTCATGTGTTAAGCGCCAATGCTTTGTGATGGTGTTGGTCCCAACTCCTAAGGCATTCGACTCCGGTTGATGGGTGTGGCGAAAGTGAAAAAATTAGTATAGCTACAAATCATGTTAAATATTCCAAAAATGCCGGATTGAAAACAAAAACAGAGGTCAACGATCAACATCTCTTGGTAGAAGAAATATCCAACAAGAAATTGTTGACAAAAAATTCTTGTAACTGAGTGATTTTTAACCTATATTAGAAAGTTCGGTTGCATTTGCAGATATGCTAATGTAATTTAAGTACATAACAAAAGAAAGCAATAAATAATAGCATTAACAACAATACGAGGCGAACCAAAAAGATTGCATTATATTTAGCACTCTACAGTAGGAACAAACCCGCTTGTTTTCATCCTCTTCGAGCAAAATATGAGCAAATAGACACTTCCTCTATCCCACCTTCATCCTTCTCGAAAAGATTTCGAACCATTCATTCGTAAATAATTGAACTCCCTTCATTCTCGCTACCAAGCGCTCTAACCAAAGTATGTACCAATACTTCCCTTGCAAGCCTTTTGCCACTTCTTTAAATGGCTTCATCTCAATTTGTTCTCGACTCCAAGGCATCAAGACCCCCCCAACTTTTATTAAGAGCAATTGTGGAGAAACGAACAGCTTGCTTCGAGCACCATGAAGCGGCATATTTATTCTTCCATTTTTGTTCCCTCGAAATTGCTTTCTGGATTCTCATCTGTCTGCCCGTTCATATGACTTTCGGAGGGTAAATCCTCGTTTTGGCCATTTGAAAGCTCAGCAATTTTTGTGTCTTCTTCCATGTTGCTTTCATCCTGTACATTTTCTGCTGTGGTATTTACAGATTTAAGTGCTTCAGCATCTTCTATTTGATGACTCCTCTGATCCTCAAACACACTAGTAGATCCCACTACTTGTCCTGAATAAGCCACAAACTTTGCCTGCCATTGGAAAAAAAAAAAAAAAAACAATTAAAGCAATGGAAAAGTGAAAACTCTAACTGAAGAGGAAATTTTTACAAACCTGATTGAAACTTTTAAACTAAAATTAGTATTATTCTTCGTCACTTGTCCACTTCGTGCACTTATTAGTGCTACTATCTTTACTTGGGCTGTCGTCTTTTCAATGATGTTTAACCTTAACGCCCTTTTCTGAGTTCTACTTTTATTTAGCAACTAATTTTGCTTAAACCTTGAAGCTTTTTTTCTTTTTTACCTTGTGTCATTCCATAGTTGACTGTCATTTTCAGGGTCATTGTCGTTTCTTGGTTGCTGACTGCTTTTGTTCAATGATATCCTTCTAGTAAACTACATCGTTCTTAATTTTATTTTTTTTTTTTATTTCTCAGTCGATTTCACTATTCAACTTTCACATCTGATATTATCCAAAACATAAGCCCAGGTCATGCTTCAATACAACTAACCCAAACCTCATCTAAAATTAAGCCTAAAAAATTTAGAACAAAAAGTCTAAAAAATCATTTTTAAGTCTGCCTGATGAAGCATATTGTTTTATTACTACTGACCATTTAACTTAATAGACTAATCTAAATCCAATGGAAGTTAGCATTCCTCACACTTGAGTTGAGTATAAAGTATAAAGCTTCAACCATGCCCAACAGCTAATGAAAACCAGATGAACGGGACAAGGGAAATACCTGATAAAGCTCTTGGTATATACTGATCATCTCATCAACACCACTGACTAGATGGACGGGACCAGTGTCTGCTACTGGACGTTCTGTGTATGGTGTAACCTCGATTAAATTGAGGGCAAGATGGTCAGGCCTCTGAAGTAGAAGTTGAAACGTAGGCTGAAGTTCATAGCATTGCTCGAACAAAGAACGGCGGCAAAACACATACAGGCCAAGTCGAGCACGAGACATGGCCACAACCAATCTTCTAACATCACGAAGGTGACCAACAAACCGTGTACGCACAAGTGAGAGCAATATAAAATCATTTTGCTGACCTTGAAATTTATCAACTGTAGTAACCTGAAAGAACAAAATCAACATTCAGACATGGGATCCCAAGACAAAAGTTCTATTAAGGAGGCCATCTAAAACTGCTACTGGTAATAAGGCATAAAAGTTACCACGAAAGGATTCTACCATAGTTACTCACTATTTTTTGACACCCTTTGTCAATTAAATCTGCTACCTAATATAGGATCTACCCAACCAGTATATCATATTATATTCTTCCAGCAAAAGAAAATTTAAAAACTACATGGAAGAAAAAGAGGACAAAAATTACACACCTTGCTAGGAGGACCAATGAAGTCGTAAGGAACACATCGTCTATTAATAACATCACGAATCAGAAGCTTTTGTCCATTGTAAGTCGTCAAAATCGATATCTTACTTGCAGGATACCCCAGTAGACGCAGGTATATGTAAACACTGACAACATATTCCGCTTCTCCCTCATTTTGGTAGAACCAAGGCGAAGGGGCAGTCTCACCCTTACCATGATAATCCGGCACATCTACCAACTGATACTCATACGAGAATCCAGCATTTGCTCTATGAAATATTGAGTTATCTTTCACAAAAGGAAGGTCTCCCAAATCTCGGTATCTCCAGTTGTAAAGTTTTGCAATGCTTGGCCGAGCTCTACCCTGGGCATTAAGTTCAATATATGGGATACCAAGACGAACAAACCGTGTAAAGAGACTCTGATCCATATGACTATACTTCTGGAAAGCCATATTCTTAACAACTGGGGGCAGTTGATGATGGTCACCAATCAGAATGCAGCGTTTAAGCCGTGCATAACCATCTTCCTGCCTTTGAAGCAACATTGGGATGAAAGTTTCAATCTCCAAAATCTGGGCGCTTTCTTCCATTAACAAGTTATCATACTTGAAACCCAACTGAAGGAAGTCCTTTCTCTTTAAAGCTGCATGAGTGCAGGTCATAGCAACAATCTTTGCCTGCTTTGTCATTAGGTAATTTGCTCGATCAGCTGTTGACTTTAGTAATTCAAAAGCCCTGCATTCTTCAAGTTCTTGGAACATAGTCTTGAGATGACGAAAGCACCCTTTAGCCGCATGCATGTCTTTCTCAAATGACTCGCCAGTAAAGATAGAGTGAGGTGCATTGGAAAAGAACTCCTTAAAGGGAAAGCGATCCTTAACAAATGATGGTTTATTCTCATTGCCGGCACAAGCAGCAAGGAATTGCTCCCAGCGTGAGTACACATGAAGCAACCAAAAATACCCAGCAGTTTCACAAGTATAACCTACATCCTCAGGCAATTGGAGAGATCTTGCAAGCCTCCCCACTTCACCAAGCAATTCTAACCGTCGTACCAGCATTGCATTCACACGGCCTTGCCTGCTGAAGTCAAGATCAGTTGCAAGCTCTTGTTCACCTTGACCAAGTCGAAGAAGATAGCGTGCAGGCACATCCCTCTGCAATATCACCACATATATTAAACAAATCAGTAACTTCAAAGGTCCGTAACTTGTATGAAAAATCACTAGTCCTATCTTCGCTTGTATTTTTATTTTATTTTATAGAAAAAACCACCCTTTTCATTGATCAGTAATCAATTACAAGGTATCTTTGCTGGTATGTTAAGAACTCATACCTGCATTATCTTCTCGAAAAGGTCATTAAGAGCCTGGTTTGAATGAGTAATTATCAATGTCCTCTGAGTAGGGCAATTATGATAAAGAACGTTTAAGATCTGCACCGCTGTATCAGTCTTTCCCGTACCAGGAGGACCCACAACCATAGTTAGTCCTGGCTGAATACCTGAGATTATTGCTTCAACCTATATAACAAGAGAGAGTCTAGATCAAGCTCTTGGTTAAACATGGAGTACAAAAACTGAGATGATTCTAGGTAACTGGTTAAAGATACTGCCAAGTACAAGTCACAGGAGAGAACGAGGCTTTACTTTAACAACGTTTTTGTGCGAGTATTAATATTTATAAATAGTTAGCAAAAGGACTAGCAGAGCACCTGAATGGGAGTAAATCTAACGGAATTCTGTCTTGGTTGATTTTGGGGATAAGGACCTGGGTCAGGAGGGGTGTATGCCTCGACAATAAGTTTTTCTTTCTCACCATCAGCATTAACCGTAGTGACATCATTCACCGTATCTGCAGTAGACTTCTTATTCCCTTGAAGAACATTAGCACTGCTTTTCAGCCTCTTGGGAAGCCTAATTCTGAAAGGAGGCCTTGGAGCCAAATGTTCTGCACCATCGGAATTTGTAAAACAAACCTGAAAAGTGGATACGGAAAGGAGAATCCCCTTAGTCACACCACCCATCAAGTATACATAACCTGCTCTGCAAACCCAATTATTTTCTAGGATATAAAACAGAATTAGATAAAAAACCAGAAAGGGTGAAATTAATAGCAACCTGGTATTCCGGAAAGCTTTTCTTCAAATGATCTGCACCAAGAAAAGTATCTTTGAAATCCACTGTTTCCAAAAGATCAGGCATATTAGTCCATTGTGCTGCAGAAGGATTCCCGTAGCCAAGAAATATGTTGTGCAACCAGTCAGGAACAATACAATATTCATTCATAAGATCCCTTATAGATTCTAAAATCGCTTTGAAATTGTTCTCCTTGGGCTTCCTCCTCATCAATATATTAAAAGTTCCATAAACATCTTCTGCGCCTTTCTCCGCAATATTGGTTACATCCATGTGATATTGTGCTGTATCTAAAGCAACTGTCACAGTTCTTAGTTCCCCTTTTGGAGGCTTCCACTCATCGCGTTTGATTCTTCCAGTGAAATCATTCATTAAAGTTCCCTCCTCATCACGCATCTCAATGATTTCGCATCCCCGTACATATTGAAGGCCAAGCCTTTGAGGAACACTAGCCTTGGCAGCTTCTTCTGCACTCAGAGGCTCAAATGAAGGGCGGATAGAAAGTAAAAACAAAACATCATGCTCTTTAAGAGCGTTCCATTCTGATCTTATTTGTGCTTTGTAACTGGAAACGCTGAAGGTGACTGCTGCTGTTACAGCAGATGGCTTGACTTCTCCGATGTTTGGCTGCTTTACCTCAGTGATCTTAAATTCTTTAATTGGAACAGCCATCCTCGACCAGCCACGAAAGGCAGTCTCTCCCTCATTGTTAATGTAGGCAAGAAGATGTGGTACAGCTTCCTGAATATCCTCACGAATTTCGTATGTTGATTCAAGACGGAAGAGATTGAAATTTCTCAGAAGATAATCATGAAGAGTGAGAAATTGTAAGTTGAGTTTTGGAAGCGCCAGACAACCTTCTCCCGAGTAATTAATGCTAGGTACAACGCTTTCATCCCACATAATCTGTTCATTTGGATAGAGAGGAAGAGCATTAATGGCTTCTTTTTGAGATCGTTGCTTCTCCAAAAAGGAAACCATGACTTCAATGAGAAAATCAACCCTATCTGACCAAGGATCATCTGTAGACACCAGCTTGAGCTGCAGCAAAGGAAAAGTGTCAATCAACCAAAATTGCAATGAAAAATAATAATAATAACAATAATAATAATCTCAAGTCAAAAGAACACATTACAATTATAAAGTACTACATTACGGGTAAAAATTAAAAAGAGTTGTAAAATAAGAATTTAACAACCCGAACTGACACATCATCTCATTAAAAATTATTTATTGAGCAAGAAGTTCAAAAGGAAAAAAATGAAAAAAGAAATATTAAGAAATAGTGACCAATAGCGTAAGACAAGTATAATAGTTGGCTCTTCTACCAAAAAGTATAAAAGTTGGCTCTTTGATAGTTTTTAGCAATCTTTATTTCTCTCATAAATTATCATATCTGAAGTTCAACAACAACATCAATGCACACCAGGCAATCATTAGAAGGTACATACAAGTGAACAAATATTGAAGTGGGTTCATTTAAGACCTTTTCAAACTTTCCACCAAAAACTAGGACACAGCGACCATGTTTATTTTGAATTGTAATGTAACATCAGTCCAAAAAATAAAAATAAAAATAAAAATAAAAGCATATCATTTCAGTGTAGTCATAAACTAAAGACGTCCATATTCAGCAAAACAAAAACAAAAACAAAAACAAAAACAAAAAAAAAATTTTAATTTAAAAAAAAAAATAAAAAATAAATATAAAAAATATAAAAAAAACACACACACACACTCTCTCTAAACACGCCCATCAATGTGCCATAGACATACCTTCTTACAAACCAAATCCTTCAGTTCTTCAGGAGAGAGTACAGATAATTTCTTAGATAGATCATTACGCTTGTTTATTGCACCAATATTAGCCAATGCAACCGCTCTTAACTACAACAAAAAAGAGAAAATTGACACATTATAGTTCCTACAAATAAAATAATAATTATTCTAGAAGAGCAGAAACCATTTTTAATTCTCTCTCAATCACTTTATTACTCATATACTCACCTTGGGAACCTTTTTAAAAGCAAGTAGTTGGAAAGATTGCAGACGATCATAGTGAGATTGGAGCACCTCATCATCAGTCAATTGTGTCCCGATATGATCGTTAATCTCAAAACCTTCATAAAACTGCAGTAAGTCAACAAGTTGTGCGAAGAGCTTTCCCTTTTCATGTCTATAGAGAGCACTTAAGTGGCATTTGGCAACCACACCAACATCAGCAACAAGAGGCCTCAAATATCTGAAACGAAATATGGAGAAGTATTAAGAGATCAGAACAAACAAAATATAATGTTGAAAAAAATAAAAAAGAAGAAAAGAAAGATTGGCAAGTACTATTTTGATGAAAAGCCACAAAAAGAAGGAAAAAAAAAAAAGTCAAACTTTCAAAAACCTCATTTTCCTAGAAATTTAGTGAACTATTATACGACATAATTATATCTCAGAATACCAGACATAAATCAACTTACAATTAGTATCTAGTAGAAAGTAAAAACATGATGGAAAAAGATTGGCAAGTACTAGTCTGAGTCTGATGAAACATAAGAGGTACCCTCCTGACAATCCTCCACTGAATTAAGTTTGTTATCCATGTGAAAATGCCCAAGAAAAAAGGGAGGTGGGAAAAGTAAAGTGAGTGAGTGAGGAGAGAGTTCTACTAATTGAGTTCATTCAAATATCAAGCCAAATGAATTGGGGAAGAACACGTCACGAAGAAACACCCAACGTGTGAGATCCATATTTAATAAGTATTCCAAAGAAAGGCATTCAAAAGAACAGGAAAACACAAAACAATTTACCTTCTTGTTGGCAGTTGGCTCAAGAGGTCAATTAGAAACTCCATAAATCGTTCACAGTACAAGACACTGGCATCATCATTCTGTGTGAATCCATCGGAGCCAATATGCACATCATCTCCATTGATAAACTGTTCCGAGGGGAAAACCCTGCAATCAAGTATCTGTACAGACATAAAAAGGTGGTCATTACATCCTTGAGTGCACAGCCGAAAAAAACAAAATTACTGTTCTTAATAGTAACTGAAAAACAACCTCCAGAAACTCTTCAATTATATTTCTTAAAAACTTCACTTCAAGCATGTTTGAGGGATCAAAAGGCTCTCCTCGCTTTGCAACTTCCTTAGCTTCCCTTTTTAACATCCTCTTCCATTTCTTGATCAAATCTGGGTTTAAACAAAGCTCCATCTACAAGGAAAAGAAAATCACGAATATGTGAAAAAAATACACGCAGGTAGTTCCAATCAAGGTAATCTTAAGATCATTAAAGCCTTACCTGAAATCTACCGTAGGATAAACTATGCCACGACTGCAAACTTGCCAATCTAAGAATAGTCTCACTGACAATCTCATCTTCCAAACTCTGTCAAATTAGATTGTAATAGATTGTTAAACTTCTCGCCACAATCCATTAAAAATCCCAAAAAAAATTTATTATACAAATAAAAGAACACCATAATATCTGACTGCTTTAGTTATGAAAAGATATTTGGCAATAACAGTAAATTTGTACATCTAAAAACACCACGAATGAAATTTGAAGAACATATGAAATTGTCCAACGCTTTATCAGATAATTGGGTGCTGCTAAATTTACCAATCTTGCAAAATTAAAATTTTCAAAACAGCATGACATGACTCAAATTAATAACAGGATTCTTTTTTATGAATATTAATAATAGGATTCTAGAATGAAGAAAAAACTGATGAGTAATGAAAAAACATAAATAGCCACAATATTGTTATGCACAATGAAAAAGATGCTTGTTAAACTAAGAAGCAAACGTTCAGAACCTCAAAAGGTGATACCTGAAACGCATTAATCATGAAGACCAAATAATTCGTCTTCTCTGCTATACTCAATTCCCTTCCCTACAACCACAGTGCCAAATATCAGCCTAAATCATTCATCTTAAACACTAAATATAGTTGCATACACAATCTTTTATCTGACCTCTACTTGAGTGAGTAAAGCAACAATATGACTTCATTCAAGAAAATATTTAGATGAATTTATTTAGTAATTCATCCGGAAGTCAAGAGAATAGAATGGCCTTGACACTAGAACAGTATGAAACTATTCTTAAAGAAGCTATGCAAACAAACATAATTCCATGGGATATTATATTTCAGTATTTATCATAAAAAATTGTCGGAAAAAAAAAAGTTAATATTCAATATGGCATACCAACATAAACTAAAAACCACAAAGTGTTCAGGCTAATGCGTTAGAGAAAATAACATGAAAATCTGATAGACATATATCCTGATCTAAAATCAGTCACTGAAATGTTTTTATCCTTGTGAAGGAAA
Organism: Ficus erecta; assembly: GCA_008635985.1. Taxonomy (NCBI): domain Eukaryota; kingdom Viridiplantae; phylum Streptophyta; class Magnoliopsida; order Rosales; family Moraceae; genus Ficus; species Ficus erecta. The sequence goes on from BKCH01000019.1 coordinate 2,557,024, forward strand.
AAAAAAATACAAATTTCCAAGGATTCAAAATTTCCAATTAGACAGGCACCCATAAAGCAACTCCATCAAACAGGTTGACTCCTAAAACCATTGAAAAGTAGCAACTGCATCAACCAGTCAAAATGTCATCACTCAAAGAGTGATGGCCGCTAAATTAGTATATCCCAATAGTAGATAAAAAACATTGCAAGATTTCCAGAGATCACATATATGTAGAAATGCTGTAATACTCCATGGAAAACAACCTGAAGGTCAATATCAGTAAGAACATGCAATTCTATAACACGTATGAAGTATCTTACTAATTAGGAAGCAGAATATAGCACAAACCTCCTTAAGTCGAAGAACCCTCTCAAGAAACCCTCTAAACACATCTTTTCGGTCATAAAAACATACCCAGGCTGCCACATTCTCCCGAAACTGCCAGTTCACAAAGCAAAGCATTGATTAGTTTATACTCTTAATCTACTTCCCCATAGATAAGATCTCGCTTGCTAATAGAGAACCAGTATGTCCCAAGAAATAAAACAAAACAATCTAATAACAGTGTCCAATAATCTGATGAAAAGAAGAAGCTTAAGTCTATCTACATCCTAACATATCCAATATTCCAAATCTATTACTAAAGATAAAAAAAAAATATTCCACTTTTGCACCTAACTCAGCCACAAACAAGTACTTGATTATCAAATGTGAAACAACAAGCCTCCACACCCAAAATTAAAACCAATCCATGCAATTCAAACACCAGTTATCTTTTCATATCATTTTATTAGACAAGCATAACGAGTTTAAAATCAGTAATGCCTATCTCATAAACTAAACACTATGAATTTTTGACACTCCACATAAACTAGAAATCACAAACAACTCCAAAGCACATAATTTCGTAAACAACAAACAACAAGAAATTTTTAAAAAGAAAAAATCATATACCCAAAACACTATGAATTTTTGACAGTCCACATAAACTAGAAATCACAAACAACTCCAAAGCACATAATTTCGTAAACAACAAACAACAAGAAATTTTTTTTAAAAAAAAAATCATATACCCAAAACCAAAACAAATCTATAACCATCATCTAGCCAATCATAAGGAGCTTAAGGGCCCGTTTGGAACTCCAACTACTGTTATAGTTTTGGATTTTTGCCCCCCTCCAAAACTCATTTGTTTTCACAACTCATTTCAAATCCACATATCTTTTTCTCTCTCTTCCATTTCAGAATACTCAAACTTTGAAAATCCATAAATTTCTTATTTCATTTCGATGATTCTTGTGTCTAATTGCTCACGACAACTAGATTCCTATATATACATTTTTTATCGAACACATTTCAGCTTTTTACACTATTTAAATATGACATTTCACATTCAAATTATATTTCAACTAAACACACCTTTACAAACATTAACTCATTTCCAATCAAAAGAACTCCAACTCCCGTGAGAGTCCCAAAAAATCATTGATAACTGTTTCAGAATTTATAATTTTCCCTCTCCTTACTATCCATTTCATCTACAAAATAACGAGAAACCAACTTCCAGAATCCATAAAATCTAAAAATCAAAAGCAACTCTAATGCACATAATTTCAAGACAAACAAGCAAAAAAAGCTCCAAAATTCAAAACCTTTTCGTTAATCATGATGATCATCGACATCACATGCTCAAAGGTGGCGGTGGCGGGGTTGAAATTCGGCCAGAGATAGTTCTCTAAGTACTGGCTGACCTCCAGAATCATCACTCTCTGCAAAGGCACGGGCTTTCTCTGGCCTTCCTTCACCAGCAGCTCCGTCTCGTAGATCTCCTTCACCAATTCGGCATCGAACGGCCTCCTCGGCTCCCCGGACTCGCCGGCCTTGGACCAGTTGTCCGTGGCGATCTTTGTGAGCCGGTCACGCTGAATCTCCGACAGCGTAATCGAGCTCGGGACAGTCGAGCCGGGCTTCGACTCGACCGGCTTGTCGGCGAGCTGCTGCTGCTGCTGCGACGGCTGCGGCGGCTCGACCGGATACTCGGCGACGTGGTGGCGCTTGAAGTCGTACGCGCCGGTTCCGTAGACCTTCGTCATCGCGAGGGGAAGGGAATCTAGGGTTTTTGGAGACCCAGAGAAGAGGAGGTTTGAAGTGGAGAAAGAGAAGAGAAGGGAAGTTTCAGGAGTTCATAGTGGAAGAAAAAATGGAAGGATTTGGGATTTTTAGGGTTTCCTGAATTATGAATTTTCGCTCTTTTTTTTTTTTTTTTTGCTTGCAGAGCTTTTGTAAAGAAGAAGAAGAAGAAGACTCTTGAGTGTGTGAGGAGAGAAATGGGTTTAAGCGGGTTTCTGGAATGAAGAAATAAAAACGACAGTGAATTCAACAAAAAAATTAAAAATTAAAAAAATAAAAATAAAAACGACAGTGAAAGTCGGTTTATGGACAGGTGGGAATGAACGACAGCAAAAGCTAAACAACATGCTGTTTTACTGTTCGAATGGCTGAACTTGTGATCTATGAACATGTCATTTTTTGAGTGAAGGACGATAAAATATAAAATACGAGGTTTGTTGTTGTTTTTTCTTTTTTTTTGGCTTTCTGACCTACGAATTTAGAAGATTTATAACTTGTTTGACACGTCGTTTTATAATTAAATGCGGACGACAACATTTCTATGCATCAATTAAATGTCGTTTTGATCGTTAACGATTAAAGGACATGACGTTTTCGTTATGGCCGACAGTAAATCTGAAAGACAACAATATGCGTCACTGTCATTCTAAAAGACAGACAAGATTTTTATAAAATAGGAGCAATTGTTCTTTTCACATTACACAACGGCAATAAGTTCAGAAGAAACGACATTTCTTTCATGACTCGAGTCTTGTTAGAACGACAAAAATCTTTAAAATAACAAACTCCATGAAAATCTTAACAAACGAATTGTCGTTTTCATGAAATAACAATAAATCCTGAAATTATGTCTTTATTTCGTTCTTAACTTGACGAGGGTGGGACTGATAAAATTTCACAACAATAAACGGCAAGTCATTTTAATCTCAAGAAACGACACTAGAATCTGAATTTTGATCTCATGAATTTCCGTTAGAAAAGACTACAAAATTAACAAGACAATGACCACTCACTCTGCACTGACATTTGACCCACGGTTTTATTATTATTTTTTTCATATCTTTAATTATTTTTTTCTCGACTGAAAACGACGTTATTCTCAAGTCTCAACATTATGGAAGAATTTGTTTTTTGGTGAATTACGCAAGTACTGGCTGTATCTTGCCAGATAAAGCTATTAACGGCGGCACTATTGGAGAAGTTGCTGTTACTTGCCAAACATATGTATATGTGTGTGTGTATATATATATATATTGTTAGAATATAATGGAGTATAAACAATAAACAATTATGAATAAGAAAAATTATTACAATCAAAAGGCAACTTTAACCAGAATGAAACAACACAAAGATAAAGAATGTTGAGAAACGTGTGTCACGCTTTCATTAAAACATATTCGCCCCCTTTAGTAAGTACACAAGATTTCAACGGATGTCTGTTCTCCAGGATGTAACGACAAACAACGACAGTCTAGCACGATCGAGAACCACTTCCGACGAAGAGAGAAAAAGAACTTGTGATGTTTGTTTTGCGTTCAACATTTTTGTGGATGTCTCCTTTTATAGGATTCAAAAAGAGGTGTTACAAAATTAGATTAATGAGATTTTAATCTAAAATTAACTTGGGATTAATGTGGATTATGTCTTAGGTTATAACCATTCATATTCATATTAATCCTTTGATTAGTTTTGAATTAATCATACACTAATACTCAATAGATGAAGCTAGAATATCAACATGCACACACTAAATCCCTAGAAATATAAACAAATGAAGCTGTTGATATTCTAAATTTAATAAAAATAAATTCTGAATTTTGTTGAATTTTTTTTTTGAATTTAATAAAAATAAATTCCAAATTTTGTTGAAACAACAAAATAAAAATTTGCAAAATGAAGCTTGCATGAGGACAAGCTTGACGGACTGACATTTACATCACCAAGTCGTGTGGGTACGCACATTGGGCCCCTAACCCACCAGGGCAGTGATTTGCACCCTCCACACATGAAAAAGCCTCTTAAGTGAAGCTGTTGAGGCTGTTGATGAAGCCTCTTTGCACACAATAGATGAAGCTAGAATATCAAAATGCACACACTAAAGCCCTATAATATCAACAAATGAAGATGTTGATATTCTAAATTTAATTAAAATAAATTCTAAATTTTGTTAAAAAAATATTCTAAATTTAATAAAAATAAATTCCAAATTTTGTTGAAACAGCAAAATAAAAATTTGCAAAATGAAGCTTGCACGCAACTTCACGTACCCACATACACATATTGGGTTCCTAACCCACCAGAGTGGTGATTTGCATCCTTTGCGTATGAAAAAGCCTCTTAAGTATAATATCTTACCTAAGTCCACAAGTGTAAATTTTTATAAAGTCCATCAAATTTTTATGTCTAAGCAATGTGAGACTCCACATTTATAAACAATTTTTCCAAAATAATTCTATTCAAATGGGTACACTTTGATCATCAATTTCTCATTCACCCGATTACTATTTTAAACGTATAAATATACGATTTTGATCTCCTCATAATGAAGAACTCAAATCCATCAAGACCCGTTATTTTTACTAAGTAGATCCCACTCAAATTTAGATCTCAAAATAACTCTATAAAATGGTTTAAAAACCATTTTTCCAATATATATATACATGTACACACGCACATATACATATATTTGTGTAGAGGGAGAGAGAGCAACAGAGTTCAGAAACAAACAAATAAGAGTCCGAGAGAGAGGGAGAGAGGGAGGGAGAGAGAGAGTTGAGGTAGTGTAGCAAGAAAACACAGCAATGTCCACTACAAGCGCCACTGGGGCTGATTCTTCTTCCAGCCAAAGGTAAAAATCCTTCTCTCTCTCTCTCTCTCTGCTTAATTTTATTATATTTAATTGCTTTTTTTTTTTTTGGGTGTTTAAACAATTAATTCAGCTTCACCTTGATCATCAAACTGATCTGATTTTCAAATGATGTGTTTCTGGTTTTTCATCTTATGAATCCCAAACATCACTCAGACTTGTTCATAGTTGGCTCTTGGGTTCTTCTCTGGGCTTTAAACAAAAGCTATGCTTTTTTTTTTATTTCAAAAATAAAAATTTTATCTGATAAACTTCACAGTACTAATGGTCTTGTAGATTTGCAGTATTTCTACTTATTTCTTCAAAAAAAAAAAATTTCCATTTTAGCTTTCAAGTGACCTGTTTCTGAATAAGATCTTGGCTTCTGAATCCAGTTCTGGAAAATCATTGAGATTTAAGACCCAAGTTGGGTTTTAGTTTTGATCCTATTTATGAACTGGGTTTGAAGTCTGGAATTTTGTATTTCCTAATATTTATTTAAATTTTATTTTACAACTAGTTATCCACTTCTCTAACTATAGTAGTTTTTCTTTCACAGTTCATAAAACTTTCTGTCTGTCTTTAAAATTATCTATCAGGTTCAATTTTGTTATCAGAAAATTAATAAAAGTGCGTGAAGTTATTTCCTTTTGTACAATGATTTGTGGAAGAAATTAAAAGGGAGAATATACTCCTAAAAAGTTAATTGGACATTATTTACAACAGTGTGGTGATATGGATAGGGCTCTGGACAAAAAATAGTGAAATAACCAATATACCAATTATTCCTTTGTACCATTCACCAAAAAAAAAAAAAAGTATTCCTTTGTACTATGCTTTGACTTTTTCTTAAAAAGGAAAAAAAAATTAATAATTAGAAAGAAGAGTAATTTCAAAAACAAAATCAAAGAAATACTTGAAAGGATAAGGTGATATTGACTTGAGCAGATGTTATAACCATTTGTTAAAATTCATTCCTATCACAAGTAAACAAAACTCTTAACACTGTCCAAAAAAAAAAAAAAAAAAATTCTAGTTAGTACTAGATTTTTTTTTTTTTTTTTCGGTGGATTTTGGGGGCTGAAGTCTTTAGTATTTACTATTGCAATTTAATGGGCCTTAACCCATTTTTTAGGCATCTTCAAGTGGGTTTTTCTTTCCAATCATCCTTCTTGTTGATTATTGATTGAAAATTCATTAAACTACACTTGTTGGAACTAATTGTCACAACAAAAACAATGTCTTGTTCATTTGTTTTTCTCTCAGATTGTTGGGGAAAGTGGCATTGGTCACGGGGGGAGCCAGCGGCATCGGAGAGAGCATAGTGCGCCTATTCCACAAGCACGGTGCGAAAGTCTGTCTAGTCGATGTGCAGGACAGCCTCGGCCAGCAAGTCGTGGAATCCATCGGCAGTGACCCCAATGCTAGCTACTTACACTGTGATGTCACAAAAGAGGATGATGTCAGCCGTGCTGTAGATTTTGCTGTTGACAAGTATGGCACGCTCGACATCATGGTCAATAATGCGGGGATCTCAGGCTCGCCCTGCAATGACATACGCAAGGCAGACTTGGCACAGTTCGAGAAGGTGTTTGACATAAACGTGAAGGGGGTATTCTTGGGGATGAAGCACGCTGCTCGGATAATGATACCACGAAAGAAAGGCAGCATAGTTTCTCTCTGCAGTGTGGTCAGCGCCATCGGGGGTTTGGGCCCTCATGCATACACAAGCTCCAAGCATGCTGTGTTGGGGCTCAACAAGAATGTTGCAGCTGAGCTGGGACTTCATGGAATAAGAGTCAACTGCGTCTCTCCTTATGCGGTTGCCACAAACTTGGCCTTGGCTCACTTGCCTGAGGACGAGAGAACTGAGGACGCATGGACTGGTTTTCGCAACTTTGTCGGGAGGAACGCTAACTTGCAGGGCGTTGAGTTGACCGTTGATGATGTAGCTAATGCCGTGCTCTTCTTGGCAAGTGATGAAGCGAGGTATATAAGCGGAGTGAATCTCATGGTTGATGGTGGATTTACTTCTGTGAATCACTCGTTGATGGTCTTTAGGTGATGAACTTACATGGTCATCTCAAAGTAAAGTAGATTTTCTTTTTTGTAGTGAAACTGAATCTGAATTTGAACATTTTGGACCATAGATCAATGATCCTGCAAAATATGAAGTTGTTAAAGTGTGTTGCATGTTTTACACGTGATTTTTTTTTTTTCTATAAACAAGCATAAGTTGCATCTTAAATCTCACAGCTCATAAAATTGGCGAGTTCAGAAACCTGTTGTTGTCAAAAGAGTGATTTCAGCAAGAAATGAAATCATTTAGTCAGTAAGAACAATATAGTATGCATAAAAAATAAAATAAAAAAAGGCAAGCTTGGAATCCCCCTCTAGGGGTTGTCAAAGAAGAAAACTAATTTAGTGCTCTATCTAGTAAACTTGTTGCTTACCTACTCTTTATTCCCCGCAAGAAGTTAAGGAATAAGTGTACTGTCAGAAATGGGACTGCTGAATTGAAAATGAATATAGCTCATTGCATAAGTTGGTATTGCCCGGAGCCAAAAGGAAAATAAATAATACATAAATAAATCAAAACTTGCTTCTTTGCTTATCCCAAGAAAAATCTACCAAAACAGAACCGATGAGGGTGTGGGAAAATTGTCGTTCTAATAGCTCTGGATGGAAAAAGTACAATAGAAGATTACAAAATCTTGGTGATCTTTTCCGTCTAATAAATAGGGAGTTCGCTTCATAATCGTCCGCCCTACTCCACCCCAGGTATATGCTTACTCAAGATATTGGCGACTACCCCCGAGTATATGATATATTGATATAATAGAAATAAAAAAGTACCTATTACCAACCAAATAGATAAATCCATTAAATAACATATTTTAGAGATTGACGACTTATCTATTTAGTGACTATGGCTTTAGAATTCCAAAATGGATAAACTTCTTCAATTAAGATGCTAAAAAGTTGATCATTAATTATTAGAATATTGCTATTTAATTCCATTAGTATTAAATTTCATAACCAAAAAAAGTAGGCTACTTGTAAGTCCCTTGCTCTTATGAGCTCCATCCCCGTTAAAATCTGATGCTTGTCATCATTGGAAAAAAAAAAAAAAAAACCATATTTTTCTAACAATTTGGTTTGAAAGGAAACCACATGTGGTTTATATTGCTCGCTTGCAAGATGTCTTTTCGTTAGCAGCTCAACCTCAACATGGACTCCAAAAGGCCTTTCTTCCTCTTATCTAATTTTCAATAACTGAAAAAAAAAAAAAAAAAAAATACCGGACTTTTTGCATATTTTCCAATGGTCTCTAAGTGACTCCATAAGAAAACCATGGCTTCACTTCAAGCTTCATGGTTCTCTACCTTTACCACCATTTCTCCCACAAACGTCAAGAAATCCCACTCCTTTAAACCATTCAGAGTCACCTTCTCTCTAAACGATGAAACTTCCCAACCCATTTCACCAAATCCACCGGACACTTCTTCTGAACCCGAACCGGGTCCGGTTGACCCCGTGAAGCTAGCATTTGCCAGAGCTAAGGAGTACAAGAAAATGGTAAAAGACAGCCCAAAGTTGGAAATTGAACAAAATCCAGTTGAGGATTCAGTTAAACTTGCAATGGAAAAGGCTACACTTTCTTCAGGTACTAAAGATAGAATTTTGGTTTCTTAGTTTTGATTGTTATGAGAATTATTTACACTCGTAGAGAAGCAAATTCTTTAAAACCATCAAGATAAAGATTCATGAACTAGTTTCATTTTTTTTTCCTTGTATAGTTCATAGTTTGAAAAGGTTGTTGTTTTGTGAAAAATTACAATTTTTGATGATGATTGGGAGCTAAAATTTGGTAACCCAATTGGTTTCTAGGATTGGAGGAAAAGAGTGAGGGGAGTTCTGGTACAGGGACTGTGGAAAAGAAGGGTGAAAAGAAAAACGAATTGTCGGTTTCGAACATCGATTTTATGGGGCTTAACTTTGCTGATAAGAAGAAAGGCAGGGGACTTCCACCCGGTTTGGTTCCGGTCTCCGACCCTTTTCCTGAAGGGGACATTCCTGAGGTGGAGATAATTGTTGGAGACAACAGCAAGTTCAAAGATGGAAAAAGGGGTGGTTCCGGTTCGGTTTTGAATGGCTCTAGTGGTGAGGCTAAGGAAGTGCCTGATTCGGTTAAGATTGCAATGGAAAAGGCTAAAGAGTATAGGAAGAATAAAGGTTTGGCTGGTACTGATGATGGCATAAGTAGAGGCGAAAGCGGCAAAATTTCAGGTATTTCTTGCATAATCTGGATGTAAAGATTGGACTAATGATTCTTCATTTTGATTGTGCTGAGAATTGTTAATGCACAAGCTTTGATGATAATTTTGGCTACTATGTTTTGTAATAAATTACTAATGTTGATGATAGTTTGAGCTAAAACTAGTATTCAACTATTGATTTCTCGAATCGAAGGAAACGAGTGGAGGAAATTTTGTTATAATTCACTGACTTTTTATGACAACGTTGGTTGTTTTCTGTGAAATATCACCAATGTTCATGATATTGTGGGCTAAAACAGGTGGGGGAAATTTTGAGACTGGGACTGTGGAAAAGAAGGCTGACAAGAAGGGAGAGTTGTCGATTTCAAGTGTTGACTTTATGGGGTTAAATTTTGCTGATAAGAAGCAAGGCAGGGGACTTCCACCAGGGTTAGTACCCGTTTCGGACCCTTTTCCAGAAGGCAACATTACCGAGGTGGAAATTATTGTTGGAGACACCACTAAATTCAAAGATGCTGCAAACTCATCTAAGACTGATCAGGATCAAGAAACCGAATCAGATGTCTACAAGCCTAAAGTTTCCACGTGGGGAGTCTTTCCTAGACCTAGCAATATTTCGAAAACGGTATGATTGATGTTCTCAGTTATGTTTATAACCACCTTTAATGGATTTTGGTTCAGTGGAACAGTTCCTTTCTGTTGATGTTGTGTTCAGTTTGGTGGTGGGCGGAATCTTAAGCCCGGGGAAGCACTTGAAACGGCTGAAGAGAAAGCAGCTAAAGAAGCGCGTACAAGGCAATTGATTGCTGAGTACAAGAGGAAAATGGGGATGAACATTGATGCAAAGTTGAAATCTGAGTGTGAGGAGGTATGTTTTTGTCAAATCTTGTGTCCCAATTGCATTTTGGTAACTTTTTAATGTGTCGGTCTATTGTCATTCTTGATAGGACCATGTTGGGCATTTTCTTTCTCTCCCCCCTTTGATTGGCGCATGTTGGGCATTTGCATTCATCTAGGACACTAGGCCTGCACATGAAGGGGAAGTGTTAGAGCATAATACAACTATTTGCCCACTTTCTGATAGCTTAAACTTTTGTGACGAATTGGAAAACTAACAATCACGTCACAAAATCCCAATATCATTTCCTAAATTACTAATCAGGTTTTAATTTCAGGCATTAAAGGAGGGTGACTCATTGATGAATCTCGGAAAGCTTAATGAAGCATTGCCCTATTACCAAAAGGTTATGGACAAGTTGCCATTCCAGGTAATTTTTCTCACTTGATAATCTGAGCTGCTTTGATATTAGTACAATAATTTTTCTACCTTTACTTGAAAAAAAAAAGGGCAAATAAATATGCCTTGGTATTTAATAGATGGTAAAACTTTATTTACAGAGTGAACTTCATGGATTAGCTGCTCTGCAATGGTCTATCTGTCAAGACTCCCTTAGAAGGTAAATATCTTCTTATAACTTAAGTGAGCTTTCTTATTCTTATGAAGCATAACTAGCATGTGAATCTTCAACAATGATAAGGCATTTTTATCTTGATGTTAAAAGTTTTTCTTAACTGTGTTCATAAATGTAGTTGCTTATATCACCAAAGCCTTGATTTAGCCATGTAATCCTAATTGGACTTAACGATTGTTTTTGGTTCCAAAACTTTGTTTGGAATACCTAAGGGTGTACCTATGATTGACAGGCCAAATGAGGCTCGAGTGATGTATGAGAGGATTCAATCGCACCCAAATGCTAAAGTGAGCAAGAAGGCAAGGCAATTCATGTTTAGCTTTCAGGTAAGTACTACTGGTATTTTCATGGCAATTTTAGTACCTCTGTGCATGAAGCTATGTTCAAACTCGGGAGTGCTTGAACTGAAAATTTTAATATCGAAAAAAGAACAAGCTATGGATGTACATTGATGACTGATAGTCAATGTGTGCTGTGTTTGGTCTTAATATAAGACCAAGTTAGTTTGTTTTCCAAAGGGAAAATTATTAAAATTATTAAAATTATTATTAAACACTACATTTCCATAATAACAGTACGTGTCCGATATATACTAATAACGATAATAACAAAATATAAAAAAGAATACAAAACAAGAACTCCAGATATATTTGCTTTCCTAAGAAAACTACTCAAATTGAGCAAAACATTAATTGGTATTTTCGTGAACACGGGGTTCTTTTAAGGGCTAAAAAACAAAAAAACAAAAAAAAAACAAAAAAAACAAAAAAAAAAAAAACAACAACAACAACAACAAAAAAAAAAAAAAGAGAGAGAGCAAAACACATTAGAATTAGTAGCATGTTCTGATTTGTATTTCATGAGCTGAGGAATTTTGATAGGGAGAATAATATTTGTGATAATTGTTGCAGGCCATGGAAATGATGAAAGTCACAGCAAGCACACCTTCTTCTTTGAAGAACACTGGCTATCAGAATTTCTTTGAAGCATTTGTTGAAAATAAAGCTAACTACCCATTAAAGGAGGTTGTTGAGGATGAAGAGGTAGGTTCACTTAGTCAAACACTCCCATATTTACTTCTACTTGTTTCTCCCATTTTTCTTGTACTACTTATTGCTGTACAAAAGAGAATATAAATTTCAATACATATAAGGAAATAGAATTTACAATCATTCTATTACTTCAAGTTTTGTCATAATGTGACTTTCTTGGAAAATCAAACAAGAATAGCTTCTTAATATATATATATATATATATATATATTTGGGCGAAAGATTCCTTGTTTGTTAGCTGAATTTTATTATGAAGTGACAAAACGACATCAAAGATAAATGACCAGTCAAAGAAAAAAGACTCAACAAAAAATTATTTGACGAGTGATTAACCAGATATGAAAAAACGACGTCACTGAAAAACGGCAATGTTCTAGAGCAACGACAATTCTAGAAAACGCGTGTTATACTGAAGCAGAGATAAACGACAAAACAAAGATAAACAACATGACAAAAAACCACAGTATGTAAACCACATGTCATATTTTGTAGGCAAGCTACGTTTGAGAAAATACTTTCTCTAGCCACGACATTCTTTTTGGGAAAAAAAAGAAGAAGAAAGATGGGTCGTACTGAAACGACAGGAAATGAAAACGACATCAAACATATAACTCATCAACAAAAAAAGACAAGTGATGATAAACGACATGTCAAACATTACAGAAAAACGTCGTCGCTAGAAAACCACGTTCTTCAGTGAAAATTCATGGGGGATACGTGGGTAAATATAAAATAGAATTTTTCAATGAAGTATTTTTAACAAATAGTTAGAGTTTTCTAAAATTAGAAAAATGATAGCTTTTTAAAAAAATTGACAGTACGACAGTTAAACATAAACGACATGTCAAATATTAACCAAAAAACGACATGGTTCATAGCAATCGGGCGGTAGTGCTCCAAAAAAAAAAAAAAAATCCTGGAAAATTTGAATGTATTAAAAAAAATGTTTTTCTTACCATGCAAAATTCTTCAGGTAAAGAAATACTAATCCGCAAAAGGGGACGTTTATTAACACCCATCTGATTACTTTTTCCATCCATTAAATTTTAATATCAATTATTGTTTGTTATAATTTATACTCCTCTTCTTTTTTTTTGAAAGTGAAATGGCAATTTTTATTCCAAATTAGTAATATTAGTTCCTATTAAGGGATCCAAAAACTTGAACAGACAATCAATCCAAACACGAAAGTATGAACTAAAAATAGCTAATTTAGTCAAGAAGTGGGTTATAGAGTTCCCTTTGCTAGACCCATAGCAAACAGAGACACTCCTCACTTGTAAGCACGAATCACGAATGTACGCAATAACATTTGCTTCAATGAAATGTTGAACCGGAGAAGAAATTGATCGATAGGCGTTTATAGTATCCATTTCAACAATTCAACTCGGATAGCCATGTGATAAAGCAAACCAAGTGCCTTCCTTGACCGCCAAGCATTCCCCTTTTTAAGGAGAACAAAGACCAAACATACGTCGAGAGACAGCCACTAGAACTGATCCTTTGTCATCCAGCGCCACCACCCCAATACCCAAAAAGCCCAAAGCATCATCAATCGCCATATCAACATTGAGTTTGATATAACTCTGTGTTGGTGCCCTCCTTTATTCCCCTATAATTATTCCAAAAAAGTCCCCACAATCAAATTCTAATTTTCATTTTGTTTTTTCACCCACTCATTAATAAGTTTTTCAAACAATTTTTTGAATCAATTTAGTTGCTTTTTTTCTTCTTCTTATTCTTATTCGACTTCTTCCTTTTCTTTTTATTTCCCCTGAGAAATGATACTAATTTTTTCTGTCTTTCTTCCCCCCCCCCCCCCCCCCCCAAGATATCCATTTTTTACTTGAAATTAGATTTTGTAAGACTCGTAGTTTTATATGCATCTTTTTTTTCTTTCAAAAAAAAAATTTTTTTACAACGAAATTCTTTAAAGTTTTTCTGGAAAAGAGAAAAAAAAAATCTGGATTTCTCTTCAAAAGATAAATTGAAAAGTAAAAGCTTTATAATTATATGAGCTTTTATCCAAAAAAGTTTGAGATTCTCAACAAATTAATCATCTTTCTTTTTTTTTTTTTTCCTTTGTTTGAGGAGTTATAGGTTGAATCATCAAAGAGCTATATTGCTTTTATGTTTTTCCTTTTGTTACTTGCAGCTATTTCCAACAATAAGCAGGAAAAGAAAATTTTTGAACAACAAATCGATATTTAGTTCTATATACATATATTTAAACATCACTTCATAAGAAAATATACATATAAAACTTTTTATGGTCAACGTTCCTTTGTAAGAGGTCCCCCAGACTTAAATGAGGAAGGTAAAGCATCAAATTCCATGTGTTCAACATTGATTTCAAGATGAAAAATAGCAAAGGTCTAGAAGAGGTAACGTTTGGCATTAGAATACTAGTCTCACTAAATATAATTTTATAAGTAAAATATAGATATCTTAAAAAAAAAAAAAGAAGAGGAAGAATAGTTGGTTTTCTTAGGGGGGGAAAAAAGGAGAAAGAATAATTGGATTTCTCAGGATAACGAAGAAGAAGAAAAGGAGGAGGAGGAGGATTTTTTGAAATGTTAAGGGGGGTATATCAAGGGATGGGTGAAAAAAAGAATAAAAATTAGAACTTTATTGTAGGGTTTTTTTTGGAATATCCAAAGGCGTGTAATAAGTAACAATTTATGTTTTATATTTAATTGGTGGATGATTTAAGGGAGTGAGAAAAGTTGACATATGGGTGTCAGTAGACGCCCACTGGGCTAAAATACAATCTCAAATAGGAGAAAAAGAACGGTAGAACAACTAATAGCCAGAGAAGAAAACAAAAAAATTCAATCAGAAAGGAAATCCGTGGTTTGCATTCTTCTTTGAGGTCACTGCCAACCTCTTCATCCTTTTAGCACTATCATAAAACTTCTTCAATTCGTCGGCGACATCTTCCGATTGAGACGTCACAAACGCCTTGAGAAACCTCTTCTCCTTCATCCTCCACGCCCTCATCATGTCACCCGCGTTGATCCTCAGCTCCAACCCCATTTCTTTCATCTTCTCAGCGAGAAGCACCCGCGGCCTCAGCACTGTCTCCAAATTCGCCAACAACAAGTATGGATATTGAAGCACCAACTCAGCTGGAAGCTTCATTGTGCCTAGCACAAAAGTCATGTTCCTCTGAACCTTGTCCACAGAAAGCGTCAGCATGAGAGGACACCGCCCGATGAGCTCTAGAACCTCCTTCTCCGAGAATCCAAACCTCTCAAGGTTTGCCACTTTCTTGTGAATCGTTTCTACGCGAGACACGCCAATGAGTGTAACAACATACTTGTACATCTTCGAGGTTTGTGGAATCCCGGTTTTACGAATGTACTCCATCTTCTCATCATCGAAAGAAGTGCGAGGGATCAGTGTCGGCCTGAGTTGAAGCATTGCGCTCAAGTCGCTCTTACTTAGTCCCATTCCTTCATAAACTGCTATGATGGGCTTGATCTTGTTCTCAAAGTCATAAGTCAACAGGGAAGGGTTCCTTACAATGGCTCTGGCAAGAACTTCCTTCGACTCAAACAATGTCATGAAATACGCTAACCGTTCATCGAAACAATGATTGAGTCGACAACTAAGGAACCGCGGACGACAATGCATGATCTTCACAAGGTCAGAAGCACTAACTCCCAATCCTCTCAGCAGATTGAGCTTGGACTGAAGCTGCAAATGGTTGGCATTCTTCAACGAAGGCCGGCGTAAGAACAACTTCGATATATCCTCTTTACTGCAACCCCAATTGCTCAAAACTTCTTTGGAGTCTTTTGGGTCTTCGTTTTCTTCTTTTACACCGCCAACTTCGGTTTGGCAAATCGTCGAACAGTTGGCTGGCGAACAGATTGTGCGGACTAAACACACCAAGCTTGTCGGCAAAGAAAAGAGATTCGGCGAAAGAGGAAACGACACTTCACGAAACTTCAACAGAACACCAAATCCAGGTTTCATAGTCGAGATTTTGACAATGTTTTGGATCACTGGTACTCTGTCCAATGATATATTTAAACAAATACCATTCGAAAATTCAACTAGAAGAGAAAAAGGTTCAAAAATAGAGAAATGGGTATTTATCACATCGAAGTTTTTCTTCTTCTGAGTTGTCTATAACGATACAGAGTTGTTTAGATTGAGTGAAGAGAGAAACTGCAACAGAGAGAAAACTGAGAGAATTTCTGAAGCAGAGAATCCTCTTACCTCGTCCTTCCTCATTTCTTGTCACACAAAACGCAGCGTTTTGTTTCGTTTTGTTTTTTGCCTTTT
The DNA here is from genome assembly GCA_008635985.1 of Ficus erecta. Lineage (NCBI taxonomy): Eukaryota > Viridiplantae > Streptophyta > Magnoliopsida > Rosales > Moraceae > Ficus > Ficus erecta. Next base: position 2,573,078 of record BKCH01000019.1, read on the forward strand.
GTTTTTTTTTTTTCTTTATTATTAATATTATTTTTCTGGTTTAGTTTTTATTTTTCAATTTGCTCAGTATTTAGAAAGGAAAATAGCGTGGATTAGAATAAGCAATAGTGATGTAAACTTCTTTTTTTTAAAGAATTTTTACAATGAATATCTAGGATTTTTTTAACTTAGAAAAATAACCGTTTTTTTTATTATTAAAATATTAAGTTCTTTTACTGGTGAATAGCTAGTTGATCGGATAGGTCAAAAAAAAAATCAAACATTTTAATGATCACATATTATGCTTTTAAATAAAAAAGTTGGAACATTTTTAAGTGTCCAAAAATTATCCATCTTCTTAGTTTTTTCTTGGAATGATAAAAGTATGTACAAATAACGTGTAGTAAAATTAGATCCATTCATAAATTTAGATATCGCCTCAAAACGAAACTATCAAGGCTCCATATTAGAAGAACAAAATGGTTTTTTTTTTTTTTTTTTTTGAGTAAAAGCGATTTTTCTTCTAATATTATAATATTATTTCTGTACTCTTTCGTTAGAATCACTTTTTTTCTTTTTGGGGTACAGATTATCCTGTGGAGTATGGCTTGTAAAATGAAAATTCTTGTAAACGTTGACTTGTTTTTAGTATTCTTTTTCTGGATCAATGCCAAATCATGAAGTTAACAAATCAAGTAAAAGACGTTATTGCCCACAAACTAGCCCCGGAGCAAAAAACATAATATCGCCCATAGATTAACTTCCTCTTTTTTTTTTTTTTTTTAATGAGTTTTTTTCTATATGATAGTGTGTGAAACATAATATAATGAGACATAGTTAATGGTTATATCATATCTGACTCTATTAAAAGAGATAGAATTTGATATTTCCGTTAAATGTAGAGAATTTAAAAAATTATTTATGTGCTCCATATTGTATTTATCTTTTTAGGTGTATTCCTGAATATGTTTCTCCTTATGCGTCATTTGAATTTATTGATGGAACCGATTGTTTATCGATGTCGAGTTTTTTGTTGCAAGAGACTTTGTGTGTGAATTGATAATTTTATTACTGTATTTTATATTTGGAATATTGTTTCCATTTTCATTAAAAAAAAAAAAAAAAAAAAACCCTCCACTACAAGTTCCAAAAAAAAAAAAAAGCTAAAATTTAAACTAAATAAATTCAAGGATTAATTTTTATATAACAATTTTAATTGGGGAGAGCTAAAAGAATGTCTATAAGATCTAAAATGAAGTATTAGTTGTTTATGTACGTATGACTAGATCCAACTATCATTAAATTTGCCACCGACTAGATAATCACATGAATCATGATAGAATAGTATTTGAGTTAGGTATAAAGACAGAAATGGAAGAAAAAATTAATATATTGGAAATCAAATAGGAAAAGGGGGGGGGGAGGGGGGGGGGGGGGGGGGTGGGAGAACAAGTCGTGATTATTACATTAATCAAGAAGGAAAAATGCTAAGACAAAAGCAATTGAAATAAGACAAACCTAGCACTAATAATATATATATATATATATATATATGACTCTCATAATAATGTCATAAAATAATTCGAGTCAATTTCAACTCTAGGCCTCATGGGAAACGAGACGTAAGGTCCTACTGTTATATTTTAATGGAGGAATAAAATAAAGAACATTACAAAAGTTGACACTAATTATTTAAATACATTTTTTTAATCAATTTTCAACTCAAGTTTGACTTTTGTCTACCCTTTTCTTTTTTTTTTTTCCTCCTTATATTTTGTATTTTCCTCTAATTAAGATCCAAACACATTTCAAACCTCACTTCATAGAACAATATTGCCGCTCACTCATAATGATCAAATCAATGCAGAAGATCATAGATCTATCACAAAAAGTCAAATAGAGACATATCATTAAACTATAAATATAATTACATCCCCTAATTAAATTCAAATTTTGGGTCACTAACCGACACCAAGTCCTTCCCATGAGATTCTCATTGCCCTAAAAAGCAGTATTAATATTTCCATGCATGCATATTACATGTATATTACTATCTCTAATCATGCACCAATTTCTTTCTCACATTCCATATATTCCTTCTATATATATATAAAATATATATAAATGATATTTATGTATACGTGCAAGAATAAGGGAAACAAATCACCGCGGATGGAGGTATGGTGACAAAAACATCATACTTAGTGTCTCATTTACGATCACTGAGAACACCATGAATCCTCTTATTTTTAAATTACCAAACTTAAAAAAAATAATATATATATATATATATATATATAAATATAGAATAAGGGAAACAAAGGAATTAGTGTTTGGTCTCCTCTAAGGTCTGAGGTGTTGGCCATGTGTTGCATGTGAAAATTGGTAAACATTTTACATCGTCTGATCTCATCTCATACCTGTCGCGTGCACATCTTCTCAATTTTTTTTTTTTTTTAATATACTAATATGGACATAATGAGACCAACCAATCTTAAAAGGGGCATTCTTTTGTCATTCCCTCAATTCTTTTCAGCCAAACAAACTCATCAAGAAAATGGACTCTCTAATAACCAGAAGCTGCTCATCAAGTAATTCTCTCTTCTTTATTGCCCTTCTTGTGTTCTTTTCACATCTTTCTTTCGCAAGCTGTAGTGATCATCATGATCTTGAGAGTTCTAAAGGAATATTGAAGAGAGAAAGTACAAAATGGAGAAAGCAGAAGCAGACTTGCGACGTGTACCAAGGAAGTTGGGTTCTTGATGATTCTTATCCTCTTTATGACTCTTCGGATTGTCCTTTCATTCGCAAGGAGTTTGATTGCATAAAATATGGTCGTCCTGATCGTTTTTATCTCAAGTACAGATGGCAACCCAATGATTGTGAATTGCCAAGGTATGTTTTTTTTTTTTTTGGTTAATCTCATTTAATATCTTTTGGAGATTTCTACAGTAAAAACTGTCTTTTTTTTAACTGTCAATAAGAACTGCAGTCTTAATCATGTATTAACTTTTCAACGGTCTATCTAGAAACTTAATTTTTCTTTGTGTTCTTTCTTTTCTAATGATGGACAAATAATATTGTAGGTTTGATGGTATAGATTTCTTGACGAGGTTAAAGGGAAAGAAGATCATGTTTGTTGGGGATTCGGTTAGTCTCAATCAATGGCAATCGCTTCTCTGCTTGCTTCATGCTTCGGTGCCTCGTTCGAACATCACACAAGAAAATAATGGCTCGGTTTCTTCCATGATATTCCAGGTTGTTATGTTTTTAAATCATGTTATAAAGAAAAAGAATTGACAAGAAAATTTGAAACAAAGAAAGCAAATTATAAGGTGCAGACTACGAAAAAAAAAAAAAAAACGTTTAATGAGTACTAGGTTGTTTGTGTTTGCAGGATTATGGAGTGTCTGTGATGCTATTCAGTTCTCACTATCTGGTGGACATTGAAGAAGAAGATATCGGTCGGGTTCTGAAACTTGATTCGTTGAAAAATGGCGACTTATGGGAGGAAATGGATGTTGTGATCTTCAACACTTGGCTTTGGTGGTACAGAAGTGGACCTAAGCAACCGTATGAACACGACATAGATGCACAAAACATAAATGATTTCTATATAGAACATGAAAAAAATTTGATTGTCACATTAATCATCCTAACGGAATTCTCTTAATTGCAGATGGGATTATGTTCAAGATGGTGAGAGCATACTCAAAGACATGGATCGAATGGAGGCTTTTCGCAAGGGCTTAACAACATGGGCGAAATGGGTTAACTCGTGTGTGAATCCAACAAAGACTAAAGTCATTTTCCAAGGGATTTCTCCCTCCCATTACAAGTAAGTCACTTTCCATCTTTTTCTGTCTCTTATCTGTCTCTACTTTCGGCTCATGATATGATGTGAAATTGTTCTTGATTTAGTGGCACAGAGTGGAACGAACCCGATGTGACCAACTGTGGAAAAGAGACACAACCGATCAACGGTTCAAGCTACCCCGGCGGCTTGCCACGGGCTGTGTATGTTGTGAAAGACGTCTTGAGCCAGATAGAAAAACCGGTTCATTTGCTTGACATAACCACATTGTCACAGCTGAGAAAAGATGGGCATCCTAGCAGTTATAACGCATTTAGGGGCATGGACTGCACGCATTGGTGTATTGCTGGGGTCCAAGACACTTGGAATCAGCTTCTATATGCATTTCTCATTTCTTGAAAGAGGATTAAAATCTCTTTTTTTTTTAGCATGAGAATTAATTTTACAAGTCCAATAAATGGACATTCATTCGTGTCTGAACCAAATAATAGCATTACACATTTTGCTATTATGGGCTTGATCCTGTTTTGTAAGTCATCGGTCGACAAAGAAGGGCTCCTAACAATGGCTCGGACCAGAACTTCTTCCAACTTGAACAATGTCGATGAGAGAGATTCTTAAGGAACCGAGAACGACGATGTATGATCCTCCCGAGGTCGGAAGAGGTATCTCCCAAGTCCCAGTCAGGGACTGAGCTTGGATTGAAGCTGCGAAAGGTCGGCATTTTTAACTAAGGCTGGTGTAAGAAAAACTTTGATATCTCCTCTTCGCTGCAACCCAAATTCCGCAAAACCTCTACCGAGTCCTTCGGGTTATCATTTTCGTACTTTCCTTTCTATTTATCTATTTCGGCTTGGCAAATCGTCGAGCAGGTGGTGGGCACACCGAGCTTCTAAGAGATTTTAACACTGCTTGGAATCACTAATACTCTGACCAATGATAAATTTAAGGAAAGACTTCATGAAATTTGAAAATTCATGAACTGAAACTTTGAAGCTCAGAACTTTGAGCTTTTGAGAACCATGCGGTGGTGAAGTAGTTTCTGAAGCTATAAGCGAAGAAAACTGCAAAAGAGGAGTTGCTGAAGCAAAGAATCCTCGTACATCGTACTTCCTGCCAGCCACACAAAACGACGCGTTTTCCTGATCAAATGGTTTTTTTTTTTTTTTTTACAGTATTTTCTCTTATAAAACTAAAATTAACGGTGCATTTTAAACAAAAGTTCAAATTAAAGTTTTTTACTGAATTTTTATCTTTTTTTTTAAATCAACAAAAAATTATAATTAGTTTTTGAAAATCAATTAATTCTAATTGTAAAATTCTAAATCTTTGTTCCAAACACAAAAAGTAAGCTTACATTTGGTTTGTCAGTAGGAGATGAAAATTTTAAGTTGAAGTTGGTTAATTTTTTAAAAACTAATTATAAATTTTTTTTTATTTTCAAAAAAAAAAAGATGAAAAAATATAATTTAATCGGAGTTAAACTGAAACGTCTAACGTAAAACTTCATATTCACTTATTAACTGACAATCACTTTATTTTAGCCCGTGTATGAATTAAGATAAAATTTTATATTCATAAAGAGCATAAATTTTAAAAGATATTACAATCCAAAAACGATCATCTTTGAATAATTTAGTTTAACATATTACCATTGCTTTCTACGAGTTTTCATGCCTTTTAAGTATGGCATAATAGTAACATCTTGTGTGGCACTTTGTACCTTTCTCATTATCATTTCATTTTCAAAAAGACAGAAATGGCTATCATAGTACGCAACGTAAATGCCAGAAAAATTTGAGTCAATTCTGATTTTCCTTTCTTTCTCCTCGGAATATTTTTCAAAAGTTGTCACAATCGGTTCAGTCTAATCTTCGCATTAAAAATTATGTTTTTTTTTTAACAAACACTCCTGAATTTTTTGAATTTGAAAATTTAGTTCTTAAATTTTTTTTAATTGACGATCAATCCTCTGAACTTAAAATTTTTGATACTGTCAATTCTTCTTACTAAAATCCGCTAAAATTTAGGTTTTTTTTTTTTTTTTTGGCACATGACTTGCGTATTATTGCTCAAGAATGGCATTCATGACAATTATCTTTACTAAATTTTAATACAAATTTCTTTAAAAATTTGAACCTAATCAATTATAACACAAATTTTAAACTAAATTATAAAAGGAATTTGTATTGAAATTTAGTAAAAATAAATATGAATGCCTTTCTTGAACTATAATGTACAAGTCATGTGCATAAAAGAGTCCAAAATCGTGAAATCATCAGTTTCCCTTCCCATCCCTCTCTTGTACGGCTGTTGAATTCCTTTGTCGTTTAGGCTTTCTTCTTTTTATTTATTTATTTATTTTTTTTTGGGGTGGGGTGGTGGTGGGGTGTGTGGTGCTAAAAGAAATAGTTGTTTCTCCGTAGTTTTTATTTAGGAGAAAAAGCAAATTCATGAACAAGACTTTAGCCGAAATCCAAAGCCATAGCCTGTCTCTTGCACATGTTTTTTCTTTCTAATAATTATTATTATTATGGATACATGAAACAAAGAATCTTAAACGAGTCATTCATTTTCATTCTATCAATTCTTTTAGCCAAAGAAAATCATCAAGAGTATGGACTCTATGAGAACTAGACGCTGCTCATCAAGTTCTCTCTTCTTTGTTGCCCTTCTTTTGTTCTTTTCACATCTTTCTTTTGCAAGCTCTAGTGATCATCATGATCTTGAGAATACTAGTAGAGTGAGAAAAAATTTGAAATTGAGAAAGCATTAGAAGAGGTGTAATATGTACAAAGGAAGTTGGGTTCTTGATGATTCTTATCCTCTTTATGATTCTTCAGCTTGTCCTTTCATTCGCAAGGAGTTTGATTGCATAAAATATAATCGTCCTGATCGTTTATATCTCCAATACAGATGGCAACCCGACGATTGTGACTTGCCAAGGTACTTTTCTATATTTTTAATATCTTTGTAACAAATGAAAATCGGAAATGAAAAAAAAAATTTGTATGATTGGACACGATCTTTAAATGTTGAATCAAATTCAAATATAATTTTTCACCAGCGTAGCAAATGGATGGAGATTAAATAAAGTAGGACAATTTAATAGGAATCTAATAGAGATTTGATATTGATTAAAACTTGTGTCTAATATTTTGAAACTAAAAATTTGCCTTGTGTTAGTTTGTTTATTTTCTTATGATCATCAACAAAAGATTCTTTCTATTTGTTGAGATTTTCTTTTTGCTTTCAGCTACTTCTTGTTTTGTTTTCATGAATAATTAGTTCTTGTAGTTACTCATTTTACTACATCTATTTGGTCCCCCAAGAATGTCAAATCCAAGTTGTACTCGTTAATTCCTTCATTTCAGAAACAATAAAATATTAGTCGAAGTACTATCGTTTTTCCTTCAGAAAGAGGAAAGTGGAGTTTATCAAAAAGAAAAAAAAGAAAAAAAAAAGGAAAGTAGAAATGTTCTGGAAAAGGTTAAAAAGAAACAATAAATAAATAACCCACTCTGGCCTAGGTACAAAGTTGAAAGTCGTAGTTTTCTAATGCGTATTATAATGGCTGACGGAGTTCTTTGTTATCATGACAACGGCATCAAAAAATAAACTCCGTTTTCAATAATTAATTAAAAAAAAAAAAAACAAACAAACAAACAAGGGTTTGTTGTAAAAGGACTTTTACGGAAAATTTTATGGTAAGAACAAAGGACGGATCCAAGATTTTAGTTCAATGGGGACACTATTAAGATAGGTTCAAGAAAAAATAAATAAAAGGGGTAGCGTTTGAGGAAAAAAAAAATTTATTGGGGCACTTTTGAAAATCGAAATAAACTTATAAGTTAATATTATCACTTTCAAAAAAATTAAGTGGAGACACGTACTCCCCACTCATCTCCACTTATTCTGAGCATGATAAGAACTGTATTTTTCCTTATTAATGGTTATTAATTTAATTTATGACTAAAAACAGTTATATTTATCAGATTATATATATATATATGTATATATATTTTTTTTTTTTGCAAAGTACACTTCTCACCTTGAACACTACGTACACATGTGAAACTTGTACCCTTATTTAATTAGCTTCCAATGAGCGGAATAATTACATGTGGGAAAAATAAATTTAAAAAAAAAAGAAAACAAAAAATACATATTGTTTTCTTTAAGATACATGAACCAGGTCTAATATACCATTAGAGTATTTTCTAACTTGGCCATATTTTAAGAGCACTAAATACTAATCATCACACCAAGCTTTACTAGTCCCTTTAAAAAGACCACTAGCTAAGCTACACTACTAGAAAGACCAACTTTAAACTGTTCTCTTTAGCCTTTACTTACTTGAGACTCACATGGCTTCTTTCCTTCCTTATGCTCTATTCCTCTTCACCCTCTTCTCAACCTTACTCCCCTCCATCAATGGAGTTCTCGTCGACGGCTATTTCACCGAAGCCAAACCGGTTAAGAAAACCGAGAAGATGAGCCACTTCCACTTTCTACTTCCATAACATCCTCGGGGGCAAAACCCCATCTGCCTCAAAAGTCATTTCTAGTCCACCAAAATTCAAGTCCGCCACCGGCATGTTTGGAGCGACGTTTAAGTTGCAAATATTTAGTTACCGAGATCTGATTATGAGTTTTTGAAGGCAAATACAATGGGAATACCCTCACCTTTCTTGGAAGAAATCCACCCCATGATGATGTGAGGGAGATGCCGATTGTTGGAGGCAGCGGTTTGTTTCTATTTGCCCGCGGCTACGCCTTGGCTCACACGGTTTTGTTTGGATCCCAAAACAGGAGATGCCACGGCAGAGTACAATGTTTTTGTGTTGCACTATTGATCAGTTTCTTCTTCATCACAGATCTCATGTTAGCAAATTATGCTTCTCTTTGTGTTTTTGCTTTTGTTTTGGTTGTAATTTAATTTTGCTTTCCCTTCTAAGGCTCCCACTAAATTATTTGTCAAATCTCATCATTAAAGGGCGAGCCACTATCTAGTTTGGAGCTTCCACTTGTTGTTTGTTTTATTTATGTTAACTCGTCCAATAATGTTGTCATTGTCCCCTGAAGGTTGCAAAAATATTATATTGTAATTTTCCTTCCAAGCCTCTCAAACAGATATATTTATGTTTTTTTACCCTTTTGTTTGGATTTTTAACCATTCATGTTTATCTAATTGAGGTCAACAGAATTGAAGTTATTATAACTGAGTCAGTAATTCAGAAATGTTCTTTTTTGAGAGATCCTACAAATCACCCGTTTTTCTAGTTGGATTAGTAGGGTTGAGCTAATTGGTCAAGTTAGGTTAAGTTACAATTTCCTCAAGTTCAAATTAAGTTCATGCCAAGTAATATAAATGTTCGGGTTATTCTCATCTGCGTCCCCCACATATAGGCCCATTTCCATTTTGTGCACTTTAACTACTCTAAAAAGTTTTAAGCTGAGAAATATGCTTCCATAGGCTTTAGTTTGAACATTAGCAAATAGTGCTACAAAGAAGAGATATATCAATAATATTCAATACATTTCCATGAACACAGGTTGACCAAACAGAACAAAGATTGGGCCGTTTATAAGAAGTAAGGGGAAAAAAAAAATACTAATAAAAGATTATTAGAAATAAAAAATAAAAGATCTTCTAACCTTTCTAAGGAACAGTATGCATCAGAGAGAAAAGAGCCACTCTTAAGAACTTTTATACACAGAAGGAAAATAAACTAACAGGAGAAAAAAAAAAAAAAAAAAAAAAAAGAAAAATCACTCCAAGAGTTTTTTTTTTTTTTTTTTTTTTTTTTTAAATAAATAATGTATAGCTTCACCTACTAAATCTCCAAGCAGAGACGGAAAAGAGGGGACAGTCTCGCCAGCAGATAATCGAATATCCATTTTCTTCTTTGATCTTATAGCCATTGAAGAAATGGCTCTGCCTCAGAAGCCTAGTAGCCTGCATCAGTCCTTGATAGGTAAGATTGACCTTGAAGAAGCCGGCTAACTCGAGCCTTAAACTCCATTTCTCGATCTTCTCATGCCTCTCTGTTCTTTCGAGTCCCTCACATGCTACGATGTTCTTAATCTCCTCCGCAAAGAGCATCTTCTCAATCTTCTGCCGCTCCACCGTTGTTCTTGGTACCGTGGAGTCCAAGCAATCAAACAGCGCACCGTAATAGAACAGCGTTGGCCTGATCCTCTCCAACAAAGTAGATCCGTTGTTGTTCGATTCTTGCTCGGTTAAAACCATCACTTTTGGTGACAATTTCCATAGAGCAGACAGAAAACTCCCCATCTTCGGCGAAGCGCTTAAAGATAGAGGAGACAAAGCAGAATCAGGACTCATGCTCAACAAACTCAACGGATCTTTTTCAAGCCAGTCTTTTAGAGGCCTTTGATTCATGAGGGAAAATTGCTGCAGGTGAGCTGACATCGACGGTGAGGGAGTTCTTTGCATATCATCGTCTGTTGCTAAAAGAGTATGCAACTGAAGCACCGAACTCACGGCAAGAGCTTCCCCGGTCTTGACTCGCAAACTTTCGAGGTTGAGATTTCCTAGCTTGCTGACTATAGGATTGAACTGAAAAGGGATGTCAAGCTTCTCAGCTTCTTCAGTCAACCGAACCGCCATTTGCTCCAACACCTCTTTCTGCTCATGAATACCTGTGATTCTCAAATGAGGCGGGCCTTCGGGACGTGCACTTAGCGTATGAAGAAGATCAATCATCTGATCAGGCTGGCTGGAATTGAGATCAATGATATGAATCATTTTCTCTCCTTCCATTGCCTCAAAGATGGCCTGATTTGTGATCACATATGCAAGTTTTAAAAAGGGACAAAGCTCAAAGAACAACCTTTGAACCAGAATCTTTTCATTAACAGACACGATTTTCGTCGAGTTCAGGGCTTTATGCAGACCAGGCCAACTTCTAACTATCCTGTCCGCAAGGGCCTCAGCGAAGTAAGCAGCCATTCTCTGGATTGAATCACCATCAGTGGAAGTGAGGCGGGAAATGTGTTCCAACGCGATATTCGCTTGCTCAAGGTTCCCTGAGGCGACGTGGCCAGCGCAGGTCATGATAACTTTGAGTAGAGATATTCCCCTCTCCTCAGATCTGGGCTCCAGCAGCCATGATGGATATGGTGATCCCATCCCAGGTGATTGTGGTAATGCCGGAAAGAAAGCTAGTGGCGATGAAGTCGCCGATGATGATCCCTCGTCTTTAATCATTGTTTTTTAAACTGAATTGGGGGATTCCAACAAGGGGTGTCTGGGAATTGGAGGGAAAAAAATATTTTTAAAAATTAATAATATTGATTTAATTATATGTATTCGGGTACAACTCATAAAAAAGCTCGCTAAATTCATATATAAACATCATATCAGTCCAGTAATTTCACAATATGAGACAAATTCAAGATCTCTCTACAGAAAAACCAGCATGATTTACAAACAAACACACTTTAGTGTTTTAGACCAGTGTATCACTCTTTTTCTTAGACTTTTTTGTTTATGTAATTTTGTTTTAATAATTACATATTTGTGTATGATGTGGCTATATAGTTTCCCACCAATCTTGCAATGCAATGAGAGATTAATAGAAAAAGAGCCATATATCTAACTAAAGAACTTCATTTTCTTGGCAACTAGACAGAAAACTTAATAAACAAAAACAATTCAAAGAGAAATTTTCAAGAATTCTTATAAAATAAGGGAGTTTATCATCAAAGAAAGGAAAGAGAAAAGGCAAAAAAAAAAAAAAAAAAAAAAAAAGAAGAAGAAGAGAATTCACCTGAGGAAAGCTCAGTTGTATGTTTTCTGCAGATAAGTGAACATAAACACTAAACCAAAACCAAAATCCCCACTGGGTTTTCCAAATTGGAAGAAAACCCAGAGATTCTCTCAACCTGCAAGTCAAAAACTCTATACTAATAAAGTGGTCTCAAGAGTTTCTTCTGTGTGGTAAAGAGTGAGAGAGTTAAAATGATAAAAAGCTCAGGTTTTTAAAGGCCAAAAAATTTTTTTTTTAGTCTTTTGTTTTTTGGTTTGGTTTTTCATGGTTGCGTTGGCGACAATACAAAGAGCTTGTTTTTTGTCGTCATACATTTCTTTGTCCTCAAATGGGGTTAAGAAGAATATTGGAATTTTTCCCTTCTCTGTTTCTCTCTCTCTTGGGTTGATAACAAGTTTTTCCCATATCTCTTATAATATTTTTTCTGTCTTAATAACTATCTATTTAATTATATTTTGATAACTTCATCAAATTATTTAAAATTTTAATATTTAACATTTTTATACAGCTAAATTAAATTTAAATAATATAACATAAAAAAAAAATACATAAGATGTGAAATCTAGGATGACATTATTTAATATTTTTATGTAGTTAAATTTGTAAATTCAGATAATATGATATGAAAATATTAGAAAAACGATTAATAAGACAGAAAATGTAGCATAGTAGAACTCGACTAAGTTTTCTGAGTCTAGATTTCCTCTTTCATCTAATCTGAATTGTTTGTTTGTTTTTCTCTTTCTCTCTCCTCTTTCTCTATTCTCTCTGGAGGGGGGTGAGTGTTGTTTTGGAAGGTAGTGAAGTGGATGGGAATAAGAGCTGGCCAAAGTTTTGGGATTATGCTCCAACATAGCACCAATCCAAACATGTCGTACCAAAACAAAACAACAAACTTGGTTGTTGGTTAGTGGGGGTGATATTAGTGGAGGGAAAGAGGAAAAACAAAAACAAAACAAAAACATAATAAGCCATTTTGGATTTTTTTTCCACAAAGGCCATTAGCCCATCCCACTTGGGTACTTTCCTCTTTGCACTAGGACAATACAACCAGACAAAGAGGCTCCCCATTAAATGCCAAGAGTAGATAGGACACTCAACTTTTCTCTTGGCCTTTCCCCTCATGGGCGAGGTGGGGAACATTTTTATTTATTTATTTTTTTGCTTAGCAATACTAACAAGTTTAAATCAAGGAAAAGTTTATGGTAAGTCTTAGATACTCTTATTTTAACCTTTAATTTTATTTTTACTTTTTAATTTGTCTATAAGTAATTATATGTCACATTAGAACGTGAACACCATCAAATTATTAAGTCAATATAATGACAAGGCCGTAAGGGTCCGTAACGGAGCAACGGTTCTAATTTATGTTTTTCATATTGGTTTTCAACAATTCTAACTCCAATTTATTATAGTATAAATCTCACATCTCTCTTTTTCTATCTTCTATTTCTATAAAATTCAAATTTTAAAGTCCATAACTTTCTTATTTTAAGTTGAAATGAGATGATTTTTATTTTTAAATGTTTACAACAACAAGATGAACAAATCATAATCCATATTGTCTTTTTTTTTTTTTAAAACACATTTCATATTTTTGCTCTATTTAAATATTATATATGGTTCATTTTCGATGAACAAATCATAATCCATATTGTCTTTTTTTTTTTTTAAACACATTTCATATTTTTGCTCTATTTAAATATTATATATGGTTCATTTTCGATTTACATTTTAACTAAACACACATTTTCAATATATATCTTCAAAACTCCAACTCCGATAGATGTTGGAAACGGACCCTAAGTTTATCTCAAATTATGCCATGCTTTAAGCAACACTAGACGATCGTTTAGGGGTATACCAAATCATGGCAACAAGTAATGTTTGCTAAGTTTATTCTAAAAGAACATTTATAAATTTTTTTTTTGGGGCCAAAGGTTGGTTAGTTCTCAACATTGAACATCGGAAAGTACTAGTCATGAGTCCAGTATAATTCCTGTAATGAATATTTATGAATTCCTGTATTATTTTCCCCCTTCTCTTCACCTCTCTTTAATTGGGAAGTAAATTAAACTAGTGTCCGAAACAGAAAGTGCATGCTGATGGAAAAAATCAGTATTCGGTTCTTCCTTGACTCTTCAATTTTCAGTCACATGAAATATGCACTTTCACAGTTTCGGTTAGGACCACATTAGCCACCAATTAACAACTACTAAGCTTAGCACATAGTATTTTGCCGTTAGATTATCATAAAATTCCGTTAATTTTTTGATATTTTTTTTATCAGAAAATTCTATTAAAGGATATAAAAACCTATCGAGTTTTATTTCTAATATATACTAGGGGTAAAGCAGCGGTAAAATCCCTTTTATATACCCCATTGATAGAACTCATTTATAAACCGTTAAGATGTAATCGAACGGTTGAAATGTTACTCGTGTATCATAATTATCATACATCTTACATTATATTAGTATAGATTAATAAATTAAAAATTAAAAAAAAAACCCCACCCCTTCCCTTTCCTGACACCGGCAATGGACCCTCCGACCAGATTCCCCCCACCCCCGACGCCGACTAGACCCCCCCTCCCCCAAACCCAATGCCGACCAGACCCCCCCTCCCCCCCCCTTCCCCCCGGCGATTAGGCCCCCCAACCCCCGACGCCGACCAGACCCCCTCCTCGCGCTTGAGCCAGATTCTCGTGCCTGAGCCCTCCCCCCTGGCGCTCGAGCCCCCCCAACACCGACCAGACCCCCCCACCCCTGCGCTCGAGCCCCTCCTAATGCCGACCAGAAATCCCCCCCCCCCCCCAGCACTCGAGGCCCCTCGTCCCGACCCCAGTGACTGAAATTTTTTAATTATTTTTTAATTTCTTAATCAAATACTACTATAAGGTAAGATGTATGATAATTATCGTACATAAAGAACATCTCAGCCGTTTGATTACATCTACACGGTTTAAAAATGAGTTTTTACGATACAGTATATAAAATGAATTTTACCGCAGTTTTACTCATATTTCAAATAGATTTCATTTTATTGTAATTCATCATATATTTAAAAACGTTCACTATGTAAACTCCAATTTTTTTTCTAATATGATTTTAACGTATTGTCATAGTCTAAAACTGTCTTAACATGAGAATGACATTTTTTTGAAAAAAATTAATATTTAAAAGAAAAAGAATAGAAAAGATAGGAAGTTTTATAGTCTGGTAAATTCTGAATTTTCTGAAACAGCAATTCACTGCAAATGCTGACCCCCACCTTACCCTTATCCCCCATAAATATATATATATATATATATATATATATATATATATTCAAAAAAGAGAGTAGTTGCAAATACACAAACACACACACACACCATGTGTTTCTGCCAAACATAACTAGACAATTCAAGGCATCTGTCAGTGTTTTTTTCTTGCACATTTTCTGATTTTTGGGTCCTACTAAATGTAAGCAAACAGTTCCCTACTTTTGATCTTGGCTGTGTTATTTATACACATACCGATTTATTTGTTTGCATTTACCTATACTTTTAACATATATACGAAAAGTCAGTCCAAATATATATATATATATTCATCATTATTTCCAATTTGTTTGCATATATATATATATATATATATATATTTTCCAATTTCATTCTCCATTTCCCTTGGTCTCTTTCTTTTCACTTGATTTCCAATTTTTGGAAACATCTGAAATTAATTATTGCACAATTTGAATTTTATCTGCTAGGACACAAATCTTGGTTCTTCACCATTTAAACATTGTTATATATTCATCATTATTGATAATATATCACGCACAAAAACTATAGATAAAAGAGAACTATTAATTAAACAAAAGTTTAAAAAATTGTGTCCAATGCCGTTATGGATTTTTTTACGATGTCGAGAGAAGAATTCCTAATACCATACCGAAAATATGATAATTTGTATATTTTGTATTAGAATTTATAAATTTTAAATAATGTTGAAGTTGTTAATATTACGATAGAGTTCTAAATTTTTCAAAGAAAACGATAACATACAATCTTTACATATTAAGGTCATAAAAATTATAATAAACTTATATACAATGATATCGGTGTCGTGAGGACGTCATTAAGGACGGCATACCTCATATGTGGTAGTGATAAATTATGTTTTTTTTTTAATTTAATTTTAAATTCGACTTAGGCAAACCAAGTCATTCCTTTTACTACCAAATAAGCATGTTGCTCTAGTTCATAGTAGGATCAGAACACAAGGCCATTTTTACTTAGTAAAACGTCCATGTCCAAAGTACTAAGCTCATAAAATCTCTTAGTTCTATGCTCCTATACCTATGAACTCTATAATGAAGATCCCTTGAGAGAATTTATATTTGTTTCCGAAGACCTTGGAACTACCAATCTTTAGGCTACTAAACTTGAGCCAAACAAAAATTCAACCTTTTAAAAAAAAAATTAAACAAAACAAAACAAAATAAAACAAAACTTCTCATAGTTTGAACTCCAAACACCAAGGTTTTCCGTTTTCCTTTTCTGTTTCCTATTTCTTGTCCTACTCGGAATCCATAATCTCAAAAAATCTGGATAGTATCTGATCTAAAGACAAAGATAATTAATTAGAAGCATTCAATGCTTTTTTGGGGTTTTGTAATGATAAGGTTGCGACTTAGACAGACAAAGAGATAGGGTTTTGGTATCGTGAAAGGTACCTTTGTTGTCTTAAATGGCGGTGTTGGTCTAAACAATGTCTAACGAGGTTTGTACCAAGTCACAACTTGTAGGGTTTTTTTTTTTTTTTTTCCCTCTCTCTCTCTCTCTCTCTCTCTCTCTCTCTCTCTCCTCCCAAGCTAGTGGAGAAAATTAGACTAAACTATAAGTGATTTGCACTATGACAAATGTACACACACGCATAGGAAAGTTCATATATAAAAAAAGATATTGTATCTGAATACATTTGATATTTGTAATTTTCTATTTAGTAAATTATAACAACTAATTGACTTACGTGTAATTTTTTTTATTTAGAATCTTAAGCTACATTTGGTAAATCAATTTAAACTTAAATTTTTCATTTCAGTTTTATCTTTTTCTGAAAAGTCAACAAAAATTATAACTAATTTTTAAAAAGTCAACAAATTTCAACTTAAAAATTTCAACTTCAACCGTAACACCAAACGGAGGCTTAATATATAATATTATTTAGATATTTGTATAAATAATAAGTATTACTGAAAAAATATTATGTTTAAATCACCTGATTTTTATAATATACTATAAAACAATTACTAGTGACATTTTGTTTTGAAGTGATGCAGGATAGCGGTCCCTTCATATATGTATATATAATATCTATATGTATATATTGATCAATCCCCTAGATTTCAGAACCTAAACTGAGGAATATCTTGTTGGATGGCCTAGTTAAGACAAAACCACGAGGAACCCACAAGAAAATATGGGCTTGGTTTTCTTGGAAGTTCGGTATGTGTGTTTCTTAGCGTGTAGGGATTGTCTTAATTTCCAAAGCTTAAAAAGTTAGTGGTGCATCTAAGATGGAATTTTGACAAAAGGAATATGACTTTTGTGAACGTGACAAGCACTAGGGAGCTCCCAAAGAGGGGCTCTCTAATGGTTTTTAACTTTAATCATTTGGGCCTTAGCATTATATATCTTAGAATTGTCGAAAAAATAAGACAACTTTTACTATTCAACGCAAATTTCAAGGTGATTTTTGCTATATTTTAATGTCGGTAGGTGGGGTTATTGTCATGAGGGAAAAAGATTATAGAAAGACATTTTTTTTTATCCCAAAGGGTACATATATGTAGTCTTAGGAGACAAGATACAAAATTTCCTTGTCTAGTTTATGCAATTATAGGATACATTTTGTTGGATTTTTATATGAATGTTATTTCTTATTGGAACTTTTTTTTGTCACGAAGCCAAATATTGAGCTGGCTTATGTACTTAAAGACCTATAATTGGTTTATGAGAAAATTATTTGTTGGATTTGAAACTTAATTAAGTGGCCCTACCATTTGACATTTATGGAGAAAGATCTAGCTATATCCTTTATTATGCATTTATAGTTAATAATGCTTCTGATTTTGACTTGCAAAATGACCCCAAAAAAAAAGTCCTTGAATGGAGGAGAAGAAGAAAAACTCTGATCCAAGTTGAAATTAACTTGTATTAGTATTTGAAGAACTTTTTATTTAAATATATCAGACTTTAATGGTCACGGTTGGACAGTCTAAGAAGTGCTTTGTTGACCACCAAGGGATCCAAGTGGGAGTGATAAGGCGGATCATTCTCCATCCTAAGGATGATAAGGTCTTAATATTGGAAACAATAATTCTACCGTAACGGTTGAGAAATATAAATATATATTCATATATCACACGAGAATACACCCCATCTATAGAGTTATTTGGGTATATAACCTTCTACCCTTATAATTTTTATAAAAATGGCAGCAAATATGCTATTTTTTAAAAATGTTTTTGATAAACAACATATTTTTAAAATAATTTATTTAAATAACATATTTATGATAAATAATATATTTACTAAACTATTTTTTAAAAATATTTTGCACCCCTTTCTCTCTTTTTTTTTTTGTTTAGCAAAATAATAATGCCCAATTCTGTTGAAGAGAATTTGTTTTCCCACCTGGTTAGTGGGTTCAATGTATGTCTGCCAATGTTTTGGACTTTCGACCTGTTTTGCATTTTAGGAGTCGGTCGCTATAGAAGAAACAAGCACGCCATACGTTGAAGAAAAGTCAGTCTCAAATGCTGTAAAGTGTAATGAGTTATTCTTCGATCAACAATTATTTAAATATTTTAATTTAATAAAATCCATTTATAAATCTATATGATTCCTTCTCTTAAAAACTTTTATGATGATCGATTACCCTGCAGGAAATTGTATGCGTATGCTTGCTGTGTATAAAAAAAATAAAAAATTAAAAAAAGAAATAGAAGAAGAAGAGTAGGCAAGATTCAGTAACTTAATTAAAAAGTACATTTACAAAATAAGAAAGATTTTCGTGGTATATATAAATCAAATAGGAAAGATTTGAACCACATATACAACAGTTCAATTGATAATACAATATACAGTGCATAAAATAATTTCACCTTGAACCCCGTGAATTTATAAAGACTAAAAAACTATGAGTTTCAAAAAATAAAATAAAATAAAATAATTTTGTCCCCAAATTATTCATCTGTGACGAGTCAAGTTTAAGTTTGTTATTATTATTATTATTATTTTTTTTTTTTTTTGCGGGGAAAAAGGCAAGTTCCAGTTTCATGACGTGCTATTATGAAACTCTCTCTGTTCATATGATCAGGGCTATCATTTTCCTAGCTATTACATACTTTCATTTGCCTAATTTTTATTACAAGGATTTTAGCACTCCTACTAGAGTTTTTTTTTCAAAAATCCTTTTCACCGTTCGACCTGTCAAAATTTATGTCCACTTTTTTTTTTTTTTTTTTTTTTTTCTTGTTATTTATGTGTGGAAGATATTGCTTCAAAAGTTAGCAAGATCTTAAATTGAAGACGAAAGAAGAGCATTATTTTTATTTATATGTCCCAAACTTTAAAATTTTTTTTTCATTTTATCCGCTAAACTTAAAAAATCTCACTTTTTTTTTTTTTTTTTTTGCTGGAACTCCCACTTTACCTCTTTAATTTTGAATTAGCTAGTCTTCCTCATTAACCCCTTTTAGTTGAATTTTGATTAAGAATATACTATGAAAGAGGTGGGTTAACTACTTCTGTTAAGATTTCTATTAAAAGAAGCCAAAAAATTATCATATGACCGTATTTAAACTCCCTTTTTTCTGTCTATTTTTAACATATATAAATTCTAACAAAGGGTGTTAAGTGAGACAAATTAAAAGTTTAAGGATAAAGTATGAGTTTTTAAAGTTCATAAGGTATAATATGAGTATAACCTTAAAGTTTGAAAGGTATAAATAAGAATAATAATTTATTTAAAAAAAAAAGAGCAGGCTAAGATATGAAATTTTTTTTGTGGTTTAAGCTAGGACAGCTTTCCCTTTCACATCTTGCTTGATCAAGATCCAAAAGGACCCCGGCAAAAGCAAATGCATACGCCAAACTAAAAGGTTGATGGAATCCTCACACGGTACGTGTGACATGTTTTTTTTGAAGAAATAATTAGCTAGCCACGTTCTTGGGTTTCATGAATGCTACAATTAAGGTTTGGCCTTTTTGTAGCGTTTCAAAAAAAAAAAAAAAAAAAAAATCCACGAAATGGTAGACATACGGATACAAATGTTACATGCATACATTTTTAAAAATAAAAAATAAAAAAGAGAATATCATGCCATCTCGCCCTCTATCTTTATCATAAGTACAGGAAAAAAAAAATCCTAACAGAAAGGGTCTAATCATATACGTTCTTTTATGATCATGTGTTATGGGGTATTTTATGCACATAATTAATAGATATTAAAAATTATCAAAATTACAGTATATTTAACTTTCCCATACGTACATTAGGGTGTGTATATATATACATAATATAAATATGTGCGTACATGTGTATATATACATACATAAAATATTCTGTTTTTTTAATTTTGTTTCAAAAATTTTCTAATTTTTATAATTTACTCTCACTGAAA
Organism: Ficus erecta; assembly: GCA_008635985.1. Classification (NCBI taxonomy): domain Eukaryota; kingdom Viridiplantae; phylum Streptophyta; class Magnoliopsida; order Rosales; family Moraceae; genus Ficus; species Ficus erecta. Next base: position 2,593,337 of record BKCH01000019.1, read on the forward strand.
ATAAAATATTGTTTCTATTAAAAATAAAAAATTCCCATATAATCCTCACTAATATTAATTCTGATAAAAAAATTCATACTTTTATTATTTTATCCCCATTAAAATTAAAAATTATTATGTAAACTCACTAAAACAATAAATTCTCACATAGTCCTCATTAAAATTTATTTTATCTTTAAAAAAAATTAGTATATACCCGCATGAAATTTTTTTTTGACTCCGTCCCTGTCTTTATATGTATTTGTGATTCGTCCATGCCGTCCCTTTCGCCTTAAATGGTGATTTACGGTGATATATAACAACTTAACAAGGTAGGAGTTGGCTACTATTTGATCAGGTTGCGCGAATAAGAAACCTGACGTAATCAATAGTGAATGCGAACATGAAAAACAAAGACAATTACTGTAGGTAGATTCTATCTCCTTTGGAAAATTTTCTGGCTAGCTATAAATCTGCTTTTCAATGTGGAATTGTCAAAAATATCTTCTTCTTCTTCTTCTTCTTTTATATATTTATTTATTTATTTTCAATGAAAAGCACCAAGTTTCTAATTTGCATCTCATTTATTATTACAGGTTTCGCAATCCTATAGCTTGACATTTATGAGGTGCCTTGACTCTCTTATTAAGCTTGGTAATTTCCTGCTCACTGGAGATATAATACTCACTTTTAAAAGGAAAAAAAAGTGAAAAAAAAGAGATACAAAATTGCTTTAAAAAAAATAAGATGGGTGTCTTCTCTTTAAGGAAAAAAAAAAAACCTTAGAGAACATCATTGATAGTAGACATCACAATTAATTATATAAAAAAAATTTGGATAGATATATTAACAACATATTCTGAGACAATTTTTAATTAGCGTGTAATATTGAGAATCAACATTATTTCTTTTCTAATCTAGCTAGTTGTTGGGAAGGGAAAAAAGAGGGTAACCTTGGTTTACCCAATTACTAAGGAACCAAACCTAGGGATTAAATAGGAAGGTCCAAATAATCCGCAGCCACAACTAAACAACTTTATTTACCTAACTCATTCCTAGATAATTAGTTTCTATAATTAAGGATGTTTAGACACAAATGACAAAACTAATATTATTGATATGGTCTCTGTAACGCACTGCCATTGACTCTATTATTAACCAAGTTGTGCAACTTTAAATATTCGACTTTATCTAGAAATTGGAATACCTTGGTTTATCATGTCTTATAAGCAACTTTGAGTATATCAAGGCTTCTACAAGGCAATCGTTAGATACCTTCTTTTCTTTTTCTTTTTTTTTTTCTTTTTTTTTTCTTTTAATTTATTTTTTGTGGCAACAAGGAACAGGTGCTTCCACGCCACTACATGAATATATATATACTATTAATAATTGTAAGCACATCCAGGTGTAAAGTGCTTTCAAAGGGAGAAAAATAAATGCTTCTTTATTTATTTATTTATTTTGCCAATTAATAAAAGCTGATATTCATGCTTTGCCACTAAATTAAAGCAAATGTTGCATTATTAATTTGGTGTTCTTCTCTCCCATAAATATATATATATATATATATATATCACACCATTAAACATAGATATCCGCCTTGCAATGCCTCTATTAAATTGCGAAATCCATTTACATTGAGAGAGATTTTCTTTGGATTTCTCATTATTCAGATATACCAAAGAAAATAGTATTATTAAAGCAGCATATAGGCATAAATGCAATATCTGCACAAAGATGGGAAAAAAAGACATAGATGACAGTTAGCAGCCAACTACATAGTATGGACAGAACTATCACCAAATGTACATTAACGTCACGTCAAGAAACAGAATATATAATATATACATATATATATAATTACATATAACATTATATTGACCTCTATCTTCCCATTTTTATAGAATTCTTGTAAGCCACATTTTTGTCCTTAATAAAATCTGCCTAATTTTCCCTTGATTTTCTCATCCAAATTTATTATATATATATAAAACTCAAACTCAAATCATCATCTTAAATGTAACCTTATTTTTCTCCTTCATATAATTCATAACCACACAAGTTTTTTGTCAATTGTTTTTCCTTTTAATTTTCTCCCTAAGATGGAACCATTTAGTAGCACTTCTAATTGGTTTCTCAATTTCTTTTTCATTTTACAAATCTTAGTATTACTCTTTTTCTGTCCATTTTCTTGTTCTTCATCTTCTTCTTCATCATTGCACCCTCTGATCGCCGAGTCTCAAGCCATACACCATAACCACACCGCGATATCAGATTTCCGCTTAGTGAATCGAAGAAAACTCGGCGACTGCCCTGGTCTGAACCCTTACCAGCAGACTATAAATGTTAGCTCGGGTCTTAAACTTGGAGATCAAGAATTTGTCACGGTCACTGTTAGTGGTGTCTTCTTTCCTACTGAACTTGATTGGATTGGCATGATATCGCCTTCTCATTCTGAGTAAGATATAATATCATATATATATATATATATATAAATATATGTACATATAAAAGGAAAATGTGACAATCATACTTTATAAATATGTTTGGATATGTATATATTTATATATTTATATGATGATTTGATTGTTGATTAATTTTTGTTGTAATTGAATGTTGCGTTTTTGCAGTGTTAATAGCTGTCCTGATAGTGCAATTAATTATCTACAGACTGGTGATTTTAGCAGCCTTCCTCTTCTCTGCCATTATCCTGTTAAGGTTTGATATATTTGATTTTTTTTTCCTTGGTATGTGAAATTATATATGAATATCCTATAAAATCATATATGCACACACATATTGGTGGTTTATATGTATATACTTTTATGAGGGCATGCCTTTTGGATGAGTAACCAAATAACTGTAAGTTGGTCATATATACGTACAGCTTGTGAATTTCTGGTTGTATATAATATCTGTGAATATATATATATATATATATAATAAATCACGATCAACTTAAGTACGAGATGTAACTATGATTATCCATCATAAATTAGCACTCTTGGCCTCTACATGAAATCAAATAAAGTAAACCGTTATCGAATAGATTAGATGGTGGCTTTTGCTGTTATGTTTAGTAATCTAAAAACGTGACAACTCACATATTAGTTCATTATGTTTTGTCATCAATTCTGATTGAAAAAGGTCTCTTCACATAATATGGTTTTTAAGTCATCTGGTTCGGAATAATTGAAATAAATCTTTCCACTTGGAAAAAAAAAACCATACAAATTAAAGAGTAGACTTTCTCACGAGCCTCCTGTAAATTAAAGGTGTAGATTTCTCATTTATAACAAATAAAAGATCAAAACAATATTTATTAGTAAATTATGAAACCATATGAGATACCTGCATAGATAAATATATAGATGAAAACCACATTTACATAAATTGCTAAAAGTAAATCAAAACAATTAAAATAAAATCGATGACTCATTGTAAATGTAATTAAACAAAGAAAATTGTGCAAAGCTGGAGGACTAATAAAAACGAAAATAAAGAGAAAGTGGAGGGGCAGATAGCAAAATCGACATATAAAGGACTTGTTTGGGACGTTAGAAACAAACAACGTCACATCGGGAAAATCATAGCTTCTACGTAATAAGCTGTACGTGAAGTTGATCTTTTAGCTGGTTATTCGAAACATTTTATGCAAAAGTATCTTATGCACGCTTTTAAATATTAGACCTATTTAGAATCAGAAATTTTTTTTAAAAAAAATGTAAAATCAACAGAATCTAATACAAAACTAACGGTAATATTTGGTAAGAGTAAGACCGTAAAAGAGTACCATTAAGCCAGGGCAACAAAAGGTTTAACTCTAATTATGCACTAATTAACAAAGATTTTATTTGAAAAAAAAATAATAATAATTGCAGGCAGCTTTACTCAGCAGCGACCCTGACTACCTCAGCTGCAAGAAGAAGGAATGCAGGAAGCACAAGAAAGGCAAATGTACGGCGGCAACTTGCAGCGGTTCGGTGACGTTTCATGTCATCAACATCAGAACCGATATTGAATTCGTTTTCTTCAGCGGCGGCTTCCTCACCCCTTGCATCGTTGCGAGGTCGTCCCCTTTGAGTTTCTCAAATCCCAATAGAGCGTTGTACGGACACATATCAAGCATAGATTCATCTGGAAAATCCGTAAGGATTTTTATTTTTTATTTTTTAAATAACTAAGAGAGAAGACAAATAATAACCGTAATTTTAATCAGAATATTATCGGTATATAACAATTATTTTGTGTGTTCTGATTGTTTTTATTTTTATTTTTTCAGATGAGAGTAACATGGGTTAGTGGGGATGATAAACCTCAACAATTACGATATGATGGTGGAAAAACTCAAGCATCACAAGTTACAACATTTACCCAGAATGATATGTGCGGTGAGTTTTACTAATTTCTTCTTTATTTTTTTTGTCCCAAGTAAAATATTATATTTTTTATATCCCCACATTTTTTGTCACTTGTTACTAAATTATTTGCTTGCTATGTGTTTGAAACCTTGTAGATATATTAGACCTCTAATATTATTTTATTTTTTCTTTGTTAATAATATTTACTATTTGAATTATAATTTTATGTAAATTAAAATAGAGTCTAGTTATATACCTAGCTCCCCAGCAAAGGACTTTGGGTGGCATGACCCAGGATTCATTCACTCAGCAGTGATGACGGGTCTCAAACCTTCAACCAAATTTACTTACAGATATGGAAGGTACATTCATATACAAAACAAATATGTATATATATACCTACATACATTTAGTCTCATATCCAACATTCTTATAAAACGACACTTATAACTTTGTTTACCAGTTGATTTTAGTGTAAAATGTAAATATGATACACGTTATTGGCTATAAAAACTCCAAATATATTCATGCTACAGATAAAATTTCATGTAAATCAACTAAATAGAAAGTTATATCCGTCAGACCTGTATGGCTACTAGACATGAGATTGTTCCATTTATGATAATACCCGACTTAATTACTTCTCATGATCTGTTTCCTTAACAAGGATGTTATGATAAGAAATGTTTAAAAAAAAATGCAGTGATTCAGTTGGTTGGAGTGATCAAATCCAGTTCAAGACTCCACCAGCCGGAGGATCAGACGAACTCAAATTCCTTGCATACGGCGACATGGGAAAAGCACCTCGAGACGTCTCTGTTGAGCACTATATTCAGGTTAGTTATCAATGAATTTGCTGCTTAATCAGATTCTAAATACAGAACATTACCAGAAATCAAGCAGCTAAAGTTACTGAAGCAGGAATATTTGATAGCCAGGATCAATCTCAGTGGTAGAAGCCATGGCTGAAGAAGTGAAGTCAGGAAATGTGGACTCCATCTTCCACATTGGAGACATAAGCTATGCCACAGGCTTCCTTGTAGAGTGGGATTATTTCCTCCAGCAGATCAGCCCCGTGGCGTCTCGGGTTTCATACATGACGGCCATCGGAAACCACGAGAGGTAGTATTGAAGCTAATTGTGGCTAAAAATGCATACGGCATGTGGATGTCAAGTATTGAAGTTTGTGTTGATTCCCAGGGACTATATGGAGCATGGAGATGTGTACTTTTCCCCAGATTCAGGAGGAGAATGTGGGGTTCCTTATGAAACCTACTTTCCAATGCCAACACAAGCTAAGGACAAGCCTTGGTATTCCATTGAACAAGGCAGTGTTCACTTCACTGTTATCTCTACTGAGCATGATTGGCAAAACAATTCCGAACAGGTACTAATTCGACGAATTTTTTGTTCTTTAAAAAAAAAAAAAAAGATCAATATTTGAACAGTTGGCGCTTCTTTGGCATGGTTAAAAAGGCTTTCAATCAAAACTATAAGATATGACTTTTGAGAAACTGGAACCGGGCAACGGCCCGTTGATCTGGCGTTTTATTCCTTGCAGTACGAATGGATGAATAAGGATATGGCTTCTGTTGATAGATCTAAAACTCCTTGGCTAGTTTTTATGGGGTAAGTTGGAATTTCTATGCAAAGGGGAAATCTGTATAGCAAAAGTTTTTATCAATGTTTATTAAATTGGTGTATGTATTTCTATATATATATATATATATATATTTGTGTTGTAAATAATTGCAGGCACAGACCCATGTATAGTTCCTCACCTGGACTCTCAGGCGTTGACCAAAATTTCGTCAATGAAGTTGAGCCATTACTAACCGCCAACAAAGTAAACCATTTTTATTTTTTTAACCTTTTTTTCTTTTCTGGGGTTTTCAAATTTTTAAGTTTGTCACTGTTGGAAAACTTGAAACAGGTTGATCTGGTACTGTTTGGCCATGTCCACAACTACGAGAGGACCTGCTCGGTTTATAAAAATGCATGCTTGGCAATGCCTAAGAAAGATGAAAGCGGGATCGACACATACGATCATAACAACTACACTGCCCCAGTGCATACAGTTATCGGCATGGCTGGCTTCGTTCTCGACCAGTTCCCGAAGACTGTATCTCTCTCTCTCTCTCCGTCTCTCTCTCTCTCTCTCTCTCTCGTGAAAAGCTTTAAATTTAACTGTCGTAAATATATACGTACAGGTGGACAATACTTGGAGCTTAAAAAGGATATCGGAGTTCGGTTATTTCAGAGGACATGCAACAAAAGAGGAATTAAAATTAGAGGTTAGTGATCATATTCAACATCAGCTATCGAAAATGAAACTCCTTTATATCTGCTCTCTCTCTCCCTTTTTTTTTTTTTTTTTTTTCCTTCTCCTCTACTAAATGTTCTCCCTATTTTTTTGGCAGCTTGTAAATGCAGCGAAGAAAAACGTCGAGGATAGCTTCCGCATTATAAAGAAGTAAGATCCCTCCAACAGAAAGATGAAGATAGGTCGGTAGATGAAAACGATCTTCGCACACACACAAGTGAATATTTTGATGTAGAGAGACTGATGTTCATGAAAACCCACAAAGGATAATAGGTTTATTTACAAATAATAAATCTTGTTTCCTTTTTTGTGATTATGTTCGGCACAATTCGACAACGGTTTCTTCATCTCCATCTCCATTGACAATTTATAGGCAATAAAAGTTGGCTCTGATCAGGTGTTCTATAATTTTATAATCTTTATATCTACATTCTTTCCAATTCTAGGAAATCATCTCTAATCTCTTCATATTAAACTTTACATATTTACATTTAGACACCCAACAAAAAAATTAAGGCATCAAAACGGAAACAATTGAGTCTATTTCTAGTTTACCCGGCAAAAAGATATTAACCTATCATGTGCAGTTTCTTACTTGGATGAGGAATCCAATTGTCAATTGCCCCAAATTAACTGGAAGATATTTCTACTCGCAGAAGCACTAACAACATTGTTACTTTGCTTCCTGAGCATCTCCTCTTGTGAAGCAGTATCACCGTCCTAGATCCAAAACATATAATTCAAAACGGGGTTAAAACATATAGTTAGAAATGGTTGAAGGAAAGCTCAAACAAAAAACTATAACTAAGAAAATCATCGAGGAAATCGGGACTCACGAGTAGAGAGTAAGCACTCGCAAGAGATAGAATCGTTGGGTACAAATCCACAACAGCCATGGCAATCTCCTCTGTGACCTGAGGGACCTGCATTCGTTTAAAAGTCACCTGATTTTTGTTCCAACTTTCCTTTTTTTTTTTGTTTTTTTTAATTAATGATAATTTTTCGACGGAGGGAAATATTATTCAAAAACTAATAACTCCACCGAAGAACCACACGTACACATCATTTCCAGGTTTCTATCATATTAACAAAAAATAGCCACGTTCATTGGCTGAACAAATCTAAAAGCTGAGACTTCCTCAAAGAACATGAAGCCGATCATTCTCATGCATAAATAGTTACCTGCATAAGCTGAATGGCAAATAAATCGTTGACTGTCATTTTATCCAGGTCTTCGCACTTTTTGATGAATTCCTTAAAAGGTGGGCAGACACTAGTGTTTTTATGTCGTTCCTCAGGAATCTGTGACTTATAATATTGGGTTATTGCTTGGGTAAGATGGCCATACTTCTTAAGTGTGTCGCTTAAGCCCGATGTTCTCTGCACATCAAATCCCTCCAAAATCTCCGTCGTAAAACATCTGCATGATTAAGAATCATTCTATAAAAAATGTGGTAGGACACGAAAAGTAACTCCTTGCAAAGATTAGCACATTGGAAAATGGATTCATTCAACAGAAAGGAAGGGGAGGGAGGGCTCAAGCACGACTAAAGTTAGCAGAAAAGATTAAAATGTCCAAACCTATCTAATTGTATACAAACGAAATGGTAAGGACTAAGGAGACAGACTAATTTAATCAATTATATAGGATAGAAAAAACAAATGTCTTCCCTAAAAATATTAACAAAGATGCTTACGCTGTTTTAATGCTTTCAGCTGCTTCAGAATAATTTGGGTCACCTTCCACAAGATATATCAGTTTCTTAAGTCCACATCTCTTGCAATATACCAAAAAGACACAAAATAAGGTCAGGATTATACAGAACAGTCGCCGCCTAACTTTCGGATTATATTAGTTCCTTAACATTTTATCCAATGTAAAAGACCACGTTTTACTTCAATAGTGAGAGAGGGAAAAAAAAAATTTCGTTGTTGTCAAGTGCTTGAGAATAAATACCAGAAGCCTCAATTTCTGATCTCTATAGCGGTTATCTCTTATTGAAGAGCGCAAGTCATCAACTTTCTTCCTCTCAACAATGAAATCAAGTATGTATTCACGGCCAAGATATTTATGGCGAGCAATCCAAATTCCATCTCCAACTGGTAAACGCCTAACCTATAAAGTAGCCAACATGTGAATTGTCAATGGGAAGAGACAGTATTCCTCAACAAGTGGAAGTCTAATTGGCAGTACAAATAACCATTCATGTTAGATGGAGCAGCAGGAAGAACCAATGGACAATGGATTCAGTGAACTTACCTCTATCTGGATTTTAAATTGACTACAAACAGTCTCCAGGATTTTACAAGACCGTGAGCTGAAAAGCACCGCAAAAACCAGTAAGGACAACCAAGAACAAGAAAGCGTGAGTGCGTCTTACAATGGCATATAAAACATAGTATAATCCACTAATTGACAAAATCATAATGCATTTTCGTTCTCATGTCAGGATAACTAAACAAAAGTCTTGAACCGCCTTCGGAAAGAAAGAAAGCCAACGTTAGAAGTTACTTACCCCTTATTGGCAAATTGCTCTCGATTATCCAGTATCAAGACAACTTCATACACATCTTCAAATATCTCACCAAAGCTCAGAGGTGGCATGGATAAGATATTAAAACCAACCGCTTCCTGCCCATCTGAACTTGATCTTCGTGCCTGAAAATCCTAAAGAATTCAACAAGAAGATCTAGCACCAAAATGGGCAACAAATCTACTTCACAATTATTTTTTAAATACCGAACTTGGCTAAAGAATAGATCAGAAGGGCATCTAATTTTTCAATCTGATAAAAAGGACTAAATAATACACCTAGCATAATAGTAAACATTTGTTACTTTGAGAGGTATAACCCTTCAGTAAGAAAAGTGATACAAATCCTTTAGAAAAATGAAGTGGCAACATCTGAAATATGGTTCTGCACCACGATAACTGTTGAAATATAAAACTATTGTTAGCCCAGCTCCTAACAGCTTAAGCTTTTGGGAGAATTGGTAAACTAACATGATATCAAAGCGGGAGGTTGTTCGAACCCCTGCAATTGCACTCTTTATATAACCCCTTTATTATCATTGTGTGTTGGGCCTTTAATATGTTTCGGGCTTTTTATAATTTGTGTTGGACTTTCAAATTAATATTTGTCCACACATTTGCCCATTGTCTGGCCTGCATGTGAAGGGGAGTGTTGAAATATAAAACCATTGTTAGCCCAACTAACACACTTTATATAAGGTTAGAAAATGGTGTCCCGTTAAAATTTCCAGTAGAATTTAATCACCCACATATGCATTAAAGAATCAGAAGCAAGGTGTGGCAATTCAAATGTAAAAACATGTTCTATTAAATGATAGGTCATAGGTGCTTACATACGATGAGCAAGCTCTCCAGACTTGACAGTTTGGCGTGGAATCAACAGAACTAAACTTCTTTGCCACATGTCCAGCATGATTAGATGAGCCCCTTACTTGACCTAGCCAATAACAAGGTAACCTAATTTATAGGGGATTCAAATTGTTTTGGTTGAGAATATACTGGTGTCATCCAAACTGCATAAAGTTCTAGTGTTTACCGTTTGCATCAAAAGGTGTTGATATTGTAGAACATTCCTTTCTTGTAGTCTGAGACCCTGAACCATAAACTTCATCTTCTCGGAGACGACATAAGATAGATAGCCAGGGTGAACCTGTATCCTTGTTACCGGAAGTTTTTGACACTTCACTACAAGCTTGGAGAACCCGTTCCTTTGAATAGCCCATTTTCATAAGCTACAAGCACATAGAAACATAAATCAAGGGAAACATTTGACATAGGGTAGAAAAAACCAAGAAAGAAAGAAAAGAAAAGAAAGTTTAAAAACATAAAAGTGCAAATGAGTCAATGGCCACAAAGAACGATAGCTACTGGAATTCAACATATGTCCAATTTTTAAGTCAAAAAATGTAACTATGTCGACAATTGTGTCAACTTGCTGATGGACCCATTCTTTTGTGCAATACTGTAAACAACATAAAACTGAAATAGATGAATGTGTTAACAAGAAAGAAAACCATGATCATCTTATCGAAAATGCAAGTCAGGAAGTGTGTCCATAATGACATAAGAAGAAGCTAAAAAAGTGCTAATGGCATTGCATTATCAAATTTTCTAAAAAATTTAGAAACAACATTAGAAGATAGGACAAAGTATATACCCGCTCAACATATTCAGGAGGTATGTCTGTTCGTTTCAGGCTTCTCACATCAACAGGTGATGTCATGACTTCTACGTCTGAATCTGACTGCACAATCTCAAGATCTGATGTGTTTTGTGCTCCTAGATCACACTGCCCTTCAGAAGTGGAAGTCTCCTTTGAGGGATCAGGCAAACCAGATCTCGTGATACACTCACGTGCTGCCTCTTTACCTTCTTGAGTTAGCATATACCTGCAGTTTGTCCTACCTTTGAATATCTACTAATTTAAAAAGTAGGTGTATTCTTCAAAATAAAAGACGCAGAAAAACAAGAATAGTTTAAGGAAGAACAAAAAAAATTCTTTTTTGACAAATTACATCCATACTTTGCTGGGCAGCTTGATTTAGCTACAAGCCCCTTGGTTACTAATGTCTTCATAGAAGTCCATCCACTATACCACTCCCTCGGTGAACTTCCAAACGACCCCTGCTTTCCTTTTCCCAGTTCTGGCCTATGAACCAAAAAACCAAGCTTAAAACAACAACTAGACATCCAAATTCAACATCACTAACCCACAAAAAAAAAAAAAAAAAAAAAAAAGAAGAAGAAGAAGAAGAAGAAGTTCAGGCAAATAATGAAATCAATCAACATACGCAATCGGCACGCGAGACAGTCCACTTGCTTCAGCTGCGTCAATAAGCTCCTGTTTACGCATAAACTCGTTCCCATTTTCAATTCCCCTGAAAGAAACTTAAATTTATCCCACTAAGCTTTGACAAAAATATAAAACCAACGTAAAATAAAGTATTCAGTTAAGCAAAAAATGAATATCATATACCTATAGAGGGTGATCAGTAATGCATAGGCAACAGAGTTCTTTTGTGGCAAATATCGCCGAGCTCCTCTGGTTTTCTTACCTAGAAAAATTTAAAAATGAACACCAAAACCAATAAAATTACCATGAATCTAAAAATTTAAAGCCATATAATTAACAAATTACCCTTTTGGGACAAGTCCTCAGGCTCAGAAATGTTTGCATCATTCTTGAAAAACCCTTGCATAAGCTTCAGAATCCATTTTCCCACGCCTCTACATCAACGCTCACAAAATCATTTCCCAAACAAAAATAAGAAATATAAAACGACAATAAAGCACCAGACACGACATCAATGAGAACTCAATTATAGAATCATCGTCGTCAAAAATCCATTTTTACCATGATTTGGTTCCAATTTTATTCCTTTATAAATATATAATTACAAAAACACAATTATTATATAATCATAGTAATAGTAATCACATTGAAACGACAACAAATCACAAGAAACGACAATAATCTGAACTTAATTATAGAATCATGATCTACCAAGTTTCAAAAATCCATCTTTCCTTTAATTCGCTTCCCAAATTCATTCCTTTTTCAAACAGTCAAAAGAAACCCACTTAAATATCAGAATTCCATAATCAAGAATTCAAATTCTCACACTATTCAGCGAGAAATGCGAAATTTTCAAGAACTCACTTGATTTGGGAGAAATCTTTGAGGGTTCGAACAGGGTTCTTGGAGCTACAGAGATTGGAATAAGCCTTGGAGAGAGTCTTTTCAGTGTTGTCGGAGATTCCATTGGGGCGTTGATCGGTCATTTCCTGCCATTTCGAGAACACGTAATCCGCGAGCTCTTCGTTTTCTGGGCATTTCACCGCAAGCTTCCTCCTTTCCATGTCTTCCGCTCTCGAATCGTGATTTTGGCTCGTGGGCTTCCGTCAATTCATCGTCTTTGAGGAGAGAGAGAGAGAGAGTTGCAGAGAGAAGTGTGAGGAGGAAGGCGAAGTCCCGCCAGGCTTTTGAGACTTTGGGAGTTTGAAGTGGTGGGCCTCTCATCTGGGCCTCTAGCACAAAAATTTGGCCCAACTTAATTTCAAATTTGGCCCCTGAAGTATAAGGTTTTTTCTTATTTTATCCCCTACAATTAAAAAATGTAACAAAATTCCCCTTAGCTCATTGTAAGTTACAATTTTGATACTTTCATCCTTAAAATATAAAATTTTCAAATGTTTTAATTATATGTGCTCTTTGGATGACTGATACATGATTAAAAATGTTTAAAAAAAAATTACCCTTTATTAGTTAATAATGTGACTCATATGTGATTAACAAAATTCCACCTCAAGGTTTTCTGAAAAATTTCATCTTACACCTTAAGGTGTAGAGTTCAAATCCCCAACCTCAATATTTAAAAAATAAATAAATAATAGATAAATAAAACAGATAAATTGAGAAAGAAAAAAAAAAGGTCTATTTATGTAATAGCCCAAATAACATCAAGAGAATTATTGAAAAACGTTAGTCAAATCATTCTTGGATTGATTTTTACAGTTTTACCGGCAAAAAACTGTGAGAACAAATTTAATCCTATAATTTTTTGAACCTTTTTTTGTTTGTACCCCGCTAGTTTTGCCACTATTTCAAATACAAAGTACAGCTCTCTCCATTGCTCATGGAATTAGGCAAAGAATAGCCATTTTCCTATCAAGGTTAAGGAGTCAATTAAGCATCTCAATGGCGGGCATTTTTACCGGGTCAAATCGGAGTTCATGCAGCCCGCCCAGAACAAATAGAAGGCATGAAACTGTTCAATAGTAATGCAAAACACACACAAACACACTCATATATATATATATAGTAAACTGATGATCTTCACATGTAATAAGCTACAAAGGAATGTAGCTCTATAAGGACACAAGTTCACTACACGCAAGTCATCATACATATATGTTTTTTATTGTAGAGTCTTTTATATATATATATATATATATATATATATATATCTATAATGAAGTATGCATTTGTAATGCCACAGGATATTGGCAATACCCCATCATCAATCACGAATGCTTCAAATGTTCAAGGGATTTTTGACTCGTCTTTGGGGAGGATTGTGGACATCGATTTTGTCATCTCATGATGAAGGTTGGAGTATGGAAATCCTGGAAACTTGGAAACTTCATGCTCTGGCTCTTCATGCTTTGGCCCGATTGGAAATTCGGGCAACTTGGGAACTTCATCATGCTTTGGCTCGATAGGAAATTTAGGAAAATCGGGAACTTCATGCTTTGGCTCTTCATGCTTTGGCTCTAACGGGAATTCAGGAAACTTGGGGATTTCAAACTTCGGCTCTTCATGCTTTGGCTCGATTGGAAATTCAGGTAACTTCGGAATTTCATGTTCTTCATGCTTTGGCTCGATTGGAAATTCAGGAAACTTGGGGATTTCAAACTTCGACTCTTCATGCTTTGGCTCGATTGGAAATTTAGGAAAATCGGGAACTTCATGCTTTGGCTCTTCATGCTTTGGCTCTAACGGGAATTCAGGAAACTTGGGGATTTCAAACTTCGGCTCCTCATGCTTTGGCTCGATTGGAAATTCAGGTAACTTCGGAATTTCATGCTCTTCATGCTTTGGCTCGATTGGAAATTCAGGAAACTTGGGGATTTCAAACTTCGGCTCTTCATGCTTTGGCTCGATTGGAAATTTAGGAAAATCGGGAACTTCATGCTTAGGCTCTTCATGCTTTGGCTCTAACGGGAATTCAGGAAACTTGGGGATTTCAAACTTCCGCTCTTCATGCTTTGGCTCGATAGGAAATTTAGGAAAGTCGGGAACTTCATGCTTTGGCTCTTCATGCTTTGGCTCTAACGGGAATTCAGGAAACTTGGGGATTTCAAACTTCGACTCTTCATGCTTTGGCTCGATTGGAAATTCAGGAAACTTCGGAATTTCATGTTCTTCATGCTTTGGCTCAATAGGAAATTCAGGAAACTTGGGGACTTCATGCTTCGGTTCCTCATGCTTTGGCTCAATAGGAAATTCAGGAAACTCGGGGATTTCATGCTTCGGTTCTTCATGCTTCGGTTCTTCATGCTTTGGCTCAATAGGAAATTCAGGCAATTTAGGAACTTCATGTTCTGGCTCTTCATGCTTTGGCTCAATAGGAAATTCGGGAAATTTAGGAACTTCATGTTCTGGCTCTTCATGCTTTGGCTCATTATGAAACTCAGGAAACTCGGGGACTCCATGTTCTGGCGTTTCATGCGTTGGCTCTTCATGTTTTGGCTCAATAGGAAATTTGGGCAATTTGGGAACTTCATGTTCTGACTCTTCATGCTTTGGCTCTTCATGTTCGTAAGAGAATTCAGGCAACTTGGGAAATTCATGAGACAGTCCAGTCACGGGAAATGATGGAATCTCTAGCTTTGGGAAGTTTGGGAAATTGGGGAAGGGGAAAAGTTTATGAAGCTCGGTTTGCAGAAGACGACGAGCGCTTGCTGCGACCGTCGTGTCGCAGCTTATTGAAGAGAAAACGAGAATCAAAATAGGTAACAGAAATGCCATGTTAGCCATTTGAAGCAAATTGGCACTATAAGAACTAGTTTTGAGCTTGTGCAGTGAAACTCTAGTTGCAATGGGCTTTTTATATACAAAGGATACGTGGAAAATGGTTAAGTTTCAAAAGGGTGTGGTTGGCGGGAAAATGTGTGTGTTTGTTCAACTTCCTAAAATCCTTTACAAGCACTTCCAAAACCATGCAAAACGACAGTGAAGTTTTCCCAAATACGACATTATTTTCCAATTCTATCTCATTGATTCGTTTATAAGGTATTGGTTTAGTTGTTTAATTGAGGAAGGTAATGGAATATGATTTGAGTTGCTTGGTAAAGCTAATTAGAAGTTGATGATCAAGTATTTCGGAGTCAACAATTCTGATAGGCAGTTCAACAAATTAATGGAAGATTTTCTTTTCGAAGCGATAAGTGTTCGTGTTAGCGTTCATAATTAAAATACCTCGATTGCAGATCTCGTGTCTCTATTTTCTTGTTCCATTGGTTATTCTTTCACTATTTATTTATGTCCAAACTTAATCACCCAAGTAGACAAATAAAAATAAAATATTAAAAATACTTAAACAATTAAATGGGGTGTCAAAAATTAAGTAAAAAACGGTCAATAAGACAGGAAAATGAGACAACAAACTGATATTTTCCTTAATAGGACTTTGTCGTTCACTTTTCAAGAAGCTATTGGAAATGGACAATGTCCTTATTAGAGTAATGCTTGAAGGCCCTATGGTTGCTTACGGCCAATTTTTCTTCGTCACTTTTATGTGCCTATTCTGTAGCCACACAAGATAAATTGTGTGCCTTTTTACTAAAAGAATTTACTGTTATGCCATAAATTACCGCATTTACAAGTAACAAATAAGTAAGCAAATGGTCAACATATTCTCATAGCTCTTCTTACCACAAATTCTAAAACCAGATCCTATAAGTGCAATTACAACCCCAAAATGCCAAATAAATCAGGGTGAGTTAGAGTTAGATCTTACTTTTGTGAGAGAATTTGGGAAACATCTTTACATAAATTACTTAAAAATAAAAATTTGCTTCCCAACTCTATGGGGATATACACTGAAGGTAAATTTGTCCTTTTTTCATTTAGAAATTATTATTATTATTTTTTATATACACTTACAACTACAAAATAGTACGGGCGAATGAATAACTGAACTTCATAAGTGAGACAAAGACTACATGGTATGGGAACGTAGATAAGCGACTCATACAGTTGGGATCAAGGCTTGTCTCCGGCACACGAAAATCTTGACTTGTCGGAAACAAGCCGATGTTACGAGAGTTATGGAAATATGAGATTGTGAGTTGCACCTCATTGATCTATTTCTTTCATGGTCGTCCTTGTCTTTAACCAGAGCTCATTGTTGTTCTTGTTGCCCTCATTGTTCCTATCATCACATTCACCGTAACTCGTGTCCCATGCTGTCACCAGATGGTTTGAAAGGGTGTTTTAGGAAATAGCTTATTATTATTATTATTATTATTTTGTTTATCTGTCTTTTTCAAAAAAAATTTCCCTAAAACACCAAAATTTTAATGTTGCCAATTACTTTATATACAAAGGATACGTGGAAAATGGTTAAGTTTCAAAAGGGTGTGGCTGGCGGGAAAATGTGTGTGTTTGTTCAACTTCCTAAAATCCTTTACAAGCACTTCCAAAACCATGCAAAACGACAGTGAAGTTTTCCCAAATACGACATTATTTTCCAATTCTATCTCATTGATTCATTTATAAGGTATTGGTTTAGTTGTTTAATTGAGGAAGGTAATGGAATATGATTTGAGTTGCTTGGTAAAGCTAATTAGAAGTTGATGATCAAGTATTTCGGGGTCAACAATTCTGATAGGCAGTTTAACAAATTAATGGCAGATTTTCTTTTCGTAGCGCATTAAGTGTTCGTGTTAGCGTTTGGAATATAAAATGTTACGAGTGTAGATCTCATGTCTCTATTTTCTTGTTCCATTGGTTATTCTTTCACTATTTATTTACGTCCAAACTTAATCACCCAAGTAGACAAATAAAAAATAAAATATTAAAAATAATTAAACAATTAAATAGGGTGTCAAAAATTATGTAAAAGACGGTCAATAAGACAAGAAAATGAGACAACACACTGATACTTTCCTTAATAGGACTTTGTCGTTCACTTTTCAAGAAGCTATTGGAAATGGACAATGTCCTTATTAGGGTAATGCTTGAAGGCCCTATGGTTGCTTACGGCCAATTTTTCTTTGTCACTTTTATGTGACAATTCTTTAGCCACACAAGATAAATTGTGTGTCTTTTTACTAAAAGAATTTACTGTTATGCCATAAATTACCACATTTACAAGTAACAAATAAGTAAGCAAGTGGTCAACTACCACAAATTCTAAAACCAGATCCTATAAGTGCAATTACAAACCCAAAATGCCAAATAAATCAGGGTGAGTTAGGGTTAGATCTTACTTTTGTGAGAGAATTTGGGAAACAACTTTACATAAATTACGTAAAAATAAAAATTTGCTTCCAAACTCTATGGGGATATACACTAAAGGCGAAATTGTCCTTTTTTCATTTAGAAATGATTCTTTTTTTTTTTCACACTTACAACTACAAAATGGTACGGGCGAATGAATAACTGAACTTCATAAGTGAGACAAAGACTACATGGTATGGGAACGTTGATAAGCGACTCATACAGTTGAGATCAAGGCTTGTCTCCGGCGCACGAAAATCTTGACTTGTCGGAAACAAGCCGATGTTACGAGAGTTATGGAAATATGAGATTGTGAGTTGCACCTCATTGATCTATTTCTTTCAAGGTCGTCCTTGTCTTAACCAGAGCTCATTGTTGTTCTTGTTGCCCTCATTGTTCCTATCATCACATTCACCGTAACTCCTGTCCCATGCTGTCACGAGATGGTTTGAAAGGGTGTTTTAGGAAATATCTTATTATTATTATTATTGTTATTATTATTATTATTATTCGTTTATCTGTCTTTTTCAAATTTTTTTCCCTAAACCACCAATTTTTTAATGTTGTGAATTACTTTAGAAATAGGGGGCACTCATATATTTAAAGTTGATACCCCTAAACTTGTCATCTTTTGTCAATTTGCCTACCAAACTTGTAATTTTGGCAATTTACCTTATGACATGACTTAATTTTTCGTTAAATTGTCACACAAAGACCAAAGTCTACATACACCTCATGTGAAGATTGAAAACTCATTTTCCAACAAAAAACTTCCAAATCTGATACAAAATCTTCAAATTCAAATCGTGAATTTAATTAAAAGTTAATTAATTATGACATAACACAATAAATTAAAAAACTCAGGAAGTAAATTATCAAAATTAAAAATTTGAAGAGTAAGTCGTTAAAGAGCGATAAATTTAGAGGAAAACGGTGTTATTCTTAAGCATTGGAATTGCAAAATGAAACGAGATGCCTATACACATGCATTGGTACCATAAGAAAAAGCAGGCCAAACAAAAGGACAAGATAAAACAAACTGAAAAGTGAATAAAACTCGTTTTTACAGAAACGAGAAATAAACGTGAAGCCTTCACATGGAAGATGCAATACTACTGTCCAATTCAAAAACTGTAACGTAAGTTTCTTTACAAATGTACTCCATGCAAAGGCACCAAAACGCAAATCCTCATCAAAATCAGGCTCCGAAATTCCTATATAAACCCCTACATTTTCAAGTAGTTGCATCCCAACAAAAAATCAACATCACAAGAGTAAAATAAAAAAACACACACACACAACCTCGTAGAGAAATGGCAAAGTCTAGCTTTAGTCTTATGGTTTTGGCAATCGTTGCAACGCTGCTTGGCGTCGCTTATGGCCAGGCCACGGTTTGCCAAGGCGACATGCAGGGACTGATCACGCAGTGCGCGGTTTACGTCCAAAAGGGCACCCCGGTGGCCGACCCCTCACCCACATGCTGCAGTGCCGTGAAGACCGTGGACATTCCATGTGTCTGCCAAAAAATCTCTAAGGAAGTTGAGACCGTGGTGGACATGAACAAGGTCTTTCGCCTTGCGTCCTACTGTGGCCGGCCTCTTGCCCATGGAACCAAGTGTGGAAGTAAGTAGATCATTGATACCCCTCTTTTTTAAATGTGAACATAATATTTTCAGACACGTTTGTCAGTAAAAGAAAATTGTCACATGACGGAATTAAAACCAGGTCCCGCTATGTGACAGTATAATATATTCTTATATAAACATAGTGATTGAATAAAAGATAGTAGTTAATAGCATTTTTTTTTTTTTGTTGTATTTTCGTTGAAGTAAGTTTGTAATACATGTGTATATATATCTTAATGTGCAGGTTCCACAGTTCCGTGAGGAGGATGGTTGAAGAGAAGCAGACTGAAAGTTGTGACATAATTTATATGAATAATGTACTGCTGATCAACTTCTTATTAAAGAAGAATCAATGGCGGTCATTAAGCTTTGGTTTGCTTCATATTATATGTATTGTGCTACAATCTTACTACTAATAATAACAATAACTTGGTTACTAATCTTGAAAAATGACTTCGAAAATGGAAGCAAGACATGTGAGTGTGCTTATTCATGAATATTATTAGTACTACTAAATAATATGTTCCTATTACGTCAGCTTTTTGGCTTCTAGTTCACCTTCAGCTTCAAATTTCAATATCTTTCAGAGTTAGAGACACTTTATCTTATGGAAAATAAACTATATTTTTTCAAACATAAAACTTGGTTAGATGTGATTCCAAGAATAACCGAAACAGTAATTTTATATGTGATTCTATTATACGGTATTGAATTTCCGTTATTAACATTAAAAAAAAAGAAGAGGGTTGAAAGCAACATTTGTCACGTGATAAAACTATTTGCATTTTTCGATAAGGTTTTAGGTTTGGGTTAATACTACCGCAATATGCGAGGTAAATGGATGATTCTATATACCTCACAGTTGTATCTTGTCTCAAAGATTGTTTGGATATTCAAGCTTAAATAGAGTAAAGCAGGCAAAACATAGCCAAAACAGAGGAAAATGCAATGAAACAGGGGAAACAGAGCAAAAAAAAAATAACAATCAGAGGAAAACGGAGAGAAACAGAGGAAAGAGAACAAAACATTGAGACACAATGTACTTCAAGTGGCTCAAATTGGATTAACGTGGAAAGGGAAAAAGTATATATAATTCTTTGACAAATTATGCCTAAATTTTGGTTATTCTGTGTCCGATTTTCGGAGCAAAACTTTGGCTTTTTTTTTTTTGTTTTTGTTTTTGTTTTTGTTTTTGTTTGTGTTTCAGGGCATTTTTATTATCTTTTTTTAATTAAAAAAGCAAGTGTTTGAGTAATGGTTGCAATTTCCTTTTATATATATACAAATCTGTATGTATATAATGATCTTTCAACTAATTAAACCATTCTTATATTTTGAGAAGGTTCTTCCCTGCAAAGTAGAAGAATAATTTTTGTTCTTATTCTCAAATACACAATCTTTTAGAAGAACCGAAAAAATAGGAAAACTTAAATAAAGGCCCTTTTAAATGAATTTCATTTTTAATTTATATATTAGAATTATATTTAATATAAAATTCTTGGCGTGGAGTAGAAGTTAATTGGCCAATTAGGATCTCTCTAAAGCCTACTAAAAATACTTTATCCTTTTTTTTTATATCTTGTACACCCTTTATTAGTATACAAGCTTAAGTTTCTTTCTCTAGTTCACAAAGAGATTATACCTCGTAGTGTCTGACAAAACATAAACAAAATAAAATAAAATCAAGGCACTAAAAAAAAAAAAAAAGAAGAAAATTTCTTAAAAAAATACACAAAAACAAAACAAACTAAAGGCTCTTCAAAAGACAGCTCAATAAATTGCTTAAAATCCATACACTATAGTTTTTTTAGTACTATTATATGTTTATTTAAGATACCAAAAATCCCCTATATAAACCTAATAGCATCTTATGACTCACCACCTCAGAAGCAAACTACAAAGAGGTTGATAACATACAGATAAAAATGGCAAAGTCTAACATGATCATCATGATTGTGTACTTAATTATGTGACATAACAATTCAATAAAGATGTTACATCTCCATATAGGATGTAACTTTTTTTTTTTTTTGTGACATAACAATTAAAAATGCTATTTTTAATTTATATTGTTTGTTTTGATAAGTAATTTAGAATTTTTTTTTTTTTTAGCAGATTATACAGTTCCATGAAGTTTGGCTGATGGTGATCATGATGAACAGCCTACATGAAGAATGGTGGACTTATTAATGTTGTCTTAGTGGAGAAATAATAATTTATCCATCTACACTATATCTATATGTCTTATTATGTAATTAAATGAAATTAAGAAACTGTCTTGTCTTGTCTTGTCTTTTTCTTTCCTTTTTTGGCTTAAAAAGAAACTGTCTTGGTAATAACGAATGTCTGTTTGTAGTTGAGTTTGGGATATATGTTTCTATAGATTCTTCTTTTTCTTTTTTCTTTTTTTAATTCTATTTATTCTGCTATTTTTAGCTTTTCATATTTTCTAGTCATTTCATACGACTTGTCGTTTCTCCACCCAAATGTACTCCAAGAAGCCTTTTACAAGATTGGAATTTACTTCACGCACACAATGGTATTTTCTTCTAAATTTTGGTAGTTATCATCGATTTGGGAGCATTTTGCAATACTTCATTAATTTCAAGAGGTAACTCGTTAATATTTAAAGTTTAGTAAACAACTAGCTAATACACTAAAAGTTTTGGGGCAAAATAACAAAAAGAAAAACCCAAAAAATAAATTGATATTTTCGAAGTTAAACGACAGGAAGCTTTGAAATCACAAATAAAGTGTCGTTTCTCCGCACAAATCATATGGGGTTGATACTCTGCAAGAACGACAAGAAAATTTTTCTTACATAAAACAAAACGTCGTTCAACTTCAAACAGAAGACAGATATAACATTATAACGATATGTGGTTTTTATGACTTAAATTGACAGCATACTTTGTGATCAAAACGACACAAAGTTCCCAGCGTAAAATGGGCAGCAACTTTTTTGAGAAACGAAATCTCGTTTTACAATAAACAATTTTTTTTAAAAAAAAAAATAATAAATAAACACACTTTTACAAGGATACAGGTCGTTGATAGAGGTGGCAACAAAAGTTACATGTACAAGAACTTGTGCCATCCCGAGTCAACCCTTCAACCGGAAGAAACGACGTGTCGTTTATACTCAAACGACAGTTATTTTCTCATGTACACGAGGATGTGTTAACTACAACCTAATTCTTTATAAGGGATAACAATAAAATCACATATAAAATGAACAAACGGAAACACACAAGATTTATTACATTCACTTTTAATTTTAGAACTAGTCCTCTTTCAACCTTATAATAATTCATTATGGTATACACACACACACACTTACAAGAGAAAAATCACACACCTCTCAAATTTTTTTTATGTTTTTTATCTAACCTTTCTAATGATCTTTAATACAATATTTCATAAAGAAAAACTAGAACAACTACTTTATGAGAGTAATTTTATATTATGACCTCTTAGTTAACATTACTAGAAAATAGCTTTTTAACCGTTACATTATATATTTAACTGTCTAACTCACGAGAGTATATGTTAAAAATTTACAAGACCAGATATAAAATTACTTCTGATAAAAAATTAAATAGTTAAAAAAATAATCAAATTATTAAAATAACAATTCCTATTAAAATACAAAATAAAATATCAAATTGTTAAAAATTTAAAGTAATACTATTATTATAATAAATAAATAAATAACTCGATGAGCGTATTGCCCATATGATAATACGATAATTACACCGCGCCTAAAAACCTACCCATCTGATTTTGCCTTCAGTACACTTCTTAAAAATATCTAGCAACATGTAATCATCCAGTTATTTGACAACTAACCATCTCCCAACACTTGCCTCCATCACGACCGTTAGATCAATTTCACCACTCCACGACAGATATTACTTAACAAACAAAAAAGAAAACCAGATAGATAGAGTAGATGGGGTTTTCTGTGTCAGATACTTATCCACTTTACTAGAATTTTCCACTCTAAATTGATCAGCTTCTGAAACAGTTACGCTTTTTTCCAAGATCTGAGGAACAGTAAGTACGTAACAGAGGATCTCTGTCCTTTTATTTTTATTTTGATTGTGATTTTTAATGTTTCTACTTTTGTTTCTTCATGTTTTGCTGAGTCTCTGATGATGATCATATAGCTGCTGTAAATCCTTGATTTTTGTGAAATGGGTTCAAGTTTATCTATTGTGATGATCATGAAAAAAGTATGGTCAGTATGTAAGATTTGATTTTTTTTAAAAGCTATCTGGATATAGAAAGTACTTTTTGATTTTTAGTTTGGGAAGTTGTGAATCTCACCAAAAAAAAAAAAAAAAACGGTTCAGATTTGCATTTAAAAAATATGTTCCAGATACGGGCTTAGTGATCAGTCAATTATTTTTCTTTTCTTTTCTGAGTTTTAAAGAAGGAAGCAATCAGAAATTGAAAAATATAAAATAAAATAAAAAAGACTATTGTTTACATAATTCACAGTATAGATATAGTCATATATTTTAATTTTTGAGTTCAAGCACCGGCTGTGATTTTTCTTATAAAGTGTTGATTTTGACTGATTAAAGTTTTTAAAATTTCCGAGAAATAGTCAACATATTCTAAATTCTAAGTCGGAGTATTGATGATTTATATATTTTAAAATTTCCGATATACATGATTGCACTTAAATTCTTAACCCAATTTTAGTAAATCTTTGGAGAAAATTTTGGTGTTGTTCTGATGTTGCAAAGTTTTGTATTTTGAGATAGTTGGACAGAAAAATAGTATAGTTGAAGAGTAGGAATGGCATTAGTATCAGGAGTAAGGTCTTCTCTCAATCCAAACGCCCCTCTCTTTGTGCCTGCGGCGCTGCGCCAAGTGGAGGATTTCTCTCCTGAATGGTGGGAGTTGGTGAAAACATCGATGTGGTTTCGCGATTACTGGCTCAGTCAGCATCAGGAGGAGGACTTTGATGGCACCGGCGATGAATATGATGATGATGGCGCTTTTGATGCCGCTGATATGTTGCCGGATGTTTTTCATCTCAGTTTTGGTGAAGAGTTGGCTAACCTAAATACTGGTTTGGAGGAACCTAGCTTGTTATCAGAAGCTAAAGGAGACACTGATCTGTCCCTTGTTGCTGAAAAAAATGAAATTAGGCCTCTTAAAGGTGAGCTTGGAGTTCTAAATTTTCAATTGTTATCCATAAACAAAGTATGATTGATGTAGAACCAAGAGAGGAGATATAATTAAGACGAATATACAGAATCGATAGAGATCAGATAGTAAAGGAAGCTAGACTAGAGAAAATCCTGGACAGAGACAAGAACTCAAGCGGGAATTTGAATTCTAAGTGTTCAATCATCAACCAAGTCCGGATTGAAAATACAATCACTAGGCCTATTCATAGAAGGGAAAAAAAAACATAAATCTGAAGATTGTTTCATGGATGTTATTAGTTTCTCTATAATGCTATGCAAAACAGAGTTGAGGTGTCAGTTTGAATAGAAAATTTGTTAGTTGAAAGTGTTGAAAAACGGTCGCATAAATTCCATTTCATTTTGTTTTGACCCATTAAATGAAAGTCATTACTATATCTGAACCGTTTGGTGCTATAATAGGTCTAAAAATGGATGCTAAAGCAATCTTGAAGAGCTTGACCATACCAAAATCGCCAAACGAAAGAGGTCCCATGTCACCAGGAGGACCTGCAAAGTACCGCGAGAAGCCAACTCAGAATAAGAGCCCTAAATCCACCCCGCGACGGATCCAGCAGCCCCGCTGAAATAGTAATGCAGGGGCGGGGGGTCTTGTGTCCCTTGGGAACAATCCTTGCAAGAGTAGCTTGGTCTCTACTCTAGTTAGGACCTGTACATAGCAAGGTTGTGACTTGTGTCATCTTGTCATTTATCTTTGTTGGGTCTTCTGCTAATTAGTTTCAAGCTTTAATATTTGAGAGAGTGGTTGAAATGTATGAGTAAGAACTATTTCCTTTCTGAGCTCGCCCACCCTTTTAAGAGGGTCGGTAGGGCCAAGTGCGTGCAGGGTTTAAGTCGATCTTTCATTTCTTGAATAACTGTTGTAGCTGGAGTTTCCAAAGGAAGAAGAATAAAAAATGAAAGTTTTGCTCAATAACTGTGTACCGATTTGAATTTTGTTGGTATTATGTATTTTGCTCTGATTAGACTGTGTTGTCCTGCCCATGATACCCGTGTCAAGATCAGCTTAATTCAATCCCATCGTTGATTTCACGCGCTCTGTTAGTCCCACAATCATCTCGCAGCATGTGATGCATGGACAACACTAGCCATCACATTTGTTAAACCCTCCCGGCTGCAGTGGCCATGTCGTGCAAACCATAAGTCAACCTACCAACATCGTCAAAGTATGAAATTGGTTCTCATGAAGGCTCCTGTTAATGAAGAAGATCTCATCATCAAGGTCCTCGATGGACTTGGTGATAAGTATGAAAATATGGCCTCTGCCGTGGATGCTCGTGAAACCCCCATCACCTTAGATGAGCTTCATGAAAAACTTATCGATTTTGAAGCCCATCCCAAACATGAAGCCGAAAAAATTCACACCCCTGCCATTTTCAATTGCTAATGTTGCCAACAAATTGCCAAATTGTAAGAAAATAAGAAACTATTTCTTTCCTATTATTGCTTAAGAAACACAACTTATTACTCTTATTTTACTTAGTATTTTTGCTTTTGGATTTACCGTATCCAAGTGCTTCTTAGAATCCACCAATTATAGTGAAATTCTGCAGCGGCAAGTGGACGTAACTCTCATATTTAGGACAAACCAACTCTAAATCTTGCGTTTGTGCTTTACTTATTTTTGTCCTTCATCTCTGATGCAGCAAGAAGCTATAGAACAGCCAAATCCATGGCTGGAAGACGAAAGAGGCGCACCTCTATTCTTTGGTATCTCAATCTCTCAAATACAATCTTCAAAACTCCCCTCATTGTTCAATGAAGGCAACAGATATAGCTAAGCCTAACTCTAAACCACAAAACGCTCTGTTTAATTAACACTAACAAACATAGAGGCCCAAACGACACCCAACTAAAATATGAAAGACTACACGACAACCAAATAAAAACAACCTACAAGTAGAACAGAAAGTACACAAAGACATTGGTTAACTTCTTCTTCAGCCTCCTACATCAATCTCTTTTTTTTTTTTTTTGGTTCTTAATTCCTTACGGCAAGAACAAATAGACCGAAAGAGTTCTGATTGCAGACTGTAGAAGTAAAGTTCCCATGCAGATATTCCATAGGCCACACTTGCAAGCCCCTCTTGGTGTACCCAGAAAAGCCTCAAAAACTCTCTCCATGTGAAATGGATCAGGTCCAAAAACCACTACTTTATGATGCCAAAAGAAACCGCTATTGTTGCTTTGCAAACAAGAAACTGCGAACATGGTCCTATATTTTAAGTCTGTTGCTGTTTTTCTATAATTTGGATAAGAGCAGAATATTGTCACATGGTCCTGAATATTCCAATGACAAAGATCATTACCGTAACCTTAAACTAAGCGTAATTGACCTTAATTACGACAAATACGCACTTACTTAAACTATCGGATCATTACCATAATCATTCAGTCTTAGTCACATGACCGTTGTCACGTTGGTTTTCATATTCATTCACACAGCTGAAAGCAACATTAAGCATTTTTCTAATGTTATAGAGAAACCAATTACTGGAACAAACAAATAACCGTTTTGTGTTTTGTCTACTGACATAAATTACAAGTGTATAAAAAATGTATTTTCCTCTGTATTGGTCGGCAAGGTACGAAGTAACCACCGGTACTGGAGCTTACTTCAAGACACGACATACCTGAAAAGTGATTGAATTTCATATAATTCTTTTTTTCTCAGAAACCATGCCTTTTGTTTTTGTTTTTGATTTTGATTTTGTTTTTGTTTTTGTTTTTGTTTTTGTTTTTGTTTTTTTCTTGTTTTTAATATCAGTATAGAAGTTGGACTGACTAACCTTACATATCGAAGAAAATACTTGGTAAAACTCATAATCCTTAGGCCTTGTTTGGTAGAAGAGGGAGAAAACAAGAAGGGAATGCAAATGTATATCTATATTACGTTAAAAATGCTTTGAGGCTTCTTGAAGTTGGGGGCTCGCATGACATAAAGGTGGAACCCACCAATCCGTGTGGGCTCCACCCCTGTGTGTTGCGAGTGCCAACTCCATAGATCTTAACAATAATATTTATTAAGAAAAATGAAAAGGAGATACATGATCTTTTTTCTTATTATGAGTGTAAATTTTCTCATTCAATCATTTTAATTTTAGAGGCTTCTTGAAGTTGGGGGCTTGTAAAACATAAAAATGGACCCCACCCTATGTGTTGCGAGTGCCAACTCCACAGATCTCAATAACAATGTTCGTAAGGAAAATGAAAATATGGGAAATGACTTTTTTTTTTTTCGATCATTTCAACTATAGAGGGATTAAAATCAGGGATTGAATCTTTATTCAATCCATTCCCTTCTCTAATCCCTCCTATCAAACAACCATAAATAATCATATTCATCTTATAATTGTCCTACTCTTATTTTTCCTTCCATTTTTGCTTTCTACCAAACAAGGCATTTGTCTAATCCAAAGTCTCAATATGCATGCCTTGCTACACAAACTAAGACACAAGACCAAACCCACCGGCCTAAAAGTTCTCAACCTATCTAAAACAAGTCCAAATATTGCCTTTTCAACATCCTCTAACACATATATAACATGTTCATATTTTTCTCATTAAAAAATTGTTAAAAAAAAAAAAAAAAAAAAAAACATAATCCAACCAACAATCTTGCTCTAATTTTCACTTACACTTCGCATCCCTTGCAAGGAAAACTCTCTCTTTTGCGTCCTTATCACATGTAACAAACAAGATGTCCGTGAAAAAAAAAAAAAAAAAAAAACATTAAACTTTAGTCCTAAAATCACAAAATTTGTGTCACAATCTGCATATAAAAAACTCCAAGGAGTGTACTGCCACGTCCTCACTCTTTTTTTGTTGTTTTTTTCCTCCTCAACCGTAAGCCAAACGTGCAGATGCCTAAGTTCAATGATCCTTATACGTGTCATGACTTGTGGGATTGTTTATGCTTAGTGATTCACTCTTTGAGAACTTTTTGTCACTGATTGAAACCTTAAAATAACAGTAACATTTTTTTAAAAAACTTTTTGTGATACACTTTTTTTTTAATTCAAATTTTTTCTAATTTTTTTGCTGCCCTATTTCTTGGAAAATACACTGTTTCGTGTGACAAAAGTTTAGGAAAGTAATAATGAAGCTACAATAATGCATGAGGTTTCATGTGTGAATGTTTCTCTAATTATATTTTCAGCCGACCATGCTCAAAAGAATTTGTTTTAATATTTAGAGTAAATGAACCAAAGATTATAATAGTAATATTGGAAAAATAGTGTCAATTATCAAAGTTGGTGGTCTACACATTTTTTTTTCTTCTATACTCTATAGGTATGTATTAAACCAAAAGCTTTAGATTAAAATACTAACCCAAGTTGCCCTAGATTAATAGAAATTTTCAAGCTTTTCAAAATTCCTCACCTTTTTTGTTTCCCTTTAAGCCCCACTTAGGCAGATAACAAATATAATTAAATTTAGATGGAAGTCTTGATTGGCGTTAGAATGTGATTCATGTGAGCTAATGATAATAAGTTTTCGACTAATGTGTGCAATTTATATATATTTTTTTAAAAACACCTTTCTTTTTTTAATTTTTTGTCCTCCTTAATCAAGCATTTTACCATGATTTATTATAGCCATAAAGGGAGGTTCATTAAAATAAAAAATAAATTAGTCTATTAAATTACTTACAAAAAAAAAAAAAATTATAGTGGCATTCAAGTGGAAGCAAAGATTTTGTTTCTCCTGGTTTAAATGGTTGATAATCCAAGAACCAATATTCTTGGCCTCTGGTCAACTTCAAAAGTCCACCTTTGTCCAATACAAATCTGACATTACAATCTTTAAAAGCCGAAAATTTTGGGCTAAATTTCAGTTATTACTTATTAGAATAAAGTTTGTTCCTAGAATGTTTTCTTTACTTATTCCTTGATTAACTAACTTTATTTTAGGCGTGGATTTCAAGTTTGTGGCATGCTCTTTTTTTTTTTTCCTTTCGGAATTCAAAATTGAGAATGTTAAAGAGATCAAAAAAATAAAAAAAAAATTTTGAGTGTTAAAAAATTGAGAGCGTTAAGCTCTTACATGGAGAGTGTAAAGAGTGTTAAGCTCTTAACAATATGTATTTTATTTTGATACGATATTAATCTAATATAACATTTCTTTTCTAATAAAAACCATGAAATAGGGTTTGTTTAACCGTTCTTCTTTTGGTTCCATAAATTGTCTCATGATATGATAGGTTTACAAATTCAAATACCAACTCCAAGTTTTGAAAAATATTTTATGTGAGAGCTACTGACAAGTGCTATTATTAAGAGAAATTGCGTATATACCCAGCAAGACAACAGTATTTTATATATGAAAATATAAAAATTGAGTTTCCCGTTTTATTTTTCTTTACTTTCCATAACTTTGTCACATGAGCATGCATGATGCATTTGTACCAAAACTTGGCAAGCCATGATTGGTCAACAGCCAAAGCACCGAATAGGAAATTCAGGAAAAAAAAAAACGAATTAATAATAAGTTTAACATGTCAATCCTCCATTAATAAACTCCTTTAAAATATATATATATATATATATATTTTGATATAATATTCTTTCCGTCAATTTTTTAAACGAATTTAGTAATTTGATCAAAAAGTAATGCTAATTAATGATTTTGTCCAAAAATTAACGAAAATGATTATTATAATAATATTTTTATAGTTTGTTAAGAACATTATAGATACGAAAAAAGATCATGGATTAAAATTGCACAAACTTACAAATTAGAAATTAAGGATCCGTTTGGGGCGCTAGTTACAGATGGTAAAACAAAATCTGGATTTCAAAATCCCAACTCTGAATCAAATTTTCTTTCTCTTTCATTTTAAAAAAACTCAAACTTTAAAAGTCCATAATTTTCTCATTTCAAATCAAAATAAGATAATTTTTTATATCAAAATGCTCCTAACGACGAGACGAACAATACAATATATATTTTTTTATTTTTTCTAAATACATTTCAAATTTATGTACTATTTTTCATATCACATAATTTTTTTAAAAGTTTTTTCTCTAAACATATATTTTCATCTCAATTTTTAAAACATCACCTCTAAATAATCGCAAACGGCCCCTTAACGAACAATTTACATTAAAAAAAAAAAAAAAAAAAAAAAACTTCATTAATTAAACAAAACAAAAAGGAAAATGCAAATAGTGGTCCCCACTAACAACCTACTTTACATGGGTTATATATTTGTCAAAGTAGCCGTTGCACCTCCCCCTCGTTCCCCTTTTAAACAAATCAATAATCCCAAGATATCCGTGCTCTTTACAACTACGCTCCTCTTTATTTTCCTCTCTCTTTCTCTCTCTCTTTCTAGGACCAATTTCCATAACTCAATCAAAGAGAGAGACCAAAACCAAATCCAAAACCAAAACACACTTTCATAATTGTTCATAACAAACAAATTCCAAATGAATCCCACAATTTTCGACACCAAAATGGCCACCACCCCATTACTCTCTTCATCACTATCCTCACCAAGTAGCGCTGATAGTACCAGCAGTTTCCGATCAACTGCCAGCAGCGATGACACCTCCGACGACATCGAAAACCCGACAAAGCCCTGCCCTTTCGAGCTCCTAGACGCCAAATTCCCAACCCAATCAATACCCTTTTCCCAATCCTTCTCCTACAAGCCCCTCGCCGTCCTCTCCGGCCATGTCAGCTCCATCTCTTGCCTGGCCTTGTGCGGCGAGTTCCTCCTCAGCGCGTCGCAAGGCAATGACATCATCGTGTGGCAACAGCCCGATTTGCGGCTCTTTACCAAGTTTGGACACGGCGAAGGATCGGTTAAAGCGCTTGTGACGGTTGGAAGCAGGGTGTTCACCGCGCACCAAGATAGTAGGATAAGGGTTTGGAAGGTGTCGAGCAGATCGGAGAACGTTTTCAGGCTCGTCGACACGCTTCCGACGAAAAAGGACTATTTGGGAAAGTTTATGAACAAGAGCAATTATGTCCAAACTCGGAGACACCATAAGAAACTATGGATCGAACACGCCGATTCCATATCCTGTTTGGCCATCTCCAATGGTTTGGTTTATTCGGGATCATGGGATAAGACCTTAAAAGTGTGGAGAATTTCCGATTTCAAGTGCTTGGAATCAATAAAGGCTCATGATGATGCAATCAACGGGGTGGTATCGAGTAAAGGCGTTGTGTATTCAGCGTCCGCGGATGGAAAGATCAAGGCTTGGGGGAGGGAAATTCAAGCCAAGGGTGGTTCACACACATTAAAGGGGATTTTGGAGGGACACAAGGACGTTTCGGTTAATTCGGTTGTCGTTTCCGCGGATGGGAAGTGGGTTTTCGGAGGCGGGTCGGACGGTTTTGTGATGGGGTGGGAAGGAGTCAATGATTGCTCGAGTTGGAAGTTGGTTTGTGAGACAAAGGCTCATCAAATGGCTGTGTTGAGCATGTGTTTGGTTGGTGAGTTTTTGTGTAGCGGCTCGGCGGATAAGAGTATCGGTATATGGAAACGACAGTCGTTTGGTAAGCTTTGTAAGGTTGGGGCGATTTGTGGGCATGAAGGGCCAGTCAAGTGCTTGCAAGCTTCACCAAGCAATGTTGGTGGTGGATTCTTGCTCTATAGTGGAAGCCTTGACAAGAGCTTGAGAGTTTGGTGGGTCTCAAAACACTCGAAAAATGGAGAAGATAAAGATCATGTCACTACAACAAGAAATTAGTCAACAACATGGAAAATCTATCACGTTGAAATGTGAATTTTTCAAAAATCACGTTTTCTTTTTTTTTTTTTTTAGGGATTTTTGTGTTCATAAATGTGTGGGGATTAAAGAGTTGATTGGGGATATACAAAGCATAGAGAAGGACAAAAATTGGTTGAGTTTTTTGTTTTTGTTTTTGTTTTTTTTCCTTCCACTTGTGATATTATTCAACTTCGTTTTCAGAGAGTTGAGTGTAAATTATTTAGAGGAAGTGGTGTGGTTTTCAGTTCTTTTTTGTTTTCTTTTTGTTTTTGTTACTTATAGTATTTACATTTATTATTATTTGTAAGCAAGTAATTCAAGGGTTTGATCAATGAGATGAATAAAATTGTTTGGTTGTTGTAATGGCTATATTTCTATGTTCTTAGTTGCTAAAGTATACTATATATAGGCCTTTATTTCTATGTTCTTAATTGCTAAAGTATATTATTTATAGGCCTTTCTTTTTGGTATGTTTCCCAAGGACTAAAGTATATTATATATAGCCTTTCTTTTTGGTATGTTTCCCAAGGACAAGTCTAAACCAAATCAGAAGAAAAAACCATGAGGAAGAGTACACTGAACATGGCATTGCCTCATAAAAAAGAACATTATTTCCCCCACCAAAAAAAATAAAGGTGGAAACTTTGATGCTCTTTGAATCCTAATGTAGCCACTAAAATGAAAATGTTTACAACATAAACTATTGATGGGTAGATATGAGGCAGGGAATCTTTTTTTTTTTTAAAGAATGTGGACAATCTAGTCCATTTTCTTTCGTGTTCCATAAATTTTATTCTTTTTGTCTTCAATTGTACCTTGAGCTAGTGGTTGCAGGCCCCTATAGCCAATAACCTATACAAGACTTTAGTCAAGTTCTTCAAATAACATTTTATAAAGGTTGGTATATTTCTTTTATGGGAAAAAAAAAATCGATTAGGTGCTCACGCTCTTCGTTCAATGAACCGAACGGTCTCATTTGATAATATTGATTGGGACCATTAATAGAATGATTAAAAATCCTGATTTCAGGCCTTCAACGGACCTCATTCTATCAAGTTCAAATATGTAACTAGTAAAAGCAAAGACTTTAAGTAAGATTTTCTCAAGCACCATGTTAGAATATTAAAACATAGATTAACCCAAAAAATGTGTGAATAAACAAAGTATCAGAATAAGAGTTCTTTCGTTTAAACTCTTGTATCTCTATTTGTTTTTTTTTTTTTTTAAGATTATCCAAATGAATATTGAAATACAAATGAAATATTAGTCCATATCCCAGAAAAAAAGGATCACTTTGGTTAACATGTTGCCTTTACTTTGCCTTCAATTTATTCTTCTCTATTAATCCACATTGGATGCTCTATAAAGGGCTAAACAAGCCTACCAACTTTCTTGTCTATGAGCGAGTATATGGTATAAGTGAATAACCTTAGCTTTATTTTGGTAAGAAATAAATAAAATAAACTAAACTTAAAAAAAAAAAAAACGTTTGTTTGGTTCGTCGGTTGGAGTTGGTTGACTTTTCAAAAACTAGTTATAAATTTTATTAGTTGACTTTTCAAAAATTAGTTATAAATTTTATTGACTTTTCAGAAAAAGATAAAAACTGGAATGAAAAAATACAATTTAGTTGGAGTTAAACTGTAACGCTAAACAAAACAAAAAAACTTCAAATTTTCATGTGATAGGACCACAGAAGGTCCTAACTCCTAAAAAGAGGTTGCAGAAGTGCTCATTAATGCAACTTAAAAAAAAAAAAAAAAAAAACAACAAATCAGTGTCACTACCAAATGTTCTCTGGTGGTGTTCAACAACCAGCCTGAGCCTGGTCTTTCAAAACATAAAATATTGCTTTATCTTTACTTTGTTGCTACCCTGAGACCACAGCCCCCCCTGTAAATAAATACTGGACCACAAAAATGTCTACCCAAAAAAAAAAAAACAGAGAGAAAAGCTGTTGAAGAATTATTTTGATTCATGTGAAAGGAACACAGTCATTTCGAAGTCCATAATAAAGAATTTGGTGCTTCTTATCTATCTAACAATTATTTAAAAACAAATCTTCAAATTAGAATTTTGCTTGTAACTTGTGTTTGAGAACCTGTTGTCATGTGAGCTATTCAGGTGAGGAAACATGCATTGGACGACTACAAACTTACAAAGGATGTTTAACTTTACAACAGGCTTACGCTATATATATATATATTATATGATCTTAAATCCGGTATCTGATGGTATCTGACTGTGTGAATTTCAGTTACTCTGAATGTAAAACTTCAATTACTAAAATTGTGAACTCAAATAGAAGGAAATGTGAAAGAAGGAATTCATATTCACTTTAACTACATTTCCTTAGGTAAGAATTCATAGTCCTAGTAATTGAAGTTTACATTCACAATAATTAAAATTCATATTATTAGATATCATCAGGTATCGAATTTAAGACTTTGTGCATACATATATACGAGTATATAAGAGAGTTTTGATTTGCCAAAATCATGACCAATTCAATTGTGCTAATTACCCAATATGTTTTTACTAGTGCAATTAAAAATATTAAACCCAATTATTAGAGATGTCAAAATGATTTTTTTATCCTCTTTTGTGATGGTTTCTTCATTCATTTACCATATGCTTTTCAAGCTTTATTCTGACACTCATAAGACAAAACTTGAATAAACTCCCCACACAAAAAAAATGAAAAAAAAAATAAAAAAAAAAAGGATTCCCCCTAAAAAATAATGATAACAAAAAACTTGAATAAACAATCACGTTCAAAATTCCATAACTTGTCTGGTTCCTTTGCTACACACAGGCTATGTGCCAAAATTTTGGCATGACATTACATTAATTAGTGTAAGCAGATAAATTCTTCACCATTAATTAATACATTAATTGACACAAAGCCCCTCTTAGAGGGAAGTTAATGACAAAAATACTCCTCAGTAGCCTTTCTATAATTGTTTGTAGACAAGGACATATGCTTGGTCATGCAAGACCTTACTCGTGCCAATTGGCATTACCGATGCATCATCAAACCGCAACCATTGACCGTTCGCATAGCGTGCGTCTGCAGTATAGTGACCCTTCGATGGCTCTCGCCCGTGGTGAGTTATCGTGGCAACAAGTTCATATTTTCGACCCTAGAAGAAAGCAACGCACATTTAACAAATAAGCCAAGAACACAACTCAATTAAACGGAGTAATGATGCTAATTGAATTGCGAATATCGATCGATATGTATCAGCATATAAGTGAAGGTACAGAAATGGAGCCCTAGCTCTGCAAGTATATGGCACTACCGGCAGATGATAAGTTTAAGAATGGGGAGCAGCATTTTACCTCATTAGATGAAGAAACGAGCAATTCACGGCCTAAGACCAACTCAAGTGGAAAATGAACGGGCTTCAGCAACTTAGTGCTCCCTTGGCTTCCGTAACCGAAGCGCATCAAGTGCAGTATCATTATCTTCGAAAGTGATTGGATTTTAGTTGATTTACTTGCAGTCACAACACCTCCCTAAAAACCATGATGATAAACAACACATGTAAAAATACGGTACTTGAATAACCACATGTTTCTTAGAAAAATGCAAGGCAAATAATTCTGAAAAAGAAATTATCAATTAACAAATATTTCTCATAGGCTCATACTCGCACACCACGGAAAACGAATAGATGAAACATCGTAAGAGTGCACTTAAATGAAAGGTTGAATGAAAATCATAGAAATCAGAATTTAACAAATATTTCTCATAGGCTCATATTGGCATCACCACGGAAAACGAATAGATGAAACGTCGCAAGAGTGCCATGGAAAACAAATAGATGAAACATCGCAAGAGTGCCCTTAAATGAAAGGTTGAATGAAAATCCTAGAAATGAGAAGTTTCATTGCCATTAAAAATTGACTGAAAACAGCGCAACGTAATTTCCTACCATTATAGCATGTCCAGCACGGAAAAGAATGCAGAAAATCCTGCACATGAACCGGCGGCAGACACTATGAGAGAGTGAAAGGAACAGTTTAATACCTTCCCAGTAGTTGATGTTCGATATCCCTCCAGAGTTTCAGGTGCAGAGAACAGCTTAAGTGCATCCTCGATAGTATGTACAGCTTCAGGATGAATGTCAAGGTGAAGCAAGAGAAATGGTTGAACGGTAGCAGAAGCTCTGTTTCCTGCATAACGCATCCCAAAAGAAGGGCTCATTATCAGAACAACTTATATACATAACACACTGCATGATTAGCGGGTAATAGGTAAGAAAATATATGGTAGTAGCACAAGGTGGAGTTGAGAGTTATTCAGTTTGCCAAGTCCAGAACGCAAGAGTGGGGGCAAAAAATGCAGAAAAGAAGAGAGAACTCCCAAATTTTTATGTATAATCATGCTACAAAAACTGAAAAACAAAAGATGCTAATTCACCTTTTGCCTTCACCACACTTCTCAATTGTCCACCGAATATCTCACTCAATTTTGAAGGAACAAAACTCTGTGTTCTTGTCACTGCAGATTTGTTCTTTGGGCCAACTGTCTCCCATTCATCATCTTCTGAAGAAGACACCATAGATGATTTTCTCTCTACGGAGTTCCAGGGTTGTCCTTCAAGCTTGAGTAGTTCATCATGCATTCTATCCATAACGAAGCTTAGAAATTCCTGCGCATCTTCCTGTCTGGAAAACAAAATTTATATATATATATATATCAGAGGAAATTTCTAGTGGAATTATTCATGTTATTAAACTACACTGAAACATATATCCATGCAAGCAGATTTCTAGACCAGAAACGAATAGGCTTCCAAAGATCAATAAACGTATGCTATTTCAGCAAAACATAAATATTTTTGGGTGTATTCATTAAACGTTTAGCAATGGCACATTGATGACTTGAAGATCAGCTTTTAGAACGTAAATATTTAGACATGCACATGTTATTTTGGAAATACGTCCTTCACCATGCTAGAAAAAAAAGCCTAAATTTTGTCACTGTTTAATTCCAGCCAAAAAAAATAAATACCAGTATTGGAGATTAAAAAAAAAAAAATTTCTCAACATAGATAATTCACATACCTTGGCCTCCCTGATATTCCACAAGAAATATCTGGAGTGAAGTTTTTCAAAACTCCTTCAAACATGACAGGCTTAAAGGACCTACCAATATCAAGAAGGTTGGTATCTTTCTTCTTTAAGTTTGAACCACTTGGCACGTCAAATTCAGAGACAAAGTCCAAAAACGCAGTCAAGGTTGGATGGTCAGCCTGATAAGTAAGATGGGATGGGCAACAATAACAAGTTAAGAGCTCGATAGAGAAGAGGGGAAAAAATATGCCAAGCAAACTGACTATGTTAGAACAGTATCCATATGTCATTTACAAATTTACAGAGTCTATACATCATTACATTGTTGAACAATCAATTGCAATAAGAACAAACCATAGAAGAAAAAATGTGCCACCAGATTAAATCCTAAAATACTGACCTTGGGGATGTTTTGATTTCTTAGCTCTAGCAGAAGTTTAACAAACGGTGAACAGGATAGGAGAGCCTGCACCGTTGCATTGAGAAAACACAGATTCCCCGAGTTTATTAACCCGTGAGGAAGTAAGTTTACATCAGCAATATCAGGCTCATTAGAGGCCTTCTTGGTTTCTTCCTTGGACAAAGGTACCGAAGAACCCTCAGCAGTCCCATTCAGCAATTTCAGACTTGAAAATTCATTCGACGAGCTGTCTTCACCCTCAAATTCGGATATAGAAGTTGCAGGAAAATCATCTTTTGGGACCTCTTTCACACCATTGCTGCCCTCGAAACCCGGGGTGGCAACATGAGCATGGCCATTCTCTTTTAAGACATTAGGAACAACATCTGCTGTTTTGGCACTCTTCACTTCATTGTCCTTCTTAAGCGAATCCAAAGGCACGTCATGTTGACTTTTTCCCTTCTGATCTTGGCTTGATGTGCCATTTGAACCACCAAAAGCTTTCTCCAGGACAAGATTCACAGTCCCAACTTGCAGAACCTTCTTCTCCACGGCATTTTCAGCATTCTTGGATGACCGACTCCTAAGCAAGGACCTTGTCTCATCCTCAGTGAACGAGCCAAACACCAATACTCGCTGCAAGAGAAGCATTATTAACTCGTAAACAGCTCGTTGAGAAAACCCAAAAATGGATTGTTTCAATCCTGTTATTCTTTCCAAAAAGAAAAACCAATGACGTCATTAAGTTAAAAAATTTCTTACAAGACTTCTCACTACAAAGTATAGGATGATTTCAATTATCTAATCTTCTAAATATTTAAAATACAAAAATTAAATTGCAAAGTTGCAAATGATTGTTATCAAGTGAAATATTTTACTATAGAATATCGGGTGTTTTCAATTCCCTAATCTTCTAATTTCTCCTAAACACCTAAATTTGCAAAATTAATAATCATCATCAAGTAGAAATCACAAACTTCACTATAGAATAAGACCCGTCAAGTAACTAAACTTCTCATCCACAAATTGACCAAAAAACAAAATACCCATCAGCCAAAAACACATCTTCGAATCAAAACCAGACCAAAACACAACATCAGAAATCGGAAAAAAAAAAATTAAAAATTAGGAAAAGTAGGGAAAACCAACCTCGGAATTACTCATCTGGAGCGCAAAAATCCAAACTGACGAGGGCTGAATGAGATTGAAAAGGAAGGTTCTCCTGGTAACCTAACGGAGCAGAGAGGAAGAGGAAGGCGTCGAGAGAAGACATGAAACGAGACGGAGCTGAGAAAGAGAGCATTTAACAGAAGAAGCTTCTCTGTTTCCCTTCTTCTTCTTCACAACTCTTCTTCTCGTTTCAAAGCAGAACATCGACCACTGAAAATGTGTGTATATATGCGTGTGTGTAGATTTATATCATTGTAGAATACAAACAGAGTGAGGAAGAGCTTGAGAAGAATTTGTAAACCTGGTTATTAGGGTTAGGTTTTTTGTAATTTTTTTTTTTTTTTTTGTTTTTTGTTTTTGTTTTTGTTTTTTTGTGTTTGTCTTTTTTTTTTTTTTTTTTTTTTTTTTCCTCGTTTAATAATTGGATTAGGATTGTTGCTGGGATGCCGCCATTCTCGTCTTTAATATTTACTGAGCGTAGACACGTCTCAGCCACGTGTTTAATTAATTTATTAAATAAAAAAATCAATAACAATTTTATGTTAGAGGATAAAATTTAAGTAATAATAAATTATAGGGAAGTTAACAAATCATATAGAAATTAATTATATGATGCTGTGAAAAAATAATAATTGAGAAGATTATAAGAAAAAATGTTTAAAGAAGGATACATATTGTAAATTACTTCAATAGGGTAAAAAGAATAATGAAAAAAATTAGAAAAAAAAAAAGGAGAGAAAACAAACAAAAAAGAGACTAACACATCAGACATGAGTTAAAAACAATATCATTTTAAAGGTGTGAAAAGAAAACTTTTTAAACAATATGAAAGAAAGCCAAATAAAAAAAAAGGAAAAAAAGAGAGAGTGACACATGACAAAAGAATAGAGGCATAAATTATTATTATTATTATTATTTTACAAATATTATGGGAAAAAAGTATTTGAGAGAGTAATAAAACAAAAATTAAGTATGCAAGAGAGTTCTTTAGATAAGGAATCTTGAATGAGATGAAAAAAAAAATAGCAAAAAGAAAAAAGAAGGAAAGGAAAAAGGGTTATATGAAAGAAAGCCAAGTAAAAAAAGAAAGCTAAAATTGAAAGGAAAAGAGAAGGGAGTGACACATAGTGAAATGATTGAGTAGATTTTGAGTAATTTTTGGTTCTTTTATATATGTTATTATATTATTATTATTATTATTAGAAGATAAGATTAATATTAAAATTTATAAAAGTAGATTTCTTCCAAATGATTTTTAGAAGGGTAATTATAATATTAGTTTTTTTTTCTACAATGGATTTTTAGTAATTGAAACTATGATGACGGTTACAAATAAAATAAATTGAAGAAAAGCACTAGTTATTGAATTTTTTTTTTTTAAGGTTGCACTAGTTATTGATATGATAATATATGTCTTTGTAATATGTTTTTTTTAAAATAAAAATAGTTGAGATTTTTTTTTTTGGGTGTGATGAAATTGGAAAGATTTTAAAAGAAAAAAACCCCTAAAAAAGTTGGAAGGTTATTAAGATTTAAAGTGTGTATTAGTTCCAACAACTAATAACTATTGTACATGGTTTACGACTTCAATTAACTACACATGATTTAAATTAGAGAGCAAATCTAACAAATTTAATGTTGCATTCTCCTCTTTTTTTATTTTTCCTTTATTTTTCATTTTTATTTATTTTTGAGGGTGTGTTATCTCTTACCTCCAATCGAGTCGATTAATTTTTTTTGAGTTGTGACGTGCAGCTGAGTGGTTGTTCAACATGAGATAAGAATTTTACGGTTGATGTTATTTTATATTCATACTTTGTTTTTGTGTTTAAGTTTTAATTTTGTAATAAAAGAGGTAGTTCCCCTACCTTCGGTTTGTTTTGTGTCTGTGTTCCACTTGATTTATTTTCTAGCGGTATATGTCTATAAGTTCCATTAGTATTATGGCTATGCGGAGTTTGTTGTAGTCTCTATGTTGCGAGTGACCGCCTCTCGATCGATAAGAATATTTTATCAATTGTAGATATTTTTTCAAAAAAAACTTTGTACATGCTCGATTATAGGATTGCCGAGGAATTCGAGGAATTTTCATGTCACCGAATCTCAGCTTATGTCCTCCTCACTGAGTTTCATCAGATTTTAATGATGGAATCGATCTTAGTTGATAATTAATGTCTCTTATATTACATGGTTGTTTCATTTTTAGTATTAATATTTGCACCTAATTTTAATTTAAATGATAATTTTTCTTTAAAAAAATGTATAGTGAAGCGTCTCAGGAAGAAAGTAGTGTACATCTTGGCAATAAATAAGAAAATTTGCCTCTATTTTATTTAAAAAAAATTTCTCAACCTACACAAAATTCCTTTCTATTTTATACTAATATAAACTAATTAAACAAAAGGGTAAATCTATTTTTTCTTATTAAGAAGATTATTCTAACTTGTATCCTTAACTTTAAGTCATTCTCCTTTTGGTTTTAAGACTCTCATTACACCTTTTGAATTTTGAATTGGTTTCACTTATGTCAAAATTTTTATTAAAAAAGATGAGAAAACAAAATATAGGATTTAGCATGCTCAAACCTCAAGTGGCATTTTTTCTATATGGTTTAATAAATCTATTAAAAACGTACCGAAAATAGGGGTTTAGTATGGTCAAGTGGTCATTTTCAATCTGTTTGTAACAAAAATTCTAAAATAAGTGATTAAGTAAGACTAATTTAAAATTTAAGAGGTAAAGTTAGAATTTTTGAAGTTTACAGATAAAAATGTGAACAATTCGAAAGTTCAAATGGTATATGTTTTCCAAAAAAAAAAAAAATGAAACACAATTATTTCACACTTTCAAATTCACATCTATCTAATATTAGATGTTGATCATCAGTGTAGTGATATGGTAATGAATATGTCCTATTTAAAGTTTTCGTTTTTTTATATTCAAGGTTCAAGTCATGTGGCATGTAAGAATTTTTTTTTAGGATTCTATGAACTTTATGCTGATAAATATGAAAGACTCAAGATAAAATCCTTTTCATATCATTTGTGATTCGGATGGATTTATATCATATTATTAAGTGAAAAGTAATCCATTATATATATTTTCTCACTTAATTATGTATTAAATATATCTATACTTGTCATAGCCTGGAAACTAATTATAATATATGTGCCCAAGGCCTAAGACGCCATAAAATTGAAGTATTGAGAAATTCAGTTATGAAATGTTAGAATTAAGTTCCATAAAAAAAATATGCTAGAATTAAGAATTTGAAGGCCATTCGTTTCAATTTAACAACGTTAAGGGGTGATATTTATGCTAATTTATTGAACATTCCAAAAGTGAGCGAATCTTATCCCAATTGTAGGATTCTCTCTCTCTCTCTCTCTTTTTTTTTTTTTTTTTTTTTTTGAAGAGACAATTATAGGAATCTTGCATAGAGACGAAATCATTTCTTTTGCTAAAAAAGAAACTGTTCACTACATGGTAATCACAATTACTTAATTAAAAAATAAAAGAAAACTTCTACCATTTCATTTTGTGATCATCAATCAAATCAATATTTCTCTTTAGTAATGAGAAAAGTCTCTGAAATAATTTTTTTAAAAAATAATAATAAATTGACAATAATTTTTTTTTCATTTGAGTAAACGAGTAATTATTTTAATAACAACTCAGGAGGGTATCAAAACAACTATAAACAATATAAATGTATATATATATTTTAAGATAAAACAATATATATTTTTGAATCATGGATTATATGAAATTCATTTTTAATACAAAGAATGATTATTTTTTGAACAAATTAATACAAAGAATTATTAATTTACAGAAACTGATTAAAATAAATAAGAATAATTAATTTTTTTAAAATAATAATTTTTAAGGAAGAAATTTAATAAAATAATTAAAAAAAAACATTAAACAGTGCACGAAAGAAGAGACAGCTTTTCTCTCACACAAGTTCTTGTCTGCCCACTTTCACTTTCACTCTCAAAGCCAAAGCCAAATCTCTCTCTCTCTCTCTCTCTCTCTTCCTCTCCCTCTCTCTCTTTCTCTCTCTAACCACCATGCCCAACCACCACCACCTTCACGCGCCACTCCGGCCGCCTTCCACCGCCGCCTCCTCCTCCTCGCAGTCGTTCACCTCGAAGGTCCTTCTCCTGCTGACCCTCCTCCCCCTCACCCTCGCCGCCATGGCCTTCGCCCTCCAATGGCGCGGCGGCCTTACCGATCCCACCACCCGCTGGGCCCCACCAGGCTCCGACAAGCTCTTTCCTGGCATGGACCCCTCCCCCCACTCCTCCACCGGCACCGGCGCCGGTGCCGTCGCCCACTCCTCCTCCTCCTCCGACTGCCTCAAGCTCGGCCGCAGCTCCTCCCCCTCGTTCCCGTACTTCAACGATTGGAAGTTCGATCTCGGATCCAATCTTAAACCCAAGGTCTCGTTTTTCTTCTGAAATTTTCAAGCTTTTCGTTTGATCTTACTACTGTGATCGGAAATGCTGACTGAAAACCATGTCGATTTTTATTTTCGTGGATCTGCATTGTACGAGTATTTAAATTTCGTGTGTTTTTAGGGCAATTTTGGTACCAAAAATTGTTTCAAGTTAGGATTTTTAACAAGAAGTCGTTTTCCACTCTGATTTCCTGATCTTGCTTTGCTTAAATTTCAAAATTTTCTGATTTTCTGATCTTGCTTGGTTAAATTTCAAATTTTTATACCTTGGAGATTTTGAATTTGATTAGTTAAACTGAGAAATCAAGAGCTAGAAAGTGACAAGACTGGCATTGTGAAGTAAATTTACTGGATCTTAGTGCTGAGATTGGAAATGCCGAGTGAAAATCATGGGCTTCTGGGATTATTTTGTCTCTGGATTTTGATTTTTGCAGGTCAAAATTCGTCGAGTCTTTCGGAGTTTTGTGTTTTAGTTTTCTTTATTTTCCATTGTGGTAGCTTAAATTTGAAGAGTGAACTTGCCAGTTTGGACTTTTCTCTTTGGGCCTTTATTTAACCATATAATGATTTCCACTGTGATTTTTTGATCTTGCTTGGTTAAATTTCAAAAAAGAAATAAAAGAAAA
This sequence comes from Ficus erecta, assembly GCA_008635985.1. Lineage (NCBI taxonomy): Eukaryota > Viridiplantae > Streptophyta > Magnoliopsida > Rosales > Moraceae > Ficus > Ficus erecta. The sequence continues at coordinate 2,637,350 of BKCH01000019.1, forward strand.
ATCCCTGGAGATTCCCAGTTCAAAAAGTGACAACTGACAAGCAAGCAAGGCAATTTCGAAATGGTTGTTTTTCTTTTTATCTTTCTTAAGAAATCCAAAGAAATAGAATATCTTTTTAAGTGATCTTATTCGGTTTTGTGTGTTAATGTGTAGATATGTGTTACAACAAGTACATCAGCTGGCTTAGAGCAGATTTTACCATGGATGTTTTACCATAAGGTTATGGGTGTTTCTACTTTTTTCCTTTTTGTGGAAGGGAAGGCTGCATCTCCCGAAGTATCTAAAGTTCTCGAATCTATTCCTGTGAGTTAATGCTCTTGTGCTATAAGTGCATCACTTTTGTGTTTATTATCGGTATCGTTGATGTCATAGACTTCTTTGAGGAAACATAATGCGTTGCTTTCTCAGGGGGTAAAAGTTATATACAGAACGAGAGAGCTGGAAGAGAAACAGGCTAAGAGGTAGGTTAGTCCCATTACTTTTATGGTTGGACCACTTCCCACAGATTAAAGTTGGACCAAAAGCAGATTTTGCTTTCAGTTTCGTTTTAACTAAGGGAAGCTTTATAGATGAGTAAGAAATGAGATGCAAAGTATTATATAATGGTAGAATCCGCTGTATTTTCCTAACATTCCAGCTAGTTGAGTTTGTTGATGATAACTGTCAATTGTTTCTGTGTTCAACCTATCAGCCGGATATGGAACGAGACGTGGCTGTCGAGTTTCTTTTACAAGCCTTGTAACTATGAACTATTTGTGAAGCAATCTCTCAACATGGAGATGGCTATTGTCATGGCAAGGGTAAAGATGGTTTCTCAACGATCTGCTATTAAGTATTATTTCCAGTAGTTAGTTTCCAATCTTTTCAAACGCATTCTTTAATTTCTTTCCTCTTTGTATGCGAAAATATTAGGATGCTGGCATGGACTGGATACTTCATCTTGACACTGATGAGTTAATCCACCCAGCTGGTGCTCGGGAGTATTCTCTGAGACAGTTGCTGCTTGATGTGCCTGGGAATGTAGATATGGTTATTTTTCCCAACTATGTAAGTGAAATTATGTAAACTTTCCCTATGTTTGATAGTTCGTAAGATTAAGAATGTGGCATGCAAAATACCATAATACATCGGTCTTGTTATTATTCTTTTTGTATTTTGTTTTCATTTTAGCTAAGATGCTTGCTTCTAATAATCTAACTAACAGTGGGATTTGTAATTTTTAGGAAAGCAGTGTCGAACGGGATGATATTAAGGAACCTTTTACTGAGGTAAATTCCCTATGTTCTACACTGTCCGTGTCTTTCATTCGCTTTTATTTTACTTCAGGTCCTGTAATTGTTAGTTGTTGATAATAATATTGAGTTTGACGTATAGCTTAGGTCTGTAGAATGGGAACGTTCAAGAAATTTTAGTCTTGTTCTCTTTTAGTAGTCGCTTATTTTGTCAACGGGGACAGTCTTTGATGCATGTCTTGTTCCTCTATCTTCACAAATAGGTTTCTATGTTCAAGAGGAATTATGACCATCTTCCAAAGGATACATACTTTGGGATGTACAAAGAATCAACTCGTGGTAATCCTAATTATTTTCTAACTTACGGAAATGGGAAATCAGCTGCTCGTGTTCAAGATCATCTTCGTCCTAATGGTGCACACAGATGGCACAATTATATGAAAACTCCAAAGTATGGTAGTTTGTTATGAACAAGGATGTAATTTTTGTCCTTGTTTTTTTTATTTATTTATTTATTTGGCTTCTTGATTGTTGTAATTAATTTATTTTCTCTCTACTTTCTTTTAGCGAGATTAAATTGGAAGAGGCTGCTGTTCTACACTATACATATGCCAAATTTTCGGATTTGACCTCTAGACGTGATCGATGTGGCTGCAAGCCTACAAGGGAGGACGTAAAAAGATGTTTTATGCTGGAATTTGACAGATCTGTGAGTTCACTGCTCTGTTAAATTTAATCAGATTTTTTTTTTTCTACTACCAAGAAGATGGTGTTTGTAGGTGTGCTTGCATGAAGTATCATGGCTGCGAACTATGTGGATCTTGATTCACATTGCTTCTCTTTCTGACTATTGTTTTTTCATGCTAAACCAGGCATTTATAATTGCATCAACCGCGACTGAGGAGGAAATGATGAACTGGTAAAATCCTCTTCAACTAAACTTCTTGCTATACTTAATCTAGAAATATTGGCGATTCCTTGAATTCGAATATTGCATATTCTGAGGAAACTAGTAGCATCGTCAGCATTAATCGTGTTGTCTCTTTTGTCCTCTTTGTTTTTTATTTTTTTTTATTTTTTTAATTTTATTGTAGGTACCATGAACATGTTGTATGGGGTGACAAAGACTTAAAACTGAAACTGTTGAGAAAGGGCATCTTGACTCGCATATTTGCTCCCATGGTAAGCATGATCACATACATCTTCCCTTTTCTGGTGCTTGATATTGTAAAAGAGAGTTGCTGAGGCTCCTTCGAAATAACTTTCTAAATTCCCTCCTCTCAGACCATAATACAAGGATTACGAGAGTCCGGCGTCTTCAACTCCATCATCGCATCTGCACCAACAACTCTTTCAAAGCAGAAGTTTCTATCAACAGTTGATAGTAGCAACACATCCAGGGCAGTTGCGTCCGAGTCCCTCCCCTCAAGGAAGATGGGTCGGATCCGAGTCAACCAAGCGACTGTGAGGAAGGTCTTAGAAGACACCGAAAGCAGCGCCTCATTTCAAGAGGCAGCTGTTCCTCCATTGTCACCCCCGGCAAGTGATGGTGACGATTTCACCATAGAAGCATATTAATTCTCATAACTTAATTGCTTATTCTTCTTCTTCTTTTTGTGGTTCTTTCGCCTTCCTATCTGCGCGGTTAGTTCTGCAATGTTGTCCGGTCACACTTTTCGGAGGGACGAATCAATATAAGAAAAGAAAGAGCAAGCAGACTTGTTATGGGGATTCAACTGCAGTTGGTTCTTCCCGATCATTGTCCAAGCGGTGTAGTGTTTAGGAAGAGAGAGAGAGAGAGAGAAAATAGTTATTATTTTGTGTATAGAAACCACATTGTCGAGTGAACAGTTATTATTTCTATGTTTTGGCCCCTTTATTGAGGGTCTCTAATGTAAAAAGTTTGGAATTTATTGCTCTGTAAAATTTGGAAACTTAAACGATCCCCAACAAAAAAAAAAAAAAAAAAAAAAAAGCTTAGCCTCTTGAATTGATGATAACTTTTTTTTATTTATTTTCTTTTCAATTGTTTCATTGCTGAAATTTGTTTCCTTGTAGTTGTACGAGGTTAAAGAAGATTCATTGATATATGTTTTAGACTATACAACTAAAACGAGAATGTCCCCTCAACCAAAAGAAAAACGACAAGCAGAATGAAAACGACGGTAAAGCTAGAAAACGACAGAGACCAGTAAAACAATAAGGAAATGAAAATGTCATAGAATAATGAAAGAATAAGCATTAAACGACAATAAGTTTGTAAACGACGGCAACTTAAAATAAAGCTTTATCAAAACGACATAACGGATCCATAAGCAACACAACGCAATGTTTTGGGCACCATACTAACAAAGAGAGTGGGTCTCAACTGAGGGATCCAGACTTTCAATTAATGGGAGTGCTACATTTTAAAATTTTCAAAAAATTAGACAGTAAAGTTGTAAACACTTAACGACTTGACAAAATCAGACGACAAAAAAAAAAAAAAAAAAAAAACCTAGAAAGTAGAAACAAAATAAAGGTTTTTGTGAATCGTCTAAACTTATTACACAATTACAATTTATACTCTGAATTAATAAATTTTTAGCAATTTACTTCCATTGATAATAATGTTAATCTTTCAAAAGAAATTGATATTTGATTTATTCATGAACCGTTAATTAATGATATAAAATATTATTTTTATCCATTTTAACTTAAATTTATACTCTTAATTAATAAATTACAATTTAAGAATCAAATTCTATATTAAAAAAAACAACATTATTATCGATGAGCATAAATTGTTACAGATTTATAAATTAATAATATAAAATATCAAAATCAAAATTAAAAGTTTAAGTAAGTTCACAATGTCAATTATCAAAATAAAAAATTTATGAAGTAGATTTCTAACTGTGCAATAAATTTAGAGACGCCAGTTTAATTTGGGCAAAAAAAAAAAAAAAGGGTGAAAAGCAATCAAATCCTGAAAACGACAGTAGTAGCAAAAAAACGACAAAAATTCATCACAAATTGACACGTGCTCACAAAAGAATTCTTTATTTGTTCTGTAGCTTCTATCATCTTCTGGAAAAATAAAGATCGCGACAATGGCGGTTGTTCTCCTCATCCCTAACTCCAACCCAACCTCTCTCACTCTCTCTCTATCTCTTTCTCCACCGACCAACCACTACAATCACCGTCACCACATTCTCCGACCCACCACCGCGTCGGCATTCAAGCCCCAACGCTTCTCCGTCTCCCCGGCGGTTAGCTTTCCCCTGCAGAGCAGAGACAGACAAAGAGACAGAGGCCTAAGTCTGGTCACCCGCGCGGGTCCCAGCACCAACAGCTACATCTTGGCCTTCGTTTTGCCCTTCTCTCTCGTCGTCATCACGGTCCTCACCTCCATCCGAATCTCCGATAAGCTCGACCAAGACTATCTCGAGGAGGTAATTTTCCATCTGGGTTTTGTTAGGTCTGGGGGAACTGGGTTTTGTTGTGTTTGTGCGTACCATGTGTTTGATAAGAGTTCTGAGTTATTTTGTGCCGTTTCTGTTGTCTTATTGAAAGCTCAAATCCCCCTATGGTATGAGCTTGATTTGCAGGCTAATGGGTAATTAGAGATTTTCTTTTTGACGTCTGAAAGCATTTCCAATGCGCATGCTAATGCTAATGGTAAATTTTGTCACATAAACAAAATTTTGTTCCTTTAGTGATGTGCTAAATTTAGCAAAAATGGTCCCTTTTAAAAAAAAAAAGGGTAATTAGAGATTTTCTTTTTGACGTCTGAAAGCATTTCCAATGCGCAGGCTAATGCTAATGGTAAATTTTGTCACAAGCAAAATTTTGTTCCTTTAGTGATGTGCTAAATTTAGCAAAAATGGGCCCTTTTTAAAAAAAAAACAGAAGTACGAACATATAAAAATACCTTGTCATTAGAAATCATTTTTTATTCGCTAATTGGAAAATTGGTAGTTTGATGTTTTGTTTTGAGAACAAATTTTAGTAAAGTGATATCATTTGTGTTGCATTAGAGCGCAACATGAATTTAACATCTGGCATGTTCTCTTATGCTAAATTTGACGTTTTGATATTGTAGTATGTTAAAGTTGGCATTTTGACACTTGTAACATGCCAAATAAGTATTACCATTCCTCTTTGCACGAAAGTTTAAATTTTGGTTGTTTGGAAACAGGTTGCACTTAATCAAGCTATTAGGGAAGCTGATGAGGAAGAAGGTGAAGAGGAAGATTATACCAATGAGTTGCCTCTAGAGCAACCTGCCACTCCACGTGCTCGTAATCGGCCCAAAAGGGAAGCTTAGACTTCCTTTTTATGTTGCTTTTCTATGAACAATTCTTGCGTACTAAGAATAGCCGTTAGGAAAAAGGGGTTTTGGGATTTACTTTTAGTTACCCATTATATACTATGTATTGTAACAACAGTTTTGATGCTATATTATAACGTTCATTTGTTTGGCTTCTTCTTCAAAACATTGTTGCAAGAGTAGAACATTTTATGTTGAAACTTGTGAATCTCGAACATTGAAGTTGTATAAATTACGATAGATTTGTAAATTTTGAAATGAATAAAATATCATGTACTTTTAAATGATATAATTACAAACTTTGAACGTTGAAATTGTAAAAGTTACGATAACCTTGTATGAAATTAGTATCTTATTAGCACAGAGAGAGAGTTCATCCGCTACACAGAAACCAAAAAAAAAAAAAAGAGAGAAAAAAAAAAAAGAATGATAATAACCATGACCAAGGTCTTAATCTGTACTCAGTGTAGAATATGTTTCAGAAAATTTCAACCTGATGGTGTTCCTAGCAAGTCATTTGAATCAAAAAGCTTCCAAATGCCAACTGAAAACCAGCTCCGAATTATCTGGGACTTGACTCGTCGAGCTTTGTTTCTGGTATGGAGCTCCCAAGTCATTTGCTTCTCTTCAGCTTGATTTCTGCTCATTTGAAACTTAAAATGTCAAATAAACTAATAAGAAAAAGAGTCTTAAGAAATCCACAACTATGATCTCCAAACAAGACTTCATAATTGTCTCATTTTTCAATTGAAATCTAGTAATATGACAATAAATGCAGGTGACTAAACAAATCACGAGAAATGATCAGAGAAAATTACTAACCAGTTAAAGATGTCATTCGACTTGACATTGGTGTTTATTGCACCATTCTCAATTGCAACACCAACATGCATAAGCTTTTGGATCGACATGGTAAGTGCTTGTAATTTCTCCGATACAACGGTAAAATGTTGAAAGCAAGATCTGCAGTGACATTGGTGATTATTCAATCCAAACTTTCAATTTGAAAGCAGGGTAGAGCCCTTTGCTTTCAGCTTAGATTCTAAACCAAAAAATTTCAACCCTGAGACCACCAAGTCTGCCGTCTTTTTCTTCATGTGTTCAATTAGTATTTCATCATATATGATCGTCCTTGCTTCACTCAAAAGCTTGCGCCCTCTCGCATTCGAAAATACCTTCCTCGCCTCCTCTATCGTGCCGTGCTTGCACATGCCAGAGATGACAGCAGAGTACACAACATCATCTGGGGGACACCCTTGTTGCATCATCTCATCCAGTACTTCGATGACCTTCTCAGCTTTACCGGATTTGCACACATGGAGAACAGTAAGTGCATACTTGAACTCCATAGGACCACTATCCACGCTGGCCAAGCAGTCCCGAACGAGCATCATTGCTGCATCAATCTCTCCAATATTGCATAGCCCTCTAGCAAGAGAACAATAAGCAGAAACAGAAGGAACACAGGACATTTCAACTATCTTATTGTGACAAACACAAGCCTCCTTGACATCCCCATCTTCAACAAGACATTCAATCGCAACGCTGTAAGTTGACGAGTCTGGTTGAACATTCATATTCTTCATTTGGCTCAAGAGCGAGAGTGCCTTTTTTGCCATCCCAGTTTTGTAAAGAGCCTCCATTAGAATATTGTAGATTGCAACACTGTAGTAGCCCCTAACTTTCAAGTCCTCGAACACTTCCATAGCCATCTTTACTCCCTCCACCTTCCTTACCACAAAGGAGAAGAATTTCGCCAGATCATCGGCAACAAAAATTCCCAATTTATGCATCTGCACAAGCAACTCACAAAACTCATCCATTCTTTTCATCTCAGCATAACACATCAAAATGGGGTTAACGGTCTCAAAGTTTGGCCCCAGACCCTCTTGAACCGTCACTCGGAAAAGCTTGTATGCCTTATCGACCCGCTTTGCATTACACAACCCTTGAATAAGAAAACTATAAATATCCAAATCAGCTCTATATCCCGAATCCACTAAATCCTTGAACACATCACAAGCCAACCCAACTTTCCCATCTTCCACAAACGCCTGAACCAATGCCCCATAAACCGCCCTATCAATCAAAAGCCCCTTATCCTTCATCTCCTTAAACAACTCATGACCCTTCTCCACCCTCCCTCCTTTACACAACCCCGCGATCACCGTCCCATACGCGATAACATCTGGATCAACCCCATCCCTCCTCATCTCCTCCCAAACCCTCAAGCACCCATCCAAGTTCCCCTCCCCAACCAACACTCTCACCATCGCCGTGTAAGCGAAAACATCAGGCTTGCACAACTCCACTCTCATCCTCCCCAAAACCTCGAGCATTTCCTCAACTCTTCCAGCCTTGCAAAGACCCTTTATCAAGATCATAAAAGTGACACTCTCCTCAACCAAACCAGCCTCCTTAAAGTCGTCGTAAACCGACAATGCCAAGTCCAAATAGCCTGTTCGGACCAAAGCATCCATGACCCTGTTGTACAAAAACACTCTAGGCCTAATTCCAAACTTCTTCATCTTCTCATACACATAGTTAACTCTAAGACCCCTATTGGCGTCAGAGTGCATTCTGATCAAAATCTCAAACTGTTTCTCACTGGGAGGCCTGCCCTGAGCCTCCATGAGTTCGGGGACCTGGTCGGCCGACCGGAACCGGTTGGCGCGGTTGAGGCAGTAAGCAAAAGCGTTGTAGGAAGCAAAAGTGTGGCGGTAACCCTTTTGGTTACCGGCCCAGTGGAAGAACTTGGAGGCTAAAGAAGGGTCGGATTGTACCTTGAGGACCTCGGCGACGAGGTCGGGGGTGACGCGGCGGAGCTTGCGGAGGTCGGAGACGAGGGGTGGGCCCCAGAGGGAGTTGTGTCTGCGGAAGGCGTCGGTAATGAAGCGGGCGATGGGGGAGAGGAAGGAAAGAGATGGGGTGGGTTTGGGGGAGGAGGGAGAGCGGTGGGGATTCTGTGGGTCCCATTTGGAGAGGTCGATGGGGCGGTGGGTTGGGATGGGTTTTGGGGGTTTGAGGGAGTGGCGGTTGGAGAAGAGGCCGCCGCGGACGGTGGGGCGGTTTTGGGTGGGCTTGCGGTGGCCGTAGAAGAAGTAGAACTTCTGGGGTTTCGCCGGCGGTGGCTGCACCGGCATCTCTGATGTCACGTTTGTGCTGTCGCGTCTCCCTCTCGGACTCTCTCTCTCTCTCTCTCTCTAAACTTACCCTCTTGCTCTCCCACTCTATAAAGTTACCTTGGTGTCTCTCTCTAAACTTAGGGTGAGTTTGGGCATAAGTCCAAACTAACATTTTCAAATTTTTTTTTGTCTTTTTTTTCAAAAGTTTTTGTCTTTTTTCCCAAAAAGTTTTTTGTCTTTTCTGAAAAGTCAACATAATTTACTATTTAAACTTAAAAATTTCATCTTAAACTTGTGCACCAAACATGCCCTTACTTTGTTGCTCTGCTTCCAAACTTCTTCATTGTCGTTTGTACTTGCAGGATTTTTTTTTTCCCCCCTCAACTTGTCGATGTTAGACAACCGACCCTCTGACCTTTAGTTATGTGATATTACCGATATCTTATACCCGTGTAATCACTGTAATGTATTTTATTTTATTTTATTTTCTATTAAATTAATTATGAAAAATCCACGAATAAACACTTCAATTAAGGAGAAAAAAAATCCCATATCCAATGAAAAATTTTCAAATCCAATTCAACTTTAATCTAAATATTCCAAATTCAAACCCAATTTAATGAAACCTAAGCAAGGTGGCGCACATTTAACAATTTAGACAGATTAGGAGGTTAAATTTCAAGATTTAAAGTTTAGTGGCAAATTATCAAGAAATGATAAATTTAAGGGGCGGTAGTGTTAAAAGCCACTATCTAGTGTCTAGCATGTGAACTGCTATGTTGAAAAGCCTGTGCTCTCTGCCCTCCAGGATCCCGTCTAGTACAAAAGTTCCAACGACAAACTATCTCTAGAAGTTTTGGTTACCAAAAGTACAAACACATTTCTAGTCAAAATTAAAAAAGAATCAAAGAAATGAAAATCAGCTGACATTTAGTTTTGGTTTAAAGATGACAGAACTATCACATAATTCAGATTGTTTTCCAAAGTGTTTTTAAATTTGCTTTAAACTGATTAAAATCCAAATACAACATCCAATCTCAGAAAAGTAATAATAAATTTAAATACTGTGATCTTAAATAGATCTTTTCCTGGTGACAAAAAGGGGCCAGAAATTAGTTTATCCACTCATTTTCCCTTCAAAAAACACGACTGTATATGTTAAATCTCCTCAACCTTTTACTAACTTCTTTAATTCGATCCATATCCCTTCTGGCCGGTAGCCAAAACTTGCTATCGGTTTTCTCATGGAGAAGACGACACTAAACCAAACATGTCACGGTTTCAGGACGTCCAAAAAACCAGCTCATACCGCTCCATTGCTAGACAGCTTCATGCTATCGATAATTAACAGGCAGCAATTCTGCATGTACAGTCTCCTTTATGCAAAGCTAACACGCTTCTTCTGGTTTCCCCTCCTCCAACAATCACCTGTTTGATTTTCATCTCCTCGAAACCTCGAGCTTTTGTAGCCAGATTCACTATGATGAAAGCCTTCCCTTTTCTGGAAATCCCCATTCCATGATTCTCGCCCGTAGCCAGGTTTTCGCCCAAATTCATTGTTCTGGTTATTATAAAGGTCCCACTGTTTCCCACACCTTGCACCGTCTCCTCCACAATCTCTCCACCTTCTATCTTTTTGAGCTCTACCGTGTTGGTCAGCACTCCGTACCCAAGGATTGTTCCACTCCTGCCAGTTCCAGCCCCATTCCTGCTTGTCCCAACTAGAACCCCAGCAATCACCCTTCTGTGAGATATAGTTCCGAGAGCCACGTTCCCAAGGATTTTCATTACTGTCTGAATTCCTTTTATGAAAATCACTGTTATTCCATGATGTCTTCCGATGATCTCCACACGCATCTTTGTTATTCTCCCAATTTCTTTTATTGCAGTTGCTGTTATCCCATGATGTCTTCCCATGATCTCCCCACAACTCATCTTTCACATTTCTATCGCCTCGAGTGGCATTGCAATCCCAGGAACCGTCGTTATTGTCTACATCCTTTGAGCCGTGTATATGGTCATTCCATAGGTTCCATCCATTTTCTTTACCTTGCGAAATTCCACTAATTTCTCCATTGTTACATTCCCAAGGATTTACCCCGTCAATTTGATTCACATTACTCAAATCAGAAGGAGCAGAAAACGAGTTTCTAGTCTTCTTGTTTTTCCTCCATAATCTGCCATCCCCCTCCTCCTCATCGGCAGGAGCAAAATAAGTTTGATCCAATTCCTTCATCAGTTCAGGATCGATAACTGGGTACCAATCTACTTCATCGATGTAAATGTCTGGGTCGGGTGGTGATATTTCACAAGCAAAGCCGTTCATATTTGCCCAAAACCGCTTTTTGGCATTCCGAAATGCCTCTTCTACAGCAGAATCGTCCCAATCGAGTATATTACTGTGGCAAGATATAAACTTCTTGGCATTTACTAGCTTCCGCCATGGAACTGATCCAACCACATAGCAGAATCTCTTTTCCCATGCAGGCACATTATCTTGCAAAGGCTCTACAAAATAAAAAAATAAAAAAAAGATCTCAAATACAAATGTGGAAGCACAATTATCTTAATCTTTGAACTTGGAAAAATAAAATCACATAATTTCATTGTTTTTATTCACATAAAGATCAAAACTTTATCCCTTTTACCTTTCACATAGGATATCAAATTCAAAAGATCACATTAGTCCTTGTTGCCAATAACAATTTCTTCATTTGGATGTTCTTCATTTCTTGCAAATGCTACTTTAGTAATACATCAATATCCGAAAATTCTCATCAATTTGGTAAATTACATTGCCTATTAATAGGTAAAACATACCAAATCACTTACTAAACCATGCAATGACCAATAAAAAATTCATTCAGCAATTCTTCATTACTGGGGTTCTTGTTCTAAAAGTTCTACAAATTTATATATATATATATACATATATATTTTGCCGCTTTGTTCTATTGATTCTTAAAGAATTTTTCTATTTCTATTTCTTTTCGAAATTCTCGGGAATCAGACAGAATATTACCCAAATATTTCTTCATGAACACAAATAATTCAAGAACAAAAAAGACCGGAAATTCGCAAAACCAGCCAGTAAACCACGAAGTTTTTTCTTCCCCTTCATATTAATTAAAAAGAAAAAGAAAAAATAAAACCCATTAAGACAGGATATACAAAGAATTCAACGAATACCCAATTCAAATAAAATATCGTAATGCAGAGAGAGAGAGAGAGAGAGAGATAGAGATAGAGATTTACGAGGGGGAAGATGAGAATCGAGTTGGGGCGGAGGAGAAGACCAGGACCAGAGATTTTGTTGACGGTGGTGGTGGTGGTGATGCCTACGCGGTGGACGGTAATTCCATTTTCCCATTTCACCCCCTTCTCAATCCTGTCTGTATCCACAAACACTTTCTAAGTTTCTAGAGAGAGAGAGAGGAGCTGGGAACCTTGCAGGTGAAGGCGGCTCTTCCAGTTTCAGATTCGAGGGGGTCAGACTCGGAACTATAAAGAACGTTTACTTCTGTTTGTCTTTTATTTTTCCTTTTGGGATTTTTTTTTTTTTGGTGGGGGCAAATTTTTACATTTCACCATGAACTTTTCGTAATTTGGTTTAATTTAATAAGCCGCCTTCCAAAAACGAAATTTTTTTCAACAATTTACCTTTTAATTTGTTAAATTGTTATAATGTTACCCGTTTTGATGGTGAAAAGCATATCCCATCAATATTCTAAAATCCTAATTTAAATCCTAATACAAATCTCTCAATCGAGTCGATTTTACAACTCTCAATTCCTCAAATCCAACCTAAATGCATAGTAAAATTGATAAAATTGGTACAATAACATAAATGGTTAATATTAGGCAAGTTGTCAAAATTTGAAAAATTTAGAGAGTAAAAGTAAAAATAACAAAAACTTAAAAAAAAAAAAAAAAAAGCAACAAATTAAACTACACTAATTTGGATAGAAATAAAAAGGGTTATCTAAATTCATCAATTGCTCTCCTTAGATATTCAATTCCGAAAATCCTTAAAAATTTATAGTGAATAGTTCTATTGTTACACCCTCTTTTCTTTTTCTTTTTTTTTTTTTATCTTTTTTTTTTTTTGGTGTGGTTTGTTACACCCTCTTAACACTTATTACACGTCTTATTGTTTTGAAATTATTCATAATTATTTCAATAAGATTATTGTTATTCCCCTCTATATGTCTATTTACATCCAATGCTATTACCTTTTTGTTTACCCAGTTATCTCTTTCTTTTTTCTTTTTCACTTTTTTTTTTCTGGCCGACTATTTGTACATGAAGGTTTCTTCTTCTTCTTCTTTTTCCTCTCCCTTTCTCTCTCTCTCTCTCTCTCTCTCTCTCTTTTTAGTGTGTGCAGCAATACTGTAAATACATTTTCATGTAAATCATACTAGTATAGATGAAAAAACGTTTAGCTTGTTTATAATAATTTCTTAAAATCATCTAAATTTTATTGTTTTTTAATTAACTAAATATTTTGTAAATGAACTAAAGATAAAGATAAAGATATTCTTGTTTTATTTCACGTTAGAGTTTTCCTAATAATTAATTTTTATTTGAACCTTTAGTTATAATTAATAAAATAATTTCATTTATTTAATAAATATGAAATGTATCAACCAAGTTTAGTCAATAAATATAAAATTTATTAAGGCGTCATTTTTTCACCTAAAATTTTGACATTTTTTTAACATCCTCCAAATTCTGCCATTTCTCTTAAATCACCCAAAACACTGTTACTATTATTATTATTATCATTATTATTACTATTATTATTATTATTATTATTTATTACGGCCCATTGTAAAGATATTGGGGAAAAAAACGACATATTCTTTTTCTTTTCTTTTTGCCTTTGAAAAGTCAAAACCATGATAGAATTCCTGCGGTCTGATAACAGCAATAGCGACGGATCTGTCTGTTTAGATAGTTCTATGTCGTTTTCTTTTAACGACAAACCGTTTTCTCGTTTAGATTTTTGAAAATGGTATTTTACACCGTGCATCCTAAATTTATCATACAGTTGTAATTGTACCTTAAACTTTTATTTTTTTACAATTTACACATTGGACTTATAAATTTATAGCAATTTATCCCTTATTGATTACAATATTGATTTTCTTTTTATTATGAAAATTGACACTTAACTTACATATAAGTTGGTAATTAAAAGTATAAAAGGTCCTTTTTAATCAATATTAACCCAAATTTATATTTAAAACAAAATTAATTGAAAGTTTTTTAATTTGATAATATTAAAAAAAGATCTTAATTTAAAAAAAAATATAGGTTAAAATAGGTAAAAATGATCATTCATGTCAAAACTAATGATTTTTGTACAAATCACATATCAATTTTCTTCAAAAGACTAAAATTGTTATTAATGAGAGGTTAATTACTATAAATTTATAAGTTTAGAGTGTAAATTGTCAAACTTAAAAGTTTATGATATAAATTATAATTATACGATAAGTTCAGGGTACACCGATTAAAAAAGCCTTTGAAAATGACATGTGGATTTTCTATTAAAATTGTTTATCCTTTATGCCAGTAGACAACATGTCTCTTTAATATGCACTAACTAGCAAGAATACGACATAACGTTTTCGGGTTGTAATCGTTTGCTTAAAAAATTGCTGTCGTTTGTGCTTGTAAACGACATGTCTTTCAGAATGCATTGACTTCACGATGAACTTACATGTCGTTTATTGTAGTGTGATACTGTCAACTAGATAAACGGTAGGTCTGCCTTCTATTTAACAGCATAAAAATTTTAGCTGTCGTCTATATATTAAAACATGTCGTTTACCACGTCAATTTCTGGTAAACGACTTGTCGTTAATATACAATCAAGATGTAACTCATGGGAATTATCAACACGTTGTTCCTTTTCTAAAATGACATGTCGTTTGTTGTATTGGAAAGTATTTTTATCTCATGTGATTTGTATCGCCACAGAATAAAATGAAAATATGAACCATAATACACTAAATCCTGGATATACATATACGCGCGTGTGTGTGTGTGTGTGTGTGTGTGTGTCTCTAGGGTTGGTGTTGATCAAAAACATTTACCAGTAAAAGTTCTTATTATTATAATTTTTTTTTTTTTTTTTGTGGGAAAGAACACACCTCAAAATAGAAGCAATAATACATGTAGAGAACAAAAACAAGAGCCCAACAATTCAGTAAAACTTTATCATAAGACAAACCCAAAACATACTTTGCAAATGTAAACAACTATTCTTCCACCTTACAATAGGATATATACACAAATGACTAAAGCTCATTTCGAATATTTTTTTCTTTTAATAAAAGAAAGCATGCAACATAATATGTGTCATCCTATAAATAAGGGGAAAAAAAAAAAAAAGTATAACAAATGTAACCGTACCCATAACACTTTCCCCATGCGATTATACCTTTGCTCTCTCCGTCTTTCACAATTTTCCAAACTCTATAATAGGAAATTAGGAATATACAAATAGTTAGAAGTAGTGTGTAAGGAAAATGTCACACGTTACACGGCAAGCATGTAGTCCTAAGGTCATTCATGGTTGGAATTGTCTCCTAGTACACGCAACCCTCCTTTTTGATAAGAAAGTGATAGCTAACCGCTATATAGCAATATTGTCAAATATGCATTATACCTCTTTCATGTTGTACAAACACAAACTTGAAGCTGACTTGCAAGAATTGGATAAACGAGGACCAATAGAGAGAGGAGAGATTAATGGCATTTGGCAAAAAAATAGATTTAAGTCCGTTTGAGTCAACATTTCCGGCCAACATTACAAAGAATCAAGATCTACTGTTTCGAATTTCATGTCTCGTCCCCCTAATAGTGTTATGTCATATCATCTGAATTTAAAAATTTAGTCAAAAAAAAAAAGCTAAATACTAAAATTTCTTAAACAAATCAAGTTGTCAAAATACTATTGAGGGGTTAACCATTGAGACAGAAATATATAATAGCAGATCTGGACTTCATTACAAAATGCCGTCTGGATCCAAAACTCATATTTCTACATCAAACTTTCTCTCTCTTACATTTATCAAAAACTCAAACATTAAAAGTACATAACTTTCTCATTTCAAATCGAAATAAGATGATTCTTGTGTCAAAATACTTACATGACGAGACGAATAAGACAAAATCTATTTTGCATATTTTTTTCTTAATAAATTAAAAAAATTTATATTATTTTTATATCACAAAACTTTTTCAAAAGTCTTCTCCTCAGATATATTTTTTCAACCCAACTTTCAAAACCCAGTGTTCAGATGTTCTCCCAAACGACTTATGTTTATTCTATTGCAAAAGATGAAAAAAGAAAAAAGCAAGAAGAAAATGCAATGTGACTAGTCCTCTCTATGGGGCCCTTTCACAGCTGTATTCACTCTTACAGCACAAGGCTGCTTTGTTTTCTTCCTTACATTCTCTCATCTCTTGCACATTGTGACTTCCCCACATCCCTCAATAATAGTCCTCTCTCTCTCTCTCTCTCTCTCTTCTATAGGGAACATGCTATCCTTGTATTCCTGTAGTTTTAGAACACTCTCTTACTTTCCATGATAAAAGAAAAAACATTGACTTAGAAGGGCAAATGGCAAAATAAGATCAAGCCATGGCTAGCAAGTAAATGGCAACATCAAAAGGTCTCCTCTTGTTAAATTGCCAAACAAAATTTCATCCCAACCATCCACTCCATCAAGCACAAAATGATCAATATCAACAAACGACCAAAAAAAGATTCCAAGGGCCAACCGGAGCCCGACACGTGGAATCCTTGGCCCAAACGATGGGGGGTGCGGTTGCATGGTACTAAAAAGGAGAGAAGGGCAATTGGGTAATTTCACTCCCAACAGACATTTGAATATGTTTGTTGCAGCATAGGAAAATGGGAGTAGCAAAACGATGACAAGGCCCCATTTGGCTCAAAGAGTTTTACCATTATTCATCAAAAGCTTCCCTCCATGAGTACAAAGCAACTCCACCTTTTTTTTTTCTTTCTTTTTTTTTTTTTTTATAGATTTTTTTTCCTTTCAGTATTTTGCCCATGAATTTCTTGCTTAGAATGGAGGTCCACATTTTGAACAGAAGAAACTCATCATAAACAAGCTGAAATACTTGAATTGATTGAATTTGACAACCAAACATACCTCCTTGATTAGCATCAACTAAGGGAATTTTAATCACTTTGGGGGTCACTTGATCAAGATTTCCAAAAAAAAAAAAAAAAAAAAAAATCTTTTGGGATCTCTTTTTTTCTTTTCTTTCTTTTTTTTTTTTTGGGGGGGCGTTATTTTTACATATTATATAGAATGATTGAATTTGAAGCAATCTTCCTAAACTCCATAGATTTCTGCACCAACTTCTTGACTTTCTCACAAAAGTGACTATCCTACTACTTCACAAGAGCTTATCTTTTGGATGTGGTGATTAATCTGTTGGTTCAACACACTCACAAGATTTAAGGAGATGGCAGGTGAGACACTCTTTTGGATACTATACCAATATTCTCATAGATTTTAGCATTTGGAATATATATATATATATATTTACCTTTTCAATTTTGCTTTGAAATATAGTTTTTTTAGATCAGCTTCATGTAAATTTGTTTGGATCAATTTTAGTTTGTGTAGTGTCCAATGACTAAATCACCACAAACTATCTTATCAGCATAAAATCCAGAACCAAACAGATCTTCTGGGGTAAATATATATATATATATTGGTTTATCTTCAATGGCTAAGAAGAAGGGATTGTTCACACTAGTGAAGAGATGGTTCTTTTCAGATTCACAGTCTAAAGAAGAAAAGGTTAGCAATTCTACTTTGTTTATATTCTTCATTGGCTTCAAAATTATTGTCTTTTCTTTCTTTCTTTCTTCATTCTTTTTTCTTTTTTCTTTTTTCTTTTTTCTTAGAAGGAGAAGAGAAGGAAATGGGTGTTTGCAAGGCTTCGGATCAAAAGATTTGCCTCGATAACCGCACCACCGCCGTCGCCACCGCCACCACAACCGCAAGTGATAGAAAACAGATCACCAAGTGAAGAGGCAGAGAAAAAACAGAGCAACCATGCTCTAACCGTGGCCATTGCCTCAGCCGCTGCCGCGGAAGCTGCTGTTGCGGCCGCACATGCTGCTGCCGAGGTCGTTCGCCTCACCGCCACTCCTCGGTCCATACACACTGTCTCTGAAGATGTAGAGAAGCCATTCGGCGTTGAAACTCAGGCCGAGGAGGACCCTACGTTGAAATATCAAGAAATCCAAGATTCTGCTGCTGTTAAGATCCAGACCGCCTTCCGGGGTTACCTTGTGAGTCTGTTCAATCTTTTTACTAACTGTTTCTCAATGAATTTGCAAAATTGAGTTGTTTGAAATTGGCTTGAAGGACCTAATAAAATCAATATCATTATGATCACTATTGCTAAATACCATGAAAGTATTAATGTCAATTCTGCTTATGATCATTTTATTTCCTTTTTCTTTTTTGTACGAGTTTTGACAAATTACCCGTGAATTAACAATTACAGGCAAGGAAAGCTTTGCGGGCGCTGAAGGGAATTGTGACGCTTCAAGCACTTATCCGTGGACGAGCGGTGAGACGCCAAGCTGTCACTACTCTTAAGAGGCTTCAGTCCATAATAAACATCCAATCACTGGTCTGCGCGAACAGATTACAATCGACGGAAGACGCTAATCATTGTGATGGTAACAGTCAGTTAGAAAATTTGAGAGAGAAAATACTCATGGTAAGCAACACAGTTTTTCTTACTAGCTATGTTTTCTAGGCTGTGTTTGGTTAGAAGGAAAGAAAATATGAAAGGGAAGAACGGTACGAAAATAGATAGGAAAGCTAGGACCTTTCTCTTATTGATTTTTGATATGAATGCACTCCGGTTCCGCTGTCAAACAACAACTTCTTGAATTCTAATTTTCTTTGCACGATTTTGAACGGATTCTTACAGTTTTTCCAATTAGAATAATACTTTTTTTTTTTTTTTAAGCATTCTTTGTTCTGTTGATGCCTAATGAGATATGTGATAACAAAAATTACGAAAATGTTGCGAATACTTTTAGATGGATTCTTTCAATCAAAGAAGATGGGATGATAGCCTTCTGTCAAAGAAGGAAGCAGATGCCTTGTTCTTGAGCAAGAAAGAGGCTGCGATTAAGCGAGAACGGATAAAGGAATACTGGCATAGCCACCGGGTAATTAAACTAGGCCTGTTTTTACAGTTTCTACATTTTCCTCCTCAGATATTGAGTTTCAACCATTTTTTTTTACCTTGTCCAGAAATCAGCAGAATCCGAAAGAAACAAGGTAAATGGAAGATGGAGGTACTGGTTGGAGCAATGGGTGGATACCCAACTCACCAAAAGCAAAGAGCTAGAAGATTTGGACATGGTTTTGGGGTCGAACACAAGAACCAAAGACGAATTCGGCATTAAAAAATTAAGGCTTAGGAATGTCCAAACTCATCAACAGAATGAAGGGTTCATGGACTCCCCAATATTTGTCCCAAGAAAATCAATCCACAGAAGGCAATGCTCATTGGGAGATGAAAACTCCTTCACAAGCTCTCCTTTAGTCCCGACTTACATGGCGGCCACGGAATCCGCCAAGGCACGAGCACGGTCCATCAGCTCGCCGAAGCTGAGGCCTGAGAGCCTAGATGGATTCTCACCAAGCAAGAACAAGCTCTCGCTTGTGTCTTCAATCACTAGTGAAGTTCCCATTAGTAGTACTATGGGAAGGACTAGTGATTATTTACACCAAAGGTCTCCAAGCATGAAGGGGGTTAGAGGGCCTGTGAAATCAAGCAAGAAGATCAAAGACCTAGCCCTTGAGTCAGAATATTCATTGTCACATTGGGATAGAAAAAGCAACTTCAGATAATATCATGATCATGATTGTGAATTGATGATCATGATGATGATGTTGATGTTGATGATGATAATGATGATGATGATGATGATTCTAATTCGTTGCATCAAACAAGATAAGTTGGTTAGTTTCTTGGGTTTGAGTGAAGAAGTGGATTGAACTGTGTTTTTTTTGTTTTTCCTTCTACATGAAATCCAAATATTTTGGAGGGTATAAATGTTCAAAAATTTAACGTAACTTGTATGCTACCAAAAACAGTATTATAATATGGTATTACAAATAACAATATCTAACACTCATTTGGGTATTTAGTGGTATTATGGGCTTGGAATTGGTATTGTGACTAGAGCTGTAAATACAAAACGGTTCGTGACCTATATAAGGACTCAAAGTCTTTTTTTAGTATGATTTTGTATGTTTTAGACTTCGTATCCGCACGGTTTTGCTCTTGGGTTTAATCCTAAAAGGCCTCATACAATTATGAAGTGATCCATTTACTTATGAATCATCACAAATATCTATTCTCAAACGATGTGGGACTACAAAGCTTACTATTTTCTTGTCAGGACTGATGACTGTCACAACCACCCCTCCTTTTGAGGCATAACGTTCTTGTTGGCCATACTTCTGATTGGGTATAGGCTTTGATATCATTTGTAATGACGCTTAAAATAGACAATATCATACCAAAAGAAGGCATGTGTCATTACAACCTGCCTCTTTGACCTGTAGTTCCGCTTAAAATCCCGACCATACTAAGAGTTTAGAGTAGCGTTTCTATTTAGGTTAAGCTGTGCCCACTTTCTTTCATCTGGGGTAGACTCGATATGTTTTCTTATTCAACCCAGCCTATGTTTGTGACAATCATCAGCCCATGTAAGGAAAATGGTAAGCTGTGCAGTCTCACATCGTTTGGGAATGGATATATGTGATGGTTCATGAGTAAAAAGACAACCTCCTAATGGTATGAGGTCTTTTGGGGTGAACCTAAGAACAAAACCGTGCGGACACGAAGCCCAAAGTGGACAATATCATACCAGAGGGAGGCAAATCATCGTTATAAATGATATTAGAGCTTATACCCAACTGAAAATGTGGCTAACGAGGTCATTGGGCCCCAAAAGTAGGGGTGATTGTGACAGCCATCAGTCCCTACAAGGAAAAGGGTAAGCTGTGCAGTCCCATATCGCTTGGGAATGGATATATGTGATGGTTCATAAACAAAGAGACAACCTCCTAATGGTATGAGGCTTTTTGGGCGAGCCTATGTGACAATCATCAGTTCCTATAAGGAATGAGTAAGCTGTACAGTCCCATGTCACTTGGAAATGGATATATGTGATGGTTTATAAGTAAAGAGACCACCTCTTAATAGTATGAGTTCTTTTAAGTTGAGCTCAAGAGCAAAACTGTGCGGGCAAGCCCAAAACGGACAATATCAAATAAAAAAGAGGCATGGGTCGTTACAGGCCAAGAGCAAAATCGTGTGGGTACGAGGTCTAAAGCAGACAATATCATACCAAAAAAAAGGCAAGGAACGAGTCGTTACAATATTTCTCGGGCGATCCATATTTGCAGCTCTTATTGTTACATTTAGTGCTCCATGTTCTTCGGCCCTCTTTTCAATTCCTCTAGTTAACTTTGACACAACATTGACGACCAATTGTTTCTCCAATTTTTCCAATAGACCAGAACATAATAAGTGAAGAAGCCTACGTTTGGCCCAAATTATTTTGACTTTAAAGAATATCCCTAAACAAATATCTCTTAGACCATTTGTTAAGCCACTATTGAGAGAGTCACAAGGTATGTATGATATTGTGGACAGCTAGTTCACTAGAAAGTGGAGCTACATTTTGGCACAAGGGGAGTCACAAGATCTCTATGATATTGTGGACGGCTAGTTCCAGCTGAAAGCGAAGCTACATTTGCCTTATATAACAAAATTGCCACTGTTCTTACCTATAAATATCACATATTATCGTACTTCTCCATGGCTAACCCTAGATATTTTTCATTTTTGTATAAAGCACAAATATAGGGAGCCAAACAAAGAACAATTTAAAGGTTAACATGTCATTGAAATTTCTAACTTTCTTTACATAAAACGAGTAATACAACTTGACGATGATTGACACTACACATTTATGCTTTAACATCGATCCCAACCTCAGACGTAAACCTTTTGTTAGTAATTGTCTTGTATAATACAACTTGAAGATTTATTTATTTATTTTTTTGTGTCGATCTCAACATCAGATGTGAACTTTTTGTTTGTAATTATGTTTATGTTGTTTCATATAACTGTTCAATTAAATCATATGATTATATGTAGTTCTAAGTCTAGTTGCCCATTATTTATTTATTTAGTTATTTTTGTATTATTCTAAAAAAGAATGGGAAGACCTAAACAATTGTGTGAGTGTGCGGTTTTTTTATTATTTATTATTTATTTTTTATGAGACTATGTCAATAATAATTGTAATCTATAATCTAATTGTTGTCAATTGATGAGATTTTCATATGATAATTCACACTTAACATCACCAAATATGTCAATTCATTCCATGTATTAGAACAATATGTTATTTTAGCATCGTTAGCATATCATATTCTACTTCTTAATACCAAATTTTATAGGTGGCAGCTAATACAATATAGATAATAAGTATAAAAAGTTTATTTCACCAGTTAAAAGCAATTAACCCACAGCATATGTTCATCGTCCAATCCAAAGAGACATTAATTAATGTTTTCAGCAATATGGATTCTAAAAGTATCTTGATGTAGGAGACACTCAACAATCCAAAAGTTGCAACTGATTGGAAAAACGTAATCAACTTCTTTAAATACCATCTATTATCAGACTCAAAAATCGACCTCAATTCTTATTCGTTTCGACCTTAATCTCGAAGAGTTCCTTATAAATTCGTAAATACACCCAATAGACGGGCTAGACCACCACCTAAATTCAAATATGCTGATGCATTATGTCCTCTAACTATAGTCAACTGAAAATCTTCTAACAAATAAAAAAACTTCTGGTATTTGTAAAAAAAAAAATAATAATAAAGAATATATAGTAAACCAAAAACCATAATAAGAGGGGAGAAAAAAAATTGAAAACAATGCAGAAGAATGATCGTACATGTTTTAGCCTCCAATTAAGCCCACCCATAGCCTTATTGAGGGAGTTCATCAAAACATGGAGATTTTGAGCCCTCTAGGCCCATGCTTTGGCACAAGAAAATTGCATTAAAAAATTGGCAAGTTTGAGAAGAGAAAGAGCTCAATATTGATAAATCCCACCCGTATAAGTTTACCTGAATTTTGAGAAAGGCATGTCCACACATTTAAGATTCAAACTTTGTTTTCATGAAGGTTGAAGGATGTGGAGAAGAGTTAGCCATTCAACACAAAAGTTGGCATGTGAAACTTTAAAAAATTATGTATATATTATAATAATGTTTACTTTATGTATTATAGAGTACTATAATATTCCTCAAGACTTGGTCAAAAGTCCAAAATTCCAGAAGACATAGATATACAGTGCCGTTAAGTCATGTAATAACATAACATTGGAACAAATTCTTGATTTGTCTTATTCAGACCACAAATATTCAAAGATACGATCACTAGAATTCCAATCTCATAAGTTTGGTAGGGACGGAGCTACTTGGGTTCAATAATTATTCTTAAAAGTTTTTAATATGATTTGTCATAAGAATTTTAACCCAGTAATAAAACTCTTTATGAAAACCACAAAATATGTCTTCTAAAAAAAATTTTTTAAATAAATTTTTAAATTTTTATAATAGTTTTTATAGGACATTACAAACTAAATTCTAATAATTATATTTTTATTTTTAAATCATTTAAAACTATTTAGCTCACATAAAAATGTGGTTACAAAAAACTTATTAAAAAGTCACAGTTTTTAATTCCCTTCCGTTGTGCGGAGGAAGCATATCTACAAAACATCACTTTATTGACTAGTATTCCTTTCTTATTAGCACAGTAACAAAAATGGATAGAGGGATTCGTTTAATTAGCAAATTCCAAACTATGATGTGGGATATTATGTCACATACATTAAAATTATGTCACACATGAATCCAGCGGACGGAATAAAAAAGACTGCATAATATGCTCCAAACAAAATGCCAAATGTTGTTCAAAGTTCATTGCCAAGTGTACATATAAGAGAAGCACTAATTTCATGCATGACAAGGAAAGTGTCTACCACTTAAAAAAGTTTTATTCAACTTTCAAGTAAAATGCCCTCAACTAATAATTTCCAAACATTGGCCATAGGATTTGGACCTAACCAATATCTGTGATGCACATGTTCTTCTCTTGAATATGCGGCCGACACCTATTCATGTAACATAAAAAATATGGCGAAAATTTTGACTCAATTTATTAGAAGTTAATTGGAGTGAAAAGTACTTGTGATGGCTTCTTGAGAGAGAGAGAGAGAGAGAGAGAGAGAGAGAGAGATGTTGGTCAACAAATCAAATGTAGTAAAATTTGTTGTGTTTGAAAAAGAACCTTCTTACTCAGATATGGTTTAATGAGTTAGGACAATATACATTCTATCCAAGTTGATAGTTAAGGGGGGGGGGGGGGGGGGGGGGGGGGGGGGGGGGGGGGGGGGGGGGGGGGGGGGGTTGGGTATCCTCTTTGTATTATTTTGAAAGTGACATTCAAAGGTTTTGAACATTGTAAGCTCATATTTTTGAGTGTTGGGTTGAATTATTTGGTCCCATTTTATTTATTTATTTTTTATTTTTGGTTGATGATCAGTCCATTTCCGCGTGATGGAGTGAGTCAAGTAACAATCAAGCTTTGTGAGTTCATTGTTTGTGCCACGTTCTTTTTGCCCATTTAAGATGTCTTAGTCAAAGAGAAATAACGGTTGTAATTATCTTTGAACATTCGGGTTCAGCTTCCTATAATGTTTTTCGTGCTCTATTGGATTAGCTCAGTGGGTAAGAAGAGAAACGTTTGGATGGAAGCTCAATATTGTAAAATCTAAAAGTATTTTTCTCTTTAATAAGTGAGATTCATATGTCATAGATCGTGAAAAAGAAATCTACAACCCAATTTACGGAGGATCAGATTCTCAAATATCAAATTCAATTCATGACTTAAATTTATTAGAAAAATCAATCAATTCAATTCAATCCAATTAGAGTTGGATAAATGTCAGTTTTTATCAGGTCAATTATGATTTAAAAACTAACCACTAAATGTGAACATTTTATTAAAAAAATTAAGGCTTTTTTTTTTTTTTTTTCCTTCTAAAATGAAGTAGATATCTTCATACTTCAATCCAAACAAATATATTTTTCATAATGGGTGAGCGAAAGTTTAGGGTCTTAGGACTAATTAGGTTCAAAATTATTCATTCTTGTATATGTAAAAATAAACTTAAGCAAGTTTGTATATTGTGTATTTGGATCAATTTGAATGATCTGTGCTTTGTCAATAAAAAGCCGAAACTAATAAAATCTAATTGGATTTTCGATTTTGGTATCTAACCCGATCTAATCATGTAAGGTTGAATATCCAATCTAAATGAGATTGAAATGAATTGAATAGGTCATATCCAATATTAATATGCTATAATGTATTCATGCCTAATAAAAATTGCATGAGTGCTTGCCCCTTAAATTCACCTCCATCCAACAAATATATATATTTTTTTAAATTTTAAAGAACTATTTGACAAACTCAACAAATATACTTAAAATTGAACTTAACTATTGTGGCAAATAAATTTTAGTTCAACATTACCTTGTCTTGAAATTATTCACACCTTTTGCATTATTCGAATAGAAGATTTTTGGGTTTATTTATAAGCTAGTGTATTGTTTCATGTTTTTGTTTTGTTTTTTTTGTTTTTTTTTTTTTTATAATTTTCCTAGGCCAAGAAATGAAGCACCACAGTTGAATGTTCACCATCACATATGTTTTTCTTTTGCTCTAGCTTGATCAGTCACACCAACCAAAAATGGTGGCAAATCTTCAGTTTCGAACAGAAATTTTTTGAAAATCTTACTTTAGTATAATCCGTATCGCTTTCACACTTTTGTGAGAAGGACCGAACATGATGCTGCACTGTGTGACAGAGATTAAAAGGAAGAAGCTAAACATTCAAAAACTCAAAGTTTTTTTTTTTTTTTTTTTTTTTTTTTAAATGAAATCAATGGACTTAAAAACTGTAGAAAAAAAAAATGTGACTGTTGCTCACAACACATGGAATGAAAAGTGGATCATCCTATGCCCTACACTAGATGTTCATATCCTTTTCTCGTGATGTTGATATTTTCAGTTCTTTTGCTTGTTATTTTTGCTTGAAAACTACGTTTGCCGACTACCTTAGATCGGATTTTCACGCCTTTTTGCTCAAAGTCCTTCGCTATCCTCCATTGCTAAACTATTCATGATATCTAGGAATCTGTGGCTTAAACATTTCACCATGAAAGAGGGCAATGCACTTTCTCAAAGTGATCTTGAAGAACTATTCTTGATATCTAGGAATCTGTGGCTTCAAATCTTTCATCATGTTGATGCAAAATTTCTCAAAGTGATTTTGAAGAGCAAGTTTGAACTTTGGAGTTATGACATGGCTGCATTAGCATTTAATTTTTCATTCATGAACCTTACTAGATCTTAACTTTGAAAGGGTTTTTGTTTACTTAGTGGGAAACCTCATTTTGTCCTCTTGTTTGCATGCTTAGTTTAGTGAGATTATGTACGACTATATATATATATATGTATATATGTATATATAGCATATCTAGTGGTTGTGGGAAGACGTGGAGAGTCAAATGTATTATGATGAAATGTTGGATCCAATATTTATATGTGACTCAATACCCGCAAAACTGAATGAGTTATTTGTGCGAATTACAATAATTTAGTGCCACTAGTTTTAGGCCTCCAAACTCTATTTTATAATAGTGAGCCACCCATGTGGGGTCCATGAACTATATCATATTTGATTTGGGATTGGATAGAAAATGTCTGCTTTTCTTTGACAAAACTTATTAGAAGTTATTTTTGAAAGTGCTTGAATAATCTATCACAAGAGTTGTAAAAAAAAAATAATAATAATACTAATCAAAACCACAAAATGTAGCTTTTAAAAAAGCTTTTCTAAATAGATTTTTAAAACTTAGAGTGTGTTTGGTTTCAAGATTCAAAACTAAAGTTTTCATATCAGTTTTTGTCTTTTTCTGAAAAGTCAAAAAATATAACTAGTTTTTAAAAGTCAACTAACTTCAACCTAAAAATTTCATTCCAAACCTGTAAACGCAAGCTTATATAACATTTTTTAATAAGACGTTATAAAATATATTATAATGTATTATCGCTTAATAAAAGATTAAGATTATTCTAATCTATTAAGCTCTTTTAGTAATGTGGTTCCATGTGTTTATTTGAAAAACCTTAATTTTATTTCTTAGGAGAGGTTCCTATAAGTTACTTTTGGCTATGAATCTCAAAGCTGCATTTGGAAGTGTTTTATTGATATCTTAAAAGTGATTTAGCTCTATGGAAGAACTTGCAGTCAAAAGCACAAAATATGGTTTTTTAACAAACGTTCTTTTAAATAGACTTTAAAACTTATATCAAAATTTTAATAAAACATTATAACCCAAATTGTAATATTTTATTTCTCATTAGAAATTTGACCAATAAAAATTCTTTAGGAAATGTGGTTCTAAACCTTTGCTCAGAGTTACACGTTTTGTTTCTCTTTTTTCAATTGATTAAAATAAAAAATAAAAATCTGCTAAAACGGGTACTTTTTTTATTGACTAGCTAAAAGCAAAAACTCTGTAAGCAGTGACGTTATCCTTGTTTTGTTTCTGTCATCCTTCAATAAATTACCAAACGACATTTCCCACAGTACGACATTACTTTGGATGTCGCTTACCATGGGATGTCTTTAACAACATCGCATTCTAAATGATACTCCACGGAGTATTTGGCTTGGTTTATGTTGGTTTATTTGTGCATCAAAATTTGGGCTCCTTAAATGATCATTTTCAACTAATCTCCCAAAAAAAAAAAAAGGTTTAAAAACAAAATATTATAAGCAAAAAGAAAAATCAAAATGAATCTACCTTAATAAAACAAGAATAATAAATTTATTACAATCTTTCCCACGAAAAAAAGTTGTTACAATGTAAGGGATTCCCAAGATAAAGTCAAATAAAGGTTAGAAAATGACTGAATATCATGAAAATCTAAGGATTATCTACTTGATGTGATGGAGTAATAAGCGATGAAATAGGGTCTACAATAAAATTTGCACTCAACTTAAATTAAAAAAAAAAACCCCTTTAGAGCTTTATATTTAGTATGTACAAACTACAAACCGAAACAAATTGCCGTATGCTTAAAAGATAAAACTAAACCAAACTAATTCTAAGACAAATTAAAATCAAACTTTTGGATTTGATTGGTTTGGTTTAGAAAGTTCGATCGGTTTATCAGTTTTTTCTCATACTCATATCTAGCTATATATTGACTCTCCAAATGACTATATGTTCAACAACTTAATCTCTCATGATTGTTTAGTGAACTAATGATACGGCTTCAAAGTTTTGAATTTGCTAGAATTTCTGACCACAAACAAGGATTTCCATCAGATTTTGAGAGAAGGGACCAAGAGAGAGAGAAAAACAAATGCTCCGTTTAGTTCGCAAGTTGAAATTCATACAAATTATATCTTTTTTAATTGTTTTTAATAAAATTTAAAAATGGATCGATTTAAACCCTATATATTGATAAAAAAAAAAAAAATTGTATCAACTTGTACAATCAAAAATCCTATCCAAATTTAGAGGTTTTAAACTGGATTTCTCAATCAGAATATAATTCAAAATTTTTTTGGATTGACTACTCTATACGTAAAGCAATAATCTAGAAACCATTCAAACTTCTCTAGGTAACAAACAAAGATTTGGTTACAAACTGATTAAAAAGTAGAGTAGGTAATATCACTAATCTATATATACGTACATCCATACACACACAAACAGACATCTAATATATATATAGAACTAATAGTGGACAGTTTAGTATTTTCTTGACTTTTGCACTATCCGCACCAGTAACAAAAAAAAGTGCAGCCGCCAAAACTGCTTTTTTTTTGGAATCATTCACTAGTACTAAACTTTATAATAATAATAATGAGCAGACACGTCAGAAGCTGGGAAAGAAAACTCACTAGCACCGAATAGGAATTAGTAGGATGGACAGCTAATCAGCTACTTAAATCTTCACTAGCAACTGCTACTTCTGTCGTTTGTGAAAACAAAAAATAAATAAATTAAAAAAAAAGCTAATTAATTTCAATTGGTTTTTTAAATCATTAGCTGATGGTGCCTATCATTTTCTCTGCGCATGACTTCCCATTCCATTCTACACCAACGAAAGTTAGTACACAGAATCTACTATACATTGAGCATTTCAATAGTCACACACACACACACACACACACACACATGTATATAATATGATATTAGAATCTATAACTAACTCATTTGGAATTACGTTACAAAGTTGTATATATAACAAAAGGAGTCTAGTATTACAAGACTTTTAATGCATTTTTATTAATTGATGAAGAGAGAGAATAACTAACATCAAAATTTATAATCAGAACATTCTCAGACCATCTTAATCTTTCTTTCTTTCTTTCTTTTTTTTTTTCCTATGTACTTATTAGTTGTAGCTCGCTACACATGCTGCCAATATCTTCTTACTGTTGTAATTTAAAAAAAGTATAAATAATAATAATAAAACTTCCAATATCTTGCTTTGTTACATCTTTTCATAACAAGAAAGTGATAAATTTTAACCTAAGGGAAAAGGGTGAAGTGAAAAGAAGACAGAGTGAAAAAACAAAGCTAGTGAGGACAAAATGAGTAAGTAAGATTATAGCTGTAATATATTTTATGTGAGGGATTGGAAGGGACAAGAAGACAGTGATTAAAGTGGAATAAAAGTGGGGATAGGGAACATGATAAGAATTATATATATATATATATATATATATAATATTTAATAATCTTATAGGGTTATTGAGCATCCTAAATCCAACTTTGTTTCTGTACCCCACCAACCCTCCTCTAACCCACATTTTTTCTTTTCATCACAAATTGCGTTATGATGATGAGGATGGCTACAGGATCCTAACGTGGCAACCCCACCAATGTTCTTCTGCCTAGTGGGCATCCCTCCCACTTGCCGATTCACGATTCGACCATCCTCGTCCCCTGCTGACCAATCGAAGGCTCGAGAGGGCGCTGACGTGGCTGGCTCTCCATATGTCGATTAAACAATCGATGATTTTTACGCGCATACATGACCATGTAAAAAGTTTTATTTTAGGGCCCTCTTTCACCGCCCCTTGGATCCCAAAAACGACACATGTTTGGTGATTTTAATTAGTTTGATATTTCTTCTTCATTTTTATTGTTTTCACTATATATATCCAAGTAAATCTTCCACAATAGGAGCAACAGATGGACATAAAGAGGCCCCATATTGTTTAATGTGGTTATCTTCACATAATTATCAAATTCCAAATTAGTGCATAGTCTTTAATTCTTAATTAGTTGTTGGTCTTCTTCTAGAAAAACATTGTAATGCAATTAGGTTTTTCACCACAAAAGGAGACTTTGCTATAGTGGTACTACTAGAGTTCACACTAGCTGAAATTGTGGTTCGGTGACAAAATATAGATATATATATATATTTGTGCGTGTGTATATATATTTGTGTGTGTATTACCATTTTACCTTTATAAATAGAGTAATTAGCCTAAATAGTCCCTAAACTCTCCCGATGATGACAATTTGGTCTCTGTTTTATTAATTTTGGTCGAGAAGACACCAAACTCTCTAAATGTTGATAATTTTAGTCATTTCCATCCAATTCTATTAAGTTTCTAACGGAAGAGGTAATGTGCAGTGCATGCGATCCAATTTAAAAGGGAATTTTAGTAACATAACAATAATGAATTTAATAAAAATAAAAAATCATAAAAAAATTAAAATTCTCTCTCTCTCTTTCTCTCTAATGAATTTAATAAAATAAAAAAATCATAAAAAATTAAAATTCTCTCCCCCCTCTCTCTCTCTTTCTCTCTCTCTGATCAGCAAACCTAGATCGTGGGTAGTGAGGCTTTAGTGACGGAAAGGTAGCCGGGGAGGGCTCTCTCTCTCTCTTCATTTCTTCCCTCCGATCAACAAACCCAAATCAGGATTAGTGAGGTTTTGGCAATGGAAAGGCAGTCGGGGAGGGCTCTCTCTCTTTCTTTCTCTTTCTTTTTTATTTCTTCCCCTCCGATCAGCGAACCTAGATCGGGGGGGTGATAAGGTTTCGACGACGGAAAGGCGGCCAAGGAGGGCTCTCTCTTCATTTCTTCCCCTCCAATCAGCAAACCCAGACCATGGGTGGTACTAAGGTTTCGGTAACGAAAAGGCGACCGAGGAGGGGGGCTAACCCAGATCGGGGGAGGCGAGGTGGGGGGGGGGGGGGGGGGGGTGGTTGAGTTGTCGTGGGGGAGGGGAGTGAACCTAGATCAAGGGTAGGGGGAGAGAACCTGAGTTTGTCGCGGAGTGGGAGCGCAAACCTAGATCGGGTTGGGGGGAACTTGAGTTTGTCGTAACTTGGGTTTCGGCGGCGTGGGCGGGGGCCTGAGTTTTGGCAATGGAGATGTGGGGGCCTAAGTTTCAGTGGCGGAGATGCAGGAGCAGCATTTGTCGACAGGGTTAGGGGGGTTTGGGTTCAGCGATGGGGGGGGGGGGGGGGGATCTTACTTGCTCTGACATGCTTTATTCAAAAAAATAAAATAAAAAACTGATTAGGGGTTTGGGGGGCTAAGTTCGGTGATGGAGGAGAGAGAGAGGGCCCTGGCGTTGTTGGAGATAGAAGCCATTGCCAGAGATGGAGGCTATCATTGGATCTGCAAAGGTCGAGAGAGAGAGAGGGGGGGGGGGGGGGGTGAGACATGGATTTTTTGGAGAGTTTAGGGGAAAGAGAAAATTAGAGGGTATTTTGGTCTTTTTATTACAAATATGATCACTTAAGCAAGATTCCGTTAGAAACTTAATAGAATTGGATGGAAATGACTAAAGCTGCCAACATTTAGAGAGTTTATGGTCTTTTTGGCAAAAATTAAAAAAGCAGGGACCAAACTGTTATCTTCAGAAGAGTTTAGAGACTATTTAAGCAAATTACTCTTATAAATACCTTTTATAATTGTGTAAAGAATAAATAAGTTGTGCCGTGATAATTAGGGCACACTCAAATGCGACAAACACAAGTCACATTGCATCCAAAGTGTGGTTTTTATGCGACAAACACATGTCACCATGCCATCTAAAGTGTGGTTTTTATCATGCTGTTTTGGCCTTTCAATAATATAATATACCATCCTCAATTTTTTCAACGAATCTTTATGAGATTCTATTGTTTCTTTCCTTTTTATTTATTTATTTTTCTTTCTTTTTTGTATGCCCTTTGGCAACAAGTTCTTGTACAGGTAGCACCCAAACAAGAGATCTTCTTTCTAGAGGGAATTAAGTCGGACAAATGATCTCAAGAACTTCCACAACACGATCCCATAAATTATAAAACTATCGTAAACTTAAGTAGTACTACTTTTCTTTAATCAATAATATTTACTTTGACCATTTACCAAAAAATATATATACATACATATATATTTACTTTCACATGGTATCGGAGTAAGTTGGTCCTACGAAAAATGTGTTCCAAAACAGTCAATGTTGAAGAAGAGGCCAAATTGCACATGCTTGTGAGAGGCCAAATTGCAACGTGGGAAATGGTTTTCGGCTTTTTTTTTTTCCCCCTCTAGCATGAAGAACAGGCCAAAACGTTCACTCTCACTTTTGAGGGCTTTCACACAACTGTTTTAACATAAGAAAAATGTGTTCCAAAACAGTCAATGTTGAAACATTATGGTGATATATATACTATTTTGGTATGCACAAGTAAGATCACACACACATTTTCTACAAGGCAGATCGATCACA
This sequence comes from Ficus erecta, assembly GCA_008635985.1. Taxonomy (NCBI): domain Eukaryota; kingdom Viridiplantae; phylum Streptophyta; class Magnoliopsida; order Rosales; family Moraceae; genus Ficus; species Ficus erecta. The sequence goes on from BKCH01000019.1 coordinate 2,670,023, forward strand.
ACGGCTTTCAAGTGGAGGAATATTATGGTGATATATACTTAGTTACTATTATTGTCCGTCGTAGCAAAGCAAACTATGAAAGCCAGCTCAGCTCAGCTAGGGGGGAGATCTTATCTCACATTCAACACAAGGCCTAAATCTTTGGGACAGGCCATGAAAAGCAAAGCCATACCAAGAGATTAGAAATCACTAAATACAAAGTGTGCTAAAGGGGGAAAAAAGAAGAGGAAAAAAGAAAACATTAAAACAAGAGAATCATTCGAACTTGTCCAATTGCTTGGAAGTAATTTAAAGCAATAGGGAAGTGGCAGAGTAGATGGGCAAAAGAGGAGTCACTCAGTCCCTTCCCTTCCATTTGGACCAAAGAGAAGAAAAAGGGTCCCAATATTAGACCAATCATAATTCTTCGACGCACAAAACCCGTTGAAATTCACGTGCCACGTGGACCCCTCATTGACCCCTCCTCCCACAAAAGTTTCATCCTATTTTCACCATTGGAACATGAATGTGAATCAAAGGTAGAGAAGACATTCACAAGAACAAGAACAACAAGAAGAAGTCGTCTCAAATCGGATCCACGCGAAGATTGCGTGACGTTTAGATTCCGACAGCAAATGGGTGTTCAAAGGGGGAATGGATGGAGGAGGCAGGGAAATGCTAAGCCCCATTTGTGGCCAAAAGACCATTCATTTGATTTACTTTCTAAAAATAGGAAAAAAGTATCCTTAACAACAAGGTTAAAAAAAAAAAAAAAATCTCTCTAACACAGCATGTTTGTCCTTGTGGAAAAGGTGGGGGGGTTTTGTGGTTTAAAACTGTTACAAAAAGTGCAAAGATTTTCTCAAATCTTCTTGCTTGTGACTTTTCTCTCTCTCTCTCTAAAACTCTCTCTCTCCTATTCAACTTGGCAATATGTGTGATGGCCTCCACAAAAACAAAAGACACCCTCTTCAAAAAAGAAAGAAACTAAAAAGAAAATCCTGAAACTCTTCTCTTTCTACCAAAGTAGACAGTCTTCATACGGATTCTCATGTTATAGGTTGACTAAAGCGCCCAAAATCTTCGCCTTTAAATTCCCTCCTCAACCCTTCTTTTCTCTTCGCTCTTCTACACTTCTCTTTCCCTTCTTCTCTGCCTTTTTTTTTTTCGTTTCTTGGCTTACAAACAAGACAACGGTTAAACAAGTTTAAAAACTTCTTTAACCTTCAGCTTTTTTTTACATCTTCTAACAACAACAGGAAAAAAAAAGAAAAAAGAAAAAAAAAATGAGACACCTACCAACTAACAATATGAACTTTTTCTTCTTCTTCTTCTTCTTCTTCTTCACCTGCCTAACCGTTAGAATAAACCTTTGTTTCCCCAACATCTTTCCATTGAAAACACTTGAGCTTGATGGGCATTTCAGCTTTGATCATCAAGTCCATCAAGCAGCCAGGGATTTCGGTAATCGTTTTCAGTTCTTACCGTTGGCGGTTTTACACCCGAAATCCGTCTCTGACATAGCCATTACTGTGAAGCATATTTGGGACATGGACACAAGCTCAGAGCTCACGGTTGCAGCCAGAGGCCACGGACACTCCCTGGCGGGCCAGGCACAAGCGCACAGAGGAGTGGTGATCAGCATGGAGTCACTCAAGAGCCCCGAAATGCGGATTCACGCGGCGGGGGATCAGTCACCCTATGTTGATGTCTCTGGTGGAGAGCTGTGGATAAACATCCTGCATGAGACATTGAAACATGGGTTGGCGCCAAAATCATGGACTGACTACCTGCACCTCACCGTCGGTGGCACGCTCTCCAACGCTGGGGTCAGCGGCCAGGCCTTCCGCCATGGCCCCCAGATCAGCAATGTCCATCAGCTGGAGGTCGTTACAGGTTTGTTATAATTAAAACAATAAAGTAGTTTGTGACACCAAAAAATATATTTAAAGAAAAAAAAAGAAAAAGAAAAAAAAGAACAGAACAAAAGATGAGGCCAAGAGTCAATGGTCAGACGTGGAAAGACAATAGGGAAGTAACTCATGCAATGATAACTTCTATTATGTATTGGCTGATTTTATATATCTAAATATATACATATATAGATATATTATTATAATAAGAAAAGATTTGTTCACACTGAGTTGTCTGGACTTGACCTTGGTCTTTCTTTGTAAAATAGCCCCCAAAGTCATGAGGCAAAATTTAGTTTGCAAGCAAGCTTTTTTCTCTTCTTCTTTTTTATTTTTTATTTTTTTATTTTTTTTATTTTTTGTCTAATTGAAAATGCGTGCAGGTAAAGGAGACGTGGTAAATTGTTCCAAGGAAGAGAATGGAGACTTATTTCACAGTGTTCTTGGAGGACTTGGTCAATTTGGGATCATCACCAGGGCAAGAATATCCTTGGAACCAGCACCTGCAATGGTAAAAAAGAAGCAAAATTTACCTTTTTGGGGTCAAAAAAGAACTTTTCTAGTGTATTAGAAACTAACCATTTTGATGAAACATGGTTTTCCATTTTTTTCAACAGGTGAAGTGGATTAGAGTGTTGTACTCGGATTTCGCTACGTTCACACGAGACCAGGAGCGGCTGATATCCGTGGAGGACACGTTCGATTACATTGAAGGGTTTGTGATCATAAACAGGACAGGCCTCTTAAACAACTGGAGGTCATCTTTCAACCCTCAAGTCCCGGCTCAGGCCAGCAAGTTCAAGTCGGACGGAAGAACACTTTACTGCCTAGAACTGGCCAAGTATTTCAATCCAGACGAGACCGAAGTGGCGAATCAGGTAAAATTCTTCGTAAAAAACTACTAATGTACACAAGCTTACGCAAACAAAGAAACCTTCATTTTAATTGTCACTTATCAGTTTTCACACTTTGTTCTCACATTGCAGGAAGTGGAGGCATTGTTAAGTCAACTAAACTACATTTCTTCAACACTCTTCCTATCAGAAGTTTCATATGTGGATTTCCTAGACAGAGTTCATGTTTCCGAGGTCAAACTGCGCTCGAAAGACTTGTGGGAAGTTCCGCATCCATGGCTGAATCTTCTGATTCCCAAAAGCAAAATCCACACTTTTGCTGAAGAAGTCTTTGGCAAAATCCTTACTCAGACCAGCAATGGACCTGTCCTCATCTATCCAGTCAACAAATCAAAGTAACTATTCTTCCCCAAAAAGAAAACCCCCATATCAGCTTATTTATCACCCACTTGAAGCATAGGTTCAAACCTATGATCCAAACGGGGACGTCGTTTTTCATAACATATTGAATGAGAAATCGAATTCTTATTACAGGTGGGACAACAGAACTTCTGTGGTTATACCAGAGGAAGATGTGTTCTACTTAGTGGCATTCCTTAGCTCAGCAGTGCCTTCTTCCACAGGAAGTGACGGTTTTTAGACCACATTTTAACACAAAACAAGAGGATTCTGGAGTTTTGTGAGACCCGCCCGTCTTGGGATGAAGCAGTATCTGCCTCACTACACCACCCAAGACGAGTGGAGGGCCCACTTCGGGCCGCAATGGGAGGTTTTTGCACGGAGGAAATCGGCTTATGACCCTTTGGCGATATTAGCTCCTGGCCAAAGAATTTTCCAAAAAGGCAACAGTCTTACACGCCTCTCTTCCTCATGACCAACCGCCACAATGCTTGCTTTTGAAAGGGCTTAAGTGGTTCGTTAGCCGCAAAAAACGCTGTAAATGAATAATGATTACTACTATTATTACTATTATTGTCCACGTGGCTTTCTCAAAGACCGACCCCTTCGTGTCACGAGGAAGCTGCATAGAGTGGCTTAGTCGAAGATCTTGTAAAAGTGGTTTAGATTTAGAAGTATCCATCATAGTTGGAGAAGAGACTGTATATACTACATAATACATATATAGCATATCAAATTTGTATACCGAAATTACTTTCAAAGAAATATATAATATACCACCAGTAGTAGTGGCATAGTAGCAAGTAACTGTCGCTTCAATAGATTCGATTATTTGCATCCACACTTTGTCCTCTGAAATAACGAGATTGTGTGTTTGACGTGCATGGGCCTCTGGAGATTGTTGACAAGAGCGTGAACCACTTGGATACCGGTAGATTCCAAAAGTTGTGCAAACCAGGCTCCGCTTAGCAACAACAATAAAAAGGATTAAGAGCAAAGCAAAGTTAACCGTGAATAGACCACATTGATAGACAATTTTCCTTTTCTGCAGCGCCCAAGATATTGTCGATGATGTACTTAGATATGTTTACCAATATCAAAATGGCAGACAATTAGCCCTTTCCGCTTAATCTAAAGCAGCATCCGTTTTTGCCATACCGTGTCAGAAAGTGCCTTCAAATATCTGGCAACTGCAATGAATGTGGATGGGGCTCAAACTCACAGAGGCATCTATGTTACTTTCTCAAAGTATGATCATGAAAAACATGACATGATACACTCAACCACTAGCTTTCCTTCGTACAAATTCCATATCTATATATACATATATATATATATATATATATATATATATGCCACACACACATATATTTCAGTGCCTCATTTGAACTTGGTAACTCAGCAGAGTCTTCATTTTTCCACCAAAAAAATGCAATGTGAAATTTTCATTTTGAAGATGAAATCCTAGTTCTTCATGGGAGCATGTAGAAGAGAGAAAATAGAACAAAAGAATCCATATTGGTTAAAGAGGACTATTGGCAAACCTTGATTTCGAAACGAAGCAAGCCTTTGCACTTGAATATTGTCCATAACACATATTTCCCAAAAAAATAATGAGAAGAAAATTTTTCAAAGTACGGAATTTGATGTTGATCTAATGGTTCAGAATTGTACAGTATCATACAAGATTCTCCTATTTTTAGTCCTCAACTTCGCAGTTGACAGAGGAGGCTGCAAACAAGTATAATTATCAAAATCCGTAGCTTAACTCTCTTCCTCTCTTGCTCTCTCTCTAACAAAACTTCCATAAGCATCTTAATAGGATAACCAAACATGAATTCAATAAACCTGACATAGTTCTGTTCCGCATTCTGTGGATGACGTGCCATAGCTGCCTGGCCAACTAACTTTTATCGGCAGAACGAATCTTTCCAATTTCGATACGATGCTACTAGGGCATCCAATTTGCATCAAGAGAGGATCTGTAAAGCAACAAGCTACATAAGGAAATTTTCCTTTTTCTACTGTTTACGAGATTCCAGCATCTGCGTTCAGAACTAAAGGGATTTGGTGTTCTTTGCAAAATCAGTATATGTATCTCTGTATATACACTGTGTTCCCATATCACATTGCACAACTGTCAATTCTCATGATATTTGTCTTTGAATTTTAATACGGCTCGAATTTCTAAACGCCTTTGCCATGTCACAAAGTGAAGCTCCCTTTTTTTATTTCTCTGAACAATATGAACCATTGCTTGAGAATATCACACCAAATGGGACCTATATCAAGTTGCATGTGCAGGCCATGGAATTGAATGAACCAGAAGGAATATGCCATTCATGCTCCTACTTGCATCATCTATATATATTTATATGCACTATATAATATATATAATATATATATATATATATATGTATTCTTTTTCATTCTACTGAATTACTAATTAGTTTAATATGCATACTTTTCAATAAATAAATGAAGTAAGATAACAAAGTACACAAAAAAGAATACCGAAAACTACAAACATTATAAAAGAGATAGCATGCCAAATACCACCGGTTATCCGAAAAATCAGACTATTATCCAAAGCACCTACTTGCATGTGTTTCAATAGTGCAAAATTGACTTCCACCTGATGGTACTGGCTATTGTGGAACTAATAATTCATCAGAAAAATCTAAGAAATGAAAAAAAAAAAAAAAAAAAAAAAAAAAAAAAGAAACACCTTATAACTTCGGTCGGAAATTAAGAGTTGTGGTAGAGCCAGAGGAACGGAACAGCTCCATGCAGGGCATGTCATAATCTCAATGTCAATGGGATACGAATTTTCCAAGTATGGTAAGCAATTATGCCTAGTATAGAAATTAGATTTTTCGACATAGACTTGGATCTGGTCAAGATTCCCATGATTCATGAATGATGCCTTAACCGCTTAGTCTAATTGGGAATCAGCTTGTTGAAACAATGATTTCTTATTAGCAAATGAACATGGCCAAGAAGAACCAACAAAAGTTCCATCTCATGGACTAAATTAAAGAAGAATTAAGAACACATTTTTTTAGTGTTGACAAGGAAAAAACCATTAGAAAATCAGACAACAAGCAAAAAGGTCCATTCAGAAGCACCTATCTTGTATTGCACTCAGAATTTAAGCTTTGCGATTGAGGAGAAGAGCAGATCTTTCCAGGACAGATCGCAATCTAGTTGGTAGTGGAATACGTGCAGCAAGTATGCCAGGAATAGCGAACTTCAAAGAGTTGTACCTGCTTCAAATTCCCATAATGAAAGGAGGTTGCTAAGGAATTGAAAATTTCATAATCCAATAGCTTGCTAAAGGGGTCCAAACGGTGAACCAAAGAGTTGGCATTAACCGAATTAAAACTATTAAACCCCCTATCCGCTACACTTATGTGAGACGTGCCAGGCACGTGGGCAAGGGAGCTTAGCCCGTGAGAAGCTCGTGAGTGGAGGGACTATTCTAGAAGAAGTTGTTAGATCTAGCTTTGGGATCCGCGTTGTAAATTTCTGTTATGCTTGATGTAATAAATAGAGGCAGAGGAGAAGAGAGAGAGTAGAAAGAATTTAGTGGAATCTGGACTCTGGGAGAGAGTTAGGCCTCTCGAATGCCTAGCAGTGTTTCTAATCAATAGTATATCGTTTTCCGTTCCAATTTTTCTCAGTTTACATTTTGCTTTATACTTCTCAAAAACATTGTTTACCATTAGTACATATGCGTTGAGCGGATACGCAGAGCCAAAAGTTATAACTATACGCTACTGAAAATATTACCGTTACTTCCAAAGGTAATCCAGCAGGTTGAATACATTTGGGGGAACATCATATCATTCAAGTATCTATAATAAATTTTCAATATTAAATAAATGGAACAATGGTGGCAAGATAATAGTATAAGAGGGTAGTTTCTTAAATGGCATTAAAATCATGTTTTACCATGTTTTTGGCTTCGAAAGAAATTTTCAAAGAACAGAACTTCTATGTGCTCATTTGCTGAGTCCTTGCAAAGTTTAAACTCAAATAAAAGATCGTCCAAAGTGCGGATCAAATATAAAAAGGTGCCCAAAAATGGACAAAGGTTTGAAAAGCAAGGTAGGAATGGGGTACAACAGATGCATACGACTACATAGCACGTAATTAGCTGGAGTAAGATTTCTCATTCAACTAACTGACTCTGAAGTTCAAAACTAGCCAAGAAAATAGTGCAAGATAAAAATACAGAAGTTAAGATTAACTGGAAAGTATCCGTTTTATTTAACCTTTTAGAAGTTCATGAGTAGCTTCTGTACAGTTTCCATTTCCAACCAAAGATTTGTTTTTTCCAAAACAGAGATTAGTAATGCCAACAGCCATAGATGCAGATCATGAAACTGATAAACGGGACTGAAAATGCATATCAATTCTTGATAATCACGACATTGTTAACTGAAGATCACTCGCATAATAATGGATTTCAGCAGACCTATTCTCTTGATTTGTGGGTCATATTAGAGGAAAATTTCATCAACCCATCTCAGTACCAGTACAGATAAAGCAAACAGATACGTTTTGAGTTCAAGTTGAGGCGTCAAATTCCAAGCTCAAAAATACAATACTATTATGCTACATATAAAAAAATTTCTGCAAGATGGTCAGATTCTAATTCCAAAGTAAGTGACTTTTTGGCTTCCCATTTTCACATCTCCAAAGTCGACAACTTTACTCTGATATTTCAGGAGTTTCGACAAAAGGGTTCAAAAATAGTCACCAACAAAAACATAATTTAAGCAAAAATAGCCACTTGCCCAGTAAAACATAAGAATAAGAGAGATGAGATATTGCCAGAGATATTACGCTCATTCTCAAACACACACAGTTTCCACTATCAAGAGTCAATATGCGTATGTGTATTTATATATTTCCTTTCAAAAGATAACAGCAGAAGAGAAGTGTATCGAAGATGCTCACCAGTTTCAAGTTTCAAGTTTCAAGATTCCTCCACCTAAGAATCTTGGATTAACAATCGCTCGTGCTTCTAGAATTTGCCCAATCTGTCTGCAACTGTACGTCATCAACAAGTTTTTTTCTTAATAATTATTTTCATCCACTCCCGTAGGTCTCTAATATTTTCTGTTATCAACTTTAAAAATTCTTATTTATTTCTTAAATTTTAAATTTAATCTCACTTTATTCGTTCTATTAAAATTTCAATTAAAAACAGACAAAATAAGTGAGTTAAGTGTTATCTGATGATTTTTTCAATTCGTTTTTAGTAGAAATCCTAAAAGAATAAATTTAGCCCTTATTTAGTGTCAAGGTTCAATTCAATCTAAACCTAAATAATTCAATTCATTTTTGTCTTCTTCTAAAAAATCAACTTCAGTTTTGTTCTTATAATTTAAACTTCAAAAGTACATAACTTTGCATATACAAATTCAAATGTGATAATTTAAAAAAAAATTCATAGAATTTTGAGACGAACAAAAGAAACTCCTTAGTGATATTTTTTTTTTCCCGAATACATTTCAAGTTTTTATATTTTTTAGTTATAATAGTTCAAATGTCTCACCGAACACATATTCAATTCAATTTAATTCCACTCCCAAAAACTCAATTTAAACACGTACACTAAAAGCATAGTAAGACTAATTTCCGTATTTTTTTTTTTTTTTTTTCTGTTTTTAACTGTTATTCTGATATAAGAGATGTGAGATAATTTAAATTTTATGGGGAAGTTTAAAAGTTTTTAAAATTTATGGGAACAAAATAAGAATGACCCAATTATAGTATGGATGAAAATATTCTTTTCTTAAAAAATGAAATAAAATCATTAGTTTGAGTCTGGGGTCGGTTTTGAGTTTTTTTGTCGTTTTCGCATTGCTTGTTGGTCTTTACTTTTGTCGTTTTATTTTCGTACCGTCGTTTGACCTTTTGCCGTTTACTCAGGGTGTCGTGGTTTTTTTTTTTTTTTTTTTTTTTCTGTCGTCTAGTTTTTTTTTTTTAATCTGTTTTTTAAGCCATTTCTTTAATCATTTGTTCTCGTTTGAGTTTTCATTGTCGTTTTGAAACCGACGTCGTTTCTTGGCTGTTGTTATTGTTTTTCATTTTTATTTTTTGCTGTCGTCGTCGTCGTCGCCTGAGTTTTCCTTGTTGTCGTTTCTTTAAACGATTTTGTTGTTTTTCATTCAATCTTTCTATAGTTCATTGTCGGTTTGAGATTTTTATTGTACACATTGCTGTCGTTCACTTTATTCTCGAATCTCGCTCTATAGTTTGTTGTCGTTTTCCATTGCTGGCCTTGTTCCTTTGCTGTTGTTTGAGATTTTGTATTTTCACATTTCTGTCGTTGAATCATTTGTTGCTTTTGATTACTTGCTGCGTTTGGGTGATGTGGGTTCAGTTTCTTGTCGTTCCTTCACATGTAGATAAGTTCGTTGTCGTTTGAGATTTGGTGCTTAGATTCTTGCTGTCGTAGACCCGTAGTTTTCACTCTTTTTAGTTTTATTTATTATGTTTCTTTTCATTCATTTTTTGTGGGTCAAGCATTTTTTGTGGGTCGTTTACTCTTGACTTTCTGTGTCATCACTGTTGTCGTTTGAGATTTTTTTGTCGTTTTCATATACAGTTGTTTTTCACTTTTCAGTGTCATGTCTTCTCGTTTTGTTACGGTTTCTATTCATGCGTTTCTTGTTTCTGCAAATTTTTCTTCTTCTTCTTCTTCTTCTTATTTATTATTATTATTATTATTATTTTGTGAGCTTCTTGTTTGTTTTCATTCTTTTCTTTTCTTTTTCACCAAAAAAAAAAAGGAAAAAAAAACTTGTCGTTATGTTTACCACTTTGTGGTTTGTTTTCGCTGGTTGCGTTTTGTTGCTGTGCACTGTTTTTTTTTTTTTTTTTTTAATTATATTGCCGTGTCATAGTTTGCTGTCATTTATGACGTTTAATGCCTTGCCGTCGTTTTCTAGTTTGACGTGTTTTCTTAATTATTTGTCGTTTGCTTGAATTTTCTTGTCGTTTTTTTAGTTTTCTCCATCACTCATCGTTTTCTTGTCGTTTTTGCCTCGTTGGAGTTCTTTGTCCTTTTCTTATTAACTTTTTTGATCTTGCCCTCGTTTCATATTTTCCTGTCGTTTTTTCGTTTTATTCCCATCTCTCTTTTGCTGTCGTTTTTCTGAAAGGGCAGTTCTTTACTGTTAACACACAACACAGAACTAAGTCATAACATCTGAAATCAATACATCTATACAAAACTCTCAAATGCCAAAGTTGGGTAATTTGGACGCTCATTCTTTTTACTGAATATTTAAGTTTGAGTTATTATCATCGCGTTGATGAAAATATATAAACAATTCACTTCATAAAAAATACATATAACAAGTTGGAGGGGCATCCCACCTTCATGAAAATATCTTAATATTCCTACCTCTGCTCATATAACATATTTTTTTAATAAACAAAAAAAAAAAAAAAAAAAACCCAAAAACCAAAAACAAAAAACAAAAAACAAGCTCTCACATTTAGACGTTTTTAGTTCAAGTAAAAGAAAGAAAAACAATGTACTTTTGTCTGTTGAGCATTACACGCAAAACGCAAAACTTTTATTTCACTCAAAACCTGTTGTTCAACCCAACAAAACACACATTTCTTCCTCGTTACAGCGAAACCGTGTTGAATTCCACACAGCAAAAACAGTGTGAAATCTTCTTCTTCTTGTTGTTCAAGCCATCCCAGGACATTCTGCAAACACGAGTTTTGAGCTGTAAGAGCAGAAGACAAAAGACAAAAAGCACCAAAACGACGCCATTTCACAGCGTTGAGGAACCTGCTGACAAGTAGTGTTTGTTTTCGCTTTCCCTTTGTTATTTTGATGTGATTTATATAGGAATCGGCAATTCCCATGTAGTTTGAAAAACCGTTTTGGCATTTTGTGTGATGTTCTAGAATTTGATGTAAAGCTTCTGTTTTGGTTCAAAGTCGGCTGCGAATTCTATATGAAGGTTTGGTTTTTCTGAGTTTGGTGGAAAACCCAACAAGAATTCTTGCTTTCTTGGACGTTTTGTTCATTTTTTGGCGATTTTCTGATCTGGGGTTGTGTCATTCTTCAGCTCTGAAAAACTTTTTCTGAATCAGGGGTTTAGGTTTTAGTTGAAGTTCTGATTTTGATCAGCTTCTGTGTGGGTCAAAGGCGGTGGGAATTTTTGATGAAAGGGATTTGGTTTGGACCTTGGTGGAAAACCCAATAAGAATTCTTGCTTTATTAAACATTTTGTTCAGTTTAGGTGATTTTCTGATTTTGGGGTTGTGTCATTGCTCAACTGTTGGAATTGTTGTTTTTCTAAAGCGGGTTCCAGGGGCTTTGAGGAGGGAATTCTTGATTTTGAGTAATCTTTTGAATAAGGAGGAGGAGAAGATGGTTGGGGCTGGTGATGGAGGGGTTCATGATTTGTACTTAAATGGGTTGGCACAGAATTCAAATGGGTCAATTGAGGAGAAGCTTGACGAGATCCGTCGGCTTCTGGGCAAAGTTGAAGATGATCCTCTGAAGATTGTTGGTGTTGGTGCTGGTGCTTGGGGCAGTGTCTTCACAGCCATGTTACAAGATAGTTATGGTCACTTGAGAGATAAGGTTTTGATTAGAATATGGAGAAGACCTGGGAGAGCGGTCGATAGAGCCACGGCCGAGCACTTGTTCGAAGTGATCAACTCGAGGGAAGATGTGCTGCGGAGGCTAATCAGGCGCTGTGCATATCTAAAGTATGTTGAGGCTCGACTAGGTGACCGGACGCTCTATGCTGATGAGATATTGAAAGACGGGTTTTGTTTAAATATGATTGACACCCCTCTATGCCCCTTGAAGGTTGTCACCAACTTGCAGGAGGCTGTGTGGGATGCCGATATCCTGGTAAATGGATTGCCTTCGACCGAAACCCGTGAAGTGTTTTGAAGAGATTAGGAAGTATTGGAAGGAGAGAAGAACAATGCCGGTTATCATCTCTTTGTCAAAAGGTGTTGAGGCTGAACTGGACCATGAGCCGCGGATAATTACTCCTACACAGATGATCCATCGAGCTAGTAAGGCCATTTCCACGTTTTCTTGGGTAGTTGGTAACTTAGTTTTGTATGGATGGCTCCTTATACACCTTAAGATCTGTAGATTCTCATCCATTTTTCTTCTCCCTGTAATTGAGGGACTATTCACATGTTTCATTACAATCTAAACTCTTTAGAATTCTTATCATTTCGTGCTTTGCAGCCGGAGTTCCAATCGAGAACATTCTCTATCTCGGAGGGCCTAACATCGCCTCTGAGATATACAATAAGGAATATGCTAATGCTCGGATATGTGGGGCTGAAAAGTGGAGAAATCCATTGGCTAGGTTCTTGAGGCAGCCCCATTTCATAGTGTGGGACAATGGTGACCTCGTTACTCATGAAGTGATGGGTGGTCTAAAGAATGTGTACGCAATTGGAGCTGGTAAGATTACATTTCAGTCGCATAATAGCATGATCAAACTTGGACATGCCAGAATTATGCAACAATCTATTTGATTTTTACGGTCCTCGTCTTTCTCTCTCTTCTATTTTATGCTTTCACTAGTTCATTCCATACGTGGAGTCCATAATCATTTGTTGGTATTCAGAAATTATGCTGGCCGTACAGTGTTTTTTCTTTTTAAGGCCCATATCATTCTAGCTGCATGTTTTATAAAAATTTCAAGTACCGACATTAACGTAGCTAAAGTTAAACAGGAGCAACCAATATAGAAACATTCCTTACCTTCTAGAAATTTTTCATCAATTGCCAGCTCTAATGAGTTCGTGCCTGTGTGAATTGGGAAATTTTATATACAAACAAATTTCTAGCTGTGTTTTGTCTTGCTTATGTTGTCAAGGGATGTTCTTTTGATTCTGTAGGAATGGTAGCGGCTTTGACAAACGAGGAGCGCCACCAGCAAATCAGTATACTTCGCACACTGCACATCCGAGATGATATTTATCACCCATCTTTTGGCAGAAGAACCAGAAAAACTTGCCGGACCTTTACTTGCTGATACTTATGTAACCCTGTTGAAGGGGCGTAATGCATGGTATGGGCACAAGTTGGCAAAAGGCGAGTTGAGCCTTGAAATGGGTGATAGCATCAAGGGAAAGGGTATGATTCAGGTAAGGGATCTTGAATAGGACATAACTTGATTGATTTATGATGAAGTTAGGAGTCCTGATGATATGGAATCTAGCTGAGAAGCTGAACTTTTGTTTATTCATAAGCGAGACAAATTTTCTTAGTGCTCATGGGTTTTATCCTTTGATACCTTACCTTGCAGGGGGTCTCCGCCGTGTGAAAGCGTTTTTTGAGCTGCTAAGTCAGTCCTCCATAAGTTTCCTGCATCCCGAAGAAAATAAGCCCGTTGCACCAGTTGAGCTTTGCCCGATACTGAAAATGCTCTATAGAATACTCATAACAAGGTATTGATTTGACAATTTACTTTTAATATTGAAGTGGTATGAAAGTCTATTCTTTTAAAAGCTCTCTTTATCATGTGCTTTTAATACTAAATTCTAATCCTTGTGTTCATTTGCATGTTTAGGGAATTCCCTTCACAAGCCATTCTTCAAGCTCTAAGGGATGAGACGATGAATGATCCCAGAGATCGAATTGAGATCGCACAAACCCATGTGTTCTACAGACCATCACTTCTTGGCCAGCAACCTTGATTTCATTCTCATTTCGAGTAATTTACCTTGGGCAGCTTCATAGTGCTGTAGAATTCAAGTTTCACATAGAAGAGGAAGTGCTAGTTTGTGGAGGGTTGGTTCTTGGATAATGGATTACGGATTATTTTAGATCCTTGCATTTTTGAGCTAGTAAATATTAGTGTCAGTTTTTGGGGAGTACTAGTTGGGACTGGTTCATTGATTGTGGATTTTTTTTTAGTTGGTAAAAACGAGTGTTCTGTTTTTTAGTTATATTGGTATTTTGTTTCAAGAAAAAAAAGAAGGGGGAGGGGGGGGGTGGGTTGGTGGGTGTGGGAAATGATTACAGATGAATAAAGGTACTGGCTTTCATGGCAGGACTACTGTTTAGCATTTTTTGCACCGCATCCTTTAGCCTATGTTTGGTTTCTGAAGAAGAAGAAGAAGAGGAAAAAAAAAATTGAAGAAGGAAAAAGAAAGGCAAAAGCGATAGTTGCACTGGTATTCTAGTTTAAAATTCTGGTCCAACATGGCGATTGTATGCAAGCTATGTAACAATGATCTTTACTCGCTCCGAGGCATGCTCAAAGCTAAACGATTGTTCCACTATCCTTTTAGCACATGAAAAAGCATGCAAAATGGTCATCGTCTCGAGCACAGGCGAAGTAGAAAGCATATAGTTGATGAAATCGACTTCGCGCTTGCAACCAATGATGTGAACCATTCTAACCGATCGCAATTTGGTGAATAGATAATGCATTTGATCAACTTCCAAAAAGTTGGCATTTATGCCCCAATTCGGTGAAGATTCAGTTGCCTACAAAAGCAAGGAAATACAATATGAGAAATGTGCAGCTTCGATGTTGAAAGTTTGAAATCATTATCCAAAATCAACACATGACATTAGAGCTGTTAGACTTGCCTTCTCTACAATGTTTAGTTCTTGTAGATTCGGGGAACTTTTTACGAGGCAAAGTGCTGCTAAAATCTCTTCTTGATGGTTGAAGTTTACGTCCATGGAGAGATATTGGAGATCACGTAACGGATACTCTCTCAGCAAACCACCAAGAGCTAGACACTAGAGTAGAAAGGAGTACAACGACATTTATAAGATTAAGGGTCTGTTTGGATCATAGATTTGAAAAGTATACTTGAATGGTAAATCCACATTTTATGCAAAAGGATAAATATTACCTCTATAGAATCATCTTGGAGTGTGAGTTTCCGGATATGCAACTGATGATTAAAAAAATTGGGCATCCAAGTGATTCCAAGAGGCTTGTTGAACTGCCCAGGCTTTGCAAACAAATATAGACCTCCGCATTGCCAAAAGAATTGAAGAATCGGAGATTAAGATTGTCAACATTGATACTCTTAACAAAATCATGACCAAGAAAGACCATCAAAACCGCCCGCTCAAGCATAGGGCTGTTACATATCAGGATTTCAAGCACATCTTGAGTCAAATTTACGTAATCGAGATGAAGGCTCTTCAAGTTCCCAAAACCTTTAAATGTCTCCGGAGGACACAACGAACAATCATGTAACTCCAACTTAGTCAAATTTTCGCAAGAAAACATGGAAGAAGGCCCTGAGTAGCGTCGGAAGGTGGTTTTTAAGTCCTAGTGACAACTCTTTGACATGGCTTCATGAAAGACGGAGAATCCACCGATCTATGTCAGCGTTAATGAGATGATAATACTTAATGAAATTATCTTTTGGACCAACATCATAGTATAGCTTGAACTTGTGGATCGGACCAACGTGGTGCAAGAGAAAATGATCAATTATTTTCGCAAGCTCCTCCGCAGAATCGAAGGTATGCGGACACTTAGCATTGTCACCAATCATAAGCGACGGAATGGTAGTCCATCTATGCCTCCACTTACACGACAAGAGACTTGTTCTCACTACATCGCTAGTTGATAAACGTGACAAAATGTCTTCTACAACATTATCTGGTAATTTGCTGATCCTATCGACCTCCATCTCCATAACTGATATAAAAGGTAACCAAAATAAAAAGAAGAAAAGAAAAAGAATGTTTATTTATTTATTATAGTTGTACAATAGAAGGACTTCAACTTTCAGCATATAAGCAAAAACATTTGAAATACAAAACGCTCTTTATCTCTCTTATGATCATTCTTTCTTAACCTTTTCATTCAGAACTTTCATCGAACATGTTGGACTTTCGTCGAACATGTCGTGATCACTTCCCAAAAACCCAGAAAACCAAAATTACACCATCATGAACGACCACCCAATTATATTTAAAAAGGAAGGGGGGGAAAAAAAAAACTTCGCTTATATGTCTCTTTTAGAGAGTGAAAATATAATGAAACATGGGAAGAAAAAAAGTTATTAAAAAAAAAAAACAAAGAGAGAGAGAGAGAGAGAGAGAGAGACAACCAAGAATTAGAAGATAAATTACGTCCGGGTCGCTTCGAATTCCGTCCGACGGCTGAGGAATCAGTAAACAGCGCCTACAGTCGCCGTAGCCGAACTCATTATAGAAGAACCTAACAGATTTTTATTTTATTTTATTTTATTTTTATTTATTTAAGGAAGAACCTCACAGATTTTCACAATGTGGGACCCACGAATAAAATTCTTTTTATTTTTTATTTTGAGAATTAATAAAATTCATTTTTGAAATATACGGATTAATGACATTTTTTGTAAATGCTAAAAAAAAAAAAAAAAAAAAGAAAAGAAGAAGCTGGATAGCCTAACTTTTTTCATTTAGGAAGATTGTCGTTTGTATTTTTTAGATATAGTAAATCACAAGGAATGACTAATAATCAATCAGTGAATTATTATGAAAATTGACGATTAATTAAAAAATTTGATGATTGATATTATGATTAATCAGTGATTGACTGACTATTATAATAGTCAATTAATGATTGATTATTAAATCTTGAACTGTCATCATAAGATCCACTGGCACAATAGCTTTTGCCATCACATCGCCGAGATCCTCCGTCCGCCATCGAGTCTGTTGAGAGAGAGGAGGAGGAAGTCGAATCTAAAGAGAGAGGGGGGGAGGAAGTCGAGTATGTAGAGAGAGAGAAGCAATGATGTAGGGAGAAAGAGCGCAGAGAGAGAAAGATAGAAGGGAAAATAAGGAAATAGAGTGAGAAGAGAGAGAAAAAAGTAAAATTAGAAATAAATAAATCTATTAAATTAAATAATAAAAATATATTATAATTTATCATCATTTTAAATATATGTTATAATTTTGATAAATATATTTTAAATATATTATATGGTATAATTATCAGGATTAAATATGGGGTTCTGATTACTCATTTAATTAGAATATTTTATTTTACCATTCAATATTCTTATGGTTGCTAGTGTTTTGCATTTGAATACACAGTTTTTTTTAACAAATCCCAATACAAATACGGACTCGCATCTTCTGTCCCCTCTCCGTATCTCCTTCTCTGTCTCCCCCAATCAATATTGAACACGTCATTTAAAATACCAGAGCATTAACGGCCGTGTATCACCCTCAAAACAATAAACAACCCATTTTTCTCTCTCCTCGATTTTCGGTCCTTTTTTCCCCCCTCTTTCTCCCCCTCAAGTCATCTTCGGCTTCTCCGTTCAACTTTTCCTTTCACTTTCTTTTTGAATGAAAGATCTATCACGCTAATAGGAAACAAATCTCTGAAGGGCATATAAACAATAAAACACAAAGAACGAGTATAATCTGATTTTGAAGAAAAAATTTGGTTGTTTTTTGTTACAGTCACATAAGCCCTCTGTACAAAGCCATGAAAGAAGATCATATTTCTTTTCTAACAATATTCCAAGTCAATAGAATGCTCAAAATCTTCCAGAGATGCACACCTATGGCCGTATGAATGCCCAAAATCTACCAAAGGCCATTATCCTTTTTGTAGTGACGAATCTTATGTGTTTCTAAGAAAAGGAATTTGTCTGATTTTTCGGGATCTCGAAGTGACGTGAAAATATATAAGAACTTTTGAATGAAAATGAAAAAGAGATGTAATTCCAGTTTCCTCGGAAATGGTAAGATCTTTGGCGCAATAAGAAAGAGTTGATCCGTATCCTTTTGATTTGGTTCTGATTTCTTTATTTTTTTTAAGAATACCAAGTCAGGCTTTTCTCCTATCCGTATCAAATAGAACGTACTGAGCTAAATCTTCTTTATGTAAAACCTGTTTTATTTAGATCGAGAAAATCGTTCGGTTTTATGAAACCATGTGCTATGGCTCAAGCACTTATACGTAAGACTAAAAAGATTGCAGCCAGTTTGATAATGATCGAATGACATTATTTCTTCGATCCAAACCAAGGAATCCCTTAAAGTATTAAGTATACCTATGGTATGGGTTAAGTCAAACTCACTCCATTAGTACCAATAGGAGACATAGAGGAAGAGGCACTACTCCTAAGAATCAACAACACGAAAACTTTGTTATAAATTATCACTTTTTCTTATCAGGATCGGGACTAAGAAGAATGATTGGGACAACAAAGATCCATCTAATTTGTGTTTTGAATACCCGTATAACCATTGAAGACTGTTGAAGTGATTTATTCCTGAAAATTAAGATGCGTTTAAGAAATTAGTGAAGTATTAGTTGGTGATTTCCTATGAGTTTAAACTTCAAAAAAACTTGATAAACATAGATAGAAGAGGGAAGATGTCGAGAAAACAAGAAAAGAAGGCTGAGAGAAAATAAGAGTAAAAGATAGATGAGGGAGAAGATGTGAGAGAAACAGAGAATGGGAAGATGAGAAAGAGGGGGAAAAAAAAAACAAAAAATTGGTTAGCAACTAAACGGAATAAAACACGGAGCATTAAAGGTAGAGGCATAGCCTTTGACGTGACAAAATATGATTAGATAGACAGACAAAGAGACAGGGAACGGGGACAGAAGATACAAGTCCTGCATATACTACTCACTATTTGAATATACACATTCCAATACATATTTTTCTCAAATACACCTTTGCTTTTATATGGATTCGAATGTATTCTAATGTTATCATATCCAAACCGCGTACTTTCTATTGGAATAAATGCACTCAAACGTAAAAATATGAAATCCAAACACACAGTGAAATACATTTATTCCATTAAATACATACCAGATATAACAGGGGCATTCAAACGCACTACAAAAGTTTTTGTTAAAGAAAGTTCCCTTTGTTGTTGTAGTTCAAAATTCTGACTGTCCGCCCGGTTCTTTAAAAATGATCTTTGCTCGCTTTGAGCACAAAGACCGTACCACCGTCGTTTTAGAACTAGGAAAAATCAGATCGACGGTCATTGTCTCAAGCACTGGTGAAGTTGAAAGCATAGAATTCATGAAATAGATTTCGCCTTCACTACCGATGATGCAACTCATTCTCACCCGTCGCAATTTGGCATATAGACAATTCATGCGGTCATCAGATTCCAAAACCCCGAGTTCCACATTCTCGTCGACGGATCCTGCCTACATTTGTTAGGTTATGGATAAGCACCAACCAACATGACATGTGAGTTGTCATTCTTAAAAAAACAACATAAATATTAGATCTCGTAAACTACCTCCTCCACAATGTTTAGTTCTTGGAGATTCGGAGCTCTACTTAGAAGGCAAAGAGCTGCTGAAATCTCTTTTTGATGGTTGAAATTTACGGACATGGAGAGTTGTTCGAGATTGTGTAACAGAAACTCTTTTGGTGAATCACAAAGAGTTAGATACTGAAGCAAAAAGGAACGTAAGAAAGTAAGATTAAATCATGGAAACCTAAAAACGCAAGGTATTTTAGGGTAATGACATCATTAGAAATTGAAGCTCCTTAAAAAATTTCAGGAAATTTGATCATAAGAAATTTATTATAGATGGACTTCAAAGAGGTTTCCAAGTAAATAAATAAAAAATAATAATAATAATAAAAAAAAAGAGCTAAAAGACAGTAAATCAATAGCAAAACGTCAAAACTCACATGATGAAAAATTCTAATCATGAAATTCATATATAAACCCACATAATGAAAACTAAAATATATGCCCACATGATAAAAATCATAATCATGAATATCATATCATGTTCCATGGTTATGTAAATTTCAATAAAGAATAATATTGTTTTGTCCCAAATTATCTACAGATAACCTTAATAATACAAGTTTTATCATGATCGTGAGAGGGTATCATTGGGGTTTTATAGGAAAATGGTCTTTTTATGTATTTTTCAATTAAATGTCTCCAGTTTTTTAAATTAAAAAATGAATTTTTTTTTTAATGGTCATCACTGATGAACTACCATTGATTGACTTGGTAGTCTATCAGTGATGAACTTAAAGGTCAATGTCCATGGACAATGTAATATCTACTGAAAAATAATAATAACAATAATCCACGCCAAAAATAAACAAAAATAATGTTACCTCTATAAAAGATCCCTTGAGTGTGAGACTCTGGAAATGCAGCAGATGATAGACAAACTTCGGCATCGAACTGATTTCACGAGGCCTGCAGGACCGATCAGCCCTTGCCCACAAAATTTCTAAAGGTAAAGGGTCAATAAACTTGCCTATAAATTCAAAGAATCGGAATTTAGGCGTTTCACGTACATCAAAAAAATCAGCAATCCACAAATACGCCGATTCAAGCAAAGGGCTATGACACAGCAGAATTTCGAGCATGTCTTGAGTCAAAATCACATTAAGGAGACGAAGGAACTTCAAGTTCCCGAAACCTTTAAATGTCGCCGGAGGTCTAAGTGCGCAACGATGTAACTCCAACCTTGTCAAATTATGCCAAGAAAATATGCAAGAAGGCAACGTGTAGCGTAGGATTAAGTTGTCAAATACAAGAGACAACTCCTTGATATGATCACCTGGTAGACGGAGAATCCACCGATCCATGTTGCGGAGAAAATTATCACATTTTTTGTAACCGGGGATTACCATTTCAATAAAGTTATGGTAGATCTGAAACTTGTGTACCGGATCATTGTGGTGCGAGAGAACGTGATCGATTGTGCTTGCAAGCTCGTCGATGGATTCGAATTGTGCCGGATGCAAACCCTTCTCACCGAACACAAGAGTTGGAATGGTAGTCCATTTATGCCTCCACTTCCTGGACAAGATACTTGTTCTCACTACATCTTTAGTCGACAAATGACACAAGATTTCTTCTGTTATGTAATCTGGTAATTCGCTGATTAATCTATCAATTTTCGTCTCCAAAACTTCTCTTCTTTTGAAAGGAATTTTCATCTCCATAACTGATGTTATGTGAAGGGGAAAAAAGAAACAAAGGAAGAATAAATCCCAATTTGCGTCTTGGTTTTTCTTTTTTTTTTTTCCCTCCTGCAACAAAAAGATTATACTTTTGTATTATCGCTTAAATATATATCAAATTCAGAAATGCGATATATTATTCATATCCGAATCTTGTGGAGAATCAATCAAGGATTTTGTGGAATTTAGTTTAACTCAAGTCTTATCTAAATTTAATTTCTAATTTTTTTTTAATGAAATCAATTAGATGCAGACTCTCTCTCTCTCTTTTTATAAATAAGATTATCTCGTCTTATCAAAGATGAATTAAAGTGATCATTCAGGGCATGACTACTAATAGTATCTTTACTCCTAGGCTAGAAATTCGGCTAGGAATTCATGTCAACAGGTCAGGTTCGTGTCGGGTTGAAGCCTATACGAATTCTTAAAACTAGAACCCAGACACGGCACGTAACCAGTCAGGTCAAGAAAAGCTCGACCACAACCAAACCTGACGGGCTGGTGGGTTGACACGACACGACCTGCACAACCCGCCAACAAGTGTGTTTTGGTTGCACGACACGACTCGCCAACCCGCCAGCAGTAAGGTGGAAAAAATTAAATTAAAAAAAAAAAGATTTCAAGAAAAATGAAAACTATTACCATATAAAATTCGAAGTAAAAAAAAAAAAAGGAATAATTAGTTCTGAAAGACAACTACCGAGTTATTAACCAAAGTTCTTATTGGAATGATGTGCAACTTAGACCAGTAAAACCAGATTATAAACCAAAAATCATAAACATCTATAAGTGCCTGAAATCAAACAAGAGGAACAAAATCCATGTTAGAAAATTTTCCACAAACTAAGCATTCATTTGATTTTGTCAAACCCTAACCTTAAAATTTCTCCTCTTCTTTCGCTAGACCAGCATCGGAGACTCGGAGTGACTCGGCGTCTGAGGTAGACGGAATTCGGCCGTCGGAGTGAGAGTCCGAGAGGAAGAGAGAGTGGGCGATCGAGTGCGAGTTTGAGTTTTGTCTTCGACAGAGGAAAACAGAGAGAGTCGGTGTGGGTGAGAAAGGAGATCACTCAAGAGAAAGGAGACTAGGAGAGTTGGGTTTTTCAAAAAGATAGAGAACTTGGGTATCGGTTGGGTTGGGCCTTGATAGAAAGGTGGGTTCGGTGTTTTTTCTTTTTTTGTTATTTTTTTAGATCTTCAAATTAAAAGTGTTGATTTGAAAAATATTTATTTTTTTTCTTTTATTTATATAAATATCTAAAATAATATTTATAAAAATAATATTATCCTTCATATAGAATTGAAAATTAATAAATAAAGAAATTATAATAAAGGAAACAAAAAAAAAAAAAAAAAGAAGAAAAAACGTCAAAGTGAATATGTCTAAATTTGATTTCAAGAAATTGGTAACAAACCGTTATAAGAGGAAAAATATCATAATGACATAATAATTATTATAAAAAAAACATCATAATGATATAGTAATATCATAAAAAAAATACCAAATCTAAAAAACCAAAATGATATAGTAATTATCATTAAAATAAAAGCAATTTTATATTACATTTAAACTTTAGAAACTAACTATTAGAACGATACCAATAATAATAGAATAATAAATTATCATAATATTATAATTATCATAAATAAATTAAATCATACTAAAAAAACATGTTTATAAAAAAGTAAATCATATAACAAGCAATCACTATAATAAAAAAACTAGTCATTAAGATAAAAAATACAATAATGATGAACAAATAAGGAAAAAAAAATTTGAATTATAATGAGGAAAATATTCTAAATATAGTAAAAGGGCAAAGTGGGTATTATAAGCAGTTTTTTCTTTAAAAATGGTCATTACATAATATTATTAAAAAACTTACATATTTTAAAATGGGATCCTAAAAATAGATTGTTTTTGTAATTATTTCTATTTTTTTCAAAATGTTAAAAAACTTAAGTATGGGTATTGCAGGTTAAATATCGGGTTATGTTGGTTAATTTCAGATTATGTTGGTTAATTTTAGATTAATAGATCAAATTAACATATTTGATATCAATTTTCGAGTCAACCTTAATTGGACACCGATTTTAAACTGGTTATTATGGGTTGATTTCGTGCCTAACGAGTTGACCTGAACCCAATCCATTTTTTGATCATACCAGGCAGATTTGACCCAAAACCAACCTGTACCTTTTTCCCCAACCCTAGCTCGCATTTTTTCGTGTCAACAAATCTAATCAATTCGCTAAATAATTTGTCTAAAATTATACCATTCTGTTTGTTAGTCTCTGATATAAAACATAACCATAAATTCAAAAGCCTTTAATTATCCTAATAGATAAACACATATATGAAGTTCCTAATTATTGTTATCGCGTGTGTTCCATATCATAATATCAATTGCGAAATAAACAAATTTTATGGGATGTTCTTTTTGACTCAACAATAAGGTTAGTGGGTAGTGGCAGAGGAACATCTATGAGAGATGATATTTAACACCATCTTTTGGTAGTGGAACCTTTAAATATCGTGGGGCTTTTCGTGCCTATTCCTTTTGTAACCCTGTTGAAGGGGGCGTGATTGCAATTCATATACAATCATTATTTCTAGATCTAAATATATATATATATATATATATTATTTAAAAAGTTTCAATTATACCTCAAAATTTGATTTTTAAGCTTGTTCAATATTGATCTCATATATATGATGAATTATCAAAAGATAATTCACATAATATCTCATAAGAAAACGTCATAAGAGATAAGATCATATTTGCATTTTAAAACGTAACTATGATCAAGTAGTATTTGTGTACTTTAAATTCCCATAGCAACTCAAAGGAGATTCAATCTCTTTCACAACTAAATAAATAAACAATTTCATACATTAAACAAGGATTTTATTAATTCTTTTCTTTTTTCCCCAAATTTTGTTTAATGATGATTAGTTTGGCGATGAAGCTCGACAGATATAGTGAATTACCAAATCAAACTGTAGAAAAAAATCTGTCTCGTTTGTCCACTAGAGATGCAGTAAGAACAAGTCTCTTGTCGAGCAAGTAGAGGTACAAATGGATCACAATTCCACGTCTTGTGTTCGATGAAGAGTCTAAAATTGGATCAAGATGTGCTTGAATTTCTGATCTTTAGCAGCCCTTTGCTTGAGAGAGTAACTTTGTGTGGCCTTGATGTTGTTCGGAATATTATTGTCGACGCTCCGAATCTGCGATTCTTTGAATTTGGATGCATTTTCTATGGATTCATTTTTCGAAACACCTCATGTTTAGATCAAGTCTCCATTGGTTGGTATGATTATTATATATGTAGAACTCTTGATACAAATTGATACCCCGAGTTTTTTGATAGTATAACGCATATCCATAATCTCGAACTCGGTTTTGCTTTTATAGAGGTAACAGTTCCTTTTATTTGAGTAGCCAAAAAAAAAAAAAAAGTTCCTTTTGTTTCAATTCCAAAAATGATATTCATGATGAAAAAGAAACTCCATGATGCATTATGAAATTAAGCCCCCTGTTTGTATCATGGATCAAACCCATAATTCATACTTTTTTTAAGTGTTTTTTTTCTTTTTCACTTATTATTCAAACGTATGATCCAAATGGACCATAAAATTGACTTGTTTGGATTAGATAATCTTAGACAGAATAATAATTTTCTTTTTTTTTTTTTTTAAACAGAACTGTTTGTCCCTTGGACCTGAACAAGAAAACTTGTTTATCCCTTGAATCTCAACATGTTTGTTGGGGTTCACTAAACCATTCTTTTATCTTCTTCTCTCTCTCTCTCTCTCTCTCTCTCTCTCTCTCTCTCTCATTTAATTTAATTTGATTACATGGATTCCTTTGTTGAATCTATCAATTTAATATCTAATGTTTTATTTTAGGTCTAATCAAATTCCTGTCTTCTAGTAGCTTCAATTTGTAATGAACTTTATATAAACTACCATTTGCTGCCGGGGTATGGCTACTGGTGGTGGTTTACCAAGAACGTATCCGTCACATAATCTTCATTCTCTATGCATGTATACAAAACTTCGACAATGCTATCCAGATTCTAACGGCTCTTTTCCTTCTACGAAGTACCCCGAGTCTACAAGAACTAAGAATTAAGTCGATGGCGAAATTTCGCATCTCTAAGGTTATGTGTTGCTTTTTCATCATTAAAACTTTCCTACTTAAATTTTATACTTTAGAGCTGTTGTTGGAAGTTCCATGTTTCTGATATTGTACTACATCCTACGTGCAGAAACCTGACATAGATCTTTTTTTTTTTCCGGAAGTTGGTCGCTTGAATTGCCTATTCATCAAATTGAGACTAGTAAAAATAGATTTCATCAACTAAATTCTTTCGAATTCGACTGCGCTTGAGAGGATGATCATAAAGCCCGTTGTTACGCGTTACGGTCACATGAATCGACGGTAGAAAAGTCATTGAGCCTCAAAGCGAGCAGAGGGCACTCGCAGAAAAACACCTTTCGTTTGCCCGCACAAAAGGGTGTTAAGACTAGATCACGTTTTGGCATGAAATTACAGAATTTGTCTAGTAGATATTTTGACAAAAGTTTGTTACATATATTTGGATTTCTGAAATATTTCTAAGCTCAGGAGAAGACTATTTTCTCTTGCTCTTCTTCATCCCCTATCACTTGATTTAAGAATGGTATGTGATGAGAAGTTTCCAAAAGGCCACTCTGGATTTCAACTGTTGTTGGAACTAAAAGAATGATATGGAATTTTTTTTGGCCGATTTATAAGATGGACTTCTAAGAGTATAGTTGTGGATTATTGCCTCAATTATAATAATTTCAGTTTTTTTTAATTAGATAATTATGGAAAGTAAAAGAAAATCCAAGCAACTAGATTTAAAAATAAAATAAAAAAAAACTTTAAGGGGTTGTTTCTATAATTTTCTCTCTTTTTTGTTGTTGAATTAGATAATCATGGAAGGTAAAAGAAAATCCAAGCAACTAGATTTAAAAAAAAAAAAAAAAAAAAAGTCTTTTTAAGGGGTTGTTTCATTAATTTTCTTTCTTTTTTGTTGTTTAACTAGTTTTATTTTCCCCCTTTAAGAAAAATAGTTATTTTATTCTTCAGGTTATGAAATGAGAAACCCAACGTGGTTTGGAATTTGGATCTCCTTTCTAACAACTCATAAATGTCCTGCAATTTTTCAGGAAAACGACATGTCGATTACTTAGAGCAAACAACGTCAATCTTATTTTCAAACGCCATGTCGTTAGAATTCCATGGATAGGTTTTACTTATACGACAGATTGTAAACGACAAAAGTTACCCCCGCGGGGGGGGGGGGGGGGGGGGGGGGGGACAGAAACGACGATGAGGGTTATCACAACTCTGATCTATAAAACGACACCAAAACTCCTAAAACGACCTGAAAAAAACAAAATAAACACCGATCGAGTCTGAGTCTGCTGGAGATTCAGAGGAGAAAAGTTTCTGGAAATCAAAATGTCGTTGGTGGATTACGCATCCTCAGACGACGACGATGACGTCGTTCCGGAGAAGCTCGCCGACCATGAAAAGGCCTCTCAAAAGCTGTAACTCTCTCTCTCTCTCTCTCTCTCTCTCTCTCTAACAATTTCGCAGCTGAAAAAGCTCGGTAATTCGTTGATTGAAGCAAAATTGTAGATGGGTTTTGGCTCTTTAGTCTTTAGTTTCACAATTAAGTCTTTCTCGCGAATAGATTCTATTGAGTTATGTTTGGTTGGCGAGAAACGAATAAGAAAATTGACTTAGAGAACGATGGAAGAAAATAGTACCTTTTTTCTCCATTAACTTAGGAAGTTTCGATCTTTTAGCTTTGAAATAATGGGTTTTGTTATTATCATAAATATCAAGTCTTTTGTTGAAATAAATTCTACAGAATTATGTTGGTCGGCGAGATAACTATAGAAAATTAAATTTGAAACTGATGAAAATAAATAAAACTTCACCTTCTCTCTCTCTTCCATTCACTCATGCAGAGACTTCCAGTCTCTCATGCATTGAAATCCTAATGGGTTTTTACATATGGTAAATATTTTTATTTTACTTTTTTTTTTCCCCCCTCTGGTGGGTAGCTTTGTTGACAATGGATTCGAAACGGAAGAAAATGAATTTTTTTTATAAAAAAAATACTCTTTTTTTTTTCGTTTTTTTTTTAATGACTTTTTCCGATTCACTTATGTGACAAGTTTTAATCTTTAAAGATTTGAGATCCTAAATGTATTTTCACCTGTTTCCAAAAATTTGATTTTGTTTTGTTTTGTTTTTTTGTTTTTCCATTTGTTGGCAGTTCTGAATCAAAGGCAAAGCCTGAAATTGCCAATTCCATAGCACAGCCTTCAATTGAGAAACTCCCAGATGCTTCAGAGCTGTTGAACTCTTCTGAGTTCTCATCTAGCAATGCTTTGGGTGGGATCACTGACCACTCCTCCTTGGTGGCAGCTGCCATGGCTCAAAGTGCATCACGCAAGCGAGACTCAATGGCGACATTGCCTTCATCTCTTCCCCGCAGTAAAGTTCCAAAAGGGACATTGCCTCATTCCAAGAATGTTCCAGAAACCGTTAGTGGCTCGCTGGTTCCTCCTCAGCTTAGGGGAAGGTCAGTTATTTTTGTGCGCATGTGTTAGTTTTATGTGCTATCTTAATGTAGGGTGTATGTAGATTGGGGATAAAACCGCAAACCAACCCGAAAGTATCAATTTAGGATTTTCCCAATCCATACCAAACTAAACGTGCAACCAACCCAGCCCAACACATGCAATTTGGTTTGAATTAGGCTGGTTGTTCGGTTTTGCAGTTTCAGTAGACGTGCTTATATCTGTATGAATGCAGGCCTAGCCGCCTAGTTTTGCATCGATCTGGGGGTGATTATGCTGAAAATGCACTATCCTGATTTGAGCTGTTTTCGGTGAGGATTGAGGCAGTTTATGTAATAATTGGATGGTTTTAGACATGGAAAAATGGTGGGAGTTGAAACTAAAGTATTTCAAAGTAAATGGGGAGTGGCCTTAAATTTAAGAATGTTTTCTGCAGTTTGGGAACTTCATTGCTTTGTAGTATAAGAGATGGAGAGGTTTTGAGAGAGTTAGGGCTCGTTTGGCCATGCTCTCTGTTTTCTGTTCTGAAAGTTGTGTGTTAAGAAATAAGTTTTCAGAGAACAAAAAATAGTGCTGGACCGGTGTTTTCTTGTAACTGTTTTTAAATAAGCTAAAAAAGTATGGGGTGGAATAGTGTTATCCTAATCAAAGAATTTCAACTTTTGACCGTCAAATCTTCTCCCTGGTTGTCGGGGATTACCGCTGAATCAATCCTTTTGCTTCATCCTATTTCATTGCTACATACTTGCTAAATCATAATTTGAGCTTGAATTGCTTTTCGTATCACTGGTTTTATTGTTGCTTTTGTTGTTACTAGTTATTATAGTTTCACCGCAATTTTTGGGTACCCATTTATCTATTTGTTTATGTTCTTTTACATAAAAGAAATGGTGTTGTTGACATATATATATATATATATTTTTATTCTTCCAGGAGTAACATTGTGACAGAAGACATAAGCAAGCTATTCGTCAAAAAGCAAGTTCAAACCGAGCCTGCATCAGAGTAGATGTTCCTCAAATTGGTGATAGTTAAACAATGTTGTAGTCTAGTGTCTAGATAATACATCATCCGGAACATGTCAACTTATGAAGTAATTTGCACTTGAAGAATGTAGAAGCTCTTTATTTGCAAACCAGTAAATTCTGTTATGACAGATAGTTAGGAAGGACTTTGCCGATTGCCTGATTCGCAAAGATCGACAATACATTCTTTGGTTTTCATCGCCAACGAGATTTTCCAAGAAGTCTTGACTGCTTGAAGAAGGTGACTACAACAGCTTTTGATCTATAAGTTGAACAAGTTCATTTACATTGCCATGGTTCTAGGTACCCTATACTTTTCATTCAATGCTTCAATCTCGAGTAGTATTTTCCATTCAGATCCCGAGGATGTTCTCTGGCTCGTGAAAATCTCGTGGATGTCGAGTGATTTCTTTAGTTTTTTTTACAATCGTGATTTCTTGTGTTTGTTTTGTATCAAGGACGTTTGTTTTGCTAAGTGGAGTAGACAATCAATTCTGAGCCTAAGGTGGCATTTGGTTCATAGGTTTGAGTTTGAATTGTGGGTTCAAACCCGTTTGCCAAACGGGCCAAGTCTTTGCTTTGCAAGAACCAAATTGAAAAGAAACCATAGAAATAATTTACTTGGAATCACCATTGTCTTACAATTTCAGAATTTATGGACCAATTCAAAGAATTTATTAATGAACATGGAATCTTTCAAAATGAATGACTGAATTCAAAGGAATTAGACAACCATTTATGACCCCCAAAAAAAAATCAATGAATTGCAATGGAAAATCTTGAAGTAAGAAAGGGGAAAGAAAAGAAAAAGAAAAAATAAAACTTTTCCCTGCAAATCGAAATTTCATTTGTTCATCCCAAAAAAAATAAAAAATAAAAAGCGTCAAAATGGTCTAGTGTCGAATTTTTGCATTATGTGAGTGCATCGGTCTTTAAATTTATGTCATTCACTTCAGGTGTTTTCGGCTTTTCAGACAATCTCGGGTCCACTGGGGAGAGCTTCATAACCATCATGGCTGCGAAGCTTGGCAGGGATTTGAACAGGAATGCACTTGACAACAACAGCAACGAGCAAACCAGCAGCTCCAATCACGACACTGAGCAGCCACAATTCCCAGCTCAGCGGCACAGTTCCGGCGAAAAATCCCAAAAGTTCAACTATCAACACTTGGAACACCACTGTGGAGACCATCACCACCATAAATGGCCAACTCTCAAATAGGCCTCTGAAGACATTCATCTTCTCCATGTCCCTGCTGTTCACTTCATTGAATATCTAATTTGCAAAATTCCAATCAAAACCGAGAGCATGATCAGAATACATGTGTATAAACTAGTAACCATTTGGATTAGCATCTGAATACTGTTTTCGGGCACTACTTTTCAAATTGGTGAAAAATGACATGACCTAAGTAGTTTACTCAAAAAACGTGGCAATTTGGGATAAATACCTGGCAGAAAACAAAGGAGTTGAAAATAACTGTGTTGAGAACTGAAGTAGAATCCGGACCAGTAAGATTCAACAGTTTTTTCCCATAAAACTTGAGGACTAAAAGGACTAAAATCTGGTAAATGCTCTGGCCAATGATATTCCTCCACATAATCCTAGTAATAAAGTCGACATTTCTCCCAATTGGTGGCCTCTTCATTAGCCCCTCATTGGGTGGTTCTGTGGCCAATGCTAGAGCACCAAGAGTGTCCATTATCAAGTTCACCCACAGCATCTGAACTGCAGTGAGTGGAGCATACCCTGCAGAAAAAGAAAAGAAATCATTTTCACAAAGGTCAACAAGAAAACACTAATAAAAAAAATTAAAAAAAAAAAAAAAAAAACAAGAGCTTTGCGTCAGGTCCTCTGCTAGTACTGCATGTTTCTAAGCGTTCGAGCGGATCTCACGTTAGCTCTAAGACGTTGATCTCTAACTAGAAAAGTAAATGCTTGAGCTTGAGAAGCTTCTGGCCCACTGAGCCCGTAAAACTCACTCGGATAAGCAGTATTATTGAACTAGACAAAGCAACAAGCAATAAAACCAAAAACGGATAAAGCACCTAAACTACAAGACAAGTAAGCCTCTCCAGACCATACATATATGATAAAAATCATATGCAAACTGATAGAATTTGAAAAAGATTCAACGGTTGTTTATAGACACATCCATATCTTGTAATTCTCATGAAAAATAAAAAGGAGGAGTTTTAATAAAAGGGACCTGAGATGCATGCAGAAATGAAGTTGAGCATTAGAGCAACGACATTAACTGTCAACTGAAACTGCACAAACTTTTGAATGTTGATGTAAACGGCACGTCCCCATTTAACCACATTCACTATAGTTGTGAAGTTGTCGTCCATTATGATCACATCAGAATTTTCTTTTGCAACCTATAGCGCATGTATGCGTGTATGCATATAACAAGGAGTTTGGGAAATTTGATTAGAAAAAAGGGTCGTAAAATTTAAAGAAAAGATGAACATTTTATTTAAAGAAGTGTTCAAAACAATTTTCTTTTCTTTTTTTTTAATTTTTTGTTTCTCTTAAATCACCTCAGTTCCTGCTATGCCCATGGATAGTCCAATATCTGCCTCGTGCAAGGCTGGAGCATCATTGGTCCCGTCACCGGTCACTGCCACAACTTCTTTATGCTCCTTCCTCAAATGAGCAACTAAGATGTGCTTGTCTAAAGGCATTGATCTAGCCATTACCTGCACAATCACAAATTTTGTCAGAAGCTAACAAACTTTTACAACTTTGAAATTTTCTGCTGAAGGGGATATTTACGAGACCTGTAGTTTCGGTAACAACTCATTGATTTCCTGCGGATTCTTGTTGCGGAATTCTGGCCCTTCTATTGCCAAACCATCTTCTGTCAAGATACCACACTCTCTGGCTATGGCTTTGGCAGTGTGGATGTTGTCCCCAGTGACCATTCTAACGGTGATCCCCGCTGCTAAACAAGACTTGACCGCTTCTTTTACCATGGGTCGCACAGGGTCCTTAATTCCAACCACGGCTATTAGCGTGTAATTATCTGCCGGAATACTATCTGCATCAGAATTCTCTTTGATGTCCTTGAAAGCTATGCAAAGAGTCCTCAATGCTTCACATGCGAAACCGTTTATCACGTTCAAGATGTTTGTCTTCTGCTCTTCGGAAATCAGCACAGATTCTCCATCAGCATTCACCACCTTGTCACACGTATTCAGAACTATCTCTGATGCTCCTTTGCAGAATGCTCTTAACCCTCCACCATTAGGAATTTCCACGAGAACCGACATCTTTTTCTTCATCGAATTAAAAGGCTCGATCTTCACTATCTTATACTCCTCGTTGTAAGCATTTGGATCACCTCCGATTTGTAATCCAAATTCTAGTAAAGCTGTTTCTGTTGGAGTCCCAATTGTTGTTTTCCTTCCATCTTTCCCTTTGACTACTTCCGAACTAGTGTTCTGAAATATAGACTGCAAGAAAAGGTTGAACACGCCTTCAGAGACAGAGGATTTCAGTACATTTTCTTTGACAATACCTGTTATTCTCTTGGTTTCTTCACAAATCCATATTTTAGTCACTACCATATGATTTGTTGTCAATGTCCCTGTTTTATCTGTGCAAATACAAGTAGCCGAACCCATCGTCTCACACGCAGAGAGTTGCCTTACAAGCGCCTTATCGGACATCAACTTCTTCATAGCAAAGGCAAGGCTTAGTGTCACTGCCAAAGGAAGCCCTTCAGGGACTGCAACAACGATTATGATCACTCCGGTGGCGAAGAAGTTCAGTAGCTCTAGAGCATCACTTGAAGACCAGTTTTTGATTTGGCCGTGCACCGCCTTGCCTATTAAATACCTTGTGGTTAGAACCAAAAATGTCAGCACCGCAAAAGCCAAACCGATCTTCCCGATAATGGTCGCAACCCCGTTTAGCTTCACTTGAAGAGGTGTCTCATTGTTTCCTTCTTCATTTAGAGTGTCCATTAGTCTTCCCCATTCGGTCTTCATACCAACCGCGGTGACAAGCATTTTGCCAGAACCGTCTTGCACTTTAGTCCCCGAAAGGAGAAAAGGCCTGCCTTGGTTCACTCCCATAGGCTCACTCTCACCCGACAAGCTTGATTCGTCGATTGTCAAGCTGGACCCCGATATGAGAATCCCGTCAGCGGGAACTTGATCGCCGATGGAGAGATGGACAACATCTCCGACCACTAAATCATAAATCGAGAGCTTTTGCCTAAATCCATCTCTTGTGACTTGAACAGAAATGTTCTTCTTCTCCTTGTCTAAATCCCTGAACTGCAAAGACTGCTTGTAGTCACAGATTGCAGTGACCGTAACTACCAAGAAAATGCTAAGAATTATCCCTAAGCCGTCATACATACCGTTCGGCCAACCTTCTGTGGCGACTCCGACACCAATAGAGGCTGCAGCAGAGACCATGAGGATGATTAGAGTCAAGTCCTGAACGGCATCCCACACAAACATCCAAAAGCCTTTCGGAGGCTTTTCGACAAAACGGTTGGATCCATACACCTTTTGCCTAAGCGCTACATCGGTTGAGACAACACCGTGTTTCAATGACACGCTGAGTTCCGTTGCTACTCCTTCCAGTCCACCATGGTGCTCCAGACACTTGCTGTCGTGGGAACGAGCAATGCCCGCGAGCTCATCTGGGTCCACCCCAAAACCCGCTTCCTCAATTTCCTTCGACAGCTTCTGCTTACCCCGCTTCCCAGCTACATATTTAGATCAAAGGATTATGAAATATATAGACACACACACACACACACACACACGTATATATAAAATTAAACAATGTCAAATGAGAGTACCTCCAATGAAATGAAGTGCAGCCTTTTGCACATATAAGGCGACTCTAATCTTTTCCTGTCCAAAAATGGTAGAAAAATAATGAGAATACATGGCTATAAGGACAGTTGAGAATTAGTTCAAAACCAATGCAGCTTTTAAGCTTGGCCAAAAACTTTTTCCTTGTTCAATTTCTTAGTTTTGGCTTATCTGTAAGCCTCTTTTCTCTAACAAGAACCATGGTAATTTCCAAGTCAATTTGTGGTGGTAATTTCAATAAGTTTATTTCTTTATACTTGGTGGGAAACTTCACAACAAGTGTTTGAAATATGTGTTTCTAGATATATATATATATATATATATATATTAATATGTGTGTATGTATATATATTGATGTATTCTGTCTCTAGAAGCTGAAAAGCATGAAACATTGATCAAGACCAGGTATAGATATACATAGACCTACATCTATAGGTGAACAGCCTATACTTAAAAAAGTTGTCAATACGGAAATTGCTTTTGAAAAAGAACTTCATAGAAAAGTATACCTTATTAAGCGATAAACATGCATTTCTTCATGCAAAATTTCAGTTTATGTGCAATGAATAACGGAATTGATGAGAGAAATAAAGCGAAGAAAAGAAAAGTATATATATGGTCTTTCTGGCCTTCGATCAAGACTTGAAAAGTAGAACCGGGGCTAAAACCGGGGGAACGACTTGGACAAAATGCAACTCTATATATATACATATATACATATATATATATATATATATATGAATGTCAACGTCATGGTCCATACCGTGAATATTGCAGAAACTTTTGTCTCCGAAATATCGAAGAAGTTTCCTTTCAAGCACCTACGTTCAACCGGAGGATTATATTGAACGAGAATTTTTGCTCATAAAAGTGGGGCTCATATGAGATTTTTTTCTCTTCAGTTTTATGATCCCATTGGTTGAAGAGAGAACGTCATCGTAATTTTTCAGGTCATTTCAAATTGGAAGACATTAAGGGTATGGTCAACTAATTTCTATGTTAAAATTCTTTTAAATGTATTTTCTGGTCTTTTTAGTGTAACTTTTAAATGTTAAGTATTTAGTCTTCAATATATAGATATATATATATACACCAGTTCATTGCTCCGGAAGAACTCAAGAACTACATATGATATGAACGAAAGAATTCTTTTTTCTAAATTTTTTTCCCCACCTCCCTTTCTTCTAAATGACACACCCACCGAAAAGAAGCCTTGCAGCATATATACATATACATATATATATATATGTGTATGTATGTATATGCAAGCATACAATTTTCAAATTAAAACGCCAGAAATTCAGCAATTGTATGTTTAAATTCAACAAGCAACCTTATGAGGCAAGTGTGCTAGAAATGGAAGCTTTAGAAAAACAGAGAGACAGAGTTATGGTCTAGATCATAATAACGAGCAAAGATTAACTTGAAGGAGATACCGGATTGTATTTCTCATGACGTATTCAATGATTTAATTTAATAATAACATCAGTCATAAAAAAAATAATAATAATAATACTAATAAAAAAGAAATCAAAAGCTTCCTAATAATAGGGGACCTTTGCTTTACCCTAGAGCCGGTTATGAACACATGAATCATATATTCATATGTGACAATAACGACCGCCTAATACGACGCCGTCGGGATGCCGCGTCGTACATTTGACCATGTGTGGTCGCGGATATATATGTTGCGTGCGCAATAATGTCAAATGTACGACCGACCACCATTAGATCAACTTGATCACATTTTGAATGGGCTCCACCTGGCTACTAAAACAGTACTAATAAGATCACAGGTTTTTACTGTTCCTTAGGTAGGATGATCCCCACAAACGAAACTTACTGTTAAATAATCTGTAACAATTTTATTTAAAATTACGTATAACATGATATTATTTATCACTAACTGATTATGTTACATATAATTTTATAAACAAATAAATCATCTATTTGTTACAAGTTATTTAAAACTAAATTATAGTAAGAGACCACCCCACTCGAGGAATGATAGAAAAATCCTAAGATCACAAATTTTTGTGAAGAGTTACGCAAAAAGGTTCCACTAATATCCGACGCCACATACTAATAAAAGGATCATGAACGTTTGTTAGATTTACCCAAAGGATACCACCGGTATCCGACACCACAAACTAATAAAAAGATTGCAAATTTTTGTTAGAGTTAAGTTAGGAAAACCACCACATACTAATATAAAATAAATCTCATGATACGAAATTCATGTATTGCTCACTTCTTATTAATTGTAAAATGTTGCCGGTAACTTCATGAATTTTTCTTATGCATCCTAATTGTGCTATTAATCTTGTCACAACTGAACAAAAGTTACCTGAAATAACTAACTTGTTCTCTTTTTATTTAATGTAGTAAAAACTTGAATAAATTTTATTCAATAAAGCAATAGTCTGCTTTACAAAAGATTGGATTTATATAGGAATAAAATACTGCCGTAAGAATTCTAAGAATTGTGAACTGTATAATTGTGTTTGGTGAAACAATCTAAATGGATTGGTATAAAAATCAATATGCATTTTATACAAAAAAAAAAATTATGCACTTCTAAAACGGTTTTAGAATTAATTAAGAAGTGTTTTGAGTTAAGAGAGAGATAAATAAAAATATACATGCATGAGATGCTTGAGTATGGAAGAGACCAAGAAAAAAAGATGAACCTGAAGTTTGGTGCGCTTTCCTTCATCTTCGGCTCTCTTGGCAAGATCGGCGACCATGCGAAACCTCCGGCGAGGATTCTTGACGATGGAGACGGCCGATCTCCATCTCAAGAGTGCCTCCTCGGAAGGTCTCTTAGCTTCCAAATCAAAGTTCTCCCTCAAGTACTTCTCCATCATTTAGTCAGCCCTCTCTGATCTCAATGTTGCGATCTATACGCTAGACTTTTATATATGTGTATACATATATATAACATGTAATGATAAAATGGCATATATATATATATATATATGTACACACACACATATACTGGAGCCTTGTTGATTATTTCCTTATGGAATTATTCAAACCATATGCAGTGTGGCCCCTTAAATCAAGGCTACTATTAGCAAGTTTATTTTGCATCAAAAAGAAAAAGAAAAAGAAACAAAAAAACAAAAAAGTGATCTGTCATAGGTTTTACAACATCGAACTTGAAGTATAACAAGCACACATAATATAGGAAATAAGAAAAGTGTAGATCTTTGTAGTGTCATAAAGAAAATTAACATTAAGCTTGCGTTTTGTTCGTCGGTTGAAGATGAAATTTTTAAATAGAATTTAGTTGACTTTTCAAAAATTAGTTATAAATTTTGTTAACATTTCAGTAAAAGACAAAAAATAAGATTAAAAAGTACAATTTAATTGGAGTTAAATTAAAATGCCAACGAAGCATAAATTTACTTTATACAGTTTCCATGTCATAAATCTTTGATTCTTCAATTATGTGAAAAGATTTCTATAAGTAATTTAGTAAGATTACAATTTTGATTTTAATAAACATTAAAAACGTATGAATTTAGTTCCACTTTCTAATAAGTAAACATTCAAAACAAAATCATTCATTCTTAATTTATCTTTTACCGTGGTTGCAGGTGTAGTCTAACGATAATACCATACCTAACTCTACTTACAAGTATAAAGTTCAAATCATTCTATACTCAAGTTTAAAAAATATATATATATATATATATATATATATATTTCTTTTACTTTTCTTTCCACTCTCATGCCCTTGATTAAATACTTACAAAAGCCTAAAAATGTTGAACTTATTTATTTAATTTTTTTTTTGAAATTAAAATGCTGAACTTATTGCTCTAACTATATCTTTTTCTTTTAGAAAAATATCCTATTCATCAGGCCTCATTTTAATTATGTAAATCTCATTAGACAAAGAATTGATAAAAGGACATTTCGTAATACAATTTCAAACTTTTTTTCTTTTCTGTCCTACTGAACAATTGACAATTTATCTTTCCAAACGTCTCTTGACATATTTCTTTTCAAATATAGCATAATAATCCTGCAATCACTGCTATTTACTTGTTTTAGTTTTGTAAAAATTGTTATTAAAAAAAAAAGAGAAATTATAACAAATAACATATTTCATACATACTGTTGAAATTAATAACATGTTTTTTAAAAGATGATAAATTATAGCATATATTTTAGAGAAAATCCAAGTTTTTGGGAAAATCCTTGAATACCCTATAAAATAACATATTTTCGGTTAATTTTTAATAACAAATTTATGTACATAGTTTCATATTAGAGAGAGAAAGAGAGAGGAGGAGTGAGAGGAGGAAGTATAAGGGATTTATATCATATTATGTGGTCATAGATTTAATTATGATATTTTTATTATATTTAAAATTTTATGCTATAATTTACTTTTTTTTTAAATATTATTTTGCTCTTTCTCTCTTAAAACAACTGCTAAGAAGGCCAGATTCTGGCTCATCTATAAACTTTGTTGCGTTTTAAGTGTAGGAGCCCATTCATTTATGAACTCTAATCGGGGCCGATTTTTCTCGCATATGGACCTTAAGTGGCCCACTATTTTTTACTCTTTTTAAGGATTTTTTTTTTTTTTTTTTTTAAATGGTCGAATAATTTAAGCGAAAAACAATGGACCTTTCTTCCCCACCAACACCACCACCCCCCCCCCCACCCCCCCCCCCCCCCCCCCCCCCCCCCCCCCCCCCCCCCCCCCCCAAATCTTACCAACTAAAATTGAATAAAAGTTATTGGTACTAAATTAATTGATAAATCTCATATTTACTTTTAGTACTTCCTTCATTTTCTTCACCCTCAATCAAGAAAGTTAATTTTATTTTTTTTAGGTGGGTAAATGGCTGACAATTTACTTATAATTTATTTTTGTGTTCATAGAAAAGGTATTCCTTGGAATTATGGGCATTGCCATACTGAGTGAGGACCACTTTAAAGTTCGTTTGGGAATAACATTAATTTTCGTATGGCCTAGAGTACAGACTAGTGACATTTATAAATTGGGGTTTGGGGGTAGAAGAATAATATATAGGAGAAATAGAGGAGTGGTCCTCAATGAAGAGGCATAAAGGGTATGTTTGGTGAGAAGGATAGAAAATAAGAAGGAAAGAGCCGTAGATAAATAACCAAAATGAGTGACATGGTGGAGGGAGTGATCTTTTTTCTCACTATACTTAATATAAAGGAAGAAAATAAAACATGAATTATCTCTTTTATTTAGTATAGAGATTCAAAAAGAAAAGAAAATAAAAACTTTATTTGCAAAATAATTAGGTTATCTAAAGGGTATTTAATACTGATACCCTCCTAAACTTGTCACATTTTGATAACTGATTTCCTAAATTACTAATTTTGATAATTTTCCCCCTCAACTTGCTAAATTATGGCAAGATAATCCCTATAAATTAATTTTCTATTAAATTAGTTATGAAAAGTCCACATACGCCTTATGTGAAGACGGAAAACCTCATTTCTAACAAAAAAAAATTTCTAAATCGATTGTAAATCCTAATGCAAATCTTCCAATTTCAAATTTTTTATTTAGTGTAAAATTAATTAAAATGGATACATTGCAACAATTTAGCAAGTTTAGGAGATAAATTGTCAAAATCAAAAGTTTGGGGGGCAAGTTGCCAAAAAGTAATAAATTTAGGGGGCATCGGTACCAAAGGTGTAATCTCTCCTAAATTAAAATTAAAGTGTTATGAAGGATTTAGATCCCACTTTTAATCTCTTCCTTACTCTTCTCTACTATACAACAACCATGAAATTAAAATAACAAAGCCACTTGGGCCAGTGTTGGCAATTGCCCCACTGACTTTTTTTTTTTTTTTGGATAAGCTCTAAGATATATATATATATATATATATATTTTACCTACTGACATGAAATTTTTACGTGTATGCCTTCATTGAACCTTATATATAGATATATATATATATATATATATTAGTTTAATGTCTCTATTTTTTCAGAAATAATTAGGTATGCCTCCATTAAAATAAAAGAATGACTCTACTACTGATTAAAATTCTTACACTATTCTCTCCACTCCTTTCCTTCTTTCAATCATTCTCTCCTATCAAAAACACACTATAAAAATTAAAAACGACACCCTTTTAAGAAAGTGACACAAAACTAATGAAATGAGTTAGGAGGGCATATTTTATAATTTCTTGATAATATATGGACCGTACTCACATGCCTGATGATCCCTTTCATTCAAAGGGTCACATCTAGGGAACATATATACATATATATATATATATGTATATATAAATATATTATGCGTGTGTGTATGGCTAGGAAAACTCCCATGGAGCCCATGTAGATTTTAATCTGTCTAGTGTGTAATCTGTCTGACTCAGAAAATAAAGCTTTGCTCCTTCTGGGCATCATGCAAACAAAGAAACAAAAACAGGACAAGACAAGGACAATTACGTCTGCTACCCGAATTCCGATTCTCATATTGTTGTTTTATTATTTACTATTATTATTTTTTTGGATCCAAAGGTTGAACATTTTTGGTAAAATGGAAGACCTTGGTTTTATCGTGTAACTCTTAAAGACTTGCAAGTTTAGGCTAATATTGAAAGGGAATTAATTGCGCCAACACACTCACACAAACAATGTTAAGGATAAGCAAAGAAAAAAAGCACAGGTTCAAAGGGGTAAAAGAAATATGAAAAAAGAGGTCAATGTCAAATCTTGTTCAATGCAAATAGACATTATCATTCTGATAGATTATTGGTATCATTACGTTTTTTTTATCAAAATAAAAATTCGGGAACCAACCATCATTATTTTGTCTTGGAAAAAAATAATATAAATAAACTATAACTCAATTCTATACTTACATAATAGGTTTGAGTTCACTTCCACCGCTATAATATGTCTAACACCACACAATCTATTGAAGCATTATTTAGCCTTTTTTTTTTTTTTTTTCCTTCTTTTTTATAGAGGAAAAAAGAGGAGTTTTAGTGTCTACATCATCGTGTCCCCCACTTTCGTTGTCCAACGCCGTATGATCTGTTAACCTGATAGGGAACTCTAGAGAACTAAATTTTATACACATTATGTGAGTAGAAAAAAAAAAAAAAAGATATCTTAAACTGTTAAACCATAGTTATGTAGAAGTCGTCTGATTAGATATATGTCGTTTCAATCATATATATTGACGAAATACAGTAACAAGTATATTTTAAGGAATTGCCAATAAAGAAAGAAAGCAATGACTTGATCACTTCTTTCAAATATGCTATATATTGAAAATCGGTGATTATTAAAACAAACAAACTCAATTTAATATAAGTTCTCTCTAAACTCATCAGTAGTACTGTTTTTGCCACATTTTATTTTAATCAAACTGATTAGAGACAATAATAAAAGACAAGGAGTTGCAAGTAGCAAGTATTATAATATACATACATGTCGTAATAACAGATACAATACCCTTTCACGAACCTGTCTGGTATAATTGATGTCTTTATATATACAATATATATATATAGTTCGTTTATATTATAATTATATTGATTATAGTATATAAACGCATTGACAACCCTGGACATCGTCCAAGCCAATCCCTCAAAACCCGTACTCTCTATTCCAATCTAAAAATTGCATAATATAATCGAAAAAGGAAATCGTGAGAACTTAATTTGAATATGGGCAAAGTTACGGGAGTCGAGATCTTGTTCTCGTTTTTCTATATTTTTAATTGTCCCTCTGTTATTCATTCGTTATATTATAATTTAAAGATAACAACTTGATCACATAAATAGGAGTTAAATATTTACAATTTTCCTAAGCTATTTAATTAGATGTTAAAATTTAAGTGGAGGGACAACCAATAGAACATAGATCTAAACTCAAGCTACATATACGGTACATGAGAAATTAGGACACATGTATATATCTATATATATATATATAAATATAAATATATTGTTAGGGTAAAAACTTTTCTTTTCTTTTTATGTTTTTATAATGTGTTACCTGATGATTCTGTGAAGATTAAAGAGCTTTTTATCTTTCTTATATATATATATATATATATATACATATATATATATAAATAGGAAAAGATGTTTTTTTTATCACGTTGTTTGTGATAAGGGTTTTTTATTTTTTTTTTTATTTTTTTTTTTTAAGTCAAGTAGCATATGATCTTCCAATAATTATGTCCTTCCTATACAGAAATAGGTGAGCCCCATAAATACGCTACTAATATAAACAAGCCTAATCTCAGCCATCCGATTGCCAAAAAACTCTCATCCAAGTAAGTTTTGAAAGTAAAATACATATATATATATATATATATATATTTTACATGTTTGTATAAAAGATTAAAAAAAAAAAAGAACTTCTTTCATAGCAAATCTCATTTGTCGCCAATGAAGGAAAAGCAAAGGGAGTACATTAGAGGAGACACTTTGGTTTGACAAAATTAGTGGCCTGTAGCATTTCCCTATTTCACATATGTGGCAATTGTCCTTTTTTGTTTGGATTTATTTTATTTTATTATATATATATATATTTGTAATGTGACACTTGTTCTTGAATATTAAAATATTGTCCTAATCTTTATTAGCTTAGGATCCTCTTCTTCTCCAAAGGTCCAATCTCTAATCAAGATTTTTAGCATCCTAGGACCATTGCGCTTGTTTCCTCTAATGCTAAGTTCAAAAAAATGAAAAATATCTACATACTAGATTGATAGAACTACATTATTAATAGATTCTTTGACTTTTATAGTGAAGTTATTATACAATAGCATTATGTTCGTAGTCGTCACAACTTAAATTGTTAGAAAGTCTGAAGATATTACGTATTATGTTAGATCGATTCTAATATAAATTATTACAAACTTTATACATAACTCGACGTCATGAAATTAACAAACATGAAACGTGATACTCTCATGGGTTGTATACTCGCCAATTATTTGTTTCATAGCCATTGATTTGGTTTATAATGTAAAAGGAGAATTTTTGATCTTATAAATGCATGGCATGTTCATGAAATAATGTCACGTACATGAACCGGCACATGGAGAGCATCGCACAAGATGCTTAGCTTACTAATTACGCTAATTCATGGTTTATTTAAAGACAATTATAAGGCGCTTTAGAAACACTCATAATTAAAAGATATTGCAAACTAAAGGTGATTATTATTATATCATCACAATCGCCATTAACACTATTCTTTAACAATGGGTTGATCTATTTTTTGTGTATAACTCAATTTTCAAACATATCATAATCAAAACATCATGATTGATAATCCATAATCCGAGATTCCTAATTTCAAACCCTAACCATGACCAAATTGCTTTAATTTTCTTTCTTTTTTCTTTCTCGCAATAATCATTTTTGTGGAACCGTAAGGCATTTTAATTCTTGCTTTAATTTAAATGGAGCCGAAAACATCCTCATCATGCAACTTGGACAACACTCGTCTCCATTATTGACAATTTCTTCTGTTCCCATGATTGCAAATATAAAGAACCTCATAAATTACGGCACTTTCCTTCTTTTTAAGAATTTAAAAATGCAACAGTTACCTATGTAAATGTCAATGTTGATATTATATGTTTAAATATTTAAATTTATATTTAAAAAAATGTCTAAATGACATTTAATATTGTATTCTGTATTCCAATATTTATGCATTTTACTATTTCAAAACGCTTTATCTAATTTTTCTTAGAGTTATTAGACCTTAGAACTTGTAAAAGTAAATTTTAATTTAAGATAAAATATATTGAATATGACAATGTTGTAATGATGAGAGGAAAAGGTTTCTACATCAACTAATTGAGATTTATTTTTAAAGTTTAGCATTTATTATACTTGATAAATTATCATCATATATCGCATTTACCAATAATTTAAAACAAAATAATACTGCACTCCAAATTTTTTTTTCACTAAAATTTCAGATCGAAAGTTATTTTTTTACTAAAATTTCAGATTTGGTAATATTGACTATGCTAAATTCATATCAATATTATTTTTAAATTGTAACTTTTAATATATATATATATATATATATATATATAACGACCAAACAATTACAATCACATTTCACAGCGTTACTTTTTTTTTTTTTTTTTTTTGGAATTTAAGAATAAGCTTGCATTTAGTTCGCGAATTGGAGATGAAATTTTTAAGTTGAAGTTGATTGACTTTTCAAAAACTAATTATAAATTTTGTTGACTTTTTAGGAAAAAAAAAAAAAACAAAAATTTATATAAAAAAGTACACTTTAATTAAAATTAAACTTAAATACCAAACAAAACTTAAAAAATTTAAACGTTACGTTTTATGATGAATTCATGTGTGAAATTACTATTAAGCAATAAGTTTATTTGGCATTTTAACTTAAGTACTATAACTAAACTGTATTTTTTATTTCAATTTTTATCTTTTTATGATAAATCAATAAAAATTATAATTATTTTTCAAAAATTAATCCAACTCTAATTTAAAATTTTCATCTTCAACCGATAAACCAAACACAAGCTATACTTC
The DNA here is from genome assembly GCA_008635985.1 of Ficus erecta. Taxonomy (NCBI): domain Eukaryota; kingdom Viridiplantae; phylum Streptophyta; class Magnoliopsida; order Rosales; family Moraceae; genus Ficus; species Ficus erecta. The sequence goes on from BKCH01000019.1 coordinate 2,714,198, forward strand.
CGAGCATTACTTTTCGTATTCTTACATTACTTTTCGTATTCTTACATTGTAGACATTTTTCTTTTTCTCTTCTACTTTCCTTTTTATTTGCTATAAAGAAAATTTCCTTTTTATTTTGTTTTTTCTCTACCTTCCTCACGCCTTAGGGTTCGTTAGTTTGAGTTATGTTTTTGAAGTTGAAATAGGGTCTGTTTGGTGTGTAAGTTTGAGTTAAGATTTTTAAGTTTAAATAGTAAATTGTGTTGATTTTTCAGAAAAGACAAAAAACTTTTTGAGAAAAAGACAAACTTTTAGGGAAAAAGACAAAAAAAAATTTGAAAATATTAGTTTGGACTAACATACCAAACAAGCCCTATAGTAAATTTTGTTGATTTTTCAGAAAAGACAAAAAACTTTTTGAAAAAAAGACAAAGACTTTTAAAAAAAAAGATAAAATTTAAATTAAAAAATTGAATTTGAGAGAGTGAACCAAACACACTATTAATATTTGGTTGTTTTACTTTCCTTTCTCTTTATTTTTCCATCATGTAGTACACTATTGTTAGTCCACGAATTTTCCTGGAATCCAAACACCCCTAGGTCTGCACCACCCAGGAAACTACACCTGGCCTAAGTATAGAAATGGAACCAACGTGTCAAAACCTGCTCCTAAGTTTTACCATCCCATAATTTACCGAGACCGTTAAATTTTCCCGTATTCACTCTTCCCATCCTTCGCTACAAACTCCAAGGCAACAGTCAATTATTATTTCATTTTTACAAAATAAAAGAATAAAAAATTCACGGACACATAGACAGAAACAGAAACAGAAACAAAGTCAATTTTCTTTTTTCCTTTCTTTTTTTTATTTTTTACTTTTTTTTATGTCACACATTCACAAGCAGCCCACAGAGCTCAAAAGATTCTCTGCATCCGTGCACTTTTGTCATACGTGTGGGCATCACCATCTAACTTTAGATCTGTGGCACGTCCTCTCTGTCATTGAGATGAGAAAGCACACACCTATACATACACATATATTGGAGGTGGTGGTGTATGTATAGGTGTGTAATGTTGTATATATCTGTGCGCAAGTGGCTTCACTCACATGGGTAGGTTTTTGGTGTGTAGGACCCACGTACAACCTGGCATTAGATAAATGAGAGGGGACCCACAAAGGCAGTGTCAGCAAACCCCCCATGTGACATTGTGCCTTGTGGACCCCAATCTGCTTTTTTCACCTCCATGAAGAGCAAATATCAAAGACATAGACCCATGACCCCACTAATAATGCAACCGAAAAAAGAAAAAGAGGAAATTAAAAAAAAAAAATTTCAAGTTGTGTTGAAAGGTGAAGAGACAATTTTTTTTTCTTTAAATATTTTTTTTTCAACTTTCCTCATTTTCTCCTTCCTAATCTTCAATCTTTCTCTCTCTTTGGCACCTTGCATGATAATGACAACAATAAAAATAGCAATAAAAACACTATAGCAAAGTTAACCAACAGGTAATTATAGAAAATCCCAAATTTAGCACTAAAAAAAAAAAAAAAGATGAACTTTTCTCTTCTTTGCTTGTTTAGCATGGCTTCCATTCCTTTTTCCAAATTTCCCTTCATGCCTTTCAAACCAACCCCTTTTTTGGGTTTTACATGAATCTGCCTTGTAGTTACAAACTTGCCCTTTTCTTCTTTCCTTTTTTTTTTTTTTTTTTTTTCACCTTTTTTCGCCACAAGCTTCTCTTCTGTACAAAGATATATTTGGATTACATTTTACACCCTAAAACAAACATGAGACTACCTTACAAGACTACCACTAGATTTAGGCCTTTTTTTGGATGTCTCTCTCTCTCTCTCTCTCTCTCTCTCTGTTTCATTCAAGGGGAACAATTTGGAGGGAAGGGTATACATGGGATATTGAAAATTACATGGTGATAGGAAGTTACAAACTAAACATATTTTTTTAAGTGTAATTTCTTTTTTTGTGTCTCTCTTAAGTAGTCTTAATTTTCTCTCTTTTTTTTTTATTATTTTTTTTTCCTTTTTCTTTTTACCCTGTGGTTCAACTTCAAAGCTACATGATGAGAAGAAATTGTGGGGGGGAGATTATGAAAATAGTACAACAATAACAACGACAACAAAGAAAAGGAAATGGCTTAGGCTGACCCCACTTCCCCCTTTTGCTGCCTTTTCTTCACGTATGCAATTTGTATGGTAGTAAGTAGTATGGTATGATCATCATGGCGATGGTGACGACAACAACGACGATCAAAATGGACGATGGTGCTAGTGATTCTCTACAAACTTTGTTTTGTTTTGGTTATTTATTCTTACCGATCTTCCTGCAAATATTTTTTAAAAAAAAACAAGCCAAATCCCAAATCAGTACAAAAGGTATGGAAAAACAAACTTTGATTTAAAAAAGGTTACCTACTACCGTATGTGTGTATGTGACAGTACATTAAAATCGTCGTAAAATATAGTAATCTTGTATCTTTGTCAAGTGATTTACCTAAGAAGATTAGGAAGCTAAATTCCAACCGGGCATTTGGGACCCACCGGCGGTGCCGGCATACATGCCAATGGCTCCATGGCCAGACGAGAACCTGAATATTGGGGAGCCAAAAAAAAAAAAAAAAAAAAAAACAGAGAACTTCGTTGTTATTATTATTATTATGAGATAGTGACATATCTGCCTACCACAATCTGCAGCTAAAGACTTGGATAACAGGAATCCAAAGCAAAGAGCAAAAAATTGAAAAAATAAAAATAAAAATATAGGAAAAAAGGAAATTCACCTTGGCATTTGGCAATTGAAAGACTTGAAAGATCCCATGTCCAATGTGGAGGAAGCAGATGAAGAAAGTAGTGAAGTGGACAAATTCATGTTAGAGGAAGTAGTAGTACTAGTACTAGTAGCTATTGCTGTTGTCATCGTTGTGGCTGAGGAGGGAATGAGAATATCCGAGTCGATGTTGGCTTCACTCGCCATCGAAACATGACCAGAGAATGCAGCCATGTGATGGTAATCTCCTCCAGCTTTGGTTGGTGATGCAAAGGGACTGTCCGGGAGATTATGCTCCAAACTGCACTCGGTTACGAATATACATCTCAAAAACCCGAATTTGAATCCACGCCAACAAAAAACTCTTGAGAATTTTTTTTTTTTTTTTTTTTAAACTAATGTGATCATGATAATGCAAGAAAGTTGAATACCTTTCCAGCAAATTACCAACTTCATCATGATGACTCTCCTTGTCATTGCCATTTTCATCGTTGTTCACGGCCGAGTCTTTACCATTAGCTGCAGTGGCTGCCAGCGGGTGCAGCTGCTGATCTGCGGGATTCGGGGTTGGAGGAGAGCAGTTCTCTGTAACCCCATTAAACTTTTATCAAACACATTCATTTTTAGTTGGCAAGCGAAAGTTAACGGAGATGAAGATAAACACGTACCGAGTGGGAGTTCTGACGTGTTTGGAATTGAAGACAGCACAAGGTTTGGACTGAACAAGTTGTGAGACTGAGTAGGGGACTGAACGGGGCTGCCCGTCGAAAGCGCCCGATGGTGGTGGTGGTGGTGCTTCTTCACATCAAGAAGCTGAAGGCCCATCAGCCTTCGGCTTTGAAGCTCGAGCGCCTGCTGCAACTCAGCTTGCTCCTCCAGCTTCCTTCTCCACAACATGTCTTGAGAGTTATAAAACATCCTTGCTCCTAAAACAGAATAAAACAAAATAAACAAATGTAACAAAACAAGTCAATAGAGTAATTTATTTTTAAATTTAAAAATATTTGGGTTTTGTCTTACCAAGTTGGAGATCAAAAGGGTCTCTAGAATCCAAGCCAGTAGGTGTTCCACAAGGAGAGAAATCCCCTCTTTCCACCTGTTGCTGCTGTTGCTTCCTGGAAAAGAAAGAAAAAAAAAAAAAAAACAGATTCCATTAGGTTTGACACAGGTTAGAAGTGCATTAAAAGGAAAATTATAAAAATAAAATAAAAATTTGTGGAAAAAGAAAGAAAGAAAGAAAGAAAGAGAGAGAGAGAGAAAGTGTGCCTGTACTTGTCCTGGACTTTGCCTTTCTCCTTGTAAGGCTTAACAAGCACTCGAGCATCACAAACGAAATGAGGGTTTCCTTTGGCCAAGATAAGCTTCACTGTCTCCGGGTAAACAAAAGTCACAAACCCAAACATTCTCTTTTGCTGGTATGGGATTCTCACATCTTGAACTGGTCCATAAATGCTTCAATTCCAAGCACACCCCAAAATTTTATTAAAAAAATAAATTTAAAAAAAGGGTCAGCAACAACAGTATTTATCCACTAATAACTAAAGAAATTAAAATCTAAAAAATGAAAAAAAAAAATAATAATAAAAAAAAAAAACCTGAAGTAGTTGGAGACATCTTCTTCTCTGAAAGTACTATCAGCTGGGAAAGTCAAGTAGATCTGCCTTGAAGCTGGGTTCACACCATGAATTGCAAATCATTCCTCTCCAAACGGCCTCTTCCGAACTTGTGCAAATCCTCTCCCATCATCAGAGCCGCCGCAGCCCTATATAAATCATTTCACACACATAAGCTACACAAATATATACACCTATACATACATACATAACTTAATATCCATATACCAACCTTTGGGATTCGTTTTGTTGGTGCTGAAGAAGGAAGTTCATGCACTTTGGAGAGTAAGGAAATGAGTTGGCCGAAGCAGCCATGAGCTGAGAAGCAGAGACCAGAACTCTCTGCTGCTGCTGCGGAACTTGAACAGACTTTGATCTGAGCAGCTCATGGTGACACTGCTCCATCATCTCCATCTTGCTCGGCGACCCGATAACAGCCTCCGGTGGCGCCGCCGCGTCGCCGCCGTGGAGGAACCTGCAGGTGGTGCCGTTCTTGCAGAACCCTCTGGCGAAGTAGAGGCAGGGCTTCCAACCGAACCCGGCGGCGTTGGGGTCCTCCGAGGCCACAGCCAGGCACATGTCGTTCACCGAGCAGCTTCGCCGGTGGACCGGAGAGGGCCAGTAGGCGGAGGAGACGGCGGAGGAGGAGGGGAAAACGTTGTTGTTGTCGTTTGTGGGGCTGGACGACAAGTGGGGGTCGTCGTTTAGGAAGGAGAGCTGGTCTTGGAGCTGAAACTCGTCCATGATTTCAGTCCCTGCTGACCCGTTTGGGAAAAACGGCAAAGAAGAGTTGTTGTTGCTCATAGAAGAAGAAGACGATGACGAAGATGAAGAAGAAGAAGACGAAGACGAAGACGAGAAGTTGCTGATATTGTTGGGGCTGATAAGTTCGTCCGGTGACCAAGTTGGGATGGTGAGAGAGAGACGAGAAGAGGAAGAGGAAGAGTTCTGACGAGATATAGAGATGGGGTTGCTTGAGAGATAAGGTACTACAGAAGGAGAAGAAGGTGTGGAAGGAGTGGAATTTGGAGAGACGTTGGAGATTGAAGAAGACAAGCCCAAGTCTTTGCGAGCTTTGAGGATCACAGAGTGGACGAGAGATTCAGGGCCGAATGCTAATCTTATCATCTCTTTCTCACCATGGTCTTGGATTAAGAGAAGCCCCATGATTTTGGAGGCGTTTTCAGGGTCAAAGTTTTGGATTCTTGAGTAGACAATTCTTGTAGCTTCATAAGAATCCATGGCAGCTGGGAATAATAATATAAATTTTCTCTTTCTTTCTGGGGCTGAAGAGAAAGAGAAAGAAAGAAAAAAGTGTTGGTTTGTGTTTTTTGCTCAAATGGGTTTTACTCTTACCTACCAATAATAAGTTGTGATGAGCGGAGAGACAGCTACAGAGAGAGGATAGGAGTAGTAGGTTTTTATCTTTTCTCTTATTCCTGCAAAACCCAAAGAGAAAAAGAAAGGTAAAGGGGAAAGAAAAGAAAAGAAAAGAAGAGAGAAAAGCAAAGGAAAAGAAAGTTGATTTAGAGAGAGAGAGAGAGAGAGAGAGAAGGGGGGGGTGGGGTTTTCAAAAAAAGTAGTATTCTCGTGCGGTTTTGATTAAAAGGAGATAAACTACTATTACTACTATATTATACTGCTTGTTACATGAGTTTCCTTTTCCTTTGCTATAAGGGAATCAAAAACTCCGGAGGGGGAAAAAAAAAAAGGGCTGAGTGAAGAAGAAAGTCGCAACAACAAAAAGAAAGAAAGAACTAATTCATCATTTTTCATCTCTCTATATCACACTCTCTCTCTCTATCTCTTGTTTGCCAAATCAGAACTTAAAACCCAGAACCGTGCACCAAAAGTACGGCTTACCATCAAAGATTGAACCTTTCTCCTTCTATATCAACATACAATATGCTTCTTTCTCTTTCTCTCTCTAGTTTCTCTATCTAAAGAAGCTGAAACTTCAAACGCTATAATTACAGTCAGTCAAAATCTGATCTCTCAAAAGTGGGTTTTAACTACAAAAGCCAAACCACCGCCTTATTTCTCTTCTACGCTGTCATTAGCAGCAGCAGCTAAAATATCAGAAGCTGAGGAGCGCCATAAAAAATGCTTTCTTTTCTCTCTATCTTTCTCTCTCTTTCTCTGCTTCTGTTCTGCTGAGGAGGAGTTTTTTTTGGGATTCTGAGCTTAAAGTAAGTGGCGCAGTGAAGAAGCCAAAGAAGCTTTTAGCTTAATTAGCCATAGCTGTCTCTCTAGCCTCATTCTCTCTCTCTCTCTAAACACTTTACTCTCTTTCTCTCTCCTTTGAAGTTTTTCTTTTTTGTATTATCAAAACAAAAAACCAACAATGAACCCCCGTATAGGAGTGACAGTGAAAGAAACTGAGGAGAGAGAAAGTGCTTGTGTTTGTGTTTGTGTTTGTGTGAGAGAGAGAGAGAGAGAAAGAGTGTTTGAGTGGATCCAGATCTAATGCCTCAAATACTGCACGTTCTCTTGCCCCCAACCTCTGACACACACTCTCTCTCTCTTTCTCTCTTAATATTTCTCTTTCTTTCCCTAAGCACAAAAAAAAGAGAGAGAGACTATTTGACCACACTTTCCATTCAACGCGTGCAAGAGACGCTCCTATCAGTGGCTTGATGGGATCTGTGGGGCCTACATAGGAATACGGTGTTATTAGGATTGGAGTGTGGAGTGTGGAGTGTGGAGTGCACGCTCTTTGAGTGTGGTTTGATTGACTGATTCCCCTTCGTGTGTCTTTGTGGGGGTGAGTCAATGCCTCTCCGGTGTGACCGTATCAGGTAATTTATGACTAACGAAATTTTTTTCTTAAATTTATCAATAATAAGGAAAAATTTACGACAAGAATTTTGTTATAACTAAAAATTTTATGTATGCACTATTGATTTTTAATATGGATGATCACAAATTAAAAAGTACTGTACTATAAGTTTTGCCTTTTAATAAAAATAGAAAACAACTTTGGATATCTTAATAAAAGAATTACAATTATTTAATGAAACTTGATACTTTATCAAATAATATTAAGGATATCAATTCCATTTTACTTTTTGTGCTTACCAGCATGTATGTAAGTTAACAACTATTTTTATTAATAAGTGTTCAAATGATTCTTACATCAATTAATAATAAGTTTTAATATCTTAATAAAAGATATACAATTATTTAACGGAATTTGATACTTTATCAAATAATATTAGGGATATCAATTCTATTTTATTTTTTGTGCTTACTAACATGATATATAAGTTAACATTTATTTTTATTAATAAGTGTTCAAATGATTATTATATCAATTAATAAAAATATGATAATTCATTCTTACATGAATTGTTATAATATAACTTTGAATTTGAGTTGATATCCACAACAACATTCTTTTTTAATATATCCTATTATTAAAGAGAAAATTTTTAAAAATGTTAAAGAAATCTCACTTTGAAATTTCTGTCACAAATTTTGGAACTTAAAATTTCCACTACACACATAAGCGTGATTTTGATATGATAGCCCTTTCACTACTAATGTAGTGTCTACTGATTGGGTCTTGAATTAGATTAGATAGACGAACAGAGAATCTAATTAAATTATTAGTTGCGGAAAGAGTAGAAGATACTTCGTAGACATACTCATAAAGTATATAAGTATTCTGACATCCATTCAATAGTAATTAATTCAATTGAATGGATAATTGGCTTTTTCTTTAACTTTATTTATATATTAATGTAACAAAAAAATGAATATAAATAAGTTATGACATGAATTTAGGATATACTTTTATACTAAAAATTTTATATATTCTCCATCGATATTAAACAATTCTAAAGTTAATTTTATTAAATTTCATTAAGTTTATTCATATTTATTATAAAGATTTATATATATCCTATAATAGAATTATTCAAAAACCAAAAAGAAAAAAAGAAAACACACATTAGATCATATACTAAACCACAAGTTCTATCTACTCAGCAGGAAGGGGAAAAAAAAAAAAAACTACAAGTTCTCTCTCAACCATGAACTCTATTTGACTAATTATGAGTGTAGTCTGCATAGATTTTACAATGCTATCATTTTTCAGCTCCTATGTTCTATATTTCATGATTGCGTATTTGATGAAATTTTTTGTTCAAATTTTGGATCATTACAATTGTAAAGGAATTTCAAGTGCATAATTCAAACATTGTGAGGTTGCCAATTTTTGCCATTTTTATGTTACGTCAAGATTTTTATTTTATTTTATTAAAAAGATTATGAGGTCTATAAATTTTACGAAATGAAAATATTTTTAGATTTAAAATATTAAATCTTTTATCCAAACTCCTTTCCTCTCAAATAGATGCTGAACTTAACATTAACGAGATCATATGAATAATTTTATTGAATTAAAATAACTATAAAACATTTTGAAAAATAAAAAGAATCCCCTCACTCCAAAAGGTTCTTCCCTCTCTCTCCCCCTAGCACCTTACGAAGAAAAAAGAAAAAAAATTTCTTTTGCTTTTGAATTTGTTTAGTATATTAGTTGAATACGCACGAAACGCGTATAAATAATAAATTACATAAAAAGTATAAGAATTTAAATAGAAAATTAAAAATTAAATAAAATACAAAATGACAAAATGACAAAATAAGAAAAAAATATAAATAAATAATCGAAACTCCATACAAAATTTAAACAACAAAAATCAAAACATCTTAACAAAATTTCAAAAATATTTAGACAAAACCCTTTTCAACCATATTAAAAAAAATTTAAGTTATTAATAAGTATATAAAGGATTACATATATGTATGTGTAAATATAAATATGTAACAAGAAACAAAAAAGATAAAAGTATAAAAGAAAATAATTGAGAGAAGAAAAAGATAAAGATAAAAGATAAAAGATAAAAAAAGGATAAAAGTAAAAAAAAAATAATGGATTGAATGAGAACAATATTGAATTTTTTATATATGTTAAAGATATATATTCTCATCTTCCAAACACATCATTAGGGGGTCACTTGTGGTCATGTCCCACCAGTTCATATTCCCCGCTAGCTAATTGTGCTTGTGTTCTCTCTCCCCTTTTGCTCATTCCCCCTTAAAATAATTGTCATTATGATGATGGTTGTGATACTATAATGCCTAAATATGTAAGAGAGAGAGAGTGTGGTTTTGGTTCTTTTGATGGTAAGGAGAAAAATTACAAAAGGTATGGGGATTTGTATAAGCGTACCAGAGCATTTCTCTTGCCCTTGCATTTTTTGCTTTCTCACTTGTCGTTTTTTGCAAGATGCCCCCACGAACATTATATATATGTGTGTGTGTGTGTGTGTATAGGTATATGTGATGACTGATATGAATCTTTTTCCTTTTGTTTTTTTTTTCCCCTCTCTCTCTCTCTCTCTCTCCAAATAATCCAACTCAGATCCTCATGATATTTTACAGCACAGAGCGCCAATCACCTTTTCTTCTCAATTTATAATTCTTTGTTTAAGACTTTATAAGTGTTATTATACATATTTTTTGTATGATATCACTAAGAACTTGTTTACTCGAAAACAAAAAAGTGCAAATTGAAGGGATGGAAGTGAGGGATTAACACTCCGTTTGCTTAGGAGAGAATGAAAATAAGATGGAGAGAAAACTTATAAAAATGAAAATAATGAAATGATAAAGAAGATTTTAGTTTTTCTTTAGGTTGGTGCACGGAAAGAAAGGAAACAAAAAATAAAAAAGTTATATAATTATTATTCAAAGATACTTATTTATATTATTGTAGTTTAAAAATAAAGATAAAAAGTAATTTTAGACATCATTAAGTATATTTAAGTTTTCCATGGAACCACAGAGATAAGAATTGGTGGATTTCACTTAAATTTTTATCCACTCTATTTTCCTTTCCCGTATTTCCTTCTTACCAAACATAATTATAAATTACCAAAATTTCCATTCCGCCCACGTCTTTTCCTCTTATCCATCATACCAAACATAGCATAAACGATATTAATTAGTAGACGCAATTAGAAAAATCCTCCAAACGGCCTCAATTTATCTCTATTTCAATTTGAAGGGGATATTATGGCATAGAACTTAATTATGAAAAATTAGTTACAGTATAATATTAAATAACTTTACAAAATCCTCATTATTTAAGGAACACAAACTAACTAAAGATAAAACAATAATTATAAAAATAAAATACTTTTCTTACTTTCTTTCTATCTCTTTACCAAATGAGAAAAGTGATTTTTTTTTCCCGCTTCATCTTACTGCACCGCATCAATTAGAATATGATGTTAAATTAATTACTCAACCCTCACTATTTAAGGAACCCGGACCAACTAAAGTTAAAATAGTAATGGTAAAAATTAATTAATTCCTTTCTTTCACTTTCCTAATAATATCACTTTATGAAACGAGAGAAGTGATTTTTTTCCGTTACAAAGAGAAAGTATCTCTTTCTTGTCTCTTATTTTATCACCTAGGTTAATTATCTTATCCTCCTTCTTCCGATTTATTTTTCTTCCAACCAAACAAATCCTTAATTAATTAATATATAATCAAAATACTCACATATTTTGACTAATCTAAGACTAATTTGCATTAAATATGAATCTCACATAATTCATCTCCTATTATTTTATACTAAAAGTGACTAAGCCACCAAAGAGATAGTGAGCTATATTTTATTTTCTTATCTTCTGATACGAGCATAGGTGCTGAGGCCACCGTTTTTTATTTTACGTGTATAAATGCAAAAGAATGAGAAGGGAATCAATATATATATATATATATATGTATTGTATTTATATAGTTTCCACTTAATTTTTTGAGAAACAAAAGTTGTTGGAAGTACTTGAATCTTTCATGAAGGAGTGGACGCTTTGGAGATCTTTCCGGCCTTCCACAGGGGGTGTGGGTACCTCCCATAATTTTACTTTCAACCTTTATATATATATATATATATATATATATATATATATTGCTCTCTGTATATAACACAACCTTTCAAGAGAGAGAGATATATATATATATATATGTATAACACAACCCATATTATTGCCACTATGATACATATAATCAGTCTCACTTGGAACTGATATATGGTCTGTCATATCATGATGTCTTTAATTTCATTAAATTCAAAAGCATGCTACAATAATGCTTTATATTTGTATACACAGGGCCAGTTTGTATTCATCTTTTTGCATGTTATAATTAAGCTGCATAAAAAATTGCATCTCTTGCTTACAACTTTTCCCTCTCAATTCAAACATGAAAAGAAAAAAATTACAGAAGAAATATCTTATAAATGTGCGGCTGAGTTATCTAATTAATTAAAACATTTTTGCCCAAAATGAAGTTCCCTCAATATTCAGCGCGTGTTATATATATAACTCTTGCTTGTAAAGGAATGGAATATTAAATAATATATATGGACACTCATATATATATATAAATGAAGAGAGAGACTGCTTGCATACATATTTATACACACACATACACACACAGATATACATATATATATATATGTGTGTGTGTGTGTGTGTGTGTGCATTCATATTTGTATGCCTTTGATGCGGTGGGGATCAAAATATAACCAACTTGTTCTTCTGTCTACTATAAGTAATTATATATTTATAGCAGAAAAGACTGGGTACTAGCAAATGAAGCTTTATAAGCCTTTTGTTTTGAAATTCTGTAGTTAGCATATAAACCATCTTTATATATATAATTGAATTTTATATGTAGTGCTGTGCTGCCTAAATGCAGACCATATCTTTATTAATTCTAAAACATTCTCACATGATGGGGATAATTATTGAAAAGGGTCGTAATAGCCTATCTACATATATATAGATAAGGTCGATGCATGACAACATAAGCTACTTTTGACATGAATTACAAAAGATTTTTTTTTATTTTATTTTTTATATATAAGAAAAAAGGTGTTAATAATGTATGAATTCATATGTGGTCTGCCAAATGAATTATACACTTACGGTACATAGACGTTGCGCGGGGATGCGATTCGCCAAGCTGGGGCTAACAAAGCCGTCCGGCCCCCTAGCGGATTAGGAATGCGCCATACCTCCAAGTTGTTGACATGTGCCGAAGGTTTTAGTGATCAGTCCATTTTTGATTGTCGCAATCAATGGTGTCGGATTGCCTTTACCCCAGATACCCGGGAACAACCTATCAGTGCCAAAGCAATCAATAAAATCTTGAGACAAAATCTTACTCTCACACAGAGCTGGAAACAAATTCTAAAGGCCCTAGAAAGGGGAGAGCTCCATCTTAAAAAAAAAAAATAATAAAAAAAAAAAGACAGTTTTTGAACACTTATTGAAAAAAATGATTTTATTTTGTTTATTTAGGAAAATAAAATTAAAATATTTGATTAAAATACATATCAATATTAGTCAATCACTGATTAATCATGATCACTGATTGACTATTAGAAAAAAGAGATCATTTTTCTAATTTAACAAATTTTTAGATATTATTAAAAATACTTTAAAAATATCATTGTACCTATGTATCCTAAGTCCCACACGTATCAATACACTGTGCATTAATAGGTGTTCCAGTAACAGAGATTTAAAAAAAAAAAAAATCAAGGGTCCGTTTGGTTCTCACACTCAACTCAAACTAAACTGTACTTTTTTCATCATGTTTTTTGTCTTTTCTGAAAAAGTTTTTTATCTTTTCTGAAAAAGTCAACAAAAATTACTATTTAAACTTAAAAATCTCAACTCAACTCAAACTCAACTTATACACCAAATACTTTAAAATTGATTTTTACAACATTGTCATTTTTATATCATTGAAAAGGTGAAATTTTACTTCAACAAATTCTAAATTTTAAAATTATGATAAAAGCTAGATACAGTTATTAATTAATATTGTGTATAGGTATATAAAATAAAACAACATATCAAACATGTTATAGTATTTTTTTTTTCTCTAGAATATAATATTTACATTCAAAATGGTCTTAATGTTAAAACAAATAAATCCTTTCAAAAACTATTAAACAATATTTCCTAATCTTTAAATAGAGAAAAGAGCGTAAAAAAAATACTTTAATTAATAAAGTAATAAATGTAAAATACTGTAATATAGATAATTTGACCATTGTATCTACTAGTTTGATCATGGTTTTTCGTGTAATTAAATTTGTACGCATTCAATAGCAACTGGGTCACGTAAAAGAAATAAGAATCATTATTATAATTATAATGCCTTGAGAAATGAGAATTAAAAACCTGCCGTTACGTATCAGTTAGAAAACATATACAGACACGAAATTTAGAGAGAAATTAAAAAACTAACAAAGCATTTTGTTCGATAAATCTTTGTTAAATCTAAACGTCTGTCCCAAAACGACAAAGTAACACTTGCTTAGTGAAAGAAACATCGGTTTGGGCTTTCTAGAAGACAGAAAACTTCCTCTCTTCTATTATTATTATTATTATTATTATTTTGTTTTCTGAGGCATAGAAGACAATAACTTATAGAAAGATGGGATTTTGGCCTGATTAATTTTTGCATGCTCTCTGCTCTATTATATATAAATTATTCGAGTGGTAATTTTGTCGGATATGTATACATATATTTGTACAACATACTGTTTGATATACTGCCTCTCACATGGTGCAATGTTGGAGAGCAGTGTGATATTCAGTCTCATATACGTAAATTAATAGAAAATTATTATGTCCAGATCTTTTAATTATGATGTTTCATATACATACAAACTTTCTAATAGTATGGGATATTAAATGCTACTAATTATATCATCTAAAACAAAAGGTATGTCTCATATGTAAAACTTATATTACGGATACTCATTTTTATTAGTATGTGATGTTAAATGCTATTAATTACATCACAGTATTTTATTATCTACACAATCAATGTGTGTGTGGTCTGCCAAATGAATACATACATATCTATATCTATACACATGTATTAAGTGTCAAAATGAGCACTATTCATAGTTTTTCAAACAAAACGAGCATTTTGATTAAAACGTTTGTTTTGATAACTCTTTTTTTCTCCCTCTCTTTCTATTAATATGTAATGTTGGATACTCCTCTATTTTTTTTTCTCCTCTCTTTTCTTTCTCCTCTATTATTGTTTATTTTATCATCTACAAATCACAATAATTACCATATTATAACCCAATTACCTTAGTTAATTGGTTAAACTTAGTGTTCGTTTGGAAACCAAGTTTAAATTTGGTTTTTCAAGCTCCAATTTTGTCTTTTTTTTCAAAAGTTTTTGTCTTTTTTTCAAAAATTTTTTATTTTTTCTGAAAAGTAACAACATTTACTATTTAAACTTCAAAAACTCAACTCAAACTCATTTATCAAACGGACTCTTTTTTGTTTCTCAGTATCCAGTACCCAATACTCCTACGTGTGTAAATGACAAGTCTAACTTAAACCTACCTTAGCTTTGATCATTATTTTTTGCTTTGTTATCTTTGGTTTCCATGGCCGGAGTTGCTTTTTGGAATTTCCACGCTCCACTTTCCCCCCTTCATATATATATATATATATATATATATATATATATATATATATATTTTCCCCTTTCCACCAACCAACCTTTTAAAGCCCCGAGGACTCTATCTTTTTGCCTAGCTTTTGTGTCTTTTCCTTTATGGCTATGGGGTTTGGTTTTGTTTTGGTTATGAACCCTTTTTCTATGTCAAATTATTTGAATTTGAATTTTCAGATTGAAAGAAATTCTAAACCATTATTTTTTTTAATGATTAAGAAATCTATAGTGAGAATTTTCCTCCCTGTTTTCACCATAAAGTGCTCATTGATTATTAACTAAAGAATTTCATTATGCCAAGAAGTTAGTATAATAACATGGTGCGACAAATTATTAGTTAAGAGTCCATTTGTCTAGCACCAAAAAAAAAAAGGTTAAAGAGTCTATTTTGAGGATTGACAAAATGTGCTGCCCATTCATAGGTTTTAGGGTTCTTAATTAGTCTTTTTGAATACTGCCATATACGTTCTTCTTCACCCACTTCATTAAATATACCCTTCTTCCTATTCCCTAGCTTTTAAGTTTTTTTTTTTTTTTTTAATGAATAATTTAAGTTTGTTATACATTCAGACTGCTTTTCAAAGTACTCCAATTTGGACGTTGAATAAGGTGTATTTATATTCTCTCTTTCCCCATCTTGACATGTATCTTTCAGAATTAATCATACATCATTTTCACATTTGTATGTATGTATAAATATATATATATATACATATACATATATATATATATATAACAACCATGAGTAAGAGTACATTTGCAAGCTCATTCCACTTTGTGTAAACAAATATTGTACTAGAAAGTTTGTCGTCATACGTACATCCATGTGCACATATACATACTTTGACGCTTGTTTGAAACAAACTAATTTTAGTCTAGGTATAGTTTGTCTATTTACTAATTGTGATCAAGATTCCATTTACGTGTAAACTTTGCATATTTATATATGTAAATTCTCAGTGTTTGGCAGCCACTTTTTACCGGGCATGTACAATGGGGCGCTGGGGATTATTGGATGCAAAAATGGACGATGATAATGAGGGAGAAGGTGGACATGGATATAACGTTTCGGGATGTACCATCTCCCCTTCTCTCTCTTTTCGGACTCATATGACCGCCGGACAAGAGAGTTATTATCCAGTAGTGCACTTTGTTTTCTAAGGCTCTATTTGGCACTTGAGTTTAACACCAACTAAGCTGTATTTTTTCATCTCAATTTTGTTTCTCTCTGAAAAATCAACAAAATTTATAACTAATTTTTGAAAAGTCAACCAACTCCAACTTAAAAATTTCATCTCCAACTGATGAATTAAACACAAACTAAGTACATGTAATTTTTGCAATCAAACCGTTGCCCCATTGGGAAAATCCTGCTCTTACTTACAAAGTGGTGAGATCATTAGGGAAAGATATTATTTCGTATGTACTTATTTTTACTGATTTTTTATTTTACTTGTATTTATTTTCGTATTTAGCGGATCTGCTAATTTAGATGATTTGTTAACATTTAATAACTTATCCAATTCTATAAATTTTTAACTTTAATTCATATTTATATGGATTCCATGTAAACGAATCACGAGAAACGAATTTATTCCACTAGTGAATTATTTTATTTATTTCTAACCTGTTAAATGAATCACAATAATTAATATGTATTTTTCTTTCTCTCAGTTTTTTTCCTCATTCAATTTACAATACAAATACTGCAATACCTTTTCCTTTGCTGTATATTTACATATAATGTCTGCGTATATATGTCCAAAAACTCGATGGATATAAGATTAAAGATGCTAAGTCAAAACGACGTGCTATAAGAAAATCAGCGAGTTAGGCTAACTGTTACATTCAATCTTTGAAGTTATTAGTAGTACTAGTACTAATGGTTGAGGAAAAAATAGATCTCTAGATAGCTATAGCTTTTCTTATATAAATATATATATATATATATATGTGAGTAATATTAAATGTCCAACTTATTTCTTGTTCTTTTCTTGGAAGCAATAAATCAAACTTCCTTGTTCTTATCTAGCTGATAAGTTTTGAACAGTTTCGCACTCCAATTACTTCATTATTAGTTTGAGAGTTTATATGTGTGTGTCTATATATATATATTTGATATAGAGTAATTGACCTAAATAGTCCCTGAACTCTTTAAGATATGATAGTTTGGTCTCTGTTCCTTTTTTTTTTTAGGCCGTACTGACCCTAAACTTCTTAAAAATGTGACGATTTAGTCCTTTCCGTCCACATCTGTTAAATTTCTAATGGAATGAGCTATGTACAATGCATGTGATCTAATTTACAGGATATTTTAGTAATCTAATAATAATTAATTTAATAAAAATTAAAAAAATCATTAAAAAAATACAAAATTCTTGTTCTCCTTTCTCTTTCCCCTCTCTCTCCTCATTTCTCAAAACTAGATCGATGAACTCCCAAGGAGGGAGGGCGGATGGTGGCGAAGACGTAGGGGAGGGGGGGGGACCTAGATCCGTGAACTCCGATTGGGGGGGCGACGGCGAAAGGGAGAGGGAGGAAGGCGAGGCGAGAGAGAAGGGGGTGGGGGGGGATGGTGATGGCAAAGAGGAGTGAGAGAAGAAGGAAGGGAAGGAGTGGCCCAGATCTGGCGCCTGGGTAGCGTGGGGGGAGGGGCCGGGGGTCTTGGGGAGATTGTCGTTGGGCAGGAGGGGTCGAATCTGGCGAGGGACAGTCATGGGGGGGGGGGGGGGGACCAAATCTAGCACCTGGTGTCGCGTGGGGGGTTCATCATGCGAGGATAGGGGGCCTGGGTTGACGGCGAAGACGCCGGGGGGGGGGGGGGGGGACTCGGTGACGGTCAATGCAGGCGTCGGATCATGGGAGGTGGAAGAGGCGGGAGCTAGATTTGAATTCAGCTCTCTCTCTGCCATTTTTATTTTTTTATTATTATTGATATGAATAAGGGTATTTTTATCTTTTTAAGGTTAATTGACATCATGTGATGACTCACGTGACTCATTTCCGTTAAAAATTTAATGGATGTAGACAGAAATAACTAAGTCGTCACTTCTTTAGAGAGTTTAGGATTAGCACGACCAAAAAAAAAAAAAAAAAAAAAAACTAAAGTATCATCTCTTAAAAAGTTCAGGGATCATTTAAGTATATATAATTTTGACAATTCACTTTCGTGAAATATATTAATTGCATGCCCAAGGAATGGTTGCTTTCACAGCTGCTACTCACCATGATGATCACCTCGTTCCTTGTTGTACACATGCTTTAAATTTTGTGCTTCTCTATAAAGGGAAATGAGGGGAAAAAAAAAGAAAATGCGTCTCAAACTGTCGCAGAGAGTGAAACGTGCTTTAAAGTTACTACAAACACCATAACAATAATTTTGACAATGTGAGAAGCACTTTTTTCGCCTAAAAATCAGCATAACTCTATGAATATTTATTTTTATATATTTCGATAACTACTTAACTCTACGAATATCTCTACATAATTATATTCAACACTATTCTTCTTAATATATATATAAACATATACAAATATTCAAAATAACATTGTGTACATTAAAAAGATATAAAAATAATATAAGATATTTAATTTTTTATAATATGTTTAAAGTGAGAAGTATTATGTGAAGTAAAAGTATTATAATATTAATATATGTCGTAAGTTATGGGAAGGATGAGAAAGATATGAAATATGTATTTGAAAGAAACGCTTATTTGAATATTTGTTTAAATTAAAAGGTACATGGAATATCTCAAAAATTTATCTTATAACTATAAAGATTCTATTGACATATTTCAAATATCTTGTAATCAATTTAGATCACCTGAGATTGTTTTTTATATTATATTATTTAAAAAGTTTAATCAATTTTTTTTCTCATATGATTTAAAATTATTTTTCAAACCTATTATTATCCAAATGGAGCTTAGAATATTAATTCTACACTCTTTCGCATGGTAGATAAAAATTTTATGCCATGAGAATTAGAAAGGCAATTTAAAAGCATGAGTCCACGATGGTGATTGAGCTATATATATATATATAATAATTTGATGATATTTAATTTCTAGCTACGCTAAGAGATTTTGTACTTGCTCCAATAGATAAACTTCATTATTTTTAGCTAATTAATATATAACTTTTCCTATTAAAAAAAGAAAAAAGAAAAAGCTGAATAGAAATATTTATAGTGTTTTCTTTCATTGTCACAAATGTAAGCAAACAGATATCCTCTGATTTTCTCATAATTATTTTAGCTGTGTCGTGCACACAAATGGGGCCATATGTACAGAAAAAAAAAATCAATAAAGGAAAGGAATCTAATTTATACCCACGAAGACTTGAAATTAGATGAAAGAGGATTAAAAATATTAAAGACCCCATAAGTTTAAAAAAGAAAAACCCAACAAAAAGGAAAAAGAAAAAAAAAAAAAAAGGAAAGAAAAGACATAATTTATGAAATGTATATAAAAAGCACTTCATCATCATGGTATTAATTTATGAATATATATATATTTATATATATATGTACAGTGTTTGCTTCTTTTTTCCTATATCCCACTCGAGGAACTGATTGTGCAACTTGGCAAATCAAGTTGATATCTTTGTTGTTTGTACTGGATTGGTCCATGATATTTGAATCAATATCGAGGGTCGTAATTTATTTTCTATATATAATTATATATAACTGTTATGTGGGGTACAAAGTAAAGTCTAGGTTTTGAAATATACCAAATAACTCTCTAGGCATCCCGATCGAATGATTAAGGTGGAGATTGGGATGAAGAAGAAAGGAGTGACTGGGAATTGTTTGGTATTCATATTTTCATGATTCAGATGATCAGGAGATCAGATATTGGAGATGATCATATCATGACTGAGTTTTATGATATGCTCATTATGGCATCATATATATATACATATGCATATATATATATATAGTTATATGGCATGAGTAGGTCTCATGATCATTTTCAAATTATGGTTTGCCATTTGTGCATACAACGTCCACTTCAGCCCTTCAACAGAGAAACAAATTTGATATACCAGATTGGACACTTATTTCTCATCAGATATACATTATACGATGATTCATATTCATTTATATTTATATACATATATAAAATAAAAGGTTTCGTGTGTAACAGCTATAGCGATCCGACGATATAATTTAACGTTAATAATGTGCAATATTACTAAAGTTATTAATATATAATGTTTTTGTTGATATATGTGATTTATAAGAAACAGTTTCAATTAATATTATGTTATACATAAAGTTATTTAGATATATTAACTAATAATCATATATATCTAAATACAAAAATTATATCTATCAAATTTGTAGAGTTGCCAAATAGAGGATTTGTTTCCTATATATAAATGATCGATAAGCCAAAATTATAGTCGGCTCTCCAAGGACTATAGTCATATTTAACTTTTTCTAAAATTCAGAGCAAAAAAAAAAAAATCTAAATATATATATATATATATATATAACAATATAATGGCTGAAAAAAAATTTAGGAACAAAAAATTTAAATATTATCACACATCACCTTTAGTTATTTCGTCTCATAAGTATTAATGTTGTTGGCAGATTCTTAAGTAGTAATCTCACACATCTATCTATGAGCCGGTATTAGTTTTTCTAAGAGACTATTAAGCAAGCTTGTTACTTACATTTATTTCAATCAATATGACAGTTTTGTCATATGATATTCTTATAAACATAAAACCATATGAAAAATATTTTGGAAATCAACTGTGTTAAACACCATAATTATTAGAGAGTAGATCTTACCTATGAATTTCATATTGTGAGAGTCACTTTTTTATGTTATGTAATACTAAAAAACACCGACATCATAGTAATGATAGGATAGAAAAATGTGGTATCCACGTACATATATTAGTTTTATATATAAACCAATATACAGTTTTTATTTATATAAATATTCCAATATTATAGGTGTATAATAATTAAGTGATAAATAAGGTTTAGAGTTCAAATCTCCCCATCTTAAATTAATAAAAATTATGAACTTATGTTTGGTAAAAGAGAAAGAAAATAATTCAAAAAGAAAGAAAAACATAATATCTAATAAGGGAATTAGATACTAAAAAAGTAGCTTATTGTGTTTAGTATGGATAAATACCCCCCTTCAATCTCTCAATTTTAATGGTTATAGTTATATATCAAAATTAGGATTTTTGTTTTGTTTTGTTTTGTTTTTGTTTTTTTTTTTTTTTAAGAATTTAAAATCTATCATTCCATCTATATTTTTCTCTTTTTTTCCTCGCTTATTAAACCATCATAGATCTCAAAATCATTGTAATCCCCTAAAAGAATCATGTACAAATCTCCTCACTCTTCTCCTTCTTTCGTCTCCAACCAAACAAGCTCCAAAGATATGGAAGAGAGAGAGGGAGAGAGAGCAAAGATGGGTCCAATAAGTAGGGTACAAATATCAAATAACTTGTCTGCAACATGATTGCGATCTCTTCCTGCTTTTAACCCCACTCACACTTTTTTGTGTACATAATTCAAGTGGAAATTAAAAAGGGGGCTAATATATAGAACATCTTTTCTTTTTCTGTAGGGAGGTGGGAAAGGTAATACACTTCTTTTCCAGTATACAAAGTTCTTTTTCCTTTTTATTTTATTTTTGGGACCAAATTTCCCCAATAAAATAAAAAGCAATAATCCTTTTCTTATATTAGTTTGTTATGCTTGTCCAAAGCCTGAAAACAGACTAGTCCTTTTATTTTAAGTCGAATTGCAAATTGCTGGCAGAACTAGTAACAAGTTGCATAAATAAACTATCTATATAAATATAAATATATATGTAACATATATATATATATATTGACATGTGACTTCATCACCCTACATATAAAATTAAGTACTTTAATTTTGGGGTCTCCAATGTTTTTGTTGCTTGTTTGTGCATAGTGATTATGCCCTCACTTCCTCAAAAGGCCATATTAGAATTTTACTATATTCTTTCAAAAGACAAAAATGAAAGCGAGGGAAATATATATAAAACAGATCTTGAAAATAATATATGTATATATGTCACATAAAGTTCCTTCCAGGAGATCATGACGTACCCATTTCACCTTAACAGATTATAGTATAGAATTTTGAACTTTCATAGTCCCAACCTTCTTTTTCTGAAAAAAGAAAAAAAAAAAAAAAAAAAAAAGAAAAAAGAAAAGGAAAGTAAATGTCAACAAAGGACTATCTTCGATTTTTTTTTTCTTTGGTGGATTTTGATATGCCCTCCATACAATTTTGAAATTAATTAAATTATATAATAAAAAGGGAGTAATGACTCTAATGAGGACAAAGGACACAATTAATTCAAAGATAAGAAAGTAAATAATTATATTCTAATTAAGCAGTACTTTTGCACTCGCTAGCCACCAAAAACAAGACACTGTACTTGGGTTCTATGAAATTGACCACAATATGTCATTTTCAGGTTAATTTGGATTCATCTTTGAGAGGTTGTGCTTAATTTGGAGCTAATTTGTTGCTTTGACTCTTTATTATAACACGGCTCAATATTATAAGTACAAGTTGAATTATTTTATATTTTGAAAATGGGGTAGGATTATGCCATTATATACAGGTATATATCATATATATATATATACATGTTTATATTGCTTCTTAAAATCAATATATACAATGATCTCTTGCAATTTTCTATTTCGAGCTAAATGACATAAAGAGGTCAAACTAATTATACATAACTTCGTAAATTATACATTATACATAACTTATCAAAAAAATTATACATAACTTGGTAATAATTCTGACTGATTATAAGACAAAACTTGTTTGTTTTCAAGGGGTGGGGAGGAAAAACTTGTAACAAGCGAGTTTTATGCCAATAAGATTCATTTAATCTAAATCAACAGAAAGATGGCATAGACTTATAATTGAGAATATTGTTGGGGAGAAACCCACCCAAAAAGAAAAAGAAAGTACCATAGTTAATTAACAAGAACTTGTGTAATGATAAAATTATGAAAATTTTATCATGAATGTCACCAAATGGGTGATGTCATCCTTAAAAAAAAAAAAAAAAAAAGAGGGTGATATAAAAATTTATGTGTTTCATTTATGAAAGAAAATTATTATTTTTTACTCAATTTAATTATCTTGGCAAGTTGAGTTATAACTTTATAATGTGTCATGAAACTTTTCCATGATGGGCATAATTTTCCCAATAATTAACTATGTCCCATTAATGATTAAACTTTTTTTTTTTTATGAAAAATGTAACAAAATATTTTACCGTACGTCTCATAATGAGAAGAAATGATGGAAAGAAGTCATGACGGTTGGAGATATAAATACAAGTTTGAAAAGATGAGAAAAAAGGAAGGAGAAGTGAAAGGTGCTTGAGATTGAGAGTAGGTTAATTAGATGAGAGACTGTGAGTGAGAGAGGACGATAAGTTGGATAGTAGGTTAATTAAGTAACGCCATGTGCTTGTGTGCTTCCATGCTATGTCTCACCCGAATTTTATGGAACAAAAGGAGTGTCATCAATTCAATCATATGGGTCCTATGTATTTTATTGCATTTTCAGTACTCTCTCACTATCTCGCCAGAGAGAGAGAACGAATGGGGTTTCCTTCGAATAAAACTCTCCGCACCGTTTAAATCAGGATTGATTTATGAAATTATTAGAAATGAACATGATAAAGTTTGGCTTGAGAAATAATGGAAAGCATATCTTTCTCCCGCCCACTCACTTCTATTCCTAGACGAGTGGGTGCAGGAGACGATATTTAATTCCAATCTTAATTGTATATAATTTTAATGAATTAATTCCATCCTTTAGATCTAAGTCTGCTAGCTGTCATCCGTTTTAGCTATTTCGAGACAGTCTTTTATTTCGTTCCGACTCTCGATCACTCCCTCATATCGTCTTATTAATCTTATTTTCAATTTTCATCCCATCTAGTTCAGAATCGTTATTTACTTGAATTTATTAAATTGTTAATTAAAGGTAAAACAATAGTCTTATAGGATAACTAAATTTCTCAATACCATATCCCTTTAATATCAACAATAAGTTTGAAGAATTATATTTTTAGTAGTTATGGATAGCTAAATTTCTTAATGTATATCCTTCCAACATCAGTATTATGTCGAATAAATAATAGTATGGTTATATATATACACACACGTATTAATGTGTATATGATGCACTTGCTTATTTCGTGGATGTGACTAAGCACTGTAGTAGTTGTCTGGTGAAAACATGTAATTGTTTTTGTGTAACATTGTTTGTATTAGGCTTAAATTGTCGTCTGTATTAGCAGCAAATATATTGCCCCTCACCTTATTGATAATTTATATATAAATAAATGATATAGGAGAAATGAGATCTCTCTGAGCAGTAGAGAATCCTTGACAAAAACTAGTGATATCTCTTTCTCTTAACATGAAGAAATGAAGAGCAACTTCTGCTGCCACTGCTTGTTTCACTGCAATAATTGTTTGTCTTCTGTTTGGTGCTGTGAGATTCTTGGTCATTTGTAACAAAGAAAAGATGAAATATCATTTTCGTCCTATCTTCTGTACTCCAATAATGAATAAAATCAATCTTTTATGATACAGACGTTGTTTTATGTATGCATACATTTATATATATATATATATATATGTATATATACATATATATATAGAGAGAGAAGAGCTATTCAAGGCAAGACTTTCTACCAAATGAATAATATTGGGGTAGAAAGCTTGCCCAATTTCACCATATACGATTCTCACATTATAAACTATTGTTGTGGGTTTCTTTTTTCTCCAAAATGTCAAGACCACCTTTCGAATATAAGTTTGCAAAGTGAAATTTAAATAATAAATTTAAATTTCTACGAAAGAAATCACTATAGAAAACTTTTAAAATAATATTTAAAAGTCTCAAAACATGATTCCAAACACATAATTTTCAATATTCTTGCTGAAAAATAGAGATACTTTTGAAACTCAGATTTCTTTCAAATTTTCCAAATCTTCTGAAAACAACAGATATAACTATAAATTTTGGGAAGTAGTGCAAATGTCTTAGACATGAATTTGAAAAGAAATGTATTGAATGAGCTCCTAATGGAGATATTATTAAGGGAAAAAGTATATATTAGTTTGAATCAGTTACTCATGATTTTTTGCTCGTTTATTTTCCACTAAATCCATGCTCAATCCCATGGCTAGATATAGTAGATAGCAAGTAATCTGTAAAGTGTGGCCTATTGGATCCCCACTAAGTTTCTTGGTATTTGGGCCCAATGGGTGTGTGTGTATTAATGTGTGTATATATATATATATATATTAGGACAGTTTCTGAAATACTCTCACTCAGACTCTTTCTATTTATGAAATATGCGTATTTTTATGTCCACCTAATAATGTACTATTTATTTCAGATTATTATTCTAAGAACATGCATCACATGTTGATGTAAACTAGTTGACTTTGTCATTGTCTCTCAGAGCTTCTCTCTAAATAGCAATACTTGCATCATCATAATAATGACTTTATTTTAGTTTGACCAACATGGCGAGCACATGTATACACATAGCTTTATCAAAACTTGGGTCAACTTCCAGGATTATCATTGACAGTTTCCCCACCTTTCAATGTGCCAAACATCTCATTTCTCTCCATGAGTATCAGGGGCAAAATGGTAATAAGGAGAGGTCTACAAAATATGGAAAAATTTGTACCAAAGAATAGACATATGAGTTTACGTAAAAATGCACGTAAAATACTAAAGGGAGTTATTCATGTTCAAATGAGTTTCAACAATACTTTTTTGACGGTTCCAGATGTACGGGTGTGGATAATTTCTTGATCCACAAAATATGGGTTCACAAAAAAATGCACATAGAATACCAAAGGGGGCTATTCATGTTCAAGCCAGTTTCAACAATACTATTGTGAGTGTTACAGGAAGTGGGTAATTTCTTAGTCCTCCGCCGTTACTTGCGGATTCAAGGGGTACAAGAAGAGTTTAACCTTTTGCTGCTCGAACCACAGCGGGAAGTGCTATTAGGACAGTGTTGGATCAAGGTTTGCAACGAGTAGAAATCATGAAACCATGAATGGATGGTTTTCTTGCGACTTTCTGTCTAACTTTTCCAACTCTAGTAACCAATTGGATTACTGAATTTAACGAAAAAAGAGAAACAAGAAGATATCTTTCCGTTACTCATTCTGCTAGGTAATATTATGAGCATGGTAATTCATGCTTTCACTTTCATCTAAACCTGCAATTCTCACATATACAATGATAAAATATTAAAAAAAAATTTCAGGGCAAGTTCCATTCTGAGCGTAAACTAATTAGCCGATTCATAAGATCGAAGAAAAAATAGTCATACCAAGAAAACAAGTTCCATTTTCAGGTAAATATTTTTGTTATAAATCACAAAAAGAAAAAAAAAAAAAAAAAAGTCCGTTTGGATGGAATGTTCATTTTCAAAAGGAAAACTTTCTAGTTTTAAATGAAAAGTCTTTTCATTTTGAGGATAAGATGGTGTTTGGATGTATAAAAAGCTCTCTTTTCAAAAACAAAAAATTGTTTGGAATAAGAAAAAATGGTACTGAGAATAGTGTACTGTGAGAAGATTTTGAAAAGTTCCCCTTCTTTTTCTAAATGGGGTATCGTATGAAAGTAAGTTTGAAACTAAGATAATTTTTCTTTTCAAAATGAGAGAATGATGGAAACAGTTAAAACAAATATTTTTTTTTGCAAAAAGTATGAAAGTAAGTTTGAAACTAAGATAATTTTTCTTTTCAAAATGAGAGAATGATGGAAACAGTTAAAACAAATATTTTTTTTTGCAAAAAATTTTCTAGTTTCGGAAATTGGATATGCCATGGGTAAATATTTCTGTTAAGATGAATTACAACAAGAAACGTGAGAGTTAAATTACAGGCTTGTTGAGTGCATACAGAGATACAACTTCAAGTATTATTTGGGGCCTATATGTAGATAGTATACTGGTTTTCATTCTTTTATGCTCAAGAGTTTCTGCATATCGAAGCTACTATACAACTGTGTCTAATTAGGCGTATCGTATCAACGTAGGGCAATCGTAAGATATCAAGGAACTTACAAAGCAAATCCATCTAGCCCGTTACTCTCCTTGCGGTGCAGATGGTACTAAGGTTTCGATAGCATCCATGGCTCGTGCATCGCCACTTGAAATCTGATGTCCATTTGCTCGACAATCGACTATGGCAGGCTGACAGTTCATTTTCCATGGCCCACTTGCACCAACATTAATCTGAGACGACGATCCAATATGTGGGTGGAAGCACGGTGAATCGGTATGGCACTGCAGGCCAATTGCCCCACCAGCAGGCTGCAACTCGCAATCGCCTTCCTTGAGGAAACTAGTGGTGTTGCATTGCTTTTGGAAGGGGAAAGCGCCCAACTCGCTATCGATTTTCCCTCTAAGATCAATCAAGAGGCCTCTCAATCTCAAGACCTCGGCCTCAAGAATCGCTTGCCTCTGCAATTTCCTCACCAACTGCTGGTTTGCCAACTGCAATTTCTTAACTTCTTCCTCTAAATAAGCCGTGTGCGCCTTCTTTTTCTCCCTATACTTCCTAACCGCTTCTCTATTGCCCGAAGGCCTTCTTGACTTTGAACTGGATTTCTCTTTATCGGTTGCGTGATCATCATCTTCGGAGGCAAGAACTTGGGTGTGAGTGTGGTAGCAAGTGTGTGTATGAGTAGTCGCGTCGGGGCCAGGTGGGTTACAAGTGTGTGTGTGAGTACATGTCCTGGCGTTCTTCAGAAGATCATCAATAAATGAATCTATACTAGACATTCCATTAAAATTTGTAGAAGAACTCGGGTTCCGTAAGAGAGGATCATCTGAGGTATCTAATTCCCCATCGTCCACATTTTCTTTCATCTCTTCAAATCAGAACTATTAATCTGCAAGACCCGAATTCTATCTGTTAGATAAATAAGGTCTACCCATTTCATAACTCTAAATTCTTTATGCAAAAACAACAAAACTCCAACAAGAATTAGTCAAAAACACGGATTACTTGCTTCCCAAAAGTTGTTGCATCTTTGTTTCTTTTTTTTTTTTTTTTTCCCCCTCGTATAATTCATGAATATATGCAAAGAAGGTTTGACTCTGGACATCAACAAAACCCCACTTGATTCTCTGGACTAAGCTTAATTCTAAAGCTGAAATTTTAATGGATAAAATAAAAAAGCAGGTCTTTTGAGCAATCCAGAGTGAACTCATTAAAGAGAAGAATTTTCCAGTACGACAGAACATGGAAAATAAAAATAGTTAATAATAAATAATAAAAAAGGTAAAAGCTTTGTTGCTGAAGCAGATGATAAAAAATAAAAATAAAAAAGGGGTTGAAATAATTGGAAAAGTTTCTCTAGAGAGCGCTGAAAAAGAAATACCTGATCTTTTTGTTGAGACTCTGGCCTGTGAGGCACAGAAGAAGCTTCTCGGAAGTACCTTTCTATTTCCTTTGTCGGTTCTTATTCGGCCTTGAAACTATAAAAATAAAATAAAATAAAATAAAATAAAATGAAATGAAAAATGAAAAATGAAAAATTGTCCAACAGTGGTTCAGCAACCACTAACGGGTTATTTTACTTTTTTTTTTTAGCAGTTTTATTTTCCACTTTTTACCCACTTGGGTAACTGACCTTTCACTTCTTATTTAGTTAAAAATTAAAATATAAAAATGAAAAAAGCTCACTCCCTAGTTCATGGTAGAAAGTTTCTTTTCAATGGAAAATATTTATGTAAACCACAAAAAAAAAAAAAAAAAAAAAAAGAGAAAGAGAAAGGCTAGTAATAAGTTACTTTTGTTATGACAAAAACACAGTGTAATTAAATAAGAAGGTTGTCATTCCAATTGTTGTCGTTTTAAAGATTGGAATGTAACGATCATCATCATTCCTCATTTTATTTTTCGTTGTTCTTGTGGGTTTTTTTTTTTTTTTTTAAATTGTTTTCTAACATATGTTGTCCTTTTTGTACGTTTCTGAGATTAGTGCTATTTATAATAATGTTGTCGTTTTCCGCACATTGTTTTTAGTGTTGTTCAACTTTAAAAACGACATGATAAATTTGTCGTTTTCATCATTTATTGTCGTTTTATTGCTTTGTTTACACTTAATGTTTTAAAAGAAGCTTGTCGTTTGAGGATTTATTCTTGCTTTCGTATTATCGTCTTTAATGAAATACAACCCCAAACCCCCCCCTCCCCCCCCCACATCCCCATTTTCAATATTATTGTCGTTTTTGGCAAAATATCGTTAACTCTAGATAGGTTGTTGTTTTTTTTTTTTTCTCTTTTTTTTTCCTTAACATTTTATATGGGCATGAAAGTTTTTTATTTGGGTGATTTTTAGGAATTTTTCTGCGTTTTTGTGATTTCTTCTTTTCTGCCTAGTTTTGATACTGTTGTTGTTTATACTAACTGTCGTTTTAACTTAATGTGTCGTTTCTCAAGTTATCTTCGTATGCTGCTGCTGTTGTTGACTACTGTGTGGAGTCTCAACGGTTTTAGGTGAGACAAAGGTGTTCAGACTCTATCTAAAGAACTAATAATATATATATATATATATATATATATGTATATATAAACTGAGTTTCATGGGGGGCAAAAGAACCATATACACACAAGGAAATGTGCATTGTAAATAAAAAGTTCTGCTGCTTATTGTTTTTTTTTCACTTTTTTTTTTTATTTTTTTCCTGAGAAATTGACTTTCACTAAAAAAAAAAAAAAGATAAAGATAAGAAAAACGAAATAGATTAATTTTTTATTTTCTTCTTCTTCTTTTGTTGGAAAAACAGAAATTAGAACACATTCAAAGGATCACAAACTAAGAACAGAAGCAGAAGCAGAAATTTTCATGGAAAATAGATTAGTTAAATTTGAAATAGTGGTAACCATCCTTAGCGATCTTCCTATAACCTTTTCTCCCTCTCCTGCAACAATTTGATAAATGTCAAGTTCATACCAACTTCATATTAAACATCATTAAGGGTGATTAGGCCCAAAATTAGTGGTTTGAGAAAGCTAACCTTAAGAAGCACTGAACTAATTATGCTATAAGAATATACAACGCTATTTTACTGCTCTCACAAGTCTTGGCAGGTTCTGAGGATCAAATTGTTGTGAAAATTTAGCAACGCAAGTCTACGCTATCGAAACAAGTAATATAGTAATGAATAGAGTTATTGTTCCCACAAAAACTGTTATTACCAAATACCGAAATTTATTAACCTTAACTTTATTGCAATAATTCAAAAGTATGAGATTTAAGAAAATATTATAAAAATGCACAAATTAAAATTAACAGAAATTAAAAGAACGCAAAATGCAATCAAGAGTTTAAGAATCAATGAACTAAAGCTCTAAGGATTCCAATTTCACCGGCTCCTATTTGAATCGTCTAACTTAATCAATCAACGTTTATTCCATATGTTGTCAGCGAATCTCACTAATATAATCACTAACCTTTCTCAAGCATTAGTAATTTATCTCATAATAAGCCCGTTATCACCTCTCGGTCTTAAACTCTAAGCCTATCACGATTAAGAACAAGAAATTCAAAGTGCCGCACAAGTTTCATAACTATCTCTAGCTTATGACAATCTCATGGTAATTTAAACAAGTATTTATTCAATTATCACTTCTCAGTTTCAAATTAAATATCAATTTATGCAAAAGTTGGCCATAAATTCACAAGTATTAAGTACAGATTCAATTACTTCAACATAGAACTGGAATATACATCAATTGATTAAAACTAGGAAAAATTCAAATATTCATAATCTGACTACATCGTAGTCCTAGAAAAGAAACTTATAACATAATTGAATGAAATAAACTCCAAATCATGGTCTTAGACATGGTGAAAGAAAGAGAGAGAAGAAAACTAGAATTTTGAAGTTGAATCAAGCCATCTCTGTTATCCTAGATGGTTCTATTTATAGGCTCCCAATCTTGGGTTCAATTTAGGATTTTTATTTGAAAATCGGCCTTTTCAAACTCCACTCCTCGCATTTGGGTGCCTAGGCGCTCTACCATAAAGGCTGGGAAGCTATAGCTACAAGCGCCTAGGCACTCCAAATATTTTACACCAGCACCTAGGCGCTCTCTTGTGGACACCTAGGCACTCCAAACTGTTCGGATGCTAAATTGAAGCGCTGTAGTGCTACCATGAAGTGTTGTGGCACTCCACTTGCATGGAGGATGATTTTTGAGTTTATTCTCATGCCTTGTTGCCTCTTTCTTTAACCATGAATGCCAATTTTCTTCCTATGCAAAATAACACAAAACACATGTGAAATGCTAACAAAAATGCCCAAAAACCAATTAAATATCAAGCTAAAGATATTCAATTTGTGAGTACAAAACTCACTTATCTCAAATATTAGACCACAATTAGTAAGTAACAAGACTTTTCTATTAATGATGAAAATAAGTACCAATACATATACATATATATTTTTGTATGTATCACCTGTATGCAAGCATGTATAGGAACGCCCTTGATCTTAGCTTTTCCTCACAATTTTCTTTCACCAAACGACATGAATAGTACTCTGAGATTTGTCCAAAGAAATCAAGGGCTAGGAGGAGACTGGAACAATGACAACCCTAAAAGAGTGGGAAAAAAAAATTTTCAATGTACGGAAAAATTACATTTGGAATATTAGAAAATGAAACACAATATGATTAGCAAGAATTAAGATTTTTTTCCCCTTTTTTTTTTTAACATTAAAGAATGACAAAATTAAGTGGAAATTTTTAGCATACCGGGCAAAATTTGGAGCACTAAAATAATGGGGCATACATCTGATAATGCTCATCATATCAACTCCCAATCGATCTCAATCCGAGGAACATGAGCAATCTTTGGCCAATCTTCCCCTCCATTCTTCTCGCATCTCGGTCTCAGCAAAGGACAATCGCTTATACACAAGTAAGAAAGAGAAACGGGCAAGCCTTCCTCCGGCAAACATCGGAGCTCTTGGCATCTACCGATCACCAACTGTTCAAGGGAAGTGAGGCCTTGGAAGAAGCCCTTGCTTTTCAAGGACTCAAGCTTGTTGCAATTGAAGATTTGAAGCGAACTTACACTCGAAGGGAATCCTTCTTCCAAAAATGATTCTTGTTCCGGACACATGTAAATATCTATCATCCGAAGACATGGAAATGCGGTGTCCATTTGTTGGTCAACCCTTGGAATTAGTGGCATCAATTGTCTACATCTCCACACTTGTAGCGTTGTCAAGGAAGGAAGATAACTTGGTAGTTGCACATTTAGCTTTGGACAACCTTCCAAGTAAAGCTCCCTAAGACGAGGGAAAACTCCGCCTTCCTCAACTTCGAGAAATGACCACTCCTTCCACTCTGCCATGAAGCGAAGGTCCAAAATTTCCAAGGATCTAAATGGCTTCGTAACGGAAGAACCACTAGAATAAAATTCCGAACCTACCATCACCACGCTATCAAATGACCACATTTGAAGCTTCCTAAGGAAGGGAAGCTCTCCAAATGGTGGAAAGAAGCAACAAATTCTACAATGAAGTAGATGAACTTGTACCATATTAGAGTAGGAAAGATCTCCTATCCAAGAAGACAACCTTGTACCTCGGTATCCACTGATGTAGAGGTGTTTCAAATTCGCGTGAGGTTGGAGCCTGTCAAGTACTTCTCTTTCCTTCTGTGAATCATCAGTGTCGCCATACCACTTCAAGCTCAATGTGTGAAGGCACTGCTTATCCTTTAAATTAGCCTGTGAGACATCCTCAACTTCGATAATATTTTCAAGCCCCGAAATAGCAAGCGTTCCACGAAGATGCCAAAGCTCTCTCAGCTCTTTAATTCTAGAGCCATCACCTCCACCTCCCAAGTCAAAATAAGGTAATGTTCGCAAGTCTTTCATGTTACACATCCTCGGAGGCATTTCTTTCAATGGTGTGTCGGCAATGTCAAGGTGGCGCAAGTTCACTAAATTTCCCATGTTAACCGGCAATTGAGTAAGATTTCGGCAATTTGACAAGAGTAGTGTTTGCAAATTGAGCAAAGAACAAATTGAATCAGTTACTTCGACAAGCAGCGTGAAAGACAAGTCTAAATACTTCAGAAGCTTCAAATTCCCAATCGAATCGGGCAACTTCTCGATGAAAGCATTGGATAAAGAGAGCACTCTTAGGCATCCTCCAACTGTTAGAACTTGTTCATTCAAGACCAAGCACTGTATCGATGATACTCCACCAAATGTTGGTATCGCTATAAAGGTGCGCAAACAACGGATCATAGACAAACTTCCAAGTTTTTTCGAGTCGCAAATTCCTCTTTTATATGACACATGGCGGGTTTTTTGAGCAAGGCTATGAGAATCTTCATCATCCAATCTAGAAGAGAATTTTCCCGATACAAATATAGCTAAATCATGGACAAGATCATGCATGAAAAAAGTTGATTCATCCTGACCCGATCGTTGAAACAATGATCTTGAAAGCAGAACATTGAAGTACTCTTCTCCAACATCTTCCATTTCTTTTCCCGTCTCCGATTGCAAGAGACCTTCAGCCATCCACATCAAGATTATTTTGCCCTTTTCAAATTCGTAATCTTTAGGGAATACAGAGGCGTAGACAAAACATCGCTTAAGATGAGGATGAAGATTATGGTAGCTCAACCACAAAGCCGGAAGTATGTTGTTGTTATCATTTTCTTGTGATTGCAATTCCCATATGTCGCTCTTCAGTATTCTTTTCCATTCTTCTGGATCTAATACAGAGCGTAAAAGACCAGCAAGTGATTTTACTGCCAACGGGAGGCCTTTGCACTTTTTAACAATTTCTCTACCTATTAGAAGTAAATTTGATTGTACATTCAAATCTACATTGTTATAGGCATGTTTTGCAAATAACCTCCAACAATCTTCATCAGATATTGCATCTAGGGCATAAGCCGGAACATTACCCATTTTTGATGCAACCGTTTTGCTACGCGTGGTTACAATAATCTTACTTCCATCGGCTCCAAATTCAAAAGGACTTTTTAAGACATCCCAAAGGGCGTAATTTTCATTCCAAACATCATCATGCACAAACAAAAACCTTTTCCCCTTCAAAACCTCTTTCAATCTAACTTGAAGCTCATATAAGTCCTCAATCTCGCATTTTTCCGAGGTGAGCCTCTCAAAAATTATTTTTGTTATTTTGAAGACATCAAATTCATCCGATATAGTAACCCATACTTTGAGCTCGAAATGTTTCTTCACCCTATCATCATCAAAGACAAGCTGAGCAAGGGTGGTTTTTCCGATTCCACCCATTCCAACTATCGGAAGCACAGATATCTTATCACCGCTAACATTGTCCGATAACAACAAACTAATGATAGCCTCTTTATCACCATCCCTGCCATAAACACTAGATTCTTCTACCAAAGGAGCAGGCAATCTTTGAAAATGCCTATTTCGGATGTCGGCTTTCAAATCAAGGACATATTTTTGTTCTATTATGAACTTTAACCTATCAAGGATCTCCTCGATCTTTGTTTCTATCGATGATTTGTCAATCATATGGCTAATAATTGAGGGGGAGAGTTTCAGTACCTCATGACTTGTGCTGCTTCCGCATCCGCCTTTTTGTTTGTATCCTGAAACTTCGGTCTCGATCTCATTCATCAAGTCCTCTACATCATAGGTTGCTTCTATGAGCTCATCAAGCCACTTCTTCACAGCCGGGTTTCTAATCTGTTTCTCCTCAGCGTTGTTGAGAAGAACATTGACCGACAAAAACGCAATCTTCAGCTTCTTCAGCACGCCATCGTTAAGTTTGTTACTGCGAAAGAAGTCGACAACCTCTCGAGAAGCCATCTTTTGGAATAACGTCCCAAACATCGCCGAGAGAAAAGCTCCACCGACTAGTTCTGCAGCCATATTGATCTTGTTACGGACCTTACAAAAGGAACTAATAAAAGAAATTTTTTTTCAGGAAGTGACAAGTAGAAGAAAGGTAATTAAGAGGTTCTTTTTTTTTTTTTGGGGGGGGGGGGGGTGTATGGTGTTGGTCTTTCAACTCCGAGACACAAACATTATAATTTAGCTTTGGATTTATTTAAAACTAGTCGTCTCTATGGACGACTTCTCATTCCTCGTAACGAGGCAAATTTCGAATTTAACTTCATATAAAATGAATATATGTAGTACATATTATTTCAAATATACAAGATAAGAAAACAAACATTATTATATGTACTATTGTTTGTTTAGTATATCTTGTTATCGGTTGAAGATACACAATATATTTTAGTGATCTAATTGGTCCCTACCTAGTACCTACTTATCTATGTGTATATATACACTGTAATATTGTGCTATTTAAATGCGTATATGTATAATTTCAACTTGCCATTTCAAGGATTTTATATTGTGGTGGGGTAGCTTTAAATTTGGCTATCTACCATAAGCTTTTATGTGAAGAGTCTTCATTAAATTATTAGGTGGAGTACAGATGAGATTCAAGCATTAAATAATAAAAACTAGGATTTACCATTCTCTCTTTTCTATCTTTCAAACGAACAAGATAAGCTTGGGATTTTTTTTTTTAAGAGAGAGAGAGAGAAATAATTATCCTATATTAACTATTTCATTCCCTGCGAAAGTGGTTGAAGACTTTACAAAATCAACGCTAGAGAGAGTTAAAGAAAAACCAATTGGAGAGGATCTTTTTCTTAACTTTCTTTAGCGTGAAGAAAAGGCTGTTAAGGAGAAAGAAATAGACCAATATCGCTTATATATATATATATATAATTATTTCGATATGTGGAATATATGTTTAAGTAGTCACTGACCTTGCAAGTTCGTTGCAGATGCTCAGAAGCTTCGCAACTTTTTTTTTTTTTTTTTTGGTGCTTCAAAGAGAAAACAACAAGCCGATGAAACTGAAGTCGATCTCAAAGGATTTTCAGTTGTTGTTGTTGTTGTTGTTTTTATTTTTATTTTTGTGTGTGTTTTTCATAAACATATATATCTGCGTTGGATTCTCTTCTTATTAAAAACTTACTACAGAACTGAAATTAGCTTTTAACGACACAAAATTCACGACATTTTTCTTAAAATATCGTTAAAAAACTTTTCGATGACATTTTGCAATGAAATGTCATAGAAAAGCCAATTTTTCGACATTGAAGATAAAAATGTCGTCAAATTTGGCTTTATTGCAAAAACAAGATAAAAATGCTTTTATAATGCCTATAAGCATGTGTGGACTTCTTATATGTGTATTTTGCTTCAGGACTTTCCACTTAACAAGGAACAAACCAAAATAAAAATAAGAACAAAAAATTTCTCAACTTGTAACAGTAATATAATATAACCTAAATAACTTAATCTGCTCCAAAAAAAGAGAAAATTTCACCATATGCTTAGGGATAGTTCGTGAAGTAAAAAATCAAGCTAAACGACTTGTAAAAAATTACGGTTCAATATTGATGGATGTAATTATATAAACTTTCTTCAAATTACTTATCAAAAATTACTGTACAATACTAAAAAATGCAAATATATAAATTTCCTTCAAGCATTTTAATACTGTTTTCAAAAAATCATTTGAGCTTTTCATTATATTGTTTTGTTTTAATCTAGTTTTAGTTGTTGACTTTATTTAAAATTAAAAAGTTAATGCATCAACCATAATTTTCCATACCTGAAATTCCCAAGTATGTTACTTGAAATTTTGTTGCAAGACGCATATATACAAACCTAAGAAAAAGGAAATCTTCATCAAGACATAGGGGCATAAAAGTAAAATACATAGCTTGGAGAAGCTTTTGCAGTAAAATGCATGTCCATTTGACTAATACGTTGGAGGATGCAAAGCATAGATTTCAATTTTAAACACAACTCAGTTCCACTAATATAAATAACTTTTTTCTTTCTGCTCATCATCCATCTTTTCTCTCTGTTTCATACAAAAAAATCTCAGGACAACTTGGTGCTGAAAGGTAATTTATGTTTTTGTCTTATTTCTTTGCTTTCTATTCATCGTAATTGGTTTCGCAATTCTTTGATGCAGTTGTCCGTCGGCTCGAAATCGAACACTAGCCTTTGCCATCCAATTGCTACACTTAGAGCCTCCGCTACGGTTTCATCTGTCAACTTGAAATCGAACAGACATCTTTGTCATCTGATTGCCCCGAGTTAGAGCCTCCTCTATGGTTTCGTCCTGCGTATGTATCAAATTCTTGCAGTAATTCCCTATAAATGTTTCTCCTTCCTAACGGAGGTAGTCCTTTTATTGGGCACCTTTATTTTTCTAAATCCTTGTATTGGGCACTTAAACAGAGGCTTAATTGCTTTCTATGGGCTCTTGATTTGTGCAGGCAGCAAAATGTTTAGAACACAACAAAGGCAAAATCAATGACTTAAGTGTGTTTGGGATAAAAGTATCAGAAAATTATGATCTTGATGATTCCGGTGATGCTCAGTCCTCTTCGATCCGTCCGAGATGCGCTATTTCATATAAAATGGAAGATGATGAACAAAAACAATGATGTTCTCTCTCTCTCTCTTTCCCTTTTTTTTTAGGGGTGGTTTTGTTGTTTTCTTTTCTTCTTCTTCTTTTCTACATCTGTATTATGGGTCCATGGGAGAAGGCCGAAGAGGACACCAAAACAAGAATTAATTTGTGTCTGTATATAAAGCTGCATTGAAATAATATTGAAATGTTTCTTCTTTTGAATTTCAATATTTTTTTTGAATTTTAAATAAGATTAATTTTTTTGAATTCTAATATTAAATATTATATTAATTGTATTTAATCCAGATTTTCTTCTGGGAATTAAAATCTAAAAAAAAAACAAAACAAAATAAAATTCAAATACACGATATTTTTTGCCCGCTGTGGAAGTTACGTTTACAAAAAAAGGAAAATATTTGAAGACACTACCCAAGTATCATGAAAGAGATTTAACAACATCCTTTACGACATTTTGGAAAATGTCGTTAAAAATTTTAGACTTTCCACGGCACCCCCATTCAACGACTTTTGTAGAAATGTTGTCGAATCTGATTGACGGCATTTTTTAAATGTCATTGAAGACCTTTTTTTGTTTTTTTGTTTTTTTTTTGTAGAGCACTCTTCCAATAATAAGATAATTTAAAAAAATAATTAAAAAAAAAACTTTTTGTTAAAAGTAGAAGATACGATCAATTATGTAGTAACAAATAACGTGTAACATATAATTTTTTTTGGCCCCCAATGAGATGACTTGATAAAGTTGAAAAAGAAAAAGCATGCATTGACATCTGTTGCACGAAAACACGTTTTTCTTTTTATTTTTTTCTTTTTTTTTAATTTGAAACCGTACATTTTATGATATAAAAACTATTATTATAATGCGTCTGTAATCACATATTGAGTTAATTTTTGTCCAACAAAAGAATGAAAATGTATTTGCGGATAAAACGACAAGAAATAAAGCGATTGAGTTACAAGGAATGTTGGAACTCTACCTAAGACCAAACAAATTATTTCAGAAGAAAAAAGTATAGGCTGGCTAGAATATGGAAAGCTTGGGTAGCTCTAGCTTATACATAGGATCTAGAGATCTAACAAATGATTAGGAGTTTTAACTCTATGCGGACATGTCAAAATTTTATAAGTAAAAAAAAATATTGTTAATTACTTTTAAAGAAAAATTGAGGTCCACAACCTATCAGTATCAAGTAGGTTTCGAATAGCAATGGAATTACATAACAAATTTTTTTTTTTTAATACGATGACAGCCTTGTGTTCTTCCGATTGTTTTCACGCACGTATTATTTTGAGATTTGGCGCAGAAAATCAACCATGCACGACGTATTTAGCTTAAATTTGATCTATAAAGACTATTACATAATTATAGCTTTTCATTAGTGCTTAATTAGGATGAGGTTTTTTAAAAAAACTAAAAAGGTCCATTTTAATATTTAAAGGTCTGAAATTGTAGACGGGAAAAAAAATTAAAAGGAAGAAGAAGAAAAGAAAGATCAAAGTAGCATTTGAAACTGTTTCTTCGATCACTAACGCGAGTGGACATCATTGGCAACGTGGCGAAAGTTTGAGGAAAAGAAGCTACGAACTGATCTCGGGATCAAATATTGCTTTTGTCAATTAATAGTAAGTAATTAGATAAGTGATATGGACCAGATAAGTGGTCTAGACCGGAAAAAGTGCTTATTTTGTGACAAAATGTAAGATGATATTAATTACCTGTGAATCTATTCACTCCGTTCGATCATGTCCTCCTCATTTTACATATTTAGCTAGGGGGCATCATAATCCATAACTATTTGAAATATTACACAAAAAGTTTATTTTTAGAGTTCCCTTTTAAAATATGTTCATTTTTTAATAATAATATGTATATGTCTATTTTTAATAATTACATGTCTGTAGCTCTTATTTTGTCATTTTACTATAATTGACATCATTTTATTTTTGGGCATGGCTGTGGTAGAGACCCTTTGAGGGTCTCTACCATACATACCTTTTTTTTAGACCGTCCGATTCAATCGGACGGTTAAAATGTTGTTGATTTACTATGCTTATCATACACCTTACCTCACACAATACCTCCCCCCAAACTCTTCTCCGTTCGCCGGCGATGGACGCCGGCGATCCACCTCCGGCCCCCCAGCCCCGACTGCCGGACGCCGGCGACCTATTTTCTCTCTCTTCCCCTTTCTCTCTCTTTTCTTCTCTCTCTTCCCCTCTCTCTTCCCCTTTCTCTCTCTTCTCCTCTCCCCCGACGCCGGCGACCCACTCCGGCCCCTCCACCACCGATCCCGGCCCCGACCGGCCAGCCGCCGGCGACCTCGTCTCTCTCTTCCCCTTTTTCTCTCTTCTCTTCTCTCCCTCTTCCCCTCTCTCTCTTCCCCCTTTCTCTCTCTTCCCCTCTCTCCCGCCGCCCCCCTCACCCCCGGCCCCCACCCCCAGCCCCCCGGCTCCCCCTTGCGGCCCCCCCTCCCCCGTGCACCCCCCACCCCCTGCCCCCCCGGCACACCCCCTCCCGTCGGGCCCGCGAAGAGAGAGAAGAGGAAGAGAGGAGAGAGAAGAGAGGAAAAGAGAGAGAAGAGGGAAGAGGAGAGAGAGAAGAGAGGAAAAGAGAGAGAAAGGGGAAGAGAAAGAGGGGGGGTCGTCGGGGGGGGGGGGGGGGGGGCAGGGGGGCAGGGGGAGGACGGGGCGCACGGGGGGGGGGGGTAGGGGGGCTGGGGTGGGGGGCGGCGGGAGAGAGGGGAAGAGAGAGAGAAAGGGGGGAAGAGAGAGACGGAGGTCGCCGGCGGCGGCCGGCCGGGCCGGGGCTGGGATCGGTGGTGGAGGGACCGGAGTGGGTCGCCGGCGTCGGGGGAGAGGAGAAGAGAGAGGGAAAGGGGAAGAGAGGAGAAAATGGGTCGCCGGCGGACGGCGTCTGGCGGCCGGGGCTGGGGGGGCCGGAGGTGGGTCGCCGGCGTCGGAGGTGAGTTGCCGGCGTCCGTCGCGGCGGCGAGAAGATCGCCGGTGACGGAGAAGAGTTTGGGTGAGAAGGATTATGTGAGGTAAGGTGTACGATAAGTATCGTACACCATCAACGTTTTAACCGTTCGATTGAATCTTAACGGTCTAAAAAAGGGGCTTTACCGGTAGAGACCATAGAAAGGTCTCTACCACAGATTCACCCTTTATTTTTAAACAGATTCTTCTATTTTCTTTTCTTTTTGTTTTTTTTAATTTTAATGATGGATATTTTTTGTTGATAAATGTAATTTACTTTTAATAAACCAAAATTAGTTATAAACATCAGAGTAATTATAATAAATATAAAATATTTACCATAAAGATGATGGTTCATACTAAATAATAAACATAATACTGATGAATATTCATACTTTTAATATAATAAACCAATGAATTCTTTTTGAAAAAAACCTATTTGTTTATGTAATCCACTACAAATCAAAGGATTGTCATTTATATCTTAACCAAACAAATTGAAGAATAACACAATAAATGAAATCAATTTCTCTATGAAAAAAATAATATTATTTATATAAATTAATAGAAATGAAATCAAACATATCTTTATGATAAAGACAGATTTATTATACGAAATATTTTTTTAAGATTTTTCTTTTCTTTATTTAGCTTTTTCTCATTAATGTGAAATCTGATTTTGAGAAAATATTCTCTTTTTTGGTTCATTATGAATATTTACATATTCTTTAGAATAAATAAAAAAAAATTCAAAAATTTAATTTTCTATCAATTCTTTTTTCAATTGCATTAACTCAACTTTAACCTTAATTGGTAAACATCTTAGATTCCTTTTTTTTTTTTTTCTTTTTTTTTGTTGTAAAATCTTTATTTATTAATTCTCCATTGAAGGGTATAATTACTCTTTTAAACGTTTATGTAAATAAAAAAGAAAATTTGACATATTTCAAATCAATACCTCCAATTTAGATATCTATGTAAATAACCTTAACTATTTGGCAATAGTGGCAAAAGAAGAAATATAGTGCGCGACGCTAGCCTAAAATGGGTGTTTCATATGAATTGGAAAATAATAATAATAATAATAATAATAATAATAATAATAATACTTTTCGGATGATTCTATCATCCTTTGAGTTCTAATGTGAATGCAAAATTCTT
Source organism: Ficus erecta (assembly GCA_008635985.1). Taxonomy (NCBI): domain Eukaryota; kingdom Viridiplantae; phylum Streptophyta; class Magnoliopsida; order Rosales; family Moraceae; genus Ficus; species Ficus erecta. The sequence goes on from BKCH01000019.1 coordinate 2,755,884, forward strand.
ATAAGATAATATTGATTCTTTCATTGTTTAGGTAGTCGTCTCTTATATGTGTGAATAATAATAATAATAAAAAAGGCTTTGGCGAGGCAAAAAGCAAAGTAGATAAGAGAAATTCTCGGGTGGTGGGAGTGAGAAAGCAGAAATAGACTAGACAGCAGATAATTACAGGATATTGCTCTTATTGGACCACTGGCAAAAGGAAAAAAGTAAGAAAATGGTATCCTTGACTCGGTAACGTTTTATAATTTATATTTCATGGGATAAGAAAAAGGTTGCCAACAAGTTGTCATAATATAATCATTTTCTTTGAAGTTTTTGTTGGAATTTTTTTTGTGGGGACTGCGATAATCATCAATAATCCACTTTAAATATGAATTGAAGTATGTTATAGATAATTTTGTTAATGTGATTTCTTTTATGCATCTATCTTCAATATGATGTAATAATGAAATGGACACATGATTATTACAACAGTTTTTTGAAACATATCCTAATCATGCTTTATGTAGAAAGTTGTTGGAATGAAAAGTTCAGTTTTTATCCCTTGAATTTTTAGCGTGTGACAAAAAAATCCTCTGAAATTTAAATTTTGATATTTAACCTCTTAACTTATCGAAACTGTTCGAATGTGACTCAAATTGATAACTTTGTTTAAATTGGTAATTGAAATAAGGGGGCTAATTGTTAGAAGTTCAATGGATAATTTGTCAAAGTCCAAAAAGTTAGTAATAAGGCTAAAAGCCTTGAAAATCTGAACAATTAGGCGACTTGGATAGAAATTAGAGGGAAAAAAAAAAAAACTAAAAACATGAGGCACATATGAATATTTCCGTCACTAATTTAAACAACATTATAAATCTAGGTTACATTACGATTTGAAAAATTTAGGACATTAAGGCCCGGAAATACGAAAATTTAGAAGGAAATAGTGCTAAAACCCTTGAAAAATATGAAAAATTAGTATAGTCATCTGCCATCTACCAGTAGTATAGTCATGGACATGAAAATTATTGACTAGACGATATAGTTAAGCTCCAAGTAGCGAAAACAAAAAGTACGAGATTGTATTTTGTGGGTTTTGAAATATAAAACGACAGAACGTGGAAAGAAATAAAGTTGTCCTTTTTAGCATCTATTTGTCAATACTTTTGTCGTTTCCCGTACATGTTGTCGTATACATTAAATAATGTCTTCAAACTGTTATCGTTCTATGTCCAATGTCGTTTCTTACGAACGTTATCGTTCATTGGATATAGTCCATAATGGTCAATCCACATCGCCGTTGTCGTTCCTTTTATTTTGGTCGTTTTAACTGTATTGTCGTTTCTAATTGATATGGCCCTTTTAAATATTGTCGTACCTTTTAAATATTGATGATTGCCGTTGTTTAGACTTTAGGAGATCGTAGTCGTTTTAATTGTCGCTTCCAGTACATGTCATTGCTTTTATGAAAGACGATGTCGTTCATACATACTGTTATTGTTTTACGTTTATTGTCGTGTTAGAATGTTTTGATTATCACAAATACTGTCGTTTCTAGAGAAGATTGCTTTCATTATCTCTGTTGTCGTTTTTTTATTTTGGTCTTTTTGTATTATTGTTTCTGACTTATATTACATTAATTTTTGTACTCTTATAGTTTATACTGATTGTCGCTTTGAAAATTGATTGTCATATTTGTAGAATCTTCTTGTTATTTTTTGCTTAAATTTATTGTCGTTTCTCGCACATGCTATTGATTGTATGTCATTTGTCTTTCATGCAAGACGCCGTCGTCTTTACAGACTGATGTCGTGTATTCGTATTTAAGAATGCTGTCATTTGTAGCAGAAGTTGTCAACTATTTCTGATATTCTCATTTTTACAATTTTTTTTATTCAATTCATCATCTCTGTTGTTGTTTCTTGCAATTTTGTCGTTTGTACTCTTTACGATTGTTCTTTGTAGAATAGTTTAATGTCGTTTCTGTTTATGTCAATTTTTTATTTTTATTTTTTCAACAGAGGTCATTTACTTGGAAGAGTTTTCATTGGATATTATTGTTTATATGTAATTGTGGCGATCGTCATAGCTCATTGTCGTGTCAAGGGCACAATGCCATTTTCTATATTGTTGTCGTTTGTGCTTGCTTCCAATAGTTGTAGTTTTGATGTTTTACTTATTGTCGTTTCATATAAGTGTCGTCGTTTTTAGGTGAAACAATCGGCCAACCAGAGCCAACAGACCAAAGACTATATAAACCACAGATATGGGGGACAAGATAAAAAGCCTATGAAAAGAGATTAATTCAATAAGACCCTGCAAACTATATATATGTGTGTATGTATATATAAAAACTCTTTGTTGTGTACTTGAAAGTGGAGTTTTTCATCTCCCCTTCGCCTCTCGTGGCAGTTTCTCCGGCTCACAGAAACTATACAAAGTTGAACCCTGTTGAGAATAAACAGGGTCTCTAGCTGTTCTATTATGAACTACAAACCAACAAGATTCTGCAGTACAATTAATTTGTTTAAAAAACCAAGACACGCAGAAATCTTTCCACATCGTCCACATAGCTAGAAAAGCCAAGCTGGCATTGAAGGGATGACAATAAGTTTGGTGAATTCCACATCAAATTTCTGCAGTGTATAAATTTGTATTGTGAGGCACTGACACAGCCTCCTTGAAGGGATGCTACAAGTTTAGTGAATTCTACGATGATTCTAATGACGTGGTTATTTTATAGGGACTAACTTCCATGTTTATGTTCAACATAGACGTTGGTGGGTAAGTGAAACCGAATATCAGAGTCGAGTGAAGTTCTAGTGTCGGCCGTACTCAAGAAGACTACTGTATTTACGATCCCATATTCCAATAAAGAGTGATTCTGTGTCTGGACTGAACGATATACCGGCTATTTCACCAAAGAAATCAATATCTTGTTCTCTCCCATACCCGCTCTTCACATCATAGACATGCACGAAATCCGCAGCCTCCGCCATTGCCATGTAACAACCATCTGAAGTAAAGCGAATTGACCGAATGGCTGCAAGGTTGCCGCTCAGAACGTCAACTGACTTGGATAGGTTACGCAAATCCCAAATCCTGCAGGTTTTGTCCTGGTTTCCTGTAGCAAAAGTGAGTCCATTGGGGTGCCATGCTGAGGCAAACGAATAATCCAAGTGTCCACAAATATCTGTCACTGTCTGCAGGGGGGGGGGGGGGGGGGGGCGCGAAGAAAAAAAAAAAAAGAATTCAAATCAATGAATGTCTAGTTTTCTAGCTCTGGATTAACATTGTCACAAACTCAGACAACCTAGGTACCTTTCCAGTTTGCGAGTCCACCAACAAACCATTTGGACTGTCTCCAACAACCAAGAGAAGTTTAGCATCGGGATTTAAAGAAGAATGCTGCAAAGGAGAGAGAACAAAGCATTTCAGTAAGGGGTATCCTATGTAGAGTCCCATCTTGCTTGGGAAGTAGAAACCTTTGGAGCTCATAGAGATGTCAACTTAAACCACGAGGCAGTAAGGGTGAGGACAATATCTACTCAAACAGCTTATTTTGCAGCTTCTGCTAAAAAAAACTTTTCATGGTCCTGAATTGTTTATGACACAACATCAAGGGGTAATGAATCTTATATGATTTTTGGCATTTTTGAAGTCCGAACTTTGATCTAAAGATAATGAAAATACATCAGAAAAACTCACATTTACTGACCACGGGAAGCAGAAGTGCTTAGAGAGCTGAAATCTCTGCATATTGAATTCTGTGACTCCACAGGCATTGCTCGAAACGAGGAAGTGGACAGCACCGCTGAATAATAGAAGAGATCTAAGATTAGCTGGGGTTCACCTTTGGAAAATTAGTTCACAGAAAATATGAGATTGAATAGCTACCTGAGACTTTCATAAATCTCAATAGAATTGGCTATGGCATTATCATCATAAGTTGTCTTAGAGCAATAGCTAACTCCAGGCCAATCAAGACGCTGCGTTCCAGTTGGAAAGAAGATTTTTCAGCCTCACTACTAATTTAATATGACGATGGAGTTATCCTTAGCCGGCTAATCGAGACAGGTATTATTAAGTTATCCAAAACGCCACAAACCTCTGTAGATCAATCAACTAACTAGTTCACTAACCTTGCAAATTAGTTCTCCACAAAATCCTCCAACAACCAGTAGTTGATCTTTTACTGCAAGAGTACTAGCCGCAGTCTGTTTAAATCCCTCCAACCAGCTTCCAGGATGTTTCTGTAAGGGAAGAACCATGTTAAACCTTTACATAGATAGAAGTAACGAAAACCGAAGAAGTAATTTGTTAAAACTTTTAAAATAATTTATATCCACAATACCTCCGAAGGTGCCACATGTCTAGAAATGTTGAGAACCTCAGACCTACTGGAAGTTAATGATGACCAATTGATGATTGAAAAACGGGAAGTCAAGTAGACATCATGCTTTGAAGTAGCCCAGACCAAGTTCCTCAGCTGCATTGGCAAACATCAAAAGTATTTTAAAATACATCACAACTAACTACCTTAAAAATAAGGAAAAAAGTCGTTTGTAGCGTGTGTATTTCGTATGCCTCGTGCATGTACTTTTTTTTTTTTTTTTTTTTGGTTGTGTTGCATGTCCAGGTTAAATCTACAACCAGTTCACAAACGCATGTTAATACAAGTATGGGGTGATTAGTTGCTACACAAGTTAATTTGCCAGTGTAAAGAAAAAATGTTGGAGTAATACGGGTTACTCTAAATTAAAAAATCACCTATGTGAGAGAGAAGTGGAGCCGTTTCAAAGGAGAATTTGTAAGGTTAAATTCTTTAGAAACTCTCGTGAAACCAGACAGATGTTCATGACCAAAATGAACATAACATTGAGAACTAAATTGTGTTAGGAAGATTCCTGTGTGAGGTATATCATCGTTTACATAAACGACATAACAGTTAAGAACATTACGTCTATTGGTCAGTCAGTAAAGTAAATATACTTTCACAAGGGAAGGTTCAAAGGGTAACATCTACCTATCCTTTGCAGGTTTCAACCGTTGAACTCTATCACTATGTCAAATCTTTGTGTCTATCGTTTTGTCTAGTGTCTTCTATCAATTTCATTCATGTGGGGGATTGTTACAAAAGTGGCTCGAAAACCCTTGTTGGGTACCATTTTGAAGCGTAATTTTGAGCTGGATCCGCAATATTTGTGACGGATCAATAAGGATATGTATTCTCATTTGTGAGGCGTTTGAAATGATATATTCATATGCTCAAAATGAAAAATGAGTAAATGAGATATTGACTCTTAATATGCAACCCTTAAAGTTGGAATAATAGGAAAGTAGCAAATGTAAAACTAAGTTTGTTTACCCCACGTCGGCTTGTTTTGCTCCATTTTTTTAAAATATTTTTCCAACATTAATGCTGCAATTTCTTTGGCTTAAGAGCAGCACATGAAACATAACGGTTGAGCTTCAAAACGTGAATTAGTTAAGGCATTCGGTTTTGGAATTTCAATAGCCAAACGTTTGGCTAGACAAAGAATTAAACCTTGGTTAATTTAGAATTAAAAAACACAGCTGCTCATCCAAATGCGAAAATGCAAGCCTGCAAATTGCATATATACCTGAAAATGAAGAATGCTTGGCTTCACCAATGGTACATTTTGTCTGAACGCATAGTAAGTTGACCTTTTCTCTGTAACTTTGCAATCCTGGTTACCATGGAGAAGAAAATCACGATCTAAGATGCTCTCGCCAATCATTATTGATTTTTATTGTCAAGGCTAATCATTATTGATAAGTGCAACATTATTCATGCCAAAGTCCAAAAGTGAAATTAAAATACCAAAAACTAAAGAGATAATTGATGGAACGTAGTTAGATATTACCCTTGTTGAACACTCTCCCGAAAAAGGGACGTTTTCATATTTCTTATACTGCTCCATTCTTTGTTGGCGGTATTGCTCTCTTGTAAAGTCTAGCCCATTCCAAGCAATATCCTGGATGTCTGTTCCTCTCCCTCCTCTAGGTTGAGTAGCAGTGATATCAGCTGCTTTACTATCCTGCAAGAGGTTTCTATATCAGTTATTCCAAAGTATATACAAAGCCAACAAAGGATAGAAATGAACTCTACATGGATCATACAGAAAGACGATCTACATGAAAGAAGCTAAATCATAAGAAAATCACGAGGTTGATAGAACGCTGTATATAATAGAAGGTTTCTTAAAACATGCAGGTACAGCAGCGACTAAGTACTCTTTAAAGTCATCTTACCTCTATTGTCTCTCTTTTAGGGAGTACATACCTCCTCACAGATCCAGACCTGTGAAAAATAATTTCAAACAAGCGTATTACTTGAGAAGTTCTAATAAAGATCTCAATTTTAAAAGTCCGCCTAAAATGCCAAAGAATGGATATATGTGATGGTTCATAAGTAAAGAGACCACCTCCTAATGGTATGAGGTCTTTTGGGGTGAGCCCAAGAGCAAAACCGTGAGAGCACAAGGCCCAAAGCGGACAATATCATACCAAAAGGAGGCACAAGTCGTTACAATATCATACCAAAGAGAGACACAGGTTGTTACACATCACATACTCTCTCTCTCACCAGCAACCCAAACATATATTACACTTGAATACAATGTAAAAAGAAAATATTCAAACGCGTATTATGTTCTATCATATTGCATTTGAATACAATGTAGGATAAATGGTGGATCCTTGAATTTAGAAATATGTGGCAAAACACCCAAATTGATTACAACGTTAAACTTTTGTGATTGAAATTAACATATGACGTGCACATGGGTCGTTAATTAATGCCATGAGGGGTCATTTACCTCTAGTTTCATCCAAATTTATTTGGGTTAGAGCTTTTAATTAGTTTTTATTTTTTTAATTAAAATTGAAAATTTAGAATGAACTTTGTTTAAAAAATGAATTTGGGTTAAGAACAAATAAATATGATCACCAATGACTTTATTAACGATCCATGTACAAGTTACATGTCAATTTTTTTCAAGAAATTAACACCGGTTCAATTCGGGTGTTTTGCAACATATACCTGAATTCACTAGGATAATCGCCAAAAAAAAAAAAAAAGGTTCATGGGGCACATTGCCAATGGGCGACAAATTCAGGAGGCAATAGTGCAAAAAAAGCCCTATATTATCGGTGTGCTCAAAACGTAAATCATAATCTGATATATTACTGCACTTAAAATTTTGGAACATTGTACTTAACCTGAGAATACGGGAACTTGATGCGAAAATAAGAGATTAACTGTCAAAGTAAACTAAGATTAACCATTAAAGAAACCAACTAGCAGAAAACATAGGAAAAGATGCACACAGACCTGGAACGGTTGCTTGATTCACCAATATCTTTTTTCTCCATATGAGAGTTAGTCCAAGAAAGAAAAGAAGAGGTTGTCTTTATTGGCAAGCCTCGAAACTTAAGGGAGGTCAGGATTCCAAAGCACTCGCCTTCAAAGGATTCAAGCTCGTCGCAAAAGGAAATACTAAGTGAATTTAAACTTGAAGGCAAACCTCCTTTCAGAAATGACTTCTGTTCTGGACATCCAGATATCTTCATTACTTGAAGACATGGAAATGCAGTGTCCATCTCTTGAGCCCTTGGAAGTAAAGGCATCAACTGTTTACAGTTTAACACTTGAAGCATCATCAAGGACGGAAGATTATCGGGTAATTGAACATTTAAATTTGGGCAATCCTCCAAATGAAGCTCCCTCAGCCGAGGGAAACCTCCCTCACCTCCGGTAAATGACCATTCCTTCCACTCTGGCATGTTCCAAAAATGTAAAATTTCTAGAGATGGAAATGGCTTTGACATAACAGACCCATCTGAGTAGAACTCTGAACTTACTGTCATCACACTATCACATCCCCATATCTCAAGCTTTTTGAGGGACGGTAGCTGTCCGAATGGTGGCAAGAAAAAACAACTTTTACAGTAATGCAGACGCACCTCAACTACATCGGAAAAGGAATGATGCCCTACCCAATTTGAGAACCTTGTACCTCTATATCCATAGAAAGAAAGTTGCTTCAGGCTCGTGTGAGGCTGGAGTTCATCAAGTACTTGTCTTTCTTTCTGCGAATCATCGGCACCAGAGCCACCAATATCCCATCTCAAAGTCAGCTCCTTAAACTTCTTCTCCTTCAGATTAGCTTCCGAAACATCTTCAACATTGATAGCATTCTCAAGCCCCAAAATGTGAAGACTTCCAGATAAATGCTGAAGCCTTCCCAACTCCTTGATGCTGGAACCACCATGTCTTCCCAAAACAAAATTGGTTAGCGTTTGCAACTCTTTCAAATTACAAATTCCAGGTGGCATCTCTTTTAAAGAAAAGGTATTGCTAATATCAAGATGGCGCAAGTTGATCAGGTTTCCTATGTTCCTTGGCAATCGGGTAAGATTTGTGCAATATGCCAACAACAGTGTCTGCAGATTGTACAAAGAACAAACTGTATCAGGTAGTTCTTTAATTTCAGTTGAAGATAAATCCAAATACCTCAGATGTTTCAAACTGCCAATCGTATTAGGCAACTCGGCGATGAAAGATCGAGGTAGAGAGAGTGCTTTTAAGTATGCCCCTGTTCCTGCCAAGAGCTCATCCACTGCCAAGTGGTTTGGTAGCGGTAATACTCCATCCAATGTCGATGATTGTAATGCCAGAAAGGTGCGCAAACACTCAGCTTCAGATAAATTTGCACACTTCTTTAACTCAAACCGTCCAATGCATGCCAAATGACGAGTCTTGCTCGTAAGGTTGTAGAAGCCATTTTCATCCGACTTAGAACTAAATTCACCCGAGACAAAATCAGCTAAATCATGGAAAAGATCATGCATGAGGAAAGCTGATTCATTCCAACTTGATTGTTGAATCAATGACCGTGATATTAGAGCACGGATGTACTCCTCTGCTATGTCCTCCATTCTTTTTCTACCTTTAGGTTGCAAAAGCCCTTCTGCCATCCACAAGAAAATTACATGTCTTTTTTCATAATTGTAACCCTTGGGGAATATTGAACAATAGGCAAAACATCGCTTCAGAGGTGATGGTAAATAATGGTAGCTCAACCACAAGGCTGGAAGAATTTCACCACTCCCATTTTCTTGCAAATCCAACTCCCATATATCACTTTTTAGTATCCTTCTCCATTCGTCAGGATCAAGTACAGACCGTAAAAGACCGGCAAGCGATTTTACTGCCAAAGGAAGGCCCTTGCATTTTTTAACAATTTCTCGACCAATTTCCTGTAGATCTGGATATGCATCTGAGTCAACCCTGTTAAAGGCATGTTTCGCAAACAGTTGCCAAGAATCTCCATCGGATATGACACAGAGATCATGAATTGGAACATTACCCATCTTTGATGCAACGATTCTGCTTCGTGTTGTCACAATGATCTTACTGCCATTTGCTCCAAAATCAAAACAACTCCTCAACACGTTCCAGCTACCGTAATTCTCATTCCAGACATCATCTAGGACAAACAAAAACTTCTTGCCCTCCAAAGCCTCCTTTAGTTTAACTTGAAGCTTGTAGGGATCCTCAATATCACATTTTTTAGAGGTGACACTTTCATAAATCGTTTTCATTGTCGTGACAGTATCGGATTCATGTGATACAGTAACCCATGCTTTGGACTCAAAATATTCTTTCACCCTATTGTCATTGAAGATGAGCTGGGCAAGGGTGGTCTTGCCGATGCCACCCATGCCCACTATCGGAATCACAGATATCTCATTTCCACTAACATCATCCACCAGCAACAATTTAATAATTGCCTCTTTATCCACATCCCTTCCATAAACACCGGATTCTTCCGCCAAAGGAGCAGGTAATCTCTGCAAAAGTTTACTCTCAACACCTGTTTTAAGGCCAAGGACATCTTTTCGATCCACAAGAAGTTTTAATGTACGAATGATCTCCACTAACTTAGATTTCACAACATGGTCAAATGTCGAAAAGGGGTTGAGTTTCATGAAGAGCTTACTCGTGTAGCTTCCGGATGCACCTTCTACCTTGCGCCGCAAAGCTTCGGTATTGAGCTTGTCTACCAACTCATCAGCTTGATAAACTACTTCTTTAAGCTCGTCAAGCCACTTCCTCACGCTTTGATCTTCCATTTGTTTCTCCTCAGCATCATTTAGCACTGCATCTGCTGACATCAGCATTATCTCCAGGTCTTTTAGCTGGTCAACGATGATTTTGTCTCCATGGAACAAGTCCACAACCTCCCGAGAAGCTAACCTGTCGAATAAAACTGAAACGAAAGAAGCGAGAAAAGCTCCACCAACCAGTTCAGCCATGCTTTACTGCTCTTGAAAAGGGAACAGTACACAGATTGATGTGGGAAACAAGAGAAGAGATGCTGGGTTTTTCTGGGTTTACTTGAAGAGGGTTGGGTCTGTTGACCTGAATCATTGAACAGTAAAAGCTCTACAGAAGTAGTCCAGAATTTGTTTTTTAAGTCAACTATTTTTTCTTTTCTTTTCTTTTCTTCTTTTTGTTTTGTTTTGTTTTGTTTTAAGACCGTATTGGATTAATAATATTACTATATGTATTTTTATCTGGTAATCATCCAACATTTTTCTAAATAAAACAAAGTTAGCTCATTTTTAAAAACAAGTGTTTAAAAAACTGTTTATCTACCTGATTTTTCCATATTTAACTTTAAAGGTTTGTTTGGAGAACAAGTTCAACTCCAACTAAACTGTACTTTTTCATCTCAATTTTTATCTTTTTCTGAAAAGTCAACAAAATTTATAATTACTTTTTAAAAAGTTAATACTATTCAAACTTAAAAAGTACATCTCATCTCAAACTCAACTCAAATACCAAACAAATTCTAAGTGTCTGGTGGATGTTTGTGGTCTAGTTTCCAAACATCCATTTAGGGATATTTTTGGTTTCCAATGAAACTTTTGATATATGCAGTTACTCAAATTTTAAAATTCTATAATTTTATTATTTTAAGTTAAAATTAAACGATTTTTTTTAATGGAACATAATTTCAAAAAAAAAAAAACGAAATGAGATATATATTAATTTTTTTTTCCCGAACACATTTCAAGATTTTATAATTTTTCATTGCAAATAAATTTTTTTTAACTAAATACACATTTTCAATACTCAACTCAATTACAATCAAAATATATTTAAAATTTTATCTCTAATTCTGCCTCCAAACGGCCGGTATTGCCAGTGGCTCAAAGAAGATCAGACGAGGGCCCCATACATAGGACACTTGAATTGTAATAAATGTTTTTTTTTGGATAAATGTAAGTAACTATGTTACCATCGGACAACAGGTTCAAAATTGATAAATGAATAGGTCAAAGACCAATCAATTAACTAGATTTGTTCAAAGCACACGATTTGTGTTTAATTACATAATTAGTGCAAACTAATCGCGTGATCATCAGTTTGTTCCTTTCTCGTCACATTTGCTCGATATCTCTTTCAACAATGCCCTTGGTGGGTATCAATACAATAATTGAATGAAATGAAAGAAAGCAGCCAAAAATATAAAACAAAAAGTAGCAAAAAAGATGTAAAAGTAGAAACTCCAAAAGCATTTCGCTTGTTGGACCATTAGTAAAGAAAAGTATGGTATTGAGTTTTGACATCCTCTGTAGACTAGAAAACAATCAACTAGTTATCATAAGATTCTTCCGGAAACATGGCCCCATGCACTACAAACAAGAATGAATTATCATACGGTTAGTAAACTATTTCCCGAGTTTACACATCTCTACAGCCCAAATCCGTAGCGTTTTTTCTTTACTTCTTTTTGTTTCCAATATGAACATAAAAAAGATATCCTCATGCATCAAATACACGAATGGTCAAGCCTAAGAGGGCTTAAAGCCTACTCTCTCTGGAAAAGATTTAGTAGAATTCTGGATATAGAATCAAATCAAGACCAGTTAAATATTTGAGAAAAATGATTTCTGGGACATTCTGATGGAGCCTTTTGAGTTTGAAGATACAAAATCAGTTCAGAACTAAAGAGAATTCAAGTTTTGAGCCATCTGCCATTCAAACTAGCAAAGTCATGAATTGTTTTCATCTCCGCATCATGCGGTATCGTTCTTTTTTTTTTCTTTTCTTTTTTTTTTTCTTTTTTGATCAAATTCTTCGAAATAGTGAGCTTTTCATCAGACAAGCACGATGACAAACGCCACCGTAAAAAGAGCATACCAGAAAGCACTTCTCCTGCATTGTTGCAACAGATTTTGTAAGTTGAGTATCAACTTGAAAACACAATAGTAATGAAAACTAAAAAAAGGTTTAAGAAAACAAGCAAAAAATTGCATGTCTGAGAAGAATGCAAGACTCGGACATGGTCATCAACGAACTTACAAACTTCAAGGGCCGAAGGTCCTTCCACTTTCAATGGTTTCCTCAAGTTCTTGCAAGCATCCATGAGAGCTGAACAAGTTTCTGAACTGGTGCTTTCAGCTGTCTGTTTTGCCTTTGTTTGGTTCTGTCCCTAGTGCTTCTTGTTTGTTCACTCCGTTCGACAATGAAAAGATTTTCCTACTGGGAAAAAAAGGACAAAGAAAAGTAGGACTCAGTTTGTAGCAACAAGTAACCAAAAAAATTTGAAATCAAAAAAGAGAAGGGAGAGGGGGTTAGACTTCTTGATCATACCTTGGCTCATGAAATCACTCTATTATCAACTGCCATGTGGTCAGATCAGCAATTTCAGTCCAAATTTTGTTTACGCTTCCCTTGGCGCTGATTCACAGGGCAATAGTCTGTGATATGTCTAAAACTAAGGGAGGAAGGAAGCCTCTCCTTAGAAATGAGCTGGAGCTCAGGGCAATTCTCAATACGTAATTCTTTAAGAGACGTGAGATGTTGAAGCTCCTTATAGTTCAGTGTCGCAATTCCGGAGATGTAGACAGAGGTGAGAGTACGAGGCAGCAGTCCCTCTGGCGGAAATGACTTGAAGATTTTGCAGTTACTAATACTAAAATCTCTAAGCAATGAAAGGTGTTGAAGATCATTCGATTGCATTCCACGTAAAAATTCATCACAAGAAGTAATTGAAAGTGAACTCAAACTTGCAGGCAAGCCTCCCTTAGGATAAACGAGTTCAGGACATTCACTTATACGAAATACTTGGAGAGACAAGAGAAGAGAATGCATATCCTTGGGAAGAGACTTCAGCTTATTACACTTTTCGATCCAGAACCACGTCAGTTTGGGCGCAGGCAGACCTTTTTCCGGGAAAGAGTGAAAATTATCGCACTCTGAGATTTGCAAGAAAGTGAGAGAGGTGAGATCTTGATCATTCCAACTTGAAATTGAGAGTGATTCCAGATTCTTACAATCCTCTAGATGGAGACGGTTTAGCCGTGGGAACAATTCCAGCCGGAAGTGTTTGAGAGAGTCGGAGCAACTACTACTTATGGACAAGCTCTCAAGAAATACAAAATGACGCAGCAAAGGGAATTCCAATTTGCCGCATTTAGCTACTTCCAGTGCTTTCAAAGATGGAGGTAGACCACCCTTAAGCAATGACCTAAGAGATGGGCAATTAGAGATATTCAACTCTTCAAGGTGCGTACCGCTAGATTCGATATCTTCACATAAGAGTTCTGTGGCATCACGCCCTCTAATTGTAAGGCACAGTAACTTGGGTGAGATATTCCCCAGACGTATCTTCTCACAGTTGATCAAGTCTAGCCGACAAAGTGCTGTAGACTTCGGAATTGAGGCCTTAAGTTGCGGACAATCAACAATTACAAGTTCTTCTAGTAAAGGAAGGTGGTGAGGTAAAGGACCAGTCAACTTGGGACAGTTTTCAATAAAAAGCTCTCGAAGACGGGGAAAGAGTTCAGCATATTCACCTCCAGGAAAGTGCCATTTCTCCCAGTTATCCATATCCTCAATCCTCAGAATTTCCAAGGAGCTAAATGGCTGAACCAAAAGGTCCATTCCATAAAAGTCATATTCCGACCGTTTGAACCCTTTGATAGAGAGTTCCCTGAGAGATGGTAGCCTTCCAAGAGGAGGCCAAAAGTCGCTCTTCTTACAATTAGTCAGGCTTAAGGACACTATATTAGACAGAGAAGGATCTCCCAGCCAATCTGGAAATGATTTACCACAGTAGTTTTCAATGGTTAGCTTTTTCAAGCTTGTATGAGGATGTACGTTTGTAAGTACTTCAAGTGCATTATGACAGTCAACATCAGGATCCCATTTGAGCACTAGCTCCTCAAGGTGCTTCTTGTCCTTGAAATTGGCCACCGAAACATCTGCAGCACAATCAACGTTCTGAAGCCCCAAAATTGAAAGCGCTCCTCGAAGACTTTGGAAATGCTTCAACTCCTTGAGGCTATATCCTCTGCCTTTTCCCACCACAAACATTGTAAATATCTGCAGATTTTTCAGTCCACTCATCTGTTCTGGCATTTCTTTCAAGTTTGTTCCATCAATAAAAAGATGACGCAAGTTCACTAGTCTTCCAATATCATGAGGCAATTGAGTGAGAGAAGCACAATATGACAATTTCAATGTTTGCAAGTTGTACAAAGTACCGACAGAAGCTGGTAACGTTTCGATTGGAGTGTGAGAGAGGTCCAGATATCTTACATGTCTTAAACTGGCAATTGAATCAGGCAGCTTTATCAAATTACTATAATGAGACAAAGATAGCACGCGTACGCTTTTCAGTCTTGGTAATATGTCAGAGAGGACCCTATCACTTAAGATGTGTTCCGATGACGAAAATTTCAATGGTAGAAAGGTGCGCAATGACTCAGCTCCGGGAAAAACGTCAAATTTTGATGCAACATCGTTCTGCATTCTAATCATGGACAAATGACGAACCTTTTCTGGAATTTCATGTGAGTTGCCAGCTTCCAACCTAAAACAAAATTCTCCTGCAACATACCGAGTGAATCAGTAAACAAGGTTTGGAAAAAATCTAAACTTTCTTTTCTAGGTATTAAAGTAGGGTATTATCTTTCACGTTAATGATAGATCTAGAATTTTTTATTTTTTTTTAATTCCAGATTCAAAAGATTGTTATCTGTATAATTAGAGTTTCAGTAAAAGATTGTTATCTCTATTTCTAATTTGGATCATATTAGGCCTGTTTATGGTCTATAAAATAGCTTGTGTATTTCAATTTCCATTCGATAAGTTTTCTCCTATTGCCTTCACATGATTGTGTAAAGGGAATCAAGATGCATAATACAATTAGGGGAATCACCTGATATGAAAGTAGCTAAATCATGCACAAGGTCATGCATGATTACAGTCGATTCATCCCGACTTAATCGTTGAAACAATGACCTCGATATCAGATCGCGAAAGTAGTCTTCTCCAACATCTTCTATTCTTTTTCCTTTTACAGGTTTCAAAAAACCTTCTGCCATCCACAATAGAATTAGGTCTTCTTTTTGATAAATATAATCCTTGGGGAATATTGAGCAATAAGCAAAGCACTGCTTCAAATTTGGAGGTAGATAATGATAACTCAACCACAATGCTGGAAGAATGTTGTTAAGTGAACTTTCCAGCCAAATGTCGCTCTGCAGTATCCTTCTCCATTCCTCTGGATCTATTACAGAGCGCAAGAGACCAGCAAGTGATTTTACAGCTAACGGTAGACCTTTACACTTTTTCACAATTTCTTTGCCAATTTCTTCTAGATCTGGATATGCACTTAAGTCGCTGTCATTAAAGGCATGTTTCACAAATAATGACCAACACTTCTCATTGGATATTGCTTCTAGCCTATAGATTCCAACATTACCCATCTTTGATGCCACAATCTCGCTACGAGTTGTCAAAATAATTTTACTTCCATGAGCTCCAGATTCAAAAGGGCTCTTCAACACATCCCACAAGTTGTAATTCTCATTCCAAAGATCATCTAAAACGACTAAAAATTTCTTCCTCATCAAAGTCTGCTTCAATTTGACTTGAAGTTCATATAGGTCCTCGGTATTACATTTTTGGGAAGTTATTCTTTCCAATATTGCTTTTGTTATTTTGAAAACATCAAACTCAACTGATACGGTAATCCATGATCTAATCTCAAAATGTTTCTTCACTTCAGCATCGTCATAGACAAGCTGAGCGAGGGTTGTTTTGCCAATGCCACCCATGCCTACTATGGGAATCACAGATATCTTATTGTCGTTGTCGTCATTTCTCAATAAGAAATCAATAATCTTCTTCTTGTCATTATCCCTTCCATAAACAATAGACTCTTCCACTAACGGCGCAGGTAATCTAGGCAAAGATCTACTTTGAACACTACCCTTCAGACCAAGGACTTCCTTTTGTTTTACGGCAAATTGTAATCTATCAATAATTTCCTTCAACCTGCATTCTATCGTATTGTCAGACGTAGAGAATAAAGTTACAGACAGTTTCAGTCGCTTACTCATGCTGCCTCCACGCTCACCTTCCTGCTTGCACTGCAAGATTTCGGTGTTGATCTCATCCATCAATTGGTCCGCATCGTAAACTACGTCCTTGAGCTCCTCAAGCCAAACCTTGACAGCCAGGTTTCTAATTTGCTTCTCATCAGCATCATCAAGCACAACATTAACCGACAACAACATGAGCTTCATCTTCTTAAGCAACCCGCTATTGAGTTTCTTTCCCCGCAAGAAGTTAACGACCTCTGGAGAAGTAATCCTTTCAAAAATCTTCTCAAACAAAGACGACAGAAAAGCCCCACTCACCAATTCTGCAGCCATATTTCGGTCTCTGGAACAAACGGAAAAACTGCGAAAATCAACCAAATCTAACTCTCAATCGACAACAACAGTTCCACTCTTTTAACAGATTATCTGGTTCAGAACTCTGACTTAACACCGTTTAACATTTGCATCCAAATTATACCTACAAATTCTCAAAGCCCCTTTTTTTTTCCCTTGATTCTTGTTTCGTTTCTTTCTGAATCAAAACCCAAGCCAAATAAATATATATAAACACACATATGCATATATGTATAAAAATACCATCACAGAGTGCATCAAAATGCAAATAAACAGAACATTAACATACCTTATCGAGCTAGGACACCAAAGATAGCGTCTTTAACCTCGTCACAACTGTAATAACCTTAAGCTCTTCGAAGTAGAAAAGGACAGGCTTGGAAACCTCAGAACGTAGATCTGCAAAATCGGAACAACAATTTGGGGGAAATGATTCGATTTTCCGAGGAAATTGCACGCAAAAAACGGAGGGGAAAAGGAAAAACTGCCTTTACCTGGGCGAAATTTTGGGGTTTATTAAACTTGTTAAGAGACTGAGACAAAGATTTGATAGCTATTGATTTTTTGTTTTTATTTGGATTTGAGCTTTTGAAGAAATGGTTTTTTTTTTTATTGAAAGTTCCGTCAGGGGAAGTTAATGGAGTAATTTGACTTCTCTCTCCGTCGTTCGTTTGGAAATGGTTTGGTTGAAAAAGTTTTCGAGAAGTTATTTTTCATGTTTTATGTCAAAAAATAACTTTTAAAGTATAAATGATTTGGTACAAGAGCTTTCAGACTTGATATAACTTCTGATTAAATTTTTTTTTAATATGTTTTGAAATTTATAAAAAAATTTATTAGATATTATTTTAACGTCAAAAACTTTTTAATTCTAAATATGTATGGAGAAGTCACAATTTTTACGTTTCTTCTTTTACTGACTAAAAATAAAAGCAAAAAATCATGCCAAATGGAAAATTACCCTTTGAGTGACTACTACATAAAAATCCATGCCAAAAGTTGTGATCACACCTTACGTTTTTTTAAAATTTTTGTTAAAATCACACTTTTCTTTTAATAATTATTTGGAGAGCCATTTTCAAAAAAAAAAAAAAGTTGGAGAGCAACTTTTTTTCTCTCTTTTCTCTTTTTTTTCTCTAACACATGAGAGTTAAGTTTTTCAATCATTTGTCTTTCTTGCGACAAGACTTTAATGACAATCATTGGTATGTCTTTGGTTTCTCGATCCTAAGAATGGAGGTGAGAATCATATTATGAGGATCTTGAAAGAAACAAGCCCGTTGGGAGAAGATCGGCGTTGCGGGAAGAAGTAAGGCAGGGAAGTCCCGTAATAGCTTGGCTTCAATAACCCAGTTTATCTGGACGATGTAGATCTTGTTTTCGATAAGGACTCTTTTTGTGTGATTAGGTTTTTTTGTTTTCTAGTTTGTTATTTTGTGTGTAATAATGACTATATGTGGAGTTAGTGATGGCACTAGTGTTACTTAGTTTTGGCATTCGATCGATCTAGATATTTTATTGATTGTCGTGATTTTGTCAAAAATAGTCTTACATTTACTTGATTTCAGTGTGCCAAGGTACATATTTATTATTGGGCCTCAATTATACGTCTTTCTCTTTGAATATCATTACATTATATTGATGGATATGTTTTTATTGAAGAATTTTATCTCATGTAATTCGGGGTCATTTATTATGTTTAGTTTCTATTATCTCCTTATTGAAGTTATTGAAATTTCCCTTTAAAAAAATAGTTGTAGAGCATGTGTTTAGCTGAATGAAAAAAAAAAAAAACTTAAATTTTAAAAATTTGTAATTTTCTTATTTCAAGTTCAGATAAGATATTTATTTACAAATTATATAAAATAACAAAAAAGTAAAGTCTAAATTGTTGTTTTTTTAACACGTTGGAAAAAATTTATAATATTTAATATCATAATTCATTTTTTATCAAACTCATTTTCAAAATTCTAGCTCCGGTTGGAGTTGCGTGTTCTAAACACCCCTTATAGTGAAGAGTCCCACCCCCCCCCCCCCCCCCCCCCCCCCCCCCCCCCCCCCTTCAAAATGTGGTTGGTGCAGTTAATTATTGAAATTACTTTTATGATCTGACAAAGAAATAGGAGATCATTCTGGAGCGTGATTATGTCAGAAAATCAGGCCAACAACTTGGAAGCTTCCCTTCGAACATACGCCACAGACACATGCGATCCATGAAAAAGGCGTTCAAAATAATTAATTAGTGATAATGTATCAAATAAGGTTCTTGAAAAAAAAAATTTCAGTTATAAATCATTAAATCTGTAAAATATCATCTCTACCTAGTTATTTTATTTTATTATATTGTAGTTTTAACTTTTAATCCAATGTATTACTTGAAACATACATTAGTAATAAGATATCGTACTATTAATTAAAAGTTATAAAAAGAAGGAAAAGAAAAATAATGATTTATAGATAGGGAAGACCATCGGTTCGTTTGGTTCGTAAATTTGAGTTGAGTTTTTGAAGTTTAAATAGTAAATTTTGTTAACTTTTCAGAAAAGATAAAAAAAATTTTGCTTTTAGAGGTTGTTCACTCATATTTTCACTTTCCATTATTTCCTTATCTCCAAAAATTAATTAAAATCAATGTCCATAATTGAATCGTACAGCATGGGCAAAAATAAAGCCATGCTAGCTGGCCTCGTTTCTTTCTTGTTCTTATAGAATACACATCATCAAAAGCAATTTTCTTTCTTTCTTTCTTTTTTAAAGCTTTTTAAGATAGAGTTTGTCTACAAGTAGAACACGACTCTAAATGTTAAATTTTATGAAAATTATATCAAAATAGAAAATAAATATTTGATTATATATTCTTATTGGTAGATTATTATGATAATCACCTTGTATTTGAAACATAAGTTTAAGTAAATTGTTTAAAAAAGGTTTTAATTCAAATGTGAGAATCTTTTTGGATTGGTGTTTGAAAGAGAAAAAAATAAGAGTGGAGTGGATTTAGAAACATTAGTGTAAATCTTAAGTTGAATAGAATTCTTTTTAGAAATTTTTTTGGGTCGATTGCTCGTTTGGTCCATACCTTTTTTGACAAAGTGGTGATTGTTCCTCAACAAATTTTTTTTTGGTGGTTCAAACCTCCTTATACACTCTTTTAAAATGGTACAAAATAGTATTTTTTACTAATAACAGTTAAAAACTAGATAGAACAAATCATATGTGTGGCAATATAAGATGAATCATGTAAAAAAAAATTATTTATACTTAAATACTAAATTATGTGTGACTTTTTCTGTTAAAATTTTAGTGCATGTAACAAAAAGGACTATTTTGTATTCTTTCAAAGAGTTTAATTAGGGAACTTTTGGTAACAAAAAAAGGTTGGAGATCAAATCATATATCTTTTGTAAAAAAATTAGTGACTAAAAAAACAAGCAATTTACCCTTTTTTTTCTTATTAAAAAGAATCCTTTTAAAACTATGTTCCAAACATAGAATACAATATCTTACGTCTACTACTCAAAATTACATTAAAGTATATCAACCGAAAGTTTTTGAGATAAATTCAAAACATAATCTAAATGTAATATTATATATCATAAGATATAAAATTTCAAATCCTATATATGATACATCAGTTAAAAATAAAATTTAAAAATCTTACTGATACTGTCTTCAAGCATATCACATGAGACACGCAGAGAAGGTTTAGCACTTTTTTCGATGCTCGAGGGACAACTCAACTTTTAGGATCATTGATTTATTGATCTTTTGACTCGAGATAGACAATTTTGTAACGGAAACCCTATATATAAAGGAAATTACAAATCCTTTTAAATTTAGGGATTAAAATTTGAACTCTATAATTACGATAAAATTTAATATAAAATTATCATTAGATATTCTTCATTTTCAATTACATTAATTCCACGTTTTCTTTTCCTAAAACTTTTCTCTTTTTTGTTTACAGACTCATGAGATCAAAACAAAACGATAAATATCATCGATGCAAAACATCGTTTGAATTTGAAAATCAGACTTCAAAAGTTATGTTTTATTGTCCTTTAGACAAAAAAAGAAAAAAGAAAAAAAAAGTTATATTTTTGTTGTAAACTTCTCGTTTATCCAAAAGGTCAGAAACTGCGTTCAAGATTTCCCTTTCGGCGCCGGCCGCTGAAGCCGCGGAATTAAAGATTTTGGCCGTATATTATATAAAAACTGATCATATATTCATGATAATGCCAAAACTATAAATTAGGCTTTAGCCCTATTCTCTCTCTCTCTTGCTTTTACTCAGTCGTCTTTTGACCTTACGTGTGCATTGTAGGAGGTGAAAAATGCGGCTGTATCGTTCATGATTCATATTCTGGCGATTTCTTCAAGAAGTATGATCACTTTAAATGTATATACTTACACAGATATAGGCATATATATATATATATACCTATACAGATATAAGAATACGTTTATGAAAGGAAAAAGATTACAGATTGCGTAAAGAAGCATGCTTCATGCGCGCACTTTGTTGACATGAGTTGTCGGTATATCGTTTATAAATATACAAATTTATATATATTTATATATAAGAATAATATGAGATAAATATAAAAGCAAATGCATGAAAGAGGCTTTAAGTAATTGGAACTAATTGGATAATTAAGATAGGAGATAATTTGGTTATCTGGTTAATTTAATGCTGCGTAAAACTACAAAGATAACGTAAAGTAGATAAAATAAAAGCCACGATAAATTGAAGGGGGACGGCAAGGCTCAGAAATAAATAATTAAAAATATTGTTGTTTATAATTAAACTGAAAGTCTTAAAAACTAAAAAATAAAATAAAATAAAACAACATCAAAGATAAAACGTCAGGTAAGTATATTAAAAAAAAAAAGCGTCAAAACGTCAAATCCCACAAACGTAATATATATATATATATATATATATATGTCTGTATAATTTTATTTTATATGGCAGGTTCCTTTCCGTATTTTAGAAGCAAAGTTAGTGTCTATCTAAATATGCATATGGAATTTGTACTAGTTCTTTTTCTTTATCTTTAGCTAGAAATGTTTTGCTTTCGCATCTTGCGTGTGATGTCACTAGCATAAGGCACTTTTGTTTCTGTTTTTGTTCTTGTTCTTTTTTGAATTTAGGGTTGAAAGATTCACACTCTATTTTGTTTATAAAATTAAATATAAAATATTTTCAGACAATGCTTGTAATCAATTAAGGCTAAAAATATAAGTACATATGTTGTTAATTTCAAGATCCGTGACATAATTTTTGTTTTTACTTTCAATCAATAAAAGAAAAAAATACAACTGTAAGTATTTAAAACACATTTTTAAAAGATCTAAGGGTTTATTTGGTGTTTGGATTTGAGTTAAGTTTTTTAAGTTTAAATAGTAAATTTTATTAACTTTTCAGAAAAGACAAAAAACTTTTTTAGAAAAAGATAAAGTCTTTTTCAGAAAAAGACAAAAATTAATATGAAAATTTTGTTTTGAACCGGTATACCAAACAAACCCTAAGTTGAAAATGATTTTAAAATTTTTAATACAAAATAAAATTGTTAGAATGAGGTTTTTAATATTCTACTAAACTCTTATACAAATTTTAAATCCTATTTAGAATAGTTCGTTTTAGAAGTTATATTTTATGACTTTAATTAAAAACTTTTTTGTAGAGCTAAAACCTTTCTATCACCCAAGCATTTCTAAAAGTAATTTCCAAGCCTAAGAAGCCGAAAACAACTTTTAAAAAGCTCTAATAATTAATTTAACTAACAGAACATTTGGAACTCCAACTATAATTAGGGTTTTGATTTTTTTTTGGTCGAACTTTCAATAACTCAAATTCAGTTCCACATCTCTTTTCTCTCACTTTCATTTTTAAAATATTCAAATTTTAAAAGTCTATAACTTTGTTATTTTGAATCGAAATAAGATAATTATTATATCTAAATACTCACAACAACGTTTTGAATGAAATAAAATTCATGTTATTATTTTATTTTTCCAAACATATTTAAGGCTAACGATAGTTTCTAAATCACAATTAATTTCTAGTTCTACGACCGTAGCTAGTCGATTAATAGATTGATGGCACTATTGTATTCGAGTATACTTGTCAATTTTAGCATCATCCTCTTCCACGAAACTTCCTTCTTGTTACTTACCAAAAAAAAAAATCAAAATCAAAAAACCAAACAAAAAACAAAAAACAAAAACAAAAACAAAAACAAAACTTCCTTGTTGTTGCCCACAAGAAAAGAAAGAAACCTAGAGCATAAGGACACTCGGTAAAGTTTTTTATTCTGTAGTTGGAAGAACAGTTGATAAAGAGCACGTCAACATGATTCGACAAATATCTCTAGATTAGTACGTTATCGATTGGAAACTTTATTCTCTCTGCACTAGGATTCATGATGTGCCCACACTCTTCTGCAAATGGGACAGCTTTCGGAAAATCAAAAGAAAATATAGAGAATATAGAGCTTTCGTGAACTTCTAGAATTAGGAAAAAAGACGGAAGAACCAAATTTAATATAAATTAAGCGGGCCGATTAACATTTCTTGATAGAAATTTCCTATTAGTTCCAAAATTTTCAAATTTATATATGATTTAATCTCTTTTTTTATTTTTAAAAAACTAAACATGCGTCACCGCTGATGCTTTCTTCCTAACACTTCAACTCTTTATTTTGAAAGACGTAAGAATGCAACAGCTTCAATAAGGTCTTCAAGGTACTGTAATATAAGGTCGTACACACAATTTGTTTTCGAGACATTAAATAAGCAGTTACACAAAAACACCAAAAAATCTTAGATTAAAAATAATTTATATTTCAAAGTGTTTCCTGAGATCTATTACAACATTTCCAGAAACTTTCTGAAATTCAAATATGGAAATTTCCTTCATAATCCAAATTAACTTTCTTTCATTATTGTTGCTGACAAATTACGAAAAACCTTAAAAAAAAACTCCAGAAATAAAATCTTCTAATCTTTCAGATTTCAAATGTAAGATTATTCTCTTTTTGGGATAGTTTAATTTAAATAGGATAACGAAACATACTCAAATTAGAAATCTCCTTTTAAATGAAATCTCAAGATAATCTCCAATTTAATACACCGAATCATCCTTGATTTTTACTAAAATAGAAACTGTCAATTTGTAGACTATGTAGACCAAGTCAAATATATTCTATCACGTCGGCTTCCAGAACAAGTAATTTATCCAACTTTCAAAACAAACAACTTTCTCAGTGAGCAGTTCAAAAACACACCAACTCCTAAAGCTAGCTAACAAAATATTGTTTTTGATTTTTCTAATAAAGTTGTCATAAAATGCCAACATACAAAAAAACCTAACAAGATTCACTTTTAAATATATATATATATATATATATCGTACAGAATGGCAAGAGATTATCACGTCGGCTTCCAGAACAAGTAATTTATCCAACTTTCAAACAAACAACTTTCTCAGTGAGCAGTTCAAAAACACACCAACTCCTAAAGCTAGCTAACAAAATATTGTTTTTGATTTTTCTAATAAAGTTGTCATAAAATGCCAACATACAAAAAAACCTAACAAGATTCACTTTTAAATATATATATATATATATATCGTACAGAATGGCAAGAGAATCGAAACAAAGTGAATAATACATATTTCTTTTTTGCCAAATTCATTTTAAATTTTTATACTATTTTATATATCATAATTTATTTCCAATTCACAATTTAACTAAACACACATTTTAATTTGATTATTGTTCCAAATGGATCCTAATACTTGGAAGAAAAAAAAAAGAATAAAACAAAGAATAAACTTTTTATTTTGGACAGAAACAAGGAATAATCTTAGTTGTAAAAGATATTCCCTTGCAAAAAAAGGAGAAAAAAGTTTAACATGATATTGACGTATGCTATTTAAAAGTTTTTTTTTTTTTTTTTTTTTAGTTTCTTGAGTTCATAATTACTTCAAGATCAAGTGTTAAGATGATAGAAGTGTTTTAACTCTTCAAAAACGTTTTTAATTAACATCGCAAAAATTATTTTTTGAAATAGGCTTCAAAACTTGTATTAGAGTTTCAAAAGATACTATAAAATATTTTTAACAGTTTATTGTTTAGGAGATAATTTTGAATTTAATTTTAGCTCTTTTAAAATATATTCCAAACACTTACAATTGTGTTTATTCTCCTATTAATTAAAAATAAAACCAAAAACTATATCAAATGGACCTTAGAATTGATAAGTGCATTTAAATTTTTAAAATTTTCAACATTTATAGTTTAAAATAGTTTCACATTTGACTCTATCTAATACGAATACTTCTATCCTTAATCTTAAAAAAAAAAAAAAATTTAAAAACCTTAGGCTAGTGTCATTAACTTTTAAGAAAATGTTTTTTGACCTTTCAAGATGCAAGAACAATATTTCTAGCTAAAGATAAGGAAAAAGAACTACTAAAAATTCGTTAAGCATCTATAACTGTATTATAAGTATGAAAATCCCTAAAAACACTATTCAAAAACTTGATTAAGTTATTTTGTCTTTTTGTGATGATGTCTCCTCCCCTCCCCCCCCCCCCTTTTTTAAATACTTTTTCTTGATTTCTCTCTCTCTCTATGATCTTTAATAACCTTTTTCTATAACTATATTATAAGTTTGAAGATCCCTAAAAACACTATTTAAAAACTTGGTTAAGTTATTTTATTTTTTTGTGATGATGTCTTTTTTTTTTCTTTTCTTTTTTTTTTTAAGAAAAAAAAAATTTTCTTGATTTTTCCTTTTTTTTTCTTTAATAATTTTTTTAAATAGCTTTTTTTATTTTCTTATTTTTACCCTAAAATGTTATTAAAAATTTTAACATTTATATTTATAAAATAAATATTTAACAATTTTAAAATATACGTGCTTCACACTTACGAATCACGTCATTTTAACGTTTATAGATAGTTACTACTCGGTGAAGCAAAAGCAACTTCACTTCTAAAAATTGAAAAGGAATCTGTCAAATTAAAAGAAAGAAAAAAGAAAAAAAAAAAGAGAAGAAACTTAATCATATCTATATATATTTATCATATCTAATCTTTACATGTGCCTTTTTACTAAGAAGAGTAAAGATCACTATAGTGTAGAAAAGATTATATATTGTAGCCTAGCTTCTATTATTTGGGTTTACACACACACACACACATATATATATATTACATATTCGAGGTCGGTTGAAAATTGTAGTTGGAGTTTTATTTGGATTTTTTTTCAATTAAAAACAAGTTAATGTATGAAAATATGTATTTGGTTGAAAGATAAACTAGAAATATATCTATTGTTTAATATCTAACACTTTTATAAAACAATATTTATAATTTTTTATACGGTATTAAAATAATTAATTGATTCTAATATAATAAGTTACATGTAAATCAACCAGTTGTTATAAGTTTTTAAATAAAATGTTATAATTATCGGACATATATTTGACTGTCAAACTTAAAACATTTCTATATATATGATATAAAAATAATCCCTGATCCGATACTATCATAAATATCAGATTAATGGTATGTAATATTAAATAAATAATTAACTTACAATATTACAAGTTCACGAAAAAAAGTTACATCTCTACAAGTAATACTAACATATATAAAGTTACATGTTAATTTAGTTACATTAAAAGTTAAAATAATTATCTTTTTAATTACATATATTGGGGTATCGGATATAAGACTATACCTATATATAGCCGACAAAAGCATTGAAATTTGAGATCATGGCTTAGAAAGAAAGCAATTATATGTGTTTGAAAATAGAAAATAACAAAAGCCAAAGCGAATTTGTCTTTGTATAGAATGCTATAGCTTCAAATGACGTCAAAGATTTAAAATGCTTGCATACTATAGTCATAATACGACTAAAAAAAAAGAAGAAGGTTCATTGCAGATGGAGCATTATTGATCAGGACAAGTAGATAAATTGACAGCAACGTAGAAAACTCAAATTTCCTGCAGTAGCAAAAACATCATTAATAAGCAATTATAGTTAAGTTCGTACGCGTTTATCTTTTTTCTTAACATGTGCAACACTAATTCGTAAGCAATTAAAGTTAAGTAATTTGTACGAGTTTATCTTTTTCTAAACATGTGCAACATTAATTTTGTAAGCAATTATAGTAAAGTTCGTATGCGTTTATCTTTTTCTAAACATGTGCAACCTTTTGTTTTTATATTCATCAAACTGTCGTCAATTACTAAGTTCAATCAAATTTAAGATAACATAATATAAATTTTTTTATACCATATTAAATGGATTTAAGTAAAACTCATTATTAAAAGTTAACTCAAGAGGAATGAGAGTCAATTTCACATATAGGCATCACGATAGTTTAGTAATTTAATAATACGGATAAATTCACAATTTAACACTTATAATTTTGAAGCTCAATATATATCCGAGCTCATGTTACATGTTTGGCCAAAAACACAATATTTGTGGTACTAGAACAAAATATATATATATATATATATATATATAAAAGCTAAATTGGTGTATATATGGAATAAAATAATATTGGATAGAATAATATTAAAGGATTGGATTTTAATAAAGGAGAAGATTAAATTTGAAATAGGACACTATATAAATCCTGTGAACTACAATGTGCAGCAAACAAAATATAGCGACAAAAATGAAGAAAGTTACGATAGCCGAAAGAACACCAAACAATCTGCAAAGACGACCTAAAAAGACATCAGGGTTGGAGAACAACCATTACCATGTGAAGCTACATGAACTTGGTAATAGGGGAGACAAAATCTTAGTGAATGACAATAACCCAAATAAACGACAATCAAATTTATAAATACAACGACATGAGTTTAAAAGACGAGAATACATAAAAGAAAAAAAAAAGTATCATCATCAAGACAACCGATTAAATCCTCATTAAATGTCATTAATTATGACAAATATAACATTAAAAACGACCGTCAACAATCGTCAAAAACCACACTAAATGATCTTTAAGACTTAAACTATTAATTTACTACACTAATTCTAGACACCAATAGATATCTAAAATTCTGTGGTTTATTCTCTTTTGCTAAAGGGATATCCTGTTCCAAGTTGTTTAATAATTTGAATATTCTCTAGGGGTGAGCAAAAAAATCTAAGTTATTAGATAACTACCGATCCAATCCAATATGATATAATATAATTACCCTTATTTATTAAATTAGATCGAAAAATTAAAAATTCAATTACATTGAATTGGATTCATTTTTTGAATGTTAAAATTCAGTGATTTTATTTATTATTTATTTTTAAAACTTGAAATGGAGAATCGAACTCAACACATTTTGGTGAAATCATATACGGAATTTCGCTAGTCTAAACTTACAACCACAATTCAATAAAATTAATTTAATGTGTATTATATACTATATGGTATATTTCTTAATTCTTTTATTCATATACAACATAAAAAATACATTTTCTTTTTCATACTTTCTTCGTCTTTAAAATATAATTAATCATTTTCAAGCTATAATCCTTAGGTCTTTAGTCACTTTAGCCTCTTTATATCTTTATGCCTCTTCACTTCTCTTTAGGAGTGTGAGCAAATTAATTATACAACATGAGTGTTTCGACTTTGGAATAAATCATATCTTTAAATTGTAACTTTGAATTCACTCCAATCGAATATAGTGTTGGATTAAAATAATATTGGATTGAATGTATGTAATATCTAATATAGTATTGGATTGGATTAGACATATGAAAAATTACTGAATAAGATTTGATAATTTATCTCAAATAATATTCTTGTGATCTTTCCTTATAATGCTCGTCAACTACATTCCATCGAAGTTGTCCAATTCGTGCGTGAGCACTGCGTTAAGGCTATAATATGATCATTATTATTATTTTTTTAAAATTTTTTTTCTTTGTTGAAGACAAAGAACATCATTGAAGTCTAGATTATTATAAAGTCTGCTAGCTAGCTAGTATTAGTGCATCTAGTCTCTATATATGTTGATCAACATTTGACGGGTGTTCTTTCATTGGGATAATTGGAAGTCGTTTTCTTTCTTTCTTTCTTTCCTTCCTTGTGGGCATCGCGTCATCATCAACTACACAAAAGTCTACCCCTTGTCCCTATGATCTACGTATCATATTCTCTCTCATTTCTTTCTTTCCTTGTGGGCAACAAATTAACCAAGGAATGCTACCAAAAAACAATTAACCAAGGAAATTTCGTAAAGTGGATGATATTAAAATGGCAAATATGCACTAGTACTATATATATATATATATATATATATGTATGTATGTATATTCGACTAGCTTGCATTGTAGAGTAGGGGATTAAATAAGGTCTAGAGAGTACATGCAGGTTTACGATAGTATTTCTGATTCGATGACCGTATCTATCGTGTAAATATAGTATTTTAGTTAGATGCATGTATACTAATACTTGATTTACATGTAATTTTATATAAATTAAAACTGCTAGTGCAAAAAAATATGTCAACAGAAATACTATGTATTGACGTTAACATAATATAAGTGTCATAAGCATAAACCTTACCTAATTTGAGATCATGGGCTTAACCGAAGGTTTAGAAAGAAAACCATTTTATTATTTTTGAAAATTAAAATTAAAAAAACCCAAAACCAACTTGTCTTTGTATAGCGTGCTAGCTTCAAATATGACGTCAAAATTAATAAGGTGTTTGGCACACCAACTCAATTTGAATATTTTTTGTCTTTTTTTTTTTTTTCTTTCTGAAAAGTAAACTAAATTATACTTTTCATAGCTCTAAATAAAATTTAAAACTCAAATTTAAAGGTCTAAACTTTGCTATTCCAAGTCTAAATGAGATGATTATTTTTTTAAATTGCATAGAAGTTCGAGAGGAATAAAATAAGATTTATATTGATATTTTTCTAAATATCTTTAAAATTTTTGCACTTTTTTAATTCTAATAAGCCAAACGCATAATTACAAAACTCAACTTAACTTCAATCAAAACAACTCCAATTTCCAAACTCAAAGTGTACGAACCAAAACGCAAGCTTTTTGAAAGCTTGCAAAGTAATATTTATATTCAAAATACGACGAAGTTACAGGTTCAGTGAAGTTAGAGCATTATTTAGATCAGGAGTAGACAAATTTGACCGCATGTGTAGAAAACTCTCAATATTGCCCACAGTAATTAAAACATCATTAATTCATCAGCAATTGTATAGTTTTATCTTTTTTCTCAACGTGCAATTACTTTTTGTTATTTTTCTCAAAGATATTTAATTGTATTGTTATGTAGTCTTTTTTTTTTTTTTTTTTGTTATCTCTGGAACTTGAATAAATTCAGGAGTAAATGCATTAAAAAATAACTCACACAGTCGTGTTTGTGTGTGTGCGTGTGTGTGTATATGCATTTGTGATACACAGTGTACTACTAGGTTACCGAGCATTCTAAATGTGCAAAAAGTGGATGCCAATATGGCTCCTAGTTTCAGGGATTTTTGATATTCTCGAATGATTTTTCTACATTACAGGGTTAGTTTAATTTCATCCTACCGCTTCACGATGGATAAGTTTATCCTATATCAATACGCGCCGCGAACTTTTAGTGATGATATAGTTTCTCTTCGTTCATCACACACACATACATGTATATGCATTTTCTCACAGAAGTAGCTTAAAAATATATGTGTGTGTGTATATATATATATATATATATTTATTTACATACATATATATGTTAAAAAAGGAAGAAATTAGACTAGTAGTGTTAAAATGGACTTAGCTGTGACATTCATTTGTCCTTACAAGAAGAAAGAGTAAGCTGTGCAGTCTCACATAGTTTGGAAATAAATATATGCGATGGTTAATGAATAAGTAAAAAACCACCTCCTAATGATATGAGGCTTTTTGGAATGAGCCCAAGAACAAAACCACGTAGGCACAAGGTACAAAAAGGACAATATCATTCTACAGGGAGACATGGGGTCGTTATAAATGATATTAGAGTCTACACCCAACCGGAAGTGTGGCCAATGCGAGGACGTTGGGCTCTAAAAAGAGGGGTGAATATTGTGACAGTCATCAGTCCCTACAAGAATAAAGGATAAGCTGTGCAATCCCACATTACTTGGGAATTGATATATGTGGTGGTTCATAAGTAAAAAGATCACCTCCTAATGGTATAAGGCTTTTTGGGGTGATTTTAAGAGCAAAACCATGCGGTATGAGATCCAAAGAGGACAATAACATACCAAACGAAGGCACAGGTCGTTACATTAGCAGAATTCATTCCCAAATGCTTGTTTAATGAAAAAAGGTATCTAATATATATATATATATATATATCTTGTAACAGTCGAGAAACTTGATGGTATGAGATAAATTCAACTTCTAACTTATATTTTTAAAAATTGATTTTTAGCCCTGAAATTTTTGTTGGGTTCCAACTGTGCCTTTATTTTACAAGAAAAATTACAATTGTGCCCCCACTCTAATTTTGAGATTTCAATTTTTACTTCTAAACTAATTTAGTAATGCACCCATTTTGTAAAAAGCTTTTTATTGTATCCACATTTAATTATTAAATTATATATAATTATGTCCTTTTAGGAAATATATATATATATATATATCTCTACTTTTTAAAGACGCCCCACTAAAATCATTTACTAGCTTCGTCGATGAGCGGTGAGGAGGTCGGTTTTTTCTGGTAATAAGATTGGTTTTATAAACGGCAATCTAGGGACTAATGACGATTAAGAGTGGAGTCCTTGTACTACAAGAAACGACGAAGCCCTTTCTATGTCGGTTGCTGAGATACTCACCGGCGATGCAACCGTTGTCTTTCATGTGCGAACACAGTTGAAAGCGGTTGTGCCGAAAGCATTAGCCAAAACAAACACTAATTTCCTTTGGGTTCGACTGTGTTGTCGTTGAAGTGGAGAGCTATACGAACCGTTTCGAGCTCGTTGTGATCATAATTGAAAGAAGATGGAAGTTTCTCTTAGAGGGAGAGAGAGAGAGAGAGAGAGGAGAGAGAGAGAGAGACAAAAATAAAAAAAAATAAAAGTTGGTGTATACCAAACCATATGATTATAACATGACGTTTGACATTATCGTTCACCATTTGTCCACATGATCGCTGGGCAACTAAAATTATAAAATATTACCAAGGAAACAAAGTTGCATTATATAAAGACTTGAAGTCTTTAAATTCTCTAAATAATAACAAAAAAGAGTTTACAAAGTCCTCTTCGTTAAATAGAATTAGTCGCCCAATAACTGACAAGCGAGTTCGGTACACGAAACAGATCAAAAAAGCAATAATTATTAAGGTTTTTTTTTTTTTTTACTATTAGCTAAAATTATATATCTTTTAGTTGTTGATCTGATTCATGAGTATCCATCTAAAAAATTTACAACACGTGACACTAACACAGCATTGCTCCATTACTGGATCAGACCATTAAAAATTTCACCTAACAGATCTATAATTTCTATTGATAATGCGTAAAATATTAAGAAATTCCCATAAAAATAAAAATAAAATTAATGTGATAATTGATACAAGAAAATACTACAATTGATAACAAATATTGAGAACTACCTATTACTATAGTCAAGTCTATTCGCAGGGGTATCATACTTGAGTAGAAATCCATCCAAGATTTCTTTTTAAATGATATGAGATCTATTTAGTTCTCATCTGTTAAAAGAAAATAAAAGATATTATTAGATTTTAAATACAAGAGTTCCTTTCCACCGGTTGAGTTACTCCCTTTCGGATCTCAAATTAAGAAGAATTGATTGTTGACAAGTTACAAGTCAATTCTGCTATAAAAAAAAAAAAACATAAAAAATACAAGTCAATTCACAGGGATATAGAAAGATTTGTCCCTTTGGAGAGATTTTCCATGTAAGAATATTATAGCCACGTTAGTGTTCACCATTCACGGGGCTCAACACCCACTACACGTTAAAACCTTCTCATTTTTATACAAAAATATAATATATAGTAAAGGAAAATCATCACAGAATTCAAGCAAAAAAAGAAACATCATCATAGAAAAGGATTATCTCGATAGCATTAAGGTAACCAAAACTCATGATCTTTATTGTCCAGATCTCATCATTCAATACTACGTTAACCACACACACACACATACATATTGTACATTTTTTTTGAGAAAATATTTTATACTTCCTCTATATATATATATATATATATATGCACATGTTTGCTTCATTAGAGGGGCGAATTTTGTGGTGTGTCAGCTGAGAATAATTAATATTTTTTAAAGGAATTTTGTTGTATGGAGTGAAAAAGTATGTTATAATTCTAAACCTTAATACGTATAAAGATTCTTTGCATTGTTATCCATTTGTAATCTAATATTATTAAGATTTGATATTAATATTCATGACTAAATGTTCTATTTCTCGGTAACTATTTGCATATTATATATCCACTTTTTTGCTTGTATTGTTTTTTTATATGTACACCTAAAGTTTGCTCAATTTCTTAAATTACTGACACCTTAAGTTTTAAAATGTCTCACTTAACCACTTGAAATTTTAGTTGCGTGCGTGTCTTTATTTAAAAAAAAAAATACGGATACACAATATGAAATTGAACATAAAATATTGATCAACAAGGAATTAAAACATGTGATTACATATGATAATGTTTGATGATATTATGTTTAGTAATATGTCCACATTATCGCTGATGGGCCACTCAAATAAAGTATTGGCTAGGGTACAAAGTTGGTTCAAGACTTGAAGTTTTCACATTGTCAGAATAATAATAATTGTGAAAGACTTTACAATTAAGTCTTTGTTAAATGGAATTAATTTGTTATTAATTATCTGTATAAGCAAATTTTATCAAAAATAAAAGAAAACAATTCACAAACCTAAAACAAGCAAAGGAAAATAAAACTAAAATAAAAATCGAAATTAAACAAAGCATTTTAAAATATAGAACACATTTTAAAATATATATTCTTGATATTAGCTATTAATTATAAGTTCAAAATA
This sequence comes from Ficus erecta, assembly GCA_008635985.1. Lineage (NCBI taxonomy): Eukaryota > Viridiplantae > Streptophyta > Magnoliopsida > Rosales > Moraceae > Ficus > Ficus erecta. The sequence goes on from BKCH01000019.1 coordinate 2,789,737, forward strand.
ACTATACAAAAGTAAAGGGTGATTAATACTTCAATGATTTTTTTTTTTATAAAATATATATTTAGAACTAATCCCAAATTTCAGTTGAGTATATATAATTAATTTCCACCAAGCGACAAGAGAGTTCGGTCATGTAGCTAAGGTCATTGATAATAAAGGTCATGTAGCTAAGCGACAGGAGAGTATACATAATTAATTCCCATGTAGCTAAGGTCAACCAACTAGCTACTAGTTTCTTATTTACGAAATTATTCGTATTCATAATTATTAAATTGTTTCTTCTCTCTATATATTGGAGGTGGTTGAAAGTGGTGAGACACAAGGGAGAAGGAAATTAAGTAGAGCAAATTCGATCAATTAATTGCTAGCATATCAGTTTCGTTGGCAAAATGACCTACAACGATGATGAGCAGATTAATGATGCATCCCAAGTTGTCTCAGCGGGTATATATATGTTTTCCATTGACACACACACACACACACACATATATAACAAATGCTTTTACGATTTCATTCATTTTTACAGACGTGATTCTTTTTGTATGTGTATATCTTATTTCCTACTAATCGTGCACGTATAATCACAGGAGAGGAAGTTGTAACACATGATGCGGGAAAAACACAGGTGACAATCATCAACCAGCCGGAGGCACCACTTGAAGAAACAGAACTGAAGGTGTTGCTGGAGCTGACGCGGTCAGGAGAGAACGAAGACAGATCCCCAGTGGATATAGTGGCGGTCTTAGATGTCAGCGGGAGCATGGACAAGGAAGACAGAATAGGAAAACTGAAAATTGCCATGCAATTCCTCATCCAAAAGCTTAGCCCGATTGATCGTTTGTCGGTTGTCACGTTCTCCACTGGATCTGAGAGGTTGTTCCCATTGCGCCAGATAACTAACGATTCTCAACTGGAGATCATAGACAAGGTCAAACGTTTAAGTGCCGAAGGTTGGACAAACATGTTCGATGGCCTTAAAACGGGCGTACAAGTACTCAAGGACCGTCGTTTTAGTAACGGACGGTTGGGTGCCATCATACTTATGTCTGATGGTGACCAAACCCTCAGATACGGCGATGCTCGCCATGTTCAGGTTGACAACTTTGCGGTACACACGTTCGGTTTTGGCTCGGACGCCAAAGCAGAGGTACGTACATACATTGAAATAACCCTTAAACATTATATACGTATTTATATATATATATATATTATGCAAAAGATGTGTAACTTTACTAATTAATTATGTGTACTAATTGGTAGTGTTTTCGTTTATCTTTAACAAATAGGAGCCACATGCTCCACACCAAAAGAAAAGAAAACAAAAACAAAAAAACAAAACAAAACATGTGTACTAATTGATTATATAATTTTACGCACATATAGGTGTTAACAGACATCGCAAATAAGAGTAAGGGAGGAACGTTCGCGGAGGTTAAAGACCATAAGAACTTGACGAAAGCATTTTCCCAGTGTTTGGGTGGGCTGCTGACGGTGATTGTTAAGGACCTGGACCTGACCATCACACAATTCGATCAAGAATCGAAGATCGAAAATGTGTCCGCCGGAAACTATCCAAAAACTGAGAAGGACCACAATGTGACTATTTCGTTCGGCGAACTCTACAACAGTGAGGTACGCATGGTCATGGTGTATCTTCTTCTCCCTAAAGTTGATAGAAAGAAGAGCCGAGATGTTCTCCAAGTCTCTTACAAGTATAGGTGAGTGTGATACAAAATTTTATTCCAATTTAAGCATTTACCATTAATTATAAACTTCATATATACACAGATGTTTTGGTCATTAATTTGACATATATATATGTGTGTGTGTGTGTATATCTATATATAAATATAATGGTATGCAGTTCTGGTAAGGGGAAACCATTTGAAGCCCCTCCTGTAACCGCTACCGTAACCCGAAGCGGGAAAGCCAGGGCTAAAGTGATACCGAAGTTGATTCTTGAAGAGAGCCGTCTCATGGCTTTAAATAGTGTGAAAGATGCAAGAGTCCTGGCTGACAAAATGGAGCTGGAGAGAGCTAAGAATATAGTGGATGAAGCCAAACAAATGCTTGAGGGTGTTATGGTCGATGATGATCCTACCGAGTTGATTAAGACGCTGATATATGATCTACAGCAGCTCTCGGAGTTCATGACAACACAAAAAGACTACGAAGAAAAAGGGCGTCCTTATGCATTGTCTTTCGAGACTTCGCATGATCGTCAGCGTTACGCTGCAAGAGGTGATGTCGACAAGGTGCGATCATTTGCCACTCCACGTATGAACACGTACCTTGAGCAAGCCAAGAAATTTGATATCGATCCCAACAAGCCACCGCCGTCGGTGGAAACTGATGAGAAAATAGAAAAGGCAAACAAACGAGGACCACCACCACCACCACCACCCCAAAAGCGCTTCACTCCTTACTATATTGAGATAGTCAGACAGGTTCTCAACTTCATTGGCAGTGTACTCGAATGGATCGCAGGACGTCGTACTTGAATACTGCAATGCACGATGCGTGCATTGCATTGCGTGCTTTAATTTCAATTTGCATTTTTCTTTTGCACTTAATTTGTACTTTTCTTCTACAAATAAATTAAACCACCACCAATATATATATATGTGTGTGTGTGTGTGTGTGATCTATAACATATATATATAGGGAAAGGTAGGTGGTGCCGTTGTAATGTGATATTGTATGGTTTGTTTCTGTTTCGATTTCATGTTCCTCAATTATTGATTTTATAAGTAATCTTCCTTTATGCAATCTTGTTTCCTTAACTTCTTATATTAATCTTCAATTTTTTATTTAGTCAATGTCACTTTTTAGCGAATAAAATGTGTGGTAGTATATAAACAACTGAGTAACTTGATTGTACACAAAAAATAAATAAAAAAAAGTCCGCCTACATTTGTTTAGGGCATAGATATTCACATTTGAATTAATGTGAAATATTGAGATCAATTTTATATCTCATCTCTCATCATGTAAATATCAGCACATGTTTAAGAAGATCAAGATTCCGTATCTTATTTCTCACACTACACATGTTAGTACAAGTCCAAGAAGATCAAGAAAAGAAATCAAGTCGACTTCAAAGGTCGGATAGACTCTCCGAAGTATACGGTTCACCCATTTTCTTCTCTATCTTCCTCCATTTTCAAGCGAGTAGTGGATTCTTTATGATATGTCCTCTATTAATTAATGTCATAAAAAATAATGCAGCAGCCCCATTTAACATGATCCCATATCTTAAGAGAAACAAAAAAGTCTGCTCACAATTAGGCTGTTCTTGTTCAAAGATTTTGCTGCTCAGCTTAGCTTTCTCGCATACTAGAAAGAAAACCATTTTATTAATTAATTTATTTATTTCGCCTAAGAAAACCATTTTATATTGAAAATAGGAACTAATCTATATATAACCTGAACCTGTTAAATCAGATTGTCCCCATCCCATTTAAGGTGGGTCCCCATAGGTTAACAGTTTAAGGGGGAATGGCCATCCCTATGCACTATTTTCCTGATCTTAATTCAATCTTCGATGATTAAGAAGAAAAAAACATTTACACAATGAAACAACAACTAATACAACAAACAAAAAAAATGAGAAAAACGTTAAAATAACAAAAAAGGATGTTGAGTTTCGCAAGCACAAATTTCAAACTTTGTTTGTCACGCTTCTACTTATGCAAAAATTACCAGAACATAGTAATCCGTATTTTCTTTGCCATCAGCTATGGAAATCAGTCAAATGAAAGTTTGCTCCAATACTTTTGTGGAGCTAGACATTGCTTGAAATTGATCGTCATTAATGTTCTGTACATGAGACAGAAAAATAAACCCTTTCAGTTGTCTGTTCTTTGCGTTGTAGAAATTGATGTAACGGAAGCGTAATATAATACAAATTCATTGAATTTTACTATGATCATTAAAACTGAATTGACTTGAATAATCAAATTATAACTTGAGAGGCTTTTTATAGAGTTCTTTCATAATCCTATCTGGATTTGAAATAACACTGATTACTCCTAGAATTTTGAAATTCCTAAAATTATTTAAAATAAACTTCAAAAAAGAAAAAAACTGTGAAAAAGAATTTGTTAACTTCTAGTTGAGGGAAAAGAATCATTAATGTGAATGAAGAAATTTTGACAAAGATGCTTTGAAAACATTTTAGTAATATTTCAGGGCCTGTTGGTACTGTTTTCAAACTTTTTCCACGTTTTCTGATAAAGTTGTTTTCATCATTTCAAAAATGAAGTTCATTTTATACCAAGTCAAAAATCAGAAACAAAAACAAAAAATTGTTTGCATAAATCGTTAAGGGGTGATAAATTGAAATAAAGTTCTTTTTTCATTTCTAAAGCTTATACATTTTCTTCTACTCAAACCAATCTCTCTAGGTAGAAACATAATCAAATAGAATTACAAAAAAATATCTCTAAATCATTCTCAAAACAATCTCATCTCTATCTCTTATATATATATATAGATCAATCTAAAAATACTCTCAAACGGACAATAGCTTTTTCATAATAACTTGTACGTATAAATATAAAAAACTCACCATTATCTTAGCCCCTTTTGGTTGGCCATTTTGAGTTGAAATTTTTATGTTAGAATTGGTTGACTTCTTAAAAATTAATTAGAAATTAGTTTACTTTTAAGAAAAAAACAAAAACTGAGTTAACATTTTTAAATTAAAGTTGGTGAACCAAACAAACTATTAGTAAAAAAAAATGACACTATATACAAAAAACGGTTGACCTTCAGAGGCATCATATTCATGCGAAAATCAAGTAAGAATACTAGTGTTAGTAACATGTTCTTTGTTTGGTATGATGGAAAATAAATAGCAAGGAAGGAAGTAGGTGGAAGGAAAATTGAACAGAAAATGATAATGTAGTTTGTTTGGTAGGAAGTAATGGTGTTCACGGATCGAATTATTTGGATTAGGCCTCAATCTGTAGTCTAATGATTGGGAAAATCCCAATCCGTCATCAACCCATGAAACTCTAAATCCAATGTAATCCAATCTATAAATATCAGATGACACGGATCGGATTGATGAATTCAATCTGTTTACTCTAGGAATTAAAATAAAATTTTTGGACATAAAACAGTTCAATAAAATTGTAACACAATTAACTTCTAGTCTTCGTTTATAAGCTAAATTGTAGTATAAGAATACAAATGTAGCATACTAATATATTACGATAAACAAACATTGATTAAACTCAAAATAAAATGTTCATACTCATCAACTCAATATAAAACTCAATTTTAGGCCAAATAATATAACTGTTAAACTAAAATATTTTGGGCCAGATAAAAAAACTACTGAACTAGAATTTAAGTGCTTATTCAAGTCAGTAAAGTCATACATTAATATATACATATGTAATATATTTAGAGAAAAAATAAACACAAATTCACAAATTCATAAATATATACATCTATATATAGGGTTCGGATCCACGGATTACATAGATTGAGAATTTCTCAATCCATAATCCAATCCATAACCATCGGATTCAGAAAATTCCAACCCATAACCAATTGGCCGTTAGTCTCTGAACCTATCCAATTGGGTGGATTGGACTGGATTGAGTGGATTGGTGGAATCGGTGAACCCCCCTAGTAGGAAGGAAGAAATGATGGACGTGAAAATATGGTGAAAAATATTCCTAATGGAGCCCATTAGTTCTAATTTCTCTAACAGTGGGTGGAAAAAAAAATCCACTCAATAGTTAAAATTAATATTTTGTCCTTACTTTTAATTACAAATACAAACAAGTAGTATAATAGTAATTGTATAACTTTTTTACTTTATTTCCTTCCTTTCTATCAAATAACTTAAAGGAAAACTAAAACATTTTCTTTCCCTCTTATTTTCTTTCACTTCATTTTTCCTTCTCCTCTTGTTTTCTTTCATTCTTACCAAACATAGACTTAGGGTATGTTTGGTTGGAGGGAAAGATGGAAGGAGGGAGAGGGGTGGAGGGAGAGATATATTTCCTTGTTTGGTTGGAAGGAAGATGGGAGGGAAAGGAGAGGTGAAGGGAGGAAGTCTCCCTCCAAACCCCCAAATTTGAAAACCTTCCATTAGTGGAAGCATTTATGAAACCCACCATTTTTTCTGTGAAAAGTCTATTTTACCCCCAAAAAGTATTATTAAAAAACTAGACCTATTGGTAATATAGTAATTAAATAATAAACTATTATTTATTCTGTTAACTCTTCATCCTTCCTACCAAATAACATAATTGATTTTTGTAATCCTCTCTATCCTTTAGATTCTCATCCTTCCAACCAAACATAGCCTTCGCGTGTGTTTAGTATACCGGTTTGAAATTGAATTTTTAGATTAGAGTTGATTGACTTTTTAAAAACTAATTAAAATTTATTTTGACTTTTCAGGAAAAAATAATAATAAAAACTGAACTGAAATTTTTTGGTCCAAATTTGATGTCCAAACGCAAGCTTAGTGTCAGCGCAAACCTTTTTGGTTTATATATTTTATGTTGATTTTCATATTAACTCTTTTTTTTATTTCGAAAAAATAAAATACTTTTTTTAAAAGGTGACATCTTTATATTGCCTTTAGGTTCTACTCTACGTGTTGGTTTTGTTGTATTTTGATTGAATATTGAGGGAGATTTCTAATAAATGTTAATTAAAGAGGATGGAATATTAATATCGATAAATAAACACATATATCGTCAAGTCCTCTGAGAACTGACAAGCGAGTTCGGTAAGCGATCAAGTTCGGTATGTTTAAGATTATATATATATATATATATATATATTTATTTATTATTATGATTCATAACTGTGTCCTATTTCTGGATATCATACACTTTTTCTTTCTGGTAGCTTTTTTTTTTTTATCAGAAATATTAAGCACACCTAAATTAGTTTTCTCAGTTTCCTATATTGACACCTCTAAGTTTTAAATACCTTACTTACCCGCTTGAAATATTTACCTATATGTCTTTATTGAAAAAAAAAAACACATATACAAATTTAAATTAATTTACTACTATTCAAATTTACTTTCAAACCTATAATACAAACGAATCAATGGAGAATGGCTATGAAATTGATCGTAAAATAGATAACGCATTAAACCATGTCAATGTGATGACGTTTGATTTTTATTTTTTATTTTTTGTGGTGAATGTGATGACGTTTGATGTTATATCTTTGGCCATTTGTCCAAATTACAAGTGTTCAAAGTTAGTTCAAGTTTCACAAAGTCAAAATAGTAATAATAATAAAAACAAAATAATAATAGTAATAATTAAAGACTTTACAATTAAGTCTTTGATAAATAGAATTATTTTTTATTTTTTGAATGATTAATTTTTTTATTAGCAAAATTTTATTAAAAACATAAGATTAAAACATGTAACATAAAATAAAATCTATTAGAATACATGAAATTAATTCCAAGTTTCAGTTCGATATATACATTATTTAATCTCCTAGAACCGACAAGAGAGTTCGGTAGGGCCGATCAACTAGTTGTTTTTTATTTACGAAAATTCTGGCATTCATAATTATTAAATTATTTGCTCTCTCTATATATCGGAGGTGGTTGAAAGTGGTGAGATACAAGGCGAAGGATATTAATCAGTAGAGCAACTCAGATTAGTACATCAGTTTTCTAGGCAAAATGACCTTCAACGATGATGAGCCGATTGTTGCACCCCAAGATGACTCAACAGGTACATATACATACATATATATATATATATATAACGAACATTATTCAAGATTTCATTCGTTTGCATAAACGTGATTCTAAGGCTTCTTTCTTTTATGTGTGTATAATATTTCAGAAGAGAAACCTGAAACATACGGTGCGGGAAGAATGCAGTTGACAATCATAAACCAGCCAGAGGCACCACTTGAAGAAACAGAATTGAAGGTGTTGTTGGAGCTGTCGGGGTCAGAAGACAACGAAGACAGATCCCCCGTGGATATTGTGGCGATCTTAGATGTCAGCAAGAGCATGAATGAGGAAGACAAGATTGGAAAATTGAAAATTGCCATGCAATTTCTGATCCAGAAACTTTGCCCGATTGATCGTTTGTCGGTCGTCACGTTCTCCACTGAATCCAAGAGGTTGTTCCCATTACGCCAGATAACTAACAATTCTCAAAAAGAAATTATAGAGAAGATAAATACTGTAGAAGTCAACGGTGCTACAAACATGGCCGATGGCCTTAAAACAGGCTTAGAAGTTCTCAGGGACCGTCGTCTTAATAATGGGCGTGTGGGTGCTATCATGCTTATGTCTGACGGTGAACAAACTATCGAACTCGGTGATGCTCGCCATGTTGATCAGCTTGACAACTTTCCAGTATACACATTCGGTTTTGGCTCAGACGCCAAGCCAGAGGTACGTACATACGTTGAAATAACCCTTAGATAATTTATATACATATACATATATTTAAAAAAACTGCTTATAACTTTACTAATTACTTGATTCATGAGCTCGAATCCTAAACTTTTTATTGCTTAATATATATTAATACAAATTTTTCAAAAAATCATGTGTACTAATTTACCCTCTTGGGGCTACCTTAGCGAGTGCGAGGGGAGGAATTTGGGTGGTTTAAAACCCTGAAAGTGTTTTTGCCATATGCCCAACACCTAAAACGAAAATTTGATGTCTACTAATTATTAGTTATTTTAATATATATAGGCGCTGAAAGAGATCGCGGAGAAGAGCAAGGGAGGAACGTTCTCAGATGTTCGAGACCATAACAACTTGAGCAAAGCATTTTCGCAATGTTTGGGTGGGCTTCTGACCGTGGTTGTTGAGGACCTAAACCTGACCATAACACAAGTCGATGAAGAATCGAAGATCAAGAATGTGTCTGCCGGAAGCTATCCAAAAACCGAGAACGACTCCTCTGTTACTATTTCGTTTGGCGAGCTCTACAACAGTGAGGTACTCATGGTCATGGTGCACCTTCTTCTCCCTAAAGTTGAAAGTGAGAGAAACTCAGATGTTCTCCAAGTCACTTACACGTATAGGTGGGTGTGGTAATAAAACTTAAATCCCGATTAAGCATTTACGATCAATAATTATAGACCCTATTCATAAGCGTACAAATATTTTGGTCATTAACCTGATATATATGTATATGTATATGTATATGTATGTGTATATGTATATGTATATGTATATGTATATGATTGTGTGCATGCAGTTCTGGTAAGGGGAAACAATCATTTACAGCCCTTCCTATAACCGCTACCGTAACCCGCGTTGAGAAGGCCACGTACAAAGAAAAACCAAAATTGATTCTCGAGGAGAACCGTCTCAAGACTTTAGAAAGTGTAAAAGAAGCAAGAGTCATGGCTGACAACATGGAGCTGGAGAAAGCTAAGGAGAAGGTGGATGGAGCCAAAAACTTGCTTGAGGATGTTAAGGCTGTTGATACCAATGAGATAATTAAGACGCTGACGTATGATCTGCAACAGCTCTCGGAGTTTATGACAACACAAAAAGAGTACGAAGAAAAAGGGCGTCCTTATGCATTGTCTTTTGAGACTTCGCAAGACCGCCAGCGTTACGCTTCAAGAGGTGATATCGAAAAGGTGCGATTATTTGCCACTCCGCGTATGAACGCGTACCTTGAGCAAGCCAAGAAATTTGAAGACCCAGCAAGCCAATGATGTTGGAGGTGGCGAGACGTTACTTGAAATACTGTTTTCATGCATGCATTACGTACTTTAATTTCAATTTGCATTTTTCTTTTGCACTTCTTGAATAAATAAAAAATCAATTCAACCATCACCACTAATATATATATATATATATATATATGCATGTGATCTGTTATCTCGAGACATATATACAAGCAACCCAGGTGGCGTATTGCAATGTGTTATTTTATGGTTTGTTCGTATTTTGTTTTCACGTTCCTTAATTACTGATTTTATGGGTAATTTTGATTCTCTATATCTGGCATATTAATTATTCTTCAGGTTTTTATCTTGTCAAATTCACTTTCTAGCTATGGGTAATATGAACAAATGAGAAAAGCCCGATTATACCAAAATACAATAATGAAAAAGGAAGTATTTGACATACATTTGTTTAGAGTTCACAAGAAATTAATACAGCACGTTCAAATCAAACCTCGTCTTTCATCGTACACATGTAACATATTGACACAAGTCCAAGAAGATCAAGAAAAGGAATCAGGTTGAGTCCCCAAGCGGTTGACTCTTAAGGTCAGATCAACTCCCCAATTGATGTTAGATCGATTCTCTGAGTAGTCGACGGGAAGATAAGCATATATCAAATAAGAAAGTTTCTAGATTCTTATATCTGCGATGTTTGGGCCAAATCTCATTCAAAGAAAACAAGTAACTTTCTAATTGAGCACTTACCCAATTCTTAGGAGTTCTATGAACAAAATATGCATCAAAGCAGAAAACTAATTAAGGCGGTCATCAGCTCCTATATGAATAGGAGATGCCTTTCATACGAGCAAGAGGCTACACACTCGAGCAATTATTCAACTTCAACCCATTATCCAAAAGACTCCTTAAAATCCATTTTGAACTTGATTCATTTTACAAAGAAAAAGCTACGGCTTGTAGGTGGATCTGATGGATAGATGCTGGTTCCCTATCAAATATATAATAAATATAATATTGACATGAACCTATCCATTGAAGATACTCTTATCAATTTGTTCCATGAAAAATGTTACAAATACCATGAAATTATGACAATTAATTCAAGTAAACATGAAAACGGCCAAAATTTTATAATATAATAACATCGAGAAGCACAAAAAAAAAAAAAAAAAAAAAAAAGGTGTAGAAAACAACAAATAACAAACGAAGATTAAATTTGGAAAACGACAATTAATTCAGTGAACGACATTGTGGAGCAAACAATATTAATAACATAAACGAAAAAATATTGAAGAAAATTACAATAACTGAACAAGAGAATCTTAAAAGACGATCTAATTAGGAAGGACAGCATGATTGGGGACAACCAGAACCCATAAGAAACCACATGAACTTGGCTTTAAAAAAGGGGGGGGGGGGGGGGGGGGGGGGGAAGGGGGGGTGTGGAATATCTTAGCGAATGACAATAATACAAGTAAACTACAATAAAAATACAGCGACATGAGTTTAAAAGACAACAGTATAATCCAAGGCATATCATCGTAGGCTCAAAAATTTATAAACCACAACATGGTGACATGACATAATGTTAAAAAACGACACTGAACAAGCATAACGTGTTCTGTAACTAGCTACCACTTTACTATTTTAGCCCCAAAAAAATAAAAAGCTACCGCTTTACTACCCCAACATAGACAGAATAGCTTGCAAATTACTATAAGTTCGTTTGGGGAAAAAAATTTAAATGATAACATTTCAGATAACCTTTAAATTAATAAAAATATTTGAATGGCCATTTATAAAAGAGAGAGGGGAAAAAAGTGAAGAGAGAAACAAATTGAATAAAAATCTGAAAAGCTTATAACCAAGGGTAAAAAAGACAATAACAATATCAGAAACTGGAAAGTATTTCAAACAAACAAAATAAAACAAAATTGTGTCATGTTGATAAAGATTGGGAAATTTGTATTATGTTGGTGGATGAATGAAAAAAAAAAAAGATTTATTGGTAATTTACTCTTTTATGTATTCTGATCCACTCTTTTCCCTCTCTCTCTTTTCTTGTTGTTGTAGCTATGAATGAAGCCTTTTTTTTTCCCCTTACCTAAAGCAAACGGAAAATTCTAAAAAATTGTGTATTTAGTATTTATTAATGGGTATATTTTCTATTACATTTATTAATTTAAAAATTTACAAGAGAAAAAAGTTTGGAAAAAAAAAAAATCATTGAAAAGTGAAAAATAAGATCTTTGTTACTGAATTCAAACGAGTAAGGATTTAAATGTTTTTTTATATGGAGATGGGACATGTGAGTGTATGGGGAGAGAAAAATGAGCATCTCTGATTTTTTTTAACAATAAATTTATTACATAAGTAAGTTTATATAATTTTCTTTTTTTCTTTTTCTTCATTTGAGGCTTTTTCAAAAATTAAAATATAATGTTAGTAACACCTTATTTTTATATAAATAATAATGAAAATGACCTTCAAAAATAAGATATAAATTAAAGTTTAGGAAGCAGGAAAAAAAAAAAAGGGAAAGAGCTGCCAATGTTTATATACGTATGTATAGTGTCCTACTATATGTATCTATATTATATTGCATCATATTATGATATTTTCTACGAGAATGATATCACGCAAATTTGATATATTAATTGATACATTATGAAATAATGCGAAGGAAAGCAAGAAATTATGGTTTCGTAAAAAATAATAAATATAAATCAAGAAAAAAAGTTTTTTTTTTTTTGAAACGTACATATATTGCTATAAAATATTTTGAAATAGTAAAGTGAAACCTTTTAGTTCTATTTGTGGGGTTATGGTAGTAGATTTCAAAATAACTATAATTATGTAATTTAAGTTTATCAAAGTATATTGTCCTCGATCTTTCATCATTTTACTTGTGGGATCTTTACATTAGTAAATGTCAACTCAAAGGGTGGCATGTCAAAAATTAAATGGGATGTGTAAATAGAATAATTTTTTTATTAATTTTGAAGCGATATATTTACACACAGCCAATTATATATATATATATATATATATAAGAAGTATGTACCATTCGTAATGAGATCGTTATAACATTGGCTCCTAACTAATTGTCTTATAATAAGATAGTATAAGATATGATAATACAACATTGGATTAGATTAAACATATGAAAAAATTATGGAATTAGATTGACTTGAAGACAAAGTAACATGATAATTGAAGTCCAGATTATAAAGTCTGCTATATATATATATATATATATGTTGATTAATGTAATTTGACGGGTGATCTTTCATTGGGATAAGAAGGATGTGATTGCTCCTTTCTTTTGAGATAAGGGTTGAAAGAGGATGGAAGGTTCTCATATATAGAAATAGAGAGAGAAAAAAAAGAAAAAATAAGTTTAATGTTATCTTTGATCATCTGTCCACGTGATCGCAGGGCAACTAAAATAAAATATTGGCAAGAATACAAAGTTGGTTAAAGACTTGAAGTTTTAAGATTCAATTATAACCACAAAAAAAAAAAAAAAAAAAAAAAGACTTACAAAGTAGTCTTCGTTAAATAGAATTAATTGCCCAAAAGCTGACAAACGAGTTTGGTATACGAAGCAGATTGAAAGCAATCATTATTTGAGTCCTTTTATTGTAGCACTTATTATCATGAGCTATTAGTTGCAATTGTATATATTTTTATTGATGAAATGATCTATGAATGTCCATCTCAAAAAATTCATAATACATGATATTGATATAGAATTGTTCTAGTTTGAATCATATCATTAAAACTTTTATCCAACAGATCAACGGTTTCTACTGATAATGCAAAATAGTAATAGATTTCCGTGAAAAAAATTTAAAAAAATGGGATAATTGATATAAGAAACACTACAGGCGATGCCAAATATTAAGAGCTACCTATTACTATAGTCGAGTATATTCGCAGGGATATCATACTTGGGTAGAAATCCATCCAAGTTTTTTTTTTTTTTTTTTTTTTTCCAATGATATGAGATCATGTTCTCAGTTATTAAAAAGAATTAGAAATATTATTAGATGTTAAATATGAGAATTCCTACTTAAATTCTTCCTCTTCCAACTGTTGAGTAGGATCTCAAATTAAGAAGAGTTGATTGATGACAACTTAATATTACAAGTCAATTCACAGGGACAGAGAGAGTTTTGTCCCTTTGTTGAGATTTTCCATGTGAGAACCATTCACGGGCTCAATGTACACCCACTGCATGTTTAAAACCTTCTCCATCATAAACTTAAACCGAATTCTTTTCTTTTAATTTTTATTCAAAAATATAAATATAAATATATATATATATATATATATATATATATCCCATTTTCCTAAGAAACATCATCATAAAAAAGGAATATCTCGATAGCGTTAAGGTTGCCAAACTCATGATCTTTATTATCCAGATCTCATGTCAATCTATGCTACGGTTTTTTATTTTCTTCTTCTTCTTCTTCTTGTTTTTTTTTTTTTTTTTTTTTTGACAAATACAACAACGTTATCCATGTATGTATTTATGTGCACATGTTAGCTTCGTCAGAGGGTTGAATTTTGTGGTGTGCCAGCTGAGAATAGTTAATATTTTTTTAATGGATTTTGTTGTATGGTATAAAAAGGAACCTATCGATAACCTTAATACGCTGATAAAGATTTTTTGAGTTGTTCATTTTTTAATATAATATGATTAAGATTTGATACTATGATTCATGCTATATGTCCTATTTTTAGGAAAGAACAATTTGCATTTTTTGAATTAATTCTTTTTTTTTTTGGTAGTATTTTTTCTTTTATAAGTACGCCTAAAATTTGCTCAGTTTCCTATAGTGACACCTCAAATACTTTTAAATGTCTCAGTCAACCACTTGAAATTGTTAGTTGTATGACTTTAATAAAAAAACACCTATCCACAATATGAAATTGAACATAAATTATTGATCAACAAGGCATTAAACCATGTGATTAGAAAAGATGATGTTTGATATTATCTTTGGTCATTTGTCCACAATATCGCTGGGCAACTAAAATAAGTAGTCAAAGTTTGTTGAAGACTTGAAGTTTTCACATTGTCAAAATCATAATAATAAAATACTTTTTTTATAAGTAAGATACAAAAAAAAAAAAGACTTTACAATAAGGCCTCGTTTGGCGTTCAAGTTCAAACTGTACTTTTTCATCTCAGTTTTTGTCTTTTTCTGAAAAAAGTTTTTATCTTTTCTGAAAAGTCAACAAAAATTTTCAACTCAAACTGTACTTTTTTACTCAAACTCATTCACCAAACGGACCCTAAGTCTTTGTTAAATACAATTAATTTGTTATTGATTATAAATATAAGCAAAATTTGATTAAAAAAATTCAAACCTAAAACAAGCAAAGGAAAATAAAACAAAAATAAAAAAAAATGAAATTAAACAAAGCATCTTAAAATATAGAACACTTTTAAAATATTCTTCAGATTAAATATTAATTAAAATATATAAGTTCAAAATAACCCCCCTTCAAAAAAAAAAAACAAAAAAACAAGACAAAACAAAATAACCCTACGAAAGCAAAGAGTGATTGACAACTTTTTTACAAATAATATATATATATATATATATATATATATATGGAATTAATCTCCAGAATCGACAACAGAGTTCGGTAGAGCTAAATTAAGGTCAACCAACTACTTGTTTTTTATTTAGGAAAATTTTCGTTTTCATGATATAATTAAAATATTTCGTCTCTCTATATATTGGTGATGGTTGAACGTGGCGAGATACAAGGTGAGGGAAATTAAGTAGAGAAAATTCGATCAATTAGTAGTAGTATATCATTTTTGTTGGCAAAATGATCTACAACGATGATGAGAAGATTGAAGTTGCATCCCAAGTTGTCTCAGAAGGTACATATATATATGTTCTCCATTGATATATACACACACATATATGTAATGAATATGGTAAACATTTTTATGGACGCGATTCTTTTGTTATGTGTATATCTAATTTCCTATTGATTAGTACTGTCACCATCATTTACTTATAAATGTATGTATAATTACAGAAGAGGAAGCTGTAACATACAATGCGGGAAAAACAGATTTGACAATCATCAACCAGCCAGAGGCACCGCTTGAAGAAACGGAATTGAAGGTGATGGTGGAGCTGACGGGGTCAGGAGAGAACGAAGACAGATCCCCAGTGGATATAGTGGCGGTCTTAGATGTCAGCGGGAGCATGGACAAGGAAGACAGAATAGGAAAACTGAAAATTGCCATGCAATTCCTCATCCAAAAGCTTAGCCCGATTGATCGTTTGTCGGTTGTCACGTTCTCCACTGGATCTGAGAGGTTGTTCCCATTGCGCCAGATAACTAACGATTCTCAACTGGAGATCATAGAAAAGGTCAAAGGTTTAAGTGCCGGAGGTTGGACAAACATGTTCGATGGCCTTAAAACGGGCGTACAATTACTCAAGGACCGTCGTTTTAGTAACGGACGGTTGGGTGCCATCATACTTATGTCTGATGGTGACCAAACCCTCACATACGGCGATGCTCGCCATGTTCAGGTTGACAACTTTGCGGTACACACGTTCGGTTTTGGCTCGGACGCCAAAGCAGAGGTACGTACATACATTGAAATAACCCATAGCATTATATATGTATTTATATATATATATATATATATATTGCAAAAGATGTGTAACTTCACTAATTAATTATGTGTACTAATTAGTAGTGTTTTCGTTTATCTTTAACAAATGGGAGCCACATGCTCCACACCAAAAAAAAAAAAAAAAAACATGTGTACTAATTGATTATATAATTTTACGCACAAATAGGTGTTAACAGACATCGCAAATAAGAGTAAGGGAGGAACGTTCGCGGAGGTTAAAGACCATAAGAACTTGACGAAAGCATTTTCCCAGTGTTTGGGTGGGCTTCTGACGGTGGTTGTTAAGGACCTGGACCTGACCATCACACAATTCGATCAAGAATCGAAGATCGAAAATGTGTCCGCCGGAAACTATCCAAAAACTGAGAAGGACCACAATGTGACTATTTCGTTCGGCGAACTCTACAACAGTGAGGTACGCCTGGTCATGGTGTACGTTCTTCTCCCTAAAGTCGATACTGAGAAGAGCCCAGATGTTCTCAAAGTCGCTTACAAGTATAGGTGGGTGATACAAAATTTTAATCCTGGTTAAGCATTTACCAATATTAATTGTTTAAAAATTTTATATCTACTAGAATGTTTTGGTCATTAATTTGACATATATATACATAATTGGGGACATGCAGTTCTGGTATTGGCAAACAATTTCAAGCCCCTCCGGTAACTGCCACCGTTAACCGCCGCAGGAAAGCCACTGTCAAAGAGATACCGAAGTTGATTCTTGAAGAGAGCCGTCTCATGGCTTTAAATAATGTGAGAAAAGCAAGAGCCCTGGCAGACAACAAGGAGCTGAAGAAAGCTAAGGACAAGGTGGATGGAACCAAAACCACGCTTGAGGGTGTTAAGGTTGATGATCCTACCGAGCTGATCATGACGTTGATATATGATCTGCAACAGCTCTCGAGCTTTATGAAAACACAAACAGACTACGAAGAAAAGGGGCGTCCTTATGCATTGTCTTTTGAGACCTCTCATGATCGCCAGCGTTATGCCGCAAGAGGTGACGTGGACAAGGTGAGATCATTTGCCACTCCACGAATGAACGCATACCTTCAGCAAGCAAAGGTATTTGACATCAATCCCATAATGCCACCGCCTAAAGAGGCGGACGATGTTAAAAAAGAACGCAAAGAGCAGGAAGAACGTGCAAAACAGGAACGCAAAGAACAGGAGGAGCGCGAAGAGCGGGAACGCAAAGAACGTGAACGCAAAGAACAGGAGGAACGCAAAGAACGGGAACGCGAAGAACAAGAACGCAAAGAACGCGAAGAACAGAAACGCAAAGAACAGGAAGAACGCGAAGAACGGGAACGCAAAGAACAGGAAGAACGCGAAGAACAGAAACGCAAAGAACGGGAATGCAAAGAACAGGAAGAACGTGAAGAACAGGAGCGAAAAGAACGGGAACGCAAAGAACTGGAAAAACGTTTCTACTTTATTAATATAGTCAATCTGGTTCTCAACTTCATTTACAACGTCTTACTCAAATGGATCACTGGACGTCGTACTTGAATATTGCATGTCATGCATGCATTGCGTGCTTTAATTTTAATTTGTATTTTTCTTTTGCACTCAGTACTTCTTGAATAATAAATTAAACCACCACCAATGTATATGCGATCTGTTACCCATATACATAGGTAAGTCAGGTGGTGCGCTGTAATGTGATATTGCACGGTTTGTGGTTCGTGTTTTTGTTTTCATGTTCCTTCAATAATGATTTTACGGGTAAATTTGACTTATATATGCAATCTTGTTTCTTTAATTGAGCATTCTAATCTTCAGCTTTTTATTTTGTCAAATTCACTTTATTTTTAGGTAATAAAACGTGTGTACTATGAACAAATGAGAGACTCCAAGTAGCTTGATTGCACCAAAAATAAAAAATAAAAAGAAGTCCAACATATATTTGTTGACGGCATGATCTCATCAAAATAATATAAAATATTGATATCAAATTTTATATCTCATCTATCACATGTCAACACAAGACTAAAAAGATTAAGAAAAGAAATCAGGTTGCCTCTCTGAGTGGTCGACTCCAGAGGTCATATCGACTCTTTGATCGATGTTAGATCAACTTCTCTAGTTGACCAGAACACCCAATATTAATTAAGATTAGCATATGTCAAATAATTTCTAGATTTTTATATCCGCGCCATCTGGTCCAAATCTCATTCAAACAAACCAAGCATCATTCGAGTTGAGCACTTACCCTATGCTAATTACGATGCGTGATGAACAAGGAAAAGTCAACCATGAAGACCAAATCCGCATAAAACTAGCAGGAATCTAAAGGTGGTCACCAGCTCATATAAATAGGAGGCACCTTTCACATGAGTACGAGGCTACAAACTCAAGCAATTATCCCTTACTTTATGCATTCTCTTTCTATTTTCCAAATTCCCCTTCTTCTTTTTTCTCATTCTTCCTCTTATTCATCAATTGTGATGCTTCTTCATCATATAGGTAAAGCTCTTGACCCTATACGCAGGACATAACCCAAGTATTAAGGATGATCCTCTATAAATTCTGCACGTCTTTTATCTAATATTTATTTTTCTTATACTTTATTTTTCACTACTTCAAACATATGATTAAATGATGAATAGCATGTTACAATTTTCTAGAAAACCATCGTTTAGAGTCCTCAAAAAAAAGCGGCACGGGTAGTTTATGAACACCGTCATGGAAACCAGACAAAACACATACGATGGTTTCCTTATAACAGTCATCAGTCCTCACAAGAAAACTGGTAAGTTGTGCAAACTGATTCCGCTTGGCCTTTTGTCCACACACTCAGTGGCTCGGATTCTGCTTGGCTGGGTGGCTTCTGAAGCAGCTGATCATGCTTGGCTTTTGGGCTGAAATTTTCCTTCTTTTTCCTTTGTTTAATGACCCATTTGCATGCTTCTTTAAAATAAACTTGAAAATCAAAATATAGTAAATTATAACTAAATATTTTCAATCTAAAATTTTGCAATAAAATCATGAAAAATATTTAATTAAAACTCAATTTATTAATCATTTAAAAACATCAAAAAGTACACTTTAATGCACTTATCAACTCCAAACAATTTTTTTCCCCAAGGTATATATATATATTTCTAAAACTACATCTCATTTTCGAACCAAAACCTAAAAACCTCTCCCAAATGGACCTGTAATCTTTGGCCTTTTGTCCACATGGTCACTACTTACAGTCCGCCTTAAAGAAAATCCAGGTAGGAATAAACCACGCAAGTTTCAGTTGAGTAAGGCATAGAATTTCTCAGCTGGTTCCTAGAAATAATTGCCCAAGAACCGACAAGAGAGTTCGGTAAGCCAATATTGCCATCCAACAACTTGTTTTTATTTACTAAACTCTAGGAGGCCGATTAAAAAAAATAATAAAAATTTACTATATATCAATATTAATATTCTGAAACCGCGTTTCTTTTCTCACTGTCTGGACTAGTAACATGGAGCCATGGACCAACTCATCTTCGCTGACCGTACACACTACGTCATATATATATATGTATATATCCAAATATATGTCTTTAACTATATGTAACATATATTATATATTATCATCACGACTTAGAAGAATGGTCCTTATCAAGTTGACTTAAAAACTATAGATTTATAATGGAAAAGGAATCTGATAAACAATTTGATTTCTCTGTAAAATGGAGGTGTTGAAAGTGGTGAGAGGAAAAGGTGAAGGAAAGTAGAGCAAATTCGATTTGCAGTAAACCAGTTTTGTTGGCAATAAAAATCCTGGTAGGAATTAACTACAAGTTTCAGTTGAGTAGATATAGAATTAATCTCAATAATTGCCCAAAAACCGACAAGCGAGTTCGGTAAGCCAATATTGCCATCCAACAACTTGTTTTTATTTTTCAACCAAAAAAAAAAAAAAAACTTGTTTTTATTTACTAAAGATTTCAAATATCCAGGTGGCCGAACAATAAAAATTTACTATATATCAATATTTATATGCTGAAACCGCGATTCTTTTTTCTCTCTTTTGACTAGTAACATAGACCATCTCTCTCGCTGACCGATTTGTACACTATACATCACATATATTTATATATATATATATATATTCGTATATATTCGTATACGCGTCTTTAATTATATATTATATATTATCATCACGACTAGAAGAGTGGGCCTTATCAAGTTGACTTTAAAAAATTATATACATACATTTATAATGGATATCTAAACTATTTCTTCTCTCTATATAATTGTAGAATTGGTCATTTCAGTAAAATTAAAAATAAATTAAGTAGCTTATTTAATGACTCACCGAAGACGCTTATCGGCTCCACCCTTTTTTCTTCCTCCTCCTTTTTTTTTTTTTTTTTTTTTAGAATACAATATCAAGCATGCGTCTGATGCACAGCTTGCAGTTCGATTTTTTTTTTATTAAAATTATTTGATTTTAAAAATCTAGGTAAGATTTTTATTGATTTTTTATTGATTGGAGTTATTATCTCAAAAAGATTTTTTTTAATCTATCTAAACATCATCTTATTTTCAAAATAAAAAGACTTTCTCTTTTAAAATTAAAAAAAAAATTTCTTTATAAAAATAGACACATAATCTCAACAGAATGATTTTTGTTCTTTTTGCATAGCGAACTTATTTGTCAGTTTTTGAGCCACTTGGCTTGTGTCTTAATTCATCAACAACTTCAACCAAAAAAAAATCAATAATAATAAATTATTTCTATGGATAACTAAATAATTATTAATAAAGACTTTCCAAAGTCTTTATGGAAAGTCTTTATTCTTTATATTATTTTAACAATAATAATTTTTTAAAGGATAATAACTATTACTATTGTCAGTATCATTAGTATGATGTTTATTATTATTATTTGGAGAATTTTAATTATAAGACGTCATCACCATATGCAGATGACATGTCGGAGTGGTTTGAACTTTTGAGTTTTCCAGAGTAGCCGGTGAAAGAAAAGCTAGTGGAGAACCAAGAGGAATAATTAGAGCAAACAATAATAATAATTTGAGCCAAAAAAAAAAAAAAAAAAAAACAGCAGCAGCAGCAGCAATAATAATAATAATGAAGAATAAATTTGAGTTGTCCAGCCGAGTTAATGGCCATGGGGACAAATAAGTTCCCTCTTAGCATGCGTTTGTTGGATAGGTTAAAATTTAAGTTTTTCAAATTAGAGTTGTTTGACTTTTTAAAAACTACTTAAAATTTTGTTGACTTAAAAAAAAGAACAAAAATAAATTGAGTTTTTTGAGATGGAATTATTGCTCCAAAAGCCCCCTTAATTAATTGATCTCGGATTTAGTGTTTCCATTGTGCCAACCATGTTAATTTTGGGATTACTTTAAAAAAAAAAAAAACAAAAACTTGTAAATTATAAATCATGTCTTATATTGATATCTGATTTTATTTTACATATCATACTTTCTTGAATTTTTTTACTGTTACATCAAGATTAGTCCTTCTGTTTATATTCTATAAAATAAAATAAAAAAGACAAAAATTGAATAGCTAGTTTTGAACACAAACTACATAAGTAAGGTAAAGTCGTATTTAACTACTTTTGGAAGAAGAAAAAAAAGCTGTACCCTTATCAGAGATATTATAAGAAGTAAATTGTACTTTATTTATCAAATGTGTTTTGAAGGTAGTTTCCCATGGAGAAAATATTTGATTGCGATTTTTATCTTAATGAAAGTGGTCATCTGTATGTATGTTCAATTTCCATTCCGGATTTAACAAAACATTGATATAATTAAGGACGTTTTCATAACAGTAGAAAAAAATTTAAGTCAATTAATGTGACTTGTAAAATAAAAAATTAGGATCCAATACAAGAGTGTATGTATAATGTAAGGACCATTTATAAAAATAACCATTAATTTAAAAACATCGAAAATTAATATAATGCATACCGAACTCACTTGTCGGTTTTTGAGCAACTATGTGTCTTTATAATATTATCAAATAACAAGAGTTTAATTTTTAGTGGAGCTAGGGTGAGGTGTAGACAAATTAATGGTCAACGGTTAAACCATACGAGTCGTTGTCTTTTTTTTTTTTTTTTTTTTTTTTTTTAATTTTAATTTATTGAAAAGAACCTTCCGTCATGTTCCAAATAAAATAAAATATAAGAAATCTCCCTTATTTAGCTCCATAACTAATCTACTACATCTCTATATAAACATCAATACCCCCAACTAGCAACGACGTACACACTTTAGTCCATCATTTTATTTGCTGATCATCACTCACTAGCTATATATATAGTGCTCTTCGTTTAATTTTTTTTTTCTTTAAACAAAAAAAAAAAAAAAATGGGATCATCAGAGAAGAGAGGAAGCATTGCGTTCTTCGCAACATATAGACCACCGGTGGCGCTGGACATATACTCATGCCCAATGGAGCCTCCACCGACCTCAAAACAAGATGAGCTTCCGTACATGACTACTACTGAGTCTAGTACTGACGACAGACCACCTGCTTACAATTACAACGGCCAAGTCATTCCACCGGCGGCTCTCAAGAAACTTCTCAAGCGCCCTGTATTTAGCGAATACAAAGAGACCGATGTCGATTCAGGTCGTCTATTGGGCTTGATTTTCGTGTCCGAAAGAGACGATTGCCAGCTCGAAATGCTTCATATAGCTCTCCGCTTCAACAACGACCCCAAGGCCAAAGTGTTCAGTTTGGCTCAAGTTTTCGGGGAAACCCAATTCAAAGGTGTTCGCATGGAAGACAGTGGTTGCTTTGCCGGTGATTATCTCATCTACGTCACCACCAGAGACCCCGCTCCTAAGCGTCGTCAGCCCTGGACTGCCGTTTACAGAACCCATCTTATCACTGGACAAACTCAACGCCTCACCCCACCAGGTAATTCTACATCTATTATATTATATTATGTTATACGGCTCCCTCTCTCACTTTTTTTTTTTTAATTATAAACTTAATAAATATACTCTCGATCGATCTGTCATCTGTCTGTCATTATAATTAAATGCTGTTACAAGTTGGAGGGATTTCATATGAAAATAAATTAGAGATGAGATTTTTACCCATAGATGCGGGATAGAGGTGGTTATGAGAGCGGACATGGGGTTAAGATTAACTCACCCACCTCACTTATGTTCACACTTAAAACATATATAATAATTTGAACTTTTAGTGTTTTAGTTTTTTTTTTTTTAATTAATTTATTGATAGATAGGGGTGCTCTGTTTTTTTTTTTTTTTCTAGATAGATATGCGTGAAAGGAAGCTTCTAACTGATCTGTCTCTCTCGAGGCCAATAAAGTAGAAATCATTTTATAGAGGTTTTCATTTTATAAAGCAAAAAAAAAAAAAAAAAAAAAAAAAAATCTTATAATTAATTAGAAAGTAGAACAAAATAGCAAAATTTTTTGGTACAGAAAAATTTTTCTTAATGTGATTGTATATTGGTGGCAAGGTGTGACTTATATGATCATAAATTATCTAGATTAATGAGAAATTAATCAATTAATTAATTATATTAATTAAGCTGCTGAGATGATGAACATTAATAATTCTGATGCTGGCTGCATTTAAACAGGGGTAGCTGATTTAAGCCCCTCCGTGTCACCGTTGGGAAAGATGATAGCGGTCGCATCGTTTGAGTACAAGGAAGGTGGTTGGGATGGCGAGATCGAAAATCTGAAGACTGATATTCTTGTGATGAACGTAGATGAGCCCTCCAACCGCAAGTTGGTCGTCAAGGAAGGCGGGTGGCCGACGTGGGGAAGTGACAATGTCATATTCTTTCACCGCAAGGTTGGTAAGTTATGGGGCGTATTTAGAGCTGACAACATCAGTAGAAGTCTCGCATCATCAAACACCGCCGACATTGTCAAAATAGATCGTGTCGTCCCGGGCGATGATCCTAAGGCGGAGATAATTGATGCGCGAACTCCGGCAGCCATCAGCGAAACCAAAGTGGCGGTGGCTACTATCCGTATGGGAGCTAACATAAATGCAATAAAAGAGTATAAACAACGTGTGATAGAACAGTATCGACACATTGAGATATTTGAGTATGCAACTAGTGGAACAAAATTAAAACCGGCCATAAAACTCACTCAAAACACCAGACCACGGTCTGACCACTACAATCCCTTTGTCATACATCATGGTTTTGGTGGGAAGAAGCGCATCGGTTACCATCATTGCAAGAGCGAAACTATGAAGGTAATACACATTACCCAATTTTTGACAGATATTGATATTTACCATTTTGAAAATATATGAATTAAACAGATGGTGATTACTGTGACAGGAGGGAGATGATATTCCTAGGCAGTTTCAGAGGCTCGCATCTCCATATCCGAATGTTGGAGCGTTTAGGGTGTCAGGAGTATTTCCAACATTTTCCAAAGACGGCTCCAAGCTTGCATTTGTTGACAATGAGTTCAAGAACGTTTGGGTTGCCGATGACGAAGGCTTGCGTATTGTTTTCTCGGTAATTTATATATATATATACACATATAACAAGAATATTAATTTAATTGTCTACCTACATGATACATACATACATACATATATATATATAGCTGATCAGACAATTCATGCTTATATGTGTACGTAGTCGGAAGTCAACAAGATCTTCTCGCCAGTTTGGAACCAAAATCCAGATAAGGATACACTTTATATATGCGTCGGACCTGCTTTCAATGCTAAGGAAAGATTGGATATCTGCGCCATCAAAAACGTGTCCAAGAAACGACAGCAACGTACAACCCTCACAAAAATAGCCAATAATGCCTTCCCATCCACCAATCCAGACGGTAAATTTAACCTTCATTCCTACGTATTGTTCCTTCCATTTGAGTTCTTTCCAAATACCAATTAGTATTCTTTTATAACATAAGCTTATGTATATGTATTTATATATATATACATATGGTTGTGTGTGTTGTTCATGATCAATGAATTTTGGTGGAGCTAGCAACTACTTAATGTTACGTTATCTTAATGATTTCGCAAAAGAATCCCTAATATGTATATTGCTTCACCCAACATTTATAGCAAGTATTTTGCAACCAAAGAATTGTTATTGTATTTTTGTGCTGGCTTTTGAATGACCAGTTAAAGACGCCATAATTTATAATAAAATATTCTTTCCAATTTTAATTAATTTGTACGAATGGATTGAAGTATTAATAGATATATATACATATATATAACAGGGACGAAATTAGTTTTTCGATCTACAAGAGATTATCATGGTCATGAAAAAAGACACAAGAATCTCTACATAATGGAGGATGCAAACCTAGGAGATTATGGAGAGAGCGACGAGCCAACAAGAAGGCTAACAGTGGGAGAGTGGACTGACACACATTGCCAATGGTCCCCAAGGGGAGATTGGATAGTATTCTCTTCAACCCGCAACAAGCCTCCCGGCAGCCCAGATGACAATGGTCTTGACCCAGGATACTTTGCAGTGTACCTAGTCAAGTGGAACGATTTGAAGGTGGTGGTACGAGTGGCGGCAAGTGGATATAATATTGCAGGGCATGTGAACCATCCAGTCTTCAGTCCAGATGGAAAGAGTATTGTTGTGACTGCAGATCTTGCTGCAGTTTCTGTCGATCCCGTCTCTTTGCCTCTCTTTGTTCACTCTGTGAGGCCTTATGGAGATATCTTCATCATCGACATTGACCCGAAAGACATAAAAAAGAACCAGGATGTGGAGAAGTTTGATCGCATCACTCATAGTAGATATGAGTACTCAACTGCGAGTTGGACTGAGTTCTCGACAACGAACCCGAAAGCAAAATGGAACATGCGGCTTCCACCTGGGACAAGCTACACTCCGAAATGCCCTTATGCGCATGCTGATGGAGTCGAAAGTGTGCACATGACTGGCCATCTTTGCCTCGGAGCAACAAGAGGATGTTGCTGATTGCAATCACATGATTTGATGCATCGTTTCACAATTCGATATATGCTCCAATTAAATAATTTATCTTTAATTACGTGTATTGCAATTTCTATTGTGTAATAAGAGCCATGGCTCCAGTGTTCATGTTTTCGAACTCCCGTGATAGCAGAAACCAAATAGTACGGTTGCTGTTTTTAAAATTAATTTGCTGCTTATTAATTTAAATAAAGACCACTTAGATATATGCTTTTTGTTTTTCTTTTCATATGATTGCATTATCTCTTACTCTATAAATACCATCTGTACGAGATTTTTCCTCTCGTCAGTTGTCTTAGTCGTATTGCTGACTATCCTCGTATATAACCAAATTAATTCTTCGAAACGTTGTCATTATACAGTGATCTCTATTTAAACACACTTTTTTTTTTTTTTAAAGAAACTATTAGAGAGATCAATAACGGATATGAGAAGGAGCTTAATTACAAATCCAACTAGGTGGCACTCAAAATATATATATACATATATATATATACATATTTATATATATAGTTACACATAGCTGGAGAAATAAAAAAACATGAAAAAAAACCCACACTATATATATGTATGTATGCATATTTCTCCATAGAGATCAAGATGTGTTACTGCCATTGCAAGATGTAATCCGAAAGAAAATCCTAAAGGATGCCCCATTAAAAATATTATCAAGAGTCAATTAACAAAATGACTTAAACACCTTTTATTAACACAAGAACAATCCTAGATGAAAACCAACGCCAGTAACTCCAAATCAATCCAAGAACAGTATGAAACAACACAAAATAGAAATCTGGGAAAACCACTGAGACTTTTATTAACCACTGGAAAATCATAAGAGACCAATCTTTGTCTACACAACATTTCCGAGCTCAACTGCTGTTCGGTATGTGACTTAAATTAGTTTTAGGTAAGTTCCTATTTTGTGAGTTTGGGAAAGTTGTATTTTTATGTCTCACTGAGAGCTTATAAATAGGTGTATTATGTTAAGAGTTACGTGTGAGTGTGTTCAGAAAAAATAGAGAGAGAGTGTATCTCCTTCTGAGAGAAAGTGAGAAGAGAGATAGGCTAAGGTGTTAGGGGTTTTGGGTAGAGAGAGGTTGAGAGTGGTTAACGAGTGTGTAATTGTAAAAGTATTAGTGAATTTATTATCCCTCTCTCAGATACGTAGGCAATTTTACCAAATTATGTGAATTCCTGTCATCCCTAATCTTAAATCTAGTAATCTCTCTCTCCCTCCCTCTATCTTGCTGCCATCACCGAGCCTTGTGAATCCACCCCCACTCTACCTCTTGCAGGCCCCCAAACCTCCAATGCTCCCACTTTCTCACCGCCACCAACACCCCCAAAACTCGTTATCGTTAGCTTAACTTTATATGCACCACCTTATTGTTTTTTTTTTTTAAATTATTATTCTTATTTTTTGAACGTTTTATTTTTGCTCAATGGTACTAGATTTGCACTTAATTAATGTTTAGAATTAGCTATTAGTGTTAGTAGATTAGTGATTAGGTATTAGTTTTATTAAGTGTTTAATACAATGGATATGTGATTTTAAATATGTAAAGGATGTTGTTAGTGTAAAACTTTTGTTCTTCGTTGTTTTACTTTTCGTTTTTAGAAAATTATGATTTGACTGTGATGATGATGCTGAGATATTGGTTTGGTTAAGAAAAATATGTGAAATTGTGTATAGATAGGTTTTCAGAAAAATATATAGCTTAAAAGAACGAAAAAGGAACGAGAAACAACTTTCAATCATTTCCAATTTTCTAAACAAAAAACATATTCACCATTGTTTTTTTTTTTTTTTTTTTGGTGTGTGTGTGGCTTCTGTTATGTTTTTAAAGCAGTTGTTAACGAAACATGATTTAAAAAGTGATTTCACTTTTTTCATTATAAAAGATATGCGGAAACATTTTTAAAAATACCCCCTTAATTTTCCCATTGGGTGGGGAGCTGTGCTCCACAATCCTCTTAACTGAGACTTAAATGACTAAGAAAAAAAAATCGGTTTAATTGGAAATGAAGCCATTGGATTTTGTGTTTCGTTCAAGAATGTTAGTTCTACTGTGCTGGAGGGTTGGTTTACTGGCCTGTTTATTCTCTAAGGACATATTTGATATATTATATTAGCACTATGTATTGTTTTATTTAAAATAATATAAATGTTTGGCAATATCTTTGTTGTATTGTATAGTTTAATACGAAATCAAAAATTTAATAGAATACGGATTGTAATATCTTATATAATTAAAAAAACCTATGTATTAGACTGTATTATATAATTTAGTATAAATGATTACATCCAAAAACAAAATATAATAGATTTCAATATGGATGTTGAGTCGGGTTTCTAGATGAGAGTTGGGGTTTTGATACAAGGTCACAGGTCAAAGTCGGGTTTCAAGGTTTGATTTATGAACTGGGTTTGGGTCGGGTTTTGGGACAAGGTCGGGTCTGGTTCAGAGTTAGGGTCGGGGTTAGGGTTTGGAACGAAAGTCGGGATCAGAATTCAAGATGGGGATCGAGTTACAAGTTTAGAGTTGGGTTTTAGGATGAAGGTCGATGTCGGGTTTTGGAACGGGGGTCGAAGTCAAGTTTCAGGACAGGGGCTAAGGGGTCAAAGTGGGGTCAGGTTTTGGGATAGAGGTCGGGCTCGGGTTTCAGGACGAAGGTCAGTGTCAGATTATAGGGTCAGAGTCAAGTTTTGGGATGGGATCCGGTTTTGGGATGGGATCTGGTTTCGGGATGGGGTCGGGTTTCAAGGTCGGTTTTTGTAGATTTTGGGGTTAGGTTTTGAGACGTGGGCCATGTCACAGTCAAGTTTTGGGATCAGGGTTGAGTTTCGGGATAGGGGTCAACCCTGACACCCATCCTGAAACCCAACCTCAACCCCACCCTAAAACGAGACCCAAACTCCCATTGTGAAACCCAATCTCGACCCTTGTCCTTTAAACCTAAACTCGATCCCGACCCCATTCCAAAACCCTACCCAGACCTACCCCCAAACCCGATCTTGATCACGTCTTAAAACCCAACTCCGACCCAGACCCCCGTTCTGAAACTCGGCCCCCACCCCGAAACCCAAACACAATCCTTATTTTAAAATCCCACAACCCGTAATCTAACATTGACCCCTGTTTCAAACACTACCCAGACTCGACCCCAAAACCCAACCCTACCCCCGCCCTGAAACGTGACCCCTGACCCTGCCTCAAAACCTAACCCTAACTCATATTCCAAACCCAACCCTGAACCCAAAACCCTACCACAACCCCTGTCCTGTAAACCCAACCCTGACCTCTATCCCGAAATACGACTTCGACCCCGTTTTGAAACCCAACTCAGACCTAACCCCCAATCCAGACCCATATCCCGTCCCTCACTTTGAAACAAAACCCCGACCCGACCCATAAACCCTATCTCAACCATGTCCCAAAACCCGACCCTGATCTCCTGCCCTCGAAACCCGACTACAACCCCTATTCCAAAAGCCAACCTTGACCCCAATTCCAAAATCAGACCCCGACCCCCGTTCTGAAACCCGACCACGAACGCTAACCCCACCCCCATCTTGAAACCCAACCCCTATCTTGACTCTAACCCCAACCCCGAAATGTGACCCTGACCATCGCCTCGAAACGTGACCCGACCTTTCGAAACCCAACTTTGGTCCTGGGGTCAATAGCATATATTTTATATTTTGAAATCTCAATTCTTAATACGATACAGTATGATGAAAAACAAATAACGAATATTGTTATATAATATTGTAATACAATACTAAACTAAACATCATATTGTATAATAATAATATAATACAATACAACACAATGCATATAATATACTAAAATATAATACGGTGCGTAAAAGCGTGCTCTAAGTGAATGAAAAACTTTATGTAAAAAACGACAAAATTGGAAAACGTCATGATATCATTGAGAAACGCACAAACGGCATAAAAACAACAAAAAAAATGATTAAATTTGAAAACGACGACAAATTCTGTGAACGACATGTGCAGCAAACAACATTAATATAATAAACGAAAAGAAAAAACTGAAGAAAATTACAATAACCGAATCAGATAGTCTGAAAAGAAGACAAAGGACTAAGGACACCATAATATGTGGAAAAAACAACCATAATCATAAGAAATCACATGAACTCGGTATATATATATATATATATATATATATATATAAAGGAGAGAGAAAATAAACGACAACATGAATTTAGAAGGCAAAAATGATTCAAGACGTATAATGATAAGCTCAAAAATTCATAAAGCACAACATGGTCACAAAAACATAACGTTAGAAAACGACAGCCAACAACTTTACCACACCATCGTAGACAGCTATAGCAATATGTAACTTCTAGAATTCTTAATTAGGTTATTAATAAATCTTTTATTTTTTGATGGAAGAGAGACCTTATTCCAAGTTTTCTAATTTATTCTTGTGACTGTTTCCTTGTATATATTCTGGCATTCGAGTGTGAGCACTTCTTGGGGGTTTGGTTAATAATAATATGAAAAATATTTTGCTTTTATGTTATTTTTAATGACAATAACATGATTTATGATTAATATAAACATTTACCGATACGATCGCTGACTAAAATAAAATATTGGCAAATGCATACAAAGTTCGTTCAAGACTTGAAGTTTTCACATTCATAATAATAATAACAATAATAACAATGAAGACGACGAGGAAAGACTTAAAAGTCTTTGTTAAATAGAAGCAATTTGCTATTTGCTTATATAAAAAGAGACTTTACAATAAAGTCTTTGTTAATTAAATATAACCAATTTGTTATGTTTTATGTAATAAGCAAAATTTAACAAAAATAAAAAAGTTAACAAACAACTGAAATTAAAACAAAACATTTTAAATTTTAGAAAATATTTTAAACCATTCTTAATATTAAATATTGATTATAAGTACAAAAGAACTCTATGAAAGTATAATGTAACGCCATTAATTAGATGATTTTTTCTAATTACTGGGTTGTTGGTTACATAAATTTGTGAAGGAAGATTTCTACTAATTAATATATATATATATATATATATATATTTATACAAGACAACACAAAATCTCAAAATTTAAAATTAGATTACACGAAAACTCTTTTTTACAGTAGTGATATATGTCCGGCGTTTATATGGCTTATATGTTGGTATGTAGCAGTCGACTTTTAGGCCAGGTGTCCTGGGACTAAGGTTGGGGAACTGAGAAAAATATTTTGGCAGCCGAGAAAAGAACTTGATGTTATTAAGGAAGAAATATGAAAATAAAGAAACAAAAATAAAATCATATCTGTCGACTGCATATCCAACGGTCACAACGTCGTCGTTTGTATCCGACAGATTTTTACTACAGAATAAGAGTGCTTTTCTAAGAATAATTTTTTTAGTGTATTTCTAAGATTTTAATCGGGAATAATTATTAATTTTAGTTTGTAACTAAACTTTTTAAATTAAAATTATCCGATTTTTTAAAAATTAGTAAAATTTTTTGTTGATTTAAAAAAAAAAAAGATAAAATGAGTTGGAAATCTGAAATGGTATTCAAAACAACCTTATGTCCACGTGGTCACTATTACATTCCACCTAAAATAAAATCCTGACAGGAATTGACCACAAGTTTCAGTTGTGTAGAGTTAGAATTAATCTCAGCTGGAAAATGAAAATAAATGCCCAAGAATCGACAAGAGAGTTCGGTAAGCCAATATTCCCATCCAACAACTTGTTTATTTACTAAATTTGGCCAATTAAAAAACTTAAGAATTTAGTATATAACAATATTTTTGTGCTTAAACCGTTTTGTTTCCTCCCTTTTGACTAGTAACATAGACCAACTGTCCAAGTCATCTTCGTTGACCGATCTATACACTACGTTATATAGATATATTGTATGTATTATATATATATTAACGTCACGACTAGAAGAACTGTCGTTATCAATATGACTTTAAAAAATATATATTTAGAATGAAAAAGGAATCTGAAAGCGATAGTTATAATTTAGAGACTTCAACAAGAAAAAAAAAGGGTAAAGCATCGAGAATCCTTTATGTATTTTGTATTCTAATTGTAAAATTGATTTATAAATAACTCAATTGCATATTTTACATCCTAAATTCATAATCAGAAAATATGGATTTTAAGCTCGTAAAAATTCACAAAAAGTATTTTAAACAAACTAAGTTTTCACTTTGATTTCCAAAAGATTATTTTTACAATTTATCAAAAATCGATAAAATATTTTTCATATCAATTTACAGTAAAAGACAACTTATAAAATAATTCAAGTAAATAATTATGTGACTAAATTACATAAATAAAGCAAGACTAATAATCATATAAAATAGGACACATATTATTTTGAAATAAAAGAAATCATAGTAAAGAAGACAATTCATTCAAAACATATAAACACTACCAAACAAGAGAATCAATATCACAAGTAGAACAGTCAACATATAATCTCATCTCTAGCCTCACCAATGGAAGAATTAGCCTAGCTTGCTTATCATTTTCGCAAATTCTAGAAAGAATGTATGAAAATAAATTGTAAGACAAAACGAGAAAAATGAAGAAAGATGTGTCTCCAAAAATACACTATGTGACAACCACCCCCAAAAGCCTTAGCTGATTCCCCTATTTATAGAGTTTGGAATGCTAAGGTTCAGTTACAAGCAATAATTCGAGGGAGGGTTGCTCTAATAAGTGGGAGAAGTGCTGAAAAACTGATACAAATTGGGGAGGCTTTTTGACACTTGGTATCCTCTAATTCACCTTAAAGAGGAAATGTGATCAGATGTTGAGTTAGTGGGGGACAAGGGAGGACCCACTAGCCACACGTCGCACACGGATTTGGAGAACATTAGCTTGCAACAACGGGACCCACGCGGAGAGTGGAAGGCAAGCGAGTCGACGTGCGCGGGAGAGAAACTCGCACCCTGATTGACACATGCAGCGGACGTGCATGACGGGGAGCTGGGCTAGAGAAGAAACGTGGCAAGGCCCACTTTGGCGTGGCTCGGTGGCGGCGTAGTGGCTTGGATTCCGTTTGGTTGGGTGGCTTCTGAAGAAGCTGATCATGCTTGGCTTTTGGGCTGAAATTTTCCTTCTTTTTCCTTTGTTTAATTATCCATTTGCATGCTTCTTTAAAATAAACCTGAAAATCAAAATAAATTGAATTATAACTAAATATTTTCAATCTAAATTTTACAATAAAATCATGAAAATATTTAATTAAAACTCAATTTATTAATCAATTAAAAACATCAAAAAGTATGTTTTTATGCACTTATCAACTCTAAACAATTTTCTTTTTCCCTAAACGTATATATATATTTCTAAAATTACATATAATTTTCAAACCAAAACCTAAAAACCACCTGTAATCTTTGGCCTTTTGTCCACATGGTTTTACAGTCCACCTTAAAGAAAATCCTGGTAGGAATAAATCACAAGTTTCAGTTGAGTAAGACATAGAATTTCTCAGCTGGTTCATAGAAATAATTGCCCAAGAACCGACAAGAGAGTTCGGTAAGCCAATATTGCCATCCAACAACTTGTTTTTATTTACTAAACTCCAGGTGGCCGACTAAAAATAATAATAATAATTTGCTATATATCAATAATTATGCTCCGAAACCGCGTTTTTTTTTTTTCCTCTGTCTGGACTAGTAACATGGAGCCATGGGCCAACTCATCTTCGTTGACCGTACACACTACGTCATATATATTTGTATATATCCATATACATGTCTTTCACCATATGTAACATTTATTATATATTATCATCACGACTTAGAAGAATGGTCCCTATCAAGTTGACTTAAAAACTATAGATTTATAATGGAAAAGGAATCTGATAAACAATTTCATTTCTCTGTAAAACGGAGGTGTTGAAAGTGGTGAGAGGAAAAGGTGAAGGAAAGTAGAGCAAATTCGATTTGCAGGAAACCAGTTTTGTTGGCAAAATGACTTTCGACGATGATGACCAGATTAATGATGATGTGGAAACCCAAGATATCTCAACAGGTAAATTTTTACTTTTTCATTCGATTTCATAAAAATGATTACAAAATCCTTATTCATTATCTTTTATATCGATTCTTGTCACCACCGTTTATATGTGTGTATATAAACGTATATGTGTGTTTGTATTGTTTCAGAAGAGGAAGCTATAACGTACGAAGCGGGAGATACACAGCTGGCAATCATCAACCAGCCGGAGGCACCACTTGAAGAAACAGAATTGAAGGTGTTGCTACAGCTGACGGGGTTTGGAGACAACGAAGATAGATCCCCCGTGGATATTGTGATGGTCTTGGATATCAGCGGTAGCATGAATGAGGAAGACAGGATAGGAAAATTGAAAATTGCGATGCGATTCCTCATCCAGAAACTTAGCCCGATCGATCGTTTGTCTGTTGTCACGTTCTCCAAAGAGTCCACGAGATTGTTCCGATTGCGCCAGATGACTAAAGATTCTCAACTAGAGATTATAGAAGTGGTCAATGGTTTAAATGCCCACGGTGCAACAAACATGTTCGCTGGCCTTACAATGGGCGTCCAAGTACTCAAGGACCGCCGATATATTAGAGGGCGTTTGGGTGCCGTCATACTTATGTCTGATGGTGACCAAACCCGCCGATTCGGTGATGCTCGCAAGGTTCCGGTTGCCAACTTTGCAGTGCACACATTCGGTTTCGGCTCGGACGCCAAACCAGAGGTACATATATGTATATACTTAAATAACACTTAAATTAAATATATATTGTAAAAGTTATATCAGTAACCCTGTTTGGCTAGCTCTAGAAATATATTTCAGTCGGGTTGTATGCAAAATTTTTTTAAAAAAATATGACATAAATTTTAGTGGGAGTTATGTGAGAATTTTTAACTTTAGTGGATTTACCTAAAAAAAATTTATTTTAGTGGGGGCAAAGTTATAAAAATATAAACTATTTTTTATAAAATTAATTTGAGTGAGTATTATGTAAGAATTTTTTTATTTTTAATAGGAGTAAAGTATGAACTATATGATAATTTTTTTTATTTTCGATGAGGTAAAAAAGGGGTAAAATTTAAAGAAGAAAAAACTTCAATGCCCGCACTTGCACCCCTCTAAATCTGCCACTGGTTAGCTCAGATGAGAGGATAGTGGTTTGAATAGAAACTCTTAAATTTGAAATCTAAATAATGTTTTTTTTTTTTTTCCTTAAATAATTGAGAGGGATAGGCCCATACGCTGAAGAAATAAAGGGGGGGGGGGGGGGGGGGGAAAAAAAAAACTCATATGTACTATTTGGTTATTTGCTTAGGTGCTAAAAGAGATTGCAGAGAAGAGCAATGGAGGAACGTTCTCAAATGTTCCAAACGTTGATGACTTGACGAAAGCATTTTCACAGTGTTTGGGTGGGCTTCTGACCGTGGTTGTTAAGGACCTGAACTTGACCGTCACACAATTCAAAGACGAATCGACGATCAAGGATGTGTCTGCCGGAAACTATCCGAAAACTACGAATGACTCCTCTGTGACTGTTTCGTTTGGCGAACTCTACAACAGTGAGGTACGCCTGGTCATGGCGTATGTTAGTCTCCCTAAAGTTAATGAAGAGAAAAACCCAGATGTTCTCGAAGTTGCTTACAAGTTTAGGTGGGTGACACAAAATTTTTATCTCGGTTAAGCATTTACCATTATTTATAAGGTTTGTCCATATACAAATATTTTGGTTATTAATCATATAAATATGTATATATATATATATATACACACATAATTGGTGCACATGCAGTTCTGGTAAGGGGAAACAATTTGAAGCCCCTCCTGTAACCGCTATCGTAAGTCGAAAAGAGAATGCTACGGTCAAAGAGATACCGAAGTTGATTCTTGAAGAGAACCGTCTCATGGCTTTAAATAGTGTGAAAGACGCAATGGACACGGCTGACGGAGGGGAGCTGGAGAGAGCTAAGAATATTGTGGATGAAGCCAAAAACAAGCTTGAGCGTGTTAAGGTTGATGATGATCCTACCGAGTTGATTAAGACATTGATATATCAGCTGCAACAGCTCTCAGACTTCATGACAACACAAGACGACTACGAGAAATATGGGCGTCCTTATGGAATGGCTTTTGAGACTTCCCAAAACCGCCAGCGTTACAGTGCAAATGGTGATATGGACAAGGTGCGATCATTTGCCACTGAGCGTATGAACGAATACCTTGAGCAAGCCAAGAAATTTGACCTCAGTCCCGATACGCCACCACCAACGGAGAAGGAAGATCTCATAAAAGACCCCCCCAAACCACCAACTGTTCAACCACCAATTGATCAACCACCAACTGATCCGCCACCAACTGATCAGCCACCAACTGATCCACCACCAGTTGGACCGCCGCCCTATATGGAGTTCGTCAATAAGGTTCTCAAATTCCTCGGCGACTTACTCAAATTGATCACCGGACGTCGTACTTGATCATATTTCAGGCATGCATTGCGTGCCTTTAAATTCAATAAGCATTTTGCTGTTGCTCAAGGTATATTTCTTGAATAAATAAATTAAACTACCACCACTCTATATTTGTGTCTGTCACCTACATATAGAGGCACATCTGGTGGTGCGTTGTAATGTGATACTGTATGGTTTGCTGCTGTTTTATGGGCATTTTTGATTTATGCACCCTCGTTTCTTTATTTTCACTTATTAATCTTGAGATTTTTATTTTGTCAAATTCACTTTCTATCTTATAAAATGTGTAATATGAAAAATGAAAAACCTCGAGAAGCCCGACTGTGCCAAAAAAAAAATCCAACTTATATTTGTTCGTGGCAGAGTTCACATGGGATGCCATCTTCAGATGGTATTTTATCATTTAAATTTTAAAATTCTAATTTTAAATCAAATTTTTCATCTTTTTTATATTTAAAAAACTCAATCTTTAAAAGTCAATAACTTTTTCATTTTAAAACAAAATGAGATTATTTTTATGTCAAAATGCTCGTATCAACTAAACGAATAAGACAATATCTATTTTGTATTTTTTTTTTTCCGAACACTATTCAAAATTTTACATTATTTTTTATATCACATAACTTTTTTAAAAGTTTTTCCCCCAAATACACATTTTCAACTCAGCATTCAAAACATCATAACTTATTACATTGGAACTTTCTGTCCAAAAACTTATAACAACTAGTTTGTTTATTTTTAATTTCCTACTCAAAACCTTAATGTAAGTTAACATTTAATTTAGAATATTCTCACATAATATAAGCTGAAAAATATTATATTGGAATCACTTAATTAATATAACGTATCATGAAAAAAATTATAATTGTAGTATAAAGAGAGTGCAGGATAGTACTGGCCCCATCTTTTTTTTTTTTTTTTGGAATTCCTAAGATTTTAATTGAGAACTATTTAATATATATATATATATATATGTTAAATCTTCGTCCTTTTGTCCACATGGTCACTACTTACAGTCTGCCTCAAATAAAATCCTGGTAGGAATTAACTACAAGTTTCAGTTGAATAGATATAGAATTAATCTTAATAATTGCCCAAAAACCGACAAGCGAGTTCGGTAAGCCAATATTGCCATCCAGCAACTTGTTTTTATTTTTCAGAAAAAAAAAAATGTTTTTATTTACTAAAAGTTTCAAAAATCCAGGTGGCCGATTAAAGACAATAAAAATTTACTATATGTCAATATTTATATGCTGAAACCGCGTTTCTTCTTTCTCTCTTTTGACTAGTAACATAGACCATCTCTCTTCGCTGACCAATTTGTACACTATACGTCACATATATTTATTTGTAGAGATATATATATTCGTATATATTTGTATACGCGTCTTTAATTAAATATTATATATTATCATCACTACTAGAAGAGTGGTCCTCATCAAGTTGACTTTAAAAAAATATATACATACATTTATAATGTATATTTAAACTATTTCTTCCCTCTATATATTGGAGGTGTTGAAATCGGTGAGTCGAAGAGGTGAAGGAAAGTAGAGCAAATTCGATTTGCAGTAGATCAGTTTTTGTTGGCAAAATGACATTCGACGACGATGAGCAGATCCATGATGATGTTGCAGCCCAAGATCTCTCAACAGGTACATATATAACATAATGAACACTTCTACGATTTCATTAATTTTCATAAATGTGATTACAAGGCTTCTTCATGTCACCACCATTTATTTGAGAAAAAAAATTAAATGTGTTTGTATTGTTTCAGAAGAGGAAGCTATTACATATGAAGCAGGGAAAACACAGCTGACAATCATCAACCAGCCGGAGGCACCACTTGAAGAAACAGAATTGAAGGTGTTGCTGGAGCTGACGGGGTCAGGAGAGAGCGAAGACAGATCTCCCGTGGATATTGTTATGGTCTTAGATATCAGCGGGAGCATGAAAGAGGAAAACAGGATAGGAAAACTGAAAATTGCTATGCAATTTTTGATCCAGAAACTTAGCCCGATTGATCGTTTGTCGGTTGTCACGTTCTCCACTGGATCTGAGAGGTTGTTCCCATTGCGCCAGATAACTAACGATTCTCAACTGGAGATCATAGACAAGGTCAATGGTTTACGTGCCGGAGGTTGGACAAACATGTTCGATGGCCTTAAAACGGGCGTACGAGTGCTCAAGGAGCGTCGTTTTAATAGAGGGCGTTTGGGTGCCATCATACTTATGTCTGATGATGACCAAACCGCCGATCGATTCGGTGATGCCCGCCAAGTTCCGGTTGGCAACTTTGCAGTGCACACATTCGGTTTTGGCTTAGACGCTAAACCAGAGGTACATGTGTACATTTCAATAACCCTTAAATATTATATGTTGCAAAAGTTATATAGTTAACCGTGTTCGAGCTAGCTCAAAATCTGATAACGTTTTCGTTTCTCTTTAACAAGTGAGATGCATAGGCCCCCCATGCTAGAAAAAATAAAATAAAATAAAAATAATAATAAATCATGTGTATATTGTTTGGTTATAAAAAATAAAATTAAAAAAAAAAATCATGTGGATATTGTTTGGTTATATGTGTAGGTGCTAAAAGAGATCGCAGAGAAGAGCAATGGAGGAACGTTCTCAAATGTTCGAGACGTTAATGACTTGACCAAAGCATTTTCCCAATGTTTGGGTGGGCTTCTGACAGTGGTTGTTAAGGACCTGAACTTGACCGTCACACAATTCGAAGACGAATCGACGATCAAGGATGTGTCTGCCGGAAACTATCCGAAAACTGCGAATGACTCTTCTGTGACTGTTTCGTTTGGCGAACTTTACAACAGTGAGGTACGCCTGGCCATGGCGTATATTCTTCTCCCTAAAGCTGATGAAGAGAAAGACCCAGATGTTATCAAAGTCGCTTACAATTATAGGTGAGTGACACAAACTTTTAATCTCGGTTAAGCATTAACCATTATTTATAAATTTTATACATGTACAAATATTTTTGGTCATTAATTTGATATATAAAAAAAAAAATGGGTGCAAATGCAGTTCTGGTAAGGGGAAACAATTTAAAGCCCCTCCGGTAACCGCCAACGTTAACCGCCGCAGGACAGCCACGGTCAAAGAGATACCGAGGTTGGTTCTTGAAGAGAACCGTCTCATGGCTTTAAATAGTGTGAAAGAAGCAAGAGTCCTGGCTGACAATAGTGAGCTGCAGAGAGCTAAGAATGTGGTGGATGAAGCCAAAAACACTCTTGAGCGTGTCAAGGTTGATGATCCTACTGAGTTGATTAAGACGCTGATATATGAGTTACAACAGATCTCGGACTTTATGACAACAAAAGACGTCTACGAAAAAAAAGGGCGTTCTTATGCAATGTCTTTTGAGACTTCCCATGAACGCCAGCGTTACGCCGCAAGAGGTGATATGGACAAGGTGCGATCATTTGCCACTCCGCGTATGAACGCGTACCTTGAGCAAGCCAAGAAATTTGACACCGATCCCAGCACGCCACCGCCGACGGAGAAGGAAGATCTCATAAAAGACCCCAAACCACCGATTATTGAGCAACCACCAGCTGAACCGCCGTTCTTTATTACGATACTCAATCAGGTCCTCAAATTCCTCGACGACTTACTCAAATTGATCACCGGACGTCGTACTTGAGTATTTCAGGCATGGATTGTGTGCTTTAATTTCAATTTCCGTTTTGCTTTCTTTTCTTGAATAAAAAATTAAACCGCCACCAATATATGTGTCTGTCACCTATATATATATTGAGAGAGAGAGAGAGAGACTAGGCAAATCTGG
This sequence comes from Ficus erecta, assembly GCA_008635985.1. NCBI lineage: Eukaryota > Viridiplantae > Streptophyta > Magnoliopsida > Rosales > Moraceae > Ficus > Ficus erecta. The sequence goes on from BKCH01000019.1 coordinate 2,830,345, forward strand.
TGGTGCATTTTAATGTGTTACTGTATGGTTTGTTGGTGTTTTCTCTTAAGCAGATTTCGCAACAAATGAATTTATGGGTAGTTTTGATTTATGCAATCTCCTTTCTTTAATTTCGCATATCAATCTTCAGGTTTTTACTTTGTCAAATTCACTTTTTTGCTAATAAAATGTGCAATAGACCAAAAAAAAAAAAAAAAAACTCTGAGTACCTCGTTTGTACAAAAAAATAATAATAATTAAAAAAAAGGTCCAACATACATCTGCTTATGGCAAAGTTCACATGGAATTAATATACAATATGTTTGAGATCATATTTTGTATATCATTTCTCGCTATGTACATGTGTCAGCACAAGTTCAATAAGGTCAAGCAAAGAAATTAGGTCGAGTACTTCTTAAGTGGTCTATTCCATAGTTCAGATAAACTTTCCAAAGTACACGGTAACGGAGTTTTAGGATCAAAAGTTCCAAGCTTGGAAGGATTTTTTTGTGGTTATTAATAAAGTGGTGCCTATCCGAAAGAAGTGGTCATGGTTTTGAGAAGTTGATCAGAAAATTCAAGTTTAGTTTGAACGCCACAAATTAAGAAAAAGTGGGATATAACATTGTTGCCTCTTAAACTTGTCAACATTTGTCATTTTTTAATTTTGACAATTTATCCCTTTGAACTTTATAAATTACAACATTTTGTCCGGTTTAGTTTAACTTTCTAATAAATTAGTGATGGAAAGTACACGTATGCCTCATGTGAAAAAGGAATACCCCATTTAGAGTAAAAACTTAATTGAATGCTATACATAAATTCATAATATTGCGCGGAACCATATATGTCTTTTCTGAATGACTAGAAAATTGGCACATTCATAGAATATTGCATGGGAAACAAGGGAGCATTAGTTTGTTTTGCATACTCATTAGGAAATTCCAGTTTAAATGAAGCTTTATTGTGTCTCTCTAGTAGATTTTAAAAAAAAAAAAATTACCAAGGATGTCTAGTCTCAGAGTCTCAAACATAAATCAGGGAAGTAAAAACCCGAAAAAACAAAAAAACAAAAAAACAAAAACAAAAGAAAAAAAAAAACAATCAGATAAAGAAAAAGATAACTATGAGATGTGTAACTTGTGATAAGATTGGTCACGATTTTGAGAACTTGAGCAGAAAATTATGAGCAACTATGAGCTACCGACCTAGAGACTGTTCTCAGCACAAAGTCTAGATAAGATCAGTTGAAAAATTTATCCAAAACAAATACAGACAATAAATTGGCCCCTTAATGACAAAAAGTGAGCCAAAACTTTGAGACAGAGTCTAAGAGGGTGTGTCTTGCGAAAATGAGTTGCAATTGAATGATAAACCACTTGTTATATTGTATCCATAATTAAGATTCTCGTACAATTCTTTTGGGTCTTCATTGCCACGGGCTTAACCAACTTGGCAAAGTTGAGAAAGAGATTTGGGAAAAGTGGGCCTGTTAGCTCTCATGAATCACCACGGATGTTGCATTTGGCCCAATGTTTCATTGTTCATCTGGAATGTTTTACTATTCTTACATTCAACGATTAAGCAATGACAAGTAGCGTGGTCTTTGTTTCTACCGAATTTGCTTAAGTGCACTCACTATTTCGGTTCTCTTACAACTTACAGTGAAACTATATTATTGTTTTTTCAAATTATCATTATTTTACATAGCACATAGTAATTTTAAATAAAGGGAAGTTATATTAACACCTATGTTCTTATTAATACACTCAATTTCCAAAAATATAATATTTTTTATTATAGCTATACCCTCCTACAAAACCTTCTTTTATACTTTCTCAACGGTGCATTACTACAGACAATGACCCTTTTTTTTTTTTATAATCGAATATCTGTTAAGCTTGTGTACTGGTTTTCTAAATTAATTTTGGTTTTTTGTTTTTTTTTTTTTTTTGGTAAATAAGTATTATCATTGAAACCATAAAACAAATGAGTCACTCCAAACAGAGGACAACCAAAACAAGAATGGAAGGCTTAAGTCTAGCAAAACACAGAGAAACAAAGGGAGGCAAAACAAAGTCTTCTCTTGTTGATTTTTTGCGAGCTACCAGACTTCTAACAAAATGAAAAAATTAAATAAAAAAAAATTATGCTTGCATTTCTTCTTGAGCTGGGTTTTGGGTTTCTAAGTATGTGGTTGGAAGCTTCTTGCTTTTAATTTGGGGCTGTTGTTGCGGTACTTCTCATCAAATAAAAACAGTAAAATTGGGGGGCGACATACACACTTCTTAGATTTTTTTTGGTCTAATTTTCCTTCTCTTTGAAAAAAGAACTTGTAAAGGAAAAAAAAAAAAAAAAAAAAAAAGGAATAGAGAGAGAATTTCTGAGAGCAAAATAATCTGCTTATTCTCATTACTCTATGAACTGTATAAAGCTGAATATAAATATTCTAACAGTAATCAATGGAATCTGTACACCTGCCATAGAGACAATTACAAGTAACAACTCCTAACAAACTCTCTAACTAATTCTACAAAGCTAACTAGCAATACTAACAATACAAAAATGGTTAGCTGTTAATTGTTTTCTCCTTAACAGCCCCCCTCAAACTTAAAGTATCCAAATTGGTTACTTTAAGTTTGTCTCTAAAGAAACTAAAACTTGAGCTTGAAATAGCCTTGGTAAAAATGTCAGCCAGTTGATCAATAGCCGGTACATGTCTCACTATCACTTGTTTCCTTAGCACTTTCTCTCGTACAAAATATAGATCCAATTCTATATGTTTAGTTCTTGCATGCAAAACTGGATTTGCTGCCAAGTGAATCGTACTAAGATTGTCACACCAAATGACTGGTATTTTGACATCTCCAATCTGTAACTCACTCGATAATGATTGAAGCCAAGTGATTTCAGCAACTAAACTTGCCAAACTTCTGTACTCAGCTTCTGTAGAAGATCGAGAAACCGTATGTTGTTTCTTCGACTACCAAGAGATCAAATTAGGACCTAAGAATACATTAAAACCAAAAGTTGAGCGTTTGTCTTCAACATCTGATGCCCAATCAGCATCACAGATACCAGTGAGACTCATCTCTGAAGGTAAACATGATTGGAGTGACAGCCCAAAGTCCAACGTGCCTGCCAAGTACATGAGTATCCTTTTTTATTGTCTTCCAGTGAGCCTGTAAAAGGACTTTGCATAAACTGACAAACTTTATTAACTGAAAACGAAATCTCTGGCCGAGTGATTGTAACATATTAGAGTGCTCCCACAACACTTCTGTAGAGCTGCACATCCTCAATAGGGTCACTCCCATAGGAGGTGAGTTTAGTCATAGGAGTTGAGACACATTTTGCATATTGCATTTTGGTCTTACACAGCAGATCTGTTGCATACTTCTTTTGGGACAAATGAATCCCATTCTCAGTACACTTAACTTGAATCTCAAGAAAATAATCAACTTCACCCAAGTCTTTGAGAGCAGACAATGAATTCAGCTTCTGAACCAGACTTTCAACAGCACTTTGAGAACTTACAGTGATCAATATGTCATCGACATAGACTAAAACGACGAGAGACCAATCTGAAGTGACCTGAATAAACAGAGATTGGTCTGACTTTGCAGAGCTGAAGCCAACTTACAGTGAAGCTATATTATTGTTTTTTCAAATTATCATTATTTTACATAGCACATAGTAATTTTAAATAAAGGGAAGTTATATTAACACCTATGTTCTTATTAATACACTCAATTTCCAAAAATATAATTTTTTTTTATTATGGTTATACCCTACTACAAAACCTTCTTTTATACTTTCTCAATGGTGCATTACTCCAGACAACGAATTTTTTTTTTTTTTTTTATAATCGAATATCTGTTAGGCTTGTGTACTGGTTTTCTATATTAATTTTGGTTTTATTTTTTTATTTTTTTTTTGGTAAATAAGTATTATCATTGAAACCATGAAACAAACGAGTCACTCCAAACAGAGGATAACCAAAACAATGATGGAAGGCTTAAGTCTCGCAGAACACAGAGAAACAAAGGGAGGCAAAACAAAGTCTTCTCTTGTATTGTTTCAAATGATTTGTTGCGAGCTACCAGACTTTTAACAAAATGAAAAAATTTATATAAAAAAAAAAATTCTGCTTGCATTTCTTCTTGAGCTGGGTTTTGGGTTTCTAGGTATGTGGTTGGATGCTGCTTGCTTTTAATTTAGGGTTGTTGCTGCGGTACTTCTCATCGAATAAAAACAGTAAAATTGGGGGAACATGTACACACACTGCTAAGATTTTTTTTGGTCTAATTTTCCTTCTCTTTGAAAAAAGAACTAATTAAGAAGAATTAACATAAAGGGGGTCGAGTGACCAAGCCCGGGCGACTGTTTACCAAAAACACAGGTCTCCGCAGGCCTACGCCCTATAGAAACTGTCTACCTGAAACTGTCCCTTGGCTCGTAGGGCCTGATCCGAGTAGCATGAGACACGTGGAACCCCGTGTGAATCAACAAGGATCACCTATTAAGAATGAAAATGGAGAGTGGTACCCAAAAAATTTGAGTAGTTAGTATTTTTATTTTGTTTTGTTTTCCTTTTTTTTTCCCCCTCTTTTAACTTGACTTTTTTCGGTCATTTTATTAATTATGGTGGGGTATTTTTAGTTTTTTGGAGTGTGAATATAATTTCCCTAAATAAATAGATCTATGAAGCCCATATTAAAGACCCACTCAAGCAGTGCCTATTTAAAGACACGACAAGTTTCAAATGGTAATAAGAGGGCATTAAGAGTCTCTATTTAGAGGTATTTACATATAAATTTGTGCAACCTTTACTATTTGGGACTTTTCCATTCTACTACTTCGAAGTTTAAAACATGTAAAAACATAACAAATAATTTTTGCACTGAAAAAGACAAAAACAAAAAAAAAAAAAGGCATCAGTTACGTGGTTTACTAGTTATTGGATTGCTCAGCTGCCTCATTTCTCACATACACAATGCACCAAACGCTAATGTGTTGTTTGCCTTGGCTTTGCTTGTGGGATCATTAGTCCAAGCATTTGCAAATTTGATTATGCAAATTTGATTATGAAATTAGCAAGTGGGTACACCTTTGTTTGGTCATATCTTCTACAACTATTGAAATATGTATTGCAACAAAAATTAGAAAATTTTGCTGACGTTTGGGGCAAAACTTGACATACCAGAATGGGGTTTGAATTCCCTTTTTTGCAGGAAAGTGTTTTTGAAGAGTTGGAGAATAGTTTGGGTTCGTGTTTGCTTCGCAAGCATCTAGGGTAGTTCTAATATATGGTGTTTTGTGCAGCTTCACGTGTAACACTTGAATGTGCAAACTCATCCAAACATCATAATTATTAGAGAAAAGATAACCTTTGGATGATACACCATTTCTTGTTTGGCTAGTCCATGAATTATTTTTGTCTCTCCGCTGTTTGGACATTTTGGGTTGTGATTAATGGTTCATCTGGCGACAACAACCCATCTTCGTCGCCACACACCATTGTCGCCAAAATCTCTGCCCCGCCTACCTCACCGCCTTAGTGGGTTTTTTTTTTTTTTTTTTTTATGTTTAATTTTTCCTAAATGGTACTAGATTAGTGCTTAGTGTTTGGATTAAGTAAGGTATTTATGTAAGAACACTTTCATCTGCATCATGAATTAAAAATTTAAGAAGTATATGTTTTGATGTTAATGATGATGTCATGATGTTCTTAAATTATATCTCTCCTATAATAACGTTTTGATGAAAAGTAAATTTTATTGTATGTATATGTATTTTTATATTTTAAAATGGCATTGTACACCCTTGATGATGATGATGTTGTCCGGTGAGCAGACTTTTGTCATCGTTGGTTTGGGATTTGCTACCCCAACCCTTCCGTAACTATCGCGCTATAATGGTACAGCGCCGGGTCCAATATATGACGATTTTAAAGTTAAAAAAATTTTAAATTATGTTTATATTGATGACGTCTATGATGATAAAAGAAAAATATTTATTTATGTTTGCGAGATTTAAGTGTCTTACTAAGCTCTTGTTTATATAAGTTAATTTATCTTGCAGATAAAAGAAAGTGTAAGACATAGTATTGGAGGTACTTGGAGCGGAAGCATGACCATGTGTGATAGGAAAACGGGAGAAACGATCATAAGATGAACATTTTTAATTTCAAATAAAGTTTTAAACTTCAGTTTATTATTATTTGATAGGATGATTCATATGAATTTAAATTTTATTTCTGAAATGAGCTTAAAAAATATATATTTTTTTAATTATGAAGGTTATTTTGATATAGTTTTAAAAAAAATTCTAGAGTTTTAAAAAATTATCTTAGTAAAGTTTTTCGTTATATTAAGATTTTTATTTCAATCCTAATATTTTCCGTAAGTTTATAAGAGATGAATAATTAAATAAGAAGTCAACTGTAACTGTTAGGGTCTTTACAGAAAATGTGATCAGATGTTGAGTTAGTGGGGACAAGGGAGGACCCACCAGCCACACGTCGTACACGGATTGGGAGAAGTGGGAAGGCTGACATCAACTTGCAGCAACGTGGGACCCACGCAGAGAGGGGAAGGCATGCTAGTGGACGTTCGCGAGAGAGAACTAGCTCCTTGATTGGCACGTGCAGCAAACGCGCATGAGGGGGAGCTGGGCTGGAGAAGAAACGTGGTGGGGCCCACTTTGACGCTACCCAATGGCTCAGATTCCGCTTGGTTGGACGGCTTCTGAAGAAGCTGATCATGCTTGACTTTTGAGCTGAAAATTTCCTTCTTTTTCCTTTGTTTAATGACCCATTTGCATGCTTCTTTAAAATAAACCTGAAAATCAAAATAAATTAAATTATAACTAAATATTTTCAATCTAAAATTTTACAATAAAATCATAAAAATATTTAATTAAAACTCAATTTATTAATCAATTAAAAACATCAAAAAGTACATTTTTTCATGCACTTATCAACTTGAAACCATTTTTTTTCCCCAAACGTATATATATATATTTCTAAAATTACATCTAATTTTCAAACCAAAACCTAAAAACCTTCCCCAAAGGGACCTGTAATCTTTGGCCTTTTGTCCACATGGTTACTACGTACCGTCCACCTTAAAGAAAATCCTGGTAGGAATAAACCACAAGTTTTGAGTAGGGCATAGAATTTCTCAGCTGGTTCATAGAAATAATTGCCTAAGAACCGACAAGAGAGTTCGGTAAGCCAATATTGCCATCCAACAACTTGTTTTTATTTACTAAACTCTAGGTGGCCGATTAAAAATAATAATAAAAGTTTACTGTAAATCAATATTAATATTCTGAAACCGCGTTTCCTTTTTCACTGTCTGGACTAGTAACATGGAGCCATGGACCAACTCATCTTCGCTGACCGTACACACTACGTCATATATATTTGTATATATCCATATACATGTCTTTCACTATATGTAACATATATTATATATTATCATCACGACTTAGAAGAATGGTTCTTATCAAGTTGGCTTAAAAACTATAGATTTATAATGGAAAAGGAATCTGATAAACAACTTCATTTCTCTGTAAAACGGAGGTGTTGAAAGTGGTGAGAGGAAGAGGTAAAGGAAAGTAGGGCAAATTCGATTTGCAGTAAACCAGTTTTGTAGGCAAAATGACTTTCGACGATGATGACCAGATTAATGATGATGTGGAAACCCAAGATATCTCAACGGGTAAATTTTTACGATTTCATTCGATTTCATAAAAATGATTACAAGATCCTTATTCATTATCTTTTATATCGATTCTTGTCACCACCGTTTATATATATATATATATATATATGTATATATGTACAAAACGTATATGTGTGTTTGTATTGTTTCAGAAGAGGAAGCTATAACGTACGAAGCGGGAGATACACAGCTGGCAATCATCAACCAACCGGAGGCACCGCTTGAAGAAACAGAATTGAAGGTGTTGCTACAGCTGACGGGGTTTGGAGACAACGAAGATAGATCCCCCGTGGATATTGTGATGGTCTTGGATATCAGCGATAGCATGAATAAAGAAGACAGGAAAGAGGAAGACAGGAAAGAGGAAGACAGGAATGAGAAAGGCAGGATAGGAAAATTGAAAATTGCGATGCAATTCTTCATCCAGAAACTTAGCCCGATCGATCGTTTGTCTGTTGTCACGTTCTCCAAAGAGTCCACGAGATTGTTCCGATTGCGCCAGATGACTAAAGATTCTCAACTAGAGATTATAGAAGTGGTCAATGGTTTGAGAGCCCACGGTTCAACAAACATGTTCGCTGGCCTTACAATGGCCGTCAAAGTACTCAAGGACCGCCGATATATTAGAGGGCGTTTGGGTGCCATCATACTTATGTCTGATGGTGACCAAACCCGCCGATTCGGTGATGCTCGCAAGGTTCCGGTTGACAACTTTGCAGTGCACACATTCGGTTTCGGCTCGGACGCCAAACCAGAGGTACATATATGTATATACTTAAATAACACTTAAATTATATATATATTGTAAAAGTTATATCAGTAACCCTGTTCGGCTAGCTCCAGGTAGAGTCAGAAATATATTTCAGTGGGGTTGTATACAAAATTTTTTTAAAAAATTAGAATATAAATTTTAATGGGAGTTATGTGAGAATTTTTAATTTTTAGTGAGTTTACGTAAGAATTTTTTATTTTAATGGGGGCAAAGCTATAAAAGTATAGCTAGCTCGAATGAGAGGGTAATTGAATAGAAGCTCTTAGATTCGAAATCTTAATGATGTTTTTTTGTTTCTCTTCAATAAATGAGAGGGATAGAGCCACACGCTGAAGAAATAAAGGGAAAAAAAACTCATATGTACCATTTGGTTATTTGTCTAGGTGCTAAAAGAGATTGCAGAGAAAAGCAATGGAGGAACGTTCTCAAATGTTCCAAACGTTAATGACTTGACGAAAGCATTTTCACAGTGTTTGGGTGGGCTTCTGACCGTGGTTGTTAAGGACCTGAACTTGACCGTCACACAATTCAAAAACGAATCGACGATCAAGGATGTGTCTGCCGGAAACTATCCGAAAACTACGAACGACTCCTCTGTGACTGTTTCGTTTGGAGAACTCTACAACAGTGAGGTACGCCTGGTCATGGCGTATGTTCTTCTCCCTAAAGTTGATGAAGAGAAAAACCCAGATGTTCTCGAAGTTGCTTACAAGTTTAGGTGGGTGACACAAAATTTTATCTCGGTTAAGCATTTACCATTATTTATAAGGTTTGTCCATATATAAATATTTTGGTTATTAATCATATAAATAAGTATATATTTATACACACATAATTGGTGCACATGCAGTTCTGGTAAGGGGAAACAATTTGAAGCCCCTCCTGTAACCGCTGTCGTAAGTCGAAAAAAGAATGCTACGGTCAAAGAGATACCGAAGTTGATTCTTGAAGAGAACCGTCTCATGGCTTTAAATAGTGTGAAAGAAGCAATGGTCACGGCTGACAGAGGGGAGCTGGAGAGAGCTAAGAATATTGTGGATGAAGCCATAAACGAGCTTGAGCGTGTTAAGGTTGATGATGATCCTACAGAGTTGATTAAGACGTTGATACATGAGCTGCAACAGATCTCGAACTTTATGACAACACAAGAGGACTACGAGAAATATGGGCGTCCTTATGGAATGGCTTTTGAGGCTTCCCAAAACCGCCAGCGTTACAGTGCAAATGGTGATATGGACAAGGTACGATCATTTGCCACTGCGCGTATGAACGAATACCTTGAGCAAGCCAAGAAATTTGACCTCAGTCCCGATACGCCACCGCCAACGGAGAAGGAAGATCTCGTAAAAGACCCCCCCAAACCACCGATTATTGAGCAACCAACAGCTGAACTGCCGTTCTATATTACGATAGCCAATAAGGTACTCAACTTGTTCACCGAACGTCGTACTTGAGTATTTCAGGCATGGATTGTGTGCTTTAATTTCAATTTGCGTTTCGCTTTCTTTTCTTGAATAAATAAATTAAACCGCCACGAATATATGTGTGTGTCATCTATATATAGCGGCAAACCTGGTGGTGCATTTTAATGTGATGGTGTTTTCTCTTGAGCATATTCCTCAACAAATGAATTTATGGGTAATTTTGATTTATGCAGTCTCCTTTCCTTAATTTCGCATATTAATCTTCAGGTTAGCCAATAAAATGTGCAATACAAAAAAAAAAAAAAAAAAACTCTTGAGTGCCTTGTTTGTACAAAAATAATAATAATAATAATAAAAAGGTCCAACATACATCTGCTAATGGGCAAAGTTCACATGGAATTAATGTACAATATGTTTGAGATCATATTTTGTATATCATTTCTTGCTCTTTACATGTGTCAACACAAGAAATTAGGTCGAGTACTCCCTGAGTGTTCTACTTTATAAGTCAAATAAATTCTCCGAAGTACACGGTTTCTAATGGGTGAAAACAGAGATTTAGGATCATAAGTCCCAAGCTCGGAAGGATTTATTTTGTTTTTTTTTTTTTTTTTGGTTATTAGTAAAGTGGTGCCTATTGGAAAGAAGTGGTCATGGTTTTGGGAAGTTGATCAGAAAATCAAGTTTATTTTGAACGCCACAAATTAAGAAAAAGTGGGATATAATACTGTTCCCCCTTAAACTTGTCAGCATTTATCAATTTTCTCTTCAAGTTTTTAATTTTGACAATTTACCTCCTTAAACTTTATAAATTACTGCATTGTATCCCATTTGGCTTAATTCCTAATAAATTGGTGATGGAAAGTATATGTATGCGTCACATGAAGAAAGAAAACCTCGTTTGGAGTAAAAACTTAATTGAATGCTATACATAAATTCATAATATTGCGCGGAACCATATATGTCTTTTCTGAATGACTAGAAAATTGGCATATGCATAGAATATTGCATGGGAAACAAGGGAGCATTAGTTTGTTATGCATACTCATTAGGAAATTCCAGTTTAAATGAAGCTACACTGTGTCTCTCTTGTAGATTTTTTATTTTTATTTTTTTAAATTACCAAGGATGTCTAGTCTGAGAGTCTCAAACATAAATCAGGGAAGTAAAAACCCGAAAAAAACAAAAAACAAAAAAAAAAACAATCAGCGAAAGAAAAGATAACTATGAGATGTGTAACTTGTGATAAGAATTGGTCACGATTTTGAGAACTTGAGCAGAAAATTATGAGCAACTATGAGCTACCGACCTAGAGACTGTTCTCAGCACAGAGTCTAGATAAGATCAGTTGAAAAATTGATCCAAAACAAATACAGACAATGAATTGGCCCCTTACTGACAAAAAGTGGGCCAAAACTTTGAGACAGAGTCCAAGAGGGTGTGTCTTGCGAATATGAGTTGCAATTGAATGATAAACCACTTGTTATATTGTATCCATAATTAAGATTCTCGTACAATTCTTTTTGGTCTACTTTGCCACGAGCTGAACCAACTTGGGAAAGTTGAGAAAAAGATTTGGGAAAAGTGGACCTGTAAGCTCTCATGTATCACTACGGATGTTGTATTTGGCGCAATGTTTCATTGTTCATCTGGAATGTTTTACTACTCTTCCATTCAACGATTAAGCAATGACAAGTTGCATAATCTTTGTTTCTACCGAATTTGCTTAAGTGCACTCACTATTTCGGTTCTCTTACAACTTACAGTGAAGCTATATTATTGTTTTTTCAAATTATCGTTATTTTACATAGCACATAGTAATTTTAAATGAAGGGAAGTTATATTAACACCTATGTTCTTATTAATACACTCAATTTCCAAAAATATAATTTTTTTTTTATTATAGTTATACCCTCCTACAAAACCTTCTTTTATACTTTCTCAATGGTGCATTACTACAGACAATGACCTTTTTTTTTTTTTTTTTAATAATCGAATATCTGTTAGGCTTGTGTACTGGTTTTCTATATTAATTTTGGTTTTTTGTTTTTATTTTTTTTTTTGGCAAATAAGTATTATCATTGAAACCATGAAACAAATAAGTCACTCCAAACAGAGGACAACCAAAGCAATGATGGAAGGCTTAAGTCTAGCAGAACACAGAGAAACGAATGGAGGCACAACAAAGTCTTCTCTTGTATTGTTTCAAATGATTTTTTGCGAGCTACCAGACTTCTAACAAAATGAAAAAAATTTATATAAAAAATAAAAATTCTGCTAGCATTTCTTCTTGAGCTGGATTTTGGGTTTCTAGGTATGTGGTGGGATGCTTCTTGCTTTTAATTTAGGGCTGTTGCTGCGGTACTTCTCATCGAATAAAAACAGTAAAATTGAGGGGGGGGGGGGGGGGGGGGGGGGGGGGGGGGAGGAAACACACACTGCTAAGATTTTTTTGTCTAATTTTCCTTCTTTTTGAAAAAAGAACTAATTAAGAAAAATTAACACAAAGGGGGTTGCAGTGACCAGGCCCGGACGACTGTTTACCAAAAACACAGGTCTCCGCAGGCCTACACCCCATAGAAACTGTCTACTTGAGACTGTCCCTTGGTCCGTAGGGCCTAACCCGAGTAGCATGAGACACGTGAAATCCCGTGTGAATCAGTAATGACCACCTATTAAGAATGAAAATGGAGAGTGATACCCAAAAAATTTGAGTAGTTAGTATTTTTATTTTGTTTTGTTTTCCTTTTTTTTTCCCCCTCTTTTAACTTGTCTTTTTTCAGTCAGTTTTATTAATTATGGTGGGGTATTTTTAGTTTTTTGGGGTGTGTGTGAATATAATTTCCCTAAATAAGTAGATCTATGAAGCCCATATTAAAGGCCCACTCAAGCAGTGCCTATTTAAAGACACGGCAAGTTTTAAATGATAATAAGAGGGCATTCAAAGTCTTTATATAGAGGTATTTACATACAAATTTGTGCAACCTTTACTATTTGGAACTTTTCCATTCTACTACTTCGAAGTTTAAAACTTGTAAAAACATAACAAATAATTTTTGCACTGAAAAAGACAAAAAAAAAAAAAAAAAAAAAAAAAAAAAGGCAAAAGCGTCGGTTACGTGATTTACTAGTTAGGATTGCTCAGCCACCTCATTTCTCACATACACAATGCACCAAACGCTAATGTTGTTTGCCTTGGCTTTGCTTGCGGGATCATTAGCCCAAGCATTTGCAAATTTGATTATGAAATTAGCAAGTGGGTACACCTTTGTTTGGTCATATCCTCTACAACTATTGAAATATGTATTGCAACAAAAATTTGAAATTTTTGCTGACGTTTGGGGCAAAACTTGACAGACCAGAATGGGGTTTGAATTCCCTTTTGCAGGAAAGTGTTTTTGAAGAGTTGGAGAATAGTTTGGGTTCGAGTTTGCTTCGCAAGCATCTAGGGCAGTTTAATGTTTTATTTTTCCTAAATGGTACTAGATTAGTGCTTAGTGTTTGGATTAGGGACTAATTAGTATATTAGAGATTGGTTTTGTTATTTTTTTATGTATAAATATGTAAAGGATTTTGTTAGTATATATATATATATATATATTTTAAGAATTAGATGATTTGGTTGTGACGGTGATACTCAGATTGTTTTTTTAAATTATATTTAATTGTATTAATTTTTAAATATTAGTTTATACATAAGAAAATAATGAAATTCTGTTTGGGTATGTTTTTGAAAATATATGATATAAGTTCTACAGCCTTAAAAATAGTCCAATAGTTGGAGAGATGACAACCTGAAATTGTGGCAGCAACGTAATAAATAAAATCATTAGAAAACGACAGCAACCTGAAAAAACGAGATTATCTGGAAACGATAAACGTGAGAGAGAGAGAGAGAGAGAGAGAGAGAGAGAGCTCCAAAAGCACCTCAACAGCGCCATCTACCTCAGAAACGACATTTTACCAACAAAGCATTAAAATAAGACGAAAACCAAAACGACAATAACATATTCAACAACATCATCATGTAACCGACATTCGACGATATACAACTTAAAGATATTCAAATGAAAAGCGGCAAGCACATACAAATTCGAAAGAGAAGGCCTCCCAGTTGATCGTCGAAAAACGACTATAAACGCAAAAGGAAAGGAAAAAAAAAAAAAGAGGTCCTGCGACAATATAATCAGAAAACGACAGTAAACTCATATTTTGGCTGTTCAAAAACAACAATTAACTTATAAAAATGAGGCGAAAAAGTAAACGACAACAAGCATAATCTGTAAACAACAATAAATTGAAAAACATGACTCATAAAAAAAAAATGAAAAACAGGAACCAAAAAACGACAACGATATCAAAACGACATGAAAAATGACCTCCTCTAGGAAAACGACAATAAAATGGGAGACGCAACTAGTAAAAACGACATATTATGAAAAAATAAAAAGTTAAAAGATCACTTTCACCCAAAAGGCAAAGCATTTTTTTTTTTTTTTGAGCTTTCTGTGATTCTCTGTCAATAATACAAATTTCTTAACATTAATCATAATCACAATAAAATTAAACAGCAAAATATTTGTAAAATAAACAAAATCAATATACATATTAAATACAAAATCCCATTAATTAAAGCTCATTTAGTTCGTCGGTTGGAGTTGAAATTTTTAAATTAAAATTAGTTAAAGTCAGTTATAATTTTTGTTGACTTAAAAAAAATACAAAATTAAGATAAAATTTTTGATTTATAAATAGAGCACCAAACACGTTACAAATATTATTTATATTCTATCAAAGAATTCTTTGGTTTTCACTCAAAACTTTGAGAAACAAATATTGTGAATACAATCATAGTCATAGAAGAAAAGTGACAATAGTAGCTATGGCCTACCAAACATGGCGTGTTGAGATCGCAACCACACACCACCACATATGATTTCCGGACAAAAACAAAAACAAAAAAACAAAGAAAGACGCAAGTTTTTTGTTTTTTGTTTTTTTTTTTTAATTGAAGAAGAAAAACACAAGTTAATAACAGAAGAAAACACCAATTTAGACCTCCTCTCCTTAACTTTCAGCATCTACTAAAACGTGTCAAATTAGGCTGTGGTTTGATTTTGAAGATGCAAAATGCAAAATGCCACTTTACTCCACAACAAAATAGGTGTTGAAAGAACAATGTGCCATGTGTCGTATAGATTTTTAGAGAGATTTTGCCCTATTTGCCATGTCGTAGACGTGACAGATATTTTCAACGTTGGATGATCTGCCAAGTTGATCTGCATCATCAGAGTCTCGTTTGGTGGTTTCTTAATTCTTAAATGGAGGTGGAGCCCGGTTGTAGAATGTGCTCGTTAATGACGTTGTAGAGAATCATTACCGAGTATTTTTATTTTATGCGTGTATATATATTTTGCTAGAATCCAAATATTTTTATTTTATCTGTACATATATATTCTGCTAGAATCTAATCTTAAATTGAGCCAATAGTTGGAGTGCTAAAGATTTTTGTGTCATCTCATTTCCATTTTTTTGGAACGATGTGGTCTGTGGAGACACGTGCTAATAAGAAACTGCCTCTTTATATAGAATTTAATGATAAAGTTTAAAAAAAGAAAAAGAAAAAGAAAAAGAAAAGAAAGGATAAAGAAACGGAGGCACTTTCCTTAAAAATAAAAATAAAAAACGCTGCATTTTATGTTGTCATTTTGATATGAATAATAATACTAACTACGGGTGTTCCAAAGTCATTTCGAACTTAACGGTTTTGAATGCAAATGACTATAATTGTAAATATTTTAAGAATTTTGGATCATTTCTGTCAAAATTTAAAAAAATATAAACCAAATCATCACCTTATAAATAATTTAAAAATTATTTAGATCAGTTACTCAAAAGAAAAAAAAGAAGGGAAAAAAAAAAAGACCTAGCAGAGAGAACATTAAAGAAGGGAAAAACAATGTGGAGAAGAACAATTAAAAAAAAAAAATCTGTGGTTCTAAAGTTATAAGCATTCACATTTTAAAGTACCGTTATTACTTTTTTTTTTTTTCCCCTTTATAGAACCATTTTTTTCAGCAAAAAACAAATGATAAAAATAATTTTTTTAGAGGGAAAAAAATTTAAAAATATATATTAATGTGAAAGAAAAAATTCTGACACGTTATTAATATTGTATTAAAAGAATTTATTGTTTTTTTCATGGCTTAAAAGGAAGACGAAGCTTTTAAGCAACTGAATACCTTTCTTTTTCTCTCACTCTCTGGATTTTGTCAGAATCTCTGACTAAATTTCTCCTAAATACTCGGAGAAGACTGGAAAACTTGAAAGAATCATACTTTAATGGTACTTCTCTCCTCAAATTAAAGGTAATTAAGGGGAAAAAAAATATTTCTTTCTGTTGTTTTGTTTGTGTTTACTATGTTAATAGGAGCTAGAAATACCAATTTCTATGTAGTTTTCTAATCTGAATTTGTTGCTAGGTTTAGTTTTTAGCTCCGGATTGCTCGAAATTTTGTTTTTTGATTGGTTTTTTTCTTTCGTAGTTTCTGTTCTTTAGCTTTTCAGCTTTGTTTGGTTCCCGAGAAAATTAGGATATAATTGGGATTGCTCGAAATTTGTTAGTTAATAGGTTTTTCTCTTGCAATTTTTGTTCTTTAGCTTTTCAGCTATGCTTGGTTTCCGAGATAATTAGTTCCGGAAAATTGTTGGCTAAAATTTGTTGTTGAACATCACAGACCAAAGATTCTGGTTATGGAAGTTCTCTCTTATAATTCTTCACCATGCTGTCACGTTGTGCATTTGAAGAGGAAATTGGTGATTAAAAGCTCAAAAAAATCTCAATCAAAGCCTTCTACTTTTAGAAAACCCAAAGTTTTTTGTTCCTACGTTGATTCTGGAAATGGGTCTTCGAGATTTCACAAATTAGACACGTTTTTGGGTGAAAACCCGAAGACCCGGGAAGGTTTCGGGAGCGTAAAGCGTTTCCATTCCAAGGTGCTCGTGAATGGGAGCTATGATGGTTATGTGATTGGTGGGGAAGATGAAGGAAGAGAGCTTTCAGAAAGTGGGAAATCGGTTTCTAAGGTTCTGATCCCAGGTTTGCCTGATGAATCTAATGGCGAATCTGTGGCCGAGATTAGTAGTTGCTTTTGGGAATGGAAGCCGAAGTTCAGTGTTCACTATGATAAAGCTGGGTGTGAAAATGTAAACTCTCCACCAGTGTTGTTTCTTCCTGGTTTTGGTGTTGGCTCTTTTCACTACGAGAAGCAGTTGAAGGATTTGGGCCACGATTATAGAGTGTGGGCGATGGATTTTCTCGGGCAAGGCATGTCTTTGCCGTCTGAAGATCCTGCTCCTCTGTCTAAGGAAGGAGGTGGGTCCGAGAGGAAAGGTCTTCCTTGGGGATTTGGAGATGAAACTGAGCCATGGGCAAGTGAGCTTGTCTACTCCATCGATTTGTGGAGGGATCAAGTTCAGTATTTCATTGAACAGGTGTGCCTCTTGTAATCCTAAATGAGCTGCACTTTTTCCTTGGTAAAATTTTAACTTGATGCTTCATTTTAAAGGCGTGAGCTTCAACTATTTAGAATTACCATAATACTCCTTATGTTGACCTGTATAAACAAACCTATAATGAACTCTTTCTCATAGAATATGAATCTTTGCGTCTGATTTTGTTTATATTTTCCAATCATGTATGTAGCATCAACAATCTAAAAGCATATCGGTCTCCTTAATGTAGGCAATTTGGTTAGACCAAATTACTGTATGTAAACAACTGAGTTTGATTCAATCATTTTTGTCACAGGTTGTTGGAGAACCCGTCTATCTTATAGGGAACTCACTAGGAGGATATGTTGCTTTATATTTTGCAGCATGCAATCCTCACCTTGTTAAGGGTGTTACGTTGCTCAATGCAACCCCTTTCTGGGGATTTCTACCGAACCCAATGAGATCTCCAAGACTTGCTAAATTGTTCCCATGGGCCGGAACGTTTCCTCTGCCTGCACGTGTCAGAAAGATCACAGAACTTCTGTATGTCTCATTTAGTTGATCTGTTTGTTTAATGGTCATTTCTTATTTCTTCAGAGCTGAGAAAATTCCTCTGATGGCTGCAGAATCTTCTGTTGATCTTTAATAATGAGCACATTTAATTCGTTTGTTATTTCTGGTGTTTGGTCAAGAAAAAACTGACCGAGTTTCTTCTATTGATTTCAGTTGGCAGAAAATAAGCGATCCTAGTAGTATTGCAGAGATACTCAAGCAAGTGTATGCAGACCATTCAACAAAAGTCGACAAAGTGTTTTTGCGTATATTGGAAACAACACAGCATCCGGCTGCTGCTGCATCATTGGCCTCCATAATGTGTGCTCCTCAAGGACAATTATCATTTGGGGAAGCTTTATCTAGGTGAGCAGACTACATAATTATATATGACTTAAGATGTTATCTTCTTCTTATGTTTTCCTTTTCTAAAGCATGTTAAGAAGCCGTTTTCATTTTTATCTTCAGATGTCAAACGAACAATGTGCCT
Source organism: Ficus erecta (assembly GCA_008635985.1). Lineage (NCBI taxonomy): Eukaryota > Viridiplantae > Streptophyta > Magnoliopsida > Rosales > Moraceae > Ficus > Ficus erecta. The sequence goes on from BKCH01000019.1 coordinate 2,848,786, forward strand.
ATCTGTCTCATGTATGGAAAAGAAGATCCGTGGGTGAGGCCCGTCTGGGGCCTTGAGGTGAAACGCCAAGTACCTGAAGCTCCATATTATGAGATTAGCCCGGCTGGTCACTGCCCTCATGATGAAGTTCCTGAGGTATGCAGCTTCTCACCAACTTTCATAAACATGTCTTTGATTTTCCTTTTTCTCCGACTTCATATTGTTACGTGACAGTCTTCAGGACTCATTTTGGTCTTCACTTAGCTAATTAACGTAACGGTTCAAATCTCTTTGTGAGTGAGGGAAGAGATAAAGATAGTTGTCTTGGTTATATATATCGCCAAGTGATTAGCTAGATCCTTGGTTTGATGCAACAATTTTTTGTTCAATTCCTCCGACCAAAAAAAAAAAAAAAAAAGAAGGTATTTTTAGTAACATTTTGAAATTCTGGCAGAAGGGTCACCGTTTCGTCGATATAAGTGTAGTTATCTTTAACAATTATCTATATGAATGCTTAATAGAGTGTCGTTGACATACAGGTAGTGAATTTCTTGTTACGGGGATGGATCAAAAACCTAGAGTCAGAAGGTTCAGTGGCATTACCTTTGTTAGAAGATCAAGAAAGTACTACCCTCTTTAACATGGCCAGGGATTTGGAATTTCCCAGAGACGGATCGCAGAAATCGGTGAGGGTGCGCTTCTTCGGCTCAGAACTCTCCGTTTGGAACTGGATAACCTCTTATCTCCAAGCTCATTTTGGGAACTTGAAGTTGAAATCTTGACAGGGGCACCAACTAGGAGTTCAATTAGAGTAGTGTAAATTCTTAAAGATGAATTTTACCCTTCTATTTGTTAAAATGTAAATGATTCAATCAATAGATCATATAGTTTTAATAGATCATTTAGTTTTCAATTAAAATGTCATTTTACGTCTGGATCATGCTTAATTTAAGTGGTAAAATGAACTAAAATGGAGTACCGTTAACTACTAAAATTGTTCTTTGATAAAGGAACTGAAACTAGTTTTTGCATGCCAACTGAGATAATATTGCATAAATTTCCATGAATTTTAGATTTTGTCACAAAATGCCTCTGAGGTGTGAACTTCAATTTATAATATTTTTTTTCCTTCCGAACTTTAAAAAGTTTGTGAATTTTCCATTCAATTAAATTTTTATAGAAAAGTGCACATTTGCAACATGAGTTTCATGTTGGTGGTATTAAATGTAAAATCATGAAGTTTTTAAAAGAGGAAAAAAGCAAATTAAAATTTTAACTTTAAGTGGTAAACTGATCCAAAATAGATTATGATCAACAACTAAAGTTATTAATAGAAAAACAACTAAAATTTGAGTTTCATGTTACTTTTACTGATAACTGTTGTTTAATTTGATGTCGTTGTCAGTTTTTTATTCACTTATCTATTACCGTGGTCTAAAACTTTTGTCGTTTTGAATTGTCGTTTTCTAGTTGATGTCGATGTTTATGGATTTATGTCGTTAATACTGGTTATTGTCATTCTTTGGTGTTCTTTCTTTTATTTTTATTGTCATTTCATATCTTATTTTATTATTGTCGTTTTTGTCTCTTCCAGCGATCGTCGTCTTTTTATAATAGTGTCGTTGTCTATTTTGATGCTATTTTCTGAATTTATTGTTCCTCTTTATCTTGCCTCATTTCATGGTTCATGTCGTTTTTCAGCATGTTGTCGTTTCCAAATTATGTCGTTGTGTCATTCTTGTTTCAATGCGACATACCTTTTAAAAATTTTGTCGTTTTGTCATTGTCGTTTTTTATGCGACATACCTTTTCCCAATTTATTATCACTTTTTGGAAAATTGTGGCAGCTTATTAGATCAAACATTTCACTCGGGGGTGTGGGGTGGGGAAGATCCTTCAAAAAAAAAAAAAAAACAAAAACAAAAGGGATGAGGAGAGAGAGATCAGACATAACGGTCATATATAAACCCAGAAAGTCAAAGCCAGGAATCCTTGGACAAAACAAAGAGAACACATATGAAAATCATGATGGGAAGGCTGTCGAGCATTTTCCCTTCCGTGAAGATCCCGAAAAACGACGTCGTACGAGCAAAGCCATCGTCAACGCCGCCACCAAAATCGAGAAAAGCAGAAGAGAAAGTCAGCCCTGAATCATCAAAAAAGTCAAAGCCATGGTGTGCTTATCTCATCATTTCCACGACTGCCCCCATCAAGACCTACGTCGGCGTCACCACCTCTTTCTCTCGCCGGTGCGTCGTTTTGCGCCCAATCTGAGTTTTCTCTGAAATTTCTGCTGAATTATTACATGGGTCTCTTTGATTTTGATGTTTAAATGCTTATTTGGTTCGTCAGAAAAAAAGGTTTTTATACTTTAATTTTTTTATTTTTTATTTTTAAATCATGATCGGGATGGCAGTTTTGTTAGCCGTAAAGTTCCCCTTTTTTTTCTTTTTTTTTTTTTTTTTTTTTTTTCCAAAAACCAAAAATTTGTCTTTTGTCCCTGATATGAGCTCCCTGTGAAGTTTCCCTCAACTTCTTATATGGGTCTCTTTGATTTTGATGTTTAAGTTCTTATTGGGTTCTTAAGAAAAAATTGGGAGTTGTATCCGTTTTATTTATTTATAGTTTTGCATAATATTTTTGCATAATATTCCATTATTTGGTGTTCTAAGAAAAAAGAAGTTCCATTTTTTGGTTTAGTGATTAGAAATTAGCTCTCCTTAGAAATTAATGGAAGATAACTTTAAATTTTCTGACAACAAGGGCTGAGCTTTAGTTATCATGCATTTTTTGGTTTAGTGGTGAGCTTTAAATTTTCTCAGTTGTAATGAAATCAAGTGTAGTATTCACAAGCAATTTGTTGTTGGGGTAAATGAATGGTAACTCTTGATTACTGGTTGCCTTGATAAAAGGTGTTGGTATTTTATGCAGTTTGAAACAACATAACGGTGAACTTAAAGGCGGTGCAAAGGCGACTCGCTCCAGAAGGCCATGGATTTGTGCCTGCCTGATTGAAGGTTTCAAGGACCAAAGTGAAGGTAATTGATACTGTCAAAGCCATGAAAGACTACCCTATCTCTTCTTTCTGTAATTTGGGCTCTGTGATAATCACAGTGAAAAACAAATCTGGACAATTTTTGAGAGAGAATTTGTAGTACACAATTGCTTCTGCACACATGGAGAATAAAATAACTAAACTAGATTTAATTAGAGGCTATACTTATATTGTCTTAACCTTGGATTCATGAAACCAAATTCCAAGGAAATTAGTCATTTGTTGGCTCATTCCAATTTTCCATCTTCACTTTGAATGGTTTATCTGGGGATCCTCATTCTATGAGCTAGCAGTGTCACTGTCTTTTGCAATCAATTGTAGTGACAAACCTGGCACTCATGCTAGGCATTTTAATTTTTGTTTTTTTGTTTTCGTCTTCATATCTTACTTTTACACTGTCTCTGCTACATTGCAGCTTCAGAGTTTGAAGCGAAATGGAAAAGTTTCTCGAGAAAGTTACCTCGCAAGAAGAAGAACGAAAACACTGAAAATCAAGTAAAAGACTGCTCACCTCCATTGTTACAATACAGACAAGCAGCCTTAAAAAGAGTTGAAGGTTCACTTGATTGCCGTCACTTAGAAATTGACTGGCATCTCGGTCCTTTCTGATTTACAGATCCCATGACGACTGCTATAATATGTTGCTCAGTAGCATATTAGAATTGCCATTAGATCAGCAAGGTCAAATCTTGTAGTACCAGCATGAGAATATGTCATCTTAGATTGTTGTACATTCATTTGATGCATATTGTAACAACTCGAAGTATTGGTTCAGGAGCACAGCTAATGGACAGGACTGTGCCTAATATCTGAATGAGAGCTATTTAATTGTAATTTACACCATTTTTGCACATATAAATTCACAATTTTTTTTTTTTCTATTTTCTATGTAATTTCTTCAAGCTAGTTGTAATTTTTTTTTCCCTTTCTGGATAACTTGTGGCTGCATACAGAAAAAATAAATAGATCATACAAACTGAAAATAGGATTGCAATATTCGCGCTAAGATCAGACAAATAACCATTCTCCACGCCCTGGTAGAGTCATTGTGATGAAATCTTCTTCTTCAATGAATTAGCTGTAGTTTTCACAGCAATTGCCATTTGATGTTTTGCATTTAACTTTTTAACGAACTCCATAACTTTTACTTAGTTCTGCTTTTATTGTCGTCGCATTCTTGTCTTCTGCTACTTGTAAAATCATAAAGCCCGTTTCGATAATAGGTTGAAGTTGGACTTTTGAAGGGTTTTATTTTTTATTTTTAATTGAAATGAGTGAATGTTTGGAAATATGTTTTGGTTGACATGTGAATTATAAACTAATTGTAATATTTGAATAGCATAAAAATACGAAGTGTGCTTGGATTTTAGTGGATAATATGGATCTCGTTTCTTCTTCTCATTTCTAAATAATAATCTTATTTGGAATTGAAATAAGAAAGTTATGGACTTTTAAAATTTGAGATCCATGAAAATAGAAGAGAGAAAAAAATTTGGATTTGTTGTTGAGTTCTAAAAACCAACGCCTTTAGGAACCCAATAGCCAAAACTATTTGTAATTGGTTGTCCAAACGGGGCCTTAATCTTATGGCTGCTTTGGCATGGTTGTTGTGTAATATGATTACCGTATTTAATACGTCGGTAACTAGTAGGTTTAATCTAAAAATAATATTAGAGAATATCAATGATGTTAAATATTATATACTAATAGAAGATGAATCCCACAACAGAGGGTCACAAATAGAACTCATCCGCTATTAGTTATAATGTTCAACCTCACTAATACTCGAAAGCATTTTCCTAAACTAATACCATGGGGAAGAGGGATTGGGTGGGAGGTTACGGATTTGATTTCTATTTTTTATATTTTTCTAAGATGGCACTAGTCGTCCTTAAAATAAATAAATAAACGTGTATTGACTAGCAATAGATTCGTGATGAGACTATTTCAACACAATCGAGACTTTGATTCCAAGACAGAAGACACTCGGGTAAACTGTATTTATTCAAGAAAATGCTCATAAATTTTCTGGGAAACTTCTGGGATGGTTCCACACATTTTCTTTTCTTCTTGTATCCAAGATTTAAAATATGTGATTGTGATCACTTTCTTTGCTCCTGTCAATATGTTTGACAATCAACAGTGCCACAACCAATTAGGACATGAAGTTTAAGAGAAAGCAGTTTTATATATGCAGCAAAACCTTTGAATAGTTTTTTTCCTTGGATCTCTACCATACACTGATCATCCGCTAATTTTGTGCTTTGTACTTTAATTCTGTTTTTCTGGAGGATCTGCAGCAATGGGAGAGGCAATACTTTCGGCTCTCGTTCAAGTGATTTTCGAGAAGTTGTCTTCCCAAGTCTTTGAAGAGTACGGCTTGTTAATGTGTGGCACCAGTGAGATAAGAAAGCTTCAGAGTTTACTTTCATCAATTCAATCAGTGCTCGAAGATGCAGAGGATCGGCAAGTAAAGGACAAGGCGGTGAAGGATTGGCTGATAAAGCTGAAAGATGTTGCTTATGATGCAGATGACTTGTTGGACGAGTACATGACGGAAGCTCTACAACAAAAATTGGAGTTTCATGGTGATCTCATGACTACCCGTGGCTGCGTGGTAAGCTCGGTATTCTGCTTCTGTTCTCAATCGAGCACATTTTTCTCTCGTCATAGAATGATGAACAAGTTGAAGAATATAGTTGACAGATTGAATACAATTTCAGATGAGAGGTTCAAAATTCATTTGAGAGAGGGTTTTGGTGCTGCTGATTTTAGTGTTAAGCAATCATCTCAGTCTAGACTGCAATCAGATTCTTACTTGTGTGAATCTGAAGTCTTTGGAAGAGATGAAGACAAAGAGAAGATCATTAGTCTTCTCACGAATCCTGCTGATCCTAGAGATGTCTCGGTCATTCCCGTAGTTGGTATGGGTGGGCTAGGGAAGACAACAATGACCAAATTGGTCTACAATGACAAAAGGGTCAAGGAACACTTTGAGAGAAGGATTTGGGTCTGTGTCTCTGAGGCGTTTGATGTTAAGAAGCTAATGAGAGCAATTATCGAGTCTGCAACTGGGATTAGATGTGATCTTGATGAAATGGAAGCAATCCATCGCCATCTTCAAGAATTGATAATGGGGCAACGGTTTTGCTCGTACTGGATGATGTGTGGAATGAGGATCATGAGAAATGGGACAGACTGAAGAGTTCAGTTAGGCACGGTTCCGAAGGAAGCAGCATTTAGGTAACAACTCGTAGTGAAAAGGTTGCTCTAATAATGGGCACCATCACTCCTTACCAATTGAAAGGCCTGTCAGATGACAATTGTTGGTTATTGTTTCAGCAGCGGGCGTTCAGAAACGGAAGACTAGAGGATGCTGCTCCGAAATTCATAGCGATTGGAAAAGAAATTGCAAGGAAGTGCAAGGGTGTACCTTTGGCAGCAAAGGCTCTCGGAAGCTCACTACGGTTGAAAAGACAAATTGATTATTGGATAACTGTTAGAGATAATGAAATGTGGAGCTTTATGGAAGAAGAACATGGAATTTTACCGGTGTTAAAGCTCAGCTACGACAGTCTTCCATCTCATCTTAAGCAATGTTTTGCATACTGCTCCCTTTATCCCAAGGACTACAAGATAAAGAAGGAGAACTTGATCCATTTATGGATAGCAGAAGGATTTGTTCGACCATCTCGAGGAAAACAGCTAGAAGAAGTTGCAGACGAATGTTTTAACGAATTATTATGGAGGTCTTTTTTCCAAAATGCATCCACAGACAACAATGGTGACATAGTGGAAGTCGAAATGCACCATCTCCTTCATGATCTGGCAACCTTTGTTGCAGCCAACAGTTGCTTGATGCTGGAGGTTTCTCAGCAAGAGATTATCCCCTTAGAAATCCGCCATTTATCGGTAATTTGTAACGAAGCTGATCATTTGAAGAATATCAGGTGCGCTTCAAAGCTGCGCTCTTTTATCTTCTTATTTGGCAGGCGCAAGATCACAAAAGTGTCAAATAAGATGATCTTGAGTATGAAATCTTTGCGCTCATTAGACATAAGCAGTTCTCGCATTACGAAGGTGCCCAAGTCAGTTGGTCTTCTCAAACATTTAAGGTACCTTAACTTGTCGAATACACTTGTTAAAGAGTTACCGAACACTGTATGCAATCTCTTTAATCTACAAACCCTGTTACTTCTGCACTGCAACCGGCTGCAGAAACTACCCAACGATTTGAGAAAGCTGATCAACCTGAGGCACCTGAATATTTGTGGATGCGATTTGTTATCAGAATTGCCACATGGAATTGGAGAACTCCGATCCCTTAAAACATTGCCCGTGTTCATAGTTGGTAAGGTAACTGGCGGTAGCATAGCAGACTTGCGGAACCTGGACCTCCATGGAGAACTAACCATTAAAAATCTCGGAAATGTGAGGGGTAATGTAGGTTGCGCAAAGCTTGCAAGCTTAAAAGAAAAAAGGCATATTCAGTCATTGAATCTGGCGTGGAATGATTTAGATGATGCAACTGCAAGAGAAAATGCAGATCGTATTGCTGAAGGCCTCCAGCCAAACTCCGAGTTGAAGAAGCTAGCCATTAAAAATTACATGGGTTCGAAATTACCGAATTGGTTGATGAATTCTTATCTTGCAAATCTTGTGGAACTCTCCTTGATCAGATGTCAAAGGTGTGTGCAGCTTCCTTCACTAGAGAAGCTACATTCTCTACAAGTTCTCGTGATCGACGGAATGGATGCCACAATGTACTTTTGCAATGACTCTGCACAAAGTAGTGGAACGGCCGATTTTGTTACACTAAAAAAATTGTCGCTCAAAGGCATGCCTAATTTATTGGGGTGGTCATCCAAAGAGAGAAGAGTTCGATTTCCCTACTTGAAGGAACTAAAAATCGATGATGCCCCGAGGTTGATCAACTTGCCAGATCTTCCATCTATTGAATGTTTGGAGATCGACTTCTGCAGTGATGAATTACTGACTAGCTCAACGAAGATAACTTATCTATTGAGTTTCATTATCAGTGGATTTGAGGACCTTATTCATTTGCCACATGGGCTGCTAAGAAACAAAACATGTCTGTTGTCCTTAGAAATCAGGAACTGCCAAAAGCTCGGATCGTTTTCTGGTGAGCTCAAGAGTCTTTGTTTCCTTCAGTCATTGTGCATAAGCGACTGTCCTGAGATCACATCTTTTTCGGAGTTGGAAGGCCTCAAATCTCTCAACTCCTTAAGTATAAACATGTGTGATGACCTAATTTCGCTGCCGGAAGGACCAGAAGTTTTGAAATCTCTTCGCTATTTCTCACTTGCAAACTGCGGAAACATAACAGCCTTGCCAGATGCTATGCAGCATCTTACAGGCCTCCATACACTGCACATCTGGAGTTGTTCCAACTTGGTCTCTCTACCTGACTGGCTCATAAACCTTTCAGCACTTCGAGAAATGGAGCTTTGGTATTGCGAGAATTTACTGTCTCTACCGGACTCAATGAAATGCCTGACCGCCCTTCAATTCTTGTCAATTTGGGGCTGTCCTCTGTTGGAGACACACTTGGGGAAGGACACAGGTGCAGATTGGCCCAAGATAAAGCACGTCCCTTTTATCAAGATAAATGGTCTTGTCGAAGATAGTGGAAGCCAGCTGGCTGATTTATGTTAATCAGTGGAATCCAGCTGGCTGATGTGTGTTAAATTTCCTTATTTCCTTATTTGGTTTATTTCCTTATTTGTTCCCTAAAGATCAGTCGATCTTTTTGTATATATACCCATTGTATTCTTTGAAATAAAAAGTACGGAAAAGTATTATATTTTCCTTCACAAAACTTCATGGTATCAGAGCCGAAAAAAATTCTTCCATGGATTTTAGGGCAGCCATGACAGGCTCTCAGAAAAAAAACTCCCAAACAGGTACTGACTCCCAAACAGGTACTGATTCCACCTCATCCTCTGAAACCCGACAACCTCAACCTGCTGGCCGGCAACCTCAATCAGGCACCACCCAGATCAGTAGCATGGAACCTGCCGGCTCTCACCTGTCCCTGCAATTAACCGTTCATAAACTGAATGGCAGCAATTACCTCGAATGGGCTCAATCGGTCAGACTTGCGATTGACGGTAGAGGAAAGCTCGGACATTTAACCGGAGAAATCCAACGACCAGCCGCTGACGACCCGAGTTTGAAGGTATGGCGTTCAGAAAATTCTCTCATAATTGCGTGGCTCATCAATTCGATGGAACCTGCCATAGGAAAGCCCCACCTATTCTTGCCGACAGCGAGAGATGTATGGGAAGCAGTTCGGGACATGTACTCGGATGTGGAAAACTCGTCCCAGATTTTTGAGTTGAAAACGAGGCTTTGGAAGGCAAAACAAGGAGATCAAGACGTGACTTCGTATTACAATGAACTTGTAACGTTATGGCAGGAGTTGGACCTCTGTTATGAGGACGAATGGGACTGCCAGAAAGACAGTGTACGTCATAAAAGGAGGGAGGAGAATGACCGTGTGTATGTCTTCCTAGCCGGGCTCAATCAAGAACTGGATGAAGTGCGAGGCAGGATACTTGGTCGAAAGCCTTTACCATCAATCAGAGAAGTTTTTTCTGAAGTTAGGAGGGAGGAGTCAAGGCGGAGAGTGATGCTCAGAACGCAGGAATCAAGGAATAGTGCTGACATTGAGAATTCAGCCCTGGTTTCTAGAGGGTCAGATTCGGAGGAGAACCGGAAAAAAAAAGCCTTGGTGTGACCATTGTAAGAAACATTGGCATACCAGGGAAACCTGCTGGAAAATCCATGGGAGGCCACCGAACCAGAAGAAGAAGACCGGAGGTGAAGGCAGAGCACTACAAACTGTGGGCGATGATTCTCAAGGGCAACCAGTCAACTCAGAGATGCACTCCTTCACAAAGGAACAACTAAACCACCTGTACAAGCTCTTCCAATCTCCACAGTTTTCAAATCCTTCCTGTTCTTTGGCGAAAAAGGGTAACTATTTCATTGCAGCCCTCTCTTGCGAAAAATCAAATCCATATTGTTCATGGATTATTGACTCAGGTGCTACTGACCATATGACTGGATCTTCGAAATTGTTTTATTCCTATAACCCGTGTGCAGGAAACAAAAAAATCAAAATTGCTGATGGTTCATTGTCGGTCATAGCAGGAATAGGGTCCATTGTTATCTCTCCCTCACTCACTCTTCATAGAGTTCTTCATGTGCCTAATCTGTCATGCAATCTGTTGTCAATAAGTAAATTAACCAGTGATCTTAAGTGTCAAGTTAATTTCTTTCCTTCATATTGTGAATTTCAGGAACTGACCTCGGGGACGACGATTGGCAGTGCTAGAGAAAGTGGAGGACTTTATTTTTTTGAAGAAGGATCAAAATCAAAAAGGCCAGTACAAAGTACATGCTATGGTTCTGTTTCTTTTGTTGCCAATAAGGAAATTATGTTATGGCATTATAGATTAGGTCATCCGAATTTCCATTATTTGAAACACTTATTACCTGATTTGTTTAAGAATAAAAATCCTTCTTCTTTGCAATGTGAGTTTTGTGAATTGGCTAAACATCATCGTTCTTCTTTTTCTCTACAATCCTATAAACCCACAAAACCTTTTGTATTGATCCACACTGATGTTTGGGGTCCCTCTAGGATTGATACTCTGTCAGGAAAAAAATGGTTTGTCACATTTATAGATGATCATACACGGTTAAGTTGGGTTTACCTGTTAAAAGAAAAATCCGAAGTTAAAAGTATCTTCCAAAATTTTTACACCATGGTTCTCACCCAATTTCAAACGAAAATTCAAATTCTCAGAAGTGATAATGGTAAGGAGTATTTTAATAAAACTCTAGGACCTTTTTTTCTTGAGAAAGGAATTGTGCACCAGAGTTCATGTAATGATACACCTCAACAAAACGGAGTAGCTGAGCGAAAAAATAAACACCTTTTAGAAGTGGCTAGAGCGTTACTTTTTTCAAAAAATGTCTCTAAGTATCTCTGGGGTGAAGCAATTTTGACAGCAACATACTTGATTAACCGAATGCCTTCTAGGATTCTAAAATTCAAAACTCCGTTAAGTGTTTTTCAAAACATTTATCCTTCGACTAGGCTTATTTCTGACATTCCTCTAAAAATATTTGGATGCACAGCTTTTATTCATAACCATGATCACAATAGAGGAAAACTTGATCCTAGGGCCACACGTTGTATCTTTGTTGGATATGCACCAACCCAGAAAGGGTATAAGTGCTTTGACCCTATCTTAAAGAAAATGTTCATAACCATGGATGTCACTTTTTTTGAAGACAAATCGTTTTTTGGAACTCATCTTCAGGGGGGAAGAGAAAGAGAAGATTCGAATGATGATGTCTTTCAAATTCAAGAAGAACCGTTTTTGCAAAATTCTCGACAGGACACGATTGCTGAAAATCAAGTTTTAGATCCTGATGAGTTAAATCCTACTGATTCCTTTAAAAAATATGATCCAAGTGTTTTGGATTCTGAACAAGTAAGGCAAATAAGTGTAGAAAATATAGGAGAAACGGTTCCCTTATCTTTAATGCCATCTGAAAAAACCAACCCCACAGAAGAAAGAGACAGGAACACAACATGTACTAAGTTGCAGACCTACTTCAGAAGAAACTACCGTTCAAAAGATAAAGTCCCCGCCTCTCTTCAAGGCCATGAGTCCGAACCAGGGAAAGAACCTGAAGTATCTGAACTCTTAGGTAAAAATTCCTCCACTGAGTCTTTTGATGATCTAGATATTCCCATTGCGTGTCGAAAGGGTGTGCGGTCTTGCACTAAACATCCTATGTCTCATTTTGTCTCCTATGATAAATTATCCCCTTCTTTCTTTGCTTTCACTTCACAACTCTCCTCTGTGGAAATTCCAAGAGATGTACAGGAGGCTTTGCAGGTTCTCGAGTGGAGGAATGCTATTGATGAGGAGATGGCGGCTCTTGAGAAGAATCAAACATGGGAAGTAGTGGATCTGCCAAGGGGGAAGAAGACGGTGGGCTGCAAATGGGTCTTCACAGTTAAGTACAATTCGGATGGAACCATTAAGAGGTACAAGGCCCGCTTAGTAGCTAAGGGCTTCACCCAGACCTATGGAATCGATTATCTTGAGACCTTTGCTCCAGTTGCCAAATTGAATACAGTCAGAGTGCTACTGTCGATTGCTGTTAACCTCGATTGGCCACTCCATCAACTAGATGTAAAGAATGCCTTTTTGAATGGAGATTTGGAGGAAGAGGTTTACATGGACTCACCTTCAGGGTTCGATGAAAGATTCAATTCAAAGGTCTGTTTGTTGAAGAAGTCACTATATGGACTCAAGCAATCTCCTAGGGCGTGGTTTGATAAGTTTACTCGCTCCATGAAGAACCAAAGATATGTTCAAGCCCAGAGTGATCATACCATGTTCATAAAAAGGTCCAAGGAAGGTAAGATTGCTGTCTTAATAGTATATGTGGATGATATCATTCTTACCGGTGACAATTTGGTAGAAATGGAAAAGCTTAAGAGAACTTTAGCTCTGGAGTTCGAGATTAAAGACTTGGGAGCATTGAGATATTTCCTAGGGATGGAAGTAGCACGTTCAAGGAAAGGGCTGGTTGTCTCTCAGAGGAAATAAGTCCTGGATCTCCTTAAGGAAACTGGCATGAGTGGTTGCCGACCTGCAGATACCCCCATGGATCCCAACCAAAAGCTTGGAGATGTTACAGATGGGGCACCAGTTGACAAGGCTAGGTACCAGAAACTTGTGGGTAAGTTAATCTACTTATCCCATACTAGACCGGATATAGCTTTTGCAGTGAGTGTTGTGAGCCAATTTATGCACTCTCCCTATGAGGAGCATCTTGAAGCTGTATATCGGATTCTGAGATACCTAAAAAGCACTCCTGGGAAGGGGCTGTTGTTCAAGAAAGGTGAGCAAAGGGATATTGAAGCCTATACAGATGCAGACTGGGCAGGCTCAGTTACTGATAGAAGATCGACATCAGGGTATTGCACGTTTGTATGGGGTAACCTTGTCACATGGAGGAGTAAGAAGCAGAACGTTGTAGCCCGAAGTAGCGCTGAAGCAGAGTACCGGGCCATGGCACACGGTGTTTGTGAGATGCTGTGGTTGAAACGGATTCTTGATGAACTTGGTAAACCAACTGAAGGTCCGATGAAGTTGTACTGCGACAACAAGGCTGCTATCAGCATAGCTCACAATCCAGTACAGCATGATAGGACAAAGCATGTTGAGATTGATCGACACTTCATAAAAGAAAAGTTGGAAGGAGGAGTTATTTGTTTGCCATTTGTTCCTACAACGCAGCAGATAGCCGACATTTTTACTAAAGGATTGTTCAGGCCTAACTTTGAGCTTCTCACTAGCAAGTTGGGTATGATGAACATTTACGCACCAACTTGAGGGGGGGGTGTCGAAGATAGTGGAAGCCAGCTGGCTGATTTATGTTAATCAGTGGAATCCAGCTGGCTGATGTGTGTTAAATTTCCTTATTTCCTTATTTGGTTTATTTCCTTATTTGTTCCCTAAAGATCAGTCGATCTTTTTGTATATATACCCATTGTATTCTTTGAAATAAAAAGTACGGAAAAGTATTATATTTTCCTTCACAAAACTTCAGGTCTTTACATTCAGACACTGGATGGTAAGTATCTCAGTATCGAATTAAGGTAGAGGGTTAATCGGAACTGAAGCAAAATCTTTGATAGGATTATGTTTTATTTGCACATTTTCATCTATGTTGTTTTACGTTCATACACGGCTTGCTTTTCTATTCTTGAGACTTGACCTTCCTCCTTGTCATGGTTTTTAAAGTATGTAAATTCAAGTGCAGTACGTGTTTCTTCTTTGGAAGAAAAGAATTTAGCATTCTTCGAGGGCTTACCTTGTTTGATAAGAAAGATCAGTAATGTGACTTGTGTCTAACTGAGAATCGCTGGCATCCTTTACAGTTTAAAACGAGTATACTACAAGGTGGTGCAAAAGCAAATCCCGCCGGGAGGACATGGATTTTGTTCAAAGTTTCAACAACAAAACAGAGGTTCTACTCTTGAAATTTGGCCATGATTTTCTTTTCTTTTGTTTGTTTGTTTTATTTATTTTGTTTTGGTTTGAATTCTGTGCCTTCTAAGTTTCAGATAATCACGATAAAACTCATAAATACAGATTATCCTCGAGATTTACGTATATTAAACATGCATTAATGGAAAGAGAGTTGAAATAAACGACCTAGATTACATATATAGAGTGCTTATTGCGATATTCTTGAAGTTAATTAGATAGAGTTTTCCACTTCTTTGTTTTTATTTCCTTGCACCATGTGGTTCCTCTGAGGCTCCTCAAAGTAGTTATCGGTAGCCGCTTTGCAGTACTCATGTATATACACTTTAGTTTTGTTGTCTATGTCGTTCTTTTAATCTTTTTATTTTATAATTATTATTATTATTTAATTTGAAGTGTGTCTCTCGTACCTTTGCAGCTTCAGAGTTTGAACCAAAAAGGAAAAGTTATAATGGAAGCTGACTCCAAAGGAGAAGGAGAATACAAAGCAAGGAAAAGACTGCTCAATTCTAGTGTTACAACATTGGCAAGTAACTTTTCAAGTAAAGTATAGAAGGTTCATTTCACTGCAGTCGACTACAAATTGACCGGAATCTGATTCTTGTTGCTTCCAAGATTCCCCGGCAACCGCTATAAGTAGTTCTCAAAAGCATGTTAAAAATTACGGTTGGATCCGCAAGGTCAAACCTTGTAGAACCAACATCATAGGTTGTTGTCTGTTATTCAGCTCTTGGCAGGGCACAATGGAAAAACTTCAACTTGTGGCAGCTATACAATAGTTCGGTGATAAAAAATATCATATATCTACCTTATTTGACTTTGTAAGCATAATTGCACAACCTGTATTCGATATTACACGGAGGGCCAATTGCATAACAGGAATAAATAAAAGCCGGCTTAAAGCGACAATCAGGCGAAATAAGGAATAGAATCCTTTACTAAATAATCCTTTTTCTTCACCAAATGGGAGGCAATTAGTTGACGTATAACAGAGAGATGTGATTGAGATTCAAAAATGAAAAGAAAGAGTAGCATTCTTAATGAAGGCACCTAATGCTGCAAACTCTTCGAGCAGTCTAACATCGGCTTGAAACCTAAGGAGCTGAGGGAGGAACAGCCAAAATGAGGGTACTCATCACAAATGCAACTGTTAATGCTCCGGAGATCAGCCTTGGAAGCTTCCACTTCTTCCCAACAGCCTTCTTTAAAACAATTTCGACAGTCAAGCAGAATCCATGGAGGAGGAAGAACCCTGTGATGTTCCAAGTCGGTCTGAGGCGGCCCTGATAGTAGAACAGGATCTCGTGCATGAGAGCAGACACCAAGAAGGTTGCCATGACAGCTGGGAGCGGGGCCCATTTGTGGCCAATGACATGTTTGGAGAAGTTAAGTGTAGGTTCATAGACAGTTGGTCTTAGGATGCTAGTTACCATGAGGTTCCATCTTCTACCCCAGAAGTCTTGCAATGACGAAGAGAGATATGGCTCGTTGAACTGAGGCTCAAGCTCAAGTCCCAAGAGGGCTTTAGCCACGGCTGCCACTACGGCTAGGATCAGCTCGAGGAAGAAGTAAATATGGAAACAATAAAGACTCAACAACACCTTCGGATGTATGAACTCACTATACTCATAGACCTTTAGCAACACTGCCAATAAGACCCCTTTTGTTGCATAGTTTAGAAGTGATATTTGGCCTTTTTCCGGAGTTTTGGGAGATGGGGTTTCTTTGTTTTGATCATGATGTGAGATCTTGATCGGAAGGCAAGCAACGGCGACGAAACGTTTGAGGGAGAGATTCGAAGGGTCGGATGCCAAAGGGCCTTTGCCAAAAGCGAAAAGCAAGAGCTTGAAATTGCCAAGCCAAGTGATGAAGAAGCCAGTCAAGCCTCCAAAGTGCATGGAAAAGAGGTTGAGAGGAAGATAGAGAAAGAGAGACACAATTGGGAGAAGAAAAAAGAAGTCTTAGTGGGCCTTTGGAAATTGCTTTACCAATGACATAACAATAGCAAAGAGAGATAAAGACTGTGAGCCATACCTTCATCAAGTTGCTAAACTCTTCCTCCATTTTTTTTTTTCCCCCTCTATTTTTTGCTGATTTTTGGATCTGATTTTTGGGGAGTTTTTAAGAAAGGCTTTGTTGAGAAGAAAAATTTGTAATCATTGTTTTAGCAGCCAAACATGACCTGTATATTGTGATTATAAGAAGGTATGTTGAACTAGTAATGGGAGAAGTAATTAAATAAAGAATTATATAGTTTTTGCTTCTCAAGTACAGCAAAAGATGACTAATTAATACTAGTAGTTTATTGTTTATTCTCAATTTTTTTATGTTTAATGATTATAATATTAAAAACAAGTCATTAGATAAAATATTGAAGGACACATGGTATTTTCTCTTGTTAAATACAACAAAAGATTATTAATATTCGCCTATTAAAAAACTAGATGTCCAAATGAATAAGTTGACAAAACATTCAAGTACACATGGTATGGTTTGCTTGTAAATACAGCAAAAGATATTTAATATTTGCCTATAAAAAATCTAGATTATCCAACTGAATGTGTTGAACGACTTAGAAAATTGAGGTATGAGATTCAAACTTTATATATATATATATATATTTTTAAGTAATCATAATTAAATTACCATTTGACTATATTTATAACAAGATTAAACATTTCAAATACAGTTTTTTTTTTTTTTTTTTTTTTTTTTTTTTTTGCTTGTAAAATGTAGCAAACGATTATTAAAATACGCTCAAAGGCAGTTTGAATTCTTTATTTTGGTTTTACAATTTCGATATTTTAAGCTCGAGGTATAGCTCGTGGTCAATTTAGCTGCAAATAAAAAAACATATCTAGTAGGGAACATATAATTTGAATTCTTCATTGTTTTTATGGTAAAAGGCCTATTTGGAGAATTTATATTAAAAGGTGGCTTTCATGTAGTTTTGATGTGCTATACACTTCGACGAAATGAAAACTTTTGTACATATTTAAAAATATACATATAAAATCAACATTTTAATTGAGAAAGATATCGTGATTCCCTTTCTATGTCAACCGTATACCATGAGTGATTGCGACACTATTAATATGCTATTAAATATTCCCTTTCCATATCACCAGTAACTTCTTTCGAGAATTCTCGCCTAGTGACTTATTAAAAATAAAATAAAATAATCGGAATCTTTTTTTTTTTTTTTTTTTAAATGTGATTTCATCAGATTTAAATCTTAATATCCGCAAATAATGACGGTAACATAGAATATTACAAAAGAAGATTAAATAAGATGTATTGTTCTCATTAGACAGTCTCCAATAAATTGTTATAACAACCGTCCGATTAGATGAAAAATGTTGATCTTTGTGTGATGAAACTCCTCAAAAGCCTACCTAAAGCAGCATACTCTTGAAGCAACCTAACATCGGCCTCACACCGAAGCATCTGAGGGAAGAACAGCCAAAAGCTGGTCAACATCACAAACCCAATAGTCAACGCCCCTGAAACTACTCTCGGAATCCGCCACGTGGCGGGAAGGGCCCTCTTCAATGCAATCTCGACCGTCAAACACAGCCCATGCAGGACAAAGAACCACGTGACCTCCCACGTGGGACGCACCCGGCCCAAGTAGAAGAAGATGAGCTCATGAACAAGTCCAGAGACCAAGAATGTGGCCCAGACAGCTGGGATCTGAGCCCACCTCCGGCCCAAAATCCCAGCCCAGAAGAGGAGGGAGGGCTCATATACGGTGGGGCGCAGGATACGGTTGACCATGAGGTTCCACCTCCTGCCCCAGAAGTCTTGAAGTGAGGCTGAGAGGTACGGCTCGTCGAAGTGTGGCTCGAGCTCAAGTCCCAACATGACTCGAGGCACGGCTGCGACCACCGATAGGATGGTTTCGAGCAGAAGGTAGATGAGAAGACAATTAAGAACTAATATTATTTTTTGGTCCAAAATTTGCTCCTTGTAATCAAAAACCTTAATTAGAATGGCCAAAATCAAGGCTTTTATCAAAAAGAGTTTAAAGACCATTTTTTGTGCGATGGGTTTTGATTGTTTTCGTGATTTTGAGGTGGGTTTTCTCGGATCTCGATGGGGAGACAAGAAACGACAAGAAACTGGCCAAGGGAGATTGGAGGGTCTAAGGTCCCTAAAGGGCCTCTGCCAAAAGCAAAGAGGAGAAGCTTGAAGTTTGCAAGCCATGAGATGATAAAGGCAGTGCCACCGCCGAGATTTATGGAGGAGAGTTTGAGCGGAAGGATTAGAAAGAGGCAAAAAATTGGGAGAAAAAAGAGGAGTCTTTTGGTGCCCTTCGGGACTATTTTCCCAATAGCATAGCAATAAGTTAAAGATGCCAAGATTGAGAGCCATACCTTTGTGAATGTATTCATTTCGCCCTCCATTTTCTTCTTCTTCTTCTTCTTCTTCTTCTTGTGATGTCTAATAACTTTGCTTGTTTGGTGTGATATTTTTTGGTGAGGTATTTATGAGAGGGACAAGTAAGCAAAGTGAAAGCGAGCATTTGATGGATGAAGAAAAATGTGAGATGCTTTTTTTATTTTTTTATTGATTAAACAATTGCTCGACCTTTATTTTATTATTAAATGCCAGTAATATTCTTTCCCCTATATATATATATATATATTCTTTCCCATATATATATATATATATATATTTTAACTGATATTAAACGTATTGTAAATATTATATTGGATTCAGAACAGATCAATTATAATAATATATTTTGCTTTTTTCCTATGTTCGCTTTGGGTATTACTGGCGACTGCAAAAACCATTTTATTTTATTTTATCTTCTCTCGTCTATAAATTTTTGTGGTCGTTTTGATTCTTTTTCCGCTTTTTCGTTATCTGTCGTTCCATGTTCATTGTCGTTTTTTAAAATGTTGTCGTTTTCCAAGTTTTTGCCACTCTTCAATTAAAATGTTTCTAGTTGTGTTTGGTCGTTTCTCATTCGTGGTTTTTTTTTTTTTTTTTTGGGTTAATGACGGTCGTATTTAAAGTTCTTGTCTTTCCTCAATTAAAATTCTTGTAATTGTGTGTGGTACAGTTGGTTAATAGTGGTCAATGAAGCGAGCTATAAATACTGAATAACACTATGCATTAAAACTATATTGGAACATAAAAACAAATAAAAAGTAATATTGAAACATAAAATAATTAGCGTTAAGTGATTACATGCATAATTTAACAATAATTCACTTAATTACATTAAAAGTTATAAAGTTCAAATCTTTTATTAAAGCGCACAAACACAATTACCCTTCAAAAACAAAATCAATCCCATATCAAATATTAGCCGCTTGATTAGCTGAAAAATGATAATCTTTGACTTACTTTCCTCAGAAGCCCAACCAAAGCGACATACTCTTGCATCAACCGAACATCAAAGTTGCACCGAATCATCTGCGGGAAGAACAGCCAAACGCCGGTCACCATCACAAACCCAACGGTCAACGGAACCGACACCACCCTCGGCATCCGCCACGTGTCGGTTGCCAAGGCCCTCTTCAAACCAATCTCGGCCGTCAAACACATTCCATGGAGGACAAAGAACCACGTTACCTCCCACGTGGGAGGCACACGAGCCACGTAGTAGTAAACGAGCTCGTGAACAAGCCCAACGACCAGGAAGCTTCCAACGATTGCTGGGATTTTGGCCCATTTTGATCCCACTAGTGGGGTCCAAAATCTGAGGGTGGGATCATATACGGCGGGGCGCATGATACGTCTGACCGCGAGGTTCCACCTATTGACCCAAAAGTCTTGGAGTGAGGTTGAGAGGTATGGCTCGTTGAAATTTGGCTCGAGCTCAAGTCCCACCATGGCTCGAGCCAAGGCTGCGGCCATGGCTAGGATGGTTTCAACCAAGAGGTACACAAGAGGCCAAAGTAGGGCCACTAACACTTTTGGGTGCACATATTCCCTATTACTAAAGACAAAAATTAGAATGGCTAGAACCAAAAGTTTTATAGCAAATTTGAGAGGCATTTTTTTGGGTCGATTTGTTTTAGGACTATTGGAAGATGGATTTTGTTCTATTGATATAGGAAGACAAGAAACGACAAGAAAACGCCCAAACGACATCGTAGCTGGGTCTAGAGCTAAAGGGCCTTTGCCAAAGGCAAAGAGTAAAAGCTTGAAGTTGCCAAGCCATGTGATGAAAAAAGATTGTGGCGACTCCAAGATTTATGGAAGAGAGTTTGAGTGGAAGCAAGAGAAAAAGGCACACAATTGGGAGGATAAAGATGAGTCTTTTGGTACCTTTTGAGACTATTTTTCCAACAAAATAGCAATAAGACAGAGATGCCAAGATCAAAATCCATACCTTGATGAAGTTGTTAATTTCACCCTCCATTTTTGTTCCTTTTTTTTTTTTTTTTTTTTTTGAATCTCTCAGAGTGGTGTGTTGTTCGAAGTTTCAGCAACAAGATCACCAAAAAGAGTGAGAGACTCACACTAAGAGATGCTCATCATTGTTACTTTGATCTGATTTTTTATTCTTTTTTTTTCAGATCCAAACGAGTAGTTGAAGGAAGGTAGGACCTTCTTTATCTCTCTTGATCTCGCCGTACATCTGTCAACTCTTTCTTACAACCATAAATTTCAAGATAACCTGACGCTGGCAATAGATAATAAAATATAATATGATCATTAATGTAGATAGAAGTATATGCTACAACAACCAAGGAAGAAGATCAACCCATCACGTTTTAGCCATTTTTGAGCTGCGAACCTTCACAAAAATGGTGAATAGTTTCTGAGTATCATATCTTTACCAGATTTCAATTTAGTGTCGTTTTCCAAGTCCTCTTTCTGATTTTTGCAAGTCAATTTAGTGTCGTCCCCCCCCCCCCCCCCCGGGGGCGAAATGTCCTCTTTCATTTTTTTTCTTAATAGTTGTCGTATTTCTTAATCCCGTTTTTCTGATTTTTGCATGTCGTTCGAATTAGTCAGGCGTTTCCCTTTAATTGTCGTTTTACTATGTTTCCTTTTCCTATATTATTGTTTCTTTCAGATTGTTATGGTCCTAGCTTAGATATTTCTGTCGTTTTCAGTTTTGTTTATTTCTTCTTCATTGTTACTGTCGTTTTCACGGGTTTTTGCCTTTCCGTCGTTTCCTTTCTATGTCGTTTTCCATATTATTTGTCGTTTGGTTGATTTTCTTTTTCCATCGTTTCCTTATTTAAAGTAGTTCTGTTCTGTAAGTCGTCTCCCCGCGCCGCCCCCCCCCCCCCCCCCCCCTAAAATGGTCCGTTTCTGAGTTTTCTTTTTCTTTTTCTTTTTTTTTTGTGTCAATTCACCCAAACATTGTCGTTTTCCATGTGTACTGTCGCTTTTCAGGAAACTATTAATTTTTCCTCAATATAGATGTTTCTTCTGATCACATTTGTTGCTGTGGACGGACCTTCAACACAAGATTAGGGCCAAAAAGAAAATGGCTTTCAACCAATACCTTCTTCCTTGGAGAGGATAGGAAAAAGGGCCTTTTGAGAGAAAAAGAATAATCATTGCATATTATTACTTTATTACTTTATTTTTTGATGAATTATTTTTGCAACAAGTTTATTTCTTTAATTTTTTGCATAAGAAAAAAGGGTCTTTTGTAATCACAAGATTAGTAAGCTATATAAAGTAATTCCGAACCCACATAAATAGCTGGAATTATAAGAAATCAATCTTTATATCTTTTTTCTCAATTAAAACAAATATTTTTTTTTTTTTTTTGCTCTCTGTCTTTTCAAACAACCTGTAATCATGCATGACTTGTATGATCTCGAAATGTCAAATACTAAACATTAAGATAGAGTAATGCTAATTGGCTCAACTCAAGATTTTGAGCACCACCAAAAGATATATAGACCTCTATCCAGCTTTTAACTTCGAAAATAATAATATCTTGTTGTGGAGAATAAGAAATTAACGATTCTAAATCATCATATCATATTAAAATTATATTATATAATATAAATAAAATATGTGTGTATTAAAATCATATTATATAATTTAAATAAAATATGTGTGTGTGAGATATTCGAAAGCAGCACAATGCCAACTCTACCATAAAATTTATTTTTCACAAACATAGCAGCCTATTTTGGTCAAGAAAAAAAAAGAAAATGGAACTGAAAAATTAGAGAAAGAAGAAAGATTTTACTTTTCTTTTATGTTGTTTAGTATCATAGAAGGAAAGAAAAGAAAAAAATTGCATAATTATATTTTTATTTATCTATATATTTTCTTTTACTTTAAAAGCAGGGACAAAAAAGTAATTTTAATCATCATTGAGAGGATTTGTGTTTTTACTCACTTTTAGAAAGATAAAAGTTGGTGTATCCCACAACAATTTTAATCTCTCCTATTTTCCTTTCCTTCTTCTTTTCCTTCCTACCAAACAACCAATAACATTATTTTCCATCAACTTTTCTTTCATCTCACTTCCTTCCTTCCAGTTTTCCACCCTACCAAACATCTAGCTAATCAACACTAACTTTTGAGCGATGCCTCTTAAAAACGCACCAATTGCAGCATACTCTTGGAGCAACCTCACATCAGCCTTACACCTAAGGACTTGAGGGAACATCATCCTGAAGCAAGTCTCCATCACAAACCCAACCGCCAACACCCCCATCATCGCCCTTGGCAGCCACCATGTGGCGGTGGCCACCGCCTTCTTCACGGCAATCTCCGCCGCCAAACACGTGCCGTGGAGGAGGAAGAACCACGTGACCTCCCAAGTGGGCCACACCCGGGCCCAATAATAGAAAATGAGCTCATGCATTAGGCCCGAAACCGCGAATGTCCCTATGACCGCGGGGATTGGTGCCCACCTGCGGCCTACTAGCCCTGCCCACAACCCGAGGGCGGGCTCGTACACAGTGGGCCGTAGGGCGCGGCTCACCATGAGGTTCCACCTTCGGCCCCAAAAGTCTTGCAGTGAGCTGGAGAGGTATGGCTCATTGAAGTGCGGCTCGAGCTCTACCCCACAAATGGCTCGAGCCGCGGCTGAGGCTGTGGCTAGGATTATGTCAAGGACAAGGTAAACATAGAGGCAATAAAGGAACAATTTCAATTTTTGATGCATGTAATTTTCATAGTAAGAGAACCTAAGTACTAGAATGGCCAAAAGCAACACTTTTACCACGTAAATTAGAGCCCACTTTTGGGCTTGTCTAGGTATTCTAGGAAATGGGTTTTCCTTGCTTTGGCCTGTTCTTGAATGTGACATCTTTTCTTTACTAGGATCAACATAAGATGTTTTTTGAGGTGGGTTTACTTTGTTTTTCCCATTGGAATAATATTTAGGGTCTTTTAGAGACGTTTTTTGAGGTGGGTTTTTTCTAACCTCAATAGGGAAACAAGCATAAGCAATGAAACGCCAAAGGGAAATACTTGATGAGTTTGAAGCTACCAAAGGACCTTTACCATAAGCAAAGAGCAAAAGCTTGAAGTTGGTGAGCCAGGAAATGAAGAAACCAGTTATGCCTCCGCAATTTATGGAGGAGAGAGAGAGCGGAAGAGAGAGAAAGAGGAAGACAATTGGGAGGAGAAAGAAGAGTCTTTTGATCCCTTTTGAGACTATTTTGCCAACTGCATAGCTATAGGATAGTGATACAAAGATTGCGACGCATACCTTGAAGAAGTTGCTCATTTCTCCTTCCATATCTTTGTTTGATCTTTTTGATCCTATCTTCTAATTAAGTTATTTCTAACTTTGTTACAGAGTCTTGACTTTTTTCTTATAAACTGAGATTACAAAGGTTTTAATGGAGAAATGTACGTATTTCTATTAGAAATGGAGGGTTTTTTTTTTTTTTTTTTTTAATGTGTATTGATATATATAAATGCAAACATAACCGTCGAGCCAGAAGACTTTAATGAATAGGAGTTAAAATATTAGCTTGACGAAATCATGCCTTGAAGGAAATAGTTGGCTGGTCTTCTACGTTATATCCATATTTTATTACATGTTATTCTTTTTATTTTTTAAGAAAAACAAAAATTAAGATGAGACTTTTGATGAATAGCTCCTCGAATATTTACTGCAAAACAACCAAAAACAGTTGGCAAGGATACGCTTTTAGTTGGCAAAAAGATTAATTAATACTAAAAAACAACAGCGATATTTAACATCACACTAATAAAAAATAGATCTCATAAATAGAGACCATAAATAGGACATACTCTCGAATATCTCAAGCATTTTTCAAAGGAAAAAAAAAAAACTGTGTCGGTTTTCTTTTTCCTCTTTTTCTCCTTATTTTTCGGAACAAATAATTAAATAACGTACAAATGCTTAGTCAAAGGAACAGGATTTAGGGTGCATAATTAAGGGTTTCTTCTTCTTCTTCTTTTTTTAAACATATTTAAGGGTTTCCACATGTATATTTAGGCGCTATTTTTAAGCACCTAATAAAGTACTTAATTTTGAATACGAACTTGATTAATTAAAGTCAACTTTGGTGAGATTAATTTCAAAATGATATTTTAAGGAGAATCGTGTAAGACATGCATCTGAGGTTCATATGGAAGAGTGAGAACTTTCTTTGTATCGTTGCTATATCGAGTTTTTTTTTTTTTTTTTTTTTTTCCTTTCCTTCAATATGCATGTGAATAAACGTTTAATATTGGAATCTTTTTTATATATATGTGATTGCTAGAAATTTAATATAGCTGATATTATTTGTTCATTTATCGAGGGAATTAATTAGAGATTTCCTTGATTAAAGATTGAAAACTCTTCATTGTTTGGGTATCGAGGATTTTTATACCAATCTTGTCTGTCGTCGACATCATTGAAAGAGTACTTGTATAAAAGATATAACATGGTTGTTCACAACTCTATTTTAGTTAACAATGACATTTTTTTTTTAAATTTCCAATGTGGCATTTGTTTTCTTGGAAACGGCCTTTATGTCATATGATATGAAAGTTTACAATTTACTCTGATTTCTTTTTGTTTTTCTTTTTTTCTTATGATTTTTTTTTTCTATTATAGACTACATGATCAAATTGAATTATAAATATAATACAACGATAAATTCACACTCTCTCGCTTAATATTAAAATCTTGAATTTGAATCATTAATAGATTAATATGCAATGATAAATATGCTTCTTTATTTTATCTTTTCTTTTTTTCCTTCTCTTCTCCAAATGCACTTGGAGTGCGATATTTTGTAGCCTCATTTTAAAATCGCTTCATGATTGATGTATTGTACAACGGTAGATCCTGAAATTTTTGAAGTACTGAAGAAGGAAATTGTGGAATAATGAATTATGAAATTAAGAATCCTCTTTTTTCTCTTAACGATGATGATGATGATGATGATGATGATGATGATAATAATAATAATAATAATAATAATAATAATAATAATAATAATAATAATAAAACACCAAAAACCAAAAACCAAAGAGGTCCTGAGTCAAATACCTCCAACTTTAATAATAAAAAGAAATTTAATAAACTCAAAATGTTGGATCTGATCCAATAAAAGTCGTGTCCATTTGTATCTGCGATATATATATATATATATATCTCTATATATATATCTAATTAATTATAAGCTCTACATTAATGACCTTCTAGACCCTTTACTCTAAGTAAAATCACATCAATCATTATAACACCAAATAATGCCTTGTGTCGAAATCTTACAACTAATTTAATAATTGGATGTGGTCCTTATGGGATAATTATTTTAAGATTCATTTGTGAACAAGAAACCTCACGTGCCAATCCACCTTTTTTCTTTTTCTTTTCTCTTCTTGGTTACAACCAGAACCAATCCAACATTGATAGTTAGGATAAACCTTTCAAGTGTGGTTAGTGTTGTGCCCACTGCCACCATGATTGTTTGGTTTCCAATCCATTTATGTCATATATATATAGATTGTCTTATATCCCATATTTTTATAAAACAATACTCTTTTTTTTTTTTTACTATATTGTAACGATTAGCTGATTTTAATATAAAAAATTTTTAGTAATATTTAGCTTTTATATTAATTATTCTAAATAGTAAAATAAGACAAGATTCTAAATATAAAATAAATCAATAAAAAGTTACAAGATTTTAAATAAAATATTATTATTGTTATTGTTGAACCTATTCAATCGTTATATTTGAGACATTTCACATGAATATATATATTTAATAGTTGTGTGGTGAGATTTTCGTTTTTTGTCCTTTAAATCTTCTCTCTTTACCTTTTACTTTTTTCTCCTTTGAAAACTTTTTTTTTTTTTTTTTTTTTGCTTTGTGATTTGCCCTTGAAATGAACATGATAAGAAATTTAATGTAATAGAAAAAGTTAAACTATAGGTTGAGGCACATATATAAAATCTACCAAAGAAGGACAAATTGAGATTATTGAGAGAATATTAGTCATGGAACCCATTTTGGTATTAACCTTTAACTTTATAACAACTTGTAATAATTTAAAATTTTATGACTTAAGATCAGGAAAAGCTTCAACTTTGTTAACGCTATTATCACTTCCATTTATTTGGATTTATAATTGTGTGGCTCAAAGGCCAAAGCATTGTCATGAATTCATTTATTAGTTAGAAGAAATTGATTGCAAGAAAAGGAAAGTGGTTCTCCTTACTAGCATTAATGCCAACATATTTTCTCCATCTTATTTGTTGACTTGACAAATTTTTGTATATTTACATACTTTCTATTGCCAACCAAGTGGAAGGCATGATTAAAATCCAGTAATATTATTTCAATTAATATTAGCTGCAACCTTTTTTTGTTTTTAATTGTTCACTCATTTTCTTTAACCTTCTCCATTATTTTCTTTGTCCATAAAGAAAAATTAAGAAGTTCACAGGCTTTTGCCCTGTTGCTCATACGATATAAACCCATTTTGGATCATAAGTTGTATTTGAATATTCATAAAATAATTTTTATTAAAAGTAGCATTGGAATAATGTAAAGATGAAAAAAATAAATAAATATAATATAAATTTTTAAAAGATAAAAATTTAGATTTGCGCCGTTGAATTGTCATGAAATATATAATAAAACATTAAAATAATTTCAATGCAATGGTCAATCTAAACGACAATGGTGTATCTAAACGAGCCAATAATACAAGGAATGCTGCATAAAAACAGCAAACCTCTTTTAGTTCCATATATTTTGGCAGTGTAGTATTATAAAGGAGAAAAATGGAAAGAAAGAAAGAAAAGAGTGAAAGCTTATTCATTTTTTTAATGAGAAAATGATATTATAAGTTGTTTAGTGGGAGAGGGACTAGAAGGGAATAGAAAAATGAGTGGATAAAAGGATCTATGAAACCCAGCATTTATCTAAAAGTAGAGAAATTAAATACATGGAGACAAGTTATTATTTGTCTTCATTAAAACCGATCCTCAAATTTTTTGTTTTTTTTTTTTTTTTTAAGAAGGCAAAAATAGAATCAAGTTATCATTTGTCTTCATTTATTGGCAGACCTTTTAATTTTTTTTTTTTTTTCTATTTTGTATTTTTTTATGATAAGTATCTTTAGGGTAGTGTATATAGGATTTCGACCATTTCAAAAACAAACAAAAAAAGTCACACTACAAAATAAAATATATTTAAATGTTAAAATTAATAAAAGTTAATACGGACATAACATTTTAAAACAAAATCCTATTGATGTTATAATTCTCATATTTTTCTTTCTTTACATCTTTCTCATCAAAAAGTGAGTATATCTTATTATTTTGGTCCCTAAATTTTTTTTTGTTGATAATTTTGGTTCATAATAATAAAATAAAGGTTGTTTAAATTTAAAATCAATAATCATATGTCAATAATGTGATAACATAAAATAAAAATAAAAATAAAAAACTTATTCCACTCTGTAAAATATCATCTTTATCACTATTTTAAAATCTTTTAAAAGCTAAAACATATTGATCTTAACATTATGATTTATTTAAAGTTTTCAATTATTAAGTAATAGAGAGAATTGCTTCTTTGTTGAATTTAGAAATCTTCAATTAATCTTTGTGTCAAATTTCAAAACTGTTAAAAAAATACAAAAATTTACTTTAATTTCAACTCAAAGATCAAAAGTACAAAATGTTAATAATTGGGGAATAAACCAATACATTACTTGATAGACTGGCGTAGACAGAGTTAGTGTACTAATTTTTTTTTTCTTTTTTGAAATTGCTGGTGTACAATTTTTGCATGCAAATACGTGTAGAGTAAATTAAATAAATTACTGGCATCTCTTTTTCTAGAATATTATACTAAAGAATAACTGATGTAAATAGTTTTTGAATTTTTTGTAATGCAACGATTTGGTTCTTTTTTTTTTTTTTTTTTTTTTGCCGTACTAACATTAAACTATCTAAAAAGGTGATGTTTTGATCCTTTCTGTCCACATCCGTTAAGTTTCTAACGGAATCTTACCAAAATGATTAATTTTAACAAGGTGTCACATTTTTTTAATATTTATTAAATTAGGTTATATTATTAAAATATCCTAATAAGTTAACAGATTTAGATAAAAATAACCATAATTACCAAAAAAATAAAAATTTAGAATTATTTTGATAAAAAAATAAGATCAAACCAGAAAAAAATTCATGAACTATTTAAACTAGTTTCTCTCTATTAAATTGCAACTCCTGTAGATATATAATATATATATTTGCATACGTGTAATATATCTCCCATTGGGATTCCAAGTTAGTGGGCCCCTCCCAAAGACACCAACACAACCCAACAATCTCTCTCTCTCTCTTCTCTCTCTCTTTCTCTCTAACACATTTCCAGTTGGATATTTCTCAATCCCAAAAAACATCTTGGTACCCAACCTCAACCAACTCTCTCTCTCTCTCTCTCTCTCCTATGTTCCTCTTCACTAACAACAACATCAACACCATGTTTCTCTGATAATCAGAGAGAAACAACTTCTTCTTCTTCATTCTTCTTCATTTTCTCAGAAAAATTCAGCCACCAAAAAGCCAAGATCTTTATCATCACCATAATAATCATGATGGGATACCTCTCTTGCAGAGCAGACTCGTCCATTGCCACCGCTGATTCCCAGACGCCGTCCATCAAGATCCAGCACTTCGACTACAGCGCTCTCGAGGCCGCCACAAATGGGTTCTCCGACCAGAAGCTCCTCGGTAAAGGCAGCCATGGCTGCGTCTACAAGGCCGTCCTCGGCGGCCGCCACCTCGCCGTCAAACGCCCCAGCTCCCGTGCCCACCAAATCCTCTCCAACGAGGTCGACAACGAGATCGAGATCCTCTCCAAGATCCAGAGCCCTGGCCTCGTCAATCTGGTAGGCTTCACTAACGACTCAAACGACAATAAACTTTTGGTCGTTGAATTCATGAGTAATGGGACCCTTTACGATGTTCTTCACTCCAGTACTCGGCCCCCCAATTGGGGTCGTCGAATTCGCCTGGCTTTGCAGACTGCTAAGGCCATTGACACTTTACACTCACAAAACCCACCTGTAATTCACCGGGATATTAAGTCTGCTAATGTGTTAATTGACCGTAGTTTCAATGCCCGGTTGGGTGATTTTGGCCTTGCTTTGCGTTGCCATGTCGATGATTTTCGGCTCCGGTCGACTCCCCCGGCCGGGACTATGGGGTACTTGGACCCTTGTTATGTGACCCCGGATAATTTGAGTACTAAACTTGATGTTTTTAGCTTTGGGATTTTGTTATTGGAGATTATAAGTGGGAGGAAGGCAATTGATGTGGGGCATTCCCCGCCTTCGATAGTGGATTGGGCGATTCCGTTGATTAAGAAAGGGAAGTTGGTTTCGGTTTATGATCCACGCATTGCCCCACCTAAGGACCCCGTTGTGAGGAAGCAGTTGGCTGTGATTGCAGCCAAGTGTGTGCGGTCGTGCAGGGAGAGGAGGCCGGCGATGAAGGATGTGGTTGTTTGGCTTACCGGGTTGAGCAAGTTGGTGCCGTTGCATTCGTGGAACGGGTTCAACAACCCGTGTATGATGGTGGAGAATGTGGGACGCCCGGTGGAAGTGGCGAGTGCGAATAATAATGCGCATTTGAATTGGTTGGAGGGCGGTGGAGTGGGGAATTTGGATGTTGTCGATGCTAAGTATGCAAGGCAGGTTACGAGGAATTCACGCAGGGTTTACTCCGATTTGGGGTTCAGTAGCAACTTGATGGAGCTTATGGCCGGTACAGATGACGAGTCTGAATTCAGAGGTGAGGTTGATGTGGTTGAGCCTAAATTGAAATCCAGGAATCAGGTTTCTAGTTCAAAATTTGGTAGCGAGAGATTTGGCATAAGAGGGAAAAACCAAGCCCAAATTCGCGGTGACAAAAGGGATATCTTTCATTTAAGGCGAAACAATTCGGTTGGAGGAACTTCAGAAATATGCGCCAGAAGTGACGATGTAATCCCGCGTACAAGTTTTCATTCTCACTGCGCGGATGATTTGTAGCAACGCTGCATCAATTTCATTGCAGAGATTGAGCAAAGCTCGGGAGTGTGTAAGCCTTTCTTGCTTGCAAGTTTTACATTGATGTATATTTGTTTTTAGCTCATTGTTTGTGGTTTGAGCAATTAACTGAACATGGAATTTCAAACTTTTTTCTGTGTTCATTTAATTGTTGATTGTTGTTGTTTTTCACATAATTTGAAGTTACAAAGGGCATGTTGATGTTATGTCCCCATCGTAGGCTTGTGGTCCCTGTCTCTGTTCTTGTTCTTTATTGTTCAACTCTGATGTATGAAACCTTGTTCATTTTATTTTTTTTAACATTTTTACCCCCCTGAATACATTGAGCTGATTCAAATTCTATCACTGCATAGAAATCTCATGTTCTATTCCTTTTTGGCATTTTCTTACTTTTTCTTTTTTACCTTATAGAATGGGGAATATAGACTTTAGCAATATTTGACTAGAAAAATAGTAGTCTTTGCTCTATAGTCTCGAGATATTTTTTTTTTTACCTTATGGAATGGGGAATATAGACTTTAGCAATATTTGACTAGAAAAATAGTAGTCTTCGCTCTATAGTCTCGAGATTCTATTATCTTCATAATTAGTCAAAAGTTGTCTTTTGAAAAATAGTAGTGTTTGCTCTATAGTCTGGAGATTCTATTATCTTCACATTTGAGAACTAAGAAGCATAGATTATAATGGCTAGTGAAGCTTCTATGCATATGTTGGCCTCATTTTAGGATTGCTGTGCTTTTAAAACGAACACTACTTCTACTTACAGCAAAAGTTGAAGTAGCACGGAAGTTCAAGTTAAAAAATCCAGCTTCTTAAATTAACTTAAGAACCACATCGGTCTCTATGTAGAGTGCTCGTTTACGCTTTTACCAAACATCATAGTTGCATCGGTTTTTTTTTTTTTTTTATATAATTTATTCCGCAACATATTTAAGTGTTCCAAAATCAAATCCAGACTAGGCCTTAGCCTCAGCATATGGTAGCTGGGAAATCAAGATGATTGTGGTTGTCCAAAAATATCTCGCAACCCAAAAGGAGCTAGCTTAGCGGGTGGGGACTCCAAGATTCTAAACCTGAGAGTGGTTTCGTTCCTCTTTAAATGTGAAACGATACAAGAAATCGGAGAAAAACCTCAATGCGGGATGATTGTTTTCCCTCTAAAGAATTGGACTTTTGAAGGGGACATAAGCTTAAAGACATAACACACATCTTCACGCGTTTTGAGGGAAGGAGTGTTTCTTTTTTTTTTTTTTTTTTGTATTGCTCAAGAAAACGACTGCACAGACACCAAGTTAACTTCATTCAATTAGGGTCACTGAAGAAGCCAAATATTCTCTTCATTTTTCAACTGGGACAAGTTTTGTTTTTTTCGTTTTTTATGATGATTAATATTCTTCTTTTTGGGGAGCGAAGAAAACAGTCTAGTACACAAGACAAATTGAACCGAAAACTCATTGAGAGACCACTTGGAGCTGGGTCCAAGCACTACTTGAACTCAAAAAACAAGAAAGGAGTCCGCAGATGGTGTCGTTTAGTGGTTGACAGGAAGCTAGAAGATGTATATTCATACAAACAATATTAAAAGTCTTTACAGATCACTTGAGTTTTTTTTTTTTTTTTTTTTTTTTTTTTTTTAAATACTACAGTAGTATGCATGTGAAGAACATTTTCAAATTCTTTTTTTTTTTTCCTTTTTTTTTTTCTGGTAATTTGCATAGGAAAAAAAAGAAACTTGTAAAGTCACCTTAAGTTGATGTTTGTGTTGGAGGATTATTGAGAAGATGTTTCCTGGGACCGCTCGGTTAATTGTGTTTCTTGATAGAGGAAAGCGTTATGATGGAGGAGAAGTTTTCTTTATGAAAAGAAAAGGTACAATCCTGTGAAAGGATACTTGGACCGATGATGGAGTGAAGGTCAGGTCAATGCCTCTCTCATTTTCTCGAGAAGTGAGTCATTTGTTGCTTTGTAAATTATCCGCTTTTTGGAAAAATTTCATTCTAGAAACTGTAAGGATGTATTGTTTCAGCCGTTAAATTGATCTTTTAACATTTTAGAAGTAATTCTATATATTACGTTATAAATTTTTAATATGATCATAGATATTTAGTGACTGATAAATTTTTAATATGAATATTTGAAAATTAGATTATAAAAAGTTTATATATAAAAGTAAAACAACAATATCTATTGAGAAGACAAAAATATCATTTCTTTACCATTTGTTTTATCGAAAAAATATTCTCTTTTATGGGTGATTTGTACAATTGTCTTTCAAAAAATATATCTCTAAATAATTTGCTCCAATGATAATGACTTCATTTTTTAAACTTCTAATCAAGTATGAAGGGACAAAAAATCCAAAAATATATGTACTTAATAAGAAGTCTACCCCAATAAAATTCCCACTTTCAAATAGGCAGCAAATGCCACCAACTCGATTGTGATTTACGCTTCTTAAAAGTTGGAAAGTCCTCTTATATGTCACACGACATGTCGTTTCTAACGGTTGGCAGGGAGATTAGTTGGCTTTTTAAGTTGATAAGATTGGAATTATCTTTAAAAAAAAAAAAAAAAAAAAGGGAAGGGAAGAGAAGAGAAGAGAAGAAAAAGAAAAACAAACAGAAAAATAGAAGGCTCTTGCCGCTTTCTAACACAGCAAAGAAATAAACAATAATAATAACAGAAATATATAAAATTGGAATCATTCTTAAAACAAAATTGAAGTCATGTTATTAAAACTTGTAGTATTCATATAAATCAAAAGCACAATGATTCTACAATCTAATAACCAAGAAATGTCAAAAGTAGCAGCTCAGTGAACATTATATGAACCGCATAAGGCAAAATTAAACTTTAAAAATTAAAAAAAAAAAAAAAAAAAATTGGGAGCTATTTATCAATACTACAAAATATAAAATGGAAGTCTATTTTAAATGTCCTCACTAACTGCTCTTTTAAACCCAGTGTTTTCCCTCAATCTAGTATTTAACTGAAAACCAAATAAAGACACGAGGGAAAGAGGAGGAAAAAGGAATCAAAACCCTGAAGATTGAATCTCCAGATTGCCATCTTTTTGTGTACAAAGGAAGTAAATATGACCAAATGTGAAAAAAGAGTTCCCGAACCCGCAACCAAACAGAATTTCTTTCCTTCTTAACTTCATCTCACATTTTGCCTCGTCTTGATCATGCGCTTGAGAGTAGCTAACCAGAAGTTGCACTCATCCCATTCGCTAGTGGTAAGAAGTACCTGATTTTAAAAATAAAAAATAAAAATTTAAAATAAATTGGAATTCGGAAGTTTGGCAATCCCATAACTACAATTTGTTTGCAAAAACCGGAATTCGAAAGTTGCATCACCATACCTGGATTTGCAGGGCAGTGCTGAAATCGCCCTTGTCCAGAGCCTGGCAGAGCTGAACAAGCTTATCAGCAGCATTTTTGGAGATGTCCCCGCTGTTCAGTTTGGCAAACAATGCACCTATCTTCCTCGAGTTGTCTTCAATCTCACGCTTCTTGCCTGGATTTGCTCGTGAACCTCCCAAAGCTTCCGATGTCTCGTTGAAGAGTCTTGTCAAGGTTGCAATGACGGGCTTTTGCGGGGCTGGATAAAATTATGGCAATGGTCATTAGAAACTGAAGGCAATGTCAACATGAACCATACCCTGAAGTAGGTTATTTTAGAAAAACCTACCAGGCACGTTCGAAGTATCAGCCGTCTGTACGGTAGGCAGCGGAGCTGAAGGTGTCGCAGCAAGATGTACAGGTGCTGCATGACTAGGACTTGGTGGTTGCACCAAACCGGGTCCTTGAACAACTCCTGGATTGGTGACTGGAGTGAATTCTCTCGGGGCAGCATAGGGAGGTACTCCGAATTGCCTGTTAAGCCCGACAGGCGGAATTGGTTGTGTTGGAAGAGGAACAGATGGCACAGGCTGATAAGCAGTATTGGTGGTTCCCTGAAGCACACAAAGCAGACGCTAAGCGTCTCATAACGGAAATCTTTTAATAAAGTATAATTAAAACGAAAGATTGTTTACATACAGGATACAACTGCGAACCCAGTGTAGATGGTGGTTGCTGATACTTATCCACATTTTTCAGCATAGGAGGAGTCGAAGGAACAAAGGTCGTCACACCAGGTTGAGAAGGGACAGGAGGTACAGAAAAGTTATCCTAAAAACAAAAGTGAACAAGCAGTCATCTTTTTTACAAATCCTAACACAATTAGTTACAATCAAAAGACAAGTGACTTCATGATAAGAAATTTGGCGAAATTATGGCAATGGCTTAATCTTGACTACTAAAGACGTTCTCGCAACTAATAATTGAAAATAGAGATCCAATGCATATATGGCAGTTAATCTCCGTTGTGGTCCCATGATTTCAAAGACAGAAAGGAAAAGTATACTTATTAAAAAAAGATAGAAAAATCGATGCATTACTGGTGAACTGTAAACTCAACATTGCTATTACAAGAATCGCATATCCTTATACATGTCCTAATATTCTTGCAGAATTTATAGCCAGGCAATCAAAAAATCGGGTCATTACATAAAGCAATGAAAAAAGATATTAAATGCTATTTCACACGTCCACGATTATATAGTGAAGTGGCAAATTCTAAAGTGCCAAACACATAAAAAGAAAGTTAATATCATATGCATAAATAGCCTCTCCAACCTGAGTAGCAAAATCTAAAAGAGAAAAAAGTTAACATAAAATACCCAAGTAAAATAATCTGCAAAAATAAGCAATTACAAGAAAATACCTTGGGAACCTGAGGTGTTGGCTGCGATGGAACAAAAAAATGCGGCAGCTGGGGTGCAGGCTGCGAGACAGGAGGCACATATCCTCTATCATACGATGAACCAACAGGTTGTCCATTGTTCTCACTATAGCTACTGATAGGAAAATTAGGCTGAACACCATAGTCATTGATAGGAACACTAGGCTGCAATAATGATGACACAATTTCCCAAAAAGGTCAATCAACAGTTGTGGAACAGATTTATGTAACAAGGTAACAAAATAGGAAAAAAAATTTACAGAAAGAAGGGAAAAAAAAAAACCTGGTAATGTGAAGGAGGGACCGCATAATCAGAGGGACCACCACCATATACAGGTCCACTTGGTGCACTGGGCTCGACAACTTTCTCTGAGTTGATTAGAGAATAAATGAGCAAGCACTCCGTGAGAAACTTTATCATCTCATAGTAATAAAATCACTACAAGCAAGTTATTGTCCAATATTGATTTTAATTATATTAATCTGATGGATAAACCAAGTCATTCCATCAATGCTTGCTGATCATATCTAAAACAGGAATACAGGATTTTCTCAAGAACTCAAGGCAAACATAGCAGAAAAGAGAGCAAAAACTTGCAATCCAGTGATCAAGTGAAAGAAGTCTAGTAATACTACAAATGTCCATCACTAATCATTAATGCACCATATCAATGAAAATAAGCAATAGCACATACCCGGTTCTGTACAAAGAGCAATACGATCTCTTAAGATCTGAAGTTCCGGTGTCACTTCATCGGAACCAAAAAGTTTAAGATATTCCATAGCTGTTTTAAGAAGCCCTTGACTTGCTAAAATTTCAGCATACTTCTCAACAAGTTTGCACAAAGACGCACTAAATTGCTTTTGCCCTGATGCCAAGGCAAGTACAATAGTCTTCTCCATTAAGTCCTGAATGTGTACATAATTATCAGTCAACTGTTCAGCCATAAAGAGATAGGTTAAAGTGCACCATTAAAATAACGTACTTACCTGAAGACGGTCAACATAGGATTTCCCCTCCTGCTCGGTTGTCAAACTCCTTGACCAAATCTCAACAGTTTTGTCAATATTTCCCGCACATATGTAACAGATAGTTGCTGCTAGTGTATTACCAGCAACAATGAGTTTGGAAGCTAGTGCGTCACAGAGCAAAGTCCATTGGTCTCTTGAAGCAAACTGTTGATTCATGACGAAAAGAATTGTAAGCCAATCAGTAACTTAGCAACTTCATTCGTTGTGCAAGTACTAATGTCATTCATAACAATCACAATTTAGGGAAACAGAAAGCTACGGTCATGTTATCAAGTGTAAGTGTAAAACCTGTGGCCACCATACTAGAGCCAAAACCAGACCAAGGGAGTCCATTCAACCTTCGAATTACAATGGCATTGTTGGTTGGTTATCCACTAATGATAGTCTTAATGTAAATATAACCAGAATAAGATCTCCATTTAAAACAAAAGAAACGTGGCAGGAAACACAAAATGTCAGCAACTGACGAAGATGGGGATGAAACTTCTATATTGGTAAGTTGAGAAACTTACACTACAGAGAAGAGCAAGAGTTTCTTTCCAGAATTTGAGGGGTCTGGTGTTCACAAGACTCAATAGATCATTGTTCACCATTGCAGCAACAACCTGAAAGTTGAAATACAATGAAGGAAAAATTCCAGGCCTTCACATAGAATTATCAACATAAAATTACGAGCTTCACTGCTTTTGAGAATGTAAGAGGGAAATTCGCTTCACTGTTTTTGAGAATGTAAGAGGAAAATTCTATCTACCTTTAGGTAGGGTGAACAGGTCATCTTAAGGTATTGATCTCGTGTGCTCTCCCACAAGGAATCACCACCAGCATGTGCTATGACTAAAGCATCAGCCATTTTATTAGCTGATATGCACTTTGCAACAGCCCCCTTATAGTCTCCGACAACTAAAGCATGTTGGACACTTTCATCAAATGAGGGATCAGCACTCTCCTCCGGTCCATCTGACTCTTGTTGCACTTGATCTGTACTGGGTCCAGCATCACCAGCAACAAACTTATCACCAGAAGTTGACAATGGTGTATCCGCTTTAGGACTGGGAAGATTGTTGAAGAAATCTTCTCCATTGTCAGAAGGGAAAATGGTGGCTTCCCTGTGTTCCCCAAATCCGATTCTCTCTGTCGCGGTATCCTCAAGTCCAAGAGCATTTACTTCTTTAGATAGATCCTCTTGAACAACAGGGTTTTCTACCTCAGGTAGGCTAAAGCCAAGGTGAGTTAAGAGCTTCGTCCTTGCAGTTCCATCATCTTCAAACATAACTTTTAACAAGCCCCATGTTTCCCGGTCATCCTTGGATCTGGTCAGACAATATTTTAATAAATAATATGAAACATTTACTTTCTGCTAAAGAGGATAACAAAGAGAATTTGAAAATCAAGAGTAGTTAACTAAGATAATTCAGTGTTGGTGCCATACTCAGATTCTTGTGATTTCTTGTCACAAAGAGTCCTCAATAAGGACCTTTCTCCATTTTGTATAGCAACTTCAAATTCAGATGAACGAGTCACCAAACTCTCTTCAGTGACCAAACTGTGTACCAAAACCTGGATAGAACGGGGTCAATTAACGACAAAGTAAATAATAATATAAGACATGTACTTCCTCAGCAATGCATACCTCTGAACCAGTTGAGGCACCTCCAACAGCTGATTTAGGGTGAAATGATACAAGCTTGCCCCCGAA
Source organism: Ficus erecta (assembly GCA_008635985.1). Taxonomy (NCBI): domain Eukaryota; kingdom Viridiplantae; phylum Streptophyta; class Magnoliopsida; order Rosales; family Moraceae; genus Ficus; species Ficus erecta. The sequence goes on from BKCH01000019.1 coordinate 2,886,926, forward strand.
GCCGAAGGATACACCAACTGGGCGCTTGTACCATTTCGGAGCTTTCAAATGCACTGCATAATGAAGGTAAGCATAATACACTGTGAGAGGAGATCTTTAAAGCTACAAGTAAAAAAATGCCATGATGGTCATTCAAACCAAAGATATTATAATTATTCCAAAGATAATTATAAATGTTAACCACTATAATTATTATTTTTATAAAGATATTTGACTAAAATCTATATTATCACCTGTACCAAAATCAGCCTCACCAGTACCATATCTGCTGCAACCCTGTGTGGGGGGAAACAATAGAGAAAAATTGTCACTTGACAGCATGGGACCCAACACTTCTAATTTTTTCCATGTTGTAGTTCTACTTTTCACTAGATTTAAGGTAATGCATCACCAATGATGATAGATAATAATGCTTATTTTGATTATAATAAACCAGAAACTAACATAAGCGAAAATCAACTAATGAAAGGACAACGTCCCCATCTAAATGAAAAATAAAAACATAATGAAATTAAAGATAATAAATTGTAACAAAAACATTGAGCAAAAAAAAAAAAAAAGCCTATAAGAGCATTCAAGTCCAACTTAAATAAACAAATAAAAAACGAAATGTTTTCTGTTTTCCATAGCCCTTTACATTCCATCACTTGCTAAGCACTAAATAAAAATCTAACGATGCATATGTTAGGCAAAATATTAGAATTATCGATTATCAAATGAAATACCTCAATGTTGTAAATTCCAATCTTTCCATCAAATGAAGATGCTGATATGACTCCAGGTATTTTTGGATACCAGTGCACATCAAAATTCCAGTTGGTGCTTGCTGGCAACTCACACACAATCTAAACCAAAATAAAAATGGGCAGCATAAGCATCACAACAGAAAACGTGATCAATATAAAAAAGAAAAAATATATATATAGAGCTACGGTGAGTGATTAATCAACGTGACACCTCAGCAGAAACTGTATCCCAGCATATGGTTCGATTATCCTTGGCACACGTAAGCAAATATAAGCTATAATTAGGGCACCATGACATTGCAATTACACCTGCCGTAAGATATGCACATTAGAAAAAACTTGAGGATGTTAAATCAAGTTCAAAGAAGGAAGATCTGCTGGAAAGAGAACTGAAGAAACAGAAAGACAAACGTAAGTATTTTGATTTGTCACCTTTAGTGTGCCCCACAAACTCTTTAACCGGTGACATTATATTCCTCATATCCCAAAGCTGCATGCAGACACCATTTTTGTTTAATAAGGAAAAACTTATCCAGTTTAAAAACAAATAAATTAATCAGCTCGGTTATTACCCTTAATGCTGGTGAACCATCTTCATCTGATGCAACAACGAGCTGTGTAGCAATATCTGGATGCCACTGCAAAACCGATGACCGTCTTCTAACTGAATCCGAGAAGCTGCCAGTAGACCAAAAGTTATTCAAATCGCAGAAGGATCATTCCAGGTGATAAAAGGAAAATTGCTAATTACTGAGCAAATCCAGAAACAACAGAAGAGTTACCTAATTACAGGTTTTTGCTTCCTTAGATCCCAAACCACTGAAAAAATTTAAAGAAAAAAAAAATTAAATCCAATTCTAAACAAAAATATTTAATAAAATTTAGTTGGAGTAGAATGCCTGCTCACCCGTTGTTCCATTATATGAAGTGGATGCTAATATATGCTGAACCTTGCTATTCCATGACAAGAATGAAATCTCACCTTGAGCAGCAGAACCACTACCCTGCTTGATCATGGCTCACACTAAGTTAGATGTCGAGATATATTTAACTTTATTTAAGAGGCTCGTTCACAACTCAAAACGTCAAGAGTGCTCCTTCATCTATCCAATGAGAGAGAGAGCCTGTTGATATTCTACATTGGTTCTAAGTATGTGTCATGTGTTATTTCGAACAGTCTTCCACGACTCTAAAAGTAATACAAGTTCAAAGTTATAAGGTATGAAAGATATGTGAGCAAGGAACTATGTGTAAGTATAACATCTTACTAAGGTATTTGAAGGGTACTTCTCTTTCTCAGAGCAAAAAATGGGTACTCATTCATTGATGAAAGTAAAATTACAAATTTAGAACTATTTATAATAGATTATAATACTATGGTTCATCTTTCCCGTCAATGAAAGTATAGTTACAAATTTAAAACTATTTTTAATAGATTATAATATTAAGGTTCGTCTTTCCTAAATTATTAATGCTTCTAGTTCATGTCAGCACTTATTCTGCACATTACAGGGAAACTCATTTAAAAGAGGAAGGACTTAGATGAGGCTTCAGTACGCTGGTCATAACAACAAACCTTGAGAGGTGGAAATTGAGAAGGTTCTGCTGGATTGGCCAAATCCCAGATGCAAATCTCGCCATCATCAGCACCAGATGCAAGTAAGTTTGGTGCAATTACATTAAATTCAAGACCACGAACCTGTCAAAAAAAAAAAGGAAGAAATATTCATACCCTGTTACTATCAATCCGCCCAAGTTTTGAAAAGACCATCATAAATAATAAGCAAGAATACTACAAAGCAGGGAACTTACAGGGCCCTTATGCCTCGAGAGATGTCCAACCAGAGCACTTTCACTAGCCTCAGAACTAAAAGGAGTAACAACAGAAATAAGAGCTTCGGAAGGCAAACTAAGTTTATCATTGATTTCACTTGATATAAGGTACAGCCAAATAACCAAGCAATAGAATCAAACACCTCAACACAATTATGAATCAACTACATATACTAAAAATAAATAAATAAATAAAGAACACACACACACCAGAGTCAAGAAGCGCACACATTTACAAAGAATCCAACGCTCAGAAATGAAAAGGAGGAAATAAATTGAAACAATTAAGTTATCTCGTTCCTCATTCAGTGGATACAGAAAGCAATTCTTAAGTATATATAACCCATTTAAATCCCCCCTGGAAAACTTTTATTTACAAGTTATTGCTGCACAAAGTCAGTTCCGACAGGTTTCACCATTATAAACAATACAACATATATAAAAATCCATCGATGACAGAAGTAAAACTTATCAGTTAATGTAGCAAAGGGAACAGTCAATCTTTTACAACAGTTATATAAAATTCCACCCAAGATTAAACCATCTCAATAAATTTCAAGAGACCATGAGTTGGCTAGGCGAAAAAATGTATTGCTAGAAATGCATGCAGAATTATTATTCACAAACTCATCTGATAGAATGCATCAAAAAAAGACCCCATATACGTCATAGTTCATGGTATATTGAGATTTCAAGGATTCATTTTGTCTTCACCAAAGTACATACCAAAACTTAACAACTTATCTTCATATCATACAATCTATTAAACCTAAACTCCAAATAAAAGAAAGTATCAATTTTACCAAACATTGACGAACCAAACTGTCATTCCGAATAATACTGTCTTAATTTCTTACCCGATTTCCCCCCAAGCAAATAATACTGGATCATTAGCAGTGAAAAAAAAAAAAAAACAAAAACAAAAACAAAAACAAAACAAAAAACCGAGAGTAAACATTAACTCATACCCAAAAAAAAATTGAAAATTTTGCACATTTAGCAACAATTTCAAAGAAATGAAAATTTTGTACATTTAGGAACAATTTCAGGAGAAATCGGATTATCCCAGATTCCTAATCATGTTGCACAGAAACCATGAAATCATCAATTCACATTCCTCAATCTAATACAAGATGAGTTGACTCAATACAATGTGACCAATAATAATAACCCAAATCAAATTACGTGCAATTCAACCGCATTGAAGCACTGAAAATCCTTTCAATTCCAAATCTTTATCCCTACATTTTCTCAACACCTAAACACGAACTACAACCCCAATCATCCACGAAGATTTCCACCCTAATTAAGCTCAAATGGATTGGATTCGAGAATTCAATCAAGAATTGAAAACCAAAATTACCGGATCAGCGAGAGGGGATTCCAGATATCGATGCTGCCGTCGACGAGGCCTCCAGCGATAAGGCCGAGCCCGAACTTCTCGCTCGCAGGATCGGTGGGCCTGGCCCACGAGAGCCGGTTGAACCGCTCGGAGCTCGGCGACTCTCCGACGACGGGGAGTTCGTGATCATCGGACTGGAAATCGAGCTTGAAGATCTCGAGGCTGGCCGAGGAGCTGAACGACAGATCCACTGCTCCAGCCATCGTCCCCGCTGCCAAGTACGGCGCGTCCGGCGCAAGCGCCACCGACGCCGATCTGTTTACGCCCTTTATGCACGCCATGGAAGTGCGAGAAATAACACGAATTTGGATCTAGCGAGAGAGAGAGAGAGAGAGAGAGAATTAGGGATTTGATTTGATGGAAATGGAAGAGGATTTGGGGATTTTCGGGAGGCTAAGATCTGATCTGTGTGAGTAAATTATATGCGAAATTAGGAAAAATGAAAAATAAAAAAATTGAAGAAACGAAAAAACAAAAATAAAAAAACACTCTTTTCTTTGCTCACTTTTCTTCTCTTTCTCTTCTCTTTGTTTTGCCAATTTTCTTTTCTTCTGCGTCGGAGTGTTTTTGGTGTGTGATGTTTGGCAGATTTCTTTCCGTTCTTCTTTCTTGGGTTAAATTCATTTTACCCCTTATCTTTTCATAATTTTGAACTTAACCCCGTGAAAAGAAAACAGTTGACAAGTAACACCCGGATTTCAATTTTCTTGACAAATTGGCAAAGATAAAGACGGATTAATGAAGAGATAACAAGAGAAAATTTAGTGAACAGAAGGATATCTGTTTGGAACTTCTTTATGGTTTCTTCTTCTTTTTTCTTTTTTTTTTATAGTTTTTGTGAAATTTACCTACAACTTTAATAAACAAAGCTTATTGTTGTTTGTAACAATCTTTTTACTAGCTTGTTTTTTAATCAGTAACATAGACATTAGAGCATTGTTGAATGGTCTAATGAGGAACGGAAATGTAGGTAATTTAATTATTTTTAAGTGAAATGTAGAGACTTCTAATTCATAAAATCATAAGATTACACTGTTTTATTTTTGTTTTATAATCTTTTTTTTTCGTTATAAATTTGTAATGTTTAGTTCTTAAAATACAATTCTAGTATCAATCTCTTTTTTTTCCCTTAAAAAAAACCTCTCTTAAAAAAATAAAAAGACCTTCCACAAGTCAAGATTACGCATAAAAGTTAAATTTTATGGAGTGCTTCAGGGGTTTTACAAGTGTTTCAAATATTTTGTCACGGTGTTTATACTCAATGGTGGTGGTGAGGAAGTTTATATAAATCTTTTTTTTTTTTTTTCCTTAACTTGGTTATAGGGCACTTGAATTTATCTTCAAAATACATTTCAAATATTATCCTTTTGTGAAATATTTTTGTTCAGGGGCTTAAATGCCAAATGGTGCAAAGTTTGTGGGTAAGAGTGAAATTAAACATGGGTTTTCTTATGTTTTTACTGTCTTACGAAGACTTCTTTTTTCGGTTAATAATATTGCTGTTGTTTACAATTATACATCCAGGCGAGTGTACACGACCGTAAAAGAATCTAACAAAAAAAAAATTATAAGATTGGAAAGTAAAATAAAAGAATATAAAAGAAAATTTTTAATTTTTTTTAGTTTATATTTATTTATTAATTAGAATAAATGAAAACAATCTTATTTTTTTATAATTTTTATTTTATTTTAAAAATGTTCATTTAATTAATATAATTATTAAAAATATGTTTTTACATAATAAAAAACATTACAAGTTGAAACTTATTCCCAACAGGGGGAGTAATGTAGTATTAGTCCGGGAAGCGTAGTTAAGAAGGTTTCATAGAAATCAGTTGTAGGTGATAATTGCTCTGTGAAGATTACGCGGACTGTCCAATTATATGATGGCAAGTGTTCTGCAAAAGCTTTTATTTTATATCTCTGTCTTTTTCCCCTATTTGTTCATAATATATTTTCACTTTACTACTAAGCTAACCTTTTTTAATAATTAGTTTATGTTTAGTGGTTGAGTTTAACCCAAATTTAATTTTAATTTTTATCTTTTTTTAAAAAAATTAATAAAATTTAGAATTATTTTTTAAAAAGTCAACTTAACTCAAACTTAAAAATTTCATCTCATCTCAAACTCAACTCAAACATCAAACGAATCATTAATATATAGTATTTTTCTTTAATGATTTTTTTAAGAGATCTAAATTATCTGTTTTGATTCCTACGTTAGTATAAAATCTACCAACTTGATTAAACTTTTGGATGGCATAATAAATCATAGTATTTGTCTCCTTCAATCAATTTTTGATCGTTTGGTGGTCATTCTAGTTTAATCATACAAAGTTTCTTTCCGTTGCAATAAAACTAATTTTGTTTGCAATTAAAAGTTTAGCAGTTGAAAACCGATAATTTCAAAGCAAAATGTAAGATTTTTTTTTTTTTTTGGTAAAAACTAATTAAATCTTTTGTGATCAAATTAAGCATGTTTACTATCCAAATATTTTGATCACAACAATACCAACACGATCAAAAAAGTTTATTTTACTTGATTGAAGTTATAGTTATACAAAAGCTATTTACTTGATTGAAGTTATAGTTATACTTTAATTGGATCATTTAACCTATGTGTTAATGTCTATGTTAGTTATAGTTATGCAAAAGCTATTTACTTGATTGAAGTTATAGTTATACTTTAATTGGATCATTTAACCTATGTGTTAATGTCTATGTTTATATATATATATATATATATTTTTAACTAATCGATTATATTTATCCACCTTGATCTACAATAATAGCTCCTCACTAAATTTATTATACATTAACATTGCTTAATTTTCAGAAAATTACAAAAGACGCCTCACTTGCTATGTCTTGGTCGATATGTGTGTACATATATAATTATATGTATGTCAAAATGTCACTTCCTATATCTTGGTTGCAGTTTTTTTGTTTTAGCCAACACAAATAGGATTACTAGGGTTATATGATACTTGCATACTTACAACTATAATTGGCACTATAACGAAAATATTAAATCTATCTATGTTGGTTTTTTTTTTTTTAATACTTGCTCCATTTCTTTTAAAAGATCCATATCATGTTCGGTTGGTTCATCTTAAATTGTTGTTATAAAGGTTCACCACTTAATGTGAGGTTGTTTTTTAAATGCCTTTTATTTTCAGAAATGATATATATTTTTTATTATCTTAAAATAAAGAGCAATTTCAGAAGTACCTTTAATATGATGCTTTTCCCTTTATTATTATTGTTGTTTTTTTTATTAGTAATGAATGTTGATGTCGGTTTCTGCTCCGACCACAAAGTACCACCGCCGACCACTTCCCTCGATCTTCCCACCTTCTCGGAGATACACTCACCGTCTCGGATGGTCGGCTGACTGAGGCACTGGCCGACAAGATCCTTTGTCCGCGCAAGAGCTGGCTGTGTACGCGGACAACGATGTTCTCGGGTTAACCATCGTATCGGTTGCCTCCGGGGTTGCTAGGGTCATCTGGGCCCACGGTCACCTCAGCTGACGCTGTACCTGCCCTGGCACCCATCTGTTACAGTCGCCGCCCACCTACTCCTGCAGAACATCACTTCGCCACCCGCCGCCACCTACTCTGACACCAAACCTGCCCCTGCAGGCGCCGACGGCGGACACCCTTCTGTCCCCCATTTGGAGTCAGACCCCACGTGGCGCACGCCCATTGGGCCAGTAGCCCTTGCAGGCCTACCACTCTAGCCCCCTGCCAGGCGCCCTAGGTAGCCGACCCGATCGGGTCGCCCCGAGCACCCGAGTTCGGGGGCTAGACGCCTATAAATAGAGGAAAAACACACAAATTCAGGTACGGTCATTTTTGCCTTGTCAAATCTCTGCCTCTCCCTACGCTCATCAGAATCATTACTGACTTAGGCATCGGAGTGCCCACGGCAGGCACCACACCGGTGTCCCCCTCATTCCGAGGTGCTTCCCTTTTGCAGGTGATCGACGGCGGAGCTTTTGGCCTGATTTGACCGGACGACAGTGTTACTTTGGGTGTTGTTGCCGGAGACGTTCTCGGCATCAACAGTAATGAATGCATCATTTGCATAACAATATAAAAGTTAGGATAAGATAAGGTGATTGAGTGAAAAATTAATAGGGATGATAACAGTATAGGATAGACTAAGAATGCTTTATCGTCTCTCTTCCTGACCCCAAATCATCCTCATTTAAGGAGAAGGGCGTCAATGTCATATTTATCCATTTAATATGACTATGCATCCTATCTTACAATAATTTATTACAAAAAAATTATGTGGAAATACAAATAAATCTAAATTGAATTTAAATGTTCATCAAATCTTAAGAATGAAGTTATAGAAAAGTTACATCAAAACATGACAAAGTCTTAAAAAGAAAACATTAACCTATTAAAAAAAAAAAGAATGCAAATTCTACTACTTATGAATTCCAAATAAGAATACATGAGTAAATGCCTTTTTTTTTGAAGGTGTCAAAAAAAAAAGTTGTGTAAAATTAAGAAAATGACTATTTTTTTTTAAATTATTAATCACTGATTAACTAATTAATTATAATTAATCAATATTTATATGTATTTTTACTATAATCAATCTCTCACTAACAATCATTTTTCTAAATTTTTTCCTTTTGAATACTATGTATACAGTCTACAAGAAGAAAAAATTTACAACAAAGACCAAGACTCCACCATGACCACTATCATCAGAGATATTTACGAAAATAATCCTTTTATTTGTTGTTTTGGTATTTTTGGCGGAAATAACAAGGTTCCCTAGTTGACTTTCCATGTCAAGAAAAAAAAATAGATATATACAAATATACTGTGTACAAATCTTCTTGTAAAATGATTTATTCATTTTCTTTTTATTTATAAAACAATTTTTTAAAAATTCATTAATAAAATGATTTTAAACGACCAGAAACTGATTATTTTTATGTTAAAATAAAAAAAAAAAGGTTATTTTGTTAATTTCAATGTTTGAGATAGTCATATTTTCTTCAACTGTCGTCGCAGAGTAGAGATATAGAGAAAGAAGAGCAAGATTGAAGAAGCCAAAAATGGAGGGATCACACTCTCATCCGTACGCCCCCACAGACTTGAAGCTCGACGGATACGTTCCCCTCGTCCTTCCCCAATCCACCATCGTCGGCATCTACCTCGGCGTCTCTCTCCTCGTCGTTTCCCTCGTCTGGATCTTCTCCGGTAACCTCCCCATTTTCCCTCCTTCTTTCTCTCTCTAAATCACCCCCCAAGTTCCCAACTTTCTCTCTCTCTCCTCCGTTTTACCATTCTCAAACCGACCCACATGCTCAAATCCCCAAGTTTTTCACTTTCTACTCTTTAATTGTCGTTTTTCAATCCAGGGAGATCGCAGAAGATATCTAGGTTGGACAGATTGCTAATGTGCTGGTGGGTTTTCACTGGCTTGACCCACTCGATACTTGAAGGCTATTTCGCTTTCTCTCCTGAATTCTACAAGGATAAGACTGGCTTTTACTTGGCTGAAGTTTGTAAGTTCGTTTTTTTTTTACCCTTCTTCTTTGATAAAGTTAAGATCTTTAGTCACTTATGGTTAAAGGGGTATTATTTTATTTTATTATATATTTTTTTGTGGTTATTTTTGTTTTGGGCAGGGAAAGAATACAGCAAAGGGGATTCGAGATATGCTGGAAGGGATGTTGGGGTGGTTGCCGTTGAAGGACTAACCGCGGTTTTAGAGGGTCCTGCTTGCCTTTTAGCCATGTAAGTTTTAATGAGAACTATTTTTTAATCGTGTAGAAATGAAAATTGGAAATGGAAAGTGAAGTAAAGGAATGAATATCAGAATTGAGCATTTAGCTCCTGTTTGACATACCCGCTTTTCAAAATTTTTCTACATTGTTTTCTCTCACAAAATTTTGAATTTACTGTTTGAATTGTGAGTTTGAAGCTATGATCCAAACGGCCTCTTAGATTAAGTGTTTGCTAAATGATGTTTATTTATTCCAAGTGAATAGAGAACTTAGGATTGTGACTGATTTTCTTGTTCAACCTAATTGCATGCGATCTAGCAAAATTGGTGTATAATTTGTTAGGTAGGGAAAGGAAAGATAAGTGTTTGATTTAGGCATTTACTAACTGGTGTTTAAGAAGCTGTGGTCATTGAAATGTTTTTGTGTAGAGGTCAGAATAGAGTAGATCTGGAGAATATGTACTTTGGGCTTGATGTTCTTTGAAAGTGAAACGAGCTGAGATTTGTTATTCCGAATTTCCTGTCTCATTGATTGTCCCTCAATAATGTTATGTCATATCACCTAGATTTAAGAACTTAGCCTCATAAAAGATGATAAATTTGAAAAATACTTGAGCAAATTGATGACTCGTCAAAATAATATTGGGGGGACAACAAATCTAGACTCGCTTGAAACGGGGGCAAGGAAACTTTGGATCTATCTAAACGGATTTATAACTTTGGTAGTGCACACTTCCACATGAATGGGAAGGAAATGAAATTACTTGATGATTTAATGGGACTTGATGATTTGAAGATCTAAAATTAATCCTGATGAATTTCTCTCTCTCAATTAAAAATTGTTAATTTGTGTGTCTTATCCTGTAATGTGGTTGGTTTGGCAGGTATGCAATAGCTACCCGGAAATCATATAGCTACATTCTTCAGTTTGCCATTTCCTTGGGGCAGCTCTATGGAACTGCTGTGTATTTCATAACTGCTTACTTGGATGGCGACAAGTTCGCGACTAATACGTACTACTATTACACTTACTATGTCGGAGCCAATGCCTCATGGATAGTAATACCGACGCTTATCTCGATCCGGTGTTGGAAGAAGATCTGCGCGGCGGTGGAGGTCTTCCAGGGCCAGAAAAAGACCAAAACTCGCTAAGCTTTGAACTAGGATGGTTGGTAACGTTTTCGAAATCATTTGCCAAGTTTTATTTTTATGCCTTGACACAAATAAGTTATTGATCGATTTGAGAGGTTTGTAGGGTTGAATGATTCAGATTTCAGAGAAACAAGTAATGTTATCCTGCAATGAAAAATCATTTTTTGTGCTTTTGACTGAAAAAGATTTAACATTAAGGATTTGTTCTCTTTCACTTTTAGAATTTCTATGTGGCTTGCAAATCTAGTTTGTTTGTGTTTTTGTGAAATAAACACGGTAACGAAAAAAGGGTTTGAATCAGAACAGTATAGATTCGAACTGTTTGGTGAAGATCACGTCACTTAATTTTGCTAACAAACTAAGAAAAAGCACTAAAACAACACTTTGGAATGAAAAACTAAAAAGCTGCATCTGTCTATATGCAAACTAAAAAGATCAAAAAGCTCTACCCTATTTGTGATTCTGATCCCCATTGGCGGGGTTGTTGACTTCGACCGGCGGGTGGTGGCGACCGAAGGGGAGCTTGATTTTGCCGAGAGAACCAGCAGGGACGAGCTTGAGATTCTCACAGTTACAGATCTCAATCATGAATCCGTCGGGGTCGTTGAAGAAGAGCTGGTCTATGGAAGTCCCGTTCTCGTTGTCTTCCACTGTTCTTTTTATGTACTCTATGTTGAACTCCTTCAGCCTTACCTCCATTGCCTCCATGTCTACACACTGCAATTCATGTATACACGAAATACATGATATTTTACACAATACATAACATGTATAAACATGCGCTTTTAACGTTGGCTGAGAATATTAGATTGTCACGACCAAGAACATGTGACGTGTGACGACACCCCAAGTGCATGAAACCTAATAAAGGAGCACAAGGACCCGATCCTAATTTTTTAAGGAGTAACTCACATGGTGATGAGATTATCACGAGACATAATGCTAGACGTGCAATATTTTAAAGTCTTAAATTTTACATCATATCAAAATTCAAAATACTTAAACGAACGATCTGATCTATCAATTATAATATTGTCATATTGATGATTTCAAGAAAAGCACCATCATGTGAAAGCTGAAAGCTTATTAGGGTGAAAAGAAACTCGACTCTCAATTTTTAAAAACACGAGAAGAATAATAAATGTATAAACATATTTAGATTATTTGACTTAAGTGATAGATCTTTTGAAATGAAAGTTTAATTTCTTAGAAATCTCATATTCCACAGTGACATGCATAAAAACGAAACAAAACACACATATATATGTAGTAATAAACCTGAAAAGATATATGGTTGTCCATGGGGTCCAAGTGATGAGTGTCGTGGGGGAGTCTGTCCTGACCCTTGGATTGCACCAAGTGAATACCAACACCATAGTTAAACAGCCACGCCCCATCAAAATGAAACGCCGGAGGCCTCTCTATCAGAACCATTCCCAGCACCTTTGTGTAAAACTCTATCGACTTCTTCACATCTCTGCACAGCCTCGACACATGATTCAACGCCATCAACGGTGGTTGTTTCTTCTCATCACCATCATGATGAATACGATCATCATCATTATTATTATTCTCATTATCATCCTTGTTCCCCATTAGAACTACTACCCTCTTGTTTTCTCTTTAGAATCGTTCAATATATACAAATATATTTCTTATTCTCTCTTTAGAATCGTTCAACACACACACACACGCATATTACATATATAATATTTCTGATTTTTATAGCCAATGAGTGAGGCGACCGGGCCAGGTTTCAGAGAAAGAAAGGAAATAGGAGGACACGTGGCGCAAAGTTTTCGTGAGAGAGATTGGGAGTGAGTGAAACGTGTAAGAGTCTGGAGGAGACGCATGGGATATATACATATATATATATATATATATATCACTGCTGCAGCTATGTATTTGCTGCACATGTAATGTGATACGAGCGGTGGAAGCTGTTTCGAGAGTTAGCTAGGCTTGAAAATGTTTTTGGCTTTCCTCTGTTGTGCAGCAAATGATTCTCCAAGTTGTGTCTCTTTCGTGTGTGTGTGTGTGTGTGTGCGCGCATATATCGATAGCTTTGATGTTGCAAGTTATGACACCATGCACTCTAGTTATGACACCATGTTACAAAGGTAGTACATATTTACATATATTAACTCAGCCATAACGTCATCGTATTGTTTTGTTTTAGAGCGGACATATAATAAAAGATAAAATTTTTAAGAATATTTTTAACTAATTTTTAATGAAAAATAATATTGCTCACAGCTTATTGTTTTGTTTAGTGCGGTCACATCAATTTTTAATTAAAAATGAAATTATTCAGAAAATTTTCACAGAAAGTATAAAAAACATCTATGATATAAACACCGTAGATGGGTTGGTAAGAGTAGGTGTATTTGCTAGTTTCTCCCATTTTTTCATCTGGGTTCGATTTTCGTTACCTTTCTTTAAGTTTCGTTTCAGTTTCGATTGTTGAAGTATAATTTAGTGATGACAGGAAACCTGTCACATCTAGAAAAATGATTTCTCCTGTAAGATTAAAAACCTGAAAATGATGGGTTATGGATTCTTTTTATTCACAAATATATATATATATATATATATGATTTATATGTTTTTAGTTTCAAATCATTAAATGTACGAACGGTTGTTTCCCATTAAATGTATCTAGCCCATTGGCCCTTTTTCCCGGTGCAAATCATGTTCATGTATAATATTATACAAGGAACCTAATTTATCGGCTAAACTATTAATAAAGAAATTTCTCTCCCAACGTTGATTATAAGCTAATGTATCAAATGCAGTAAAATTTTCATGACTATGAAAAATATATTATAATGGTAATTTTGTAGATGGCTCTCTCGTAAAACATAAGGTAGATTTTAATTTTAGTCTTCCAAAAATATACACGGTCTTATTTTATGATTGAAAAAAAAAAGAACAAAGTATATTGTCCTCATCGAATTTAGCAAATAATTTGTTATTAACCTCTCTGACAGAAATGTTAAAAAAAAAAAAAACAAAACAGTTAAGGGATAGGTAGATGATAATTTAGTAAAATAAATATAAGATAGAGTAATTGAACAAGTGAATTAAACCGAATGTATGCTAATTATGTAATTGATTCAAAGTCATGGTTTATATACTAGATTCGTTGGATAACGTAAAATTCCACTTAATTTCCCAAATCCACTATAACTACTTAATATTTATTTTACCAAATTATCATTTACTCGTGCTTATGTAGCACAATTATATTGTTTTCTGTCACATAAATACCTATAATGAAAGGTTTGATTGTTTACATTATGAATTTGTTTCATATCATAAGTTACATAAATAATTTGGTAGTTTATATTACATTGAACTATTTTTTTAACTAGTTTTTAGATATGAGTTTCAACTAAATTCATTTAACATGATATTAAGATAAAATGAAATTAACATAAAATGCGTTTGATGTTCGAGTTGAGTTTGAAATAAAATGAAAATTTTAAATTGGAGTTTGTTGATTTTTTAAAAACTAGTTAAAATTTTATTGAATTTAAAAAAAAAAGAAAAAAAAAAAGAAATAATAAAGTATAGATTAATTCAAAATAAATTTGTATGCCTAATAGGCTAAATTATAATGTTTGAGGGGGTGTTTGGTGTGTAAGTTTGAGTTAAGATTTGTAAATTTAAATAATAAATTTTTTTGAATTTTTTTGAATTTTTAAAAAAGACAAACAACTTTTTGAAGAAAAAGATAAAAAACATGATGAAACTGTACACTAAATTTTTTGTTAAATAAAGCCTGAATTCATTCATTTTTTTGGTTTATATTAAAATAATTTTCAGAAGTGTGCGGTTTTTTTTTTTTGGTTCGTTTAAAAAAAAAAAGAGAGAGAGAGAGAAAAAAATATTCACAGACAACAATCACCATGTGTGGCCCACACAGGACTTTATTTTCACTGAACTTCAGACGCCCATAAAGGAAAGCCAACCAAAACGCAGGCAATCTGAAATATCAACCGAACTAAACAAACCTATAAACGGACAAACCAACAAACGACAGCTAATCCCCCACACGAAAGTCCCACCACATACCTCTCCTCTTTTCTTCTCTTCATCGCCCCCAATTTTCTCCTCCACGCGCCACCGGCTACCGGCAACCGCCCTAACCATCCACCACTACAACCACCAATAATACAACCCGCTTTCCCACCTCCACCACCGGCTCCACCGGTCACCTGTAAAACCCGCCCGCCGCCATCGTCTTCATCGGGAACATCAGCACCATGCTCAGGGACGTATCGAGCTGCAACACTTACAACTATGGCGACGCTCTGTACTGGGACGCCCGCTACATCCAGGAGGGCGGCTCCTTCGACTGGTACCAGCGCTACTCCGCCCTTCGCCCCTTCGTCCGCCGCTTCGTCCCCACCTCCTCTCGCGTCCTCATGGTCGGCTGCGGCAATGCCGGTAATTTCTCCTCCTCCTCCTCCTCCACCTCTTCTTCTTCTTTTTTTCCTCCTCCGATTTAGGGTTTCGGTGGTCTGGATTTGGGATGGGAAATCGAGAGAATTCGTGTTCGGTTTTTGGATGATTGGAAGAACAAGGAGTGGAATTTGCGTGATATTCTGCTTGGCGGTGGAGAAAATGGAAGAAATTGGATTTGTAATTGGGTGATGAGGACCTGCGATGGGAAATTTAGAGCTGATTTTCTGTTTGGAAGAAAAAGGAGTGGAATTTACGTGATTTTCTGCTTGGCGGTGAAGAAAATGGATGAAATTAGATTTGTAATTGGGTGATGAGGACCTGCGATGGGAAATTTAGAGCTGATTGGAAGAAAAGGAAGGGAATTTGCGTGATTTTCTGTTTGTCAGTGGAGAAAAGGATGAAATTGGATTTTGTGATTGGGTGATGAGGACTTGCGATGGGAAATTAGAGAAACGGTGTTCGGTTTTTGGCTGATTGGAAGGAAAGGAGTGGAATTTGCGTGATTTTCTGCTTGGCGGTCGAGAAAATGGAAGAAATTGGATATGTAATTGAGTGATGAGGACCTGCGATGGGAGCTTTAGAGCTGATTGGAAGAAAAGGAAGGGAATTTGCGTGATTTGCGTGAATTTTTTTTTTTTTTTTTGGGTGAAAATAATTCTTTTTTGTTGTTACACCAATGTGGAATGTGGAAATGTTGATGATTTTTTTTTTTTTTTTTTTTTTTTCGGGTAGTGATGTCTGAGGACATGGTGAGGGACGGGTATGAAGACATAATGAACATCGACATTTCGTCGGTCGCTATTGAGATGATGAGGAGAAAACATGAGTCTGTTCCTCAGCTGGAATGTATCCTATATCTGTCTATTGCAGCAAAAATACTATTATACACGCAATTTTGTTTTTCTTTTTTAAGGGGTAGTGTAAAATCTCTTGCGGATTTTCATTTTCCTAATACAAATCCCAATAGACATGCGAATGGATGTCAGGGACATGAGCTTCTTCCAAGATGAATCATTTCATGCTGTCATTGATAAAGGTATGAGTTCAGTTTTACCCCCTATTTCATTTTAATGATTCACGTCTATTAAGAATTTGCAGTCTTGGGTACTAAATTTGTGTCCTTTTGGTGTTTGTAATACTTGTCAATTTCACCATTTTTGCGACAATGCCTGTCGAACCTCGTTGATCTAGGAACTCTTGATTCTTTGATGGTATGATGCATTTCCAGATTTTCATTCATTATTTTTCACTCTTGTTTATCATGGGTTATCCTCTGACGGTTTCATGTTGATTTTTATTTTAGTGCGGCACCGAAGCTCCAATTAGCGCGTCTCGAATGCTAGGGGAAGTCAGTAGGTTGGAGACTTGAAAAGAAAAAAACAAAGATCAATTATGTATTTCAGTTTGTTCTGTTTATTTCCTTGCTTGCAGCTGCAGTTTCTTAATGATCACTAAGTTTTCGTTTGATTCGTATGTTTCTGAAGTAGTAGGTGTTGTTTTTTTTTTCTGTCGTAGGCTCCTTAAACCTGGCGGAACTTATATGTTGGTAACTTTACTCTCCTAGAGAAAGCTTCTTATTTTTCATTTATTTCACTCTTTGTTGTCTCTTTCATGTGAGAGCAAGGGGTATCTGATTGGTTACTGAATTGCTATCTAACAGATCACTTATGGGGATCCTAATGTGAGAATGGTGCATTTGAACAAACCAGCATACAATTGGAAAATTGTGTTGTATATTATACGTAAGTTTTTCGTTATCTTTCTTCTTCTTTCAGCTTTTTTCCGTTCCTCAGTTTTCGTTATTTCGGTCTGTAAATTGTTACCCTTCTTTTTTTTTTTTTTTTTGGATACTATCTGTTACAAACCTGGTTTTATCAGTATTTTAGTTTAATGTAGTAATATAAATTTGGCCCTTCTAGGATATGAAAAGAGAGGAAAGAAAAAAAAAATATCAATGGAAATTTGCGTAAAAATGTAGTTATGGGTAATGAAATTAGAATATGCTAGAATGTTTCATGAAATTATAACCTGTTGAAAGTGGCAATGATCCGCAATCGCTTTTTTTGTTTTTTTGTTTTTTTTGTTTTTGTTTTGCAGCTAGACCTGGATTTGAAAGACGTGAAGGTTGTAGTTCATCACCACGATCATATCTAGAACCTGTTCCCACTACTGATGACGGCTTACTCCCGGAGAAATTCGTTTTGGAAGATCCAGATTCCCACTTTATCTACGTCTGCAAAAAGAAGGATGATACAGGGCTTAGTAAGGCACCAAACTATGCGTTGAGAGCCGATTTGTTGTAGCGGTTATTTATGGTTTATGGCGCAACACCGATGATTTTAGCCGGTACCTGCATACTAGTTTCTACACGGTGATAAGCATTTATGTGATTAGCAATTTTTGTTTGTACAATAAGGACTAATAATTATTAGCATCCTTGTGTTGTTTTTGTAACAGATAAAAAAGGGTTTTGTTTAGTGATCAAGTGTTGTGGTAGCTTGACTTCTAGCTTGGAAAAATAAAGAAAAGGAACAGATACAAAAAGGACAACTCTTCGGAGAAGTTATAGGGAAAATGAGCACCGCCTTCATGTTTGCTTTCTAGTTTCTATTTTTGGCTTCGAGATTTTCATTTGTAAAGCATTCTATTTTTTCGTAATGATTTCTGGAGGGGTATAAATTACTGGGTTTGTCTCTAAACTTTTAACTTTATATAATTTAAGTCCATAAACCTTTTTTTTTTTTTTTTTCTGTAATTAGAATGCTCCTAAATTATTAAAATATTATTATAATAGTCATTTACGTTAATTTTTAGATGGAATCTGTTAGTTAGCATAACTTTTTAACCAAATTACTAACGGATTCTGTTTAAAAATTAATAAAAATGACTATTGTAATAATATTTTAATAATTTCGGGGTATTTACTTTTTTTTTCCGTAGCCGAAATGACCATAAACTATTGAAAACGTTACTATAGTAGTTTTTTTTTTGGTTAAATTTTAGATTGAATCCATAATTAGCATCATTTTTTGATCAAATTATTAACAAATTCTGTTAAAAAATTAACAGAAATATTTATTTTAATAACATTTTAAAAGTTTAGGGACATCTTACTTGCAAAAAAAAAAAAAAATTCATGAATCAAAATTGCATAAGGTTAAAAATTTAGGGACAAGTGAGTAAAATACCCTTTCTTTAAGATATTCTTAAGTTATTTGGTAGCTGAATTGTGGTATAATTTAGTTCCGAGCTTTTTGCTCGTGTCGCACCACTTGATCTTTGGCTGGTCCTCAAAGTTTTGAACTTTTTTCGAGCATTCTTTTTCACCCCGTGCATTCCCTTAATCCTTATGCTGTTGTGCATTTTTTAGACCAATGAAGGTTGCAGTTCCACATGGGAAATAAATAAGCAAGCCTTAACTCTTGGACTCCTTACAAATATAGAGTTCTTACATTAACTTGGATTTAGGTGTGTGAAAATTTATTCACAAAAATTTATTAACTACTTTATTGTAAAACCTAATCTTTTATTTAGTATTTCATTAGTATATTTAAGTATATAAGATCGCATATCTAATTATTTTAGCTGATGTTTATTAGGTTCTTCATTGGTGATTAAAGATGCCACAATAAAAAGCCTATTAGCTTTCTTTGATTAAATGAAAAATGTACTTCATTAGTCTTAAACTAGCTTCAAAGTAAATTTTAGGACATACTCACGAGCATCTCCCGTGTTTTAGCCACTCTTTTAACTAAAATGATCTATATTATTTAAACTTGGGTACAAAATAACAATCAAGAACTTTAATAAAATTTATCATCTATACAGTTAATGTATAAAAGAGTAAAAAAAAAATATTAAAAAACAATTAAGGTGGCATTATCCACGTAGAAACCACAACAAAGCCAAGTCACTATAGTAACTATTATAGGTGTATGGCGCTAGCTAAACTAGTAAGCTTGTAATTATTGTAATTCTCCAAACTAGTAATAAGCTTGTAATTATTGTAACCCTCCAAAAGCTATATGACAGTAAAGTGATTACAATTTGATTATTAATTTTAGAAAAAAAAAATTTATACTTTTAGGGAAAAAAAAATTATTACATTATGCTCATCAAATAAGTAAGTTGGATGAGGTATTTAAGACTGAATCGCAGCCACAATCCATGAAATGCCAAACTTTGCAATCCCCCAACCATTTCATTTAAATATACGACATACGTCTCTTTGGCAAGAAACTAAAGTTTCAACCTCCCATTAAAGTCGGCGGCTTACTAAGTGCCCCCCGAACCGCGCCGAATGGTTATACGGCTCACTAACCTTGCCCGGGTGGGCTACCTATTATTCATTCGTCCGGGGTCTAACACACCTTTGCTCACTTAAATGATGATGCTTAATACGAAGGAAATTCAATATGAATCTAGAGAGTTCCCTTTCATTAAGTGTTTAGAGACATGAAATCATGTTTCATAATTAGGCTTAGCTAAGTTAAATAATATGACTCACTTCCCGAACCAAATTCTCCCAGTGTCACTATATCAGACACTTGAGTGAAATTCGTCAAATTTTGACCAAGGAAATAAATTAACAAATAACCGAAACAAAGTTGATAGTGAAAACCACAGTACATTGATTTCTCCTTGGTACTAGATAGTCAAATTGTACATATAGGCCATCCAAATAGTAGTTGGATCATCTTTTAATAGGTACCTTCCCAATTAATAGCAATTAAGCTTAGGTAGAGAGAGAGAGAGAGAGAGAGAGATAATATGGAAAAATCTCATTTCTCGGCAAATAAAAAAAACTAGTAAAAGCGTGTGGGATTCCCTCCCAAATAAGCTAGTTTTCCTTTTCAGTAGATGTATGACGTTTTTTCAACATTGCAACAAATTATTAGTACTTCCTTTCAAAAAAAGAAAAAATCTTTACAAACTTTCTACACAGCCATAAGAAAAGTGATAACAATATATATATATATATATATATAAATAGAACAACAATTATAACATTTTATTTTACACTTGATCACTACTAATTAATTTACTTGTAACTTTTTATTTTAAATCTTATAACATAAACTATTTAAAGTACTAATATAAAAGACAAGTATCATTAAAAATTATTATATTAAAATTAACTGATTATTATAAAAACGTACAAAAAATTTACAAGCGCCGTTTGTAATGGTGCTATACAAGAGAACTCGCGTGTTTTTATATATTCATTTTATTTCTAGTGGGATATAAAATGAAGAAGACTTTTTGAGAAATATTTGAAACTAAGGCAAACATTGTAGCCCAACAAGAGTCTCAACTCCTTCCAAAAGGGAAAACAACACAAATAGGGCGGGCAGTGGCCTTCTCTAATTAGGGGAGGGGCTTTACCTAATGTAACACTTGCATTGTATGTTTGTAACCAAAAAGCATTTTTATGTGTCAAATGGTAAAGAGAGAAGTTAGAAACCCAAAGTGGGACCCACCACAGAGCCCAAATAGCCAATGCTCTATTGAAATTTAAAATTTGGCAAAAAAAAAAAAAATATATATATATATATATATATATAGATATATGTATATATGCAGTCTACACTTCTAAAACGGCAAAAGAACTCAAAATAGCTGAGTGGCCCTTCTCTCTAAATATGGCAGTACTGGATTTACCAGATGTAGCAATGATAATGAGCTAACCATATTTGCACCAAATAAAATAATAGCCAAAATAGTAAATGAGTAAATTGCACTCTATCCCCTTCAATTGTAGTGGATTTGGCACTTTGCACCCTAGGAAAATTTGGCATATTCTATGTTTGGTAACAGTTTCCATGTAAAAAACCATGTGGCATTTCTCAATAAGGAAAAAGTTTGGAATTACATAAAATGCGTTTATTCAATTTATAGAGTTCGAATCCCCTATCTCTCTCTCCTTTTTTTTAAAGAAACTCAAGGAGTATTGGAATTTGTATTTAAAATTCACGTGTTTCATTAGAAAAGAAAAAAGTATGGCTTCGTTTCTAGCACTAATACACTGCCATTAAAGGCCTTGGTACCAATTTATCTAAAGAATATGAAAAACTCCAAAAGAGTTTAACTTCATCATGGAGTAATGTTATCGCCGAAAGTTTCACAAAGCCGCTTACATGCCAATTCCGTGACAAAAATTTTTTTCAACAAGAGTTAACAAATGGTTCAAATTGCAAAAGGGTACAACATACAAAGGGGTAATGTGAAGACACAACTTTAAAAAGAGGGTGAAATATGAAAGACACCATAATTCAAATGAGGTGAAAAAGCAATATACCATAAGATAGAGGAGGTCCTCCTAAAATTCAAAGGTGGGACCCAAAAATGGACAGAGAGACTGACTAAAGAAATAATGAAAAGTATAGAAAAGGACAAAAAAAAAAGGTGGGACCCAATGCGAGGACCTATTAACAACAAAGCAATCTAAATGTGGCAAAAAAGAGTCATGCAACAAACTCTAAATAGTATACAGAGCCATGCAAGCTTGCCGTTTCCGAGCTCTCGCCATTTGGGGTAAAAAACGCCCCTTTATCTTCCCCTCTGCTCTATATTTGGCAACCCATTTCTCCTTTTTCCAAGTTTAGCAGTACGTAGAGAAGAAAAAGAGAGAAGAGAAGAGAAGAGAAGAGAGAGAAACCCATTAAGGGCTAGAGAGAGAAACAAAAACAAAACGCACTCATCAGGAGGAGAAACAAAGTAGAAATTTTTTTCTTTTCGTTGTGGGTTTTTTTTTTCTTGGTTTTGTTGAGTTTGGGGAAGAAATCTGAAATGGGTCGAGGGAAGATCGAGATCAAGAGGATTGAGAACGCCAACAGCAGGCAAGTCACGTTCTCCAAGAGACGAAGTGGGCTCCTCAAGAAGGCTCAGGAGCTTGCCATCCTCTGCGATGCTGAGGTTGCTGTTATTATCTTCTCCAACACCGGCAAGCTTTTCGAGTTCTCCAGTTCTGGGTACGCCTTTCTGAGAAAAAAATCTTCTTTTCTTTCATGAAAAAAAAAAGTTTGCATTTTTATTTTTTATTTTGTCTTTTTTGGGAGAATGTTTGCATGTCTCTCTCTCTCTCTCTCTCTTTTTTTTTGTCATCTTGATTTGATCAGCACTGTTCTAAACTCTTTTCATTAAGGAATTTTTTTATGGTCTTTTTGGATGGACTTAAATAAAACTTTAAAAGGAATTTTCTGCCGAGTTTTTGTTGTTGTTTTTAATGCCATTTTTTTTGCTAATGAACATTGTTGCCCATGTTTTCTTTTTTTCCTTTTTGGGATGCTCTGTTTCCTTTTGGTTTCAACAAAGTTTTCAACTTTAATGCCTTGGATGGTTTTTTTTTTTTTTATTCGTCTATTTTCCCTGTTTTCATTTCCCGTTTCTTTGATTTGTACCATTTCTTATACATTATATGTTAACGCAGAGAAATCTTGGTTTAAAACAATGTCATCAACATTTCGTTCATTTTCTGATGTTTCACTAATATAAAAATGTATATATTTTCATATTCTTATTGACTGGGCTTATAGGAGATTAAAGGTTCCTCTTTTACTATAGAAAAATACCTACTTATGTTTATTTTTCTGTTTTTGCAGGATGAATCGAACGCTCTCAAGGTACAATAAGTGTGTAGATTGCCCTGATGCTGCTGTTGTATTGAAAGCAGAGGTACTCTTTATTTTATTTGACGTGTCATAGTCATATACATATACATATATACATGCATGTATATTATATCTGTCATATGTCTTATTTTCTCGTGGCAATAAAGGTCGAGGGAAGGAAAAGTTTCAAATATTCTTACTTCTTGTTAGATAACTGTTCCCCCATTTTGACAAAGGAAAATAAACATGAAGTAAGTGAAGGAATCAGGTTGTTTATAGCTCTAGAATAGAAACTTGTTTGCCTCTTCTGAGTTTTGATTCCTTTTAAGAGAGGAACCACTTATACAAGAAGGAAAATAAATGGTCGGAGGCCAAAGATTTAAGGCATTTCTAGATCCTTACTAGCGGTGCCGCATTGTGGAAAGTTCATGATTTGTACTGCTTGTTATAATGATACTTCAAGTCACTATTTTCTGAAGAGTGTAATGCTTTTCGGCTGAAAACGAACACTTGAAGCTTGGTGTTTGTTAGCTGCTTTGAGGCTTGGTTTATATTGATGCTTTTCAGAAGCAGGATTCCAAGGAGGTGGATTTTCTGAAGGATGAAATTGCAAAGCTACAAAAGAAACAATTGTATGCATACTTTGAGTTTTGAAACTTAAATTTCTGTGATTCTGCCAAAGTCTAGAAAAGAGTGAAACATTCAAATGTTGTGGCTCTCCAGGCGTCTGTTGGGTAAGGACCTCGGCGGATTGAGCTTGAAAGAATTGCAGCAACTAGAACAGCAAGTAAATGAAGGGTTATCGTCGGTGAAGGAGAGAAAGGTTCTGCATGCGTTTCACTATTTTCCCTTTCCCATTATCATATATAATATATCATTAGGAACATCAGATCGGTTTGCAAATCTTTTTTTTTTTCACTGTTTAAAAGGCCTTTTAGTTGTTCTCTCCATTTTAGGAGCAATTGCTGATGGAGCAACTAGAGCAATCGAGAATGCAGGTATGTGGAGACCATCACCAATGAATTTGAATACTACCAAGTATAGACATTGATATTTGATACTACAGTAACGATTATTCATATGACATAATTATCTGACCGAAGATACAAAAGAAGTGATTTTGATACTCTTTTCAATTTGCCGAGTGAACCTATTCTATGTTCCGATAACATTTGAAAACTAAGTTTTCATTTAGGATTGCAAAAAGATGTTTTATTTTTCCTCTTCTCTTTAAGTATTAATTTTCAAGAGATAATGTTAATGGTTATGGTTTCTCCCCCACGTAAATCCTTGAATTGGCTGGATTTGCCTGAGTTAGCACTTCTTTTCTTGTTACAAAACAAACAAATGAAGGAATTTGAGTAATCATGTTGATCTTTAGTCTTTTTGGTTTCAGGAACAACGTGCTATACTTGAGAATGAAACCTTGCGCAGACAGGTACGCCTTGTCTTGGCTGTAAAATTGAGCTTCTTATTAAGCCTTAGTATCAATCTTATACAAACACATTCTTTTCCTTCTTGTAATTTGTAGATCGAGGAGCTTCGATGTTTATTTCCTCGAACCGAATGCACTATTCCATCGTATCTTGAATACTACCCCATAGAAAAGAAAAACCCCAATACTAACCGCAGCATCCTTGGTCAAGACGCGGCCTCCGCTTTTGCAGTTGAGAAAGGAGATTCTGACACCACATTGCACTTAGGGTAATATTCTTCTCCGCCATATCATACTTAAGCCTTTACTGAAATGCAACCATTTTGTGTTGCTTATTAT
Organism: Ficus erecta; assembly: GCA_008635985.1. Taxonomy (NCBI): domain Eukaryota; kingdom Viridiplantae; phylum Streptophyta; class Magnoliopsida; order Rosales; family Moraceae; genus Ficus; species Ficus erecta. Next base: position 2,911,670 of record BKCH01000019.1, read on the forward strand.
TTCTTGAACTTCTTTCGGCTTAAGCCTTTTTCTCTACTGAACTTCTGGCATTTCTATTTTGTGCTGCTAATTAGTTCTTGTACTTCTTTGAGATCGAGTACTTTTCTGCTACTAAACTTCAGGTTTTAATTCAATCACATGCGCTCGTTGTGTTTTTTCCAGGCTGTCTAATGATGTTTATTGGAAGAAGAAGGCTCCCGAGCCAGAAATGCAATCCAATGACTCAGGAAGCCACATGAGCTTACTTTGATCTCTAATTTTAGAATCAGCAGAACTGAAAATGAACCTCACCAATATTCGTCTAATTCGGCAATTTTTGTTGACAATGCGATTACAGATAATGTAGGACCCGAAGTGAGTTCGGGAAGGAGTTTCTTTCTTTTAGGATGTTCTTGTTGTTGGAGTAGAAAATGTTTTAGTTAATCATAATAACTTTAATGGAAGTATAAGTAATTGGCCATAGGCATATCCCAAACTTCAGCTTAGTATGGCTTCAACAAGGCCTCTAGTTTAATGCTAAAGACAAGGTCTCTATTTTCTCTTTTTCGCAAGTTTATCTTTACTTTCTTGTCTCATGGTGCAAATTTATGTTGAATTCAGTTTTGACATTATTTCATTGTTTTCTTACTTTTCCTTTTGTTCCTGAATTCCCACTAAAAAAGAAAAAAAAAAAAAAAAGAAAAGAAAAGGAGAAAAGAAAATCGCCACCCCCCCACATGGCTCATGGGATTAAAGAGCCTATTCTGATTTTTTTTCTCTTTTTTTAGTTACATGTATTCAATTCTGTCTTTTACTTGATCTCAAAGAAAAGATGAAAACGAAATAAAACAAGAAGCTTGAGAAAATTGAACAATTGAATCTTGTATTTCTATCATGCACATTGATTTTGTGAAAACTATTTACATTGTACTAACAAATGAAACTTGGGCAGGCGTAATTTAATAGTAATTCTTCCTGCCCTTAAAAGGTAAAAAGAAAAATAAAACAGAAAAAACAAAAAAGCAATACTAAAGAATACAAACGTTAAAATCTGAGAAATTAGGTAGCGGATGCAAGTTGGTTGTTACTCTTTAATGTGACGAAAGCCATGGAGCAACTGATTTCTCGCACTCAAGACCTCCATGAAGAGACAATCCACCTCTTTCCGAAAACCTTCTAGACCCTTCTCAAGCACCTCCAATCTCCTCCTCAATTCCTCAGCCTCACCACCGCATCCTTTCCCACCATCACCAATTGCAGCCACAAGGCAATCCGCTGCCTCATTCACCTCTTTCACTTCCTTCAGTTCGATCATTAACTTGGGTGTTACTCCACTGAAAGCCCTCGAATCCAATTCATCAATAGAATCTTTCACAAACCCACCTCCAAATTTCCTCATCTCATCAGAAGCCCCACATAAACAAGACAACACAACCCCACATACCCAAAATCCCAAACTCTCCATAACCATAACAGCCTTGTGAATCACCTCTTCTTTGCTAGAGCAAGACCCTCCTTTTCCCACCTCTTCTTTTCTCTCTCTAGGTTTCTCTCCCCTCAACAACTCCTTGTTGAGGCTGATTGGCTCAATTGGCTTGAGGTGCTTCAAGGCCAAAGTGTTCAAGCCTTGAGAGAGAGAGAGCTTGGCATGGCCAAGGTGAGAGAGAGAGGAGGAAATGGAGTTGAAGAGGTCAAGCAAAACCAAGGTGAAGTTGAGATATTCCTCCATTGAAGAAGCTTCCCACTTGGTCGCGGGGTGGTCTACGGCCACAACAAGCTTGGCAAAGGCCTTGTTGGCGGTGGGGATGAGCTCAAAACACTCGTGAATCCATGGAAACGACGTCGTTTTTGAGCTCGTTGAAAACTTGCTCAAGGAATTCGAGACATCTGATAAGAACCCTTCAAGAGAACCTGACAAATTTGCCTCTTCTGACGATGATGATGAAGATGATGAACGGCCGTGATGGAGATTCTCCAGCTTGGAATAGAGCTTGTTGATCTTAGCTACCAAGAGGACCATATCAAAAGGTCTGTGTTTTTTTGTTTGTTTTGTTTTTGTTTTTGTTTTTGTTTTTGTTTTTGTTTTGGTTTTGGTTTTGGTTTTTTAGTGTGTGAATTTGTGAGTATGTTTCCTGCTTGGTGTTGCGCCTCCGGCTTTTATATGCAAAGTTTGTTGGCCTTTTGGGAAGGTCCAATCCAAAGCGATTGTTTTTGTGGTACACAAGGCCGCGTAGAAAGTTCAAAACCACTTTTTTTTTTTTGGCGGCTGGTCAAACGTGTTTATCATTTTGTACACTTTTTTTTTTCTCCTTTAAATTTTTTTTTTGGTTGCTTAATTAATTAATTAATGGGAATTTCTACTAAATTTATTATGATTCTGTTTGGTTCTTTAATTAAAGATGAAAATTTTAAATTAAAATTAATTAATTTTTTAAAAATTAATTATATTTTTTTATTAATTAAAAAAATTGAGATTAAAAAATAAAATTTAATTAAAATTAAGTTAAATCATCAAACGGTGCATAAATGTCATCATTTTAACGAAGAAATCACACACGCCTCCGAGCAACTTGTCCCCTAGGATCCTTGTTGTGCAAGCTGGTTTGTGGTTGTGGAAGGGCCAAGAGGATTATTATTATTTATTATTTTTTTTTTAATTCCTTCTTCGTGTTTCTTTGTGGATAAGAAGGAAGTATCGTTATCATGTGACGCAGACAAAAGGTTTTTGGACGGTAGCGCAAAATGAAAGTACTTTTTTTTCCTTAGCAAAATAAACAATAATAAATACATTAGCAAAATAAGAAAATAATAATTAAAATATTATACAGGTAAATGCTATGCCGGGTTGTCCCAAGCAGAAACAATGGACGGCTATACGGTTTAGTTGTACCCATTGATTTTAAAGTCAACAGCTCAACTGAGCATGTGCTTTATCTAGTTTTTTTACACACAACCTGGATTTTACACACACACACACATTTATATATATATACATATATATATATATATATGACATCTGCACACACGTTTTGCACTCCAACTTGATAGTTGATATGATGATCTGGGTGTGTTCCTCCGACTTTCGCATAATTTATGGGTTTCCAAAACGCATGTCGAGTAGGCAGTACATGATTCTAGAACAGATCATACTTTGACAATTTTAGTCACCCATTTCTTGATACCATGAAAACCTTGTGACAATTTTAGTCACCCATTTCCTGATACCATGAAAACCTTGTGAGACAACCTCCTAACTTCTGGAAAATTCTATGATATTAAATTAGTCAAATCTTTACTATTAAGTATTAACCATATTAAGCGGTCGTATATGATTTTAAATTTTAATATGATCGAAAGTTTACATCGGGATTACGATTATGAAGTAGGATAAACTTTCACATTTTATAACAAAATTCTCTATTATAACTATATATATTATGAGTGCTGCAGCCACATTCAATTTAGTGCTCATATTTTTTAAAATTGATTTTTTAGTTCTGTTTTGATTTGTTTTGTAAAATTTTAATTGTGTCCTCGTTTTACAAGAAAAATTATAACCGTGTCCTCCTCAAATTTTGAGATTTTAATTTCTCATTTGAAACTCATTAAGAATTTAGTTATGCATCCATTTTATAAAAAAATAAAAAAAATTATTATGATTACTTCCAATTATTAAAATATATAATTATGTTTTTTCTAGAATAAAAGTTATACAAAAGTTCTTTTTACAAATTCTGGATTGATATATTCGTATTCTTTAACTTTTCAAGTAAAATAAAATTGAAAAGGTTATATTTAGTGGCACGTAAACTTTAAATTTTTAAATAACATAAAAGTGAAAATGTTATAACTAGAAAATAAATAAGTCAATTCATCAATCAATAATAATTAAATATCAACATTTATCATATATTAAGCTTGGTGTTAGATTTGACACCAAGTATAACATTTGCTTAATCTAACATAAAAAAAAAGTAGTGTGATAATAGAGTGTGTTCTTCCAATTAAAAGGTTACCTTTTAGTTTTGGCATATAAATTTGACATTACATTAGAGATGCACTCCTCGTTACATTCTTAAGCTTAACACTGTGATTTTAATAAGTTCAATTTTTATTTTTAGTAACAAAACTACAATTTTAGACGGTTAGATCTTTTGTCTAACTTCTACTAATTTCTCATATATATATATATATATATATATATATATATAGGATGCTCTAGAGTGGGTACGTAGTTCTCATTGTATATACTAAGATACATAAATTTGTCCTTTAATGGTTTCTATTGCTTTGCTTGATGTAAATACAAACCTGAAAGAGACCATGTTATGTTTATTGAGGTCAGATTGAAGCTGGAATATTTTGTATTCTTGAAATTATTATTATTATTATTATTTGGGAAGAAACGTGAAGCTAAATGTGTTTGACAAAAATGTGTCAATAGTGTGTAGCATGAAGCCTTGTTGTACCAGCAAAAGTTAACTGCAATCTTATCTAGGAAAAAATAATATTAATAATGACGTTGACTTCTCAACTTCCCAATTAGATACATTTTAGTTTTTTTTTTTTCCTCAATCAATTTAAGGCCGTGTGTGGAAAAACTTGGTAGTACAATCATAAAGCAGATATACGTCACACACAATAAATAAATAAAAATAAAGTTTTGGACTTCTGAAAAAAGAAATTTGAGTTGTGAAGCTCAAGCTTTGCGCTGGTATGAAACGGTCACAATAAGAGGAGAGGGCTAAGGTTTGAATCCTTAATTTCTGAGGAAAATTATGAAATTTCCCTACACCAAAAAAAAAAAATAATAAATAAATAAATGTGAAATTGAAATTAAAAAGAATTGTTGACAGAGATTTTCCACATTGCAAGTCTTGGTCATGTGAATAAATATTTGGCCATGGTCTTGATCAAAGTAGCTAGGCAGAATTCTAGAAGAAGGTAGAAGAGGAGATTCCACGTTCTTTGCACTTATGCTATTTGGTAATTAAAAAAGGAATGCAATTGCTTAAAGAGTTGTCAAGCTTTGAAAATGTAGTGGGCATGTAAATCACATTGATATTCATAATTAAATCACATTCAAAAGTCAGTTCACAGACACAAAGAGCACGTTTCATGGTTTCTAGAATACCACAAGTATTCTATGTCGTAGAAAATTAAGTTACCGTCAAATTATGTCACATTTATATCAAACTTAAAAAAGCAAAAATTTAATGTAATTTGATTATAAAAAATGGTGTTCAAAATAAAGTTCTACTGATAAGATTTTTACCTGTTCATTTTGATGGTCCGTATTTTTATTTTACTCCTCAAGTCTTTTATTGGATATCTCTTACTACATTATAAAAGCACAAAATATATTTTTTACAATGCCTTTTGTCCTCTCTTACGGATCACCATGTGACAAATTTTTTTTTTTTTTTTTAATTTTACTTTGTTTATTTGTCTATTTTGCATGTATTTCCCTGTCCAACTAGTTCATAACAAAAGCATGAAAACTAGAAAACTAGAATTCATGAATTAAAAAAGTTTAAAAAAAAAGGGATAAATTACTCGTTTAGTCCCAAAACTCTTAATATTGTGCAATTTTAGTTCCTAAACTTTTTTTTGTCCCTAAACTTTTAAAATGTTGTTATAATAGTCATTTCTGTTAATTTTTAAATTAAACATGTTATTAATTTGGTTAAAAAGTGATTCTAACTTCGGATTCCGTCAAAAAATTAACGAAAAAGACTACTATAGTAACGTTTTTAATAATTTATTATTATTTTAGCTTAAAAAAATAATAGGAAATGCCCTTAAGCTATTAAAATATTATTACAATAGTTGTTTTTGTTAATTTTTAAACGAAATCCGTTAGTAATTTGATCAAAAAATGATGTTATTAACTGATTCCATCCAAAAATTAAAATAAAAGATTATTGTAGTAATATTTTAAATGTTTAGAGATATTCTAGTTATGAAAAAAAGTTTAAGGATCAAAGTTACACAAAGCTAAAAGTAAAAGGCCAACGTAGGAATTTACCAAAAAAAAAAAAAAAAAAAAAAAAGGGCTTCGTTTGGAAAGTAATAGAGCCCAGTGAGATGGGCTGAGTTGAGAAATGGGCCGTCTCTGACAAGTGCCAAATGGGCTTAAACTCAAAAGGCGTATCCGTGAGCTGCTGAGAAATGGGTCCCAACTGGTTCTGGACCACTCAGAATCTCCACATGGTAGACTCAGTACAAGGTGTAGTCCCAATCCAAAATCACACAGACAAACAAAACAATGCAACTTTCCCAATTAGACATATCCTATCTTTGGGGATCACGAATTTTTATGTGCCTTTCCTTCATGATGCAACTCAACTCACTTACAGCGTCTTCAAATGAAATACTTAATTAACACGTTAACATTTAAATACCCAAATATTCTTTAAAATAACAAATTTATATTAACTATGATTAATGTCAAATTTAATATTTAATTTCCATTAATTGGTATCTCAATTTTTTCAATCATTAAAATACTTTCATTTTTAAATTATTTAAATACTTAGCATTTACTTTTACGAGTTTCAAAACTTAATAAATGATGATCAAAAGTAAAAATAACATTGAAAATAATATTACACATTGGAGTATATAATAGAATAATGTTATTTATCTTTTTTTATTTTATTTTATGACAACCATAAAATTGATATGCACATTACATCAGAGATGGTCTTGGATTACTATACAATTATCCAATAAAATAGAAAGATAAAATGAATAAAATTCTACCTATTTTAGATTTTGTTTTCTCAAAAGTATCTAAAAGTAGAAGTTAACAAACTCAGATAATTTTGAATTATTTTGCGGAGTTCTAACTTTAAAAATATTCGAACCATCTAAAACCTTTAAGCAACATTGTTTAACTTAATCAAATAATATTTATCGCCTTACAAATAATACACCATCTTTATATAACATGAGAAATGTCATTATCACATTAATTAAAATTAAATTACTGTTATAAAAATTGATATAAAAATATGAGATTAACATAATCGAGGTCCCTAACATTACTCTTATCTTGTCCATCGATATAAACAAAAAATATTTGGGCGCCTGGAACTCTACGTCTATCTGATTATAGGTTCAAGTGAACTTTTTGCAGTGTCTACAAGCGTTTTAGAGTGTAGCAATTATTGAAGTTAGAATTTGATAATTGAAATTTTTTTTACACTTTTTTTATTTTATTTTAAATAATTTAAAGAACAAGGCAAACGACATGATTTATGACTATAAGCTAGGTGCCAAAATCATAATAATTAAAAAGATATTCAGTTTTGTTCTTACCCATATCCCTCGACTACTATTGTTTTGTTATTGTCAATTTGTTACTGGAATTTCTCATGCCCATGCCCCCTTGTCAAAACGATGCAACACCAATATTATATATCCATCTTTTTGTTTGTTTTCCTAAATCGGTTAACAAATATTATGTTGGAGTCATTTGTAGTAAAATATTCGTAAATTACATATTTGATATACCGTATTAACATTATTATATTATTTAAAATAATATAATGTTTGGCTACATATTTATATTGTATAGTTTAATACGAAATAAAAATTAATACAATACGGATTGTGATGTCTTATACGATAAAAAACTTATGTATTAGTCTGTATTGTATAATTTAATCTAAATGATTACATCCAAAAACAAAATATAATGGATTTCAGTATGGATGTCGAGTCCGGTTTCTAGACGAGAGTCGGGGTCGGGTTTCTGTACGGGGTCAAGGGGTCAAGGTCGGGTTTCAAGGTTGGATTTCGGGACGGAGGTCGAGTTCTAGTTTTGGAGTTGCGGTCGAGGTCGGAGTTAGGTTTCAGGACGAGAGTCGGGGTCGGATTTCGGGACGAAGGTTGGGATTGAGATTTGGGACGGGGGTGAGGATCAGGTTTGGGAACGGTTGTCAGGATCAGGTTTCGGGACTTTGGTCGTGGTTGGGTCTTGGGACGGGGTCGGAGTCGAGTTTCAGGACTATGGTTAGGGATGGGTTTCAGAACAGGGGTCGGGGTTGGGTTTCAGGATGGGGGTCGGGGTCAGGTTTCGGGACGGAGGTCAGGGTCGTGACTCGGGATGGGGGTCGGGGTTAGGTTTCGGGACGAGAGTCGGAGTCGGGTTTCTAGGTCGGGGTCGAGGTCGAGTTTCAGGACAGAGGTTGGGGTCGTGGATTTGAGACGAGGGTTAGGGTTAGGTTTCAGGGTCGGAGTCGAGTTTCGGGATTGGGGTTGAGGTTGGGTTTCGATACGTGGGTCGGGGTCGGGGTCGGGTTTCGGGTCGGGGTTGGGGTCGGGTTTCGAGGTTGTGTCCCAAAAATTCAACCTCGACCTCGACCTCGACCCCCCTAAAACCCGACCCAGACTCCCATTATGAAACCCAACCCCGACCCCCGCCCCGAAACATTATTCCGATCCAACCCCCAAACCCGATCTCGACCACGTCTTGAAACCCGATCCCGACCCCAAAACCTGACCCCAACCTTGAAACACGATCCCGACCCGACCCCCAAAGCCGATCTCGGCCACGTCCCGAAACATGACCCCAACCCTTGTTATGAAACCCATCCCGACCCACGTCTCAAAACCCGAACCGACCCCGACTTTCGTCCCGAAACACGATCCCGATCTGACCCCCAAACCCGACCAACGTCTCGAAACCCAACGCCAACACCGACACCGACCCTAAAACCCAACCCCGATACAATCTCGAAACCCGACCCCAATCACGAAACCCAACACCGACCCTAACCCTGACCCCAAAACCTGACCCTGACCCCCGTCCTAAATCCTGACCCCCGTCCTAAATCCTGACCCTGACCCCGACTCAGACCCCCGGCCCGAAATGCAACCTCAACCCCTATGCCGACCTTGAAACCCAACCCCAACTCCTGTCTCAAAACTCGACCCTGACTCTCGTTCCAAAACCCAACTCTGGTCCTGAGGTCATAGCATAAATTTTATCTTTTGAAAGCTCAATTCTTAATACGATATAGTACAGTGAAAAACAAACAATGTGTTGTGTTGTATAATATTGTAACGTAATGCTAAACCAAATATCGTATTATATAATAATAATACAATACAATACAATAAATATAATAAAATATAATACGACGTGCTAAACATGTCCAAAGAAAAACTAATAATTATGATGAAGGAATCTCTATCCACTGTCATAATTCACAAAGACACTCACATCATTATTTATACAGGATTTGTCTTCGATCCTTTGAATGGACTGATTAGACTGATAGTAAACTTTTAACATATATACAAAAATAAAAAGTGTAATATACTGTTTATGTCATGTATCGATAGCTTTTAAAATGTGTAATATTGATCTGTAAATTATTATTACGAAGTCATTGTACATGCATGTGCATGTATACATATTATATATATATATATATAATATTCCCACAATTGAGTAACAGAGTGAATTCTTACCCACGCTTAAGAATTCAATCTATATCCAAACTATTTTCTGTCTAAAACATCAATCCAACAAACTACAGCCACACACGACAGTGACTGCATCACACAATCCAAATACAGCCCAAAGAAGCCCTCCTGTTTTTCTGCTTTGGTCCCCAATATTTCAAATTTAAATTTCGTTTTTGTTTTCTTTCACTTTTTAACAGAACCAGATACTTTAAAATGTCATTCTCACCAAACCTGTATTGAATACTATATATGACTTTGTTTTTCTTTTCCAATAGGAGGCATCCCAAATAGTTCCTATTTATTAAGAAAAGGTCTTAGATTCAACATACAGAAAATACTCTGGGAAATAGAAAGCATTTTTATTTTAATATTGCATTGGTAGAACATAAAAAAGGATAATTTATTTGTTTCGTCCGTAATTTTTTTTATGAAGTTTTAATTTAGTTCTCAATCTTTTTTTTGTGCCTAAAAACTCTTTTAACTCTTTAAAATGATGCAAAATGGGCTTTTTTACTAATAAAATGTTAAAAATTAATGAAACATATCACGTGTATAGCATGTGTAAGGTTAATTATATAAATTTATTTTCATAATTACTCTTAAATAGTAAATCATATGTAATTCATGTGATATTTTTGATAAATTTTTATGTCTGTTAACAAAAATAAACATTTAATACTATTTTAAAAGTTTAGGGAGCTTTTTAAGTATATATATTAAAAAAAAGGTTATTGACCAAATCACATCATCGTAAACATGTTAAAAACTAAACGAGCAATATATCGTTAAAAATAATAATAATAAATTAGGGGTGGTGATGTTTGAAGTATGAACTTCTTGTGCTCAAAAATTGGAATCTCCATATTGCAATTTTTCAAAAGGAAGAGAGTGACGCCTTTTGGTTAAATAATTCCTACTTTGTTTCTTTTATCCTAACTTTGCTATTTGTCTCCAACTATTTCTTAGGATACTCTCTAGTAAAGGTAATTTCTGCGTCATATATGCCAAGGCCATACTAATCTTTCATGAAGCAGTTATGTTCCATTATTACTCCTTTCCAAGATAATAATTAAAAAATTTCAAAGAAAAAAAATTATAATAAAATGGTGAGAAAGTGATATATGTGTCTATATATGCTTTATTCTAAGTTGACTTTCGAAATTATTTAGACCAACTTTAGCTAGAAGGGCCCACTTTGCATGTTCATTCTTTATTATTATCATTATTTAAAAGGATAATTGTATTTTAAATCAATAAAATACAAATATCAATATTTTGAATGATCTCATAACATAAGGAAACTTAACCCCAATTACAAATTGGTTCTACCAGTAAATTCTAATAAAACACACAAGGGGGGTTAAAATGTGCACCAAAATCCAATAATAGGAAATCGAAAAGGCACATCAATCATCGATCAAGCACACAGATGTCTCTTTCAACAATACTGCTACAATCGATGAAAAACTCTGTTGATAGATCAGGAACAAGAAACCTGTAGCAAAAATGTCACCCCCAACACCGTATATAATTAATTCTAGTAGATTGGACATCAAAATAATAGGAGAGCGTGGGGAGATCACCTCCGTTATTACAAAATAAGCACAAAAAAATACCAACAAAACATAAGGCGGAAATACTATCCCCTTTCTTTTAAACAAATAACTATAACAAAAATGAGAAAAATCCAAAACACCATAGATAATACCTTTGGTGACAAGCCAACAAACACGACTAAAGAAACCAAAACACATATCATCCGACCATGAAGCGACCCCTCCCACCAAAATCATCATCATAGAGTTCAAAACATCTTCTTAAGGATCGATAGTCCAGTGACCAACCAAGAGACGGCATCGACCCTAAAAGAGAAATACAAATGGCGCAAACCCTGCACATAAGAGAGAGAAGGAGAGAGATGGAATAATAGAGTGATAGTATAGTTTTCGTTTTCATTCTAAAAACCAATAGGTTCCTTTTCATTTTCATAATTAAGGGAATATTTTAAGTGTTATATATGTATAGTTTTCCTTTTCATGGAAAGGAAGGGACATCATGCATTAGCATTTACAAGTACTTTATATATATATATCAAACCAAAAGGAAATATTGTCGTTTTATATCCTCTTAATGACCTCCAATTAGAAGCCATCCATGTCATGATTAGATATTATAAGATCCTGCATATAAAATGGATTTACAACAAAATCCATTCTCTAGCTAGGTATTGTAGAGGAATAATACTATTTGTATAGGAGTTAACATTCGATTATGCTTTTTGTATTATATTTTTTTCATTACGATTTCGAAGGAGATTAAGGAAATAAATGCTCTCATTTTCTTTAATGTTTATTTATGAGTTGCTCGGTCCGTGAACATATTGTCTCTTTCTTGATAGGAACTTGAGTGTCGACTTATCATCTTTATCTTTGGAGTATTTTACCTCAAATTAGCATAACCAAGAAATTACCCTAAAATTAATTAAAAAAAAAAAGAAATTACCTAAACTAAAAAAAAAAAGAAATTTTCTTAAAAATGAGTGATTGTAAGCATAGCCTCCCTAAGTTAAAAAGTAAAATGGAAAAAATTAATGAAAGGTACAACTCATTTTGAAAAACTAGCTAAAAAAAAAGGTATCTAGTCTCCATGTAAACAACACAATAACACATTAACTTAGCGATGTGGGATAAATTCACAATTTAACACCCTAACTTATGCATAGTGTATCGCGCAAATGAGACATAGTCTGTAAAACCTAACTCAAAAGGAAGAGTGCTCAATGTATATATAAATAACACAGCAGTTTAACAACTTAACGATGTGACAAATTTATAATTTAACACCTATTTTATTTCAATTTTAATTTTATTTTATTGGATGGGAATGATGTTGTTGCATATCCAAGAAATCTATAGCATTCACATCACAAGGAAATATGTATCCTATACATTCCACCTTGTGTGGAACACGGGTTAATCCGTTGCTAGCACGGCAAATTGCACTTCTCAAAAGTACTTTTCCCACGCAAACTATAATGAGTACTTATAAAAAGTGGGTTTTGGCATATAATTTTTCTCATCATTTCAAAGGCCGCAATTATTGAGGGAAGGAAGCCGTCATTATTGAAAATTGAAGTGATCATCTAATTAATTAATCAAAATTCCTAATTCTAAACGAAATTAAAGGGCTATCCTATTTCTCTCCTTCTCTATTCCCAAATTTAACTCAAAATTAATCAAAATTTCTATTTCTAAACGAAATTAAAGGGCTATTTCTCTCTATTCTCAAAAAAAAAAAAAAAAAGGGCCTATTTCTCTCTCTCTCGACAAATTAACCTAAAAATTTTTTGATTGTGGATTTATTAATTTGATTTCCATCTAGATCTTTTGTTTGTTTGTTCTTTTGGTGGAATGATTTCCATATATCTAGGTCCTTATGATTTCTTTCCATATTCAAATTTTCTTAATATTTTGTCCGGTTGTATTTCCCTTATTTGCATGTGGTTTTTTTTTTTATAAATAACAAATAAACATAACACGCCCCTCACATGGCAGAACATGATTGGTGACATACAGAAAAACAAAATTGCCTCATCCAATCCGATCCCTTATTCCGCATTTATATAACCGATTCACTCAATCCTGCCCCTTCATTGGTTGTTGAAAAAAAAAATATAATTAAAAAAAATCTTTCACATTTTCAAACAATTATTATTATTATATATATTTTTAAAATAACAATCATACTTCCCATACACACACACACATATATGTATGTGTGTGTGTGTATATAACCATATTCTACCAGTTCCCGATCCAAATTGCAAAACTTCTTCTCTTCATCATTCTTTCTTTTCTCTTTGGCGTTTCCAAAATCACAAATTCAACCAAAATGAGACCAAACCCTGCTTGGGTTTTCTTCTGTTTTCTTCTCATCATTTTCTCTTGCTTTGTGACTGAAATCCATTGCAGGAAGCAAGCCAAGTTCTTAGTCGACTTAAGCAAATCCATGTTGAAGCAAATCCACGGCGTCGACACGAGCCTTTTTTCGGTGAATGCTGGTGACCAAGACGTCGACGGCACAAATGCCGAAGAGGAAACCGTTGAGGTTCAAGAGGGATTGAAGGAGAGAGACAGGATTGGGAGACTGCCGGGACAGCCGAGGGTGAATTTCACTCACTACGGTGGTTATGTCACGGTGGACAAAACGGCGGGTCGTTCGCTTTACTACTATTTCGCTGAGGCTCGCTATCATCAAGACTCTTTGCCTCTCCTTCTTTGGCTCAATGGAGGTAAACTTCCTTCTTTATCTTCTTCTTTTTCTTAATTCCTTTCTATTCTCATTGCATTTTTACGGTTAATTTGTTTTTATTTTTATTTTTTTATTTTTTACTTTATTTATCTTTATTGAGTTGAGAGAATGTGGGGATAACATATACGCATGCGAAATGATTGTATCTCATAAACTAATAAAAAAACGTTTCTCAAATCTGACGTGAAAATGTTGGATGTATAAATGTATTATTATTATTTTTTATGAGTTTTTTAATCCCTCTCTTTGTGTCTCATGCGTCTCTTTGTGCAGTAAATTAGAGGCCACATCATGAGATGATTTATAATTGGTGGTTTAATTTTTTCTTTCGTAGGTTGGAATTCATTTCTAATATAATGATTTGTTTTTTGGTTTGTTTGGAAAGTTAAAATAATGATTTCCAAAAGACTAATTAGTTTGCTTGTTTTCTAAAATTCTGTATGCGTTGGAAATTCAAATTATAAGGTTCGCTGTTTGGCCAACAACATGTTACCATAATATATGCATTTCAAAAATATATTATATTACTTGCATACTTTTTAAAAAAAAATATCATATTACAGATATTTTCAATGAAGAAGAATCAAACAGCTATTTTATACCAAAAAAAAAAAAAAAAAAGATATTTTATATCCAAAGCACCTCTTGCCCAAGTTGTCTCCTAGCAGCCCCTTTTGCAGTGGGGCTGGGATTGAGATTCAAATCCCAAACTTCACTCCCTGTTGAGGATTTTACGCCGCGCTCTTTGTAATCACTCTAACTTTCTATATTTATACGCATATATACACACACACATATATTTATATATATATATATATATAGTAACTTGTACTTCAATTATACATAGAAACAAACACGACCGTAAATTAGCATTACAAAGGTGGTTGTCGCAATAATCTTCACACATGAATTTAACACGAGATGTTGGATTAAATCTCACAATCCCTAAATGAAAAATAAAATAATGCACATAGTTATACTTTTTACGTACAAACCTAACAAGAAAATTGGGAATTAATTATTATTTACCATGTTTTTTGTTTATGACATTAGGTTGTTTTCGTTTATTACATTAGGTTAGGGAAGTAACTTAATGCTTAAGCTTAAATAGACCAAAACGATTATAAAAATAATTGCAAATTATCTTACCCACATGGATGTTACACCTCTATGTGATAAATGTGCGCATACTTTTGTCTAGGACCCGGTTGCTCATCCTTAGCCTATGGGGCAATGCAAGAGTTGGGACCGTTCCGCGTCCACAGCGATGGCAAAACTCTCTACATGAACAAATATTCATGGAATTATGGTAAGATCTTCTTCATTAAATTCTGATGTGATTTAATGATTCGTAACATCGAGATTTAATCGTTTCATAATATAATATTTCCTCCATACTAAAGGGTTTTTTTTTTTTTTTTCTTTTTTAAGCTGCCAATGTTTTGTTCCTTGAGTCACCAGCTGGAGTGGGGTTTTCATACTCAAACAGGACATCAGATTATGATAAAAGTGGAGACAAGAAGACAGCAGAAGATAATTATAAGTTTTTGGTGAATTGGTTGGAGAGATTTCCTGAATATAAAGGCAGGGATTTTTACATTTCTGGTGAAAGCTATGCTGGACATTATGTACCTCAGCTTGCACATACCATTCTCTATCATAACAAGAGGGCCAACAAGACAATTATCAATCTCAAAGGAATCCTTGTATGTCACCCCTCTCTCTCTCTCTCTCGGATTTTTATTTATTTATTTATTTTTTGAAGTCGGTGCTAGAAAATTCAAACTCTTCACTTTTTAATAAAGTCAGTTGTGAGATTACTGTTTACCGTGGATAAATTAGTGAAATATATAAAAAAATAATGATAATAATAAAAATCCAGCTACATTCTTTGGGTCCCAAACCCCCTAGTAGAGATCTGAAATATTTTTGTCAAGCTACTAATTCATTGGCCCCTGTTGTTATATAGTAATAAAAACATTATTACTTAGGTACGACCTCATATTCTATTCTTGTTTATAAATGATTAGGTTAAATTCAATTGAGTTATTATTTTAATGGAAAAACTGAATTATCTGGAGAATCCTTGCAAAAATTGGGTACACGTGGGTAGGGTAGTGCTAGTTGTAAAGGTTATTAAAATGGGGGCAGCTACACTATGAATTCCCACGTTTGGTGGTGCTAAATTGTTCATAATTTGTCATGATTATTATTTTTGCTTTTGTGGTCCAATTTTCTCATGATTTTGTTTGTGGTCACGATTCTTAATAGTTTTTGGTAATTTCCGTCTTTTTCATGAATAATATATATATATATATATATTTATTGAATTTTAGAAAGTTCCCTAGCTTTTTTGTACTAGACTTTAAATTTCAGCCTATCCCAATTGAAGCCAAGCCCATTGTCCACTTCGGATGGTCCAAAAAATGTTTTGTTTTTGCTTTTCAAAACCAAACAAGATTGAGGAGATTGATTTGAATGACCACTTTTACTAGAAGTTTGAAATCTATGTTACAATTTTTAAAAAAAATAAAATTTGGTGATACATTTTATATGGGGTGTGCTAGATTGGGAACGCAGTGATCAACGACGAAACCGACGAACAAGGAATGTACGACTACCTTGCGACCCACGCCTTAATCTCCGATCACGCCGCTGATGCAATAAGAAACCACTGCGATTTCTCACTGAATGCTACCAAGCAGTCTTCCTTGTGCGACAACGCGGTCGATGAAGCGGGCAAGGATCTTTTCTATATTAACATTTACAACATCTACGCACCTAATTGTGCTTCCTCCAATCTCACTGCCAAACCCAAAACTGCTTCCGTAAGTATATATATATATATATATATACACTTAAAACACATCAAATTGTTCTTGAACATATGTATCATACAGTACTAACTCATTAACTTGTGACATCTTTTTTATTTTTTATTTTTTTGGGTGCAGTTGACGAATTTTGACCCGTGTAGTGATTACTATGTGATTGCATACTTGAATAGAGAAGATGTACAAGCTGCTCTGCATGCCAATGTGACAAAGCTCCCTTATGATTGGCAACCCTGCAGTGATGTCCTCAAAAAGTGGAACGACAGTCCCTCCACTGTTATACCACTCTTGCGCGAGTTCATGGCCAATGGACTCCGTGTTTGGATATTCAGGTAAATCGCGTTAAATCTTTATATTCTCTTTTTTAATGAGCTGTAAGACTACCCTAAATATCTAGGCTCCTGCATCTTTCCTCGACAATTAATATCGCTGTTAGAAGGTTTAACTACACCAACAACTTTATCATAGTCTTCATCAATATTAGCAATATGTAAATGACCTAGGTTACATGGTCACATTAACAACTTTATCATAGTCTCCATCAATATTAGCAATATGTAAATGACCTAGGTTATAGGGTCACATCATTTGTCACATGCACTACAAATATTAGGCTATATATGTTTGTACCCTTTAGTGGGTGGTGAAAACATCTCATGTGACACGTCCTTTTCCTTATCTTTTTATTTTTTTATTTTTTTTATTTTTTTATTTTTATTCTAATAAGTTCCATATGTTGGATGCAGTGGGGATATAGACGGAAGGGTACCTATAACTTCAACCAAGAACTCTATTGCCAAGATGAACCTTCCTGTTAAGACTAATTGGCATCCTTGGTTCTTCGGTGGAGAGGTATCTATAAAATTTTTATCTCTAATATACATATATACATATATATATATATATGTATACACTCATGTACATTTGTATATAGTCTAGTAATATTAATTATTGTCAAACCTGAATGTTTTCAAATTTTTAATTACATTACTACAAATATTAAAATAAATGACGAAGATTACACAACGATTTTTCAAAAATTTGGTATCTAAAGTAGCTCACAAACACGACATGGTGTTTAATTTTCAAAAATCATCGTGGAAATATAAAACATTAAGACAATGTCACTGCTTATTATGTTAAATTTGACTAATTAAGCATCATTAGTTTTCTAGCTGAAAATAACAACGGAAGCTTCATATCTTTTGACACACACACACACATATTATACATATATAATAATTCAAATGACCATTTCTTTTATATGTGTAAAAATATCTATATATATTACAGGTTCAAATGACCATTTATTTTATTTGTGTAAATATATATATATATATATATATATATATTACAGGTTGCTGGATATACAGAAGTGTACGAGGGAGATCTAACATTGGCGACAGTAAGAGAGGCTGGGCATCAAGTGCCAAGCTACCAGCCAGCCAGAGCTCTCTCTCTCATCAAACACTTTGTTGATGGCACGTCCCTCCCAGATACGACAAGATATAACTAAATTATATATATAGTTTAATTTTATCAAATAATTTTATTAATCTGGGTTTGCCAAGCATTCCATTGCTTTAATTAGTGTCTAGAAATGTCTTATAGTTTCAATTTAAGGGTAGTTCACTTGGCATTCTTCTAATGCTAATTTATTTTCTTTTTCATTGATTAAATAAACAAAAAGTTTAGAAATTTGCTTATACTCTTTTAGTTTCCCTAGTTTTTCCCCCCTTATATGATGTTTGGTTATATGTTTTTATGGTGAATGATATTTTGGGCGAAGAGTCCTCCACATATCCTGTAATTGATTGATAAGTTTGTTTGATACTTCTGTGAGTTAGTAGTTAATGAAAGTAGTGTTCATACACAAAACATGGTGTGGTTTTCTCAGGGAAAACAAAACAAAAAAAAAAAAAAAAAAAAAAAAAGAAGGAAATTGCACCAATTTTAAAACTATGCTTTATACGACATAAAATACAGCACTTATATTATTGATTAAAGATATGGTTATTAAGTATTATAATGCGATAATTTTATATAAGGCTTATAATTCTCATAGCATTAAAAAAAGAAAAGGAAAGTAAAAGACATCCCTCCGTGATACAAAAAACGATGATAAAAAATCACATAATAAACTATGAAATTTTCCTAATAAGAAACGACATCCAAAACCAATTGCGTCTTTTCATTTTGGGTGGGAGGGGGGGGGGGGGGGGGGGGGGGGGGGGGGGGGAACGACAATAAAAGTGGCTAATAAACCGGTTTCAAGCTCAAAAAGTCGTCTTCTTCAACAATGAGTACACCTTTCACTCTCGGGGTCTTAAACGACCAAATATTGTGTAGCGCGAACGACAACATGAGAAAGAAACGACAAAAAAGTGGCACCACAGAATACCAACGTATTATACTAATCTGAGGGCGTTTTTCATATGAGGAAAACGGCATCAAACTCTCGCCGTACACAAAGACTACGACATTTACGAGATGGAAACGACAATTAAAACTCGTACCTTCAAAAACTCTCGGAGCACTGTCAAAATTATAAACGACATAAAATATCATGTCGCCAATTCAAAATGAACGACACCATGAAAATGAAACGACAACAAAAAGGGCACCATATCTTATTTTCTTGTCTATCCAAGCGCGCTCTCAATTGTCAACGACATCAAATTCCCGCCGTTTACAGTGAGTAGTTAAACTCCACCTCTTACCCAAAAGCGAAATCTCTCTCCCAAATTTTGTCGCCGCGGCGCTGAGAGCTCGCCGGCGGCGAATGGACCCCACTCCGACCGGCGACAAGAAGAAGAAGCGCAGAGGTCCGACCACAGTCCACTCTCTCGACCACGACATCCTCTGCACCGTCTTCTGCTGCCTCGACCTCTTCGACCTCGTCTGCTCGTCCCTCGTCTGCAAATCCTGGTAACCTCCCTTTCTCTCTCTACTCTCTCTCTCTAGAAATCAAAGTTCAAAAATTGATAATTTCGGTCGTTGTTTTCGAAGGAATGCAACTATCAACAAGTCTAAGCTGTTCCAAGTATTCTACTTGAAGCAGCGGAGGGAGATGGGTTTCGTGGGTTTCTCCGAGAGTTCGGAGAAGTCGTTGAATGTCTGTTTGGAGGAGATGGCTATGGAGCGTCATCGATCAGCGTTGCGGGAAGGAGAAATTGGTGTTGGTCAATGGAAAGGCCATTCTCTTAGGTAATGCCCTTGATGAATTTTGAGGTAGAATTTATGGAGTTCTTGCTTCAAGTATGGAACTTTGTTCTTGTTCTTGTTCTGAATATGAATTTTGTTAGATATGTTTGGCAAGAAACTTCTAGTTTTGGATACTTTCTACTTTCTCGAATCTTTTCAATCTGTTAAAAAAAAAAAAAAGTTGTGAACTTCTCATGTATCCAGCCTATTGTTTCAGTCAAAGCGTACATTAAAGATAAAGTTTTTAAAGCGATTTATACATGGATAGTCAAGTTTTAGCGGGGACAAAATGAGAAAAATGTGAAAATTTTCAAGGTAAAATTGAACAAGGAAAAGTTCACCGGAGGCGAAATCCCAAAATCCCCACCCCCCCAAACCATGGGTGACTCCACCCCTGCACGTATAAATTCTTGCTTCATATTTACATGTTACACCCGGTACTACATGTTTCTTTGGTGTTAAAAGTTTCCCATTAAACATCAGCCAAATTGTAGAAATTTCTTAGCTATTAAAGTTGTAAAAATTTTCCAATGAAAAGTTAGACTCTACGAGAATATCGAGTCAGAAGTGGTGTATTTCATGTGTTCTAATATTGATCTTTTTAGGGTGAAGCAGTGCCGAATGAAGATGGGCTTGCTTCTTACTGGTGTAGGTGATAAGGTAATTCCTATTTGGATACATGAGTTACAAGAAAAACATCGAAGTTTCTGAAAAATCTTTTTCAAAATTTCCAAAACAGAATATGATTATCATGTGTACGTATGGTCATAAATAGGTATCCTTTGGAATTTGTAGACCTATTCGGACGAAGAACCTCTCTCTCTCTCTTTTTTTGTCCGTGTTAAACAAGTATCCTTTGGATTTCATGCCCAAGTCTTGAGGTTGGCTTTGCAAAATAACATTCCAGATAATAATGATATATTTATATTATCTATGACAATGGGGAGTCATCTTTACTCTTCTGAGCTTAGCCCGTTCTTGTACTGTCCTTTCTTCCTTTCTTGGTTCAGCCTTTACCATATAAAAAGGATTCTTGTTTGACTTCCCAACTTATTGTCACAGTTTAGGATTATTATTTCTCCTTTTTATAGCTTTTTATACTACAATCAAGATCTTTTTTATATGTCTATATCTTTGCATTTATCCTCTCATGAAGTATCCAGCTTCATATTTTACCGTCCTTTTTTTTTTTGTGGCATGGCTCTTATGCTAGGTTATGCGTCTTTGGTCATTAGACAAGTATAAATGTGTGGAAGAATATTCAACGCCAGATACGGCTCCTCTAGTTGACTTTGATTTTGACGAGAGCAAGGTAATTGACTTGCGTAAACTGCTACCATCACATTCTAAACCAACAGTTCATTTCTACAGCATGCCAATATTATTTTTATATTTTCTGTTTAGCTTGATTAGCTTATAAGTGTTGTCAACAAGCATGGAAATTCCCATATTTAATTGAACACATTTTTCCTTATGTTTATAACTTTTTTTGTTTGAAAATATGTACGATAGATTGTTGGATTGCTTGGTACTCGTATATGTATATGGAGGCGAAGTGGGACAAAAAGCATATTTCCTTCCCATGAGGGTACCTTTGCCAAGGGTCTATGCATGCGGTATGCTGGTTAATGTTCTTAATGTCTAGGTTTTGTTACATTTTCTTAGCCTTGCCACATTAAAACTGGGATTAGGAGATAGTGCATGAGCCACGTTTTGATCTATTTTCATATTAACCTGGAACTGCACCAGGTTGAACTGACCTTCTATGATTAATTCTATTGACCATATGCTTAGTCTTATCCAAATAACATGTTTAGTTTAATTTAGTGATGACTTTAATTTATATTCAATTATTTTACCTCGTATTCTTTTGTTTATAGTTACTCTGATCCAGAGGCTGTGGTTGGATGTGAAGATGGAACTGCTCGTGTGTTCGACATGTATAGTAAGAGATGTTCTCGGATAGTTAGGTAGGAAGAGAAGAAGTTTTATAGTTTTGATTCCATGCTCTTTCTTTTGCCAGATTTCCAGCCAAGTTTATCTTGAGTTACTTAGGTTTTCCGAGTTTGCAAAATTGTTTTAGCAACACAAATTGTTACATTGTTGCACTAGATAAAAGTGTTTTGCATCTGATTAACATCTTTTCTTTGAAAAAAGTGTGTTATTATTAATTTTTCTGTGGTTTTGTTTCATGAAGTGATACAAAAGTTTAAAAATGAAGTCTTCTTGTTAAAAGGCTCTTTGAAGAAAGGGCATGATTTTCATAAAGTGACTTAAGTGATGCTCTGCTTTCTTTTTATTTTTTTTGGGCAGGATGCATGATGGGCCAGTAACATGCTTAGGTTTGACAGATGATCAATTGATAATCAGTGGTTCCTCTCTCGGCAGCATCTCCATATCGGGTCTTTTATCTGATCAACGGGTGGTGAAGCTAAGAACAAGAGATTCCACTGGTTAGATAGCCTTCCTGATGTTTTACTTTTGCACTATTACTTGGTCTCAAACAACAGACATTTAGTACTGTGGCTCTTTGTTCACAATACAGAGCATAACTTTTATTCAAACTTTTCTCGCCAGACTTGAGGGCTTTGTGTTTCAACCCATGCTCTCATCTGGTGTTTGCTGGATCAACTGCTGGTAATACAACCTGTTGGGACCTTAGGTATGTACTTTAATACAAGCTCTAGATATGGTCTGTTTGGCATGGCTTTCTGCGAGCTGCTTTTGGCTTTCCAGATCCAAAAGTTGCTTTTGGGCTTTCAAAAGATTTTTGGTCATCCAACAGAGCTTATAGTTAAAATCACAATGTATAGCTTCTCAAGAAAGCACTTCTTGGAAGACTTTGAAACTTATACAAGAACTTCACTAGAATTTTTCAAAATTCATATAGTTATTTTTATTGTTGATTGAAAATCCTGAGTTTAACAATAACTTTTGTCTCGTCAAGCTTTTCCATAGTACGGTTTTGAATACTAAGTGAAAAGTTCTAACTTTTACTTTTCTTCTTCTACTGCCTTAAAGGGTGAGTAAAAGCTATTTAAAAAGGCCCGGTAAGTTGTGTTTTGAATGTGCCTTGATAAGTTCTTAGAATTCATCATCCATTTTCTCTCTCACTCCTTACAGGACAATGAGGATTTTGTGGGATAAACGAGTAAGCCTGAATGTCGTGTATTCCTTGCAACATCTGCGAAATGACAGGACGACTTTAGTTGTTGGAGGAATAGACGGTGTACTACGTATTATAAACCAGAACACGGGTGATGTTCTTTCCAGAATAGTTCTGGAAAGCAACACATTGTCAGGTTCTCAAGGCAATTATGGAGTCGTTGAGAGAGCGAAAGGAAGAAGGCTTGCGGAAGATACCCAAATCGACAGTATTCCTAGAAGCACTCGACCTCCCATTACTTGCTTGGCTGTTGGGAGGAAGAAGGTAGTGACCACACACAACATCAAGTACATTAGAATGTGGAAATTTAGAAACTGATTACCATTCTTTTCATGTATACTTGAGAGTAGTGTTGTTGTTGTTGTTGTTGTTTTTTTTTTTTTTTTTTTTTTTTTTTTTTTTAAATATATATTCTATTTTAAAAGCTTCATAGTTCTATTTATAGTTCTTACAAGCACTTCCATGGGGAAGGCAAAGTGTGAAGCTAGATTCGAATGGCTTTAACATGTGATGATGATATTATTAATAGGAATGGTAACTTGTCATTTAAAAGAGACTCGTTTCTAATTTGTTTTACGATTTCACTGTCGTTTTCCGGTAAGTATTTTTGTCGTTTATATGAAATTCGTCGTTTTTTGTTAATTTTTGTCGTTTGTACGTTTAATTCTTTTCGTTTGTAATTAATGTGGTTATAAAAAATGAATAATGTTTTTCCAATGTTGTTTGTCGTTTTATATTTAAATGTTGTTGTATTTAAATGGTATGTTTTGGTTGTCGTTTGCAAGATATGTGTCGTTTTCCAAGAGTTATGTGGCTTCTATTTTGTTGTCGTTTTTTGTAGAGTCGTCATTTTTCGAATTGTCGTCATTTGTTAATTATCTTCTTGTTATGAAGGTCTAACATTTGGGTTAGGTTCACATTTCAACTTAATTCCAATTAAACTGTTTTTTTTTATCTCAGTTTTTGTCAATTTTTAAAAAATCAACAAAAATTATAACTAGTTTTTAAAAAGTTAATCAATTCTAACTTAAAAATTTCATCTCCAACAGGACGAACAAAAAGTAAACTTAGTTTTATTTTGAGATATGTTCTAGCTTTTAAATTACTGTCGTTCGTAATCTTAATATATCGTTTCTTAAAATTGGTGTCGTTTCCAAAAGCTGATGTTGTACTCAATTGTATTATGTGCCTTCCGTCACTTGGTAGAAAATTATCCTTTGAAATGCTGTCTTCTTTAATGCGGTCGTCATACTTATTGTCGTTTTGTTATAGACTAACACCGTTTATATTTCATTGTTGTTTATCCTGTTTGATGTGTCGTTTAAGAACTTAGTTTCATTTTTTTGTCGTTTTATATAAATAATGTCGTTTCTGGGCAATATGTCGGTTTTACTCAGTTGCTGTTTGTTCAAGAGGTCGTCGTTTTTTCATTATCGTTTAACCATAGTCAGTGAATGTCAATGTGGGCTTTCGATTGGATTTTCAAGCCCATATAAACCCACTTGTAGAGCCCATTTGGAAGCCCAAGTCTATTAGAAAGCCGAATGTGAAATCCAATCTGCCCTTAACTTCGTCCTCTCTCTCTCTTCTTCTTCTTCTTCTTCAACCTCAAACCCGAAACTCAAATTCCCAAATCTCCTCAAATCAAACCCTAGAAAAAAAAAAAAAAAACCAGAGAAACCCTAGAATCTTCCAATCCCAAAATTCAATTCAATCGGAAACCATGGTGTGCATACGGAAGGCGACGATCGACGACCTCCTGGCGATGCAGGCGTGCAACCTGTTCTGCCTGCCCGAGAACTACCAGATGAAGTACTACCTCTACCACATCCTCTCATGGCCGCAGCTCCTCTACGTCGCCGAGGACTACAACGGCCGCATCGTCGGCTATGTCCTCGCCAAGATGGAGGAGGAGTCCAACGAGTGCCACGGCCACATCACCTCCCTCGCCGTCCTCCGCACCCACCGCAAGCTGGGCCTCGCCACCAAGCTCATGAGCGCCGCCCAGAACGCCATGGAGCACGTCTTCGGCGCCGAGTATGTCTCTCTCCATGTCCGCAAAAGCAACCGAGCTGCTTTCAATCTCTACACCGAAACCTTAGGCTACAAGATTCACGATGTGGAGGCCAAGTACTATGCCGATGGAGAGGATGCTTACGATATGAGGAAGGAGTTGAAGGGGAAGAAGAGCCATGGTCATGGACATGGACATGCACATGCACATCATGGTCATAGTCACGGTCATGGACATCATCACCATCATCACCATGAGCACGGCGGTGGATGCTGCTCCAGTGAGGCCAAAGGAAGTGCTGCCAAGGCGGATTCGAAATCCGGCTAAGGAAATAATTGGTAGGGAAAAAAAAAAAAAAAGGAATCTTGTTTGCTTTTTAATTTGATTATTATCGGATTATTGTGTTTTTATTACTTACTTAAATAATGCACTTTTGGGGTTGAGGAATTTACGTGGTGAATTATAAATGGACCCTTTGTGTTCTAAATGTATTTGGGTCATTTTGCCAAAAGCTACTTCTTCTTCTTCTTCTTCTTCTTTTAAGTAGTAGTAGGATCGTGTCTTAACGATTTTTTGGTAAACGCATTTGGGTAAATTTGCGAGCTTTATTTTGTGATTTCAGTGCTCATTTTGCTTTTTTCTTGAGCTAGAAATGGGAATTCTGTCAAATAATTTTCAGACTTGTATTGGTTTGAGGTAGCATTAGCTATTATAAGATTATGTCTTGTTGCTAGTGACTTACTATCCTTGATTGCTATGTGTTTCTGCTTTGGATACTCATTTGGCACTTGCATTTTTGAGAGAAGTTGGGATTCTAGATAATTGACTTGATGTAGTAGAATTTGGAAGATATACTGATATCGTAATTACTAATTAGTATGTTGTTTAAGTGATTTTTACAGTCATAGTTAGGTTTTTACTGGTTAGTATTTTGATCGTAATTGTTATTTCAGCACTCACTATCTGTAGTCCAAATTGTTCAAATCGTGGTACTGATTACCTAGATGATTTGTTCAGTGATTTTTGCTACTATAATTAATTCTCTCAAGGATTAGCGTAAACGTCTCTGATTTGGTCAGTTAATGACCTTGTTTGGTTTAGGTTAGGTAAATGATAAAGATAGATTTCTAGCCACAATGGTAGGATGACTGTGACCTTACACTTCTTTGTGAAAAGAAGACCAGCTGGTTTCTTGGTGATGATGTGTTTTTGTTTGTGTATGTTTCGTCTCTTGGTTTATGATATCTCCGGTTGATGTCGTTTTTCCTGTTAATTGTCATTTATTTGCCGAGGTTGCTCTCTTTGTTTTTGTTGTATCTATTTTTTCATTTCTAATAGACTAATAGCGTTGTGTCCGACTCTCGATTCATTTTTAGAGTGTTTGATTTTTCAAATGATGTCGTTTTTCGGATCTTGTCGTTTAGTTATGACATGATATAATGATCCTATCTTTCTTTGTAATGACGTTTTTAGGATTCTGCTTGGATCCAAGTCTTTTGTTTAGATTATTTTAATTCTCACAACAGGCTGGTATTTTTTTCTCCTTACAATGTTGTCGTTTTCAACAGGTTGATCCTTTCTATCAGTTTATTTAATTTTATTTTGATATCGTTGTTTATTTTAGGTTTATTGTTGTTTTCTTATTCTGTCGAAATTGGGTTGCAGAGCATTTTTTTGTTGCCTAGCATTTTCGTTTCTTCAATTTTCTTGTTTCTAACTGTCTCTTTTCCCTTATTCCCCTTCCCGCCCCTCCCTCCCTCCCTTCCTTTTTTAAGTGTCGTCTAATGTCTTGTTATATGATTCTCATGTTGACTTATGTTACTTTTGTGGTGTAGCGCCGTTTTGCGGTTGATGTCGTCGTTATCTTTTCCTTTTTTGTTTACTGTCGTTTCTCATACTAATTGTCGTATGCTTTCTTTTCCAGGTTGATTTTCTTGGGGTGTTTTTTTTTTTTTTTTTTTTTTGTCGATTTTCTAATTGATGTCGTTTCTATTCTTTTTTTTTTTTTTATATATAGATAAATAAATAAATAAAATCGATGCCAATTTATATTTGTTGTCGTTTTCCTATCATTTTTTTTCAAAGGTTGTCCTTTTCCTATTTGCATGTTGTTTCTTTCTTTAATTTTTCCCGCCTCGTTTTCCATCTGAGATTGTTTATGGGGGCATTTGTTTAACTTTGATTGTCGTGGTTAAGTTGTTTTGTGCTTTTTTAATTGGTTCCTACAACTTAGGATAATAATCATTTTCTGTCTGGGTCATTTGTGTTTTAATATGTGACTAATTGTGCATTCAAATTAAATAATGTGTGTGGATAGTTTTTTTCAAATGTAATACTTGAATAAGATAAAAGTAGAAAAGTAAGTGTGGTTTGCATTTCCAAAAACATGAATATTGGATTTGGATTTAAGTTGAATTGTTGTGTGATTATAAAATATTCAAATAATTTTACTTCAATAGTTGGCCGGCCAACCAAACGGATATTACATGAAATCTAATAATAACCATTGGACTGGATTCTCTCTTAACCATTGTGGTTTTCTGTTTCATTTCCATGCCATCAGTTTTCGTCGTTTATAATTATGAGATTGTTGCGTTTTTCCAGATAAATTTCGTTTTATTTTCGTTCTATATTCATGTTGTATTGTTTCTTAATTGTCGTTTTACTACCCTATTGTCGTTTTTAAAACTCGTCATGATTTTTTTGTCGTTTCCACCTTTTTTTTTTTTTTTTTTTTTTTTTGGTATTGTTGTTTATCTACGATTTTTTGGCCTTAATTATCTCCTCGTCTTCTATTTACGTCGTTTCAATTCTATGTTATTTTTATACTTGTCGTTTTTTCAATTGTTTCTTTTTTCTTGTTTTTGTTTGTGTGTGCCCATGTGTATTTTAGAAAAGGGCGTTCACCGAATACGTAAGTATGCTCAATTCATTTAATCTGATCCAGGATGGAGAGTCCAACGGATTGATAAACGGATTGGGTTAAGAATTGAGAATTTCTCAATTCGTGTAATCCACGAATTTGAACCTTATATAGTGATTATTATTTTTTTAAGTTTATTTATTTAGTGGATTGTTATGTTATAATTTACTTCCTTATCAAAAACTTAAATTTAATTTAATTTTTATTTTATTGTGTTATTTCATGTTAGTAAATATCTTTATTTTAGCTTTTAGAGTGTAAAGATTTAACTTGTGAACTCAATCTGCAAAATCCAATTCTCACGGACTGAATTGAATTGGATTCAGAGTTTTATGGATTGATAACAGATAAGGATCTTTTCAATTCAAAGATTACGGATTGGATTACTAAATAAATTCTAATCTACTTAATTTGATCCGTGAATATCCTAATTTTAAAATATCGCATTGTGTCAGTATTTATTGGTTACTTATTGGGTATCTGATTGTGCTGCTTTTATCATATTTCAATCACAAAAGCGACTAGTGGTGTTATTTATTTATTTATTTATTTTTCTTTCTTTGTTTGGATATTTTAGTAGTGGAGTCCAGTTACCCACGGCAACGAAATTATATTCTCATCTTTGTGTAGGAAAATGGATAAATCCCATGCAATATTAATATATATATATATATATATATATATATAAAGGTCCTTGTACAAAGTTGCAGTAGGATACTAATTTCTTCCCCATTTACGCCACTTTAAGCATGTCTTGAAGTATAGTGGAAGAAATTTTTAATGATGTCTAATTTTAGCTACAGAATTGCCACTATTAACTAGTGGGGTCCTTTTTGAAGCTCCATTTTCAAATGAGCTTTTTTTATCAGGACTCCTTTCACGGTATGATCCACATTGATGGTGCACACTTATTTTATGGTTAAATCTATTATAAAATATATTATGTATAGAACATATCTAAATCTGACGTTTGAGAAAAGAGAATCCCATCCGTAATGAATTTTTCGAATTCTTGTAAAATTCTCCTACAATTGAAAGCAAAAGATCAAAAAGTAGAGGGCAGGAAGCATCACGATCACTCTCAGTCCAATCATTCAATTTTGAACTGGCCTTGACATGCACTTATTAATATATGGGGCCTATGCAATGCAGAGGGAAAAATAAAAATAAAATAAAATAAAAGCAGGTATTTGAACTGGAACAACTTTAATGACAAAACACATGCAAAATTTGTCTTATGATAGAATTGCTAAAGTGGAGCAACATTAAAGTAGGAACCTTCCCGGAAATTTAGAAGACATAATGCATGCATAACCAGTCAGAATAATAATTTTCCTACAACAATTTTCCATGATTTAATATGCCAAATTATTTCTACAAAATCTTAGCTATATTATGTTATGTTATTGTTACATTTTAGTAGCCTCAAGAAACTGATAAACTGTACTGATATTAAATATATCCAATATATAATTACATGTATGTGCGTGGCTATATATATATATATATATATATATATTTGTATTTATGTATTCACTTCTGTCACGTCTCGGGAATGGTAGAAGTTCTAACCAGAATTTTGAACTTTAAAAAATAGAAAAAATAAGCACCAAAACAAGCAAGTCTCAGAAATTAACCACTACCACGAGGCTGCAAAAATAATTCTTTAATCCCACCCAACAAACACATTATCAGTTAAGTGATTAATTAAAACAGAAAGGAACAAAGAAGAACACCTCATGGAGATTCTACCAAGATCACATATATAATATTTTTTAAAATAATCAATAATTACAGAAAAAAAAAAAAATCGGTGGGTGTTATTGAGCTAGGCAAAATAATTAAATAATGGTAGGACGTTTCTGCATGGAATATGCTCAAACTATATGAGAATATTTAATAATCATATTGGTGGACCAAAATACCCTTTGATTTTTCTCACAGCCTTGTTGAGTGAAGTCTCACTTGGTTCTCAACATTTCCTTTCCAAAGCCAAACCCCATATTTTGGTTCAACTTCCTCCACTCAAAATTGCATAACACTACAAGCATTTCCGATAATTTCAACCTGAGTCTCGGTTTTTTGCGGATTGATCTTTTAGACCCCATTTTGAGAGTGACCATCACGATTTGGTACATAAAAAAACATGATAGGGTCAAGCTAAGAAAGCGCCTAATGCCTGTACAATTTCATGTGTCACATGAAATGAGACCACATTTTTGGTTAGTCACCAGCGGTGAAAAATAGCGTTTTTTCTCGCTAGTGTCCTAAACCAGGTGTGCTATGTTGAGAGAACCCGCGTGGTACTCGGGGCGTAGGCACAACCACATCGCGGTTGGATTTGATCAAGTTGAGACGATCCTTGATTGTTTTGTCAAATAGCCTGTTTTCTGGATTCTCAGCGTAGCAAACATAGTAACAACTCACGCAGGCGTGAGGCAGTGCCATGGCAATCCTGGTCTGTAAATGCATTAAAAAAAAAAATGTAAGTCCTTATTCGGATTCCAAAGAAATATTGGGTTAAAAATAATGCAAAAATCATAGTGAATACTTTTAGTTGACTTAATAGCACAAAATAAAAAAAGATGCAAGTTTCATCTTGAAAATCTTTTTCCTCACAGCTCTTTATAATCTTAATTGAAGCAATCCTTGTGTTTAATTTTTTAGCAAATCTCATGTTAGGGTGGAAATTTTGAAGCATTGTAATTTTCTAAGAATGGAAGGTTGTACATTACATTTCACTTGAATTTTGAAGTTCGTAATTTTCCCAAAATAGTATGCAATTTTTTTTTTTTGGGGGTAGGAAAAAATTGCAAGTTGATCACGTGATATGTATGCAGAAGAGATGATTAATTTAGAAAAAGACTGGTCAAAAGAGAGGTACCAACCATAAGGTATCCAATGAAGAACACAAGGAGTGAAATGGTCGCTGTGAAACTTTGGTGCACTTCGTGAGTCCAAGCAGCCGCCATAATCACACAAATGGAGCCACTGCAGACTCCGGTAAGGAAGCAGAGCGAGCTGGTCATGTCGGAGTCGACAACCAGCTCCATTTCTTGCCTTTGGAAGAGTCCCCAAGTGTCTTGGGATGCCCTCACAAAACCTTTCCCATATGCAGCTATCTGGTTCACAAGATTAACTCAATTGAACTCAAACATTACAAATGCAGTATATGTATATGCATAATATATATATATATGTATATTTATTGTAAGTTATGTAAGTCAATGAAAAGGACTTAGTATTATAGCAGTATGCCTAGCTGGTTTAAATCATTACAGAAACTTAAAGAGCTCACAATTAAATCATATTTGAGAATGACATGATTTTAATCCATAAGAAAATAGGTAACGCACTTTTTGACAAAGAAGTTGCACCTAATACTTCATTTTAATTATGAAACTTTTTTACAAGAAGAAATCTTCTTTTGGTAACAATTAACACCTTTTTTATTGGCAACAATTACTTCTTTATTGATACTACTCCAAAAGAAGATTAAAAAAAAAAGGATAATAAAATAATTACAAGAGTTTCTTAGTAAAAGTACCTGCACAAAGGCCCAGCCATTGCCATAGCTGAAGATCGACTCCATGACGTTGAGGCAGCAATGTGCACAAGAGAACATGAACTCATCTTCTCCCTCTAGTAGATTCAAAGCCCGAGCCACGATTCGCAATGCTTCGATTGTAGGCACGAAGAGAGACCCGAGGCAAGCACTTCCGAGGTTCTTAGTCAAGGCTCTTTGGAAGCAGAACTGAGTATTGGATTGCATTCCTCTGAGATAATACAAAGCAATCACCCTACTAACAGTTATATTAGCAACATTCCTCATCACCTCAGCGGTCCAAGCCAAGCTCAACACCAATGCGATTATGATCAACGGAGGGTAGTAGAAATTCAAAGCACCAATCACTGCCAAAATCCACAAAGACATCCACAAGAATCCAAACCCAAGCATTATATAAGTGGGCTTGTTAAGATCGGGGAATTTCGACACGGGTTCAAGAGATTTGACCAGAATTTTGCTGCAGAACCCGATTCTCTGAGATACCCAGCAGGCATACAAGCCGTTGCCTACTGCGAAGGCAATGAAGCAGACTCCAACACCATCAGTGGGGGGCTTTTGGAAGCAAATTAGGAGGATGCCGGCGGCTAGGGACATGACAAAAGTGCTCCAAAGTATAAAAGGAGCCATGAATTTAGGCCATTCCCGGACCGCCTTTTGCCACACAAAAGCAAGTGTAATGCTCAAAAAAGACGCAGCTTCTACTTGTGGAAGGAGATATTTCAATACTTTTCTCTCCTTTCTTTTGACACTGTCTGATGCTATTAGAAGCCCTTGAACTCCCTTGAATACAAGAAACGCAACTAGCCCAATAGCCACAGCCATATGCAGAAGGAAAAGAAAAAGAGATATCTTGTTTGTGTATGCTCTTGAATTTAGTGTTGTTATAGATGGCTGCTCAGAAAAATAGACCCCCCAAAAAAAAATAAATAAATAAAATCAGGTTGGTGAGTTTAAAATTCAGAAGAAAGTCTGCAACTTTAACTGCAATGAGTTAAAAAAAAAAAAAAAAAACCCAGGAAAAGAAATTCTCTATTTTGATTTCATTGCACCATCTCAAACATTAGGGGCCAGAAGAAACTTCAAAAAAAAAAAAAAAAAAGTTTTGGCCCCCCAAAAAAAGGGAGAAAAAGAATCAAGAAATCATTTGACATGAAAGTAACTCTGAAATGATCTAATCCAAGAAATCTCTTTAAACAAATTGACTTTCAAAGCTTCACAAGATTAAGCTTAGCTTAGCTCATCTTTTTGCTTAATTTTCCCACAACAAAAGGAAAATAAAAGAAAGGAAAGGAAAATTTTACTTGAGGGGTAGGTGTGGAACGAGGCTGAGAGCGCTGAGAGCGCTGAGAGAACTGAGAAGGAGAAGGAGTTGCAAGTCTGGTCCCATCACTATTGATGACAATCCTCAAAGGGTTGGTCGGATTCAGCCTCTGCAACATTGACATGTTGAATTTTTCTTGTTCTTGTTCTTCATTATTATTATCAATATTTTTCTTCTCTAGTACTTTCTCTTCCAAACCCACTTCACCTTTCTCAACATCTTTCACTTCTTCTTCTTCCTCTTCTCTCTTTACATTTCCTTCTCTCACTATCCCTTCTCCGACTTCCTCTCTCTCCACCACCCCCACCTGAAAAGAACACAAACAGTTTCAAACTTTGAAAACACATGAACAAAATGAACCAAAAAATTCAATAACAATCAAAACTTTTTTTTTTATTTTCTGAATTTTTTTTTTAAAGTCTTACAGGCTCAGAGGCACCCATGGTCGACGGTGGCCGGCGACGGCGGGTTTTTTTTTTTTTTTTGGGGGGGTGTTTTTAACGTTGTTGGGTATTTGAAAGTACGTTTCTTTTCTTTTTATTTCTCTATTATGTAATGTAAATTCAATCTAGCTATATCTAAAGAGAGAGAGAGAGAGTTTTGTGAGGAAGAAGTTGATGTAATTGGTCCTTTTCACTTGGCCTTTTCCAACCTTCACCTCATAGTCATTGTACAACCAGAATATGCGTGGGACCCACTTGCTGAAAGTCCACGCTCCACCGCGGCGCGTGATGTGCACGCACCAATGGGGTGTGAGTTGGGTGATGATTATGCCAGACGTGGGATGAAGCACGTGGGAATAGTGATTTGCAAATGTGTGTGCAGGTGCATGGTAATTAAGAAGAGGATTAGTGGTAAGGGCAAAGAAATGTAGGCACGTATCCTCTCTGATTTAGGGCAATAGATTATCGAGACGAACATGTGATTATAGGTTCAAATATTAAACGATCTTCTTTTAAGATCTTAAAATGAAAGTTTGTTTCTTGTCAATTTATTACTTGATTAATGAGTGTCGGGGGGCATGTCTGAAGTATCCACGTTTTTTTAATTGAAGGATGTAGTCCGATTATAAGATTAGTAAATATTCGTGTTAATTTCTACAAAGCTCCCTTGGTAATGTTCGACTGTAAGGCATTTAAAAAATTTTCTGGCTCTGACATTAGTGGCAGGATAGGGACAAATGGAGAGGATCAAAATTGACGGCTGTGATTAGAGATGGCTGCTTTTGACGACGAAGAGAAAAATTGATTAAAATTAGGGGTATTGAGTTTGTGTGGAAGAAAGAAATGGACAAAGAAAAATATGCACATAATAAGAGTGACGTTAAGTTACCCCACCTTATCTTCTTTGTGTACGTACATATATTTATATATATATATATATACACCCACACACACACATACACATGGAGGGTTTATATACGATGACGATGATGCTTCCAAGCCGTGTAAGGAACTACAAAACTTCTATGTTTCCACCTTTTTTTTTTTTTTTAATAATTTTTTCTGTTACTTTAAACGAAACAAATGTGGCCGTTTTTTTAAGGAGAATACCTAGAAGAAAAAAAGCATTCGTTTTGTTACTTTAAACCTGAAAATTTGTTATCTTTATGGGTCAAAGGCTGCCTGCCACCTAGTACTAATTTTCTTTTTCTATTTTTTTTTTCCTTAGCCTAGTTGAAAACTCAACATAACCTTTTTTTTTTTTAAATGAAAAATGCTAGTTATTACTATTGATATGTTAAAGATCAATGCGTATAATGAAAAATTGTGATTGATTGAAAAAGTATGCATCATGTAATATTTATGGTCACAAATAACCAAATTAAGATAAAATAAGATCAAGGAAAAATCAATTTTATAATAGCTTAGTTAAATTGATATATGAGAAACTTCTTTTAACGTAGTTCTGATATCAATTTCAGTCTTAATGTGTAATTTTCAACCATCTAAAAATATCTGGTTTTTTTAGTGTAAGAAGAAGGTCATGAGGAACCCCCAACATCATTTATGTGTGTATATATGTATATATACATACATTTGTTGTTGTATAGTGTCGACCAAATTAATGGCTACATGACAATTTGCGTGATTTGAAAAATGAAGAAACTCCCACAAAAAAAAAAAAAAAAAAAAAACCCTTTGAAATTAAAAACAGTACTGTTAAAAACTATCTAACAAAGGGTACAGCAATTATTACTCATTGTGGGTTGTTAGCTTTGCATTCAAGTGAATAACGGCTAAGGCAAACATGTCAATAAATATAACAAAAAATAAATTGAAAATAAATTAGAAAGACGAAGACAATTGGGTTGGAGAATTTTTGTGCTCGTATGTGAAAAGAAAAAAAAAAAAGAAGTATTTCTATGGGAAAAAAAAAATGTTGATCCTTGTACTAATTGTCTTGAAAGGAACCTCCATGGTCCTTTCCCAAAAGTTACTCTTTTTTAAAGAGATCTTTTCCATCTTGATGATTTCCCTCAAAATTTCACACTTGGTTGATTCATAAGATTAGTTTCCTAAGTTATCTCAAAAGTATTGAATAAAGTAGTATATTAATCTTTGGATCTTTTGTATATTATGACGTAAATATCTGAATATTAAAGTTGATCAAAACCATATCAAAATAAAAAAGATATAAAAGAGACAGTTTTTAATACAAATCTAACGGTCAAAAAAACAGAATTTTACAAAGGTATTTTTCTTTATAACACACTGTAGAAATTTCTTTAGACCTACTAAATGTTTGGCAATTAAAATGCAAAACCAGCAAGCTTTAGGAAGGCTTTATACGTACAAATTATAATTTTATAATTCAAAGTTTAGTCCATTTGGAGGTTATGTAAGTTAAAAAAAGAAAAAAAGAAAAAATTGTTCTCTATGAATCAGATCCAGTATCATTATGCTTTTTGAAAGGAAACCAAAAAGAACAAATTTGCTGTGGATCCATGTTTAACATATATGCAGACAATTTGGGTAGGTGTCACGTGCGTGATATCTGCTTAATCTAACTTTTTACTGTCGTCGCGTGATGTACAAAAGACATGTGTATAAGGGGAAGGGTGGACCTAAGCCGTCAGACTTGATGACTTGGATCCACCTCAACTTTCTCTCATGCGTCGCCCTCATGGACATGCCCATAATTGCTCACTGTTCCCTCCCCCATTTATTATTCTCAATAATCTTATATATATATATATATATATATATATTTTTTTTTAATAAACTTTTTTGGTAAGACTTTTTAATTTGCATCATCGATAGAAGCCGTTATTCCAATCATCTAATTAATCTTTTCAAACCGTTTGATTTATTATTGGAACAATTATGTGTTTAGCACATAAATTTTTATGTCAGATTGTTAAAATTTTAATTTAATAGTTAAAAAGCTACTTTCTAAGGTAGTGCAAAATTAAAAGATGTTATAGTAAAAAGACACTTCCTTCTATGTATAATTTCTAATTTGATTTTGAAAAAAAAATAAGAATTTATTTTTCCTCAACTCGTTGGTACTATGATTTTAATAATTTAATTAACTTTTTAATGATATGATATATGAACATCTATGTTTCGAATATAACATGGAGAAATGCTTTTAATAATAAACCAGACTGTTAAAAAATTATTCTAATCACAAAAACAACAACATTGTCCGGAAAAGCAAAATTACATTTCCTATCATAAATTTTTCCCTACTGACAAACGTTTATTGTAAGTTGTGCTTTCTTTTGTGAATCAACAGACATCAACAATTAGATGGTTCATATAGTCTTTTAAGTGTAAAGAACCCCAAAGAGTAGGTAGCAGCTCGTTCGTTGGATTGTTTTCTTCTTTATTGTTTTATTGCGCATTTTGTTGTTTCATATTTGGTACGAGGAGCTTTAAAGGATCATAGCAACCACTCTCCACTTAAACGGCAACAATCAACATAAAAAAAGAAATAGCCAAGAATCCTCAAGATGATAATCAATTACTTCATTAACATAAATAAGACTTTCTTTTCTCACAATTTCAACCATCAACAATTCTCCCTTGGCTCAAAACTACTTTCATGATTTTAATCCCGAAATCACAAAAACAACTAAAAAGTATCTAATGCCCAAGTTCAAAACTGCTTTCATGATTTTACATCGTACAAGCGCTAAGACATGTGCATTTTCTTTCTTCAACGAGAACTATCTAACACACAGGTCCAAATCGTGTGTTGAAGGTTTCTTCGATATGTGTCCATTTCACTCCACATGCTTGTCCTCAACTATTTGTTTGTGCCACTTCCAGTCTCTACCGGTGATTTTTTCGTTTTGCTCGGTGCCTCTGGTGGCGGTTTGACAAGGCTTAGTTGGCCACCTTCCTTATTTGCAGCGGTGGCTGCCTTCATCTCATTGCAGTGGTTTATGAACTTCGTCACCTCCTGATTCCAGTCACAGCAAAAGAAAGGATTTAGAAAAATGAGCTCTAAAAATCTCTTCAAATTACGTCATTCAAATGAAATTGCTTCAAGGCTTCTCCTTTCTGAGTCTCATATTCTACTTCCTATTTCAGTCAGAATTCAAGTTAATCGGGCACCAAAGATGATCAACGAGCTTAGCTTAGATCAAATCCCTCCTCAAAACATATTAAACATATCTTCCAGTTATCCTCACATCTCAATCAAACCAAAAATATTACAAAATGTGAAAAGCACCAATTACAATCGAGGATGAGTGATGGGGCACATCCCAATTCTTGCGAAAATAATCTAGCATCTGCCATCGAACTACATAAAGGGTACAAAAACATTACCCCCATCACCATAAAAGCAGCAAGCATCACTTCTCCAAAGTCACAAGGATCAAGCAAAATTTAACACACAAAATCTCGACATGCCTTAAAGTCCCCTGTCATACTTTAGGTCATAACACAAATCATTAAAAACCGAAGCTTTTTGCCAACAACAATGCCTTCTCTGACTGTTTCAAATTCACCCATTAATCCAATGAAGGTCATTCAAAACCCAGAGCAACCACAACTATTGTTGACGGTGAAAAGTCGCCAAACAAGATGAGTGTTTGTAGCAACTAAATGTACAATGCACTGACATGATTGTTGGTAACTATTATAATTACTAGAAAAAACAAAAAATTAAAGCCTTTGTTTTTTTTTTTATTTATTTATTTATTTTTAAAAAAAATTTCAATTAGTGCAGTTAAAAAAAAAAAAAAAAAACATCATAAGAATTTCACATGGCATAAAGTCCCCAACTTTGGACAATAACAGAAATCTAGCAGATTAAATTACAAGTATCTTAAGCTAAGCTTTCAAGCAAAAAAAAAAAAAAAAAGGCCAGTTTTTAAATTTTATTTGCTGGGAATTTACCAATTTTGAATCGATTATAATACAAGTAAAAAGGCTAATTAAAATAAAAAAAAAAAATAGTAAAGCAGAGGAGGAGAAATTGGGACATACTCGATCGGTGTCCATTTCGCTGGTAAACTTCGAAGGCTTTACGAATCTCTTCCCTGAAAATAATTAACAAAAAAATAATAATAATATTTTGGAGTTATTCAAATGGGCGTTTCTCAGGGTAATTGCGAAGGAGGAGAGAAAAGGTGATACCTTTGCGAGTTTGAGGAACTTTTCCATGGCGATTCGGAGGGATGGTTTTCTTCTTCTTTTGCCCTTTGAATAGATTGCTTTTCTGCGTCATCTCTCTCTCTCTCTCTCTCTCTCTTCCTCCTGGTTCTGGGGATTTTCAGTTTGAAGCTTCTTCCCTCCTCGCTAGGGTTTTGTTGAGCCCTAATTTTTGTTTTGTGGCCCTTTACTCTTCCTCGCTTCTTTATTTTGCTGGAAAAGAAAAACGACATCACACTCAAAAAAAAAAAAAAAAAGAAAAGAAAAAAAGAGAAAAACGACATTAATCTAACATATGAAAATTTGTAATTTTTTTTAGGGAAGAAAATAGGTAATTTTAAAGATAAATATTCTTGAAATATGAAATCTGGATTGATGTCGTATATTCCTTTTGTTTTTGGTAGTAAATACTACAACAATTTACCTACGAATGCATGTCGTTTATAGGTAAACGACATCAATCTAGCAAGAGAAACAATTGTCGTTTTGTGAAGCTAAAGCCGGCAAAACTTTTGGAGAAGAATCGACATAGTTGGAAACAAAGAATGATATGTCATTTTGGGAACATGATTGGAAACTGGGTAATACATTTCGTTTGTATGATGAAACAATAGAAAACTTTTTGAAGAATTAACGAGCCCAAAAATTTGTGGCGTTTTCAATGAATCAATGGTAAGCGACATGAAAATGAGGACGCGCAAAGTTGCTTTATGATAAAACGACAACAAACCTTTTGGCCAATAGCCAAAACGTTTTATTTGATTTGAATAGCAACTCGATTTGGTCGGTTGACACGACAGCAAAAATTTGTATAGATTAGTAACAATATTTGGTACCAAGTTTTCTAACATTAACGACAAGGTATTTCCACGTCTTTTGCACTTTGAATCGACAAGGATATTTCCTGTCGTATCATCAAAATTCACACACTAATAAGTAATAACTCCTCATATTCTTATTTGTATAATTATAAAATACACTAAATTATACTTTTTTTTCTCTCTTCCATTAAACAACATAAAAGAAAATCTCACTCATATTTATTTTCCTCACATTGATATTTTACTTCTCCGTCCTTCATGTTTTTCATCCCTCTTACCGATTATGGCATTAATGTAAGAAAAAAGCGTTCAATTTCATGTGTCACCTGCCTTTGATGTACTTTTGAGCCTTTGTTCATAAGCTAATTGATCATTCTGTATGGAATAATAGCTAAGAATAATTATACATTTACGTAAGGATGAAAATTTTCTTCTGATTTTATAATCTTAAACGGCAGCAAAGTTAACATATATAGCAGCCTATCGTCGGATGATTAAACGACAACATATATATATATATATATATATATACCTACGCCTCCTTTACGTTAATTGAAACATAAACTGGATCAATGTGATAAGTTCTGTTTTTTCCAAATTTCTTATTCCAAAGTTCCAAATTTGACAACATTTTTTTGTTTAGATATTTCTTTACAAGCTGAAAAAAAAAATATATATATATATATATATTTTTTCCTTCCCTCTCTATATCCTTACCATGCAGTTACTTGTTCAGCAATTTGTGAACAGGAAAAGACAAATCTTTATTCCTCTGCTTTGAACAAAAGTCATTCAGCCAAGCAACTGGATTCTTTATTGCCTATAACTCAACATTTTGCAGTAATTTAAAGCATCCAAAGTTTACAATAACACTGACATATATATATATGTATAAATATACTTATATATGAATCCAAATAATCTAGTTTGATCGTGTTTCATGTAATGTAATGTACATTTTTCAATAAAGAATGGAAATACCAATTCCAAACGAATTCCAGAAACTATGGGATGTGTGGGACATCCGTTGCGGCATTATTCTCTTTAGCCTCTTCCTCCAAGCCTTCTTAGCCCTTTTTTTTTTTTTTTTTGCATCGTTGAGGCAACAATCCAAAAGCACATTGCTCCTATTCTTCGTCTGGTCGGCCTACTTGCTAGCCGACTGGGTGGCCGCCGTGACCATGGGCATAATCACCCAGAGTCAAGGCAACGACTGCGACCCTCGATCTTGGAAAAATGAACATCTTTTCGCGTTTTGGGCATCGTTTTTGTTGTTGCATCTCGGTGGCCCTGACAAAATCACTTCTTTTTCGGTTGAGGATAACGAGTTCTGGCTCCGCCACCTTTTCGGACTCATCTTACATGCAAGTATTAAAATGTTGATTTTTTTCATTGATATTTCTATGATATTTTCAAGTTTTCTTAACTAAATGATCCGGAAAGAGGGAGAAAATCCAATTAGTTTTAGCTTTATTTTGTAAGTTTGAGCTCAGGTAAATATTATGGTCCATTAAGAATCTATAAATATGTCTTTTATGTCTGATGTTATGTGTGGTAATTAGAGTGAGAGAAAGTATGCCTACATTTGAAAAAACGAGAGATAAGTGAGAAGATAGTTTGACACAGAGTGTATAGTGATTTGGATAGAGAGAGGTTAAGTGTGTAATTATAAAGTTGTCAGTAAATTTATTCTCCATCTTCTATAGATGTAGACAATTTTGCTGAATTTTTATGTATTGTTGTTTATGTATATTCCAGTTAATTTTTCTGCCACGCGCTTTAGATAAAGGGGTGTATTTTTCCGGACAAGAAGAATCATCATTTTCTATCACAAGAAAACAAAAATTTACTTTTACCTCATTTTATTTTTATTTTTTATATTTTCCATTTTAAGACTCCGTCAATTCTCAAGTCCCAAGTTCTTCCCCTGTGTTCTTTTTTTTTTTTTTTTTTTTTCTCTTATTTATTTTCTAAAAGTTCACCTCTCTGTTCTTCTGCCTCAGCATAGTTCTGCTTTGTGCTTCCTTCTGTTAACTTGTTAATTTAGCTTATAATAAATGTGGCTCCTGAGCTTCTGTTGTTGTTTTATAAGAATTTTGATTTTTAAGTTAGAAACTTGCTCTTTTCTCGTACGAGACAATAGATTGAACATTTCAACATAAATAAAAAAAAAAAAAAAGACAACACCCACAAGCCTAATACTTCACTGCCACCATTTTGGTTCCGGCTGGCTCTTCCTGCTCCGCGAACTGCATTCCCAAGCCCAGATGGTTCATCAGCAACCACGTGAAGGTCAGAAGTTCGCCGCCCTTGCTCGGTTGCTGCGCGTGCACGATGGGCCTACAATTGATGGCGGCGTATGACATTAGCTCCATCCAAACTTGGTCCATTAGCTTCCACTTCTCCTCCAAATTCTGCAGCTGTTTCGCTAGTATACACGCGTCAAAGAACACGGATTTGCTACTAACTCCCTTCACAGCAGCCGGTCTGTACTTT
This sequence comes from Ficus erecta, assembly GCA_008635985.1. Classification (NCBI taxonomy): domain Eukaryota; kingdom Viridiplantae; phylum Streptophyta; class Magnoliopsida; order Rosales; family Moraceae; genus Ficus; species Ficus erecta. Next base: position 2,953,396 of record BKCH01000019.1, read on the forward strand.
GGTTTCACGGAACCGAGTTCCTTGAAGGCTTCTGAACGACTATATATAGAGTGCTTGGCAAAATATCTCAGCGCCTCCGCGGAGGTGTCCTGGAACACTATGTACCAGTTTCCCAAAACCGGCGACAACATTGTAGGCTGCATTACCAGAAGATAAAACATGTAATCTGAAAGAATCTTGCAAATTCTTTGACCTCTTCTTTCATGGGGTCCAAAACTAGTTGATGTGTACTTCTTAGGATGATAAAGTTTAGTTGCCAACTTTTTACCATTTGAGAGAAGCTTACTAATTAATCTTTGACCATCATCCTTAACTTCAGACTTCTCCTCATGGCAGCAGATTTCGGTAGCTAAGTGCCATATAAGAAGGCTCTCGGCGTATTGGTACTCTGCGATGCTCCATTTGAGCTTGATATAGATAGGAGTGCGCTTCAAGCGCAAGAGAGCAGAGTCGCCTCTTTGTCCACACGCTTCCATTGCATCTCGTAAACTGTTTGCTTCCTTAGCCCTCAGTTGTAGCTCGCTGAAGATAAATTTCTCTACATCTTCTGTGACCTTCTCCGAGGTTGAAAACCACATGATCTTGATTTTGTCTAGAAATTCTTTTGCGTGGATATATTCCGCGAATTTGAATAGCATAGGCATCCGACGTTCATCTAGACAATAACTGATCATGTTATACTGGAAGACCAACTTGGACCACTTTGATCTTTTCAACACAACAGTTGGAACAAATCTATCCCATTTCTCCTTGAGTACTATTAAGGTCCAATCCGAAAAAACGAGCCGAATGACAGACATTGCATCAAGGACAATGGCTCCAACAAGCAAGGCGTAAGTTAAATGGATTTCAAACTCATCAAATCCATGCTTATCAACTAAAAGAAACAACACGAAGGCACAGAAAATAAAAGAGAAACTAACAAACCGGAGAAAGTATCCGACTTTGGAACGCACCACAACCACCTTGGTATGGAGAACCTGGTACATGAACCCGAGCTCGAACTCGATTACTCTGAAAGCATTGGCATAATCGGCATTCAGGAAAATATTCCGGCTGAATTTTCTCTCACCGGGGCTCAGAAAGAAGCCGACAATAAGACCCTTGAAGGTTTGGAAGAGCTTGTAGGCTTCTCGCAGCAATTCGGTTTCATCTAATCTGCTCAACGAGCCACCCGCAACATAAATTCGAGTAGCTTCCTCATAATTTGGCATCAGAGCCGGCATCTCTGCCCGGGTCGGAACCTGGACAGACCTCATGGAAGAGTAAATCGCCGCAACATCCTCATAGTCAGGCCCGGGTTCCGCCTTTGGCAAAGCAGTAGCTCCGAAACGGTCCAAGCTTGCAAGATACAAAGAGCGAGTCCTCTCCGCATACTTGACAATTCCCACAAGAAACACAAGCAGTGTTGGGAGAAGTAGCTTGTTGTGATCAAGGGTGAGATAGATGCTGTAAAAAGCAGCAAGGACTTGTAGAATTAGTCCAAACAAGTGCCGGAGCCAGAACTCGTTGTCCTCAAGTGCAAAAGCAGTGATGCTATCTGGACCGCCGAGATGCAAGAGGAGAAACGAAGCCCAAAACGCGAAAAGACGTTCTTCTTCCTTGGTGTGATCGGCGAGGTCGCCTTGGCTTTTGGTGATTTGGCCGATGGCAACGGCGGCAACCCAGTCGGCCAGCAAGTAGGCCGACCAAATCAGCGTGAGTAGAAAGGCGCTTTTACGGCGTTGCCTGCTAGATGCAAAGAAAACTAACAAGGCCTGTAGGAAGAGGCTTAGCAGAATAGAGCCACGGAGATTCCACGCATTCCATAACTTCTTCACCTTCTTCGGGATAGGGTTTTCCATTCAAACTGTGCTACAGTCAGTTAGTTGGTTTTTGGTTTCAGCAAATGAAAAATAAGTATAAAAATTGGAGCTAGATTCATTTAAATATGAAGTGAATGATGAATTTAGTTAGTAAAGAAAACAAAGTTTCTTGGCCCCTTGTGAAGCTGAAACTAAAGTCGAACTTGTGAGAACTCGACAGATTAGAAAAACTTTAACACAAGTAACCAATTTTAACAAACAAATAAACATTTGAAGTATAATAAAGCGTTAACCTATGTGCCCTGTTTTATTATTTATTATTTTTATATTAAAAATATTATACGTGATATTTTATAACATGTATAACTTTAAATATTAAACTTTAATGTATTCGTTTGAAAAAATAAAAAAAATTAAACTACGGTTTTTTTTTTTTAATTTTAATTTAAAGTTTACATTTTCATTTTAACTTTCATACTATGAAAATAGCTAGACCTGCTAATCAGGTCTACGGGGATGAGTAATATTTTTTTTTTCGCTGGATGGGACGAAAAGATTGATTTTTTTAACATTTTACTCCTTCACAATAAAAGAAGGATTTTTAAAATTTAATAAAGATTAGTACAAAACCATTTGCTTCATTTTTGTTGAGAACCTTCAAAACTATAATTTTTTGTACTCAATGCAATTATTTAAAAAAAAAAATTCAGTAAAGTGATAGGAAGGTGATTATATATATATAATTTAAAAATAGACGTCAATAATTAAAATTACTAAAAAAAATTTAAAGCTTAGACAGTATCAATACTGATGGTTCAAAGAACTAACAATAATATGATTGCTTTTTTGCTAAGACAGATGGCATGTGGGGTCTGAGTGATTTTTTTAAGTGTAAGAATAGGAAAAAGTTGGCCACAGAGTTTTAACACTTACGTGTGGAGCAAATCAATTTTAGTATAAAAAAACAAAGGAGTGCATCTAAGAGCATATTAAATGGAGTGTTAAGTAGTTATAAAAAAAAAAATGGAGTATTAAGTTAGTATGCGATTGTCAAATTTTAGTATTTAAGCAGGAAAATCATTTTCTATCATAGTGTTATTTTTTTTTGTGTGTTAAATGTACTATACACGATATTTATTGTATTTACCATCACATATAACATTTTTCAGATTTTAGTACTTGATTGTTTGTTGTGTTCGACCTTTTCATTTGTTTAAAAGTTATTCTGACCTTTTCAGTTTATTCATTATAATATTATTCACTTTAATTTTTTTTAAATAAAAGTTTGGTCTTATAAGTTCAAAACTTAATAATTTTGATAAAATATATAGCGTTTAGAATAGTATTATTCCTTGGAACATAAATGAAATAACATACTAAATATATCATTTTTATTTTTGTAATATCAAATAAAGCATTGGCATGGTTACAGACATAATTTAACCGTAAAATTATCTAATTTTATCTAAAAGTGTAGAGTTCGAATACTCCATTCTCAAGTTCCAAAAAAAAAAAAACTTTGGCATTTGAAAAAACATTGGAGATGATTTGAATAAGGATTATTCTTTATTATTTCCCATAACTCTAATGTCGTTCTTATTTTATCTCATGAATTTTAAAAACTCTCACTTTACCTCTTGAATTTTGAATTAGTCTCACTTAATCATTTTTACTAGAATTTTGGTTAAAAACATATGAAAAAAAGGAGTTTTAGTTTTACTAAACCCTTTTTGTTAGGATTTTTATTAAAAACAAATGGAAAAAAAATCACACGACCTCACTTAACTTTGTTTTTAATGAAAATTCTAATGACAGGGGTTAAGTGGGATTAACTTAAAATGCAGAAGGTAAAATTTGAATTTTAAAGTTTGATAAATAGAGTGAAAATAACCTTAAAATTCAGAAACGATAAATAAGAATAACCATTCAGAGGACTATATTTCTTCTTGGGAGAAATAGGGAAATAGCTTCTTTTTTTTTTTTTCCCCCCCAAGGGTGGAAGGAAAATGATGGCATATACGTTAGGAGATATAAAATAATAGCATATTTTTTAAACAAAAAACCCGAAAATGCCCTCCACAACTATTTCCAGACCCCAGACCCGCTGAACGTCTCTGGTGCGGCCACCATCGACTTCGACCTTGTGCTTGAAGGTCCATGTCCGTCGCCGTCGACTTTGCCACTCCCGTCGCCGTTTGAAAACCACCGACAGCAGGACAGCAAACAAAGATCGCAAGGCTTAAATCGCGATATTACCCAGTACTACTCGTGAAGGTATTCGGCCCTTCCTCACCTAATCTTTTTCATAATTTAATGTTTTATTTATATTTAAAAAATTTACAGGCCGTTTGAAAAAATCAGTGGAGTTGACATTTTTGAATTTTTTTAAAAAATCATTTGTTTTATCATTTCATTTAAATCTACATCACTCTCTCTTTCTGTTTTAAAAATTCATAACATTTTATTTTAAATCAAAATGATATGATTTTTCTATTAAAATACTTATAATAATGAGAGAAACAAAATAAGATTTATATTATATTTTTTTCTAAATATATTTTAAATTTTTATACTATTTCTTATGTAAGAGTTTATTTACAATTCACACTTAAACCAATACATATATTTTCAAACATATCATAATTTCCTATAAAAAAAAAACCTTCAAAATTTTAACTCTAACTTAATTTCAATAACTCCAAACTTTTACACTATTTCTTATATATGAGTTTATTTCCAATTCACACTTAAACCAACACATATATTTTCAAACATATCATAATTTCTTATTAAAAAAAACCTTCAAAATTTTAACTCCAACTTAATTTCAATTGATGTTTCAAACAGACGCTTGCTCCAAATTTTTGAAACAAACAGAAATTTTTGACAAAGCCCAATTAAAAGATTCGCCAATTTTTGTTGCATGAAGTAGCGGCTATCTCCTTTGATCGTCCTCGATCTTTTGACCATGATGGAGACGGTGGCAGTCATTGGATTCCTCCTATCTTTATTAAAGAAGAAAAATCATCCCCTATTTTTATTATTATTATTTTTATATTGCATATGCCTTTCTCTTTGTCTTTTCTTCGAAATCTTTCCATGTCGTTCTTGTTGAGCCACAACGTGGCCGACAGAACATTTTTTGTGAGTAATAATTGAGGTATTTCGGGTCCCACCGGGAATTCTTTTTGACTCACTAACAAAGTAAGGATTGATTGATAATTTGATATGCCTTTGCATCGATGCCGTTGTAACAATGCTTTAAACTCCCAAAAAATAAAAAATAAAAAATAAAATAAAATATTGTGACAAACAGACCAAAAACAAAAATTGAAAAAACTTGGGTTTGGAACCTGGAATGCTTTCTGATTTAGATTTCGGTGATGGCTTCTGTAAACCCCACCTCTATTGCAAATCTGCTCCTAGATTCGTTGGAAGGCTTAGCCATGGAAAAGAACACCGGAGTTGATCGCGAGCTAATTGAAAAGCTTGCGGCTTCAATTTCAGGCGCAAGGGGTGTACTTGCTGATGCAGAGAACCGGGCCCGTGAAGATCGTCGAGTTAGCATTTGGATAGAGCGTCTTGGAGATGTATTACACGAAGCTGATGACATAGTTGACGAGCTAAGAACTGAAATTTTGCGGAAAAGCGTGCTAATGCAGCGTGGGGATCGAGTGGTCATGAAGGTATGCATCCCCTTCTCTATTACCTTCAATCAACGAATTGTTCTTCGTCGGAAGGTAGTAGACATAACTGAAAAATTCGACGAGATTCTCCAACATAAAGAACGCTTCGGTTTAATTGAAGAAGATTTCCTACATCCAATATCATTGCTGGCTAAAACAAAGCATGGTCAGTCAATTGAAGTCACTGAAGACAACTTTATAATCGGGAGAGATGATGATCTACAAGCAATTATAGAACTACTTTTGGAAGACTTGAAATCTGAAGAAAATGTCTCCATCACTTCTGTAGTGGGTGGGGGAGGGCTAGGAAAAACCGCACTTGCTAAATTAGCATTTCATGATGAACGTGTCGTGCGCCATTTTGGATTAAAAATATGGGTGGATGTCTCTAGGGACTTTGACGCGAAACATGTGGCGGAATCCATGCTCAAGTATATGACTCGTAGAAGCGCACCCTCAGAAGAAGCGGACATTGAGCAAATATTAGAGAGAGAATTAGCTGGGAGGAAATACCTGCTTGTACTAGATGACGTGCGGAGCGTTGATCATGACAAATGGCTCGACTTCAAGAGATTGCTAATGAGTGGCGCAGAGGGTAGCAGAGTACTACTTACAACCCGGAGTGCGGAGGCTGCTCTGATAGCATGTACGAGGCCAATTTTTCCCTTACGCCCTCTGAACGAGGAAGAATCCTGGGCGCTATTCAGCAGAGTGGCATTTCTGGGTAAAGTGCCTTCCGAAGAATTTGCGGACATTGGAGAGTTTATTGTATACAGGTGCAGAGGTGTTCCGCTTATCATAAGAACAATGGGAAGTATAATGCAGGAAATCGGGACCAAAAGTAAGCGGGAGTGGATGACCTTCGCAGACGATCTGGTTTATAGTCAAATGAGAGAAAAAGGCGATAATATTTTACATACACTCCAACTAAGTTACGATCGTCTTCCTTCAAATTTAAAGGATTGCTTTGCTTACTGTAGCTTATTTCCAAAAGGTGATGAGATTGATGTGCAAACGCTAATAAAACTTTGGGCGGCACTAGATTTTGTAAAGTGGTCAAACGAAAGACAAAGTGATCTGGAGGATCTCGGTTATAAGCATTTTAAGTTTCTACTTGATAGAGATTTCTTTGAAGCAGTTGGAAGAGACATATCGGGCAAAGCAACAAAATGCAAAATGTCTGTTGCGATGCATGACCTTGCAACGGCTGTAGCAGGGAAGGAGTGCATTAAGTTGGGTTTGGATCAAGATCATCAAAATACTCATGATTTTCCTCCTCGTCACGTGTCATTTGATTTTCCATTATCCTCACCAAGGCAAATTCCAAAGTCCTTTCAGGCAGCAAGGATCCGATCAATTCTCTTCCCTTGCCAATCAGGTATTAAACAAGAAGGGAGCACAAGTAAAGCAATTTGTGATGTAATTATTTCGAATATGAAACTTTTACGCACATTGGATCTTCATGATTTCGGAATTGAGACATTACCAGGTCACATTGATGAGTTAAAGTACCTTACATATCTCGATCTTTCTGGAAATGTGAAGATTAAGGTCCTTCCCCATTCTGTTACAAAACTTGTGAATTTGCAAACATTGAAACTCTCCCTGTGTTTCCGACTTAAAGAGCTACCCAGAGACATCAAGAGTCTTGTCAATCTCCGGCATCTCGAGATTGACGGCTGCTACAATTTGACTCATATGCCACAGGGATTGGGTCAACTTACTCAGCTTGAGACACTATCCCAATTTGTGTTGTGCAAGGATGCTAGGTCTGACTCTCGGCGTGATATAGGTCAGCTGAATGAGCTAAGCTCACTCAACAACTTGAGAGGGAGAGCTCCAAATTAAAAATTTGCGACATGACACCGATGTTGAGAGTGCGTGCTTGAAAGACAAGCAGTTTCTTCATTCCTTGGCATTGGATTGGGAGATTGGTACAAGGGAAACTGGAGGTCATGAGGCACTAGTGACAAGCCTCAAACCACACACAAATCTTGGAGGGTTGACTCTCATTGGCTACAGGGGAGACACCTTACCAATTGGGCCTTCGACGCATAACAAACTGGTTGAACTTGTCTTGCGGAGATGTCCAAATTGCAGATACTTGCCGCCTTTGCATCTCTGCGCTTCTCTCAAGGTACTGGTACTGGAAGAAATGTCCAAGCTGGAATGTGTTTCAGAAAATGTAAGGGACAAATCTGTTTCCTCACCAGCCTTAATGTTCTTTCCGTCGTTACAAGAACTGCGTCTCACAGGATTGCCTCTGTTAAGGAGCTGGTGGCGAGGCATGGAATGCAACAAGGATCATGAGTTTCCTTGTCTTTCTAAACTGTTCATCGAAGATTGTCCCGAGCTGGTTTCCATGCCACTATTTCCAACTCTAGAAGAAGGTCTAGTGCTGGACTCCTGCAACTTAAAGCCATTCCAAGAGACTATAATGATGAACACTGAATATCTGCGATTGTGGACAAGTGCACCGGCAGATGAAGCATCATCATCAACATCGGTACATGCTCGCCCATCTTCCTTTTCACCTCCTCTATCCAAATTGAAGAATCTGTCTATTGTTGGCATCGAAGAACTCGACAACAAGGAAGCTGAAGGAGTAATGTGGGAGAAACTTACAAGCCTGGAGTATCTGAGACTTGATTATCTTCCAAGCCTTGAATATCTTCCTGACGGGCTCCGAAATGTCACCAGATTGCTGGAACTCCACATTTGGCGGTGCAGTTTTACAGCTCTTCCCGAGTGGATTGTCAAGCTGCGATCTCTTAGAAAACTTTCTATCTGGATTTGCCCCGACTTGAAGTCACTGCCAGAAAAGATAGGCAGCCTCACTTCTCTACGGACGCTGGAGATTGAGGACTGTCCCACTTTATTGCATAGATGCCAAAGAAAAGCGGGCGCGGATTGGGATAAGATTGCTCGCATCCCTGATTTGCGCTTAGATCTGAATTCTCGAAAATGATCATGTCAAATTAGGCTACTTGTAAAGGTATAAATCAGCTTTATTCTTATGTTTCTGTTTATGCCTTAGCTTAAATTTACTGCAACACACACACACACACACACACAAGATTGCATAGGAAATTATAAATTTCAAACTTTTATGCATGTGATTTCCATTGTTTTCTACTTCTACTTTTTTTGGTATATTTATTTTTATTAATATTTGATTTTCGTCTTAAACCAGATTTAATCTTTGTGGCGTCCAGCTCTGGATTTTCCTTTTGCTCACGAATCTCGGTGGCATTCTACATTTTTCTTGTTGCGGTTTTCCCAAATATGCACTCTTTTTTCCTTATTAGAATTTTTCCCACGGGATTTTGCCTAGTAAGGTTTTTAATGAGGCATATTTCCTGGAGTGATCATCCAAGGCGAGAGTTACATACTCGAACCTATGGATGCCCACTCCTATCAGGCTTGTACGAACTGAATTTTCCTGTTCATTTTTACGTTATTAGTTTCCAGTTGTGGTTGTACTCTGTTTATTTTTAAAACACCCTTAGCTTGTTAATGTTTTTCTATCAGATATTGCAATCATTGTCGTTGTTGTTGTTTTTTTTTTTTTTCGATAAAATAAAGGTTGGTAGTGCTGGCAAAGAATCAACAAGCAAAATAGGTCTTTAGCACTGAAAAAAATAAAAAATAAAAAAAGGTTCCAACCTAGTTGGAATATGTTTAGTTTATCTCGATGCTTGACATTACCCGATTCATGAATTACTTGTGAGCTTATTTACAGGTATTCTTGGAATATTTTCAATTATAAAAAAAATAATATAAAAAAAAAAAAAAAAAAAAAAAAAAAACATCTTTACATTTCTCTAATACCACTAACTGGAATCAATCCTCAAGGATGTCCATAAAAAAATGTTCTCAAACGAGATTGTAATTCTTTGTTATACAACAAACATCGATTATCCGAGCATTTACGATATAGACAGCAACGAAGGGGAAAGCAAAAAATAACTTACTATCCCCTAGAGTTCAAGATTTGTGGTCGTATTGAGGCCTAGAGTTCAAATCTCCACAAGCAACCAACAATTACAAGCAAAGTCAGCTCCATGGCAGAGGCTTTCCTTCGGTTTACAAGGGATCAGTTCTAATAGACGATCAGACTACCCGAATTGCGGTCAGGAAGCCAAACGAAGACGATAAATGTCGAATAAACAACAAGCAATCCACCAAGAAATACGCCATTGTTTCCCAAGTAAACCACAAGAATGTAGTCAAGCTCCTCGGCGAGTTATGTCTTCGAGACCAAAATCCTTCTCTTGGTTTATGAATTTGTATCCCTTGGAGGGCTCTCTCAACACATCAATCAATATAGAGAAATCAGTCATGTTAAAATCACGGAAAGCTCGCTTGAGAATATCCACTGAAAGGGGTGTTCACGCTCAGTCCACTCAATCCAGATTGCCTTAAGTCTCGGGTTTCATACCAAGTTTGAACTTTGATCTCAGAGTAAATAAGTAATGAATCCTCTGTTCTTTATTCTTCACTTTTAGATGACCAAACCATTGCCAAACCAAACAGCTGTTAAATCTTAAAACACCCAACAGCTGAACTGACTTTAATTTTTTTTCTCTTGAAGCTGGACTAACTAATTCAAATGACAACAAAAATTGAAATTGAGCACTAGGCTAGGAAAAAAAAATATTTAAAGAGAAATTAAGACTTAGATGCAAATTCTAAAGGGTCTGTGTGAAGGTGTTTCAGATCACATTCTAGGGGACTTTTTTCTTTTTGACAAAATTAATTATTAACTTCTCTAATTTTCATGTGGACTTATTAATATTCTTCATATAATAACAATAAAGAAAAAAAACCCTTGATTCTTACATAACTTAAAAAGTCTTTTTATTAAACGGGGTTTCTGAAAACATTAAAAACAATAAAATGAAAAGAATAAGACAAACCAAATACAGATTCACCAACTGGGTTGATCCTTTTTTTTTTTTGCCCTTTTGAAAGACCGTGGCTCACTTTCCAAGGCCATCTTTGTAGTCGAATTGAAGACAAGAAATGAATCTGATTTCACCATTTGATACATGAAGAAGTTGTCTTCAAATTCAACTACAAAGACAGACGTGCAAGCGAAACTGAGAGAGAGAGAATGAGGGAAGAACAAGTGAACTGAAGAGAAGAGAGAAGAGGAGTCTAAAAGTGCGGCGTATAGGACAAATGAAAAGCCTATTTATACTAGGGTTAAAAGGGGTATTAAAAGTAATTTTGTTTTTTTGATTTATTTTGTTCTCAATCCAACGACATGGCGTTTGTCAATTTTTAAAAAGCTTGTCAATAAACGACATCAAACTGAAAATAAACAAACGACAAGTCGTACATTTTTAATCAATAGATGACTCACAAAGTGAAATGACATGTCGTTTTTTAAGTAGCAACGGTTTTTTTTTTTTTCAGTTTTAAAAAGCTATTATTAAACGACATCAAACTGTTAATGAGAAAACGATATGTCGTACATTTTTCTACTACAGATGACTCACAAAGGGAAATGACATGTCCTTTTACAAATAGCAAGGTTTTTTTTTTTTTTTTTTTTACAATGCAATTTCCAAATAATAAACGAATGTGTAATTATTCTCTCCCCCTTTTTTAATGAGGAAGGGGAAGTTGAGTGTTTGCTAAAAATGATCTAATTAAAAATCTCATTTATTAAGGGTATTTTAAAAAATTTTATTATATAGAATGACTTTGATACATTCTAAATTTACACTGTATGTCTTACAAAACTCTTGGTATAAATTTAAAATAAAAAAAAAAGGTAATGTTGTTAAATTCACTTATTAAGATTATCTTTCAGTTGGCTTTTATTTTTATTAACTACGTTTTTTTTTTTTTTGAGAGAAAGAGAGCACATTGTAGACCAAAATTAAGAATATCAAAGAAATACTCGAGTCCTAAGTTCGTGAAAAGTCATAATTATGCAAAATTTCTACTCCAGAAGAAGTCGATATATATATTTTTTTCTTTCTACAAAGCACTCTGGTTTTCTTTCAATCAAAACAAATTTGGGGGAAAGTGGTTTAATCAACTGAGACAATGATGATTTTGCATTCTGTTTTCAAAGCATCTAAAGAAAGGACATGATCAAACACTTGGTTCTTTTCTCTGTTTGAGTCCCCAATTTCGAGAACTTTACACCAATATACTCGGAAAATATTACATAAATAAGTAAAAAAAAAAAGTTTTTATTTGAAAAAGGAGAATTAACTTCCAAAACATGGTGTAAAACAATAAGCCGCTCAACCTTATCACTATGCTCTAGTCTCGTATCTTCTGAATTCCAATCCAACGTATATAATCCACCCACCTAATCACACAAACATATATAAATAAATTTATCAGGAAAAAGAAAAAATAGTGATAAATAATAAATAATTTGAAGGGTTATTCCTAGAAAGTTAGAAATCTTACATTATTGAACCCAAAAATGTGTTGCCAGTTCGAACAACAAAGCAAATTGCACTTAGCACAACCTTGTGTTGGTGTAACAAAGGCTCTAGAATTCTTTGTTCAATTATTCCAGCCAGTATTTGGTACCTGTATTTAACCAACAAATTAAGTACATTCCTGTTACTTGAAAGATCAGAAAAACGACATTCTTTTTTTTTTTTTTTTTTTTTTAAGAAACAAGAAACGACATACCTTAGGTTGCTAGAAACAGACATGTAAACACCATAGGCAACACTTGTTGATAAGACGGGCACATCCTCTGCTTCACCAGCAAATGACTTGTCTATAACCTTCCGTGCAGCGATCAATGCATTTGTTACTCCTGTACCGATCTGTAATATATATGTGTGTGTGTGTGTAATATACAAAGTCATATAAGAATTGATAAATACAAGAAGAAAAAAAAATGTTTGGTCTGGCCTCTCACAATAGCAGGCCCCATTGCCACACTAATGAAGGTCAGTGGGGCTCACTGCTACGAGAGAACCGAGCCCTGCCCTCACGATTTTTCAATATCGATACAAAAATGAGCAATGTTAGTTGACATTAGTAGTGTCGAGTATTATTTGACTCGTGATGAATAGATCCGACATGTATATAACCCATATATGAAACAGACTATATGTGAATCCTAATGTCAGACGTAATTGAACAAGTTTTCTCAAAGATTGAAACACTCCAAAATTTGAGAAGCTTGGTATAAAAGAGAATAACTTCAAAAAAAAAAAAATGTAAGATGTTTGTGCTTACCAGAGATGCACCAGTCCCCACGGCAAACAGTTTGGCCCCATTGCGCTGAATGGCAGATTAAGATACTTTTAGTTCCCAGATCTCTCTTAAAAATCACTTCTAAAACTTGATTATAGATTATATTCTACTACGTACCAAAATTGCACCTATTCTCTGCAAAAGTGAATAAGACGTTCCAGCCAAAGCTATCTGCACATTAGCATCAATTTAGCCCAACTAATTATTTTTGGAGTTCATAAAACAAAATGCACATAAATAATTAGCACTCAACACACAACAACAAACCTGAAAGGCGTTTTCAGGGCAACCATGGAAGAACTTGGCAATAGGGCCGGCACTGACCGCAAGTGGCGGCCGGAGAGAAACTGCTGGAGCAGGAAGCCACACTAGCATAAAATCTGCTATAAGGGCCATCACCTAAAGACACATAATTATACTCATAATTCAAATAATTAATACGATACTTACCGCAATACTAAAAACATAAATGTGAATTTATTGCTAGATTATGACTATCCAACTGATTCGATAAGTTATTGTTGTGATAATAGACATACATACCACATCAGCAAAAACAAAATCTAGCTCTTTTTTGAAATTTTCCCTCCGTCGTTCAAATTCTGCAGCAGTCTGCAAATTAAACAACAACATAATTAATTAATTAATCACCGATCAAATATTATAATGTGATATCCCAATTTAATTACCATATAAATTCAATTAAACTGATATCAATTCATACAAATAAAATATAAACTAAATTGTAACATACTTTAGTGAATATGCCAACGCCACATTCTATGGCAACCTTGGTCAAGAAGAGATCATCAGCAAGCAACCTCTCCTTAAAGCCTCCGAAACCAAGTAACCACCGGAACACCGTTGACTTCTCAAGCTCAAAGTATCTCTTCACAATTGCCCCGGGAAGCCGCCCCCGCTTTAACCGCCTCTGCCAAGTCCTTCGGCAAGCTCTCAAGCGACCGCCCTGCCTCTGCCAATGCCATCAGTGCCTCAGCCTTGTTACGGTCCCGATGCTCCCCACCGTCATCCCCGCCGCCATATCCATTGTGTCCCCTCCACCATCGCCGCCTCCTCCGCCGCCTGCAGCAGCGAAGGGTGGCCGGAAGAAGGTGGATGTACGGGTGATGACCGGTGGGAGGGTTGTGTTTGAGGTGGTTAAAGAGAGAGAAGGAGAAGTTTTGAGGGAGAAAGTTCTCAAGGTTTGAGGAAAGGAATATTTGTGGTGGTGGTGGGTGATTTGGTGAAGTGAAAGAAAGTGAGTATTGAGAGGAAGAGAAGTTGAAGAAGGTCAAAACCGCCATGGTTATGGCGGTTTTTCCTTAATTTTTCTCTCTCTTCTTCTGTTTAAGATGGTTTAAGTTGGAGGAGTTTTTCCTTCTCTCTCTCTCTCTCTCTTTTTTTTTTTTTTTTTTTTTTTTTTGTGGAACAAAAAAATATATGGAGTCTTTGGAATGAAAATAGGAATAGCAATGACTTAAGAGGAAAGAGTTTATTTGTTTTTTTTTTTTTCCTCCTCTCAAAAATGGTTGGCGGTGAAAGAAAACAAGGAAAGGATTGGAATCATATGTATAGGACCATATTAGTTGTTTATATTTTAAGTGAAATTGACTTCTTCAAATAACTAGATGGTAATTTTTTTCTATCTTTCTTTTGTTTTTTGAATTTTGTTTTTGGTTTTTGGTTTTTTTAAGAGACGTTACTGTCAGATCAAAGGATCAGAAAACTAGTGAATTGTGTTCGTTGTGAATTTTGTGACGATCAAACAAGAAGAGAACGTTTGAAAGTGGTGTGTTGTCGAAAGAGCAAAAAGTCATGTGGAGGGAAATATTTGCCTTACATGAACAAAAAAATAAATGACAAACTCAATAAACATTGACACTCATTTTGGATTGTTATACTCTACCATTTCCAAACTATTTCTATTTGTATACTTGTTAAGTTAGCTCGGTAGATAAAGAGAGTTTGAATAAAAGTTCTCATATTCAAAATCTGAACATTATTTTTTTCTTTATTTAAGGGTAAGTTTATGGTACAACTCCTTTTATATATTATACCGGTAGAGTTTATTTTTAAACCATTAAGATCTAATCAAATAACTGAAATGTTGTTTGTATGTGATAGTATTATAGACTAAGCGTCTGTTTGATTCGACGGTTAGAGTTGAAATTTTTAAATTGAAGTTTGTTGACTTTTCAAAGCTAGTGAGAATTTTTGTTAACTTTTCAGAAAAAAATAAAAACTGAAATGAAAATTTTTAATTAGAACTAAGATACCAAACGAAGACTAAGAAATAAAAAAATAACAAAAAATTAAAAAAAAAAAACCAGCCTTCATCGGTGGAAGGTTGGGGGACTCCTCACCGGGGGCTCAACATCTATATTATTTATAAAATAAAAATAAAAATAAAAATAAACTATTGCTTCATTTGGTATATAAATTTAACTCCAATTAAACTGTATTTTTTATCTCTTTTTTTTTTTGAAAAGTTAATAAAATTTATAACTATTTTTTTTGAAAAGTCATCGAATTCTAATTTAAAAATTTCAAATCCAACCGGCAAACTAAATACAATTATATAGAAAAAAAATTCAAAGGAGAAAATAAAACCTCTATTTAATTCGTTAATTAGAGATATAAATTTTTAAATTTGAGTGGATTGATTTTTTAAAAATTAATTATAATTTTTTTATTTTATTTTTAAATAAAATTAAATTAGAACTTTTGAATTTCATTTAAAACACTAAACATATTAAAAAAAAAAAAAAAACTCATCAAAAATCATGGACCGTGTACTTAAGTCTAGCTCAAGATAGTACAAAATCAAGAGGCTCCACCGCCAGTTACCAAGCCGACACTTGTAAGAAAGATAGGGCGTGGGGATTGCTTTCACCAAAACTAGTGGTCAATCAAGACATGTGGGTTACACGCGCCTTTGAGTGGAAAGGACATTCAAAGGATTTAGCCCAAAAAATTAAAATGAAAAAAAATATATATATTCAATGACAAAAATACATACATACATAAATATTTATATATATATATATATATATATTCTTTAGAGCTCCTAACGAAGATGATGATAATTAAGACATTGATGCGACTCTAGATTACGATGGTTGGTACTTTTTTTTGAACGGTCCTTTGTAATTGACAAAATAAAATAAATTTGAGACAATACTTGTGCATCAACAACTAAATTGACAAAATAGAGGTGGAAGACATGATAAAAGAGGATGATATCTTTCTTAGTCTTTTTTTTTTTTTTGTCCATTTAAGTTCGATTTCTATAGAACTTCTTTAAGATCTCTGCTCTAGCTTTGATTGTGGATGTAATGGGTTAGTGATGTTCTAGGTAGGATCTGAGTTTACGACTGTAAGAGACTAAGTTAGAGGTTCATCTCTTCCTTACCATTTTCAGGGAAGTGAATCCCACCTATGAGGCTGAAAATGGGTCGAAGAGGGGGCGACCACCATAACTTTTTTTTTTCCTACCAAAAAAAAGAAAAAAAAACTAAATTGACAAAATAGATAAAGGCCACCATCCTCATTTGGGATCGAGTCGAGATTAGGGATTGAGGATGAATGTCCATATTCCTCAACTCATCCTGAATCAGAATGAATAAATATACTAGATATAAGAGTATAAATTATGCATCCATTTAATAACCAAAAAAGTCCAAAATTAGGATACATAAAAGAGAGTACCTTCCAGACATGTCTCTCTTTGTTAATTTACATACTCTTTTTCATTTTTTTAATCATTTGCTTGTTTGATTCAATATAGTTTAAATGTACTTTTTACAACTTTGGTAAGGTCTAATTAGATCCATTTAACTCATAGTTTGTGACAATATTGAAAGCATCCATTCTCGAACAATTACTTAGTGGAATTGTAATCTTATCAACTTGTACTTTAACGAAAGAATACGCAATAATATTGCTCAACAAATAATTAAAGAAAAAACAAAAATACACACACATATATATTAATATATGTAATACATCTTATGATGTCCGTTCTAATATTAAACCGTAGTAAATTATATTAAATCACCATATATATATTTTTTAATTCTGAGATTTTATTAAGGTATATTCTGAGATGAATTGTTATAGTCTAAAGTTTCAAAATTACGATACATTACTTTTAAAAAAAATGATAGAATAGTTTTTCTAATGTAACATAGAATTATCCAAAAATTAACACATACATTATCCAAAAAAAGAAAGAAAAAAAAAAGGCACTCTGCAACATTTTACTATATATATATATATATATATATATAAAAGGTAGTCTGACATCTTCATGTCAATAAAAAAAGTTTAGGGATTAAAAGCATCAAGAACCAAAAAAATATGTTGGTTATTAGTTTTCTTAAACTGGTTAAAAAAATGATATATCATGACCTTTTTATCCTAATCAATTAATCTCAAAGTTAATTTATAATAGTGATTATAGGTATAATCTAAACAATAATTTATAGATGACTATATTATTAGATGTAGAATTCTAATTTCTCCATCTCAAATTAAAAAATAATAATTAATAATCTTTTTTTTGTCCATTAAACAGTTGTTTTCATTATTGTGAATGGTGATATATAGTACTGACTACAAAATTAGTTTTTGGGATAATTATCAATTTTAACCCCTGAAAAAATACCTTATCTCACTTTACCCTCTAAAACTTAAAATGCCACTCGATTGGTATATGAACTTATCAAACATTTCACTGGTGGTCTTTTTGTGACTGAAATGTTAAAAAAAAGAAAAAGAATAAAGCACGTAAGGCTCTCACGATGGGTGGGGTGGTAATGGGCAATTTAATAAAATGAATGTTAGATAATTGATTAGGTGGCTAAATTGAATCGGATCCATGTTACCCTGCTAATCTAGAATTGCGGTTTTCATATGTGAATAAGTTGGGTAGCGTGAATCTAGTTTAATTTACTTGCCGAAGTAAATCATTCAAATTTTCATTTTACTAAATTAACTTCACATGTATTTCATATCATTTCTTTTAATATTTATGTCACACAGGAACATAGTGAAAACTTTGATAAGCTCAAGTGTTAATCAAATGACATTTGAAGTTATAGAGGACAAAGTGAGATAACATATATTTTTTGAAGGTTTTTGTTTTGTGTATGAAAATAGAAATGATTTTTATTTATTTATGCAGAGATCATTTCTAAAACTATGTTTGATTGTGTTTTTAAAGAGATTGATTTGGAATAAGAAAAGGATGAAATTATGTTTGGATATATATATATATATATTTTAAAAAGTATATTAAGTTAGAGTCTTAGAAAATGAAAACGAAAATGAGAAAATACCATTCAACTATTTTTTATTGCTTTAACAAAAAACATTCTTACAATTTTTTTATTACATTTATGTTTTCTAAGCATTTACTAAACAAACGCAATAAAGAAAACGTTTTCGTTTTCATTTTGGTCCATTAAAAAAATTAGTGGAAACATTTTAAAAAATACTTGAAAATAATTACCAAACACCTCGGGCCTTTCCTACTTAAAAAGGAAGAAGAAAAGAGTTATAAAGAAAGATACTTGGTGTGATGATTTTTAATTTAGGTAAATTACTTTTTGGTTCCTAATCTTTTTTATGAATTGTGATTATAAAAATTGTGATTTGTTCCCTAACCTATTTTTTTAATGGTTAAAAGTTCCATAAATTTTTTAAAAGACTGCAGAATGGGTTTTATTTTTTATTTTTTATTAATTTATTTTTTTATTAATAGAAGTTAAGTCACAATGAGTTTCTATGTAAGGATGACTAAAGAATTTTTTTTTAATAATGTGATTTATTTCATATAATTTTAACTTTTTTTTTTAAATTACAAAATGACTATTTTATACTTTTTAAAGAATTAAATTTTTTTTTAAATTAAAAAATGACTATTTATACTTTTTAAAGAATTTAAAAAGTTTTTTAATCACAAAAAAATAATTAGAGACAAAATCGCAGTTTCAATTAAAAACGAAACGGGTAATTTATACACTTTAATTTTGCTACATTAGACAGAAGTATGGTATATAAGCAACGTACAGAAAGGAAGGAGACAAACGCACCACCTCTTATCTCCAACTATATATTTATTCCTTTGTGGATTAGATTACAGAAACAATCTTCTTCACTTCCCAAACTCCACTCTCTCTCTCTCTCTTTCTCAACAATGGCTTCCTCCTGTACGGCCCTCAACATCCTCCTCCCTAATGCTATCGTACGCCGCCGCCTCATCCTCCGTACATCCACAGGACATCATCTCCTTCAAGCCCCAGCCGCTCTCTCGAGCCTTCTCTCTCTGCCCTCTAGTCCTCAGGCGAAGAGAGAGAAAGTGGGTCGACGGCTTCCTCCCCAGACAAGGCTCCAGGCACCGCCACGTGGCGGCGGCTGTCGCGGCTGCCGAGGTTGACGTGGCGGAGGCCGCCGTCGACGAGAAGGTGGATGGAGAAGGAGTGGAAGCTTCTGGAGGGTTCCTCCTCCTCGGCCACTGTGACTGTTCCCAAGCCCAAGAAAGGGAAAGCTGCTTTGCCTCTCAAGAGAGATAGAGTATGTGAAAAATGAAAAGATTAGATTTTTATCCTTTTTTTTCTCTTGTGTGGTTGATTTTTTTCTTTCTTCTTTATTCTTTTTATGATGGATTTTGAGTGAGTTTTGGTTATTTGATTTGTGGGTTTTGCTTGGTTTTAGGTTTTTATTACAACTGTGGGGTTTCAGTATCAGAAATTTTTGCCTATTTTACTTGACAGAGTATGCCTATCAAATTTGCTTTTTTATTGTTCTTGTTTTTTGTTCCATAGATAGTGTTTGGATTCACTGAGTGATCACAAAGTGTTATTTTTTATTTATCTTTTTAAAATAATTTAGTGTTGGGTTTATGAAACTAGGGTGATAAAGTTCTCGTGATCCTGTACATAATTGTAACAAATTGTTATTGAAAAAAAAAAAAAAAAACTTATTTTTAATGATTTATCACCATGAATGAGGCCATTTAGAAAAACTTTATAGCAGTTGAGGAAAATGCCTTATCTCTTTGGTTTCAAAGACTTGATTTTGTAAGCTCTTTAAGTTTTTTCTTTTATTTGTTAGAAATATCCCTATTTTTTTCATGCTTTTTGACACTCTTATGAAGATTGGTAATGGATCAATCACTCAATTGTGTTGTGTTGTGTTGAAACTGTCAGACGAGATCCAAAAGATTCTTGGAAATTCAAAAGTTGAGGGAAATTAAACAAGAGTATGATGTGAAGACCGCTATTTCTTTGATGAAGCAAATGGCAAGTACAAAATTTGTGGAAACCGCTGAAGCCCATTTCCGCCTCAACATCGACCCAAAATACAATGACCAACAGCTGAGGGCAACCGTGAGTTAATGATCCTTTCTTGGTGTTGAAATATGTATTCTGTAGTCTCAATAAGTGTGTGTTTGGGTAGATTTTCTCATGTGTTCTGGAAACATTTCTTTGGTAGGTAAATCTTCCCAAGGGAACTGGGCAGACCGTTAAAGTTGCTGTTCTTACTCAAGGTTGTTGCCCTTCTCCATGTTGTCATATATGCCCTCATCTTCTTTATGCTTATTGTTCGATATTAATATGCTGAATTTCTAATCTATGAGGACTTGACTTACTTTGGAGTGAGCGTGATGTGCAACTGATATATCCGATTTCACCTTGGAAGGAACCAAGTTTCTAACTTGCAGACTTTCATAAAAGAACGGGAAATTTACCATTAATCTGTTTCGAATCTTATTGGATTAATAGCCAATTCAATTTTCTACTCTCGTTTTGCTTTTACATTTGTTGAGAGGGACAATGTGAAGAAAAATTTTGGGACTTAAGGTAGCATATCTTTCTACAGTGAGATTGTTTTTCACTTATGCATGGCAACGAAGATGAAGTCCTCGAAATTCCCCTGGCATTGTTTTCAAATATGGAATTTTATTGAAGAAACACAAGAAGGCCAATAGTCACATCCTCGGTGTCCATGGGGATGACAGCCTTTCTGACCTTTATTGAGGGGACAATAAGGGGGGCTCTTACTGCATTTGACTGAATTTTTGTTTTTTGGTTGAGAAATACTACACCGTCGTATTTTATGAAAATCCATTCACTAACTAGTATGGCACTTTTGATACTTTTTATTACCCTTCTTGCTTTAGCTGAAATTACCTCATTGAGGATAGCAATGTTTTTGTTGTGATATTGGCTTGTCGGAGTTGGAGTAATTTTCTGCATGATGTGGTTCATAATTTATTGGGTAATGGTAGCTGTGCTGTTAATCTAGGAATTTTCCAAAAGCTGCATTTTTACGTTGTTCACGCACCTTTCCTAGCTACTTATTACAGTACAGTGGTCAGCGAGAAAATAAACTCTTTTCTCTACATTTAAGTTGTCAAAGCACCTTCCTTTTCTGTTGAAAAAGCTTTTACCCCCGTCTTTATTGTGTGAGAGAGTCAAGAATATTTGGAAGGTTCATACAAGCTGTAGTCTGTTTGGAAGGAATAAATTTCGTTTTATCGTAACTTTTAGGAACTTTTGTGACAGATATAAGTAGCTCTCAACGAAGCTCCTATTGTTTCTTTCTTAATTTTCTCTCCTTACTCCTTCACATAGTTATTACGAACTTAACATATCTTCTATCTCTGCTAAAATTTTCAGTCTGCTTTGACTCTAACTTGTGACAGTAATCTGAATCTTGAACTTTCTGTATTTATCGGTTTTTTTTCACTCGATTACTTATGTTGTCTATATATTTTTCTCTGTTTTTTCCTTATTATTATTGTTTAAGGGATTTTTGGTTTACTGTGTATAAGCTGGAACCATGTATTGCTCTCAGTATCCATTTCATTGCTGATAAAAATTGTCCTAATTTGAGTCTCTTTACACTTGTTTTTAATAATCTATAATATCAAAAGTTGTACCGAGAGTTTTTTTTTTTAACTGATTATTTGTTTGTTGTACTTCCACATGCTTATATTGATTCAAGACTTGTGTCTACAGGTGAAAGATTCGAAGAAGCGAAGAATGCAGGAGCAGATTTGGTTGGTGGAGATGATTTGATAGAGCAGATCAAAGGAGGATTTATGGAATTTGACAAGTTGATTGCTTCTCCAGATATGATGCCCAAGGTGTTACTTTTATTATCTTCTTCAAATTAAGATTTGTGAATCAAATATCTTCAACATCCGGTGGATGTCATGTTAAATGATTTGCTTTACCTGTTATTGTCTTAGGTGGCGAGCCTAGGAAAAATTCTGGGACCACGAGGGCTCATGCCGAATCCAAAAGCTGGTACAGTGACCCCTAACATACCTCAGGTATGGTCTAAACAATCCTCTAGAAACTCTTTTATGGTACAGACTTTCTAATTGCTTCCAGAAGTACTCTTATTTTAAGGCTTTCCTTGTGCCTTAATGAATGCATAGTTCGTTATATTTCACTAAGCAAGATCGTGGAATTGTTGAGGGAGGAAAAAATTGATTAAAAAAAAAAAAAAGAATCCTCAAATCTACATTAGCTAGCAATCTCATATTATTTTCATTTGTCTCTACAATATAAATGAATATAGTAAGGGAAATGGAAAAGTTGAAGACGTCAGTTAATGTTTGTTTTAGAGCAGCATTATAATCCGCTGCAGGGATTGATTTGCTTGAACAGGTTTTAGTTTTAACCAGTTGATTTGGGTTTGTTTTCTTTCAGGCTATAGCAGAATTCAAGCAGGGAAAGGTTGAGTACAGAGCGGACAAAACCGGGATAGTTCACTTGCCCTTTGGAAAAGCCGACTTTGCTGAGGAAGATCTCACTGTAAACCTGATTGCAGCTATAGTATGTTCTTTTTTCCCACTGGCTCTGATATTTAACTTCTAAAATATTCCCCATTTCCCACCAAATAACTCCTTAATGCCTTGAATATGACAGAAATCAATAGAAGCAAATAAGCCGTCGGGGGCAAAAGGGGTTTACTGGAAAAGTGCACACGTATGCTCGTCCATGGGGCCTTCAATTAGACTAAACATAAGGGAGATGATTGATTTCAAGCCTCCATCAAATGTTTGAAGAATCGTACAAATGTAAATGTCATCTTCAAATTTGTTTATTCCAGCGATCGCTCGGTTTGCATGGGCCGTATCATGCGAATTGCGAATATTTAGTTAAAAAAAAAATGGTAGCAGAAGGGTATCTAGGATGACAGAAGAAAAGGAAGACCTTGACATTGTAATCTTGGTTGAAGAGACTGTTTTACAGAGAGAGAGAGAGAGAGAGAGAGAGAGAGAAAGTGTCTTCTACAACAGAATGAGAAAGACCCTGTGTATTACTTTTTGTAGTCAATGTCATCAATCCTATAATTGCTTTTACTATTTTGCTTGTGGTGGATTTCAGACTTTCCAAACTTTGAATGAATCCAGTTAGCATTTCTTTTGACAGCTGAATTTAAGGTGGTGCGTTCGGACTCGGGAGACTTGAATGGATTTCATGTGGATTTGGTTTCATTTACATGAAAATTAGGCAATTATATTTGTTTGTTTTTTTTAATAAATTGTAACCTCTTTTTGTCACCACTAACAGCCTTACTTCTCCCCTCTAAGGAAATAATAATAATAATAACAACAACAACAACAACAACAACAACAACAACTAAATAATGATAATGATAATTTGAGCTTCAGGTGTTTGATGTTGAGGAAGAGTTTATAGCCCCGTGAATTAAATCACTTAAATTTAAAATAAAATAAAAAAACACTCAAAGTCGCTTAAGACTGGATTTTGCACCGTTTGAACTTCGAAAGGTTATAGTCAAATTTATTAATATATAGTTTTTTCTAATACGAGAATTTTAAGCTCAAATTAATTTAATTTCCTTAAATTTGTACTTGTTAACGTCAAATGGATGGCATGTTGAAGTTTCAAGGGAGTGAAAAATTGTCCTTGGCACAAATACAAGGTGTCCTCAATATAAGGAAGTGTCCCAAGGGAGGGTGAAAAAGTGACATTATTTCGGGATATTTACAAAATTTAGCATTTATATAATCCTAGTTCCTATTGTTTGTGCCAATTAAAAGGAGACTTATATGTGGTAGCAAAGCATAATAAATCTTCTAAAGTAGCAAAAATGTCTCGTGAAAAAACAGAAAAGGGCATTGAATTAAAAAATTGCCACCAACAAAAACTAGTAGATAAGAAATGACACTCAAAATAGTCAATAAAAGTCGTCTGTCTTCACAAAAGGAGAATGTACATATACATATACATATACATATATTTTAAGCTTAAATCAATCTAAAAGGTGAATATATGATATTAGCAAGGGAAATATTTTAAATCATGATCTAGTTTCTCCTACTAAGCCTGCAACACTGCGCCAGCAATCTCCTCCACTCCAAACTGGATTGACAAAAAAGTTGAGATCTAGTTAGTTGATAAGCACATAATGTTGTATAACCATTATATATATATATATATGTATATGTATATATACGTATATTTATATGCATTACCTTTGGAAGGCTGCTCAATCCAAGGGCCATTCACTATATTCAAAATGCTGCAAGCCTCACTGTACTCCAGATCGGGAAGCAACTTTGGAGTAAGTAGGAAACACCTGTTAATCAAACACAGAAGCCAAACTCGAGTAAATTGAGTGAGTGAAAAACAAACGTCAACTTCGGAGTAAGTTTAACTTTTCTATCTTTTATATCAAGAGCAATAAACTCAGAAACAATATTACATCCAGCGAGAAGTTATTTCTATTTATCTTAGGAGAAAGGCTAGAGTCAGTTGTTTGATCAATCTTTCCCACTCTCTTCTTCTCTCGCCACATGTCATCCCACTTCCCTATATAATAAAGCATAATCATCGAATTTTCTTTAACCTTTCATTACAACTTTTCACCCTTTAATATTTCTAAATTGCCATTGTCCTATTTTTCAATTTCTCCATATCATTTCACAAGCACACTCTTATTAGCTGCTTCTTTTAGAAAAAACTTGTAATGTATCACTAGAACGTTTACTGTGCCTGACGTACATGAATTTGTACGTACATACAGTTCTCAGTTCTCCATTCTTGCAAATTACAAAATATTAAGAGATTTAAGAGAGCATTATTGCCAAGCACACTGGAAAAATTGAAAGGGCACCAGTGATACAGAAAAAGTATGATAGAGAAACGAATAATGTAAAGAAGTATTTGAAGGGATTCTACTAGTATTGGTTCTTACTGTGGGGTATTTGGCTGGCTTGCAGCTCTAACTAACTGCTGGAACATCTTTCTCTCATTTATAGGATCCATCCCTGAGAAAAAATGAAGACAAACAGTCATTCTCTCAGTCATTTTGCGCTTTTATGGATTAAAAGGCGGACAAAACTCCATGCTCTTTTAACTAACCTTGATTTATCTCATCAACCACCCTAAAGGGGCAATGAGTAAGGTCTTGAAGAGAAACAAGATAAAGGATAGTTGAAACGGAACGCTCCTACAAAAAGGGAATTCAAGTTACAGTGAGACAAAATGGTCATCATGCAAATCACGAACCCCAAATATTTAGTCGATGAAAATACCCCTCCGGATTGATGGTGGGCACTAAGAACTTGAAGCTCTCCCGCTTGTCTGTAAGTTGTACATGAAGATATGAATTTGTGAAGTTAAAAAGTGCATAATAAACGAGAAAGAAGAGAATATTAGGCATGCCAAATAACTACTAAATTACAAAGGAAACTTTATATTACCATGAAAACTTATTTTAATCTTGGAAAAAAAGACAACTCAAAAATTTTAATACAAGTACAAAACTCCAGCTACCTGAACTTTACTTTTATCAGTATACCGAATTGATCGAAGTCTATCTCATGCTCATCTGGGGATGGAAATTAACAAAAATGGTAAGTGGAGAAAAACAAACATCCCTCAAGTAAAAATCCTACAAAGAATTGAAATGAATACCTAAAGATACTTCTCCTGCAACAGCCATCTCTTGGAAGTTATGACTGAAGGTGTCATTTATCTGAGCAACGAGTCTTCTCAACGTAGGAAGCCAACTTTCCTACAAGAAATTTAAGATATCACTAAATTTTTAGAAAACCTATTCTAAGTTGGCAGGTCAAGGAAATGCATCAGAAAGCAGCATATGCATACAGCTAGATCCCGAGAAGCTCAAAATTTTCGTTTACTACGACTACCATCATACAAATGTTAAAAATTATTGTCGGATATGATTTTGCAAGGCCAACTATGGGGTCATTGTTTCAGGAATATAAATTAATCCAATCGCAGGGCAATAATTAGACCCTTAGTTCCAAACTTCCCATAAAGACAAACTTTAATGAACCCAATGCACATGCCGAACGGCAAATATCAATTATGTAATATCAGATTATAAGGGACAGCAGCTGCAGCTTCACCAGGCACTAGTTAAAGAAGCAACTAAACTTCACATACCTTCAGTTCATCTATTTCAGCTTTATGCGTCCTTAGCTTCTCTCTGTCTGCTTCCAGTTTTCTTGAAACAGCTTCAATCTGTTATTAAATTAAAATCGTTAAGCAAATGTAAAATTTTCTTCCACATGTAAAACATTAGAAATAAAAGCCAAATTTTACCTGGCGTTGACGGTGTTCGTATTCTTCTATTACATTGCGGTTCAGACAAAGAATAGAATCTGCTTGAGATTTACAATCTTGAATAGCAGCCTCCAATTCTTCGATTGTACTAGGCATCTAAAGGTAAACATTAAGATTATAGCTTTATTGTACAATCGTTTTGTATATGGAGCGAAAGGAAATGACATAGTACTAGAAATAAGAAATGGAGAACAAAGGAGAAGGACAAATAAAAGTAAAAAAAAAAAAAAAAAAGATTTAGAGTATGATGCTTCACATTCAAGTCAAAATACAAACATACCTCAAGAAATTCCTTTGCAAGTTCTGGAGTAATTACAGCAATCGATTCAGCATACCTCTTGGCCAAGGAAAGTTGCTCTCGATGATCTTGAACCTCCTTCTTGCCTAAAAAAGAAGCAAAGAAATAACTTGTCAGCATTGCAAAGCCATTATCTACCATGCAAGTATTATATTCCAAATTGTGTGAAATATTATGTTCTCCAAGAGATTATAAGGAAACATTTTGAATTTTTTGTGCCTTCCATTCCCCCATCAATAAAAAAAAAAAAAAAAAACAAAGAATTTATGATGCAAGGGTATACACCCAACAGTATGTCAATGATGTTAGCGAAAAGCTTCATGTAAAGAAGAAGAAAGCCCTAATTAGACATCAACTGCCAAATCAGTTAGACAACATTGGAAACATGCATTTGGTTGGGGATTAGAATCTTCAGATGTAGTCTTTTGTCTTTTTGTTTTAGTTGGAGGATTCACTATCCTCCTTGTTGGTGTTCTTTGCACTCCATGATTTTTCTAATTGAAGTGTTGTTTCTTTTCTTTCATTCTTTTTGTTTTTAATTGCATTTGGTTTTAGCCAAAAAAACCTATCAAAAGTAATCAAATAAGTTTCAGCAAAAAAATAAAAAATAAAAAATAAAAAATAAAATAAAAAAAGAGTAAATCAACAAGATGCAAGATTGCCTTCGGTGACCGTTAATTCTCAAAGACACTTTACTGGCTACCACCAAGATCACCAGCAACGTGGACTTTTTTTTCAAGCAAATAGATGTATAACCAGAAAAGAATTGCAACTCAGATTACTTTACAACATATGGATCATAAGTCAAGACAAAAACTGTAAACAAATCATGAAAATCCTGGGGAAAGAAACTGAAACTACATTTAAAAAAAAAAAAAAAAAGAACTCACAGTTCTCAAAATGCATTGATGCTTGAAGAGCAATTTTTTCATGTTCCTTAAGACGGGCCTCTGATTCTCTAATCTGAGAATGTATTAAATTAATAAATACCAGGAACATCAATCAGAAACTAAGAACATAAGCAAAAGAATAAATCAACCATGCCACCTTATTTTCAAGGATAAGAAACATTATAATGAGAGAGTAAAAATGCCAACATAACAAGTTTGAACAGTATATTAAAATCCAGCAAAGAGCAACTAGTGATTGGTTGACTTGACATTCAACCAAGATGGTTCGTTAAATAGACCATTAACTACGTGGGTTTGAAAAAAAATCTAACAGATAGAGGTGGGCATCAGAAAACACAATTTATAGACTAGCTAGTCGTGTTCAACTTTAAAAATTGGTCAATGCGAATAAAAGGTGAACATAGTTTGGTGATTCCTGGGAAAATAGATGATAGAAACTACTTAAAAAAGAGAACCTTACATTTCTGAACCTATGTTAATCATGCTAAATCCGTTTCTGGAAAATAAGATATAAAGAGATTTATTCATAATCTCAGGGTGCAGAGAGTGAGTTGGTAATAACTAGCAAGCGTGTTGCTATCAGCAAGAGTTAATCAGAGGAAATACCTTTGCATCAAATTCAATCGAGGCCATATGTCTTTCAGCAAGATTCTGTTTGAGAGAAACAGCCTCAACAAGTAGTTCCTGTAAAAAGTAATTAAACAATTAATTATTATTATATTTTTTTCATACATATTCCAAAGAAAGACGTCAGAAACATGAAGGAAATTTCTCTCAAGTAAATTATCGAAAACCTTGCCCTAAAAGCAACTCCACCTTAAATTCCATTGAGCAATGAAAGCGCTGCATGTTAAATTCCTTAGCTTGGTCAATCAGCTTTTTCAAAGCAGTATCCAGGTCATCCTCCTTCTCCAGTGTTTCTAATTTCTTTTTCTTTTGCTCTGAGATCAGCCGAAAATATGCATTTTGTTTTTGTTTAAAATAAACAAAATCATTAATTTTAGAAGTTAGAAAATCACCAAACAATTTACACTTACTAATACGGTTTTCCAATTCTTGCCGCTTCTGCTTCTCACGCTTTAAATCTTCAATGATTTCTTCCTACAAGAATAGCCCTAAAAAGGTTAGTCTGACCAGTGCTGGAATTGTATGTCCGAGTCCAACCAACCTATAGATGTACGCATGTGAAGGCACAAGAACCAAAAGAGATATAAAATTGTCCAACATCTAGGCCTCCCCACCCCTAATAAGCATACCTACCTGTCTTTTTCGAAGTTCAGCTGATTTATCCTCCGTGCGTCTTTGCTCATTCTGAAGTGATTTAACAGTTTCATCTAGACGAGCAACAGATTCCTCTAGCTCCATTATCCTGGATCTGAGGCTCTCTATTTCCCCTACATCCGAACCTGCAACACAACATCAAAGATGAAGTACATAATTTAAGGGTCCGAACATTGCATTATGGGGTTTGCAGAAACGTACCACATAACAGAAGTTGCGACCGTTTCACCACTTCTACCGATGCAGAAACATGACCCCCATATCTGGATCTAGACCATCGATAGTGATTCTCTGGTGTCCAACAATCAAAAATTCCCAACTTGAAGACCTCATCGGCCTTGAGATCCGTTTCCTTGGACCCAATATACTGAGAAGAGTAGAACCATGAAACAGTAATATTAGAGGTTCTAACAAAAACAAGGAATTGAAGTAAAAGATGAAAAACAATGAAAAGAAAACAAATTAGATAAAAAGAAACGAAGTTATCATTAGAAAGCACACTTTCAAGTACAAGCCACATGGTTTAACTAACTGTTCAATGTTCAATTGAAAATATTGGTACGTTTCTTGTCTTTATTCCAATCTATTTATGGAATAAATACATTAACTGAAGGAAAAACCATGGCAACCATACCGAATTTTCCAATCTGCATTGGCTAGTCAAAACCTCCTTGACAGCAAAGGGAGCTTCCAAAACTTGATCAAGACGTGAAGATATCCCAAGTTCTCTCATCTGCTTAATACAATGACCCCAAAAGAAGATAAAAGAAAAGCTTGAAATTGACACAGAAACAAAACCCTAAAAAGCAAGAAGCTATACCTGCTGAGAAATTTGGCTCGGCTCTTTGTAAGAACTTTCACTTCCAAAGTAATTCAATACTGGAGTATCCAATTTCAATGATTTGAAGTTGTTAACCAAAAGATCCCGATCACGAGAATCTTGTGTTATGAAAGACTACAAAATGATGAAGTAAAGATCAGCATAAGAGGTCATAGGGTTATTGTTGAAATTTTTGACCAACCATTGGAAATGAAACCTGGATATTAGTGTCAAATGAAGGGGAAAAAACGAGACTCCCTAGAACAATGGTAACTAAAATTACCTTCCAGATGTAATAAGGGACGTGACCTTCTAAATAGTTTGCGTGAAGCTTGTCTGCTACATTAACCTGTCATTTTCACCCAAAATAAGCTTATAAAACTGTTAGTGCAAATAACAATAATCAATAAACAAGACAATCTGTGGGTTTTCAAGTGTGTACCTCCACCAACACAGGGCCATAGACATCCTTATTAAATTCATGGCGATGTCCTTGCACCCAATTATAAGCTTCAAATATTCCTGTAGCTCCAGAATCTTTTAGCGCATGCAGAAGTTTAGTATTTCTACTCTCCATGTCCCTTAACCTGCAAAGGGAGTATTAAATAAACAAGAAGAAATATGATTTAAGGGCATATGGACAACAGTTGATCATCTTTAAACTTAACCTGCCCCGGCACTGGTCCAGCGTTCTTCGTATTTGCATTGAGTCTTTTTCCTTCTCTAATTTTAGATCCCTAATTCGACGAACAGAAACTTCTTGCTCCAAAATTTGATCCGTTAGACTTTTCTGGTGATAAATTATAATTAGCAGAAGTGAAGGTATCAATCAAGAAACAAATTTGATAAACACAAATAGATAGATAAATTTGTCAATTGGCTAGAAAGAAAACATATTACTAAAACAAAATGAAATAGTTTATCAAACGAAGATGCTGTTCCCAATGGACTTTTGTAATATTTACTAAAAAATTAGATAGCATTGTCAAGGCACAGAAAGAAATATCAAGGATGGTGAAATACTTGGACTGAAAACTTTTTATGAAAGACACACATGGCACTTCATATATAAAAATGGAGTTCACAAAAAAAACATCACTTCCTTATTTTGTTTTGTTTTGTTTTGCTAAGCTATGATATTTGTCCTTTTGTGCACAACTTACTGTTTCATTAGTACGAGGGTCGTAGGGAGGCAGTTGTTTAAGATTCTGAACAGCATCAGCAAGTTCCTCTTTCGCTTCTAAGATTCTAATTTTCCGAGATTCTTCTTGTCTCCTCAAGTCTTCCATTTCATCAGATTTTCCTTTTGCTAACACCCCCTATTCATATGCAGATGAAAACTAGAGGATAAACAATTTCTGCAGGTCTTGCAATCACATTAAAAAGAAACCTAAAAGCACGAGGAAGAAACAGCAATTAAGCATACCAAATATTCTGCCTTCTCCATAGTGCTAGCATATCTACGGGCATTGTCATTAATGCGCTTCTCTACCTCTTTAGATTTGGCATCCAGTCTAGCTTTCTCTTGCTTTTGTTTCCTGCAAGTAGTAGGTCAATAATTAGACCAACAACAGACCAACAACTGAATAAGAAGAACTTCCTTGCAAAAACAAGAAGCAGCAAACATACATACTAGACAAATTCGAAAGACAAATAACCAAGTATCTTACCGACTAAAAAAGAGTTTAAGGTATATACATATATCTTTCAAAATAAAAAATAAAAAAAGGAGTTTAAGATCACTATTGGATGTAAGAACCGAAAATGTAACCTAAGAGAAATTTTTGGTTGGTACATTTGGAAAAAAAAACACACACACACAAACACGCGCGCGCGCGCGCACACACACAGAGTTAAAGCAATCGACTGTACTCAATAGGTTTTTTAAGATCATTGAGTATTTTTGCAGCTTCATCCAGCTTGTTCTTTGCATCTTTCTCCTTCTCCTTGACTTCCATGTATTCAGCCTTTTTCATGTCATATTTTAGCCATGGCAATTTCTTTTCCATGGTCTTAGCCTACAAACAAATGCAATGATGGCATATTGAGTATGGTTAGAGATAGAAATAATACTCATAGAAATAATGTCAATAAGAAACAAATACTCTACAGACAAACCGTTTCTTGAAGTTCTTCTCTTTGACGAACTCGCTCAACCTCTCTCTCTTGTTCGGCAATGTGTGCCTTATGCTGATCCAAAGTTTTTTCATTTGTCTCAACAGCCTACAAGAGGAAACATAATGTCTACAGGAATGACGTTTCAAAAACAATTTGGATTGTACTCCAAAGAAAAAATGAATCTAGAAAATCACCCGCTCTAAATTCTTCAGTTCTTTGCTTTTTTCAACTAGGGCACGATGCCTTATTGGAAGTTGAGGATCGCCAACAGCCTTTTCAGTCTCTTCCAAAAGTTGTACAGGAGTTAATTTTGCAAATTCACAGACCCTGTCTTGTGGCAAAAACTACACCAGACCCCAGGAGAAACAAAAAAGGATGAGAAAAGAAAAATAAGCAGAATTAGTTTTCAATACAGCCTCTGATTTATAGAAGTTACACGTTTATCTATGGCAGATTTAATTAACGAAGGTATTAATAAAATGAATGAAAGTCCAATGATGTCTTGGGGTGGGGATAGGAGGATAAAGAATGTAATAACGTGATGAGAATAATACATTTAGGGAAACATCACAGGAAAAATATAAAGCAGTACAAGTAGCAGCATAGGACTTCAATCATAATATCCATATTGGAAAATTTTTCTTTCTTTCTTTTTATTAGGAATTTTGAGACAGTTTTAATTTTGTTATAAGTTTATCATAATAGCATATTTAAACATACTTAAAACTACAATTTTAAGTGGTAAAATGTGTTGGAAAAGAAAACATCAGTTATGCAAAAAGCAATAGTTCTACACTTTCGGTCATCTATATTTGTCTATCCTAAGAACTTCTTAGTACCAATATGCATGTTAAAACAACTAATTTGCACTTGAATTTTGTCTATATACACGTTAAGCCACCAATAAAATTTGACCAACCAACACCAAGTTAATCCAACTGATTTGAGTTGCCTCAATTCCTTACAGAAGGACAAAATCTTCTACAATGAAAAGAATTTAACAGACAAAAACGCAAATACATATATATATAAGTGGAGTACATAAAATTTTTATATTCCTACTGCACTGGTCCCATTAACATCCTAAATCTAGGACTAAAGAGACACTTACTTGAGTCAAATTGCCGACTTGGATGTTGAACCTTTTGGTGATCTCCGTAACATCTTTCTTGGGCACCGCTTTCCCTTGAATCAAAATATGAATATGAATACAAAATGCAAGTTTTCAGCATTGTCCAAATGAATGAATAGCTACAATTACCTCGCTAAATTTTCTAATACTAAGTCTCCTATGACAAATATGGTACAAACCAGAAAGATAGA
Organism: Ficus erecta; assembly: GCA_008635985.1. NCBI lineage: Eukaryota > Viridiplantae > Streptophyta > Magnoliopsida > Rosales > Moraceae > Ficus > Ficus erecta. Next base: position 2,986,520 of record BKCH01000019.1, read on the forward strand.
TTCAACAATACATGACATAAAATTCTTATCAGAACAGCAATCACAAGATTAGCCAATTTAACGTGAAAATCCAAACCCCAACTTCAGAAGGTCTTTATTCCTTGTAACACTTAATGCATTAAAGTGACAATAGTCTCTTACTATTTTGCATTAGATTTTACAATTATTCTTTGTTTATCCCAGCCTCAAGGAACTGTTATAACATTGTTGAATGTTTAAATAGCCAGAAGCACTAGAATATTACCATTGAACAACCACTCGGATTTGTTACGAGTATCCATCTTACGCATGATGGTAATACTCTCTTCTTTAGTGGTCCCTCTCAAGGTAATTTTTATATAGCCAGATTCTTCCCCACGCTTCACATATGCGCCAATACTTGTTGCCCTCCCAAGCATCTGAAACAGAGCAAAGATCACAACTTTTTACACTGTAATTAAATCTCTCAAAAAATCTAGTTACAACTATCAGGCATTGGCCATAGCTAACCTGAGGCTCGCCACCAAGTCCAAGTGCTATAGCACACACAAGTGAACTCTTTCCAGACCCATTTGGTCCAATTACGAGGTTCAGACGAGACCCCGGTTTGCATTTCAGGTGATTGAAGGTCATAAAGTTGTGGAGCTCTATCTCGGTAATGTTTCCGGGCATATAATCATCTTCTCCCCTGAAAGAAATAATTCAATGTTAAAATCCTCTACGAGGACAAAATTAATAATTTTCCATTTAATGGTTGTTTAAACCAGAAGAAAATAATCTCCAAAATATTTCTAATTTATCATCTAATTATCCTTTTGAGTTTGTACTTCTCCCAAATAATGAAAAACTGTAAATTTCTACGTTATTATAAGGAAGTGAGAAAAATTCCGAATTTCGCAATTAAGTAACTCCCATGATCTACCATTTGGTTGTTCACTAATATATGAACATATATATGTGTGTGTGTGTGTGTGTGTGAGCACACACACAAGAATATACTTTTCAAAAACACAGGAAAAAGAAAACAAAAAAATTGAAAAGTATCAGAAAGGAAAACGAAAAAAAAAAAAAAAGAACTATCCTTCCATTAAGCTACGAACTTGGAAGAAAATCACTGTAAAAAACTGGAAATTGTTTACATGTTTTGAACTCATCTCTAAATTTCACACATTTATTCTTTTTCCAACATTTTCTCGCGATCCAAACGAGTATAGAGATCTGAACAATTCGACAAAACCCAAAGCAATGCGAGTGGTGATCAACACCAGAAAATCGCAGTCAAACTCACGAACGGTGATACAGAGCTGTGGAGGAGAGGGCATACGGACCTGATGATCTTGGGGCGCTTCGCGAGAGGCTCCGCCATTGTCGAGCGACGGTCTGAGTCGCTCCGCGAGCACCGGGAAGCCATGGAAGATGAGTGATTAGGGAGTGAGGAGTGAAATTAGGGTTTCGATGAGAGAAATGTGAAAAGGGCAAGTCGGACCCATAGATGAGAGAATTGGCGCCAAAATGAGAAAAAGCTCGTGGGCAGTTTTATCCAACCAACCAAAAGCTGCTACGATGCAGTACTCTCATAGCAATTCGACAGTGTTCTTGTTTTAAATAAAAATCAAAAATATATTTGAGCAGATTTTCTTGGGTAGAACTGCGGTAAAACTCGTTTTTTATACTTTATCGATAGAGCTCATTTTTAAACCATTCAGATATAATTAAACAGCTGAGATATTGATTATGTACGGTAATTATCATACACTTTACCTTACAGTAGTATTTGACTAATAAATTAAAAAATAATAAAAAAATAATTCTAAAAAAATCCAACCTCCTTCCCCGACGCCGGCAACTTCTCCTCCGACGCCGACGACAGACCCCATCGACCCTTCTGCTTTGGCCTCGACCCAATCCCTCCCCCCCCACGCCGGCGACGGACCCTTGTTCCCCCCCGATGCCAACCAACCCAGTCCCCCCTCCAACTAACTAGCCCAGGCGCCCCCTCCCCCCCGATGCCGACGACCACCCCACTGTGTTCGAGCACAGGCGGCCCCCACCCCTCCCCTCCCCTCCCCTCCCCTCCCCGATGACCCCCCTTGCGAGCTCAAGCCTAAGCGCCCCCTCCCTATCTGACACCGGCGATGCTCCCCCTCGACTAGATCGTCCCCTTCTCCCCTGACACCGACCAGCCCACTCCCTCCCTCCTTCCCGACTCCGGCAACGGAAACCTCCTCAACCCCCTCCCCCCAACCTTCCACCACTGGTGGATTTTTAAAATTTTTTTTTTTAGTCAAATACTACTGTAAGGTAAAATATATGATAATTATCATATACAAACAACATTTAAGCTGTTCGATTATATCTGAACGATTTAAAAATGAACTTTATCTATAGGGTATAAAAAAAGGGCTTGCTGCAGTTTTACCCGATTTTCTTTCTTTCCTTTTTTTTTTCTTTTTTTGGGAAAATGGTATATTTTAGGTTTTAGATTTATAATTTAAAAAAATAATCAAACTTTTTATTTATTAAAATGATTAGTGGCAATTAAAATGTTGATTCAATTAATAGTTCCTTTTTAGATATTTTATTAAAAAATGCTTTTAAAAAATGCAAAAAAAAAAAAAAAAATTTAACGTAGAGGAATATTTTTAAAGCAATGAATCATCACAAAAAGTTGATGAAAATGTGAAACAAAAGCATAAGTTATAATTTTCTCCCTATCATAGTGAATTAAAAGAAGAAAAAAAAAAGTAATAGTTGAAGACATACTTTTACTAATAATTCCACAGGTGACACAAGGTTTAAAGTTTGAATTCTCTATTTTAAATTTAAAAAACTGATTTGTTTAACATTAGATATTCCTAATAAATAACATAATTGCACTAAATTAATGATAAGAAATTTCAATCAAAAGTCAAGGGAAGACTTTATAATGTTTTGAGGGGGGAGAAAGAGAGTAAAAAGTTATCCAAATTGAAATAAGAAGCCACACATGAACATGGTGAAAAACAACAGACAATTTCATCCACACAAACAACTATCTCCTACTTTTTTAAAAAGAAAAATCTTTTTAAAAAGAAAAGAAAATTCTTTTTTTATCTTCTCCGTATCAAAAAGTTCTACATTTGTCCCACGTGGCAAAGACATAAATATCTGAAAAAAAGATCTACTTATTTTGCTTACTCTCTCTCTCTCTCTCTCACTTCATTTTGCATGGCCGTTACCACCAGCAATGCGTTCATCGCCTTCACACACTCCAAACCTTCCCACGCTCTCACTCCCCACAGTTCCCACCGCCTCATCTTCCAAGTTTGGCGTGAATTTTGTCTCGAATGATGCGCTGATAGTCGCCACCGCTGCAGAGGCGGTGGCGCGAGCTCGTGCGGCGGCAAAGGCGGCTAGAGAAGCCGCGGCAGTGGCGGCTGGTATTGGTGAGATTAGGAGGGGGAACAAGAGTGGTGAGTTGACAATGAGGAGAAAGAAGAGGAGGAAAAGAGGGAAAAGGTTGGAGCTTTTGGATGTGGAAGAAAAGAGAGATGTTGAGGATGTTATGAGGTTCTCAATTGGGACTGTGAAATTGGGATTTCTAAGCCCAAGAGAAGAGGCAGAATGCTGTCTCATCCTCAAGGTATGCTTTAATTTTTTTTTTTTTAATTTAATGGCAATATTTTGTATTAAGGCTTTGATTTTGCTTTGAAAAAAATTGTTATGTAAAAAAATAAAAAGGTCAAAGAAATATGAAATCTGAGCCCAATGGAAGAGGCAGAGTACTCTGTCTTTCTCTTTTATTTTAATTTTTTTGTCCATAATTTGATGTTAAAAGTACTTAAATGTCAAGTGTTCAACCCAATTTGGCGTCTAAATTTATTTAAATGTTGATTAAACCAAATTTATAATTACTTTTTTAGTTCAGCTTGCTACCTGTAGTTTCAGAAATCCCTAGCAAATATATGTAACATAATTTTCATAGTAGATATCCCAATGTGAAAAGAAAAAAAGAGTAAAATCTTAATGATTCTGTTTTTATAAGTAAAATTTGATTCTTGGACATTAACAGGAAGGAGCAAAACTAGAAGCAACAAGACTAAGAATAAGAACTGGTGAAGACCATGAACCGAGCTCGAAAGAGTTGGCTAAGGCCATGGGGATGGGGAGGAGGAGCATAGATAAGATGTTGTGTAACGAAAGAGAATCGCAAGAAAGGATCACTAAGAGTTACCGAAGATTGGTTACGTCGGTTGCCACCGGTTATCAAGGCAAAGGATTAAGCTTTCAAGACCTTATTCAGGTTCTCACATACTCAGTTCCTAACTCGAAAGCTATCCAGTGATGTGCCGATGAACTCATTTTCATTTTGCAGGAAGGTAGCATTGGACTTCTTCGAGGGGCGCAGAAATTTGATCCGCGGAGAGGGAACAAGTTATCAACCTATGTCTACTGGTGGATTAGACAAGCTATCATCAGAGCCATAGAAAACAAATCTAGAATGGTCAGATTACCGGTGAGTCACCTTGTCGTTTACAACTTTTGTTACTAGTCTTATGTGAGTTTTGGGAAGGTAAGCTGGTGATTAGAGAATGCGCTGTTAGCTCGTCTTATGCAGGGAAACAAGTGCGGAATAGTGGCGAAAGTCACAGAAGCCAACAATGTCTTGAACAGAAGATTAAGGCGTTTTCCAACCTACAATGAAATTGCTCAAAAGATTGATGTGCATGTTTCAACTGTAAGGCTAGTTTCTGAGAGAATTAGGCCTCCGATTTCATTGGATCGAGCAATAACCGAGCGGGGACACATGACATTGCAGGTTTGTTACCCTTGAAAAGTTGGTCATAACTTGGGATTAATGCTAAAGTCTAATTTATGAATTTAAATTTGTCAATATTAATTTGTGGCAGGAGATCATACCGGGGCCGGATGAAACTACGCCGGAGACGATGGTCAAGAAAGAGATGTTGAAGCAAGAGATTGAGAAACTTCTCAAGAGAGAACTGAGTGATAGAGAAGCTCATGTTTTGAGGTTGCACTTTGGGCTGAATGGAGACCTCCCACAGTCATGTGAGGAGATAGGGAGACTGTTGAAACTTTCAAGAGAGAGAATAAGACAGATAAATGGCATTGCCTTGTCAAAGTTACAGCACACAAGCATTGTAAATGACCTAAGATTCTATATTGAATAGGTACATTATTGACGAATTTATTAGAAAATGAGGGGAAAAAAAAAGAGCGCATGGCTAAGAAGGGGAAAAAGATATTATTGCTCTTCAAAAATTAATTTTACATATTTCAATTATTTTCAACAAGGCTGTGACCAAAAATGAAAAGTTAAAATAAAGTTACGTTTGGTTTTTCGTCTTCGACTTTATTTTTGGAGGTTGTTTTTCAAACCTCATTTGATTACACAACTCAACTATAGATACACCACTCTTTCTCTCTCTCTTCTATTTTTATGAAACTCAAACATTAAAAAAGTCCATAACTTTTTTTATTTCATGTGAAAATGAGATGATTCTTCTTTTGTGCCTAGATGGTCAACAAACTGAAAAAATATATTTCCTATTATGTTACTTTTTTTTTCCCTCGAATTTGTAATATATCTAAATACGTAGTATAATGCCGATGATCTGCATCCTTTTCTAGCTTATGTCATAATGACGATGTTCAATCGATTTACTAATTTATCTGTAATCCATTAATTTCACGGAAAATTATGAGAGACATGCTTAACCACTGAGACCTTTGCTAAATGAAGAGTATATTTGATGAGGTTTAAAATGCATGTTATATTCTCTATATAAACTCAAAAGAGAGCGTATAGTTTGTGTAAATCATTCAAGGAAAAAAGAAAAACGAAAAAAAGAAAAAAAGAAAAACACCCCGACAAATTAACGGTGGTAAAATGAAAGGGAAAGGAAGGAACAACACGCAAGTATAAGCGGCAATAGAAAAGAAAACGTCAAAGGTCAGTAAAAGAAACAACAACAAGTGAACAACAAGACCAAACGAGCACACTACGACTAAAGTTACAAACTTACAAACAACAAGAAAGAAACAAGAAAGAACGAAACGATAACCAACGGAAAGTGGAACACGTGTATATGAACAACAGTAGACAGAGAATTGCAAAGGGCAAGAGTCACGAGAATTGGCAAAAACCAGACGCCAGTATTGACTAAGGCGGCTTAAATGGCCTAAAACGATCTCCAGAAGCCGAACGTTTCATATTAAAATTTGGTTTTGCTTCCAGTTTGTGATATGAAGATCAAAATGATGGAAACAATATTAATTAGTTCACCTCAAAGATTACTAGTACCGCTACTGCACACACTGATCCTGTTGTTTACAATCCGACAACTTTTTGGTCAGGAGATGATGGACTGCTTGGAGTCTGATGGAAGAGCTCTTCTTGACTTCAAAACTGGCCTTGAAGATCCTGAAAACCGGCTTTTCTCTTGGAAAGGCACCAACTGTTGTCAGTGGAAAGGCATACGTTGCGAAAACAACACTGGAGCCGTTATTTCCGTTGATCTCCGTAACCCACATCCATACGGTTCTTCTAGCAGGTATGGATTCTGGAACCTTAGTGGGGAAATAAGGCCTTCATTGATGAAACTTGAGTCCTTGACATACTTGGACTTGAGTTTCAACACATTCCGGGGCATCCCCGTTCCTGAGTTTTTCGCATCTTTGAAGCACTTGCGGTATCTAAACCTCTCAAATGCCGGTTTTAGTGGTTTAGTTCCTCCGAACATAGGAAACCTCTCTAGCTTGCAGTATCTTGATTTCGATTCTTCGAGTTTAGTTGTCAAGGATCTCGAATGGCTTAAAGGTTTAGTGTCTCTGAAGCATCTTGTGATGGATAGTGTCGACCTTTCAATGGTGGCAATATCAGACTGGTTTGTGACCCTAAACAGGCTTCCATACTTAACTGATTTGCATCTGTCTAGTTGTTGGTTATATGGTCCTATTCCAGCTCTTACTTATGTGAATTTAACCTCACTTGCTGTCCTAGATCTTAGCCAAAACCAACTCGAATCGAAAATACCCGATTGGCTCGTTAACATTACCAGCCTCGTAGAAGTCAATATGGGATCTAATCGCTTCTATGGGAAAATTCCACTCGGTTTTGCAGAGCTTCCAAATTTGCAGCTTTTAGATCTTGGTATGAATAGAAATCTTACAGCAAGTTGCTCTCAGTTGTTTGGGGGAAGATGGGAGAAAATACAAGTAGTTGAGATTTCGGGTGATAGGTTATATGGAAAACTTCCTGCTTCAATTGGAAATTTGACATTTCTCACTGTCTTGGATCTTTCTTACAATGATATCCAGGGTGGGATCCCAAGCTCTATTGGCAAACTTTGCAACCTGGAAGTTTTTTGTCTGGCAAGCAATAATTTGACCGGAACTTTACCACAATTCCCTCAAGGAGCAGAAAATTGTCTTTCTAGGAGTCCATTGAAAATATTAGCTTTGTCCTTCAATCAGTTGGTTGGTAATTTACCAGAATGGTTAGGCCAACTTGAAAATCTAGTCGAACTTAGTCTATCCAATAATATGCTAAACGGTCCGATCCCCACTTCTTTAGGGTCATTGCAAAATCTAGGACTTTTAGGACTAGGGAGCAATAGACTGAATGGGACTCTCCCAAGTAGTATAGGACAACTTTCTAAATTGTATTACTTAGATGTTTCTTCCAACCATTTGTCAGGTATGGTCACTGAAACGCATTTCCTGAAACTTGGTTGGCTCGGGCAATTGTATCTGTCTTCCAACTCTTTCCTGTTGAATGTTAGCTCCAACTGGATCCCTCCATTCCAAGTGCAGAGACTTATGATGGGTTCTTGCCATTTGGGTCCTCCTTTTCCTGCTTGGCTCAAATCTCAGAAGGATATCGAATATCTCGATTTCTCCAATGCTAGCATTTCAGGCTCGATACCTTTCTGGTTTTGGGAAATTGCTTCTGGGGTGTATGTGTTGAATGTTTCTTTAAATCAACTAGAATGTCAGATGCCAAGATCATTAAACACAACTCTCTCTGCAAGCCTTGATTTCAGCAATAACCTCTTTCAAGGGCCTATTCCCCTTCCAACTGTCAATATCGAAGTATTTGATCTATCCAACAACAAACTTTCTGGCCGTATTCCTGAAAACATAAGCGATTCCCTCCCGTGCGTGTTATTCCTCTCTCTTTCTGGCAACCGGATAGAGGGAGAAATTCCAGCTTCTATTGGCAACATGCAGTGTCTGAAAGTCATTGATCTTTCCAGCAATAATTTTGAAGGAAGTATTCCGCAAAGCATTGGGAATTGTTCTTACCTAGAAGCAATAGATCTCAGCAACAATAACTTGTCAGGGAAAATTCCTAGTTCCTTGGGTGATAGGTTAAGTTTGCTAAAAACATTGCACTTAAGCGACAACAAGCTCATCGGAGAAATCCCATCATCCTTCCGAAATTTGTCAAGTTTGGAAACACTGGATCTTGGAAACAACAGATTAACAGGTAGGCTTTCGCGATGGATTGGAGAAAGTTTTGAAAATTTGAGAGCTCTTAGATTGAGATCAAATGCATTTTGTGGAGAACTTCCATCAGTGCTATCAAATTTAAGTTCATTACAAGTGCTGGACCTTGCAGAAAATCAATTCAATGACAGCATCCCTGCAAGCTTTGGAAATTTCGAAGCCATGACTCGAGTCCAGCTTGAGAACAAGTATCTACCTTATGGGATGTACCGGAATGTGTACTACGAAGAGAACTTGGTGGTGAACATGAAAGGCCAGACACTGACATACACCAAGACCCTCTCTCTTGTAATCAGCCTGGACCTCTCTTGCAATAATTTGAGTGGAGATATTCCTGAGGAAATTACAAAGTTGCTCGGTTTGGTGGCTCTGAACTTGTCCACAAACCATATCAGCGGTCACATTCCCGTTAACATTTCAAAGTTGCGACAATTGTCATCCCTTGACCTCTCAAGGAATAGACTCTCAGGCCCTATTCCTGACGGCTTGTCATTGCTTTCCTTCCTGGGGCTTCTCAACTTGTCAAACAATGACCTCTCTGGTGCAGTTCCTTATTTAGGTCACATGACAACTTTTGGTGCATCCTCTTTTTCTGGGAACCCCGGTCTTTGTGGTGCTCCTCTTGATGTAAGATGCGCAGGTGATAATGATCCAGAGACGGGCAGGAGTTTTGAGGAGAAGAACAACAGTGGCGAGTTCTATGGTCTCATCGATAAGTACTTTTATTTGAGTGTTGGACTGGGATTTGCCGTGGGGCTTCTAGTTCCATTTCTCGTGATGTCGGTGAGAAAATCTTGGAGCAATGCCTACTTTGGTTTAGTGGACAAGGTTGTAGAAACAATGTCATTCTCTTAAGACACAGAGAGGCAATACATGTCAGGTCTAGAGGACGTTGCCACAGAAGTTAAAATCATTTGTTTCTTTTCCTCGTACCATTTACCTTTGTGTTTCTTTCTTAAAAATAGGCCCTCTCGTTGTCTTCGGAATTTTCAGTTAAACTACATCACAGTTAAGAGTTTTTTTTTTTTTTTTTTTTTTTTTTTTTTTTTTTCATTGTTTAAATAATGATATCCATCAGTTTGTAATTTTCCTTGTCTTGCCATATATCAGTTTGTTACTTTCTTCATTTGTGGTTACTGAGTTCTTAGGCTAATGCTATGTTCTGCAATATTTTTCTAGTTGTCCTGTTAACATAGTATCAGAGCTACAAAGATATTTGTTCCTTTGGTGAAGAATATCAAATGCCCTGCGTTGTCTTGGTGGTGTGCAAGTTCACTAGCTTGCTTGTTTCGTAATCGATAATATTCGATATTCAGAATTCAATGAAAAAAAGAAACCAAAGTTCCGAATATTTTCCCTCCCGCTATATGGCTCCCTTGTATATCCATTTCTTTCTTCTGAATTTAATTCTCTTTCCAGCGTACAAGAATTTAATCATGAATTAATTTCCTCTAAATTGTACAAAACTACTTCATTCAGCGTTTGTAGTCCAACGGTTAGGATAATTGCCTTCCAAGCAATAGACCCGGGTTCGACTCCCGGCAAACGCAACTGCCTTACCGTTTTTTTTTTTTTAAATTTTTTTTGGGGGTTGCTAAATGAGATAGTGCTGTGTACTGTTGCATCAATTCACAACTTGTCAACATTCTGAAAATGCTGCTATTTACTTTAACAAGTATTTTTTTTTAATTTTTTTTGGGGGTTGCTAAATGAGATAGTTCTGTGTACTGTTGCATCAATTCACAACTTGTCAACATTCTGAAAATGCTGCTATTTACTTTAACAAGTAATTAATTTGTTGGAACAACATAAGTGACTGTAGTTCAAAACTATTAGGGTATTTGGTGAATGAGTTGAGTTTGAGTTGAGTTTAAATTTTTAAGTTTGAGTTGAGTTAACTTTTTAAAAAATAGTTATAAACTTTGTTGACTTTTAAGAAAAAGACAAAAATTAAGATGAAAAAATACAGTTTAGTTGCAGTTGAACTTGGTTACCAAACAAGCTTATATATTACTTACATTTTCTTTTGCTAAACATGCAGTAAAAAATCTTCCTAGTCTGAATCTGAGTCTGACTTGCGAAGATTATGAAGAATGTACAAAGAAGCAGAAGACAAGAAAATACAAATCGAATAACTCAGAAGATCCAGCCCGGTAGCTATCGTCACCATCTTGCTCCTCTCAAACATCTTCACCAGAAGAATCATTACAATAACGTGTCCCACTTTCGTCTTCAGCTCATCCAGTGAGCTGATCTTCATCCATTTAGGCCTCTCCTGCAACATAAAAACCACAAATTCAGCTCTTTGCGGAGTCGTGAAAACACAAGGGCATCAATGGTGAAACTAACTAATTCATGACAAGGTGTCTAAAAGTAGTTAGGTCCGTGTCATAGCGGTATGAAGGTTACCTTCAATGCAAACATTCCGAACAGAGAAGAACCCTTCAGTGCACGGTCAACGGTGGGATGCACATCGGGAGGGATATTACTGATGAACAATCCATATAACCCCATGCCGAAAATTAACATCACGGTCCCAGCAAGATAAACATCTGCACTCGATTTTTTGTCCGCAAAAGAAGTTTATAGTGAGAGAACAATACGAGATAGAAGTTACCAAAAGTTAAAGTGAGACACTTCTTCTACTAGTACACAAGCTATGAACCTTATGTCCCACGGAGCTTAAACAGAACAAAGGTGATTTTGTTCATGCTTCAGACAATCCGGCTAATTGTATATACTTCAATATAGACATACTCTTCTTGTATAAGAAAGGTGAACTTATAGGCATGTTTTAGTGTGTTTTCACAAGGGTAACTGATTAGGTTGACTTTGGAAACGTTACTAAGGACTGGGTGAAGAATGCAAGGCGTCCGCTTTAGTGCCCCCAACTATTGAGAGAACTCATCATCGTAACCCCATTTCTTCTGTGCACAATGCTAGAATTTCATTTTCTCAAATGCCTTTTTTGGTCTAGAACCAAGGCGTATAATAAAAAATGGATCGACTGGCGTGAACCCTACTTCTACTTCACTGCTCAGGTTATCCTGAAGCTGCTAATCTGTCCCCTTCGACTGAAGGATGGAATTCCATCTCAATCTACAGTCTTATGGTGACGATTCAGAAAGGAAAATCTTGAAAATTACCGATTGCTTCGACAAGTCGCAAAACCATATTTCCAGTGTGAATCCCTTTAACACAGCTACTCCAGTATACTTTGTATGCATCCACAATGTAAATGCATCCCTGCAAAGATTTGAACATTGTTCTCTTAATATGCATATACCCTTTCAATTAAAGTTACATATTTTAGCAACCCAAAAAAAAAAAAAAAAGGAAGATAGGGAAAGATAATTTTGAATGAGGAGAAATTACATTGAGAAAGCACAAGAGGGAACCAGCCAGTGAACCTCCAACAGCCAGCAGTGCCAAAAATCGGAAGTCGAAAATTATCTGCCAATGGTGGAAATTAAGAATTGCCTCAAAAACAGTTCATATACACACAATATTTACCAACCAAAAAAAAAAAAACAAACAAACAAACAAAGAAGAAAACTGCCAAATTTATTATATACTATTTCAATTTATATGCTTTCATATTATGTTCTGCATATGCCCATCTCTCTCTCTCTCTCTCTCTCTGTTCTTTTTTTTTTTTCCCTCTCTCTCTCTCTCTCTAAAAGGTGTTTATTATAAAAATATATATATATATATATAATTGTAAAATTGGTTATATAAACGCTTAGCCTTAGCCCCTTAAATTTCCTTTTTTTTTTTTGGCTAATTTTTCATTTGAACACAATTCAAAGCTTGAAACTTTACACAAACCTCTTACAAGTCAACTCTCCACTCATTCATTATCCACAGAAAGCTGCTTCAAAACCCTAATCAAAATATTAAAGGGAAAAAAAAGTATCAAAATTCACAGAGAGTAGAAAACAGAGTTACCCTTTCGATGGAGGACTCGGTGGATCGGACGAACCAGGCGACGGGATTGGCGGCAGAGGAGTTGGCGAAAGCGTAGTCGAAGCCCGTGGCCTTCTGGGGTCTGGAGGAGGAGGAGGAGGAGGAGGATGAGGAGGAAGGAGAGGAAGAGTTAATAGTGGGTTCAGTGGGTTTGGATTCAGGAGGAGATGAAGAAGAAGAAGGGCTCAGAGAAGCCTTGATGGGAAAATTAATGTAAGACTTAGAGAAACGCTTGTTGTGCTTCGAGGGAAGACAACCTCGGATCGGTACGGACATCGAGATCGGTGCGGATGAGACGGAGATAGCACTGTATAGAGCCATATCAGAACGAAAGAGAGAGAGAGAGAGATTTTTTTTTTCTTTCTTTCTTTCTTTCTTTCTTTTTTTTTTTTTTTTTTAATTTTTTTTAATTTTATAAATGAAAAAAATATATTTTTAATGTTTGTAAGATTAGATGTTGTTTGCCACCGGGTGGCGGGTAATAACGGTAATTTGCAGAGAAAAAACAAATAAAACCACATGTGCCACTCGCACGTGTCTGAAGTGTGATTTATTAAAAATATAGATTATCTTACTTTAATACCTCTAAAAATGAAAACTTTATGATAACAACTCATAATCAACAATTATTTAGTTATTATCCCCTCAACAAAAATTTCTACTTCGTCACTAAGAATGGGTAAAGGGTAATTTGATTAAAATGAAAATTGAGTGATTGGGTGGGGAAATTGAATTGCATCCACGTTACTTAACTGATACAATATATGAAAATAGGTAACATGGATACGGTTAAATTTACCTGCCAAATTAATCATCTAATCGTTATTTTTTGAATAAGTAACGAGAGGAAATAATTGACATCACCTAATAGTTATTTTTTGGATAAGTAACGAGAGGAAATAACTGACGTCAGAGAAGTCTAACACATCCTCAGCTATGCTGGTAGCTGGAGAGGTTTTATGGTACTTCAATATAGAGAAATTATCAAAATTAGTTTTTTCCATTTGGACTTTGGACATCATTGCAATTTTTTTCCTAGACTAGAAGATAAAAACTGACATAGAAAGTTAAGGACAGAGTGTATCTTGATATTCCTATCACAGAAAAACCGACATTCAAAAAACCAAGTGTGAATATTGATTCCTAAATTTCTGCTCTCGATTATTTTTATTGGGAGCTAAACATCTTTAATTGTTTATTATCATGGTCTGTTACTATTTCAGAGAAAATAACTTGGTATGCAATTTAAAACTTGAAATGGATTCGAATATCTCCACTATGATCCTTGAGTCAATTGCTTGTTCAAATAGAAACTTTGAACCGTGGAAGTCACTACAATTTTGCACCAAATTAAAAAATGACTTGTCTTTTTCACGTTTCGAAGGTCACCAAATGTTACTGGTTCATTAAATAAATTAAAAAAAAAAAAAAAAAAAAAACGAACATAAATGATTTGTTCTATCAATATCAGGTACAGACAAGTGCATATTCTCATGACATTTCCAATGTAGCTTCTTCATTGACTTAAATGCATGCCTTCTCTAAAAGTTAACAGTGAGTACACACCACCTTGTCATTATATAATACGTATATATATATATATATATGTATATTTATATATTGTCCCTTAATCAAACTTTCTTGCTCTTCACCGAAGTAAAAAATTTATATATACTCTTAACTTCATGTTCCATGGCTTACGACTGTGTTTTGTGGAGAGTTGAACTAATGGAACGCCTTACAATGCTCGGTTTAATGCTGCAAATTCTCGTCCTTATGTCAGGGGAGTTCATTAGTAATACTGATAGTAATACTGATGGTCAGTTGATGAATTGCTCGGAGTCCGACAGGGGAGCTCTTCTTGATTTCAAAACCGGTCTTGAAGATCCTGAGAACCGACTTTCTTCATGGAAAGGGAGCAACTGTTGTCGGTGGTGGGGAATAAGCTGCGACAAGGCTGGCGCCGTTACCACAGTTGATCTCCACAACCCACATCCTCGGTTTTATGGTTCTTCTACCAGGTATGGTTTCTGGAACCTCAGTGGGGAAATAAGACCTTCCTTGACAAAACTCAAGTCCTTGACACATTTGGACTTGAGTTTCAACACTTTCATTGGCATCCCAATTCCCAACTTCTTAGGATCTTTAGAGAATTTGCAGTATCTAAACCTCTCAAACGCCGGTTTTACGGCTTAGTCCCTCCAAATTTGGGCAACCTCTCTAGCTTGCAGTATCTTGATGTCAGTTCCACTTCCTCAAGTTTACGTGTTGTCGACCTTGAATGGGTTAGGGGTCTAGTTTCTTAAAAGAATCTTGTGATAAACAGTGTTGACCTCTCAATGGTTGGACCAAACTGGATTAGCATACTCAACCAACTTCCGTCCTTGACGGAGTAGCACATGTCTTCTTGTCGCCTTTTTGGTTCAATTCCACCTCTTGCCTCAGTTAATTTCACTTCACTTGCCCTTTTAGATCTTAGTTTCAACGGTTTCAACTCGAAAATACCCGATTGGCTTGTCAATATTAGCAGCCTCGTAACTCTTGATATGAGCAATAGTGGTTTGCACGGAAGGATTCCACTAGGCTTCAGTGAGCTTCCAAATTTGCAATCTTTGAGTCTTGTTGGGAACAATAATCTCTCAGCAAGTTGCTCTCAGTTTTTCGAGGGAAGATGGGAAAAAATTTAAGTTTCTTAAATTAGCTTACAATAAACTGCATGGAAAACTTCCTGCTTCCATTGGAAACATGACAACTCTTGCTTACTTGGATCTTTCCGAGAATAATGTCGAAGGTGGGATTCCGAGCTCCATTGGACAACTCTGTGACCTCGAGTTTTTGGATATATCAAGTAATAACTTGACGGGAACGTTACCCCGAATTCCTTGAAGGAACACAAGGTTGCCATCCGAAGAGTCCCATGCCAAGCCTGCAGTACTTGGAATTGTCCAACAATCAATTGGTTGGTAAATTACCAAAGTGGTTGGGTCAAGTTAAGAGTCTAGTCCAGCTTGATCTGAGCTACAACTCGCTAGATGGCCCGATTCCGGCTTCTTTAGGGTCATTGCAAAATCTTACAGATTTGGGATTAGGAGGCAACAGACTAAATGGGACTCTCCCTGATAGTTTAGGACAACTTTCTGAACTGACTCTCTTGGATGTTTCTTTCAATCAGTTGACCGGGATAGTCAGCGAAACACACTTTCGAAAGCAAGATAAGTTGAGGTATCTACACCTTTCTTCAAACTCTTTGATATTGAATGTCAGTTCAAATTGGGTCCCTCCATTCCTAGTCGGGTATCTTGACATGGGTTCGTGCCGTCTAGGCCCTTCTTTTCCAACTTGGCTCAGATCACAAAAGGCGGTCAGATTCTTGGATTTCTCAAATGCTAGCATTTCGGACTCTGTGCCTTATTGGTTTTAGGATGAAATCTCCTCCAATCTCTCGTTGTTGAATGTCTCCTTTAATCAGTTAAAAGGTCACCTACCGAGTACGCTAAATATATCTCCCTTTGCAGATGTTGACTTGAGCTTCAACCTTTTTGAAGGCTCTATTCCTCTCCCAATTGTTGAGGTCGAATTACTTGATCTATCGAACAACGAACTTTCAGGCCCTATTCCAGCAAATATTAGTGATTCCCTACCAAACGCGATTTTCCTTGCTCTTTCTGGAAACCAGATAACAGGAGAAATCCCAGCTTCAATTGGCAACATGGAATTGCTTCAAGTCATAGATCTGTCAAGTAACAAGTTATCAGGAAACATCCCGGAAAGCATTGGGAATTGCTCTTACCTAAAGGCATTGGACCTCAGTAACAACAATTTGTCTGGTCATATTCCTGCCTATTTGGGTCAACTACGTTTGCTCCAAACCTTGCACCTAGACGGCAACAAGATCTCTGGAAGCATCCCGTCATCTTTACAGAACTTGTCAAGTTTGGAGACATTGAATCTTGGAAACAACAGACTAGTAGGAAGACTACCCCAGTGGATTGGGGAAGGTGGTTTCGAAAATCTAAGAATTCTTCGCTTGAGATCAAACTCGTTCTCCGGAGAACTCCCTTCCGCACTTTCGAATTTAAGCTCATTGCAAGTGTTGGACCTGGCGGAAAATCTGTTCAATGGCAGCATCCCTGCTAGTTTTGGAGATTTCAAAGCCATGACTCAAGTTCAGCGCGTAAACCGGTATCTTTTCTACGGATTCTACAGGGGTGTGTATTATGAAGACAACTTGGTGGTGAATATGAAAGGCCAGACTCTTACGTACACCAAGACACTCTCTCTTGTAATAAGCCTGGACCTCTCTGGCAACGATTTGAGTGGAGACATTCCCGCGGGAATCACAAACTTGCTTGGTTTGGTGGTTCTGGACTTGTCCGGAAACGGTTTTAGTGGTCCTATCCCGAACACCATTTCAAACATGGGACAACTGTTATCACTTGATCTCTCAAGTAATAGTCTGCAGGGTCCTATTCCTGTAAGCTTGTCAACACTTTCATTTCTGCAGCATCTCAACTTGTCCAACAACGGCTTTTCTGGTATGATTCCTTATACCGGTCACATGACGACTTTCAACGCATCCTCCTTTGCTGGAAATCTGGGACTTTGTGGTGATCCACTTGCTGTGAAGTGTCCCGGTGATGGCGATGATTCAAACAAGGAACCGGTTCTCAACCAAAACCGCGACGATGACAATAACTTCATTGATAAGTGGTTTTATTTGAGTGTTGGGTTGGGGTTTGCTGCAGGACTTCTTGTTCCTTATGTCATGTTTGCCATGAAAAGACCTTGGAGAGATGCTTACTTTCGCTTTATGGACAGTTTTGTTGAAAGAATATCAAGGTTGGGACATTAGAGGGCAGGGCATTAGAGGTCTAAGCTTGGTTTTGGCAAATAAAAGCACTTTGATGTCTTGATGCCATTGTTACAAGATACTTTTTTTAATTTTTAATTTTAATTTTTTAGTTTTACATCTTTAATTATGTATGCCTTGCAGAATAAAATAAATCTTTAGTACATCAGTTCCATTTCAATTATATGAGAAAGAAATTCATCAGAAGTAATGAAGAGTGAGTAATGCTTCAACGCTTACGCAATATTAGAACATATTCTTTTTTAGTTCTTAATAAACGCTCCACTGAACTTTATTAATTAACCCTCTAAAATTGAAGTCTAATCCTTTAAAAGTCTCAAATTTCACTCTCTTTCTCCACGGTTTGAGCTTTTGTTGCTTCTAGTTTTTTTTTTATTCCCCTCTGTTCCAAGGTCTCCAAGAAGGGTATTTGAGTCTTTCCAATGCAAATATTCCACACGTGAGGGTGATATGCAAGAAAACCATCCAAAGAAACAATGATCAAAGTTAATGTTTTTTCTTCAATTTCAAATATTTTATCCGTTTGAGTTTGAGGCTATCCATCCATTTAGAACACATGTTTGAGATGAAATTTTTACGTTAAAGTTAATTGACTTTTCAAAAATCAGTTATAATTTTTATTGATTTTTCATAAAAAAAAAAAAAATAATAATAATAAGATGAAAAACTTAGATTCAAACATACAATCTAAATGCACCATATATTTTTCAATCAAAAGAATAGATATCAAATTGTCCCGAGTTTTGGGATTAACAGTATCAATAACACTTAGAATATTATTCCCTCCCACAACAGACACAAATATTGACTGTTGTTCTCATGCCTTAACCAAAATTTCAAAGAAATGACGTATGAAATGGAAAATGGCACCAAAGTAGTGTCAAATAGTCAATAAAAACAGGGGTAGTAAAGCGATCTGCAATTTATGGTCAAGTCAAGCGATCATAATCTATATATATATATATATAGATATAGAGAGAGAGAGAGAGAGAGACAGAGAGAGAGGATGAACGGAGGAGAAGGGAAGGTGGTGTGTGTAACAGGAGGTTCAGGTTACATAGCTTCATGGCTGGTCAAGCTCTTGCTTCAACGCGGATACACCGTCAAAGCCTCTGTTCGTGACCCAAGTTTGTGCTCTCTCTTTTTCTTCATATTTGGTAGTATTTCTGATCATCAGATCATATCATAATAAAAAAATTAAGAAAATCAACAATACATGTTAAAGATCTAACGGTTTAAAATAACAACTTTAAAATAACAACTATAAGGTATTATTTTTCAAACCCCGCCGCAAAAGAATTTCACTTGCTTTTAAGGGAAAAGGTCTGAAGTGCAATATTCTCATTCGAGTAGCAATCATTTAATTTTTTGATGTTCTGTTCTGGTCTGTCTAATATATTTGGTGCAGATGATCCAAAGAAAACAGAACACTTGCTTTCACTAGATGGAGCTAAGGAAAGACTTCACTTATTCAAAGCAAATCTGTTGGAAGAAGGATCTTTTGACTCTGCAATTGATGGATGTGATGGTGTTTTCCACACAGCATCACCTGCAATCCTTTCGGCCTCTGACCCACAGGTGAATACACAAATGCTTCACATTTTCCTTTCATATGTGTCCAACAAAGAAATTATTCAATACATGGAGTGTATCACGTCATCATGCTTGTATGATATCTCCTTCCATAAAGTAATCGGCCTTTAGATGATTTGTCAATATCAGTTCTATAAAAATTCTGAATCACCATTCTATCTCCTAATAAATTTTACTCTATTTAGGTGATTAGGAGAGAGATAACATTAAATTATTTGTTTATTAACGATGTACCATATAAGCATGGTAACATGATACGTTTGGCTTAGTGAATAATTTATCGTGTCAACATTATGTAGGTTAATGCAAAACTAAAACAACTGTTTTGTCCTAACTTTATAATTTTTTATGACAAATACCATTTTCATTAATTTTAGTTTTATATTATACAGAAACCTATAATTATTCTCAAGTTTTCACATATTCCAGGCAGATATAGTTGACCCGGCAGTGAAGGGAACACTTGATGTTCTCAAGTCATGTGCAAAAGTTCAATCTGTGAAGAGAGTGGTTATAACATCTTCCATGGCTTCAGTTGGAAAGCCTCTTACTCCCGATGTAGCAGTTGATGAGACATGGTTTTCAGATCCAGTTTGTTGTAAAAATTCGAAGGTTTGTGTGCGTTCTTCCCCTCTTCTCTTCTTTTCGGTCTAATTTAAGTCTACGCAAACTTACAAGAAATAGTTCTTTTCAATCTAACCGGACATGGATAAGCTTATAAATTGTATATATACTTATTCTGAAGTTTACATATGAGGATGGAAAACAATCCTAAAGTTCACTTAATGATTTCTTCAAAGAGCCTAGACTATAAAAATCACCTTTCGATAACATGAGAATTCGAGTATCATGGCTTATGTATGACCAACTAGCTTAGAGGTAAACATCTTTCCTATATGCTTGAGGCTTTAAATTACATGAATTGGTGTGAACAATATGGTTAAACTTGAAACATTAAAATGATTCACATTGTTGGTTTCTATAGGCATGTTGGTATTAAATACATCAATGTTTTGTTTATAAATCTCTCTTTTTTTTTTTCTTTTTTCTTTTTAACTTGGGGTTGAAAGATTTGAATTATGAACTCTCTATCTTGTGATGAAATCAGGCTTGTAATTACCATTATATTACGCTTGCAACCACGCTTAAAAATCTATTTAAGTTGAAATAAGTATTGTAAATCCAGTTATTGCCATGGTTTTTTGGACTATAAATCATCTGCCTTCATACATTTCATTTGTTCTTATTTTTCCTTTTTCCAGCTTTGGTATCCACTTTCAAAAACTCTAGCTGAGGAGGTTGCTTGGAAGTTTGCAAAAGAAAACGGGATTGATTTGGTCACTTTGCATCCGGGAATTGTCGTTGGTCCTCTCCTACAACCAACTCTCAATGCCAGTGTGGAACTGATTCTGAATTACATAAATGGTATGATGTGCGGAACCTAACACAATGTGGTCTACACAGCTATATATATATATATATATATTGAGTATTTTTAAGCCATATAATTTGACTCAAGTGCAGGACCACAAACGTTTCCCAATAGAGTTCATAAGTTTGTTGATGTTAGAGATGTTGCTTATGCACATATTCAAGCATTTGAAGTTGCTTCGGCTAGTGGAAGATATTGTCTTGTTGGCAATGTTCATCACATTTCCGAGGTTTTGAAGATATTTCAAGAGCTCGACCCTGCTTTGAGCATTCCTCGAAAGTAAGTTAATTATTATTCTCATGGCACTATAAAAACAATTATTTGATGAAAACATTAAAAAAAATCGAATAAGTTATTCCATTTTATGCAACAAGATGAAGACCATAATATATGAAGTATATTGTCCTGATTTTCTACCTTTATGGAGCAAGGAGTGAAAGAAGATATATAGCACCATATAGAATATGCCATGAAAGAAGTTTCTGACTCCGTCATTGAATGAGTTTTTCATTGGTTTGGTAGGTGCGAAGACGACAAGCCTCTCGCGCCAAAGTACCACGTCTCAAAGGAGAGAGCAAAATCTTTGGGAATTAACTTCACCCCTTTGGAAGTGAGTTTGAGGGACACTTTTGAAAGCTTGAAGGAGAAGGGTTTTCTTAAAATCTAAATTGCAATTGAAAGTTACAAAATGGGAAAAAAAAAAAAAAAAAAAAGTAATAGGCAGTGGGGCCTTATTTCTGTAAGCTTGTCATCACTTTCATTTCTGCACCCTCTCAACTTGTCTAACAATGGCTTTTCCGGTATGATTCCTTATACCGGTCACACGACGACTTTCGACCCATCCTTGTTTGTTGGAAATCCAGGAATTTGTGGTGATCCACTCGCCATCAAATATCCCGGTTATGACGGTGATTCAAACAAGGGGCTGGTTTTTAACCAAAACCGTTCACTGATAAGTAGTTCTATTTGAGTGTTGGGTTGGGGTTTGCCGCAGGACTTGGTGTTCCTTATCTCATGTTAGCCATGAGAAGACCTTGGAGAGATGCTTGCTTTTATTTTATGGACAGTTTTGTTGAAAGGATATCAAGGTTGGGACATAGGGTAGCAGAAGATGATGTCGTTTTTTTTTTTCTAAATGTGCCGTTTCTTTAGGGCCACATTTGTCGTTTTCACACATTAATTAAAGGAGATTTATCCCATGCCGTGAGTCTTTTTTCTTTTTTAAAATAAGATAAAGTATTATTTTTTCAGAGAAACCTGTGGTTGGAAAATTATTCCCTCCCAAAACCAACAAAGAGATTGAATACCTCTTTTTTTTTTTTTTTCCGTGTCCTTTCAAAAATTCAAAGGGTAAAGAGATGATATTGAAAAAAGACACCAAAATAGTAATAAAAAATTGAATATAAAACAAGAGTAGATGATGTTCTCTCCTCTTGGACAGTCAAGTCAACGAATCATAATTATCATATTCCCATTCAAAGTTGATGTACACAACAGCTTCAAATTAGTCCTGTCTACAACTACAACTGCAACTTTAGAGAGAGAGAGAGAGAATGAGCGGAGGAGAAGGGAAGGTGGTGTGTGTAACAGGAGGTTCAGGATACATAGCTTCATGGCTGGTCAAGCTCTTGCTTCAACGTGGCTACACTGTCAAAGCCTCTGTACGTGACCCAAGTTTGTGCCTTTTCTCTTCTCCTTTTCTTAAACTTTTTTTTTTCCGTATATAGTATCTTTTTAAGGATCTTTCTATGCTAAAGGTTGTCCTTATCGATACTGCGTGTCTCTAAAAGTCAGATGATGTTAAAATCATGTTTAGAATGAAAAAACATGCAAAACTAATATAATCAGATGGGTTAAAACATTACCAATGAAGTATTTTTCCATATGCTTCCAATGTTTTGACATGTCTAATTATTTATGGTGCAGATGACCCGAAGAAAACGGAAAACTTGCTTTCGCTAGATGGAGCCAAGGAAAGGCTTCAGTTGTTCAAAGCAAATCTGGTGGAAGAAGGATCTTTTGATTCTGCAATTGATGGATGTGATGGTGTTTTCCACACAGCATCCCCTGTAATTCTTTCGTCCTCTGATCCACAGGTACATATATTATTGCCCGTCTGCCTCATAGGTTTCAAAACAGAAAATTTAAATTTTCGTGAGAGAATATTGTAGAAAAAATTTTGAAATATGAGTTCAAACTATACAAGGAATTTTTTTTCCTTTTTAAAAAAAAAAAAATAATAATAATTGTATCCAACATGCTCTCAACCTAGAGATTTTGGTTGATTTTGTGCGATTCGAATATAATTGCTCATCACTAGCAAATTTTCTCTCTTCTTCCCTATGTAGACACAAAGTTGACCCACACTTTCTTTTACTTTCATTTTCTTAATTTTGTTTTTCACGTTTTATTCCTTACATACCAAGTTGATGTTCATTAAATGGTTTGATTAGAAACCTGTAATATTTATTCTTTAAGTTTCAAATATTCCAGGCAGAAATAATTGACCCAGCGGTGAAGGGAACACTTAATGTTCTCAAGTCATGTGCAAAATTTCAATCTGTGAAGAGAGTGGTCATAACATCTTCAATGGCTTCAGTTCTGTACAAGGGAATACCTCTAACCCCTGATGTGGTAATTGACGAGACATGGTTTTCGGATCCCCTCTGTTGCGAGAATTTGAAGGTTTGTCTTTGTTTGTCTTTGTTCTTAAGCTCTCGAGCTTAGAAACTCAGATTCTTCCCCTTCTTCTCTTCCTTTGCACCGTCTTTTACGTTTAAATAAATTTACGAGAAATAGTATCTTTCAATCTAATTGGATACAAATAATCTTAGTTAGAAATTTTTTTAAAGACAAAATCTATGACAATTTTTCTTATTGTCATATATTTTGGACTACTTCATCGGCTTTCATACATTAGTTAATTTCTCATGTCTTATAAATTTCCTTTTTTTTTTCTTTCTTTTTTTCTTTTTAAGCTCTGGTATCCACTTTCAAAAACTCTAGCTGAGGAGGCAAGTTGGAAGTTTGCAAAAGAAAATGGGATTGATTTGGTCACTTTACATCCGGGATTTGTTGTTGGTCCTCTCGTACAACCAATTCTTGGAGGCAGCGTGGAGTATATTCTAAATTACATAAATGGTATAATATTGTACCTAACACAAATGTGGTCCACAGGGCTCGTCTATCAATATACATATATGCACGCACATATATGTATGATATATATAAATATATATTATCATGAGGAACTTTAATTCTTCTTTATTTAAGATCCACAGGGTTTCCCATAAATTTTTTAAAAAAGGAGTTTTTTTTTTTTTTTTGGCATTTACATGACAAAATGGCCACTTAAATTATTTTATTTTGTTTTTCCACTTGTGTGTAGGACCTCAAACGTTTCCCAATAGAGTTCATACGTTTGTTGATGTTAGAGATGTTGTTTTTGCACATATTCAAGCATTTGAAGTTGCTTCAGCTAGTGGAAGATATTGTCTCGTTGGAAATGTTCAACACATTTCTGAGGTTTTGAATATTTTACAAGAGCTCTATCCTGCTTTGACCACTCCTCAAAAGTAAGTTAATTATTTATTTTGATGGTACTACTAATGCCATTATCGATTAGAAGATCAATATAGCAGCTCACACACTAGCTCGTTTAGCCCATGTCCTCTGTTGAGGATGGTTTTTTGGTTAGAAGATTTTCCTGATTGTATTGATGAATTTGTAAGTGTCGACGTGGTGTTTGAAGATTAACACAACTTCATTTCCAATTTCAAAAAATGCGTTTTTCATTGGTTTGGCAGGTGTGAAGACGACGGGCCACTTGTGCCAAAGTACCAAGTATCAACGGAGAGAGCAAAATCTTTGGGAATTAGCTTCACCCCTTTGGAAGTGAGTCTGAAGGACACTATTGAAAGCTTGAAGGAGAAGGGGTTTCTTAACATCTAATATTGGCTTTGGGAACCACGTGATGGGCGGAAGTACTTATTACAAATAATAAAGCAAGTCTCCTTTTTTTTTATTTTTTTTTTATTTTTTTATTATGGAAAAACAAAGTAAAGCAAGTTACCTTTTGGTAGCACTGAAGATGGTTATTAAATTTTAAACTCATTGTTACGCTCTGTATATATTATATTGTCGAATCTTCTTTACACTAATCGAAGTAGGACTAATCACCCAAATTAAAAATATATAAAATTAAAATTTTGAAAACTTTAATTCAATTCATTACATAATATCTTGAGATGTCAATTTTTCTAAGGATCTTAATCATGTACAGGTCACACGATTTGTCAATAAAGTACAATCTTTGAATAAATTTTATTACATGTGAGTCACTTGGCAGGTATACATGATTCAAATTGTTTAGGAAAGGAAAAAAAAAAAAAGTCGATGCCACTGTAACGGAAGTATCAGAGTTGCAATTTCTAATAAATTTAGGGATAGCTTTGTGCCATTTTGAAGTTGTATGGTCAAAGTGATATAATGCCTATTCTTCGGGGACGAATTTGAAAATAACCCAAGAATTTGCAACTACTTGTGTTTTCTTTTTTAACTTTTTCGTGACTAGGATAGTGCAACCTCAACTTATATATTTATAACAATTTACTTCCATTGCTAACATTGTCAATATTAATCTTTCCTAGAAAATTGGCCCGTGATTTGTGGATGAATGATTAATTAATGAAATAAATAATTATCATTATTTATTTTAATCTAAATTTATTGAGATTATAATATCTTTAATCATGTTTGGTCAAAATAGAAAATTTGAATTAACTTTGTTTAGAACAAAATCTTGGGCTAATATTGATTAAAAAAAAAAGACTTTTTATGTTCTTAATGAACGATCTATATGCAAGTTAAGTGTCAATTTTCATTAAAAAAATTCAACATTGTTATCAATCGAGTTGATTGTTATATATCTATATGTTTATGATGCAAATTGCTGAAATTAAAATTTTAAGGTGAAAATTATTACTGTATAATAAGTTAGGACATTAGTGCAATTTCACCACAAAAAATACCAAATTTAAAATAACTATTTTTCTCATTTATGTCTCTTGAACTTTTCGGACACTCTCACTTTGTTCATGAATTTTAAAAAACTACCATTTTATCTCAATAAACTTTGAAATTTATCTAACTTTATCATTTTTATAAGAATTTCAGTTAAAAAAAATGAAATAAAATGAGTTAAGTATAGTAATGTGATTATTAATAATTTATTTTACCAAAAATCTTAACAGAATGGATTTAATAAGATTAATTTTTCTTCTTTTTTGTCTGTTTTTAACTACAATTCTGATAATTAGGTAAAAAAAAAAAAAGGTTAAATTTAAATATTTGAGATAAAATGAAAGTTTTCAAAATTCATAGGGTAAAATAAAAGTGATCCTAAACTTGTTGGGTATAAATGAAAATAGCTCTAAAAATAATGAGAATTTAAATAAATAAATAAATAAAAAAAAAAGAAAATTCTGTCGTTTTCTGTACCAAGTTGGTGGGTCCATGGATTTTTCTTTTCTTTCTTCTTCCTCTTCATTTTTATTTTATTTATTTTTTGCTCAAGTTTATATAACTTTAGTTAAATTCCAACATTTTCCCTCACCTCAGAAAGATTCCAAGGAAGGAACTGCCAAAAAGTTGATGATCGGCTCAGCTGGTATATATATATAGAGAGAGAGAGAGAGAGAGAGATGAGTGAAGCAGAAGAGAAGGTGGTGTGTGTAACATGAGGTTCAGGATACATAGCTTCATGGCTTGTCAAGCTCTTGCTTCAACATGGCTACACTGTCAAAGCCTCTGTTCGTGACCCAAGTTTGTTACTTCTCTTTCACTCCTTTCTTCTTCAGCACTTTCAGAATTCTGGGTTTTAATTATCGTTTACTGAAGCCAAAAAAAAAAAATCAAAATCAAAATCAAAATCCTCTTAGCAATTCAATTTGGCTTCTTGGGTTTCTTTCTCAAGAACGGAATTATTATTTGTGGGTTGTTCTTAGGGTTTATAATCAGTACACCCCTGAACTTTTTGTACTTTGGTAAATTGCCTAAATTGCCAGCTGAACTAATAATTTTTTAGTAATTAGTCTTTGAAACTTTTAGTAATTAGTCTTTGAAACCCTTTTATATATATATATATATATATATATATATATATAACTTTGCTGGCGGGGATTTCGACTAGTAGACTTTTTAGTTGAGTCAGTTTGAAATTACCACTAGACTATGTCTGAATCAAGATCTTTGAACCTTTTAAATCGTTGTTATGTGTCTCAAACTGATAACGCCGTCTAAATTGGTATCAACATCTCCAATTTAAATGACGCTATCAATTTAGACCACATTACAAACGGTTTTGACAAGTTTGGAGGGGTAATTTGGAATTAAAGGTTCTGAGGCCAGTTTGCCAAAGCAAAAAACTATTAAGGGGTATAGCGTAGAAACTCTTGTTCTTAAGACACATAAAGAGGTTTTATTTTATTTTATTTTTCCCAATTTTTAGAGACAATTGATATATCATAAACGACAGTGTTATTTCTTGATGTACTATTATCTCCCATCCGTGTTGTTATGTTAAAGTTCTTATTTTGATTATGTATGACACAGATGATCCAAAGAAAACAGAACACTTGCTTTCACTTGACGGAGCCAAGGAAAGGCTTCATTTGTTCAAAGCAAATTTGTTGGAAGCAGGATCCTTTGATTCTGTTGTTGATGGATGCGAAGGTGTCTTCCATATGGCATCTCCTGTACTGACGAATGCAGTCACTGATCCACAGGTTAGTTTGTCCTTTTGCTTTCAGTTTCCATTGATATGGGATGAATTAGTTGCTCTTGATTGTGGTAGAAGACAGAGGAGTTGGGCATTGCCCATTGTACCTTCAGAAGTTTTATCACTTAAAATGAAGTCTACATCAACTATAAAGTTTTCTTTCTTCGTCGATCATTGTGGTTTTTCCAAGTTAATACAGTTGTTCTCGTCTTTTCTACCTTTTGTTCATTAAGAGAAAGATATGTAGACAGATAGAGAGACCTAAAATTGTCCGCTGAATGTGATTGCAAGCATAGCCTAGCGGTAATTTCACATCTGACTCCACCATATGGTGAAGAGTTCTACTTTGAACCCCCCCACCCTAAGTTCCCAAAAAAAAAGAACTCCTGAAATTTTTTAATTTTGGTAATAAACACGCTAAACTTGTCAAACCGATGTAGTGGTCCAAATTGGTAATACCGTTGAAATTGGTGATGGAAATGTCCAGAGAAACTAAGCTTCTACTCTGAACAATGGTACAATTTGGTATCTCCTTTAAAAGAGAGTCAGATTATTATGTCTTAACTGATAGAAACTTAATAGGACACTTCGGTAATTATTTTTCCCTCCCCATGTTTCAGGCAGAACTGATTGACCCTGCATTGAAGGGAACACTCAATGTTCTGAAATCATGCACAAAGGCTCCTTCTGTAAAGAAGGTGGTTTTAACATCTTCTATGACTGCAGTTGTATTCAATGGGAAACCTTTGACACCAGATGTCGTTGTTGATGAGACGTGGTTTTCTGACCCAGATTTCTGTGAGAAATCAAAGGTGTGTATTTGTGTCAAGTACTTGTAGTGATTATGATTGTCTTGCACAGGTTTCTTCAGGACTCTTACATATGAGAAACAGAGAGAATATCCTATCATTTTGCAACAGTAACGCCTGCTGCTTACTATGTAGTGGTTTTGAGGCTACGGCTCTTCCTTTTCTTTCCTTTTACCTTCTCTGAAATGATGTTATGAAATGACTCTTCATTTTCTTCATTCGCATTTTAGGGCCATAATCTTATTAGTCCTTGGTTTTATGTTATGAAGCGATGTACATTACACATTCTAGAAGCAGCAAAGAGTCAAGTTTACATCAATTTTGCTAGTTTCAGTACTAGTACCCATTAAAGTTTTCATTGACATATGTCAAACCAAATTGGTTATCTTTATTGATTTCTCGTTTGTGCTTCCGCTTTTACTAGTGTTGAAAGTATAGATCATAGCTACATAATCTTTTGGAGGAGAATATGACTTTGCATCAACTTTGTTGTAACAGCTTTGGTATATGCTTTCAAAAACATTAGCTGAAGATGCTGCTTGGAAATTTGCTAAAGAAAATGGGATTGAATTAGTGACAATAAATCCTGGTTATGTGGTTGGTCCTTTGTTACAGCCAACCGTTAATCTCACTGCGGAGTTTATTCTGAATCTAGTAAACGGTATTTTTCAGCCGCTAATGCTTTTTATTCCATGAATTAAGCAGCTTTTTAAACATTCAATCAACAGTACAATTTGACTTTGATTCAACTATCTGAAATCTGTTAGATTAATCCCATTGTCACAACCTTCTAATGATCAAGAAATTGAGTTATTTTACTTGGATATTTGCCTTTTCTAAATTCTACCTTTTTCTTTTTCTTTTTCTCCTTTGTTTTTTTTAGTGGATATAATCTACCTTGTTTTATTTATATATTATGTTTTGTTTTCCTTTGGGTGTGCAGGAGCTCAAACATTTCCCAACTCGGTTCATAGATTTGTTGATGTTAGAGATGTAGCATTGGCACATATTCTAGCATTTGAAGCTGCTTCAGCTAGTGGAAGATATTGTATGGTTGGACACACCGCACACATTTCCGAGGCTTTGAACATTCTAAAAGAACTCTACCCCGCATTGAGCATTCCCGAAAAGTAAGTCATCATTTAAGGCAACTTCTTATAGCTCTCGGATACTAGGACTTAGTACTTCTAATTCCTAACCCTTTTTAAAAAAAAAAAAAAACAAAAAAAAAAAAAAACGGTTTCATCTCAAGAAACAAAAATTCATGTTCCTCACAATTGCAGATGTGAAGATGACAAACCTCCCATGCAATTGTATCAAGTATCAAAGGAGAAAGCAAAGAGTTTGGGAATTAACTTCAACCCTTTGGAAGTGAGTTTGAAAGACACCATTGAAAGCTTTAAGGAGAAGGGTTTCATCCAAGTTTAAATTATCCCCTTGGCAGTAAAAATATTATGACTAGAAAATCATTGGGACTAAGACAAATCCTACTCTCTCTTTGTAACCAAACTTCTCTAACTTCTTTGTTGTACAAATGGTTCGCAATAAGGTAAACTTAAATCTGTTCAAACCGTTTGTGTACCTGAAGTGTTATAGGCATGGACTCCCTTTCACTCTTTGGAAGCTGACTGTTGGCTTCCACTTGTCATTTTTCCTTGATGTCGTTTTTCTTTTCGATATGTAAGACATGTTGTATGTAAATAAAATTGCAGAAAACAAGACTGTTGTGGCCTCCACTACAGTGAGAAGCAAAATCACAGAAACCTGCATTGTATAATACGACATATTGTAGAAGACCATCTACTTCAGAAACGACAGCTATTATGTAAGTGGCATCAGAAAAGGAAAAGGAAAGGAAAAAAAAAAACAAAAAAAAACAAAAAACAAAACAAAACAAAACAAAAAAGACAGCTTATCAATCGACATGGAAATAACTACATCAAAAGAACCGAAATCTGAACTGAACTAAGTACATGCATCCAACTTGCATTAAAAACAAACGACATGCTAGCATAAAAACGACATGTCTTGTATTCGTATGTGAAAACAACTGGAAACGACATTTCATTATAAACGACAACTTTTCGAAACAACATGGAATAAACGTCATGTGACCTTAAAATGACGTGTCGCATATGTATGTACTTATTTTGTCTATTTTATTCTCGAAAACCATGACGTTTATAGATGATACATTGATGTTTAAATCGACATGTTGAGGACAAATAAACAGCACGCCTTATCATAATGGCATTCATTGAATCCTTTAACTATCTAATTTTCTATTGAATCCTTTTCTACATCCAACTCTTAATCTCACTATGGAGATAATTCTAAATCAGATAAACGGTACATCTTCGGCAGCAAATCCATTTTGTTAAAGTTATAAAAATTTTCTGGATAGATATTAAGAATAAATTTAGGGTCAGTTTAATATTGATTTTGTAAGTCTCGGTAGTTCTTTGCACATATCATGATGCAATTAATACAGAAAAGTATCTCCATAGACACCAATGCACGTTTTCAGTTATTTTGTGAAGATAAATTTTTTCTGTCTCTACTTCTCCTTCTCCCTTTGCTAAGGGTAAAAAGTAGAGCTCTTTCTAAAAGCATAGCCATCTCAAGCTAAGCCTTAGTTTGTTTTTGCCTATTTTCCACAACTCTAGTTATATTCTTATGTTACTTTAGGATATATGATTATGTATTTTTTTCCCTCTTGGTTTGACATATTACGAAAGATATTCTAAATACGAGTCAATTAGTAAATATAACTTAATCACTTTCTTTTATCTAGTAATCAGCATTCTAAAAATTTTATTAGAAAAATGATTTCGAAATAACCGAGAATGATTGAGAATAATCGATTTTTTAATTGGTCATTACAGTGTTAAAATGAAATAAGGTTATTTTAGTAATTTTATTTTTTACTGTTCACTTTGTCAAATTTCAAAAGAGATGTGATAAATTTATCATACATCGATTTCAAGACATAAAAGCTTGTGAAGGACAATCACAGTGTGTTGCTTATTGAATAAGTTTTTCATAATTTTTATGAGTATTTTAGTTTATAAATTGCGGAATTATTTGCACCTCACCAAATAAAAGTCATAAATCCATCACTGTGCACATTTATTATTATTATTATTATTATTTAAATATTGTCAAAACCTCTATCTTGAGTACTAATAATTCTCTAATAAATAATAAATTCATGAAATTAATCATAAATTGAACGCTCATGTTATTCAAGTCCCGAATCAACAAACAAGGAAATTATTTATCTACTTTTTTAAAAAGAAGTAATGGATGCCATCTTGTAAAATTAACATTTCTAGCTATTTACTCCATCATATCTCCAAAATACAAGGGATGAGATTAGATGCTTCAAATCTATACCGAGTAAATCAAAAGACATGATTTCATAAATAAAAGTTTACTAATAACTCAAGATTAAAATCATTCTATATATGACCATCGGTTGACGTGATTATAATTCGTTATACTTAACAGAAATTATCAAGAATTCATTTCACGTCATGCCTTAGTCCTACATAATCACCTTATCATGCCCCAGTCCTGCATAATCACCTTATGTATATAGTATACTCATTAACAGTCTCTTTACATTAACAAATCAGATAAGACCGTTTTATTTTTAATGATAATGATATACACTAGTAATATTCAATTAAAGATACCACACTTTAATTGTTTAATTAATTAAATAATTTATTATTTATTATGTATTATTTTAGATTATTATCCTTAAATATTATCCTCTTGTATATAACACTTATATAAAATATTTATAATGACATAAATAATCATAAAATTTTATAAAATTTATTAAGTATCAAACATACATACAAAATTATAATGAATTAAACTATTTATTTATTAAAACAGTAGCAAAGTTATAACATCAAAATCTTTTACGGATACCAATGCCAACAAATTCTTCTTTTGCGGAAAGAATATCAAGGTTGGGACACTAGAAGGTGTCGTTTCTTTAGAGCCACGTTTGTCGTTTTCACACATTAATTAATGGAGATTATTCCGGGCCGCCGGTTCCTTTTTTTTTTTTTTTTAATAAGATAAATTATTCTTTTCTTTCAGACAATTTGTAATTACAAAATCATTCTCTCCCACAGCCGACAAAGAGATTGAATTACATTTTTTTTTTTCCCCTTGCACTTTTCAGAACGTCATAGGATAAAGAGATGACATTGAAAAAAGACACCAAGATAATTATAAAATAATTGAGTATAAAACAAGGGCTTCATGGCTGGTCAAGCTCTTGCTTCAACGTGGTTACACTGTTAAAGCCTCTGTTCGTGACCCAAGTTAGTTACTTCTCTTTCTTCTTCAATTCTGGGTTTTGATTGTCGTTTACCGAAACCCAAAAAAAAAAAAAAAAAAAAAAAACAAGTTGTTCTTAGGATTTGTTTGGAACACCGGTTGTAATTTAAAATTTTCAATTCAATTTTTATTTTTTTTTGAACAGTCAACCAATTTCTTAACTAATTTTTGAAAAATCAATTAATTTCAATTTAAAATTTTTAATTTAACTGATCAACCAAACACCCTTAATCTTTTAACTTTAATTTTTTTCCCCAATTTTGAGGGGTGGAATTTGAACGTTACAGTTTATAATAGAGTCAAGGTATAACTAGACTATGTCTGAATCAAAATATTTGAACCTTTTAAACCATTGTTATGTGTCTCAAATTTATAAAACCGTCTGAATTGGTATAAACATCACCAATTTAAACAGCGCTATCAATTTTGACGGTTTTGACAAGTTTGGAGGGGAGATTTTAAACTAAAAGTTTTGACGCCAATTTGCCAAAGCACAAAACTTTAAGGGGCATAGTGTAGAAAGTCATGTACGCATAAAGAGGTTTTATTTTATTTTTATCTTTCCCAATTTTTGAGACAATCGATATATTATAGCGACGCATGAGCATACTTGAACTTGAGATGCGACCTATGTGGTTTGTGCCTCGAAGAAGTACATGGGCTCGTCCGTTAGGTGTGCCTACGGATTCATAAAAGACTCCTCGAAGTAAGGACCCAAATGGATAGTGCTTGAGGTGATTCCCGAGTCTGATAGTGCATGATGTTTAAAGAAAATGTTTGCACCTCTCCCATCAATTGTAACTTTTAGGAGGACTGGTTGCATTACTCCTACATCATATAGCCTATTAGCTTAATGACACTGTTATTTCTTGATATACTAATTTCTCCCATGCGGGTTGTTATGTTAAAGTTCTAATTGTGATTATGTATGACGCAGATGATCCAAAGAAAACAAACACTTGCTTTCAGTTGACGGAGCAAAGTAAAGGCTTCATTGGTTCAAAGCAAATTTGTTGGAAGAAGGATCCTTTGATTCTATTGTTGATGGACGCGAACGTGTCTTTCATACCGCATCTCCGGTGCTGTCGAATACGGACACTGATCCACAGGTTAGTTTGTCGCGTTTTGCTTTCAGTTTTCATCGATATGAGATGATTTAGTTGCTCTTGATTGTGGCAGAGATCGGAGGAGTTGGGCATTGCCCATTGTACCTTCAGAAGTTTATCACTTAAAATGAAGTCTATATCAACTACAAGGTTGCTTTATTTCTTCGATGATCTTGTTTTTTTTTTCCCAAGTTAATACAGTTGTTCTCATCTTTTCTAACTTCTGTTCATTAAGAGCAAGATACATAGATTGAGAGAGAGAATTACTGGCATAATTCAACCAAACCAAACTACTTATTTTAAATAAATACAAACCAAACCAAACATATATATTAGTTTGAAGACTTTCAAACCAAACCAAACCATTTACGGAATCAAAACCAAACCAAAACGAACTAATTGCAATTGATTTGGTTTGGTTTTTTAATTGGTTTGAACTAATATTCATCAATCTCTTCTTAGTCATAAGTAAAATAGGATCAATGTATTATTATGATAAATATTTATGTATTTTTAAATCTTATATATTAATGACTCATAATGAAATATCCAAACTAGATAAAACCCTCATAATTAAAAGTAAAGCATTCTCAATAAAACTACAAAAATACAAAAATACATAGATTAATTATAATTAATCTTTTAAAATACATATAATATATTTTAATAACATATAGTAAACTAAATATAATTTAAATAATCTAATCAATTAGATTTTATACACAGACATAGGTAATTTAAAAATGATACATATGTAATATTAATTAGAAATTGGTTTGGTTTGGTTTGGTTTTTTAAGGAATAAAACTACAAACCAAACCAATTTATTTGCTTTTTCAAAAATTCAGACCAAACCAAACCAATTATTGGATGGTTTGGTTTGGTTTTATATTGGTTTAGTTTGGTTTGATCGATTTGATTGGTTTCATCGGTTTGATGAACACTTATACCTACTGGTAGTCCCATACCTGACTACACTGTATGGTGAAGAGTTCAAACCCTCCACCCCAAGGGTTGGGGTTTTTTTTTTTTTTTTTTCCCTCCACAAACCCCGTGAATCTTTTAATTTGGTAGTAAATGTGCTAAACTTGTTAAACCGCTGTAATGTGGCCCAAATTGTTAATGCCAATGAAATTGGTGATGGAAAGGTGCAGAGAAACTAATCTTCTACTATGAGCAATAGTACAATTTGGAATTGATGGAGAGTCAGATTGTAACGTCTTAATTGATAGAAACTTGATAGGACACTTCAGTAATTATTTTTCCCTCCCCCATGTTTCAGGTAGATCTGATTGACCCAGCAATGAAGGGAACACTCAATGTTCTGAAGTCGTGCGCGAAGGCTCCTTCAGTAAAGAAGGTGGTTTTAACATCTTCTATGGCTGCAGTTATATTCAACGGGAAACCTTTGACACCAGATGTCGTTGTTGATGAGACGTGGTTTTCTGACCCAGATTTCTGTGAGAAATCAAAGGTGTGTATTTGTGTCAAGTACTAGTAGTGATTATGATTGTCTTGCACAGGTTTCTTCAGGACTCTTACATGTGAGAAACAGAGAGAATATCTTGTCATATTACAACAGTAACGCCTGCTGCTTACTATGTAGTGGTTTTGAGGCTGCGGCTCTTCCTTTTCTTTCCTTTACCTTCTTTTAAATGATGTTATGAAATGACTCTTCATTTTCTTCATTCGTTATTTTAGGGCCATAATTTATTATTCCTTGGTTTTATGTTGTGAAGTGATGTACATTACACATTCTAGAAGCAACAAAGATTCATGTTTGCATACCACTATCTGTTGAATTTTATATTGACACATGTCAATGTGAAACCAAATTGGTGATCTTTATTGATTTCTGGTTTGTATGTGAAGTGCTGAAAACGTAGATCGTAGCAACATAATCTTTTGGAGAGGATTATGACTGGCATCAACTTTGTTGTAACAGCTTTGGTATATGCTTTCAAAAACATTAGCTGAAGATGCTGCTTGGAAATTTCCGAAAGAAAATGGGATTAAACTAGTGACGACAAATCCTGGGTTTGTGGTTGGTCCTTTATTACAGCCAACCGTTAATCTCAGTGTGGAGACGATTCTGAATCTAGTAAACGGTATATTTCAGCAGCTAATAGTTCTTTGTCGCATGGATTAAGCAGCTTTTTTAAACATTTAATCAACAGCACAATTTGACTTTGATTCAACCATCTGAAAACTCTTAGATTAATCCCATCAAATATTGTCACGAGTCACAACCTTCTAATGATCCAGAACTAGAGTTATTTTAGTTGGATATTTGCCTTTTTTCTAAATTCCACCTTTTTCTTTTTCTTTTTTCTCCCTTTTGTTTTTGTGTGGATAATCTGCCTTGTTTTACTGACATATTTTGTTTTCTTTTCCTTTGGTGCAGGAGCTCAAACATTTCCCAATCAAGTTTATAGATTTGTTGATTTTAGAGATGTAGCATTGGCACATATTCTAGCGTTTGAAGTTGCTTCAGCTAGTGGAAGAGACTCTTTAGTTGGACGCGCTGCGCACATTTCCGAGGCTTCAGGCATCCTAAGAGAACTCTACCCTGCATTGAGCATTCCCGAAAGGTAAGTTGTCATTTCAAGGCAATTTTTTATAGCAGCCCGATTCAAAAAAAAAAAAAAAAATCTTGCTCCGCCACTGTCCCCGTGGCAAAATTTCGGGTGGTATTTCATCTACATGTGCATTGATTTGTCTTAATTGCTTTGATTTGCAAGGGACTGTGTATGTGCTTTTTTTTATTCTTGTTCTTCTTCTCGTTTTCTTTTATTGCTCTCGGATACTAGGAATTAGTGCTTTTTTTAATTCCCTATATATATATAATGAACGGTTTCATCTCAAGAAACAAAATTCATGTTCCTCACAAGTGGCAGATGTGAAGATGACAAACCTCCCATGCAATCGTATCAAGTGTCAAAGGAGAAAGCAAAGAGTTTGGGAATCAACTTCACCCGTCTGGCAGTGAGTTTGAAAGACACCATTGAAAGCGTGAAGGAGAAGGGTTTGATCCAAGTTTCAATTATTCCCTTGACAGGAAAAATATTATGACTAGAAAGTGCAACTCTCTCTTTGTTACCAAACTTCTCTAACTTCTTCTTGTTCAAAATGGTTTGCAATAAGGTAACTTAAATCTGATCAAACTGTTTATGTTAGAAGACATCTTATCTAAAACCTGATGTGTTTTGGCTGTGACTCTCTTTCATTCTTTTGGAAGCGAGTCTCGGCTTCCACTTGTCGTTTTTCCTTGATGTCGTTTTTCTTTTTGATATGTAGACAGTATACAAGTGTTTTTTTTTGGTTGAACGAGATGTAGAAAAGTAGTTTGTAAATGAAATTGCAGAAAAACGACACTTGTGGAGAAGCAAAATCACAGAAACCTGCATTGTATAATACGACATATTGCAGAAGACATCTACTTCATAAACGACAGGTATTATGTAAGTGGCATAAGAAGAGGAGGAGGAAAGGAAAGAAACATAAACGACAGCTCATAAAACGACATGGAAATACTACATCAAAAGAACCGAAATCCGAACTGAACTTAGTACATGTATCTAACTTGCATTAAAAACAAACGACATGTCTTTGTATTCGTATGTGAAAACAACTGGAAACGACATTTCATCATAAACGACAACTTTTTAAAACACATGGCATAAACGACATATGACTGTAAAGTGACGTGTCGCGTATGTATGTATTTATTTTGTACATTTAATTCTCGAAAACCGTGACGTTTATAGATGATGTTGATGTTTAAACCGACATGTTGGCGACAAATAAATGGCGAGCCATATTGGCATTCATTGAATCATATAAAAATGTAACGTTCCATTGATACAAAACCTTCTACGTGTTGATCGTGTAAAGTGTGAGAGTGGTTGGCAATATGATAATTGAGATCTGTTCACTGCTTAAAATCCCGTTTTAAATAAGGATGACAACATGGCATGGCCGTGAAATGCTCTCTCTCCTTACTCCGTCTCATAAAACCATCACTCTAATTAGCTAGCTTATGAGATGGCCCATAAAACAAAAATAGATATAAAAACAATTAAATTTTTCTGTGGATTGGATTCTTTATTTTATTTTATTTTATTTTATTTTTCAATGTCAAAAATTTTATCCATACATAATTAGGCCCCATTTGGGGATACATTTAAAGACGATATTTTAGAGGTTGGAGATGATTTAAGTTATGAAAATATGCTTTTAGTGAAAATAAACTGTACGAAGAGAAAAAATATAAAAACTTAAAATATGTTAGGCAAAAAATTAACAATATGAATTTTGTTTCGTTTGAGGTCACATTTGGAGACGGTGTTTTGGAGATTGGAGATGGATTGAGTTTTGGAAATTTGCATTTAGTGAAAATAAATTGTTTGGAGTGTAGAAGTGTAAAAACTTGAAACATTTTCGGAAAAAAAAAATAGCAATATGGATATTGTTTAAATTCCTCTCGAAATTCTATGTAATTTGAAAAAAAAAAAATCATTTTCACTTAAAATGATAAAGTTATTAACTTTTAAATTTTGAGTTTTTTGAAAATATTTGAAAAAATAAATAGTAAAATTGGAAAAAAAAAAAAAGAAAAAAGACGAAAAAAAAAAAGAAAATACCTTTACAAACATTGACCACAAACGGGACCTTAGTGTCGTCCAATGACAAAGCGGTCAACCTACTGGGGTAATAATTAAAAGGAGCACACAATTTCACAATAACACGAGAACCCATGTCAAGTTTTATAATACAGTCGTCAGATCAATAAAGAATAAATATATTCAACGAAAATATATTTACACACACATAATATATCTTTGATTTTTCAATGCTAATATCCATTTGATTTAAGAGGAAGAAAAATAAGCCATAGCTGAGGAACAGAGTTGAAGATGAGTGGAGAAGGGAAGGTGGTGGGTGTAACAGGAGCTTCGGGTTACATAGCTTCATGGCTCGTCAAGTTCTTGCTTCAACGCGGTTATACTGTCAAAGCCTCTGTTCGGGACCTCAGTTAGTTACTACTGAATCTTTTTTTTTTTTTTTTTTTTTTTAACTTTTTCTACTTCCTATAATTAACTTTTATACAAATTACGAATAATAATCACTTTTTTCAGATTCTGGTTTTGATTTCTATTTGTTCGATTTTCAGATGATCCAAAGAAAACAGAACACTTGGTTTCGCTTGACGGGGCCAAAGAAAGGCTTCATTTGTTTGAAGCAAATTTGTTGGAAGAAGGATCCTTTGATCCTGTTGTTGATGAATGTGAAGGTGTTTTTCACACGGCTTGTCCTGTATTTTCTACGGTCACCGATCCCCAGGTTGGTAATTAGTCCTTATTAGGTTACTCTCAATTTGTACAAATATAAATACATGTATATATGTATCCTCAATAATACAGGTTACTCTCAATTTGTACAAATATAAATACATGTATATATGTATCCTCAATAATACAAGGTGTTTAGGGGTAAAGTCAAAGAGCAAAACCGTGTAGGCTTGGGACAATATCGGACCATATCATACTAATTGCATGAGTGGATCGGTAGAAATGTAGAGGAATGCCTCCTTACTAGAAGGGCATAAAGATCTTAAAAAATTATAAGATTTCCACTCACTTTCTCCAATTATACATCGATTTAAAAAGGATAGAATTATAAAAGAAGAGCATAAAACTAAAGAAGTGAGTCAAGGAGGGCAGATTTTCTAATTTTGTCACGCGTTTAGTTGGTAAGTTGGAGTTTAAAAATTTGAGTTAGAGTTGGTTGACTTTTTAAAAATTAATTAAAAAACTTGTTGAATTTTCAGAAAACGATAAAAATAAGTGGAAATTTTTCGATTGGAATTGGTTTACCAAATATCCACTTACTCTCTATTTTGTTTACTCCTTATATTTAGGCAGAACTTATTGACGCCGTAGTGAAGGGAACGCTTAATGTCTTGAGGTCATGCACAAAGGTTTCTTCTCTAAAGAGGGTGGTTTTAACAGCTTCCATGGCTTCAGTTTCATTCAATCGGAGACCTCTGACACCAGAAGTGGTTATTGATGAGACATGGTTTTCGGATCCTATTTTCTGTGCGGAGTCGAAGGTATGTTTTTATTTTTCTAGACTATTCTTTCTTCGAAGACTCTTATCTTTTAGGCGTAAAAGTACTATGGTTTCTACGCATTTCTGTTTGATGTATTTTTGTGTAGTCAAAGAGAAATTATCTTCCGATTTTACTGTAATGTGAAATAAACTCCCTCTCTTTTGGGAAAAGGAATTTTGGGTGCTTTTTCATACTTATAAGGACTCAAAATCGATTCAACAATCAAACTGATTCGTTGATCTGAAATTGATTTTCTAGTAAGTTATAACACAAGTAGAAAAACAGTTCCCTGATACTCTGTGACGTGTTAAGTTTGATATAAGTTTGAGGCCAGTTCTCTATATGATTAGGCTTTTAGGACCATATAACTTAACGACCAGCTACAT
The DNA here is from genome assembly GCA_008635985.1 of Ficus erecta. Taxonomy (NCBI): domain Eukaryota; kingdom Viridiplantae; phylum Streptophyta; class Magnoliopsida; order Rosales; family Moraceae; genus Ficus; species Ficus erecta. The sequence goes on from BKCH01000019.1 coordinate 3,026,421, forward strand.
CCTTTGATCTAGGGATGTAAATGGAGTGGGGCGGGGTGGCCGGGTTTTCAGCCGACAGAGTCATGTAGTTTGAACACAGGTTATACATCATTAAGTCACACGATCAAACTTGGAGGCCTGTTTCTACGACCATAACTTCATACCTAGCTATATCATTTGCTCATGTGATTTAATGATGTGAAACATATGCTCCAGACATGTCATGAAGTGAGCCTTCATAGCGATACATAGATAATTTCTTTTGGAGAGACGTATAGTTTTCATCGATTTGATTTCTTGCTTACAGCTCTGGTATATGCTTTCAAAAACCAAAGCTGAAGAGGATGCTTTCAAATTTGCAAAAGAAAACGGGATCGACTTGGTTGCAATAAATCCGGGGCTTGTCATTGGACCTTTGTTACAGCCAACACTTAATTTCACTGTGGAGATTCTTCTAAATCACATAAATGGTATTATACATCTTCAGCAGGCTAGTCCTTAACCAACTCACTTTTTTGTTTCAAGCAGGCGAGAAACAGTCTAGCAAAGTGTCATTTCAACCTTCTGAAGATTCGAGGGATTTGCTATTTCCTTTTTTTTCCTGCAATAACTTCCATTCTCGACATTCATTCGACTTCATTTAGGCGACCCTTTTCTTTTCTTTTCTTTTCTTTTCTTTTCTTTTTTAACACCTGCTTCTCCACCAGTCTAGAAATGATACATGACTTAAAATACTTGTTCTGTATGTGACAATTTTCATTTTCATTTCGTTGTAGGAGCTCAAACGTACCCCAATAAAGTATACATGTACGTAGATGTTAGAGATGTTGCAATGGCACATATTCAAGCGCTCGAAGTTGCCTCAGCCAGTGGGAGATATTGTATAGTTGGACATGTCGTCCACATTTCTGAGGCTCTCAACATTCTACGACCACTATTTCCTACTTTAAGCATTCCAGAGAAGTAAGCAATCATTTCAAAATACATTTAAAATGAAGCTTAATTTATATATAAATTATAAACACACACATACTTAGAGCTACTTCAACAGGAATATATATTAGTTTGTTTTTGAAAATATAGAAATAAAAAAAAAAGATGTAAAGTTCAGTGGAAGCTTCAAAATCGAATCTTAATAAGGACAAAAATATCAAAATTACAAACTTCTTAAAATCTTATTTTAAAAAAACAAAAGTTATTCCCATTGGTCCTCAAGTGGCTCTCCCATTCTATACATCTACGTATATGTACGTGTATATGTATATATCTTATTCTGTATCAGCTGTTTAACACTGAAATTTACCGACCACCTCCTTATAAGCAAACAAAAGTAGTGATTTAATTATTGGCCCCTTGGCAGATGTGAAGATGAGAAGCCTATGCTGCCTAAATACCAAGTTTCAAAGGAGAAAGCAAAAAGTTTGGGAACTAACTTCACCCCTTTGGAAATTACTCTAAGGGACACTGTTGAAAGCCTTAAGGAGAAGGGCTTTCTCAACTTTTAATTAAATTGATTATATTTTATGTTGACTCAGAAATATTGTGATTTGTGCTGACTAAAAGTTGTTGATGAAAAATAAAATATCATATGCGTTACACTACACTTTTTCCAAACTTGCATTGTAATTTTGTAAGTGGCTGTTATTTGTTTTACCTTTCTTTTTTATTTTTTATTTTTTATTTTTAAGTATGGGTCATGGGCACCCATTCTATTGGGGAAAATGATTTTGTGAAAACAACATGTCGTAACCTGAAAAAGATTTTTTTTATTATTATTTTTATTTTCGATAAGTAGGACTGATAAAAGGACATAATGTCTCATGGCTATATTATTTGGCTCATACCACATGTTTACGATTTTTTTTTTTAATAAATACCATATGTTTACGAATTAGAGATTCCTAAAACTTTTAAAATTGGCATTTTTGCTATCCTGTACTTTTGTTTTGGGACTTGAAATGTCATTTATATCCTTCTAAATAAAGCTCTAAATTAAGTCATTTAATACATAAAATTCTGCATGGGGTTTTTGAGGAATACCCTCAAAGAGCACATATATGAATTATTATCTTATCTTCAGGATTTTTACCCTTTTACAATGTCAAATAAAAAGTGATTTTAGGATAAAAATCCTAAACATGTACACTAACTGGATCATTCGTATAATTTCCTCATAATGAAAAAATGCCTTATGGTCTTTTTTTTTTTTTTTTTTTAAGAAAAATTAGGATGGTGGCTAGCAGTTTTTATCCCTCCTCTAAATATAGAGCCGAACTTTTTTTTAAAAGATAAATTACCCCTTTTTTAACAGAAAAAATAAATTTTTACGACAATAATGAAAATATATGGCATGATTATAAAATATTTGAATAAAATAACAACAATTAGTAAATTTTTTAATGCCCACCAGCTCCATTCCCATTCTAAGGAAAAAAAAAAAAAAAAAAAATTTCTCGTACCAAAACAGTAGTAAGTAGATTCTGTCCCATGGTAAAATGGTGTTCCCATGATTAAGTAGCACATATGTCAGAATGACACGACTACCCATCTCAAGTGATTGTCTAGGTACGGTATATGTGCCCCATCTTTTTGCCTCTTCTGAATCAGTCATTGAATAAATAATAATAAAAAAGGCCACAAATAGGAAGGAGGAAAAAAAAAAAAAAAGGTTGAAGAAGATGAGGAGAGAGGGGAAGGTGGTGTGTGTAACAGGAGGTTCAGGTTACATAGCTTCATGGCTGATCAAGCTCTTGCTTCAACGCGGTTACACCGTTAAAGCCTCCGTTCGGGACCTGAGTTAGTTACTTACTCGATCTTTAAACTCTTTTTTTCTGCCTAATTGGTTTTCCTACAAATTCATAATCTTCACTTCCAAATTCTGGGTTTTGGTTGTTGTTTATGTAGGAAATTTTAAAATTACAAAAAAAAAAAAAAAAAAAAAGAAGAAGAAGAAGAAGAAGCTATAGATCGTACATCTAATTATAGTAATCACGATCTCAAGGGTAATAAACTAGCCAGATTTAATTATCGCATTTTAATACATATATTACTCTTGAGATCGTGATTGTTTACTGAAATAAATCCTAAATCCTATATTAGCAATCTATGATAGTGTTCATGATAAATTTTATTTGTGTTTTATTTTTATGTACGGTACGGTAACGACACAGATGATCCAAAGAAAACGGAGCACTTGCTTTCACTTGATGGAGCTAAAGAAAGGCTTCATTTGTTTGAAGCAAATTTGCTGGAAGAAGGATCTTTCGATCCTGTTGTTGATGGATGTGAAGGTGTTTTTCATACTGCATCTCCTATATTTTCTACAGTCACTGATCCACAGGTTGGTAAATATAGTTCTTGTCAGGTGATCATAATGCTTTTAAAGTAAGGATATATACCATATCTCATCTTAATATATATATATATATATATATATATATAATATATATGATTTCCCATGTCACAAGGTGTTTGAAAGTAAAACTATGCAGATTTTCGATGCCTTTAAAGTAATTGGATCAAACCGGTCCAACTCGTGCTTATTTTCGTTGGTATCCCACACTGGTAGAACTTACGCTCCATTGTTGCTGGTTTTGGGGAAAAAATCGTGCATTCAACAACAAAAAAACCCTAAACTTTTCCCCCAAAATGAAAGTGGTGCATTAAAATTATGCAAATGCCCTTTCAGAAACTCACATGTGAGACGCACATGCTCATTTCCGTGAGAAATTTAAAAGCCGTTACTCAAATGTGGCTGATTGCAACAGTTAGGCAAGTTTGGAAAGTTGATTGTCAAAATTAAAAGTTTAGGGGGTGACTTGCCAAAGTTCCACAAGTTCAAGGTGTAAGAGTGTTAAATATCCTAAATGAACTTAAAAATGGACAGAATTCTAATAGAATCATATAAAACTAAGGAGTGAGTTAACTGCCGGAATATTCCCTAACTTCCTCTATTATTTACTCCTTATATTCAGGCAGAGCTTATAGACGCTGTAGTGAAGGGAACGCTAAACGTTTTGAGGTCATGCACAAAGGTTCCTTCTGTTAAGAGAGTGGTTTTAACATCCTCCATGTCTTCAGTTGAATTTAATGGGAAACCTCGGACACCAGATGTGGTCGTTGATGAGACATGGTTTTCAGATCATATTTTCTGTGAGGAGTCAAAGGCGAGTAATTTATACTAATTATCTCTTTTCAATCCAACTTATGTTTTTCTTTGAATTCTACAATTCAGCACATAGTCAATCAAACTCATTCTTTTATCTGTTACTGAACATAAGTAGAGAAATTGGTCCCTGCTACTCTATCACATGTTCAGTTTCACGCACATACACATACATACACATACACATACACACACATATATATTTATACACACACATATATATAAATATATATGTGTGTGTGTGTTACTCTATTAGAGCAATTCATTCATAGCTAGCTACATTTTCTTCTTGAGAAATTAAAATATGTATCTATTTTCTTGTTTTGACAGCTTTGGTATAGGCTTTCAAAGACCTTAGCGGAAGAGGCTGCTTGGAAATTTGCAAAAGAAAATGGGATTGACTTGGTTGCAATAAATCCAGGATCTGTGATTGGCCCTCTTCTACAGCCAACTCTTAATTCCAGTGTGAAGATAAATATTCTAAGTCGATTAAACGGTACATCTTCAACTTCCGTTACTATTAAAGCTATTTAAGTTCTAAAGAATAAAGTAATGCTAAAGACACCAACTCTAATTCCAACTTTCAAGTATCAATTTGTGTGAAATGTGAGCTGTCATCAATTTGTTGATAGGTGTTTAACATAACACAGTGCAATAAGTAGTGCCTAAAAGTGTTTTGCCTACACACAACAATATTTGGACTAGGATTTAGGACTAGTACTCAATTTCTTTAGGCAACAAGGTTTTTTTGGCCAATTGCTACAGTACTCTAGAAAATATATTCTTATGTTACTTTGAGATACATAATCTATACTAACGCGTATGAATTTTTTTTTTTTAAATTCTCCTTTGGGTGAAGGAGCTCAAACCTTCCCAAACAAAGTGCATAGGTTTGTTGATGTTAGAGATGTAGCAGTGGCACATATTCAAGCATTTGAAGTTGCTTCAGCCGATGGAAGATATTGTTTAGTGGGACATGTTGTGCGCATAACCGAGGCTCTCGACATTTTACGACAACTCTTCCCTACTCTAATCATTCCTGAAAAGTAAGTTACCATTTTCAAGTTACGAAAAGATGCCAAGTTTTGGTTCCATTGGTACAAGAAGTTTAAACTGGATTTTGATATTGTTCTGTTTCGGATCATAAAATCTGCTTCTAGAATGAAGTTCGCCAATCATATGTTTTTCACTGCCAAAAGTAGTTCTGGTCGTGAAATGTTTACGGCACGATTGATTTTTTAGGTTGTGCTATATTTTCCACAATCAAATAATTATTTGGCCGCGGACCAATAGCGCTCTTCTGCCAACTTTATTCGATGACTAAAATTTGGCTGCAAAGTATTGTTTTCCATTATCAAAAAATTTTTTTTTTTGGTCATGGAATGTCTGGTCGCGGAAAATGCAGATTCTTATATTAAACTTTATTTGATAATAACAATTGGACTTTCTCATTGTTGGGTTGACAGATGTGAAGATGACAAACTTCCCGTACCAAAATACCAAGTATCAAAGGAGAAAGCAAAAAGTTTGGGAATTTACTTCACACCTTTGGAAGTGAGTATGAGGGACACTGTTGAAAGCCTTAAGGAGAAGGGTTTCCTCAGTTCTTAAAAATTATGCCCTTGAAAGAAAATTTGGTGAATAAGTTAATATAGCTTATTTTACTATCTTGTTAATTAGTATACTAGCACGTGAATCACGAATCACTTCACGATCAGGCAAGAGAGAGTTTCTTGGCATATATTTGGTATTTTAAATAAAATGTAAATAAATGTATTCTGTCCCATTGTAACATGTGCGCAAGATAAATGCTGTCCCAAGAATAAAGTCCTTTTCAACCCCAAAAAAAAAAAAAAAAAAGCCTCAAGAATAAAGTAGCTCCACGACGCATGTCAATGGTATTGTTTGGATAAACCATTCTTATAGTTATCATAATATTTTAATATAATATCCGTTTGATTAACTAATTATTAAAGTGAATTAATTATTTAAAATGTTTTACTATTTCATAACAATTTAACTTAAATTTAAATCCAAATTTTCATTTTTTTTAGAAATATGTACCACACTCATTTTTTTACCGTTACAGTATTTAAATGTTACTTTTAACAAAAACTGTCTAAACACACATTTTAATTTGAATAACAATTCAAATTGTACAGTTGAATGTAAAGATTTAGTTTGAATAAACATTCAAATGCCATCTATCATTCAAATTGATCACCACTGTTATGATCAATTCTTACTTCCATCATTTTTCAAGGAAATAAAAAATAAAAAATAAAAAAAAAAACAGAAAGGACAAAACTAAGCAAGAAAGGTTGAAAATGAACGGAGAAGGGAAGGTGGTGGTGTATCAGGAGCTACAGGTTACATAGCTTCATGGCTGGTCCAAATGATAAAGTTTTTAAGAAGTTTATATCAGAATAATTATTTTTAAGCAAGGAAAAAATTATTAATTAAAAAGAAAAGTTCAATAAAAACAGAAGCCCCCACTCAATCATGAATGACTCCACCCCTGATCAAAACCTGTAGTCACGACCTCAATTTGTTCCTGTATTTTTTTTCAAGTTATTATTCCCGAAAAGTAAGTTACCATTTTTAAGTTATTAATAAATGCCAAGTTTTGGTTCAATTGATTTTGAAGAAATTTATACTGGATTTGCACTGGTAGAAGGAACTTTTACAAACGCAAATACTTATACACACACACATATATATATATATATATATATGTGTGTGTGTGTGTGTGTGTGTGTGTATTAGAATATAAATTTGTGCTTTGTCATTCTAGGCTTGGCAGATGTGAAGATGACAAACCTCCCATGCCAAAATACAAAATTTCAAACGAGAAAGCAAAAAGTTTGGGAATTAATTTCACCCCTTTGGAAGTAAGTCTGAGGGACACCATTGAAAGCCTGAAGGATGGTTTCCTCAGCTTTTAAAATTACGCCCTTCAAATAAAATTTAGTAATAATAAGTTAATATAGCTTATATAATTATCTTGTTAATTATGTTGGAACATGATGATTCAAATCTGTTGATAGGCTTGTGAGTTGTCATTTTAATTACATGGATCTAATCTATTTGATGTGTGAAAAAAAAATAAAATAAATAAAACACATGATGAAAAGATCCTACAATAACTCATGTGATTATTATAAGTTGTCAATTAAGAATTATGTTGTGAAGTTGATAATCCTTAGACCGTAATTGCTAGGAAGCATGTGGGATCCACTACTCCACAAACTATTTTCTTCCCCCTTATGAAAATGGAAGGAAAAGGAAAAAGCTTTCCATAATGATTTTGCAGGAGATCAATTCGTAAAACAGTTGGTCAGCTTTTGAGGAAGAACAAGAAGTTGCCAACAATGATTATACATGAGGTTCTAGATACAGCAAGCAAAGATTTTGTAGTTCAAAATAATGATGACCGTGTAAAATATTAAGTTATGCAGTCTAATTATTGTCCTAACAAAAATACAATAACATATGTATCCGCTATTTTATTGAGGGTGCATCGTTTTTAAGATCACTAGTTTTAATAATGCGCTCCGCGCGTATGATGATTTATCTAAGAAAAATTATTTCTACAGAAACAAAAAGAAAGAAAAGAGAAAAAATGTAGCTAGATTGGGGTAAATTTAAGACTTTTATTATTAATATGGCATCTTAGCAAAAAACAAAAAAGTGCCAATGGCAACTGGAAGAGAAAAAGTTGAAAAGAAAAATAAAAATGCGTAGATGTCACATAAAACATAACGCAAAGTTGTTTTGGAAATAAAATAGAAGAAAAGAAGGAACTAAATCAATTAGAAAGCCAATTAAATATTTTAAAAAGAGTGACATGTGTCAATCATTAAGCGCTACATAAAAGTGAGATAGTTGGATTGATCAACTAAATCCTTAAAAAAAAATAACACGTATCAATCATTAAGGGCTACCTAAAAAATGAAATAGTTAGATTTGCTCTTTTTATCATGTAAAAATAAAGATAAAGATAATAAGTTTTAAGATTTTAACGAAAAAGTGGAAAAAAAATTTTTAAGAAGATATCTAGGGGAAAACAAATCATGAGGCAAAGGAGAAAAAAGAGGGGCAAATGGTCAAATCAGAGGGTAAAAAAAAAAAAAAAAGTAGCAATAAAGGGAGAACCAAAGAAGGAAACATTTAAATTAAAAAAAAATTAAAGGACAACAGGCATGCACGTGTTGGAAGAAGGGGAATGCACTTTGACACTTATATATATATATATATATAAATAATAGTAAGGTTAGAGAGAATAGGGAAGAAAAAATACATAGCTTAATAATGGTGACTAGTTAGATGACATAACTAATTTAAAAATGACTTCTTTTTTTGAGAAAAAGGGTTGGTCATTTGATCAGATCTAATCAATCTAAAAAGAAAAATATTGATATCAGTTAATCAGTGATTTATCATCAATCAAATGATCAATAATTTATTGATCATTTTTAAGAGAAAAAAAAAGGTGCCTTATGATCCACATCCACAAGTGTCAGAAATGAGAAACGAAATGTCGAAGTAAAACTGGCTTAATAAAAACGTACAACATGTTTTATCACCATCAACAAAGGCTATGTCGTCTCGCAAACGACATGGGTAAATGACTTGGTAAAAACGACAGGCCGTAATGTTAAAAGGACATATTGTCCCATGGCTACATTATTATTATGGGGGAACAAATACATACTTACTAACATGTGAATCACGACTAACGATAAGATAAGAGAGAGTTACAAACAAATAAATTAATATATTGTGTCCCAATGTAACATGTGCGCACTTAAATAAATGGTATAAACCAAAAAATAAAGTAGCTCGACTCCCATGTCAAGTGTGATAATAAAATATAATTATCAGATCAATACATGCCAATTCTTACTTCCATCATTTTTCAAGTTCTCATAAAACTCAACAAAAAAAAAAGGGGGGGTGGGGTGTGGAATTTGTGTGGGGAACAAAAAGAAAACAAAAGCCAGAACTAAGGAAGAAAGGTTGAAGAATGAGCGGAGAAGGGAAGGTGGTGGGTGTAACAGGAGGTTCAGGTTACATAGCTTCATGGCTCGTCAAGTTCTTGCTTCATCGCGGTTATACCGTCAAAGCCTCCGTTCGGGATCTCAGTTAGTTACTATTACATTTTTTCTTAACTATTTTTTCTACAAAATATTAATAATTCCCTTTTTTATTTTTAGATTCTGAGTTTTGATGGTTGTTCATTTTCTAAATGTATGTATACATGTATGCGCGTATATATATATATATGCTCTTGTGTGTTAGTATGTTGATATATATGGATATGTGGGGGGTTATGGTTTTTACATCCCATCTGAGTTATGTACCATTAGAATGTCCTGTTTGTGTTGATTTATTTATATATGTTATGGGACAGATGAACCAAAGAAAACGGAACATTTGCTTTCACTTGATGGAGCCAAAGAGAGACTTCATTTGTTTGAAGCAAATTTATTGGAAGAAGGATCCTTTGATCCTATTGCTGATGGATGTGAATGTGTTTTTCATTCGGCATGTCCTGTGTTTTATTCCGTCACCGATCCCTGGGTTGGTAACTAGTCCTAAGTTTACTTAATGCCATCAAGCCCCGTTTAGATCTCCGTTCTAAACCCACTATTGAAATGTCTTTCTACGGTATTATTTCTCACAAAAATTTGAATTTTCAACTTCAAAAGTGGACTTAAAACGGAGATCCAAATGGAGTCCTTGATAAGTATCATTTAAATTACAAATACATCAGTATACGTATATTTATGCAACATTCTCGATATTTCAGGCAGAACAAATTGACCCTGCACTGAAGGGAACACTAAACGTTTTTGAGATCATGCATAAAGGTTCCTTCTCTAAAAAGGGTGGTTTTAACATCTTCCATGGCTTCCGTTTCATTCAACGGGAAACCTCTCTCGCCAGATTTGGTCGTCGATGAGACATGGTTTTCGGATCCAGTTTTCTGTGAGGAGTTGAAGGTGTGTTTTATGATTCTATAACTTCAGTTCAATATTTCGTATATCGAAAAAGAAATCACTTCCCCTTGCTTCTTTGAACACATTTACATTGCCTAGGATTAGGAAATTAGATGCTTTCCAATTATGAGGACTCTAATTCAGCACAAAGTTAAATCAAACTGAAATTTATTTGATATGGAAATGCTCTATCATCAGTAGAGAAACATACCCTTAATCAAGCATATTTTAATTCCAATTTCTAACTTACTTTAATTAAAATAAGTTTTAACTAATTACAGAATTTCATTTATAGCTTAGCTATAGTATCTTTTGTGGAGAAGTATAATCTAGACATCTATTTTCTTGCTTGCAGCTTTGGTATGTACTTTCAAAAACCTTAGCTGAAAAGGCTGCTTTCAAATTTGCAAAAGAAAATGGGATTGACTTGGTTGCAATAAATCCAGGGCTTGTGATTGGCCCTTTTCTACAGCCAACTCCTAATCACAGTGTGAAGGTTATTCTAAATCAAATAAACGGTACATTCTTTAGCAACTTGTCAATTTTATTACAATTAAAGCAATCCTAGATATAAACAACTAACCCATAGAGAATTAACTTAAGGGTTGCATTTTTAATAATGAAAAAAAATCTAGAAAGAGGACGACAGGCATTAGCATGCCTTACAGATGTATTCAAAGGGGTTCTCTAAACACTCACGAGTATTGCTTTTGCAGTTATCTTTAGAAGTTCAAATTTTGACCTTGTTGCTTCCAGTAAAAGTAGAACTTCTAAAAGGAGAACACTCTCAAACTAAAGCCTTAAAGTGTGTAAAAAGTAACTAGATGTAGATTTCATCTTTGACATGTCTTTAGTTTATTGCCGTAACCAGGTCGTTTTACCTATTTTTCACCACCCTAATAACATTCCATTGGTACTTTCAGATATATATATATATATATATATGTATAATCAAAATTTATGTATGTAATTTTTTTTTTTCACCTCTTGGTACAGGGGCTCAAACCTTCCCAAACAAAGTCCATAGGTTTGTTGATGTTAGAGACGTTGCAATGGCACATATTCAAGCATTTGAAGTTGCTTCAGCTAGTGGAAGATATTGTTTAGCTGAATGTGTCTCTCACATTTCTGAGGTTCTCAATATTTTACGACATCTCTACCCCACTCTAAGCATTTCTGAAATGTAAGTTACAATTTTTAATTGGGGTTCTGTTTTATCCATTTTGAAGCAACATTTAGATGACGTCTTTCAAATGGGTCATCCAAATTACCATATGAAATTCAAAAAGAGGGCACACCATTTGGATAGGATAAATGTTGGAAATGACCATTTTGGACAAAATTTTGGAATTGGCCTCCCCTAGGATTTTGGCCATTTGGATATATTTGCTAAACTGGCAATTTTCAACATATATCCAAACGCACATTTATATGTGTCGTGCAAATCCAAACACCACTTCATATGGTAATTCAAATGCTTCCATTCAAAATTTTCCAGTTAAATATTTCTGTCTAATTCCCAACCATTCGAATATGTAGACCAAAGAGAGCATAAGTTATTTGAAAAGGCCAAGTTTTGGTTCCAATGGAAGGAAATTATACTGGTTTTGCATTGGTAGGGAAATTTTTTTTTTTTTTTTTTTGATAAAGTAGAAGATACATATTTAATAACCACATTTGTGCTTCTTCATTGTTGGCTTTGCAGATGTGAAGATGACAAACCTCTCATGCCAAAGTACCAAGTATCAAAGGAGAGAGCAAAATCTTTGGGAATTAACTTTACTCCTTTGGAAGCAAGTCTGAGGGACACTGTTGAAAGCCTTAAGGAGAAGGGTTTCCTCATCTTTTAAAATTATGCCCTTAAAATAAAATTGGTGAATAATTTATAACTTGTGTAATATCGTACTAATTGTGTTAGAACATGATAAGTCAAAGCTGCTACTGTGGACAAGTTCACAATGTGGTTTGTGATTCTTGTCATTTTAATTGCATGGATGCTATATGGTTGTTGTGTGAGAACATTTAAACACGGGATGAAATATCATAAAATAACTCATGTGATGATTATAAATGGTCACTTAACTTGGCCTAAGAATTCTTTTATAAATTAAGTTGTTAATCCTTAGACTGTAATTGCCAAAATGATTATGATCAGCATGCTTGAGGCTCTAGATGCAGCAGGCAAAGGCTTTCTGGTTCGTAACAATGGTGGCTTGCTAGGTTAGCGTGTACTTAAATGTGTGGAGTCTAATTATTGTTGTGGCACAAAGACAATAACAAGTGCATCCACGTTTATATTGAGTTTGTGTGGTTTTCAGGGTCATTAAAGAGGTTAAATAAAAAATTCAGACTTTAAGAGGCGTGCGATTTTCTCTTACTATAAGTTAATTTTTTTTTATCACGATGTATTATTGTAGCCATTGGAAGCGGACGTAGCGACTCCTTGTTTGCTTTCCATTTTCCATTTTATTACTCTTGATAGTATAAAATCGGGGGGGACAAATTTTTGATATGGAAAACATTAACGCCGTCTCTATGTGGCTTTCCATGTCCTTAAGTAGGAAAACTAAGTCGTTTATGTTTATGTCGTTTATGAAGTTGTCTTTTCTTAATTGGTGTATTCCTTCCATTGTTGTCGTTTTGAGGTTGATATCGCCTTCGGAACTGATTCCGTATTTTTAATGTCGTTTCTTAAGTTCTTGATTGAGTTAGTTTCGTATACTAGATAATGTTCTTGTTTCTATAGCTAGGTTTTTTTTTTCTTTTTTCTTTTTTCTTTTTTCATTTTGAAATGTTATTCCACCAAATAATATTGTCTTCTCATAGTTTCTTTTCTCGCTTTTATATGTTCTTGGTGTTTTCTCAAGGTTACAATTGACATTGCCATTTCGGTGGTTGTCATTTCTTATCACTCACTACTGTAGTTTTTTCTTGAATTTTTATTGGGTTTTATAGTATTGTTGTTTTCACGTGGTTTGTGACGCCCCGACTTCCCAAGCCAGGTCGACATCATACGTACTTGTTCTTTACTTGAAATTTGAGATAAATTTTTTTTTTTTAAATCATATACACATAAGTTATCTTATAGATAAAAACTTGTCATACATACAGACTATACTGACAGTATCTTCTTGTGTCTTTAAACTTCTTACAAATAACAAAACATAATTTATTTTTGAAATATTAACATATTACTGAAAATTAGATGCGGAAAATTATGCGTAGTGGTATCCCACACCGCCCTTCACCCGCCGCATCGTCCGCATAGCCCACCAATTAAATTGCAGGCTTCTTACCTACAGTATGAAATATAAGGGTGAGCTTTCGCCCAGCAAGTTCAAACATAATCTCACAAAATATATCAAGCATCAGTAGAGTATGTCAATCATTACTAACTTATGCATGAACCATTTATGTTTGATTGAATGTCTTATGTTTCATTATAGACTCAATCTTTATTATCTTGTCCTAACATGTGGGCCCATAGTGTTCGTACCAAAAGCGCGCAGCCTCCAGATAAAGCTAGGGTTTGCAAGGCCCTAACAGTTCTGGGAATTTTAACTTGACCCTTCACGATCACGAATTTCGATCACGGAAGGTAATTATCACCACTAAACATGTAGCCTCCTCGATTAGAGGAGGTTGGTACGACACCTTACTTGATTATCTTACCATGTGATTTAATATTAGTGAACATATTTCATGATGTCACTATGTCATATTATACTCAACATTTTGCATAATATGGCCTTCTTGAAAACATATCACTTCTGGAACCATGACATTTTTGAAAACATGGCATTTCTGAAACCATGACATTTTTGTAAACATGGCACTTTTATAAACATAGCACTTTTATAAACATAGCACTTTTGTAAACATAGCACTTTTATAAACATAGCACTTTTGTAAAACATAACACTTTTATAAACATAGCACTTTTATAAACATAGCACTTTTGTAAACATAGCACTTTTATAAACATAGCACTTTATAGCTATAGCATGGCATCACACATCATGGCATAACATAGCATGTATACTTGAAAATAGTCTTTACTATTTTCATACTGTAGGTGAGGTTTGATACTTGCCTGATTTGCTAGATTCCGGTTTTCGTTGTCTTAACTCGGATTGCAACTGCAGGTTCCTTCCTGCTATTAAAAGAACATAGGATAAGAATCCTATAAAAAGTTGGTAACCTTTCCAACATTCTAGTTATATGTCCCCCCACACATGTCTTGGTATCCTATAGGATTACTTTGGGATAACCCTTAATTAAATGTTGGGTTAAAGTCGATATCTGATCAACTAATGGTCAACCTTGGGCTTTGAGGCTAAGCCCAGTAACTCGGGTATAACTCCCGGTTACCTTTCGTAAACTAGTCGCTTGCTATATTCTAACTTGAAAAATTCATTTCCCTTACTTGGAAAATTTAGGGAAATTAATCTCAAAACTTCATTCTTAATTTATAAAAATCCTTTACTTAAATCGTAAAAATCCAAACTCTTGGATTAGTGCTTTATAAAATCATTTGAGGTTGAAAACTGCCCTTGGAACAGTTTTTCATAATCAAAACAATAGTTTGTAGTAGAAAACAGTTTTCTAGAAACATTTGTAAAACTAGGGGTGCAGGAATTTTCGGATTCCCTGCGCACCTTTCGAAAAATGATTCTAATTTAAAATTGGTTCATAATCTGAAAAAGTTTTCTTCATAAAAGTTGTAGCTCTCGAAAAATACTAAAACTTTCGTGTTTTGAAAAAATTCCAATTCGGCCTAGATTCGTCCCAGTTTTTGTTTGAAACTGGCTGACCCGAAAAACTGAGTGAAAACTGGGTCTGGGGATCAGCCACAGGTTTTGGGGTAAACGGAGGCCATTGGGGCCTTATTTTTGGAAACGGCTCACGGTTTCCTCTAGGAAAAATCGTTCCGAACAACTTTCGTGTTTTAAGTTTTTCCAAATTCGGCCTCTAAAGGCCTCAAATTTCACTTTTCTCGGAACTGGTCAGGTTTTACCCGAGAATGGCAGTTTTCGGTTTAGGGTTCGTTTTACTTCCTAGACGTGGAACCTAGCTCAACCAGCCACCGCGGGAGCTCTAATACACTCATGCAGCGGTTTCTAACGTTCCAAACCATCATTCTTAAACGTAATTGGGGACATACAACGTATCGAATACCTAGTATGCGATTCAACAAAATCAATCAAGCATAAGCATAAAACTATGCAAGCTCATAATTTAAACTCATAAATCAAACCACCCTTAATCTAAATCAAGCACAACCCTAAATCCAACTTAGGCAAAACTTAAATCGAGCTTACGCTCATACAAACTTGTTGGAAATACACATAAATTTCTCAATTAAAACTTAAATTGAGAAGATTAGGGTTTTAGAAGAAATTACCTCAATTAGGATTAAGGATTTGGCTCCAAATTTTTCTCCACCACCCTAGCTCTAGAATCCGGTCACTCCAATACACAAAATCCGGCCACACCCAAATTTTTTTTTTCTCCCCCCTTTCTCTTCCTCCCACAACCGGCCTTGAGCCAACAAATGGGTTTCAAATTTTTCTTCAAATTTTTGTTGGTTCCACACAAAAATCTAACTATCCTAACACTTTAATCACTCTTGGTTTTGTAAAATTTCCTTTCTTTCTTGCTTCCTAAATCCGGATTTGGTGAGGGAAAAATTGGGCATAACTTAGCTAAGGTTTCTAATTTTTTTGTGAACAAGAGTTCACCTATTTATAGAGGTTGGAGAATTCTTCAAAATTGTAAATTGACCCCAAAAGAAGCAACATTTTGCACAATTGGAAGCTTAGGTGGCCGGCCCTTAGAGGTGAACTTGGTGGCCAAGTTTTGATTTTTTTTTTTTTTTTTTTTAAGCTTATCTTAAGCTAATTATGATGTCATAATTAAGGATAAGGTGATGTCATTCACCTTATGCCTTGTTTGGCTACTTCCTCCAATAAGCAATCCATTTTAAGCCAATACAGATATTTCTAATACTGTGTTTACTCAAACACAGTATTTATTTAATTAAAATTTATTTGTTGAAAAGAAAACGGACAGTACAAAAATTTTCTTATTTTCCTGAGTCCTTTTTCGTCTCTAATTCCTACTCGGGTGCTTGATTTTCTAAGGTGGTTTTTAAAACCTATTCATGCTATCTCTATCATGAAGACGGTTTTCGCAGTATTTTTCTATACTGCTTATCATATCACAGTACCGTCTTACTATAGTCAACCTTTGACTATTCTGGTCAACTTTGACTTTTTTTTTTATCAAACTTTGACCAACATGAGTTTATGAAATTCCGCCATACCTTTTTCCATAAAAAGGCCTGTTATGGAGTCTTATAATTAATTTACCGAGAATTCAACCTCATACTGATAAAATCATGAATCTTGCATTAATATTCATAATTTTCATAAAATTACACATAATACGAGCTTTAGATTTCTTATATACAAGAAAATCATGAGTTCGTAAAAATTTTGGATATTACAATCTACCCTCCTTAAAGAATTTTCGTCCTCGAAAATCAGAACAATTCCGGGTAGCTTTTCTTCATATCTTCCTCGCGTTCCCATGTTGCCTCCTCAACCTCATGATTTCGCCATAGGACCTTAACTAAAGGTATAACCTTGTTCCTTAGCACCTTCTCTTCTCGTGCCAAGATTTGAACCGGCTTCTCTTCATACGTCATATCCTCGTGGACCTCAATTGGTTCATGGTCCAATACATGGGATGGATCCGAAATGTACTTCTTTAGCATCGACACATGAAACACGTTGTGTACATATGCTAATTCTGGAGGCAAAGCCAACTTATAGGCCACATTACCGACTCTTTCCAGTATTTCGAATGGCCCTATGTATCTTGGACTCAATTTCCCCTTCTTTCCGAATCTCATAACTCCTTTGAATGGAGCAACTTTGAGAAAAACCAAGTCTCCTACTTGGAATTCTAGAGGTCTTCTGCGTTTGTCGGCGTAGCTCTTTTGTCGACTAAATGCAGTTTCCATCCGTCGGCGTATGAGTTTCACGGCCTCAGTGGTTTTCCGAATAAAATCCGTGGACACAAGTTCCTTCTCTCTTGTCTCATACCAGTGAACTGGAGATCTACATCTTCTCCCGTACAGGGCTTCATAAGGAGCCATTCCAATTGAAGCTTGAAAACTGTTGTTGTACGAGAATTCAATCAAAGGAAGCTTCTTATCCCAAGTCCCTTTGAAATCCATCACGCATGCTCGCAACATGTCTTCTAGGGTCTGAATGGTCCTCTCTGATTGTCCATCCGTTTGAGGGTGAAAAGCGGTACTAAAAGTGAGCTTTGTGCCCATGGCTTGATGTACATTCTTCCAAAATTTAGAAGTGAACCGTCCATCACGATCCGAGATAATCGATTTCGGAATCCCATGGTAGCGAACGATCTGCGCGACGTATAATTCCGCTAGCTGCTCTACTGAAAAGCTAAGCTTGATGGCAATAAAGTGTGCAGACTTCGTCAAACGATCAACAACCACCCAAACAGCGTCGTTGCCACTGGGAGTTCGGGGTAGACCAACTACAAAGTCCATGGTCACTTGGTCCCATTTCCATTCTGGGATGGAAATTTTCTGCAATTCTCCCCCTGGACGTTGATGTTCCGCCTTAACCCTTTGACATGTGAGACATTTACTGACGAAAGTTGCAACATCATTCTTCATTTTAGGCCACCAAAAGCTTTCCTTCAAGTCTTGATACATCTTTGTGGCTCCAGGATGAACGGAATACGGAGTCTCATGTGCCTCTTTCATGATTTGCTCCTTCAACTCGTCCTCGTTAGGAATGCATAATCTATTTTTTCGATAGAGTATGTCCTCATCCGATATGTTGAAGTCCGACTCCTTTCCTTCCAAGACCTCGTTCCTTGTTCTGAGCAGTGGAGCATCTCCTTCTTGTCGCTCCTTCATGCCATCCAAAATGGTAGGTTGGAAGGTTAGGGCAGCTAAACTTCCCGTGATAAACTCTATTCCAGCTTCCACTAGCTCCTTCTGAAGAGGTTCGATCAACGATCGTAGGGACATTAACGAGGAAGACGACTTCCGACTAAGGGCATCGGCTACTTTGTTAGCCTTCCCTGGATGGTAACGGATGTCTATGTCATAATCCTTCACCAATTCGAGCCATCTTCTTTGCCTCATGTTAAGCTCCTTTTGTGTGAAGATATACTTCAGACTCTGATGATCCGTGTAAACTTCACACTTAATACCGTAAAGGTAGTGTCTCCAGATTTTGAGCGCAAATACTACCGCCGCAAGTTCCAAATCATGCGTCGGATAGTTCTTTTCATGATCCTTAAGCTGTCGTGAAGCATAAGCGATCACCTTTCCATTCTGCATGAGAACGGCTCCTAATCCTATCTTGGAAGCATCACTGTATATCACGAAGTTTCCTTCCTCCACATTTGGGATTGTGAGGATCGGAGCGCAAGTCAGCCTATTTTTAGCTCTTGGAAGTGCTCTTCACACTTTGCAGTCCATTCATACTTCTTTCCTTTCCGTGTAAGTGCGGTGAGCGGCGCTGCAATCTTGGCAAACCCTTCAACAAAACGTCGGTAGTAGCCCGCCAGGCCGAGGAAACTACGTATTTCGGTGACGTTTTTCGGAGCTGGCCATTCACTTACTGCTTCAATCTTAGCCGGATCCACAGATATGCCGTCCTTGGAGACCACATGTCCTAAGAAATGAACCTTCTCCAACCAGAATTCACACTTGGTGAATTTAGCGTAGAGCTGATTTTGCTTTAAAATCTGCAGAGCGATCCTTAGGTGCTCCTCATGCTCCCCCTTTGACTTTGAATAAATCAAGATATCATCTATAAAGACGATAACAAACTTATCCAAGTAATCCTTGAATACTCGATTCATCAGGTCCATAAAAGCTGCTGGAGCATTCGTCAATCCGAATGGCATAACGAGGAACTCATAATGTCCATATCGCGTACGAAAAGCCGTCTTGGGGACATCTCCTTCCCTGATTCGGAGCTGATGATATCCGGATCGTAAGTCAATCTTCGAGAAAATTGAAGCTCCTCTCAGCTGATCAAACAAGTCGTCGATCCGAGGCAACGGATACTTGTTCTTGATGGTTATCTTGTTTAACTCCCGATAGTCAATGCACATCCTAAGAGTACCATCTTTCTTTTTAACGAACAGAACTGGGGCTCCCCATGGCGAGTAGCTTTGACGAATGAATCCTCGATCCAAAAGCTCTTGTAATTGAATCTGCAGTTCTTTAAGTTCGGCAGGCGCCATCCTGTAAGGTGCCTTAGATATTGGTGCTGATCCAGGAAGTAGTTCAATCTCAAAAGAGATCTCTCGTTCTGGTGGTAACCCTGGCAATTCTTCAGGAAAAACTTCTATAAATTCTTTGGCTATCGGTACTTCTTCTGGTCCGCTCTCAGTTTCTTGCGTCTTATCCACCACGTTGGCTAGAAATCCCATACATCCTTCTGCCAACAATTTTCTAGCCTTTAGCGCAGAAATAAACATTTTCGGCTGTTTTGGAGTCGATCCTCTAAAAATAAACTCCTCGCCTCCAATTGGCTTGAACGTGACAGTACGACGCGGACAGTCGATAACTGCGTTGTATTTCCCCAAGAAGTCCATACCCAAGATGACATCGTAGTCGCATAGGTCAATGATGATCAAGTTGACATACATTTCCCTACCACATATAATTATTGGAACGTGACGTATCCAATAATCAGACAATAAAATCTCCCCGGAGGGTAATGCAGTCCTAAATGTTCTTCCGATTCTATCACTAGCTCTACCTAGTTTCTTAGCGAACCTAGGTGATGTGAATGAATGCGTAGCTCCAGAATCAATTAACACGTAAGCATCTTGTTGGGCAAAAGGAAGCTGACCT
This sequence comes from Ficus erecta, assembly GCA_008635985.1. NCBI lineage: Eukaryota > Viridiplantae > Streptophyta > Magnoliopsida > Rosales > Moraceae > Ficus > Ficus erecta. The sequence goes on from BKCH01000019.1 coordinate 3,046,483, forward strand.
GTCACCACGGTGGAAGGTCCAGCTTGAACATCCTCCTTTGTGTAGGCGTAAATACGTCCTTGAGGTTCCGGAGCTTCTAGCCTGCCTTGAGAGATTGCAGGTCCCTCGAGCTTCATCTGTGCAGCGTGAAGTTGAGATCCCTGTCCTCTCTGTTGGTTCTGCAGACTCTGGGAATTGAAATTGCAGCTTTTAGCATAGTGGCCTTCCTTGCCACATAGAAAACAGCGACCATCTCCAACACGGCACTCTCCCGGGTGTTTCTTTCCCACATTTCTGGCAAGTGGGATAACTGTTGCTATCAGGAGTATTCTTCTTCTGGGGAAAATTCTGTTGATTCCCCTGTCTTCCTGGATTCCACTTCCTTTTCTGTTGGTTACTGCCGTATTGCCTGTTGTTGTTTTGACCCGAAGGTCCTCCTTGACCTTTTTGTTGTGAGGTCTGGCCTTGTTTGACTTGGTTCTGCTTAGCTTGGGCCTTTTCTTCCCTCTTCTCCTGGAAAAAACTTCGCCCGTTGTTCTCTGTTCTGCCCTACCCAGTATTCAGCTCGAACTGCTCGGCTGACACAATCTGCAACGGTGGTTGGTGGATAGGGTCCACTGTTGATCACCACTGCCAAATCCGAGCGAAACATCTTCATCATCTTTCGCACTTTGTCCCTTTCGGAACTGAAGAGGTGAGGACAGAGACGTGCTAGCTGCTCAAACTTTTGCACTGCCTCAGCTACCGACAGATTACCCTGGCGAAAATTACTAAGTTCGTCTTGTTGAGCTTCCATAACCTCGGTGTTTGAAGTATTTTTCTTTAAATGCCTCAACAAAGTCCTCCCAAGTCATTTGAGTAATATCCACCGGATCTGGACTGTTTCCCCACCAAAGGCGAGCATCTTTCTTCAGGACAAAGGATGCACAGAGGATTTTCTCTTGATCATTGAGCCTGAGGAAGTTCAGGATAACCTGGAGGTCAATCAACCAGTTGTCGGCGTCAATTGGGTTTGTAGACCCCTCGAATTCTGGTGCCTTCATACGCCGAAAACTGTCATATAGTTCCTCCGGAGTTCGAACTCGGGGTACTGGTGGAACAACTATAGGTGCAGCAGGCACTTCAGGAGCTATGGGGTTTTCTGGGATCACCGGGTCAACATCAGGAATTTCCGGTGCAGCAGGCTGATTCACAGGTACTGGTGGTACCTCAACATCAGGAGGTCCCTGATTCCGCTGAGCCAACTGAGCTCTAAGCCCCCCTATCTCTTGCTGTTGGGCTAACATCATCTGTCTTAGTTCATTCAGCTGGGCTGCAAAATCAACTTCTTGGATCGGTGCCCTTCTACGCTTTGGTGGCATGGCTCTATACGGAAATAAGAAAATAATCTTAACTTCTTTTATTATAAAATTAATAAAATCATTTCTTTTATATAGAACCATAATCTTCTTTCCATATAAAAGCACAATATGAACATATCTGAATTAATCATGATCTTGTCCATATCTCCTTCACATCAGGAGTACATAACCATAACAATTGGAAAGATTTAAAACTTTCGATTATTTCCGTATGTCACCTAATTGCCGTCACCAAGCTAAGGCACCCTCCAGCGTATCCCCTGTGTCCAACATTTACCAGCATGATCGTTGAAGGAAGATACTTACTATACCCATAGGATCTTAACTAATTCTAATAGTAAGAAAATAACATAACTTACTTGGACCGTTGCGGAACGATGTGAGGCGAAGTGAAGTAGGCTGGCAGGATACCGCTCTGATACCAACTGTGACGCCCCGACTTCCCAAGCCAGGTCGACATCATACGTACTTGTTCTTTACTTGAAAATTTGAGATAAATTTTTTTTTTTTAAATCATATACACATAAGTTATCTTATAGATAAAAACTTGTCATACATACAGACTATACTGACAGTATCTTCTTGTGTCTTTAAACTTCTTACAAATACAAAACATAATTTATTTTTGAAATATTAACATATTACTGAAAATTAGATGCGGAAAATTATGCGTAGTGGTATCCCACACCGCCCTTCACCCGCCGCATCGTCCGCATAGCCCACCAATTAAATTGCAGGCTTCTTACCTACAGTATGAAATATAAGGGTGAGCTTTCGCCCAGCAAGTTCAAACATAATCTCACAAAATATATCAAGCATCAGTAGAGTATGTCAATCATTACTAACTTATGCATGAACCATTTATGTTTGATTGAATGTCTTATGTTTCATTATAGACTCAATCTTTATTATCTTGTCCTAACATGTGGGCCCATAGTGTTCGTACCAAAAGCGCGCAGCCTCCAGATAAAGCTAGGGTTTGCAAGGCCCTAACAGTTCTGGGAATTTTAACTTGACCCTTCACGATCACGAATTTCGATCACGGAAGGTAATTATCACCACTAAACATGTAGCCTCCTCGATTAGAGGAGGTTGGTACGACACCTTACTTGATTATCTTACCATGTGATTTAATATTAGTGAACATATTTCATGATGTCACTATGTCATATTATACTCAACATTTTGCATAATATGGCCTTCTTGAAAACATATCACTTCTGGAACCATGACATTTTTGAAAACATGGCATTTCTGAAACCATGACATTTTTGTAAACATGGCACTTTTATAAACATAGCACTTTTATAAACATAGCACTTTTATAAACATAGCACTTTTATAAACATAGCACTTTTGTAAAACATAACACTTTTATAAACATAGCACTTTTATAAACATAGCACTTTTATAAACATAGCACTTTATAGCTATAGCATGGCATCACACATCATGGCATAACATAGCATGTATACTTGAAAATAGTCTTTACTATTTTCATACTGTAGGTGAGGTTTGATACTTGCCTGATTTGCTAGATTCCGGTTTTCGTTGTCTTAACTCGGATTGCAACTGCAGGTTCCTTCCTGCTATTAAAAGAACATAGGATAAGAATCCTATAAAAAGTTGGTAACCTTTCCAACATTCTAGTTATATGTCCCCCCCACACATGTCTTGGTATCCTATAGGATTACTTTGGGTAACCCTTAATTAAATGTTGGGTTAAAGTCGATATCTGATCAACTAATGGTCAACCTTGGGCTTTGAGGCTAAGCCCAGTAACTCGGGTATAACTCCCGGTTACCTTTCGTAAACTAGTCGCTTGCTATATTCTAACTTGAAAAATTCATTTCCCTTACTTGGAAAATTTAGGGAAATTAATCTCAAAACTTCATTCTTAATTTATAAAAATCCTTTACTTAAATCGTAAAAATCCAAACTCTTGGATTAGTGCTTTATAAAATCATTTGAGGTTGAAAACTGCCCTTGGAACAGTTTTTCATAATCAAAACAATAGTTTGTAGTAGAAAAACAGTTTTCTTAGAAACATTTGTAAAACTAGGGGTGCAGGAATTTTCGGATTCCCTGCGCACCTTTCGAAAAATGATTCTAATTTAAAATTGGTTCATAATCTGAAAAAGTTTTCTTCATAAAAGTTGTAGCTCTCGAAAAATACTAAAACTTTCAGTGTTTGAAAAAAATTCCAATTCGGCCTAGATTCGTCCCAGTTTTTGTTTGAAACTGGCTGACCCGAAAAACTGAGTGAAAACTGGGTCTGGGGATCAGCCACAGGTTTTGGGGTAAACGGAGGCCATTGGGGCCTTATTTTTGGAAACGGCTCACGGTTTCCTCTAGGAAAAATCGTTCCGAACAACTTTCGTGTTTTAAGTTTTTCCAAATTCGGCCTCTAAAGGCCTCAAATTTCACTTTTCTCGGAACTGGTCAGGTTTTACCCGAGAATGGCAGTTTTCGGTTTAGGGTTCGTTTTACTTCCTAGACGTGGAACCTAGCTCAACCAGCCACCGCGGGAGCTCTAATACACTCATGCAGCGGTTTCTAACGTTCCAAACTATCATTCTTAAACGTAATTGGGGACATACAACGTATCGAATACCTAGTATGCGATTCAACAAAATCAATCAAGCATAAGCATAAAACTATGCAAGCTCATAATTTAAAACTCATAAATCAAACCACCCTTAATCTAAATCAAGCACAACCCTAAATCCAACTTAGGCAAAACTTAAATCGAGCTTACGCTCATACAAACTTGTTGGAAATACACATAAATTTCTCAATTAAAACTTAATTGAGAAGATTATGGGTTTTAGAAGAAATTACCTCAATTAGGATTAAGGATTTGGCTCCAAATTTTTCTCCACCACCCCTAGCTCTAGATCCGGTCACTCCAATACACAAAATCCGGCCACACCCAAATTTTTTTTTCTCCCCCCTTTCTCTTCCTCCCACAACCGGCCTTGAGCCAACAAATGGGTTTCAAATTTTTTCTTCAAATTTTTGTTGGTTCCACACAAAAATCTAACTATCCTAACACTTTAATCACTCTTGGTTTTGTAAAATTTCTTTCTTTCTTGCTTCCTAAATCCGGATTTGGTGAGGGAAAAATTGGGCATAACTTAGCTAAGGTTTCTAATTTTTTTGTGAACAAGAGTTCACCTATTTATAGAGGTTGGAGAATTCTTCAAAATTGTAAATTGACCCCAAAAGAAGCAACATTTTGCACAATTGGAAGCTTAGGTGGCCGGCCCTTAGAGGTGAACTTGGTGGCCAAGTTTTGATTTTTTTTTTTTTTTTTTTTAAGCTTATCTTAAGCTAATTATGATGTCATAATTAAGGATAAGGTGATGTCATTCACCTTATGCCTTGTTTGGCTACTTCCTCCAATAAGCAATCCATTTTAAGCCAATACAAGATATTTCTAATACTGTGTTTACTCAAACACAGTATTTATTTAATTAAAATTTATTTGTTGAAAGAAAACGGACAGTACAAAAATTTTCTTATTTTCCTGAGTCCTTTTTCGTCTCTAATTCCTACTCGGGTGCTTGATTTTCTAAGGTGGTTTTTAAAACCTATTCATGCTATCTCTATCATGAAGACGGTTTTCGCAGTATTTTTCTATACTGCTTATCATATCACAGTACCGTCTTACTATAGTCAACCTTTGACTATTCTGGGTCAACTTTGACTTTTTTTTTTATCAAACTTTGACCAACATGAGTTTATGAAATTCCGCCATACCTTTTTCCATAAAAAGGCCTGTTATGGAGTCTTATAATTAATTTACCGAGAATTCAACCTCATACTGATAAATCATGAATCTTGCATTAATATTCATAATTTTCATAAAATTACACATAATACGAGCTTTAGATTTCTTATATACAAGAAAATCATGAGTTCGTAAAATTTTGGATATTACATGGTTGGCCCCTTTTTTTTTTTTTTTTTTCCCTATCTTTATCGTTTTTCAGATGTAACATTGTTCCTATTGATGATTGGCAGCTTTCGAATTCATTGCCGTTTATGTTATTACTGTCGTTTCTCGAAATTTATGTTTTTTCTAAAACAATGTCGTTTTAATATATTGTTGTCGTCCTAAATAATGTTTGTTTTTCTTTTTATCCTCTTGAGATGGTCCATTGTGTCTTTATGCCGTTTATTACATTTTAAAACTCAGTACTGGATATTCTTGTCTCATTCACATTTGTGCCTCTAGTTCTCCTGTCCTTTTCGTACTTATGCCGTTTTTCTTTTGATGTCGTTTTCATTTTTTCCCCTTTTCATATCCTTTCTGTTGACTATGGTTGTCGTTTTTGGTATTTGATGTCCTTTCTACTTCTGTCGTCGTTTTTTAATTTTTTTCATTTCCATTTTCTGTCGTTTTTCCTTTTTCTATCGGTTTCATAGTTGTCTCTTCAACATCTTGCTGAACCATGCCCGTGGCTAATTATTCGTTCTTCACCTCTGAAGATTGTTTTCTACTTGTTCCTTTTGCTAGTCTACTTGTTTGTAATTGCTATTCCTTCTTAAACTTTATGTTCTTTCCTTCTTATTTGTACTCGAGGGGATAATTCCATTTCAATAATAATTAAAATTTGAAGCTCAAGATTAGGGATGGCAATGTTCCCTAAGGGAATAGGGTCCGCGGAGATCTACCTCGAACAGGATGAGGAGTGGGGGATAAAGTTCGGGGATGGAGACGGGGATGAAATCTTATCCCCGAAACTTAGCCAGGTGTGAATGGGGAAAGCACTCCCCGCCCCTCCCCGGCCCCGTCCTTATATATATATGTGCATATATGTGTGATTTCATATATATATTATAAGTATGTAATATATTATGAAAATTGTTTTTGAAAGTATGTGCATCCATAAAATGAACATTGAAACTATGATAATTGACAAAAAAAGGATAATTTTATATTTATTTTTTATGATTTCAAGATTCTTTAGCTTAAGTGTTTTATAAAATATTAATTTTAAGAGTTTGTAACGTTTTGATGAGGCTTTTAATAATTTATTTTTTAAGATTTTATTTACATATATTTAGAAGTTGGTTTGTTTATGAAATCTTTGGTTTTGAACTAAATTGATGACAAATTTCTACCTTATTATTTGCTTTTATTTTGTTATATTTTCAAATTTATATTTATAATAAATGGGGAATAGGGCGAATCCCCGTCCCTGGCCCCCCTTCTATTTAAACGGGGATGGGGATGATTTTGGTGACAGGGATGGGGGCGGGAAAGTATTTCCCGGCCTCACCCCGCCCCATTGCCATCTCTACTCATGGTACGTTTACTATTTTACCACAATTTGTTATTATTCTTAAATCAAATTGAAAAATAAAATATACAATCTTTTTAAAAATTAATAATAAATATGACACTATTTAATAGTATGAACCAAATTGATAATAAATAGTATAAACAATATTTAATAATATCAATTTTTTGGGTATGTTGTGTGTAACGACATCGGGAATGACTTTGGGAAAAACGACAGGTCGTCAAGTTCAAAGGACATGTTGTCAAATGGCTATAATATTATCTTCTTTTAAAAAATTATTATAAGCATAAGGTAGCAGTAACAAGGGCATGGAGCAAAATAAACAAGAAATCCTTCATAGAATTCAACATTTTTGTCATAAGTTTGACATTGTCTAAATTTGAAAGATGAGAGGATTCAAATTATATTTTATGGTAAAGTCCTATATGAAATTCTTATTAAATTATATGTAAGTATTGTTAAATATGACATTATTGAATAAATAAATAAGATATTATAATGTGAATCAAGATTCATGAGACTCAAGATTTCAAGAAGAAAAAACAAATCTTTCAAATTAAATTTAAAAAAAAAAAACTTTTTTTTACTTACACGTGAATCACGAATCACGATCAGCTGACAAGAGTTTCATCGTACGATATTGGTATTTTCAAATAAATAAAATAAAACTATATTCTGTCTCATTGTATGTATAGATATAACCGAATAATAAAGTAGATGCATCTGTCATGAGGACACAACTACCCATGTCGAGTGTGATAATATAATATAATCATAATATCAATAGCTTCCAATTAATCTTACTTTACCGAAACATAATACATCCCATATATTTTCAAGTTATGATTAAAAAAAACAAAAAAAAAAAAAAAAAGAGAGGCAGGTTGAAGAAGATGAACGGAGCAGGGACGGTGGTTTGTGTAACAGGAGGTTCAGGTTACATAGCTTCATGGCTGGTCAAGCTCTTGCTTCAACGCGGTTATACCGTCAAAGCCTCCGTTCGAGATCTCAGTTAGTTACTACTAACATTTTATTTTTATTTTTGAAAACTTTTTCTTCTTGCTATAATTATTGTTTCTACAAATATGGTCTTCACTTTTCAGATTCTGGGTTTTGATTGTTGTTCATTTTCTGAAAAAAAAAAAAAAAAAAGATACATAATAAATGTATTTTTATATATGTAATCCCATATCTGAGTAATTCTCTGTCATTTGAAGTCGTAATCAATGTTTTTTGTTATATATATATATATATGGCACAGATGATCCAAAGAAAACAGATCACTTGGTTTCACTTGATGGAGCCAAAGAAAGGCTTCATTGTTTGAAGCAATTTGTTGGAGGAAGGATCCTTTGATCTGTGTGTTGATGGATGCGAAGGTGTTTTCACACGGCTTGTCCAGTGTTGACAACAGCCACTGATCCACAGGTTCGTCCTTGCAATGTCACTGTTTTCTAGTAATGGTAACATTACATAACATAGGGTTTTGTTATGATCCTCCGAATCCCACCCACCGTAGCATATCAGATTTAGAGTCACAATCTTGAAGGGACAAGAGATTGCCAATCACATTGTCAATCCGAAATTAATATGGTGTCACTCATTTTAAAACTTGCATTTGTTGTGCCGATTTGAAATGAAATTTTTAGATTGAAATTAGTTGGTTTTTCAAAAACTAGTTATAATTTTTGTTGACTTTTCAGAAAAAGACAAAAACTAATATGAAAACTTTAAGTTTGAACCTTGAAACCAAACACACTTAAGAAAAAAATAAGCAAGTAAATAAGGGGATAACTCACATTCCTCCTCCTCTCCATTCTCCACTCTTTGTAAGTAAACAGTCATAAGAATTAATAATGGCTTGAATAGTTTTGGGATGGCCTAGATTGAAGAGCTGTACCAAACAACTATAAAATAGAATAACATGATTCAGTGATACATGTTATTTAGCTATTTCAAACTATTATTACATCTATCTAATGTCCATGTTACATTTAATCATTGTTATATTACGCTATTCACTTTTCAATGTTTAAGTTGGAGAGAGAACCATTAAATGCTCTTTATATATGCGCGCGCGTGTGTATATATATATATATATATATATATATATATATATATGAATATAACATATTTCGTATATTTTAGGTAGAATTGATTGACCCCGCGCTGAAGGGAACACTAAACGTTTTAAGGTCATGTACAAAGGTTCCTTCTCTAAAGAGGGTGGGTTTTAACATCGTCCATGGGCTTCAGTTTCATTCAATGGGAAAGCTTTGATACCGGATGTGGTTGTTGATGAGACATGGTTTTCAGATCCTGTTTTTCTGTGAACAATCAAAGGTCCATTTACATGCTTAAGTACTTACAACCTGAATACTATATCTCTTCCTAATCAAGTCTATTTTTAACCTGTTTTTTCTTTGAATCTTGGAAATTCCATTAAGAGAGAATTGCCTTCCTATGTTTAATTGACTATTACAACTATTATGAGAACTAAACCCATTTTGTATTCTTGGATTAAGAAATTGGATGATTTTCGTACATAACCAAGGACTCAAATTTATCACAAGAGTCAATCAAGCCGATTCTTCGATATGTTAATGCTATGATATACAAGTAGAGAGACATATCCTTTGATCTGTTAATGCTATTTGAAATCCAATAAATTTCCCAATTGGAAAAATACTTTTTAGTATAAGTCTAAACCATATCAAGCATTTCATTCATACCTATAGCTTTAGTATCTTTTTGTGGAGAACCATAATTTGCATCTCTATATCTTTTGGCTTACAAGCTTTGGTATATGCTTGCAAAAACCTTAGCTGAAGAGGCTGCTGTGGAAATTTGCAAAAGAAAATCGGATCGACTGGTGGTTGCAATCAATCCAGGATTTGTAATTGGCCCTTTTCTACAAACCAACTCTTAATCTCTCACTGTGGAGATAATTCTAAACCAGATAAACGGTACAATCTTCAGTAGCAGTTCCATTTCATTAGAAATTATGGAAATTGTCAGAATATAAATTAAGAAACAAAATAGGGCCAGTTTTAATATTGATTTTGAAAGTCTCGGTAATGCTTTGCACATAAACACGATGCAAGTCGTACATATAAGTATCTCCACAAACACCGATGCACATTTTCAGTTATTTTGCGAAGGTAAATTTTTTCTGCCTCTACTTCTCTTTTCCCATTACTAAGGGTAAAAAGTAGAACTCTTTCTAAAAGCATAGCTGTCTCAAGCTAAGCATTTGTTTGTTTTTACCTATTTTTCCACAACTCTAGTTATGTTCTTATCGTAACTTTCGGATATATGATCTACACTTATGCATGTAATTTTTTCCCCCTTTGGGTGAAGGACCTCAAACCTTCGAGATAAAGTCTATAGGTTTGTTGATATTAGAGATGTTGCAATGGCACATATGCAAGCATTTGAAGTTGCTTCAAGCCAATGGAAGATATTGTGTAGTTGGACAAGTTGTGCACATTTCTGAGGCCCTCGACATTCTACGACAACTCTTCCCTTCTCTAAGCATTCCTGAAAAGTAAGTCATCATTTTCAGTTTTTAAAATGGCCAAGTTTTGGTTCCACTAATAGAAAGAAATTTATACGGCCGTATTAGCGGTCGTTGTTACCATTTGAGGGCTAAGTTTATGGTTCTCCCGGGAGGACCATTCTTCCAAAGTAATATGTAGAAGTGTAATGTATGACATTTATTCAATATAATATACCAATGTTTGTAGGGTGTGATAATAGTCTGGGATAACTAAATTTGCTTGGTTTTATGCCCTTCCAATGTCGACTATGAGTTCAAAGGGTTTAACAATAGTTTGGAATAACTAAATTTCCTGGTGATACCCTTTTAAGAAGGACCATAGCAAAAGTTTAGATTGTATACAAATAGTTATATATATATATATATATCTTTGTGGAATGAAGTTAACCAATCATATATGGAAACAATAATTAAGTAACAACATTTGCATGTTCTCGTTGCTGGCTTGGCAGATGTGAAGACGAAAAGCCTCTCTTGCCAAAGTACCAAGTATCAAAGAAGAAAGCAATAAGTTTGGGGGTTAACTTCACCCCTTTGGAAGTAAGTCTGAGGGACAGTGTTGAAAGCCTCAAGGAGAACGGGTTTCCTCAGCTCTTAAAATTATGCCCTTGAAAGAAAATTTGGTTAATTATTTGTAACTTTTGTAATATCTTCCTAATTGTGTTAGGACATGATAATTCAAATAGACTAGTTCACAATGCGGCTTGTGATTCTCGTCATTTTTAATTGGCATGAGTAATATGTTATTTGTTGTCTGAGAACATTTAAAACACATGATGAAAGGGATGAAAGGGTCATAAAATAACTCATGGGATGATTATAAATGGTCAATTAACTTGGCCTCAGAAGTATGTTATAAAGTTGTTAATCCTTAGACTGTAATTGCCAAATATGATTATGGCTTGAGGCTCTAGATGCAGCAGGCAAAGGATTTTCTGGTTTGTTAATAACGGTGACCAGATAGAGTGTACTTAAATTGTGGAGTCTAATTATTGTCGTGGCACAATGACAATAACACAGAGTGCACCATTTTCCGGGTCAATAGAGAGGTTAAGGTGAAAAAGCCAAGAGTTTGAATCTGTTGTGAAGATTAGAGAGAAGAGAAATTCGAGACTTCTAAAAGATAGATCAGTTTCCATTTTTAAAATATTAACATGTTAAGTGTAGTAACTCAATGTTCTTAAATATCTATAATTGTTATTGTATTTTTATGATAGGGGATTCGGGTTTCTTTGTATCTTAACATATGCGATTTTATTACTAGTATAAAATTAGGGGACTAATTTAATAGAGAAAAACATTAACAATATTGTCAATGCTCTATGGATGAAAACTAGTCATTAATGTTTATGTCCTTAATGAAGTTGTCGTTTCTTAATTGGTATATTTCTTTCTTCCATAGTTGTCGTTTTGAGGTTGATGTCGCCTTCTCAACTGATTTCGTATTTTTAAAAATGTCGTTTCTTAAGTTCTTGACAAAGTTTAATTACGTATACCAGATAATGCTCTCGTTTCTATAGCTACTTTTTTTCTTTTCATTTTGAAATTTTTCTCACCCAATAATGTTGTCTCCTCATAGTTTCTTTTCTCGTTTTTAAATGCTCTTGTTGTTTCTCAGTATAACCATTTCGGTGGTTGTCATTTCTTATCATTCACTACTGTGGTTTTTCTTGTCGTTTAGTTGGGGCATCATAGTACTGTTGTTTTTACTTGGTTGCCGTTATTTTCTATCTTTATCGTTTTCAGATGTTACATTGTTCCTATTGATGATTGGCAGCTTTCGAATTCATTGCCGTTTATGTTATTACTGTCGTTTCTCGAAATTTATGTTTTTCTAAACAATGTCGTTTTAATATATTGTTGTCGTCCTCAATAATGTTTGTTTTCTTTTTATCCTCTTGAGATGGTCCACTGTGTCTTTATGCCGTTAATTACATTTTAAAACTCATTACTGGATATTTTTGTCTCATTTTTATTTTATACCTCTAGTTATTCACCTGTCCTTTTCGTACCTATGTCGTTTTTCTTTTTGATGTCGTTGTCCTTTTTTTCCCCTTTTGATGTCCTTTCTGTTAACTTTGGTTGTCGTTTTTGGTATTTGATGTCCTTTACACTTCTGTTGTCGTTTTTTAAATTTTTTTCGTTTCCATTTTTCTGTCGTTTTTCCTTTTCTGTCGTCTTCAACATCTTCGCTGAACCATGCCTGTTGCTAATTATTCGTTCTTCACTTCTGAAGATTGTTTTCTTTCTACTTGTTTGTCCTGCTTTTGCTAGTCTATAAAAATTAAAGCACACGGTATTTTGTTTTACCACAATTTATTATTATTCTTAAATCATATTGAAAAATTTTTACACAAAAAAAAAAAAATCATATCGAAAAAATAACTTAATACAATCTTTTTTAAAAATTAATAATAAATTTATACTCTAATAATAATTTTGTAACCGATTTTATCGTATAGGGTTTAAACTCCATTCCAAGTGTATTTACATTAAAAATATGAACCAACCAATAAGAGAGAAAGAATTTACTATAAACAATTGAAGTAAATAATTGATTTTAAAATATTAAAAGTAAAAAACCACTAAGTTTTGTGTTTGATTCACCGGTTGGAGATATAATTTTTAAGTTGGAGTTGACTAATTTTTCAAAAATTAATTTTAAATTTGTTGATTTTTAAAAAAAAAGTTAAAAACTGAAATGAAAAAATATAATTTAGTTAGAGTTCAACTCAAATCTAAACAACAAAGACTGAATAACCAAAAAAAAAAATTTTGAAAGGCCTAAATAACAAATTTATTAGATTAAAATGTCATTTTTTTTCTTTAATTGTGTAAAAGTATTATTTATTGTCTTTATAGTTTCGATCGAAGCAAGCAGTGTGGGGCGCAATAAACAAAAACATTTTCATGTGGTATGGTCTATGATCAGCATCCTACGTGGCATTTGTGCTTTGACTTTTCTGACAGTACGTTGGAATTTAGGAAAGATATATCCACAACAATCCATCTTCCTTCCTCAATCAAAACCAAGCCAACCTTTTTGCTAAAATGGAGTTTTTAATAAAACTCTCAATCACAAACACAAACAAAATATGATTATACATATATACAGTTCTATAATCTCACGCCGGCCTTCTTTTTGTACCATATAGCTGACTCTTTTGGTGCCACACTTTTTTCACCAAATTAAGCTGAGCCCTTGAAGAGAGAGGCTAAAAGATGTCTAATATTTTGAAGACCCTTTTGCTGATTCTGAGTCTGCTACTAGTTCCTGTCGTTTTTTGTGAACCAGAAGCGATTCAGAATCTGCTTCGTCGTTTGGACTCCAAAAGAGCTGCTGGTTCAGTTCAAGAAGCTGCTGCGGAAGCTCTTCTCAACAGATTGCTTACCACCCATGTTTCCAGTTTTGTGTTCAAGATTGTCCCCCAGGTACTTCTTTTTTGAACAAATTTTTCTGCTTTTTTTATTTTTATTTTTTTTATTTTTTTAAGGTGTTACTTGATTAATTTACTACTTTGATTTATCTGGGTGGTTTGCATTGTCCGAAAGTTACTTTCTTTCTTCAATAAATTTTTGTATTTTTGACTTTGATTCATATGGGTGTTCTTGGATTCTCTCTTTCATATTATCTCTGTTTGGTCTTCCATCAAAATCTCATTTGAATTTTTTTCTTTTGGTCATTATCTTGAATGGCATCATGGCTTATTGGGTATAGCGAATAAATTTTGGAACATTGATTAAAGGCTTGATTTTTTATGTTTTGATTATTTGTTGTCAATGTCTGCTCATTGTCATGTTTTTGCTTACTTTAGTTTCTCTGTTCCTCTCTCTGATTGTTGTGAAAAGATGGAATTTTTAACCTTTAGTATGAATACTGAACATGACCCAAATTAGCAATTCATCCCTTCATTTTCATGTTTTTCCTTTCTCTCTGTCTCTTTGTTTGATTATTGAGAAAAGATGCGATTTTGAACATTTTGATATGAGAGTTATGAACATGACCTAAATAAGCATTTCATCCTAGCATGACCCAAGTTGTCTCCAAGATTATGTTACTTTACCTCAATTAACAGTAAGCATTGGATGATGTGTTATTTATTCTTTTTGTCTTTTTTACCACTGGTATTCATTTTGTCTGATCTCATTATGGTTAATTTAAGCTGACTCTCAATCTGGAATATCAGGAGGCTTGTCGTGGGCATAGTTGCTTTATACTAACCAATTACAATCCGTCAAGCAAGGATGGGCCTGAGATAACGTGTGTAAGTTTGGCTTCTTATGTAGTATCAGAAACTTTTTTTTTTTTTTTGGCTCTTTTGGCGGGGGATATAGCATGAGATATATGCATCGACTTTGTGTTTTTATTTTTTTTGCAAATGATGCATGTTCTTTTAGGATTAAAGGCACAACAGGGGTTGAACTTGCATCTGGCCTTCATTGGTATTGAAGTACTGGTGCGGTGCTCATATTTCTTGGGACAAGACTGGTGGTGCCCAGATAGCTTCCATCCCCAACCCAGGTTCCCTCCCGCCTGTAAAAGACGAGGGAGTTATGATTCAACGGCCAGTTCCATGGAACTATTACCAAAACGTCGTTACATCCAGTTGTAAGGACCGTAGACGTTTTTTTTTTTTTTTTTTTTTTAACTGTTTTCACTTCTACCAAACGTCACCGCCATATGTTGTTGCAATACATGCGTAAATAATTCAGAGTTTTGGTCTTTTAAACAGAAATGTCATAGGATTGCTAGATTCTTATGAAGTGAGGAAAGTCTACGCTCATTGTTACTTGGAAATTTGCAAAAGATGGCATGGAAATACAGTATTCCAAATTCAGTTCACGTGAACCACTTCACATTGGATAATAGGGTTGATCTCAATAAATCTATGTGGTGTGATATGTTATGCAGATTCCTTTGTTGGTGGGATTGGGAACGATGGGAGAAAGAGATAGACTGGATGGCTCTTCAAGGGATTAACCTGCCCTTGGCATTTACAGGGCAAGAAACCATTTGGCAGAAAGTTTTCATGGTGAATGACTGTTGATTACTCTGATTATTTTGTGATTTCCGGGTGGAATTTACTTACTTTTCTTGCATAACATGCTTGTTAAAGAATTTTGTTAACTTGTTTCTGAGAAATTCCACAAGGGAAGTACATTTTTGGTCTCTTGTCTACTTTTTAAGCTTTAGTCTCATTTGACCATGAAATTTTGATTATAGGATTTTAATATTAGTAAGCAAGATCTAGACAACTTCTTTGGTGGACCTGCATTCCTGGCATGGGCTCGCATGGGAAATTTACATGCGTATGTATCCGATACCTGTAATTTTTCATTTTATTTTGGCCATTTCTTCCATTCGTATTGCCTCACTCTTGCGAATAATGACGCCTATGGGAAATGGTTCACATCCTTTAGAGTTAGACGTTGAATTGACTAGGGGCTTAATTTGAAATGCAATATTTGACATCTCTCCATTATTGCAAGAGTGAAATCTTCAAATGCTAGTTCTCCTTTGCATGTGCTTTGTTCTGTATAACCTGAAATATATGTTGTTACAGGTGGGGAGGGCCACTATCACAAAATTGGTTGGATAATCAACTGGTTTTGCAAAAACAGATATTATCCCGAATGCTAGAGTTAGGCATGACTCCAGGTAATGTTAAGTTCTGTATTGGACATTCGCCTTTGTCTTTTTGGTCTTCCCTAAAAACATTGCTCTGCCTATAAGTCGAATATCATACTATTTTGTATGTCTTTATAAGACTAAGAAGATTCACCCAAAAAAGTCGTTTTCATGACGTGGCTAGTCACATGTGATCTCTTCTTTGTTCCAGTGCTTCCATCATTCTCTGGAAATGTCCCGGCAAGTTTGAAGAAGATACGTCCTTCAGCTAACATAACTAGACTTGGAGACTGGTACCTTCACATATTTTGTTAACTGACATGATAGGCAAACATGTCATCAATTACTTGTGGTCCTCATAACGCCCTTGTAATGATTTGGGATGATGGTCTCCGGAATTCTGTTTTATGAATTTCTTATGGCATGTTTCATGTATCAGATGTGTCATATTCGAATCATTTTATATTTCCCAGCCTGATTCCGAGTAATGCTCGAAATGAAAATATTTTTCTTTTCATTGAAATCTTTAACTCTCTATATGTCTTAAGAATTCTGTTTCTTGTTCATGTTAGGAACACTGTTAATGGTGATCCTCGTTGGTGTTGTACTTACCTTCTTGATCCTTCGGATCCTTTATTTGTTGAGCTTGGGGCGGCTTTTATTAAATGGCAAATTGAAGGTGTGTTTTATGTCCATTGCTCTGTATGGCTGCTTTCCAATGTAACATTGATGATCTTGTACATTTTCTTCTTGAAATTATAATAACGTGTAACTACATAAATAAATTCCTAACCAGCAATATTTTGAGTTATATCTGATTAGATCAAATTTGTTTTTAAAATAATAATAATACGCACACGAATCTTATTTAATCTTCCAGTTGACTAATTTTTTATGGTTTATATTTTGCATGGAATAATTTCAGAATATGGAGATGTCACAGACATTTACAACTGGTAATTTTTCACATTTATTTATTCGATGTTTAACTTACTGGACATATTTTTCTTTTCCTGCTTAATTTCCTTTTACAATTAGCAGAACCTGACAACAATATTTCATCATTCTTAACTTGATAGTGAAATGTTAGTTTTGGATCTGGCTCTCTCATTGGATTTTGATACTTTTTATGGTGTAGAACTTTTTAAATACATAATACAATGTTCAATGCAGTGATACATTTAACGAAAATTCTCCACCTACAACTGACCCTGCATACATCTCATTGCTTGGAGCTGCTGTGTATAAAGCAATGTCAGAAGGTGATAAGGATGCTGTTTGGTTAATGCAAGTATGCTTCTTAATTCCTCAATCCACTTCCTTTATCGCTTCTTCCGAAAGACAATATTCTGGTAGAATATATTGTATCCAGTATCCACCAGACTGCCGAATGTTCTACTTGATCACAAATCTCACATGAGACCAAGAAATGTTTTCTTGAAGAGATGGTCATGACTGTTTTTAGCATAAAAAATGAGATGACCAAGATATCGTTTACCATAAATCTCCATAAGTTTAATGTCAGTAAAACTATGGTGCCTGAATTTTATTTATTTATTTATTTATTTTTTTTTTGGCTTTCTTTTGCGTTAAAGTCATTTATTGATGATAGTTTTATAATTTTGCAGGGATGGCTCTTTTATTCAGACTCTGCCTTTTGGAAGCCTCCTCAAATGAAAGTATGCACGTGCAAAAAAAATATTGTTAAATGTCCCCAGTTTTTTTCATTGCTACTAATGTTATGTGCAATAACATACATGCTTTTTTTTTTTTCTTTTTTCGGTAAATTTCTTCGATTTAAATTCACTTGCTGACCTGTGCAGGCTCTTCTACATTCCGTTCCGTTTGGGAAAATGATAGTTCTTGATTTATTTGCTGATGTGAAACCAATATGGAAAACGTCATCTCAATTTTATGGCACTCCTTATGTTTGGTAATTGGCTCTCCAATGATGTCAGTATCTCTTGTTAGATGTTCAACAGTTGAAACATCTCCCTTAACTAATTGATTATGTTCCCTTTTAGTTTGCAATACATAATATGAAACCTTTTTGCAGTACAACCCGTGTACTTTCCTATGACTTGGTGAACCTTTAATGTTTACCAGGTGTCTATTGCATAATTTCGGTGGAAATATTGAAATGTATGGCATATTGGACTCCGTTTCATCAGGTCCAGTTGATGCTCGCATCAGTAAGAATTCTACTATGGTATGATAATTGCCTTGTGACAAAATCCTAGCACTGAATTTTTCATTTCATTCGATGCATGTATTAATTATAATTTAGAAGTATAAACTGTGAAAGAGACGTTCATTTTTGTTTTCTTAAACAATACGTAGTTAACTTGTTAATAACAAAACAGGTTGGTGTTGGCATGTGCATGGAAGGAATAGAGCATAACCCGGTTGTTTATGAATTGATGTCCGAAATGGCATTTCGCAGCCAGAAAGTTCAAGTTCAGGTAAATGTGCTAATCTTACCATTCACCTGATCAGGGAGGACTGTCAATTGTAAGTTTTACGCTTGTCAAAATTTATTGATTGCTATATCATTAGGATTTAACTCTAATTTATTTTAAAAGGAATGGCTGAAGCACTATTCCCGTAGACGCTACGGTAAAGCAGTACATAAAGTTGAGGCAGCTTGGGAAATTCTTTATCGGACGATCTACAATTGTACTGATGGGATCGCTGTATGTTTAACAATAAAGAATTGCTTTTAATAGTTCCTTTTGTTGTCGATTAGTTGTCATCGTATGGCCAAGTATCATAATTTTAATGATTACTTGTTTCAGGACCATAACACAGACTTTATAGTAAAATTTCCAGACTGGGATCCTCAACTGAGTCATGGATCCAATATTCCAAAACGACACGGGATGCAAATGCTTTTGGGACTAGATGTAAAAAGAAGATTTCTACTCCAAGAAAGTAGCTCTGATTTGCCCCAAGCACATTTATGGTATTCTACTCGGGAGGTGATCGACGCTTTGAAACTGTTTATTGATGCTGGTACTAATTTTGCTGGCAGCCTTACCTATAGGTAAAGCAATTACTAACCTTTTTCTGTTCCAATGTTTCCCTTTTCTTTCTGCATTCATCCCTAATGAATACTTAATTTACCATGTCTTTAAAGGAAAAAAATAAATAAATTGCAATTACTATGTAATTGGTTTTATGGAATTCAAATACGCTATAACAGAATCGCCTCCTTAGTTTTTATGTATGTTCTCTGTGTGGTAAATTGATGACTTATTAGGGTAAATTAGTTTCTAATTGAGTATATCATCATGGCAGATATGATTTGGTGGACTTGACACGGCAGGCGCTGTCAAAGCTCGCAAACCAAGCTTATACCGATGCAGTGATTGCTTTCCAAGAGAAGGATGTAAATGCTTATAGATACCATAACCAGAAGTTTGTTCAACTCATAAAGGATATTGACGTTCTTCTTGCTTCTGACGATAATTTCTTGCTCGGAACCTGGCTTGAAAGTGCAAAGAAGCTGGCTGTTAATCCTCGTGAAAGGCGACAGGTAAGAGCAATTAATTATTTTTTCTTGGGGTTCACTTTTAGTACATAAAAATTGCTTTGTAGCTAGCAATAACTCATTTGTGTCGTGAATTTAGACGTGCCAACTTTGTCTCAGCAAAGCCTTGGTAATGAGATTAACCACATGTTTTCCTTTTACACTTTTCCGTTTTCTACATTTTGCTTGGATTATACTTTTAGAGCATTAAATTTTCTTTTTATTTTTTAAATTTTGATATACTTGTAAATTGTAATGTGATTTGACAATCTAAAGCTCCATAGCTGGTAGTACATTCGCTTGTACCTTACCACAAAACTCTCCGAAAGATAATTGATTTTAATGTTCTTCTGCAGTACGAATGGAACGCGAGAACACAGGTGACAATGTGGTATGATACCACAAAAACTAATCAGAGCAAGCTTCATGACTACGGTAATATCAAATATGCTCATTTTGTGGCTCTATGGTTACCTCAATTCTCATGATTTGTATCTCAAACTTGCTTCATATTTTGTCCTTGTCGTCAGCAAATAAGTTCTGGAGCGGGCTGCTAGAAAGCTACTATCTACCGCGAGCTTCATCCTATTTCAACCACCTCTCGAGAAGCTTGACAGAAAATGAAAACGTCGAGTTGGAGGATTGGAGAAGAGAATGGATACTATATTCAAATAATTGGCAAGAAGGGACAGGAATTTATCCAGTGAAGGCCAAAGGAGATGCCCTTGCCATCTCTAAATTGTTGTATCAAAAATATTTCAGTTGAAAAGCTGGCTGATTTACCTTCAAATACTACTACAATTTGACTTTTGAACCCTTCAAAAATTTATGTTCAACTTTTATTGAAGTTTATCTTCCACGTGAATAAAAAGGAAACCGTTCAATATCGAGAAAACGAAACTAGAGATTAAACCAATTTTTTAAATCATCCATGAATTGGTTTCATTTTTCTTATTCCAATTCAAATCAACTTAATAATGAAGATGCATTACCTTTAAACCCTTCTTTTTTTATTTTTTTGTTGGCATATTTATAAAAAGTTTAAAGTATTTATTTCAAATTTACATATTTATGAATCAGGTTCTTTTTTTTATTGTCATATTTATGACAGAATCAGGTCCTTTATTTTGTTTTTCTTAATCGTCTATCTGGGGCCTATCCTGTCATCACCAACCCAAAGCTTTCAACAGTCGAAATTAGAACGGGACCTAAAGGAGAGGTAACGGGACTCAAACCTAGATGTACAAAAGGGAGATGTCTAGTAAAGGTATCGAGACCATTTGTCATCCCATCCACCTTGCCCGTGTCAATGAGTTATGTGATTGCAAATTAATAAATTGGATAGTGGTAAATCAATTGTATACATGATCTGACGATTTTGTCAAAATTGATGTACGATTTACCCAAATAAAATCAATAATTTACCAAGAAAAGTCAATTAATGATTTACACCAGTTTTTTTTTTTTTTTTTTTTTTCAGAAAGGACGTTTATCTATAATTTTTTTTTTTAAAAAAAAAGGCGTTAAGCACTGGGGAAAATCTTATTCCAGTCATTTTTGTTTAGTAAGCCTCCTTGTTGAACGACATATTCAAATTGCGTCGTATTTTAGCTCCCAGAAGTTCATTAGTTATGTAGGTTCATTTATAAGGCAAAAATTGGTAGTTCACAGAAGTGCATCAAATCTGATCTATCCTTTACTCAAATACAATATCTGGAGAGAATTTATATAAAGAATAATGATACAAGTGATTAAAACAAATATATATATATATATATATATATATATATATATGAATGGTACGACTTACCCTTCAAAGCTGCAGGGGACGTGAACAAGGAAACCCAACAAAGGGTAGTAAGAATCTTCCCACACAACTATCGGTCTCGTTCTTGCGAGTGGAGACAAGGACAAGAGATTCTCACGATGTTTTATTTTCGAGCTGCACAATTTTATACCAGCTCCATTAGGAGAGGGTCCCCAGCCGCCATGAGTCTTATCAGTTCCAGGAAATCCTTCTCATTGGACACGGTCCACGGGTAAATAGCCGGTACTTGTGCAGAATAATATGAGGTGGATGAGTTACTGGACAATATCTCTGGCTTGTAGATCATTTTGGTGAAGATGGAATCGAATTGTTGGGGCAAATCCATTGCCATGAAAAACATCGGAATTGCGACCTTGTGGTGAATTTTGAAATCGCCCACAAGGCCTACGAGATCTACAAAGTCACCAACAAAACGCCGAGGAATGTAGAACACCTCTGAATTACAGATTGTAAGACTCCGATCGCTTGTGCTACTTGCCTTGTAGCTGACCTGAAGGTGAACCGGCATAGTGCTCACAACTTTCTTTACCATGTCGGCTTGTTTTGAAAACCACATTGAATCCTTACCATCGGTTGGGACTGTAGTACAAGATTGAGGCACCTAAAACAGGTAAAAAGATCAGGCCTTGCTCACTCAGAAGCCGTAATTAGGTGCTTGAGATTTTCATTACCTTGTCAGTGATCCATAGCTTGGATTTGTCAGCTTGTTGTAAGTTCCAGTAGTTTAGAATCGTATTGTCCTGAAGAAACAAGAAGCCCTCCGCAGTAGTAAATCTGTCAAATATCTTTGGCAGATACCTGTGTGCCGATTATAACATACGTAATTCGAGGTAATTTGTCAATTTATCGAATTATATAAACAATTTCTTTAAGATTAAGATGAAAATCTTGTATAACTGCTAAAAAAATGATCTCCTCTTGAAGGAAAAACATGAAACTATAAAGCGCAATCCAGTGACATGCATATGTTCTTTTTTATTTACTAAAGTATATTTAAATAACTTGTCAAGAACATAATAGGTTGGTTTGGCATGCGCATGAAGGAATAAAGCACAATTTGATTATTTATGAATTGATGTCTGAACTCGCATTTCATAGTGAATGTGTGGTTGTAGGTATAGCCTTGCAGTAACCCCCACGCCCCAAAATTCAAAAAATAAATAAATAAATAAATAAAGCAGCTATATGAAATGGCGTTGGAACTTTTGACAGGGAAACTAGGCAATAGGAAAAAAAAAAAAAAAAAAGGAAAAAGGAAAAATGTTAAGTTTTCATCAAAGACGGTATTGTCAGCAGAAAACTTACTGGTATACTTGGTCTGATGAAGCTTGCTCCACAACAAAATCTGCATTAGCCTTATCAGACAAGATCACCACAGTTTTAAATATCCGGCCATAAAGCAATCTCCACTCTAAGGCAGTTCCTTCCACAGACCCACTCACAAACATGATCAGCACAATGTTACCAAAATTCTTCTTCCAGCGAACCAAGTTCCCTATCTCAAAATTCACCATCTCCGATTCTTCTACTCCAAGATGCACGGAAGGCAGTTTTCGAGGAACAAACTCCTTCAAATCCGCATGGCTGATAGTTGTTCTAGCCTCACCCAACCCTACTGCCTTCAACCTCGGTTGTTTGTACCCAACAGCAATCAAGTCCTCGAGCCAAGCTGCAGTTAACTTCAAGTCCAGCTCAGTCCAAAACCCTTCTTTGGCCATTGAAAAACTCAAGTCCAAGATTTTCTCAAACAACTTGTGCTTATCAGATTTCCAAGAAACCAAAAACTTGATTAACCGACCGACATTCACATGAAGATCCTTCTCCTCCACAAATGGGTACGTTTCGGTCTTGTCCTCTCTGTATAGTGTGGGAGGATAAACCACAACAGAACCACCAACTTCCCACAAAATCCTCTGCGCCCAATAACCTCGAAGCACATCAGAAGCCATCGAACTAACCGAAACTGGAAGCATCAAACCCCAAAATGCATTGTAGTGAAACAAAGTATTGAAAGAATTAAGTGGCACCATAACACCTTGAGGTAAACCGACTTTCGGGGCATGCCCATCAAACCGAATATCAAAAGTTTCAGAACCCAACTTTCTAGTGAAATAAAAGACAGAATCCACATCAGGCAATCCATTACATAAACCCTGCTGAACATATTGCATTCCACCAAATACTACATTGTAAAATTCCTCATGCCAAATCTCACCAACACTCTCTAAAGGCAATCCCCTCGGCCAAACCGAGCGTTGCCCGAAATGAACGTACGGATTAACAACAGTTCTATTCACATTAATCTTCCTACTGTACTGCAAAATCCTCTCTTGCATCACATCCACATTGTCTAATTTCAAATCGAAATGCTTACCGAGATCCCCGCCGATGATTTCCCCGCGATTATCGCCATCGAATATCATCTTCGCGCCGTGCTGGATTGCGAAAAGGTAGCCGACACTCTTCCTAACGTAGGAATCATAAGGGAGGTGATCCAAAACCCGAAAACCCAATGTAGCTTGTTGCTCCAAGGACAAGAAAATCACACCCTTGAGGCTCCAATCCGAGGGGGTCTTGGAATTGCCAATGGCTACGACTTGCCAATACCCTTTGGACTTAACGAGTTTTCGAAGCGAATCGGAGGGGTAATCGAAGACGGAGACGACGATCCAGCGGTCGGATCGGAAGGAAGAGTAAGGCGAGGAGTTATCTGAAATGGGTTGGATTGAATTGAAGTCGAGTTTTGGGAAATGGAGAGGGAAAGTGGAGGTCTTGGAGTGGGATTTGAAGCAGAAGAAAGTGGGGGAGGAGGAGTTGGAGTTGGTGAGGAGGAAGATGAAGAGGGCGGCGATGGAGAGGAAAAGGAGGGAAATGGCGGCGAGTTTGAGGAGAGGGAAGGAGGAGACATGTTTGGAGAATCCGAGGTTGTTTTTGTGTGGAGGGGAGAAGTGGTCGGAGAGTTTGTGTTTTTTGGATGTGGGTTGGTCTTGTTGGACCAACATTGATTCGGATGTGTGTGTGTGTGTGTGTGTATATATGTATGTGTATATCTATATAGTTCAAGTAATGTTTTGGTTCGAGTTAGAGAGAGTTTGATGAGTTTTTCTATTGTTGCAGAAGAAACTTTGGAGGACTCGAACTGAGCTTTGTCTGTCTGTGTTCTTCACTCTAAACTAAGTTGCCGACAGAAATTATGTCAAAAACATCGTTTTCTCAAAATAAATAAATAAAACATTTTTTAATTTTTTAAGAATACCAATCCAATTATTGAGAAATATTACAACTAATAATTTACATATCAGAATCTTCTTAATTAAATACCAAGTTTTTTTTTTTTTTTGGAGAATAAACACCAACTGTTTTTACAAGACATAAATAAATAATATTTTTCTAAAAATATTTACGCTGAATAGTATATTGTATATAAATTTTTAAGAGACTTCAGTAAATAATTTATTGAATCTGCGGGAAAAGTAATTCATAAAAACTCTTTTTTTAGGAAATTCATTAAAATTCTTTTAAATAACTCAAAGTACCCAATTTTGTTAGAAAATAGACAATTCCCATATCCAAACCAACTTTTTTTTTTTTTATAAATAAAAACTATATATTGATGTATATTGAAACGACACCGTTTTGGCTGGGAAATATTTATACCAGTGTTTGCTTTCTTTCTTTACTACTGACGTCGATTCATGTGTGAGCTGCCGGAACACCAACATTGCATCTCTCTCTCTCTCTCTCTCTAAAAATCCTTCCTTCGTACACAAAGCAGAAGAAAGCCCAGATCTTTACACACCCCCACTTTAGAAGAGGACCCGGATTAGTGAGCACCTGATCCTGTTGTAGTCGACCATTCAGGTTTGTGGGTTTTCGCCTCGCCCTTTTTTCGGGTTTCGTTTTTGGATTTGTGTTTCGGACCTGTCTAGAATAGAGAAAGAGCGTTTTTTTTTTTCAATGTTGTAAAATATTATTCCTGTTTTATGTTAATTATTTTAGGAATCATTTGTTCCCCAATTGTAGTTAATATGTACAGATCATGGATGGGTTTTGTATGATTTTCTGTTTGTGCTCAGCTCAGATTATATTTTTGGATTTTTCCTGGATTTTAGATCCTTATTGTTCGATTAAATAAACTTTGTGTTTCATTTGGAGAAAAGCATGTTTTTTTCTCTCTTCTGTTTTGTTTTTCCTAATAGAATCTGATTCTAGTAACTTTGTTCATCTCTGTTTGGGACAAACCGTTGAAATTGAAAATTTTGGATTTAAAATTAGAATCTCAAATGAATGGGTGTTTAGGGTAAGAAACATGAACGTGGTGTAAATTTCAAAAATGGTGAAAAGCTGAATTTGGATATGAAGTTAAGCTAATTTTTTAGATTCAAAGCGGTGTGTCAAACGCACTGGCTTCATTCGGTACACCGTCTTAAATTGAAAGACTCGATTTGAATTGAGAATCTAAAGTTAATGAGTGTTTAGGAGGATAACAAATGATTTTGATGTAAATTTCAAAAAAGTGGAAAAAATGAATCTGGATTTGAGTGGATTTTTTTTTTTTTTTTTTTCCACTGGAAATGGTGTGCCAAACACACACTTATGTTAGTGTCATGAGCTCTTATTTGAACGGCGACATCGGTGTCCCCTATATTTCAATGTTAACCTCATTTCTCAACTTCTCAGTTCTCCCCCAGCCACTGTGAAGCCCTAAAATCCTTTTGTGCTGTTGTTGGGATATCCACCATGATCCTGGTTCAAGGAGAAGAAGCGTTGGAGTTGTTAAAGAGATGCTGACCACCCGTCTATGACGGATCTCTGCAGGAGTACGCTTTAATGGAGTTCCTGAATAGTACGCTTCAGCTCTTTAAATGCATGTGGATTGTGCCTTCGGAGATTGTAACCCTAGCAGTAGCACGGCTTGAGGGAACCACGGCCCTTTGGTGGAAGTCCAAGAACCTAGATGCGGCGAACACCATGTCGGCTTTCTTTGTTGAAGCCATCACTGACCATTTCGATCGCCAAGTAAAGATGCGTCGCTTCTCTGAGCGTGTCAGCAGCTGGAGCTATGAGCCGGGGGAGTGAGTAGCTTCTTACACACACCGATTCCGCACTGAGCTCCTCCCAGCTCATCCTGTAATATCATCCGCACATTGGCAGATGAAGACTTACTGGGAGGCAGTACCCCATGCATTGAAGACCCGCGTGTGAGCGCCAGATTCCTATAAGATTATCGAATTGATGATGTGTGATGCCTTCCGTGCTGAGACAGCGATCGCTAGAGTGGACGAGGAGCAGCAGCAGAGAGCAAATGCTAACCTCGACCATGGAAACAGAGAAGGACCCGTATGAGCTATAGGATTAGGATTCAGCGGCTATCTTTTTGTGTATAGCTGTGTTATGATGTGATTTCGTTTCCTAGTATTTGGGAATGGTTTATGAAATTGAAATGAAATCAAGTATTTATACATTTAGACCAACTCAAAAGATAGCAACTTATTCGAGTATTTACACTATTGTGGTAATGTGAAAATTTACACCTTTTCATACTTGGAGTATGCCTTGGAAGTATCACAACCTCCCCCTTATTTTTTCCAAACAAGTTTCCACCATTTTAGATTTTTTTTTTTTTTTTTTTTTTATTGGTGAAACAAATATCATATGGAGTTTTAAGTAAGTATAAAATTCTAAAATGATAATAAGTAAAAATTTGATAGGATTTTTTATTTTTTAACATACAGCTGAATCGTTGTAAGTTTAACCTTCTATACTATAACGACTGGCATTATAGTCTTCCTCTGATCCTTTCGTGTTGTTGTTGGATGGAAGCCATTTGCACTTGCATATTGTCGTTTGCTCTATATTAAAATTATATATATATATATATATATATATAGAGAGAGAGAGAGAGAGAGAGAGACACGAGAGCTCACGTATATGGCAGTGAGTTTTTACCGGACGTGAACGGCAGCTCTCATTTTGGCTGTTGGATGTAAAGTTGAGGGAGGTGATGAAAGGGAGAGTGATAAAGAGACAGAGAAGCTGGGATACAACCTAGGGAGCTCTTGGTTGCCGGAGAAAGCGTTGCTGGAAGAGAGAGAGAGAGAGTTGCAGGATAAAAAGTCAAATTCAAAAATTTTTTTTTTTTCAATTCGAATCAATGTTCTAAACAAGCGTTAATTATTATTGGATTTTTTAACACATATGGATTCATGATGATCATTGATCAAGATAGACACTCCAAACTTGATCAGTCCCCATGCTCGAATTTGACAGTGGTTATGATGCTTTTATCGTCATTGTTTACTTATTTAAGCTCTTGTTTGACTTACCATCTCAATTTAAATATTTTATTCTTAAATTTAATGTGTGTTTGCACTTGCTTACAATCTAATTAATATTTAAAAAGGACAAAGCAACGATAAACAATAGATTCATCGGGATATGATCCGGGTCAACATATGATGATGAGGTATTGATTTTTATAATAATTAAAATAGAGTAGAAGTTGTTAAAATTTTTAGATATATTCGAGAATCTAGACTAAATTATAATAATAATAATAATAATAATAATAATAACAAATAAATAAATATCAGGTGGCAATGATTGGATTGTCACATGATTTGTAACAGATCTGTTATGTGGCAGCCTTGGAAGAGTGACCAAAAGTCACTAATCAAGAGTCATTGACTCTTTTTTTAAAGTTAAAATTGGAAATGGAAAAAACCTGATTTTCTTATTACGACCGGTGGTGGGGGCTTGGTGACAACAAATGTCTATCTAGAGCCTTCCCTTCTATGTTCGAACCGTGATACACGCAGAGTCTAGCCTTTGGCAAGAAAGATTATGTGTTATCTGCTCTTGACCCTAAGGTCTGCTAGAGATGCAGGAGCGAGGACTCCACCTATCCCTTTTTTATTTAAAAAAAAATACAATTTATTTTCGTTTTAGTGTTTATGAATTCAAATTAGTTTAAATTTTTAAAAAAAGAATAATTAAGCACAAATTAGTAATGATGTAATAGTAACTTTGAAGTTTATTTAAATATGGAAGAAAAAAAAAAAAAGCATAGTACCCCTCTCTTTCTTTTCTTTTTTTTTTTTTTTTTTTTTTTATGAGATACATGTTTGGAACAATGATTGGAGTTGAAGTTTTGTAAGTTGTAATTGAAATACTTGTTTGATTGAAGTGTGAATCATAAATGAACTGTAATATAAACAATAGTATAACAATTAAAATGTGTTCCGAAAACGATGGAATATGAACTTTGTTTTAGTCCTCTCATAATTCTATACTATTAAAAAAAATTCATTTCGACTTAAAATAAGGTAATTATACACTTTTAAATAAATTTGAATACTTTGAAAGTGGAAGAAAGAAAATAACATGTAAATCTTAAAGTTTTGGAGTTAAGTTGTAAAATTCCGTTTGCAACAATGTTCCAAACGATCCCTAATTCAGGATCTCTAGTGGCAGCAACAGCGGCGATGATGACAATAAATGATAATAATAAACAAATGAAGATAAAAATACAAGAAATAAACCCCTGACTAATTAGTCACTTGCTGGATAACAATTTTGAGGATTGATTTTCTCCTTTCTTTTTTATTCGCTATTTTCCTAGACTGCACTAAGTTAGCATTCTTTATTTTATATCTATATACATGAAATAATCTTTAAAAAATTCAAAATACAAGAAAAATCGACTACAGAAATTCTACAACATTGCAGGCACAAGAACATAGAAAAATGTTATAAATTACACCTGAATTTTATTATTAGTGTCAATATATCCTCAAATTATGAAATGTATGATCTATTATACCCTTTGAACTTTAACATGTATGTCAAGTTATCTCCCAACCTCCAACAATGCAAATACAAAATCAACGAATTTTAGCTATTTTCCCATGCTACTTATGGAACTTTGTTCATGTGTTTTAATAATTGCATCACTCAATTACGTTGTAATATTAAACAGATTTGTGTAATAAATAAGCAATTGTTTGGATTTCTTCAAGGCTAGACCCATGTGTAGCATGGATTATATATATATATATATATATATATATATATATAAAGAAGAATGTGAGTTACATGTGCACAATTAAAATAAAACAAAACAAAACAAAACAAAAAAGAAAAAACCAGTGACCGATTTCTTTATTTAATGATATTCACAATTTAAAAAAAAAAAAAAAAAAAAAAAACGGTGGCCTTGATGTTTATAGCATGAAAACTATAAGTACAACATTCTAATTAAATTCACTCACTTGAAGGGGAAATTTTTGTAAAGGAGGAGTCTTCTGAAGGCTAAGTTGACATTCAGACACCAATGAGAGTGGTGGTATTGTGGTAAATGATACATTATTTAGTTCTTTCCCTTCTATAAGGATTCAGGTCTCAAACTCGAATTGTGGCGCATATATTAATGTCTATCCTTTGGCAAAAAAATAGACTCCGTATTATGTGCTCTTAAAGTCTGAGATCTACAAGTTATTGAAAACTTAAAGTTAAGATCCTTGTTACCCCACCGGTAGTGGACTCACCCAATAACCATTAAGATGTGCAATGTGAGGGCATCACCGATCTTCTTTTCTTCATAAAATGAAAATTGATATTCTGAAATGCTTGATATCACTTGTGTTCTCTCATCATTCATTAGTATCTGCATAGGCAAAATGCTAAAACAACGTGCACAGAGTGATGGTGGAGGACTCTAAAAAAAAAGAAGTCAAGGAAGGAATTTGTTTTTGTTGTTGACCACTCCCAAGTCCCACCCACCAGCATATACGTATAGTGGAATAACATACAAACGGTAGTACTCCTTGGAAGCCAATGGTTTTCACATTATTGACATCAAATCCAGCCTTCAACAGAGAGTATTGATCCCCGCTACTCAAAAATTTAAAAAAAAAAAAAATGAAGAGTGAAGATTATTAGAAAAGTTAGTACATTAGTTTTTTCTTTTCCGTTTTCATTTTTCAGGACTTATTTACTTGACTCATATTTTTAATAAATATATAAAAACACAACTCTCTGTTCTTATCCTAAATTACCAATCTCTATAAAAACACAATCAAATGCAAATTTAAAAACAATCTCAGCACATTCTTGATAAATTGTCATTTCCATTTTCATACTCAAAATAAAACCATTTTCAAAATAGTCTCACTCATTGTTTTTGTTATGTACAGAATCTGCAAATGGCAAGTGCAAAAGCAAGGTTCACACAGTGGTGGTGGGCGACAACAAAGTGAGGAGGATATCTGCATCGACACTTTACATACCGTCGTCGGAAACAATTGTGAAGCCAGTTGTGGACGACTCCCGCCCACCAACAAACCGTGGAATGACCTACAAGCAATCCTTGGAAGCCAACGGTTTTCGCGTGATTGATATCAAATCTAGCCTTCAACAAATGACCATGGTTTCCAACATTTTAAAGGACTGTTCCTTAACTGTCTGGACCTCCAAAAAGTACCAGTACTTTTAAATATTTCTGAAATTAGTATGTCATATATGTTGAATAAACTTTCGTGTGTGATGAGAGTTTTAGTATGTGCCAACTTTGTTAGTATTGTGATGTCAGTGCTTGTTCTCTATCTTTTGCATGCTGAGCATGGTAAAGATAAGATAAATATATGTATAACTTTTGCTTCATGGTGGCGAAATTTCCTCGCTTTAATGCTTTGTACATATTTATATTTTTTAGATTCAACTAATTTATCCTCTCATTCTTGTCCACTTTCATTTTTCTTTACTATTACCATGACATGTCAATTAAATACCATAACAATTAAATATCATATCACGTTTGTTACAAGTTTTTTTTTTTTTTTTAATTTTAATTTACAAGGAAGCATTACATAAGTAAATAGTAATAAATAATAAACTAAGTAAGTAAATTATCTATTTCCTAGAAGTAAATAAATCTTGTCCACTTTCATTTTCTATTTACTAAAAGTAAATAAAATATCATTTATCCTCTCATTCTTGTCCACTTTCATTTCCTTTACTAATACCATGACATGTCAATTAAATACCATAACAATTAAATATCATGTCACATAAGTATAAGTGTTTTTTTTGTTTTTTTTTGTTTTAAGGAAGCATTCAACATAAGTAAATAATAATAAATAAGAAATTTACTAAGTAAATTATCTATTTACTGGAAGTAAATAAATCATTCACCTAATAAATATGCTATCAACAACTATTTAATCCAAATATTTTTTTTTTCAAATCTAATATTACTTCGATTATTTACCTTAAAATGCTATTCACTTCGTTCTCCCCATAGTTAAACTAGCAGAAGACGTGCCTACAAATGTGATTAGTTGCTTGATGTCTGTTATAACATATAAAATGAGATAGTAATGGTTTGGTACAGAATTCTGTAAGGCAAAAAAAAAAAAAAAAAAAACAAACAAAAACAAACAAAAATCTCCTTCTTTAGATATTACTGAATGCCTTATTATATGTCGTTTAATACCATTTATTGAGAAGAAGAAGAAGAAGACGAGAGAGAAGGCATTTATCTTCAAGATTGAGTCAGCAGAAAAACAATCACAAAGTTTGTTTATCAAATTTTGTTTATCGGTTGATGTGTCTATCATCCTCACTATACTATGACAAGGATAAACATCTTCACTCAAAAAACCGTATAATTTGGAAAATATCGTTTCAAAAAATAATCAATAACTTTGAATATACAATCACATAGTTTGTTTATCAAATTTTGTTTATTGGTTGATGTGTCATCATCCTTACTATACAATGAAAAAGGTTAATGTCTCCACTCAAAAATCCGTATAGTTTGGAAAATATAATTTCGACAAATAATCAATAACTTTGAAAACAAAAGCAGTACTAATAACAGTGGTGTGAGCCAGCTTCAAAAAATGAAACAATAAGAGAGAATAAAACAAAAAGAAGTACAATTTAGTAAAGGAAAACAGTACCTATATCCTGGTGTAGATACAAGCCCTCCCCTCCATAGCCCCTCGTTCCAAAAGAGTAGTATCAGAACCAGTAAACGAAAAAATTGCTATAACGAAAGTGCATAAAATTATCTTAGAACCTAGCACATTAGTATGCACATTACATGTTTTTTATAAAACATTTTAGTTAATAAGAAAGAAAGAATACCTATATCCTGGTGTAGATACAAGACCCTCCCCTCCATAGCCCCTCGTTCCAAAAGAGTAGTATTAGAACCAGTAAACGAAAAAATTGCTATAACGAGAGAGCATAAAATTATCTTAGAACCTAGCACATTAGTATGCACATTACATGTTTTTTTATAAAACATTTTAGTTAAGAAAGAAAGAAAGAAAGCCATACACAAGCAAAATTCATGTTATCCCACAGGACAAGAAGAGATTACTAGCAAATATCTAATGAAATGAAAAACTTTAGTTGCTTAATTTACAACTAAAAACAGAGTTCTCTAACTAAAATGCCTACGCTACATGTGGGCAAAAAAAAAAAAAAAAAAAGAAGACTTTCCAATAAGGCAGCCATTCACAAATATATCAAAAGGCTATCAGCTTCCAATCACTAATATAACTTCCCGATGCTGAAGTTGCCTTTTGACAAACTGAAAATGTGGCGGGAAACTAGCCACATGTTTCCCAATGCTCCAGAGCATCGGGAAAGAAAAAGCTAGTCATAGTCATCTGCTTTTGACCAGATATTGTTTACCAATGCTACCATTAAGTGGAAGTGTCGGTAATTAACTAATTGACACCTAAGTTTTGGCATCATTTAACTACTGCTACTATTACGCTACTGCTATGCTACAACGCTAATGCTTTTGGCATCATGTTTTCCAATGCTTCAGATCATTGGCAATGAAAACTCTAGTCAAGGTCCTCTGACTTTGACAAGATAATGTTTACTGATGCTACCGTCAAGTGGTAGAGTCGCCAATTAACTAATTTAAAGACACCATTTAGGGGGCGGTAAACTTTTGCATAATTTACTATGGCTACAACTACGCTATTGCTATGCTACTACGCTAATGCTTTTAGCATCATGTTCCCAAATGCTTCAGAGCGTTGGCAATGAAAAATCTAGTCAAGGTCCTCTGACTTTGACCAGATAATGTTTAATGACACTACCGTTAATTGGCAGACTAACTTTTAGAATCCATATAGAGGTTGGTAAGTTTTGGCCTCATTTGACCACAACTACTTTTATACTAATGCTTTTGCTACTGTAATGCTACTTTTTCTAACTACTACTACAGCACAGCTAATGCTAATACTACTACTAATATAAAAGGCACTCGGCTAGCTAGCCATCAACATATTATCATTGGATGGCCTTGTAACTAGTTGACTCCTGCTTTAAAGTTTTATCTCCCTATATGTAGGAAAAAAAAAAAGGTTACATACATTGGAATCTGTGGAGAACTGTTGGAGAAGTTTCCTATTCTGTTGTCACCCAACATGTATCTAGCAGCACACTGCATCAAACTAAAGAGACATCAGAGAATCAAATCTCTACGAACCTGCTCCGCTTAGTAAATTATGAATTAATTTGCCATAAAAGGTAGACAAAAAGTGACTGGTATACTCTAAACAATACTTAAAATCCCAAGGTAAAAGACCAAAGCAACATATATATATATATATAGAAACAACTACCATTGATTTAGGATCGAGCAAACTCAAAGCACTGGAGCACTGGCATCTTCATCAGCCAAATAGACCGAATACGCCACCTGTCATTGCTCCTCGTTCTCCTAATAGACGACATAAAGGATCAGTATAACACATCCAAATTCAGCATTAAGAAATCTGACTTCATTTAGAAACTAATCTAGTTAAGGAATTAAAATTGTTTTTTTCAACAAAATTTGTTGACTATTTATCAGACCTATCATGCAACTTAGAGTAGAGATGCTAGTTGTAGAAAGAAAAATTGTACCTGTCTTCAGTCTCCATTATTTAATGGCCTTAGTAAACACCTCCACAATTCCAAAATTACAACCGACCCCACTCTATAACTATACTTGTTGTACCCCTCTCCACAGCCCCCATTCCATGTATCAAATTGAACAATAACAAACAGATAGAACAGTAAATAACAAAATTAGCAACACTAAAAAATAAAAGGAAACGATAAATGAGCAGATATTATCAATACATTAATATAAAAATATCATTTGTTCTAATACGTAACATAAAAACAACCACTAAGTCTGCATATCAAATTTGGTTTTTCAGTTGACCAAGCATCTTCCGCACTATACAGTAAAAAGGGTAAGTGTCTCCACTCAAAAAACTGTATAGTTCGGAAAATATCATTTCAACTGATAATCAAAAACTCTGAAATCTATGGCAGTACCGATCACAGTAGTATAAGCCAATTTCAAAAAATGAAAATAAAATAAAATAAGATAAAGAAAAACAAAAATAACTATATAAATAGCAAAAGGAAACAATACCTGTTTGGGCTGTTTGATGAGGTATAAATCTTGGTATATACAAGCCCCTCCATCCGAACCCCCTCGTTCCAAGAAGAAAAAAAAAAAATGTCAGTAAATTTTCCAAAAGAGTTGCAAAGTTTCACTGCAAATTGCAGAGATATTCTTACCTATGGGGCTTTAAATGGCAAGTATTGATGCTCGAGCATTTGTTTTTTTCACAAAAAAAACTGAAAAAGCTTGGAAGAATCATAATCCCATCTAGAGGGTTCCTATCATCATCTGCCCCTGTTCAGACCAAAAAACAATTGCATTAATCAAGTGGAAATTATTATACACTACATTTATGCAACATAGCTATAAGATCTCAACAACTTTTAAAGCTTACCGTGTGACAGCCAGTGATAGCTTAACATTTGTCTTTCATGAAATGTTCTTCGTGCAACACAATTGATTCCTAGTGTACAAATGGAAGCTCGATGAGAAACATCTAGTAAAATTAAGATGAGTTGTTAAAAACAGAGAGAGATTACCAACCCGTCAGACATCTAGAGTCTTGAGCTTCATAACAAGCAATGGGAATGGCCTTTTGTATGGTAGCATTCTCATATGATATTGCAGTGGTCCGGTCAATAACTTGACAAAAATCAAATAACAACATGAATTGGAAAAAATGATAAAAATTACTCACGTGAAGTTCTATAATATGTCTATTAACATGTACGTACGTACGTATGTATGTATGTATGTATGCATGCATGATATCCTATATGTATGCATGCATGTATGCCTGTATGCGGATGAATGAGTGTATATTGGTCATAATATATATATATATATATATATGAAAGTAATCAGAAAACGTCCCTTTTTTCAGTAGCTTCTTGGATCATTGTTGGAGAATTGTCAACCGAGTGCTTCTCCCTAAAAAAATTGTCATGACACACCTCAAACAAAGAACAGAAAAAGTTGGGGAAAAAAAAAACACACACACATACACAAACAAAAGGGAAGGTGAAGAACATACGTTTGTAAAGATCTAGTTATGTATCAAAGCATTGAGCTATTGGTACCAACTCCTTTTCGTGCAAATTAAGCTCCTGAAAAGTACATCCGCAGATGTAATTCTTTAAAAGTCTATAAATTCTATTGTAGATAGTTCTTTTAGTAGTTTAAAAGAAAAAAAATAAAAATAAAAAAGTAGAAGAACAATAGGTTTTGAAAGCACAGAGAACTACTCATGATGCAGCTTTTCAAGACAATTAGCAACATGCACTTCATTGGTTTCCCATGAAATGAAAGATTCTGAAAAAGATATAAACATAACAAGTTCGGTGAGCACACAAAACAACTCATTGAGACAACCACTAGGGAAAGATTCAGTGCCGGTGTTGAAGGAGTTACGTACCTCCGTCCTTGGAAAATATTCAAATTTGTTTTTAGGCTTGTCCATAAGAATGGGATGGTAGTGCTCCAAGAACTTCTTAGGGGGGACCTGGCTAACAGCGTGTTGGTGTAACTCAAGTGAATTTCAATTTTTTTTCACAGGAATAACTGCACAAAGCTAGTTTTAAGGTAAAGAGATAAAACAGTTATCGGTTACGTATATTTGCATATTCTTGCATCACGATCACTGCTTCTTTGGGGCCATCCTCCTAACCACACCATGCAAGCAATAAAAGTCACCAAACTCAGTTAAAGACAACAATATCTATCTACACAACATGTGAAAAGAAAAGGGAATAATGAACGTCAATTAAACCAACTCCAAGAGAAGAGCTCCCCAACCAATTTATCTTCAATCTTTTCAAGCAATGCCAAAACATATCTAAATTAGCATATAAACTGAGAATTATGTCTCATAAAAACTGCTAACTTTATAACCATCTATGATATTTGAATATCGGTCATAATAAAGTTTCTCAAAAAATTATAAAAAAGGGTGATTAATCACTCGGTTAGCTAGCCAATATTAGATTATCATTGAATACCCTTATAACTAGTTGGCTCTTGCTTTAAAGATTGATCTCCCTATAAGTGAAAAGATTAAAGAAAAGAAAAGAAAAATAAATCAACTTACATGCATTGGAATCTTTGGAAAACTGTTGGAGAAGTTTCCTATATGTCGTCACCCAACGTGTATCCAGTAGCAAACAACGTCAAACTAAAACGACATTAGAGAATCAAATCTCTACGAATATGCTCCGTTTGGTAAATTATGAAATAATTTTTCTTAAAAGGTAGACAAAAAGCGACTAGTACACTCAAAACAATACTTAATAGCCCAAGGTAAAATACAATAGTAAAAAAAAAAAAAGATTGAAAACAAATACCATTGATTAAGGATCCAGCAAACTCAAAGCGTTGGAATCTTCATAAGCCATATAGACCGAAGAAGCCACAAGTCATTGCTCCTCTTTCTCCTAACAGACGATATAAAGGATTGATATAGCATCAAGAAATCTGACTTCATTTACAAACTAAACTAGTTAAGGATTTTTTTTTTTTCCAACAAAATTTGCTGACTACTTATCCAACCTATTATGTAACATAGAGTAGAGATGCTAACAGTAGAAAGAAAAATGATACCTGTCATCATTCTCTATTATTTAATGTCCTTGCCAGACACCTCTCCGCAGTCCCATAATTAGAACCGTCTCCATTACATACCAATACTTGTTGTACGCCTCTCCACAGCCCCCATTCCATGTGTCAAATTGAACAGCAACAGACGGATTAGAACAGTAAATAACAAAATTACCAACACTAAAAAGTAAAAGGAAACGATAAATGAGTAGATATAATCAGTACATTAATATAAAAATATCATTTGTTCTAATCTGTGACATTAAAACAACCACTAAGTTTG
Organism: Ficus erecta; assembly: GCA_008635985.1. NCBI lineage: Eukaryota > Viridiplantae > Streptophyta > Magnoliopsida > Rosales > Moraceae > Ficus > Ficus erecta. The sequence continues at coordinate 3,083,981 of BKCH01000019.1, forward strand.
CATATCAAATTTGGTTTATCAGTTGACCTGGCATCTTCCACACTATACAGTGAAAAGGGTAAGTGTCTCCACTCAAAAAACCATATAGTTCGGAAAATATCATTTCAACTAATAATAACTTTAAAATCTATGGCAATGCTGATCACAATAGCATAAGCCAGTTTCAAAAAATGACAATAAAATAAAACAAGATAGGATAAAGAAAAACAAAAAGAACTACAAATTAGTAAAGGAAAACAATACATGTTTGGGCTGCATGATGAGTTACATATCGTGGTATATACAAGCCCAACCCTCCGAGCCCCCTCGTTCCAAGAAAAAAATATATATATATCAGTAAATTTTCTAGAAGAGTTGCAAAGTTTCATTACAAATTGCTAAGATATTCTTACCTATGGGGTTTTCAATGGCAAGTATTGCTGCTCGAGCATTTGCTTTTTTCACAAAAAAATGAAAATGGTTGGAAGAGTCAGAAACCCATTTATAAGGTTCTTATCCTCCTCTGTCCCTATTCAAACCAAAAAGCAATTGCATTAATCAAGTGGAAATTATTATACACTACATTTATGCAACATAGCTATAAGATCTCAACAACTTTTAAAGCTTACCGTGTGATAGCCAGTGATAGGTTAACATTTGTCCATCTTGAAATGTTCTTCATGCAACACAATTCATTCCTACGGTAAAAATGGAAGCTTGATGAGAAACATCTAGTAAAATTAAGATGAGTCGTTAAAACAGAGAGAGATTGCCAACCTATCAGACATATAATGTCTTGAGCTTCATAACAAGCAATGGGAATGGCTTGTTGTTTGGTAGCATCCTCGCCTGATATACAGTGGTCCGGTCAATAACTTTACAAAAATCAAATAATAACATGAATTAGAAAATATGATAAAAATCACTCACGTGAAGTTCTATAATATGTCTATTAACATGTATGTATGTATGCATGCATGCAATCCTATATGTATGCATGTTTGTATGCCTGTATGAGGATGAATGAGTGTATATTGTTCATAATATTATATATATGAAAGTAATTAGAAAACGTCCCTTTTTTCCAAAGCTTTTTGGATCATTGTTGGAGAATCATCAGCCGAGTGCTTCTTCTTCCTAAAAAAATTGTCGTGACACACCTCACAAAGAAAAGAAAAAGGTAGGGGAAAAAAAAAAAAACCCACAAAGGGGAAGGTGAAGAACATACGTTTGTAAAGATCTAGCTATGTATCAAAGCATTGTGCTATTGGTACCATCTCCTTTTCGTGCAAATGAAGCACCTGAAAAGTATAACAGTAGATGTAATTCCTTAAAAGTCTAAATTTTATTGTAGAGAGTTCTTTTAGTAGCTTAAAAAAAATAAAAATAAAAAAGTAGAAGAACAATAGGTTTTGAAAGCACAGAGAACTACTGACGATGCAGCTTTTCATGACAGTTAGCAACAAGCACTTCATTGGTTTCCCATGACGTGAAAGATTCTGAAAAAGATATAAACATAATAAGTTTCGTGAGCACACAGAACAACTCATTGAGACGACCACTAGGAAAAGACTCAGTGCCAGGCATTAAAGGGTTTACGTACCTCCATGCCTGGAAAATATTCAAATTTGTTTTCAGGTTTGCCATAAGAATGGGATGGTGGTGCTCCAAGAACTCCTTAGCGGGCACTGGCTAAAAGCGTGTCAGTGTAACTCAAGTGAATTTCAATTTTTTTCACATTAGTAACTGCACAAAGCTAGTTTTAAGGTATAGAGATAAAACAGTTACCGGTCAGGTACATTTGCATATTCTTGTATCACGATCACTGCTTCTTTGGGGCTATCCTCCAAACCACACCATGGAAGCAATAAAAGTCACCATGCCCAGTAAAAGACAAAAATTATTTATCTAAAAAAGATGTGAAAAGATGAGAAAGGAATAAGGAACGTCAATTAAACCAACTCCAAGAGAAGACCTCCCCAAGCAACTTGTATTCAATCCTTTCAAACACTGCTGTAGGCGCTACAGATGAAAACATATCTAAATTTGCATATAAACTGAGAATTATGTCTCATAAAAACTGCTAACTTTATAACCATCTATGATATTTGAATATCGGTCATAATAAAGTTTCTCAAAATATTATAAAAAAGGGTGATTAATCACTCGGTTAGCTAGCCAATATTAGATTATCATTGAATACCCTTATAACTAGTTGGCTCTTGCTTTAAAGATTGATCTCCCTATAAGTGAAAAGATTAAAGAAAAGAAAAGAAAAATAAATCAAGTTACCTGCATTGGAATCTTTGGAAAACTGTTGGAGAAGTTTCCTATATGTCGTCACCCAACGTGTATCCAGTAGCAAACAACGTCAAACTAAAACGACATTAGAGAATCAAATCTCTACGAATATGCTCCGTTTGGTAAATTATGAAATAATTTTTCTTAAAAGGTAGACAAAAAGCGACTAGTGTACTCAAAACAATACTTAATAGCCCAAGGTAAAATACCATAGTAAAAAAAAAAAAGATTGAAAACAAATACCATTGATTAAGGATCCAGCAAACTCAAAGCGTTGGAATCTTCATAAGCCATATAGACCGAAGAAGCCACAAGTCATTGCTCCTCTTTCTCCTAACAGACGATATAAAGGACTGATATAGCATCAAGAAATCTGACTTCATTTACAAACTAAACTAGTTAAGGATTTTTTTTTTTTCCCAGCAAAATTTGCTGACTACTTATCCAACCTATCATGTAACATAGAGTAGAGATGCTAACAGTAGAAAGAAAAATGATACCTGTCATCATTCTCTATTATTTAATGTCCTTGCCAGACACCTCTCCGCAGTCCCATAATTATAACCGTCTCCATTATATACCAATACTTGTTGTACGCCTCTCCACAGCCCCCATTCCATGTGTCAAATTGAACAGCAACAGACGGATTAGAACAGTAAATAACAAAATTACCAACACTAAAAAGTAAAAGGAAACGATAAATGAGTAGATATAATCAGTACATTAATATAAAAATATCATTTGTTCTAATCTGTGACATTAAAACAACCACTAAGTTTGCATATCAAATTTGGTTTATCAGTTGACCTGGCATCTTCCACACTATACAGTGAAAAGGGTAAGTGTCTCCACTCAAAAACCATATAGTTCGGAAAATATCATTTCAACTAATAATAACTTTAAAATCTATGGCAATGCTGATCACAATAGCATTAAGCCAGTTTCAAAAATGACAATAAAATAAAACAAGATAGGATAAAGAAAAACAAAAAGAACTACAAATTAGTAAAGGAAAACAATACCTGTTTGGGCTGCATGATGAGTTACATATCCTGGTATATACAAGCCCAACCCTCCGAGCCCCCTCGTTCCAAGAAAAAAATATATATATATCAGTAAATTTTCTAGAAGAGTTGCAAAGTTTCATTACAAATTGCTAAGATATTCTTACCTATGGGGTTTTCAATGGCAAGTATTGCTGCTCGAGCATTTGCTTTTTTCACAAAAAAATGAAAATGGTTGGAAGAGTCAGAAAACCCATTTATAAGGTTCTTATCCTCCTCTGTCCCTATTCAAACCAAAAAGCAATTGCATTAATCAAGTGGAAATTATTATACACTACATTTATGCAACATAGCTATAAGATCTCAACAACTTTTAAAGCTTACCGTGTGATAGCCAGTGATAGGTTAACATTTGTCCATCTTGAAATGTTCTTCATGCAACACAATTCATTCCTACGGTAAAAATGGAAGCTTGATGAGAAACATCTAGTAAAATTAAGATGAGTCGTTAAAACAGAGAGAGATTGCCAACCTATCAGACATATAATGTCTTGAGCTTCATAACAAGCAATGGGAATGGCTTGTTGTTTGGTAGCATCCTCGCCTGATATACAGTGGTCCGGTCAATAACTTTACAAAAATCAAATAATAACATGAATTAGAAAATATGATAAAAATCACTCACGTGAAGTTCTATAATATGTCTATTAACATGTATGTATGTATGCATGCATGCAATCCTATATGTATGCATGTTTGTATGCCTGTATGAGGATGAATGAGTGTATATTGTTCATAATATTATATATATGAAAGTAATTAGAAAACGTCCCTTTTTTCCAAAGCTTTTTGGATCATTGTTGGAGAATCATCAGCCGAGTGCTTCTTCTTCCTAAAAAAATTGTCGTGACACACCTCACAAAGAAAAGAAAAAGGTAGGGGAAAAAAAAAAAACCCACAAAGGGGAAGGTGAAGAACATACGTTTGTAAAGATCTAGCTATGTATCAAAGCATTGTGCTATTGGTACCATCTCCTTTTCGTGCAAATGAAGCACCTGAAAAGTATAACAGTAGATGTAATTCCTTAAAAGTCTAAATTTTATTGTAGAGAGTTCTTTTAGTAGCTTAAAAAAAATAAAAATAAAAAAGTAGAAGAACAATAGGTTTTGAAAGCACAGAGAACTACTGACGATGCAGCTTTTCATGACAGTTAGCAACAAGCACTTCATTGGTTTCCCATGACGTGAAAGATTCTGAAAAAGATATAAACATAATAAGTTTCGTGAGCACACAGAACAACTCATTGAGACGACCACTAGGAAAAGACTCAGTGCCAGGCATTAAAGGGTTTACGTACCTCCATGCCTGGAAAATATTCAAATTTGTTTTCAGGTTTGCCATAAGAATGGGATGGTGGTGCTCCAAGAACTCCTTAGCGGGCACTGGCTAAAAGCGTGTCAGTGTAACTCAAGTGAATTTCAATTTTTTTCACATTAGTAACTGCACAAAGCTAGTTTTAAGGTATAGAGATAAAACAGTTACCGGTCAGGTACATTTGCATATTCTTGTATCACGATCACTGCTTCTTTGGGGCTATCCTCCAAACCACACCATGGAAGCAATAAAAGTCACCATGCCCAGTAAAAGACAAAAATTATTTATCTAAAAAGATGTGAAAAGATGAGAAAGGAATAAGGAACGTCAATTAAACCAACTCCAAGAGAAGACCTCCCCAAGCAACTTGTATTCAATCCTTTCAAACACTGCTGTAGGCGCTACAGATGAAAACATATCTAAATTTGCATATAAACTGAGAATTATGTCTCATAAAAACTGCTAACTTTATAACCATCTATGATATTTGAATATCGGTCATAATAAAGTTTCTCAAAATATTATAAAAAAGGGTGATTAATCACTCGGTTAGCTAGCCAATATTAGATTATCATTGAATACCCTTATAACTAGTTGGCTCTTGCTTTAAAGATTGATCTCCCTATAAGTGAAAAGATTAAAGAAAAGAAAAGAAAAATAAATCAAGTTACCTGCATTGGAATCTTTGGAAAACTGTTGGAGAAGTTTCCTATATGTCGTCACCCAACGTGTATCCAGTAGCAAACAACGTCAAACTAAAACGACATTAGAGAATCAAATCTCTACGAATATGCTCCGTTTGGTAAATTATGAAATAATTTTTCTTAAAAGGTAGACAAAAAGCGACTAGTGTACTCAAAACAATACTTAATAGCCCAAGGTAAAATACCATAGTAAAAAAAAAAAAGATTGAAAACAAATACCATTGATTAAGGATCCAGCAAACTCAAAGCGTTGGAATCTTCATAAGCCATATAGACCGAAGAAGCCACAAGTCATTGCTCCTCTTTCTCCTAACAGACGATATAAAGGACTGATATAGCATCAAGAAATCTGACTTCATTTACAAACTAAACTAGTTAAGGATTTTTTTTTTTCCCAGCAAAATTTGCTGACTACTTATCCAACCTATCATGTAACATAGAGTAGAGATGCTAACAGTAGAAAGAAAAATGATACCTGTCATCATTCTCTATTATTTAATGTCCTTGCCAGACACCTCTCCGCAGTCCCATAATTATAACCGTCTCCATTATATACCAATACTTGTTGTACGCCTCTCCACAGCCCCCATTCCATGTGTCAAATTGAACAGCAACAGACGGATTAGAACAGTAAATAACAAAATTACCAACACTAAAAAGTAAAAGGAAACGATAAATGAGTAGATATAATCAGTACATTAATATAAAAATATCATTTGTTCTAATCTGTGACATTAAAACAACCACTAAGTTTGCATATCAAATTTGGTTTATCAGTTGACCTGGCATCTTCCACACTATACAGTGAAAAGGGTAAGTGTCTCCACTCAAAAAACCATATAGTTCGGAAAATATCATTTCAACTAATAATAACTTTAAAATCTATGGCAATGCTGATCACAATAGCATTAAGCCAGTTTCAAAAAATGACAATAAAATAAAACAAGATAGGATAAAGAAAAACAAAAAGAACTACAAATTAGTAAAGGAAAACAATACCTGTTTGGGCTGCATGATGAGTTACATATCCTGGTATATACAAGCCCAACCCTCCGAGCCCCCTCGTTCCAAGAAAAAAATATATATATATCAGTAAATTTTCTAGAAGAGTTGCAAAGTTTCATTACAAATTGCTAAGATATTCTTACCTATGGGGTTTTCAATGGCAAGTATTGCTGCTCGAGCATTTGCTTTTTTCACAAAAAAATGAAAATGGTTGGAAGAGTCAGAAACCCATTTATAAGGTTCTTATCCTCCTCTGTCCCTATTCAAACCAAAAAGCAATTGCATTAATCAAGTGGAAATTATTATACACTACATTTATGCAACATAGCTATAAGATCTCAACAACTTTTAAAGCTTACCGTGTGATAGCCAGTGATAGGTTAACATTTGTCCATCTTGAAATGTTCTTCATGCAACACAATTCATTCCTACGGTAAAAATGGAAGCTTGATGAGAAACATCTAGTAAAATTAAGATGAGTCGTTAAAACAGAGAGAGATTGCCAACCTATCAGACATATAATGTCTTGAGCTTCATAACAAGCAATGGGAATGGCTTGTTGTTTGGTAGCATCCTCGCCTGATATACAGTGGTCCGGTCAATAACTTTACAAAAATCAAATAATAACATGAATTAGAAAATATGATAAAAATCACTCACGTGAAGTTCTATAATATGTCTATTAACATGTATGTATGTATGCATGCATGCAATCCTATATGTATGCATGTTTGTATGCCTGTATGAGGATGAATGAGTGTATATTGTTCATAATATTATATATATGAAAGTAATTAGAAAACGTCCCTTTTTTCCAAAGCTTTTTGGATCATTGTTGGAGAATCATCAGCCGAGTGCTTCTTCTTCCTAAAAAAATTGTCGTGACACACCTCACAAAGAAAAGAAAAAGGTAGGGGAAAAAAAAAAAAACCCACAAAGGGGAAGGTGAAGAACATACGTTTGTAAAGATCTAGCTATGTATCAAAGCATTGTGCTATTGGTACCATCTCCTTTTCGTGCAAATGAAGCACCTGAAAAGTATAACAGTAGATGTAATTCCTTAAAAGTCTAAATTTTATTGTAGAGAGTTCTTTTAGTAGCTTAAAAAAAATAAAATAAAAAAGTAGAAGAACAATAGGTTTTGAAAGCACAGAGAACTACTGACGATGCAGCTTTTCATGACAGTTAGCAACAAGCACTTCATTGGTTTCCCATGACGTGAAAGATTCTGAAAAAGATATAAACATAATAAGTTTCGTGAGCACACAGAACAACTCATTGAGACGACCACTAGGAAAAGACTCAGTGCCAGGCATTAAAGGGTTTACGTACCTCCATGCCTGGAAAATATTCAAATTTGTTTTCAGGTTTGCCATAAGAATGGGATGGTGGTGCTCCAAGAACTCCTTAGCGGGCACTGGCTAAAAGCGTGTCAGTGTAACTCAAGTGAATTTCAATTTTTTTTCACATTAGTAACTGCACAAAGCTAGTTTTAAGGTATAGAGATAAAACAGTTACCGGTCAGGTACATTTGCATATTCTTGTATCACGATCACTGCTTCTTTGGGGCTATCCTCCAAACCACACCATGGAAGCAATAAAAGTCACCATGCCCAGTAAAAGACAAAAATTATTTATCTAAAAAAGATGTGAAAAGATGAGAAAGGAATAAGGAACGTCAATTAAACCAACTCCAAGAGAAGACCTCCCCAAGCAACTTGTATTCAATCCTTTCAAACACTGCTGTAGGCGCTACAGATGAAAACATATCTAAATTTGCATATAAACTGAGAATTATGTCTCATAAAAACTGCTAACTTTATAACCATCTATGATATTTGAATATCGGTCATAATAAAGTTTCTCAAAATATTATAAAAAAGGGTGATTAATCACTCGGTTAGCTAGCCAATATTAGATTATCATTGAATACCCTTATAACTAGTTGGCTCTTGCTTTAAAGATTGATCTCCCTATAAGTGAAAAGATTAAAGAAAAGAAAAGAAAAATAAATCAAGTTACCTGCATTGGAATCTTTGGAAAACTGTTGGAGAAGTTTCCTATATGTCGTCACCCAACGTGTATCCAGTAGCAAACAACGTCAAACTAAAACGACATTAGAGAATCAAATCTCTACGAATATGCTCCGTTTGGTAAATTATGAAATAATTTTTCTTAAAAGGTAGACAAAAAGCGACTAGTGTACTCAAAACAATACTTAATAGCCCAAGGTAAAATACCATAGTAAAAAAAAAAAAGATTGAAAACAAATACCATTGATTAAGGATCCAGCAAACTCAAAGCGTTGGAATCTTCATAAGCCATATAGACCGAAGAAGCCACAAGTCATTGCTCCTCTTTCTCCTAACAGACGATATAAAGGACTGATATAGCATCAAGAAATCTGACTTCATTTACAAACTAAACTAGTTAAGGATTTTTTTTTTTTCCCAGCAAAATTTGCTGACTACTTATCCAACCTATCATGTAACATAGAGTAGAGATGCTAACAGTAAGAAAGAAAAATGATACCTGTCATCATTCTCTATTATTTAATGTCCTTGCCAGACACCTCTCCGCAGTCCCATAATTATAACCGTCTCCATTATATACCAATACTTGTTGTACGCCTCTCCACAGCCCCCATTCCATGTGTCAAATTGAACAGCAACAGACGGATTAGAACAGTAAATAACAAAATTACCAACACTAAAAAGTAAAAGGAAACGATAAATGAGTAGATATAATCAGTACATTAATATAAAAATATCATTTGTTCTAATCTGTGACATTAAAACAACCACTAAGTTTGCATATCAAATTTGGTTTATCAGTTGACCTGGCATCTTCCACACTATACAGTGAAAAGGGTAAGTGTCTCCACTCAAAAAACCATATAGTTCGGAAAATATCATTTCAACTAATAATAACTTTAAAATCTATGGCAATGCTGATCACAATAGCATTAAGCCAGTTTCAAAAAATGACAATAAAATAAAACAAGATAGGATAAAGAAAAACAAAAAGAACTACAAATTAGTAAAGGAAAACAATACCTGTTTGGGCTGCATGATGAGTTACATATCCTGGTATATACAAGCCCAACCCTCCGAGCCCCCTCGTTCCAAGAAAAAAATATATATATATCAGTAAATTTTCTAGAAGAGTTGCAAAGTTTCATTACAAATTGCTAAGATATTCTTACCTATGGGGTTTTCAATGGCAAGTATTGCTGCTCGAGCATTTGCTTTTTTCACAAAAAAATGAAAATGGTTGGAAGAGTCAGAAACCCATTTATAAGGTTCTTATCCTCCTCTGTCCCTATTCAAACCAAAAAGCAATTGCATTAATCAAGTGGAAATTATTATACACTACATTTATGCAACATAGCTATAAGATCTCAACAACTTTTAAAGCTTACCGTGTGATAGCCAGTGATAGGTTAACATTTGTCCATCTTGAAATGTTCTTCATGCAACACAATTCATTCCTACGGTAAAAATGGAAGCTTGATGAGAAACATCTAGTAAAATTAAGATGAGTCGTTAAAACAGAGAGAGATTGCCAACCTATCAGACATATAATGTCTTGAGCTTCATAACAAGCAATGGGAATGGCTTGTTGTTTGGTAGCATCCTCGCCTGATATACAGTGGTCCGGTCAATAACTTTACAAAAATCAAATAATAACATGAATTAGAAAATATGATAAAAATCACTCACGTGAAGTTCTATAATATGTCTATTAACATGTATGTATGTATGCATGCATGCAATCCTATATGTATGCATGTTTGTATGCCTGTATGAGGATGAATGAGTGTATATTGTTCATAATATTATATATATGAAAGTAATTAGAAAACGTCCCTTTTTTCCAAAGCTTTTTGGATCATTGTTGGAGAATCATCAGCCGAGTGCTTCTTCTTCCTAAAAAAATTGTCGTGACACACCTCACAAAGAAAAGAAAAAGGTAGGGGAAAAAAAAAAACCCACAAAGGGAAGGTGAAGAACATACGTTTGTAAAGATCTAGCTATGTATCAAAGCATTGTGCTATTGGTACCATCTCCTTTTCGTGCAAATGAAGCACCTGAAAAGTATAACAGTAGATGTAATTCCTTAAAAGTCTAAATTTTATTGTAGAGAGTTCTTTTAGTAGCTTAAAAAAATAAAAATAAAAAAGTAGAAGAACAATAGGTTTTGAAAGCACAGAGAACTACTGACGATGCAGCTTTTCATGACAGTTAGCAACAAGCACTTCATTGGTTTCCCATGACGTGAAAGATTCTGAAAAAGATATAAACATAATAAGTTTCGTGAGCACACAGAACAACTCATTGAGACGACCACTAGGAAAAGACTCAGTGCCAGGCATTAAAGGGTTTATGTACCTCCATGCCTGGAAAATATTCAAATTTGTTTTCAGGTTTGCCATAAGAATGGGATGGTGGTGCTCCAAGAACTCCTTAGCGGGCACTGGCTAAAAGCGTGTCAGTGTAACTCAAGTGAATTTCAATTTTTTTCACATTAGTAACTGCACAAAGCTAGTTTTAAGGTATAGAGATAAAACAGTTACCGGTCAGGTACATTTGCATATTCTTGTATCACGATCACTGCTTCTTTGGGGCTATCCTCCAAACCACACCATGGAAGCAATAAAAGTCACCATGCCCAGTAAAAGACAAAAATTATTTATCTAAAAAAGATGTGAAAAGATGAGAAAGGAATAAGGAACGTCAATTAAACCAACTCCAAGAGAAGACCTCCCCAAGCAACTTGTATTCAATCCTTTCAAACACTGCTGTAGGCGCTACAGATGAAACATATCTAAATTTGCATATAAACTGAGAATTATGTCTCATAAAAACTGCTAACTTTATAACCATCTATGATATTTGAATATCGGTCATAATAAAGTTTCTCAAAATATTATAAAAAAGGGTGATTAATCACTCGGTTAGCTAGCCAATATTAGATTATCATTGAATACCCTTATAACTAGTTGGCTCTTGCTTTAAAGATTGATCTCCCTATAAGTGAAAAGATTAAAGAAAAGAAAGAAAATAAATCAAGTTACCTGCATTGGAATCTTTGGAAAACTGTTGGAGAAGTTTCCTATATGTCGTCACCCAACGTGTATCCAGTAGCAAACAACGTCAAACTAAAACGACATTAGAGAATCAAATCTCTACGAATATGCTCCGTTTGGTAAATTATGAAATAATTTTTCTTAAAAGGTAGACAAAAAGCGACTAGTGTACTCAAAACAATACTTAATAGCCCAAGGTAAAATACCATAGTAAAAAAAAAAAGATTGAAAACAAATACCATTGATTAAGGATCCAGCAAACTCAAAGCGTTGGAATCTTCATAAGCCATATAGACCGAAGAAGCCACAAGTCATTGCTCCTCTTTCTCCTAACAGACGATATAAAGGACTGATATAGCATCAAGAAATCTGACTTCATTTACAAACTAAACTAGTTAAGGATTTTTTTTTTTTCCCAGCAAATTTGCTGACTACTTATCCAAACCTATCATGTAACATAGAGTAGAGATGCTAACAGTAGAAAGAAAATGATACCTGTCATCATTCTCTATTATTAATGTCCTTGCCAGGACACCTCTCCGCAGTCCCATAATTATAACCGTCTCCATTATATACCAATACTTGTTGTACGCCTCTCCACAGCCCCCATTCCATGTGTCAAATTGAACAGCAACAGACGGATTAGAACAGTAAATAACAAAATTACCAACACTAAAAAGTAAAAGGAAACGATAAATGAGTAGATATAATCAGTACATTAATATAAAAATATCATTTGTTCTAATCTGTGACATTAAAACAACCACTAAGTTTGCATATCAAATTTGGTTTATCAGTTGACCTGGCATCTTCCACACTATACAGTGAAAAGGGTAAGTGTCTCCACTCAAAAAACCATATAGTTCGGAAAATATCATTTCAACTAATAATAACTTTAAAATCTATGGCAATGCTGATCACAATAGCATTAAGCCAGTTTCAAAAAATGACAATAAAATAAAACAAGATAGGATAAAGAAAAACAAAAAGAACTACAAATTAGTAAAGGAAAACAATACCTGTTTGGGCTGCATGATGAGTTACATATCCTGGTATATACAAGCCCAACCCTCCGAGCCCCCTCGTTCCAAGAAAAAAATATATATATATCAGTAAATTTTCTAGAAGAGTTGCAAAGTTTCATTACAAATTGCTAAGATATTCTTACCTATGGGGTTTTCAATGGCAAGTATTGCTGCTCGAGCATTTGCTTTTTTCACAAAAAAATGAAAATGGTTGGAAGAGTCAGAAACCCATTTATAAGGTTCTTATCCTCCTCTGTCCCTATTCAAACCAAAAGCAATTGCATTAATCAAGTGGAAATTATTATACACTACATTTATGCAACATAGCTATAAGATCTCAACAACTTTTAAAGCTTACCGTGTGATAGCCAGTGATAGGTTAACATTTGTCCATCTTGAAATGTTCTTCATGCAACACAATTCATTCCTACGGTAAAAATGGAAGCTTGATGAGAAACATCTAGTAAAATTAAGATGAGTCGTTAAAACAGAGAGAGATTGCCAACCTATCAGACATATAATGTCTTGAGCTTCATAACAAGCAATGGGAATGGCTTGTTGTTTGGTAGCATCCTCGCCTGATATACAGTGGTCCGGTCAATAACTTTACAAAAATCAAATAATAACATGAATTAGAAAATATGATAAAAATCACTCACGTGAAGTTCTATAATATGTCTATTAACATGTATGTATGTATGCATGCATGCAATCCTATATGTATGCATGTTTGTATGCCTGTATGAGGATGAATGAGTGTATATTGTTCATAATATTATATATATGAAAGTAATTAGAAAACGTCCCTTTTTTCCAAAGCTTTTTGGATCATTGTTGGAGAATCATCAGCCGAGTGCTTCTTCTTCCTAAAAAAATTGTCGTGACACACCTCACAAAGAAAAGAAAAAGGTAGGGGAAAAAAAAAAAACCCACAAAGGGGAAGGTGAAGAACATACGTTTGTAAAGATCTAGCTATGTATCAAAGCATTGTGCTATTGGTACCATCTCCTTTTCGTGCAAATGAAGCACCTGAAAAGTATAACAGTAGATGTAATTCCTTAAAAGTCTAAATTTTATTGTAGAGAGTTCTTTTAGTAGCTTAAAAAAAATAAAAATAAAAAAGTAGAAGAACAATAGGTTTTGAAAGCACAGAGAACTACTGACGATGCAGCTTTTCATGACAGTTAGCAACAAGCACTTCATTGGTTTCCCATGACGTGAAAGATTCTGAAAAAGATATAAACATAATAAGTTTCGTGAGCACACAGAACAACTCATTGAGACGACCACTAGGAAAAGACTCAGTGCCAGGCATTAAAGGGTTTACGTACCTCCATGCCTGGAAAATATTCAATTTGTTTTCAGGTTTGCCATAAGAATGGGATGGTGGTGCTCCAAGAACTCCTTAGCGGGCACTGGCTAAAAGCGTGTCAGTGTAACTCAAGTGAATTTCAATTTTTTTCACATTAGTAACTGCACAAAGCTAGTTTTAAGGTATAGAGATAAAACAGTTACCGGTCAGGTACATTTGCATATTCTTGTATCACGATCACTGCTTCTTTGGGGCTATCCTCCAAACCACACCATGGAAGCAATAAAAGTCACCATGCCCAGTAAAAGACAAAAATTATTTATCTAAAAAAGATGTGAAAAGATGAGAAAGGAATAAGGAACGTCAATTAAACCAACTCCAAGAGAAGACCTCCCCAAGCAACTTGTATTCAATCCTTTCAAACACTGCTGTAGGCGCTACAGATGAAAACATATCTAAATTTGCATATAAACTGAGAATTATGTCTCATAAAAACTGCTAACTTTATAACCATCTATGATATTTGAATATCGGTCATAATAAAGTTTCTCAAAATATTATAAAAAAGGGTGATTAATCACTCGGTTAGCTAGCCAATATTAGATTATCATTGAATACCCTTATAACTAGTTGGCTCTTGCTTTAAAGATTGATCTCCCTATAAGTGAAAAGATTAAAGAAAAGAAAAGAAAAATAAATCAAGTTACCTGCATTGGAATCTTTGGAAAACTGTTGGAGAAGTTTCCTATATGTCGTCACCCAACGTGTATCCAGTAGCAAACAACGTCAAACTAAAACGACATTAGAGAATCAAATCTCTACGAATATGCTCCGTTTGGTAAATTATGAAATAATTTTTCTTAAAAGGTAGACAAAAAGCGACTAGTGTACTCAAAACAATACTTAATAGCCCAAGGTAAAATACCATAGTAAAAAAAAAAAAGATTTGAAAACAAATACCATTGATTAAGGATCCAGCAAACTCAAAGCGTTGGAATCTTCATAAGCCATATAGACCGAAGAAGCCACAAGTCATTGCTCCTCTTTCTCCTAACAGACGATATAAAGGACTGATATAGCATCAAGAAATCTGACTTCATTTACAAACTAAACTAGTTAAGGATTTTTTTTTTTTTCCCAGCAAAATTTGCTGACTACTTATCCAACCTATCATGTAACATAGAGTAGAGATGCTAACAGTAGAAAGAAAAATGATACCTGTCATCATTCTCTATTATTTAATGTCCTTGCCAGACACCTCTCCGCAGTCCCATAATTATAACCGTCTCCATTATATACCAATACTTGTTGTACGCCTCTCCACAGCCCCCATTCCATGTGTCAAATTGAACAGCAACAGACGGATTAGAACAGTAAATAACAAAATTACCAACACTAAAAAGTAAAAGGAAACGATAAATGAGTAGATATAATCAGTACATTAATATAAAAATATCATTTGTTCTAATCTGTGACATTAAAACAACCACTAAGTTTGCATATCAAATTTGGTTTATCAGTTGACCTGGCATCTTCCACACTATACAGTGAAAAGGGTAAGTGTCTCCACTCAAAAAAACCATATAGTTCGGAAAATATCATTTCAACTAATAATAACTTTAAAATCTATGGCAATGCTGATCACAATAGCATTAAGCCAGTTTCAAAAAATGACATAAAATAAAACAAGATAGGATAAAGAAAAACAAAAAGAACTACAAATTAGTAAAGGAAAACAATACCTGTTTGGGCTGCATGATGAGTTACATATCCTGGTATATACAAGCCCAACCCTCCGAGCCCCCTCGTTCCAAGAAAAAAATATATATATATCAGTAAATTTTCTAGAAGAGTTGCAAAGTTTCATTACAAATTGCTAAGATATTCTTACCTATGGGGTTTTCAATGGCAAGTATTGCTGCTCGAGCATTTGCTTTTTTCACAAAAAAATGAAAATGGTTTGGAAGAGTCAGAAACCCATTTATAAGGTTCTTATCCCTCCTCTGTCCCTATTCAACCAAAAAGCAATTGCATTAATCAAGTGGAAATTATTATACACTACATTTATGCAACATAGCTATAAGATCTCAACAACTTTTAAGGTTACCGTGTGATAGCCAGTGATAGGTTAACATTTGTCCATCTTGAAATGTTCTTCATGCAACACAATTCATTCCTACGGTAAAAAATGGAAGCTTGATGAGAAACATCTAGTAAATTAAGATGAGTCGTTAAAACAGAGAGAGATTGCCAACCTATCAGACATATAATGTCTTGAGCTTCATAACAAGCAATGGGAATGGCTTGTTGTTTGGTAGCATCCTCGCCTGATATACAGTGGTCCGGTCAATAACTTTACAAAAATCAAATAATAACATGAATTAGAAAATATGATAAAAATCACTCACGTGAAGTTCTATAATATGTCTATTAACATGTATGTATGTATGCATGCATGCAATCCTATATGTATGCATGTATGTATGCCTGTATGAGAATGAATGAGTGTATATTGTTCATAATATATATATATATATGAAAGTAATTAGAAAACGTCCCTTTTTTCCATAGCTTTTTGGATCATTGTTGGAGAATCATCAACCGAGTGCTACTTCTTCCTAAAAAAATTGTCGTGACACACCTCACAAAGAAAAGAAAAGGTAGGGGGAAAAAAAAAAACCACAAAAGGGAAGGTGAAGAACATACGTTTGTAAAGATCTAGCTATGTATCAAAGCATTGTGCAAACGGTACCATCTCCTTTTCGTGCAAATGAAACTCCTGAAAAGTCTAAATTTTATTGCAAGAGAGTTCTTTTAGTAGCATAAAAAAAATAAAAATAAAAAAGTAAAAGAGCAATAGGTTTTTAAAGCACAGAGAACTACTGACGATGCAGCTTTTCATGACAGTTAGCAACAAGCACTTCATTGGTTTCCCATGACGTGAAAGATTCTGAAAAAGATATAAACATAATAAGTTTTGTGAGCACACAGAACAACTCATTGAGACGACCATAGGAAAAGATTCAGTGCCAGGTATTAAAGGGGTTACGTACCTCCATGCCTGGAAAATATTCAAATTTGTTTTCATGCTTGTCCATAAGAATGGGATGGTGGTGCTCCAAGAACTCCTTAGCGGGACCCCTGGCTAAAAAGTGTGTTAGTGTAACTCAGTGAATTTCAATTTTTTTTCACAGTAATATTGCACAAAGCAAACTTTTAAGGTATAGAGATAACACAGTTACCGGTCAGGCACGTTTGCATATTCTTGCATCCCGGTCACTGCTTCTTTGTGGCCATTCCTCCTAACCACACCATGCAAGCAATAAAAGTCATCATACGAAGTTAAAAACAACAAATATCTATCTAAAAAAGATGTGAAAAGAAAAGGGAATAAGGAACGTCAATTAAACCAACTCCAAGAGAAGAGGCTCTCCAACCAATTTATCTTTAATCCTTCCCCAGCGATACCGTGGACACTACAGATGAAAAACATATCTGAATTAGCATATAAAGTGAGAATTATGCCTCATAGGAACTTGTATCTTTATACCTATCAACAATATTAGAAGTTTGGTCAAACTAAAGTTTCCTCAAAAAAATCAAAAGTGTTGATTAATCGCTCAATTAGCTAGCCATCAATAGATTATCATCGGATGACCTTAGATTTATCTCCATATGATTTGAAAAGAGAAAAAAATAAATAAATATAAATTCAAATCTGTGTGTATATTCACTATATGCTCAGTTTAGTTTCATTATGAATAATTTATCTTAAAAGGTGGATGAAAAAGTATACTCAAAAACAAAACTTAAAAGCTAAACTGAAAAATTACCACGGATTTCAGATCAGCAAACTCAGAACAGGCATCTTCATCAGCCAAATAGACTGACTATGCCACTTGTCATTGCTCCTCATTCTCCTAAACATACGATATAAGCGATCAGTAACACATCCAAACTGAGCATTTAGAAATCTGACTTCATCTGGAAACTAAAACTAGTTAAGGAATTACTTTTTTTGTTTTTTTTCAACAAAATTTGCTGACTATATCAGATCTATCATGCAACAAAGAGTAGATATATTCATTTGAAGAAAGAAAGACTATACCTTTCTCCATTACAAAATGTCCCCGCCATTCGCCACTTTGCAGCCTCTTCCCCCAGCATTCCATCTGTCAAAATTGAACAATAACAGAAGGATTAGAACAGTAAATAACAAAAATTTAAAAGTGCAGGCCCAAAGTGAGTCTCAATTTTTTTTCACAGTATCACTGCACAAAGCTAGTTCAATGATGTCGAGAGATAAAACAATGGAAGCTCGATGAGAAACATCGAGTAAAATTAAAGGTGAGTTGTTAAAACAGAGAGAGATTACCAACCTAGTGTCTTGAGCTTCATGACAAGCAATGGGAAGGGCCTATTGTATGGGAAGCATCCGCGCCGGATCTGCAGTTGTCCAGTCAATGACTGACAAAAATCAAATAACAACATGAATTAGAAAAAATGATAAAATTCTCTCGCATGAAGTTCTATAATATGTCTATTTACATGTATGTATGCAAGCATGCAATCCTATATGTATGCATGTAAGATGAATGAATGTATATTGGACATAATATATATATATATATGCAGTAATCAGAAAACGTCCCTTTTTCTCCATAGCTTCTTGGATCCTTGTTGGAAGAATCGTCAACCGAGTGCTTCTTCTTCTAAAAAAAATTGTCATGATCCACCTCAAAAATAAAAAATAAAAACGTAGGGAAAAAAAAAAAGGAGAAGGTGAAGAACATACGTTTGCAAAGATTCTAGTTATCTATCAAAGCATTGTGCTATCGGTACCAAACTCCTTTCCGTGCAAATGAAGTGCCTAAAAAGTATAACCGAAGATGTAATTCTTTAAAAGTCTAAAAAGTTATTGTAGAGAGCTCTTTTAGTACTTTAGAAGGAAAAAAAAAAGTAGAAGAACAATAGTTTTGAAAGCACAGAGAACTACTGACGATGCAGCTTTTCATGACAGTTAGCAACAAGCACTTCATTGGTTTCCCATGACGTGAAAGATTCTGAAAAAAGATATAAACATAATAAGTTTTGTGAGCACACAGAACAACTCATTGAGACGACCACTAGGAAAAGATTCAGTGCCCAGTATTAAAGGGGTTAGTACCCTCCATGCCGATGGAAAATATTCAAATTTGTTTTCATGCTTGTCCATAAGAATGGGATGGTGGTGCTCCAAGAACTCCTTAGCGGGACCCCTGGCTAAAAGTGTGTAGTGTAACTCAAGTGATTTCAATTTTTTTTTCACAGTAATAATTGCACAAAGCAACTTTTTAAGGTATAGATAACACAGTTACCGGTCTGGCACGTTTGCATATTATTGCATCCCGGTCACTGCTTCTTTGTGGCCATCCTCCTAACCACACCATGCAAGCAATAAAAGTCATCATACGAAGTTAAAAACAACAAATATCTATCTAAAAAAGATGTGAAAAGAAAAGGGAATAAGGAACGTCAATTAACCAACTCCAAGAGAAGAGCTCTCCAACCAATTATCTTAATCCTTCCCAGCGATACCGTGGACACTACAGATGAAAAACATATCTGAATTACGCATATAAAGTGAGAATTATGCCTCATAGGAACTTGTATCTTTATACCTATCAACAATATTAGAAGTTTGGTCAAACTAAAGTTTCTCAAAAAAATCAAAAGTGTTGATTAATCGCCTCAATAGCTAGCCATCAATAGATTATCATCGGATGACCTTAGATTTATCTCCATATGATTTTGAAAAGAGAAAAAAAATAAATAAATAAATTCAAATCTGTGTGTATATTCACTATATGCTCAGTTTAGTTCATTATGAATAATTGATCTTAAAAGGTGGATGAAAAAGTATACTCAAAACAAAACTTAAAAGCTAAACCTCAAAAATTACCACGGATTTCAGATCAGCAAACTCAGAACAGGCATCTTCATCAGCCAAATAGACTGACTATGCCACTTGTCATTGATCCTCATTCCTCCTAACATACGATATAAGCGATCAGTAACACATCCAAACCTGAGCATTTAGAAATCTGACTTCATCTGGAAACTAACTAGTTAAGGAATTACTTTTTTTGTTTTTTTTCAACAAAATTTGCAGACTAATCAGATCTATCATGCACAAAGAGTAGATATATTCATTGAGAAAGAGAAGACTATACCTTTCTCCATTACAAAATGTCCCCGCCATTCGCCACTTGCAGCCTCTTCCCCCAGCATTCCATCTGTCAAATTGAACAATAACAGAAGGATTAGAACAGTAAATAACAAAATTTAAAAGTGTAGCCCAAGTGAGTCTCAATTTTTTTCACAATATCATCTGCACAAAGCTAGTTCAATGATGTCGAGAGATAAAACAAATGGAAGCTCGATGAGAAACATCGAGTAAAATTAAGGTGAGTTGTTAAAACAGAGAGAGATTACCAACCTAGTGTCTTGAGCTTCATGACAAGCAATGGGAAAGGCCTATTGTATGGAAGCATCCGCGCCTGATCTGCAGTTGTCCAGTCAATGACTTGACAAAAATCAAATAACAACATGAATTAGAAAAAATGATAAAATTCACTCGCATGAAGTTCTATAATATGTCTATTTACATGTATGTATGTATGTATGCAAGCATGCAATCCTATATGTATGCATGTAAGATGAATGAATGTATATTGACATAATATATATATATTATATGCAAGTAATCAGAAAACGTCCCTTTTTCTCCATAGCTTCTTGGATCCTTGTTGGAGAATCGTCAACCGAGTGCTTCTTCTTCCTAAAAAAATTGTCATGATACCTCAAAAATAAAAAAGAAAAACGTAGGGAAAAAAAAAGGGAGAAGGTGAAGAACATACGTTTGCAAAGATCTAGTTATCTATCAAAGTTGTGCTATTGGTTCCAACTCCTTTCCGTGCAAATGAAGTCCTAAAAAGTATAACCGAAGTTGTAATTCTTTAAAAGTAAAAAGTTTATTGTAGAGAGCTCTTTAGTAGTTTAAAAGGAAAAAAAAAAAGTAGAAGAACAATAGGTTTTGAAAGCACAGAGAACTACTGACTTGCAGCTTTTCATGACAGTTAGCAACAGCACTTCATTGGTTTCCCATGACGTGAAAGATTCTGAAAAAGATATAAACATAATAAGTTTCGTGAGCACACAGAACAACTCATTGAGACGACCACTAGGAAAAGATTCAGTGCCAGTATTAAAGGGGTTACGTACCTCCATGCCTGGAAAATATTCAAATTTGTTTTCAGGCTTGTCCATAAGAATGGGATGGTGGTGCTCCAAGAACTCCTTAGCGGGACCCCTGGCTAAAAGTGTGTTAGTGTAACTCAAGTGAATTTCAATTTTTTTTTCACAGTAATAATTGACAAAGCAAGTTTTAAGGTATAGAGATAACACAGTTACCGGTCAGGCACGTTTGCATATTCTTGCATCCCGGTCACTGCTTCTTTGTGGCCATCCTCCTAACCACACCATGCAAGCAATAAAAGTATCATACGAAGTTAAAAACAACAAATATCTATCTAAAAAAGATGTGAAAAGAAAAGGGAATAAGGAACGTCAATTAAACCAACTCCAAGAGAAGAGCTCTCCAACCAATTTATCTTTAATCCTTCCCAGCGATACCGTGGACACTACAGATGAAAACATATCTGAATTAGCATATAAAGTGAGAATTATGCCTCATAGGAACTTCTATCTTATACCTATCAACAATATTTGAAGTTTGGTCAACTAAAGTTTCTCAAAAAAATCAAAAGTGTTGATTAATCGCTCAATTAGCTAGCCATCAATAGATTATCATCGGATGACCTTAGATTTATCTCCATATGATTTGAAAAGAGAAAAAAATAAAAAATAAATTCAAATCTGTGTGTATATTCATATATGCTCAGTTTAGTTCATTATGAATAATTTATCTTAAAAGGTGGACGAAAAAGTATACTCAAAACAAAATTTAAAAGCTAAACTCAAAAATTACCACGGATTTCAGATCAGCAAACTCAGAACAGGCATCTTCATCAGCCAAATAGACTGAATATGCCACTTGTCATTGCTCCTCATTCTCCTAACATACGATATAAGCGATCAGTAACACATCCAAACTGAGCATTTAGAAATCTGACTTCATCTGGAAACTAAACTAGTTAAGGAATTACTTTTTTTGTTTTTTTTCAACAAAATTTGCTGACTATATCAGATCTATCATGCAACAAAGAGTAGATATATTCATTTGAGAAAGAAAGACTATACCTTTCTCCATTACAAAATGTCCCCGCCATTCGCCACTTGCAGCCTCTTCCCCCCAGCATTCCATCTGTCAAATTGAACAATAACAGAAGGATTAGAACAGTAAATAACAAAATTTAAAAGTGCAGCCAAGTGAGTCTCAATTTTTTTCACAGTATCATCTGCACAAAGCTAGTTCAATGATGTCGAGAGATAAAACAAATGGAAGCTCGATGAGAAACATCGAGTAAAATTAAGGTGAGTTGTTAAAACAGAGAGAGATTACCAACCTAGTGTCTTGAGCTTCATGACAAGCAATGGGAAAGGCCTATTGTATGGAAGCATCCGCGCCTGATCTGCAGTTGTCCAGTCAATGACTTGACAAAAATCAAATAACAACATGAATTAGAAAAAATGATAAAATTCACTCGCATGAAGTTCTATAATATGTCTATTTACATGTATGTATGTATGTATGCAAGCATGCAATCCTATATGTATGCATGTAAGATGAATGAATGTATATTGGACATATAATATATTATATATATGCAAGTAATCAGAAAACGTCCCTTTTTCTCCATAGCTTCTTGGATCCTTGTTGGAGAATCGTCAACCGAGTGCTTCTTCTTCCTAAAAAAATTGTCATGATAACCTCAAAAATAAAAAAGAAAAACGTAGGGAAAAAAAAAGGGAAGGTGAAGAACATACGTTTGCAAAGATCTAGTTATCTATCAAAGCATTGTGCTATTGGTTCCAACTCCTTTCCGTGCAAATGAAGTCCTAAAAAGTATAACCGAAGAGTTGTAATTCTTTAAAAGTCTAAAAAGTTTTTGTAGAGAGCTTTAGTAGTTTAAAAGGAAAAAAAAAAAAGTAGAAGAACAATAGGTTTTGAAAGCACAGAGAACTACTGACGATGCAGCTTTTCATGACAGTTAGCAACAAGCACTTCATTGGTTTCCCATGACGTGAAAGATTCTGAAAAAGATATAAACATAATAAGTTTCGTGAGCACACAGAACAACTCATTGAGACGACCACTAGGAAAAGATTCAGTGCCAGGTATTAAAGGGGTTACGTACCTCCATGCCTGGAAAATATTCAAATTTGTTTTCAGGCTTGTCCATAAGAATGGGATGGTGGTGCTCCAAGAACTCCTTAGCGGGACCCCTGGCTAAAAGTGTGTTAGTGTAACTCAAGTGAATTTCAATTTTTTTTTCACAGTAATAATTGCACAAAGCAAGTTTTAAGGTATAGAGATAACACAGTTACCGGTCAGGCACGTTTGCATATTCTTGCATCCCGGTCACTGCTTCTTTGTGGCCATCCTCCTAACCACACCATGCAAGCAATAAAAGTCATCATACGAAGTTAAAAACAACAAATATCTATCTAAAAAAGATGTGAAAAGAAAAGGGAATAAGGAACGTCAATTAAACCAACTCCAAGAGAAGAGCTCTCCAACCAATTTATCTTTAATCCTTCCCAGCGATACCGTGGACACTACAGATGAAAACATATCTGAATTAGCATATAAAGTGAAATTATGCCTCATAGGAACTTCTATCTTTATACCTATCAACAATATTTGAAGTTTGGTCACACTAAAGTTTCTCAAAAAAATCAAAAGTGTTGATTAATCGCTCAATTAGCTAGCCATCAATAGATTATCATCGGATGACCTTAGATTTATCTCCATATGATTGAAAAGAGAAAAAAATAAATAAATAAATTCAAATCTGTGTGTTATTCATTATATGCTCAGTTTAGTTCATTATGAATAATTTATCTTAAAAGGTGGACGAAAAAGTATACTCAAAACAAAATTTAAAAGCTAAACTCAAAAATTACCACGGATTTCAGATCAGCAAACTCAGAACAGGCATCTTCATCAGCCAAATAGACTGAATATGCCACTTGTCATTGCTCCTCATTCTCCTAACATACGATATAAGCGATCAGTAACACATCCAAACTGAGCATTTAGAAATCTGACTTCATCTGGAAACTAAACTAGTTAAGGAATTACTTTTTTTGTTTTTTTTCAACAAAATTTGCTGATATATCAGATCTATCATGCAACAAAGAGTAGATATATTCAAGAAAGAAAGACTATACCTTTCTCCATTACAAAATGTCCCCGCCATTCGCCACTTGCAGCCTCTTCCCCCAGCATTCCATCTGTCAAATTGAACAATAACAGAAGGATTAGAACAGTAATAACAAAATTTAAAAGTGCAGCTCAAGTGAGTCTCAATTTTTTTCACAGTATCATCTGCACAAAGCTAGTTCAATGATGTCGAGAGATAAAACAAATGGAAGCTCGATGAGAAACATCGAGTAAAATTAAGGTGAGTTGTTAAAACAGAGAGAGATTACCAACCTAGTGTCTTGAGCTTCATGACAAGCAATGGGAAAGGCCTATTGTATGGAAGCATCCGCGCCTGATCTGCAGTTGTCCAGTCAATGACTTGACAAAAATCAAATAACAACATGAATTAGAAAAAATGATAAAATTCACTCGCATGAAGTTCTATAATATGTCTATTTACATGTATGTATGTATGTATGCAAGCATGCAATCCTATATGTATGCATGTAAGATGAATGAATGTATATTGGAATAATATATATATATATATGCAAGTAATCAGAAAACGTCCCTTTTTCTCCATAGCTTCTTGGATCCTTGTTGGAGAATCGTCAACCGAGTGCTTCTTCTTCCTAAAAAAATTGTCATGATAACCTCAAAAATAAAAAGAAAAACGTAGGGAAAAAAAAGGGAGAAGGTGAAGAACATACGTTTGCAAAGATCTAGTTATCTATCAAAGCATTGTGCTATTGGTCCAACTTTCCGTGCAAATGAAGTGCCTAAAAAGTATAACGAAGTTGTAATTCTTTAAAGTCTAAAAAGTTTATTGTAGAGAGCACTTTAGTAGTTTAAAAGGAAAAAAAAAAAAGTAGAAGAACAATAGGTTTTGAAAGCACAGAGAACTACTGACGATGCAGCTTTTCATGACAGTTAGCAACAAGCACTTCATTGGTTTCCCATGACGTGAAAGATTCTGAAAAAGATATAAACATAATAAGTTTCGTGAGCACACAGAACAACTCATTGAGACGACCACTAGGAAAAGATTCAGTGCCAGGTATTAAAGGGGTTACGTACCTCCATGCCTGGAAAATATTCAAATTTGTTTTCAGGCTTGTCCATAAGAATGGGATGGTGGTGCTCCAAGAACTCCTTAGCGGGACCCCTGGCTAAAAGTGTGTTAGTGTAACTCAAGTGAATTTCAATTTTTTTTTTCACAGTAATAATTGCACAAAGCAATTTTAAGGTATAGAGATAACACAGTTACCGGTCAGGCATGTTTGCATATTCTTGCATCCCGGTCACTGCTTCTTTGTGGCCATCCTCCTAACCACACCATGCAAGCAATAAAAGTCATCATACGAAGTTAGTTAAAACAACAAATATCTATCTAAAAAAGATGTGAAAAGAAAATGGAATAAGGAACGTCAATTAAACCAACTCCAAGAGAAGAGCTCCCCAACCAATTTATCTTTAATCCTTCCCAGCGATACCGTGGACACTACAGATGAAAACATATCTGAATAGCATAAAGTGAGAATTATGCCTCATAGGAACTTCTATCTTTATACCTATCAACAATATTTGAAGTTTGGTCACACTAAAGTTTCTCAAAAAAATCAAAAGTGTTGATTAATCGCTCAATTAGCTAGCCATCAATAGATTATCATCGGATGACCTTAGATTTATCTCCATATGATTTGAAAAGAGAAAAAAAAAATAAATAAATAAATTCAAATCTGTGTGTGTATATTCATTATATGCTCAGTTTAGTTCATTATGAATAATTTATCTTAAAAGGTGGACGAAAAAGTATACCAAAACAAAATTTAAAGCTAAACTCAAAAATTACCACGGATTTCAGATCAGCAAACTCAGAACAGGCATCTTCATCAGCCAAATAGACTGAATATGCCACTTGTCATTGCTCCTCATTCTCCTAACATACGATATAAGCGATCAGTAAACATCCAAACTGAGCATTTAGAAACCTGACTTCATCTGGAACTAAACTAGTTAAGGAATTACTTTTTTTGTTTTTTTTTCAACAAAATTGCTGACTATATCAGATCTATCATGCAAAAAGTAGATATATTCATTTGAGAAAGAAAGACTATACCTTTCTCCATTACAAAATGTCCCCGCCATTCGCCACTTGCAGCCTCTTCCCCCAGCATTCCATCTGTCAAATTGAACAATACAGAAGGATTAGAACAGTAATGACAAAATTTAAAAGGAAGAACAAAAAATTTCAAGTAGTGTAGCCGCACATGATCTCAATTTTTCACAGTATCATCTGCACAAAGCTAGTTCAATGATGTCGAGAGATAAAACAAATGGAAGCTCGATGAGAAACATCGAGTAAAATTAAGGTGAGTTGTTAAAACAGAGAGAGATTACCAACCTAGTGTCTTGAGCTTCATGACAAGCAATGGGAAAGGCCTATTGTATGGAAGCATCCGCGCCTGATCTGCAGTTGTCCAGTCAATGACTTGACAAAAATCAAATAACAACATGAATTAGAAAAAATGATAAAATTCACTCGCATGAAGTTCTATAATATGTCTATACATGTATGTATGTATGTATGCAAGCATGCAATCCTATATGTATGCATGTAAGATGAATGAATGTATATTGGACATAATAATATATATATATGCAAGTAATCAGAAAACGTCCCTTTTTTCCATAGCTTCTTGGATCCTTGTTGGAGAATCGTCAACCGAGTGCTTCTTCTTCCTAAAAAATTGTCATGATACCTCAAAAATAAAAAAGAAAAACGTTGGGAAAAAAAAAGGGAGAAGGTGAAGAACATACGTTTGCAAGATCTAGTTATCTATCAAAGCTTGTGCTATTGGTTCCAACTCCTTTCCGTGCAAATGAAGTGCCTAAAAAGTATAACCGAAGTTGTAATTCTTTAAAGTCAAAAAGTTTATGTAGAGAGCTCTTTAGTAGTTTAAAAGGAAAAAAAAAAAGTAGAAGAACAATAGGTTTTGAAAGCACAGAGAACTACTGACTTGCAGCTTTTCATGACAGTTAGCAACAAGCACTTCATTGGTTTCCCATGACGTGAAAGATTCTGAAAAAGATATAAACATAATAAGTTTCGTGAGCACACAGAACAACTCATTGAGACGACCACTAGGAAAAGATTCAGTGCCAGGTATTAAAGGGGTTACGTACCTCCATGCCTGGAAAATATTCAAATTTGTTTTCAGGCTTGTCCATAAGAATGGGATGGTGGTGCTCCAAGAACTCCTTAGCGGGACCCCTGGCTAAAAGTGTGTTAGTGTAACTCAAGTGAATTTCAATTTTTTTTTCACAGTAATAATTGCACAAAGCAAGTTTTAAGGTATAGAGATAACATAGTTACCGGTCAGGCATGTTTGCATATTCTTGCATCCCGGTCACTGCTTCTTTGTGGCCATCCTCCTAACCACACCATGCAAGCAATAAAAGTCATCATACGAAGTTAAAAACAACAAATATCTATCTAAAAAAGGTGTGAAAAGAAAAGGGAATAAGGAACGTCAATTAAACCAACTCCAAGAGAAGAGCTCCCAACCAATTTATCTTTAATCCTTCCCAGCGATACCGTGGACACTACAGATGAAAACATATCTGAATAGCATATAAAGTGAGAATTATGCCTCATAGGAACTTCTATCTTTATACCTATCAACAATATTGAAGTTTGGTCAACTAAAGTTTCTCAAAAAAATCAAAAGTGTTGATTAATCGCTCAATTAGCTAGCCATCAATAGATTATCATCGGATGACCTTAGATTTATCTCCATATGATTTGAAAAGAGAAAAAAAAAATAAATAAATTCAAATCTGTGTGTATATTCATTATATGCTCAGTTTAGTTCATTATGAATAATTTATCTTAAAAGGTGGACGAAAAAAGTATACTCAAAACAAAACTTAAAAGCTAAACTCAAAAATTACCACGGATTTCATATCAGCAAACTCAGAACAGGCATCTTCATCAGCCAAATAGACTGAATATGCCACTTGTCATTGCTCCTCATTCTCCTAACATACGATATAAGCGATCAGTAACACATCCAAACTGAGCATTTAGAAATCTGACTTCATCTGGAAACTAAACTAGTTAAGGAATTACTTTTTTTGTTTTTTTTCAACAAAATTTGCTGATATATCAGATCTATCATGCAACAAAGAGTAGATATATTCATTTGAGAAAGAAAGACTATACCTTTCTCCATTACAAAATGTCCCCGCCATTCGCCACTTGCAGCCTCTTCCCCCCAGCATTCCATCTGTCAAATTGAACAATAACAGAAGGATTAGAACAGTAAATAACAAAATTTAAAAGTGCAGCCAAGTGAGTCTCAATTTTTTTCACAGTATCATCTGCAAAGCTAGTTCAATGATGTCGAGAGATAAAACAAATGGAAGCTCGATGAGAAACATCGAGTAAAATTAAGGTGAGTTGTTAAAACAGAGAGAGATTACCAACCTAGTGTCTTGAGCTTCATGACAAGCAATGGGAAAGGCCTATTGTATGGAAGCATCCGCGCCTGATCTGCAGTTGTCCAGTCAATGACTTGACAAAAATCAAATAACAACATAATTAGAAAAAATGATAAAATTCACTCGCATGAAGTTCTATAATATGTCTATTTACATGTATGTATGTATGTATGCAAGCATGCAATCCTATATGTATGCATGTAAGATGAATGAATGTATATTGGACATAATATATATATATATATGCAAGTAATCAGAAAACGTCCCTTTTTCTCCATAGCTTCTTGGATCCTTGTTGGAGAATCGTCAACCGAGTGCTTCTTCTTCCTAAAAAAATTGTCATGATAAACCTCAAAAATAAAAAATAAAAACGTAGGGAAAAAAAAAAGGGAGAAGGTGAAGAACATACGTTTGCAAAGATCTAGTTATCTATCAAAGCATTGTGCTATTGGTACCAACTCCTTTCCGTGCAAATGAAGCCTAAAAAGTATAACCGAAGATGTAATTCTTTGAAAGTCTAAAAAGTTTGTTGTAGAGAGTTCTTTTAGTAGTTTAAAAGGAAAAAAAAAAAAAAAAGTAGAAGAACAATAGGTTTTGAAAGCACAGAGAATTACTGACGATGCAGCTTTTCATGACAGTTAGCAACAAGCACTTCATTGGTTTCCCATGACGTGAAAGATTCTGAAAAAGATATAAACATAATAAGTTTCGTGAGCACACAGAACAACTCATTGAGACGACCACTAGGAAAAGATTCAGTGCCAGGTATTAAAGGGGTTACGTACCTCCATGCCTGGAAAATATTCAAATTTGTTTTCAGGCTTGTCCATAAGAATGGGATGGTGGTGCTCCAAGAACTCCTTAGCGGGACCCCTGGCTAAAAGTGTGTTAGTGTAACTCAAGTGAATTTCAATTTTTTTTTTCACAGTAATAATTGCACAAAGCAAGTTTTAAGGATAGAGATAAACAGTTACCGGTCAGGCATGTTTGCATATTCTTGCATCCCGGTCACTGCTCTTTGTGGCCATCCTCCTAACCACACCACAAGCAATAAAAGTCATCATACGAAGTTAAAAACAACAAATATTATCTAAAAAAGATGTGAAAAGAAAAGGGAATAAGGAACGTCAATTAAACCAACTCCAAGAGAAGAGCTCCCAACCAATTTATCTTTAATCCTTCCCAGCGATACCGTGGACACTACAGATGAAAACATATCTGAATTAGCATATAAAGTGAGAATTATGCCTCATAGGAACTTCTATCTTATACCTATCAACAATATTTGAAGTTTGGTCACACTAAAGTTTCTCAAAAAAATCAAAAGTGTTGATTAATCGCTCAATTAGCTAGCCATCAATAGATTATCATCGGACGACCTTAGATTTATCTCCATATGATTTGAAAAGACAAAAAATAAATAAATAAATTCAAATCTGTGTGTATATTCATTATATGCTCAGTTTAGTTCATTATGAATAATCTATCATGCAACAAAGAGTAGATATATTCATTTGAGAAAGAAAGACTATACCTTTCTCCATTACAAAATGTCCCCGCCATTCGCCACTTGCAGCCTCTTCCCCCATTCCATCTATCAAATTGAACAATAACAGAAGGATTAGAACAGTAAATAACAAAAAAGTGCAGCTCAAGTGAGTCTCAATTTTTTTCACAGTTTCATCTGCACAAAGCTAGTTAAATAATGTCGAGAGATAAAACAGTTACCGAGAGGTATGTTAGCATGGTTTTGCGTCACAGTCACTTCTCTTCTGGGGCCATCCTCTGTACAAGACCCTGAAAAAAATAAAAATAAATAAAATAAAAAAAAAAAAACCCATCAAACTCAATTGAAGTCAACAAATATATATCAATTTGAAGTAAATGTAATGAGGAAAAGGAGGGGAATGGAGCCTTCAATTCAACCAACTCCACAGTGAAGAGCTCCCCGACCAATTTCTCTTCTATCCTTCCAAAGCAAGTCCGTAGGCACTATAGACAAAATCATATCTTAGCATATAAAGTTAAATAGCAATTAAAAGAAAAACAATCCAGGTCTTATGCCAAAGTATGCTAACAAGTGAAAACTACATTTTAAAATGTTACATTTTGCAGAGAAATTCTAACCTATATGGTTTTTAGTGGCAAGTGTTGGTGCTTGAGCATAGAATTCGAACTACAGCATTCCTGTCGTCCTCTGTACTGTTCAGACCAAACATAGCTATAGTAATCAAGTGGGAAATATTAGACAATAGATTTAGCTGACCTGACTATAAGATCTCAACAGCTTTAAAAGTTTACCATGTGACAGTCAGTGCTAGCTAAACATTTTGTCTTTCCATGGTCCCAAAATGCTCTTTCTACAGCACTATTAGTTACTAGTATACAAATAGAAACAAGATGAGAAACCTCTAGTAAAATTAAGATTCAAATTGAGCCCATAAACAAACATGAACACTAACGCTAACTATTTGTTTCCTAAAGGCATCAACATTAAAGCTAATTATAAAGTCGAAACAGAGAGAGAAATTATCAACCTGTCAAACATCTAGTGTCTTGCTCATACCAAGCAATGGAAGTGGCCTTTCATATGGTAGTATCCTCGCATGTAACGCAGCTACCTGCCAAATAATTTGAATGACCAAAATAAAATAGCATACAATTTAGATAAAAGGCTCCAAATCACGCACAAAGTTATGTCATGTGTATGCATATAGGGATGTGTGTATGTATGTAAGTATGCATGAATGCATGCCTATATGTATGTATGTATGTGTGCATGCCTATATGAATGCATGGATGCATGCCTATATGTAAACAACCATAGCAAGATAATATATATATATATATATATAATCGGAAAAGGTCCCTTTTCGCCATGGATGCTTGAATCATTGTTAGAGAATTGTTGATCATGTGCTTCTTCCTCTTATTTATTTCTTGTCTTCCAGCTTCCAACTGTATGAGAGAGAGAGAGAGGGAAAAAAATTTGTCATGAAACACATCAAAAAAAAAAAAATAAAAAACAATATCAAAACAATCTTCCAAATTCCACTTATTTATTTACCAGTTAAGCGTGTGAGAAGAGTTCTTCATCATGATCAATTCTTCCTCCACAATCATCCTCTAAACCACCAATCAACATGCAAGCCAAAAAAAAAAACCATCAAACTCAGTCAAAGAACACTAATAGATGTCTATAAGACTTTTACAAACTAATTAGCAAATGCACAAATCTTGTCCCAAAAGATAATATCTCACGGTTACAAGTAAATTCCAAACGGGTAACAAAAAAAATAAAGAAACAAACAAACAAACGGAAACAAATAAAGGATAAAGTTTATATACCAATATGAATGTTTTAACTGTCAAGATCTAGACATGATCATAAGACCGCCTTAGAAAAGGAAGTGATGCTCCTTCCATCGTCTAGAGCTTCAGACAAAGGACTAAAAACTGTTGAAGAGTACGCTGACATCACAAAATGGATAGAATTACCCACAATTGTGCTAAGACGCAAAATTTACTGGAGAAAATAAGTTTTTCTTGCAGGAGTTCACCTAAGTAAAGGAATTGCAAAACGACGAAAGGAAGGACTTACATTTGCACTGATATACATTGAACTCCATAAGCAATAGAGTTCCACAGAAACAAGGATTAAGGCATGCTATTATAGTTCAAGAAAGACCGAGCAAACCTAAAAACTAGTAGATAAAATTTCTAGCTTGACTTTATGTTGTAAATAAGAGGACACAATCTACTCAATTCACTTTACCAATTCGTACTTGGTAAGGAACTAAAAATCTATCGAAATTGAAAAAATAAAATTCCTCCATTAATATATCTCATTTTGTATTGCACAGGAGAATGGTCAATTATGCAGCGACACCAACTTAAGACTATCAGGCATGCGTCATAGGTTATTCGTTTGCTATAAGACTATTATCAACACAAATACAAGTAACGAAATGCATACCAAAACCCAACGAAATTATACACCCACGAAACCAAAAATTCACAAAACCAAAAACAAAACAAAAAAAAAATTTTGAGAACTCGGAGAAAATAAACTTCAGAGAATCGGTCGTGCCTGGAGATTGAAAAGCCATACCAAAACCCAACGAAATGCCTTTCCTTTGAGGGAGAGAGAGAGAGAGGAGAAATTTCTGAAGGAGGCAGAGAAATCAAAAACCCCAATGACCCCGAGAGAGAACGAGAGAACGAAGAAGAAGGCTTGAAGCCCCAACACTATTTTATAGACCCTTCGACCCAACGGTTAGTTTATTCAAAAGATATTCGAGCACCAGGCAATTTTGGTCAAAATCCTAAACTTGGCTTCTAAGAAACTCAGTGAGAGAGGAGAGAGGAAGAAGAAATGTAGAAAGAATCGGCGCCCAAGTATCCATTTTTATTGGTGCCCAAGTAACGAAATGCATACCAAAACCCAACGAAATTATACACCCACGAAACCAAAATTTCACAAAACCAAAAACAAAACAAAAAAAAATTTTGAGAACTCGGAGAAAATAAACTTCAGAGAATCGGTCGTACCTGGAGATTGAAAAGCCATACCAAAACCCAACGAAATGCCTTTCCTTTGAGGGGGGAGAGAGAGAGAGAGGAGAAATTTCTGAAGGAGGCAGAGAAATCAAAAACCCCAATGACCCCGAGAGAGAACAGAGAGAACGAAGAAGAAGGCTTGAAGCCCCAACACTATATTATAGACCCTTCGACCCAACGGTTAGTTTATTCAAAAGATAGTCGAGCACCGGGCAATTTTGGTCAAAATCCTAAACTTGGTTCTAAGAAACTCAGTGAGAGAGAGAGAGAAGAAGAAGAAATGTAGAAAGAATTGGTTGCCCAAGTATCCATTTTTATTTGGTGCCCAAGTAACGAAATGCATAGCAAAACCAACGAAATTATACACCACAGAAACCAAATTCACAAAACCAAAAACAAAACAAAAAAAAAATTTTGAGAACTCGGAGAAAACAAATTCAGAGAATCGGTCCGTACCTGGAGATTGAAAGCCTTCCTTGAGCGAGAGAGAGAGAGGAGGAGAAATTTCTGAAGGAGGCAGAGAAATCAAAAACCCCAATGACCCCGAGAGAGAACAGAGAGAACGAAGAAGAAGGCTTGAAGCCCCAACACTATTTTATAGACCCTTCGACCCAACGGTTAGTTTATTCAAAAGATAGTCAAGCACCAGGCAATTTTGGTCAAAATCCTAAACTTGGGTTCTAAGAAACTCAGTGAGAGAGGATGAGAGAAGAAGAAGAAATGTAGAGAAGAATTGGTGCCCAAGTATCCATTTTTATTGGCGTTGATAGTGATGTTCTCTACAATTACAACGTCCGTCTGCTTTGCTCTGTATACCTAATAATTTACAGGAATTTTTTTAAATTTTTTGCTTTTTAATTTCCAATTCAAAAAAAAAAAACCACCTTTTATTCGTCTTAGCTGTTTGACTGTTGAGAGAGTCTCCTGTTTGACTGTTGATTTCTTTGATGTTTGATTTGTGTTTTCTAATGTTTAACCCAAATGTTTTGGTGTCGTCGTTGGAGGTCCTAGAGCCGTTTGACTCTGGCCTTTACCCTCTATGTGAAGGCGTTGCTCGGTTTTTGCTCCTCGGTATTTGTTGTTTTGATTTAACGTTTTTGTTGAAATGAAATTTACCTTTATCCCAAAAAAAAAAAGTGCAGATTCACCTTTAGCGAAAAAAAAAAAAAAAAAAAAAAGGGCAAAAGCAAATCAAATATAAGTCATGTTTAAGATTAATCAATATTTAATTTTAAAGGAAAAAAAAAGGTGAACGATATGTATCAGGATAGAGGCAAGGTGAGAGAATGCGTCTCTCGAGCACTTTTTAAGGTATAACATTTACATAATCATATCAAATTAACACTTTCAAAAGAAAAATTATATATTTAGTTCGGATTAGTCCTAATCAACCCCAAATTGACTCCTTTTTTTTGTGTCAATTTTATATCTACTCAAACTAACATTATACATTTCTTTTTCCCAACGCTAATCTGTGAGATTTGTGTCATTTTCAAGTCGTGTTGTCGTGTCATAACTCATGAATGTAGTTAGGTTTTGTTTTACAGATTGATTCGAATTGAAATCTAGATATGATTGGTGTTAGAAAAATAAGCATGATTCTATTTTTTTTTTTTTTTTTCAAATTGATGTTCTAAACAAGCCTTATTTATCGTTAGATTTTTTATCACATACTGATTCATGATGATCATGGATCAAGATAAATACTCCTAATTTGATCCGTCTCTATGCTCGGATTTGACACCTATGATGCTCTTGGCTTCGATGTTTTTAACATTTTTTTTTTTTTTTGCTAGAAGCATTAATGTTATTGTTTACTTATTTTAGCTCTTGTTGGATCAACATCTCAATTTAAAATTTGCAATACTTAAAAGCAATGTGCATTTAGTTGGTGTCAAAACATTCAAGTGATTTCTCTTACAACGCAACTCAAATTTAAATGTAAATTTTTATTTTTTTCTTAAATCCGTACCACACTCGTTTTAATACATTTACACTATTTAAACATTATTTTTAATAAGATTATCCAAGCACCTATTTAATTTGAGAACACAATTCAATTCTGAATTTGGATTGATACATTCAATTCGATGATGACATTTTAAAAAATTTAAAAGCAATTTATCCGATCATCCAAGCTGTATAGTTTGGCTTCATCAACTTATCCTGTCATATGTTAAAAAAATTAATAGTGATTTTGGTGGTTGCTGTATATGGATTTTTTTTTTTTTTTCCTCCCCTTGCTGAAGATAGCAACTTGTAGATTATATACTTATTTTCCAGATAAAATGATCTAATAATTTAGCTGACAAGGTTTTACACACTTATTTATAAATTAACTGGTAAATAGCTAAGGCCTATGTACAACTGGAGAAAAATATAAACATATGCATATCTTATATATGTTACAGGAAGTACATACGTATGATCTACAAATACGAAATTAGAATTTTATAACCAGAATAATATATGCGGACCCGTTTTTTTTAAAGGCCTGATGTATAATTAAGAGAGAACATTTTTATATCGCACATAATTAGTATCATATTTAGTATGAACATGATTATAAATCGGACATTACAAATTTATTCAAATTAATTAAAAAGTAAAACCACTTATGTACAATCTAATTACTGATTAATAGAATAAATAACTGTAGACATTGGGCATGATCTGGGTCAACATATGATGATGAGGTAATAATGGTTTTCACAATAATTAAATTGATATTAAAGTTGTTAAAATTTTTAGATATGTATGAGAATTTGGGCTAAAATAATAAATAAAAAAATATCACGTGATAGTAATTGGATCGTCACGTGACTGGTCACAAAACTGTTATGTGAATAGCCTTATACGAGTGATCAAAAGTCATTATTCGAGAGTTATTGACCCTTCCTTTTTCTTTTTCTTTTTTTTTAATGGAATTGAAAATGGAAAAAAATCTTTATATATATATATATATATATATATGTTTACCACCAGTGGTGATAGCTTGGTAAGGAAAGTTTACTTAGAGTTTTCGTTTTTATCAGGTCTCAAATTCGAGCCGTGACGCATATAGAGCCTTTGGCAAGATAGATTATGTGTTTGTTTGCTATTAAAGCCTAGGATCTGCTACTGTGAAGACCTAGGATTAGGTTCTTTGTCATTCCATCGGTGAGATTGGTGGACTCATTCAATGGTCACAGGGACGGAGGCGTAAGAAAACCACCCCATCCTTTTAATTTAACAAAAAAAAAAACTAAATTTTCTTTTTAAGTGTTTGTTAATTTCAATTAGTTTAGTTAGGTAAGTTTTGCACACCGATTCAAATTGAGAATCTCATAGGTGTTATAAAAATAAGTATGATTCGGATTTTCTTTTTCTTAAAATAAAAAGTCAACTCTTTTTTTTTTTTATTTTTTTGTTCAATTAGAATCAATGTTCTAAACAAGTCTTTGATTACCATTGGATTCACTAGAGAGACACTCCAAACTTGATCGGTCACCATGCTCGGATTTGATAGTGGCTATAATGTTTTAACATCGTTGTTTACTTATTTAAGCTTCTGTTTCACTCACAATCTCAATTTAATTTTTGTATTCTTAAATTCAATGCGTGTTGGTTGTATAACCACTTACGAAACAATCTAATTAATAATTAATAGGATAAAACAACCATAAACGATAGATTTATCGGATATGATCTGGGTCAACGTATTATGATCATGAGGTAATGGTTTTTATAATAATTATAAGAGTAATTGGCCTAAATAATCTATGAATTCTTTCAAAGATTATGGTTTGGTCCTTTTTTTTTATGGTCGAAATAACCTTAAATTTCTATTTTCTTGGCCAATACAATTCAATCAATGATAATTCTGAAAGACATTTTAAATCATTATTTCACTAGCTATATTTGATATTTACTTGAATGCAAAAAAAAAATATCAACACAAATATGTTTAAAAGTAAAAAATTAAGACTCTAAATGATCATATTCGACATTTTTCTTACGCTAAAAGTCTTTTTAGTACTATCTGTACGTTCCAAAATGGATGAATATAATTCGAAGGCAAACAATCTATAAAATGGAAATATAAACTCGAATGTTCCATATGAACAAATTCGATAACCTAACATCCGTACATTCACAAATGGCATAGATGGTAAAGATAATTTCTGGACGGCAAAAGTCTTACGACAAAAAAAAAAAAAAAAGAGTTGATTTTAGAAGACATTTTAAGTCAATATTTCAATTGGTATATTTGATACTTACTTGAATGCAAAATGTCTCTCAACCCAAATATATTTAAAGGCCAAAACCTAAGATTCTGAATGACTAATTTTGACATTTTTTATGCAAAA
Organism: Ficus erecta; assembly: GCA_008635985.1. Classification (NCBI taxonomy): domain Eukaryota; kingdom Viridiplantae; phylum Streptophyta; class Magnoliopsida; order Rosales; family Moraceae; genus Ficus; species Ficus erecta. Next base: position 3,121,555 of record BKCH01000019.1, read on the forward strand.
AAATATTTTAAAAACGATATGTATGTTCTAAAACGGATAAATGTAACATGAAGACAAAACATTCTATAAATGCAAATATATAAATTGTAATGTTCTACACAAACAAATTTGATAATCCAACATACGCACACTCAAAATGGTTTAGACGACAAAATATAATTTTTTGACAAAAAAAGATTTAAGACAAAAAAAATGATGACTCTAAGACATTCTAAGTCATTATTTCACTAGGTATATTTGATATTTACTTGGACGCAAAAAGTTTGTAAACCTAGATATGTTTAAAAGCCAAAATTTAAGACTCTAATTGATCATATTCAACATATTTTACGTTAAAAGTCTAAGAACAATATGTATGTTTCAAAATGGATGAATGTAATATGAAAGAAAAACAATCTATAAATACAAATATATAAACTCTAATGTTCTACACAAAAACATTCGATAACCCAGCATATGCGCATACTCACAAATAATTTAACTAGACGGTAAAAGACTATTTCTTGACGGTAAAAGTTTTATAAAAAAAATAAATGATGATTCTGAAAAATATTTTAAATCATTATTTCAATGAGTATGTATTTGATATTTACTTGAATATAAAATATCTTTCAACCCAAATATGTTTAAAAACAAAACACGACGTGGGTTTACTTTGTAGAAGCCATTACCGACCATTTCAATGGCCTAGTCAGGACGCGTCGCTTCTCTGAGGGTGTCAACAGCTGGAGCTATGAGCCAGGGGAGTCGGTAGCTTCTTACAGACACCGATTCCGCACTGAGCTCCTCCCAGCTCATCCTGTGAGGACATCCTCACGTTGGCAGATGAAGGCCAGCATGCGAGCACCAGATTCCTATAGCTTTGGTATGGTGTGATTTCATTTCCTTGTATTGCGGAAACGGTTAATGAAATTGAAATGAAATCAAGTATTTATATGTTCAGACCAACTTAAAAAGATAGCCACTTATAATGCCAGTATTTACTCAAAAAGTTCAATGAAAATGCATTGTTGTAGTGTAAATTTACACCTTTTAATACTTGGAGTATGCCTTTAAAAGTATCACAACCTCCCCTCATATTTTCCAAACAAATCTCCACCATTTTCGATCCCTTTTTTTTTTTTTTAAATTTAAAAAACAAGTATCAAATGGAGTTTGTAAGTAAGTATAAAATTCTAAAATGGTAGGACAAATAGCTCATTTAGTTCCTAATCTTTTAGTCTTGTGCAATTTTAATCCATGAACTTTTTTTTCATAAATGAAATGCCCCTAAACTATTAAATGTTGCTACAATAGTCATTTCCATTAATTTTTAGACGGAATATATTAGTAATTCGTTTAAAAAGTGATGCTAACTAACGGATTCTATCTAAAATTAATATAAATGACTATTATAATAATATTTTAATAATTTAGGGACATTACAGCTATAAAAAAAATTTAGGGACCAAAATTATATAAAGTTAAAAATTCAGAAACTAACTTAGTAATTACCCAAAATGATAATGAGTAAAATTTGAAAGGAGTTTTTTTTTTTTTTTTAAGTTAATAATATAGAAGGTTAAACATTGAAGGATTCATCTGAATCCTTCAAAGCTAGCTTCTTCTTCGTTAAAATTCTACACAAACAAATTTGATAACCCAACACATACACACTCACAAATGGTTTAGACTGTCAAAAGATAATTTCTTAATGACAAAAGACTATCTGTTAAAGGCAAAAGACTTATGACAAAAAATGATAATTCTGTAAGACTTTTAAGTCATTATTTCAATTAGTATATTTGATATTTACTTAAACGCAAAATGTCTCTCAACTTAAATATATTTAAAAAGCCAAACACTAATTAGATTCCAGATGGCTATTTTTGACATTTTTTTACAACTAAAAATCTTTTAAAAACAATATGTATGTTCAAAAACGGATAAGTGTAATACGAAGGCAAAACATTCTACAAGTGCAATTATATAAACTCTAATGTTCTATACAAACAAATTCGATAACACAACATACGCACACTCACAATTGTTTAGACAACAAAGATAATTTCTTGATAGCGAAAGACTATCTTTTAAGAAAGATATGAATGTTCCAAAACGGATGAGTGTAATATAAAGATAAAACAATCTATAAATACAAATATAAAAACTCTAATGTTCCACACAAACAAATTTGATAACCCAAAAATGGTTTAGAAGGCAAAAAATAATTTTTTGATAACAAAAGACTATCTATTGACTGCAAAAGACTTATAACAAACAAATGATGACTCTGTAAGACTTTTGACTCATTATTTCACTAGGAATATTTGATATTTATTTGAATGCAAATATAGTCTGACTAATCATTTTTGACATTTTTTACGCTAAAAATCTTTTAAAAATGATATGTATGTTCCAAAACGGATGGGTGTAATATGAAGGCAAAATATTATATAAATGCAAATATATAAGCTCTATTGTTTTACACAAACAAATTCGATAACCAAAAATATGCACACTCATAAATGATTTAGATGATAAAAGACTCTTATTGGTAGCAAAGTCTTATGATAAAAAAAAATGATGATTCTGAAAGACATTTTGAATCATTGTTTCAGTATGTGTATTTGATATTACTTGAATACAAAAAATATCTCAAACCAAATATGTTTTAAAAGTCAAAAATTAAAACTCTGAACGGTCATTTTGGACAATTTGTTATGCTATAAGTCTTTTAAGAGCAATATTTATGTTAGAAAACGAATGAGTGCAATAGAAAAAGTAAAAACAATTTGTGTTTAATTTTAATTTATCACTAGGCTTTTGCACGACTTAAATTTCTCAAACTACTCCTCGACAAGACTGTTTAAATATACACGTTAGTTTTCCGAAAACTTGAATTTCTCAATAATTATTACGAGCTGCTCGGTAGCGGCATCTAACCATAACAGATGCCGTATGGGAGAAAACTACTACTTAGACAAGATATGATGGAGAATATAATTCGTTTTTAACTTTTTGTTTGTATTGTATTGTAAAGACAGTTTTCCATTACCGTCTTTTCTATTACGTTTTGGTTTAGTTTTGTATTTTGTTAGTTGATTTAGTTTCTTCATTTGTTATTTAGTTCACCTATGAAATGGTGTTTTGTAATTTTAATTTCAGGAGATTGTTTTATGAATGAATATTGAGAGATCATTAGTTTTCATCCTCTCGAGTTCTTGTTCTCTTCACAAAATTAGGAACAACATAAATGTTAAATAATGTAAATTTGATTTTACAATGATCAACCTTATGATAGTGGCGCGGACCAATGTGTTGGATAACAAATGAGACTAATTTAGCATCAATTTATTATTTAAAAATATAAAATTCATTTTGAAGTATAACTTCAGAGGACTAAAAGAAAGAAAAATTTGAAATTCTAGCAATATATGCACGTAATGCTCTGTTACTCAATTAATGGTTCGTAGGCCCCCTTTAAGAGATTGACAACTCTAACTAGGGAATTATTTTCAGCTAACCAAATTGACCCCTTGCAATATTTAATTCACCCCAAATTATGCCTTGTCAAGTGGTATAAGAAACATTTTTTTTTAAATTACAAATAAAATAAAAAAACTACTACTTTAAAGAAGCACCTTAGATTTGTAAGTGAAATTGGAATGAAATCAAGTATTTATATTTTTAGACCAGCTCAAAATATAGCAACTTATTCGTGCATTTACACTACTGTTCAAATGTGAAAATTTACACCTTTCTTACTACTTGGAGTATGCCTTGGAAATATCATAACCTCCCCCTTATTTTTTCCAAACAAGTTTCCACCATTTTAGACATTTTAAAAAAAAAAAAAAAAAACAAATATCATATGGAGTTTGTAAGTAAGTATAAAATTCTACAATGATAATAAGTAAAATTTGATAGGTTTTTTTTTAACATACAGATGAATCCATCTAAGTTTAACCTTCTGTACTATAACGACTGACATTAGTCTTCCTCTGATCCTTCTGTGCTGTTGTTAGTTAGAAGCCGTTTGCACTTGCATATTGTCGTTTGATATAAAACTAAATTATTACATATATGGTTTGGTGTACGCACTAGAGCTCATGTATCAAAGGCACGCTGCGGGAGTACTGAATCTCTTATGAAAGGGTGAGTTTAAGTAATTTCATTCTATATTAATTTCCAATAAATTTATAACACTAAAGAAAGGTTAAGGTTGGAATTTTGTATATTTTCTTTTTAAAGGAGTGTAACAGCTTTTTATTAGAAGTGATTTTCTTAGCATCGTCTGGATTCTAATTTCTAGGTATCCAGTCTGCTATCATAGGAAGGGATTAGCAGAAAAAATTAAAAATAAACAAGAGATTCAAGAATTTGTTCTAGAGTATTTGAGGAATGATTTTGTTTTCTGTGTTTTTAGTCCCTACTTCCTCAGAAACGACTTGTTTGTAAGAGTGAGAGAGAGTTGTTGCAATTATAAGTTCGTTTTTTTCGTTTTTGGGATAGAAATCAATTTTCTCTGAAATATGGGGTAATAAAAATGTTACATCTACTAAAAGGACATGCCATTTCCCTGTGAGAGTTTCAGTTCTCTGAAAAATGTACGAATATGTCGTTTCTTTAGTAACAATTTGATGTCGTTTATTGACTTATAAACGACATGACTTATATGAAAGGGAAAAAAAAAAATGTTGCTTGTACTAAAACGACATTTCATATCCGTTTTCTAGCGATTGATGAACCTGTACTCAAACGTCCTCTGTAAACGACATTTCATATGTTACATCTTTGACAACTTTTATTGTTATTTTTTATAAATTTAAAAAAAAAATTCTAGTTCTTTTGTTCGTACAGGTTACTTCTATTTTATTATATTAGAGCTCCACGTTCATCTAACGGGGGCATAAGAGGAAATAAATAATATAATTTTAATTGTTTATTTATTTGCAATTATTTAGATAAGATCTTATCATATTCTAAAAATTGTTCGTCAGTTATTTTGTTTAGATTTTGACTTACTTTAATTGTAAATTAGTGTAAGATTTATATTTAAATTGTACGAAAGATTTGGATAGACTATTTAATGTGTATGTATAGAGTTTCAAATAGTACTACTTACTAATAAATTATTTTATTGTTTTTAGTTTGTGGATATTGGAACGTTAAAAATATTTGTATTTTCTATAACGGATACAAAACTATAAATTAAAAAAATTAAAAAAAGACGCTTTTTAGTTTTTAACTTTTGGAAAGGCCTATAAAATTAATTCACTATCCCTTTAACCCTAATTTAAATATGCTTCCTTCCTTTGTCTTCATGCATGTTTTTACTCGTTTAAAGTCTCCTGGCCGCGGCACAACTCCTCGACAAGACTGTTTCAATATACACATAAAATGAAAATTTAAGAAGCAATTTATTATGTAAAAAAAAAAAAGAAAAGATTTATTTAGAAGTATTGCTTCAGAGGACTATAGGAAAGAAAATTTTGAAAATTCTAGCAACATATATGCAGGTAATGCTCTGTTTTTTTTGTTACTAAATTGATGGTTGTGCACCAAATCCTTAGAGTCGGGTAATAAGTCCAGACAATTCAATTGTCCACAACGTGTGCTTATTCTTTTGTCAAGTAAAATAATCTAAAGTATCGAGCAAGTAAATGATACTTCTATTAAACAGTCCAAATCACATACTAAATCTCTTAGCCAGAGTAGCTTCCTTTATTGTTTCTGTTGCCACCATATATTTTTTTACCTTTGTTGTGGACAAAGCAACTGTAACTTGCAGAGTAACCTTACAACTAATGACACAATCTGAAAGTGTAGAAGACAGTAGCCTATATTCTCTTATCCGAGTCACCGACATTAGAGGAGTTACAAAACCAACACCACCATTACTAGGAACTCCTCCTATCCTTATTTCATCCTTGAAAATCATCGTATAGCATTAGCAACCGGTCAGGCAGTGCCGTCGCTGATAACTTCCAAGTCACCATTAGGTTTCTAAAGATTATCCTTTCTTTTCAATTGCTTTTAATATTTATAGTAATCCTATTATTTTTTACTACTTTAAGAACTATCGTGAGTTGCCTTTGCGTCTTGTTCATGAACTTCAACATTGAAGTCCTTTGATTTTGGACCACAACGATCAAAACCGTACAATCAGAAACCAAGTTCAACTTCTTGTTTGTTTTGTTGGAAAGAGGGAGAGAGAATATTAGTCAAGAAGAAATGAGACATAGATTAGGAAAATATTACATTGAAAAAAAAAAAAAAAAAAAAAAGAAAAGAAAAGAAGAAGCTGTTGTCAGCAGAAAAGAAAAATTAATACCAAAATAAAATGATAATTGTTTTAACTTGGTAACAATAAGTGTTAAAGTAGTACAATTAGAATCCTAGTATTCCCCCTTTGCAGCCTTAATTTCAATTCTTTCTCTTCTTGCAAAAAGACCTAATCTCCATATTAATGCCCCTTTCCAACCTCCGAAAAGCCACCCCAGTTTAAATTTGTTGACATATATACCCCCAACAACAATCATATATACCCGCTGTGGAAAAAATAAAATAAAATATGTGCATCGTTCCGCACATTTTTTAACCCCTCCATTTGGTTGGTCCCTCTTCAATCCAATTCATGGATGGCACGAAGGGCTCGAACGTAGTTTCGATCCAAGCCCTTCTCGACATTTCTCTCTGTGATCATATGTTCAACTTCATCAAGGTGAGGATGCGTGTCTACGGGTTCTTCTAGTCATAATATCGCTTCTTGGATGCCGATTTTACTACTGAGGTATAATTGTGTGGGGATTTCACATTTGTGGGGACCTGAAACTGCGTCCGTCTGTGTCAAAGCCAACGAACCCGTCAACGCTAACAAGGGTTCTAGCAAAAATGCTTGACTTTCACTTTTCCGTTCCTTGTCTTTCTCCATATCTTGTAGCAAAGCTTTACTCGTGCTAATTCCTATTAAGATCATGTAACAACATTCACATGTAAGACCTTACATATAATCAGCTCTAATAAAGTTCAATTTTGCTTACCTGCAAGGTATCCACCATGGACATAGCCGCTAAATCTTTCGCTTGTGTGTTCGCCGGTGAAGAATATCCGTCCTACCGGGGCCTGATCACAAGGTAGAAATTTTTTTAAGAAGCTCAAAAGAGTCCAAAAAAACTGCCCATAGATTAGTGTCCCATTTAAAAATTTTATATTAAACTAATAGTAGAATGAGCTCTAGGAGGTTCATAGGCCCTCCATTAAGAGAATGACAACTTTAATTAGGGAATCATTTTCAGCTAACCAAATTGACCTCTTGCAATATTTAATTCGCCCCAAATTATGCCTTATCAAGTGGTATAAGAAACATTTTTTTAATTACAAATAAAATAAAAAACTACGACTTTTACAAAACACATTAGATTTATAAGTGAATACCTTGATATCATGAAAATCTCGGTCATTGGTGATGATAGGATAATTACTGTAGCTACCACGCTGAAATCTGTTGTTATACCAGCGAGGTACAAGTATATCAGTAGCATCAGGAATATTAGGTCCAAATATATTTCTAAGCACTTCCATGGCTTCTTTCAATGTCTCTCCGTCGGGTTGCGCCTCGACACGCTTTGATTCCCCATTTGTCAACGTCACCACCAGGATATTTGACCCCGGATAGGCGTTCTCCATGTGCTGATCATGGCACCAAAAACAGAATTGGTCGTCAGCCAAGAAAAACTGCGAGTAGCTTTTATCAAGTGGTAGCTAACAACTTTCTTTTTTTAATCAGATCGTTTTGTTAATAGAGAAGAATTCAATTCCGTAACGATATTAAAAGATGGCGTTAAGCTTATTAATCTTTCAAAATATTTATTAGTGATGACTCGTAATTTAGGTATTAGCTTTACAGAATCCACATTGATCGACTAAATTAAACAAGCATTTGAAATCTAACAGACAAAAGAGATCCCACAATGTCTCCGCAACAGGCCACGTGTGACGATTAAACTAAATCAAATCTTTTACAGTGAAAACAAAGAATCAATTTAAAAGATCCAACAGGTCTGAAATCTGATTATAAAACAAGGAAGTAAACGAATAAAGACATCAACAACAGCAAAGACAGAGATGTATCCATAGTTACAACAAATATTGCCAGCTCTAAGATAGCGACACAAACATCAAATACATCATCAGAGGAAGAACTATACAAAAATAATTAACGTAAAAAGTCTTTTAACACTACATGAAAAAGAAATATATATATATATATATATAATTTTTTTTTTTATTAAAAAATTGTAAATGGAGGTAGTTGCAAACCAACTGTGAAAAAACACACGGTAGACAAGGTCTTAATCATAATCCAAACAGAAAGAAAAAACAAAAAAGAGAAAATAGTGACCATTTTTTATTTTTATTTGGTGAATCATTGTGCAATATCGCCCAAATTGATGAATTATATATGTGCATACTATTAACTCAAAACAATAATTTTTTCTCTACTGATCCTATTTACAATACATAAAATCGTCACGATGCATGTACATGCAAGCTTAAAAAGGAAATCAGCTGGTTTTCGTCAAGAAGTAAACTGTAAAAGCCCCTATTTTAGTTTTAGCTTTAGTTTTAAAAGTGCATTAACGTGGCACAATGCAAAGGTGCACTAATTTAATAAGTAAAAATCTGTAATAAATAAATAAATATCGAATCTTGCGTTCACTGTGATTTTGAAAGGGACGTTTATGAGGACCATTGTACAACAGGCAAATAAAAAAGTATAAAGAAATTTCCGTAATTAAAAAAAAAAAAAAAAAGGGCATGAAAACGTAAAGATAAACTGAGCAAGGCAAAAACTAAGGAAAGAATGAAAAGGTAAACCAACCTGCCAAAATGTATAGTAGCCTCTTCGCTCATGGGCATAAATGAAAAACTCTTTGCCGGGTCCACATGGCCAGAACTTATAAGGGAACTTGAGAAAGATCTTTGTATACACCATTACATCACATTGGTGTATGGCCTCTGTTTTCCATCTCTGCTCCATTATTAAGTAAAGATATTCGTTTAAAACTGTTTCATAATCTACATTTCTAATATCGAAATAACTCTCAAATCAACCACGCATTCATTGTCTAGAGACAAAAAAAAAAAGATTGGGGGATCAACAAAGGGCAATTCTACGGTGGGGTCCTCCATTCATCAGGTTATTGTCCATAGCCGTACTATTTGTTTAGATGACGTGTATTAATGTTTCTCAAGATATCATCTAAAAGTATCCAGTCTCATTTCATACCTGGCGTCTGATCTCAATCCTACGGTTGTAATATAGAATCGTTTAAAGTATGTACGATAGGGTGCTCCAACAGTAAAAATTTATGGGTGTCTTTTAAGTGTTGTTTGGTCACCAACCAACAAATCACCAAATGGGGCATATCCCATAGTAAAACTGTGGGTTAGAAATCTAGAGATATGAAATAAATCCACAGGATTTGCATAAAACAACACCTCGAAAATCTTTCCCTAGCGTCAGCAGCCAGCATACACTCCCTGTTGGGAATGAGACCTAGCTGTCTATGGATTCTGACCAGTGACTACTACAACGAAATGCATTTAATGCTGTGGGGCCATGTCTGTATATCTATATATTTATATGTATACATATAAGTTATATATAACGTAAAAACAAGTTGAGATTGGAACTCCCACCTATATGGACCCATACACACACACACACACACACACACACACACACACACCTATATCTTAGGGACCCCAAGCATTAGATTCCACCATATGTCGGACAATATTTATCCCAAAAAACAAAACAAAACAAAATAAAAACTAGGCTGGACAAAAAAACCATAGGAAGAGGAAGCACATTGAACGGTAAAGATTCTCCAAATCCAAGCATCTTACAAAGGAAAAAAAAAAAAAAAAAAAAGGTATTTGGTATTCAATTATTTAATATGCATTTTATAATAAAAGAAGGAAGAAGAGACGTACGGGTAAAGGTGGGGTAGAAGGAAATGAGGTCGCTTTGGAGAACGCCAATGCTGACAGACAAAACCACGTAGTCGGCTTCGTAGACGGAACCATCCTCCGTTATTACCGTAACGCCGTTTCTCGAGTGCTGTAATTCCCGAACAACCTGCCCCAAAATCGTGCATTTCATCAGTTCAGATGATTCAGATCCGATCACAATAAATGTATCTATATCATGAGAACCTAAGACAGCTAGCTAACGTTTTGAATAGTCAAACCATGTTCATTTAGAAACAAAAAGAACACAATTTTTTTAGCATTGGAGGGGGAAATGCTCATAATTTAGATGAACAAAACATATGATACAGTTTTAGAATTCGTTTCGTATTTGAGTTCAACTCTAATTAAATTATATTTTTTAATTATATTTTTATCTTTTTTTTAATTAATAAAAATTATAATTAATTCTTTTAAAATATAATCAACTCTAATTTAAAATCCAAACATATACTTAAATTTATTAAACTGTATATTATAAAAAAATAAATTAATTATTTATACCATATCACATAATTTTCTGCCCACCAAAGAAACACATTTAATGGACAAAAGTGACAAGACTCCCAATTTTCTTGTTTCTCATATGAGCTAATGATATGACATCTCACCTCAACGGTTATTGTTCTCAAGTCATAATGGACAATGGACACTGCAGAATAATGCAAATTGAGCACCGTGGGAGGGGCCCCACTTATTTTTGAGTGGTAAAAGGCCTTTGAAGGTCCTTTCCCCCCTTCCCAAAACCAAAAATAAAAATTAAAAAAATATATATAAAAAAAACCCGAAAGGGTAAAGGCAATCCATGGTTCTATGATTGAAACCAAAGATATTGTTGGTAGGTCAAGGCATGGCTCTTTGTGGGGTCATGGAATCAAAAAGTGCTTATTTTTCTTAGCTTTACTGTGAGCTACTAAATACATTCGACAAAAAAGGTCAAATGCCAAAGCCGTTCCATTGGGATTGAATGTTAATTCTCACATAGTTTCAAGCCAAAAAAACTATTTCAACGAGGTCAAGAACAAGAAGATAATCTTAACCAAAAACCAAGAAAAGAAAATCTCATAAGAAGTCATTACTTGCAAGAAATGTATTTCCACATTTAAAGTTGGCAGAGAAGTTGATATGTTATATAAATTTGTGTGTCTATGAGGATGTGTATCAGACCCCCAGCTAAAAATGCATATTATATGTAATCAAAGGAGGAAAAGAAACAGTCTTTGATATGAGCTTTAACTCAATTTTAAAATCTCTATGAAAATTATATTATTCCTTACAAAGGTTGTCCAATATTCTAATCTAGTCAACAGCCACCCTAGGTACTTACTCTGTTAAATTTAAAAAGCTGGTTCCCCGTGATGATGAAGATTAAAAAAACGATAATTATGTAAGACGTTAAACCACTCTTTTAATTATTCATCAATGAATCCAGCCCCTGTAGACAATAGATTTTAAATTTTTTTTTTTGAAAAAAATAATAATGAAAGAGTTGGTTGACCCTAGTAAAGGAAGGTGTGTTTTTGCAATATTATAATTATATTAAGCCAAAAAAAAAAAAGCAAAAAAGCAAAAAAGAAAACTGCTTTTGGAAAACGTCATTATCTGTGAACTCCAAAAAGTGGGTCAATCAATCTCAACTCAATTTATAAAAATAAAAAATAAAAGAAACAAAAAAATAAAAGCCAAATAGTACATGCAAAAACAGAAAAAGAAGAAGGGACTTTTCCCTCTAGTCCACTGTTTTTACTTATCTACGTCTTTTTTTTTTTCTTTTTTTCTTTTTTTTTTTGGCGATTGCATCTTTCAAAAAAATCCTTTTATTCTTTTTTTTTTTTAACTTTAATTAAATTATCTATATTTTTATTTTTTTAAAATCAATTAAATTTATAATTAATTTTAAAAAATAAATAACTACAATTTAAAATTTTCTTCTCCAATCAATCATACTAATTATAAAAACATGAAAAGAAAAAAAAAAGATGAAGGAATTTTTGTGTTTCTGTGTACCTTATTGAGTTTTAAGCGACTATCCAAGATTTTACCACCAGAAGTGAAGAGGAATTCTTCAGCCATTTTGTATAGCAAATGCTCATACCCTCTGTCATCTGCAACTAGAAATTCTCGCTCTCCAAAATCCACATATGTTGATATGGGCTCCACCTCTAGAAAAATCAAAAATTAAAAATTTTCAAATTTAGAATGTATTTTCGGACATTTTCTTTTTCTCCTAAGACTTTCTTAGCGGTCAAACAAAAAATGATCTAAACTGACCTGCCATCTCGAAATCGTGCAGGATGAAGTCAATGGCGAGCTCTATCGGCGTTTCTGGAGCTCTGAACCAGGAAAAAAAAATTAAAAAGATCTAGAGAAAGAGAAATCAAGAGAGAGGAAAGAGAGGGACATACGAAGGCGGTTCGGAGACACTGGAGAGGTCGCGAGAACAAAGATTGGCTTCTTGGATCCTCAGCTGCTTAATGGCCGATTCGACCGCTTTCTTGTACGAGTCGGCGGCGATTCCACTCGGAAATATCTTCCCGCTGCTAAAAAAAAACCACACACAAACGACGCCGTTTCCAATCTAAATCAAATTTTAAAAAACAAAACCGACGATGTTTTAAAAAATAAAATAAATAAAAAAAATCGGACCTGTGATCGTAGATGTTATAGCGAGCATTACTGTAATCGGAGAAGCAAGTACGGAGTCCGGATTTGGCGGCGAGCTCCCAAACGGGATTGGACTCCTTGCCGCCGACGCCGGCGATCCACCCGGCGCCAAGCTCCACCGACACGCCGCCGAAGCTCTCCTTCCGAATCCTCCCGCCGATGCGGTCCGAAGCTTCTAGAATCAGAAGGTCCTCTATTCCCTTTTCCGCCAACACCTTCGCCGTCGATATACCTATACAAATAAATACACACATATATATATAAAGCTCTTGTGATCCATGATCAAATCAACAAGAAAAAAAAAAAAAAAAGGAAGAAAACTTGATAAATAATCAAGAAAGAAAAAAGAAAGAAAGAACCGGAAAAGTAAATTACGGACCCGAGACGCCGGCGCCGATGACGATGACGGAGGAGCGAGAGGGGAAGTCCATGAAATTACAGAGAGAGGAGAGAGAGAGAAAGGAGAGACAGAGAGACAGAGAGAGGGGTTTGAGCAATGTGTATGGCTGTTTTGCGAGAGAAGCAGAAATAGCGGGAGTCTGTTTATATAGGTTTTTTTTTCTTTGGTCGTCGTCACTCGTCAGGTAGAGAAATTAGAGAGAGAGAGAGAGATTTGGAGTAGTGTTTTGAAGTTAGAGAGAGAGAGAGATTTAGTAACCTTCTCTGTCCTTTCCCCTATCGCTTTCCGTCCTTATTGATATTTATTAAAATTGATTTTTATTTAAATATATTTTGATGGGTCTTGACGCATGTATTTAACAATTTTGGAAACAAAATAAAAAAAAGATAGATAGATAGATAGAAGGGTATTTTAGTCTTCTTTGGAAGGGTAGATATGAGAAGTTGAGTTTGGAGGGGGAGAGCTTGTGGGAGTGAATTTACTCTTTTGACCCCCGTAATATTATTGAGGGCTTATTTAAGAGCTAATTATTGTTTCCAATTGCTTGATTAATTCTTTTTTTTTTTTTTTAATTTGGAGGTTGGAGATTTGAGCTTTGAAACTTTATTTTATGGTTTGTTTGGTGAAACATTTTAAACTCAAATTTTTCATTTCAGTTTTTGTTTTTTTCTGAAAAGTCAACAAAAATTATAACTGGTTTTTAAAAAGTCAATTAAGTCAAATTTAAAGATTTCAACTCAAACTGTTTCACCAAACGGAGCCTTAGAAATTGATATGGAATTACAACTGGATTAAACTTGCAGTGATAATTATGACTTTCTAAATATAGTATTATATTTTCAATTTAATATATGACTTATCATTCTCATACATGAGGGCATAGCATGACGTTTCCTAATGATAAGTGCATGTTTCTTTGTTTTTGTCTTTCTTTTCCTTTCCTCTTCTTCATATTTTTTTTATTTTTATTTTTTTAATGAAAGTGATAAGTTCAAATTTCGTGGAAAGCAAGAAATTTGTCAAGACCAAGATATTTTTGACTGACGATTTACTATTGCTTAAGGGTTAAAAGAAAAAAAAAAAGTTGATTGTATCTTGATGTTATTCAGAAAACAAATTAAAAAAAAAACATGTAAAATATTGAATATTGTACCCTAAAACCTAGGATCACTCAAATAAAAAGCGAAATTAGATAATTTTTTGAAAAATATGTCCTAATTAAGTCATTTAATTCTGATTTTCTTGCCTTGACTCCTTGCCCTTTGATTCGCATAAGGGGGTGAAATCCTCGATTGAGTGTTTGGTTTATGGAAGTCTTTACTAAAAGGAAAATAACAGTTAAAATTGAATAAAAACAAATTAAGGGCAAAGTTGTAAAATTAGCACACCACAGATAAATGCAGCCCTTGTCTTTTTACAAATAGATAAATGCAGCCCTACTCCATGGATATTGATTTTTAAATTATGATAATGAAGCACTAAAAAGCCATAAGACGTGAAGGGTAGATTAGTCAATGAAGAGGGGTATTTAAGGAAATTCAAATAACTTAAAGAGAAGGGCAAAAAGGGCAAAGTTGGATAGTAAAGGGCGGTCGATCCCGTGTGGTCCATATCACAACGTGAAAAGCATTGATTATTATTGAATAATGAAAACCGAGTCGGAAAGGAGTCATTAAATTGCAGCCCAAGAAAACCCTAATGAATAAAAGAAAAATTAAAAACCTGATTAAAAAAAACCGAAAAGAAAACAGTAAAGTTTAAAAAAATAATAATAATAATAATAATAATAAAAAGAAGCCTAATGAGCGCACGTGAGAGAATCTTGTGTGCACACGTGTGTAGGCTTACGTGGCAGCTATAGCCTGATTGGAGCTGTCACTTATGTGATCACAGCTCAATCATGGCCATTTGCATGGTTGAGCTTGATTGTGCGTCTCTCTCTATATATATATTAATAGATATATACATATATATACATAGATAAATAAATTTTATATAGGGTTAATCTCCCTCCATCCATTATCTTACAAAACTTTGCCTAATAGGGCTTTAATTCCAGTTTGGAAACAGTATGGCATGCATGTATCCGGTTTTGTTAGTGTGAAAATAAAAGCAAAAATAAACATGGAATATATATATATATATATACATATATATATATCTGCATGGCCCTGTGTTCTTTTAAGTTCCTATTTTTCAACAATATAAAATTGTTGATGAGCGAAGTTGGTGGTGGTTCCTGCCGGTTTTA
This sequence comes from Ficus erecta, assembly GCA_008635985.1. Lineage (NCBI taxonomy): Eukaryota > Viridiplantae > Streptophyta > Magnoliopsida > Rosales > Moraceae > Ficus > Ficus erecta. Next base: position 3,136,890 of record BKCH01000019.1, read on the forward strand.
TCTCCTTTCCGGATTTATATGGCGGGTCACATATTAACAAAGTTTGCCTTTTATTTTATTATTATTTCTTTTTTTTTTTTTTTAATGTTGATGACTGGTCTTTTTTTTTTTTTTTAGACGGCTTCTCTAGTTGTATTACCTCTATTATTAGGGATGAGATGGTTCATGGTTCGATTGTAAGTGCACCAATCCTCTATCGTTCCAAAAAAAAAAAAAACATCCTAAAAAGAAAAGGGTGAATTTAATTATAGGATGGAGAGGAAGAAATAAAAAATTTGGAGTTATAAATTTGGCCAAAAGATGGCATTATATATAGAAAGGAGGAACGTGTAGTTGGAACATAGGAAAAAGTTGAATTATGAGATATATTACCAAGGAATAGTTTAATAATTGATTTAATTATATTACCAAGGTAACACATGTAATGGAGAAGATAATCAAGATTAACGTTTCCAAAGAGATACTTAATTATAAATTTTGATCAGTGCAATTAAGGTGAAATAAAAATTAGAGATTTTTGAAAGAGACAATTATTCGGTGCTCTTAACTTGTTTATTAATTTATTTATTAGGTAGGTGTAAATTAAACTAATTGGTTGGATTTTCCGAATCCAAATAAATAAGAGTCTCTTTTTTTTTTTTTTTTTTTTTTTGTTATGCAATGAATACGTCTCATTGCATCATATGAGAAAATGCAAACAGGAAAAAACAGATTCTTTCTTTTCATGTATGGAACAAGATGAGTAATTGATGTGAAAGACTTTTCTTTTAAGTCAAAAACAAGTAGGCCCTGATAATGAAAATAAAATTGTACAAAAACGATTCCCATAATTCTGCAATATACTTCGAAAGCTAGTTTTATCTTTTGTTGATAGGATTTTTAGGTCATTGTCAAAATGTCAATCTTACAAGATTTGCATAATGTGAAGCCATAAACAACATCAGAGTTAAATTCGGTATTGCTTGCCCAACAAATAACAAATTAACGTGGGATGATTTGAAGTGCCTATTTGTATCCTCTTATGTTTCCAACATCGATATTTGTACCTCGTGTCACTATTATGGAATTTTTTTTTTTTTAAAGGGTGGAATTTTTAATCAAAAGATAGTTGTATACTTTAAGATAAAAAGTTTCTTATTTGTCGATAAAAACAAAAACAAAAAAGAGAGAGAGAGAGAAAAAAAAAAGAAGTGAATAGTATTTTTATGTAAATAATTGAAGTAGTAAATGATTTATTTGCTTATTTTAAATATGTTATTTATTTAATGAATTCGTTTATCTAGTAAATTTTATATTTAAATATTTTAAAACTTTACTATTTATTTTAATTATTTACGTAATCATATTATTTACAATATTTTCTCGTTAAAACATACATAATTGGTTAACCTTAAGTTATTAATAAAAATTATTGATAAATCATAATATTTATATTTTATTGATTGACAAATTTCATATATCTATAAAGTAAATCCGATATTTTTGCCATTATGAAGAAATTTCAAGCAGCAAAAAAGAACAAGATCACAAAAATTCCCCATTTTCTACAACTTCTTTTGCATCATCATTGCTCCTTTTCCTCAAAAAAAAAAAAAAAAAAAAAAAAAAAAAAAGGCACCTTACTATAATTAATAACATAACAAAAACAATGCGCCAATTTATTATTTACATTATACGTATACCACAAATTGCCTCACTTACAATCCTAATTGCCCGATTGAGGATTCCATTGTGTCAAGAGAGGCTACATCGATGCTCATTCTCCTCTCATTTCTTTCTCGATTTGAGTTCCATTCAGCCGAGTAAGTCGCCCGAGGAATGCCAACCAACCCCAATTCCACCCAACAACTCATGGTCATAATTATCAATAATGTCTCCACCCCCCAAAACCTTCCAAAACCCGATGTTGTAAGTTCAAATCCTACAGAGCGTGATTTCGTTCTTGTTAGGTCTAATTACAATGAAATAACTTCACTAACTTGAACAGCATCCTGAATTTGACCTCCTACGGATTAAAGAAAGGAGGAAGAAAAAAAAAAGAGGGGAAGGAACCTCTAACCACGGGAATTTTGAAACGTCATCTCCTACAGAGGATGATTTTCGGGGAGAGTCCCAATCTCCCAGAGCGGGGGAGGGAACCGGTTAATCTCGCTCCTTCCAAGGGCTCCTCAGGACATTCTCCTTTCTGGATCTTTTACGACTAGGAGAAGATATTCTAAAATGTGTAGGCGTATGATGTACTTCTCAAATACTGTTGAGCTAGACCTTTCAGTTTCCGATGCATGGTCAGATTTCCACACCGGAAGGCACAAACCCATCAATGACTTATCGGCTGCCTTGCTTAAGGAATAGTTTCACAAAAATGGAGACGAGCCGAAGTAACGTCTGATCTCGTTTCTGGATTGAGTGGAAAAGGGATATATGAAGTTTGTTCTCTTGCTCTATGCGGTAAATCCCCATGAAAAAGGGGCAACTTTCGTGTAGTTTGTGATTGGATGTAACTGTTAAGACTTTATCTCAAATAAATCTTTCTCTTAATAGATCTCTTCTTATTCTCCACTCCGCCGCAGTCTCATAAGCTAAACTTCATTGCCTTCCCACGCGCGAAGCAAATGAGCTGTGGGGAGACAGGTTCAAATACTTCCATTTCATTTCTTAATCCTGAACACAGCTTTCCTATGCACCCATTGATTTTGCTCGATGGGATATTAAGAATAAGCAGCAGCCTCCGATGAGGAAATGGCCACCGCTTTTGTTACCAGATATGGCTTTACGAGTTCATTGTCATTCCATTTGGGCTTATAAATAACCTTCTATAATTTGGCTCGCAACGACTCAAACGGGCGAGGGCTCTCTATTTGCTTGCAATGCCGACTGTTTGCCTTTAGTTAGATGTAGAAGTAGATGAGGGCTTTGAACCAGCCTGAGACACCATTTTTCTTTAAAAAAAGTCTCGTTTTAATGATTTACATAAACCATCATAAAAAAAAGACTTAGAATCCCATCTCTATGCTTTTGGGGTATCCATTGATGCACCTTTAGTTTAGCATTCATTTTTGTGCTCTGATGGCTTAGCACGGAGGTGCTTACGAGCAATCGTAGAGACCAAGAAGAGTTTACAGTGAAAATTATCCCTCTACAGGCTGACGGTACGTTTAACCAACAAGCTCCCATTCTCTTCCTCATTCACTCAGATTATTCAATAAGATATGGTTGGTTTGACCCTTTTTCTTTTTGTTTGACCGTTTTTAAAGTCTAATGGACAACATTTTGCTATCTCAGGAGTTACTAAGGAATTATCAAAGGGAGTCCCCCTGCCAAAACATGGGCTTTCCCTGAAGGCTAATAATATTTCAAGTGTCGCAACCCTGGACCATCAGTATCATTTAAATAATTTACTCCAGCAATGAGAGGTTCTCGGTAACACAATGTTGAAGACATGCTGTAGGAGAACGACATTGAATATAGCTTTTTCCTGTGAAGGTCTGCCTCTATCCTAGGATTTCCTAATGTGCCACAACCCATTATAAAAAGTATTGATGCATTGCTTTCAAAGGGCTACTCATAAACATCTAGTTTCATATCATGAAATATTCTCTTGACACGGCTATCTTCTAACTGGAGAATTGCAACCTTCACTTCATGTCTGGATTCGGCTCGCATTTCTGCTCGGCTTGACACTGTAGGCTCATGATGACTCACACTTGGGGTTCGAAAATGTCCTGCCCCTAAAAGTGGAGAAGCCTAGCTTGACATTCAGTCGCCATAGTAATCCGTTCCTTGGCTACATTGTCTACATGAAGGACTGAACGAGTAAACAGAGTCAAACTGGAAGGATATGTCTTATGACTACCAACCAAACACACAAAATATTTTCATGTAACTAAGAAAGATGGAATTCGGTCAACAAACAAACAAAGGAAATTAAAACACTCCATTTTTTCTTTTCTGTTGACAATGATGAAAACCAAATCGAACTCTAAAGTAAAGCTTTTCACTTCATTCTCTTGATTTTTGGGCATAAGCTATTTGCACTTCTGTGTTTTTGACGCCTACTATGGGATGGCATTCTCCTTTTGAAGTGAAGCTCTTTCTAGTCGTATAACAGATTACAAGGCCCTATGACCATTTGGGTGTGCTTACCTCCTTTATCGCTGAGTGGTCATTTAGGGGGCCTTAGCTGGTGATCTGGGTTGTTTCCCTCTCGATGATGAAGCTTATCCCCCATCGTATCACTGGCCGACCTTGACCCCTGATATTTTGAGGTCATATCTAGTATTCAGAGTTTGCCTTGATTTGGTACCGTTCTCGCGGCCCGCACTAAAACAGTGCTTTACCCCTAGATGTCCAGTTAACTATTACGCCTCAATGTATTTCGGGCAAAACCAGCTAGTACTAGGTCCAAGTGGCATTTTACCCCTAACCACAACTCATCCGATGATTCTTCAAAATCAGTCGGTTCGGACCTTCATTTACTCTCCACTTCAAGGTCTTTAAGTGGAAAAAGGGAATAGTTGACTGATAGGTGCCCAGCCCAGGCCGGGACATTATTCATTTCTCCTCCTCTAGCTACTGGTGAGGGACAATCGACCGATCACTAGAACCAGATTTTTTGATACGTATATGGATAGATAGATAACGACTCTTCCTCTCGATGACGAGGAACGGAAAGAGAATTAGCTTTCATCGAAATATCCGATTCAAAGGCATGAGATGAAGGGCTGAAGCAACTGCCTTGCGATGAGCAGGGGATCCCGTAATAGAATATTTCAATTAGATCGAACCTCTACTAACAAACAGAAGTGAGGAAAGCGGCGTGGTACATTCTGCGACAATCACCACTTATCCCCTTTTGAGGACTCTTGGAATGAGACAAGACCAAAAAGTAGTCGTGATGCCCCCATTCAGAATTAGCGGGGTAGGAAGAGTTTCACTCAGTTGAGACCCATCCAAGATTTCTTCTTCGAGAATATGTACAATTTTCCTTTGTGGATCAATTTCTGATAATCTCTGAATGAAGACCCTAATGACCTCTTTTTTCCAAAGGCTCCGCAATGGGTCTGGGCTTTCGAAAAGATGAAGATGCAAAGGGTAAAGAGAAAGTCTAGACGAGTTGGTCAGCTCACACCCGCCCTTCGCCCAAAAAGTAGTATTAAGGATAGGCCAATTCACAACAAAGGTCTGATTAAACCCGAAAATGAATGATATAAGCAAGTTAAATAAGCAATCCACTTGCATGCTTAGCTAACTTGCATGCTTAGCTAGCTGACATGTGAAAAACACCCAAAAATTGTATTTATAACTACTCTGAAAATAATAAAAAGTACAGATTCCAAATTTAGAGTACTGGACAAATTAAATGCTATTGGCATATATTTATAAACATCTCGAGATATATATATATATAACTACTCTGAAAATAATACAACGTACAGATCCCAAATTTAGAGTACTGGACAAATTAAATGCTATTGGCATATATTTATAAACATCTCGAGGTGTGTGTGTATACATATATATATATATATACATGTGAAAAAGTACCCAAAATGTGCATGGAACTATATATGTCAAATTAACTCAAATGCATATAGAGATCCCAAAGAGGATACTATACCTGGCAATTCATGCACCTTGTAGTTTTTAATTTTTATACATATCTCTAAAGCCACAATTGGCCAAAATTAAAGCGTCACCATTATATACTTGCCTAGCTGGCTACGCCTGACATTAATACCAAATACCAATAATGCGTATATATGAAATGTCAGTTATATATATACACACACATTTGAATGTCTATACATGTATGCGTATATATGATTAATGTAGATTCTCCTTGTTAATACAAACTAAACCGCAGACATCTAAGTATAAACAAATATTACAAAACAATTTTATTTCTTTTTAGAAGCAGTCTAACTATATTAAACTAAGAGTTTGTACATCAAAATATTTTGTTCTTTTTTTCCAAACTAGATTTTAGCCTGATGAGGGGTAATAAAATGTGGTAAGGTTTTAACTTTGAAATGTTCGATCAATTAGTGATTTAATATAAAGGAATAAAAATAAATAATATTAACGGACACCAATAATGTCCAACATAACATATAATTAAGAAAGAATAATGAATCTAATAACAATAAGATTAATCATAAATAGATGTCATTTTTTTTTTCTATAAATTATGGTGCTTAACATCCCTGGTAATTCACTATTCAGTTGGTATGATTATGTAAACTTTCTATAAAAGGATTGAAGGTCAACTCTCCCCTCATCTACCTAAGTGCCTTGCATCACAAGAGATTCCGTCTTTTTTTTTTTTTTTTTAATCAGTAATGGTGCTTAATATCGATGGTGATCCCTAATATTTTTCAATCAAGAAACAAAGCAAAATTAACCCCACGTGGCCAAATCCCATTCCACTAGTATTGACATATCTTGTTTGATATCTTAAATGATATTTAATCAATTACATTTTGACACATCATTGAAAGAATTTAGATTTTAAGATACAAAAAAATCAGTTATAAAGCATTTTAAATTTTTTTAAATGATGTGTCATAATATTATTGATTAGATATCATTTAGGATATTAAAAATTGGACAGAGAATGTGGATCCATTCCACCTCATTGATAGGACACAGCTGATCAGGTGTAGCCGGATGATTAGGCCATGTATTATTCTTTCCACAAAACAAGTAACAAAAAATGTACAAATTTATGCACATCTATATCTATATATATATATATATATATATATATTACATCAATTGGGCTAAATCTCTTTAATGAGTTCACCGATAATATTTGGACAATTTATGATATGGTAAAAATTCTAGGGACACTCGTTTCCTTTTCCCTTGTCATTCATGGATTTTACGAAAGGTGTATTTAGTGAATGAGTTGAGTTTGAGTTAAATTGAAATTTTTAAGTTTAAATAGTATTAATTTTTTAAAAAGTAGTTATAAATTTTGTTGACTTTTCAGAAAAAGAGAAAAATTAAGATGAAAAAATATAATTTAATTTAAGTGAAATTTGGATGTCAAACACCCCGAACTCATTATAACCAAAGAATGGGCACTTTTAATGTATCTAGCTAAGTGTTTGACTTTGTTAGTGCTCAGTAATAAAGACCAAAGTACCTCAATTGGTAAACTCCCAACAACAACAAAAAAGTAAAAAACAAATAATAAAGACAATAATGTTGGGAGAAGCAAAGTCCTACACTCGAACCATAAAAACAGAAACCGGGTCATTGCTGACTCCTTAGAGTAAGGAAGCTTTTTTTTTTTTTTTTTTTGGGAAGCCTTATCACAAGTTCTATTTGTCTTTTTTTCCTTGACTGAATTTTGATATTCAACAACAGAAAATAAAATAAAATAAAAATAAGAGATGGGCGTTTACAGAGTTTTGGTAAACATTGGGCTAAACGGCATTTCCAATTCTACTTATATTTCCCTTTCATACTCACAGTCCAATTCCTCCTCTTCAATTTAAAAAGAAAAAGTTAGTCGGCAAATTGCTATATTGTCATTCTTTTTTCCCCTAATTATTTTTTGATAGAATCTCTCTCTCTTTCTCTCTCTCTCACCAAACGTGGCAAGTTGAAGATCACATAGAAAATAAGCTTGTGTTTGGTTCGTTAATTGGAGTTAAAATTTTTAAATTGAAATTGACTGATTTTTCAAAAACTAGTTATAATTTTTATTAACTTTTCATAAAAAGATAAAAATTAAGATGAAAAAAAATATAATTTAATTGGGGTTAAACTTAAATACCAAACAAAACTTTATACATACATACATACATGTAGATATTTTTAATTTTCCAAGTGGCAATCTTGCCTATTTGAGATTTTTTTTTTTTTTAAATTACATTATCTACCTCCTCAAAAAAAAAAAAAAAAAAAGTACCTACATTAACATTTGTCATTATCTATTGACAACTTATATCGTTGAAGTTGTGATCCCTAATTTTGTCCTATAAGGAAATTACGCATCAACTTCCCTAGGAGACAGGCATACACATCAAATAAGATCATATGAAACGTAGGCCTTTCTTTCTTTTCTTTTCTTTTTTCTTTTTTCACTTTAAACAAAACAAAACAAAACAAAAAAGAGAGAGAGAAAGAAAGGCGGTTTGGTTTCTTATCCTAATTGAATAACATAATGCATGCATTTAGGTAGTTTACTTTCATGAGGATTCTGCGGCTAGGGTATTAAAAACATGTTTTTTTTAATATTTGATCAGCATTTTTTTTTATCATCATTTCATATCATATATATTATAGTAAACAATTTATGTATATAAATATATGTAAATCATACTAATTTAGCATATTTAAATTAAAATATGATGATCCGAAATTGCATTATGATAAAGTATTTTTACATCTCTAAACAAAATAATGCTAAACAAAAAATTATTTATAAAAAGCATTAGAAAAGGGGGAAAAACTATCAAAATGATTATAAAAAAAAAAAAAAAAAAAAAGACTAAATATATTAAAAAGTTAACTTTAGTATGACTAGTATAACTATTTTCACAATATAATAAAATCTTTTTCAAACCAAAGTCGAAACTTGTATAAGACTTTTTCTTCCCTAGATCTTCGTTCACATTTTTTCCCCCTTAAATATCAAGTTCTGTTAATTTATCACAAGAACTAATTAAATGTTACAATCTATCTCTCTTTAAAATAATTATATAATACAGTGATCATCAATTTATTTTTCACATGAAGACTTCGATTTTCAGGAAAGGAAAAAAAAAAAAAAAAACTACGTAGTATGATCATACATGATTATAATTTAGTAAATTTCTAATGAAAGGAAAATGTAATTATAATTAAGTAACTTACACATCTTCTTGCACACATATCATGACAATTTCTAACTGCTATACACTTTTTTTTTTTTTTTTTTTTTTTTGTGATAAGTAACTGCTATACACTTGATGATGAAGACCCTCATTTTCTTTTTCTTCGAAAAAAACAAAAGGGAGAGAGAAACTATAAAAGAAGGGATGATTGAAGATCTTTTTGTATGTTGATGGACGAAGTTTATCTCAAAATCTTTGGATAGTGATGGACACGTGGATAATTCATTTGGCAACCCAACAAGGACCCCCTATTTTTTTTTCCTTGGTCTTAATTCACGAAAGACACTTTTTTTTTTCCTCTTTTTTTTTTTTGTTTTGTTTCTTTTGTTTTTTTTGTTTTTTGTTTTTTGTTTTTTTTTTTTTGTTGTTGTTGTTGTCTTAATTCATGAAAGACACGAGTCATTGAACTGAAATGTATACATGCAAAGATATTTTTGCAGTACGGTTTATTAAATCTAAATGCTTTAATTTTTTTTTTTAATAAATCTATTTCCTTACATGCCCTTAACCCAATCTAGGTTCAATGTGTCTTTGTTTAATTAGTAGAGGATGCTTTAACGATACTTCAATAGAAGTAATATACTTTTAAAAGAAAATGTCGTGTGTGTGAAGAAACATTTTGTGAACACCACACGCTTATGTCTAACAGAACTTCTATTTATAATATTTGTATGCGAATACACACACACATATATATATAGACATTTAAAAAAAAAAATTCAACATGAGATTTCTGATTCCTATTGATTAAAAAAAATAACTTTCTTAATTTTAACTTGAAAGCTTTTATCTAAACCCTCCATTCTCATTGGCTAAGTTAGCCCAATATAACTCACACACACACATATATATAATAAACATGTATATATGCATGCATGTATGTAACAACTCTGTAGAATATATATATATATATATGTGTGTGTGTGTGTGCATGCCTGTATGTAACAATTCTGTATTTTTTTCATTTTCTTTTTCAAATGGGATCTAGTTTTAGTGTGTTTTTTTTTTTTTGGCTAAAGAAAATTTGATCTAGTTAAATTATATATTGGACGGCGTTAATCTTGTTAGAATAGAAACCAAACCCAAAGGGACTATTAGAAATGTCGTGAATTTTTTCTTGATATCCAAAGAGAGGATCAATCTTGAGATAATGGGATATAAATCTGAAGTGGATATTAATCTTTGTGGTGCCCATTCACGTACAAAGACTTGTTCAATTGATGATGTGATATTACCAACTTTCGGCACCAAATTTCCATATATTTCTCAGCTCCTTTACCCAAGAATGATCAACCTTTAATTGTCTTACTTCAAATGAGTGCAAAGACTCCATTTTTCTTCTCGATGTTGACTTTGAAACAGCTCTTATTATCTGTCATATATTTATTTATATATAAATATATTAAGACGGGCTTATATTATTCGATACCCTTAAAAAATAGAATTTATTACTCTTTTAGTGAGATATTATAACAATCAAGTGATTCTAATATAATATTTTTTTTATTTATACTTATTATTTGTATTAATATTTAAATAATAACATATTATAATATTCTAAATAAAAAATTACATTTATAAATCAATTAGTTGTTTATGAATTTTAAATAAAAAGTTACAATTGTCAGATGTGTCCGCTCATTAGATACATAGCCGCCTCAATCCTCAGGGTACTTAGGCAATTGCCTAAGGCCCCAATCTAAACAAAGGCCCCAAATTAATATCATCTTCATATGTAAATTAAAGAAAAAATTAAATAGACAAAGATTTTGGAAAATTAAGAAGTAGAACGGATACTTGTAAGTTGAAATATTGTAAACTAATATAGGAAGTGGCATACTATGTTATGTATTAAAATGTACTATAGCCTCCGAAAATGATGAGAAATTCTATAATCACTTTTTTCTAATATACATTTCAGGCTTTAATTTGAACTTTAGATAGCAAATCATGATTATTATTATTATTTTTGACTGGAAACAACTACTTTTTAGCATTACTTATGAAACATTTTAAGTGCTATAATTTTCGAAAGTAGTAAGCACCCTTTTAACAGTTTTTTATTTTTTAAAGTTGTTTAGATTTAAACGAATTTTTACATAAAATTTACAAACTCAGTTAATTTATTTAAAAAAATAAAAAATAAAAAATAAAAATAAAAACTGCTTCGAGAAGTTTTGCTTAAGGTCCCAAAATTGTTAGAGCCGGCTCTGATTAGATATAAAATATTTTATGTGTGTGTGTGTTACTACTGTTAGGTCTCGTGGTGTGTGTGTTTCCAAATGCCTAACATTGCTTTTCAACTAATAACCTTTGAATCTAACATGCCCAATAACACACAACTACACTAAAAGTTCTCTAGAAAGGCAAGACTCTAAATTAGTGTTTGTCATTTAACTGGTCAGCATGATCTCTTTGGGATAATATTTTTGCTTTATATTATTCTATCACTTAATTCGCATATCCTTCTATTGAACTCAAAAGGCACAAGTCTTTGTCATGTAAACATTCTTTATGCTCTAAATATATATATATATATATATATATATATATATATTCTCTTATAACTCCAGATTCTTCACGCAGCACCACATCTCAATTATGGTTTCCAAGGAACATAATTGTGATGCTGTGTGATCTTGAAAAGTGGGGACAAGAGGGAGATCAAGAACAATTTCCCAATTTTCCATCCAAGTGGGTTCGATAAAGAGAGGTATAAAATTTGACGAAATGGCAATATATTACTACTTTTTTTTTTCTTTTTCCTTTCTTTTTTTTTTTTTTAATAATTCATACAATGGTTCCATTTAGTTGGATAAATAGTGGCCATATTATTGGTATAGAAGAAAGTGAAGGGGAATGGAATTTTGAGCACCAATTGATATTAGTTGCTCATATATAACATATCCCACAAAATATGCTCATATATCGTTTGCTAAAACCGATTCCTATTGTGGTCTCAAGAGCATCCCTTGTACCCACATATGCCACTCGCAAGAAGTTGCATTTATAGCAAAATATTCAGCATCCAATCGCCCAAAAAAAAAAAAAAGAACAAAGAAAAAAGAAAAAAGAAAAAGAAAAAGAAAGTAAGAGAAAAGAAAAGGGCCAAATGTTGAATCAAGAAAAACAATGATATGGTGCGGTTGCATACATTATTTAAATAGTAAATCTATACGTGGCTTAATTGAAAGGTGTAAAATTTAAATCTCAAGCATAAATTCAAAAAAGAGAGGGAGAGAGATAATGTTGTTACATTTGTACATAATTTTCCTTAATGGATAATAACAACTTTTGTAGGTTATATGTTCATTGGATGATAATGACTATTTGGCTATATCACACCACTGTGTTAGGGTCCACTCAAGTGACCAAAGCCAAAATCAGCTCTTCCATTTTTTTTTTTTTCAATTATTTGCAAGTTGATTTAATCATTGGCCGCAAAGAAAAAAAATTGTTCTCAAATTTAATTATCCCCATATGCAAATCAAATGGACTAATACCAAACAAAATGCAACTCCTTGGAATTGACACCCCCAAACTCCACTTCCAATATATACGAACTTTTTCCCTAGATTATTGGGTTGAAAAAACATGGGTCATAAGATTTCTTTTTCAAATGTGCAATTATATCTTTGCCACGGAAGTCCTTTTTTGAAACAAAGAAAAGGAGATTTATATGAGTTTGCTTTGAAACAACTTCAAATCAACCGTTAGTGTTAGTTTTGTTGTTCTTTTGATGGCTCCATTAGAAGCTTCTTGCTTCTTTTTTCAAGTCATCTTTGAGCCAATGCCACGTTTCTCAACGGCATTGGAACAAGTTTTGAGTTCCGATTGGTGAAGGTCAACCTCTTTCCACTGACTCAATGATGTTGCTTAGGAAAGTTGAGACTCCTACTCCACTACATTTGTGTCTAATTTGTAATTCCATTCACACTCTTTCACTCTTTTTAATTGTTCTTTCTTCTTCCATTTGAGGCCTATTTCTTCCTAACCATACTTTTAATATGTGAAAGAGTGTGAAAATAGCAATAGTTCCAAGATCCAAGAGACTAGACCAGGTATGTGAAAAAGCACTATTGTAAAGTCTTTCGCCTTTCTTTCCTCTTTTTTTATTTTTTTTATTTTTGTATGATTAGTTTGGACCAGAAATGATTTCATCTTTTTTTCTTATGAACTTATTCAATATATGGATAAAATATGATAAATGACAAAATATTATTAAGACGATAAATCTATTTTTATGCTTTCACATCTAAGTGAGATTTAAAAAAAAATTATTTTTTTCCTTTCATTTAATGCCTATTGGTGTTCTAAAATTGGCCCCCCAAAAAAAACGCGGAAAGAAACTTTATTTGCACAATTTTATACATATAGAGTAATTTGACAACAACATTTTTGGGATAATAAATCTTAGCTCGGCCACCTTCCTTAGAGAAATCAGGTTGAGATTTGATTTTCAGATCAAGAACCAACTTGGGTTACAAGTTCAAAGCACCATCTTTGGTAAAACCCTCTTCTGATGTTTGTCATGATTCATGAACATAGTCATCCTCTTATTCATTTAACATTGGCTGCCAAGTTAGTTCTGATGTTTCCATTAAAACCCAAGATCCACACCAATATGGACCGGGCTAGACCTCGTCCGCTTGAGCCCACTCCTAATGGCCCAAAACATATTTGCTCCCATTTGATTGCAGCCTTAACAGAAGATGGCAGAGTAAGCAGTACATGACATGAGCATGTAGCCCAAAATCTGGTCTTGGGCCACTATAACTACTGTAACCCTGAACACCGTTATTCACCATCACTAGTGATGCATCACCACAAACGTACGTGTATATATAAGTGTGTATAGTAAAAGAGAACTGCCACCTGACAAACAGGGTCCCACTCCTGTTAGATGGAACGTTGATCTTTAAGCCGTGCAAGTAGTACCACATTTCAACCCAATTTCCTATTTTTAGAGGTTGCTCTCTAATCAACTTTGAGCCTGAGAAAGTGCAGGAAGTAACCAGTAACCATCTATTGTAGAGATCATATGTGACAGAAGAACAGAAATTGCAACTTATTACGGTGGCAGGCATTTCAAGAGGCCCAAAGAATCATCTGTGCCGATCATTTTGCTCTCCAAATCTTGAGCAGCATCAGTCATGCCTTGGGCATTGTAGGCTTGGATCATAGTGGCGAAGGTGATACTGTCCGGGTAACAATTCTGCTCCTTCATTGCCAAAAACAATTGACGCATGCTTTTCACGTCACCGGCCTGGCCATAGGCACTAATGGCACAGTTGAAAAAGGGCGTGTCCAGTATAACATCAGAATTTTTCACTTGCCTCACAATAGAATTAACTTTCTCCATTAGTCCAGCTTTACTATAAGCATTAACAAGAGAGCAATAGGTGATAGAGTTAGGCTTCAGTCCTCTATGCTTCATTCTCTTGAAATACTCACCCATCATTGCAACATCTCCTGCTTTCCCGAACACCTCGATTACTGTGTTGAAAGTAACGACATTGGGGATGAAAAATCTATTCTCCATAAACTCCATTACCGAGGTCATTTTTTCGTACAATCCCGCCTTCCCATACGATTTAACCAGGATGTTGAATGTCTTAACATCGGGCCTTACTCCCATCAGCTGAAACTCATCATACCACTTCTCCATCTTCTCAATACGGCCACTATTTCCATAGGCCCCGATGAAAGAATTCAACGTGAAAACATCCGGAAGGCAGCTGCCACTCTCAATCATATTCGTCAAAGAGTCCTCCATCAGTTCAAACATCTCCGCCTTACCGTATCCATGAATAAGAGTATTGTACGTCACAGTGCTACATTTGATCCCCAAATAAGACATCTCATCAAGAACTCGCTCAATGAGATCCAGACGGTGGTACTTGGTACAGCAGTTAATGAGAATCGAGTACGTATACACATCTGGTTTGCAATCAGAGACCGATTTCATATCATCCACAGTGGAAAATGCCTCTTCCAATTGGCCACTTTGGCCATAGGCACTAACAAGGGAAGTGTAGACATCAATAGTCGGTTTGAGCCCGTCCGACAACATGGTCTCAAAAAGCAAGCTTGCCTGCTTAGGCTGCTTGCACTTGCCAAGCATCATCAGCAGTTTCGTGTACGTTTGACGTCTCGGTTCGTACCAGTTTTGCATTCGTAGTAGTTCAAAGATCTACAGCAAGCAAACCCTATTTCATTTCATAATCAATTACATTAAAATATATATAAATTCATCGAAAAAAAAAGAAAGAAAGGCGAACCTTTAGAGCAGTGTCCCAGGAGTTGTTTCGAACGGCCTGGTCAAGTGCCTCGAGAACAGGTCTAGGCCAGAGGTTATTGTACTTTTTGGAGTTGGCTTTTCTCTCAATGTTCTCAACAGCAGCGTCAGTTCGCAGAATCCAAGACAGGTCCTTGTTGGGGTCCTTCTGGAGACCCTTTCGGGAGCCTTCGGACCTCCGCTTCGACAGATGCCGACACCGAATCTGTTGGTCACTCCGGACTTTTGTCGAACAGGTGGTGGGGCTTGACGAAGTTCCAAACCAAAACCCCAGTTTGGAAGCTTCGAGAAGGTGACACTCCATGTTGGGAGTTATGGGGTGGTGATAAGGTTGAGGTCTGGTAATTGGTGGAAGAAGAAGAGAGGCGTACGTTAGTGGTGTCAAGGTAGAAATGATAAATTGCGCGGGCAGAGTAGAATATGGTAATGTTTAAGACTTCATAGCCGTTATTTACAGTTGACATTTGACAATATGAATCTGTGGAAGATTAGATGTGAGTGGGCTTTTGGGCCGGGTTAGTGGACTTTTGGGCCTATAGGTTGCTTGTTTTTAGGCTTTTGTGTCCTGGAAAACAACCCAACCCTCCTCTTCACACCTTTAATAGGCTCACTTTTTTCCTCTTTTTTTTTTTTATTTAATTTTTTCAAAAATGAATTCAGACATTTTATTCTGATATCTCTCACTTGTTAAACAAAATGAAGAAGAACATTAGTCTCTTTTTCTTTTAATCTGTAAGTAAAACTTTCTCAATTTTTTATCTGACTAAAAAAAATGTTTTAAGGATAGTGAGTAGTGTCTCCTTAGGTAATCTTTAAAATAATAACATATTACGTGTATTAGGGTGGAACTGACTTGAATCTAAAACTTTATCGAGAAAAACAAACAAACTTACTATTCAACTATAAACCTTTTCAACTGTCTTTGAACTAGTTTTAGGAAAAATTCTATCAATCTAAATAAGCCTTCCACAAATCTCAAGCTCAATATTACTGCTCACCAATAATATGAAGTCTCAACCATATGTTATGTTGTCCTATAGGGAAACAGAAAATGTGCACTAGCGTGATAAAGGAGTTGCCATAGAAATTGGTATCTTGAGAATACACCTTAATGATCAATGGTTAGCTATAGTTCTTATGGGTGGTTTTGCTGAAATAATGAGATCACTATTTTAATAAATGATGTGGAGAAAGATAGTGACATTAATATATAAGAAGCTTAATAAACTCTTAAAATAGCGGAAGTTAAGTTGAGTGAAGTTTAAGACAAGAGACAAATAATTGAGGCAAATTTAGCTCGCAAACGAACTAAAATACGGATAATGACTGTTAATGTGATGCCGTAATTAGTTGTTGGTTTGTCCAAATTAAGAAGCAAAATAAGATATACATATTCGAAATTGTTGTCGGGAGTTTTGCATTTGGCATTGATTTGCATGCGTTGCTTGCCTCTCTGATTGGTTCCCAATTGGCATCTTATCTCAATGTTTTGTTTTAAATGTATATTTACACATCATTCAAAGTATTTAGAATTGGAATTAAGAACTCATTCTTTATATATAGACGGTTGGCAATGGCTTACGCAAGGAAAAAGAAAAATATAAAAAATAAGAATAAGTCCCATTTATTTGGGTATACTCCATTCAAATTGGATCAAGAGCAAGTTGTTGGTGATGCTAATTCCGCTTACAAATGGCATAGAAAAGTCAACTATATAATAAAATAAAATAAAATAAAATTACTAATTCTATTTTGTAATAAACTGGTGTAGGCTCTAACTCGCATCATTCGGGACTCTTGGTACGAGGAGGACTACCAGCCAACCATACAATCTAAAAATTAAAAAATAACATTCAAATTAGAAATTTTTTAGTATTTTTACTAACAAAAAAATGGATTATATTAAAGGTGAAGGTTCATATGAATCACTCATAGAATAGATTGTTTACATATTTATTTATGATGATATGATGAATCAAGATCCAAAAGTTTTTTTTTTAAAAACATAAAATGTGAAAAAGATAATTTATTAGTTTTGTTTTGAATCATTAAAATAATATTACATTTTGTTAATTGTGTATATCTTTTTATTTTAATGTGATTATAATCAGATTTAACGGTTAAGAACATATAAATATTTTACTTAAAAGCTCTTTTAAAAGAATCAAGGACTATTGAAAAGAATTAGCAGCATCGGACGTACGATCTTTTGAATGGTAATAAAGGTTTGGGTGTTTATTAATTTATTTATTTATTTTTCATGAGAATTTGGTAGAATTGTAAGAGCCAGGACTTTGGGAGGTTGAGTTGGTCACCATCCAGAAGAGCAGGTAGTGGCTCTCAAGTCAAAAATTGTGAGACTTGAAAAAGGAATTAGTCAAACAAAGAGACTAGTAGGAAATTTATTGCAACTTTTAGAAAAAGTCGGGGGCAAAATTGGTAAAGACACGCACCCAATGTGTGACTCTGACTTTTTATAAGGTTCGGTTCAATGAATTAATTTTAAAATCAGTCCTTCCTAACTACTGGTTTTTCCACGTTCCAACCATGCGCCAACCTTACGCGGCGATGATTTTAGGCATTTTTAATATTTAATTCCTTTTATTTATTTATTTATTTTCTTTATGACGCGGCTTCTTGGGTCCCAAAAACCTTTTTTTGTTGTTGTTAGCACGGTTTTGTTCTTTATTTGCATCCAGGTCCTTAATCTTTTGTTTATTTACTTTTTGTTTTTCACTTATTTTTTTTAAGATAAAATTCATTCAACTAAAAGATCTTACAGACAGCAAACATAATGCGAATGATCCTGTGGAACACAATACAAAGCACTCGATAAAAACCGATTTCATCAATAAAATCTAATGAAGCACAGGAAAAACGATGCAATACATGACCAGATATCAAGAAAATTACTCGACACATCAATTTGAGCACGCAAAATGCTCTTTTTGAAGCCACTACAATTGATGGAAGCTTTCGATCCATCGAGAACACGTAACAGGTAGCAACAAGGCCACAAACATCTCCGCTAAGACTCATAGGTAGTAGAACTTCTAACTCACCAAGACCTAAATCTGACAGACCAAAAACAAACTCAAATAGTAGGAGAACCACCTCCATTATTATAATGATAATACTAAAATTATATGATGAAAATATCAACGACTTTATTAGACTATAACATAAAAAACTAAATACTAAAGCACGACCGTCGCAAGCTTTCAATGAAAATGCTTGCCGACAAGAGGATCATTAGAGTAGGAGTAACGCTTTAGAGGACAAGCAGCGATGCCAACGAGAAGCCTTCAAACAGCAAAATGTGAAAAACACGCGCTACCACCGTCAGCATCCGGAGCCAGAACCCCCCACCTCTACAAGAAGTTCACCACCGTTTAGAACAAAACCCCGAAAGAGTACAACCACCAAACAAGAAAAGTATCACAAAATGCCTCCAAACTGTCTGGAAACCATCCTATAAACGATATTAGGTCCGCTCTAATGAAGTCATCCCGCCAAACACAACCACTATTATCAATAAACTCACAATGATACAAGTTCAGTGACCAATTTTTAAGGTCGGAGGTCCAATGACATGCTTGAAGGTGGTCTCGGAACCCCAACCAACTCACTCTCTCCTTTTCTCTTTTTCTTGTTTCCTAGGGCCGGCTGCTTCTCCTAAAAAAGTTGTTGATTGAAGACAATTAGTTTAGAATTTTCCACCTACTTACTTCTTGTTATTTTTTTGAAACTTGTAACCTTTTTTTTTTTTTTTTTTTTTTCCGTTTACCTCAATTTTTAGAAATTTTGATTATTGCATCTCAAATAGCAATAAAATGTAGGTGATTTTTTAGTGAGATCTGATTTTTTTTTTTTTTTTTTTTTGAGGAAAGTGATATCATCTTTTTAAAACTATTTTTTTATGTAGTATTAAGATATCAATTATAATCTCAATTTTTGAATATTAACTCACATGATGATGAGTTGTTATTTATATTAATTAGTAGATACAATCTTTTAATTTTAATTGATTTGATAATTTTTTAGGCATACTTAAAAAGACAACTCATATTATCTAAGGTAATATTCAAAAGTTAGTATGGAAATTTGTATATTTAGTCCTTTTCTTTTTCTTTTTCTTTTTTCCTCGAGTAAGAAGTATTTACAATTACATGGGAGACCACATCTTTAGAAATCTATAACTATGATATTTTCAACACATGAGACTAATGAATCTAGAGTTTTATTTTCCTTTGACATCTGGACCTTTTTTATTTTGACCTTGTGAGATGATCCATCATGAAACTGCCGCATTTCAAGAATTTCTGTATGAAATCAAGAAGAAAAAATTCATAGCATTCAATGCTTTGTTTGCGTACGTATGAGATCTATACATTTAGATTAATTAAGCAAGACTCAATAAAAAATTTTGAAAACTTTCCTTTGCCTTTAATGACTATGAGAAACAGACATAAATGAAATCAGATTGTTCTCAAAGAGTACTTCAATTTAGAAGCTTTTATTTGTAGAAAAGAAAGGATATGCGAGTAAATTACTTTTTTTTTTTTTTAAAGAAATCTTTAATAAAATGATTGAAATTTTGTAAAATTAAAATGATGATCGTTTTAAAAAATGATAATTAATAATTAATCAATATTAATATATATTTTTTATCTTTTTTTTTTTTGAAAAAAGAAAAGAATTCAAATACTTATTAATACAAGATCAAGAAAAATATAGAAAAATAAAACATTAAAATACTATAGTAGATTAAAAGGAAAGAGAAGATTTTAGACAGAAAATAAAACTTCAATGGAGGGAGTAGGGTGAAACGTCAATATTTATTTATCAACTAAATCGGAATTAAATTTACGATTATTAAGTTTTTCCAAGGTCAATCATTATCGAGAAATAAAAAATGGTAATAAAATAAACTTTATTAAATCCTAAAGCAATTCGAATAGCTAAGCATGATCTTAAACAAAATATATATATATATATATATTAATATATCTCCTTCCAAAGAAATATCAGATATATATATATATATATATCCTTATTTTAACCCTTATCACTGAGTTAGAGTTTATTTAACTAAAATTAACCTAAACTATTAGGGCATATATGCAAGCAAAAACTATAAATATGTAAAATGTGAATTTTTTTTATTTTTGTATTCACATTTTAAACAAACAATATTTAAAATGTGAATATTTTCGAGCACGTTGACACTTCTGTGTTTTTGAATTAACCCAAATGTACGGGCATAAATGCAAATACAAAACTTGAGTAGACCAATGTGTAAATTGTGAAAGAAAGGAAAGAACCGACGAAGGAGAGAGAGAGAGAGTAGAGAGAGAAAATCGTCTCCCTATATATGCGGCCTTCGTCTTGTTCTCAAAACCAAAACAAAAAAAAACTTCTCTGCAAAAATCCCCCGATTTCATGGGCTCTGACGCTTGGGACATCTTCTTATAGCACCAACAATTCTTCCTCTTTTCTAACATTTTCCCCTCACTTTCTCTCCCTTTTTTCTCACCCGCCAAACACGCCAAAATCTCGGAAGAGAGAGAAAGAGAGAGAAATGGGGAAGTTCGTCGAGATTCTGGACGCAGGAGTGAGAATCGCCGCAAGATTCCATTCTCACTGCCCGCAGACCAGCCGTATGTACTACCATCCTCCAGCTAACTCCGACAACAACAACCACCATAACCACCACTTTTTCTTATACGGCGTCGGCGGCGGAGACGGCGGCGCGGAGGATGTTAAGGTGATGAAGTGTGGGCCCAAGGCGATTGGCGCCGGTGCCGACAATCAGGAGTTCATTCTTTACTCCGTTTGATGGCCGAGCCAATTTCCCAATATACAACTTGGATTTTTTTCTTCTTCTTTTTGATTTCATTTTTGTTTCTCTGGAAATTGGAGGGAAAAGAAAAGAGGAAGATGGAGAGAGTTTGTGATTCTGAGGCAATTCTGTTGTTGTTTTGAATTTTTACTTTGATTCTGATATACTTCTCAATTGAGATCGATGAGGAATAGAAAATTCTTTATTCTTTGCTGATGATTTTTTATTTTATTTTATTCTGAAGCTTTTTATGTTTTGGCATGTTATTTTGCTATTGATGTGACGATTTGGGAGCAAATAATTTTTCTTTTCTTAAATTTCAATATTATTTTTCTAATAAGGGTCATAAAGGAAGAGTGCTTTTTTTTTTTTTTTTTTTTAAACGTAAGGAAGAGTTTTTATACATTAGTTTGTTTTGTTAGACTCAACTGAAAATTGAGCTCCAATATTGCTTGAAGAAACCAAAAGAACGTCAGAAAACTTGAGTGACAAAAAAAGAACAAAAAAATTCATTGTTTTTGGGTTGGATTGGATTAAAAGTAAATTAGTTTTCTTGAAGAAATTCATTGCAAGAGACTAATGTCCCAAATTGGGGGGGTTTTTTTTTTTTTTTAAGAAATAAAAATCCAATTTTTTGGTTCATCTGTTATGAGACAGCTCAATACAACTGACAAAGGAGAAACCACTAACACAAAAAATGAATGGCATATATTGCAGAATACAAGTTCAATTGAAAATATCCACATATTTGATATTAAAAATCTATCATTAGTAATTCAATTTTTAAAGGTGACCTCGGTGGCACAGTTCAGGCCCTCCACCGTTGGCCGGAGGTGATTGGCGGCGGTGCCGAGCACGAGGAGTTCATTCTTTAGTCAAGTTTGATAACCAAAACACGAAATTCTTGCTTGTTTCTTTTAGGATTGAGGAGTTGAGATTGATATCGAAAGGTTTCTAATCAAAAACTTTTTTTTTTTTTTTTCCACAACAAATAGGAAGAATTTTCAAGTTAACCCGTGGTAAAGTGAGACTCAAAGATGATTCCTTTGTTTTAAGTTTTAACTCGATTTGTAAAACTTTCTTTAGGAGGAAAAGAAAACGTCAAGGAAAGAAGAACGTATGCTTGAAGAAACATTGTTCCAAGGGAAAAAAATGTCAGAGATCTTGAGTGAGAAAACAGAAAATTGTTTTTGTTCATTGAAATTGGATCAAAAAATCGTTCCCTTGGAGAAATTCAGCGCATGTGGCAATGCATTATGTTGTCTAGTGCATAGAAAAAGAAAAACAACTTGGGACATCGTAGTTGTTAAGCATTACTACTAATAAAAAGTGAGAATCATAATTATTAATGGATTAATGTAGCGATTAGAATGCTTTTAACTCTTTTCCTTACGGGACGACCCCGCTCGACAACCCCAACCCAGCCATTATATTGTACGGCATTAGATCCAAAATGACTTGAGTGAAATTGAATCCTTCGAGTAGAATTGAATCAAGACCCTTTATGTTCTATATGTAGTTCTCGAGATTTCTTCCATTGAAGAAAGGACGGGGGGACTTGTATGTGTATCTCTTTGCTATGTGAGACTTTCTATTAACGTATGACGTTGGGAATCATTGATGACTTTAGCGCTGTTCGAAGAAAAACGCAACATGTAAAAGAATTCAACATAAACAGAGAGCATAAAAGAAAAGAAAAGAGAGATTAAAAAAAAAAAAAAAAAAAAAAAAAAAAAAAACATGTGCACAAGTTCTATCAAAGGCAGAGTAAAATTTTCATGCTTTCACACTCACTAGTCATGTGGAGCCGAAAGCTAAGAGTGTTGGTCAAGCAGATTATTAATGTTGCAAACTGAAATACAGATGGGCAACTCATATAAATACACACCACTCACTGATGAGTCATCTAGAGAGATTTTCAAAGCACAAATTCTAACAACAAACTTCTCCAAAAGATCAAAATCCCTAGAGAGATTCCCTTGCTCTAGCATGTTACCGCTTCACTCACTATCCGAATGCGGCTTCCGGCTTCCGGGCCAAGAAGAAATACATTGGTGTGAAGATCTCTTTCCTGAAAGACAGACAGAATATCAACAAAATAACATTAGTAATCAAGTTATGGTGTCGTTTAGAAATCTTGAGCAGTTTGGTCCGTAAACTTAAATTTAGATATGAGATATCTTTTTTTTCTCTTCTATTAATGGTCATTTCATTCATTTGATCCAATTCCGAATTGTCGTTTAGGAAGAGAAAAAAGTGTGGTGAAGATGAATACTTACTTTCCGCCTTCAACTAGCCCTTCCGCAGCTTTCTCAAGAAAATCTTGAACTCTCTGACTTCCCTTTGGGGCGAGGCCAATAGCTTCTAGGGCCTTGACCTGTGTTTAGGAGAGACAGACAGACACTCGTAATCTGCTTTCGACGTATGTAGAAAAAACAGAGAAAAATATAGCAGTTCTCAATGGCACTCAATATCAGCAACAAAATGGGATTGTTCCAAAATTTCAAAGGAAAAGGAATGGTTATCGAGGCTGCAAATGTACTATAGATATAACTTACCATGTTTTTGGTAATAAAACGTCCAACCGCTGTTAGACGGAAACTACTCAACGAGAAGTGACTTTTGTCCAAAGGCAAATACCAAGGGACAGGTGAGTCCGCTGCAAGATCTTTCTCCCATATGACCTTTGTCACAAGTTTAAAAAAAAAAATAAAGAAAAAAATAAATTTAAATTTTCATATTTTTCTTACAGATGCAGTCATCTATGTGGATTGAGAAGAAAGAACTCGAAACCAACCTCAAAACCTGCTTGTTTAAGAGCTTCAAGGCATTTTCCTGTCAACCTGATGTCTGGGAGGCCATCACCAATCTCAATTTCTGCCTGTATCAATAAAGTTTTGGTCTAAACTTTGAAATCTAAGATCACAAAGCAGGGAAATAAAAAGTAACATTGGAATATATATATTTATAAGGTACCTTGATCTTTTGATGTTCTTGGTTATTGGGATCAAATGAATCAGTCATGC
Organism: Ficus erecta; assembly: GCA_008635985.1. Lineage (NCBI taxonomy): Eukaryota > Viridiplantae > Streptophyta > Magnoliopsida > Rosales > Moraceae > Ficus > Ficus erecta. Next base: position 3,160,941 of record BKCH01000019.1, read on the forward strand.
ACCACTCATATGCCGCAAAATATTGGCCAGGCTTCAAAACTCTATATATCTCCTTATAGCATCCATACTAACCATATATAGAAATAAGTACTTTAACCGACAGAAACAAACAAAAGAAAACGCGTGAAGCATTAGTATAAGAGATCAATGCTTGCAAGAGACAGAAATGACATACTGCATCTGGTGCATGGCAAGTAGCCTCAATTGCATATACTGCATCAAATGTATTGTCAGAAAATGGCATCTTCATAAAATCAGCCTGCAATGTTGAGAAACAAAAATGAGATCTTTAACCATAATCATGTTCTTTAATTTCTCCAGACTTGCTATTAACAGAAACAAAGATGAAAAACGTTTTGAACGGAAAGGAGTCTAACAGAAGACCATGAACTACAAATGAACACCAACCTTAACAAAGTCGCAGGCCTTGTCCACTCCTACAACCCGGTTCAGTTCCTATGGAGCAATTGAAGCATGTAAATAATAACACGTCGAAATTTAAGCATTAATAAATTGGTCTAAAACCTAACCAATTTAAATATTCAAGGTGTTTTACAGCACAAGAACAAGTTCATGACCATAACACAGGTCCTAACAAAAAAGAAATAGCGTTTGTGAATAAATGGAAGCATTTACCTTTCCTCTTGATATCTGATATTCGTTGTTGTTCAACCCAGTAACCGAAGTGGAGCTGCAAAAAACCATAAAAATAAAAATAATAATAATTATTAGCAGAGCTCCTTCTTCACATAAGTTAATTACAATCTATGTTTAATTTGACAATAGCATTTCAACCAAAGCAATGAATGGAAGCCAACACAAACAAGTGTAAACCCAGTCCCTTTTTCAAAGCATGTACTTTCATTTTAATTGAAATTCCTGTACAAGAGATACAGAAGATAAAAAACAAAAAGATAATTCACCTGAATCGAGCGATTTCTCTTAGTGGACCCCCAATTCCACAGCCCACATCTAACACCTAACACGGGGAGAAAAAACAGCAGAGCTTAACAATCTGAACCATGTAACAAAAAGCATAGAACTGAATCCCTCTCTTTCCTTGAATGTTGTATTGAAGACAACAAACCTTTTGTCCTGGTTTCAGTCCTAGTTGTAAGGCAAGGAAGTGCTCGTGACGCTTGATGCTCTCTCGAAGAGACTCTCCCTTCCATCTGGCAAGGATGGTTGTGGTTAGTCAGAAATATGATGAAAATCAGCAACAGAACTTGACCACAAAACTTTGAAAAAAGGTACCTCTGTGCAAAATGGAAGGATTCTCCCCAGCCAAATTCATAGAAGCTGGTAACGAGATCATAATATTTATTGACCTGAAATCCACAGGCAAGAACAACGTGACTTAGCAACTCCTCTACTCTTGAATGAAATAGTACCAGAGTAGCAGTATTAAAAGGGGATGCGGTGACAAAAAGAGACGACTAGAAATGTTCAATCTTGACAACAGCAATTTAGCCTTAGTATTCCACAAAGCTAGATATTTTCTTGGTGGTAATACTTATGACCAAGAAAGAGCTTTTCCTTTTCTTGTCTTTTTTTTTTTTTTTTTTAATAGCTTCTCTTACCATGTCAGTATAGTTAGCTTTTCTCTCTTCCTCTTCGCCTCCGTAACAGACATGGTACTTCTCATACCTGAACCACCGTTCGGTAAATAAAACTCTACATTAACTTCTTGATCATGAATCATGATGTTTTTCAGATAAGAAACTAAATCAACCATTAAGTTTGCAGCAATTGAGAACATTAACATCTCGATCATAAGAAATTCGACAATTCACAAAACAGTCAAAACAAACTTCAGTCCATTGTGGTGTCAACTGTCACCTAACATGGCCAAACATAGTTTATGCAACTTATATTTCAAAAGCACAAAATTGCTTGGCACTAAGGTAAAAAGCATTTCGGTGGTACACATAAAAGTAATGCACTTTTCCTATGTCATCGTACAGTACAAGAAAATCCTAGTTTTTTTAGTTAATCCTAAGTTTTCCATTCTTTTTTATTTATTTATTTATTTTAATGTCTTTCAAGAAATGCAGTTGATCCATGATTCAATTTTTAATAGTTGATTTAGGAAGATTGTATATGTACAAGAGTTTTATATAACTAAGTGCTACCAAAAAGTCAAAAACCAAGAAATGAAGTGATGTAACCAGGCAGATGACACATTTAAGAAGAATACTCCGAAATCTAGTTCAAATAAATGCCCTTTTTTTTTCACGGTAAGAGGGCATAAGACTCGCCCTTATAACAGAGAAACGAAGACACAACCTGGGAGCTCCTAGCCTCCTACCTAAACCCCTTCCCTCCTACCCGCTGAACTAGCCCCGATGTGTAGATAAATACCCGTATAATATTACTCTTTTTTTTTTTTTAAATGAATTCATTTCTGATTAAAACAAAGCAAACATCAAGTTTATGCTTGTATAGAAAACTTGGTGAGGTCAGGATCTTTAAGGGTATAACATGTCACAACAAGAACTTCACAGTCCACCCCAAACAAAATTTAACCTTAGGCTTAGCAGTAGAAAAAACTTCAAATTTCTTTGTTACCCCGGGTTTCTCATTGGTTTCATCTTCAATTTTCTTTTAGTTATAAAGTGTAAAACTTACTCTGGTTAACTAGATCTGACAAGACAATAAACCAAATTTCTTCAGTACTTTATTTATTAATTTCACTATTTCATTTATTTGGTTCGCAACCAAAAGACCCTGGCCACGCACAACCAACATATAAATATGTAAATTATATATATAAATAATGTTATCTTTTATATGTATATATGGATGTATATAACATATGTGCATTCATTACTACATTTGGCAGATAAGACAAAAACCCAAGTCGCCGGCACGACATGCTGCGACATCACATCAAATTAAAACCTGACCTGGTCTTCCTTAATCAGGCCTAATTAAACAATAATTAAGAATTAAGCACACTTAAATAAGGCAGAGATTTTGGAATTAGAATCAAACCACATAATGATCCACAAAGGAAAAAAGACATCATTTCACAGACAGTTTCATGGTAGAGAGAGAAAGTAGTGAATTTGTAGAGAGAGAGAGAGAGAGAGAAACGTACTTCTCGACGGAGGAAAGGACTTCGCTTTTGTCGATCTTTCCGCCGAGACCCGACGCGAGATCCAATGCTCCGGCTTTCGACATGCCCTAGGTTACTCCGAACACGAACTCAAGGAGATCTAGAAAATTCATCAGAAAACCCAAAAAAACAAAAAACAAAATTAATTCGAACAATGAAGAAGAGCAATGCATTTGATTGTCAACGAAAAATCATGGTTGGTTTGGAGTACAATGCAGAGCCAAGCAATAATATTTACATCGAAAAAGAGGATCGAAACTTTTGCAGTGAAATGGAGAGAGAGAGAGATAGAGAGAGAGAGAGAGAGAGAGGGAGTTTCGTACATATAGAGAGAGATTGCCCGTTCGAGGAGAGAGAAATGGTATAGCCTGAAAGAGTTTCGTACTTTTGCTTTTGTTCTTTTTTGGAAAATTTGATTAAAAAAAGTTTTTTTTTTTAACTTGGATTTTTCATTTATTTAATTAGTGCAATTAATTTCTTAAGGATCAACATTTTTTATTACTATTACAAATTCTATGATGTTTTGTATGCAATCTCTAACAATCTTTCAATTTACTCTAAAAACAAAAAAAAAAAAGAAAACAATCTTTCAATTTAAAAGAGAACAAAATTGAGATATTTTGATCAATTTTGAACCCCTCTTCTAATCCATTTGAAGGATTTTGAGCCTCTCACTCTCTCTTCTATTTCCTTATTTATACTTTTCTCTCATACCAAATAATTATAAATGTCAAAATCTTTTCATATATCACTCTATCTATCTTCTTCCTTTTTTCTCTTTTATCAAACACACTTATATTGGCATGTGGATTAAATATTACCATATGAATAAAAATTTAAAAAAATTATGCATATATATCAATAAAAAAATAATAATTCAATAACAAATAAATTGGTATTAAAAAATTAAATTAGAGTTAATATCTCTTATATTATTTAATAATTATGAGCTACTAGTTACGAAAAAAAATTTGTGTGCTATCTTCCCGACGCAAATGAAAAGGAAACACAAATAGGCAAAAAAAAAAAAATTAAAAACAAAAAAAAACACACACACACACACACAAACTTAGCAAAGTTAAAAAATTAAGTGGAAAACACAAGTAGATAAAAGATAAACTATCACTACGTTACATAATGAAAATTTATTTCTTTTAATGATTTGTATTGCTATGGTACCATATAAGCTTTTATGTGCAAATTCAGATTGTTCGTCTTGCCTTTTAAAAAAAAAAATAAATAAATAAACTTCAATGGCTAGTTTTCAGAATATTTATTGGCTTACTGGACATAGTTTGGGGAAAGTACATATTTACCAATAACTAATTTTCGTAAAAACTTGGGAAAAAAAAAAAAAAAAAGAAAAGAAAGAGAATGAAGGGTACAGACAGCACATACATAAGTGTCTTTTTCTCTGACGACAACTGGAGGACTTTGCATCCTGTCGCCACGTCAGCACCACACGTGGGTGCCAGCCTCACTTGAGAGTTTAATTAATTCTAATCTTTCATTTTCATTTTCGTTTGATATTTATTCATCATGGTGAGTGACGATCAGTACCTGCTCTTTAGGGGGAAAAAAATAAAGAAGGGGAAAATCACTACTAGTTTGTTTAAGCAAACAGAATATATACTACCGAGAACTTAGATAGAATGGTAAGTCCACTCTCGTCCTTTATTTGAGTAGGGATTACAGTTATGAACAGAATATATATACTATCAAATTTAAGATGCGTATATATATATATATATATATCATGTGAGTAGCATATTATCTTCTGAAATTATTACATCATCCTCTATTTGTATAAATTTATAGACAGTTAGTTTCTGTATTAATATGAGAATATGTTATTGATTAAAAATATTAAATGAAAATCAAATTATGATATTTTCCTATATATAAAGTAGAGTGTATGGTAGAGATTAATGAAGTGTAATTTTCAGTAGAGTCCAATCCAACAGTATAAACTAATGGTACGATGAAGTATGACAAACTAATGTTAATGTAAGCTAACAAGCACACAATTTTTTTTTTAATTTCAAATTAACTTTGTTTTTATTTCTTTCTATCATTTTTTTTTTCCCCCCCGACAGATGTTCCTCAAAATCCAAACCCACCATTACAACTCCGCAAATTTTTGAGCAATTAACAACAAACAAGAAAATTTAAAAGATTTATTGGGCTTTAATGGAGGATTATTACAAAATCTTCATTTTTTTTTTCAAAATTTTTAACTTTTTCTCTAGATCTCTCAGCTCTCATCTCCATAGCTACTGACCAAGAAAACTTCCTCCTGCCGGCCATCATTCAATGTGCCCCATCGCTGGCAACTATATAGAAATTTTCAATGAAAACAATTATCGATTTCTCTTGGTGCTCTATTTTTAGGGCTTGATCTAGAGATTTGAGAAAAAAACATTAGTTTGTTTCTCTTGTTGGAGATGGGTTTCGGAGATGGGTGTAGTTGGGAAGAATCGAATTGAAGGCAAGGGGCTTAGGTTGCGTGGTCTTGGTCTATAATGAAGGGACTTCTTCCAGCAGCCTATCCATGTCCGATCCAAGCAAGAACTCCGACATGCTCGTCGGTAGGTGGCAGAGTCCAATGCTGGTGCTGTCGAAAGAACAACTCGAAGCTATTGCTCTGCTCACTGTCTCCTCCGACTGTAGATTCCTTAGTCGTGCCGCGAAGCACAATTACCGGATTGAAAGCAGAGCGGCGAATGGTGCTCAGGCGGGTTCAAAGGTTCCATGGAGTTCTGTGAAGAGGCAGCTTGTGAGAGAGTTCAGACCTGAAAATTGCTTTCACCGAGCAAAATCTGAAAATAGTTACCATATACACACACCAGCATAAATTAAATAATAGAAAAAAAATTTTTTGTTAAAATAGCTTTCAGTGTTCTTGAGAAAGCTTTGAATGTGTTTTCTCATAGAGAGAGAAAACAAAAGATAACATAGTTGCAGATGAAGAATATTTAAAGGCTTTTTTACTGCTCAATATGGGGCCAAGTCAGAAGTAAAGAAAAAAAAAAAGAAAAAAGTTAATAGGAAAAGAGTACCTTTTATTTATTTATTTTTAATTTCTTAACCCATACTACTATGAGTGAGTTAGGGTACACCATAATTATAGCACACATGCAGTAGTTAAGTCAATAGATGCTATTTGAATGGCCTAAAAAACAATCTCCACGGTAGTTACTCTTAATAATGTTCTACTGTAGTCGCTCCCATATATATATATGTCTTTCTTTTTTTTCTTTTTTTTTTTTTAAACATGAAATGGTGAGATTCTAATTCAAAACTTAAAGTTTAAGATATGTGTGAAGTTAACACTACATCAAGCCTACAATTGACATTGCTCTTTAGAAAATGTCTGTGATACTTTTTCTTAAAAGGATATATTTCTTAAGCAACTTAAATTTAATTTCTTAAATAAATAAATTGATATAAAAAAAAAACTAAATTTACTTGGTGATAAAGTTATTGATGATGAGTATTATACTATTTTAACCCTTCGTGTTTATGAGAATCAGAAATCAAAACATATAAGCTCTAGAGTGAGCAAGCATTGATTAGCCTAAAAGACATTTTTCCATAAGTGGGTCACATTGAATATTTTATTTTGGACATTCTTTATGAGGTCACTGAAAGTTATACAGAAAGTGGTATAATCTCATAAATGCAAATGAGCGCTTTGTATCTTTGGTTTTCGTACATGTGCACGTCACGAGAGCATCACCTGAAATGATACATGTAATTTTTTATTTTTTAAATAAAAAAGAGGATATGTAGTGTACTCCACATCCCCGATTAAATAATCATAGAATGAGACCTTGTTTAGTAAAAGATTTAGTTTAAATTAAATTGTATTTTTTTCATCATGTTTTTTATCTTTTCCCTCAAAAAATTATTTGTCTTTTCTGAAAATTCAAAAAAATTTACTATTTAAACTTACAAATCTTAACTCAAACTTACACACCAAACACCCCCTGAGTTTCATGGGATAATCGAGGATTTTATCTTTAGACCTTCAATTACAACTCAAGGCTTCAAGAACTATTATCAATTTATCACATGGTCTATATATCAAAAACAATCTTAAATGCAACAATACTCGAATTTTAAATAGAAAAAAATAAAGATTTTAAATATCACTTTCTCAGTCATCATGTCACCGTCACAAGTGATGGAATAATACATATATTGTTTGGACTGCATTTTTGTGATTGGCAAATCAGAACAATAAATTGTTATCTAAACACCCCCCCCCCCCCCCCCCCCCCCCAAAAAAAAAAAACCCCCCAAAAACATATTAAAAAAAAACTGACACAGATAAACTTAAACATAACGACAAGAAACTTTTAGCATACATCTAAAAACTATATGCAGATATCCTTTCTTCAACTTTAATAAAAGGCGGAAAACTTACAGTTTTTAGCTTTTAACCATATTTGGGTTGAGAGACATTTTTTGTTCAAGTAAATATCAAATATACTAACTGAAAAAATGACTTAAAATGTCTTTCAGAGTCATTATTTTTTTTTTATCACTAGACTTTTGCCATTAAGAGATAGTATTTTATCATCAAGAAATTGTCTTTTGTCATCAAAACCATTTGTGAGTGTACGTATGTTGGGCTATCGAATTTGATCATCTAGAACTTTCGAGTTTATATTTTTATATTTATAGATCGTTTTCCATTCGTATTACACTCATCCGTTTTGGAACCAACATATTATAACTTAAAGACTTTTAATGTAAAAATATATAAAAAATGGTCATTCATAGTCTTAATTTTTGGTTTTTTAAACATATTTGGGTTGAAAGATATTTTGCGTTCAAGTAAATATCAGACATACTTATTGAAATAATTACTTAAAATGTCTTTCAGATCATCATTTGTTTGTCATAAGACTTTTGCTATCAAGAGATAGTCTTTTGCCGTCAAGAAATAGTCTTTTTCCGTCTAAACCATTTGCAAGGTGTGTGTATGCTAGTTTATCGAATTTGTTTTGTAGAATATTAAAGTTTATATATTTGTATTTATAGATTGTTTTTTATTCAAATTACACTCTGACTCCATCACTGTTTGAATAATCTTAGTAAAAGTAATATTTAAATAGTGGTAAATGTAGAAAAATGAGTATGGTACATATTTTTGAAAAATAAAAATTTGCATCTAGATTTGAGTTGAGTTGTTGTGAATAGAGAAATCACTTAAATGTTTCTTCACCAACCAAACACACATTACATATAAAAAATTTAAATTTATATGGTGATCCAAACAAGAGCTTGAATAAATTAACAATGAAGTTAAAAGCATAGCCACTCTTAAATTTGAGCATAGAGACAAATCAAATTAGAAGTGTCTATCCGATCAATGATCATCATGAATCCGTACATGTTCAAGAATCCAACGGTAATTAAGGGCTTGTTAGAACATCGATCTAATTAAAAAAAAAAATTTTGAATTGACCTTTTTTTATTAAAAAAAAAAATTCAAATCATACTCATTTTTCTAACACTTATCATATCAAGATTCCCAATTTGAATGGAAATGCAAGACAAATATAACACTCATGGGTGGTCATGACATTACAACATGACTTAAAAACGATGCGAGTCTCACGGGTTTGTATCAGAAAAAGAAAAAGGGTAAGGTTCAGTTTTGGGTCGACCTGAAATTGACAAAAAATAGTCAATTTCAGGTTAGTCAAGACTAATCTGAACACGTGTAATTTTTTTGAAAGTATTTAATTTGATATAACTTTGTTATAAATTTGTAATTTTATGATAGTTTTTCTCATAATCTTGTATTGTTATTTGCTTAATTTTAATGGGTATTATTATATTTTAGCAAGTTGTGAAATTTTAATTTGTTAAATGGTGTAAAAGACTCCAGAAAATACATTACTTATGTGTTACGGATTAGGTTTGAGTAAAAATTAAATATACATGATAATTTTTTTTATTTCTATTTATAGATTGTTTTTGCTTCATATTACACTCATCCATTTTGAAACATACATATCATACTCAAAATAATTTTTGGGTTAAAAAATATCGAAAATGGTCATTTAGAGTCTTAATTTTTGGCTTTTATTAAACATATTTGAGTTGAGTGACGTCTTACGCTTAAGTAAACATCAAATATATTTATTGAAATAATAACTTAAAATATCTTTTACAGTCATCATTTTTTTATTATGAGACTTTTGCATTCAAGAGATGGTCTTTTACTATCTACAAATTGTCTCTTCACAAGCTTGGAGGACGGAGAAATGACAGCATCAATGTAGATGAGATTTGCCATTTTGCTATGGGTAGAAAAATAATTTGCTGATTAATGAACGACAACATATGGTCAAGGCATTGCTAATTAATGAACGACAACATATGGTCAAGGCATAAACAAGAGTCGTTCTTGCCAAACGACAACAATTTTTTCAGTTATGTTTTGGTACATTTCTGAAAAAAAAGAGAGAGAGAGAAAAAAAAAAAAGAAACAATTTAAAAACAAAAATTATTTTCTGTTTTAAAGGATAGAGAGTTTGATATCATAAAATACATGTCGTTTAGGCTTCAACGACACAAAGTTTGATGCATAAACCTGCGGTGTTTTACTTACCAAACGTAATCAAAGATTCTTCTTCTTTTTTTTTTTTTTTTTTTTTTTTTCTTTGGTGAAAGTCTTCAGTAAAAATGTTCTTTTCAAAAAAGTAATAGGTAGACTTGTTAATTAAAAAAAAAACAGTTTGATATCGAAGAAGACATGTTGTTTTTACTTCTTATAGCCATAAACGACAGGAACCGTTTATGCATCAAAGTAGTTTGATATCTAAAACGACAAGTCCCTTCAGATGACATATCATTATCAAAGGATATCATTGTGTTTTTTTTTTTTTTTTTTTTTGGCCATTTCTTGTACTGAGAAAGAAAAAAAAAATTTGAATTCTACATCTTATATTAGAGTTATGATTAAATTTACTACAATCATGACATCAACATTTTTAGTGACAATAATTCTGTTAAAAAATAATATGTCGTTTTGTAAACGAAAAGGTAGTTTGATATCTTAAAAAACATGACATGTATAGGATTAAACGACATCAACAGTGAACGTGTAAACCACATGTCCATTTTTACCTAACGGCATAGTTTTATAGAAAAAAATTATAACGTTTTGAGGCTTAAAAAATAACAAGCAATTGATCCCCGCTGAGTGTGAGAGGATAGAGAATTTGAGTAGGAACTATCAAATTTAAAATATAAAAGTGTTTTAATTTTTTTTAAACAAGTAAGAGTAATCATAGATCTCGGACATTAAATAAAGAATAATGAGAAAAGCGATTAATTGATAAGCCACAAGTCGTTTTCTTGGGTAAAGCTTTTGTTACCAAGCGACAGTGAACATAACTTTTGAATTAAAACAACAAAGAATAATTTAACAATGAGAAGTCGTTGTAGTTGTAGTCCAACTATATTAACGACACGCATGTCGTTTTTCCTCAAGAACCACAAGAAACATTCAAGTACCGTTTTGGACAAGCCAACCTGTTTTCCTAAACCAAAAAATCGTAATAATTTCTAATATTTTTCAACATAATTCGACTTTTCAATATAATTGTGTATGTAGTATCCGATTATGTAGGGAGAGTATTTTTGGGATGGAAAATATATTTCCTCTTTAATTAACTAAATTTGAAATTACGACTAGCTTAATAGGTGGAAGGTGTTATCAGTAAAGCTCTATCTTTATCTTCTTTCTTTAGTCATCTGTCCGCAATACCCTCTCTTGCTTACTTGTTTACAAAAAAAATATAAAATAATTGTTGATCAATGTTTTTATAGCTTGAGCTTTTGAGATAAGTTAAAAAACTGACAAAAATGAACAGTTTACATAGAAGCATTAAGATTCAAAACCGGTGAGTGTTTTTAAAAACTCAAAAGATAAAATAAGAACTTTTATTTTAAAAGATAAAGTGAGGCACTTGCCAGAATAATCCCTAAAATTATTGGTTCCAAGTTAATTCAATATTCTTATTTAAAAGATAAAGTGAGGCACTTGCGAGAATAATCCTTAAAATTATTGGTTCCAAGTTAATTCAATAAAAAATGAAAATGACATGTCTCAAAGAAAAAAAAAAAAAGATCAGGTACCGTTTTTAATATTCTAAAAACACAAGGCCTATTTTCTAATATTTTAAAAATTGAGTGTATCAAAGTGAAAATTACCTTTCTTGTTGGTCCTCCGGTGGATTGACTATAAAAGACGGGTGCGGTTTGGTGCGATCAGTTTGGTTCGTCGATCGCATAATTCCTTTCCAATCACCGTACGTCTCTCTTTCCCATTTCTCTTCCCTTAATTTTCTATTTTCTGTTTCTTGCCTAGAAACTCTCGTTGAAGACTTGGGACTTTTGCGAAACAAATGAAAATCGTTGGGTAGAGACTGAATATTTTCTTCATTTTTCCAATTCATTTGTAGATTTCCGTTTGGTATGAAATTGTTTATCTATAGTTTTTTTTTTTTTTCGGATTTTATTTATGATTTAATGATTCAGTTATTAGTTTGATAAGCTTGAACTGATTGATCATAAACGTATTTCGAATTTCAGAAAGCTATTTGATATTTAGTCGTTTCTGAGAAAAAATTGAAGTGGAGAAGAAAAGTCATAATTTGGGTCTTTCTCTTTACGTTGTTTAAGTTTCAGTAGTTTGGGTTCTGGGGGTTTTGTTCTTTCCAGTTCCTATAAAAATTAATATAAAGTTTTCCTCTTTCTCTCTCTTTTTTTTGTTTTTTTTTTTGTTTTTGTGTTTGGGCCTAAAAGTTTAATTATAGTGAAGAAGTGAAGAATAGTAAAGGAATGAGTGGAAGTTAATTTGTTTTAGATATGAATTTTGGGAGTTAATTTGTTTCATACTCATCTGTAAGTGATTTACCTGGAAATGAATGAAAATTGAAAATTTGGGGAGAGAAGCAAAATTTTGTTCTTTTGTAGATATGTAGCTTAGTTTTTAGTGAATTATTCGTCAATAATTGGGTTCGTCTTAGATTCGGCATCAAGATTATGTCTTGTAAAGGTAATGGGACGTTATGAGAAACAGACGGGCTGTGACACATTCTTCGGATTAAAGTTTACTGTCGGGTACAATTTCAGCATTGAATATCAAACTTAGTATCTCTTCTTGAGATGAAAAGGATGTTTTTCAATTCAAATTTTTGATTTTACTAAATAATGTATGTCTGGCTTTGAATATAATGTTTGGTCAGGAACAAAGTTGAGATACTACATAATGGTGGCGTTCACAACTGGTTGCCAAATCGAAATCATTTCCTTTGAAAGCTATTGACTTTGCTGGAGTTTGTCTTATGTTGATGTCTTAACTTTTGTTGTTAATTCTTGTTCGAAAAGGCCATAGCATGGTCTTTTCTACTCTTAGATATTCACAATTTGTGTTATGGAGTAGCTTTTGATACTTGCATAGTTGACAGGAAAGGTTCCTTGAAGTAATCTGGACTCTCCATTCAACTTGAGATGGATAATGATGATGATTTCACATTTTGTAAGGTCAGTTTTGTTTTCTCCTGATTCAACAAGTTTATACATTTTGTTGTTCGAACCACTGGATTTTTGTTTTCTTCAATGTGCTTGATTTTGGTTTTCAAAATATCTTGATTTTCTTCGAATCGATGTTCATATTTAGGTTGACTCACCAGTTGACCAAGATGTTCTTGAGACAAAGAAGCTTGCAGCTGATATAGATGGCCTTAACATAAAAGGTGAATCACCGAGTGGCGGTGCCAGTAATCAGAATGGAGGTTTTCCGTGGAAAGGAAATTTGACAAATAATAACGTCTCCAAAAAGCAGGAGACAGTTGGTTCCTTATCTTTTAATGTTATTGATACCTCGTCTCCCAGACGGTCAAGTAAACCGTTAAAACAGCCAGTGCCAGGAGATGTTGGACAGTTAAAGAAGCCTGTGCCACGTGCCAAGGTTCCTTTCGAGAAGGGTTATAGCCAAATGGACTGGCTTAAGCTTACTCAAACGCATCCTGATCTTGCAGGTACTTACAGAACAATATCATGATGAAATTACGTCACATTTCTTGTAATGTTTTTGCTGATCTTTCGGGTTTGAGATCACCTTACCTTACTACCAGTTATGTTTTACAGTCATTGTTATGTGGTGAACTACTAACCCTTCCATCCTGTTGTTAAATACTTAAGTATGCTTCTTCATTTTTCATGTTCTTGTATCTCCATTTCGTCGTCAAATATAACACAATACATTGTGGTAACCAGTTAGAATTCTGGTTTACGTGATGCAATCAACCAAACAAAATTCATTTAGTGGTAGAGGTGCTTGGTTGACTTTTAGAGTGCCTTTTCACTTTTCTTTTTTTTTTTTCCCCCTTCTAATCTTGAACTCTTAAAAATTCATTAGGGGAGCAATTTAGTGTATTTTTAAAATGTGGAGATCGTTTCTCCATCATTCTCGCTACAAAGGCTTAGCAAAGTTTAGTTCATTGGGCGTGACTTATGAAACATGACATAAGGACCCTGGAAAATCACACCTGATTAAATATCTTTCATATTTGTGTGTTGCAATGTTTGCTCAGATCGGCTTTAATTTTGTTAATGGTGGTTCAGGTTTAAAGGGACAGTCCAATAGAAGGCTCATTTCTATGAATGAAGTCAAACAACACAGACAAGAAGGTTCGATGTGGACCGTTCTAAAAGGTCGGGTGTATAATTTGTCTCCATACATGAGATTCCACCCTGGAGGTATGGATACTCTTTTGTTCCGCTCAGATTTCTGGTGTTCAATGTTCAAAGTATTGGAAAGTATGATTATCGTGTTCCTTTTCCTCAGGTGTCGATATGCTAATGAAGGCCGTGGGAAAAGATTGCACAGCTTTATTCAGTATCCTTTGCATAGCATTCTAGTCTTTAGATTCGGGCACTAGTCACATTTTTGTTCCTTTTAATCAAAAGTATAACCATGAAAATTCGTGATCCTGAATGTTATCAGATAAATACCATGCTTGGGTAAATGCTGAATTCTTGATGGAAAAATGCCTTGTTGGTATCTTAGACGACACTGAAGGACCGAAACATTCTGATGACAAGAAGCGCTAGGCTCGTTTACTAGTAAAGCAAATTTGGTTCAGAAATGTAAAACCCAATTCTTTTACTGATAGGTGATACCAAACTGTAGTCCATATTTTGAACATTTATTTTTTGGGGTATCGGTTAGCCTATCATAGATTATGCTGCACTATAGAGTATTGTTGTGTAACAAACTGCTTATAAATGTCTTGAGTTTACCTTCGGATATTAGCAGGCAATGTATGATTTCTAGTAATTGTACAATAAACTATTTACTGAGCGATTTTATTTACATTTTATGAATAAACCAAAGGTTATCTGATTGTAGAAAGGAAAGGGAAAATAGAAGAATTTGGAGGAATATCATTTAGGAGCTAGGCTTTGCGCTGTCTGTGGCCAGGAAAATTAATCGTTGGAGATAAATAAGGGGGAAAAAAGATAAAAGAAAGAGAAAAGGCTGCCCTTGATTAAAAAAAGAAGATGTCAATTAAAGTAAGTAAAACCAAATGAAGATCAGAAGGGCTGGGGGGGAAGAAATGAAGAAACAAAATAAAGAAATCAAATATAAAAAGAGGACTTCTGAACAAAAGATTGAAAACGAAAAGGGCTGAACGGGCGAAAACCATGAAACGACACCAACTAACGAATAACAAGTAGCTTTGACGACAACGAGTTAATAAACGACAATAGCTTGAGAAACGAAACGATGTGAAACAACAAAAAAAGGATAAATCGACAAGGCAAGAAAGCGAAAAGGCACAGAAAGTGAAACTGAAACGCGGAGGAATGTGAAAACGACAAGGTGAAAAGGACATATTTTGAAAACGACAACAAATGAAAAATGGTCTGGAAAAGACAAATGTGAAACGACAATAACTGAGAAAACCGCAAAGAGCTAGAAAATGACAGCAAAAGAAAACTGCTAGGGACTGAAAAAACGACAAGAAATTTAGAGGGGGGGAAAACAGATATGAAACGATTAAAAAAGTATATATAGAACTGCAAGTAGCTGAGAAAATGACAACAAATGATAAAATAATGAGGGTAGACAAGACAAAAGTAAAACGACAAGAAAAGGTTAACACTTGAAACTGAAACGACAACTGGGAAATCGTCAACAATTTGAGCGACAAAAACGAGAGCTAGTAAACCGAAAAGAAGCTGAAAAAAAATTTTAAAAAGGAAATGGTCACAAGAAAAGAAAGAAAGAAAGAAACAAACAAACAAACAAACGGACTCAAACCATAACGTGAAAAGACAACAAAAAATAAAAAGAAAAACTACAAGAAGAGGGAAAACAACCAAAAAAAAAAAAAAAACCGCATCAAGAAACGGGAAAACGAAAACGAACGACAAGAAAATAAAATTAAAGAAACGACATAAAAGAGAACGACGAGTAGAGTGATCGGACAACAGACCTGAAAACGACCAAAAGAAAAGAAATGAATGATAATTGATTAAACATCAAGTGCGAAAGCTACGTGCCTAGAACTGAGCATACGACATCAACGTGAGCAGCTAACAATCGAGAAAACGGCAATGAGTACACACACACACACAAAAAATAAATAAATAAAAATAAAAAAGGAACGACAAAAGGAAATGAGAATCACACACGACAAAGAAGGAGAACGACACTATCGTATTGAAATGCTCATGAACTTAAATGTTTGCAGTGTTTGTTAAATTTCGGAAAAGTAAAATTTGGAATTTGTATTTGAAGTGAATAATTGTGAACTAGTGAAATGTTCAAATATTTGAATATGAATATTTATGTAACCAAACGTTTATTAGAATACAAGTATCACATTTAACTCAAATACCAAACTGAATAGGTGAATCAATCCAAAGCTTAATACGTTGATTTGGCAAATATAATGAACTTTGATAAGGAAATAAAACTTTAACAATGTGGCCAAATTATTCATTCCCAATATTTTGGTATTCCGAAGATGCATTCTCAAAAACACATTAAATTCTTCCCACTGTATTTCCAGGGAAAGTAACACCATAGAAGTTGTAACAACCTTAAAAAGCGTAACCAAACTCTCACCAAACTACGATAGTAGTGCATGTTCGTCTCTTCAAGGACCTAATATACAAACTCCTTTAGGACTAAAATCCTTCTTTCCAAAACATCTACAACTAAATACTTTCTCCGTGGGCTCATGGCGAAATCTATGCCGCGTGTGTAACCTTAACGTTATCGAGGACTGGGCCACAAAGGGAACCAATGTCGTTAATCTTGGTGTGGTAGTGAGAACTGAAGAATGTAATTCTAGTTCTGTATGTGGTTGCTGTGAACCTGAGAGTGCCATTCGAGACACCGCCCTTCCCTATGGATTTATGGGACACTTTGACGGTGCTTGTGCCCGCAAAGGCCTCGACCAGCATGTCTCCATGGCAGCCATTCTTCGCATCGCCGATGAGGAAGGTGAGAATGTAGGCCTTGCCAGGAACAGTTCTGATGACCTGAGCTATAGCACTCTCCCTCCCTGCAACAAGCTCAACTGCGGCGAGTCCAGATGGGACGTTGAAGTGCTTGGCATCGATGAACTTAACAGCTTTAAGGGACTCGATGATCCATCCGGGAAGTGGGGATGTGGCGTCTTCTTGTTTTGGAGGGAGGAGTACTCCATTGGAGGAGTTGATCAACCGGTGAGGACCGTACTCAAAATCATGGTTTCTGACCAAATTATCTGCAAGAAAACACATACTCATATTGATCACACATTGACCCTGTTCTCTGTTATATATATATATATATATATATATATATATATATAAATTGATCCTGCTCTCTGCTGGTGTTACAAGTTGTACAACAGATTCATACAAATTCATTACATAAATGCTTAGCCATTTTCAATGCGTGATAACATATTTTTTGTCACATCAAAGAGACAAAAATGAACCCCAAATTGCATATGCAACTGAAAACTTGCAAGGCTATAAAAACAGGTCACCCCTCTTACTCACACACAAAAGATATTATAGTAAGAAAAAACCCGAAAAACCCATGTAACGAAAATAAAGGTGAAAACTTTTCAAATGCAAGAAGTATTAGGCAAAACAAAAGCAAAATATCTTTGCAAAAATAACACATTTCTGTATTGACACGTCACAGAGACTATAATGAACCTCCAATTTTTCTGCAACAACATAAACGAGCTAACTTTACCAGTGGAAGAGATTTTTTAGACCAAAACATAAATTTCTCTTCAAAGAATCACATTTCCTTCCATAGACATATCACAAACACCACAAACATACATACATACATACATATATATATATATATATATTACATAATAAAAGACAATAAAGTTTCTAACTTTACCAAAGTAAGAGATTAAGGCTAAAGCAAAACGGAAAGAAAGTAAACTACCACAAAGTAAAGTTTTTCAAGTCATGGTTTTCATTCCCTCTGGTGGGGAGCGCAGAGAAGAAACAACAGTAGCTATACTTGTGTATATATACATATATACATAAAGTCGCTAACTTTACCATTGTAAGAGATTTGAAGGGCCAAAGCAAAACGGAAAGAAAGTGAACTACCACAAAGCAAAGTTTTTCAAGTCATGGTTTTGCATTACCTCTAGTGGGGAGCACAGAAAAGAAACAACAGGAGCTATACATACAGACATAAATACATATATAATACATGATAAAATACAATAAAGTTGCTAAATTTACCAATGTCAGAGATTAAGGCCAAAGCAATATGGAAAGATAGTGAACTACCACAAAGTTTTTAAGGGGGTGTTTGGTGTGTAAGTTTGAGTTAAGATTTGTAAGTTTAAATAGTAAATTTTTTTGAATTTTTTTGAATTTTCAGAAAAGACAAACAACTTTTCGAGGAAAAAGATAAAAAACATGATGAAAAAAAGTACAGTTTAATTTAAACAGAGTTAACTACCAAACAAGACCTTAGGCATAGTTTTTCATTATCTCTAGTGGGGACCACAGGGATTAAACAACAGCAGCTATACATACAGACATACATGCACACACACACATATGTACACACATAATAAAATACAATAAAGTTGCTAACTTTACCAATGTAAGAGATTAAGGCCAAAGCAATATGGAAAGATAGTGAACTCCACAAAGTTTTTAAGTCAATAGTTTTTTATTATCTCTAGTGGGGAGCACAGGGAATAAACAATAGCAGCTATAAAAACAGACATACATACGTACACACACATTTATATATATACACACACACACAATAAAATTCAATAAAGTTGCTAACTTTACCAACCACAGTTTTTCAAGTCATGGTTTTTCATTACCTCTAGTGGGGAGCACAGGGAAGAACTCCTTAATGGCAACAGCATCAATAAGCGGGCCACAAGCAGGGTCCTCCTGAACTCCGGGGTTGTGGAACTTGACAGTAACAGTAACATTCCTGGCCAAGAACCCAAAAGCATAAACATCACCACCATAGCTGTCGTACAACGTTTGCAAGGGAAGTTCTCCTGTCTGAGCACCAGCAGAGACCCTCAAGACCTCTTCCTGAGCACAAGTCCTTGAGGCTGCAAAAGTCAAGGCGTAAAGAGAGCCCTTTTTGAGCTTCAAGGTCTGAGAAATGGAGGCCTCGTTGCCAAGCCTGACGGCGTGGACGCCGTGAGCCACCGGGAAGTAAATCCCGCCCGGTTGGGGCCCACCCGAGATGTATTCGACAAAGCCGTCTATTTCCCATTTGGGGAGTGAGTATTTCCCTTTCAGCTTTGTCTTTGATATCTCACTTGGCTTTGGTTTCACCTCAAAGTTCCCGTTTGGCAACAGCCCTGTAACGAAAAGAAAGGGGGGAAAAAAATGAAGAAGAACGTTTGGAAAGGGAGAAAGTTTTCGGGTATGAGGAAAAGAATTTCAACCTTTTGGAACATTAATGTTGTCAGTGTCAAGAGATTTCAACAGAAAATGAGTTGAAACAAAAAAAATGAAAAGCATAAATGGGAAAATATTTCAACTTTTTAGATTTGAGGAAAATATTTCAACTTCTTAGAACAGAAATGGGATCAGTATCAAGAGATTTCAAAAGAAAATGAGTTGAAGAAAAAAAAAAATTCTGATTTGAGGAAAAAAGTTAACAACTTTCTAGAACTTAAATGGGGTCAGTAAGAGATTTCAAAAGAAAGTGGGTAAAAAAAAATATTCTTTGGAGGGAAAAAAAAAAAAAAAAAAACAACAACAACAGTTAAACAAAATGACATTTGGAAAAAGACTGTCCATTTCCAAGTGTGTACATAGCTTTGTAACCAAATTACGTAAGAAGGTTTGGAAAGTGAGTACAGTTTTCAGACTTAAGAAAAAAGCCCCAACTTTTTGAACATTTAATGGGGTTCAACAAGAGAGTTCCAAATAAAATAAGTTGAAAGTTTGAAACAAAAAACATTTCGAAAATGAGTAAAGTTTTTTTTTTTTTTTTGGAAAAAAAGACGGTCCATTTCCAAGTTTATACATAGCTTGTAAACAAATTAAGCAAGAAGGTTTGGAAAGTGAGTAAAGCCTTCGGATTTGAGAAAAGCCTCAACTTTTTAGAACATTTACAAATGTGGTTCACTAAAACTACAAATACTTGAATAAAAAAGCCCCAAAAAACAAAAAATATATAGATCAAGCTGAGAAAAGCAGATTGAGGCTAAGATCTTGAAGATTTGAAGACAAAATGGGGTTCAAAATGTAAAGCATTTTTTCTTACCTTCAAAGTAGGTTTGTTTGTGAACGGGTCTGATGGCAAAGACTGAAGTTGAGAAGAGCAATGAAAATGCAAGCAAGAGTGAGGATAACAAAGAAGCCATTCTCATTTTTTGAGCAAATGTGGGGCGTTGTGAACCGGTGTTGGAGAGAGTGAAGATTTTGGTGCTTATATTTATAGCGAAATAGAGCAAAAGTGTGTGGTCAGAAATTAAAAAAAAATTAAAAAAGGAAAAAGAAAAAGGAAATGAGGAAGGAAGGTCACAGACTCGTAGTTAAGCTGAAATCACGGTGGGAAGGTAAGGAACCACCACACAGAGGCCACCTGGACTGAGAACTTGAGGTTAATGAATGAAATAATGAATAATGTGAGTTTTTAGAGACAACCCACGATGGGTTTGGTCTGTTTGTCTCGGTTACTGTGAACCGACTTTTTCTCCATAATTAATGTCAGTGGCATTCTTGTAATTTCCCTCTTGATCATGTTTCCATGCTACAAAGGTTTCCCCGGACCACAGAGCCCCTCTTTTTTTTTTTTCAATTATTTTTTTTATAAAAAATAAAATCAAAATAAAGTTTCTGGTAGAAAAATAAAAAAAAAAGCTGGGTTAACTGTAATTGTAAATCAGGAATGATATTCAAGTTGATGCACTGTGTTTATATGATTCATGTATAACATATATTTTATATTACCTTTTAAGAGCAAAAAAAAAAAAACCTATCATAATTGAATAGAATTGTCCTTACAGTGAAATGAGATGTGACCCGAATCTAAGGCATTATCAAGAAAAATATTTGATCGGCCCATCTAATTGTCGTATAAGCTATCTTATTAATATTTAAAAAAGAAAAAAGAAAAAGAAAAAACATTCACTTATTATTGCCAAGTTCCATGTTTGAATTGAGGATTATGAAACGATTTGGTTACTTGAATATTTCTCTTGAACTGCAAGTTCCATTATATATACATTTACATTTACACTGGAGAATGTAAATAATTTTGGTTTATCTCAACCTTAATCATGTTATTTACAATGTCTATTGTGGAAATTGTGGGAGATGGAAGTATTCAAACCATTCAAAACAAAATGTCAAAAAGGGAGAAAAATAGCTCCGTCACTACAAATTTGTTGTTTCTCTTTTGGTAAAAAGAAACACATTAGCTTTTATGAATCATTTATGTAAGTGGATGGACCATATTTTATTTATTTCGGTAGAACTATACAAGTAAAGTAATTGTAAGTAGCTAGGGGAAGTTAAGATACTCACCAAATGGTACTCAACCAAAAAAAATAAAAAAGGTTCAATTAAAATGTTAATGGACAACAAAGTTAGTTAATGGCAATATTTTATGATAGAGTATTAACATAGATATATGTATGCTTATACTCTATCATATGAGTGTGGTTTCAATGGTTATTTTAATATTAACTATTCATAGTTACTTTTTTTTTTTAGCTATATGATACAGATCAAACTATTGTAATGAATTAGATAGCTAGTCAAATAAATTTATAACAATTAATGAGTATTGAAATCAGAGATCTCATTAATATGAATTTGGATAGACAACTTGTTCTTAACATACAGATATGGCTTTTTAAATACTTTTTTTTTAATTCAAATGGAATTGAAATAAATTTTTTTTTCTATTTTTTTAATCTTACTCCTGATATTCATTTATGTTATTTTTTTCAATTTATTTAAAAAAGATTAAGTACAATACTCTTATAATCATATGATTTGATTTTACTGAAAAAAAAAATTACATGTTTTGATCTACCTCAAATAATGTCTTTTTTTCACATCTTTTCTCTTTCCCTCTTATATTTTTCTCCTTAGAAGTCCAAATCTCAGTGCTTTTTTTTTTTTTAATTCCTGCAAATGCCCCCCTTCCACCATTAAGAGTAATCATAATAATATTCTTGATATTTATTTTCCACTTCCAACAAAAAAACAAAAGAGAAATATTTTTAAATTGCTATTACAAATCATATAAAATGTCACATTATCAAATATAATTAAGACATATATTTTTTTTTCATAATTTTATCCGTAATCATTGATAGTTACAAAAATAAAATAACCATTAAAAACTCTTTTATAATTATTTTTGATAAAATATTAGCATACATATATAGATGTTATTGTATACGTCTTTTTAATAAACGTGTTATATTATATGATTCTTATGCATTTATTTATTTATGATGTTGGAGTGAGGAGCAATATGACAAAACTATATGTATATAATAGCAATAATTGTTTTTGATTGATGAAAACTTAATAATAACAACGATAATTCAGCATAAATCACGCTAATGTGATTGCTAGCTATATATAACTTTCTTCTCCTGAAAGATCTGATCTAATTGGGGTTTACACGCTAAAGAAAGAAAGATATGTCAGATTCTGTTTGTGGAAATGAACCACAGTGTCCATAACGTTTGGAAATTCCCAAGTTCCACATACCAAAATTTAATTTAAAAAAAAAAAAATTTCATAGTGGAACTTGGAAGACATATAATCAAGCATCACTCTTCATTTGTCAAAAATTAAATTCAAGATTTCCCTTCTACAGTCCTAATTAGGCCGCCCTAAGATACTCATACGTACGAATTCGTTGGGTGATTAAGAAAATAAAAAACAAAAAACATATTAGAGAAAAGGACAGTTTAGATCTTAGAATTGAATAGCCGCATTTTATTTTCTCCCTTCTTAACATTCAAAAGACCTGTAGAATTGGAGTGTGGCGTATTTAAATTACTAGAATATATAGGTGTTAGTTAGATCGCCTATTTAATTTGACATTTGATTCAAATATAATATTTGTATTTTAATTCGTGTTTGGTCACACAATTATTTCAATACAGGAATTTAAATGTGTCTTTATTTCACTATTATTAAACTTAAATGTAAATCTTAAAATTTCCTTTTTTTCACATCTATTTTTCTATTTTTACACTATTCAAATATTATCTTTAACAAAAACTATCCAAATGCATATTTCACTTGAATACAGTTTAAATTTTATATTTGAATGCAAATATTTAAATTGAATAAATATTCTAATATAATAGGCTATCTTAGCAAATGCTAAACTCAATAGACTCCTATAATAAAGTTAGGTATGAGCGTGAATATATCATTAATTATCTTTTTATCTAAAATAAGTAAGTTGACCATGTGCAAGATTTTGTTAAAAGTGACAAATAGAGTTGCTATTTCACCAAATGATCCCTTGTAAACAAAAAACAAAACAAAATCTCTGAAATTTTGAATAGCGAAATAACAAGCTGATTGAATAGCTAGAGGTGGTATAATAATAGAAGGGTTTGAGTTAGTCCCAACACTCTCCCACACATTAATGATTTAATAAAAACATTCAACCTAGCCAAAAATGAGAAAAAAAAAAAAAAAAAAGAGCAAAAACTTTGTAGCATTTAATTTGAAGAAATCTAGTTTGAAAGGTTCTTCATTTCTCTGAAGATAAGTGTGCATTCTTTTTCAAAGCTAACATCACCAAATGCTTTCTTCCCCAACCATCATGTGCATCTTTAAAACCGACCTCTTTGTAACCAACAAATTAAAAATTAAAAATTAAAAAAACACCGACCTCTTTGTGCACGTTATGTGCATTTTCTTTTTCTTTTTTTCTTTCACCAATAAACCTGACATTTTCTTGCCCAATATTATGGAATTCTTCTGTGAGAGCCATTCAATAGGACATATCTGTCAAAAAAAAAAATGTATGTTTTATTTATTTATTTATGGTTTTGAACCGCATATTTATATAAAAATTGTGTTTTATTTATTTATTGTTCTAATACAATCTTAATTAGATTTAATGTTTAAAAGTATGCATTATTGATAAGAATGTCTAACCATTAAAAACTTAGGAAAACTATTCTTTTGATACTATGTTGTTTTGATCTGCAAGATTTTTGTCAAACTCCACTAATTTATTTCTTTCATCGAATTTTTATAGTAAGAAATAATTAAAATAAAATAAAAAAAATAACTCTATTGATGATATGTTGTTTTGATAATTAAACTTTGATTAAAGTTCACTAAGTTATACATTTTATGTATTTTATTATGAAAATTCCCACCCCAAATATTTTCATTTTTTTTTACAATATCAATATAGAACTTATAATTTCTACTTATTATAAAAATAAAAATAAAATAAATTAAAAAAAAACCCGAAAACACTTTCAAATTTTAAATAGGAAAGCTCGTACTTCCGTTCTAACTAACCACGATGGGATTACTTACACCCAAGTCTTATCCCTTCTTTAGTTCTCCACCAACTCTCTTTGCTGCAATTACTCCTTGGGAAACTTCCATTTCTGAAAAACTAGGCTAAAATCATGTCCACTTCTAGTTTAAATTTCCTCTGGCTTTTTGCAAACGTTACCATCCTCCACTGACTAATGTGCAGTTTTTAGTAAAGTTTGTCAAATAAGGTCCTATCCCCCACGAGCTCTGTCAGTGTGAACGTGAAGATGATGTTTTCTTCTCTTTCAAATCAAAAGAAATAAAATATATAAACACACAAATGTATAACTTTTGGTTTTGGATAATGTGAAAGATGTATTTATTTGATTAATTTAACATGGTGATATCATGATGGCACATTACCATGGTGCTAGAATCCAGATTTTGTGATCTCAAAAAAAAAAAAAAAAATGAAAAAAAGAAAAAAAAAGGGACACATAAAATATGGGCTTGTTTGGGCCCATTCATGTGTCCCCCCACGCCAACTTGTCTATCCATTTTGTGTCTTTTTGGTGCCTAGGAAAGTTGAAGAAGTAGTGCACGAATCTTCTCCAAATGCGTTTGAAACGGTAACCAAATCTACACACTTTTTTTTTTGGTTGGATTTTCTAAGAATTTTAAATTCCAAGTGGGGTAATGTTGTTTTGGTAGATTTTCTTGAAGGTGCGAGTTTGGACTCTCCCTTTGTTTTCTATCATCTACTCTATTGAGTTGTTCTTTGCTTGAGACTTATGTTTCATGTTGTTGTTTGGGTTGTCTTGTTTCTTTTGCTTATATGAACTTCTTCATTATTTTGCATTCCCCCCCCCCCCCCCCAAAAAAAAGTAAAAATAATTAAGTGGAGAACTTGGTGTGAGATATGCAATACATAGAGAGAGCTAATATAATCGGGATGTTCTATAGGTAGTTGATAGTTGATCTTACAATGTAAAGAAAGAGGGGAAAAAAAAAAAAAAAAAGGAAAAGAGGGGAAAAAAGGGAAAGGCACCACAATTTGCGGGAGATTTGGATAGGCAGAATTGAAGTGAGAGGAAAGTTCAAGTTTTTTTTTAATAATAATTTTAGGGATTTAACAGTAAATAACTACAGTAAATAACATGTTTTTAAAATATTGGGAGTAGATAATAATAAAAGTAAATTTATTAGATAAATAATCTATATAGTATATTAGCTATTTATCTAGTAAATATGCTACTTACAAACTGTTACTTTAATATATTTTAAGATATTATTATTAATTTTGTTTAATTCGTAAAATTGCAATTTAATACTAGTTATGTTTTTGTTTTTGTTTTTTGTTTTTTTGTTTTTTGGTTTTTAAGAGGGAGAAGAAAGAGAAGGCGAGTAATGAATGAGGGTGCATGTGCTAGAGGGCCCGAAAGATGGACCGTTTTTTGCGAAAATTTTGGACCTTTTTGGAAGATAATGAGTTTGACCGTGATGCACCCATGCACACCACCGTAGATAAATTTGCTTTGGTCGTATAAGGAAACTCTCCCTAGTATGGTTCATGCACATATGTAATTCGATAGAACAAGGTTTTCAATCAATAATTGTTGCACTAGTAAGGTAAACAAATTACAACAAAATAGGCAAAAAAAAAAAAAAAAAAAAAAAAAACTTAGAGAATTGTTGGATCTGTAGCAAATCAAAGCCAGAGCAAAATCAACAGCCACCTTCAATAATTCAACTAACAATTATAGGAGAATGGTATGGAAACAACCTTTCAAATTTAATTACTTTTATTTTTTTTCCTCTCAATGTTTGTTTGGATTTTTAATCTGTTATATTTATCTAAGGTTGAAAATACCGATACTACCATTATTAGATAACAATTTAGAAATATGCTTTTTAAGGGGCAATATTAGAAATCGCCACACATAGTGAGATTGAGAGAGACGGAGCAAGTGTGTAAAGAACGGATGATGAAATCCTTGTATATATATATATATATAGTTGATGTCGTTCTCACCTTCCGGCTCATTTCGTTTTAAGTTGCTGTCGTTTTGCCAGTTGTTTATTTCGGGCCTGTTTGGTGCACAAGTTCAAGATGAAATTGATAAGTTTAAATAGTAATTTTTGTTGACTTTTTCAGAAAAGACAAAAAATTTTTGGAAAAAAAGACAAAAGTTTAAACTCATGGTGATGAGTTTGAACTCATCACCCAAACAAGCCCTTCAGTTCTAGTTGTTTATGGATTGTTGTCGTTTTTTTTTCCTGTCACTTTTTTTTTTTAATTAATATTTTCTCCTGTCACTTTTACTGTCATTGTTTTGTCACCATATCAGTTTTTTTGTCGTTTTCTTAGTCTTTATCACTTTAATATTCCTCTTGTTTCGGCCTTCTTTTCCTTACCCATTTCCTACTGATAGCCTCTCTCTCTCTCTTGTCGTTTTCACCAGCCTGTCGATTTATCATTTTTTGTCATTTGATTATTTTGCTCACTATTATCGTTTCACTTTGTTATATTTTCTTAATAGTTTTCTCGTTTATGAGGATATAGTTGTTTCCTCAGTTCATGTCGTCTAAATTTATCATCGTTTTCTTGTTTTCCGTCGTTTCACGGTGTTGTCTGTTCGGCTTTTTTTGTTGGCACTCATTTGTCGTTTTCTGAGAATATTGTCGTTTTCTCGGTTCCTGTCATTTAAATTTCTCGTCGTTTAATTATTTTCTGTCGTTTCACTCATTTCTTTAATTGTTTCCCTCGATTATTTTTGTCTTGTTCATCTTTTGGCTCTCTTCCTTTCTTTTTTTTTTTTTTCATCAACTAGTATAGTTTGAGCATTCAGAAAGAAAAATAAATAAAAAATCGTGATGTCGTTTACTGGTCCCCATTGAACTGTCCTTGATTGTATAATCCGCTTGAGGCATAAAACCTCTACTAAAACACCTTTACGGCAGGGACATTTGAAATCAAGAAACCAAAACCACAAAAGGCAAGAAAAAACGACAAGAAACTGGAAAGAAAAACAAAGGTAAAAAGAAATGACAGCAATGGAGACATCCACAATGTGAAACGACAAGAGCCTTAAAACGACAACAAACGAGAAAATTACCAGAAAATTGTACAACAAGGAAAGAAACAACAGTAAACATAACGATACACAATGTGAAATGATAGCAGGTGAAAAAACCACAAGAGCACCATAAAAAATTTTCGATCAATACATTATTCAAGTACTAATTAAAAAAAAAAAAAGAGAGAGCAAAATCAACAACTACATGATAGTTCAACTAATAATAATGTATGTGTATATATATATATGAGAGAGAGAGAGAGGAGCTTAGTGTGTATAAAGAACAGATGAAGAGATTTACAAGCAAAAAGAAACCGAAAATGGGCCTTCCATTCAAGGGAGAGGACCTAATGTAGACAACCAGAATTCGGACAAGTCCTAGAGCGTGGTGGAAGTTCTTTATGCTCTTATTGGTACTCGAAATAAAGAGGGCCAATATTTTGCCATTTTTTTTTTAAATTTTAAATCTCGGAGCGAGGGGATTCGAACTTTATATCTTATGGTGGAATTGGGTATGAAATTATGTAGTTAGGCTATGCTGCAACCATAACATTATGCTTTTTTTCCTAATCTAGCACAACGGTGTGCTAATATTAATGAAACGTGAAACAGATTGTCATAAGATATAAGGTTGAGTTCATCTTGTATTGGCAGTCTAGAGAATCAGATTAGGGTCTATTTTTGCAAGTTCTTTCGTTGGAAAATTTCATCTTTGAGAGTTTCCTCTTTTTTATTGACAGTAGTAAAAGTTCTTAGGATTGAACTCATCAGACATCAATGCCAATACTTGCAATCAAGTTCAAATTAAATCAAGAGACGTCGAAACAATTTACAAAAAGTAGCACCGAGTCATATTGGTGTTTAATCGCGATCTGATCAGGTGCATAATTAGTGATCCTTCAGTCCCTCGATACAAATATATATTTCTAAATAAAAAAGACTCACAACAGACCTTCCGATGCGAAGTTCAGAAACCGAATAGGCCTTTCATGCAAGGGAGGACAAATCTAGATAATAGCATTCGCTTTGCAGCATTAAGTAAAATCCTAGCATATGACGGACGTCTTATGCTCTTATTATATATATATAACTTGAGATTTTCCTAGTGCAATTTTTATTATAGACAACATTGCCCCGGTGGGAGGCCGGCAATGCGTTCCAAATACAGAGCCACATGCTAATTAAAACAAGAAAGAAGTTAAGCCTGTTGCATTGAAGGATTGTTTTCCTGATCAATTGACTGTGTTCTGCACACACAAAAAAAAAAAAAAAAAAAATTAAAAATGTAAATGTAGGGAGAACAGAATTCGCAGTAAAAGAGTAATTAACAGTAGGCAAATTTCCTTACTCGATGATTGTCTCCATTTTAGTCCCAGATTGCTGTTCCTGCTCGGCGAACTGCGCTCCCATGCCCAAGTGGTTCATCAGCAGCCATGTGAAAGTTAAAAGCTCTCCCCCCTTGCTTAGTTGCTGCGCGTGCACAAAAGGTCTGCAATTAATGGCGGCGTACGACAATAGTTCCACCCATACTCTGCTCATTATCTTCCACTTCTCTTCCTTCTCCTCATTGAGCTGTCGCGCAAGGATACATGCATCGAAGAGCACGGACTTGCTTCTGTTTTCCTTCACAGCAACCGATCTGACTTTTGCTTTAACTTTAAAAATACTCTCGCAGGCTTTTGAATGACGTGATAACTCGTGCTTCATGAAAAATCTCTGGGCCTCTGCGCGAGTATCTTGAAAGACTATGTTCCAATTTCCCAAAACCGGGGCCAACATTGCTTGCTTGTCTACCAAAAGATAGAACATGTAATTCGAAAGAACCTTGGAAATTTCCTTATAAGTTTCCTCCTCGCTAATAGCCCTTGCTTCCGTGGGAGATTCCCTAAGATTGTGAAAACACTTCGGCAATAAATGACGATTAGCCCAGAAATAAATGGTACGGATCAGGCTCCAAAGTTTTCTTAGTAACTTGGGAATACATCTACAACAAGATGATATAAAGCAACGTTCACAAAGGAGCATGAAAATTGAATCGCTTTCTTCAGAGTTCCGTTCATAGCAAAGTAATTCGGTCGCTAGGTGCCAGAGAAGAAGGCTTTCTGCATATTGGAACTCCCCAATGCTCCATTTAAGCTTGATATAACTAGAAGGAGTCTGCAAGAGAGCCGAGTCACCTCTCTGAGAACATGCCTCCATTGCATCTCTGGGATCGGTTGCTTTCTTGGATTTTTTTTGCAGCTCCTCTATAACAAACTTTCTCAAATCCTCGTGTACCTTCTCCAACGATGGAGAATAGCGTAATATCATTTTAATCGTCGTTCTAATTCCATACACATGACGATAGCTATTCAACTCATGGAACTGTAACTTTACGGTAGGCGGTAGGCAATAGCTTATCATGTTCACTTGCGACACTGATCCAGACCACCTTGATCTTTTCAAAATCCATGTAGGAACGTATTTAATGATCTGACTATCCTTGAGAGCCAAGAGGACCCAGTCAGAAAAGGCAAGTTTAGAAATAGAAATGATATCGAGGACAATGGCTCCGATGAACAAGGCGTAAGTAACCGCTACCTCAAAGTTACCAAATGCACTCTTGTCAACAAAAAGAAATAACAGAGAGGCACCAAATGTGGATAGAAAGCTAACACCGCGAAAGGCATACCCGAATTTGGTGTGTATCACAACGGACTTTGTGTGGAGAACTTGGTACATGAAGCTCAGCTCGTACTCAACTAGTCTAAAGGCGTATTCAGGAGCTTGTTGTATAAAATAATTCCGGCTGGAGTCTCGGTCTTTGGAGCCTATAAGAAAGCCGACAATGAGTCCCTTGAAGCTTTCAAAGAGGGAATGTGCCACTTCTAGTTTCTTCATCTCCTCTGTATTTTTCTGAGCCGGTCCTTCAACTGTAGTAATGGAGTCACTTAAAACGTTTCCAATTCCTCCTCCTCTTCCTCCTCGTCCTCCTCCGGACACTGTCAAAAACTGTGCCGACATCATCACAGAGTACTCGGATGCAACCTCTTCATAGTCCGGCCCAGGATTTGGATCCGGCAAAGCAGATTCTCCAAAACTGTCCAAGCTAGCAAGTCGAAGAGCCCAAGTTCTCTCAGCAAACTTAATGGTTCCACCAATAAACACAAGGATGGAGGGTCCCCACAGCTTGTTTTGGGTAAATGTTAAGTACAGGCTATAGATAGCAGAGACAACTTGTAATATGAGTCCGAACAAATGCCTGATCCACAACTCATTGTCCTCGAGAGACAAAGAAGTGATGCCGTCGGGGCCGCCGAGATGCATCAAGAGAAAGGAAGCCCACAAGGCGAAAACGTTGTTGTTGTTTTTGTGGTCATTGGAGCGGCCAAGGCTCTTGGCGATTAGTCCGATGGCGACGGCGGCGATCCAGTCGGCGAGCAAGTACGTGGCCCAGACAGACTTGAAGAGGAGACCGCTTCTGGAGCGCTGTCGAAAGGGTGCGAGCAAGAGCAGGAAAGCCTGAAGTGAGAGGCTGGTGATGATACAAACACGCAGATCCCATGTAACCCATAGATTCTTGACAGATGTAAGAAGTCCCATGTTTATTACCAAAATCACAGTTGATTATTCAGACAGACCAGTGGGAAAAGGAAAGTACAAGGAGAGGTTTTATGGAGACAGAGAAACTGAAAATGAATTCAATGAAAGAGAGAAGCAGTACTAGTTCAGTATTGCAGATCAACCTTCAGTGGTTTGGTTGTGACTTAAGACCGGAATGGTCGTTGACTTGAATTGACAACATTTGTTTGTCCAGAAAAATTGCGAAAATAGCTCTCAAATAGGTGTGTTTATGTTTTTTTGCCCTCTTAGTTGGATTTTTGATCCTTTTTACTTATCTAATTAGAGATAAAAGTTATTATAGCAGATATGATAATTCAGAGATGTAGATGTTTGAGAAGCCAAGCAAGCATACAAGCCGAAAGGAATGAGGGGAAAAAAAAAAAAAAAAAAAGGTAAAAGCTGTAGGAAATAAAATATAACAAAATAAAGAATCCTATCATGCCCCTTTTTTATTTTTTTTGGTGTCTTTTCCTATTCGTCTTTTTCTTCATGCTCGAAGTCTTTCTTTATGAGAAAGAATAATGAGTCTATGGTTCAGTCAAATTATGTGCTTGCATATAAAAAATTATCGAAACATGTGTAGTAAAATGATAATTTTACATTTAACTTTATTATGTTTGAAAATCAAATCCCTTATTTTTAATTTTTATTATGTCATAGGCCCAATTTTTAAAGGTAGGAGTATGAAATTATCGTCAAGTCAAGTCTGTAAAAATTCTGCAGCATTAATAGGTTAGGTTTTATGGCATTTAGATTTAAACCTATTTTTTTAAACTTTTTTTTTTAAGAAACTTTTTGCTTTAGTGTTTTTTTATAAAAATTTGACTTTATTGTTTGAAAAACTGGTTTAAATTAGTTACCAAATGAGAGCTAAGTTTGTAACTATTATTTGTCAAAGTATATTGTTTCAGGAAAAAGACCAAAATAACTAGACCTGACCCAACATTGAAGGTCACTACAATCATCCGTAGTATGAATTTATATGTAAAATTTTTTGGGTAGAATCAAGCATTAGGATGACTAGATACATCCCAATTATGTTAGCACCCATCCAATTGTTACAAAAATTGAGAGCAAAAGACAAAATAAAGTAAAAACACAAAGAAGAGAAGTTTTTCGGCAGAACTTTTATCCATTAAACAAATAGTCTTTATATAGGCAATTACACAACGAAAACAAACAAAGAAAGCAACACATTTGACCACTAAAACCACTAAACCAACAAAGCAGAAAACATGGGCCACTTTTGCAACAACTTTGTTAAAAAGCTGGCTATAACTACTCAATAAAAAACAAACTCCACTACACTAAGAAAGAAACAATGTAACCAATGGAAATAGCCTAAAGACTCGGATATAATAACTACTTTATTCAACTATCCCTCCCTTAAATTGAAAGTTTGCAAATATTCAGTTAATTCCAGCTTGCCAACACTGTAGCTTTCTTAGCTTCTGAAATGCAGCCAACTTTAGGGAATTGATAAAAATATCAGAAACTTGATCTTCACTTCTGCAATGAATGATTGTTAGGTGAACGAATTCGGTCTTTTAACATGACAACTAATAGAAAACATGAAAATTTGAGCTGATTCTTTTTAAACTTTATGAATAAATGGTGTTTAATTTGATATATAATTTCCAAATAAAAAAGGGATAAAGCAGCATTTTTATGTAAATTATTAAATGAGCAATATATTCTAGAATGTTTGTAAATAATAGAAAATAACAAATTTACAGATAAATATTATGTAATTAAAATAATAAATTTACTTTTTATCTAAAAAAAATTTATTTACTTAGTAAATTTGTAATTTAGTTCGAATATTTAAAAACCTTATTATTTACTTATCTTAAAAAAAAAAAAAAAAACCTTATTATTATTATTGTTTTTGTTGGTTAATGGCCGAGGGAAGGACGATACGGTCCTATTTGTGTGTCTTGGGTCAAGAAGGCCCAGCCCAAGGCCCAATAAACCTCACCCAAAAGTTCCCGAAATCCGACCAATAGCATCCCGCCCAAAACTTCAAATTCAAATTCAAAACCTTTAACGTTACCATTCTTCCGATTCATAAATCCTCGCTCTAACTCTCTCTCTAAACCCCGTTCTCTCTCTCTCTCTAGAATTCTTCTGTAGACATAGAAAGCGCTCCTTCATTCCTTACTTTTCCGGTCAAAATACTCGATGGCCGCGAAACGCCCTCTCCAGAGCAGCAGCGCCGCCAACACGGCGGCGGCGGCGGCAGCTGCTCCGGCTCCGACGAAGAAGACGATCGAGGAGATGTACCAGAAGAAGTCTCAGCTTGAGCACATCCTCCTCCGTCCCGACACCTACATCGGATCCATCGAGAAGCACACCCAAACCCTCTGGGTCTTCGACGACACCGAGAACGGCGGCGAAATGGTCCACCGCTCCGTCTCCTACGTCCCCGGCCTGTACAAGATCTTTGACGAGATCCTCGTCAACGCCGCCGACAACAAGCAGCGCGATACCTCCATGGATGCCGTCAAGGTCACGATTGACGTGGAACAGAACTGTATCAGCGTCTACAACAATGGCGATGGTGTTCCCGTGGAGATTCACCAGGAGGAGAAGGTTTACGTCCCTGAGTTGATCTTCGGACATCTCTTGACGAGCAGCAACTACGATGATACTCAGAAGAAGACCACCGGTGGCCGCAATGGTTATGGTGCCAAGCTGACGAATATTTTCTCGACCGAGTTCGTCATTGAGACCGCGGATAGCAAGCGCCAGAAGAAGTACAAGCAGGTCTGCGCTCTGTACGCGCATTTCTGAAAGGAACTCGCTTTAGATTGTTTGATTTATTGAAATTAGGGGTTTTCTATTCAAATGGATGGAATTAGGGTTTTGATTAGTACTGTTCTTGAGTTTCTGACCTGATTATGTTTTTTTGAGTTTATTTAGATTGGGTTTAATATTAAAGTTATTATTATTTTTTTTGCTTAATATTGTTGAGGTTTATTACAGTTCTGTTTGCAAATTCATTGAAAGTATTCCTACATTTCTTTTTCTTGATTAGGATTTTAGTGTACAATTTGATTAAATTGGTTTTTCCCTTTCCGATATCAAACTATTTTGATTTATTAGGGTTTACTATTATCTTGAGAGAGTTTTTTGAGGTTAGTGTACGATTCATATTAAATCAGTTTCTTGTGGGTTTTTGAAGGTCTTCTCCAATAACATGGGAAATAAGACTGACCCAGTAATCACCAAGTGCAAGGAGGGTGAGAACTGGACTAAGGTTACATTTAAGCCCGATTTGGCCAAGTTTAACATGGCTTACTTGGAGGAAGATGTGGTTGCGCTGATGAAAAAGCGAGTGGTCGACTTGGCCGGGTGCCTTGGAAAGAGCGTGAAAGTCGAGTTAAATGGAAAAAGGGTCCCTGTGAAATCCTTCCTCGATTATGTTGATCTCTACTTGAATTCTGCCAGTAAACATAAAGACACCTCTCTCCCAAGGTTTTTTAGTCGAAACTACTGGAAACGAGTTTTCATTTTGGTGTTTTGTGATGGGAATCCTTCTTGCTTACAGTACCTTGCAATTTTTGCAGGATCACGGAGAGAGTTAATGAGAGGTGGGAGATATGCGTGAGTCTTAGCGATGGGCAGTTTCAACAGGTAATTTTTGGAATTTTATTTGGTTGAAGTATTATGTTGCTGCTGTGCAAGTTTTGTGATGATGTTTCTCTACTACTACCAGGTTAGTTTTGTAAATGGGATCGCGACAATTAAGGGTGGGACTCATGTCGATTATGTCACAAATCAGATCACAAACCATGTGATGAATGTTGTAAATAAGAAGAACAAGAATGCCAACCTCAAAGCCCACAATGTGAAGAATCATCTCTGGGTCTTTGTCAATGCACTTATTGATAATCCTGCTTTTGATTCCCAAACTAAAGAAACTCTGACGATTCGTCCAAGCAGTTTTGGTTCCAAATGTGAACTTCCGCCAGAGTTCTTGAAAAAAGGTTTCTTCAGTACCTTTCATATTGTGATGATACTACGTAGTGGCAAATTAATATACCAGTATGTTTTTAGCTTGATTGTTGTCTTGTGATTATCTTGTAGTTGCAAAGTCAGGAATTGTCGATACTCTTCTCTCCTGGGCAAATTTCAAGCAGAACAAGGATCTTAAGAAAACTGATGGAACGAAGACAGAGCGAGTTCATAACGTTCACAAGCTGGAGGATGCTAATCAAGCGGGAGGTAGGAACTCTGAGAAGTGTACATTGATATTGACAGAAGGTGATTCGGCCAAGGCTCTTGCGGTAAGTACTAGTTAGGTTTCATATTTTCATTCAGGTTTAGAACTTTGTTAACTCAAGTTGACTTGGATTTTAGTTATAAGATTTTTAACAGCATTGAATTCATTTAGATGGCTGGGCTCTCGGTTGTTGGTCGGGACCATTATGGTGTTTTTCCATTGAGAGGTAAATTGCTCAATGTGAGGGAAGCCAGTGCTACTCAGGTGAGGGATAATGAAGAAATTAAGAACATCAAGAGGATTCTCGGACTGCAGCAAGATAAGCAATACACAAATGTCAAATCTTTGAGATACGGCCATTTGATGATAATGACTGATCAGGTGTGATTCCTTGAGCTCCTTTTCTTTGGCTTTTGGTTTGTATAAATATTACTTCAGAAACAACAGCGAATGACTTTTTCCATGAGAATCTATATTAATTTCAATGTTTTTGCAGGATCACGACGGTTCTCACATCAAGGGTCTATTGATTAATTTCATTCATTCTTTCTGGCCATCACTGCTGAAAATTCCCACTTTCTTAGTGGAGTTTATAACTCCTATTGTAAAGGTTCGTTCTCTTCACCTAACTTTTATATACCTAATTTGATGTCTACTATGATGGTATATATTCTTGAATTTCAGTTTTTGACTTTTATATTATACTTAACACAGGCAACTCACAAAAACGGGAAGGAATTAGCATTTTATACTATGCCCGAGTACGAGGCATGGAAGGAAAGTTTGAGGGGTAATGCAAGTGGGTGGTCCATCAAATACTATAAGGTTTGTGTTTTCAAGTAATAAGTAGGAACCTTTTAGAGTTCAGGGAGTCTTCTCAACTTCACATCGTATATTTGTTCATTTACTTATTCAACATTCCATATTTCCAGGGGTTGGGAACAAGCACATCGAAGGAGGGAAGGGAGTATTTTCAAAATCTGGACAAGCACAAGAAAGATTTTCTTTGGGTAGATGAGCAAGATGGGGATGCAATCGAGCTTGCATTTAGTAAGAAAAAGATAGAAGAGAGGAAGAATTGGCTCCGTCGATTTGAGGTAGGATGCTTTTTGTATCAAGAAGTTGTGTTTGTGAATCTGTGATATGAAAAATAACTTTTATATCATATAATCTCTCTCTTGATTTTTTGCAGCCTGGTACTCACCTGGATCAGAAGCAGAAGCTCATAAAGTACAGTGATTTTGTTCATAAGGAACTCATATTGTTTTCTTTGGCGGATCTACAAAGGTCTATTCCTTCAATGATTGATGGCCTGAAGCCTGGCCAAAGGAAGATTCTCTTTTGTGCTTTTAAGAGGAACTTTGTCAAAGAAGCTAAGGTTGCTCAGTTTTCTGGTTATGTATCTGAGCATTCAGCCTACCACCATGGTGAGCAGAGTCTCGCCGGTACTATCATTGGAATGGCCCAGGATTATGTTGGTAGCAACAACATTAATCTTCTTATGCCAAATGGCCAGTTTGGCACACGTAACCTGGTAAATGAACTATGTCTCACGTCTTAAAGTTAAATCAAATGGAATTTTTGTGTGTTTCACAACTCTGTACACTGTGGTTTTAATAATAAAATTTGTTACTTTCAGGGAGGCAAAGACCATGCAAGTGCTCGTTATATATACACTCGCCTTTCACCAATCACAAGGTTCCTTTTCCCAAAGGATGATGACCTCCTTCTTGACTTCTTGAATGAGGATGGGCAATCCATTGAGCCAACTTGGTATTTACTTTTTGTGTGCACTGTTAACAAATTTATCTTAGTTAGGAGATGATGTATACATTGCTGAAAAATTGTTTCCAATGTTTATATAGGTATGTCCCAATCATTCCAACGGTTCTTGTCAATGGTAGTGAGGGTATTGGAACTGGCTGGAGTTCTTTCATCCCAAATTACAACCCAAGAGATATTGTTGCGAATGCAAGGCACTTGCTAGATGGTGATGAAATGGTGCCAATGATTCCATGGTACCGAGGATTTAAAGGAATAATAGAGAAATCGTTGAAGGACGCAAGCTACATAGTAAGTGGTATAATCGAAGAAGTCAATGAGACGACAGTCAGGATAACAGAGCTTCCATTACGCAGATGGACTCAAGATTACAAGGAATTCCTGGAATCTATATCTTTTGGGAACGACAAAGCCAAGGATCCTTTTATTGAGGTAAACTGACCCCAAAGTCCTTGACAATTAAGCTATCTGTCTAAATGTCTTTTGAAAAAAGCTCTATTTTCTCATAATCATTTTGCTGGCTGTAGGGTTTCACACAGCACAGTGATCACATTTCTGTGGATATCCTTGTCCACATGTCTGAGCAGACATTAATGGTGGCTAAGCAAGAGGGTTTACTCAAGAAATTTAAACTGACCACCTCCATAAGCACAAGTAACATGCACTTGTTTGATTCGAATGGCGTGATAAAGAAATATGACACTCCCGAACAAAGTATGTGGATCACCTAAATATGTTGATTAATTTATACTATTTTTCTTTTGATGTTGCCATACTAATTTAATTGTTCATTTTGCATTGCCTATGCAGTTCTTGAGGAATTTTATCACCTAAGACTTGAATTTTATGAAAAGAGAAAGGTGAGTTTAGCATTGTCTTGACGTTTCAGTCATTTTCCAAATAGGTTACAGTTACTTACGAATGCTTTTGATGTTGCATGCAGAAAGCACTTCTAGATAATCTAGAAATGGAGCTGTTGAAGTTGGACAACAAGGTTAGGTTTATCCTTGGGGTCGTTAAGGGAGAGATCGTTGTGAGCAATAGAAAGAGAGCTGATCTGTTTGTCGAGTTGCAACAGAAAGGTTTCACTCCTTTCCCAAAGAAAACTAAATCTGTTGAGCCAGAGGTGGCTGGGGCAACCGAGGATGGCGAGGATGCAGAAGAGAACTCAAACTCTGAGGCTGCCAGCACCGAAGTTCGGATCAGTAATTATGAGTATCTTTTGTCCATGGCTATCGGAACGCTGACCCTTGAGAAGGTCCAAGCACTATGTGGGGAAAAGGATAAGCTCAACAATGAGGTTGAGGAACTGCGAAAAGCGACTCCGAAGTCATTGTGGGTCAAAGATCTTGATGCTCTTTTGACTCAGCTAGATGTATGAACCCTTTATCATCAACACTCTTTTATTTATATCATTGCCCACCATCTTGTTTCTAATGTTCTGAATTTGTTTCAGGAGCTTGACAAAAGTGACGCTCAAGCAGAGGAGGCAAGAAAGAAATCCAAAGGCCAAGTAAAGACCGTTGCTGTTACTAAAGTTTCTAGACAAGCACCGAAAAATCCTCGCAAGAATACTAAGAAGGCCAGTAGTTCAGAAGCTGTTGCAGAAATTACCCAAACCTTTGATTCAGCAATGGAAATCGGTAAGCATGGGACATTTAAAAAGCTTGCTTTCTATTGTATGTCTATCCATTTTCCATTTACTTGTACGAAATGATATTGGTTTTTTAGAGAAAGCCCCAGAAGTAGCCAAACCAAAAGGCAGAGCTGGTACAAAGAAAGCTGCTTCCAAAAAGGTTTGTCCTGTTCTTACATTCCCCTTCTTTCCTCTCTTTATTAAAAAAAAAAAAAAAAAATGACGGAGAAAGATGGTGTGACTAAGCTTTTATTATTGTTCTAAGCAGGTTGTTGTCGAAGAAGACAACGACGACGATGACGACGATGAGGTACTTGCGCTGAAAGATCGACTAGCTGCCTACAATCTTGAATCATCTCCCGATAAATCAACAGGTACATATTTACTTGTCTTCGCTTTTGATTAAAGTTTCAGAAAATCTTCATCATAGCATTTTACTGGATATGCGTATTCGTTTTGAAATAGAGAATATTGTACACAGATAGACTTAGAGATGTGCCTAGAAATTCCATTTATTGACCAATTGAAGGAGTTCTGTCTGACTAAAATTTGTTCTCTCTCAGAAATGGATACTGAAGTTCCAGAGGCTCCAGTCCAGAAGAAAGCACCTGCCAAAAGGGCTGCTGCACCGAAGAAAACGTTGGCAACTGTTTCAGAAACCGTTGATCTTGATGATGATGATGACGAGATTGACGATGATGAGGATTTCGTTGCACCTGCCAAGGGAGCTGCGAAGAAGGGAGGAAGAAAGCCTGCTGCGAATACAAAAGCGGCGACCTCCAAGGCCCCTGCAGCAGCAGCAACAAAGAGGAGAGGCGGAGCCAACAAAGAGCCTCAGTTGCTGGGGCAGAAGCTCTTGACAGATATGCTCAAGCCTGCTGAGAACTCTGGGATTTCGCCGGACAAGAAAGTGAGGAAAATGCGGGCTTCCCCATTCAACAAGAAGAGTGGTTCCATGTTGGGAAGGGCTGTTGCTAAGGATATAGATGATGAGGCAACAACTGCAAGTGAAGAGAAGTCTTCTTCATCTTCTCCTTTAACTTCCGAGAGTGTTGATGAAGTAGTTGAAGTTCCGGCTCCGAAAGCTAGGCCGCGGAGGGCGAACCGCAGGCAGACAAGATATGTGCTGAGTGACTCTGAAAGCGAGAAGGGTTCGGTTGATTCCGACTTTGACGAGACTGATGGTTCTTCTGCTGAGGACTAAGGTTTGTAGTAGTTTTTTCAAGTGTGAGCAACCTTGGGAAATATATTTGCTCATTTTCCTTTGTAGTTGTGTACTTTGAACTATTTGAGATTGGTTTAGGATTTGAATTTGCACCTTGGACTCATTGAATGTGCAAGTTGCTTCTTGCACTTTAATAATTGTAGGTATTATGAGTCATTTTAAGTGATATTTTAGGTGAATTTTGAACAAGTGAAGCTGCCCTAAAGTCCTAATCTACCCAAACCCTCCAATGCCACTTTAACACTCCATTTGGTAAAAAGGAAAGAAAATAGGAGGGAAAGAAAAACTATGATGGAAAGAAAATTGTAAGAAGAGAAAATTTTGATTTTCCCTTTAATTGTTTGGTATGAGAAGGTGGATAGAAAATGATTTTACCTTCTCTTGTTTGGTAATGTAAGTAAAACCAAAGGGATGGAAAACTTACTATTATAAAATTACTATTTTACCTTAATGTTATCAATCATTTTTGGTTAAAATTTTGATGGACAAGGATAATTGTGTAATTTTACTTTTACATTTTTTGTCAATCGTTTTCCTCTCAAAATCATTTCACATTTGGGAAGATTGATTTTAGTGGGACTTATTATATTATTCTTTCACCGTCTTTTCCTTTCCATTCAAAATTCTATCTTACCAAACACCCCAAATTAACAATTTCCATCCTAAAATCCCTCCTAAATTTTCTTTCCTTACACTTTTCACTCATACCAAACATAGCACTAGACATATCTACAAGCATCTATATATGCCATCTATATGGGCATCTTTTCTTCCCTAAAGTCCTAATTTTGAACAAATGGTTTGGCCGATATTCTAATACGTTAAAGCTTTACACTTGATGTCCACAAAATCAAACTCGGACAATAATAAGACTATAATCTAGCAAGAACACAAATTGATAATTTGATCGGTACTATTTACATTCAATAGGGTTGTTCAAGCAAGTTAAAAAAAAAAAAAAGAAAGTAAAAAAGAAAAGGGTTGTTCAAGTATTATTTATTAGACATATCTACAAGTATCTATTTGCATCTTGCATCTTTTCTTCCCTAAATCTCTTTTCTCATCCAAGGTAGAAAATCTCCAATCCCATCCAAGTTTATTGAATTTGAATTTGAGAGCGTTAGAACTATGAAAGTGAATGTCAATGAAAGGACCGAAATGGGGTAAGTAATTAATTTAGTTGATGATTACTAGTGAAAATACCTTGCTTTTACATTACGAATAAGCATTTTGGAGTTTGGACGTCGTTAAATACAAAAGCTGTTAACATATGAAGTCTAGTTATTGGTTGATGTCATTTTCTGTGGATGGTTTGAAATATGTTGTTTCCATATAACAATATGATTTTGTCGTTATTACAGCATAATTTATTGTAATTTCATATCTAATTTTATCATAAAATATAAAATTTGAATCTCCATTCTCATCTTAAAAAAATATGCAAATGCAAGAGAGGGTATATATTGGTCATTGTGTTTCCTTAATATGATTTTCCGAATCCTCACTGCATGTGGTGTGGTATTCCATTCTTATTTTAGTTAAAGTTGGATAATTCCTCTCTAACCCATTTTATATTTTATAATCAGATTTTTCTTCATTTTACAGTTCCAAAAGGCTGATCCATAGCCAAATTCCAAAAGGCTGAATTAAGAATTTCGAAGCAACTTGTGTATTATATATTAAGCTTATCCTTAGTTTTGTTTTGGTTTTATTTTTTAAATTTTTTTTAATTTTTTTCTTCTTCTAACGTGTACTTTTAAAAACGTTCATACATATCCTAAATTTATTCCAATTGATCATGGACCATGATAACAGTATTGATTACTTTCTACTTTTTTGCTTGTTTCATTCAATATTTTGGGTGTTATTTTAGGCTCCATAATAATTGGATTTAAACCTGTTCGGAGCACCAAGACCCGAAACACCAAAGACTTGCAGTACTAAGATTGGAAACATCAAGACTCGGTACACAAAAGGTTTTTTCAAGAGGGAAAGACGAAGAGGCATATAATTATTTTCAAAGTATTTAATGTCTCCAGTTAATGTGAATTAATTCATTTGATGGTAATAAGATTCAATTTATTGAAATAAAAGGGAGATTTAAACTCTTTCATTTTCAATGTACTATAAATTTCAAAGGATTAAAAAGAAAAAGATTACACACACAATTCTCAATACAAAACCTTAAGGCAATTGTACTGAACTCCGGTTTTTTCTGTATTGTTATCAAGGTTTTTGTATTTTATTGTATTCTTGTTTAATGTTCTTGATAATTTTATTTGTTTGATCTTATTTTTTGGTTCATAAATGTTTATTTAGTGTTGGACGAAATTTTGTTCCAATATATATGTCAAAAAATTTTAATTAAGAAAGAAGGAAAAGACGGTAAAGATGGATTGATTTAATGAATTCAAACTCAAATTTGAGCATTTCTATTTATTTCGGGATCCCTTTATCCCTATTTTGATATGTCAAAATTTATAGACTAATATATATATATATATATATATATATTTTTTCAATTTAGAAGAAAAATTGAGATACATTGATAAATGCCATAATCTGGAAGAGTATACTTTGAGTCAAAGTGGGGTCATTCAACAATTTCCTTCGAAATTCCCATCTATGTTGTCTTACTTGAAACTTAGCTCACGCGTAATGGAATATTCAAAGAAGGTTAGTTGAGATGTGGCCTTCTTCTCTTTTTCCTAGAAGTTTAAGGTACAATTATCATCCTTTAATTTATGTATTGGTGAAGTCACAAAGTTCCAACCTTATCAATGGAACCAACCTCGAAAGAGGTACTTTGGGATCCTCTATATTATTATATTTTATGACCAAGACTTTGAGACGTTGGGTAGTGGAGTCAATTAATAATCTACAAATTTATAAAAATAAATAAATAAACAACAATAAACGAAGCAAGTACCTTTAGCTCCCTTAATAGTTAATATATATAACACAAGTACCTTTAGCTCCCTTAATATATATATACACGCACGCGTACATATGATGATTTTACCTATAAACTTAAATGCCCATTCTATCTTTTAAACTTTAAAAACTCCCACTTATTTATTAAATTTTGAATTTATTTCATTTAATCCATTTTGTTATAATTTTGATTAAAAATAGATAAAAAAAAAATAGAAGAATTATTATTATTAAACTCATTATGTTAGGATATTATTATTAAAAATAAACAAAAAAAAATCATATGATTACATTTAACTCACTTTTTTTTTTTTTATGTCTAGTTTAAACTGAAATTTTAATAAAAGAGGTTA
This sequence comes from Ficus erecta, assembly GCA_008635985.1. NCBI lineage: Eukaryota > Viridiplantae > Streptophyta > Magnoliopsida > Rosales > Moraceae > Ficus > Ficus erecta. The sequence continues at coordinate 3,203,933 of BKCH01000019.1, forward strand.
AGTGGACTAATTTAAAACTCTTGTGGATAAAGTAGGAATTTTTAAAGTTTAGTGAGTAAAATAGAAATGACCTTAAAGTTTAGGATATACATCAAAATAATTCATAGAAATTATATATTTATATATATATGGAAGAGTTTTCTTGAAAGCGTGTATTGTTTTTTGTTTTTAATTGAGCACGCGGTTACTCCATCCATTGTGTCTGATTTCTAGACTATATATAGCTGTTACATATTTGCCATGTCTGAAAATTAACAAAACACTTAGAATTGCAAATAACATTATATCCTCCCAAAATTATGTCTCTCACCAACAAAAAACCACATGCTGTGTCTCATCATCACAAAAATCATGGGGGTGGTTGTGAAAACTACAGAGAAGATAACTCAACGCAAGGAAACAGTTGTTGTAGCGGAGAAAAAACAGATTACTACTTCTCAACAAAAGATTCATCGTCATGGCAAAGACGCGGTTGTCGTCGAAAACACAAAGATAACTCAAGAAAAGATCGTTTATTACAAGCCTAAAGAGAAGACAACAGTGGTCGTGGAAAAGAGAGTGTCTTACAAGTAAGGTTTTTAAGAATATGTCTTATAATTATCAAGATTGATGGCTCAATTTCAAAGCTCTTCTTTCTCATCTCATCAATCGGTTTGGAATAATTATCTATTATATCAGTGTTTCAGTTTCTTTTCTCATGCTTGATTTTTATTTGTTATCCTTGAGTTTGTAGCCCTTATGTTTTTTTCATGAATTAAGACTCCTTAATTGTAATTTTCTTTTTTTTTTTTTAATAAATGTAGTCGGATTTGTGCCAACCTGCTTGAAATCTGTACTTTTTTGTTCAAATAAAAAAAATTTACAAATTTATGTGAATAAGACCAGCAATCATGGTTGCTTTGAATCCAGGGATTTACAGAGAGAAATAAAATAGTCTAATTAGTAATCTTGTGGCAAATGTCAGGTTCTGGTTTTCTTGGACAAAACTCCCTCTGACTGTGTTGATCATGAAACACAATGAGATGAAATTAAAAACAAAAATAAAAATCTAGATGCCGTTTCGTCTAAATCTGTACATTTAGGAGGAACAAAAAATATGTTGTTATATGCAAAACTGAGAACAGGTCTTGGTTTGCCATCTGAAACGTAATTTTAAAATAGTAGGACTTATTCAAGAAAAGTTTTTTATTTTGAATAAAAAAAATGTTCTTTGTCAAATATATTTGAAAAACATGTTTCATATATAACCTAAGAAAGTATCAACAGATGTAGAAAGTTGTGATGATTTTTGAAAAATATCATTTTCATACATTTTTCATATTATTTTCCATATCATTTTTCATATTACACAAAGATGATTTCTCCTTTCATAGCTTAGAGTTTCTTCATTTAATAATTCCAAAATGAGGACCTAAGGATTTTGAAGCCACTTGTGTACTACATATATATATATATATATATATATATATACACTTATATATATGAAGCTTCCTACGTAAATATCGTACCTATCATTATTTTTATCCCAAGTCAAATGAAAAAAATTGAATGCAGAATAAAACAAGAAAAGTAGAATTAGGTACTGGTTTTAATAATCATCCTTTTGAACCTCCGTTTTAGTAATCCGATTATGCATGATGACCCACTGAAGAACATTTCTTGCAAAATTCTGGAAGATTTTGAAATTCAAAATCAATAAAAATTGAAGCTCCCTTCCTCTCAATCAATAAGGACTCTTACAAATCTTGAGACAAATCAGAATCCACCAAAACCCTAGCATATAGTTGCTATAAAACCTTTCAGCCCGTCCAGTAACCCGCCTTCTTATGGCTTTCTCCAGCTGCGAAGGAAGGAAGTACTAGTGGCTTTATCCGTATACTTTAATAAATTTTATGTTATATCAAAAAAGGGATATCTAGTTCTCAACCGTTGCAAATTGAGTTTTCGACTGTTCTCATTGACTGATGGCGCAAAGTCAGGTGCAATAAGAAAACTCGTGTTGGTGGCTCCAAGGGCATTCTCTATGAGATTTTGCAGAAGATCAAAGTTTTGAAGCTAATATTGAAATCAACAATCATATATTTGCTCAAAAATAGATGGAACCCGTTTTATATTTTTGAAAAGAAATTAACAGAATTGAATACTTTCGAAAGAGAATTGAACAAAATGCCTGATGATCGAAAGGCCTTTTACAAGCTTATTAAGAATGTGTTTGTCCAATCAGTTTAGATTTAAGTTTTTTTTTTTTTTTTATCTTTTCTAAAAAAAATTAACAAAAATCTTAACTAATATTTAAAAAATAATCAACAGACTTTAATCTAAAACTTAATTTGAAATCGACCGCACCCTGAAAATTCAAACCCACGTGAATAGCTGTCTTTCGGCGTTCTCAGTTTTTATAATTAAAAAAGGAGATTTATTGAAAGAATAGGAAAATCATGAGCAGTAGTCCACGGTAAAATGTGTTAATAGATAGAAATATACATCAAGTTCATAACTCTTTCCTACTATTGTTTGAAGCTGGATATTGAACTTTGCCACATCAGATCTGCCTTGTGTTGACTTTCCAACGACCTCCGATTAGGTTTACAGGCTGTGATAATATCTGGACGTGATACCACGATATTAAAAATCATCTCATCAATCGGTTTGGAATAATTACGATATTGACATTGAGTATCAAAAATCAACAACAAAAAAACAAAACATATTAAAGTGGATGTTGATTCATAACATTGACCTCGTCAATTCAATATGATATATTCAATACCTTGCATTATAGAGTGGTGGTTGATATTATTATTAGTCCATCAAATTAATTAATTATAAGATGCTAACAATTAATTGAGTCTGACTTGGTATAATTATGAATATGTATTGCCAATTGCAATATTTAAAAAAAAAATTTTGCGAATTGCATGCATTGAATTAATATGACAAATGCATATAAATATGTTGCCAATTGCATTATGAGAATATTATAGCTCATGATTTCTTGTGTGAGCGAGTATATAAATATAATTGCATATAGATATATATGCAATAATAATACGAGACCTTTCATTAATCGACAGCGTTGCACAAGTAGTAATTCCAACTCATGATCAAGACAAGAGATCAGAAACCCCAGCAATTATTGATGGCAGCTCAAGTGAAAAAACCTGAGGCCCCAATTATATTGAATGAAGTCCCCCACAAGACTATATATGTAATTTTGAAGATTTATATGTAATTTGTAGGCCATTGGGAAAAGGCAGACAATAGTAGAAGGGCCATGGTGGTGGGGATTGGGACGATGGGTCCTATACTCGAATCCGAGAAATCTCGAGCTTTCACATGGACATCATGCCATCGGATCCTTTTAGTGTGGTCTACGATTTGAATGGTGAGCCCTTCGCAGGACCCAAACATACTAGTCGATATTCTTATCACATGACAAATGTGAAGGTTAGTTATTTAATATTTTTATATTTATTTCTTTCACGTCTTTTAATAAAGTCGAATGTAGAATTATCCACTATGTTATCTCTGCAGCCATCTATATATATATATATTTATCTTCCATATAATTTTCTATTTTTTTCCTTTCATTTGATTGATCTTTGAAATATTGATCTAGATTCAACTACAATTCCCGGAAGAATTCTTGGTGAGTGTGAGTGGGCGCATTGGTACTTCTAATTTGATGGCTACTAGGACTGAAATCATACGCTCGCTAACATTCAAGACTAACAAGAGAACGTTTGGACCATATAGGAAAGAAAAATGAACACGTTTCAGTTTACCCATTGAATATGGCTTAATTGTTGGGTTCAAAGGAAGTAGCGGTCCCTTCCTAGATGCCATCGCGTTTCACTTGTCACTTTAAAGATGACCAATTTATTGCAAATTTTTAAATTGGTAAATAAATTGATGTCCCTAAGATGCATGTATTGGAATGGGGGGCCGTGACTACAAATAATTCAAGTAACGGCCGAGTGTGTAATGTTTGTTCTTTCCTTCTTCACGATTGCTTTGTATTCGGGAATGTGCAGAGAGAGATAGAATTTGCCTTAAATTCGAATCCGGATCACCCTCGATGGAATGGGGGGGCTGAAACCCAGATCGACGAGGGGAGGTCGAAAGAAGATCTCTCGGTCTTTGGAGTCGGATTTGGGGGGGGGGGGGGGGGGGGGGGGGGGGGGAGATGGCCGGCATTTGACGGCGAGATTGGACCTATGGGAGAGAGGGAGAGAGGGAGGGGGGGGAGGGGAGGGAGGAGAGAGAGAGAGAGAGATAGAAATGGGGTATGGGTTTGATTTTTAATTCAGCTTTCTATCTCTTTTAATTTTTTTTAATTTTTTTAATTGATATAAATAATTGTATTTTCATCTTTTTAAGGGTATTTTCCTTTAAAAAACAAAAAATGTACTTTTTACATGACAATTTCGTGAGTTTTTTAACAGAATTGGACGAAAAAGACCAAACCGTCACTTTTTTTTAGAAAGTTTAGGGTCAGTACAAAAAAAAAAGAAGGGACCAAAGTGTCATCTCTTAAAAAATTCATGAATTATTTAGATTAATTATTCTTTTTCTTAAAATGTATCTAAAAAGTGAGCTCTTAACCACTATGTTCACTCTTTCGGAAGCATATACATAGATATCTTGAAAGGTTGTATTGTATTTTTATTTTCTTTTTATTCAGGGAAAAAAATAACGTTAAATCCAACACAATTACTCCTCTATAGAATATCACTAAAGAAATTAGCACATCTAAATTAAGTTGACACTCACCGGTAAGTTCATCTCATGCTAAGCTCTACAATTATATAATTAATAAAAAAGCAAAAGTTACATAAATATAAGGAAAAAAAACAAAAGCAAAATAAACAATAATCACCTAGAAGTGAAACTATACGAACAGCTAATTAATGTACCCAAGAAAAGTAGAATATGACATCATAAGGAACAACGTCTGAAACCATATTTTTGAAAATCAGATTATAAGATAGAAGACTTAGAGTGGATATAAATCCACCATTCTTTTTTTATGGTTAAATATGCACCCTTTTGTTGTCGGCTCCCTTTTTTTTTACCTTAAATAATTGTCCTTCCTCTTGCATAACTACTGCTTTGCTTCGTTGGCAGTTGCTTGGCCTCCCACATGTTCAAATTCTATTGCAAGTATTCTGACTTTTAAAAAAAAAAAAAAGTATTTTGAGGCTTCTTAAAAGGAGGCCAAAAATTAAAACATATTATATAATTGTCACTATAACTTACAAATTTTTTTTTTAATATTTAACTTTGTATTAAAGTTTTTTGTAGTAAAAAAAAAAAAAAACAAAAGGTCCCCCCCTTTTTAACAGATGTTAAGGATCAAGTTCAACTAATATAAGTGACTTACACACCATCTTAAGAGAAAAATTTTTACTTCAAAATGAATCCAAATGTATATTTTTCTTCTTCTTGTTTTTTTTTTTTTTTTTTTAATTCATACTATGCTCATTTTTCTTTCTTCTAAACATCAGTTCATTTTACATTTTCCATTCAAAATACATATATATATTTTTCATTCAGTGAAAAAGACCCTCCAAAATTCTCTCTAAAAACAGTTTAACTGTTCATTTTTATTTTATTTTATTTTATTTTCTTTTCTTTTATTTGTTTGTCAATATTTCTTTCATTCTAACCATTTTCTTTATGTTTTGCTTTTGTTTTTATCTTCTCTTTTCCCTAATTTTTTAGCTTGTATTTCTAGCCATAATTTTTTGGTTTTTATTTTATTTTATTTTCTCTTCATTAAAAACTCAACATCAGACAATATTTATCTTTTAAGATTTATAATCTTAGTTAAATTCTCATCGGAAACTCTAATTTTCTCAACTATGACCGAATCTAATTGTGGTAAGGATTATTTTTCCTTTTTTTCTTGATTTTTTTTCTTTGGATTTTCCCGATAAATTAAAGGGACTGTAAATACTCTTTCTCTCTCTTCCTTTTTTTTTTAATTACAAAAGAAGACTATTATAGTTACTTTTGTTATTTTGAATGTATTCTATGTAATCATTTAAGTTCCTTTGCTACGAAGAGTTGTATCGTTTTTTTTATAATATATTTTCTCCCTTTGTACTTGATATAGTTAACGAATTTAAATTCAACAAATTATATTTAAATAATCTCATTACCAATGTGACAATTATTATTTCACTAATCCTTTTCAACGCAATGATATTATAATTTTTATTTTGGAAATGAAAGTTACATATTTTACCAAAAAGAAGAAGAAGAAGAAGAAAAACTATAGTTAGACTATAATGTTTTATATTATAAATATAAAATCATCATGGTTCTATTATAAAGATATATTGGTACATTATTATACCTGTTTCACATTATAAAAACTTCAATTTCTACGTGTTTTAACTAGTCATTAAAAATATGTGGAATACGATTTGCCCTTCTTTATCAACATCCCAAAGTAAATCATAGTAGGAGGAAATAAGTGCAACTATCCCAACTTAGGCTTCAATATCAATCTAAGGGGGTGTTTGGTGTGTAAGTTTAAATAGTAAATTTTTTTAAATTTTTTTGAATTTTCAGAAAAGACAAACAACTTTTTGGGGAAAAAGATAAAAAACATGATGAAAAAAGTACAGTTTAGTTTAAACAGAGCTTTTTGCCAAACAAGGCCTAAGTGCATGTTTGTTATCAGGTTCAAACCCTAAAATTATAATCAAGTTTTTGTTTTTTCTCAGTTTTATTATTCACATAGTTTTGTAATTCAAATTTTAAAAATCCATAATTTTGCATAAATAAGTCCAAATAAGATGTTTTTTTTAAATTACATAGAATTTTAAAACGAACAAAACAAGTTCCATATTGATATTTTGTTCCGAACACATTTCAAGTTCTTACATTTTTTAACTCCAACAATTCAAACGTCTCGATAAATACACAATCAATTCAAACTCAAATTCTACAATCCAAATCTTAGTACCAAACGCATGCTAAATCTTTCTCTCTCCTCCGTCTAAGTTTCAAAAATGAAATTTTTAGTGTTTCAAATTAGACTGAAACAAGTATTTTTTGACGCATTCAAAGTGAAAAGGAAAACAAAACTTTATTCATATTTCCCATTAAAATCTACTATATATAGACATTTTATAAGTTTTGTTACAACTATTTTCGATATCTATTAAAACACACATTCAAATATTTCTACTCAAACTATTATATTTAGATCATGTGTATCCAAGCGTCAAATTGAACAACGATTCAAATGTTTTTGTTTAAATATTTTATTCAAAAGATCAGCAAAATGTTACCATTCAAATACACCAACCAAACGGACCCTTAATTTCTTCCTTAACATTGAATTACTAAACACCAACCAAACGGACCCTTCCTTCCTTCCTTGGTAAGGAAACATTATAGGTGCTGGACTTTTTGACTCCTTGACTATTACATGATTGGACGAGTCAAGCAAGTGCTCCAGCATGTCCTTATGAGTTGCTTTTACTTTTTTTTGGGGGGGGGGGGGGGGGGGGGAGTAAAAAAGTAATGTTCTTCACGGTATCAACAGTACATTTTATCCTTTTTTTTTTTTAATTCAAGAAAAAAATAAATAAGGCCTTAGAACCCACGCGGCACGCAAGAACCTCATTATTAAAAAGTGAGTCTCACTGTCATTGGTTAAAAATAAAAAAAATAAAGTAAGCCTCACTTTGTCCTATAAATGACAACATTCTACACATTGTTATTAACAACATCTGAATTCAGAAACCCAGAAAACACTGAAGAAGAGCAAATATATATATATATCCTCTGTCTCAAAATGTCTGTGGTAGTAATAATCAACAACAACAACAACAAAGGCAAGAAAAAACCACAGCCTCCTCCTCTTCCTCCTCCTCAGCCTCAGCGCACAAATCATCATCAAGGCCACGGTGCGGTTGTCGTAAAAACCGGCTCTACTTCTCAACCACAACGACAACAACCGCAGCAGCACCAGCACCCGCACCACCAACAAAAACCGCAGCAGCACCAGCACCCGCACCACCAACAACAACGTAATAAGGCAACCGAGGTTGTCGTGAAAAACACAAAGGTGATGACTCAACAAGAGATCAAAGCAAAAGGGGTTGCCGTGAAGAACACACAGGTCGTAAGTTCGACTCATAAAAAGGTTGTTCATCACTCCAAGCCTCAACCCGGCCCTAAAGTGGTCGTAACAAAGAAAGTTTATTACTAGTACTATGTTTGTTTGTTTGTTTTTATTTTTATTTTTTATAATAATACCTAGTGATCCAAACGGTTGATGACTGTAAAAAAGGCCTGGTTTCGGCTGTTCCTTTCTCACCTCATCAATCGGCTTTGGAAATATTAATCTATCTATTTAGTTTTTCGAGTTTCTTATTTTTCTCATGCTTAATTTTCATAATTTGTTACTCTTTTGGTTTGTAGCCTTTTTGGGCAAGTTTATTATGTATTAAGACAAGACTTCAGTTCTCTCCTTATTTATTGTAGTTTTTATGATTGAATACGAATTGTCGGCGTGATGTTTTAAAACTTCGCTCCTTTAATTTTGTTTTATTTTAACTAAAAACACATTTTGAGAAAGAAAATCTAATGTGTAGTTGTGGTTTGAATGACAAATGTTTAAAACTAATTTAGTGCTTGATAATCAATACTCTGTCCAAAACAAAAAGAAAAAAAAAATACACACCAAATTCCACGATTAATTTTTCTGTTATACAACTGAATTTCTTTCAATAATTAGTAATCTACTCAGGCAATATTATGTTAGAATCCAAAGACGGAATCTGGGGTAATAAAAATTAGAGTTAGAATTCAAGACGTATTCTAACATAAACGTTTTTTGCTATATTCCTTTCGGTTAGTAATCTATCCAACAATATTTTTCTAAAATCCGGTCTATATTTTGCCATAATTTTTTCTCTCTGATTCCAAAATGTAATTCAAATATGATATTCTTTTCTTATTTTGTCTAGATTATTTTTTCCGTCTTCAGTAGTCTATATGGCACTAGTTAATAATGACAACCGACAGTTTCGTTTGCATCGCGGATGTAGATCACCGTAAAAAATATAATTCATCATAATCTTTTTTTTGCTTTTATCATAAATGATCAATCAGTGCTAGTCATCCAAGAGTATTCTAATATTATATCTTTAGAAAATACTTATTAAAAAAATCTCACAATGAACGTTTAGGAATCATCATGCAAACAAATGAACAAAGGACTAAATTATTAGAGTTTGGTCACTCGAATTATATTTAGCATGTTTGAAAAACTTACGGTGTAACATAGTTTTAATTAGGAGAATTTGTAGGGTTTTGGATATATATATATATAATGTAATTTTAAGATTTTATTATTATTTTAATTTATGGTAGTTGTTCTTTTTTGTACTGATCTTTAACTTAGTGGATTTTTTTTTTTCTGTCCGTATTTTTGTTTTCCATCTAGAGTTTTTCATATAAATATTTGTGTTTTTATTTTTTCTGATTTTCTTGTTGCTTATTCTATTTTGTTCTTAATTTCATAACATAAATATACAACAACCACCTTAAAACTTTAATCCATAATCGATCCCAAAAAGAAACAAATTTAACACTATCAAAATAAACAACAGCCACCTTAAAACTCTAATCTATAATTGATCCCAAAAAGAAAAAATTTAACACTCTGTCAAATTAATTTCAAGAGAATTCTATGCACTAAATTGACGTACTTGGTAATTTCACATTGATTTGACGTAAAAAACTGCTCATAATAAGGCCCCATTTGTTGTGGTTCTTCAAAAAGTTGATTCCAAATATTTTTATCATTTTCCTACAATTTATTATTTATTTTTTAAAATTTTAAATTTTAAAATTATGTGATTTTATCATTTTAAATTAAAATTAATTATTCTTTTTTTTTAATTACAAAGAATTTTTATAAAAAATAAAATAAGATTTATATTATTAATTTTTTTCTAAATATATTTTAAATTTTTAGATGTTTTCATTCAAAACAATTTATTTTTATCAAATATATATTTTTAAAATTCAAATCATCTCAAATTTTTAAAATTCTGTTTCTAAACGCGATGAAAAGGGACCCTAAGTCCTACCTAGGATTTTCTTTTTCATTTTTATTTATTTTTTTAAGTGAAAAAGCAAAACCCTTCTCGACGAAGGAGTGGAAAGCACACGAGGGAAAAGTGGGAGCTGACTAATAATCAGGGAGAGAGAGAGTGGGAAGGTGTAGGAAAAGGACAAAGTTTTGTCGTATTTCTATGCACTTTGGACGTTGATTCGACCAGTGACCAAGCGGGTCCTCCTTTCTTGAGACTTTTCCACCGCCTTTCGATTTTTTCCACAAAAGAGAGAGAGAGAGAGAGAGAGAGAGAGAGAGAGAGAAAGGCTCAATAATAGACTTTGGGAATATTAGTGGAATAGAAGACTAGTGTATTGATTTATTAGAAGGTGTAACTACCTCCTACTCAAACATTTTTGAAATATATATAATATACTAGTATGAATTGTCACCATTAATTTCAACTTAAAATTTGCTGTTAAAACTTTAATAAGTAGGACAATATTTGTTGAGGTTTAGTCTATTTGTTTCCGCTTAATATTTGGGGTTATAGTGACTGTCATTGTTTATTTAACCCGCCCGTAATATTATTTATGTACAATCAATATGTTTTAGTAATCCGATTATGCCCAAGACATGATGACCCACTGAAGAACATTTCTTGCAAAATTCTGGAAGATTTTGAAATTCCAAGTCAATAAAAATTGAAGCTCCCTTCCTCTCAATCAATACTTGAATAAATTTTATTTTATATCAAAAAAGGGTTATCTAGTTCTCAACCGTTGCAAATTGAGTTTTCGACTGTTCTTATTGACTGATGGCGCAAAGTCAGGTGCAATAAGAAAACTCGTGTTGGTGGCTCCAAGGGCATTCTCTATGAGATTTTGCAGAAGATCAAAGTTTTGAAGCTAATATTGAAATCAACAATCATATATTTGCTCAAAAATAGATGGAACCCGTTTTATATTTTTGAAAAGAAATTAACAGAATTGAATACTTTCAAAAGAGAATTGAACAAAATGCCTGATGATCGAAAGGCCTTTTACAAGCTTATTAAGTATGTGTTTGTCCAATCAGTTTAGATTTAAGTTTTTTTTTTTTTTTATCTTTTCTAAAAAAAATTAACAAAAATCTTAACTAATATTTAAAAAATAATCAACAGACTTTTAATCTAAAAACTTAATTTGAAATCGACCGCACCCTGAAAATTCAAACCCACGTGAATAACTGTCTTTCGGCGTTCTCAATTTTTGTAATTAAAAAAAGGAGATTTATTGAAAGAATAGGAAAATCATGAGCAGTAGTCCACGGTAAAATGTGTTAATAGATAGAAATATACATCGAGTTCATAACTCTTTCCTACTATTGTTTGAAGCTGGATATTGAACTTTGCCACATCAGATCTGCCTTGTATCGACTTTCTGACAACCTCCGAATTAGGTTTACAGGCTGCGATAATATCTGGATACGTGATACTATCTGCGTCCAGATATTCACTGTCATGGGATTTATAAATACATTTATACATGCACTAGATATCTTGAAAGGTTGTATTGTATTTTTGTTTTCTTTTTATTCAGGAAAAAAAAATAACGTTAAATCCCACTCAGTTACTCCTCTATAGAATATCACTAGAGAAATTAGTACATCTAAATTAGGTTTACACTTACTTATAAGTTCATCTCACGCTAAGCTCCCTAATCATATAATTAATAAAAAAGCAAAAGTTACATAAATATAAGAAAAAAAAAAAACCTAAATAAACAATAATCACCTAGAAGTCAAACTATACGAACAACTAAATAATGTACCCAAGAAAAGTAGAATATGACATCATAAGGAACAACGTCTGAAATCATATTTTTAAAATCAGATTATAACATATTATAGAATTGTCATTATTACTTACAAATTTTTTTTTTTTTTTTTTTATATTTAACTCTTTGTAAAAGTTTTTTCTAGGAATTAAAAAAAAAAGAAAAAAGGTTATTTCCCCCCCTTTTTTATACAGATATTAAGGATCAAATTTAATTAATCCAGGGTGACTTACATACCAATTTAAGATGAAAATTTTTACTTCAAAATGAATTTAAATATATATTTTTTTTCTTCTTCTTCTTCTTCTTTTTTTTTTTTTTTTTTAATTCGTACTATGCTCATTTTTCTTTCTTCTAAACATCAGTTCATTTTACGTTTTTCATTCAAAATACATATATATATTTTCATTCAATTCTCTCTTAAAACAATTTAGCTATTCATTTTTATTTTTATTTTTATTTTATTTTATTTTATTTTTACTTTACTTTTCTTTTATTTGTATGTCAATATTTCTTTCATTCTAACCCTTTTTATATGTTTTGTTTTTGTTTTTATCTTATCTTTTCCTTAATTTTTTAGCTGGTATTTTCGGCCATAATTTTTTGTTTTCTTTTTATTTTATTTTCTCTTCATTAAAAACTCAAGATCCGACTTTATCTTTCAAGGTTTCTAATCTTAGTTAAATTCTCACCGGAAACTCTAATTTTCTTAACTATGACCGAATCTAATTGTGGTAAGGATTATTTTTCTTTTTTTCTTGATTTTATTCTTTAGGTTTTCCCGATAAATTAAAGGGGTTGTAAAGACTCTTTCTCTCTCTTCCTTTTTTTTTTTTAATTACAAAAGAAGACTATTATAGTTACTTTTGTTATTTTGAATGTATTCTATGTAATCATTTAAGTTCCTTTGCTATGAAGAGTTGTATCATTTTTTTATAATATAATTTTCTCCCTTTGTACTTGATAAAATTAATGGATTTAAATTCAACAAGTTATACTTAAACAATCTCATTACCAATGCGACAATTATTATTGTTTCACTAATCCTTTTCAACACAATTATACTATAATTTTTATTTTGGAAATGAAAGTTACATATTTTACCAAAAAAAGAAGAAGAAGAAGAATTATAGTCAGACTATAATGTTTTATATTAGAAATATAAAATCATCATGGTTCTATTATAAAGATAAATTACTATTATTAATGTATTTTTTTAGGAAAAAAAATGTATTCTATTTATGTATATTGGTACGTTATTATACATGTTTCGCATTATAAAAACTTCAATTTCTACATGTTTTAACTAGTCATTAAAAATATGTGGAATACGATTTGCCCTTCTTTATCAACATCCCAAAGTAAATCATAGTAGGAGGAAATAAGTGCAACTATCCTAACTTAGGCTTCAATATCAATCTAAGTGCATGTTTGGTATCAGGTTCAAACCCTAAAATTATAATCAAATTCTTGTATTTGTTTTTGTTTTTTTCTCAGTTTTATTATTCATATAGTTTTGTAATTCAAATTTTAAAAATCTATAATTTTGCATAAACAAGTCCAAATAAGATGTTTTTTTTTAATTGCATAGAATTTTAAAACGAACAAAACAAGTTCCATATTGATATTTTGTTCCGAACACATTTCAAGTTCTTACACTTTTTAACTCCAACAATTCAAACGTCTCGATAAACGCACAATCAATTTAAACTCAAATTCTACAATCCAAATCTTAGCACCAAACGCATGCTAAATCTTTCTCTCTCTTCTGTCTAAGTTTCAAATGAAATTTTTAGTGTTTCGAATTAGATTGAAACAATTATTTTTCTACGCATTCAAAGTGAAAAGGGAAACAAAACTTTATTCATATTTCCCATTAAAATCTACCATATATAGACATTTTATAAGATTTGTTACAACTGTTTTCAATATCTATTAAAACACACATTCAAATATTTCTACTCAAACTATTATGTTTAAATCATGTGTATCCAAATGTCAAATTGAATAACAATTCAAATGTTTTTGTTTAAATATTTTATTCAAAAGTTATCATCAAAATGTTACCATTCAAATACACCAACCAAACGGACCCTTAATTTCTTCCTTAACATTGAATTACGAAACACGAACCAAACGGACCCTTCCTTCCTTCCTTGGTAAGGAAACATTATAGGTGCTGGACTTTTTGACTCCTTGACTATTACATGATTGGACGAGTCAAGCAAGTGCTCCGTCTTCCATTATAACTAAAGTGACACATTTTGTTGTTTCTTGCATGTCCTTATGAGTTGCTTTTCAACAGAACATTTTATCCGTTTTTTTAAAATTCAGGAAAAAAATAAACAAGGCCTTAGAACCTACGCGGTTCCCTTCCCACGCAGGAACCTCATTATTAAAATGTGAGTCTCACTGTCTTTGGTTAAAAATAAATAAATAAATAAAGTAAGCCTCACTTTGTCCTATAAATGACAACATTCTACACATTGTTATTAACAACATCTGAATTCAGAAACCCAGAAAACACTGAAGAAGAGCAAATAATATATATATCCTCTGTCTCAAAATGTCTGTGGTAGTAATAATCAACAACAACAGCAACAACAAAGGCAAGAAAAAACCACAGCCTCCTCCTCTTCCTCCCCCTCAGCCTCAGCGCACAAATCATCATCAAGGCCACGGTGCGGTTGTCGTAAAAACCGGCTCTACTTCTCAACCACAACGACAACAACCGCAGCAGCACCAACACCCGCACCACCAACAAAAACCGCAGCAGCACCAAGGCCACGGTGCGGTTGTCGTAAAAACCGGCTCTACTTCTCAACCACAACGACAACAACCGCAGCAGCACCAGCACCAGCACCAGCACCCGCACCACCAACAACAACGTAATAAGGCAACCGAGGTTGTCGTGAAAAACACAAAGGTGATGACTCAACAAGAGATCAAAGCAAAAGGGGTTGCCGTGACGAACACACATGTCGTAAGTTCGACTCATAAAAAGGTTGTTCATCACTCCAAGCCTCAACCCAGCCCTAAAGTGGTCGTCACAAAGAAAGTTTATTACTAGTACTATGTTTGTTTGTTTGTTTTTATTTTTATTTTTTATAATAATACCTGGTGATCCAAACGGTTGATGACTGTTAAAAAGGCCTGGTTTCGGCTGTTCCTTTCTCACCTCATCAATCGGCTTTGGAAATATTAATCTATCTATTTAGTTTTTCGAGTTTCTTATTTTTCTCATGCTTAATTTTCATAATTTGTTACTCTTTTGGTTTGTAGCCTTTTTGGGCAAGTTTATTATGTATTAAGACAAGACTTCAGTTCTCTCCTTATTTATTGTAGTTTTTATGATTGAATACGAATTGTCGGCGTGATGTTTTAAAACTTCGCTCCTTTAATTTTGTTTTATTTTAACTAAAAACACATTTTGAGAAAGAAAATCTAATGTGTAGTTGTGGTTTGAATGACAAATGTTTAAAACTAATTTAGTGCTTGATAATCAATACTCTGTCCAAAACAAAAAAATAAAATAAAAAAATACACACCAAATTCCACGATTAATTTTTCTGTTATACAACTGAATTTCTTTCAATAATTAGTAATCTACTCAGGCAATATTATGTTAGAATCCAAAGACGGAATCTGGGGTAATAAAAATTAGAGTTAGAATTCAAGACGTATTCTAACAAAAACGTTTTTTGCTATATTCCTTTCGGTTAGTAATCTATCCAACAATATTTTTCTAAAATCCGGTCTATATTTTGCCATAATTTTTTCTCTCTCATTCCAAAATGTAATTCAAATATGATATTCTTTTCTAATTTTGTCTAGATTATTTTTTCCGTCTTCAATAGTCTATATGGCACTAGTTAATAATGACAACCGACAGTTTCGTTTGCATCGCGGATGTAGATCACCGTAAAAAAATATAATTCATCATAATCTTTTTTTGCTTTTATCATAAATGATCGATCAGTGCTAGTCATCCAAGAATATTCTAATATTATATCTTTAGAAAATACTTATTAAAAAAAATCTCACAATGAACGTTTAGGAATCATGCAAACAAATGAACAAAGGACTAAATTGTTAGAGTTTGGTGACTCGAATTCTGTTTAACATGTCTGAAAAGTTTACAGTGCAACATAGTTTTAATTACGAGAAATTTATAGGATTTTGGATATATATATATATGATGTAATTTTAAGATTTTATTATTATATTAATTTAAGGTAGTTGCTCCTTCTTGTACTTTAACTTAGTGGATTTTCTTTTTCTCCGTCCAAATTTTTGTTTTCCATCTAGAGTTTTTCATATAAATATTTGTGTTTTTATTTTTCGGATTTTCTTGTTGCTTATTCTATTTGTTCTTAATTTCATAACATAAATATACAACAACCACCTTAAAACTCTAATCCATAATCGATCCCAAAAAGAAAAAAATTTAACACTATCAAAATAAACAACAGCCACCTTATAACTCTAATCTATAACTGATCCCAAAAAGAAAAAATGTAACACCCTGTCAAATTAATTTCAAGATAATTCTATGCACTAAATTGACGTACTTGGTAATTTCACATTGATTTGACGTAAAAAACTGCTCATAATAAGGCCCCATTTGTTGTGGTTCTTCAAAAAGTTGATTCCAAATATTTTTATCATTTTCCTACAATTTTATTCTTATTTTTTAAAATATTTTTAAAAAATTCAAATTTTAAAATTATGTGATTTTATCATTTTAAATTAAAATTAATTATTCTTTTTTTTTAATTGCAAAGAATTTTCACAAAAAATAAAATAAGATTCATATTATTAATTTTTTTAAATATATTTTAAATTTTTAAATGTTTTCATTTAAAACAATTCATTTTTATCAAATATATATTTTTAAATTTCAAATCATCTCAGATTTTTAAAATACTGTTTCTAAACGTGATAAAAACGGACCCTAAGTCCTACCTAGGATTTTCTTTTTCATTTTTATATTTTTTTTAAGTGAAAAAGCAAAACCTTCTCGACGAAGGAGTAGAAAGCACATGAACTTTGCTTTTGTGTCAAAATGCACCATGCATTTGTAGTAAAATACCTCGTGATCTTTAATATATGTGTTAAACTGTCATATCTTTCTTATTTTATTTATCTAACATTATATAATTCCCTAAATTTTTTAGAATAGGTAAAAAAAAAATTTATTTTGTCTACTAAAAGAAAATTTATCTTTTTTTTGCCCACTTTTTTTTTTTAAACTTATTTTAATTAAAATTTACATACATTTTGATTTTCTTAAACAAAAAAAAAACACAAATTATGTTCATTATTTTATTGTCCTAATATTATGATTTTTAGTTTAATTACGATTGATAATAATGTATCAAAATATGCAAACTAATCATTTTTTAAATTAAAATATATAACTAAAAATTGATATCAGAGTAAATTTACAATAGTTATTATCATTATGAGTTTAAGCAAACACATGAATGAAATTCATTATGATTATGATTTCAAATTATGTAGGCCAAGTAAACAGCGTGTTTGAAATCTAAATCATGCATCTAAGTCTTACCAATTATGATTACGTATAAGTAAACTCATAACCCAAATAATCTTGAATTAAAATAAGTAAAAGAAGAAAAAAAACGTGTGTTCAGAAAAATATACATTTTTACATGTTCTAAAAAGTTAATAATTATTAGATAATTATACAATATTGATAATTAAAATAAGATAAATGAGATAATTTGATACAAATATTAAGATCAATGCACATTTTGACATTAAAGATAACGGAAAAACTAATGATAACTAACTGCAGGGATAACTTAACACACATATTAAAGTTCAGGAGGCGCAATAGATATATTTCATAATTTATGGAACATATTAACACTAATGATAAAGTTCATGAGAAATTTATGAGGTTTTTTCAAAAATAAATTAAGAGAAGCAAAAAGAAAAAGTAAAGGACCAAAAAATTAAAAATAGAGGGTTTCAACCAAAACCAACCCGTGGTGCCTTAGGACTAGATGAGAAAATTACTTAAGTAATCACATTTTTTTTCATCCATTGTCCACGACAATTTTTTCCCTCATAACCAGACATAAACTTTAGTGTTTATGTGTATCATTTGATCTAGTGTTAATTTTTTGTATTATGTTAGAATAATAATTTTTAAATTTATATCATCCAGATGTTTTTTTCTAACTAAATTAGGAGAAAAAGTATTTCCAAGGGGACACGTTTGAAACATAGAAAATGTTTAGGAGAAAGTGAATTAAAAAAAAAAAAAAAAAAAAAGCCAATAATCAAATTTTTGATGCAACAAGTATACTAGTAATAGTAGTTGCATCAGAAACAAAATAAAAAAATTAAAAAAGAAAAAGGAATCATCATATTACATATATACCAAAGGCAATAAAAAGAATTCACCAAAAAAAAAAAAAAAAAAAAAGCCAATAAAAAGTAACCTGGAAAGTAAGGGGAAAATTGAAGAAACAATTCAAAAGATGATAATTCTACCAAGAATAATTCCTTAATCAATCAAACAATCATGCAGAGTACCATAACAAAACGTCTGATACCAGACCAAACAACGTTTGATCAACAATACCTTCTAAAAAAAATAATCACTCAAGTAATTATTGCAAACAACATTAAAACCCTGCGCTTTAACGCCGTGAAACCTAACAAGTAGAAAAAAAATAAAGCATACTTAATATTCAATATAATCTCTCTTTTAAGATAGTTTCCAACAAGTTGGAGGTTGATTTTACAGCACAAGAGATCAATCTCTGTACATAAGTTTGGTTAGTTGTTCCCAAAGCTAATTAACAGAAACAAATATTTTTGAAAAAAAAAAAAAAAAGAACATCTAAAAACAAACAATTACTGTGGATCAGAACCTTAGATTACATTAGAAACAATATTTCGGAACTGAAGGGATGTAATTTACCTGCGAAAAAGATGACGAATCGACAGAAAAATTAGTTCATCGGCCAATTTACGCAGCAAGGTTCCGCTTTGTAGCTTCCATTTTCACTAAAAGATCTCTAATTTCCACTTCCATTCTCCTCTTCATATTGGAGTACTCGAGATGCGTTCGTTCTATAGCCTGCAGTTCTTCGAGCTTCTGTTTACGCATTTGCTCTGATTCCACCAACCGCAACTTTGCTATTCTACTGGTGTACTCTTCCTCAATCTTTTCGTTCTTTGCAATGGCTATGCGCTGCAGCCCCTCGGCCTCTCTTCTCGCGTCATCAGCTCGTGCCTGGAACATTTTAGCCTCTGCAAGTTTAATTTTCACAATACTCTCCAACTCGTCGAAAAGAGGCTCCTTCAGAGTACTGCTTGTCTGCAACTCCAAGTCCACAATGCGTTTATCATGCCGGACATAGCTATAGCTAGGAAGTAAACTGGCAGGTATTTCCAACTGAGGGGCCTTTTCCGGAAAAAACGGAATTTAGCCACGCAGGCTCTTGGCTCGGCCCGGCGGTCTCATTGCTCCCTTTACTTTGTTCCTTCCCAGATGTAAGAGTAGTATTGCTCAACTTAAAAGAATCACCATCTGCAATCAAAGAGACGTGTGTAAATAACAATCTCATAATTCAGCTTCCATGTTGAGCAGAAATTGCATTTAGTAGGAAGGACTACAATAAGTGGGTAAGGGAAGAAGCCCAAACAGAGCACTGCGAAAAAGCATCCATGATCCTACATATTCAGCAAGCCGACGCTATCTCTCGAAACACTGACACTTGCAAAGCTAGCAATAAGGATGAGGTACAAACTACCAATCAAACGATATTCAACAGCTTACCAATTTCCAGCACCACAAAAATATTTATATAAAAATCTTAAATACTCCGAGCTCCAGAGGCCTAAACAAGCAAAAAGTGCAACAGAAACAAAAAAAGGGGGGAAAGAAAACCTAATACTTTCGCTTCTCAAGCAAACAAGAATATTGTATATCATGTATCACGCAAAAAAATAGGGCTAAAATCGATTAGAGTTCCTATGCAGTTTGAACTATCTATTTGGTATCAGAATTTGGATATCTAAGGAGTAAAAAACCTTTACTTGACTTCATGTTAAGTCTATTGGGTGTATAATAGAACATAAAATAATTCTTTAATCATCTGTTAAATCAAAACAAAAACCAATTATTTTAAAAGGTTGAATAAGGAAGTCCATTAATCAGTTGATTTGATATAATTGCTACGCTAAACGCATGAAAAAACAACAATCTCAAGCACAAATGTAAAGTTACAAACGGATTTGAGTATTCTTGACTCTGAAACAGAACTTTCACTAAAGAAATTATTTACTTTATAAAATTAAAGAGATAAAACATTACTTTTCATTTAGACAAATTGCAAGAACACATGGCCAAAGGAGAGATTTTCCAAATTCTACGTTTTAATGACTGAAACATGAGTATGTCTAAGAGTTGTTTTTAAAAATCTCTAACCGTCCAAGTTCCCATATATTCCCCCCGCAAACGTTAAAAACAAAACAAGTCCCAGGCACGAGATCTCTCGTATCTGTGTATATCTAGAGAAACTTTTAACTTGTTTTCTAATAGTTTCTTTAATTGCTTTCTCGATGTCTTGCACATGAACACACCTCAGTTAATCAGTTAATAAATTTCACGAATCATTAAGCAACAAAGAGAGAATTCTTGTTTGAGAAGATAAATTTCATTACCATTCAGGAAGGCCATGATGTGACTGTAAACGCCAGGAAGGTCAGACTTATTCGTCAATCTTGTCAACATTTGACCAGCAATCTCATGAAGTCGTCTCCCTCTCAAATCCTTGCTTGCTGCAAAAATTCTTTTGACATATTCGAGTTCCTTGGAAAGAGTTTCAGCCGTCCACTCCTTTGCAAAATTCTGAAAAACCTCCTTCACGAAGCCAAACATCTCAGAAGGGTGATCACAGGCAACACAATGAAATTGCATCTCAGATGTTCCTTGTGACCCAGTGACACTACGTCCATTTCTAATATAGGACTCCCGCAACCCGCAATCAGCATGGCACCAATGAAGACACACATCGCAACCAACCCAACTACAGGTGTTCGATGCCATGTCGAATTTCGAGCAGACAAGACACATACAAGTGCTGCAAAAGCCAGTCTTCTGAGAGCAAACTTTGCAATCACACTCATCCACAGGCACGGGACTTCGGCAAGCGAGATTCCTGCACCTTGAGTTGAGAAAAATCTCCGCCAAATCAGAAGATGAAACACTCATATCTTGCTGAAGAAAATCCGGCAAACCAGTCTTGAGAGCAACCAATATTTCTAACTGTACCCTATGGGATTTCAGTAGCATTTCCAAGTTTAGCTCCGGCCTATTCACCAGCGCTTTCTTTAATAAAGACATTTGTCGATGTTTATCCGTGTTCAGCATGGTCTCACGAATGCTCTCCTTTAGACATGCCAAGGATTGTCCATTCATTTCATGAAATTTCCTAGCCATTAATGGTATCGGTTCTGTTACTATCCTGCCAATGACCGTCTCAACAACCTCAACCCCACCAAAGGGAGACTGTTCTTGGTCCATTTTAGAGCTACTAGTCCTATATAAACTACCACTACTTTTCTCTCTCATCAATCTCTTCCTCTCAAAACTATAACTTGATCCAATATCATGAGACCCAACACTATGGGAAGGCGACCTTACATCATCATGGTGGTGCCTCGAGTGTCCACCCGACAACTGCTTATGGAAGCTGAGCTGCCTTTCCAAGCCATTGGCCATCTTAGAGCTACTACCCTCCGGCCCCCTGGGATGCTGACCTTGCCCACATTGACCATTCGAAGCCGGTTGAGATTGCTGGTGAGATTGAGACCCATTTCCATTCAGCAAGATCCTTTGATACAGCGGAACTTCTTTACTATTGTTCTTCGGCTCATTCTGAGACAGCGCCTGCCAATCGATCCCCCCAAACAGGGGACGACTTTTAACTGATTGCTCAAAGTTGTCCAAGGAATTCTGCGTCAGAGAGCAGCTGGGGTTGTGATAAAACGACTGCGAGCCTGAGAAGGACACTGACGCCGTAAACCCATCCGAATTGGTCCTAAACGTATTAGTCAAGGACTGAACACTCCTCGCTTGACCAGGGGAACCCGGAGCTGCACCAATGGGTAACAAAACATTCGGTAAGCTAAGAGAAAGATCGAGTGGTTCAAGCGCAAGCTTTTCGTCCTTCTGCATACTACTAGCACCAGATCGATCAGCTTTCCCCTGCCTTCTTACAGGAGAGCTACTAAACAGCTCAAACCCTCTAGTGCTGGGTCCTTCCAGTTCTATATCACTTTCTCTGCGAGCCATGAGATCTCCAGGCTCTCTCTCAATCCAGCCACCGTCACCTGCAGCAGAATCCACAACATTTGTCGGCGTAACCACAACACTTTTCCCTTTATCCTTAAAACTCTGAGCCAAACTCTCTGTTGCCTTTGTCATATCTTCTTCAACCGCACCATCCTCCGTTCTTTCGTTATCCATCCCCGTCTCTTCGACACCCTCTAGCTCAGCCTCAAGATCTATACCCTTGTTCTCCCTGCGTTCCGAATCCGATTGCAGCAACTTCACCTCAACTGGGTGGCGTTGTGCTGCCTCATCCTTACCTTCCTCACCGCCCCTCGAACAATCTTCCTCTCTCTTACCACCTTCATTATGGCTTTCAATCTTAATATCGGACCCGCTGCCGACTTTTTCCTTAGCCGAATTGCTCTCGTGCTTCGGTAATCCATCAACTTCTCCATCTACATCTTTAACTTCACGAACACCCTTCTCATTCCTTTCATCCATCTCTTCTTTACTCGATAGCTCATCTTGATCCTTTACAACAATATCCATATCCTCACTCTCACCATGGACCTTAACTTCTTCCTCCTTTTCACCTCCACCTTCCGGAACCGATTCGGATTTACCTCCGGCCTCGGATTTCGGTTCCGGCTCAAGCTCTCCTTCCTCCATTTCACTACTGCTCCCACTCTGCACCTGAACTCCCTCTTCTTCCTCCTCCTCCTCCTCCTCCTCCTCCTCCTCCTCACTGGTCTTCTTCACCTCGACACACTTCGACTGCTCACTCCCCACTGAGTCCTTCGACCATGTCGGCGACTTCGACTTCGATTTCGACACCGAAACAGACATCGATTTCCCGTCCCTCAATCCCCTCGCCGGAAGAGGAGGAGACCTAACCCTAGACTGCTCGCTCCCGGAATCCCTCGACCACGTAGGCGACCTCACATCCCTAATCCCCTTTCCTCTCTCCTCCACCAACCTAGTCCTACTCCCTCCTCCATCATCAAACTCCTTATTCCCGCCGCCGAATCTCCGCCACGACGACACCGCACTGCCATCCCTCCTCGACCGGTCCCGCTCCGACCTAAACCCCTTCGGAAACTCCCTTCTCGAACCACAAAAGCTCTCCGACCGGTGCATCAAGCTCCTATCATATCCTCTACTCTCTCCCCGACCACCACCGCCGCCGCCGCCGCCGCCATCCCTGTACCGATCGAACCCTTTCCTCCTATCGAAACCCTCGAAATCATGCTCCGATCGCTTCCGCACCATCCTCGCTCCCTCCCGATCGTCCTCCCCAGCCGATCGATCCCAATCGTACCGACCACCACTCGCCGCCGCCGAACCAGACGGCGACGAAGACACCAAACCCTTCCTCACCGTATCGGACTTGTAGTAGAAGCCTCTATGCGAAGAAGAAGAAGACAACGACGACCTGTTCGGATTGGGGTTCGGATTCGGATTCGGATTTTCCTTCCCATACGAATCCAGATCGTCGCTCGATCTCAGCCTCTTCATTTCGCAATTTCAAATCACAAAAAAAAAAAAAAAAACAAAAAAAAAATTCAAAAAATTACAGAGCTAAAAAGCAAGAGAGAGAAAAACCCTAGAGAGAGAATCTGGTGTTCTAGAGAGAGAAAATGGAGGAACCAGAGAGGGGAAATGAGGGCAGGGGCAGGAGGGAGGCGGAGAAAGCCAGCCGGCGGGGAGAGTGTGGGGGGTAAATATGGGGAGGTAAGGAGGGCATAATTGGAAAGGTGGGAAATGAAGGAGAAGGAGGAGAAAAAAAGAAAAGGAAAGAAAAGAAAGAAAGAAGGTGGATTTGGTTTTTGGGGGTTATCTCAGTCAACGCAGCTTAACTGCTGAGAAAGAAGTGAGAGAAAGAGAGAGAGAGAGAGAGTTGAATACGCAATGTACGTGGAAGGCAGAGAGGAAGGACTTTTGTTGGGAGAGGTGCAAAGTGTTCGAACTGGGACCCAATTTTGGGACAGGGGTGCGTCTTTCCAGTGCATGTTAGTTGTGGCACTTGGTCGTAGGATTTTTATTTTTTATATTTTTTGGACTTGAGTGTGGCCGAGTGCACTGTGATGTATAGTGTACTCTCTGTTATCTTATAATAAGATGATTGATTGGATTTAAATGTTGTTTAAATTGAATGTTAGGAGTAGTTTTGGAGGGTGATAGAAGACCGAATTTTTAGATATATTTTGATTGGAGTTTAGTGGAGTTTTATAAATGTGTATTTGGTTAAAAAAAAATTTATTTTGAGTGAAAAAAAAATATAAAAATTTAAAATTTATTTAGAAAAAAGTATCAATGTCGATCTTATTTTATTTCTCTCGAAATTTTAAACAATTTATAAAAAAAATTTATCTTACTTCAACTTGAATTAACAAAATTATGCATTTTTTAAAATTTGAGTTTATTATAAATATGTACAAAAGTTTTGTTGGAACTTACACGCAGAACATCATATTCAAACATCCCTACCCTCTTAGCATTCAAATGTATCATTGAATTGTGTAATTAAATTAAATTTGTGTTTGAATAGTGTTTATTAAAAGTAACGTTTGTAGGGGTTTCTTTTTTTTTTTTTTAATTGTATTTTGGTCTGTAATCGTGGTGGTTTTTTTTTTCCCAATTTGTTGATGTGTTTGTTTGGTTTTTAGTCTATGTTTGGTTGGTTCACTTCAATCAAACTTTTTCAAAAGTTTTTTTGTCTTTTTCTTCAAATTTAAATCAATTCCATTATTTACATATCAATATCTCTTTTTAAAACTTAAAACTTTAAAAATTCATGATTTTTCTATTTTCAAATCGAAATGATATGATTTTTTTAATTGCATAGAATAACGAGATAAACTAAATAAGATCTAGATTGCTATTTTTTCTGAACAAATTTTGAATTTTACACTTTTTAAGTATTTTCAATCAAATGTACTATTTAAACCATTAACTCAACTCCAATCAAAATATCTCAAAAACTCCAATGCAAGTGGACATACCCAACAGGATCACGGGTTCCCTAGGTTCAGTCGATTGTACATTCTTTATTGAATCTATAGGATGTTGTTAAAGAATCAAGTATGTCCTTAATTTTGATGTATTTTTTCGGTGTCTTGTTTCAATACTAGATACGCTTCTTCCCTCTATTGTTTCATTCTAATTTACTAGTCGTTTGTGTCATGCTTTTTCTGTAATCTGTGGTCACGTGACTCATAATTACGGCTTATGTTTTATTTCATTTAAAATATATAATTCCTTAAAAAAAAAGAAACAAAGTGAAATAAACTTTATTCTGAATTTAAAAAAATTATTATTTTCCGATCGTAAACTGCTTACATTGAATAAAGAAACGAAAAGGGGCAAAAAGAAAAATTCTCATGACAATCGGAAAATTGGATAATGTTATCTCATACCAAAATCATAAAATTATATAACCAATATAAAATAAGAAATCAATGGTTGCAGTAGTAAATTAACGAGAAGCTCATATTTGATTACATTACAAAATATAAATCCCAAGTTCAACATATATATTATATTAGGGATACTGACTTCAATATTGTCGTTTAAGTATTATCTTATATAGTATGTGAGTTATCATTTTTTATGATATAATTACCACATCAATTATAGACATCTATTGTATTTTAAATGTTAAAATTAGAGTGTGTATTCTTAACATTTCTATATACATACAAGAAATGACAATCTATATTCCACCATATATTCCCTAAAGCAAGTTCTGAAATAGGATTATTGTTTTCTCTTTCCTAATGTCTCTTGTATTCTTTTCACTCTATTCCTTTCTCTCTTATTCTGGAGAACAAAATTCAACCTTGATCGTAATGCAAAATGCATATGTAATGGTTTGATTTTTCAAGTTGATTTGACCAATCAGTCATCTGATTGACACGTGTCGTTGTGCAATTGGTTCCTCATTTTGTATTTCAGTGGATCCTGCAACTTTTTGTCGTGTGTAAAACTTTGAAAAAGAAAAGGTTTCACCATTGGCCAACCGCATTTTATTAATGATAAAGGATGACAAAATTTTATGTACTCGCGATCCTGTCCATCAATATTAAATAACACACGTGGCGACATCATACAGCGAGTTTCCACGAATATACCGATTACGGTAAGCTGTTCAAAAAGGCTGAAAAAGACGGTTTGACTCTTCCTTAGACTGCCAACGTCACAATTCTGCTATGATTTTGACTCCCTCTCTCTCTTTCTCTCTCCTCTTGTACTAATTATTAATGTTGGCAGTGAAATGGAGGGTGGAGATTCTTTGTAGGGGTTAAGATCTAGAGCTGAGATCTAGTTTTGATTTTCGGCTGGCCCCACCATATGGAAGAGTAGACCATACGTGTAAGGCACAATCATGACAGATCAACGGTCAAGATGGGCCCAAAATTTTGTTCTAAAGCGAATCTACGGTTAAAGAGAAGAAGTCAATTGGATGGATTTTGGAAATTTTTGGCCCAAATGAGTGTGCTCTTCTTATCTCATTTTGTGCTGATTTTCATCCAATTGTTTCTGCAAATTTCTGATATTAATAGGAGAGATCAAAACAAATTAATTGCTTGTGTTGTGAAGGCATTTTAATGTTTTTGGAATTATTCTTCTTTCCAAGAGGTAGTCAAGTTCTTTTTTCTCCTCCAAAAAAAAAAAAAAAAAAACAAATAAGTTGTCGACTTTATTCAAGGAAAAAGGGGTAATCTTTGCATCTGCCCTTTCTCAATCAGAGGAGAGAAAAAACTCTTCTTGAATTTTGAAGGATAAGTGCAAGCAACAACTATACCGTAACCAGGAAAAAAAGAAAAGAGAGAGAGACAATTTAATTATGATCCGTTACTTCATTTTATCATTAAAAAAAATGACATTAATTACTAGTGAGATCAGATTTTGTACTTCATTTTCCATACATAAAAAATACATTATCATGAAATATGAGATAATTTACGAGTAAACAGTCTTCAGACTAAAAAACAAGTCACTAGTCAACGCATAATCGACTAACGAGTCAATTATATCAAAATCATAAAAAGTTGATCACAAAATTAGTATAAGAAAATCATTTTCAACATATAAGAAAATCATTTTCAACATATCAATGAAGAATCACAAATAAATTAGACGAATCTCACTTAAAAGGCAATTCCTAATCACTTGCAATCAATCTTGAATTGGAAGTCAATGGCTACAACCTTACAGGGTAAGGCAATGCATCCATCATTCACACATCTTCAGCAGAGTACACTTTCTATTTCACAAATTCCCCTCCTCTCTCTCCCATTGCTTAAAAATTACTGGCAAACCTCTATGAATTCACGTCTCTTTATCTTTGTTTATTTTTCTACTATTTATTTTATTGCATTTATGTCCAATTGACTCGCTACACGTTGACAATTTGCCTCTCGTCCTTTCTGGTTATTGGTCATAACTTTATTTGATTTGTAGATTTCAACCTCTACAGTCACTTGCGTCAAAACTATAACACCAATATTTTTCAATTTAAGTCGACTTTTAGAAGAGCTTTATGTGTATGATCCTTTTATTATAGAAAAATTCTTTATTAATTAATCCACTTTCAATACTAATTGTTTGTTTAGTTTTTAATTATGAACTTAAGGTTTTCATATCAGTTTTTGTCTTTTTCTAAAAATTTAATAAACATTATAGTTAATTTTTAAAAATTCAACAAATTTCAATATAAAAATTACCTCTCACATCCGTGCTCCAAAACATGCTAATTCTTTTTAAAGTTAGAACATAATCTTCACGCAAACGAAAGAAATCAATAACATTTGAAATAACAAAATTTAAAACAAAAGCATTTTTAAAATACGATCCATTATTTCAATTGACATTGCAAATTGTGAACACTTCTGCTTAGAAAATCCATTTTTTGCATAAGAAAAAATAGTTCAGTTTTACAATAATACTTGGAATATAATGATATGTAAAATTTAGACGTGAACTTAAAAGGAGACCTCAATCTCTTTTTGTACAGATTTTAAAGAGCCATAAACTTAATTTTTTTCTATTGTGGGACTGTTTTGTTAGGGAAACTGTAACTTTTCTTTCTCTCTTATAATTAGTGATTAAGAATAATGCTTTTAGGTATTAACACGTAAACATTTACTATAAGTTTCGATCCGTGTTATTCCACTCTTCCTTCGCCCGGAAAAGATGCAATATATGGGTAAATGGCTTTCTTTAAATATCTGAATGTAAAAAAAATTAATAATAATAATAATTTTAAAAAAATATAAATCATTAGTTTGATTGATTACTTACTCAATGAATCACTAATCACCAAGTCATTTTTTTAAATAGAAAATAATTTGATTTTTTTTTAAAGAAGTGTTTAAAAATTACCTATTTGCTTAAATTTTACGGAAAGAATATCCTTGTATGAATCAGATGGGGGAAAAAAAAAATTAGTCAGCTTTCAAGAGGGCCACTAATTTGTCCTCACATAGACACAGCCAAAGTCTTATCCATACAATACCATTCCTTTGAATGGTCAGTATATGCCTTTTCCTTTTGCTAAATATTTTTCTCATTCTCCAATTCCCATTATAAGATCAAAATACATTAGAAAAAAAAAAAACCCCCCCCCTCTTTCTCTTGTTCAAATTCTGATAAACAATTTTTTTTTCCTTTTAATGATCTTGTAATTATGGCAGCTGTTTCAGCTAGGGGTTATCATTTATATGGCAAAAACATCCTCAACATTCGGAAATTCCCAGAAAGAAGTAGTCGAAGAACTCTAGTTATCATGTCTTGCCAGAGACGTGAGCCAATTGATGAGCTAAGAAAAAAGGAAGAGATTGGAACAAAGGAAAAGAAAGAAGGACAGAAGCAATCTTTGCCCATTTTCCATGGAGTTGAGGAGTTGGGAAAGTCCTTGAGAGAGAATTTGAGCCCAAAGCAGAAGGGTGACTGGAAAGATGTGACCTTGATGAGCTTATCTTTTGCTGTATACGTGTATATATCACAACAGATGGTTTGTGCCTACTTTGCTTGGATGTCCATTCCTAGACAACAATGGTAGTTGTTCTTGTTCTTGGTTTTGTTTTTGTTTTTCAATAAAAAAAAATGTTGTTTCGGCTGTTGGAACCTGTGATCATGAAAGATTGGCAAAATGGGGTTCTGTTTAATGTTTATGTTAATTGGGATTTGGCTTCTATTTTGTATTTTGTATAGTTGTATATATTTATATTTGTCTAAACAGCAACAAAATGAAATTAAAAAAAAAAAAAAAAAAAAACCTAGTGTTTTAGTGATGTATAGAGTGTTGCAATCTGGTTCTTTTGGTTATATGATTACTTCAGCATATTTTACGAGTTATGCTTCGGCCTTTGTTTGTGATTACCCGCAAGTATTGACCCTAATGAGGTGGGAAAAACCCGATCCCAAAAGAATTGGGTCATTACAGAGTTAACAAAATGTGTTGAAAGGGGCGGGGATGAAGATCTTTCCCCAACGGGTAGGGAGCCAGGGAAGGCTGCCCCACCCGCTGCCATCCCTAAATTATAGAGGAAAAAACAAGAAAGAAAACAATAAGAGTTATCAAAGAGGAATCAGATTGGTTTTCATACCTTCGAAAGGTGGTGGTTAAATTTCACGATGCAATTGAAACCTCATTAAAATAAAAAATAAAAATAAAAATAAAAAAAGGGTTGACGAGCAACACATGTATAATCATACAAGTTGGTCCCTTGTTTCTATATAAATGAACAAGTTAAAACAATTGGTCCTTCGATTTTTCCCCCCAACATTTAGCTCACAGACACTCAAGACCAGGACTAATTCATGTCATTCAAGAAGGCTAGTTTGACACACAAATTATCTCCTCTTCGTAAGTGCGTGACCAGTCAGATTTTTGCCTCTGGCGTCATAGAATAATGATAGCAGCCATTGCCAGAAAAGGATCAAGCAGTTGCTTCGCTTGGGTTTTGCTACTGGTGGCGGTCTGAAGATTCCCTTATAGATCTCCTTCTGCTTCTGATAAACAGCCTTGTCTTGTTCTGCCAGCAAATGCAACTCCCTCGCAATTGCTTTGTCCTCAGGCACAAGTTTACGACGGTTGGGGGGGGGGGGGGGGGGGGGCGTGACGACGGCCGGGAGAGAGAAGGGGAGGGAGAGAGACTTTTGGAAGGTTGGGGGGCATTTTGATCTTTTTAGTACAAAAAACTTATGATTTTAATAAGATTCTGTTAGAAATTTAACGGTTTTGGACATAAATGACTATAATTGTCAACGTTTTAAAAGTTTAAAGTCATCTTAGCCAAAAAAATTAAAACATGGACCAAATCGTCACCTTATAAAGAGTTTAGGGACTATTTGGGTCAATTACTGTAAAAACAATTGGTCCTTTGATTTTTTAGCCTAAACATTTGGCTCACAGACACTCAAGACCGGGACTAATTTATGTCACTCAAGAAGGCTAGTTTGAAACACAAATTATCTCCTCTGTGTAAGAGCGTGACTAGTCAGATTTTTGCCTCTGGCGTCTAGAAAGGCGATAGAATAACGATAGCAGCCATTGCCAGAAAAGGATCAACCAGTTACTTCGCTTGGGTTTGGCTACTGGTGGCGGTCCGAAGATTCCCTTATAGATCTCCTTCTGCTTCTGATAAACAGCCTTGTCTTGTTCAGCCAGCAAATGCAACTCCCTCGCAATTGCTTTGTCCTCAGGTGCAAATTTACGTGCCTTCAGGAAGTCCTCCCGGGCAGCATCCGTCTGTCCAAGCTCTGCCCTCGCCTTTCCTCGCCTGAAAAGTGCTTTCACATTGTTCTCATCCTCTGCCAATACCTGTCCAAATTTTCAATTTTCACTTGTCACCACATTGGCAGTTATCCATTGATTGACAATGGAAGAAACATCTTGCCACAAGTAAAACTCGGGTATCGAAAAGTAAGATGTATTTACTATTTGCCAGTGGAATCTCATACTTACAATGGTGCATTGTCCAATAGCTTCTTCATAGCGCTTAAGCTTTATTAAACACGCTGCCATGTTAAGGTGGCACGGATTCTTAACAGCCATGGCCATGTCATGATACTTCCCGAACAATTGGAACATGAAGTCATCACCCATATACGTTATTGCCTGATATCAAGAAAACAATGGAACATGAAGTCATCACCCATATACGTTATTGCCTGATATCAAGAAAACAAAGGACTTAACGTAAAGGAAGCAGGGCAAAAAATTAATGTGCAAACACAAGTTCCAATAAAGAATGATTAAGGAAAAAGAAAAAAAAAAAAAAGAGTAAAATTAAAGGAACATAAGTTCGTAACCATTGCATACTGTTGCATAGCCTCCTCCAGTTTTTCCTCCTTGAACAGAGCATTTCCGTCCATCTTTCTTCTATCTGCCGCTCCAATCCTTTCCTCAACAGTCATGTCACCACGAGTTTTCCCCTATTGATAAAAATAATTCCAACATGTCAAGCACATGTTGTACATAACAACTTAGGAGTTCATTTGAAAGAAACTTACTTCTTTGGTCTCGTCGAATCCAACAAGCTCAACTTCATATATTAGATCAGCCTTGGGAGGAACATTAGGGAAAGAAAAGCTTCCTTCTTCTCCATACCCTAATTCCCATCCTACATGTAACAAAGCCCTCTCACTAGACTTCATGCTGCACACACCGATGGCCAAGCCTGTCATTTCTTTCTTCTCTGTCGTAGAAACAAAAAATATGATTACAACAAGGCCATGTCATCTATTTCCGCGTTAACCATACTACAGAACACTTGCAATCATAGGCCTATGTGAATCAGAAATGAAAAATCTAAAGGTAAAGGATGAAAAAATAACTAACATATTGTACATGGCCAATGTTGGGATTCGCACTAAAAAAAATGTATATATTGGATTCGTCAATAATCAGCTGGGAAGATACCTTTTCCTAAAACCATTTCGATTGGTTGTTGTTCCTGCCAAGTGTCCTCAAACTTATGCTGTGTGCTCTCGGTCCATGCCCTGTAATGCACTATCCATTTACAGTATCAATTAGAAAACCAGAAAAGACCATAATATAGACAAAAGACAAATCTAGCTAGACGTCCCGAATTCTAAATTTCAATATAAGAGCAATATCCAATCATTGCTTAACATCCCTTTAAACCAAAACAAAAACAAGAGAACCGTTGCAGACATCGAAGTTTTGGGTCAATACTTGGTGAAGCAGCAAAACCAAAGCAATACAATGACTCTGAAGATTAGCACAATAAACTGGGATCTTGCTAGGAAGGTTTTCCTTTGCGATCATCATGGCCCATTATACAATACTTTGCGGATCTCACAAATGACTAAAACATGCTAACGAACCCAGAGCTAATGAAGAGAATCTCAATTTAACTTGCAAGTTCCGAAAATCACAATTGCCATGCAATCTATACCAAACAGAAGACCCTCGGAGCAAAACAGAGTCTTGGATTATACCAGAACAATTCATCATAACCGAGTATAAATTAGTAGGCAAAAGATTATCTTCATTACCAAAGTTGTGAATGAAAGCAGATTAAAAACAGAAAATTCAATACATCTTCAAAGTTAAAATGCCACAAATACAACATTTGCAGCTATCCGGTACTTACAGAAGCATGTTGAATATTTGGATGGTTTGGGGCCATGACCTTCCTTAATAACTTGCTTTGTGACTTTCTCTTGTAGAACTTCCACCTCTGAATCCACCTTCGGAGGTCCATTAGCATCTTGAAGAGGTTCCTCACGAACAAACGCGGCATTTTCAGTGATTATTTCGTTTTCATCATCTTGACCTGTAAATGATAATGGAGGTGTTAGTTCTTTGAAGATCTCTTTCAACCTACAATTTCAATTCACCCACGAGAGTCAAAAACGCATCTACAGTTACAAATAAAACGTGATCATGTACCTCGGATGCAAAACTTATATTTGTATGGGAAGAAAAATTATTTATATTTTAAGTTTCCAGTGAATCTTTACTTTGTTTTTCACCTTTTTATCATCATACTGTATTGGATCAATTACAATTTCAAAATCCCAAAAGTAAGTTTTTGCAGGTGAAATTTAACCTACTTCATCTAGAATCTGATATACATATATATATATATATATATATATATATTGCAGGCAATTCAGCGACTACAATCTGATATATATATATGTAATTAAAAAAATAAAATCACTTTTTTGATTTAAAAAAAGGCCCCAGATCAATCACAAGAAACAAGACATGATTATCAACCTCAGATGCAAAAATATACTTACTTCATCAAACTAGAACCTGATTTATAAACCAGCAACAAGAGCTCAGAAAACACATAATAAAATGCGATCATCAACCTCGTATGCAAATTTTCTACCTACTTAATCAACAGATTTACAGACTCATAAGAGTCGAAAATATTGACTAGTTAGACCCAGATACAAAGTTATACCTGCTCCATAACCTATAATCTGATTCCCTTACTATTTCAGGCAATACATGAAAACGGTAAACAAAGTTATATCAATTCAGATTAAAAGTTCTTATCAGACATTTTACTTTTCCCTTCACTACACACTTAAATATGAAATCTTTCCCTCTCTCTCTTTTTTTTTTTTTTCCTCCATTTAAATCTACAAGGAAGGTAAAAGAATGAGAAATTACCAAATGATTGGCTTTGGTGCTCCTGAACATCCTCCATTGCTGATAAAATCTCTAATCACCAAATGGGTTTCTTCAGAGACCCAAATTAAAGATAATTACACCGAGAAATCTGTTTCAGCTAGATGTCAATCTCAGTTCAAATCAAAAGTGAAAAAAATAAAAGGAACCTTTACACGAGAAAAAGAAAAAACTAGAGCAGAACTATTCAATTCAGCTGAAATTTGCGCTTCTTAGATGACCAAAAGGCGATAAAAGAAAACTATGCCATAAAAGAAAGAAAGAAAGAAAGAAGGAAAGAAACTTTCTTCTTCTTCTTCTTCTTCTTACGTTGGTTTAAGTTGCAATACGAGGTGATCCTGAGAGGCCGTCGAGGTTTGGGGTCAAACACTGGACTGGAAATGTTCGGAGCTTCACTGATCGAAGAAGATTCCAGAAAAGAGATTAAGAAAATATTTATTATTGTTGGTACTATTATTTTGCTGATCTACTAAGGCCTTTATTTATTTATTTATTTATTTTTATTTTTAAGGAAAATCTAATAAGTTTGGATATCACATCTTATTCATCAACGTCAGTATTATATCAATATTCTCTTATTTATTTGTATTTCTGAATAATTCTAGACTTAAATTGTATTTATTTACCAAATGAATTAAAAATTGTATTAATGGTCCGTTTGGTGAATGAATTGTGTTTGAGATACGATGAAATTTTTAAGTTTAAGTTGACTTGACTTTTAAAAAATAATTATAAACTTTGTTGACTTTTCAGAAAAAGATAAAAAATAAGATGAAAAAGCATAGTTTATTTTGAGATAAGATGATTCACCAAACAAGACATAAAACTTTTTTTATTGAATAAAAGGATCTGACGATGGCCATATCATTTTCAGGTTTTCAGCCGCACAGGCAGAAACCCCTTTTTCTAGGTGTCTCCTTATGTGTCTTTATACTAGTTTTTCTAAATTGATCATCCGAGTTTTTCTTTGGTTGGAGTAAGGTTTAAGGAGAGACAATATGAATAGAATTAGGTGAACGAAAGGGAGAAGCCTAACAAAGACACCTATCCTTGCCAACCCATCCACCCGGTGTAAAATTGTATTAAGACTTACTTATAATATTTGTTTACCAAAAGAATTAAAAATTGTGTTAAGACTTATTATATTTGAAGTTTCATTTATAGAAAAAAATTCTAGAAAGAAATTTAATTAAGAGAAAATAAATTTTTTATTTATTCATTTGAGTTTTTTTTAATATATTTTTTAATGATAAAATCCACTGATTTTTGGGTATTTGAGCACTTCTATTTTTAGAAAGAAATTTAATTAAGAGAAAATAAATTTTTTATTTATTCATTTGAGTTTTTTTTAATATATTTTTTAATGATAAAATCCACTGATTTTTGGGTATTTGAGCACTTCTATTTTTAAATATTTAGACGGCATGTCGTTTTTATTAGATAAGGATAGTGTTGTTGTCGTTTGAATCAAGAAAGAAAAGAATGACGTCATTTTATGTTAGAGCAAGATATAACGTTGTTTCTTGTACACATGAATGAGATGTCGTTTGTGGTACAAGATAAAAAGCGGCACTTCATCTAATTGCGCTCTCTCTTGGAATGTCGTTTCTTTCGATAATTCAGAAGATGTGTTGTTTCATTTCACAAACCAAACCAACAATAAGTAAGAAGATATGTCGTTTTAGTAGGACATTTCTCTTTTACCTTGTGTCGTTTCATCTTTTTATAGATTTTTGCAAGAACAAATTAATAAAATAGCAGCTTAACAAATAATCTAAAAAGCGAA
Source organism: Ficus erecta (assembly GCA_008635985.1). Lineage (NCBI taxonomy): Eukaryota > Viridiplantae > Streptophyta > Magnoliopsida > Rosales > Moraceae > Ficus > Ficus erecta. Next base: position 3,239,618 of record BKCH01000019.1, read on the forward strand.
TTGTTATTTATTTATTAAAAAAAAAAAAGAAAAAAGAGAAAGCTGTTATGGAAATGGCACAACTTTTTATATGGCTAGAACGAATTGAATTTTTTCTACTACAGATTCATGAACATCAGTTGAGATGGCCGAGTTGGTCTAAGGCGCCAGATTAAGGTTCTGGTCCGAAAGGGCGTGGGTTCAAATCCCACTCTCAACATGTTATATGTATATATATATATATTTTTCTGCATTAAACAAAGTACAGACGAAATTTTATATTTATCAAAGGATTTTTCTGTTTTGGTGATTTTGACAAACTGTATCTCAACGTGACACGGCTCAAAACAAAAAGAAAGTGTCGTTAAAAAATAAAAAAAAAAAAAAAAAAAAAAGAAAGAGAAAAAAAGGAAAAAGAAGTGACATGGCTGATTCTCCTAGCAAGACTCCTGTGTTTTCTCCTCAAACAATGCAAATGAATGGCAGCCACTAACTCGGTCTTTGGAGCATAATACGAAGGTGAAGACGTATTGATCTCAAGCCATTTTTCCCACTTTCAAACCCAAAAAAAAAAAAAAATAAAAAAAATAAAAAAAAATTCAAACTTTGAGAAAAGTGAATGTGTAAGAAGAAGAAGAAGAAGAACAGGTGGAGGAGGAGAAAATGGCGAGTGGAAACATAAGCGTGAATGATTTTGGGAGCTTGTCGTTTGGAGACAGCCAATGCAGGGGAAGGCTGACTGAGCTCTTCACAAAAGTGGCCATCGATGTGTTGGGTTTCTTCTTAATTGCCGGTTTCTGCAATGCTCTCCATTACATCTTGAGGCCCTTTTCCCAACCTCGTATCACCTCCGATATCTTCGTATGTCCTCTCTCTCTCTCTAATTGAATTTTAGAAAGATTAAATAGAACCCAATTAGTAATCTATCAAACAAGTGGAATATCTCCACTAGTCATACTCATCAAGAACTTTGCCACGAAATAATGAGAAAGGCTTTTGTTTTTTTAACCAACATTTTTGTGTGGTTATTTTTGATGGCGTGTAGGTGGGATTGGTAATTGGAAACTTGGGGTTCATACACAGGGCAGTGAACAAATCATCAGCCAAAACATTGAGATTCATAGTGGATTTTGGAATGATATGCTACATGTTTGTGTTGGGCATAGAAATGGAGCCATATACAATCTTTAAGGTACCATCTAAGGATGCCAAAGTGGCCTATGCCGGAATGGTTTCTACCTTCATCCTCGCCTGCGCCGTAACCCCATTTCTGCATTACACAGGCCAATTCCAGATGGACTTCATCCTCTCCCTCGCCACCATGCTCTCTAGCACCGCCTCCCCGGTGCTCACCCGCCTCATAACCAGCCTCAAGATAGGCAAGTCCGACATAGGCCGCCTTGTCATCGCTGCAGGAATGCACTCCGATTTCGTCACAACCCTCGTCTTCTCCCTTGGCTTCATCATCTACCCGGCTGCGATCAAGGATGACGATGAGGTTAAGCAGGCTTCTTCTGACGCCTTCTCGCGAATTCGGGCCACTATTCTAATGGGGTGTGCCTTGCTATTCCAGGCAGTGGTTGCAGCCACTTTGTCGCCGATTTTCATGAATTGGGTCAATAATGAGAACCCGGAAGGCAAACCGATGAAAGGGTCCCACCTAGTTCTCTCTGTGGCTTTCATGATCTTGATATGTTGTTGCTCTCCAGTGTATGGATATAGCCCCATTCTAAGTGCTTTCATGGCCGGAATCTTCTTACCGAGGGAAGGGCGATTGTCAAGATGGGTGGTCAGCAAGATTAACTACTTGTTGAGCACTATTTTCTACCCAATATTTTTCTTTTGGATGGGGTTCGAGTCTAATTTGGGGGAGTTTCAGGCTGGCAGTTTTATGACATGGGTGAGGTTGCTTGCGCTTTTCGGTATAGCAACCTTCGGGAAAGTTTCGGGCACGGTCATCTCCGGGGCAATGCTAGGATTCAACTGGCCTGAGTCTGTTGCACTTGGCTTGCTTCTCACCACCAAAGGCCATTTTCACATTTACTTGGCTACTGCTGCACGCGCAGTTAGTATCTTAACCTTTTCTTCAAGTTTCAACTTTGTTTTGTTATAAAGAAAATCAACAGAGTTTTTTAGTGACATGTTTGTTCATTAACTAAATTATACTTAGTGAAACATATAAATATATATATATATATATGTAATAAACAATCCTCATTTGTTTCATAGTAAACAACTAGTAACTGCTTTTTCTTGACAAATGCAGGTTGGGAAAACATCTACATCAACCAGCACAGTGATGATAATAGCCATCTTTTTCACCGTGGTGCATGCGCCGTCGGTTGTGGCGCAAATCATCAAACGAGCAAGGAAACGTGCGCCTACTCACCGCATGGCCCTTCAATTGCTTGACCCTTCGAACGAGCTCCGGATATTGCTATGTCTTCATGGGCCTCAAAATGTGCGTACCACCATAAACTTCATGGAGATATCTAGAGGAACAGCTGATCCCGGGATAGTGGTGTATGTCACGGACATGATTGAGCTCACCAACGAAATAGCCGCCACGTTAGTGAAAGGCGATGGACCGGACACGGTTACCGTGACAGACAAGGCAGTGGTGGAGATGAGAAATCAAGTCACCGCGGCGGTTGAAGCCTATATGGAGGAGGATGGTGATGGCATCACACTTAGGCGAATGCTCGCTCTCTCGACGTTTAGTGGATTGCCACAAGATGTCTGCATTTTAGCCGAGGACTTGATGGTGGCCCTCATCATATTGCCATTCCACAAGACCCTGCGTTCGGATGGGACATTGGATCAAGGCCATTCTGGTTTTCGATATGTCAACCGCAAGGTAATGTCGGTAAACTTGAAACATGTTCATGGAATTTCTCTAAATTAGTCAATGTCACATTTAAGAATGATCAATGGCCCGTTTGGATCATAGATTCAAAAAGAAATTATGAATAGCAAATTCAAATTAGTGCGTGAGAAAACGCCGCAGAAAACTTTTTAAAAAAGTACCCAAAAAACAGTCTATAGACGGTGATCCAAACACGGGCTATTTAACTGAGATAAAAACAGTCACAAATTGAGAGAGTAACATTCACAAACTTAGGATCCCTTGCTATATCCTAAATAGGTGTTAAGGAATGCCACTTGCTCGGTGGGAATCCTCGTCGACCGGGGTTTCGGATTGCTCGGAAAAACATCAACATCCTATGTATCTCTCAATGTGGCAGTCATCTTCATAGGTGGCAAGGACGATAGGGAAGGTCTAGCCTATGCCGGGCGTGTGGCGCGGCACCCCGGAGTAAAGCTGACGGTGATAAGGTTCTTGGTGGACACCAACTCGGACAATGCCTCAAGGAGGGCTGGAGGCAACTACAGGGTCAGCATCTCTGAGCAGGAAGAGGAGACCAACCTTGATAACGAATGCTTTGCCGATTTCTACGAGAGACATGTCGGAGGCGGCCGTGTCTCGTATTTGGAGAAGCATCTTGCGAATTCGGCGGAGACGTACTCGACTTTGAGGTCATTGGAAGGGCAGTACTCACTTGTTATAGTGGGAAGAGGAGGCAGAGTCAACTCTGTGTTGACATTCGGGATGAGTGACTGGCAGCAATGCCCCGAGTTAGGTCCTGTCGGCGACGTCCTCTCGGGGTCGGATTTCTCGGCCACGACGTCGGTTCTGATCATCCAACAACATAATCTAAAGGGCGAACTAGATGGTCTTGATGATGATTTTTCTATTATGTAAATTTTTTATTTTTATTTTTTAAAACTAGTTATTGTAGTCTAGAAGGGACATAGGCATACTAGTTGTAACAAAAGGACCTGATGATTTTGTTTTGTACAATCATAGTTTGTAGAATGATAGAAATTATGATTTTATCATCTTTGTTTGCCCGTATTAATTATTGCAGGCATAATCTAATAGTTATTCCACCAAAACGGGTAAAGTTTCAATCTCTCACTTCTAATCTAATTTCGAAAAAAGAAAAGTGCCCGGATTGTTGTTTGATACTATGTGAAAAACGACAGTAAATGTGAAAAGTCAAATGATTTCTTTACCTTTACGACAGATATATATATATATATATATATAAATACATGCAAGAAGAAGAAGAAAGTCATGTTGGTTCTGACGATCTTCCGGGAACGTCGTTTGGAACTGTGGAAAAACGTCATTAACTGTTAAAAAGACATAACAATTATCGTCGCCTGAGAGATTCGAACTCTCGCGGGGAAACCCCATGTACTTAGCAGGCACACGCTTAACTACTCGGCGAAAGCGACTGTGTGAAGAATAAAGTCATTTTTAGGTTGGCATACTAATTAGGTACGCCAGAATGTCGTTTAGAACTATGTGAAAAACGACATTATTAAGTAAGAGTAAGAAGTCAAAAGACTGTCCCCGAATTCGATGAAACGACATTAAATGTGACCCAGATTCCTAGAATGTCGTTTGTACAATGTGGAAAACGACATTAAATTTACAAGGTAAATGCTTTGCTGACCTTTGATTAAAGATGCATGGGGAAGTAGAAGGCACGTGGAAAAACGACATTAAATTAAAAACGACATCTAATGAAACGCAGAAGTGTTTAGGAGAGATGAAGAAAACGGTCGGCAATAAAAAAGGAAAACACGTGACGTGATATGAAATTAATTCTCAGTTAACGACATGTCGTATTCTGACAAAGAAAAACGTCACCGTTTTTAAGGAGAAGAAGAAAATTTTCAGATCTGAGTAGTACCCCAACATAACCTTAAAATTACACAGAAGCCCCAAACTCTCTCTCTCATTCTCGTCCCCCCCTCTCTCTCTATATCTATCTTTCTCTCTCTAAAACAACAGCAAAATCTCTTTATAGGCAAAAACTCCCCCTCCTCTCTCATCGTATTACTGCCCCCATGTAACCACCTTTTCTTTTTCTTTTTATATTTTTTATTTTCTTTTCTTTCGTATAATTAAATAATAATAATAATAATAAATTTTTTTTTTGTGGCTTAGTGATTTTTTTTTTTGGGCAAGCGATCTCCTAAAACACACACACGAAAAAAAAAAAATTCAAATCCAAAATCTTCTCCCTCAATATGGCATTTCACGTAGCTTGCCCAATTACATGGTACTACTACTTTCTTTCTCTCTCTAAAACCCCCATTTTCTCTCTCTTTCTCTCTCTTGTTTTCTCGCTCGAGCGAAGCTCACCGGTTCCATCCATGGCGTTTCTTTTCTTTTCTTGTTGGTTTTTTGTTTTTGCAGCCGCCGAATCTGCTTCTGCCCTCTAGGGTTTCCGCGGAGCCTCAACGGGAATGCCTTCCTCAACGAGGTGCGCAAAGTCGAGGACTTTCTCAACGATCCGTGGGGAATTAGGGTTAGGGACGGCGAGAAAGGGACCACCGCCACCGTTCAGGTTGCCGTTCCGCGGATTGCGCCGCCCCCGCCGCCGCCTCCTCTGCCTCTCTTTCCGCCGCCGGGGGATGCCGTCGATGAGGAGGCAGCCGCCGCGGCGGCATCGGCGCAGGCCAAGCGTGCTGCCCTCCAGCGTAAAGCCGCCGCCGCCATGGTCGCCGCGGAGGACTATGCTCGCCGCTTTGAGTCCGGTGATTTGATGGTGAGGTTCTTTCAATTGCCTCTGGATTTGGGATTTGTGCGTAATTTTCCTTTTGGGCGATTTGTGTATTTTGTTTGGATTTTATAAAAATTTGAGCTTGTCAGTAATGTTCTGATGAAATAGAGCTATAATTTGGGTATTTGTATTTGTTATGTTGTCGAATTCGTAGTTTTTGTGAACTTTGTACAGGAATTTTGAGAATGTAGGAAATTTGATTACTTGGGTATTTATTTGGATGTTATTAAATTTGAGTTTGTGAGTAGTGTTCTGATGATAAAGAACTAAAATTTGGGTATTTGTGTAAATTTTGTTGTTGAAATTGTAATATCTGTTAGCTTGTTAAGGAATTTTGAGAATATAGGAAATACGATAACTTGAGTATTCATTTTGTTGTCGAACTCGTAGTATCTGTTAGCTTGTTAAGGAATTTTGAGAATGTGGGAAATTTTGATGACTTGGGATTATGGCATTTGTGATTTCTTGCATTCGTTTTTGGGTTTTGGATTTGGAGTAATCGGAAAAAGAGGACTTTGTTTCAGTAATTTTAGGTTATTATCAAGGTCTTTTGTAAGATATTGTACCTCCAATTATATTGGTTTTAAGACTTCATGCCTGTGTAATAGTTGAATTCAGTTACATTTGAAAGTTGCCTTTTCACGTTTAAAAGAAGACTGATGGAACTTTTTCAAAAAAAAAAAAAAAAAGAAAAAAATTCCTGGAGTATGACCTTTAAATTTAGATCCACTATGCTACTGATTTTTTTATTCTTGTAAGGTTTGACTTCTCTTAAGTCCACATTTTCTGTCTCATCAATATTACTTTTCTCTTCTCTTCAATAGGAGGCCTCAAGAGGTCCTGCGGGAGAAGAACAGGGTCAGTCCAATGTTAATATAATGTGCCGGATATGCTTTTTTGGTGAGAATGAAGGAAGTGAGAGAGCAGGAAGGATGCTTTCATGCAAAAGTTGTGGCAAAAAGTATCACAGAAACTGCTTGAAAAGTTGGGCTCAAAATAGGGGTAAAGATCATTGATCCCGTAGCATAATTAGGAGTGCAAATATGATGTTCTAATTGGTGGCACTTTTGTTTTTGCAGATCTCTTTCATTGGAGTTCTTGGACATGTCCTTCTTGCCGAATTTGTGAGGTAACAATGGTTTTCAATGTTACTACTTTTCTTCCTAATTTCATATGCTTTGTTGTTGTGAGTTTAGGAAACTCTATATATTTCTTTTCTCCTATGAATTCCCAAGAATGTTTTTTATTTTCATTTTCTATGTCTAGTCTTGATGCATGCTTTGTCAAATCTTAATCCGGCAAAAAGCAATTCCCAAAAAGGATGTAATATGTGAAGGGTGACTACAACCTTTGTAACCTTTCCATATGATAAAGGTAAGGTTCGCAAATTTAATGAGTATTTATTGCTCTAATATATTGGCACCTTTTACTTTCTAGGTGTGCCGAAGAACTGGAGACCCTAACAAATTTATGTTCTGCAAAAGATGTGATGGGGCTTACCATTGTTACTGCCAACATCCTTCACACAAGGTCGTTATGCATGTGTATTACTCTGTGTGGTTTTTATTTTAATCTTATGTTTCTAGTCTTTATCTTAGCTAGAGTTTTAAACTTAATATTAATGTATGTTGGTGGGTAATGCAGAACGTTTCTTCTGGACCTTATTTGTGCCCAAAACATACCAAGTGTCACAGCTGTGGCTCTACGGTCCCAGGGAATGGCTTGAGTGTGAGGTATTAGTTGTAAACTTAATATGAATGGTTGTGCCATAATTGTCTTTGCTTTGATGTTATGTTTCACCAACTACATAGTATTTTGACTCTTCGTATGCCTTTAATTTTCTGCGGGAAACCTAGACTTTTCACATTACCAATTATATGTTCATGGGTTGGAAAAAAAGACGACACATGCCTGGTTCGGTTATCAAAAGTGGAATGCCTTGATACTTTTCTTCTACAGAAATTTCAATCTATTTTTCCCAGACAGATGTTCAAATTCCTAAGCTAACTGATAGCTATAAAACGTCTGAGAGAGGCACGTATATATATATATATTAGTTAGTTAGTTGCCTTGGCATCTAGTTTGATATCAGGATTGCCATTTGTTTTCCAAATACAGGTGGTTTCTCGGGTACACTTGTTGTGATGCATGTGGAAGATTGTTTGTGAAGGGAAATTATTGCCCTGTTTGTTTGAAGGTAATCTATTATTCTTCTTTACGACGTTTCATATCTCTGCTATTATTTTGTTTGATTGACATGCATACCTAGGTGCATGTCTTGTCAATTGAGCCAGAATTTCAGCAATGGATTAATATTTAATAGAGGACAAAAGAGTTCTTGATTCTATTTGTTTGTTGTCAACTTTTGTAGGTTTATAGAGATTCTGAATCAACGCCAATGGTTTGCTGTGATGTTTGCCAAAGATGGGTTCATTGCCAATGTGATGGTATCAGGTAAATACTCAGCAACTGTTCTTTTATCGCTGAACTTTTGCCGCATTATCTTTTATCAGTATGATTTTTAACTGTTTTGTGTAGTTCTGATTGGCGACATGTATATGTTATAATGAAACATGACCTTACTAATATAAACAATTTGCTACTTGAAAAGAAAATGCGGCGAAAGAGGTTGGGTCTTTCTAATTGATAACTTTAGTATCCTTCCTCCATGACGCTAATTTAGTAACTCTTTTACCCTGAATAAATGTTATTTTTATCAAAATATCAAGGAAGAAAATCGATTTACAGGTAGCATACTCTATTTCGATGGTTGACCAAAAGAATGGGTGCAGATTAAGTCTGCTAACTTCTAAAATAATTGTGTTGCAGCGATGAAAAATACTTGCAGTTTCAAGTGGATGGGAATCTCCAGTACAAGTGTGCCACATGCCGTGGAGAGTGCTATCAGGTTTGCAAGAACTAGTTATCTATATCCTTTTTTTCCCCTTGTTTTAAAAGTCTGTTTCAATTGATTGGTATATTTTTTAATTTTTTTTAATTTAAATGTATTATGCTAGGTCAAAGATCTTGAGGATGCTGTGAAAGAGCTTTGGAGGAGAAAGGACAAAGCTGATCGAGATTTAATTATAAGCTTGAGGGCTGCTGCTGGGTTGCCAACCCAAGAAGAAATATTTTCTATTTCACCATACTCTGATGATGAAGAAAATGGGCCTGTAGTGATAAAGAACGAGTATGGACGTTCCTTGAAGTTATCTCTGAAAGGATTGGCCGACAAGTCTCCAAAAAAGTTCAAAGATTTTGGAAAGAAGTATTCTAGTAAAGCATCTGCAAAGAAAAAAGGATATCAGGCTTCGGCGATCTACAAAAGAGAACCAGAGCTTGGCTTTGAAGCACAAAATGCCCAATCTTTCGCATACAGCTTTGGTCGTCACAAAAACGATGGCCTGCTGTCTCAGAAAGATGAGTTACAAGATGCACATTCTTCTCCTGTTGCGGGAAGTCTGAATCATACAGAAGAGATTTGCTCTATCAATCAACAAGGAGGTCTAAAGCACAAGTTTGTTGATGAGGTAATGGTGAGCGATGAAGATAGGACTTCAAGAGTTGTTCGAATCAAGAGTACTAGATCTAATGATGTGGATAGTGGAGAGGATACTGGAAAGCATTCTGGCAAGTCGAATACTGTTAAAGGAAAGAAGTTAGTGATAAATTTAGGTGCGCGAAAAATAAATGTGACCAACTCTCCTAGGTCTGATGCTTCAACTGGCCAAAGGGAACAAGAGTTTATGGCAGCTAATGGTGTGTATCTCTCTCTCTCTCTCTCTCTCTCTCACACACACACACACACACACACACACACACGTATACATATGGTATCTCTATCTAAATATGACTTGTGTTCTTATGTTAATAATAAGCAGGCAGTGAAGACACAAGCTGGCGGAGAACAAATGACAAGAAGTTTATATCAGACCGAAATGATGGCCGTGTTAAATACAGTGATGGTATTTGACTTCTCTTCTTTTACCTGAGGAATTTTATTCTTTATTTATTTGTTGATGATCTCTCTCTGTTGTCGATTTCCTCTAATTTGTTACTGAATTTTCTGCATTTTCTGTAACTTGCAGAGAGAAATGATTACGCTGGCCAATTGAGGACTATTAAGGTTGGAAGTATAAAGTTGGGAAAAATTATGTCTGGGATTACTGATTATAATGCGAAATTTGGTCAAGCGAGTGGTGCTGATACTGCTACTCCAGAACAAGCGCATACTTCATTGGGGAGGGAAGTTCCTACTTTAGGAAGTGAAAGGGTGTATTCGAGGAAGCAATCAGGAAGCAGGCCTGAAACATACACTGCGAACAATGATGCTTATGGTCAAACACTCGCTTCACATTCTTTGCCTAAAGATCCAAAGCCTTTGCTGAAGTTCAAATTTAAGAAGCCCAGTACTGAAAATCAGAACTCTGCCAATCAAGAGGAAGAAAAGAGTTCAATTAAAGGCCAGAGGTCAAAAAGAAAGCGTCCATCACCGTTTGTGGAGAAATTGTCAGTCAGTGGAGTTGATGGAACACAAGCTCAACAAGAAAATTTAATGGATGAGATCATGGATGCCAATTGGATACTAAAGAAGCTGGGTAAAGATGCAATTGGAAAGCGAGTTGAAGTTCATCAGCAATCTGACAATTCTTGGTGACTCTCTCTCTCTTTCTCTCTCTAGAAGGCCAAATATATATATATAGACTGTTCTTGATGGTTGTTTTTTTATTCTTGTTGTCTAGGCACAAGGGAATGGTTGCAGACGTAGTGGATGGCACATCAACGTTATCAGTTGTTCTAGATGATGGTAGACAAAAGTTTGTGGAACTAGGGAAACAAGGCGTTCGATTTGTATCTCAAAAGCAGAAGAGGTCGAAGACATGAATGGTAGACGAGTTCTTCATGGCGATCCATGGCTGACTTCAACAGACACTTTCTTTCGTATAACAGGAAACATAGGAATCATCTATCAAGTGTCTTAGGCCCCGAGAAATTTGAGCGTGGCCTTCTTACAGCTAGATTCTCACCCAAGAATTGTTTGCTCGGAGATGTCGAGTTTTCCCTCTGGAGACCAATTCTTCAGTCCCCACTAGGATTGACCCAAATGCCATTTTTTTAGCTTTCATTTATTTTTGAAAGGTTCAAACTTGATATTCAGGAATCAGCTGTAATAGGATATTGTTAAGTGCGGCCTCTAAAAATTGGCAGATTTGTGACTTTGGGCTGTAATTAGAATCGCTTGCATATTACAGTAGATGTATTAGCATATCTTAGAAATTAAAGGAATTAATTTTGTTCCAAAGCACTTTTTTTTTTTTTCGGTTGTTATACATTTTAGTGGTCACGTGTGAAATTACCGGTATGCTGCAGCTATACATGCAACCACATGGTTTTCCTTTTCTGGCTTCTCACGGCTTGTGGAGAGAGTTTATTTTTACCTTTGTTTATAAGAGCTTTTACTCCACAGTTCTTATGTTTGACCGTGCCACAATTTTGTTCACAAAAGATAATCATAAACTTGAATCCATTTGAGCAACCAGGAGGCATTAAAAATAGTTGAGAAAACAAAAGTATTGTGATAAAGCTTTTCATTTCAAGTATAGCAAGATGTATGGTTATACAGGTGGAGGAGGCAAGTCTAGTAGAAGCCAAAACCCAACAACATCATCTGAATTCAAGTCCTCTTGGATGGCAAGGAAATGCAAGCCTCCACAAGCCTTCTTGGTGGCTTCCCAAGCTTCGGCTTCCTTTGTGGTCACCAGAGTTTTCTTATAGGTTGCGTATACATAACGGGTTGAAATTCCGACCGAGAGTATCAAGCATGCCCGGGAAACATTTGCTTCTATTGAGCACACTTCTAGGCCATTCATCCAAGCTGCATTGCCACACATAGAGGAGAGTTAAAGAAAAATAAGAGTTCAAAGAATTCTGACAGTACTTTCTTCCCTTTTGTGTACGTACTCAGCATGAGATGCACAAGCTCATTCGAATAGTATCCCATGCAATAATCAAGTTTAGAAAGGCTAGAACTAACAAGAGCAGGTTATAAAGCGACATTATTATCCATCAATGGTGCTCGGCATCACAACCCATTTCGGGCGGGCCTCATATGCATGTTGGACGTATCACGTGATTATGATACCCAGACACCACCAATGTTGTTTATAAATTTTCCATTGGTCATAACTAGGAAGGTGGTCGCATTTTGTGCTACGTGTGGTGAGCTTACAAAATTGCAAGAAAAGTGAAACAAATGAATGAAATGAGAAATAGCATTAGGAAACTGTAAAGGCCGTTTGATGCTGTTATGGAGATAGGACATGCACCTGAAAGTGGTTTAGCTCTCGAAGAAGCAACAGCCAGTCCCGGGATCAATGTCCTGTCATCAATCTCAATCCCCAACAAATCCAAATCTAGACTTGCACCAAACACACGTCTTGTTGCCAAGGATAACATCTCCTCTCGAACAGCTGAAAAATAGAGGACTAACATTAGTACAAACCATGTCCAAAGATCCTTGTCGTCTAACACAATATAAAGGTTTTTTTAGTTCTCGTTGATCACGTAATATTCGAGTATGACTCTTTAGTATGCTAATTCCAACCTGACAAAGGTAACTGAACAAAGGCCCATTTCTCCCCGAAAAGATTATCAGGAAGCTCCATTGGGAAAGGGTTATCCAATCCAAGAAGTGGCTTAGCTCCTTTCTGGAAACCGGGATGACGCGTATACACAGTCTCGTACCGTTCATCCAACCACAAAAGCAGTGATAGACACTAAAAATAAACAACGACAAGATAAATTAAGAAGATAGTATAAAGCTCTCTAGAGATGGGGGAGAAAAAACACTTTGTTGCTATAGCCTTATTTAGAAAATCAAAAGCAATTAGTTCAACCCATAGTTGTACATGTTCAGACATTAGCAGGACAAGAGCATAGAACCACCAAAAAAAGAAAAGAAAAGAAAAGAAAAGCAAAACATACGTACCCTTTTACTAGGAACAGGTTTTATGCCAAGCTCGTTGCATGCTTTTGTTATAATCGTCTGCATCTGCGACCTATACAAGACCATTCATTGAACACATGCTAATTCATCAATAAATTTCAAGAGAATTCTGAAATATGGAGGAAAAGTACGTGAAGAATTCAACAAAAATTTTGTAAAAATATCAAACGAAAAAACAACACGGTATCGTGATTACAGATATAGTCTTGCAGTAATTTCAAAGTTCAAATGAACAACATGTTCTAAAACGGTTTCTACATATTATTTTTCTATTTTTCTTTGCCTACCAAAGTATTATCTAAATTTTATATCTTCAACAGGGTGGAAAAATTCGTGAAGAATTCAACAGAAATTGATAAAAATATGACAGCCTAAAACCATACAATTTCATGATTGATAAAATCTAGCGGGAATTTCAGTATCGAGTTCAAAAGAACAACACATTATCGACATATTACTTATTTGTTTCTCTTGAACTACCAAAGAATTATCTAAATTTCATATCTTCATCACTAACGATAAATCAACAAACATAAAAATAAATATTGAAATAGTGAGCTTTTGAATCAGAAATTGGACCTGAAGAAGCGGATTTTTTCGGGCAAAGGCATGGCCAAGTCGTCAGAAATACCCTGAAGAGCCTCCTTCAAAGTGACACTGTTGATGACATTGTTAGGGAAGTACTTGGTGTACTGCAGAGACAGAGACTCGTCGCAGACCACCAGCTCCCACACCTTCTTCCCTCTCGAATCGATAATGGGTCTCGAGCAAAAATCCACTTCCCACTCCGACACCACATTTGGGTCCGTCTCCGGATCGAAATAGCACAATTCCGCAGTTGGGTCATCTTCTTCTTCTTCTTCAGCTTCTTGTTCGAGTTCTAGCTGTTGTTTCACAGAGCTTTCGGAGATGGAATTTGGTCGAATATGGCGGAGTTTTGGCCAGTTTTTGGAGGAGAAAAGAGATGCGGTTTTGAACTTTAAAATGGGTTTGTTGTTGTTGTGGTTGTGAGGTTGAACTAATGGAGTGGTTCTGAGTCTGGAAGTGGTGGTGTTGAAGCTTAAGCTCGCCATGGAAACTACTTCGAAGTGATTAAAAAAAAAAAAGAGAGAGAGAGAGAGAGAGAGAGAGAGAAAGCTGGCAGTGGTGGTAGTTATTTTATCCGTTGCTGATAATGGGCCATGAAAATGTTGGGCCATAACTGGGCTGTGCAGTCATGGCCCGATTTGAAGTTTTGATGGGCCCGGCCCAAAACACCTTTACTTTTGCTTCTTTGACTCCTTTTTGCGGCTGATTAAAGCTTGTACATGATTCGTACCAAAACGAAACCCTGTTCCATTCTCGGTTCTGTACGTCGTTCGCCATTGAAAGAGTCCGGGAAAGGTCGCGTTCTCTCTCAGCAATTTTCCTTTCACCATTGATGTAACCCCAAGTCCTCTCCAATATGTCTCTTTACATCGACTTGTGTATGTATATATTCTGTAAGAACTGGCAGCTCGTATGTTTTTTGTTTGTTAAACATGTGCTCGCCAACTGTTTGATAAAATGCCGCTGTGACCAGTTTTGCTAATCTAGAACCATTCCAGTCGTATGTCACCTTATAGGGACTTGGGGGTCGTTTGTTTTTTGTTCTCTTCATGCAATTAGACGTGCCCGTCAACTGTTTGATAGAATGCCTCAGTGAAAAATTTCACCAAATTTAAAACCTTTTTGACCATTCATTGACAAAGGAATTCATTTTACATTTATATTTTGGTTCATCTATTTTTTTTGACATATTGGGTTGATGCATTTGTTTTGAATGGATAGGTGCCTCAAGGAGCAAGCCGAGATTTGAATGGAAGGAAGATGAAGTTGAGATATTCTTCCATCGTTTCGGATCTTCCTGCACATGATATCTTTTGGAACAACCCTTGCAGATTTTCTTTTCACGTTTTTCATGTTAATTTGAGTAAACGAAGGAGAATATCATCCACTGTTAATCAAAAGCGTCAAGTGAGTGTGAAAGTCGGGATGGGTGCTGATCAGTACCTTCCTCCCTGGTTTAGGTGGGCATCTATGTTTTCAAGTTTATTTGCTATTCGCAATGAGTTTGATGATTTTATGGACCTTTTGGCTTGATTTTGCTGTCTTTTTTCCACTTTTCAGTGTTGCTCCCATGATGGAATGGACTGATCATCACTATAGAACTCTTGCCCGAATCATATCGAAACATGCGTGGCTCTACACCGAGATGATTGCCACTGAAACCATTGTCCATCAGGAGCACAATCTGGTAAATTTTTGTAAACAATGATCGTATCCAGACTATTTTAATATTTAAGGTCCTTATAATCTACAACAGTAAACCTCTTTGCTCTTGTCGATGGCAACTTTACATTGTGTGTTTCCTGGTTTATATTTTTCTGTTATTTTTCATGAAAAGTAGACATCTCAACCTTTCATATGCCATTTGAGCTCAAAGCAGATAATGTCAAACCAAGTGTAGTGTGTGAATCGTTTTATTTAGTACATAGAGTTTCTTAGTATGCAGCACATCTTTAGTCATTTCATGTATAATAAATTCTTTGTATTATGTCAGTACCTTTCTATCAGGGTATTTGATAGGTCAGTTTGGAAAACCACTAACTGTAAATTTTTTTTTTAATTTTTAAATTTTGCTCAGGACAGATTCTTGGCTTTTTCTCCAGAACAGCATCCTATTGTTCTTCAGATTGGTGGGAGTAATTTGGACAGCATCGCCAAAGCAACTCAACTTGCAAAGCCTTACGGCTACGACGAGATTAATCTAAAGTACGTAAACTTCCTTTTCGTTTATCACCTTAATGCTGCTTTTTTTTTTTTTTTAATATTATTTTACTGCATGGACTTATATGTTCCATATATGTATTTCATTATTTTTGCAGTTGTGGATGTCCAAGCCCGAAAGTAGCTGGGCATGGGTGCTTTGGTGTTCGCCTTATGCTTGATCCAAAGGTTTGATAACTAGTTGATTGTATGGTGAAAGTATCTGTCATGTTCATCATTTTTTTTTAATGTGCTCTTATATTGACATTTGGTTTTTCCAAGAGAAGTTTGTTGCCAAGGCCATGTCGGTGATTGCTGCAAACACAGATGCCCCCATCAGCGTTAAGTGCCGAATTGGTGTCGACGACTACGATTCATATAATGAGCTTTGTAAGGTCCTTTCCTATATGTTTTTTCTTTTGCTTACATATGTATATTTTCTATCTCATCTTAACTTAATTCTTCTTCTTGTTCCTTCAGGTGATTTTATTTACAAGGTTTCTTCTTTATCTCCAACCAGGCATTTTATAATACATTCCCGAAAGGCTCTTCTCAATGGCATCAGCCCAGCTGAAAATCGAACTATTCCACCTCTTAAGTAATGTTTCTCTAATTTCCTTTTGCTTTAAGCTGAATCTTTTAGGTACCTGATGACCATTTGGTATATCCATTTTTAATTATTGACATTACCATATATGCAGATACGAGTACTTCTATGGCCTCTTACGTGACTTTCCAGATCTAAGGTTTACAATAAACGGAGGGATAAAGACCATCGATGAGGTCGGCTTTGTCGTTCTAAATTTCAGTTTGGCCTCTCAGACTTGAAACTCACTTCATTTTAATGTTCACATAGGAATGTCAAGATGTCAATTAACTTTCCCTAGATGACCCAATAGTTCCATTTTCTTTTACATTGTTACGGTATTTTCTTGTTATGAATTTTTCTTAGTTGCTATAGAAGTATTTGAAGATTTGTTTTCATCTTTTTGTCGTTATTCCATACAATAGGTTAATGCAGCTAGGAAGGCTGGAGCCCATGGTGTAATGGTTGGACGTGCTGCGTATCATAAGTATGTAGAATCCACAGTTGGGAATGTTTTAATATTTTAATCTGCTCAATTTCTAGAGAAACGTTGTCTTATAAAACCATAAATTGTGCCTTTTTGGGTTTTGACAACAGCAGTCTTGGAGAATATAAATATGTACAACTTAATTTGCATTTACACTAAAAAAAAAAAGGGTAATAAACAACTTGCATATACACCTTTTGCCGTTCGCACCTCCTGAGCTTCTTGTAATTTGGCAATTTCGTCCCTACAGAATTATGTGTCTTGTAGTTTAGTCCCTGAATTAATAATAGAATTTTCTAAGATTCCTTTTAATGATTGGAGTTAATTGCTACTCTTATGGGATTCAAGCACTATATTGCAAAAGAAAAAAAGTCCAGGGAGGAAAATGTTAAACCACAAAACTTTTTAGGGGCACAAATGCTATTTTATTAATTAGAGTTCCAATTATTGTAATGATGGCACATGCTATAAGCTTTAGGAACCTTAAGTTCTTTAATGATGGCACATGTTGCGAGGCCGTTTTTAAGTCTCAATATTCACTATCTAGTAATTTCTTGTTATTGTCATCCTTCTTTACGCCCTTTCATGACATTAACACGATCTTGTTGTGCAAAATAAGTTGACCACACAACATTGTTCTTCTTTAACAGTCCGTGGCAGCTTTTGGGACATGTTGATACCGAAATTTATGGTGCACCAAGCAGTGGTATCACACGTCGTCAGGTTCTGGAACAACTTGGCAGTTAAATAGATGCCTATGCATGGTTTCTATAATCTATTATCTTCATTTAGAACTCACAAATTTTATTTTATTTTTTTCTCCCTATAAGGTTCTTGAAAAGTATCAAGTCTATGGTGATTCTATTTTGTGGAGAGATGGACGTAAACCAAATGTCCGGGATGTAGTGAAGGTTAGTAATGAATGCTTTCACGATGTTACTGCTCATACGGTATTCCATTTGGTACTTTCAAACATCATTTTTGAAACTATTTTATTGCTATGTAATAATTAATGAGAGTTAAATTTTGGTTGAGAATTGGCATCAATATCACCTTTTTAGCACCTATAGTTAGACTCCTTGACCTTCTCGTGGTTTGACAATTTTGTCCCCAAAAAATAAATTTTTTTGGCCATTTAGGCCCTGGATTAGACCTGAAATTCACCCCCATAAATAAGGTAAATTGCTACTATTTAGGAAATTCAAAAACTTATAACAAGGGAAAAATTTTTCCTTAAAAGATGAAAGTGCCAAACCATGACAAAACCCTTCTTTTATGGTAGCTTTTGCATTGTTTGTATTCAGCTGGAATCTGGATGAACATTTGCATTTGATTAACATGTATTTTTTCCACCACCTATTTTTGCTGCAGCCTTTGATCAATTTTTTCCATTCTTCACCCGGGAATAGCTTGTGGAAGCGCAAAGCTGATGCTGCGTTCCACCATTGCACGGTAATTTAGTAATCTACTCGTATACCCCAATTGAGGTTGTTCCAAAAAATAAAAAGTAAAAGGATATCTTGAAACACCTGGTTACCAAGAAAACATGTCGATCTTTCCACTATAATTGTCCTCCCTCTTGTTACTCGTGTTTGGTTGTCTTGTTGCTTATCATTAAAGGCAAGAAATTCATTTCATCATTAACTGTGTTGGTGTTGTTTCTCATGCATCTTTTAAACTTCTTTGTAGACCATCAAGTCATTTTTCGAGGAGACCCTTGTAGCTATCCCAGACTCCGTCTTGGATGCACCTATTGCTGGACCACCGCCACCGGGCCGTGAAGATCTTTTTGCTAATGTGGAGAGTTTGATGCCTCCTCCGTACGAGTCGAGCGAGCAAGAACTGCTTCACGCTTAGTTTCGATTTTCACATAGATGATTTTCTTTAACCATACCTTGTTTCTAGTGTGAGCTTATCCATTGCATTTTTAAAATATAGCTCTGATTCAATCATTTTGTGACAAAATAATAATTTGTGGTCAGTTTTCGTTGAGAATTATGAACTTTTCTATTATATATTATTTTTTAAATTTCTGACCTTGTCTATTGTCATTGAAATGATTGTCATTCTAATTGGATTGTATCTGATTAACTTGCAATTTGCGCATATATTCAATTTTATATATTTTTCATACAATTCTTGTCGTTGTTTTCAATATCCTGTCGTTTATGCTAAAGGTTCCGCACATGCTCGAGGTGGTTTTTTCTTTCTTGTCGTTTATTTTTTGTTGTCGTTTCCTTCATTATTCGTTTTTCCCGTTATTTCTCAGTCGCATCGTTTATTAGTCTTGGTGTCGTTTCTTCCTAGAGGTAACAAATTAACAATTGTTTTCCCTCTAGGTTCTTTACTTTGTTGTCGTTTAATGCTCTAATGTTGTATTTGATATTTGTCGATTTTTACGCGTTTTTGTCGCTTAACATTGAATGGGAACAAAAATAAATAAATAAATAAATCGTATTTTTAATCCTTAGATTAATTCTTTTATAAGATCAACTGAATTCCTCCCACCGCGCCGCCCCCCCAACCCCCCCCCCCCCCCCCCCCCCCCCCCCCCCCCCCTTTTTTTTTTTTAGATATGACCTCCTTTTTAACTTTGTTATAATTTATAAAGCAATTTCAAAGAAGAAATTGAAGTTATATAATGAGGTATACTTATTGTAGACGCTATTAATCTTAATTATAGGATATCAAATAAGGAAATGAGTGTAATGATTTCGTCCAAACTTCTCATGTTATATTTCTTAACCCATGGAATTTCAATCATATCATTATTATCAATAATCACCTGGCAATAATAAGATGGAAAAAACAAACACAAAATAAATAAAAAAGAAAGAAAATACATAATAAAATAGTGAATAATGTTTTGATTAAGTTTGCAATTTGATTTTCGATTTGGGATTTGTGAATAAATGGTCTTTTTTAAAAAGTTTTTTTTTAATAAAGGATCAAAGTTTTATTAATTTTAAGAAAATAACCAATCTTAAAAAAAAATAGTGAATCAATGATTAACTTATCAACATAACGAATCAATTATTTAAAAAAAAGAAAATACATAATAAAATAGTGAATAATGTTTTGATTAAGTTTGCAATTTGATTTTCGATTTGGGATTTGTGAATAAATGGTCTTTTTTAAAAAGTTTTTTTTAAATAAAGGATCAAAGTTTTATTAATTTTAAGAAAATAACCAATCTTAAAAAAAAATAGTGAATCAATGATTAACTTATCAACATAATGAATCAATTATTTATCAATATTAATATGCATTTTTTTGCTGATTGTTTGTTGATCAATCACTGATTAATAATCATTTTTTTAAAATTAAAAATTTTAAAAAATCCTTTTAAAAATTTTTTTTTGAAAAAATTTCCTTTTTTAATTGAAAGCTCCCTTTTATTTTAAAAAAAAAAAAAAAAAAGAAGAAGAAGAAAGAAAAGAGATAATCCTATTTTGTCCTCAAATAATTATTAAAAAATCCTTTAAAATATAAAACTTAAAAATCGATATTTTTCTCAAAATTTTATCAAATTACCTTTGGAAACTCGAGGGATCAATAGAGATTTAAAAAAAAAAAAAGAAAAAAAAAAAGAAGAGATTTTGTATTATTATTATTATTATTATTTTGGGATGTTAATCAATAGAGAAATTTACGCAAAGTTTTTTCAAAAAAAAAAAAAAAAAAAAAAAAAATTTACGCAAAGTAAAAACAATTTGGAGTTTGCAACTTTTACCTCAGGGAGTAACGAAAAGACACTCCTTTTTTAACAACTCCAACCACAAGAAGAAGAACGACGACGCCGACGACAAAGACAGAAAATCCCCCAAAAACCACCGTAACCATGGAATCCGACACCACTTGGAGCTCTGCAACCAACTGGACCGCCGTCCGTGGCACTCTCGTAAATTTCATCACTTTCGACTCTTCTCTTTCTCCGATCGCTGAAGCCTTCACCCTCGATTCCACGCCTCTACGCCCTCTTATTCTCCAACCTGCCTCGCCGGATTCAGGTCCCTGTGAGATCACTCGTAAGTTTTTTTCATTTTTCCTTTCTCTATCTGTTTGGATTCTCCGAAACCCAAGGAAAATTTTTTATTTGTTTATTTTTTCAATTGTTTGGAGAAAACTGGAAGACGTGGACTTGAAGGCATTGCTTTTAATATTTCTATTGCTTTTTAATTTGTTGTTCGTATTTTCCTCCTCTGTTTTGATTCTGAGAAAGACAAGGAAATTATACTTTAAAAAAAAAAAAACTGAAAGAAATGTGGATTTGAAGGCCTTGCATGTAATGTTTCAAAAAAAAAAATTTGGTGTAATATTTGTGTGTGTGTTTGTTTGTTTTATTTTATTTATTTTTTATTACATCTTTTTTCCTTCCTCTGTTTGGATTCTTAGAAAGCGAAGGAAAATTGAAAGAAAATTATACTCTTTAAAGAAAACTGGAAGACCTTCACTTGAAGGCCTTGCTTGTTATATTTCAATTGCTTTTTGTATTTCCTTTTCAATTAAAAAAAATATTGAATTCCTTGAAATAGCTTTGGACCTGGTTTTCTTTGTTAATATCTTTATCATTTCAATTTCGTGTTTTACTCTACGGCACTGGCATTTTATTAGACTTGTTTTGTTGATAAAATTAGGGTTACCTATTGGCAAATTTGTGCTTTTTTTGCGTTTATAAAACGTCTGTTAGCTGTTTCCAATTGTTGAAATAGGAGAGAATTGCTTCATTCACTTCCATATTTTACTGGGAAAGGATTATTAACTTGTTTCATTTTCAGTTAATTTTACACAAAAACATGAGGTCCAGCAGATTTATGTTAGAAGCACAGCTCGAGTGTATGAGATATATCACGAGGCAGATCTGCAGAGTGGCAAAGAATATCTCTCTACTGTTCGCTGTGGGATTGCTGATAGAGATGAGGAAGTACTTCACACAGCGGATAACGAGGATGCTCTTTCTGCAAATTTGAAGGGATCCCATGACAATCCATCTCAAGAAAACTCGAGAAATGAAAGTAAACGGACCACCAGCGAAGATGAATGGGTTGAAGTTAAAGTCCCGGATCCATTGATCACACAGGTAACAAGAGCAACTAGAAAACCATCTAAAGCATGAGGGACCATGTTATCTTTATTTACTTGTTTGACTTTGGGGGCTGATCATAGAAAATTTTCAGGATTATTACGAGGCTACAGCGCAGATTAGTGATGCGCATCCTTGTTTGTCCCTTACTATTCGCCTGCTCTCAGTTCAGAGTAAGGATAGTGTTTATGTTGATGCGGTCTATGTGTTCGCTGATCCCATAGACTCAACTGACGGGGAAAATCAAGCAGTTCAGGCTGACAATGCCAGTGGAAATTCTCTTATGGCAATGTTGTTGCCTACCCTTTTGCAAATGTCTAAAACAAAGGGTGCCAGTGCCACCAGAACACAAGATAATCACACTTATGAGGCCTCAAGAAAGCAGAATTTACAAGAGAGTGTGTTGGAAGCAACTTCTTCTACCAATGTTGCGACCAAAGGTAGACAGGATGGAAATTCCGCCATTGCTCATGAGGAAAAAATAGAGCTTCAGGACGTGAATACCACTGGTGTAAATGCTGCTCAGTTACAGAGCCCTCCGCAAGTTTCACTTGGAGAAAGCAAGACTAATAACCTTCCCCCAAATGATTGCATCAAAAGAGCAGTAGACCAAATTTTTTCGCGAATGGGTAGATTAGAAGATCTATTTCTAAGATTCGAAGACAACTTGCTTAAGCCTATAAACAGCATTGAGGCAAGGCTCCACAGGGTAGAGCAGCAACTCGAAGTACTCACCAACAAGCAGAAGAACTCTGAACCACCACCTTACTCAAGATTCTGTGCTCCTAATTTTTCATCGGTCGTATCTGGGTCCAACTCTTTCTATCAAAGTGAAAGTGATTATCCCTGTTGTGAGGAGTTTGCATCTAATATCAAGAGTAGTCATTCTGATGTGCACGCCAACCAAGCTGATGATGTATCTGATTCCGTGAAGGCTACCCATTTACTTCCAAGCCTTGTAGTTACTGCTCCTGAGTTTTCGAACTGTGATGATGAGGAAGAGAACCAGGATGCAGATAGATTCACCGAGTCTTCAGGGGATAAACCAAGAAATGCATTGACGGTTGATGATGCTTTAGCATCTGCACTTGCTGGATTTGTATCTTCCATTTCAAGCCGGCCACAAAACCATATTCCAAGTCTTTCAGTCAAAGCTCCTGAATTTTCAAATGAAGAAGATACCAAAGTCGACAAAGAGGCTTCACCAAGAGGTAAGCATGAAACAGGAACTGATGGAACAAAGAACATAAATGGCTCACTTTCTAATGCGTTCTGTCCTTCTTTAGATGGTGAAAAGAATGTGGAAAGATCTCTCAATGATAATCGATTGGAGGAAACTGCCGAAGAAGTTGGTTACCGGCATTTTGAGGGAGAAGCGGATGATGAACCTTCTGGCAGGCCTATAAATAAGACTTATGAGCAAGCTGATGATGAGAAGGCTGGTACTCAAAATTTTGACAGATCAGAAGTGATAGAGAATGGAGAAGTTAGCACCGAAGCAAATAGTGGTCTGGTCCATGATGAGACTGATGTACAATATCAGTTCTTCCTAAATGGTACAAATGCTTTTGGCTCTGATTTGAAACCGGTAGATGCTACATCAGGCTCTGACAACAAAGACAGAGACATTTTGCGCGATATTTTGGAATTTTCACATGTTGCGGCTGCTTCTGTGGTAGATTTTGAATCTCCAGTCCTTGATGTGCAATTCATCTCTCAGAATAGTCATGACCGCAACTTTACCCTGGAAGCCCTTTTTTCCAGCTCACCAGAATCCAAGTCCGAGCTAGCAACTTGTGTGGAGGAAAGTCGTGGTACGACCCCAAGTGATGAACACTGCGACTTAATCTCAGTTGATGATGTGGAAGAACCGCTTGGCCTCGTCACTAACAGCCAAATATATGTGGATTTCGACTACTGTAGTCTACCACAAGAATCTTTGAGCAGTGAGAGCGAAACTTCGATGGCTTCTACCAGTATGCCCTCCTGCAGCCATGAAACCTTCCCAACAAGTCTCATCTGAGGAGGTGCCTCTTTTCACTTGCTCTTTTGTAAATCTGTATATGAAAGTATGTTCATGCTACGAAATTGCCGATTACTTTAGTGCTTTTTGTGGTTTGAATTTTGAAGGTTTCGTTAGTACCAAGGCCAGATAACTTTTAGGAGTTTTTGATATGTGAACCATCTGTGTTCTTCTGTTCGTTTTGTTTTGTTTCTAGTATTCTTTTAGTACCACACATCTTATATGAGCAGTTCAAACATCTAGCATTAATTCTTTCATTTTTTATTTTATTTTATTTTTTTGCGTCCAATGTATTGGGGGTCATGTTTTAGGGGATCTTGGGATTAATTATATTATCAATATATATATATATATATATATATTTATGTGTATGCATGTATGCCAAATTACGAGAAAGTTCAGAGGCACAGGTGCTAAGAGCCAAAATTTTTCCTTTCAAATTTACCTGTTGACACTGCTAGAGTAAATTGCTACTATATTGTAAGTTCAAGTATAAAATTGTTAAGAAAAAGTTTTCAAAGATTAAAATATTAAAAAGTAAGATTCAAGCCCAAAAAAAAAAAAAAAAAAAGGTATTAAAAAGTAAGAAGTCCAGAAGATATGCTAAAAATCCTTAATAAATTCTTTTAGACCCACACATGGCATATCTGATATTAACCAACAATAGAAACAAAGATGGACATCTAATTTCAGAATTCCCTCTTACTTTGACCTTTCATATATCTTGTAAATATTATTTCTTCAATTGTATGTGTTTTGTATATTTATATATATGCATATGAAAATCTTCCTATGTATGAAGTAATCGGATTAAGATAGATATTGATTGAATTTGAATATAAAACTCAGAAAGGAACAGAATTTGCCAACATGATACTGCACACGAACAGAAATAAGATGCCAAAATTAAACGGAAACTAAACCAATTAAGAAAACTAATGAAGAGTTCGTACACTGCAAACAGAATTCTTTATAAAAGATTTAAAAGAGATATTCATTAGTCGTTGAACATTCGGTAGGACTATCTTTCATCATTTTACTTTTCATATTTGGCCCTTTCATTTTTTAAATTCCTTTCGGCATTTAGGCTGGCTCTAGCTTAACATGAAATCCCCAGCCTATGAGCTTCTTTTTTTATTTTTTTGTTTTTTAATTAAAATTTAATATTAAAGTTGGTGTCCTTAAAGTCTAAAAATTAACAATATCTCTACTAAGTTACAAGTAATGTCAGGTGTATCAATTTTTGGATATCAAATTATCAAATGTTGATTTGTATATGCAACATGTTTTTATTAACTTTTTAATACTAATTAACATGATAATCTTTTAAATACATTAGTAACAAAACGATAACTCATTCTCATGTGAGTAAAGTATTAAATAATTAAGACTGTTGATACTATAATTGTGTTTTATGCTTTTACTTCTCCTGATTCCCATTGGAGAAAACCTCAAGAAAGACATGAGATTACGTGCATGGATTTTCATCCAAAATCATATATGAATGTTGGTTCTCATTTTACATAAGAGTTTTAGTTTTTTTCTCTTTTTTATTTTTATTTTTAATGAGGTTATTTTTAATTTAATTCAGTACAATGTAATGGATTCATAATAATTATCCCCTCAATACGTCACACTTGGGCAATATCAATAGCAATTATGGGCAAGTTAAATTTGGACAGTTGGCAAATCCTTTTCCACTTTTGTCACCAAAGCAACGCAATAAAGAAGGTAGGAAATTATTATGAGTCTGGGGCTTGCTTTTTCAGATGATTCAATTTGAAAAGGGGAGGCTTTTTCTCCTTACCAAAAGAATTAGGTGTCCGGTTTATCAAATTAAATCAAAATCATAATAAAAATGTAAATTTAATAAAATTTGACGAAAATTTGACATGTAAACATAATATAGTATTATAATTGCATTCCGTTAAAAAAAAAAAAAAAAAATTTCTAAAACTATACATTATAAAGGTTGTCTCCTCTACTAAAGATTGTTTTAATTTTCACATGACGAAAACTAAAAGAACTAATAATTGTTTGAAAGTAGATAGTCATGTGTATGGTAATTGAACTAGTTCAGAAGTTCAACAAACATGTGGTGATAAAAACTGTGGGGTATATATATACACACACTTGTTTGCCTTCCCATCAGTTGATGATCACGTGCGAGACTAAAATCTTAAATATAAACAGCGATATTGCTGGCTGCAATCTCATGTCCAAATGTGATGGCACACTGCACAGTTGCAATTTGCCCTTTGTTTAAAGCCTGGAAGAGCCACTACCAAACAAATATCTCTACATTTTTTATTATTATTATTATTATTTAAATTTTTGTGGGGCCTATTCCAAAGAGCCTTTAAGTGAAGAGTGGAGCCAAAATCCATAGGGTGAGTACAAATAAATAAATAACACCATAAGAATCTAATACTATAATTTGTCTCTCTCTCTCTCTCTCAAAAAAAAAAAAAAAAAAAAGCAAGTGGACAATGCTCTTTGCCTCTTAGCCGTCCAACCCCACATAGAGCAATTAAAAAATAATAATAATAACAATAAAGTAAAAAAGAAATACCCAAAAAAATTGCAACCATCAAGCTTTCTTTTCCATATATATATAGTGTGTGTGTATATATGTATATAATATTTCAATTGCATGCTTTGTTGACATGGTCAATTGGCCTAGCTAGGAGAGAAAAGGAGAGAAAGTTTACAATATTTCCATCTTAATTTAAACACAACTACAACATCCACGCCATCATGAAAAATACAAAGGGATGATTAGAATCTTTGGAAGATTACCCCACCAAGAGAGAGAGAGATTTGATTATCTTTTTTTTTTTTTTTTTTTTTTTTTTTTTTTTTTTTAAATTAGCATGGAACTACACATAATATATAAGTATGCATACATATATATTATATATATTGAAAAAAGATGTGGATGATTGAGATCTAAGATCTTAGGGCTTCCCCACTTTGGTCCACTTCCCAGCTTTGTCTGGGTGCAACCTTGTCATGTACAGGCGCGTAATCCTGCCAATGCAATGTTTACATAAACCAATCAAACATATATTATTATTCAACCAACCAACCCAAATCACCCACCAACCATTTAATTCTCTCCTATTATGAGAACAACATTACTACATATGTAGACATATATAGACATGTATAGTATATTAGGCTTGCTTGTGGTTAAGAGAGGTGAGGTAATAAACTATGAAAACCTTTTTTTTTTTTTTTTTTTTTTAACCGTCATATTAACTTTTGTTCCGCCTAAATTGTAAGATATGAGAAACTACAGGCTTGGAATATATATATATATATATATATATATTGCATATATGTATATATATTTATGAATTACATATATACGTATATTATATTTGTAGATATATGTGTTTTACCTCCATCTTATTGATAAGATCATGTGCTGTGTTTGCTATAACAACAATATGCCTTGCAGAATGATCTATGAAGCCTTCATCCACTCCTTTATCAAACAAGGCAAGCAAGCTGTTGTAGTACCCATCCACATTCAACAATCCCACCTGTTTTACACAAATTAAAATTACCATCAAGAAAAGAAAGCAAAAGTCAACAATATATATATATATATATATATCTATATATATTTATATATATGTACATATAAGTGTATCTATCTTACTGGTTTATCATGAATTCCAAGCTGAGACCATGTTATCATCTCCAACAATTCTTCCATGGTTCCATAACCACCTAAAAAGATTGTCCATTTCAGTCCAAACATACATAAAAACATGTCCAAGAGATGGAATTTTTTTTTTCTTTTCTTTTTTCTTTTAACAAGGATGTTTGTTAGATACAAACCAGGAAGTGCAATGAATGCATCAGCATTTTTTTCCATTTCAGACTTCCTTTGGTGCATGTCTGCAACTGTCTTCACTTCTCCAATGGTCTCCCCTGAAATCTGCTTGCTTTTGAGATTTTCTCATCAGTTTTTGCATCTTTATATATTATACATATACATATACATATCCTTATATGTATGTGTACATAATAGTAGATAAAACAGTACCTCATGAGGCAAGAGAGCAGTTGGAATCACTCTATATATGAAACAAAGAAAAAACAAAAAAAGTCAAAAAAAAAAAAAAAAAAAGACTTGTTATAGAGCAATTAGAAACCAATGAAAAGAGACAACAGAAAAAAAATGTCTACCCAAGAACATGACAGCCTCCGTCAAACACAGTCCTAGAGACCAATCCCATTAGGCCTATACTCCCTCCACCATAAACCAAATCAATCTTTCTCTCAACCTAATAAGTCAAACAGTAATCAATTATACTAACATGTCTATATATATTTATGTGTGTATGTATGTATAGGTGTGTATATGATTGATTAGAGAAGTTTGATGAATATACCAGCTCTTTACCAAGCTCAAGGGCTGCATCACTGAATGCAGACTTATATCCAGCTCTGCTTCCACAGAAGACACATATTCTTTTGAACCTTCCTTTCTTTTCCTTTGTGGAGGATGTCACTTCTTCTTCTCCGTCCATTCTCCCAAGAAGTTTGTTTGAAAAAAAAAAAAAAAAAAAAAAAAAAAAAAAAAAAAGAAGAAGAGAGAGAGAGAGAGATAGATGTGTGTGTGTGTGTGCCTATATATATATATATAGAGAGAGAGAGAGAGAGAGAGAGAGAGAAGGATTAAAATGCTGAAGGAGATAAAAGGGGAGGGATGTTAAACTTAGAGATGTGTTTGAAGGAAACAGAAGGCTCCTCTGCTTTTTAGCACAAACTTTATCCCAATGACCTTTTGTCTGCTTAAACAAGTACTTGTTGTTGGAGAAGACCCCAACAATAGCCCATCTCTCTCTCTCTCCTTCTCCCCTCTTTTTACCATCTCTCTCTCTCTTCTTGTAAGCTATTCATGAGCATTTGTTGAATTATGGAGATTATTCATACTCATTGTCTTTCCTTTTGTGTCCATATGATTCTGACCTTTACTTGCTTTTTTCATTTTGTACTCCTTCTCCATACTGTAATTATTTAGTGGTCCTTATTCCTGAATGTGCCTCCAAAAAAAACCCCCATAACAAAAAGTTTGTACTTCATTTTCCTTACAATTTCCATTTCATTACATTCATTGCTCATGACAAACCAAATTAGTCTCCAAACCAAACTGGTTTAGATTCAAGCATCAAATTGTAACCAGCCCCTCCATCAGTTAGTTTCATTAGCATCAAATTGTAACCAGCCCCTCCATCAGTTAGTTTCATTAGAAATATGCAATTTGTCATCGTCACTACCCGTATATTTTAAGTGCATCACAATTGTCATGTAACAGTATTGGAAAGAGATTAATTTTTCAACGATCTAATATGTGAACAAATTTTTATCATGAATACTCGTAAATCAAGATCGTTGAAAAATTAATATAAAAGTTAAAATTGTAGTTCCTACTGATGGTAGACAAAGAGCAGTCCTTACGGTAGAAACTCCGTAAAAAAAATTATTATTGAACTTACACATGCGCGAATGGCATGGCTTTGAGTCCCCATCAAAAGGTTCTTGTACTTTCATACGGGTTCTTCACATACCACCAATCATCTCTCCAAACTTAATTCTAGACCATACATTTTGTTGTGCTGCCCAATTACACAATTTTTACAATTAGTCAGTTCAATACATGAGAATAATTTCCATCATCTAAATGCATTCTTTGAAAGGTGATCCCATAGGAAATCCTATCGGTCCTCTTTAACAGTTTTACATTGTTGAATCTCTATCAAGTTTCTTCACATACGTATACACCTTTTTTTTTTTTTTTTTGGTTCCCTTTACGGTGCCTTCACAGCACCGGTATTGATCTATAAATTTATCCTAACTTTTACAACTTTAACATTCAAAATTCGCAATCATATCATTTAAGTGTGCAAGTTATCGTAACTTATACAAATCTAGCATTTTAAATTCATAAGTTCCAACGTTAAATGTGTAAGTTATCATAATCCCCACATCAGTATCGAGAATTCTCCCAATATCATATAAAATTCCATATACTTACGACACGTTTTGACAGTCCTAGATGATTTTTAATACCCTACTACAAATACACTGATATTAATATTAATATCAATAAAGTAATGGAGGTTTTATGGTAGGATCCATCAGCACATTCAACCCTTTGAAGTTTGCAGCATTGATTAGTTGGCCATCTTGCTCTTCTTTCTTTCTTTTTTTTTTTTTTTTTTGTTTTGTTTTGTTTGTTTGTTTTTGGCTAGAGGGCCATCTTGCTTATATAATAATCTTTATGACTTTGCCTGCTTTGCCATAAAAATAATAATTAAAAAATCTTTATGACTTCTTCAGTTTTAAAATTTGAGTCAAAAGTTTGATAGTTTTT
Organism: Ficus erecta; assembly: GCA_008635985.1. Classification (NCBI taxonomy): domain Eukaryota; kingdom Viridiplantae; phylum Streptophyta; class Magnoliopsida; order Rosales; family Moraceae; genus Ficus; species Ficus erecta. The sequence continues at coordinate 3,269,599 of BKCH01000019.1, forward strand.
TTTTTTTTTTTTTTTTTTTTTTTTTTTTTTTTTTTTAATTTGAGTGAGAAGTTTATGTTATTGTCACTTTGTTAAATCCTGTTGATTTCTCCAGACTAATATGTATACACATGTATGTATATTTAAGCCAAAGTGACCTTTCCAAACCATAATTAGCCACTACCCAGTTCACTAAATTTATTTACCAAAGCATTTAACTGAAAAGATTTCTGATAATTAGCCATAGGATATAGGCTAGGTTGTGACAATATCATTACAGGAATATAGCTGAAAGATCAGATATTATTCAACCAAGAACAGACTTAAATTACAATATGATTTCAAGATAAAAATGATGATCTTCACCTGAGGGATCTAAGATCAGGCATGCCTAATTAAGCCTGTTTTTAAATCATAAGTAGTCTTCTGTAGCCCCACCCCCACACCCATTGAAGTATCCTCTGGGACCAGCTGCAACCCAAGTAACGTTTTCGTTCGCGCTGCGATCTGTCCTGCCCCGAGCTTTTTTTTCGAAGTGACAGTTTGATCCTTCAGTTTTGGTGCCAAACTCTAAAATTGATGACAGATTTTGTAATTTAACAGACGTAGTCATGTGTGTATTACATAATATATTCTGAATGACATTTTACAAAATCAGACGTAAAGGTGAGCATATTTTGTGTTCTCTAATTGGGACTCAAAACGCCAATTAGCCCTTCAAATACTAGACTAGGAATATTAACTTGGCTCGAAAAGAGCACTTGAGCCAGGTAGCTTAAACTAGGAATATATATATATATATATATATATATATAGATGGGAGAAAGAAGTACATAACTTACATACATAATTAATTAAAGTAATAAATAGCATGCTTTAAAAATATTTTGAGTAAATAACAGTAAACTAGTAAATTTGTTATTTATTTCTTTAAAATATATTATTTATTTATCAAAAAAATTTTTGCCTAATAAATTTACTTTTTACTTTGCTATAAACTTCAATTATTTTTTGTAAAAATGCAATTTACTACGATTTCTCTCTATGCGTATTTTCATTTGAGCTTTGTGCTTGAATGGACTGCAAACAAGCCCATTTAACAATTGGGCTAGGGGAGGTTTTATGGAAGTTGAGGTCCATTTTCAAGGCCCAATTCCAAACACAAATTTTTTAGTTGGATTGATTACAGAGGGATCATGTTGTAGGGGATTAAAATTTCCAGGGAAAAAAAGAAAAAAGAAAAAAGAAAAAAAAGTTGTAGTAGGATAAAAAAATTTATATTGAATATAAACAAAATGTAATAACGAAGAACAATGCTGTATCTATAAGGTAATTCTCATATGAAATTGAAAAAAATAAAAATTACGAAAATATGTTTAAAGGAATCCCATAATTTTATTGATAAAATTTTAGACATAGGTAATACATGATGGTATATGAAACCTATGAAAGGTTCAATGACTAGACTAAATCCATCAATCCCTATAGTAAGTATATCGCGTGCACTATCGATATTTACACGTGTATTCGAGCAGCATATATGATAATGATCATAAAAAAGAACAAAGAGAATGAAAATATTTGTGATCCAATATATATAATCTCATTATTATTTTCAAGTGCATCTTGGAGAAACCCTTCCAATCCTGTTCAACCAAACGTTCTCACAAGAAGCTTCGACCGATTCTCCATCGCCTTCGGAGACAAAATCGACGTTTCGCAGCGAGATCCCTTTGCATGGGAAGCTCTTGCTGCAGTCGAACTTCACAGCCACTTTTGAATCACTTGTCCCTTTGATGTTGCTGTATATCACATTGCTTATCTGCACTGCTGAGGTCTGCAAATGTTATGGATTAAAAAAATAAAAAACGATTAGTACTAGTCCATGTTTTTTATTTTTTAATAGTGTGATCAACGTGTAGTTTTATGAGTTAAATGTAATTTTTATTAGGATAATATTAGTGAAAAAGACTGAGACAGAATAATAATTTCAGTTTTATAGAATTCATACAATTTAACACGTATAAACTAGTAATATTCGTGATAAAAATTTTAAGGAAGTTTACCATGACACATATTTTTATTTACCTGTTCATGACATGGACCATTCTGATCACAGTAGTTTTGGTCTATGATTATGGGGTTGCTCACATTGCGCATTGATATGTTTTGGAAGACGATGTTCTTTGCATACCCAGATCCTCCCTGCATTTCCATAGATATCAATGTTAATATCGATATATATATATATATGTCTTTTTTTGTACGTGCATGTATGTAAGCATATTAACTGTTTTTTCATCTATAAGTAATGATATATAAACCTCTTGAAAATGACATACAAAAGAGTAATCTCTTTTGGTACTTTCTTCTTGTTTTGAGTGTTGGCCAACAAAGTTGAAGACATATATATGTTGATGTAACACTTTCTTAGTTTATGTTATGAGTGACACGTTTTTTTTTTTTTCTCTCTCTCCTTGATAAGACATCTACGTATACTAAGGGGCACAATCATTCTCTTTATCTCATTACATATATATATATATATATATATATAAGTGTATATGATATTAGCATAACCAACTTTGGATATGATCAAGTGATAGTGATTGAGAAGCTGTTAGCATAAAATTCGGTGCGTGATTAATGTTAGGTGACTTAATTGTATAGGTCATACGTGGGTCAGCATTTAGAAGTAGTAAGTATACTAATTATGTATTAAGTCAAGTATTGTTGTAACAAAATTCAGTTTAGTCCACAACCAAGTCAAAAGTGATCAGGAATAAGTGGTTAGTATACTAGTTTATTGGGTAAGTTTGATCATGTGAATTAGTAGGAGAGGTTAGAAAAATGTCCTAATTATTACCAAAGACTTTTTTGTTTTTTTGTTTTTAAATAATTGGGGGCCGAGGATTTTATAACTCTACAACTTATGATGAGATCATGTGTGTGATTACTATTAAATTATACTTACAATCATATTTACCAGAGAATTTTACACTTTTTAAGTTTTGTGATCATGTGTGACACAATATTTGCACATCCTAATTCCTATGCTAAAATTAAGGCAAAACTGGAGCACCCTTTTTTGACCCTTTTACAAGTACTTTCCACCAATTTTTCTAAAAGAAAAATGTTAATTTCAACATTGCACTTAGTTAAAAAAAAAAAAAAAGTGGACGACTTTTTTTGCACAGATCAAATTTATATTGTTTTTCTGTTTTACAAAGAATAATTGAATTTTAATTGGAAGCAAAATTTTCTTACCTGCCAAGTTTTTATTCTCACTCCATTAGTGGTTCCTGAGAATTTTGCTCCATTCACCATCACATTGGAGACCACAGCTTCCGAATTTCCAGCTCCTAAGCTTCCAATGCTGCACAAAAATTACCACAATATATAAGAAATTATCAATTATATCTGCCAAAATATTCATTATATTTCCCATCAAAAGTAGAAAATATTATTTAGTTCATCCTAGAACAACACACACACACACACACACACACATATATGTATATATGTATATACGAATATATATTGATAAAAAAACAAAGTTATGGCATACCTAATTCCATGACCAGGACCGCAAGTTATATCTTTAGCTCTAACATTCTTTGACCCACTTACAATTGAGATACAATCATCACCTTCAAATAAAAGAAATAAATAGGTAAATAATTTATTCATAAAAATACATAAAATAAGTCAATATATATCTATACTTGTTAAAATATATATATGTATATATACCTGTTCCTATGACACAGTTGGTTAGCTGAATATTCTGTGTATCAGTGATGTGAATTCCATCAGTGTTGGGGCTATTTCCAGGTGCAATTACTCGTAGATTCAAAGCTTTGACATTCACACATTTTTGAAAAGTCAGGTGCATTTGTTGCGCATTCTTGAACCTCAGGTTGGCTACTACTAGATTGTTACATCCGTCGAATGTCACAGCCTATAAAAATATATATATATATATATATATACATATCATCAATAAAAATTACATTTTTTTTAGGTAATTAATCTTTTAAAAAAGCGATTAAGAGCTATAGGTCCATGAGCTTACAGTTGGGGCGTGCTTGCATGGCTGTGAAACAATATTGGACAATCACCCAAAAAAAAACAAAAAAAAATTAGTAAATGTTTAAATATATATAAACATGAATGAGTTTTAATATTAAAGAAATAACAATTAATTAAAATATAAAGGGCTTACAAGGGCTGGGTTGATTTTGCAAGAGTTTTGCCACCATTTCCTTCCATTGCCATTGATAGTGCCACCACCTATAACCCTCAAGTTGTTGACTTCCTCAAACTGAATCCAGTGCCGTCGGTCCTTCTCGTAATCCGACCGGCGTGGCGAAGCTTTGATCACTCCCGAGATCTAGTTAAAAATATTAAAGATCATCAACAATAATAGTACATATACAAAACACTTGTTTTTATATATATACTAGGAATGTAGACATACATTAATATATATATATATATATAAATCTAGAATATATATATATATATATATAATTATATTTGTGCATGCATTTCATTTTAATGAACTCACCCTCAATGTGACATAAGATTTGCAAGGGCCTGAAAACTTGATTGGCTTGAGGTGATAAACCTTGTTCTTGGGGACCAAAACAACACCTTCCTTATTAGAAGAACAAGCCCTCTTCCAAGCCTTGCTAAATGCCTAACAACAAAACCCCAAAAGTTTCAAATATAAACATATATATATATATATATATATAGACAATATATATTGTGAAGTGAAAATGAGAGTTGTGGATGTTACCTGACTATCATCTGTTCCATCAGCTCTAGCTCCAAAGTCATCAACATTGAACACCTGTGGAGAAGAGGAAGGAGAGCTTGTTCTACTACTTAGCCTTCCATTAAGACTCTTGTAATGATAATATTGGCCATGAAGATCATAACTTGTTTGATGAGGAGAGAGAGAGTACTTTTGGTAGTTTCTAGAGAGAGAGAGGGAAAAAGAAGCGAAGAGTAAGACAAGAACTAGGAATGGGGTTTTTGGAGACATGATGATGATCTTTGTCTTTTTCTTTTTTGATGATCACAAGTGTTTGTGTGTGTGTCCTTTGAGGATATGAAGAAGAAGAATGTCAAGAGATAGAGGAGATATTGTAAACAATTATGACTAGTGAATATGCTTTGACATGAAGGGACAATATGGTGGTATTTATAGATGGGGAATTTACAAAGGTTGGTGTTGGAGTTTCTCTTTCATTTCCTTTTTTCTATTGCTACTTTTGTTTTATTATTTTTTTTTCCCTTTTTTCTTTCATGGGTTTTCAAATGATGACTCAAAACGAGTTATGGGGATTGAAAATTATAAAGAGATTGAGACGAAAGAATTTACTTTGGCCGGTAGCCAACTTTGGTCTCTCTCACACACAATAATTTTTTTTTTTTTTCCTTCTCTCCAATCAAAGTGAATTTGGAAATGGTTTTGAGTTAGTTAATGGTGGCTTGTGCTTCTTTACCAACAAATAGGCATGGTATACGTTCATAAATATTGCTAATTTATCTCCTATGTTTTGACAATTATATTTGAGGCTGACTCTCTAAAGTAGCCAAAATAATAATAATAATACAAGAAATCTAGCTAGGCACATGACTTAAAAAAAAAAGGTATAATTTTCTATTCCATGTAAATACAAAGTCCAACCAAATCAAAGGCATATAGGATAAAATATTTAATTATAATTGTCAAATTTTTGTCACAAGTGTTAGGCTTAATTTTTGTAGCCGTATTTGGTAGTAACCCACGTATAGTAGTACAATTCTAGTTGACATTCTAACTCGTTTTAACTGTAGAACGTGTGGCAACTTGAAAATTTTGACCCTAAAAATTGTGATCAATATGCAAAATTTCGGCTTTGAAAGTGTTGTCAAACTTATAATACATATACACATATGCATATATATATATATATATATATATATATCGCCACCAATCACTACAACAAAAAGTGCTTTTCAAGACATAAAATTTATGACATTTTTTATAAAATGTCGTTAAAAGATCCATACAATGACATTGAAAAGTAAAATGTCCTTAAAAGATCCATACAACGACATTAAATTTTAAAATGTCGTTAAATCCATAATACAACGACATTATTTCAAAAAATGTCACAGATGTTATTTTATTGACAAAAATAGTATAAATTAAAAATCTAATATTTTGTGTATCACATCTTCAGTCTAATATTTTTGATACATTTGTGTATAAAACACCAAAAAGATTATAGAGTTTCTCATAGGTCTTAATTAGTCTAGAACAAAAATATAAATAGAAAATTAATAACAAATGCATATATGATCAAAAAAAAATCTAAAAAATAAAATGTTCTCAACATTCTCTATGAAAAAAATTTTCAAATAATTATTGAACAACAATACCCTCAATAACCTCTCTCACATAAGGGTCATCGTCATCAACATTGTCATTATTGAGTTTAGACACATCTTATGGTGCATATGTTTTGTAAGTGCTCTCATCAAACACATCAAAATCATAGAAACCTCTTGGTGGTGCTTTCATCACAACATACCAACTTGATGTATCTTTTTTTCTGGAGTAAAATACTTGTTTCGCCTATGATGCTAAAATGAATGGATCTCGTTGAAATTGACTTATTCCATCATGAAGGTTAACCAATGTGAACCCTTCTTCTTCTTTTACACCACCCGCAATATTAGCCCAAATACAATTGAATACAACCAATCGGAATTTATGATGGAATACGTTTATTTGCAGCCACTTATTGATGATCTTAAGGAGCTCTGGAATGTTGGAGTGGAGATACTTGATGGGTTGATAAATAAGAGGTTCAATATGAGAGCTATATTGATGTGGATAATACATTGATGTGGATAATACATCAAGTTGGTTTGTTGTGATGAAAGCACCACCAAGAGGTTTCTATGATTTTGATGTGTTTGATGAGAGCACTTACAAAACATATGCACCATAGGATGTGTCTAAACTCAACAATGACAATGTTGATGACGATGAGCCTTATGTGAGAGAGGATATTGAGGGTATTGTTGTTCAATAATCATTTGAAAATTTTTTCACAAAGAATGTTGAGAACATTTTATTTTTAGATTTTTTTTATCATATATGCATTTGTTATTAATTTTCTATTTATATTTTTGTTCTGGACTAATTAAGACCTATAAGAAACTCTATAATCTTTTTGGTGCTTTATACATAAATGTATAAAAAATATTAGACTGAAGATGTGATATGTCAAAATATTACAATTTTAATTTATACTATTTTTATCAATAAATAACATTTTGTGACATTTTTTGAAACAATGTCGTTGTATTATGGATTTAACGACATTTTAAAATTTAATGTCGCTGTATGGATCTTTTAACGACATTTTACTTTTCAATGTCATTGTATGGATCTTTTAACGACATTTTATCAAAAATGTCATAAATTTTATGTGGTGAAAAGCACTTTTTGTTGTAGTGAATGTATCTTATTAGACAATAGCACTATGCATAATCTAATGCAAAAAAGAATCCCACTTTGGTCAAATCCATGTAGCACAAATGTTGGTTGATGATGCCTTTTTCATCATTATTGGTCATTCCCCAACCAAGTGAAGGTTCTTAATAATTCATCTCTTTGCGCATATATATATATATATATATATGACACACAAGTACAAGAATTTGGGGTTATGTAAGTCCAATTCTTTGGTCAATCGGGTCTTTCATATTATGGAGAATAGTAAATGCCCATGTTGTGAAATTGCATAAGATAATTAGTTACGATTACACTATTTCAATAATCCCCCGGATAAAACGTGAGTCCTAAATTTTCCTAGTCAAACTACAACATTGCTTTGAATTAATTAAACCCACTTGCAAGACGGTTTTTTCTTCATGTGATTCCCGTTAATGGTGGAAAAAGTGTATTTCTGTTGTCATCTCTCTTTGCCAAACTGCCTCCAATTTTGTAATTAAATCTTTTCATATATATAATCTATATTGTATAGGACAAATTGTGAATAGGATCCACATAATAGTTTTTATAAAAAATTTATAACATCTAACGATTCTGAACTGCATAATGTACATCAATATATATTTTTGTATCATATTATAAAATTATCGTGTGTATTATATACACTACAATCTTTTACGTATACTTTCTGTTGTGTATAAATATTGACGAAATTTCTTATAACAGTTAATTTAGTTAATTTTCTTTGCTGCAACATATGCAAGTATGTCAAAGTCATTCAACACATGGAATTCTATTTTTTCCATCATATTCAGTTATGGTTCACAAAAATTGATTTTCAACAAAATACAAAAAAGTGGGTGATTAATTGGTTTTGTGGTTGACAAGCCATGTCATGTGTCACTTTCGGGTTGGCAATTTGCCAAATAAATACGAATTTCATTTCACCCTCTCGGACACATTAGTTGTATGATGTCAAAGGGACGCAGACTACATAGAGAAGAGCCACAAGGGACTCTATATAAATATATATGTATATATATTTTTCTTCCTTGTCAAAGTAAAAAAGTTAGGGAAGTTAGCACCTATTTAGGTGAAGTAGTTATTGGGTAAGAAAAAAGAGAATAGGTGAGATTGAGGAAAGAGATAGAGAGGGATTTTTGCGTGTATTTTTCAAGATATGAACCATTACATGTTTGCCGTGGTGTGTTTGGGAAACAAAGGAATTTGCCAAGGTATGGACAGGAATAATTATGGTGTGCTTTTGGAAATGTGAATTTTTATTTTTTTTTGTGACTTGAAATTGTTGCCACTTTAACAAGGCTTTTAATTTGGTTCTTGTGACATAATCCCTAAGCCAAAACTTTTACTTCACCAACTTCATTTATTATATATGCAGGCCTAAGTTTTTATATGTGAATAGTAAATTAGTTATTAGGTTTCCTTTTTATGGAATGGTACATTATTTATTTATTTATTTATTATTATTATTATTATTATTATTTTTTTTGAATGTGTGAATGTTTCCGAGTAATATTGTGTACATTCAATGATTAAGATATGCTTTGCCATGTAGCACACTGAAAGAGTTAAACATATTTCCAAACTAATCTTTATAGCAGTTTAAAAATGCAGAAGCCAACTCCTTGATTTTCTATCACCCAGAAAAAGGAAATACATAAATAAATTTTGAGTGATATGAATTAGATTTTTCATTTTTTAGAGGAGGTTTTATGTAATTTTCTATATATATTTTTGTATATAGACATAGATAAATTGGTGGGAAACAAAGGCCCTGTATTCAAGAGTTCCATAAAGAGTTTAATTGGGATTTACATTTATTGTCCAATTTTTGTTTCCTAAATGATGTCTAACCAATTATATTTTGATAAATATTAAAAGAAGTTAGATCTTAATATATAAAAAATCAGTAATAAAGTATTTTATACTTTTGAAGATGACGTGAGATAATATTATTGATTAGACACCATATGGGACATCAAAAATTGCATATAGGGTGTGGATTCGGTTAATTGAGGCGTCACTACCTAAGACATTAATTAAAGGTAGTTCTGGATTATCATTTATCATTAAAAAAAAAAAGGGTCTTTTCTCTTTCGTTTTTGCAAGAAATGCTATTCATTACAAGTGGCTATTATCATCAAACTTTTAAGGACTTCCACGTTTAACAAATATGTGTGATCAATTATGAGATCAACAATAATATATATATATATATATATATATATTTTTTTTTTTCTGGTTTGGATGTTGTGGGTGTTTGTGCGGGGGGGGGGGGGGGGGGGGGGGGGGGGGGGGGGGGGGGGGGGGGGGGGGGTGGGGGGTTGGTGGTCGGGGTGGGAGCATAAGGAAAGAAGGCCCACATCTCATTGTAGAAAGGACTTGGAAGACAAGATTTGCATGTTAGGGGGTGATTTTAACAGCCCATTTAGTTTATGGCCTGGCCCACATCCACACACCAAAAAGAGAGAGAGAGAGTCGTGAAAACAAACCCTTCATGTTCATGATTGTTTTGGGAAATTGCGGCGAAATTGCGTCAAAAAGTATATTTTATAATTAAGTAATTTTAAAGTTTATAACATATTTTTTAAAAGATAATAAATTATAATATATATTTTTGATAAAAAAAATTCAGATTTATGTACAATAAATTTATGTGTATAATTTTATGTTAGAGAGAAGATGAAGGATAATGTTTTTTCTTTTTTTTTTTGTATTATGTGATCATAAAATTCATTATATTATTTACTACTATGTTTAAAATTTTATGATATAATATACTATTATTCTAATCAAAATGTTATTTTACTCTTTCTTCCTTGTGTTTTTTTACCCTCTTACTTGGATTTTGACCCTCATACAGTCATACTTCTCTGATTGGAAATAAATATATATATATATATATATGAAATTATAATGATTGAGATAATAATTCAAAAATGTTTTTAATAAATCACCCAAAATAAAGAAAATTGTAACACATAACATTTTTTAAATAAAATAAATAAATAGTAGGATTTTAAAACTGTTGGAATAGATAATATCTTTATTAATGCAAAAGTTATTTACTTATCAAGAATATCTTGGCATGCCTATCAAAGAAGTTTCAAAGCAAGAACCCCGTTATAAAAAATAAAAAAAAGTAAAAGTAAAAATAAAAATAAAGAGCAAGAACCACGTAAACCCAAATGCAAATATGGAAAGAGTTGTGTTTGTTTTATATTAATATTATCCATTTTTGGGTTGTAAATGTCCTTATTGATACAGGACTTGTGCTAGTGTTACATTTATTATCTCTTTCTATGTAACCTTTTTTCACATTCCTTTCCAATACCCAATATCATAAGGCTTTATTTATTTATTTATTTTTTAAATTTGGGAACAGGTGGATTTCAAACTCTACACCTCATAATAGAGTCAATGTATGTAATTATCGTTAAGCTGTATCATGAGGCTTATTTGCACTTATCAATCTTAATCAGAAAAACTCCTTACCCAAATAGTAACCATTTCCATTTGAATGGGTACAAACAATTACCAGTTATTCAAGTCCTATATTCAAGACCAAAAAAAGGGGGAACAAAACTCTATTGGTACGGAAGTGAACAATTATGTATCGTCATTATAAATAAATTTGCATGTTTTTTTTTTAAGTTATGATATAATGTGACGATATGAAATTTGTTTGATTAGTTTTTAACTTCAATGGAACAAAAAAAAAAAAAAAAAAAGAATCTGCCTATTGCATGTCGAGCCTCATCTGTAGTATGTACTTTGCTTTTGCAACCACAAAATGTTGGCCAAAGAGCTCACAAATATCTTCCACATATAGAGTGATTGCTTGATTTTTCCAAACGATTTGCCGATTACAACGAGACCACAAAGAAATAAATAGAAGAAACATTTTCTTAACGTCTTATCTGACGTTTTTCTAAGGAATTTCATATAGTAGGATACATATATATATATATATATATATTTTGTAATGCATCTTTTTTTAACATAGCTTAAATCTAATCTAATTGAATAAATTACAACCGTTGGACAAATTCAGGGTGCAAAAAAGCCTTTAATTTGTTAATTATTGAATAATCTATTAGGTGGCGTCATTTTGTTTTGATAGAAAAGCCTTAATTTACAAACAAAATAAAATAAGAATCAAGAAACATTGGACCGAATATTTGCCAAAGTGACGTATGCTTACAGAATCAATCAATTGTGAACAACGTTTTTCTTGTGAAAAAAATATATAAATACATACATTTATTTTAGTCCCTCAAAGAAAAAAAAAAAAAACTAAATGGATTTCTTTTATTAACTAAATGGCTTAGTTTTTCGTTAGTGCGGAATGTTATAATTACTTTTTAAAATTAACAAAAAGTCAATGATGGTTTATAAATTACATCGGAATTTGAAAGTCCCGAACTTTATTTGTCTGCCCCATAATACTTGTTCAAAAAAAAAAAAAAAAACCTGGACCACACAATTTCTTTTTCATAATTTTAGTTAAGTAATTCTTCATGGAAAAATCATATTAGGTTTGTTATCGATCTATTAATGTAAATAAACGTGAGAGGAAGAGAAACAGAGAAGCACTGTGCGAGTTTGAGAGAGCAGACCAGACAAGAGTGAGAGAGCCATGGCGGAAGTGGCTACAGAGAAGGCGAGCTCCGGCGGAGAGGGGATAGTGGCGGTGAACGCGAGGCCGAACAGAGGCGTCACTTCGAAGCTTATCGGCTTGTTGGAGAAGGTCGTCGTGAAGCTGGGCGACGACTCTTCTCAACCTCGCCTCTATCTCTCCAGTAACTTCGCTCCGGTTCCCGACGAAACCCCTCCCACCACCAACCTCCCCGTCTCCGGTCATCTTCCCGTCAGTATACTCCTCCGTTTTGCATCCATTCTCCGGTTTTCCTATCCTTAAACGACTGAAATTTGTTAACAAACGCAAAGTTCCGATTTTTATATTTATATATATATATATATATTTTTTCCCTTTTCAACGAATTTTATTTTATTTTGTCGTAGATTTTTCAATTATTGATACTACTGTAGTCTGTAGATTAGCTCCGTTGGTTGGAAATGGAATCACATTTTTTTTTTTAAACAAATTATTGGTTAACTGTTTGATTGTTCATCACAATGTGGTTTCTTTCTTGAGTTCTTCACTTCAAGACAGGTTCTTTTAGTCATTAGATTAATATTAATTGCTAACTTTATCACTCCATAAGCAAGTTTATCCATCGATCAGGGATTCAAGTTTAGTTTAGTTTTATTTGTTTAAGCTTTTCTGCTGATACTTAATCCATAACAGAAATGCTTAAACGGAGAGTTTGTTCGGGTGGGACCGAATCCGAAGTTCTCTCCGGTCGCTGGCTATCACTGGTACATCTTTCCATTAGATCAAACCCTTTTTTTAAGGTCTCTTATATTCTCATAGGACAATGTTGCTTATCTTCTTGCTTGCTCTTGTTACAGGTTTGATGGAGACGGGTGCGTGATCTTCCGCTGCCATTTCTACATACTCGAATTTCTGACCATGATTTTAATTTTTGTCCAAGATTTTGGAAGTTGGATAATTTATTTTCTATTTTAATTTTGTCCTCAAATTTAATCGCAATGTGTTAAATTTTTCTGCAGTATGACGCATGGTCTTCGCATCAAAGATGGAAAAGCATCGTATGTCTCTCGTTATGTAAGAACGTCGCGTCTTAAACAGGAAGAATACTTTGGAGGTGCTAAATTCATGAAGCTATGCCAGGAAAATGATGCCCTTTCGTAATGTCGGAATTGCAAATCGGCTGGTTTTTGTGATCGGAAAGTTTTTTTTTTTTTTTTTTTTTAAATTAAGCTATGACTTTTCTTGTGAAAACATATAATTACCACCCACTCAAAAAAAAAATCCCTAAAATAGTTTTAGAGCTCACCACACTAAGAATACAATAATTACCATCTTAATAATACAGAAACTCAAATTCGAACAAACCTAGAAAGATCCAAGGAGTGCAAAAGAAACCAAACAAGTTTTACTTTGTTTTTCCCTTCAAAAGTTATCTTTTTACTGCTAAAATTTCGTGCTAAATAAGGCACCTTCATGCCAGGAAATCAAAAGACTAATTTAGCATTAAAAACAAGACACTTTAAGCTGTACATTCATGCATCACACTTATGGAAGTAAAAATCATGCAATTCATGCACCATACACTTAAAACAAACATTAAAAGTGAAAATCATAAAGTCTACAAATAAACAGACCACTAAAACTTTTCACTTTCAGCCATAAAATCTGACTTAAAACTAAGACCTTCAATATTCAGCCACGTGAGTACGACCCTTACACCAATGAGCTTGTACAATAGTTCCACGTCATTAGCAAATTTGAATGATTAGATTCACTAGCCGTATAAGGTCGATCCACTTGCCAGTGAGCACACCCTTGTAAATAAATTTCTTCAATCTGATATAATAATCTCGTTCCTTACGAAGCTGCCAATGCAGGGGAGATGTTTACATTTGGTTGTTCGCATACTCCACCATACGTCACTTACAGAGTCATTTCGAAGGATGGTTTCATGCATGATCCAGTACCAATAACAGTATCGGGGTCCATCATGATGCATGACTTTGCCATTACTGAGAATTACGCCATTTTCATTGATCTTCCTTTGCTTTTCAAGCCAAATGTATGTTAATTTCTAATTCATCAATGTTTCATGATTAAGGTCTGTGAAGTAAATCTTGTTTCATCTCGTTTGACAACGAGAAATAATCACCAATTTGAAAATTTTCTTGGTCACGTGGGGGATCTAAACCAAGAAGGAAATTCAAGGGGCATGAAGATTTTGTGAGAAAGATCTCTCCTGATTATGGATGTTAAACGTTTTCATAAATTGAATGCCTATTTGTAGAATTTTAGTAGAAGAAAAACCGCACTTTGCTTTCTGAGGCTTAGATCATTATGTTTCGATTTTCAGGAAATGGTGAAGGAAAAGAAGCTGATATTTTCCAATTTGATGCTACCAAAAAAGCCCGCTTCGGTGTGCTTCCGCAGTATGCAGAGAATGAGCTTTTTATCAAATGTTTCGAGCTTTCAAATTGCTTCATATTTCATAATGGTGAGCACGTTTGGATTCCCACCTTATGTATGCAATAAACAAAATCCATTTCGTAGCCAAATCTGCCAATAGCAGCTAAGCAAGTCTCGCTGTGGTTAACGTTTGTTCTGACCTTGATTTATGACTATATTTAGTAGCCAACGCGTGAGAGGAGGGAGACGAAGTTGTTCTAATCACATGCCGCTTTGAGAATCCAGATTTGGACAAGGTCAATGGGACCGTCAAAGAAAAGCTTGAGAATTTCTCAAACGAGCTGTAAGAGGATTTTCATCGTGTTTATTGATGTGAAATCTTCAAAGTGGTGTTTGTATAAGCTTCTAATATTACAATTCCTTCAGATACGAAATGAGATTTAACATGAAAACTTGTTTAGCATCACAGCGGAAACTCTCAGAACCAGCAGTAGATTTTTCTAGAGTGAATGACAGCTACACTGGCAGGTATATATAGATATCTTTCTAATTGTGAAAGACTATTTTGCTTCTTTTTCTTGCTGATTTTCTAGGAAACTTTTAACATTACTGCCTTTCTGGTGTTCTCCCACTTCACAAATTTTTTTTTTTTTTTTTTAAAGCTCACTTCACAAATATTTGTCGTTCGTGCGAGTGAAATCAGGAAACAACATTATGTGTACGGAACCAGACTAAACAGCATTGTAAAATTCACTGGAATTGTCAAATTTGATTTACATGTTGAACCTGAAAAAGGTAAAACATGTATTGAGGTTGGTGGAAATGTTCAAGGCCTTTATGACCTAGGACCCGGCCGATTTGGCTCCGAGGCTGTATTTGTCCCCAAGGTTCCCGGAGTCACTTCTAAGGAAGATGATGGTTACCTTATATTCTTTGTGCATGATGAGAAAACCGGGTATTACTTTCTTCTCTCTCAGTTTCAATTTCCACGTACTAGAGTGAGGCCTAGTTCTTTTAGTTTTTGTTACGTTACAAGTCTCTGTACCGGCACACGTATGGTGATAAATCACCAGTATTGATGAATAGCAACACTCCTACCCTTATTAGAATGCATTTTGGTGTTGGATTTTTTCACCATTCAGAAAATTATCGGTACGTGTGATTGATGCAAAAACAATGTCACCGGATCCGGTTTGCAGTTGTTGATTTGCCCCATAGAGTTCCATATGGATTCCATGCCTTCTTTGTGACTGAGGTCAGTGTTGCTTCAAGTAATATACTTGTACTTTCTAGTCGCTTTCTTTTCTCAAATCAAAACATATTCCAAGACTGTTTATGTGAAAGATCGGAACAAACAGAGTTGAGGTGAATTGTATAATTGGTAAGGACTAAGTACTTAAAATTAAATGAAACTATATGGTGCACAAGTATACCACAAATGTGGGGCCCAAGGTAATATTGTCGGGCACCACCGACGTTAGGTCATGTAACTTTTGATATTAGTGATTCTCACGTTTTGATCTTGTGGTTATTGATCATGGTTTTTTTTTTTTTTTTTTTTTTTTTTTTTTGTTTGTTTTGGTTTGCAGGTGACATTAGAACTTGTAGCCTACTGAATGAAGGGCAGCATCTAAAAGCAGAAAGGGCCTAGAAGATACATGACTTGCATGTTAGTGGGCCAATATAACAGCCCATTTAGTTTTGGGCCTGGCCCACTTCCGCAGCAAAAAAAAAAAAGAGAGAGAAAATGGTGATGAAAACAGCATTTTTAAACAGATATGTTTTTATTTTTATCTTTATATTTATCTAATTGTAGGTTAAAAAAATGAAATATTATAGCTGGGAGAATAATCTGGAGATGTTCTCAATAAATCACTAAAAAAAAACCGAAAATTGTAACAAATAATATGTTTTTAAAACTAAAAAATAATAAGATTTTTAAACTGTTAAAGTAAATAATATATTTATTATAAAGAAAGTATTTACTCATCTATTCTTAGTAAATAACTTATTTATTAGTATATATAAATACATATGTTATTCGGTTCTTTTTCTATAAAAAGCCAAGAAGATTTTGACATGTCTATCGAGGAAGTTTCAAAGCAAGAACCACAAAAACCCAAATGCAATATGGCAAGAGTTATGTTTGTTTTATGTTAATATTATCCTTTTTTTTTTTTTTGGGGGGTTATAAATGTCACTTATTGACCCAGGACTTGTGCTAGTGTTACATTCATTATCTCTTTCGGTGAAACGTTTGTCCACGTTCAATTCCAATACGCAATAATGTGAGGCTTAGTCGCGCACTCACCCAATCTTAATCAGAAAAACTCCTTACTAAAATAATAACCATTTCCATTTGAATGGGTACAAACTACATACTCCCTTGGATTTAAACAACTTTTGGGTACCATACAAATAAAGGGGAGGAGAAACTATATCATTACATGTCGTCATAATTTTATCAAGTTTGATAATTTTGGATGTTAATTTAAGTTATAATCAAAGTAACAATATGAAATAAACTTAAAAAAAAAACATAAAAACATAAAAACCAAAACAAAAACAAAAACTCCCTATGGTCAATCCTGATCTGTACTTTGCTTTTTCAACCACAAAATGTTACCTCGATCTTTCTAAATGATTAGCAATTACAACAAGACCAAAAGAAAATACATGACACGTTTTTCTTAATGTCATATCTGACGTTTTTCTAACGAGCTTTATATAGTATGATATATCTGTCTATAGTGTATGTATTTAAATAACATACGTTAAATCAGATTAAAATTACATTAAACCTAAAAATATATACGAAATTAATTAAATTTGATGCCATTTTAATTTTTTTTTATGCGTTACTACAAATTGTAGATGCTGGGAATCTACTGTCAAATTTTAACCGAGATTAGTTGATAAATAAATAAACAAACAACAATCATTGGGGTCCTCAAACATCGCATCTGAAAGTCACAAAGCAATCACAATCAGAAAAAGATATAGATAAGTGAAAAAGAATGAAGAAAAGAAGGATAACAACACCGATATTTAGAGAGATTCGCCAAAAATGTATTACATCCACTGAGTATGTGGGTTTCACTATATATGAACTTTTTAGTACAATGGATTTACAACTTCTGAATATATTTTGGTAGAAAGACTGTAGGCTATGGGTTCCAAAATATCGTCCACAAATGAGAAGGTTCCTTCTCTATTTATAGAGGGAAAGTAGGCAGTCCCCCACTACCCCGAACTATTCGGAACACGTATAAGAACGTAGGTCACAATGCCACGATTGATTGTGGACTTGGCAGTTATGGAGATTGATCTTTTCTTCGTGTGATATTTGTAAAATATGAATGCCGAACGACAAATCAGTCATTCACAAAAGACCAAGGATTAGGCATCGTTCGTCGTTCATTTTACTGGGCCAAATACTCATCCGACCCATACTTGGTGAATTGATGGGCCTCAAAAGAAATGAGACCAGCTGGTCGAGCGCGGTCATTCATCGTTGGCCACTCTACCAAGTTAAAATCGTTCATTGAGCCGAACTCAAATGCTTGAGAATACTTGATCCATCGGGGCCAACATTCGTCGTTCGTTTATTAAGCGGTCGTGATGACCCAGAGACAATGTTATGGAGAGACGAAGTCTGACCTCAACATAAATTCTCTTTTTTCTAACACAAATTAAAAGTTTATAACACATATAATTTCGGGTCATCTATCAAAAACGTGGAATTGGAATTGACTTTTAGAAATATTTTCAAAAAATAATTCTTTGAAAATTATACGTGAGAAAGGGACGTGAGAACATATGATAATAACATAATCTGTGCAACTTTCATTATGATCCTGTTTTTTTAGTGTTACAAAGAAAACATCCCTTTAGAAAACACTCATGAGAGAAATAAATTGGAAAAAAAAATACATATTGATGTGATGAAATCTAATATTCCACAAAAATAGTGTTTAGAAACAGTTAGTAGCACCAACCAACGTAAGCATATTTTGATATTAGCCAAAAAAAAAAAAAAATAGAGAGCATACTTTTATGATAGGATATTCATATCAAATCTTATGTCATGCTAAGTTATTTAAAAATATTTTTGTAAAAATACAGTTTAATAATTTGGATTGAAATTTGAAGAATTCTGTTGTAGTATACAAAATTTTTTACAGTATTAAATTATACCAAAAAAGATAATTAATATAATAACATATATATACACACACAAACTTAACCGAAATGAAAAGGCTGTAATGTTTATACCTATTAACCACTTAAGAAAAATTAAAAGCGGAACGGAATAATTTCAATTAGATTTTTATGAAGTATTTACACAAAATATCTATTTTTAAACACCTGTTTTAAAATATAAATATTTTCAAACTTATTTGTAAATTTGAACAAAATTTAAGCTCCACATTTACCTTTCCTTGTTTTGCGGATGATTTGACTCTTTTTTTTTATTATTCCTTCTTGGTACCGGTTTTTTTTTTTTTTTTTCAAGCCACAACTTTAAAATGGAAATTTATCTCTTTTATCTATTTTTGTGGGATGATTGAAATTTTTTTTTTTTTTTGGTTTCCTTTTACTTCTTCCTGTTTATGCAAGTCTCGTACGTTCTTTAAAAGAGAGCGATGGCGGTAAAGCTCTTTCGAGGAGCACTACTATAGTTACCAATCCAATGATAAAGAGGGACTCCAATAATGAAATCGACGCTCATAAATGAAATTGATAATGAGCCAGGCTGCAATTGATTCCTTCACCTGCTGTATAGAGCATAATGAACAGTTAAATTATTGTCAAGGTTCCTTTTGTTTTTCACTAAATAAGCAGTAAAAATATTGGCTTTTTGATTTTTTTTTATTAGTAAAAAAAATGTTTCTTCTTCTTGAACTTTTACGGAGTGTTTAATGAATAAATTTAATTTAAAATTTTTAAATTTTAATAATAATTTTTAAAAAAGATAAAAAAAATTTTCAAAAAAGACAAATTTTTTTTTTTAGAAAAATATAAAAATACATGATGAAAAAAAATATAATTTAATTTAAACTAAACTTCCTATCAAACAAAGCCGTGGAACATGTTCCTCCGTTTTGCTAATATGCACGGTACGGTTTGTGCCAGAGCTTAGCATATTTTCCGAAGTTACGCCGTGAAACCGTCATTTCTTCGCTTCTATCTCTTCGATTTGCGCCGACAAATCTATTCAATTTGTTGAAGGCATTTGCTTCTTTCTTTCTTAATTTCTTTGGGTTTTTCTTTCTTTCTTTCTTTCTTTCTTTTTTTTTTTTAATGGTGAAGTCAAAGAGTTGATTTGTATTAAATTGGAAAATCATTACAAAGGAAAGAGCCAAACGAAATGGGAATGACTTCGGAAGTGCGCCAATGATCTGGTCAGTTCGGAGCCGGCATAGGATAGAGACGGAAACAGGGAAGAGAGAGGAAAAAAAATGTGGAGATGAGGTTTTTTTTCTTTTTTCTTTCGAATCCTAAAGGCTTCAAAGGCTTTTTGGATTTTTGAAACTTGTATTTGTGGAGGTACGATCTGTAAGCATCTAGAGAAGGAAACCCACGTTCAAAATACTTTCTTGTTCAACTTTAAGATCTCACCAATCAAAAAATCAGAGATTTAAATACCTAATCTTGAAAAATTCAAGGGAGTGATCCTGTTTATGTAAACTTAAAAAAATAAAAAATGACAGGCTTTTTTGAAGGAGAAAAAAAAAAAAAAAAACTTTCTGCTTTTGGATCCATAGTAGAAAGACAAGAAAGAAAAGTTCAGACTGAGAAACCATGGAAACTGAAAAGGGATTAATTTATGTGGGCCCAGACTTTTTTGAAAGAAAATTAGAACATTTGGACTAATACGGCAATGTGCATTTTTTGGCTTTTGTTCAACTCATCAATCCTAGCTTTTGATCCAATCCGTTGGTCCTAAATATGTACTGATACTTTTCAAATATGCTCTGCCACAATTGCTTCCTTTTTTAAATTCAAATTCTTTTTTCAAATTTTATTTTTAAAGTAAAACAATCCTATATTTACGGTTAGCTAGATCTTGTCATTTTTGTTTTTTTTTATTTTTTATTTTTTTAAAAAAAAAGAAAGTAATCCTATATTTAGGATTAAATTTCTTGAATTTGTTTGTTTTTTTTATCATATGATAATGACTTTGTCACTTAAACGATTATATTTCATCATTTAATGTTTAAATTATAAGGATCTTACCATTATATTATATACTTTTGATCAGTAACAACCCAATCATGTGATCTATATGATAATGACTGCATTATTTTATGCAAGAACTCCATATCTCTTAATTCCTGATTTTTTCACTTTTCGGACCATGACCATATTGACCGTGTCATTGAGAGGAAAAAAATCATCCAATATAGTTTCAATATTTCATAACATATATTAACTTCATTAATATGATATTGATAGTAATTATAAAAAATAACAATTAATAATAAAATTTATTCATAAAAATGCTCAAATACATGAATATGAATGAGGAATGTTTTAAAGAATTTTTGAATTTCTATATTCATATTTAAAAATAGGTAACCAAAATTAATGTGGTTATTTTTAAGATGAAAGCTGTTTTTTTTTTATTTCTTAAATTAGACTTAATGATATTTTTATCATCATAACATAATCAAAGTTATGTTATGTTCAATTTTCTAAATAAGTTTGTTTTAAGATATTTTTTAAACGTACGACTCTAATTTGATCATTTATATAAATCATTCAATTTTTATTTTTGAAATGGTTGCAGGGAGAAACTTGTAAAATAAATTTGCCACGTAATAATTCAAACGCAGGGTCAAGACTGAAGACAAAAGCCGTGAGTAATTAAAACATTAGATTTGACCGAATATTTGCCACAGTGACGTATGCAACCAGACAAAACTCCATTTGTACCGTAACACACAAGAATCTTATTTGGAATCAATCAATTATGATTACCATTGTTCTTGTCAAAATAATAATAGTGAAACAATTAAGCATATGTTTGGAAGTTAACAAAATGTTTAACTAATTTTGGCAAAACCAAACAACTCTAACCAAAAAAAAAATTAAAAATTAAAAAAAAACCTCAACTCAAACGGTACATTATATGCAAGCTAATATTTTAATCTCTTAAAAAAAGAAATAGAAAAACTTGAATCCTTATTTTTTTTAGTGGTTAATTCTTATCATTAAAAAACTAATATTTTTAACTAAACGGATTTCCCACTTGGTTTTGAAACTAGTGCCGAATGTCAACGTGGCAGAACACAACCCTCCAATCATGTACAACCACGAACCGCACAAGGAATATATGTTCCGACAAAACAAAATAATTTATATACACGTATATGTAGTACAACAAGAGAAAATTAAATAATAAAAAAATTGATGGTATATATAAATTACAATATCCAAGTGTTTTTCTATTAATATTATAGAATTTTAAACCATTAGATTTTCGTGAAATTTTTGAATTTTTTCTGTCATAATAAATTTGAAAGTACAGGACTTTATTAGTATGTACAATAGTTCTTATTGAAAAAAAAAAAAAAAAACTTACAAAATTTCCATTAGAGAAAAGATGTGGTACAACCTTTATTATATATTCTATCGATAGAGTTTATTTTATAGATTATTCGATGTATTTTAACCGTTAAGATTTTACTTGTGTATGATGAATATTACGCACCTTAGCTTATATAATCAAAATTGAGAAATTAAAAAATAAAAATAAAAGCAAAAATAAATAAATAAACCCCAACCCTTTCACCGATGACTTTTACGGCGGCGTTCCACTTCTGGTGATGACGAAATCGTCCCCCTCACCAGCGGCGATCCAGACCTGTGACCCCCCCCCATCTGCAAAATCGCTAGACTCACGGTGAAAATCCCCCCCGAGCCCCGAGCCCTCATAAGTCGGTGCCCCACCCTCCCGAGTCCCCATGAGCCGTGCCCCCCCACCCCCCCCCCCCCCCCTCTCGACCGACCTTCCACCGGTGGCCCTGATTACAAACCAGTTTTTATTTTTGTTTTTTTTAATTTTTATTTTTAATTATAAAAATTAATAAAAATAAGGAATTCAATTTTTATTTTTTAGTTACAATCCTATAAATTAGTTTTTATTTTTTTATTTTTATTTTTATACACATTTTAAATTTTATCTATTGAATTAAATTTTAATAATTTTAGATAAAATTTTACCATAAAATATAAAGAAGGAGCTTTACCATATAATCTCCATTTTCATTATTTCCTGAAGTAATTGTCCATAGAAAAAATCATTTAATGTTTATTATCTATTTATGTAAAATAAACGGGGAAGAAGTGAGGGAAAAAAAACAAAAAAAGCATTGTGTGAGTTGGGAGCAAAGTAGACGAGAGAGAGAGCCATGGCGGAAGTGGTGGCGAAGAAGGCGAGCTCCGGCGGCGATGGGATAGTGGCGGTGAACCCGAAGCCGAACAGAGGCATCACTTCGAAGTTCATTGACTTGTTCGAGAAGCTCGTCGTGAAGCTCGGCTATGACTCTTCTCAGCCTCACCACTATCTCTCTGGTAACTTCGCTCCGGTTCCCAACGAAACTCCTCCCACCACCAACCTCCCCGTCTCCGGTCATCTTCCCGTCAGTTTATTCCTTCATTTTCTTTTCATCAATGCGATTGTTTGTTTGTTTTGCTACAAATTTATTTTCCTCTTTTTATGTCAAGACTTAAGAGTCTTTCTTTATTAATACTACTGCAGAGTTTTCTCCGTTAGTTGAAAATACGGAATTTTTTTTTTTAATTTTTGGAATTTGGATTCAACAACTGAACGGAAACAAAGAACAAGATAAGATTTTTATTAATACTTTTTTTTTTTTTTTTTTTTTTTTCAAGTTCAATGCGGTTGTTTCTTTAGTTTCTGATTTTTTTTTTAATTTCTTTCTTTTTTTGTTAATCATTGTTAGAGTTTTTCATTTATTAATTCTACAATGGAGTTTTCTCTGCGGTTGAAATTTCAGGTTTTTTTTTTTTTTTTTTTTTTCCCCCCTTAAGCTTTTCTATTAATACTTAAGCTGTAACAGGAATGCTTAAATGGAGAGTTTGTTCGGGTGGGTCCTAATCCGAAATTCTCTCCGGTGGCTGGCTATCACTGGTACATCTTTCCATTTGATTAAACTTTTTTTTTTTTCTTTTCTTATTTTTAGTGATTTTCTCTAAGTTGTGGTTAGTTTGGTTTAAGTTGAGGTTACTCTCTCTTATCATTTCATAGGAACATTTTGCTTATCTTCTTGCTTGCTCTTATTGCAGGTTTGATGGAGATGGGTGCGTGGTTTTCTGCTCTCATTTCTACATGTTCACATTTCTCACCATGATTTTAGTCCAAGATTTAGGAAGTTGGATAATTTTATTTTTCTCTCCTCTATTTTATTAATAGCAATATGTTAAATTTCCAGTATGATACATGGTCTTCGCATCAAAGATGGAAAAGCATCATATGTCTCCCGTTATGTAAGAACATCACGTCTTAAACAGGAAGAATACTTTGGAGGTGCCAAATTCATGAAGGTATACCAGGAAAAAATATGTGGACTTCTGTGACTTTATTTTTCACTTGAAAAGTGCTACTTAAGATGGCGAAGTATGTGTGTTTTTTGAGCGTAGACATGTTTATGACCTGTTGGAAGAATTTTTTTTTTTTCTTCGCTAAATTTTTCATGTTAGGAAATACAATACAAAGGCTTAAATGGAATAAATATACTCTTAATAATGTCAACGCATAAGTGTATCAGCGGGAATTGTCACCTTGTATTATTTGGTGATGTTCCTGACTAGGTGAACTTTTGTTTCTCTGTTTTGTTTTCATTTCAGTCCATTTGCTTTGTTCAGTCATTCATGAAACCGTTGTTTTATTATGAGTTTTCTTCCGTTACTTTCTATGCTTCTTTCTTTTGGTGAATTTAAACTCACTTGTGGAATCATGACCTATTTACTGAAATAGTAATTTCCATTCATCCTTAATTCTCCTCTTTCTTTCTTTCCTAGTCTTTTTGGTAATTTAATACTTGAATTTCAGATTGGAGACCTTAAAGGGTTCTTCGGATTATTCATGGTTAACTTGCAAATTCTGAGAGGAAAATTCAAAGTATTAGATCTTTCATTTGGATATGGAACAGGTAAGCTCGGCTACTAATATGTCGACGATCCTAAAGATCTCTCAACCAATTCTGGGAGTGTTATCTATTGCTTTGGTAGACTTACACACACCAAGGATGTTCAAAAAACTGATCAAAATATGAAGACAATTGTTCTTTTTTGGTAGAACTGTGAAGAACAAATCAAATCAAACCGAACCAAACCAAACCAATCTTGCTTCTTATTTTAAATTAGTTTGGTTTGATCAGTTTGGAAGTCTCCTTTTTGGATTGGTTTGGTGAGCTGTTTAAGAAGTTTCAAACTGCTAAAATGACCAAACCTAAACATCTACCTTGCAGTTTCTACATTTGTTATAATCACTCACTTTTTTATATCAATCACTGTAATGTAAGTGCTGTTAGGATCTAAATTTTGATCACCTTCTTCCAGCTAATACAGCTCTTGTCTATCACCATGGGAAACTCCTAGCACTTTCAGAGGCAGACAAACCTTGTAAGTGCATATAGTGCTTTCTTCTTTAACTTTTAAACTGCAACAGCATATAATCTTCCTATATTCCGTTGTTAGAATTGTAAAATTTCCTTGAGTTTCTTTCGGTTGAATAATTGCTTCTGACGCCCAAAGGACATGAGCGATGCTTTTCATGGTCTGAGACAAAAATTCACTAGCATGAAGAAGTTCTAACTTAAGGAACTCAAACGTATAATTTGGTCCTTCTTGCTTCTTTCTCAAGTGGACTGAAATCATCCATGTTTCACCCTGCAGATGTTGTCAAAGTCTTGGAAGATGGAGATCTGCAGACACTCGGTTTGCTCGACTATGATAAGAGATTGGCCCATTCATTTACAGCTCATCCAAAGGTTGATCCATTTACTGGTGAGAACACCCTTGTAAAAGAGATTTCTTTAATCTGATATAATAAACTCGTTCCTTAATCCCAAAAGCTGCTAATGCAGGGGAGATGTTTACGTTTGGCTATTCGCATACTCCACCATACATCACTTACAGAGTCATTTCGAAGGATGGTTTCATGCATGATCCTGTACCTATAACGGTATCGGGCCCCATCATGATGCATGACTTTGCCATTACGGAGAATTATGCCATTTTCATGGATCTTCCTTTGCTTTTCAAGCCGAAGGTACGTTAATTACTAATTCATCAATGTTATAGGATAACGGTCTACAAAGTAAACCATGTTTCAGATTGTTTTGACACAAGATGTAGTCACCAATTTGAAAATTTTCTTGGTCGTGTGGGGATCTAAACCCAGAGAAATTACAAGGGTCATGAAGATTTTGTGAAAAAGACCTCTCCTGATTATGGGTGTTAACCGTTTCCATAAAATGAATGCCAATTGGTGGCATTTTGGTAAATGATGAAGACAACCACACTTAGTTTTCTAAGGCTTAGATCATTATGTTTCAATTTTCAGGAAATGGTGAAGGAAAAGAAGTTGATATTCCAATTTGATGCAACCAAAAAAGCCCGCTTCGGTGTGCTTCCACGGTATGCAGAGAATGAGCTTCTTATCAAATGGTTTGAGCTTCCGAATTGCTTCATATTTCATAATGGTGAGCATGTTTGGATTCCCACCTTATGCATGCAATAAACAAAAATTAATTTCTCAGCCAAATCTGCGATAGCAGCTAAGCAAGTCTCGCTGTGGTTAATGTTTGTTCTGACTTTGATTAATGACTCTCTCTATTAGCCAACGCGTGGGAGGAGGGAGACGAAGTTGTTCTAATCACTTGCCGCCTTGAGAATCCAGATTTGGACTTGGTCAGTGGGAACGTCAAAGAAAAGCTTGAGAATTTCTCAAATGAGCTGTAAGAGGATTTTTCATCCTATTTATTGATGCGAAATCTTCAAAGTGATGTATGTATAAGCTTCTAATAATAGAATTCCTTCTTCAGGTACGAAATGAGATTCAACATGGAAACTGGTCTAGCCTCACAGAGAAAGCTCTCAGAATCAGCAGTAGATTTTCCTAGAGTGAATGAGAGTTACACTGGAAGGTATATGTAGTCATATTCCTAACTATGCAAGACCATTTTGCTTCTTTTTCTGGCTGATTTTCTAGGAAGCTTAACATTACTGCCTCTCTGGTGTTTTCCCACTTCACAAATATTTGTTGTATGTGCGAGTGAAATCAGGAAACAGCGTTATGTATATGGAACCAGACTGGACAGCATTGCAAAAGTCACTGGTATTGTCAAATTTGATTTACATGCCGAACCAGAAGGGGGTAAAACATGCATTGAGGTTGGTGGAAATGTTCAAGGCCTATTTGACCTAGGACCCGGCCGATTTGGCTCCGAGGCTGTATTTGTCCCCAAGGTTCCTGGAACCACTTCTGAGGAAGATGATGGCTACCTAATATTCTTTGTGCATGATGAGAAAACCGGGTATTACATTCTTCTCTCTCTATTAAAAAAATTTGGGCATACCATTTTCAATTACCACATAACAGCGTGAGACCCATTTTTTTAGTTTTTGCTACGTGACAAGTATCCTGTGCCGACATATGGTGATAGATCATCAGTATTGATGAATAGCAATGCTCTAACTCGTATTACAATGTGTATCTCTATGAGGATAGAATGCATTTTGATGAAGGATTTTTTCACCGTGCAGAAAATCAGCAGTGCACGTGATTGATGCAAAAACAATGTCGTCGGATCCGGTTGCAGTTGTTGATTTGCCCGATAGAGTTCCATATGGGTTCCATGCCTTCTTTGTGACTGAGGTCAGTAATACTTGGACTTTCTAGTTGCTTTCTTTTTTCAGGTCAAAACATATTCCGAGACTCTTTTATCTGAAAGATCCAAACCATACGTATTTAAGGTGAAATGCATTATTGTCAAGGACCAAGGACTGATAATTAATTGCAAATGAAACTAGGTGGTGAATAAGTGGGGTCCACAATAATGGTGTTCATAATTGCTACTTATAATGGATGTATCCTGCAAATGTGGGGGCCCGCAGTAATGTTGTCGGGCACTGCCGACGTTCGGTCGTATAACTTTTGATATTAGTGATTTAGTGTTTCTCATGTTTTGATCTTGTGGTTATTGATCAGGAGCAACTGCAAGAACAAGCAATACTCTGAACTGCAAAATTATTTGATGGAGATCAATCATATCCCTTGAAGGAAAGCGTCGTTGTTTTAATTCAATTGCTGCTAAGCACCATATTTGCATGACTGAATCGAATTATGAATGCTTTAAGCTAAAACATGTAATGTTAATTAGGCCTTCTACCTTGTCCGTACATGGAAGTTCTGCCAGTATATTATTATTTTTGCTAAAATTTTCGTGATATATATATATATATGTATAATAAAGAACACTATTGTAAAATCAATAATTTATTTGACAACTTGTAACTTTCTTGTATAATCCACCTCTGCAACTTTATTATTTAGTTGCCTAAAGTTGTCTCCTTATTATGTACGTGTACATATAATCAATAGCCCAAACCACAAACTCCAATAATTCAACTGATTAAAAAAATAGTTGAATTTATTATGTACCGGAAAAAACATATATGTTCATAAAAAATATATATATATATATATATCATATATCATATATGCAATGTTAAGATATTATGTTAGTGTTATTGTTAAATTTGTATATTCAAAATCATCCGTGGTTTTATCCCAAGGTTAACGTAGCGCTTCATGATTGGTCCACGCACGCGTTTTTGTTAGTTTTGGGACCTGAAAAATGGTGGGAGTCGGGCTAATCAAGGGTACTGTTTATTGAATTTAATCATGAACAGGATATGTTCAGTTAAAAAAAAAAAAATTTCAAGAAAGGGATAAATATTTTATAAGTGCTTTTATTATCCAAGAGGCTAGACTATTGTAGGTCCAACTATAAGGGATCTACATGCTCTTCTAGACAATGTTTTCCTTCAGAGAAGGAGGGAAAAAAAAAAAAAAAGACAATGTTTTCCTTATTTTATTCTAAATTGAGTATGGTACAATAATCGTCTCATGCCTGTTTATAAAAAAAAAAAAATTATTGTCTCATGCTTGTACCGTACGTTAAAAAAAACATTAAATTAAGAAAAAAGAAAAACAATAATTATGTATGCTTTAAAGCAAATAATTCTATAAAAAAAAAAAAAAATACATAAACATCGTAGTTGCAAACACCTAACCTAGGAAATTTTTAAAGAACTTCACACATGAAACATTTTTGACGGTTTGAGTGCAATGATAGACAAACAAGATCATTACGAGTCAATTAATTATTAAGATCAATATATATCTTAATTTGGGTATAGAATAATCTTTCCATACCTGCACGGTCCTTAAAAATTGACGGGGAAAAAAAAAAAACATAAACAATAATAATTAGGAATGCTTCAAAAGCAAGTCATAATCTCACATATGATATTGTTCACCCAAATGGAAAGTTTCACAAAACTTCAGCGCATGTGGAACCTGTCGATGTACCGCATGAATTTTTATTTATTTAATTTTTTTTTTTTTAAAGAAAAACTTTAGTGCATGTGGAGCATGTTCGAGGGAAATGGTAGACAAAATAATATATATTATATAGAATTATACGTTAAAGAATTGCTAAGATTAATAAATATATACATCGCAAGAATTAGAGAGAGAAGCAGGTATGGCGGAGGAGATAATGGCAGTGAATCCGAAGCCGAAGAAAGGCCTGACTTCCAACCTCATCGACTGGTTCGAGGATGTCGTCATAAAGCTCATGTACAACTCTTCTCAGTCTCATCCTTATCTCTCCGGTAACTTTGCTCCGGTTCTCCACGAAACTCCTCCCCACCACCGCCTTCCCTGTCTCGGGTTCTCTTCCGGTTAGTCACTACTTTTTTATGTTAAAAAGAAAAAACTTCTGTTAGTAATCAGATGAAAGACCAGATAAGAAGATAAGGAAATTTGTACCGAACGTAATAAGAGAAAGGTTCTTCTTACGCTAATATACCTTTCCTTCCTTTCTATTTTCCGTCCCTCTTACCAAGCACGGCCTGAACTGCTAAAAACTGTTTCCTTGAGCTCTTTTTGCAAATGCTTAAGCTGTATATATATGTTTGTCATGTTTCGTGTTACAGGAATGCATAAATGGAGAGTTTGTTCGGGTCGGTCCCAACCCCAGAATCGACCCGGTGGCTGGACATCATTGGTATGCCCTCTTTTATGTATGCATACAAAACCTTCTAGGTGAAAAGAGAAGCTTTTTATTTTATTTTATTTTATGTGTTGTTTTCTTATTTCTTTGTTGCTGTCTTGTGCAGGTTTGATGGAGACGGGTGTGTGATCTTCTCTGCACTCTCATTCATCATTTCTCGCCATAACCTTCTATTGTTCACCATTTTTGGACGTCCTATAATTTTTTTTTTTTTTTTTTTTTTTTTTGAACTCTTATGAATTGAAATGTGAATATTGCCTAGTCAGTGACATGGTGTGCGCATCAAAGACGGAAAAGTAACGTATGTCTCCCGTTATGTTAAAACATAATCAATGTCGATGAATAGCAGTGTTCTTAATCATATCATAAAATGAATTATCTTTTTTTTGTTCACCGTGCAGAAAATCAACTGTGCATGTGATTGATGTAATAATAATGTCGCCGGATCCGGTTGCAATTGTTGATTTGCCCCATAGAGTTCCATATGGATTCCATGCCTTCTTTGTGACTGAGGTCAGTATTACTTCAAGTAATGTACTTGGATTCTCTAGTTGCTCTCTCTTTTCAGTCAAAACATACTATGAGAATCTTCAACTGAAGGTCTAACCATACATATTTAAGGTGAAATACATAAATGCTATGACTAAAGAATGCATGTGGGGTCCGTAGTAAAATTGTCGGGCACTACTGAGCAAAATTTATTCGACAACTTGGAACTTCCTCCAATGACACAAATTTTTGTTATCTTCCTCTTGTACTTTTTCTCCAAGTTGTTTGAAGCTGTCTTCTTCATGTGCAGGTGAACTTATTATTAATGAAACATCAAAAAATGTATATTTTTATTAAGCAAATATCTCCGCTGAATTTCTCATAATTTAATACTTTTATTATTAAATTTGAATGCTCTTGACAATTAAATACTCAAATTTAAATAACTAATTCCGATATTAATATTATGTTTATTTTTAGATTGAATATTTATAAACTTTATAGCATCTCTTTTTCTGAACTTCTCTTAAATTTAATTCCCGTTGATTATTGGAGTTAATTGTAATTGTGATAAGAAAAAAAAATCAGAAAAACAAAATATTTAAATTACGGAAAAAATAAAGAACACAGATAATAATAGATATTTTTTGGTATTGTCACCCCCAAAGCTTATTGCGTAGATTTTTTTTTTAAGAGCAATTTACTTCTAAATTTTGACTTTCAAACAGTTTACACCGTGAACTTATAAATCAGTTGTAAACCACTCCGGTGTTAACTATTGACATGTGATTTTCACATCTGTTATTAATTAAGAGAATGAAAGGGGTTTTTTTTTAATCAACATTAATTCAAATATATAAATTTAAAACAAGGTTAATTCAATAAATTTTCTATTTTAATAAAGCTTAATTAAATATCATAGGCTTAAAAAATTTTGGTTATACTATCTATGAGCCAATACAACTAAAAACTTTTTTGACCTCTTTCTCTTTTTGATACTTGTTATCAACTTAGAAAATTTTAGTTTATTTTTAACTAATCCAATTAAAAACTTTTTTAATCACTTTTTCTTTTGACAACTAATTTTTTTCATCGTTACCTACAGTATTGAAAAGCGAACCAAAAGAAGTAACCAAGGGAAAAAAAAAATAATCAAGCCCAAAACAAAATTAAACTAAATGACTGAAAAAGTTACACTATGTGATCATAGAAATTAATAATAATTTAATACCTCATAATTATTTTCTTCATTTAATTTATCAAATTTTTTTTTTCAAATATGCATGACACGTACGGAGTATATACTATGATTGGTAATTTTAAAAGTGACAGTTTATATTATAAATTAACCATTTATGTATAAATCACAAGTCAATTTTTATTTAAAAAAAATTAACACCTCGTAATTATAATTGTAGGATAAGTTTGAGAAACAAATTCAATGGATGGAATAGTTTCCTCCAGAATCCGCCCAATGGCAGAGCAACGTCTGGCTGTGCAGACAAGAGAGAAGTCAATTTTTATTACTTATAATAAAATATATATATATATATATATTATTTTATTAGCAAAAACTCTCTCCACTGCAAATTTCCATTTTGGAGCTCTGAAAGAACGGACATGGCGGAGAAGCCGAGCAAAGGGATAGTGGCAGTGAACCCGAAGCCAAGCAAAGGCTTCACTTCCAACCTCATCGACTGGATCGAGAATGTCGTCGTCAAGTTCATGTACAACTCTTCTCACTCTCACCATTATCTCTCCGGCAGCTTCGCTCCGGTTCGCCTCGAAACTCCTCCGACCGCCGACCTCCCTGTCTCCGGTTCTCTTCCTGTTAGTGATTCTTTCCTCTATAATATTCTGTTGTTTCTTGATTCGAAACAACTAAAGATCAGATTTTTATTACTTTTAGTATTGTACTGGAAGTCCATTTCAGATTCGATTCTGTTAGATTCTGTACTCTTATTAAAACTTTTTACTGTAGAAATATTTTGCTCAACGGAACTTAATGACAATTCAACTGTCTGGAAGTCGATGAAGTATAATAATATTAGTACATATACATATGTATAGTTCTATATAAGTCTCTTTCTTAATTATTAGAAAGATATGGTTGGGACGGACTAGTAGATGGATTTCGTAATTTGTTGTTGTTTAGTAAGAGGGACTAGAGGAAGGAATAATGAATTGAGCGAGGGATTCAAAATCTTCTACGGGACTCGAATTTGTATTTTCCATCAGAATGTGGTTACTTTCTTCATTGCAATTTTCAAGGCAGGCTTTTTTTTTTAGATCTTTTTATTTTTTTATTTTTTTAATCCTTAATTTAGTTGTTTGTTGTTCTGTTTGTGCTGCGATTTTGTGTCTTACAGGAGTGCTTAAATGGAGAGTTTGTTCGGGTCGGTCCTAATCCGAAGTTCGACCCAGTTGCTGGATATCACTGGTATGCCTTTCATAAACCTATGTCTATATTTATGTATGTCTGTATTTCCTTTTCTTTTCATAGGAGCATGTATTTTCTTCATGTTTTAGTCCTTATGTTTATATGTCAGATGCGGAGTTGATTTAGCTAGCTTCATTTTTTCTCATAATAAAACATTTGAAAGTTTTTTTTTTATTTTTTTATTTTTTAAATTCCTTTGTTGCTGTCTTGTACAGGTTTGATGGAGATGGGTGTGTGATCTTCTGCTACTTCAGTGATTTATTCACATTTCTCACCAACAACTTCTCATTTCAACATTTTTCTTAATTTATGTTTTTTTTTTTTTTTGAAACTTTTCCTCTTTTTATCAGTAGCAATATGTATTCTAACTGCTTAATGACATTTAAATTTGCAGCATGGTCCATGGTGTGCTCATCAAGGATGGAAAGGCAACATATGTCTCCCGTTACGTGAAAACATCACGTCTTAAACAAGAGGAATATTTTGGAGCTCCTAAATTTGCAAAGGTATGTGAGTAAACTATATTAGACGTTTTTACAACTTAAGCCTTCACTTTAGTTAAGAAGGTGCTTTATTTTCAATTAAACTTTAGGCTCATGATCTCTATGTGTTCAAAATTTTCTCATAATTTTTGCTAACTTTGTGAATTTTAATAGAATCACGTAAATGAAAAGAATATATTATTATCATTTATGTTACTTGACATACTTGCTGTATTCTATAAAATAATGACCTGTTTATTGATTAAGGTTTTTTAGTTTTGGAGTTACTTTTAAAAGTTTTCTGATATGCGATTTCAGATTGGGGACCTTAAAGGGCTTTTCGGATTACTCATGTCTGGCATGCAAACACTGAGAGGAATGCTCAAAGTATTAGATCTTTCATATGGAATTGGAACAGGTATTCCTTGTCTATTAATAATGTTGATGAGCCTGATCACATTAAGCTCTCAGCCAGTTAGGGAAGTGTGATCTTCCCCTGTATATTAGCCTCATTGCTGACTTAATTACCTTATAGTTTCTATTATCGGGTTTATTAACTTGCTATTTTCTTACCATTTGAGTATTGTTAGGGACTGACTGTTGGTCACCTCTCTTCCAGCTAATACAGCTCTCGTATATCACCATGGAAAACTTTTAGCACTTAATGAAGTAGACAAACCTTGTAAGCATATGTAGCTCGTTCTTTCGTATCTTTTGAATTTTAATATACATATTCCATATATACTCCTTTTTTTTCATTAATTATTGTGAATTGAGGGTAGGTGAATCAGAACTCAAGACCTCAACATTGAAGTGGGTGTGGAATTACTGCTATGTTAAGCCAGCGACCATTGTACTCCCTATATTCAATTGTTGAGGGATAATAAAGTTTTTCTTCAGTTTCTTTGGTTCACACTACGTTTTACCACAAGAGTTGGTATGACATGTTTTTAACTTCTTGCTCAACTGGACTGGAATCATTGATGATTCACAACGCAGATGTCCTTAAAGTCTTGGAAGATGGAGATCTACAAACACTTGGCATGCTGGATTATGACAAGAGATTGGAACACTCATTCACAGCTCATCCAAAGGTTGACCCATTTACTGGTGAGCACATATTCACGAAACAAATTTAGTTAGCCTACTTGAAAGGATTTTCTTTACTCAGACTTCTTGATGCAGGAGAGATGTTTACGTTTGGTTATTCGCATATGCCTCCATATGTCACTTACAGAGTCATTTCGAAGGATGGCTTCATGTATGATCCAGTGCCTATAACAATATCAGACCCCATAATGATGCATGAATTTGCCATTACTGAGAATTACACTATATTCATGGATCTCCCTTTAATTATCAAACCAAAGGTACATTAGCTGTTAATTCCATTATGTTATAGATTAAAAGCTACCAAGTAAGTTTTGTTTTATCCTGTTTGGCACAAGAGAAATACTAATCCATTGCATGACTATTCAAATTTCAGGAAATGGTGACGGAAAGTAAGCTGATATACTCGTTTGACGCGACCAAAAAGCTCGCTTCGGTGTGCTTCCCCGGTATGCAAAGGATGAGCTTCTGATCAAATGGTTTGAGCTTCCAAATTGCTTCATCTTTCATAATGGTCAGCGCCTTTACTTTCCATTTGGTTTGAGCTTCTAAATTGCTTCATATTTCGTAATGGTTTTAGTTTAGTTGTTTCATGACCCCTTTCTCTTATAATTAGCCAATGCATGGGAGGAGGAGGATGAAGTTGTTCTAATTACTTGCCGTGTTGGGAATCTTGATCTAGACGCGTTCAATGGAACTGTCAAAGAAAATCTCAAGCATTTCCAAACTGAACTGTAAGAGGATTTTGACCTATTTATCGGTGTCAAAGCTTCTCGATAGTGCTCATGTATTTCTCATGTGATTATTCGTTCAGGTACGAGATGAGATTCAACATGAAAACTGGTCTAGCATCACAGAGAAAACTCTCAGAATCAGCTGTAGATTTTCCCAGGGTGAATGAGAGCTACACTGGCAGGTATAGAACTTCTCTTCATTTTGAGAGACTTTCTTGTCTTGCAAGCAAGTTCTGTTCAAGTTCTTGGGTCAATTTTAGGCCGAGGTACAAGCTACATTGGATCCGGAGGGGTGCAATGTACCCCTTTCAATTCATGTCACATCTCAGCTAAAACGTGTTTGTCAATTTTCAAAACTTATCTTCTTAACAATATCAACTACAACTCTACATAGTTTCGATTTGTTTCAAATTTTAACAAACCAAATAAACTAAAAATTCAACTGCATTAATGCACAAATTGGCTGAACTTCACAATACATTTTTTTCATTTGGACAATGAAAAAAAAAATAGCATAAATATATATATTTTTTTCTCGTGCTCTCCCATTTCACAAAATGACCTTTGTGTGAGTGAAATCAGGAAACAGCGTTATGTGTACGGGACCAGACTAGAAAGCATTGGAAAAATTACAGGGATTGTCAAATTTGATCTACATTCTGAACCAGAGAGTGGCAAAACACGTCTTGAAATTGGTGGGACTGTTCAAGGTCTCTACGACCTGGGATCTGACCAATACGGTTCCGAGGCTGTGTTTGTGCCTAAGGTGCCTGGAGTCACTTCTGAAGAAGATGATGGATACTTAATATTCTTCGTGCATAATGAGACATCAGGGTACTACTTTTGTGTTCTCGCAACAATAGACAAAAGTTACAAGTTCCCTTTTTGATTTTAATGGACAAGAAACAAGATCATTCTTTGTGACGGATGTTCCTAAACCGTGCAGAAAATCTGCAGTGCATGTTGTTGATGCAAAAACAATGTCACCAGATCCTGTTGCTGTCATTAATTTGCCCAGTAGAGTTCCATCCGGATTCCATGCCTTCTTTGTTACAGAGGTCAGTGTTACTTTATTCATTATTCGCCATCAAAAGATTTTCTGAAACTAGAAATAAAAGCGACAATTTTACATTACTTGAGGAAGATTATGAGAGATCTAATGATTCAAAATATTCGTTGAATATTCGTTGATTCTGCATCAGGAACAACTGCAAGAACAAGCAAAACCCTGAATTGTAAATCTTTCTAAAGAGGGGCAGAGATTCAACTGATTATGCACTCCCCAAGTTGCCGCTAGATAATATGTTTTTGCATATCTTTCTTAGATGGAAAGATTCATGACTCATAACAATGAAGTGTTTGATTGAAAATTGGATAATCCTTGAAGAGAGAGATGCTTATTTGTTGTTTGTCTACTTTTTCTTTTTTGCAAGAACTTATTGTGGCATCCCTTTGCATATTTTATCGGTCATAACTCATCAAGTTCATGTCCAAAATCTGATCTTTTCATTTTTTTTTATTTTTTTGGTCAAGTCATTCACAAGCTCACAAGACAAGACACAAGCTTTAACTCACAAGACAAGACACAAGCTTTAACATATAATTCCATCCAATCCAACCATCCACTAAATTTGGAGTTATCACCCACACACACACACACACACAACCCCCCCACAAAAAAAGAAAGAAAGAAAAAAAAAAAAAACCCCCCTCAGATTTTTTGTTGCATCATTGAAAGCAAAAAGATTGTAAATTTAAATTTGACGCAGTAATATATTTCTATACCCTTCTATAGAATTCATTTATTTAAAATAAAAATAAAAATCCTTAGGTTCACTTCCTGAAATTTCGGTAACTTGAAAGGAGAGAGAGAGAGAGAGAGAGAATTGGGGGGGAAAGGGAATCCCTCAGGAAATGCCAAGAATCGACCTTGAAATGGAAGAGCAATAGAAAATAAGAACAACAATGGCTTCCTCGACCTCTCTGCAGAAACAAACAAAAAAACAAAAACAAGAACAAAAACAGAAACAGAAACAGAAAGAGGGAGCACCAACGTGTTGTTCCATTCTCATCGCCTTTCTTTTCCGATTACTAAAATTTTCATCACTGGGATTTCCCTTCTCGTCTCTCTCTAAAACACCCACCAAAAGAAAAACCAGAACCATTAGAGAGAGAAAAACAAACAAACAAACAAACAAACACACAAGAGATAGAGTTCCGCCATGGCTAGGGCTTCATTTTGTCTGGAACATTCTTATATATTTATACTTCTCTCTTCCTGCGACCGGGCTGCTAATGGGCCATACTTTTATACTTTTTTTTTTTTTTTTTGTAAAGAAATTTGCCTTCCTTCTAACCATATTCTTTTTGCTTATTACTAGAGACGCTCTAATATCAATTTACGTGATTAAGTTATTATTTTTATTGTTAGATACAAATAATAAATATTATAATAAAAACATTGATAACTCACAATCACATAAATTGATATTTAAATTGGGAAGTTTTAAAAAATTTGCCCTTGTTCTAACCATATTCTTTAATTAGTACTAGAGACAGAGAGAGTTCAACACCAATATCAATTTTTAAATACTAAGTTTAGTGATTAAGTTATCATTTTTATTAATAGATACAAATAATGAATGTTACAATAAAAAAAAAAATTTGACAACTCAAAGCCACATAAATTGATATTTAACAATAAGGGAAGTTAATATCCCTAGCTTTTTTCAAATAAATATACTCTACACTTCCTTAATATGATTTTATTCGGGAAAGAAAAAATGAAAAATAAGATGCTTCTATCGCATATATTACTTAATAATTATTAAATATATATATATATATATTAGAATAAGATATAATTCCTTGAGCTTGAGAGCATTCATCTACTGTGCAAAATAAATGAATGTTATTTACCATTTGATTCAAGAAAGTTGACCAAAGATTTTTACGACATACTAATGAAGTGGAAGGTAAGGTACTAACACCAGGAATCTTAATTAGAAAAAAAGAATAAAATAAAATTGGAGGAAAGAAACCTCATAATAATTTCACGTCCACCTCTATTGGAAGTTGAGAGAGAGAGAGAGAGAGATTTCCCATGGACAAACATCCACTAGCCTCAAGCCACTAGTGCTAGCCTAGTGGTGAGGGTGAGGTGGGGTTTAAGGGCTTAGGATGCCTTTATTCCATATTCGAACATGACAGGCGCTTGTAACCAATCCAAAAAATATATAAAAAAAAAATTCCACTGGCCTCCATGATCCCGCAAGCCGTATTGAAAATTATTAATTTGTCACCTCAAAAAGAAAATAATAATCCCTCTTTACCAACTATATAAAAGTTCACACTCTCAACAAAAGAAATATATTAATATAAAGTTTACACGCCCTTGAGATAATAAGTTTTAGATGTTTTAAAAAATCCTCCCTTCACAACGATTTCCTACATTTTTTTTTTCCTCTACAAGTTTCACAAAAGGGGGTAAAATGATGTAATGAGAGACTGAAAGACTTCTTCAAGAGTTCCCAAACCCATCTTTTGCCCTCCATTTCACCCCCCAAATAGATGTAAAAGAAGTAACCAAAGCCAAGAATGAATTGCCTGATACAGACATTGCGTAAGGAGGGTTTCCCCGGAGCTGAATCCGACATTTGCCGTGGTCAGCTTCACCTGCAAGACAGGATCCTCTTGTAAAAGTCACGGAAAGAAAGTGAGCTGCTTCGTTTTTAAGAGGAGAATTTAGTACTAAACTGGCAGACTCATGCTACGGGGAAACCACATCCTCATACAGGATCATCTCATTTAATGGAGATGGCCCCATGAGCGGAGCCATTCAACTGCATGCTTTCCCTGCCTTGACCGAGCCAGTCGCCCTCCTTGCTATCGTTGAACCGCAAACCATATGTGGATGACAAGCCATGGCTGTTGCCATTTCCATAAGAGAGAGTTTGCACTAATCCTTCCTTCTGATGGCCGGAGGAATCCACATTTCCATCGCTGGTGGATTGTGTTGATTGCTTTGAGTCTGAATTTGTGCCTTTTTCTGATGTGGGACTCGTAACATTGTTATCTAACTTCTTTGTGTTCAGAAAACGCCCTCCGCAGCCTCTTGCCCTTTTCATAGCATGCAGGTGGCGAGACTCGTGAAGATAAGGCTGCAAAAAATGTGAAAGAAATCGTTTAGTTACTGGAGTCTTAATGCCATATTTATAAATATAACCATTTTTTACTATGAAACACTTCAAGATTCCACAGAACAATAAAAACAATGAACAAAAGTACCGTGTCAATTCACCTAAAGTAACCAGCCCCGTTACACCGAACAAACCTACCTCACACTGATGAGTATATAGTATTTTTCTTCTGATAATTAGTATCTCTCAACTTCTATCGTATAATTTTTTCATCTTCTGATAATTAGTATCTCTCAACTTCTATCGTATAATTTTTTCATGTTCTTCTTTTATTACATGAAAGCTGCAAATGACTTTGGAAAACCCTTACTTACCTTTCTAACTTTTATCGCTTTCTTTTCAAGCTCTGCTTTAGCACGTGACTGTCTTCTTCTCAAGATACCATGATACTGCTTGGCATTTACATAAACAGGCTCCTCTTCCATTTCAAGGGGCAGGGGCATTCTACCAGGAAACATGCCATACAAATGAGCAGGTACCTGTCATCATACCACGAATTTAGTTCTAATTCTGGTGGATACAAGTCTCAACCCTTTGAAAAATTGCTTGTTTCTAATCAAACAATTGGAAACAACTTAACTCAAAACTAAGGTTACGACCATTTAAGTGAGTACAAGAAAAGCATAAAACCTCGAAAGTACAGTCACTTGCCTAGATTACAGATGTATAAAATAACAAGTAAAATGCCCTTGAATAAAAGGAATCCATGTACAAATACCCTGACAAGGTCATCATTTTAACCTAAACAAGCAGTCAAGAGCTTCCCATTTTTAGATTGTTCAAGGCTCCATTAACTCGTTAATTAGTTAGCTAAATCTTGTGTTTACATAGAACTAGAAGACTTCTGAATATCCTTGGCTAAGAAATCCAAAAGACCGTGGATAGCGTACCTGTTGATGTCCATAAGGACCCAATACTCCACTGTAATGTGGTTCCCCATAAGGATACGGAGTTAGAACCTGCAAATTACATAGCTTGTGATTTTCTGTATATTCTTACTAAGGAAAGGAAAACTCCAAAAGCGAGAAATGTATTTTTAAAAAATGGATATTTCAAAAGAATTATACACACTTGTCACAACCACTTCGCAATTGCATGTTCTTGAGTACATTCATTAGAACAAGTGAAAGAGAGATAGAGAAAATGCTTACAATTGAGTGACCAACAAGTTCCATTTCGGAATTTGGATCAAGGTGTTCCCCCACAGTCAGGGCGGTCGAGAATGGAACAGTTTTGAGAAGATGCTCTGGTCCATTGTTTCCATCTGAAAAAAAAAAAAAAAGTGCTTTATTTTCCATGACTACACATTAAAAGAAGAAAACATGTTTGATATTTCATAGAGATATACTTCCTCCCTCTTTCTCCCGCAAACTCTGGCAAGTAGCAGGTCAAGTCCATAGTTCTAATATGAGGAAAATATCAAAATACTAAAGAGTTAGAAATAATAGAAGTCTTAATAACAGATCTTCAGACCGTTATTCAACTAACCTATGATCAGCAACAAAGCTCTTACGTTTCTTTTCTCTTTTTTTTTTTTTTTTAATCTCATACCAAGGCATAAGAATTCACCACATGAGTCACATTCAAGGAAGGAAAAAAATTTCAGAATTCTCGCAATAGATAAT
The DNA here is from genome assembly GCA_008635985.1 of Ficus erecta. Classification (NCBI taxonomy): domain Eukaryota; kingdom Viridiplantae; phylum Streptophyta; class Magnoliopsida; order Rosales; family Moraceae; genus Ficus; species Ficus erecta. Next base: position 3,310,559 of record BKCH01000019.1, read on the forward strand.
AATAATTCAGAGATATCTACCAGACCGGGATGCCACTACATTCGGAGGCATTTCTTTGTGCAAGCCATTGCCATTCCCATCATCCAATCCACCACTAGCTCCATTTACCAAAGAACAATTTCGGAGCTCCTCAAAAGATTGTTTCGAAACCTTTTCATTATTCCCCGCTTCCTTCCACCAAGGTCGAGCATAGACAGTACTTGATTGCAACACATTCTCTGAACTGTGCTGTGATCTCCTATCTTCATGTTCAGCTTTTCCTGGCATCATTCACAACTCTCTTCCCACTAAAAAGCCTTTCTGTATTTCACATGAGAAACGATATACTTCAATATTTATCATCCAATTATCTAACACAACCAATACCAATTTGAAACCATGAAATTCTCCTTTAGCTCAAACAAAAAATCCAAAATACCAAAGCATCAAAAGAATATCAAACTTCTGATCCAAATATCCAACTAATTTTTGCATTTTTTTTTCCTTTAATATCAACTCCAAAATCTAACAAAAAATGATATGAAAATCAACAGCTCCAACCAAAGACTTTAAACCTAAACAGTACACAAGCAAGATTGTAAATTAAAAGATTAAATGGTTGCTCACTTAACCAATCATCAGCATGCAACTATCTAAAGTGAAATTAAAAAATAATAATAATAAAACTGAAATTTGAATCTCGGTTTCTCTAATTCCAACAAAAAAAAAATTCTTGGTACTCCACACCGAACCTTTTTGTCCCCTAACACAAAGCCCAAAAAAAATCCCGAGAAAGGAATAAAGCGAAAAAAATGAGCCGAATTTGTTCATTACGAAACCCAAAATTCAATTTTTTTTCTCGAGAAAAGCTCTTGAGAATGAGAACTTGGAAATTTCGCAGCAAAACAGGAAAATTTCAGCAAAAAGATAAAATTTTTCGAGGAAATTGAAAGAAGTAAAAGAGGAAATTGCAGAAAGGAACAAACTTACCTGTGGAGTGTGAAACCAAGACGACGGAAACCCTAAAACGCTTCGGTTTTTTTTTTTTTTTTTTTTTTGGAATTTCAGGGAATGAACTTGAAGATCGACCAGGGAAGTCCCATTCTCTTTCTACTCTCTCTCTCTCTCTCTCTGCAACCTTAAAGAGAGACAGTGGAAGGTGACGGATAGAGAGAGAAAGTATTTAAATATTTATTTTTCAATTAAATCTCCAATCAACAAATTATTAAATAGATAAGCAAGATAAAAAAGTGTTAGGCGTTTGGTTGGTTAACTCATTTTAAATTAAATTGTATTTTTTTTATCATATTTTTTATTTTTTTTGAAAAAAAAATTTGTCTTTTCTGAAAAAGTCAATAAAATTTACTATACAAACTTAAAAATCTCAACTCAACTAAAATTGAACTTGTGCACCAAACATGTCATTAATTTTTTTATCCTTTTTTTTATTTTTTGGTAAATCATTCACGCAAAAGTCGCTGTCTCGATGTCTCTGAGTTTGGAAGATAAAATATAAAAATTAGGGGATTTGACGAAACTAGCCCCTTTTTTTTTTTTTAAGAAACTAGCCTTGTTTTTTTTTTTTTTTTTTTTTTTTTTTGCTAGAAAGAAAGAAAAAAATTGGTTTGCTCATCTTCACTAGCCTTGTTATTTTCTCATCTTCACTCTTAAAAAAAATTGTTTTCTAATGGCAATTTAAAAATTCAAAGATTTTTTTTTTTCAGATGATGGTCACCTTAATAATATGAGATTTTCTAGCAATTTAATTGGAATAATCTGCACTATAAATATACTTTCAAAGTGGCATCAAAATTGTGAATAAAACCTCCCTATTTTAACAAATAATATGGCAATTTTGTAAAGTATATATTAAAGGTTATTGAGTAATATGGAATTCAACACATTATTCGTCTTTCATAATGTATTGTATTTGATGGTTTAGTTACACGGTTTTTTTTTTTTTTTTTTGGTGGACGGTTTTGGCTATTAAAAAGTGGATGGTTCGTATAACATAAGAATACTTCTTTAAATTTTTAAAAATCCAAGGGCAAATATGGAGTTTCGCTGAAACTGAGGAATACTTTTTAAGTAGTATTGCATTCTATTGAAAGAACTTCACCAAATTATCCAAAAAAAACAAAAAAAAGAACTTCACCAAAATTAATTTTTTTAAAGGTAAAGCTGCAATATAACCCCTTTAATATACCCTATCGATCGAGCTCATTTTTAAACTGTTAAGATATTTATGTATCATAATTATCATACATCTTATCTTATATTAATATAGATTAATAAATAAATTTTTTTTTAAAAACCAACCCTTCCCTTCCCTAACGCCGGCGACGGACCCCCCGACTAGATCTCCCCCCCCCCCCCCTCGACTCCGACGAGCCCAGGTGCCCCCACTCCCACCCCCGACGCCAACCAGACCCCCCTCCCCCTTCGGCGCTTAAGGCCCCCCACCCCCAACACCGACCAGAACCCCTCTCCCCCGCACTCGAGCCCCCCCTTCCCCACACCCCCGACACCAACCAGAACGCCCCTTCCACCCCCCCCCCCCCTCCAACGCTCGAGCCCCCTCGTCCCCAGTGATGGAAATTTTTAAAATTTTCTTTGTTTTTTTTTTTTTTAATTTCTTAATCAAATACTATTGTAAGATAAGATATATGATAATTACCGTACACAAGGAACAACTCAGCCGTTCGATTACATCTAAACAGTTTAAAAATGAGATTTATCGATAGGGTATATAAAATGGACTTAACCGCAAAATTACCCCTATTTTAAAACATAAAATTTCTACTCTAGGATTTTTATTTTTTATTTTTTTACAGGAACTATCAATTTCCAATATTGAAGTTACTATATTTTAACAGCTAGATTAATTTTCTAACGATTTTGATTATGACTAGAAGCAGCTTTGTAGAGCATGTTTTATATATATATATATATATATATATATATATATTTTTTTTTTTTTTTTCTGAAAGGCATGTTGTAAATTTTGAATGACAATAGATCACACTATTTAAACTCTACATTTTTAGGTAAGCCAAGTGCGGTAAAAACATAGTTTTTGTCATATAAATTTCTTTTGCCATATATAAAAGAGATTTCAAAGTATCCTAAAACAAAGCATCACATGGAATTTTTAATTTCTTTTCCTTTAATTTAATGATTATAACAATTACTACAAATAATAAAAAAGAGACAAATTCTTATCGTACAAATTCCTTTTATGACATATTAAAAGAAGATTCAAAGTATCCTACAATGAGCATCTCAAGAAAATTTTGTTTTTATTTTTAACGAAAACAACGTTTTTTCTTTAGTAAATGAAAACGAAGCTTTCAATTCTTTGGTCTTTTTATCTTTATCCGAAGTTAAAGTAGTATAAATTGTCAAACGTACGGATAGGGTAAAGAATTTCCAACTCATGTCGTGACAAAGTAATGCTTTTTAATGACTTCTTTTTGTGTAAATATTTTATTATGTCCTTAAAGTTTTCACTTGAAAAGGTCACCTAATGTGAAATGGTAGAAACTGAAGAAGAGGTAAAGTGAAAAGATAAAAAAAGAGAGGTTGAAAAGCAGTTGTGGAGTCTCTTTTGGGCAACCTTTGAGGAATACATATGAGTGAATCATTTTACCACTATAACCAATAAAAAACCGTGATTAAGAAGTTATAATCAAGGTTTTTTTTTAAATCCCCTTATGGTATATAGATTTTGCAAAAAAACAACTTTAAATTGCATTTTTTAAACATAGTTCAGCCACATTTTCTTTTCAGTTTAGAAAAGAAGGATTTTAAATCTAAATCTTATAATAGAATCGGACGTAAAATTAAATACAATATGATCATCTTTAATTTAATATTGTCTTATCGTTTCATGTATCGCCTTTAATAATTTATAACACACAGTTTAAGTTTTTATTCTTACGAGTTTAGAGTTGAAAGATTTGAAATTTAAATCTTCTTATATTAATGTGAATTCAGTGTTAATGCTAAGTTTGTTATCATAATAATTTTATTTAATTTAGTTTACCATACCTATTGTAGATTAAATAAAACATACATCCAAAATTGGAAATATCATATTTTTTGCACTGAAAATTGAAAATTTATCTCAGGAATGATATTTGCTTGTTTCACAAAAAAAAAAAAACAAACAAACAAACAAACAAAACAAAACCCACAGGGATATGGCAGGGACAATTTGGGCATTTTAGCCATGCAACTCTCTAACGAAAGACTAGTGAAGTATATAATAATATCCAAACATGTTTAATAATATAATAATAAGACTTTAAAAGACAAAAAAGTTTATAAAAAAAAAATAAAAAGAATTTTTAATTAATAGAAAAGTGGGTAATGGTTTGCCAGGCTGACAGTTGTATGCATACCACAACGTGTCAGATCATGATCACTTGGCTTTGGGCCCCACTTCCACGTTTATCTCTCCGACTTTTTTTTTTTTTTTTTGTGGAATTTTTTTTCCATTTTTTTCCCCCTTCATCAACATTGCCAAGCATATATATGCAACGCAGTTTCTACAAAACATACACACACACACAAACAACAGTAACGGAGTTATCAGATACACATGATGGGCCTGGTTTTGAACTAATGCTTACGGTGAGTAGCACCTAAAATCTGTGCTACCTGCCCTGAGAATGCCAGCGTTGCACAGTTGTGAAAGTTGGCCCTAATATAAGAAAAATAATATTATTGCTTTGTTTGACATTTGAGTTTAATTCCAACTAAACTGTATTTTTTTTTCTTAATTTTTATCTTTTTATGAAAAATCAACAAAATTAATAATTAATTTTTGAAAAATCAACCAATTTCAACTTAAAAATTTCACTTTCAACTAACGAACGAAACACAAACTATATTACTAACCGCGATTATTATCGTGTCTTTTCAACCGATCAAAATTTCACATATTACCTTTAAGCTATATTAAAATAACATGAGACCCTAAATATATTGAAACATCAATCTCTAATTATTTTGAAAATTAGTAATTTCAATTATTAGCAATGATAAATAGTATTTCTGTACATCTAACACCTTGGAAGTGTCACGTGAGAAAGACGACATGTGAAAAGTGCATCACAGGGTCAAATGCCTAAAAGGTACAACATATTTGTACAGTTTAATAGTGTGTGGGTTAAAAACTATGGTCACATTAATTGTCACCTCATCTATTTTCTTTCCCCCTAAAAAAAAAAAAAAAAAAAAAAAAAAAAACCCAAATTAGAAGGGCTCACAATGTCACTAATCAACAAACTTGAAAATCTTTCTAATGAAACTCAAGTTAAGGATGTCCGAATTTACAACTTCTTTAAAAATGACGCCTTGTCATTAGACTAAACTCGTATAGAAACTTAACTTGCATATTAGCAAGCGTCTCAAACTTAAATACATTGAAGAAATAGTGTTCGAATTTACGATATCTAAATTTACGACTCTACTAAAAATCATGCTACGTGATTATAGTTAACCTCTAAAGACATTGTTCCCTTTCTTGTTTCCCTACAAATGTTTCAAACCCGAACACACCATTGGCAAAAAATTGGTCCAAGCGCGAGCAGAAACCATGTTTCATTGTTTATAAAGGCAATCGCATAGTGATATAAAGATTCTATGAATATCTAGCAATGTCTCTAAATATATACACATACATATCTATATATATGTGTGTGTGTGTGTTTAAGATTTATGGTTATATATGCAGAGACATATCAACTATGGTTTCAGATGCATCCTAAATCCCCAAATCTTGTTCTCAAGAATCTTTGACATGAAAACCTTTCTGCCTTTGCAAAAGGCAGAGCTAATCTTTCACATATACATCCCACCCATTAAGCCCTCCAAAGCAAAGAATGTTAACAAAACTCAAGTTTCCAACATCAAGGAAACATGCCCTCCAGAAACTCATCAAAGTGGTCATCATTATCTACTTTAAGCGCAGAGATGGACGCTGAAGCCTTCTTTCCTGCACCAAAAAAAATAAAATAAAAAAATAAAAAGAAAGAAGAAAGGGTTGAGGGGATCATAATATCATCCCGCCCATATCCCCATGACCATCAATGGAAGGGGAAGGACCTGACCTAATCCTACTAGAAAGATGAGCTCAGTTTCACTCTAACTAACTACCACAGGTCTCAACACCGCACGGCAGATTGACCGAAATAAAACATGACTTTCATTCGAAAATGTTTGTTGTCCAACTATTATTCCAACTTAAAACTACCAACAAATGAAGTATATGGTTTGTCATCTCTATATTGATAAACGAGAACTTTTATACTAATTGACGTAACAACCTTTTATCCTAGTTGACGTAAAAACTTTCTAAAATCTACCAATAAAAAGGATGACAACTTAGTTATCACATGAGTTGATATAGAAAAATTGAGATAAGTGTTTTATTCTTTGTATAAACTATGTAGATATTGATGCTTAATCAGTAGTAATTCCAAACCTTTTCTTCTCTTTTCTTTGCTCTCCTCATTATCTGTATCTTCATCACTCCTCGATCGATTCCTAAAAATTATTTAAAAAAAAAAAAAAAAAAAAGGGAACAACAGCAACAACGTTGAGTCAGCTTCTGTACATACACATGGATAAGAAGAAAAGTGCAACAAATAAATCATTACGAAATCAAGGTCACCTCTTTCTTCTTCGATACTCTTCTCGTTCCCTTTTTTCAGATTCCTCCTTCTGTTTCCTTTTTTTGTAGTGAAGCTTTTCAGCACACCTATTTGGTTGACAATTTAAAAATTAAAAGTTTCAATATGTGTACATCCATTGTGAAACATGTTGAAACAACGCCATCAGTTTATATAACCAAACAAGGAATTACTTATTTAAAAAAACTGGAAGTTAGGACCTTAGAAAAACTGGGAGCGTTGCGAGGAAAAGGATAAATTAGAGCAGTGATATATCTATAAAGAGACACCAACCTCTCACATCCTACCAATTTCACAAGGGCCTGTTTGTTTTCTCCAGCTTCAAAATAAGAGAAGTTTACCTAAAGTGAAACATTATATCAAAATCGGACGCAAAGATTTTATAACTAAGCAAGAACACCCCTAAAGTGTAACAATATGAACGAACGTTATATCATGCATTATTAGATCAGGTCAAAAGAAAGGCTAATGAAGAGATCAACTGATGATGATTCGTACAAACTACAAACACGTGCCTCGTAGCTTGCTAAACCGTCTTTTTCATCGCAATGCTTGTTTCCGCATATGAACTGCCCTGACAGTAAAAAGTAGCAAATATTAGAACAATCTAACCAACCAAAGAGAGAAGAATTAGATATTCAAAGAATTCAAAAGAGACGTATTCTGTTTGTCATTAATTATCAAAAGCATTAAGTTGCGGTAAAACAACAATGTAATCTGTGTTATATACCTTTACCAGATACGACTTCCTTCTCCGTCCTCCACCTCAATCCAATCTGTTAGAAAGAAAAATTGGAATATCATAAGAAACTTCTTTCATTATTACGTAGCTTGGCTTGAAAAACTCTTTTTATAGGACAAACTAATCAATCATGGATGAAACAAAACATCATTCATATTGTCAAGCCTTAAACATTGAATCCATAAGCAAAAAACAGAATCAAAGACCTTACTGAAATCACAAAAAGAATAGAAGACAGAAAGAATCATGTTACAACGTGACAGATCCAAAGATCTTACCTTGCCACTCTTGTAATGAGACATGTCAGCTATGCAGTATCTTAAACCAGTTTAAGGCAACAAATGAACTGCTCTGATTTGCAGGCTAATATGTAACAATTACTGTAACATGTATGAATAACTTCCACAGAGGTCATAACTTGCAACGAGGAAATGAGAAAGCAAAAAAGGAAAAAGAAAATGAAAATGAGAACTTAAATAAAGACATAGGATACTCTTTAAAAAGCTTATCATAGTATCGTTTGACAAGCCTTTGCTCCCACGATGTATCCCTATCATCTTCCTCCGATCGTATGAACCTTGATAAATTAACAGAATAGAAAATTACTTGTGAACAATCATAATACCCAAAAGAAATGAAGGTATTTCAGAAATCATGAATATCTGGAATGAAGTTATATGAAAAAACAAGCTTAACAAATATAAGACAACTTGCCACCCACGTAGAAATGGTTAAAAGTTAATACCGATATCCTTCTCTCAAGGTATCTTGATCCGTTTTGACAGGCAACCTAATGCTCGGTGACTTTTCCTTCCCATAGAACCCAACTGCAACAACAAAACAAGAATCATCTGTATAATTCGTAGAACTGAAAAACCAAAATTGCAGTTTATTGTCAACTAGAATAAAACCGTTAGATTCTCAACTCTTGTCTGGACGGACCTAACAAAATGGATATGATCAGAAGCCAAAAAGGCACCTTTGCATATATTAATGTTTGACCTTTCGCGCATGCCAAAATAGTTGCCCTCCATCTGCCCTCGTGTTAATAGCTTGTTATAACTTTTTAAAACAATTTGACATCTAAAGACACTATGTTCATACACACACACACACACACACACACACACACATGTATGGCATACAAACCCAAGAAATCCGAAATCTGAAGTCTCTCTATTAGACATAGAAGTGATTACATTGACTCTCCCACCACCTAAATGTGCATTCGAAACCGTGCTAACATGGAGAAATTAGCGAAAAAAATGGAAAAAAAAAAAAAAAGTATCTTTGTACAAATTATATTCCCAATTCCCCATTTTCATGTATGCCAAATTCCTTCTTCTCCATCTGCTTTAGTATTAATCTCTTTTGATATATATAATGTCTTTTAACATCTAAATACACGCAAACACATTCAGTAAAAAGAACAAAAACTCTGATAAATTAGCTAAAAAAAAAAACCAGTGCACATAGTCTCGCCATACATTGACATATGCACACAAATATACAAACTACATTATGTAAGGATGACTGTAGCCTCCTTCATTCTTTGTGAAGAAGATTGTTCGCCGTCCATTTGGCTTTAGGACACACCAGGAGCTACCAAATACAAAGCTCAGTATTTGCACCCTCCTTCGCGTCCATTTCTTCCACATTTACCATATTACAGCCCAGATTTAACGCTTGGATTCGATTTTCGAAGCTGATTAGGTTTAAAGACAACACTATTAAGCAGAAACTCGGAGGCGATTGGTTACCGTAGTCTTTAATAAACTTCTTGTGGCGATCGTACGCGTTGAGCCCGCGGATATGAGCTTGGTATTGCCTGAATTGAAATTTATCACAAAAAAATAAAATAAATAAATATCCTAAAATTAAAAGAACGAACTTGGTTGTTGATTCAAAAGCTGAAGAAAAGTTGTCAAAGGAAATGGATTATTATAGAGGTCGGGAAGAGGAAAAGTACTGTTTCTTCTCTTCTCGATCGAAAATTGCAGACTTGAGAGACGCAAAGGACGCCATTGATAAGCTACTAAGCTCCAAAAAAAACCCTAACTTTGCCGACGAGTTCTGAGAGCTCCGATTGCCGGGAATTTGAAAGAACTGAACCGACATGCGGATTGTAATGGGCCTTTTTTGGGCCTTCCTTTGTCTTGGTTTGGGCCTCCCCCGGTCTGGTTGTAAAGGAACACTAAAATTTTTTTTTTTTTTTTTTTTTGTGAATATACAAAAGTAAAATAGATATTTACATATATTAAAATTAGTAAATAACAAACTGTTTACTAATAAATAAAATTATTTTCTAGTGAATTAATTATTATCTAATGAATAAAGTTATTAACTTTTAATTAATATGTTATTTATTTCGACAGTTTTGTAGCAATGTTATCTACCGTTTTCAGCTTTTCGTAAATGTAATATTTACCTGTTTTCTCTCTCAATTTTTTCACTAATAAAAACATAATAATAGAATTGCAAATGCATTTGAACATTAGCCCTTGGTTTACGTTTTTTTTTTTTTTTTTAAGATAAAGAGAGAGCGAAGACCTATATGGTAGCATACAAAAATACTTTTACCTTTTTTCTCTTTAATATTCTACTGACATTCAAAGGTTTGAAATTGTTGGAGTTTGATTAATTTTTATTAGTTTTACATATAATTGGTTTTTTATTCAGAAAGCTCTGTGCAAGTACTAATCAGCTACTATAAAGGTACTGAAAAAACGAAAAGAGCAAAATATATATATATATATATATATTCATTTGTTCAATTATTTTAGTACACTGCCTTTTCAATGAGAAGCATGGCTTTAATATGTTTCATTTCCTTGTATAGTTTGGCTTTCTCTTTCTTGTCGGTGCTGATTGATGAGTAAATGAATCTCATAATAAAATATCACAAAAAATTAATGTCCAAATTGAACATCATTTTTTCTGGAATACTGCGAAGAATTTCCATTTTAATTCTATTTTTTTATCAATTTTTTTAAGGTAAAATTCATTCAATTAAAAAGTTATAATTTTAAACATAATGCAGATGACCTCATAGTACACAATACAAAATATTCAATAAAAACCAGTTCCATCAGTAAAATCTAAAAAACACAGGGAAAACGATACAAGACGAGACTTGATATTAAGAAAATTCCTTGACACATCAATTTGAACACTGATAAGGTTTTTTTTGAAACCACTACAATTGATAGAAGCTTTCTATAAATCGAGAACATGTAACATATAGCACCAAGACCACAAACATCTCCGCTAAGACTCATAACTAGCGGAACTTCTAACTTGCAAATACCTATATCTGGCGGACCAAAAATAAACTCAAACGGTAAGAGAACAACCTCCATTGTTACAATGAAATTACTAAAATTATATGGTGGAAATATCAATGCCTTTATTAGACTAAAACATAAAAAATTAAAAACTAAAGCACGACCGTCGCAAGCCTTCAATGAAAGTGCAGCTGACAAGAGGACCATCAAAGTAGGAGGAATGCTTAGGGGGACAATCGGTGAAGCCGACGAGATGCCTTCAAACAGCAGAACATAAAATACATGCGCTACCACCATCAGCATCAAGGAGCTAGAACCACCACCTCCACAAGAAGCTCACCACCATTAGAAACAAAACCCGGAAAAAGTACAACCACCAAACGAGAAAAGCGTCACAAAATGCTTCGAAGCCATCTGAAAATCATTCCCTAAAATGAAGCAACCCCGCCAAACACAACTACCACCATCAAAAAACTTACAACGATACGAGCCTAGTGACCAATTTTTAAGGCCAGAGGTCCAACGTCGCACCCGAAGGTAGTCTCAGAACCCTGGCGACTCACTCTCTCATTTTCTCATTTTATAGGGCTGACTGCTTCTCTAAAAAAATAAATAACTAAAATTTAAGAATATTTTTTAATCAATTTATGTGATAATAAATTGTCATTTTTTATTAATTAATATAAGATTTATTATTAATTTATATGTCAATAATCTAAACAATTATTGATAAAAGAATGATAATTTACCGATCACATTAATTTGTTAAATACAAAAAATTGAAGATGTTTGCGATATTATGATATTTTTAATCATGTGGGAAGTAAATTATTTATTAGATGGCGTTTGGCACACTTCATGAGTTCATTATTCAAAGTGGTTGCTAGATACAGTATTGGAAATTGGAAATAATTGAAGTGGACCCCAAGAATAAATTAATTATTATATATATTTCTTGGTCGACCAAATGACCTGGTAGACTATGCAATGACTCACTAACAGAAAAAATACAACTATTTTTTTAAATTTTTATATTTTAGAAAAAGGAAAGAAATCAAGTGGTTAGATAACCATACGAAAGTGACATTCAATCTTCCAAGATTAATTCTAACAAAACAATGGCTCAAACGGTTCTTCCAATGCTCCATCTCAACCGACGAAATTATAAACTTTTTCTTCTCTCTCTCTTTTTTTTTTTCTTTTTTTTTTTTAAGGGAACCATTTCTTTAAATAAAAATAATTGCCCACATGTCTATATATTTGTGGAATTTTATTTATTTATTTATTTTTTATATTAGGATAGACATTGTGCGATAAACGAAGGACCGGGTGTTAGTCCAAATGACCTTTTACTCATTATATTTTCATTGCTAAAGTACTAAAGTCTGCTCATTTTTATGTTGAACATAGAGTTAAAAAAGAAATCTTTGGTAGCTCTGATGATATGAATAATTAATTTATATATTTTTTAATTTTAACATTATTCTAAGTGACCCACAATTCAAACTTATGTAAATATTCTTTTTTTTACCAATCATATAATTTTTTTTTAAGTGACGCACTCCAAACGTATATATGTTTGTTCATTTTTTTTTTAATTCCTTCGTGTGAAATTACAAAATTTTTTTTCGTGAATACGTGTGAAATTACTATTGATCCTGTTAAAGGTTTTTTTTTTTCCCCCTAACTAATTGCATAGTTTTAGGAAAAGAAAAAATAATTTATTTAAAAGAAAAAAGAAAGAATGTCTGAAGATGATATTGTCTTTAGCAAAAAAAAATATATATTTATATATATTATTGTATGCCACGTGGCAGAAGGTGATAGGTCAGTGGAAGTAGGAGGGTCAAGATGTGGAAAGTACAAGGAGTTACCAAAACGCTACAAGAGCGCACCAAAGGGCGATGTCTTCTCTTCTCTTCACTTGTCCAGTGATTATTTCCATCTCATAATCCCCTCCGACACAAACACAAACCTCTCTTTCTTGTCTTTTTCCCAAAAAAAAAAAAAAAAAAATCACAATAATAGAAACTCAAAGATTTTTTTCTAATAACATGCAAAAAGAAATTGGTAAAATAAAAATAGAGAATTCTAGTTTTTTTTAAGGAAAGAAAATATAAATATAGAGAATTCTGAAAAATCAAATGTGTTTTCTTTTAGCATTTTAATTAAAGTTGTGATAAAATCCAAAAAAAATTGAAAAGTTACTCATAAAATACATGAAGAATTTGGTAGTGGGAAAGGATGACCTTGTGACTTTAATAACTCCTTTTTAATAAGTGAATTAACAGTTGTATTGCATGATATGAAACAAATAAATCAACTAAAATTTTAACGAGGATTTGTTAGTCCAAAATCCAAAATTAGGAACATCAACGAAAGATATTTTTCACACAATTCCAAAAATTCTCTAAAACATATTGCAAAATAAATAAATAAAAAAAAAAAAAGAAGAACATTTTTCCTCCCGTTTATAATTATAGAGAGAGAGAGGGGGGAGAGAGAGAGAGAGAGAGAGAGAGGGGAGAGAGAAATAATGGGAGGGCCTACAAACATATTATGTGCAGTGAAGTGAAGGAAACGTAAAAGAAACAAGCAAAGTCAAAAACATTTTTACATATGATGTTGTTGGTGTTTTTCACTTTCACTCTCTCTCTAAAACAGACTGTCGGTGGGGAGAGAGAGAGTAGAGACGAGTATAGTCCAAGGCCGTGGTTGCTCTGTCTCTTTCGTCCTCTTCAAGCCATTTTCCTTTCCCTTTTTCATTTATTAATTATTAATTTATATTCATTTGCTATAATATTATACACTATTACTCTATCTATATAGCTCCAGCTATACGAAGAAAGAGACGCTTTTAGAGAGAGAAAGAAACAGATAACAGCATTGTGGTCTTTGGTCACACGGGTCTCTTTGAGATCTGTGATTTTTTTCTGTTCTTATTACCTGGGTTCTTCTTCTCTCGATCTGCTTCAATCTGGGTTTGGACTCAATTGGGTTTCTTTCAGATCCTCACATTTTCTCACCAAAGACCAAGCTTTCAGGTAAAGTCGTTTACTTTTGCTCTCCTCCTCGTGGATTTTCGTGTTTGGTTCTCGAGAAAATTTTAGAAAATTTTGTGTGCGTGTGGATGTGGATGTTCTATGTGATTAATTGCACAATTAAAAGATACGATTTTGTCAATCTTCTGTTTAGTTCTTCAGACATCCAAGTTTAAAAAATAATAATAATAAATTAGTGTGATAAAAGTTGCAGACTTTCAAGCTTTCATTTCTATTTTTTTTTTCCTGCATTTTACCTTGCTGAAGAGGAGAGAATCGGATTCTCTATCTATTTTATAGATGTTTTTGTTTTAGATGCAGCTCTCTAAAGTGGGTGCATTTGATTTATTTTTAATTTTTGCAAGCAGATTCTGTTGAAAAAGTTGGAGGTTTAAGGAATGCATAGTAGATCTGGTTGAGAAGATTGAACTCTACTATTTTTTTGATCCATTGTTCACATCTGTGCTGAGATAAGCAGGTGTCAATGGCATCAGAAGGAGAAACTGGGGTAAGTTTTTTTTTTTTTTTTTTTTTTTTTAAATTTTAATTTTATTTTTAATCAATAGAATTACATGATCATCAAGTAATGTGTCGTTTGGTGATCAGCATTGAGATTCTTTTAATTGTTTGACAAGTGGATTCGGGTCAATACCGTTATGAATTCTGAGTTTGTCGTCTCGATTTTGTAGTCGTAGAATCGATTTTTTTTGTTCTTCTTCTACAAATAGGATATGGATGAAAAAGAAAAGGAAATTACATAACTATGAAAAAACTTGTCCTATGTTGATCAGCATTGGGTTCGCCTGAGTGGGAACATCTAAAAGTTTCGTGATCATCTTTTTTGTCTTGATTTTTGCTTAATTAGGTTGTTAACGTTGATTTGATTTGATTTGATTAACTCAGGCAAAGGCCATTAAGAGCCTAGGCGGGCAGGTCTGCCAGATCTGTGGTGACAATGTCGGAAAGACTGTGGATGGTGAGCCGTTTATTGCATGCGACGTCTGTGCCTTTCCAGTGTGCAGGCCATGCTACGAGTACGAGAGGAAAGATGGAAACCAGTCTTGCCCACAATGCAAGACAAGATATAGGAGGCACAAAGGTTTGTCAGATGACCAAATTAGTATCATAATCAGGCAGTGAATATAATCTTAATAGTGATTCTGTGATCCTCATTTTGGTTTCGGTGATTGGTTTGTAGGAAGTCCTGCAATTCTTGGTGATAAAGAAGAGGATTTCGATGTTGATGATGGTGCTAGTGATTTAAATTATCCTTCAGAAAATCAAACTGAAAAGCAGAAGATTGCTGAGCGTATGTTGAGCTGGCAAATGACGTACGGACGTGGAGAAGATATCGGGGCTCCGAATTTCGATAAAGAGGTTCCCAACAACCACATTCCTTTGCTCACCAATGGTCAAGAGGTAGGGCAACTTCTTATTAACATGTTGTTCTAATTTGGCAAAGATTTTTGAGTGGAAAATATAATCTCCTAGTTGTTTTACGTTTAGGTTTCTGGAGAATTGTCTGCTGCATCACCGGAGCGGTTTTCTATGGCGTCTCCCGGAGTAGGTGGTGCGAAGCGTATCCACCCACTTCCTTATTCATCCGATGTTAATCAATCACGTATTTTTCTTAGCCTTATACATCGTCCTTATGAGTTCTCTATACTTTTGTGCTGATATTGATTATAACTCCATGGTTTTTGTGTTTTAGCAGCTAACATTAGGGTTGTGGATCCCGTGAGGGAGTTTGGTTCGCCTGGATTAGGGAATGTAGCATGGAAAGAGAGAGTGGATGGTTGGAAGATGAAACAAGAGAAGAATGTTATTCCGATGAGCACTGGCCAAGCTACTTCCGAAAGGGGAGGTGGAGATATTGATGCTAGCACTGATGTTCTTGTGGATGATTCTTTATTGTAAGCTACTTCAACACTTCTTTTTTTCCTAGGTTTCACTTTATTGCCAGTGTACAAATTAGTCCTATTGTTGTTTGGGTAGAGAATTGTTGGAGAATTTGATATGTGGAGACTTTTGCTTTATTTTCATTGTACAAATTAGTCTTAATTATCTCTCTCATCTCATTTTCAAACCAAATATCATAAATAAGTACAAAAAAAGGAATTTTTAGTAACTCATTTTTCTCCCATCTATCATACCAAACAATGAAAATGAAAACCATTATCTTTAATATCATTCTCATCTTTTATACCTTTATCTCTCTATTTTTTTTTCCTCCATCGAATTTTCGTTCCCTTCTACGAAACATATTGTAGTCAACATGACTGGTCATGAGTTGTGGTCTTTCATATGCTTAAGTTTCATGTCCCGAATTGTTTTTCTTATGCCAATATATTTTTGTTTCCCAGGAATGATGAAGCCAGACAGCCTCTTTCAAGGAAGGTCTCCATTCCGTCATCCAAGATAAATCCTTATAGGATGGTCATTGTTCTGCGGCTTGTTATTCTCAGCATCTTCTTGCACTATCGAATTACAAACCCTGTGCCAAATGCCTATGCTCTGTGGTTGATATCGGTTATTTGTGAGGTTTGGTTTGCTATCTCTTGGATTCTTGATCAGTTCCCTAAGTGGCTTCCTGTGAACCGTGAAACGTATCTCGACAGACTTGCTTTAAGGTAGGAAATTTTTTTTTGCGCGTAATGTGATTTACCATAGTCATTTTAGCTTCTAAGATTTCCTTTTATTTGGAATTGAAAGTCCCGTTCATCTATTTTACAGATATGACCGAGAAGGTGAACCATCGCAGTTGGCTGCTGTTGACATTTTCGTCAGTACTGTCGACCCGTTGAAAGAGCCTCCTCTCGTGACAGCCAATACCGTGCTGTCCATTCTTGCTGTTGACTATCCTGTCGACAAGGTCTCTTGTTATGTCTCTGATGATGGAGCTGCCATGTTGACATTTGAAGCTCTCTCTGAAACATCGGAATTTGCGAGGAAATGGGTTCCTTTCTGCAAGAAATATAACATCGAGCCTCGTGCTCCGGAATGGTACTTCACTCAAAAGATCGACTACTTGAAGGATAAGGTCCAACCATCATTCGTCAAAGATCGTCGAGCTATGAAGGTAGGGGAAAAAAATCCGTCACAGAGATGTACTTTTAATTATTGCGTTTCTGCCTGATGAACAAGGATAGAAATGTCAGTGACAAAAAATATCAACATGTTAATTTTTAAGGCATATTTTGACAAAAATATTGAAGTGATTGAAAATTTTCAAGAAGAGTTAAATGTCATTTTTAACTTCTTTATCTTGTTCTTTTCTTTTGGATTTCAGAGAGAATACGAAGAGTTTAAAATCCGGGTCAATGGACTCGTTGCTAAGGCACAGAAAGTTCCGGAAGAAGGATGGATTATGCAAGATGGTACCCCATGGCCCGGAAATAACACCAGGGACCATCCAGGAATGATTCAGGTTGCTGCATCTTCAGATTGCTCACTTCTTCTTAGAACTACGTTCATAGATTGGAGTTCATTGTGTTATATGGGTGGTTAATGAGATCGTTATATGCCATTGCTTGCAGGTTTTCTTGGGTCAAAGTGGAGGACTTGACGTTGATGGCAATGAACTCCCGCGCTTGGTCTATGTTTCTCGTGAAAAGCGTCCGGGTTTTCAACATCACAAGAAGGCTGGTGCTATGAATGCACTTGTAAGTATCTGAAGTAAGATGCTAGAGTTTTAGTCTGCATTCTTGCTGCTATTATTTTTCCTCACCAAATGCTACTCTTGTAGGTTCGAGTCTCGGCAGTTCTCACCAATGGACCTTTCTTGTTGAATCTTGATTGTGATCACTACATTAACAACAGTAAGGCCTTGAGGGAGTCCATGTGTTTCTTAATGGATCCCAACCTCGGGAAAAATGTTTGTTACGTTCAGTTTCCACAGAGATTCGATGGTATTGATAAGAACGATCGATATGCCAACAGAAATACCGTGTTCTTTGACGTGAGTTTCTTATTGTTCTCAAATTTAAGCAACTTATGTTTTTCATTCATTTTAAGGACATGCTTTCTTACCCTTAATGGGGCAAAAGGAAATGTGTCGAGTGTTTTGCCTTGTACACAAGTGTATATACATCTATGTATTTATATATATATATATATATACATATATCTCACCCTCACTTTCTTGGTGTATTCCAGATTAACTTGAGAGGTTTGGACGGTATTCAAGGTCCGGTTTATGTGGGTACGGGATGTGTCTTCAATAGAACAGCCTTGTATGGTTATGAACCTCCTCTTAAGCCGAAGCACAAGAAACCTGGAGTCCTAGCTTCACTCTGTGGTGGATCAAGAAAGAAGGGTTCTAAATCGAGTAAAAAGGGCTCTGACAAGAAGAAATCTAGCAAGCATGTGGACCCCACCGTGCCGATTTTCAACCTAGAAGATATCGAAGAGGGGGTTGAAGGTACTACCATTTCTATTTCTGCTTCCCAACTATGTTTAGATATTGACGAATTGGTAGACAAGAAGTTGGAGAAAAAAAATACATAGATACGTAATAACTATTTTGCCCCTTAATTACACCTCATTCACTCGTTTTTTGCACTCTCTATCGAACACTAGGAAAACTCTCTTTCCATTTTTAGTTTTCCTTTCTTAATATTATGACATCTCAAAAAATGTACGTGCGTAATCTATATATTTCAGGTGCTGGATTTGATGACGAGAAGACATTGCTAATGTCACAAATGAGCCTGGAGAAGAGATTTGGTCAGTCTGCTGTTTTCGTTGCCTCTACCCTTATGGAGAATGGTGGGGTCCCTCAGTCTGCCACCCCTGAAACTCTTCTTAAAGAGGCTATTCATGTCATCAGTTGCGGTTACGAGGACAAGACCGACTGGGGAACGGAGGTGTGTTCTCTTTTCTAAAGCGGCCATGCCTTTTTGAGCTACATTGTTTTTCAACTTCCTTGAGTTAATAGATCACTTTGGTTTTTGTGTCTTGTAGATTGGATGGATCTATGGTTCAGTCACAGAAGATATTCTCACGGGATTCAAGATGCACGCCCGTGGGTGGAGGTCGATTTACTGCATGCCTCACCCCCCCGCCTTCAAAGGGTCTGCTCCTATCAATCTTTCTGATCGTTTGAACCAAGTGCTCAGGTGGGCTTTGGGTTCCGTGGAAATTCTTCTCAGTCGCCATTGTCCTATCTGGTATGGCTACAATGGTCGACTTAAATGGCTCGAGAGATTTGCATACGTCAACACCACCATTTACCCGATCACTGCCATTCCCCTTCTCATGTATTGTACGTTGCCAGCAGTCTGTCTTCTCACAAACAAGTTCATCATTCCGCAGGTTTGTCCTTCTACCCTACATTTTCTATGTAAAACAGAAATACATTTTAGTAACTTAGTAACACATTATATCAAAAACTAGGAGCAATGCTAATTGTGATCATAAACCCCGTTTTCATTTATTCACATATTAAAAACTGCTTATGATTCTGAATTGCTATCTCATTATGAATCACAGATCAGCAATATTGCGAGTCTTTGGTTCATATCCCTCTTTATTTCCATCTTCGCAACCGGTATCCTTGAGATGAGATGGAGCGGGGTTGGGATCGACGAGTGGTGGAGAAATGAGCAGTTTTGGGTCATCGGTGGTGTCTCCGCCCATCTCTTTGCTGTCTTCCAAGGTTTGCTTAAAGTGCTCGCTGGCATTGACACAAACTTCACTGTCACCTCCAAGGCCTCTGATGAAGACGGTGACTTTGCCGAGCTCTACATGTTCAAATGGACGACCCTCCTCATCCCGCCAACGACTCTCCTCATCATCAACTTGGTGGGAGTGGTCGCCGGGATCTCCTATGCTATCAACAGCGGATACCAATCGTGGGGACCGCTCTTTGGCAAGCTGTTTTTCGCCTTTTGGGTGATCATTCATCTTTACCCCTTCCTCAAAGGTCTCATGGGACGACAGAACAGGACTCCGACAATCGTCGTTGTTTGGTCGATCCTACTCGCTTCCATATTCTCCTTGTTGTGGGTTAGAGTCGACCCTTTCACAACAAGTGTCACTGGACCTGATGTTGAGCAATGTGGAATCAACTGCTAGAGAAGAAATTACAAGCTCCATGGAAGAAGATGGCATTATGAGTATTTTTTTTTTTTTTTTTTTGGATATTTAAGGGGGGAGAAGAAAAGAAGGTATTTAAAGTTGGAGAATATATATACATTTGTCTTGATAAATCTTTTTTTTTTTTTTTGAGTTATTTATTTTTAAATTAATGTGGAGTGGTTTGTGTATTAGTTACCTTGTGAATCTTAAATTATGTGCAGATAAATAGTGGCTTAAAAGCAAAAGAATTTGTTTTGTTCTTTAGAGGGTGAATTTTCATGTAAAACTTCAAGAACATCTTTTGTATTCCTTTTTTTTTTTTTTTTCCCTTCTAAATTTTTTGAAAGATAAGTGAACTCTGAGATGTAAAACGTAACTTGTATCAAGTTAAAACTTTTCTTAAGCAGACTTGACGATTATTTGCATTTTTGGACTCTTTGATCTTTTATTAAATTCCACCTTCATTTTCTTTCTTTGTAAATGAGATAATTATTCTGTTCTCTTTATATATATATATATATATATATATATGCATATATATATTTTAATCAAATGAACCCACATCAAGTGAGAGCATAACAAATCTTAAAAACTTGTAGCAAGTTAAACTCAAAAATCCCCATGTAATTACAATATAATCAATGTTTAATTTATTGCGGAATAGAAAATTTATATAAATATATCATTTATTTATTGCGGAATCTTAGTAAATATAATCAATGTTTAATTTTAAGTACCGCTCATTTTTTGATCAGTGGAATGACCAAAATAGAAAATGATAATTGATGCTCAAATTCATATATCATTTATCGTACCTAAAGAAAATCCACCAAAAACAACTGTTTAGCCTGAGCAAGTTTAAATTGAAAAAGAGATGTTATGTTGTAAGGTCAAAAGGGTAAGTGTCACATTTTAAAATTGCGAGTTTTTTTAATAGAACAAATTATTTTAAATATTTGATATATTTATATAGATAATGTAAAATAAGAGATCTTCTAATAAAAACTTGAAAGTAGAAAAAAAAAAAAAAAAAAAAAAAAGGAAGCTAGTTCACATGTCCATTGTAGAAGGAAATGGTACATTCTATAACTTAAAGAAGCAGATAGATTTGCTCAGCCTGAGTGACTCTCTGATTCTATCCACATTTTTATTTATCTATTTCTGCATTCTGACAAAAAAGACAGACGAAGATCACGTGAGAGGGGCACGTGGTAGGTCATGGTCCCCTTCTCATGCATGCACAATAGTTTGACGTGTCAGGCAGAATCATTGTCGCCGGCACATAACCCTCCACGTGTCGTTCATATGATAGCTTGTTCACGGAGTCGACACGTAGCGGGCTGAATCATTGAACTGGTTATTCGTATCCTTTTTCAGCATTGGTCGTTTCATGCCCATTATAAATATGAATCACTAAAAAAGGCATCACAAAAAGAAGAGGATTTTAAAAAAAGGAAGAAATAGTAGGACTCTGTTTGTCTCCTTCCCGGGAAAGAGAAAAGGAAAGTATTATGGCGACAATGACTATGGCTATCTCTCACGAGGAACCGATTCTCTCTAAACTTGATCGCTTGGACAACATGGTGAGTCCCTTAATTATAAACCACTTTCCTTTTTTTTTTTTTTTTTTTGGTTTTTTTTAGGTAACAAGTAACTTTTCTTATGAACTTTTTTCAGTTAGTTCCTTTACGGGAAAAAAAAAAAAATTATTTGTCAAAACATATGTAGTTTGGTAAGGAAATTCATGTAAAAGATCAAATCCGCAACTACACTCAACATCGTTCTCGACAAAAAACTTGATTTGTTGTGGTGAACTAATTCTATAATAATAGAGATAACCAAAGTTTAGAATTTGACAAAGATTTTGGTCACTATAATATTGAACTTCATGTGTGTGTGTACACAAAAATATATAAAACACAGTTGAGACAGTTGGAGGAGATCAGAGGCAGCAACAGATCATCATCGTCACCACCAAAGACCTCATATGCATCCACACGATCAAGTGGGACCCTGACGAGTGAAGGACACGCGTCATCCATCGACGATGTCTCCCCAAAGAGCCTGGAGAAGCACTGCCGTCCGATCGACCATGTGATGCTGGAGATGGAGGTCAAAGGAACTCTTATTGAGAGAATTCACCGTGTAGAGGATCGAGTCCTAAAGGTGATCCTATTATTTTTTTTTAAAACCATTTTAAATAGGCACTCATACATTTTAATTACAATTAATATATGTGCATAGATTTCTTTTAAAGGATAATAATAATTTAAACAAAAGAAGAAACTATAGTAAAAGCATAGAATTTTCATGTATGAAGAAAATTTTGGGATTCACTAATGAAAGCGAAAAAAAAAAAAAAAAAAAAAAAAAAGAGTTATCCAAAGTTTAATAAGGTATGATAAAATGTAACGGCTTAAAATTTCACGACATTATAGATAAAGATACTTCTTTTGTCAACAAATCTAAGAATTTTTTAATGTGTTGGACTTGTTAATGACATGTATGGGATTCTAAATAATCGTTTTACGAATAATTGTTATTCAAAATAATAATTTGGTGTGTGCTTAATTTAATTCTCTGATTTGTGATGGTCAGCTGTGCTTGCAGATGGAAGAGGAATTAATTGAGGAAGAGAAACACAAGGAGACGACTGATCACAAGAAATCACATTCCAAGAAAGGGATTAAGCAGCTTGTTAGACAGTGTGTTAAAGGAGGAAAGAGGAAGACTAATTATTAGTTTATTGTAACTCAAAAAAATGAACTTTTTTTTTTTTTTATTTTTTTATTTTTAATTTGGCTTTTCATGGCGAGGTTTGTACCTAAGAAAAGGATTTGTGAGACATTAACAATCCTCGGTTGACGTTTTCGTTGGTTTTGAAACTTTTTTGGGGGTTTAATTAGCAAATTTGTCCTTGTATTCGTGTCTCCCAAGCTTAACCATTTCTTTTACTCAAATTTCTATTTATGTTATTTTCCTTTGCGATATCTGAGTAAATGAGTATATGGTTTTTAACACGTTTTTTAATAAAATGGTTTAAGTTCTGTAAAATCAGAGAAATGGTTATTTAAAAAAAAAAAATAAATCAATTAATCAGGCCGTAATTCATTGTATTTTTCAATGATGGTTAATAACTAATCAATGTTTATTTTTTAATTTAAAAATTTGGTCATGTTTAAAATATATCTATTTTTCAGAAATATTTACAAATTTTTTGTTTTGGAAGGTTCGACATACGATATGTTTCTTTATAGCTCTTCTTTATTAAAGAGTAATGAAAATATTTTCAAAGCCGTCCACTGATGGTTTGGGCGAATAATAGCATTTTTTCTTTGTGGTCATGATTCTAATGAACACACATTTAGGTGTCTTTTTCCAACTTTTCTCATGAACACATATTTAAGTCTTTTCCTTCTCTCTCTTTTAGCGAGAATTTAAGGGTCGGATTTGATGAATTAATTTAAATTACTTTATAAATTAGGAACTCATTTGAACATTTTTAAAAGTCCAAAACAGAATTTGAGTTATAGTTTGGATTATTTGGTTCATATATTTCTTTATTTGTGTCTTATTTTCTGTCCTTTTTTTTTTATCATTTTAATAAATGAATATGATTTTTTAATTAAAATAATATAAGATATTAATTAAAAGGATACGAAACGAATAAAAATAAGGGAAGACAGAGTTGAATCTAAGATTAACAACGAAATTAATTTCAACCTTGTTAAAGCCCTGTTGATGGGCCTATAATGGAGAAAGATGCAGAAAAAGGCCCTCAACTGGGCCCCCGCAAGTGAGGTCATCCAAGCCTACTCCAGTAATAATCCAATCGGGCCCATTGGAGCCCATGTGAGGTTTCCTCATATTTGATTGAATCTTATCCAAAAATGAAACCTGCTAAGTTAAACTCAGCGGGGGATAGAAAAGGAGGGATTAGAGTACAGGTATTTGTGTTCGGGATTTGAGAGTGTTTTCATTTTTTTTTTTTTAAATTAGCATGGTCTTATATACTGTTAAAAAAAATAAAAATTCAAGAATGCCCTTATTGATTGGACGGTCCTAAATCTCGATAGGGAAAGAACTAGAAGGCTCTACCAAAAAAAAAAAAAAAAAAAAAAAAAAAAAAAAGGCTGTTGGATGCTTGGTGTGCCAGGTGTCGTTTGATGAGGGGCATCAACAAAGAAGTCAATCACAATCAAGTGAGTGGGTCCCAATCAAAGCCCCTACCAGGAGGTTTAATTAAATAATTAAAGGATCCAAATTGAATTTTGACAAAAATGAGGTCATTGTCCTTCAACAATGGGATGTCTGATAGGGGGTAAACACCCATATGACTTGTCGCACCAAACATGCACTAGCTTCCAATTATGATGGACTTTAATTGGGTTATTCTTCTTGTTTTTCAATTCTCCTCCTGTTAATTATTTTCCAAGGTAGTTGAAACATGAGTTGCTTTTATTTATTTTTTATTTTTTTTGTTTGAAATATATATATATATATATTTTTATTTTTGGTTGAAATTTTTGTTTGAAAGTTGAAACATGAGTTATTGATCGATGGGAAATGTGATCCTTCGTTTTAAACTATTTTTGAACTTTGGAGTGCATATATTCATAGTACTCTTGCTCTATTTTATTCGCTCTTTGTATACATAAAATAAAAATAATATTTCTTAAAAATATGTCACAGTTATAGTATGGCATATGCTAGTAGAAAATTTTCAGTAGGATCCAATTGTATACTTTTCTCAACATTTAAGTTCATATCAACAACAGTATATCAAAAAAGAAAATTTTCCGATCATGTGATTTAAGAAGTCTTTAATTTTTTTAATTAAAATGATTTTAATTGAATATTAAAATAAAATAATGGATCACATAAGAGAATGAGTTAAACTATAAATATTTATCTCTTTATTTATCGATATCTTTTTAACTGAAAAATCATATTTGTTAATAATATATCATAATTATTTTATGGCATGTGCTAGTAGAAAATTTTCGACAAATTCCAAAACAAACCTCCTAATGTTGTGTCAATTTGAACCATCAAATATTTATCAAATTCCATTAAATACGAATATGTCTTTTTGTATGAGATGATTTGTATATACATAAATTTGAACGATCAAATATTTATCAAATTCCATTAAATATGAACTTGTCTTTTTGTATGATATGATTTTTATATGCTTTAATAATTTAAAGTTTCGTGCAATATCAATATGATATTTCTTTGTATTTATCACATAACTTTTTAATAACACTATATATTATGGATGAAGCTTATTAAATGTTAGAAAGTAATAGTGTTTGATATATGTTTTCTTTACATGGAAGATAATTCATTTTTATTAAAAAAAAAAATCAATCTTGAACACGAGATAACTAATGAAGAAACTTAACAAAAGGTCCAAAACAAGTCTTAGGATTATGGTATTGTTAATTTTCTTATTAATTTTGACAGTCAAATGATACAATTTAGATAGCACGCTTACATTGCAATCATAGTAAAGAGTTATCATTAAATAAACATGTGGGACTGTGGGACATGAAAATGAAGAAGAAATTGTACTAAGTAACATTTTCTAAACTGCAATGCCCCGAAAAGGTTCCCACTTATCCAATTTAGATAATGGTAATGTCAACATATATAAATATATATATATATATATGTTTACATTTATATATATTATTGGTAGTAGTGTGAGATGTGGATAACAATATATATATATATATATGTGTGTGTGTGTGTGTGTGTATAATTTGCCAACTGCTGTTGCATAGTTACAGATCTAAAAGAACATGACATTATGAGCTCCTATGTCGGCAAATCATCTTATATGAATGGAACGAGTGAAAATAAAATTCTATTTGTTCTATAATAATAAGAATGTGCTTTTTTTTTTTTTCTTTTTTTAATTCTTCTTGTTAAGTTTGTTACTTCTCCAACAAAATTATGTCATTTTATAAGGTTGACTATTGTAAAATATTATTTTTCTGTCTTAATATAGAGTCCAGTATTTCCGTTTCCATATATATAAATATATATATTTTTTCATTTTTAAAATTTTGGGCATAAGGAAGGAGCGACATGAGTGCACAATAAGTAAATATTGAAGGGGAAAAAAAACTATGCATTATGGGGTTTCTCTTGTTGCTCGATTTTCTTTAGTTAACTTCATGGCTTGTGTATTAGGAGTACAATTACACCGGAAAAAAAAAAAAAAAAAAAAAAAAGCGGGGATAAAAGAAGAAGTTTCCTTTAATTTCAATAAAATTTTATTATTTTCTGTGGTGTTTTTGGAGCTTCATGGTATTTTGCTATTATTTTGATGGAATTTTTATGGTAACGTGTCAAAAAAAAAAAAAAACACAATTGTATGGTTGGATCATATTACAAAAAAAATTAATATAATTTGATAAAAATCTAATGAATAAGAATGTGCAATATAAAGAACTATAATTACTTTAATGATCATAATAATGAAAAATAAGCTTAAAACAAAAAATCGCACACCTCTTGAAAACGACACTCAATGCGATATTATGAAAACTATGACGATCAAAATGTTAGTGTGAAATCTCCAACATACACATTAAAATCCTCACACTCAACAATCTCTCCTCGTGCCAACTAAAAAAACTAATCCACCATCAATATTTTCTGTAGCTACAGTAACTCTTCAATCTCTAATGGAAAAGTTTAATGACAATTGCCCACAACTTCATTTTCCTAGTAAGTACAATTTACTTTTTTTTTTTTTTTTGTGAGTAATATTAAGTACAATATTTGACACCATATCAGCTGAATTCGAATTCCTTTAAAATTTTCCTTTAAAATTTTCTTAAACATTAAGCTTGTATTTGGTTCACCAGTTGAAAATGAAAATTTTAAATTGGAGTTAGTTGACTTTTCAAAAACTAGTTATAATTTTTGTTGACTTTTCAGAAAAAAAAAATAAACTGAGATAAAAAAGTACAGTTTAGTTTGAGTTAAACTTAAACGTCAAACAAAGCCTAAGAGTATGCTTGGTTGGAGGGAGAGATGGATGGATGGAGAGTGGTGGAGGGAGAGAAGTGGAGGGAGAGTCATCCTCCCTTGTTTGGTTGGAGGGAAGACAAGAGGGAGAGGAGAGGTGCAGGGAGACTTCATCCACCTGGGCTCACCAATTTACATCATTCCACAAATGGAAGGATGCAAGCTCTCTCTCTAATTAAGCTTGAAAATAAAATTTCATCCCCCCAAAAATTATTAATAAATATTATAAGGAATGTCACAAACGGGTTTGTTTTTGTGCCAAATAATCATGGCTCCTTTAATAATCGTGTTTGTATGTTGTGTTGTGCTACTCGTTTATTAAATGGTTCGTGTTCGTGCGTAGGTTCCTGGCCCGTTTATTATCGTATCGTGTTCATGTTCGTGTTCATGCTTATTGTGTCGTGTTGTAATTGGACTAGCTCGAATCCGACCCGTAAACACGAATTGCCAGCCATACTCTCTCTTACCTAATAACATAAAGGATTCATACAATTCTCTTTATCCTTCATACTTCCATCTTTCCAACACTCTTCATCCTTCCTCCTCCTCGTCCTTCCTACCAAACATAGGGTATGATTGAAAATGAAAATTTAAAAATATTCCCATTTAAACTACTTGTTTGGTCATATAATCCAAACCATATAATTACAATCCAATTATTGTCTTTTTCCCTCAGCTTCATTATTCATACAGTTTTATAACCCAAACCTTAAAAATCCATAACTTTGCATATACAAGTCCAAATAATATATATATATATTTTTTAATTACATATAATTTATAGACGAACAAAACAAGCTCCGCATTGATTTTTTTCCGAACACATTTCAAGTTTTAACATTTTTAACTCCAACAATTCAAATATCTCGATAAATACGTAATCAATTTAAACACAAATTTTATAATCCAAACCTTATCACCAAATACATGCTAATATATATATATATATATATATATATTTTGTATTGGTAGTTGGGAGAGAAAATAAATATGTTACGGATTTCAAATATATAAATAAAGTATAAATTAAATTGATATCTTTTTAAATTTTTCTTTAATATCAATGTACCAAATATAGACTTAATCATATATATATCTATATAAATATATTTTTTGATAAATTAGACTAAACTCTATATATATATATATATATATATCACTTTTGAATATCTTTTTATCTTTCAAAGTCAATCCTAACGTTTTCTTCATATTAGAGTAACATTAAGACAGCACATACAAAACTATAATATCACGTTTTAATACCTTTTTATTTTGAATGAATTTTAATCCGAGTTTTCATTTAAAACATGTGATACATCTCACATCTCATTAATCATTATATATATAAGATTGTCTTGCATCTCACATTTTTATAAATATTATTTGTTAATGTAATAATTAGTTGATTTTAATATAATGTTTTTAAATATATTGCATATTTATTATTTACACTGATAATTATAAATAATATTATTATATTATCATAAATAAAAATTACACTATAAATTAACTAATAATTATATGATTTTAAACAAAATATTTTACCCGACTTGAAATATTTTATATATATTTATATATTTTTATCAAAGGGAGTTCTGCAATGATGTAAAAATTTTTACCCCATCAATGGGGTAAAATTTTTTGGACCTTTAGATTCAATTTAAACGGTTTAGATGTTTTGTGCACATAAATTTATTGTGCATCCAACTACATAGAATCATTACAAAACCCTTGAGGAAAAAAAAAAAAGAGTTGCTTCCGGTCTTCTTCCAATTCTCCGGCCGATGAAGAAGTTTTCCGGCCACCCAACCCACATTGCCGCACCGCCCTTCCACACCGTTCGAGCCCCCTATGCTCCCACTAGCTCGCGATTGCATATCGTCCCAGCCCCCTCCGCGCTCTGACGCTGTCCACACGAGCCCCCTCGGCCCCCTCCAGCTCGCGATTTCAGATTTGCAACCAAACAGATTGCAGATCGTCCGAGCGCCCCTTTGCGCTTCGGTGCCATCCACGTGACACCCCCGTGACCGTATGCGATGTCGAAGGTGGTCTCCTTCTTCTACTTGTGCTTGTAGACCGTCTCGGGGTTGGAGGTGGGTTTCACTGGCCGGTGGCCGCCGAGGGGGGGGGGGGGGGGGGGTGTTGCGTGGTGGTTCGTCGTCGCCATGGGGGTTGGGTGAATCAAAGAGAGTTTATTTTTTTAATCACATGTTGTAATTTACGTCTTAATTCAATATATCATATTAATCAGTCCGTTTTTATCTATTGAATATTATTCATTGATGGGATAAAAATCCTTATCGCATTATGGGATCCTACTTTTACCATTTATGAAACAAGATTCCATGCTACACTGATTTGGTTCAGATTTGATAAGTGAGTTAAAATGAAAATTTTAAGTTTAAATTAATTAATTTTTTTAAAAATTAATTATAAATTTTATTAATTAAAAAATTAAAATAAAAATTAAGATAAAAAAATATAATTTAATTATAATTAAACCTTAATATCAACATAATCTCGGTATTTTTAATTTTTCATAATTTCTGCTCATTTTCACACTATTTATTTTTGGAATAATTGGCTACTAGAACACGAAATCCCATTGGCGGAACCCAAACTCCGCATTCCAATCCACTTAACTCCATCCGTTGACGTACACACCAACACTTCATCTCCAGTCAGACACAGACTCCCACCTTTTTTTCCCTACTAACTCCACAAAATGAAATGAAAATGAAATTCATTTCCCTCGAATTTGGTGTGCATTTCGATGCTATCTCCCTCTACATACACCTTCCTCATTAAATTCTTTTCCAAATTATACCCAAATTCCGTAGGGTCTCTTCATTTTCATTTCACTTCCATTTCATTTCTGAGACGTTACTCTCTCTCTCTCTCTCTCTCTCTCTTTTGATGTTTGCTTTCTCTCTCTAGAACTCCTCTCACTGTCTTTGTGTGATTCCTCGGTCTCATCGACGGCCATGGAAGCTCTGCTTTTCGCTTCCTTAAGATCTTCTCCTTCTTCGTCTTCTCTTCTCTTAGCCTTTTCTTCTTCAGATCGATGATTCGTTAATTCGTTGACTCCATTTTTAGATCTCATCTCTCGCTGATCCTCCTTCACAGGTACTCTTTCTAATCGGTAAGTTTTCTTTTTATTTTTTTTTTGGCGGAAATTTTCTGCTTTGTTTATTGCTTTATCTGGCAATTTTTTGTTCTATATTATTCTCCATGATCAAGTTTTTTTCCCCCCTCTTTTTTGACTCTGCTTTGCTTGGCATTTGCTGTTCTGGTTCTTGAAATCGCATTTCTTACTTTGATATGCTTTTTGTTGAGTGGACCTAGTCTTTTAAACTATCGCAAGACTTTTCTTTTAATTTCTTTTATTGAATAATCGAAAAAAATTTCGATTTTTGTTTTTGTTGAATAATCGGAAACTAGTAATTTTTTTTTTTTTGCTGAAAAGAAATTTTGTTTTTTTTTGTTTTGTTTTTTTATTTTGATGAATACACAAAATATTTCTTCTTCTTCTTCTCTCTCTCGTTTTTTTTATGTTATTTCTCCCTCTGCGGACGAATTTATTTTTTCAGTATGTGGCATAGCAAATCGTGATTGTCAAGTTTGGATATTGGCGAATAAATGTGTACTGTTTCATTTTCTAAAGTATCTAAATTTGATTATTGGCTAAAAAAGATGGTTCTTTTTCCCTATTGGGAATTTCATATACTGTCAATAAATTCATATTGTGGTTAGTGTTATACTTATTCGGTGCCTGAAGATTATACCTTTTTTTTTTGGTTAAGAATAAGAATTATTCATTTTTCCTAACTTTGAAAAAAAAATGAGAATGATGTATTCGTTTTAGATGATTTTAGATTAATGTCAGATTTGTTCTGGTTTTAGCTTTGATTCTCTGTGTCTGTTTATTTATTTGTTTGTTTTGATTGTGGATTCTCCTTGTTGATTTGGTTCTCTAGGATTTAGAAGCCATGGGAGAAAGTAAAATCTCCAAATCATTTAAATATTTTGGGTCTGCTTTCATTCCATCTATTGGGTCTTGGTTTCTTCTTTAAGAAAACCAAAGAGTTTTAATATGTGTTGTTTCCCCCTTGGTTTATGTGATTCCTGGTATTAATCTGCCTTTATCTAGTATTGTTGTCTTTCTTTTTCACTGGCAGTTGATGGTTCTTGTTATTTTCATCTGTAATAACGAAGCATTTTAGCGTCTAAACACGTTATCTGCTGGTTCTTACATATTTTTTCTTTTGATTTTTCAGCATCTTAAGGCAAAGTGTTTCAGCTAATTGAAGTATGTGCAGTGGTCCGGAGCGTTCCAAATCTACATCAACTCCATCCACGGCTGCAACTGAGTCTAGCAACAAAGACATGAGTAATCTAACCATTAAAGCTGATGATTCTTTTAGTAGTTTGTTAGAACTTGCTTCCAACAATGATGTTGAAGGGTTTAAGCGCTTGATTGACCGGGATTCGTCTTCGATCAATGAGATTGGACTGTGGTACAGCCGTGAGAAAGGTGCAAAGCATATTGTTCGAGAGTATAGAACTCCATTAATGGTTGCTGCCACTTATGGGAGTGTTGATGTTCTGAAGCTCATACTCTTGTATCCTGAAGTTGACGTAAATCTCTCTTGTGGCGTGCGTAAAAGCACTGCCCTTCACTGTGCTGCTTCTGGTGGATCCATTTATGCTGTCGATGTTGTTAAGCTGCTTCTATCTGCTGGTGCTGATCCAAACTCGATGGATGCCAATGGTCATTGCCCTATTGACGTGCTTGTTGTTCATCCCAAGCTGCAAAGCACAAGGGTTACACTTGAGGAGCTTCTGTCAAAAGATGCTATGGACGGCTCTGTTGGTGAGCCGAGTATGCATCTGTCAATTAATTTCTCGAAATCTGATTCATCGTCCTGCTCTTCTTCTCCGGACGGTGAGGTGCGATCTCCTTCCGGCTCTGTCTCATCACCTCTTGCATCAAAGATGACTGACCTGACTCCTATAACTACACTGGAGAAAAAGGAGTACCCGATTGATCCATCTATTCCTGATATCAAGAACAGCATTTATGCAACGGATGAATTCCGCATGTTCTCCTTCAAGGTTCGACCGTGCTCGCGGGCATATTCCCATGATTGGACTGAATGCCCTTTTGTTCATCCGGGAGAGAATGCTCGACGAAGAGATCCGAGGAAGTACCATTACAGCTGTGTTCCGTGTCCTGATTTCCGGAAGGGGGCTTGTAGGCGTGGGGATTTGTGCGAATATGCTCATGGGGTGTTTGAGTGCTGGCTTCACCCTGCTCAATATCGGACACGACTTTGCAAGGATGGCACAAGCTGCAATAGAAGGGTGTGCTTTTTTGCACACAGAACAGAAGAGCTTCGACCCTTGTATGTCTCCACTGGATCCGGTGTCCCTTCACCACGTGCATCATCTGCATCTGGTCCAAGTGTTATGGACATGGCTGCTGCTTTGAATCTTTTGCCTGGTTCCCCTTCATCAGTCTCTGCCTTTTCTCCTTCTCCGTTTGCGCAGCCCATGTCTCCAACGGCTAATGGTATTTCCCCCTCATCTGTTGCTTGGCCGCAGCCAAATGTGCCGACGTTGCATCTCCCTGGAAGCAACTTCCAATCAAGCCGCCTGAGATCTTCACTTAGTGCCCGGGACATCCCACCTGAGGATTTAAATATGTTGCTTGATTTTGAAGCCCAACAGCAGCTCTTGAATGATCTGAACTGTATTTCACAGCCTCGTCCAGGTTCTGCTTCTCTGAGCCGTTCTTGTCGTTCTAAAACACTAACCCCTTCAAACCTGGAAGAGCTATTTTCTGCTGAGATCTCTTCATCGCCCCGATATTCTGATCATCTAGCTGCTTCCACATTTTCCCCTACTCACAAGTCAGCTGTGCTAAATCAATTCCAACAGCAGCAGAGCATTTTATCACCTATTAACACAACTGTTATGTCGCCAAAAACAGTCGACCACCCTCTGTTCCAGGCTTCGTTTGGTGTTCAGTCACCTGGAAGGATGTCCCCTAGGAGCATGGAGCCGATCTCCCCAATGGGTACTCGGCTTTCAGCATTTTCTCAGCACGAGAAGCAGCACCACCAGAAACTACGCAGCCTCAGCTCGAGGGACCTTGGAGCCAACAATGCTGGATCATGCATTGTCGGCTCTCCTGTGAATTCTTGGTCGAAATGGGGATCTCCCAACGGAAAGTTGGACTGGTTTGTTAACGGAGACGACCATGGTCGAATGCGAAGATCATCTTCGTTCGAGCTTGGGAACAACGGGGAGGAGCCAGACTTGTCGTGGGTCCAATCACTCGTCAAGGAATCTCCACCTGAGATGATGAAAGAGAAGGCGGCGCATACAGTTACAGGTGCGGCCGCCGCCGCATCCGGTGGTGAGGATCTGAATCCCAAATCCCAAGTCGAAACTATCGATCATCCGGTTTTAGGAGCTTGGGTCGAGCAGATGCAGCTTGCTTGATCATAAGCTTCTATAGTCTAGTGGGAAAAAAAAAATGATTCATTTTACTCATGGATATAGGTATCTTAAGTAAGTTCAAAGGTACATACATTTTATATACATATATATATATATATATATATAGAGAGAGAGAGAGAGAGAGAGAGAGAGAGATGTGCGGTTCATTTTTTGTTTGCTTTCTCGGGGGTTCTTTGCTGGAGAGACAGCGGTGGTGATATCAAAGAGGTAACAATAGGCTCAAAATGTGTCGAGAAGATTATTCATTTCTCCTTGCCATATAATATTCTTTATAGCAGAGATCCGATTGAAGAAGAAGACTTCTCTGGGCTAAAGTAGTATCGAGGAACCAGTCATTTTAGGTATTATTTTCTTCCAATATTCTGTTTCTAGTAATCTTTTTTATTCAAGAGCGTTTGTATCTTATATCGACATTTTTATTCAATATTTTGAATATCTTA
Organism: Ficus erecta; assembly: GCA_008635985.1. Taxonomy (NCBI): domain Eukaryota; kingdom Viridiplantae; phylum Streptophyta; class Magnoliopsida; order Rosales; family Moraceae; genus Ficus; species Ficus erecta. The sequence continues at coordinate 3,344,390 of BKCH01000019.1, forward strand.
ATCTCTGTAATTTTGACTAAGGACAAAAAGGAACACTTGGGGAGAGAGAGAGGCTATTTCTTTTTTTCTTTTGTAAGACTAAAAAAAAAAAAAAAAGTTGAAAAATGTAAGTGTACGTTTGTACCCTTTCAGAGTTGATCGTTTCAAGTTCAGTAAAAGGACAATGGAGGAGCTGAACTTTTGTGTAGAACTGAACCCTAAAGTTATTTTATATCAATGCCTTTATTTTTTTTTTTCTTTTGTTCTAATTTTTTTCTTTTGTTCTGTTCTGTTTTTTGGTTTTTTATCTCCATTCATTTTGTGTATTGTATTTTTGTACACAATTATGAACTTTAGGTCATGTTTTTTTATTGTCATAGTTAAAAGTTTTGTAAATTCAATAGTATTTAATGAAAATTTAGATGGAAATATATCTTGAGAAGACACCGGGGACAGATATTTCTCCCCCAAAGCAATAAAAAAAGAAAAAGAAAAAGAAATGTGCAAATGTTTACAGGTGTTGGGACATGATGATGTAACGTTTTGTGATGCCAACCACACATCCCATAAAGTGGGTGAGATGGGTGGGTGGGTGGGTGGGTGGGTGGAGCTTTTAATGGGAGTGAGATGAAATTTAAATTTTTGGGATGATAATGTTGGGGGGACAGGTGGCATCATATCGAAGACTTAGCTATCATGATCATCAATCTCATGCAGAGGTCGGTGGAGAGAGATGGCCTAGGTTTTTGCTTCCTTCGAAAGTGTGTATTTTTTTTTTTTTTTTTTGATGGTTTTTTTGTCTCAAAGCTATCATCTTAATCTATGTTGTCGTCGTCATCATCATCACCATCGAGTGCACGATGGGGTCCAAAAAAGTGGAATATATGTATATTTATTTATTGTAAAATCTATACAGTGTATTATTTGTAGGTCACCATCAAGCTGTTGTTTGTCCCATACCTATGATTCATTTATCTTCTCTTGTAGTTATTAGGTGCATGCATGGTCTCTCTCGCCGCTTCCCAAAATATTTACACATACATATAGATACACAATTTTTTGATTTGATTTTATTTTTTATGATACCATATCTTGTTCCGATCAAAATCATATAAAAAGTAAATATGTAAAACAGGTAGTTTCTAATCTATACATTTATATATAAAGTAAGAATCCTCACTATTGTAGTAAAGATTTCTCCTAAAACGTTTCGTTTTGGACGAAAATCTTTTTATTTTTTTGGGTCCTTATATTTTCTTTGTTTTTATTTATTTCGCCCCAATTTTTTTTAATTTTTCATTTTAGTCTCCTTTTTTTGTATCTATTTACTTTTAACATTTTAGTCTTCTTAACTTTTTGATTTTTTTTTCATGCATTTTTTTTCCCAGATACTTCGTTGATTTTTTTGGTGACAAACTTTTTTTTTATATATTTTTTTTATTTCCAGGTACTTCGTTGATTTTTTGGGTGAAAAACTTTTTTTAATATATATTTTTTATATTTTTGTTGTCCTTTAGTTTTTCTTTTTTACTTTTGGCCCAATTTTTTATTTTTATTTTTAATTTTAGGTCTTTCTTTTGTATTGATATATTTTTAACATTTTAATCATTTTATCTTTTGGTGTTTTTTTTTCATGTCTTTTTTTTTTTCATTCTAGTCCTTTTTTTTTGTATTGGTATATTTTTAATATTTTAGTCCTTTTATTTTTTTTGGTATTTTTTCATGCTTTTATTTTTTTTTTAATTTTCAGGTACTTTGTTCATTTTTTTTGGTGAAAAACTTTTTTTTTGGTCCTTTAGTTTTCTTTTTTTTTTTTCCTTCGGCCCAAATTTTTTTTTTTCATTTTAGTCCCCCCTCCCTTTTTTTTTTTTGTGTGTATTGGTATATTTTTAACATTTTAGTCATTTTATCTTTTAAGTATTTTTTTCATGCCTTTATTTTTTTGTTTTTAATGTTCAAGTACTTTGTTATTTTTTTTTGTCTAATATTGCTTATATATTTTTTATTTAGATAAATTTTCTCAAATGTGTCTAATCAAGTGCATCTCATATGTTTTAAATTAGTATAATTATTAGTGTAAAATAGTATCCTATTATTAGAATAATTTCCAAGTTATTAGATTAACTTTTATTCTTTGCCATTAGATGCGACATGAGGGATTGGATTTTCAAAGGGTCCAAAGATATTGACAATAAATAAGAGGGTAGACAAATGATTGAAAAGGACTGGTGGTATGAGCGAGTGTTGTAGTCTCCTTTGACAAGACTCGTTACTACCTTTGCATTAGTAGTTACCTCCACTAAAATCAACGTGTGTACTTTTGGGTAACTTTGAGACATACCTAGATCAATTTCTCCCTCTCTTTGAGGTAAACATACTGTTTTTGTTTTTTTAATAACAAATTTTGGGATAGTATTACTGGATCACCCAATAACATACTTTTTTAGTATCATTACGTGACATGAGGTGTCATTTTTTTTTCATTTGAAAAGTTGTTACATCACTATTATATCGATTAAAATTAAAAGATTATATCTATCGATAAAAATATGATTATTTATCTTTACATTAAAATTGGTGTTTTTAGAAACCAAATAATGGAAATGCCGTGTGACTTGTTTTCCCACAATTTGAAATGAATGGATTTTAGGAAATGTCCAATTCAGTGGGATCCAATCAAAATGAGCTGCACATCACTTTAGTCTAACCAACCTTTTTCTTTTCGTTAGTTTAGTTATTAGGGTTAATTTTAAAAATAGCAAACGTGAGAAAAATATTTTTAAAACTAGCACTACTTTTATTTCTTTTCATTGCTAGCACTATCATATCATCACCATCAATTGAGGTGGTTGAAAAAAATCAGAAATGCCCTAAACCAACCCTATATTTTTCCCACTTTCCCGCCCAGTCCCCCCCACCCACGATATATATGTCCTCTCTTTATATCTCATTTTCCCCTCACCCTACTCTCACGCACTTTCTCTTCACCTCCTCTTTGCATGAGATCACAGATAACATATTAGCCATTCTTGAAACATATTCATACGTCCCTAAATAGCCCAATAACGGATGTTCCTCCCTTCTATCAAGCATTCATAAATTCTTAATGGTAAAATTGCCACAGTCACCCCTGTTTCACGGTGCACAAATGAGAATGAATCACAAACCACATTATTATCATTGTTAAGAAGGTCGTAGGAATACATTATCAATACATTAACTCACTTATTTTCTTGTCGAGGAATATGTTGCATGATGGTGACAGGTATTGGGTAAGTTCCTGGAGGATTCCTTGGTTTGAATTCAATAAACTGATCCTCTTAGCTAGCATTGGAATAAACTTAGACATACATTCTAATGCTTCTCGGACCTTGTCATTGTGAGGGCCTTAAGAATTCAAATAGTCATACACTATCAATGATTCAATTCAGAAGGTCGAGCTTTGCTAATACCCAATGTTTTAAATCTTCTAAGTGCATTGGGATTAGCATAGTAGTCATATCAAACCATGATAGACTGCAACAGATAGACACGCCAGGTATGATCTTCAGTAAAGAATCACACGATCCCCAATCTAATGTATTTGGTGCTTTCTTATAGACGAGCCACAATGCACTAATTTTGGTATTAAAAAACGTGTCTATTATTGTGACCTTTTGTTGTAGCAGTTCGGGAAAATGCATGATCTTCTTTCTCATATAGTAGAATGCAACGTCAATGTGCAAAATACACAAACCAGAAGTAAAGGTCAAAATAGTATAAGTTAGCACAATAATTACTTACTTCACATAAGGTCAACAAAAATTGACTACATGGTAAAAAAAACAAGACCACTTTCTTCATCCCAAAGCCACATAGGAGAGGTTGCCAATTCATAGAACCAATTTTTTTTAACTGCCATAGATCCGAGGTCATGGGTTACGTCTCATACTTTGCGATGTATCGGGCAGGCCGTTTCCTAAAAAAACAAAAAATTAAATTAGTAAGGACAATATCAAATATCATTTTCAAAGCACAATGACATTTGTTTGTCACAATCAAATTACCCTTGAGGAGACTTCTTCAATAATCATTTCTTTATCCACATTCTGAACTGCTCTAGGTTCTCTTTAGGAGGTTCATCTGAGATACCTCGTGGAAGGGCATAAACTTTGACCATCTTTGTCCGAGCATGGGCCACTGAGCCACTCTCAACCACAGGTCCGGACCTCTTTTGTCCAAGCCTTGAAAGTATAGACCTCTTCTGTTTAAGGATTTATAAATGACAACTATCAAACAGATCAAAAAATTATGACTTATAGGTAACAATCAAAATGACTATGTTTGTTTGTTACAGAAATTAGTACCTATGTAACAACCTGATCATTTATGTTCTCATCTTGTTCCTTGGCTGCTTCTTTATTCTTTCTCTCCTCCTTATCTTATTCCATGGCCACTTATTCATTATTTCTCTCCTTCTCTTCTTACTTGGCTTCTTCATCCTTTTTCCCTTCTTCTTTTTCCTTGGCTACTTCAACCTTTTTCTCATCATCCTTTCCCTTTCCATTTTCATACTTTTTCTCCTCATTTTCCTTGGCTTCTCCCTCATCTCCTTCTTCTTCATGCTATTTATCTTTTTCCAGTGTAATTTCACAATTAGGTCATAATAAAAATTACCAGTTGGTCATTATAGAAATGACCATCTGGATATAAGGTATATCCAACATAGAATTTTTGAGGATTACCTCATCGTTTACTCGCTCGTCATCTTATTTTCTTCCTCTTCCTCATCTTCTTTCTCTTCATCTTTGTATTCCTGCAAACGAGGTTAACATAAGCGGTCATTATATCAATTACCATGAGGTCATTAAAGAAATTACCAGTAACTACAAGCAATCACCTTATCAGCATTTAAGAAGTCTATGACTGCCTTCACACCTTTATTTGCAACAACGCTGATGTTAGAGTTAAGGAAGCCATCACCTTGAGGGCTGAATCAGAGGTCATCAAAATCAGTCTTCATGGCATCTGAGTCATCGTTCTGAACATTCCTCTTGTGTCTGTTGCTCACATGGTACACAGTGGTTAGGTTCCCCTTAACCACACGCAATTATTTTAGAACCACACGCAGGAACTTCCTGGACTTCTTCTGTCCCTTTTTCAGCTTGTCTAATTTTTTGTTGATTGACCCGACCTCTCCTAGAATCTCTTTTTGAAACTTCGGCCAATCCGAGTTTGTCGCGGTACTCGGTTACGTGATAGGTGTCTTACAAGGTGCCTGAGGCACATCCGTAGGGTCCTTCTTCGAATATAGTTGTGCAACACAAATCCTTCTTCATCTCTTTGTCAGTTGGCATCATCACAAAACATTGAGGCTGCACACATTTGATTCAATAAAAAATTAACACCAGGATATTATATAAATAACCAACACTAGTATTGACACTAACAAAAGTTTGGTCATTACAAAAATTACTACCCAGTCATTATATAAATGACCAACACTTGTATGACATTAATAGTAATAATAATATATTATAGAAATTACCTGTTTTTCGCCAATAACGGTTAAAGCCGACATCATAGTATCAAATTTCACATTATCCGTGGAGGTCCATGATAGCATACGAGGATTGGCCTCAACATGCTTGGTTGTGAATTTGCCTGCTATTATTGGGATGCTCTCATATGCCCAAATAAGTAAGGCATGAGGAGAGCCCGCGATACTGTAATGCACTTTATTAGCATTTTTTAATAGTCTTATCTTTGAATACAACCTATTTTTAACTGCATTGCATATTACAGCTCGGGTTGCCTCCCATGAGAGCATTCCTCATGGAAAAGCATTGAACTCCTCCAAGTTATCGGCTAGGGCAAAATATTTCGGGTCTATCTTTATGGAATTTGCATTTGTAAGAGGAATGCAAAATATCTTGTATAGTAAGCCAAGTTTGACAGCGTCATCGTCGTTGTCAAATTTTGCATTTGACAGTTGCACCTCCAAATGTTATCTCGACACGGCTCGTAATGTAGAAAAATATCTACTCATTAATCGGTTATCAACTACTGGTACAAGATAGATAGACTCTACACATTTTATGTGGGTTATCACGCAGAATGCTTTGATGGAAAATCTGTCTAGGTCTTCGCCAACCTCAAACCACAGAGCATCACCCATTCCTGAGTGATCTGTCAAACGTATTACTATGTTGTGCAGGACCTACCCAGCCCAGCCAAGCGTTTTCAACTTTAGAAATTTCTTAATGCATGGTTGTCGGTACGCTCCCTGGTACTGTCGAGGTGACAACCACTCTTTCAAGTTTTTACAAGTCTTTGTAATGTTAATGAAAGTATTTATTTTCGTATAGGTAATTTCAGTATCCGGTGCGCGTCAAACATACTGAACCTGTGGTAATGATTTCACAAGAGAGTAATTATATTTATGACCAATAAGTAATAATAAAAATGATCAACAGGAAATAACAGAACTCTGAGTAATTAAATTGATGGCCAGCAAGTCATTATAAAAATGACCTACAACATGATCTTAGATAAATAACCACACAACTGCATTTTTTAATATCACCAACAATTAACCAAACATCAACACAAACCCAAACACTTTCGACAACCAAAAATTTATATCAACCAATACACTCAATTTTCCTCTCAATATCCAAATACCAAACCAACAAACTTTTAGTTTATGTCACAAAATCAAATAAAAATACAAACTTTACGTTTTTGATGCAAATATTTTTCAACAAATCGATTAGAATACAAAATTTCATCAAAGACACATATAAAAATGCAAAATATTTTTATATAATCAATCAAAAATGCAAACGTCCTCATTAAAAATGCACATTTTTACCAAATGTCTACTAAAAAAGCAAACTTTTTTAAAAATTAATTAAAAATGTAAAATTTTTACCTTTTCAGCATCCGTGTTCTTATTCTCTTCTACGGTTCTTTTCGCCTTCTTGGATTCCTTAACTTTGTTTTCCCCTTGCTTTCTCTTTAACCCTTCCTCGGGTGCTTTTCTATTTTTCTCTGGTGTCGGTTTTTAGGGTTGTTCTTTGCCGGTGACCTTTTCTCTGCTGAAGCCATTAGTCAGGGAGACCTCTTTTTAGAAGTATTGTTTTTCTCCGGCAACTTTGTGGGTTTGGACATGGGAGACTCAAGAATTTTCGACTAGATTTGGGTGGTTTTATAAGAAACAAAAGAAGTTCTCGGAATATATCCAAAGGTACAAATTACAAGTACAATAAACAATAAATTTAAGAAGACAACCTCTGAAAAAAAAAAAAGGACATCAAAATTTCAAACAACATGCGAAGGGACAATAAAAACGACAGCATTTGAAGAAAACGATAACTCGAGCAAACGACAAAGAATGCACAAACGACGAAACTTTGTACCAACGATACTCGATTTGTATGAAAAAGAAAAAGAAAACAATATCTCAAACCAAAAGCAAAAACTATAATATAAGACAATATATCTAAACGCGACAACAAAAACTACAATATCCTGCAAAAAACATTACACGACAACATCTCTTTAAACGACAAAAAAACTAAGAAACGACACAGTTAATTAAATCAGCCTCACAAACGGCAAACTACTCGTAGAAACGAGAACTAATAGAAACGACTTGGCTAGTGGAAACGACAAAACTGGACGCAAACAACAACCCAAACAAACGACAGTAACTTTTACAAATGACAAAATGTTTTACAAAAACCTAATACTCACATGGACAACAATGCCAAACCATAAAATATCGGGGAAGTCTATCACCCATGTAACGCCCCAGCAGGTCAATTATAAAATAAGTTATATAACTAGTCTAAAAAGCGCTACTTTTCTTAACATATCTCGACTTAAATTAACAAAAAGCTATACATAGGGAAAGTAATTATTATGCATTTTATACGGAATCAAATCATTCTAGAGATCAAAAGTTTAATAGGCTTATCATGGGATCTTAGAACTTTTTGTTCAGTTAACTTTTAACTCTGATAGACTACTAATCTGTATCACAAGAATTATAATAAGCAAAAGCTTAGTAAGTAAAAACATTCGTATTGAAATTGTTCGATGCATCATGAAAAATTATTTCAATGACCATTATACCCTCCTCTTTACTACAAAGCTTCCATTTGAGCTCCTTTTGTATGATAATGATCTCATAGTGTCAGTAGACCGTTTTAACTTTACTCATAAGGCTTATCCGTTCTTGAAAACCTCTTGTCCTCAAGGGATTCACCTAAAATCCTTTTGTCCACTGAAACCACAGGACCAAGTACCATATCCTTATAAAATCTCCAATTGGTACAATGTTATTTCTGTGTTAGAAACTCTTGAAAACATGCATTTCATGCTCATGAATATGAAAGTACTATATCAAAGAGTATCATAATATTAATAAACATATCACACACATAGTGTCGTTCTTGTGAGCAGTTGAGAGTTTCTACTTGCGGTAAATTTTAATAAACTTGATAGAGTCCAAAATCTTGCTAATTGTAAACCTATAACATCAACCATAGAATAGTTATTACAATATCCAAAACTCAAGACTAACTGACAGGGAGCATACATGGCTTTCAACACTACGATGTCAAAGTTGAGATGCTTAGTTATCTACAAAGCATCCTAAAGTCGATCAATTCATATATATAAATAATGAGATTCAAGTGTTCATGTGTCTAGGCTCTTCAAACTCACTAAAACCCTGTAATTCCCTTGTGCCCAAATCACTTGTATCTTATTAAACCATGTTCGATACTCACGTATTTAGCTATATAAATGTATAAAAACATATAGACATGATTATCCCTGTAAATATGTTTTGACATAGCTAACTGTATATATATAACTTAATAAAGTTATCTACTATATAATTTTTTACATATTAAACAAGATATGTATCAACTAAACGTAAATTTAATGCAAATGATATATATATTTATATATTTATGTCTTACACCAATCAACGGATGACCTTTTCTTTTACAGTTTTTTTTTTTTCATTTTCCCACGATTTTTCATTTTAAATGAGATGAAATCACATATGTACATTCCCTCCAAAAAAAAAAAAAAAAAAAAACACACACACACACACATGTACATGTTTTTATTTCTCTATACGTGAAATTGTGGAATTACATATGTGCAATTTATAATTTTATATTTTTTTCTCATGCGATTTTATATAATTAAAATCTTGTTTTTATTTATGCCTTTGTTTCTAGGGGATCCTATCAAAGAATACAGATCCACGCTCTTCATCTTAAATTCATTTGTGGATATGATTTGTGTTTTGCGTAATCGCATTCTTGTTTTGCTGATTGTTTTGTTTTGTTTCTTCATGAAGTCTCGTAATTGGCTTCAAGCAAGCTATGAGTTTTCTGAAGAGTTGTTGTCGTTTGGTTTGATTTGTCCTTTTTTAAAAATAAAAAAAAAAAATTTAAATAAGTGTTATATTGGTTTGTGTTTCTTTTGAAATGGACTGTGTTTCCCTTATACCTTGTCTTGCATTATGAAAGGTTGGGTTTTTTCTCATTTGTTGGGATAAATAGATTAAGATTCCAAGATTGAAATCATGTTTTATATTATTTCTCTGATCTTTGTTTAATTAAGTTTGAATACATATTTAAAAAGGGTGCATTTTTTTATTCATTAAGGTAATTAGGAGTGTGAAAAGTAGTTTCAAATAACTTTTGTTCTTAAGAGCAACTTTATTAATAGGTAATTCAACAATTAAAAAAATTTTAAAAAGGGATGCATGAAATATAGATTGAGGGGTGACAATAAACTTCCTCTTACTAGGGTCTCAATAGACCTCCTCAAAAACATATATATATATATATATATATATATAACTACTTTAGATTTGGACATGAATATATCTAGCAGATAATATCAAATAAATATTGACAATCGTTTACAAATAGTATATATCAGTTGAGAGTTGAGATGCATTTTTAAGTAAACATGCTCGTGTTTATTTTTCTTTATTTATATATAAAAAAGCAAAAACATAAACGAAAAAGGGAATAGTACTACTCCCCAAAATCCATATATATATATATATATATATATATATATCCCCTCCAAAAGAAAGATACTAGTGTGGACGGTGGATGAGGAAACTAAAACACTATAAATAAAAAAACAAAAATATATAATCAACCTACACAACTGTATAACTAAAGCATAAGAACTCCATCATTAATCACATCAATGAGGAGCTAGTATATATATGTATTTTAGTTAGAGGGTCCCAAAAAAAATAAAATCTCATGCTGTCCATCGACCCCTGAGAAAACGCCAAGGTCCAGTTCCAGTCCCCATCCTGCAACCAAAAATCAACAACAATTCACTTTTAATCAATTACCATTATATATATATATATATAAATATTTATTTTACTGTTCTTGTCACAAGGACGGACTTTTAATATTATTTTTATTCAGTCAAAGACACACATAATATAAAAAGCATAAGAGATTGATTTTTTGTTTTATTTTCAAGCGGGGATATAAAGAGACAAGAGGGAAAAGTTGCAAGTATTTTAGAGACAAAAATCAGAAATTTTAGAATTTGAGTGGAGGAAAATTAAAGTAAATTAAATTAAGTTACCTCCATATGCCAGCAAAAGTGCGGAGGCCCATGTAGATAGTGAGAGCAATCCATATTCCAATAAAACCGTGGCTTTTATACAGAAATATTAAGGATGTAATGCTTGCTATGGCCACAAGAACCTGATCAAATTTGAAGAAAAAAAAATTAGTACATGAATATATAATACACACACACACACATATATATATATATATATGTGTGTGTGTGTGTTTTTTGTATTGTATGGACAAGAGGGAAATTTTGTTCAAGTACCAATGAGTATGCGGAATATACAAAGTCAGACGCTCCAAAGTTCACTCCATCAAACACAAACGACAATGAATTGATTGGCTGCGTTGCTGCAACAAACTGTTTTTGGTGCATATAATTCCAGTTAGTCAAAAAAAAAAAAAAAAAAAAAAAAACCCTCATAATAATAATAATAATTATTAATAAATCATAACTTTTTTTTAAAAGATTTTGTAATAGGAAAAAATATATATATATATATATATTTATATATTGAAATCGGGTATGAAATCAGAATCATATCAAGGGAACTTGATAAGAATATGATGATATATACCGGGAGGCCAATTCTGATGAGGTGCAAAACATGGACATCTCTAGAAAAGATTCCAGCTCCAAAGTACAAACCAACTCCAACTACAACAGCGAGCCCCAAACCTAGAATAAAACTCATCTGCACAAACAAAATAGTCCTCTCAATATATAATCATCAAAGCTTCTCATTTCATTTCATAAACCACCTTTAATTAAATATTATTTATTTATTTATTTCTATATATACCTGTAGTACGCGAGTAGCCGCAGCAGTTGCCTTCTTATAATCTTTCTCCGCGAATGCGCAAGCTAGAATCGCCTAAAGGCCATGATCAATACAGGGAGTTTTAGTACTAATTCTTTTGTCATTAAAAAGACGAGTGACATTCTTTTTGTGTGTGTGTGTGTGTGTGTGTGTGTGGCAATGATTGTTTTTTTACCTGAACAGCAACGGCCAAACCGTCGGCGAGAAGAGATGAAGTCAGCCAGACCTGTAAGCAAGTCTGGAATGCAGCCATTGGAGTTGCTCCGAGCCGTGCAGCCAAAGACGCGGCCAAGGTCACGCAGAAAGTCACAGCTATCACTCTTGTCAACAAGAAAAAACCTGTTCCGACAAAAGGGCAAAAAAAAAAAAAAAAAGGACAGAAAAATTATGTTAAAAAAAAAAGGTGATCACATTAAACGCTTCCGAGTAAGAGGAATTTTTTGTCGCTAATTGAATACCGTTTTTGAGAAATCGGCCGAACTGCAAATCTTTGAGATTTGGTGGTAGGAGGTTAACTTTTCTCATTAGTATTAAGAAAAGGACTAGGGCCATCAAGTACCTGAAATTATAAGTTTACCATGTCAAGTTCAGAGAAGATATATGCTTTAAAATATAAACACGAAATACTTCAACACCTATGTCGGTACGTTAAAACTGTCATATAATAAAGTCAGCCTAATTTTTTTTACTTTTTGCCATGTGACAATTCTATTTTACTGACACATGTGTGGTACTGAATAGCAGAGTTGCATATATGTAATCAGTACCATTAACAAGGATTCTACTTACTGTGAAAGAACGTGGGCAATGGCTGCACCTCTGATCCCCATACGGAGGACGAAGATAAGCAGTGGGTCGAGGGCAACGTTTAATGCGTATCCACAAACTGTCATTAGTGAAGACCAGGGTAGTGAACAATGGAAATGGATTGAGTTTTAGAAAAAAAAGGATTTTTTTTTTTGTTTTTTTTGTTTTCTATATCGAAAAGGTCCTCATTAGCATACCAATGACATATAAAGGAGTTGTCGTGTCCTTAAATCCTCTAAAGATCCCTTGCATGGCCAAGGTAAGAAGAACTGCCGGGGCGCCAAATGATCTGGTTACCAAGTACTTCTCCGCTGGGGCTAGCATAGGAGAGTTCTGTTATGTCCGAAACAGAATTTGTGTTATGACAATAACTCATAAATGGTGTCCCAACAAGATAAATAAAGGTTACTTATTGCATCAAACATTTCAGTTAAAGAAGGACCAAACTCTTATATAAGATTTTTTTAGTTTTGAATAACTGGTTGTGTTGTGTCATAATGAAAACACTTACATGTTTCACTCCCATCACACCCAAGAGAGCTCTGGCTCCAAACATCAGGACAATAGCCTGCAAAAGGCCGAGTATTACACCGAAAATGAGTGCTGTAGAGGCTGATGCAATATACCTCTTTTCCGTCTTCACTTTGCCTTTCTTCTGACTGCTGCCACCGGTCACCGAAGGAAGCTCGTGCACTGTGGTTTGCATTAGAAAATCAACCAAGAAATCGTCAAAAAAAAAAAAAAAAACAACACACAGAGGTCCATTCATGAGAAACTTTTTGAATGAAAACACGACATCGGTTAATTAGAGGGTCAAAAGAAGAGAGAGTACCACTCTTGGGTTCCGAATCTTTTGAACTAGTAGCGTCATTTGCATTCTCGAGTTTTTCATCAGCCTTAGGTTCTGTCTCAACTCCTTCCTTGGCTGCACCTTTCTCCAAGCCATCGAGCTTTTCGTCTTCAAAATGATCAACTTGGGCTGCTTTCTGTTTCATGTTGGCAACAGTATCTTCCTCTGCAACAAAGGAGGTTGTGATGCTGACAAGCGGGAAAATGGTGATCCTCGAAGCTTGATTGAACAAAGCGATGGATACCCCAGCGGCTGCAAGCTCCACGGGTCCTGTAAACAAAACCGAAAGTCGATCAAAATCTAAGACAGTTTCCTTCTGAAATGGAAAAAGAGAACACAAACAAACACCATACCGATATGGCCAATGAATGCTGTGTCGATCAGCGAGGCAATAGGATCAGCAGCCACAGCCAAAGCAGAAGGGAGGGCCATTCCAAGTACCTCCTTTCCAAGTGAATCCCATTTGAAAACAAGCCTGAGAAAAAATCACATTGGTTGAACTAGGAACGAGTAAGGCATATAATTTAACGGTAAATTCACACATATATATTTATATCTATATTGACATATATACACACATTAGATCATTAGTGAAACAGATTCAAAGTTTACCTTGCATCTCTGAAGAAAACACCAACAGGCAACTTCCACTTGCTACTTGTTACAGGCAAATCTCCGTTCTCAGCCATAGATTTGGATTGTCTTTCAAAGAAATTATGATGTCTACAAGTTAGAATGAATGTTTCAGCTTCTCAGAAAAATGCTGAGATCTGTTACTTTTTTTCTTTTGCAGGAAGATAAAGATAAGATTTAAGTAGGAAGATAAAGATAAGATTAACTTAAAGAGGTGTAAAGAAGATAAAAGTTAACCATTCAAACAGAGCAATTTTCATGCATGAAAAAGTAGTTTAAGACACTAAAATGGACAGTTTCATGAAATATATCAGAGAGGAAAAGTAACAGTACTTGCGAACAACGAAGTTGAAAAGGATTATTAGAACTAACCAAATTGCTATAATTGGAGACAGAAAAGGACGAAAGTAATAGGCCTTAGAAATATCGCCCTGGGAATGTGACACGACTCACGAGGCAAACAAACTAGTTATAACAACATTGTAGAAATCTGAAGCCAAGTACGTGGGTTTTATGCAACATTGGTCACAGTACAACCTTCCTCAGTTATGCTTAAAAGCTTCAACTTTTCACAAACATCATGGAATACTACTAGTCTCCCAATGTCACTTTGATTTGCTTAAAATATGGCCGGACATGACATGGGTATGAGTACTTTAGAGAAAAGTACCAATAAAAAATAGCCACCGATATTTATCGTGATAAGCGATACATCATCACATGTGCGTTAATTTCCTTTTCTGATAGTACCAGCGTTAATATATCTCCTGAACGTTACCAAAAGACTCCATATACGTTGACAAGAATGTTCGACGAAGGTCCTACAGATGGACCCTACACCCTAGTCCTACTGAACGTTCTAATAATAAGGATACATGGGACATAGTCCTATCTACATTTACTACTAGGCTAATAGAAAACAAGCCTCATATTTAAGACCTCCTAAAAAGGTCATCCAATAATCGAACTTTTGATTATTGACCCAACACGATAGTTAATTCTGCACCGGTAAATGACTACACGTAGTGGTTTCAATAAGTGTGCTAGTTTGACATAACTCCCATAATAAAAGAGTAAAATTAACAAATCTTATGTTGTAGTTTCAATACATCACATGATGTTACTAGAGTAATTTGGAAAGAGTATCAATATTAATGGAGAACTATTAATTATCATCATTGATACATCATCATACATACGTGTTGTAACACAGAACTCACATAGTAAAAACAAAAAAAGTAAAATTTACGAGTATCCATGTACTGACAAGTATGTGTTTATTGTAACAATCACCAATAAGACTCATGATAAATAGCTTCCCCCTCTCCCACAATTTTTTAGGTGGTTTAAATCCTGTTCTTTTGTATCTTTTGCGTGAGTTGGTTGGAGTAGGAATTAGAGCTCATTAATGTGTGGTTCTTTAAGGAGTTTGAAAAAGTGATATCACAAAGTAAATAGACACTAGTTATTGGACTCAATTGTTCAACAATAATATACAATTAGAGGATTTGGCAATATGGCAAATCTAGATTCAAACTTGTACAGAAATTTAGTCACGCCAACCGTACTATATATACAAAAATATATAATATATATAAAAATATATATATAAAATGGGCCAGACTAAGATATCACATGAACCTCCCTTGGTTCAGCAGTTCCCTGATAATTCCATCAACTGATCAATAATTCTTTAATGATTAAATAAATGTTTCCGTCTTCATCTACCTAACATTGGCCCGCTTTTTTCAACATATTTTTCTTGGAAAATCATGTATGAAAAGTGGATTTTCTTTTGTCCATGTCTGAAACGAACCTTCCTTTATAAAGAAGATTCTTCCCCCTCATGATCTCTTCCTCAAGATTAGGTTGTAACTTTGGAATTCCTAAAACAGAGTTTTCTAATATTTCTGCGATGACCCTTTATGTCATCCCTAGAGTACTTTTGTCCTAAATTTCAATGCATCAAAGGGCAACAATAAAATATACTTATATATAACAATATAAAAATAGACAAAGGCTACCGTTTTCCTTTATAATTTCTTTTCTAAATAACTATAACAACTAATTAATTTATTTATAATTTTATGTAAAACTACGTGTGATATGTTACTATTTCTCACTAAGTCAGATTGTTTTACAACTGTCTAGATTGCTTTAAAATGTGTAATTGAATGAAAGGTCAATAATAAAATTACAAGTAACTCAATAAGTTGTTACAAATTATTTAGATTAAAGTTTTAACAAAGTGATCATCTCAGAAAGACGGTAGAAATACTCTATATATATACATATATGCATATGCTGATTTACGTCTAGTTCTTTATTGAGACATGTTATGTGTATAATTTTCACATATGGCAGGACATTGGAGAATGTCAACTTCCATTATATGTTCAACTATCCTATGGATTTTTTTTTTTTCAATTTTAAAAACCAACAAGTTTCGTGCTTTTCACAGTGTTAAATATTTTATTTTTCAAATAATTAATTCTTTTGTTATAGAACTAAGAGGGGAAAATTAGTTCACCTAATTGACTAATATGTTTAAAATAACAAATAAACTAGCTCTACTAGTTATAATCTTGCATGAACCACGTTGAAAAAAAAAATATATTTAAAGAAGATCCGTCCACTATATGAGGGGGGAAAAGAACTCTATTCAATAGTCGTACGACATGATTAAGTTGAAAACGACATAAATGTTACAGGTAAATTTGATTGTTAAAAAAAAAATAAAATAAATAAAATAAATAAATAAAAAATAAAAAAAAAAACCAATACAATTATGTGCAGGCACAGTGACAGCAGGTATAGTGCTAAGGTAAATTAATGGATTGCAATACTTTTCTGCATTAATTAACATTTATTTCTGCATAACCAATCTTGAATTGTAATTTATCCTCTTTTATAAGTAAAGAGATCGGAAGCATCGTACGAAAGTGAATGTTAATTAAACAAAATATTATATATAGAAAGTATGTCTATATATATACGAGTACATATATAGATTACCTGTCTCAGGTACTTCTTACACCACCTGGCTCTCAAATGCATGTGTATATATATACATATATAAGAAGAATATATGATGTGAAAAGGTGGAAACCATGCATTAGAAACCAAAAAAAAAAAAAAAAAAAAGAGTTCCAAATTATTTTAGTTCAGTGTATATTTTGGATTCTTAGTACCGAGCATTTAGGAAGAGTTTACAATTTCTAGAAACAAAATCATGTGGCTACTGCAGACAACAGAAACCATTATTTCCTTTTCTTTAATCTTTTTTTATTTATTTTTATTTTTAATGATTATCAATCCTATATGTTTAGTGCTCCAAGTCATGGGTTTGAAATGAGCAAATTAAAGTGCTTCTTTTGGTATTTATTAAGCACCGACTTATTGAATTGCGTGAAATTTATTTATTTATCTTTTAGCAAAAAAAAAAAACAATACTTAGCGTAATTGGAAATCAATAGTCACCTAATTTGCAAGTCAAAGAAGGAAATAAAAAATGAAAATTTGTTAAAAAGATTCACAAATAAAGTAAATATAACCGTAAGCGTGCACAAGAGTGGTATTATTTGGTGCTTTACTATTGGACAAACTTATCATGATACGGATTGCACTAAGTTATAATGAATTTGGCAATGTAGACGAAATACATGAGGAGAAAGAATGGAGTAGGTGATGATTGGACCAGAATGAACGAATAGTGATAATATTTTCAATAGACACTCACCCCTAATATGGTAATGATGGAGAAATGTTAACGGGATTTGGGAGGGGATGATGATATATACATATAAGTTCTTGTTCTCGTATCGGTATGTTCAGTCACGATGTACATATTCAAAAAAATTAAATGTTATATATGTTTTAACATGAATTTTAGTATTAGTCATAATCTCTAATATTGTTTTTTATAATTATTTTGTTTGGATTTTTTTTTTTTTTTTTGAGATCATTAATTGAACTTAAATTGAGCTTATGATTAAATTCAATTTATTTTTTGGTTTCTAACTAATTGAAAATTTTGTTGATTATCAATATTATGATGGGAATTGAGGTAGGTATATGAGGAAGACATCACCACCCCACCTGTTGCCATCCCTAGGAACCTATATATGTGTGTGTGTGTTTGAGAGTGTGTATGTATATATATGTATATATAGTTTTTTCTACAATTCATACACACATTTTGCCCCACAAGTGTACTACGCCACCTGTCACCCAATGGAGTAAAGCTGAAACCGATTTTATTGATGGTGAAAGGGATGTGCACGGAAATGGAAGGATGGAGTAGAGTTAGATATTGGGACAGTTTAGTCTTGTTGCATCATTGTAGTATTGTCCATATAAATATTCACTATAAAATTTTGCTGAAAGGGTAGGAATGCAAATGTCTAGAGGGCACAGTTGCTTGAAGAGGAAAAATATTAACTAATAAGAAATAATTGGGTGCTTAACATAAAAAATGAGTACTTACTTAACGAGTTAGGATTAGACCGAAAGAAAGATTAATAAAAGAAAATCATATTGATGTATAGTGCATATTTCCACGATATTGACCATCTATATAATGAACTTGTTATTTACAAGCTATAAATGTATAAATTAATTTAGACCGATCGAAAGAAAGATCAAATAAAAAATGATATTGATGTTGCAGTGTCTATGCAACACAATATATATAGTGAAATGATACGAGATATGTACAAACTGGAGAATCATAGAAAACCCATACATCATTATATGTACAGATACATGTATAATGTGTATAAATATATGAAAAGCTCTTCTATTTAGTAGGCGGACAAGAACGGCATTAACATTTTATTTTGCATTTTATAACTACCAATTGATATTTATATATTATTCTTGATTTAAAATCTCATAACATTCACTATTAAAATTATGTCAATATTACTGAAAAATAATATATTAGAATCAATTAATTATTATTAAAAAAAAAACTGCCGATCTATATAAACCCCGCATAGACTTCTAGCTCCCATGTATGTACACAAACTAGTGCAGGCTATATATGATTATAAGGTTGGGAGGACAAGTGGTACGTCCGTACTTAGGCAAAATTGTTATTTTCTTTGGACCAAATCAACTAAAATGTACTTATTTGGTAGTGGAAAACTAGTCAGCAATCAAGCACACCCTACCACTAACTTACAAGTATCTTCTTAGTTATACAACAAAGTATAGATATACATTGCATATATATTTATTAAAAAATATATAAAATGAAGAATTAATTGAATGGTGAGATTCAATTTAACTTATATAAATCAAATTCTTGTTTTTAACAAGACACATGCTTATTACTAAATTATCATAACTTAAAAACCAACAAATTAATTGACACAATGTGTCAATCAATACCCCATATAAATATGTATCAGCAGTTTATGTGTATATAATTTACATGTTCATTCTTGTGTTTCTATGCGTGCATGCATGTGTCTGCAATTATATGTGTATATATATATGCACACACATATATGTACATGTACGTTGTGTGTTCATGCAGATGCATATGCATATGCATATGCTTGAGATAGAAGAAAGCATTAAGAAATGAGCTTTAAAGCTGCAAATATGGATCGATCGAGAGGTACGAAGTTCATGCATTCATATATTGCGGAATGATCATTCTCAATAAGAGTTATATATCTATATACATAAATAACAAATATATATAGACATATATATAGATGTTCATGTGGATATGTAGAAGTATATCAAGGTGTTTGCATACCTTTTTTTGCCTTTGTCGAGTGGGAAGAGATGGGCAAGTCCAAAGCTTTTAACTTCACTTTTTTCTTCCTCCAACTCTGGCTCGCTCACGATGCAGCAAATCCTACCAACAACACTTGGGTTTTATAGATGCTCTTTAACCTTTTTTTTTTTTTTTTTTTTTAAGAAGAAAAGAAAAGAAAAGAAAAATTGAAGGTAGGAGAGTGAAAGAGAGATGGGACACAAAGTTTTCATCCTTTGGCTAGAGAGAGAGGGAGAGGCACGAAAGCTGACTGGATAATTTAAGACCCAATAAAAAGGCTACTAATCTTTTACGATAATATTTTACTACAAGAAGAAAGGCTATCTAGTATGATGGTGACACGCATGGAATCCGGGGCAAACCCACTTATATTTTAAAATAATAATTATATTTTCAATTTTTCATTATTTAATTTACAGTTGTACTCTTAATTGTTAATTTTTTTATTTTTTTATTTTTATAATTATGCTTCTAGTTGTATTAAAAATTAAAGCTATAACTTTACATCTATTGTTTTATATCCGGCATTTTTGTGAAACTTCGACGCTTGTATTTCTTTTTTAATGTTATTACAATAACTCGTTGATTCCAATGTATCATTTTTAAGTGATATTTATTCTTTGCACTTGTAAATAGAAATTTATATGTAAATCAATTAGTAGTTATAATTTTTAAATTGAATGTTACAACTACTGAACCTATCTGTGTGTCGGATTTGAGTCATTTCCTAACTTTATTTTTACTTATTTACTGGAATATGAAAGAAAAAGTCTAATCGTTGTTGCAATAAATTTTTTGGCTCTCTCAGTGTATGAATTATGAAATCGTGAGTCAGAGAACTAACTGAATTTCACACAACAACTAGTGGAAATTCCACAAACCAATATATATGCTTAAGTATGGAAATATGTGCTAGTACTACTTTAATATTAGATATGTCAAAATCGGTCGGGGTCAAGTAGAGTGATTTGTGCGATTGTTTCTCGAAAGGCATATTTTTGAACTATTATCACCGTTAGTAGAGTGATTTGTGCCATTGTTTCTCAAAAGGCATATTTTTTAACTATTGTCTCAGTTATATAACTTTAAATTTTTTTTTTCTATAATTACATAAGTATGGAAGCCAAAAATCTCAACAAGCACTAATGTAGGACAAAAAGCATAAATATATCCACAATTGCTTTACGCGATTTTAAGCACAAAACACACTAAGGGCATGAAAAATTATGGGCTCGATGCAGACAATAGCATAAGCACGAGTGGCACAACTATGGCACAAAAATGTTACTTTTTTGTGAGTTTTTAAAAAATAATTTCATATGAGACATAATATACGTACTCTTTTTTTTTTCTTATCAAAATTATATCTTGTTTGATAAGTTTTTACTTGATAAGATTTTCAATATCGTCTTTTCTTTTTATTTGCTTTGTTTATTAAGAATTAATACTTTTTATTGTATTTCGTACTTATTTTTCTTGATGATTTACAATATGTCTAACCAATCAATTATACTAAAAAAAAACTTTTTCTAAACTGGAATTCTATGATCCCATCAATTTCACTCCAAGTAATAGAATGAAAGCTGTTGGACAAGATAAGGGCACGTCAAGGACACGACATATATATATATATATATATATATAGATCTTAGATCGGACTTGACGTTATAAATTATAAATGAACACGATGTGATCCGAAATGAATATTATAAATAAACTGGTATGAACACGACACAAATCACTAATAGCCCGTCTAGTTTCACATCTGTATTTGAGACACAAATTAAATACAAGTGTTTTAGTAGGTAAAAATCAAAACTTTTTCTCAAATGGGAGCTACGTTGGATTCCCAATACCCCATCACTGGATTGAAAATGCAAATGGAAGTACTCTCTCTCAAGTTATATATATACCTAATTTTACCCCGCTAGCTACCCAAGAATATTAATTTGTTTCTTTTAATCATTGCCATTGAAGTACAGATATCACAACACTAATACTACTTTTTTATTATCTTGTTAGTGTTAAGACGGCTGCATTAGTGTAATTAAATTCACAATTTATTGTAATAAATAATGGTTTTAGATATGAAAGAACCATACGTTGGTTTTGAATGTTTTTGTCATTTACTGATTCAATTTGTCGATACACATACATCACATATATATAAATTGTGCAAGATAAACACCATGGAATTCTATATATATATATATATATATAGAGAGAGAGAGAGAGAGAGAGAGAGATAATTTTCAAACAAGAACATGACGAAGTGTTGTGGTGGTGTTTGTTTGCACATTTAAACAACTTTTACATAGTGACAAGAATAGTGGCAAATTAGAAAGTAAAGACTTTATAATGGTATAACCACGAATAAGAAGTGGTTAAAATGAAAAGCTAGTGGGGTGTGGCCAAAAGTGGCTTGCGTATGCATGGAAAGAATATTAGATAAGAACATAAACCCCTCTTAGTGCTACTAATTGTCTGCACCAATTACTATAGATAGATGTATGTACACATGTATATGTATATAATTCTCCTTTGGCTTTATTATCTTTTTTTCTCGAAGTTAATTTGTCCACGGAAACCGCATAAAGTTGAATGGTACTAAAAGCAAACGATAACTATCTGTTCTAATTCACCATTCGTCCAAAAATCTATCCATTAGCATGAAGGTTATCTTCCCTTTCTCATTATATACCTGTTATTGAATAATATTAGAATTAGAAAGAAAAGGCACTGCATTTCTTCTTCTGTTTTTATTTTATCTCACCTCAAAATGACACATTAATTTCCTTTCACCAAAAAATAAATAAAAATATTATAAGAAAAAAAGCTTCTAGAACTTGATGAATATTGCTTTTTTTTTTTTCTCTCAAAAAAAAAAAAAAAAAAAAGAAGGGGGTGACTCATGATCAAAAAGAGAATACTAGTACTACTGAATAATGAGGAAAAAAAAAATGTGCTAAAGTAGATAGAACCCACTTTCGTGTGGAGGGCACAATATTGGCACGCATGGTTCGATTAAACTAAGATGACAAAGTTCCACTGTCGCGTGGATGCCACATTTGTGTGCCACCTTTCTCGACTACATTGATAAGATATTTACCACTACTACCAATTTTTATAATTTTCTCTTCCTAGCTAGATCTCCAACAATTTTTGTTTTTGTTATTTGTTTAATCAACATAATTTGTAATTTGTTAACTTAAAATTTGGTCATTAATAAAGCTAACTTTTCATGTTAATTATCAATCACATATCTATTATTAAATCCCAATAATGTCTTTTATTTCCACTTACTAATGATGAAGTGAGGGATGCATATATAGCTCAGTATGTGTACACATATTCCTTTCCTGTTCTTTAATCAAGTATGAAGTTAGTATTATATATATATATATATATATATATATATATGTATGTATGTATTAATCATCTTATAAAAAAGTTCAAATGAAATTTGTGGCCGTGCAAGTATTATGATACACACACACTCACACACACACACACACACACATATATATATATATGGGGTAAGTGCACGTTAGCTTGCAAAGTGATATGTAGTCTTCAAAAATCGAAGCTATTGATCAGCTTTTTAACATATATACATACACACACACACACATATATATATACACTAATACATATGTTGTGCTATAGCTAGAAACTGCCTCATCCACTAATATTGTTGCTCTTTGTATGGAGATAACATAGTTTGAATTTTTAACTTAAAATTCATGTTAATTATCAATCACATATCTATTATTAAATCCCAATAATGTCTTTTATTTCCACTTACTAATGATGAAGTGAGGGATGCATATATAGCTAAGTACGTGTACATTTTTTCCTTTCCTGTTCTTTAATCAAGTATGAAGTTAGTATTTTATATTTATATATATATATGTATGTATTAATCATCTTATAAAAAAGTTCAAATGAAATTTTGGCCGTGTAAGTATTATGATACACACACACACACACACATATATATATACATATGGTAAGTGCACGTTAGCTTGCAAAGTGATATGTAGTCTTCAATAATCGAAGCTATTGATCAACTTTTTAACATATAAACACACACACACACACATATATATACTAATATATATGTTGTGCTATAGCTAGAAATTGCCTCATCCACCAATATTGTTGCTTTTTGTGTGGAGATAACATAGTTTGAATTTTTAATTCCCAGTGTATATTGGCTATGCAACATTGAACTAATTTGGGCATTCTATAGTTCTCTCCCACTATATATATAAGTGTATATGTACACGCACACACACACACACACACACACACACACATATATATATATATATATTCTCCATGATCATCACAAAGTTGACAACTGCATCAAATCGCACAACAAAGTTGGTATGCACTTAATCCTTTTGTCAATTATGCCACACGTATACTCTAATGTTGATTCACTTTCTAATTAATTCCCTTCTTTTTGTTATGTTGATCCCACTACTACTCCTGTTGCTGAAAAATTAAGTAGCTACATTTATAATCTATAAGACCAGATTTCGCTTAGAGAAGGTCATATTATAAATAGATTAATTCATCCACAAATCAGAGGATGGCAATTTAATCCTTTATATATCATTTGCTTTTCCCGCTCTTGTTGTATATGTATTTTATATTTGTAGTGGTCTGACCATAAGATTCTTGTTTAGCATAAATGTGGTCATAGTGTTGAATGTGGTACGTATAAGAGGGTGATTCTTTCCCAATTATGGTCAATCATGCATAAAAATATAACAATATCATATTGCTAATAAAACAGCTAAATTTTAGATGTATAGCAATCATAAATATAAAAATTAAAAAAAAAAACTAATTGGTTTATTGTCTAATTTATTGATACAAAATCCAAATTCTACCTAGCTAGTATATCCAGAATCTCCATATAAAGAAAAATATCCATAATACAATAAATAAATAATTTTGATACCCATTTCATTAATTGCTAATTAAACATGGAACTATAGTATTGAAAAGCTAATTAAGAGCGTTCTCTGATCTGCTCATAAAAATCTATTAGTTACTAAT
Organism: Ficus erecta; assembly: GCA_008635985.1. Classification (NCBI taxonomy): domain Eukaryota; kingdom Viridiplantae; phylum Streptophyta; class Magnoliopsida; order Rosales; family Moraceae; genus Ficus; species Ficus erecta. Next base: position 3,368,960 of record BKCH01000019.1, read on the forward strand.
AATTTTTGTTGTGTTAGGAACTAGTTACTAGTAATTACTCATGTGTAATTAATATATATATATATATATATATATAGCTTCCTAATCGCTCAGCGAATGTATCGGGATATAGCTAGAGGTATAATTAATTAAAAAACATCAAATCTAATATAAAATAAGCACATAAATATTTTTAAGGACCATATTCTCTAATGGTGATTCATATGATGATTAGTTTAAAAAGGAAAAACAAATTGTTGTTGTAGAATAAATAATTTGTGGCTGATAGAATTAGTGAAGATGACAACACTACCACGTGCATGTACTTCCATATGAAAATGACATAATTAATTAATTAATAGATCCCCACAAGACCACTATTTGTTAAGAAAATGCTTCCGTAGAAGAACAGCCGTATTACAAATATAAATAAATAAATAAGATTATGTCTTTTGATATACGTGCCCCCCTTTTTCCTATTAACATGTTAATAGCTAAGGAGATTCTCTTATATGTAGAATATAGAAAGAAACACATCCCACTTAGACTGATATTTACTAAGCAACTTGTATTATTATACCAGACATACTAGGCTTATAGAATAAGATAATAAGAAAAAAAATAATAGAAAACAACCTAAAGAAAAGACAAATAAAAACCAATCGAAATGTAAAAGCGACTCTTTTACGAAAGAATTAAGAGATGTCTCATTAAAAGTTAAAAACATTAATCTACTAGAAAACGTGGTAGAGAAAATCTAATAGAGGAGGGAAAAAAAAAATACATGATATAGTTCTGTTTTATTTATGCAATTCGAAATCGTCCCACAATATGAAGAATATAGGTGCTATTTTTATCATTTTGAGACTATTCTCTGACATTCACCTCATAAATATATAGTGAAACTCCCCAAAATATCATAGTGGACGTAGCCTTTTATTAAAGGTAAACCATTCTTTTTTTTTTTTTAAATAATAAAAGGTAACCCATTATTCTAAATCATATGTACATCTATGCTTACTTTTTGCCATTAATCTTTAATTGAGAGTGAATGATAAGATCAGGTAAGGCAATAAATGAATTCATCTTGGTGGCGAATTTCCACTGTCAACAACAGTAGGTATGTAGCAGCTTTTTTTTTCTTTTTTTCTTTTTTTTTTTTTTAAATAATCCACTGATCTCATGCCTTTTTTTATTTCTTTCTTTCTTTCTTTTTCTTTTTTTTTTTTTATGGCTACAAGTTGTTGTTGTTGTTGTTTTTTTTTTTTTTTTTTTTAATTTTTTTTTATGGCTACAAGTTGTTGTTGTTGTTGTTTTTTTTTTTTTTTTTTTTTCTTTTTTTCTGGCTACAAGTTGTTTACGTGTGTGTATATATATTATTTACAATGATAGAGTCAAATATATATATAAATAAAAGCATATGCTAAATTTTTTTAAAGACAGAAATAACATCAAAATACAAAACATAATAGATAAAGGAAAAATATTAAGAAATATCAGTGATGTTTAATATCACATTAATAAGGAAGTGGGTCACAAATTATGAGACGTACATTTTATTAGTGAGTGATATTAAATATCACTAATATTTCATAGCATTGTTTTAGATAAAATAGGAGCTAAGAAAATTTTAAATTTTCAACGAAGATAAAGAAGAAAAATTATAAAATTTTTGAGATTAAAATTAAAAGAAAAAAAAATTAAGTGGGGGCTGTAGCTCCCACTGGGACCATGCTAAATCCGACCCTACACACATATGTATAGACATATATATATATATATATATATATATATATATTGAACTACCGTAGGGATAGCAGCTAGGGTGGTTCAAGAAGGAGGCCACTATTGATCTACACTAATTATCAGGTTTAATTTGTTCATGTTGGAGACTTTTAATGACTATTGGTGAGGACATTTGATTGTATATCTTTAGAACTTTGTGTATATGGTCAACCAAACAAAAAGCCGCTGTACTTAAGGTGGTGCGGCACCAAATTATATCGTTTTCAACGAGAAAAATTAAATCATATAGCTTGCTTATATTAATTTAACACTTTCTTAATAATGAAATATGTTCAGAATAACTCCAAGACGAATTATATATATATATATATATATATATAGTAATTAGAAGGGTTCAAATCCCGCAGATGATTCAGGAAGAGATAATCTTATACAATTTTACAAAAGTTTTGATTGGATATTTCTTTTTTAATTACGCCGGCCACAAATTCATCTTCATTTTAAGAACGGAATTAGGATGGCTACAAATGGGTACTTATTACTCACACCCACTTCTTACTTCCAGGATTTTGGTTGGTTGATTCAGATTTGGGAGTAGCTAATTACTAATCTAAAGTAGACTTAGATTTGTTAGGGATTCAATAATATTGATCTTTTTTTTGTACAGGGTTTGGTTTTATTTATTTTGTTAATCCTGGAACTTTTTTTTTTTTTGGTTTAAAAATAAGGGGCATAATGCACACTTCTAAAATAAAAGACAATCGAATAGGAAATATGAATTTGCATAATTAAGCTTAATCTAATATATAAATGTGTACATATTAATCATATATTATCAAAACTGGCTAACCAGAAGCCATCATCAGTGTGTGTTAGGCCTCAACATCTACATATTACAAATCAATATCGAGGTGATTTTGTCCCATCAGATAGATAGCCAGCTATTATTTTATTCTGTTTGTTTTCTATAATATATGTATATATATATGTGTGTGTATGTATGTATTCCAATGGGACTAGGCTGAACGAATGGAAGGAAGTGGGGTTTGGGTAGGAGCTTTTTTTATATAGATTCGAAATCTTAGAATTTTTTAATTTTTTAATAGATAAAAATCATAGGTCCATATATTGTTAATAATTCTCAAGTAGAATTACTTAATTAAATTCCAGATGACATTCAATCTTAATTTTTGAAACGACAGGCTTAAGATCATGTCGTTTGGAAATCGTACTAACTAAAAAACATATCTTGCTATTGGACTCATTTTGACTCATGAGGGATGGAGACATGCAAACACATTATGAGATATATATCTTTTGGAAATAAATTTGTTAGACAACAACGTTTATGATGAAAATAAGCATTGTGGTTAAAAGGAGATATTAATAAAGGACATGCCTTAAAACGACATTGTCTCTTTTATGTTGGAAGAGAGATGCGATTTGATGATAATAATAAATTTAGTAATCCTTTAGGAAATTTAGAAATATGGTAAATTCTCATATTCTATGATGTAAAGAGTGAAAACCCTAATTTTCGGGCAAAAATAACTTTAAGATTAATATATATCAACTAAAAATTAAAGTTTGGAACCTACTTCCACATGAATCTCAAAATTCGTGAGTGTAAAACACAACAAACAAATTTCCCAAACCCTCTTCCAGGGAAGGGAAATAAAAGTAGAAAAATCCTATATATTTCCAAAGAAATTAATTTACATTCCCCACACAAGTCCTCCACATGATCATTTCATTTGTAGTAACACCTACTTACAAAGCTGCTAATTAATTAATTTTACAGATATTTATTATTCATGCAAACATATTTGAAAATTAACCAAAAACAACATATTCATAAAAATTTCCATTTTCTCTCATTCTTATCCTTAATAATCAATATTGTCTTTTATACATACATATATATATATATATATATATATATATTCGCACCCTGTTTTTCACAATACATAGGGATCAAATATTAAGAGAGATTGATCAAGTAGTGAAAGGAGTGCAGGTACTGTTGAATAACTGGGTTCGGTGGGTTTTGCCATTAGGGCTGTGAAGAAGCAACAGACAATGAAGTTGGTGGTGGAATTTGGGCTGAATAAGGTTGATAACAACTCTGAAACTTGAGCTCAACTTCACACCAATCATCAATGGCATTCCTTGTCCTGACTCCAACATGTCTTCCATCTCTCTTCCTGCTCCGTACAACGGCTTGTTTCTTGTTCCTATGTTCAATGGGAATGTCGTTGTCCCACTCTCTGCATATAGCTTCTTTGGACCCTAGAATACACATATATTTCAGACACATATACGTATACATACATATATATATATACACACACAAAATATAAAATCATCACACTGGAGTCTTGCTTATAATTCTAGATCTTCATATTGATTTTGATGCAATTTTATCAAATTTAGATGCTTTTTTATTCTAATATGATTATGATTTGATTTGAAAGTCCAGAGATCATACACCATACACCATTATGGTTTTATAATAGAATTATTCTAAAAAAATATGAAGGCACAAAACATAAAGTATAATACGCTATTAGTACTATGTAATTCTAAATGGTCAAACTTTTATCAAGTTTTGTTTAAGTTTTGTATATGTTTTTTATAATGATTGTGATGTATTAGACTGTGTACGAAACTGATAACAGTACTTTTTTTCCCCCTTCCGTGAAACATTATGGCACAAAGCAATATATATATATATATATATATATAATTATTAAAAAAAATTATGTATAAAGGAATAATGGGGTACCAACATACATGGGAGAGTGCCAAAGTAAGGTGGTGAAAGGACAATTGCATGATAGGAGGATGAATGTGAAGGCCAAAGAGCTTAGACTTGTTGTCTATAATTAGATCGAGAGAGCAATTGCATGTCAATATCTTTGTTGTCACACCTGAGGCATCCACTCCTTCCCCTAGCACAAACTCACCTATTCTCCCCATCTGCATTGCCAATAACATATATATATATATATATATATATATATTACACCAATACACACACACACACATATATATTTATTTATTACACTTTAATTGATACTTAAAAGCAAGAGATTGCAGTGAGACGCTTTTTTCTAACTTGACCTTGAGGCCTAAACTGAATTTCTGTTGGGCCTAAAACTTGGATTTAATTGTTATTGAATGCCCCCAATAGCATTTAGGGGCCTAATTGAAAATATATAAGGAGAAAGGGGAAAGTACTTTAATGACACAAATTTAAAAATCATTATATCAATATGATATAAAATAGTAACATTAGATCAAATATAACACAAAATCAAATTAAAGTAAAATAAAATTTGTGTCATGTTGGTCAAGATGAGGGAATTTGTGTTATATTAGTCAATAGATAAAAAAAAATGTGGTTATTTGGATAGTTTTCTCAAGGAGAAATAATTAAATAGTAGTTTTCAGTGAATCATTAAAACAAACAACATGTTTTTAAAATGATTATAATACATAGCAGTAACTAAAAAAATTACTTAGGTAAATAAAAAAAATAGTATAATTAATCTTTTTACTAAAATAAATTTGCTATTTACTATAGATATTTCAAAAACTGCTATTTACTTTAATAATTTATTGAAAACTTATTATACGGACTAGTGCATTTTATGGCATTTTTGAAATCCTATTAATTATATATAAGATTTTATGTCTTCACTTTTTCTCTTTACATATTACTTTAAGAAGCACAAAATTCTAAGCCAAACTAAATAGGTAAAATTGGGTGGGGGGGGGGTGGGGGGGAGATTTTCTTTAAGCCATTATCATTTAATTTCTGAAATGTTTAAACCATTGTCCTTAAATTGAAATAAAACTTTGTATTAGGGTAATTTATGATTAAAGCCATTGCCAATAGGGTATATATTTCTTTAATTTCTAACCCAAAGTTCCTAAATTGAATTTCTATTATTGCTGCCTTAGATAAGGCACCTTTAAAGGTTCTTCTTTTTTCTATTTTACTTTTTGGCTATCTTTTTACATGTTCATCAACTCCAATAATACGACCTGATCTTTTGAAAATTATAAAATAGTACAGTACAAGACATTAAAAGATGCATTGACAATCACGTGGAAATTGGAATACCCTGGCCAATGAATTAATTGGGATTCTCCATTAATTTCTTTGTCGTTTCCACGTGATCACTATTAATATAGTTCCACCAGTCAAAAAGCTGTATTCTCATAAATATTAAAAAGAAAGAAAATTTTACCCTAGGACCAAAAAAATAATAATAATAAATTAAATAAACCCTTATGACCACTGTATTGTT